>JAULJL010000004.1:28871921-31460671 GCA_030761205.1 Fremontodendron californicum
TTTTTTGTAATTTTTTCATATTTTCAGATGTCAGTAAAAAAATTATCTTGTGACAGATAAAATGTTTGATTGTAATTGATTATTTTAAATTTAAAGATTAAAATATTAAAGTGTTCTCATAAAAAAAACTTTGCATAGTTGCCACCGACAAAACATACAAAAAAATAATGCAACATTTTTCTCGTGGTAAGTGTTTTTAAATTATTTTTAAAATATCAAAGTTTTATTTCTTTTTAATAAATTTTTTTGTCATGATATAGAATTAGTAAATAGGTTTTAATTGTTATTTATTTTATTTATTTGTAATTTTTTCATATTTTCAGATGTCAGTAAAAAAATTATCTTGTGACAGAAAAATGTTTGATTGTAATTGATTATTTTAAATTTAAAAATTAAAATTTAAAGTGTTCTCATAAAAAAATTTTGCATAGTTGTCACCGACAAAAGATACAAGAAAATAATGCAACATTTTTCTCGTGGTAAGTGGCTAACGTGATCATGTCCTACAAAACATCGTCCTTTCACGGTTTTGGGAAGCGATGCTGCTGGTCAACCGGTTCGAAACATCACTGACTGTTTGTCGGTCAATTGTAGTGATTACAACTGCTTTTGTCCACAAGATCTTTAATGAACCTGAATCATTTTACTATTATTATTATTAAAAAAAAAATTCTTCCATTTATCAAATTTAAATTGATATTTTATAATAAATTGAAAAAATAAAAAAAAATTAAAATAATAAAAATAATTTTAAAAAATAATAGCTATCATCATTATACGACACTTGAAATAAAATTGAGAGTTATTTGATATGATCAATTAGATCCGAAAATTTCAGACAAAACATAATTATACAATATAAATATAATATGAAAAAATAATTAAAACACGTCACGACACGAAAAATAAAATGAACGTAACACAAATACACAAACATGTCAAAATCTACATAAAACGAATTATTAACATATCAAATTTTATATAAATATATAATAGTTTGAATACGATTATGACAAAAAAAAACACGAACACGACGACACGTGACATAAAATTGAAAACTATTTGAATAGTATAATTAGACTTGATAATTTTGGACACAACATAATTATACAACACGAACAGAACATGGAAAAATAATTAAAACACTGATATGAAAAATAACATGAACACGACATAAATACAGGAACACGTCAAAATCTACATAAAGCCAATTATTAACGTGTAAAAAATTATATAAATTTATAATACTTTAAACACACAATAAAATAACACAAACATGTTAGAACATACATTTTTTTTCTAAATTGAATAATTATCACAAATTATGAAAAATATGAAATGAATTAAGACATGATACGTACACACAAAATTTTTCTAAATTGAATTACAATGACAAACTATGCAAAATATTTGGATGAATTGAAAACGACTCGAATACAACATAAAAAAATAATTAAAATACGACACGAAAAATAACATGAACACAAAACAAATACACGAACGTCTCAAAATCTACATAAAATGAATTATTAATATGTAAAATTTTATATAAATTTATAATACTTTGAATACACGAAAAAATAACAAGAATACGACATGAACGTGTCAAAATCTACATTAAACGAATTATTAACTTGTAAATATTATATAAATTTATAATACTTTAAACACACGAAAATAACACGAACACGAATACTTTGAATACACAAAAAAATAACACGAATATGACACGAAAAATAACATGAACACGACAAAAAATATTTGAAACTGAAACAATTTGGAACCGAAAAAATCCGAATCCAACAAGGTACGAACCCGAAAAGATCCAAACTCGATATGATCCGAACCCGAAATAACCTAAGGTCCAAAATATCTCATTCGTGTTAATCAAAAGACAAAACAAACACAAAAAATATTCTAAAATGACATAATTAATCCTAAAATGATATGGCAAAAGTCCAAATACTACAATTACCCCCCAAACTGTAGCTTATGACATGTATTATGTGGTAAAAAAGAGTGTGATACCACAATTAACCCCCCAAACTATAACTAATGACATAGCTTATGTGGCAAAGGGAGGGTGTTTCAAAATCCCAAATTATCAAATCTCATGCCATTTGAGGATTGCTTTTAATGTAGGTATAGACGACACGAATAAACGAACGTGTCAAAATATACATAAAATAAATTATTAACGTGTCAAAATGTATATAAATATATAATATATTGAATACAATAATCACACGAAAAAATAATACGAACACAACACGAACGCACAAAATTTTCCTTTTTTATTTTATTTTTCTTTTTCCTTTTTTTTTTTTCTCTTTCTTTCCTTTCTTTCTCCATAAAAAAAAAAAATGGCTTACCACGTTGCATGCCAAGAGGAAGCAAGGATAGCTTTTAATTATATTATTGATTATTATTACTAGAATTTCCAACTTTCCTATGAGTGAAAATATATTTTAAAAAATAAATAAATTGTATTTAAAAAATTAAATATAAAAAAAGTAATTTTTTTAAGTGAGTGATATTTTAGAAAAATGGATAAAAATATGGTAGTCTTTTAAGTGGATAGTTTTTTTAGAAGATTTGGTGGTTTTTTAAAAGTAAATAGATAATTTTTTGTTAAAAATATTGTATAAAATATTAAGGCATAATTATCCTTATTCAATTTTTTTATTTTATAATCTTATTTGATTTTTTGTATTTTTATCAATTGAGTTGGTGTCACTTAACTCGTGACACCAACTCAGTCACTTCTTTTATAGTATAGATTATTATTATTATTATTTAGTTTTAATTATTTTATTAAAATATAATATTTATAGATTATTATAATAAAATAAAGCTCTTAATTTTGAAGAGTTAATTTTTATAAATTATTAGTGGAGTACTTTTTAAATTTTACAAATCAAGTTAAAAGACTGACAGATGTATTTTTTTATTATATTTAATTTTCAAATTATTTTTAATATTCTGTACAGGGATGTGTTTTACCCTACTATCTCGACTAATAGAGTTTAAAATTCAACCGACATAGATGAAATACTTTTCCTTAAATCAATGATAAAATGTATGTATCCATAAAAAGTTATGTTTGAATCTCTCTTCTTCTAACAATTATATCTTATAATATATATTTTTTTTACTTTACTGGATAATTATTTCAGCATTTTAGGATTTATCATTCTTTTGAAGTTGCTTTAATTTAAATAGAATAAAAACCTTTATTAACCTTATTTAATTAATTATTTTATTACAACTAAATAATGTGAACAAATCGGGTTTTATTATATTGTTTTCGTTTGGACGTAGGTTCAATTTTGGCAGTCGTCACTCAATTTATGTCGAAATCGAGAAATGGTTATAAGCACCAAAACCACAAGTTTCTGTCTTTATCAAAGAATTTGATTCGAAATAAGGCACAAAATTAGAAGGAATCAAAACTTCTAATCTTGAGATAATCCAATATTTACTATTTCACTTCAAATATAGAGCTGCTCATGGGTCGGCCGGGCCGCGGCTCGTTTTTTTTTTTTTTATTTTCTCTGCCCAGGCCCGGCCCGGCCCGCCCGTTTAGGCCCGAAACACTGTTCATTTGAATACAAAAATAAATTTTTTTTTATTTTTATTTTTTTATAATTAAAATTAAATAAAATAATATTATTATAATAAAAATTACTGTTCCGGGCCGGGCCGACCCGGAGCACAAAATATCCTGCACAGGCCCGGGCCTTCCGGGCCGGGCGGGCTGTCCGGCCCGTGAGCAGGTCTATTCAAATATGACACCGTCAAATTTTCAAATAAAAAAAGCACATCTCAACATTCACTTAAATGCAGGTATACAATCATGAATTGAATGTCTCATACTATCACGTATGTAGACAATAGGGATCAAAGCCCTCCGGAGCTAATGATATAGCAATAAAGTCCAGGTTGCTGAGATCCATAGGATGCTGTGCGCCCACCAAAGTCACCTCCTTATACTCAGACACGTCCATCAACTTCCCTATCATATGTTGTCTCTCCTGTGCTACAGCTACTTCTCCATTGCCTTTCTCACTAGCCATAGCGACATTACGCTCAACTTCAGCCTTATTGACCTTAGTCTTCAAAGTCTCACCTTCACTCTGTGCCTTGGCCAACTGTTTCTACAAGCTGGCAGCTGAGTATTCACCTCTTGGACCTTGGCTTCAGCTACTTTGGCTCGACAAACAACCTCAAAGACCTTAGACTCACATTCGACCACAACGAGCCTTTTAGTCTCCTTTGCGGCCTTCAGTTGATTTTGAGCATTGTCCAAGGAGCTTTGGGCTACGCTCAACTACTGGAAACTGTTATTAATTGACTTTTGAGCTTCTTAACTTTGTCTTTAAGCTCGCTAGCCTCCAACACTTTTTTTTCTACATGCTTTTTGAAGCTGCCACCTAAGCCTAAGCCTCAGCCTTTATTCCTTGCTCGTACTAGGCAACAGAACTCACCAAGGCTTGAAACAAATTCAAATAGTTAAAGCATCCAACAACCACAAGATCCACTACAGAGGACGTCGATTTATCGATGGAATATTTTCGTTGGTAAAAAGATTCTTTACCGACCGAATTTTGATTATTACCGACGAAATTCTGTCGGTAATGTATTTGCCTATTACCGACGGAATTTTTCAGAATTTTCGACGGAAAAAGAATACTACCGACGAAACATTAGCGACAGATTCATTCCGTTGGTAATTTCCGTTGGTAAAAGTTTGGCGTGAAAGACCTAGATTCTCGCCAAATTTTCACCAACGAAATTACCAGCATTACCGACGGAAATTTCGTTGGTGCAAATAATATACGATTTTTGACATCATTAATAAATAAAAAGTAATACAAATTAATAAAAAAAATAAAGGGTCAAAAAACTATTACCGTCGGAATATCCGTCGGTAATAAACCAATTCCGTCGGTAATACTTTTTGACCGTTCACTTTATTTACTGACGAAAATGGTTTATTATCGACAGATATTCCGTCGGTAATACTTTTTCATGGTTTTTTATACATAATAAATGCAAATTTATTAAAAAATTAATTAAGGGTTTTAAAGTGAACGGTCAGAAAATATTTATGACGAAATTTTCGTCGGTAATACTTAAATTCCGTCGATGAAAGATTATTCCGTCAGTGAAACTTTCACCGATGGAATATCCTAATACCGACGGATGTAATTTGAAATACCACCAAAAATATTATTGACGAAATTTCCGTCGCTAATACTTAAGTTCCGCCGTTAAAAGTTTATTCCGTCGGTGATGTTTCACGACGGAATATCCTTATTACCGAGGATGAAATTTGAAATCCCGCCAAAAGTATTATGGACAGAATTTTCGCCGGTAATAATCTTATTCCGTCGATGAAAGTCTCGGGCATAACTAAATGCCCGAGACTTCTTTTTCCATTTTCTCTCAGATTCTCTCTTTCTCTCTTTGGTTTGTCCGACGTCCCCTACCGTCCGACCCCTTCGCCATTGCCGTCCGATCGTCCCCTACGAGCCACCACCATCGCCGTCCGACCACCACGTTTGTTTCTCTCTTCTTTTATTTTCGTTATTTGATTTTTTATATTGTTTGATGATATTGTTCTTTTCATTTTTTGAGTTAAGTCCGACCATTCTCCGTGAGCCACAGCCGTCGCTACCTCCACGCGCCACCAGCTAAGGCGTCCGACCACTGCGTCTGGGCATGAGTTCTCTTTTCTCTCTGATTTGAAGATTGTTATTTGATTTTTTATGTTGTTTCATAACAAATTTTTTGATGAAAATTGTTCGTTTCATTTTTTGAGTTTAGGGTATTCAGTCCGACCGTCCCCCGTGAGCCATTGTCGTCGCTGCTTGCGCGCGCCACCAACTTAGGTGTCCGACCACTGCGCCTGGGTATGAGTTGTCTTTTCTCTATGATTTGAAGATTGTTATTTGATTTTTAATGTTGTTTTATAACAATTTTTCTAATCTAATTGTTAATGTGTGTAGACACCTAATTTTGTCCGGACCACTAAACAGGTATGTTTTCTTCCTATATTGATGTTTTCGAGTGTAAAAAGACTTTTTTCATCCTGCAGGTGGTACTCCGAGACTTAGTTTAAGAGGGTGAGCATAAAAAGTCAACCTCGAAAAAGTCAACCTCAGAAAGTCAACTACTGAAAAAGTCAACCCACTTTCAAAATCAAGATTTTAAGTTCAATTGAAAAATGGCGAAAGAATTTTGATAATCCGAGGTCTACACTGAAAGATATGGAGTTCAGAAGTTGGGATTTGGAGATTCAGTGGAAAGGAAACCCTAATCCGAGAAATTAGGGAAAAGTGCTTAAACGATCAAATTGGTCAAAATTGAAGGTTCCAAATGAAAGATAAGCACTGACTACGGGTAATGGAGAAGTCACTTGCAAGAAAAACTGAAAGAAAAGTCAATCCGGGAGAAAACCGAGAATTAGGGTTTTTAGTGGATTTCGGTGAAATCGGGAAGAATCACAGAAATGGCCCGACTTGGTAAGAACAAAGTCCCCAATGGATGAAGAATGATTAAAAAGGATAGCCCAAGGCTCAGATTGAAGAAAATCTGAAAATCGGACTTGTTTTGAGCAAAACCGGGTTTCAGAGGTAAAAGGGCAAAATTGGAAAATTTGGGAAAAATAGCAAATGGACTCCGAAAATTCTGAAAATTTTTCAATCTCATTATTAAATCATTTGAAAGAGATTGGCGAAAGAAAATCTTGATTTGGAGTTCGTTTGCAAAATGGCCAAATCCTGGGCTTCTTATATTGTAATTCAAAAAGGAAAATCCCGAAAAAATAGCAAATGAGCTCCAAATCTTCTGAAATTTTGCAAATCTCATTTTTAAATTATTTGGAGGAGATTGGTGAAAGAAAATCTTGATTCGGAGTTCGTTTGCGAAATGGCCGAATCCCGGGCTTCTTATGTAGTAATTCAAAAAGGAAAATCCTGGAAAAATAGCAAATGAGCTCCAAATCTTTTGAAATTTTGCAAATCTAATTTTTAAATTATTTGGAAGAAATTGGAGAAATAAAATCTTGATTCGGAGTTCGTTTACAAAACGGCCAAATCCTGGGCCTCCTATGCAATAATTCAAGAAGATAAATCCCGGAAAAATAGCAAATGAGCTTCAAAAATTCTGAAATTTTGCAAATATCATTTTTAAATTATTTGGAAGAGATTGGCGAAAGAAAATCTTGATTCGGAGTTCGGTTGTAAAATGGCCAAATCCCGGGCCTCCTATGTAGTAATTCAAGCCGATAAATCCCGAAAAAATACCAAATGAGCTCCAAAAATTATGAAAACTTCCAGATCACACTTTTTAATTATTTTGAAGAGATTGGTGAAGAAAAATCTTGATTTGGAGCTCGTTTAAGAAATGGTAAAATGTTGGGGCATAAAAGGGCATTTTTGGAAGAAAAAATCCAAATAAATAGAAAACGGACTCGGATAATTTTGAAAACTTCCAAAACTCAATATTTTATTATTTTGGAAGTATTAAAAAATGAAAATTTTAATTTGGAGTCCGTTTGATATTTATTTGCATCCGGGGGGCAAAACAGTCATTTCACCCAAGCAACCGAAAAGGGCTTCTTTGGGCCTTTCAAAAAATCAGAGTTGGGCTGGAAAAGAGAAGTGCTGGCTTGCCCAAGCCCAAAGGAAGGAGGAAGCTTCTGATTTTTCAATCAAATGGCTAAAAATCAAGAGTTAGTTAGAGATTCTCTTTGATCAAGCCATAGTGATTAAGCCACATAGGCCAAGAGAGATGTCAACATTATTCTTGAACAGTTGTAATTTGAGAGAGCTGAGATGATAATATAAAGGTGGTAATTTCATGATTTTTCACCTTCAATTATTAGCCATTTGATGGAAAATTGGTTACAAAAAAACGACAACATCCTTGAGCCATTTAGAGGGGGTTTCGGCCAGCATGAAGAGGGAGGCAGAAAATTCATTTTTCATTTTCATTTTGGCTGAGTTCTTTGAGTTTTTACTTGTTTTTTCTCTCCTTGGTTGAAAGCAAAAAAGAAAAGTTTAGAAAAGAAAGGAAAGTTTGAAGAGATAAAGCTTGAAATATAGCTTCTTGAGGTTGCTCTTGAGCACCAACTCTTGCAATTTCTTGATTTTCCATTCTTGTTTTTGCTATTTTGATTTATATTTGGTGAGTTTCCATTTTAAAATAAATGTTTTTATTGTTCTTTTTAAGTTCTTCCTTCATCTCCTTCTTGAATATATTTTTTACAATTTTTTTATATATTATACTCACCATGGCCAAATGGCCTACATTATTTATTTAAGTTGCTGTTTTGGGTTTATTTTACCATATTGTTTATGTTATTTTATTTGGTGAGTTTCCATTTTAAAATAAATGTTTTTATTGTTCTTTTTAAGTTCTTCCTTCATCTCCTTGTTGAATATATTTTTTACAATTTTTTTATATATTATACTCACCATGGCCAAATGGCCTACATTATTTATTTAAGTTGCTGTTTTGGGTTTATTTTACCATATTGTTTATGTTATTTTCTTTGATTTTGATGTTTTAAATGTTATGTTCATATTCTTGAGTTATATTTTAATTTGGTTGCTTTGTTTGTTGCCATTTATGTTTTAAATATCATGTTTTTGCATTTTTAATTTTCTGTTTTCATGATGTTTAAATTTGAGCATGTTTTAGATTTAGTATATCAAGTGTTTGTGAAAATGCTTGTGTGGTCTTTGCATGATTTGAGTTTTATATCTTAGTTGAGCATGTTTTAGATTTAGTATATTAAGTGTTTGTGAAAATGCTTGTGTGGTTTTTGCATGATTTAAGTGTTATATTTTAGTTGAGCATGTTAATATACCAAGTGTTTGTGAAAATGCCATGCTTGTTGGAGCTTGAGGCCATTTGGCTACTCCATCTGTTTTGCATTGTGTGTTGCATTTTTGCCATGTTAGTTGGTAGATTTTTGCATTTGTATGACATTTGATTTAGTTGAGCATGTTAGTATACCAAGTGTTTGTGAAAATGCCATGTTTGCTAGTCACATTATGCTATTCGGCCACCCTTGGAATTTTTGCATTTTATGTGCATTCTTGCCATGTTAGTTGATAGGTTAGCATTTGCATGATATTTGGTTGAGGTTTTGGTTTAAGCATGCTTTGTGTTTGTCAAAATGTCATGCATATTTTAGTTATTAGGTTTGGTTCATTTGCCATGCATGTTCATGCATTTTAGGTCTAGGTTGCATTAAATGCCATGCAAGTTCATTTAGGTCTAGGTCACTATATGAACGCCATGCATTTTTCATGACATTTAGGTTTAAGCTCATGCATTTCATGCACAATGTTTGCTGTATTGTTTCATGCATTTCATGTTCATGCCACTTGAATAATGACTTGAGCCAATTAATGGTTCAAAGTCATGCTCTCTTGAGCACACTTGTGGAAAATTAAGTTTGTCAAGTTGATTGTTCTACCTTTGTGATTTTTTTTTTTACTTAGCCAATTCTTATCTAACTTTCAAAAAGTCCTAGCTACTGTTTGTAAGTCATTTTAGGAGTTTCAAATATTTTTACTTTGATTTTTAAATGATTTTATCAAAGGCAAAAATGTGTTTTGGCAAAGCAATTGTTTTTCACCCAAAACTCGTACATCTCTGATTTTTCTGGGAATTCATCTTTAATCATAAACTTAAGCCGATTTGTTTCCGTGTAGTTTTACATGTCCTGAGTCTTCAGTATTTTTTTCAGAATTTTTTGAATTTTTAAAAATAGGGTAAAAAATCGTGGCTTAAAACTGGACAGTGGAGTGAGAATTGAATTTAAAGAAAAATCATTTTTCTGTTTTGATTAAGTTACATAGAGTGGGCTGATTAGGAGGGTTAGCTACTGACTTAGGGTAGTTTCTAAGCCTTTTTAAACTCTAAAAATGGTTTTTCAAGTCTCGGGTTAAGGGTAGTCAAGTCCGGATTTTTTAAACTTAGGAAATTAGAGCCATTTAAAAAAGATTTAGCCCAGTTTTTTTTTTTTTTTTAATTCAAGCTTTTCAAAGTTGTTTTCAAACAATCACAAAGTATTTTGGTTTTAGAATATTTAATTTGGCATATTTTCCTAAGGTAGCCGGATATCTTTTTAGATATACGGATTTCCTTAATTAAAGGGAAAAAAATACATTTCATGCATTGCATTTTCCATATCCATGCATTTTATATAATATGTGATTCTTGCTATGATAATTTCTATGATATTGTTATGATTTTGAGTTATGTTATATTGTTTATTATATGATTTGGAATATTTCATGATATCCTATACTTTTTTTTTGAGTTATTTTTTTGGTAATATTATTTAGTATATACTATGTTCATGCATTATTATTTTCATTTTTATTTTCATGCATATTATATGATAGCATTATTTCATATTCCATCTCATTTAATTTATATGCCATATCATTCATGTTTGCCATGTCATTTAAATTATTTAATTTCGTATAGAATATGTTATGTTACTTAGGTTATTTTATTTCATTTAGAAAATATCATGTTACTTAGGTTATTTCATTTCATATAGAATATGTTATGTTACTTAGGTTATTTTATTTCATTTAGCAAATATCATGTTACTAAGGTTATTTCATTTCATATAAAATATGTTATGTTACTTAGGTTATTTTATTTCATTTAGAATATATCATATGACTTAGGATATTGCATCTCATATAGAATATACTATATTACCTAGGTCATTTCATTTTATTTATAATATGTCATATAACTTAGGATATTTTATTTCATTTAGAATATGCTAAGGCATTTATTTCATTTCATTTAGAATATGCTAAGGCATTTACATTATATCATATCATTTAGGAAGCATTATATTATTTAGATTTTGCTATGTCATTTTATTTATGTCATGCATATACATATTCATTTATTTTAAATGTTTTCAAAAAAAGATAAGGGTTTTCAATAAAATAAAGATATTCCCGAGTTAAAATAATTCATGAGTTCTCTGCCGGGTTTGCTGGGGAGGATATCATCAATTATTATTAATAACGGAATATCTTCTTTAAAAAGAGAATGATTTGGAAAATTTTTCAAAATTAATAAAAATTTCTATATTTTGCCACGTTTGTTGGGGAATATAGGAAAATTTTGAATTTATAAATTCCGGATCATTTTCAATTAAAAATGGAATTATTTTTCTTTAAATTGGGAATTAACTTGAAATACTAAATTTAAAACCAACTTTTTATCGAGATTTGAGATAACACACGATTAATAAGATACCGTTTTATACGGGCGTTGTGGGGGTGCTAATCCTTTCCCGCACGTAACCGAGTCCCGGACCTGTTTCTTTGATTTCTCTGGTTTAAAACGTAGACTTGAAATTGGTTTTTAAAATGTTTTAATTAATTTTTAAAATATTTTATAAAACCAGTTTTAATAGGTGGCCGATCACACCTAGCTAAAAAAGATTGGTGGCGACTCCATGTATTTTTTAAGGCTATTTTCAAAACCTTCATTTTTTAGAGGAATTAAGTCTACTTTTCCTCGATTTTTTTTAATGTCACGCTTAACGATGAGACTCGTTATTTTTTAGGTTGCGACAGCTTGGTGACTCCGCTGGGGACATATTAGAGAGTCAGGTCTAGAATTAGTCGTGTGTTATCAAAGTCTCTGTTTTGTTGGTTTAATTGGTATTTAATTTTAATTCCCACATTTTAAAAATAAGAATAATTTCAAAAAATAATAAAATGTTTTTAAATATTTCCATATTCATGTGCATACATATTATAGTTGTTCTCTGGTTATTTTGGTGCACATATTTATTTATTGATTAATTGATGATTTATGTTGTTTAATTTTGTTGGGGCATTTAGAATAAGGGATATAGAATAGGTGGTGAAAGGTTTGTCATTTCTCCTCACACACTACACTACACGTGCATTTGCATATCATGAATCCTATACCCGGGTTCCATCCTTTTAGGTGGGAGCAAAGTAACTAAGCCTTCGTGATTAACAATCCGCATGGGCTAGTGAAACACTTTCAGAGTACTAAATTACCTAAGCCTTCGTGATTAACAATCCGCTTGGGCTAGGGAAATAGACTCTAACGAATTGAACCCGCTTTTATCGGGGTGCCTTACTAGCCTTCACCGGCGACAGTGAGGAACAATTCGGGGCCTTTAGAACTGATTCACTAGTGAACCTAGGCGAAGCTATGACGAATTTCCAATTAGATATCCCGAAGTTAAGAACACATGGAGAAATATTTCCAATCCTTTTACCTTCTATTCTACTTTCCGAATAAGTTTATTTTTTCGGACAATGATGAACGTACATCACAATGTCCATAATAAATGTTGATATTTCATCCCCGGGGTGTTATAATTTTGTTGGCATCCTCAGGGATAATTATTGCTTTGAATTATATGTTTTTTGTATTATTCATATTTATTCCCGTTACTAATTCATTTTCTTTTTGTTGTTGTTTTTTTTGTGTGTTTCTTTTGCATTCTTGCCATCATTTTTGCACATTTGAAGGTTATTGGTCTCGGGATATTATTCAACCAAAAGGGCTTTCATGGTGGGTCAAAGTGTCTCAGTGATCGAGAAACATTTAGAGGTTAGGAAACAGTCCGAGAAAGTTCAACAGGATAATGGGGATTGTTTAAAGATGGGATATGTGTCAGCATTGCCAGCCGAGGTTGATCTTATTATCAAGCAAAATAATCTTCGGGATTTGATTGATATATGGAATCAGTGGAATATATCGGAAAAAGAAGCCTTCACTCAGACATATGGAGACATAGCTCTGTTAGCTCAGGTTAAGGTCAATGATGAGGTGATCCAGGCTGTGGTATAATTCTGGAATCCTGCTTATCGGTGTTTTACTTTCAACCGAGAGGATATGACTCCAACCATAGAGGAGTATTCGACTTTGCTGCATATTGAGGATGTTATTCCCGATCGTATTTATTTGAAGGATACAAAGACGCCGGGTTTTAAGAAAAAGGTGTCAAAGATTTTGGTAGTGGAAAGAAATTGGGTAGAAAGCCATGTTATCCGAAAATGAGTAAGCTACTGCATATCATGGGACATTTTACGGGCTTTAATCCATAGCCATTCAAGCAAGGAGACAGTTAGGAATATTTTTGCTTTGGCTATCTATGGTTTAGTTGTCTTCCCGAAAAAATTAGGGTATGTGGATGTGGCGAAATATTATGTTTTCGAGAGGCTTGAGCAAAGGATAAACCCAGCCCCGGCAATCATAGCAGAAACAATCCGATCTCTGAATTTCTGTAGACGAGAAGGCAAAGGTCGTTTTCTAGGATGTATACAGCTCCTCTACATATGGGTTTAGAGCCATTTCTGTAAACAGGAGAATTTCCTTCTTCGTTCATATTGGAAATCTTTTGCACCAATTGGCGAATTTCTTAAAAGGGATTGGCTTGAGAATAGGACTGAGGAGCAATGGATATATATATTTCGGAATATCAGGGCTGAGATGATAATTTGGAGAGCTCCATGGATAGCTCCTATACCGACATTGTATAAATGCGGAGATAAAGCCTCCGTTCCATTATTGGGAGTATGGGAGGAGTGAGCTATGCACCACTGCTAGTACTGAGGCAATCAGAATCTTGTCAGTTTACTCCAATGACCCATGACCTTGGTAATTTGGAATTTGCTTACAGAGAAGATGGATATTCGGGTAAGGTCCGTGAGATTGTGGTGGCATGGAAGGAAACTCATCGGGTTGAGGTAGCTAGATATGCTGATATCGTCACACCTGACTACTTGACATGGAGGGAATTAAGGGTTAATGATAGGTTGTTGACATCGGATGGGGAAGAAGTTCGGAATTTGAGCTCGCCTCCCAAGGAAGCGCCATTAGAGTTAGAAATTGCAAGGGCGGAATTTGAAAAAAAAAAGGCTCGGATGAACAAGGAGATTGCCCGATTGCAAGAAGAGCTTGAGGACATGAAAGATCGGGAGGTAGCCATAGAAAAAAAAAAGGAAAAGATCAAGAGAGAGCGGGACACGGTTCAAAGTGATCTTCAGGAATTACACTTGGAGAACAAGAGATACCGTTTCGAGCTCAAATTCGAGGGGACTCTCAAGACTTCCGGGGAATGGGAACAAGAAGTCAGAAACCTCAAAAAGGAGAAGAACTATTGGGCAGAAAAGGCAAAACACGAGGAAGCCCGAGCAAATCAACTTGAGAAACAAGCTAGGGAGAGCTTACAGGGCGATGCTTCTGCTGACACATCAAAGGGCCGTGAACAAGTAGGGATCAGATGGAAAAGCAAGGCAGTTAAAAGAGGACATTGAAGAAGGACCAGGATCTGAGGGAGTTATTATAGGACTAGTATCTTGTAATAGTTTTTTATCATGTTGCCTAAAGCAGGGATCTTTTCTTTGATGTATTTAGTTCTAGGAAATCAATGAAAGACCGTTTGGTTGGAATTATCCGGGGCCAATACTTTAAATGCATTCATTATTCACTTATTCTTTTTTTTTTTATATTTTATTTGTTCATATTCATAATCATTCATTCATTTATTCTTTATAAATTGTTCATACACTTAGCCATTTATTTATTTGTTCATTCATTTATAATTAGTCATCTAAGTTCATACACTTAGTCATTTACTTAGTTGTTCATTCATTAACACTGATTCATTCATTCATTCATTCATCCATTTATTCATTTAGTGATTTTTTATAAAATAAAATAAGAAACGTGTCAATAATTTCTAATCCATGGTTTTAAAAAAATAAAGGTACAATTGGTCGCACTAAAAAAGAACCAGATTTCCAACACTCTTACAATACTCGGTCTCGAACAAAAGCCATGGAAAACGATCAGCTTGCCAGAATTGAGAGAATGGAAAGAATCCAGAAAGAACTACAAGAACAGTTGACTAGGTCTTAAGAGGAGACACGAGAACAGATGACAAAGCACTATGATGAAGCAGAAGTGGCCCGGAGAGAATTCAGTTGCTGGAATGGGGGCAGTGAATCAGGAGGATAGACCAGAAGTGGTACAGAGAAATAGCTAGACATCCTAACCTGTGGGAAATGAAATTCCAACTGGGGCAGCATCCTACATCTACATCCAGCCGGCAGCCGAAGCACAGAATTTTGGTCCAAAAAGGAGTAACATCGGAGTTGATCCAATTGAGGTTGAGGTTCCAGACTTCGAAGAAATGGCAGAGAAGGAAAGGGCCAAAATGACTAAACTGAAGAGGGTCGAAACTGCTGAATCTGAGAAGAAATATCAGTTGTTGGAAGAAAGGCTAAGAGCAGTGGAAGGAGCAGAGTTGTTTGGCAGTTAGATGCCAAAGAGATGAGCCTGGTACATGATCTAATAATTCCACCGAAGTTCAAAGTACCAGATTTTGAAAAGTATAATGGGACCACCAATCCATCGGCTCATCTGACTATGTACTGTATAAAGATGACAGTGCATGAGGATAATGAAAAATTGCTTATTCATTGCTTCCAGGACAGCTTAACAGGGTCAGCCACCCGATGGTACAACCAACTCAGTCGTACCAAGATTCGTTCATGGACGGATTTGGCCAGGGCTTTTATGGAATACTATAAGCACGTTTCTGACATGATACCAGATAGGCTATCATTACAAAACATGGAAAAGAGGTCCAATGAGACCTTCAAGGAGTATTCACAGAGGTGGAGGGATCTGGCCACACAAGTGCAACCCCCTTTAACCAACAAAGAAACCACGGTGCTTTTCATCAACACATTGAGAGCCCCTTATTATGACAGATTAGTGGGAAATGCTACCAAAGATTTTGCGGATATGGTAATATTTGGAGAAATGATTGAGTCAACTATTAAAAGTGGAAAGATGGAAGGGGGTAAGTCTGCTACCCCGAAGAGAGCTTTTCCTACAAAGAAAAAGGAGGAAACCCATGCAGTAAGCTTCAACCAATACCCTTATACACCTCCTTTACCATACATACCACCGAGGCCATATACTCCTACCACACTTATGCACCTCCGACACCTTACACACCATACCCAGGGTATAATCCTTATTACCCTAATATCAACCACCTTACCCAAAACCCGTTCCCCTACACCAATATACCACAACAACCATTCCCAACTGGCATATCCCCTCAAATCACCCTTCCTAGAAATGCTGTTCCAAAAACACAAGGACCTGCGCATAATGACCAACGTTCACCAAGGAACGATCAAAAAGCCCAATTTGATCTGATTCCCACTACCTACGGTGATCTATATCCAAAACTGTGCAGGGTCAACTTGTTGCACCTGTGTACCTAAAACCTTTGACACCTCCATATCCAAGATGGTACAATGCAAATACCAACTGTGCATACCATGCGGGAATCCAAGGACATTCAATTGAAGATTGTCTGGCCTTCAAAAAGAAAGTCCAAAGCTTGATTAATGCTGGGGTTGTGAAGTTTGGATCAAAAAATGGGCTGAACGTAGCTGGAAATCCATTGCCCAATCATGCTGGGAATCAGGTGAATACAATATTAACCGGAGGGCACAGAAGATTAAAAAGAGATATTGGGGAGGTTAAGACTCCGATGATGACAATATGGGCTGAAATGGTCAAGGCAGATTGGTGAAAGGTACGGAAGGTCTGAAAATGGTTGCAAGAAGGGTGCATAATTGGTGCCCGTTCCATAAAGGTGAAGGCCATGATATACAGAACTGCGGGGACTTTCGGGTTAAAGTCCAAAAGATGATGGATAGTGGGGTAGCCCAGTTCTATGAGGAGATAGAAGGGGAAATAGAAGTCATTGAAAATACATGTGGCTATGGGATAGGAAGACCCCTAATCATCTACTATGATGAACCGGAGGAAAAAGTTATGCCAGCCATGGAAGAAAATGCGCCCAAATGAATCATTGATTTACCTGTTTCCTTTCCATACAAGGAAAACAAGGCTACACCATGGAAATATGACTGCAGCATGGTTATGCCCGGGTCTTCAGGCCAGTAGGATATTACAGGTGTGGGGCAGTTAACCCGAAGCGGGAGGTGTTATGCTCCGGAGGCCGTTGAACAAGGGGTAGCAGGGAAAGACAGAGGAATTGATAAAGGGAAAAAGGTCATCGAGCCAATCCATATTGAGATGGATTTGCCAGAGGAAACAGAGAGGGGATCAGTCCCGGTTAACAGAATCAAAGAGCCAGTATGTGAGAAGGAAGCTTGTGAGTTCTTGAAATTTATAAAGCATAGTGAATATAGCGTGGTTGAACAACTGCAACGTCAACCAGCTAGGATCTCAATCTTATCCTTGCTTTTAAATTCAGAACCACACAGAAATGCTTTATTAAGAGTATTAAATCAAGCATACGTGGCCAATAATATATCAGTGGAAAAGCTGGATAGGTTGGTGGGAAACATCGCAGCTGATGACTACATATTTTTCAGCTATGAGGAAATACCACCGAATGGTATTGGATCAACAAAAGCTCTCCATATAACCACCACTTGTAAGGGGCACATATTACCGAGGGTCCTTTTGGATAATGGTTCTTCACTAAATGTGATGCCTTTAGCAACCTTATCCAAGTTACCAGTGGATTTATCCTATATGATACCAAGTTGCACGGTGGTCAGAGCTTTTGACGGAACGAGGAGGGAGGTTATGGGAACCATTGAAGTTCCTCTGGAAATAAGCCCATGCACATATACAGTGAATTTCCAGGTTATGGATATCAATCCATCTTATAACTGCTTGTTGGGAAGGCCATGGATACATTCAGCTGGGGCTGTACCCTCGTCTCTTCATCAGAAACTAAAATTTGTGTTGGAGGGCCGGTTGATCACAGTATCAGGGGAGGAAGACATAATAGCCTCCACATCCACTGAATCTCCTTATGTGGAGCCGAATGAAGAAGCCGTGGAGTGTTCTTTTTGGTCTTTGGAATTTGTAAATGCAGTTTTTGTCGCTGAAGGATAGAAAATTCCAAAATCGAAGCTGTCCAAGAACACAAGGCTGGGGGTAAGAACCACCGTAGGAAAAGGCTGCAGAGCTAGAAAGGGTCTCGGGAAATATCTTCAGGGGATGGCTCGAGCCATAGAGGTAAAAGGAAAGAAGGACCGATTTGGCCTAGGATATCTTCCGAAGGCCTATGAGAAAAGAAGACAAGTTGAAAAGAACCGACAAAGGAGGATGGCCCGTCTTACAGGTATGGATATTGAGTGGGAGCCTATGACATTCCCACCTATCCTTCACAACTTCCGCTCAGCCGGTTCTCTGTTCGGAGAAAAGAATTCTGATGATGTGCTTGTAATGATAGAGAAAACCTTCAAGAGATTCCAGGTGAATAGTAATGAGCAGATGTATGATGTGGAGATCTGCACGACCGAGAAAGACAGAATTGAAAGAGAGAGTACTCGCTGGATGGTGCGACCTTGTCCACCAGGATATAGACTAACCAACTGGAGTGCGACTGAGTTGCCCATAGTCTTTAAGTCTATTCCAAAGTAATACTTTTAAAAAGCAATCTTAATTATCTTTACCCAGTGATAACTCGTATAATTATATAGTTTTTAGTTATGTTTTATTATTGTTTTGTGTCAAATACGAGTTATTATTGTTTAGTCTAATTGTGTTTATGATCTTTTATATTTTTATGTAATTTGGTGTTTTTCACAAGTTTCTTTGAGTGATTTCAGATTACTAGAATTAAGGGCAAATCCAGTTCAGTTCCAGTTCCGACACCTTTTGCCATATCAGCTATATCTGGAGTTTCACTGAAGCAATAAGGCTGAAATTTTAACCATGCAAAGTTAAGAGGCATATCTATCTTTTTCATGTTTTACACTTCTTGAAACGGAGTCGTTTTCCCTAGCGAAATAAACCATCAAGTTGGCTGATGTGCAATGACGTCTGTCCTGAGCAGTTTTCGGATCTTGACCATATCGTCCGATACACATGAGCAAATGAGCTGATTCTAACGGCTATGGATCACTAACTGAGAGGGGAACATTTTTCTAGAATACCATGTGATCAGATAAAGCCTCCAATATTGAAGAAATCGACCATCAAGTTGGCTGATGTGCAATGACGTCTGTGCTGACCTGTTTTCATATTTTGCCCATATCTTCTTCTCCACATCAGAAAATGATCTGATTCCAACGGCTATGAATCAGTAACTCATAGGGGAACATTTTTCTAGAAGACCATGTGATCAGATCTGGCCTCCAAGATTGACAAAATCGACCATCAAGTTGGCTGATCAAAATGGTCATACAATATGACGAAAATTGTTAGAAAAATGCACCCACCTATTATACCTACCTTTGAAATTTGTAAAGCTTGTCTCTTGTCATTTAGCCCTCCAAAATGTGTATAAATAGAGGGCCTTGGATGATTGTAGAGGATCATATTGTACATAGGTAGGATATTAGCCATTTTAATAAAATTCTCTAAGTTTTCTTCTTCTTTCTTTTCTCTAGTTTTCTTTCTTTTCTCTAGTTTTCTTTTTCTTTAGAGAGAGCAAGAGGTTGGATAATTAATATTCTTCCTCTTCTTCTTTCTTTCTTTTATTTTCTTCTTAGATTTTCTTTAATTTTATGTTTATGTTTATAATGCCTATGCTAGGCTAAACTTCTATTTGGTTAAGGGTGATTTCAAAGCCCTAGACATGTTTTGTGATTGATTTTCAGATTCTATCTATCATTAATTTTCTATCAAAGTTGCTTATGTTCTTCTACAAGAATTGTTCATGATGTTGTCTTGATTTGTTTAGGTGTACAACTAGATAGATCTTGATAATTATCTATTGCTAGTTTAGGAGTCTTGATCCGTGTAATTGTCTTGATTCCCTATTCATAAGTGGCAATTTGTGATTAATGATTATGGTCAAGTTTTCAATAATTGCAAAGTGGAACATAACCTAAGTTGAACAATCCGAGCTTATGTGTTTGTTGCTTAGATCAACCTATCTTTCTCATCATAAAGCTGCCATTAAATTGAATCTAGAGAGCTTATTCTAGGTTGTTTGATGGTTAGAGATTAAATAGAGAGCTTGTTCTATTTAACGACAAACTAAGGAAAGATTGGGATAACAGAGCTTGTTGTTATCTACGGTTGTTAACTTTGATAGTTGGTTGATATTGATAGATCTGAAATTGATTCTTAATGATGTCTAGTGGTGGAGAATGAAACCTTAACCATATTTTGCATACTTGATTCTTCTTACTTACTTGTTTTCTTACTTTTCTAGTTTGCTTATTTTTAAAAGTATATTTATTTTTATTGGCTGGTTATACCGCCTAATTTGTATATTAACTTTGTTTTATTTTTATTGGCTGGTTATACCGCCTAATTTAGTATATATATTTTTATTGGCTGGTTATACCGCCTAATTTAGTATATATATTTTTATTGGCTGGTTATACCGCCTTGCATCTTATTCTTATTATTTACTTTAGTTTAAATCTGATTTCAAAAACCCCTTAGTTTATTTGTTACTTGGTTTATTCTTATTTTCAGTTCTAATTAGTTTTATTTTCTTGTACATACAAGTTTTTCTTTTCAAATTTAAAAAAAAAAAAAAAAACAATGGAATTGAGCAATCTAACACTTGAAGAGTTGGTGGCATACATGAACATGGAGAAATAACAAGCCAATCTCACCTCCCCAGTTCAACAATTGGCCATGGGAGGATGTCAAGGCCATCAAGTGTTCCAAGACCAACAATATGATCATTACTCAAACACTTACCATGAGGGATGGTGGGATCATACTAATTATGGCTACTCGAAAAATTACCAAGAAGTAGATCCTTATGCCAATTACACTCATCCATCTAGCTTCAATCAATCATGGTCTCAAGAATCAGATCTTTTTCAACCACCACATATGACTCAAAACTCAGGTACTTCTTTATAAGATCTTGTCTATTCTCTTGTTACTGATTCTTTGCAATTTCAACAGGAAACAAGGGCAAGCATCCAGAGTTTGGAAAAGCAAATGAGCCAATTGGCTAGTAGTATGGTGGGATCGGTAGCACAAAGATCTGAAGAACTCCCAGCCCAAACGATGGTTAACCCAAAGGAGAATGCTACTATTGTGACCTTGAAGAATGAGGAACAAGATGAGGATGAAACAAAATTAGAGATGGATTCTATTCTTGAGGATAATGAAGCCAAAGATCCAAATAAGAGTATTTCGGCACCTGAGGTAACATTTAAGGTTTCACTTTTTACTAATGTTTCTTCTCCACCTTTTCCTAGTAGATTTGCAAAGTTCAAGGAGGAAGAACATGAACAACACATGTCGGAAACCTTAAACAACTTGTTTGTGGAGGTCATTCAACAAGTATCAAAATATGCTCCATTCCTCGATGACATATGCACCACAAAGGATGATGGAATAATACTTGTAATGGAGAATGCATCCACTGTTGTGCAAAGAAAGCTTCCTCTCAAACGCATAAATTTGGGAAATTTCATGTATGAGCCTGACAAGCCTAAAATGCCAAGAAGGGGTGTTGGTTAGGTTCAAAACACTAAATCAAGTGCTAATTGGGGGAGGCAGCCTAATTAGTGAAAGCATTGCCAAACTGCCATCCTCAGATTTGCTCTCTTTTTCTTTATCTTTTTCTTATGTTTCTTTGCTAATTGTGTTTAGTGTTTCTAAGTTCATTTAGGCTGCATAAGTTTATTTTGTTTATTAGTTCTTTTCACTTACACATGATTCTTTCATTTGGGATTAATAGCATTACATTAATGACAATGTAAGAATTATGTGTGGGGGGAAGAATTTAGGATTTTATTTAGAGTGTTTTGTTTTTGAGTCTTTTTATGTTGTTTTTCTTTCTGATCCTTGTTTTGAAAATAACTAGATGTAAATATACTTTTTTTAAACCCGGTTAAATGGCGGATAACGGTACTCGTGATTATTTAAATCGGTTCCATCAGCTACCCACAAAACTGATATTGTATATAAATTTCTCTTCCAATTTCTCTTTCAATTTTTTTCATTTTTTTTTCAGGATGGATGATATTCTCACAAGATTGCAGAAACGATTTCCTCCTTTTCCTCGAAATATTTTACTGAAGCTTTACCAAGTTCGATTTGAAAGATTAAGAATGCTTATGCACAAAGGGATTCCTGAAGACATACGTTGGATAATTGAAGCCAAGGTACGTGAAGATGAATAACTTCCTGTTTTGCATTTACCAGGTACAGGTAGAAGCACTTTTGCAAAGAAGCGACGAGCAAAGCGCATGAGTTCAAACTGCCACAAATGTGCACGATGGACGTGTAACGGTAAATGTCGTTCTATTCGGATTCCGTCCTCTAATCGAGATGATAAAATTGAATTCATTAAGGATGGACTGAGTAAGGAGAATTTGGGTAATATCCAACTTTCTCTTGAGACGCATCCTAGTGGAGACGTACAAAGAGAAATTCTTGATTTATGGCCGCAATTCCAAAGGGAATGGCAACATCTTGGGAATCTGATGTTAAAAGACCCTGTTTGCCAGCTTGTAAGAAAACTGGATGGGAAGCATATCCTTGACTCATAGAAGGCGTTTAAGCCGTTTCTGGACGTAAAACCAGAGGAAGATGTGAGCCACAATCACAACTACAATAAATGACTTCTTAGCTTTTGGTTTGATTTGCAATAACTTTATTTTGGTTTAATTTACGTGTTGTTCGATTTGTGTAATTATTCTCGTTTTTTTTTTATTTGTCTTTTACTGTTGATTTTTTCTTCTCTTTTTGATTTTCTTCCTGAAATCACGCAAAAATCTTTTGTTAGGTTAACATTTTCTTCTAACAGGTCAGATACACTTTCGGCGACATTATTACTCTTGTCTGATTCACTACTCAGTCCTCTATATATTACACCATGTACTCATTCTCTTTCAGGCACTCGAAAAAGAAAAAAAAATGGAAAGTACTTTGTCCCAACGCATTAAAAAAATTTGTGTCTTTGGAGGTGCTTATCCAGGGAAAAATAACGTATTTGCTGATGAAGCCATAAGAGTTGGAGTAATACTTGCCCAACAAAAGATCCAGTTGATTTATGGAGGCGGTAGTACGGGTTTAATGGGAGCAGTCGCTACAGCAGCACACGCCGGAGGAAGTCCAGTTCTAGGAGTCGTGCCAAAACTTTTCACAGATTTTTGTGGACCTACCGTGGGTAAGGAAATACAAGTCTGGAGTATCCCTGAACAGATAACAATCATGTACCATTCTGCCGATGCATTCATTGCTTTACCAGGAGGTCTGGGTACATTGGAAGAAATAGCTTGCGTGGCTTCTTGGTCATCTTTGGTCACAAATAAGAAACCCATTGGTTTGCTTAATATTAATGGTTATTTTAATAATTTGCTTTCATATTTAGATAATGTCGTGGATAATGGATTCATGTTTTCAGAGGCAAGGAGAACCATAATTTCTGCTACAACCATTGAAGATTTACTCAAAAAGCTCCAAGCTTATGAGTGTTTATCTGCTACGGTAGTTTCGCAAACGCTCGGAAAAAGAAAAAGAGATATGGACGAGCAAGGAGTGGATTGCACTTTGTCTTTGTGACATTATCTAACATTTTGCTTGTTGTGTCTCAGTTATAATAAGTGGTTAGCAACCTCTGCATGTAATATCTCCTAAATTCTACTTTTAAAATTTGACATTGGGGACAATGTCATATTTTAGTAGGGGGTAAGGGACATATTTTGCTAATTTAAAAAAAAAAAATTAAGAAGTATTCATTCTGAACAAGGTCTGAGTAAGGGAGACTTGAGACATACCTTGTCAGTTTGATTTCTTCTTTTCAAAAAAAAAAAAAGTTTGTTGTGTTTTAAGCAATTTAGAAGTATTCATTCTGAACAAGGTCTGAGTAAGGGAGACTTGAGACATACCTTGTCAGTTTGATTTTAATCTTTTTATGTTTACTTGTTAATGTTTGTTTAGTATTTTAGGATTATTTAGGTTGCATGGTTTTGTTTTGTTTTAAGTCTTAGTTGTTCCTATTCTTATGTTATTAGTTCTTTTCTCTTACACATGATTCTTTCATTTGAGTTAATAGACTTACATTGAGGACAATGTAAGAATTAAGTGTGGGGGGGAATGATTTAGGATTTCTTTTATTTTTGTCTACTATTTTTTTTTTCTTTATTATTATTATTATTATTATTATTATTTTGTGAATTTTAGATCCTTTTCAATACTATGATGAGATATGAATTGCATAAGTCTAAAACAGATTTATTAGTGAGAAGATTTTCATGAGAATTGAGCTTGATATCAACCTTTTTATGAGCCAATGTTAATATGATATGTTGATTGAGAAAGAAGCATGTTTAGACTTAAAACTGACTTGTATAATCATCATTGTGAGTTTTTGAGCCTAAAATGATTGATGCATTATACAAATCAATCTAATTTCTTTCTTGAGTGCTCTTATGATTACATGATTCTCTAGAACTTGCTTTAAACCGTTTGAGACTATATTGATACATGTGACAACATGAATATGATAGAGGCATTAGGATTATAACCAGAGCCAAACAGCCATCCCTTATTGATGTTCCAAGAGAACACACCCTTAGTGAACCAATTTGAGCCTACATTGAATAAGCTATCTCTTTGGTAACCATAACTTGTCCCTAACCTAAATATACTTATATCTTTACCTTTGTTCCAAAGATGAATTAGCATGATTTGAGACAAGTTGCAAAGACAAGGGATATTTTTTGGTTAGAAACAAGAAATAAGTGTGGGGGGAAAAGAAAAGAAAAGTCAAGAGAAAAAGAAATGGAATACTGGAAAATACATTCCTATGTAAAAAAAAATATATGAATTATCTCTTGAATTTGTGGAAAAAGAAAAAGATGTTACAAAGTTGTTTAGAATGAAGAAAAGGCCCAACATGAATATCCGGCCTAGGTGACTATGTACTTGTAAAGAGTTTTGAGAAGTTTCTTTGTATAATTTTTTTATGTCTCTAAACTTTATGAACTCTTTGGAACCTTTGTGATATCTTTATCCTTTTGTTCTTCAACCACATTACAAACCCCTTGGCCCCATAACAACCTTGATTAAAGACCTCTTGATTTATGAAGTTGCATGATCTTTTACTGGAGAATAGGTGGACAAGCAAGCATATGGTAGAAGTGTTTTCATGAGATTGATTGAGTGTAAACACTTTACCACTACTTTAAAGAGTGAAAATCAAGAGAGTATCCCATGTGAGAAGTTGAGATTAAGTTTGAATATGCACTATTTTGATTGAAATATGTTATGTTAATATTGGCTTAACTCAAACTAATTACATTCAAGCAAGATTTTTTGTGAATTTCTTTAAGCTATTGATTAGTTTTTAAGACTTGTCCAATGATTATCTCAAATTTATATTGGAAGGATTAGTTATAATTATTATTTTTAGTTTTTCTTATGTTTTCAATGTTTGTGGGTATCGTCCTAGTAAACCCTCACGAGACTAAACTCGTCCACTAGGGACACCTAGGGGTTTAAAGGCTTGTGTCACATGCTAAGTGCCACCGTGATTTCCTACGAAAATGGATTAGATTAGATTTTCTTATTTTATTTTTATTGAGTTGTTGCTAGGGACTAGCAACAATCTAAGTGTGGGGGTGTGATAACTCGTATAATTATATAGTTTTTAGTTATGTTTTATTATTGTTTTGTGTCAAATACGAGTTATTATTGTTTAGTCTAATTGTGTTTATGATCTTTTATATTTTTATGTAATTTGGTGTTTTTCACAAGTTTCTTTGAGTGATTTCAGATTACTAGAATTAAGGGCAAATCCAGTTCAGTTCCAGTTCCGACACCTTTTGCCATATCAGCTATATCTGGCGTTTCACTGAAGCAATAAGGCTGAAATTTTAACCATGCAAATTTAAGAGGCATATCTATCTTTTTCATGTTTTACACTTCTTGAAACGGAGTCGTTTTCCCTAGCGAAATAAACCATCAAGTTGGCTGATGTGCAATGACGTCTGTCCTGAGCAGTTTTCGGATCTTGACCATATCGTCCGATACACATGAGAAAATGAGCTGATTCTAACGGCTATGGATCACTAACTGAGAGGGGAACATTTTTCTAGAATACCATGTGATCAGATAAAGCCTCCAATATTGAAGAAATCGACCATCAAGTTGGCTGATGTGCAATGACGTCTGTGCTGACCTGTTTTCGTATTTTGCCCATATCTTCTTCTCCACATCAGAAAATGATCTGATTCCAACGGCTATGAATCAGTAACTCATAGGGGAACATTTGTCTAGAAGACCATGTGATCAGATCTGGCCTCCAAGATTGACAAAATCGACCATCAAGTTGGCTGATCAAAATGGTCATACAATATGACGAAAATTGTTAGAAAAATGCACCCACCTATTATACCTACCTTTGAAATTTGTAAAGCTTGTCTCTTGTCATTTAGCCCTCCAAAATGTGTATAAATAGAGGGCCTTGGATGATTGTAGAGGATCATATTGTACATAGGTAGGATATTAGCCATTTTAATAAAATTCTCTAAGTTTTCTTCTTCTTTCTTTTCTCTAGTTGTCTTTCTTTTCTCTAGTTTTCTTTTTCTTTAGAGAGAGCAAGAGGTTGGATAATTAATATTCTTCCTCTTCTTCTTTCTTTCTTTTATTTTCTTCTTAGATTTTCTTTAATTTTATGTTTATGTTTATAATGCCTATGCTAGGCTAAACTTCTATTTGGTTAAGGGTGATTTCAAAGCCCTAGACATGTTTTGTGATTGATTTTCAGATTCTATCTATCATTAATTTTCTATCAAAGTTGCTTATGTTCTTCTACAAGAATTGTTCATGATGTTGTCTTGATTTGTTTAGGTGTACAACTAGATAGATCTTGATAATTATCTATTGCTAGTTTAGGAGTCTTGATCCGTGTAATTGTCTTGATTCCCTATTCATAAGTGGCAATTTGTGATTAATGATTATGGTCAAGTTTTCAATAATTGCAAAGTGGAACATAACCTAAGTTGAACAATCCGAGCTTATGTGTTTGTTGCTTAGATCAACCTATCTTTCTCATCATAAAGCTGCCATTAAATTGAATCTAGAGAGCTTATTCTAGGTTGTTTGATGGTTAGAGATTAAATAGAGAGCTTGTTCTATTTAGCGACAAACTAAGGAAAGATTGGGATAACAGAGCTTGTTGTTATCTACGGTTGTTAACTTTGATAGTTGGTTGATATTGATAGATCTGAAATTGATTCTTAATGATGTCTAGTGGTGGAGAATGAAACCTTAACCATATTTTGCATACTTGATTCTTCTTACTTACTTGTTTTCTTACTTTTCTAGTTTGCTTATTTTTAAAAGTATATTTATTTTTATTGGCTGGTTATACCGCCTAATTTGTATATTAACTTTGTTTTATTTTTATTGGCTGGTTATACCGCCTAATTTAGTATATATATTTTTATTGGCTGGTTATACCGCCTAATTTAGTATATATATTTTTATTGGCTGGTTATACCGCCTTGCATATTATTCTTATTATTTACTTTAGTTTAAATCTGATTTCAAAAACCCCTTTTATTTTATTGTTCTTGAATTTAAGTTTTAAACTATCAACTTATAAACTAAAACCCAATCCCTGAGGACTCGACCCTTGCTAACTACTATACTTACAATTGATCTTTTTAGTGCAAGGTTAAATAAGATACACTCTTTTGGGTGCATCACCCAGAGACATTAAGAGTTTTTTCTGTAATGGGTTTTTTAAACATTTTCATTCAATAAATAACAAGCAGAATGCATTATCCATATTGATGTGTCCATATTCTTTCATTTTTGTTACTTATTTTGTTTTCTATATATATTTTCCTATATTATTTTTTCGCCACCTATTTACAGGTGTATGGATGCGGAATATGAGGACCCTCCTGTCAGTAACTCTGAAATTGATTTTGAAAAACCCATTTGCACGGGTGATTTTGAGGCTAATGAAGATACAGAGGATTATGGTCTACCTCCGGATCTATTGAGGAAAATAGAGCAAGAGGAAAAACATGTACTTCCTCATAAGGAGTTATTGGAAACAATAAATCTGGGAAATAGTGAAGAGATAAAAGAAGTCAAAATTGGAACTTCATTGTCACCATCAATAAAAGGTGAATTGATGGCTTTGCTCCAGGAGTATGTGGATGTATTTGCATGGTCTTACCAAGATATGTCAGGGTTAGATCCGGATATTGTGGTTCATAAGCTCCCTTTGAGGCCAAAATGCAAGCCAATTCAGCAAAAGTTGAGAAGAATGAGGCCTGATATGCTGTTAAAGATAAAAGAGGAGGTGAAGAAATAATTTGATGCTGGATTCCTAGAGGTGGCAAAATATCCAGAATGGGTGGCAAATATTGTTCCAGTACCGAAGAAGGATGGCAAGGTACGGATGTGCGTTGATTATCGAGATTTGAACAAGGCCAGCCCTAAAGATAATTTCCCTTTACCCTGTATTGACACTCTGGTGGATAATACAGCGAAAAGTTCTTTATTTTCTTTCATGGACGGATTCTCAGGATACAATCAGATCAAGATGGCACCGGAAGATATGGAGAAAACCACATTTGTTACAATGTGGGGAACCTTCTGCTACAAAGTAATGCCATTTGGTTTGAAGAATACTGGGGCAACATACCAGAGAGCCATGGTGACCTTGTTTCATGATATGATGCATAAGGGAATTGAGGTCTACGTTGATGATATGATCGCAAAGTCACAAGGAGAAGAGGAGCATATTGCGAATCTTAAGAAGCTCTTTGAACGATTAAGGAAATTTAGACTCAAGCTAAATCCGACAAAATGCACTTTTGGAGTCACCTCGGGGAAATTGTTGGGTTTTTTCGTCAGCAAAAGAGGAATTGAGATTGACCCGGATAAAGTGAAGGCCATTCAGAATTTGCCACCACCTCGCACTTAAAAGTAAGTAAGAGGCTTTCTGGGGAGATTGAATTACATTGCTCGGTTTATTTCACAGTTAACCGACAAATGTGATCCAATATTTAAGTTACTTCTAAAACGTGATCCAGGAGAATGGGATGAAGGGTGTCAGATTGCTTTCGAAAATGTTAAGCATTATCTATCAAACCCACCAGTATTAATGCCACCTATTCCGGATAAACCAATGATACTGTATTTATCAGTATTTGAAAGATCTATGGGTTGTGTTTTGGGGCAGCTTGATGAAACTGGAAAGAAAGAACAGACAGTTTACTACCTCAGCAAGAAATTCACAGATTATGAGTTGAAATATTCGTCGGTAGAAAATTTGTGTTGTGCCTTAGCTTGGACTGCTCGAAGACTTAGACAGTATATGTTGTATCATACAACGTGGCTGATTGCCAAGCTTGATCCAGTCAAGTACATGTTGGAAGCACCTTCTTTGTCAGGGAGGACAGCAAGATGGCAGGTTTTATTGTCAGAATACAACATTGTATATATAAGTCAAAAAGCTATCAAGGGCAGTGCAGTGGCGGAATTCTTAGCAAGTCGGGCAGTGGAAGATTATGAGCCGTTGAACTTTGACTTCCCAGATGAGGATTTGATGTATGTGTCGCAAGCAGATGAGATTCCCTTGAAGAAGAAAGTATGGAAAATGTACTTTGATGGCGCATCTAATGCCATAAGGCATGGAATCGGTGCAGTGCTTATATCCCCAGAAGAAGACTATTATCCTTTCACTGCTAGATTGGATTTTGATTGTACAAACAATACTGCATAGTATGAAGCATGTACTATGGGCCTTCGTGCTGCAGTAGACAAAAAGATCAAATTATTGGAAGTTTACAGAGACTCAGCCTTGGTGATTTACCAGTTACGAGGAGAATGGGAAACTCGAGATACAAAGCTAATCCAATACCGAGAACTCATACTGAGTTTATTAGAGGAGTTTGAAGAAGTGAATTTCAACTACTTTCCTCGAGAAGAAAATCGGATGGCAGATGCTCTGGCTACTTTGTCATCAATGTTTAAAGTGAACGAAGGGGCGGAAGTTGTGCCGATCAAGATGAGCATATATGAGTCTCCTGCCCACTGTTTGAGTATCGAAGAAGAAGCAGATGGTCTCCCTTGGTATAATGACATCTTGCAGTACATCAAGAGTTAACAGTATCCAGAACAAGCAACAGAGAATGATAGGAGGACTCTGAGAAGGTTAGCAATGGGTTTTGTTTTAGATGGCGAGATTCTCTACAAGAAAGGGAAAGATCAAGTCCTATTGAGATGTGTCGGGTCTGCCGAAGCCCGAAGAATCATAGAAGAGGTCCATGAAGGGATATGTGGTACTCATGCTAATGGTCACATGCTTTCTAAACAGATTATGAGGGCAGGTTACTATTGGCTGACGATGGAAGGAGATTGTATCAGTTATTCCCGGAAGTGCCATAAATGCCAGATTTATGCAGATAAGATTCATGTGTCGCCATCGCCATTACATGTCATGAATGCACCATGGCCGTTTTCAATGTGGGGAATGGATATGATCGGGCCTATTACCCCGAAAGCTTCAAATGGACATCGTTTCATCTTGGTGGCCATAGATTATTTCACAAAGTGGGTAGAAGCTGCTTCATATGCGAATGTAACAAAGTCGGTACTATGCAGATTCGTCAAGAAAGAAATCATATGCCGTTACGGTTTGCCAGCAAGAATTATTTCGGATAATGCTCTCAATTTGAACAATAAGATGATGAGAGAAGTGTGTACTCAATTCAAGATCACACATCATAATTCGGCACCTTACCGTCCGAAGATGAATGGCGCAGAAGAAGTAGCTAATAAGAACATCAAGAGGATTGTTGAGAAGATGACCAATGTGTACAAAGATTGGCATGAAATCTTGCCGTTTGCTCTTCATGCATATCGTAATTCGGTCCGCACATCTACAGGGGCAACACCGTTTTCTTTGGTATACGGGATGGAAGCAGTGGTACCTATTGAAGTTGAGATCCCTTCACTTCGGGTTCTGATGGAAGTTGGCCTAGAGGAAGCAGAATAGGTTAGAGCTCGTTATGAACAGTTCGTCCCAGACAGTTCCGAGAGAGGGAGTTGGTATGGAGGAAAATTCTCCCTATAGTGAAAGACCCGAGAGGAAAATGGGCTCCAAATTGGGAAGGACCCTATGTGGTAAAGAGAGATTTTTCTGGAGGAGCATTGATTCTAACTAGGATGGACGGAGATGATTTTAGACATCCCGTGAATGCTGATGAACTGAAGAAGTATTATGCTTGAAAAAAAAAATTGTGTGATGCTGTGCACATGAAAATTCGAATGATTCCAAGTGTAAAAATAGAAATTCTATATATCTATTTCCCCTGAGAATTGCTTTTCAAAGAGAATATTTATGCTTGATATGATGAATGGCCGTTTTTCATATTCCTTCCACTAAGAAGAAATTATCCTTAGTCACCCCTTTGAGCCTTAAGAATTATTTCTTTCTTTAAAACCTTGATCAAGGATCACCCTCTACACTGGAGGGCAAATAAGAGGAAAGATAATCAGAAACCATGGCAAAAAAAAAAAAAAAAGAAAGCCATCAGAAAATGTGGCAAATGAAAGCCAACAAAGCAAAAAAGAAAAGAAAGTCCAAAAAGGGACAAATGTTTCAAGAATGAGTTCTCTTCAGGAAGTGATCCTTGATCCAATCACCCTTAAACACATTTTGGGCCTATTTATCCTTTCTTTCTAAACCTAAAGCTTGGCCTACATTACATGCTTTAAAAGCCCATTTTGATCAAGCATGGATATTTAATTTGAAAGGTTATTCTCAGAATTCATCCTATCTTTTGAATTGATATTTTTACCTTGGAAGCATTTAGAATTCTCAGATGCTGGGTAGAATACAAAAAAAAAAATGGAAATAAAAAAGAATGAAAAAGGAGAGGTTTAAGCCGAAAACCCGCAAAGGGCGACTTAATACCGAACGGAGGACACTTGAGTTGAAAACCTACAAAAGGCGGCTCAAGTACTAATCAAAGTTTGAACCAATGCTCCGTGTAAAGGGGGAGAAAGTATTTGACAATCAGAGGAAAGGGGAACAACTCAGTCTGATGTAACTACAGAAGCTAAGAGATTACCCAAGTGAATTGCTCGTTCAAGAGAAATTTCAGATGGTTTAAAAAATGAGGGGTCCAAGATATTTCGCATCTGGGGCATCTACAGCCTATAACCTTATATTTGTTTCTTATATCCTTGATATTTATTTTTATTATTTTAAAACATTTCTTGCAATAAATTCTTGTTATCCTTGTCATGACAATTTTTGCCTGATTCATACTTTCTTTCATATATTTTTGAGATGCATTATGTTTGTTATTAAATTGAATGATAATTAGTAATAAAAAATCTTTAAATAAAAAGATTTCAAAGTATTACTAAGGAATAGATTTAAATCTTGGAAAAGGTTTGGAAAGATCATCAAAGAAAAGGGAACATCGAACGTGTTGGAAACTCCATCACGAAGTCAAAAAATCTGTGAATTTCAGCGAAAGACAGAAATTGAGACTGTTTGACAATATATCTAGAGTGAAGAATTCCTTGAGTGGGGCATCAATGAACAATTGAAGACTCTGTCCTAAAGTCATATAATCTGTGAACCTCAAAGAAACCATGGATTAGAAATTGGCACAATCATTTGATTGCATTTATTTTAGGAAACATACAAGCATTTGCAAAGCATGACATTCTCATCATTGCATTTAGCTAACATTGCAGAAGTCAGGGAAACTAGGACTTCCCCAAAGAGAAATCGTGTTGCTTCTCAAAAGATTCAGACTCCGAGATCACCATCAAGGTATTTCTTTCTGTGTTAAATCGAATTCATTCTGTTTTATCAAATGAGTCGAGCCTTGAGACCTCCGTCGAAGTATTTCTTTTTGTTTTAAATCGAATTCATTTTGTTTTATCAAATGAGTCGAGCCTTGGGACCACCGTCGAGGTATTTCCTTTTGTTTTAAATCGAATTCATTCTGTTTTATCAAATGAGTCGAGCCTTGAGACCTCCGTCGAGGTATTTCTTTTTGTTTTAAATCGAATTCATTCTGTTTTATCAAATGAGTCGAGCCTTGAGACTATCGTCGAGGTATTTCCTTTTGTTTTAAATTGAATTCATTCTGTTTTATCAAATAAGTCGAGCCTTGAGACTACCGTCGAGGTATTTCCTTTTGTTTTAAATCGAATTCATTCTGTTTTATCAAATGAGTCGAGCCTTGGGACCGCCGTCGAGGTATTTCCTGTTGTTTTAAATCAAATTCATTCTGTTTTATGAAATGAGTCGAGCCTTGAGACCTTCGTCGAGGTATTCCTTTCTGTTTTAAATCAAATTCATTCTGTTTTATCAAATGAGTCGAACCTGAGACCGTCGTCAAGATATTTTCAAAACTTATTTTTAAGACCTCCGGGTAGAGGTGGCAATTGGGCGGGTTCGGACGGGTTCGGGTCGGGCTCATTCGGGTTCGGGTTTATTCGGGTTCGGGCTCATTCGGATTTGGGTCCATCGAGGTTCGGGCTCATTCGGGTTCGGGTCCATTTGGGTTCGGGCTCATTCGGGTTCGGGCTCATTCGGGTTCGGGCTCATTCGGGTTCGGGCCCATTCGGGTTCGGGCCCATTCGGGTTCAGGTCCATTCGGGTTCGGTCTGGGTTCGGGTATGTTTTACATCATTTTATTTTATATTAGATGTAATCATTTTTACGTAATTTAAATATTTATATCTAAAAAAAATTATTAATTTATTATTAATTTTATACTTTTGCTATTATATGATATTTTTAATTATATTTATTTTTTTAAATTAATATTTGTTAGCACCAAAAGAATAAGAAATTAATTTGTTATATAAAATCAAATTTTGAAATAATTTATTATAAAAAATATGATATATTGTAAATTAATCATATTGATATTTAAAATAATTGATTTGATGAACCCGAATTTCAAAATATAAATAAATTATAATTTATATTCACTATAAAATAAAAAACTTTTAAAAATAAATCCTGGTCTTCATCTATTCGTTTATATACTTATAAAATGCAAAAATTTTATGCTTATAGTTAAGATATATATATATATCTATCGAGTACTTATATTTTTTTCATCAATATAAAGTATAAATTATAAAGTAGTACTAAAAAAATATAATTTATATTTAAATTATACGTAATAAATATATAATTAATATGATTATTTATTAATATATAATAAATATACCAAAAACCAAAAGGCCATAAAACCCAAAACCCCATTAAACCCACCCGCTAAAATAAAATCTCATGAAAGCCATAATCCAATTAAACCCACCCACCCTAACCTAACCGTATAAGTATAACCCAAAAGGCCAAAATAATTGAATTATTGTCAATTTTTTTACCCTTAAAGAATAATTGAATTATTGTCAAATTTTTTTTCACATCTCTAAAATTTTCAAGAATTTAAAATATTTAGATTGTAAATTCATCATGATATGAGACGTTAAAGTTATAACTTATAAGTACAAAATATAATTTACTTTTTGATAAAATTATTATTTCATCATCATATATATATATAATATATTAAATTTTAATTAAATTATTAAAAAAATTAGAATAAAATTAATAATTAAAGTTATTGCTTTGTAAAAAAAATAATAATTGCAAGTTGATTATTTTTATTTTTAGTATTAAATTCGGGTTCGGGTTCGGGCCGGTCTCGGGTTCGGGTCCATTCGGGTTCAGGCTCATTCGGGTTCGGGTCCATTCGGGTTCGGGTCCATTCGGGTTCGGGCCCATTCGTGTTCGAGTCCATTCACGTTCGGGCCCATTCGGGTTCGGGTTTTTTCGGGTTCGGGTTTTTGACTTTTTGGTCAAATCGGGTTTGGGCGGGTTCGGGTTCGGGTTTTTTTGGGCGGGTTTTCGGGTTCGGGTTCATTTTGCCACCTCTACCTTCGGGCATAATTTTTCAAATCGCAGGTAAGACCTCCGGGCATAACTTTTTTTCACGGGTAAGACCTCCGGGCAACATTCTTAAGACCTCCGGGCATGACTTTTTTTTTCAGGGGTAAGGCCTACGGGCACCATTTTTAAGACCTCCGGGCATAATTTTTCAAATCACGGGTAAGACCTCCGAGCAACATTCTTAAGACCTCCGGGCATAACTTTTCTTTCAGGAGTAAGGCCTACGGGCACCATTCTTAAGACCTCCGGGCATAACATTTTTAAAAATCACGGGTAAGGCCTCCGGGCACCATTTTAAAGACCTCCGGGCACCATTTTTAAAGACCTTCGGGCACAAATTTTCTTTTGAAAATCGAATTCGTTTTCTTAAGACGGATCGAGCCTTAATTAGTCAGGGAATTCAATTTAAGGACAAATCTTCAATTTACAGCTTATTTTCAAAACAAAAAAAAAAAAAAAAAAAGAAAAATGAAAAAATGATAGAAGAATGAAAAAGAAAACCCCTTTCCCTTTCCTTCACATGTGATTTCACTGATCGTACAAAATTAGTGTTGGTTTATGTTTGCCTGATTCCTGATTCTCAGCAATAGCCAAAGAGGGGCAGCTGTAGACACCTAATTTTGTCCGGACCACGAAACATGTATGTTTTCTTCCTATATTGATGTTTCTGAGTGTAAAAAGACTTTTTTCATCCTGCAGGTAGTACTTCGAGACTTAGTTTAAGAGGGTGAGCATAAAAAGTCAAACTTGAAAAAAAGTCAACCCCGAAAAAAGTCAACCCCGAAAAAAGTCAACATTGAAAAAAGTCAACCCCGAAAAAGTCAACCCTAGAAAGTCAACTACTGAAAAAGTCAACCCACTTTAAAAATCAAGATTTTAAGTTCAATTGAAAAATGGCGAAAGAATTTTGATAATCCGAGGTCTACATTGAAAGATATGGAGTTCGGAAGTTGGGATTTGGAGATTCAGTAGAAAGGAAACCCTAATCCGAGATATTTGGGGAAAAGTGCTTAAACGATCAAATTGGTCAAAATTGAAGGTTCCAAATGAAAGATAAGCACTGACTACGGGTAATGGAGAAGTCACTTGCAAGAAAAACCGAAAGAAAAGTCAATCCGGGAGAAAATCGAGAATTTGGGTTTTTAGTGGATTTCGGTGAAATCGGGAAGAATCACAGAAATGGCCCGACTTGGTAAGACCAAAGCCCCCAATGGATGAAGAATGATTAAAAAGGATAGCCCAAGGCTCAGATTGAAGAAAATCTGAAAATCGGACTTGTTTTGAGCAAAATCGAGTTTTCAGAGGCAAAAGGGCAAAATTGGAAAATTTGGGAAAAATAGAAAATGGACTCCGAAATTCTGAAAAATTTTCAATCTCATTCTTTAATCATTTGAAAGAGATTGGCGAAAGAAAATCTTAATTCGGAGTTCGTTTGCAAAATGGCCAAATCCCGGGCTTCTTATGTAGTAATTCAAAAAGGAAAATCCCGGAAAAATAGCAAATGAGCTCCAAATCTTCTGAAATTTTGTAAATCTCATTTTTAAATTATTTGGAGGAGATTGGCGAAAGAAAATCTTGATTCGGAGTTCTTTTGCAAAATGGCCGAATCTCGGGCTTCTTATGTAGTAATTCAAAAAGGAAAATCCCGAAAAAATAGCAAATGAGCTCCAAATCTTTTGAAATTTTGCAAATCTCATTTTTAAATTATTTGGAAGAAATTTTCGAAAGAAAATCTTGATTCGGAGTTCGTTTGCAAAACGGCCAAATCCCGGGCCTCCTATGCAATAATTCAAGAAGATAAATCCCGGACAAATAGCAAATGAGCTCCAAAAATTATGAAATTTTGCAAATCTCATTTTTAAATTATTTGGAAGATATTGGCGAAAGAAAATCTTGATTCGGAGTTCGTTTGCAAAATGGCCAAATCCCGGGCCTCCTATGTAGTAATTCAAGCCGATAAATCCCGAAAAAATACCAAATGAGCTCCAAAAATTATAACAAATTCCAGATCACACTTTTTAATTATTTTGAAGAGATTGGTGAAGAAAAATCTTGATTTGGAGCTCGTTTAAAAAATGGTAAAATGTAGGGGCATAAAAGGGCATTTTTGGATAAAAAATCCAAATAAATAGAAAACGGACTCGGATAATTTTGAAAACTTCCAGAACTCAATATTTTATTATTTTGGCAAAAAATTGAATTTGGAGTCTGTTTGATATTTATTTGCATCCGGGGGGCAACACGGTCATTTCACCCAAGCAACCGAAAATGGCTTCTTTGGGCCTTTCAAAAAATCAGAGTTGGGCTGGAAAAGAGAAGTGCTGGCCTGCCCAAGCCCAAAGGAAGGAGGAAGCTTCTGATTTTTCAATCAAATGGCTAAAAATCAAGAGTTAGTTAGAGATTCTCTTTGATCAAGCCATGGTGATTAAGCCACATAGGCCAAGAGAGATGTCAACATTATTCTTGAACAGCTGTAATTTGAGAGAACTGAGATGCTAATCTAAAGGTGGTAATTTCATGATTTTTCACCTTCAATTATTAGCCATTTGATGGAAAATTGGTTACAAAAAAATGACAACATCCTTGAGCCATTTAAAGGGGGTTTCGGCCAGCATGAAGAGGGAGGCAGAAAATTCATTTTTCATTTTCATTTTGACTGAGTTCTTTGAGTTTTTACTTGTTTTTTCTCTCCTTGGTTGAAAGCAAAAAAGAAAAGTTTAGAAAAGAAAGGAAAGTTTGAAGAGATAATGCTTGAAATATAGCTTCTTGAGGTTGCTCTTGAGCACCAACTCTTGCACTTTCTTGATTTTCCATTCTTGTTTTTGCTATTTTGATTTCTATTTGGTGAGTTTCCATTTTAAAATAAATATTTTTATTGTTATTTTTAAGTTCTTCCTTCATCTCCTTCTTGAATATATTTTTTACAATTTTTTTATATATTATACTCACCATGGCCAAATGGCCTACATTATTTATTTAAGTTGCTGTTTTGGGTTTATTTTACCATATTGTTTATGTTATTTTCTTTGATTTTGATGTTTTAAATGTTATGTTACTTCATATTCTTGAGTTATATTTTAATTTGGTTGCTTTGTTTGTTGCCATTTATGTTTTAAATATCATGTTTTTGCATTTTTAATTTTCTGTTTTCATGATGTTTAAATTTGAGCATGTTTTAGATTTAGTATATCAAGTGTTTGTGAAAATGCTTGTGTGGTCTTTGCATGATTTGAGTTTTATATCTTAGTTGAGCATGTTTTAGATTTAGTATATTAAGTGTTTGTGAAAATGCTTGTGTGGTTTTTGCATGATTTAAGTGTTATATTTTAGTTGAGCATGTTAGTATACCAAGTGTTTGTGAAAATGCCATGCTTGTTGGAGCTTGAGGCCATTTGGCTACTCCATGTGTTTTGCATTGTGTGTTGCATTTTTTCCATGTTAGTTGGTAGGTTTTTGCATTTGTATGACATTTGATTTAGTTGAGCATGTTAGTATACCAAGTGTTTGTGAAAATGCCATGTTTGCTAGTCACATTATGCTATTCGGCCACCCTTGGAATTTTTGCATTTTATGTGCATTCTTGCCATGTTAGTTGATAGGTTAGCATTTGCATGATATTTGGTTGAGTTTTTTATTTAAGCATGCTTTGTGTTTGTCAAAATGCCATGCATATTTTAGTTATTAGGTTTGGTTCATTTGCCATGCATGTTCATGCATTTTAGGTCTAGGTTGCATTAAATGCCATGCAAGTTCATTTAGGTCTAGGTCACTATATGAATGCCAAGCATTTTTCATGACATTTAGGTTTAAGCTCATGCATTTCATGCACTATGTTTTCTGTATTGTTTCATGCATTTCATGTTCATGCCACTTGAATAATGACTTGAGCCAATTAATGGTTCAATGTCATGCTCTCTTGAGCACACTTGTGGAAAATTAAGTTTGTCAAGGTGATTGTTCTACCTTTGTGATTTTTTTTTACTTAGCCAATTCTTATCTAACTTTCAAAAAGTCCTAGCTACTGTTTGTAAGTCATTTTAGGAGTTTCAAATATTTTTACTTTGATTTTTAAATGATTTTATCAAAGGCAAAAATATGTTTTGGCAAAGCAGTTTTTTTTCACCCAAAATTAGTACATCTCTGATTTTTCTGGGAATTCATATTTAATCAGAAAATTAAGCCGATTTTGTTCTGTGTAGTTTTACATGTCTTGAGTCTCCATTATTTTTTTCAGAAATTTTTGAATTTTTAAAAAATAGGGTAAACAATCGTGGCTTAAAACTGGACAGTGGAGTCAGAATTGAATTTAAAGAAAAATCATTTTTCTGTTTTGATTAAGTTACTTAGAGTGGGCTGATTAGGAGGGTTAGCTACTGACTTAGGGTAGTTTCTAAGCCTTTTTAAACTCTAAAAACGGGTTTTCAAGTCTCGGGTTAAGGGTAGTCAAGTCCGGATTTTTTAAACTTAGGAAATTAGAGCCATTTAAAAAAGATTTAGCCCAGTTTTTATTTTTAATTCAAGCTTTTCAAAGTTGTTTTCAAACAATCACAAAGTATTTTGGTTTTAGAATATTTAATTTGGCATATTTTCCTAAGGTAGCCGGATATTTTTTTAGATATACGGATTTCCTTAATTAAAGGAAAAAATACATTTCATGCATTGCATTTTCCATATTCATGCATTTTATATAATATGTGATTCTTGCTATGATAATTTCTATGATATTGTTATGATTTTGAGTTATGTTATATTGTTTATTATATGATTTGGAATATTTCATGATATCCTATGCTTTTTATTGAGTTATTTTTTTGGTAATATTATTTAGTATATACTATGTTCATGCATTATTATTTTCATTTTTATTTTCATGCATATTATATGATAGCATTATTTCATATTCCATCTCATTTAATTTATATGCCATATCATTTAATTTATATGCCATATCATTCATGTTTGCCATGTCATTTAAATTATTTCATTTCATATAGAATATGTTATGTTACTTAGGTTATTTTATTTCATTTAGAAAATATCATGTTACTTAGGTTATTTCATTTCATATAGAATATGTTATGTTACTTAGGTTATTTTATTTCATTTAGCAAATATCATGTTACTAAGGTTATTTCATTTCATATAGAATATATTATGTTACTTAGGTTATTTTATTTCATTTAGAATATATCATATGACTTAGGATATTGCATCTCATATAGAAAATACTATGTTACCTAGGTCATTTTATTTTATTTATAATATGTCATATAACTTAGGATATTTTATTTCATTTAGAATATGCTAAGGCATTTATTTCATTTCATTTAGAATATGCTAAGGCATTTACATTATATCATATCATTTAGGAAGCATTATATTATTTAGATTTTGCTATGCCATTTTATTTATGTCATGCATATACATATTCATTTATTTTAAATGTTTTCAAAAAAAGATAAGGGTTTTCAATAAAATAAAGATATTCCCGAGTTAAAATAATTCATGAGTTCTCTGCCGGGTTTGCTGGGGAGGATATCATCAATTATTATTAATAACGGAATATCTTTTTTAAAAAGAGAATGATTCGAAAAATTTTCCAAAATTAATAAAAATTTCTATATTTTGCCACGTTTGTTGGGGAATATAGGAAAATTTTGAATTTATAAATTCCGGATCATTTTCAGTTAAAAATAGAATTATTTTTCTTTAAATTGGGAATTAACTTGAAATACTAAATTTAAAACCAACTTTTTACCGAGATGTGAGATAACACACGATTAATAAGGTACCGTTTTATACGGGCGTTGTGGGGGTGCTAATCCTTCCCCACACGTAACCGAGTCCCGAACCCGTTTCTTTGATTTCTCTGGTTTAAAACGCAGACTTGAAATTGGTTTTTAAAATGTTTTAATTAATTTTTAAAATATCTTATAAAACCGGTTTTAATAGGTGGCCGATCACACCTAGCTAAAAAAGATTGGTGGCGACTCTATGTCGTTTTTAAGGTCATTTTCAAAACCTTCATTTTTTAGAGGAATTAAGTCGATTTTTCCTCGATTTTTTTTAATGTCACGCTTAACGAATAATAAAGTCTTGCGATGACACTCGTTATTTTTTAGGTTGCGACAATGTGTATATTTTTGAAATTTTTTTGCAAATTGTTAATGTGTATACTATTAATGTATATTATCAAATTGTTAATGATTTGTCTTTTCTCTATGATTTGAAGATTGTTAATATATTTGTAGGAAAATTATTAATTGTGTAGGAAAATTGTTAATGTGTTATAACAAATAAAACTTTATTTATAATATAGTAATAAATATAAAAATTCAAATTAAATAATAATAATAGTTTATTTGTAATTATAATTTAAAAAGATAATATTAAAAAATATATAAAATTATAATAGTAAAAAAAGAGTATTGTAGGCAAGTGGAAATTATTAATATTTTAAAATTAATTGTGTAGGAAAATTGTTAATTGTGTAGGAAAATTGTTAATGTGTTTTAATAAATAAAACTTCATTTATAATATATACTAATAAACATAAAAATTTAAATTGAATAATAATAATAGTTTATTTGTAATTATAATTTAAAATTATTAAATTAAAAATATATAAAATTTTAATATTAAAAGAAGAGTATTTTAGGCAAGTGGAAATTATTAATATTTTTAAATTTATTGTGTAGGAGAATAAATAAGCTTTATTTATAATATATAGTAATAAACATAAAATTTTAAATTAAAAAAATAGTTTATTAGTAAACATTATTTTAATATTTACAAATATTAATTTCTTATTCTTACATATATTAAATTAAATTAAATTAATGTTTTTCGTCATTGTTTTATGTGTATTGTGTGGCTGTGATAGTTATTTTATTATGTTATTTTGATTCTTGTGTTTATTGTGTTATTGTATTGTTGATAGTTTACTTAGCTTAGAGAATAGAGCACGATAAATCTTAGATGTATAGGCGGTTGGACGACTCTCAATATATTAGTAATGAGTATTTGAATGGAGTTGAAGCATATGTTAGGGGTGTAAATGAGACACCTGTGCGCGCAAGCTACTCGAGTTCGGCTCGAAAAAAGATTTGAATTCGATTCGGTCATTATCGAGTCGAGCTATCGAGCGAGCCTAGTTCGAGCATCTCAATACTCGATTCGAGCGGTTCGTGAGCCTAATCAAGCTTTTTATATTATAATATATATTTGTAATATTAATTTACTATTTTACCCTTAATATATATATATCCTTAAAACTCAAAAATCCTAATTTTTTTCCCTCACCTCTCTCTCAGCCGCAACTCACACCCTCATAGACTCTCACATTCTCTCCTTTACAACTTCTACTCTCTCCCTCACAAACCTAATCTTCGGATCTTCTTCTAATTTTAGGGGGAGTTACCCAAGCCCAAGGGAATCAGGCTCTCAGCAGCCAGCATTTGCACTTCACTCTTCTAATTTTCAGGTTTGCCTCCTTTTATAAAAATTCAATCTTTTTTATTTTTTATTATTTTTTTTTAATTTTAAGTTTTCGGAGGTCTGTTTTTATATTCTAATTCGAAGAAAATTTATTTAATTTATTTGATGTATAATCTATTGGGTCCTTCTGTCATTACATTTTTTTTTAGAGACATCATGTTTATAGTCAGCTTTCTTAACCTTTACACCTGTAAGATTTCAAGATCGATTACACAAACTACCCTGGTAACTCAAGCAAGCTCACCTCATCCAAGACTATTCAGTTCTTGAATCCGAGCCAAGTGCTTCCTTCCCCAAAGGTGACAGTTCAAGTCTTCTGAATGAGTGCAGTTTATGTTACAGATGGTGCAGCGAAACTGAGGAAGCATGTTTCTTCCCAACCTTTGCTGGCCTTTTTATCTTTTTACTGGGTTTTAGTTGATTTCCTACCATATACATTATACGGTGCTGGTTTGTCATGTAGACCAGCAGGAAGATTTATAAGAATTTGAGCTTGTGTTTCTTTTAATAACTTGTTACTTTTTAATTGCAATTTCTATTTATTTTTTCCTATTCCTTATAAGTTTGCAGAAAAGTGAAATTAGGTCTTACTCTTATTCTGACTGTTGAACGTTGTATGCTTTGACCTTCAGGTGCACTTTGTATTGAAAGAATTTGTGAGGAAGTCAATAGCTGAAACAGAGGTAAGTAGTTATTAGCTGGAAACATCCATTTTCATGAAATTCAATAACACTAATGTAAGATAAATTATTGAAAGAAAAAAAGTTAAGAGAGATTATTATGCTCCTTGTATGTTGATTCTAAACCGATTTGCCACAGTATTTCTTGTTTTGCTATGTAATAAACTTGTGCTGTCAGTGTGAAAGTGGAAGAACACATATATAGTTGCTCTGAGTTTGTATGCTTTTCCCATTTCTTGGTCTATAACATAGGTTTGTGACTACATCTAGAAAATATTGTTCTGCTCTGGTAAAAAATAATTTTTTTATTAGAAAAAGACAGATGTGTAATCCAATACAATGATAGCAATGCCTCTAAACTTATAGGAATAGGTTTAACACACACTTTCCGACCTACATAGTAATCAAGAAGACAAAATTTTTATTAGAAAAAAGAATAAACAACAGAAGGTAACATTAGATCTTTCACATTCTTTAAGCCCTAGCTGACAACATGACAGCATATAAGCAAAACCAAGTTCCTATAATTTTTTTAGTGTATCCTTTTTCTGGGCTTCACCTTCTACTAAAAGATGTGTTCATATATATATATTTTTTTGTATATTTACTATCATTGGTGAACTTTATAGAATATGGACACTAAGAGATGCCATTTTCTAATGTATATTGTTGATTTGATCAGGTTGAACATGAAGAGAGTGGTGAAAGGCAGAAAACAAGCTTTTGAGTATGGGTTGGCTTTGTATTGTTGAGGAGAACCATATGATGTTGTGCATAGACTGTAGACTATGGATTTAATTTTTTTTAATTATGTTAAATGGGATAAGGATTTTATTTTTAAGTTTAATAATTTGAATTGATATAATAATATTGTTATTTTGATTGAGACTTTTATCATTTTGCTTGCTGTGTATGTTTTTTTTTTATTTTTATTTTTATCATTATATCATTTTTTTAAAAAAAAATCATTATTTAAATGCAAAAAATTTGTATATGAAACGAGCTCGAGTATGTAAATTGAGTAAACGAGCTTAATCGAGCCGAGATCGAATAGTTCGATTTTATCTTGAGCCGAGCTCGAGCTTAGAAAATAGTATTTGGTCGAGCTCGAGCCGAGTTTCGAGTAGCGAGTTTCGAGTCAAGCTCGAGCTTTTCATTATTCGGGCTCGGCTCGATTACAGCCCTAGCATATGCTCACAACGAGTACGTAAAGGATAATAGAATTAGATGTCCTTGTGTTAAGTGTCAGAATAATTGGTTTGCAGAAATTGATGATGTGCTTAAACACTTGTATTATAGAGGGTTTAAGGAGAATTACTATATTTGGGATGCACATGGTGAAAGTCATCAAGGTTAGTCATCAAGGATGCATAATGATGAAGTCGAGACAAGAAGTGACATTGAAAGAGATAATCCTTATGCTAGAATGGTTGTGGATGCTCTAAACCCGAATCATGGTGGTGGTGGTAATTACAATGTTGATGAGACAATGGTTCAACATGATCAACCGAATTTAAGTTCAAGAAACTTTTATTAGTTGTTGAACAAAGCAGATGAACCGTTGTGGTCAGGATGTAGAAAACACACAACTTTATCTGCTGTGTCACAACTGTTAAATGTGAAGTCTGAATTTAACATGAGTGAATCGTGTTTCAATCGTTTGATGATTATGATTGAAGGGATATTGCCATAAAGTGATAATTTACCTGAGAATTTTTATCGAATGAAGAAAAAAAAGGCCAAATTTGGACTTCACTATCAGAAGATACATGCATGCAACAACAATTGTATGTTATTTTATAACGACTTCATTCATTTAGAATTTTGTTCCATATGTGGCCATCCTCGTTATAAACCAAGCAAATCAAGTGTTAGAAAGTCGAAGAGAATTCCTTCTAAGATTCTCCGTTATTTGCCATTGATTCCTAGACTTCAAAGATTGTATACGTCAACAGTAATAGCTGAGAAATGACATGGCATGCACATAACCGAAGGAATGATGGAGTGTTGAGCCATCCTGTTGATGGTGAAGCATGGCAAGACTTCAATCGTAGGCATCTGTCTTTTTCAGTGGAATCTCTAAATGTCAGATTGGATTTGAGTGCAGATAGGTTTTGTCCGTTTACTCATGGAGCGAAACCGTACTCTTGTTGGCCGGTAATGCTTCGTGTATATAATTTACCACCATGGATGTATGAAGCAACCATATTTAATTCTTAATATGGTAATTCCGAGTCCGAATAGTCCATCACTAAATATTGATGTTTTCCTCAGACCATTGATAGATGAGTTAAAATATTGTGGAATCATGGTGTCCCGAGTTGTGATGGTATAGGAAACAAAATTTTATATTAAGAGCTGCATTGTTATGGATGACTAATGACTTCCCTGCTTACGACATGTTATCACGATGGAGCACACAAGGACAATTGGCTTGTCCTTATTGTATGGAAGAAGTTAAGTCATTCAGATTGCATTACGGCAAGAAACCATGTTTTTTTATTGTCATCGGCAATTCTTGCCTTTACATCATTCTTTTAGAAGACAAAGAGATAAATTTTGTCGAAGACTTGAGCATGATTCTCCAATAGAGTGATTATCCAGTGAGGCAATTCAGGAAATGATAGATTGCATTCCAAATATCATGTTTGGGAGTAAATTATGTGAACAAAAGTTGATTGGATTCGGAGAATGTCACAATTGGACGAAAAAGAGTATTTTTTGGGAGTTACCTTATTGTCAAACCAATCTCATTCAGCATAAATTGCATGTGATGCATATTGAGAAAAATGTGTTTGATAACGTGTTCAACGCAATGATGGATGTCAAGGGCAAAACAAAAGACAATATAAAGGCTAGAATGGATTTATCGTTGCTTTACAGACGGTCGGAATTATAATTGGTGAAAAGCAATGGGAAAACATACAAGCCTAAAGCCAGTTACACATTAAACGGAGAAGATAAAAAAAGAGTTTGTGTATGGGTAAAAGAATTACGACTTCCCTATGGATTTGTCTTGAATATTGGCCGTTGTGCAAATGTGGTTGATGGAAGGTTTTATGGCATGAAAAGTCATGATTGTCATATTTTTATGCAGTGGTTGCTACGAATTGCATTTCGAGATTTCGTACCTAACACTATTTGGTATGCAATTACGGAGCTATCTCATTTTTTCAGAGACCTATGCTCTACTGAAATTCATGTGGACCAGATGGAGTTGTTGGAAACCAATATTTTTGAGACCATTTGCAAGTTGGAAAAAAAATTTCCTCCATCATTTTTTGATTCAATAGAATATTTGCCTATTCACCTACCTTATGAGGCAAAAGTTGGTGGACCGGTCCATTATCGATGGATGTATCCATTCGAAAGGTAATTAATAAAGAATGTACGTAATCTTTTTTATTAGAAAGTTTATTGAATTGAACATTTGTTAATTTAGTATTTGTTTCTGATTCTTAGATTTCTACATCATCTAAAGAGAAAAGTGAAAAATCTCGCATGTGTTGAAGGGTCAATAGTTGAGGCGTATATAATGGAAGAAATTTCATCGTTTTGCGCCTTATATTTTGAACAAAACATTGAAACAATATTACTAGGGTGCCCCACAATGATGATGGAGGAGATGTCGATCCCATGGGACGACTCTCAATTTTCACACATGAAGGGAGATCTTTTGGTCTGAAAAAAACGAAGGCTCGTTACTTAGAGCACGATGAGTACGATGCAACTGAATTATATGTATTAATGAATTGCGAAGAAGTCATACCTTATTATTGTTCTCTCGAATATTAATTGTGACATTACGTTATATAATAAATATAGTGTAATTCATAATATATCCATTCATTTTTAAGGTGTTTGATGAGATAGTGAAAATAGATGCACCGAACATTACTGATGGTGAGTTGGAGAAATTCCGTGCAGGTAGATTTACAAAATGGTTTAAGGACTACGTAAGTATGGAAATTTCTTTGTTCCGCTAATGTTTGATACAATTTTATATTGAATGTAATATTGTTTTTCGTTCACCGTTCATAGGTTCAACAAGATTCAAGTCAACATAACTCTCGTATAGTTGAGTTATCTTATGGTCCAGGACGTATAAGTTGGTGTTATTCTGGATATTTCGTGAATGGTTTCAAGTTTCATACTTTAGATTATGGAAAAAATCGAAAAACCATGAATAGCGGTGTATGCGTCAAAGGCGACTGTTATAACGATTCTTCACATGACTTTTGTGGAATATTGTTAGACATTGTGGAGTTAGAATATTTTGGTATGGAAAATCGGGTCGTACTTTTTAAATGTCGATGGTTTGATACGGATAAAGGAATTCGGGTAGATCCTCATAATGGGCTTGTTGAAATAAAGTACAGTTCAATACTTGCTAGTAATGAACCTTTTGTTTTAGCTCATCAATGTCAACAAGTGTATTACAGTTCTTATCCATCAAATAGAAGAGAACGTCGAGACTAGTCGGCTGTATTCAAAACAAAGGTTAGGAGTAGATTTGACATTGGATCTCGTGTAGGAGAAATAATTGATATAAATGAAGGGGTTTATCAACAAATGGATGTGCCTACTCCCACCACTGTAACATATTTAGAAGATCTTGACAATCCTCAACTTTTGGTTCATGGTGATTTTGAAGAAGTAAACATTAATGTTCAGAGAACAAATGAAGAAGAAAATGACGAGAAGAAGAAGAAGAAGATGAAGACGAAAAAGTAGATTATGATGACAGCTATGACTATGATGCTGATGACAACGACGAGATGATGATTAGAAAGTTAATATTATTTAATCATTTTGTAATTGCATGATCTGTCAAATAATATATTTTATATCTGTATGCAATATATATTTACTAATAAATTTAATATTTTTTATTTTACAGATAAAATGCTAGGAGGGCGTAAAACTAATGTAAAGAAGAAACGGAGTTCTATGTGGGATGCTTTTCGACCATCTGGAGGATTGTCCTCGGGGCATGCTACACCAAAGTTGCCACCTGTGTCTTCTCCCTCCTTACGACCTCCATCTAGACAGTTGCCGCCTTATTCGGCTCCATTGCCACATACTCCATCTGCAGTACCTCCATCGCCCCTGCATCCCTCTACACTGCCTCCGTCTATAGTGGATCCGTCCAGATTGCCTCCCTCTACAGTGGCACTGTCCACAGTTGCTCCGTCCACATCGACTCCTTCTCCACTGCCACGGCCGACACTTACTCCGGCGACTCAGGTAGATCCTACGTTACACGCATCTACCTCATCGCTGGATGAAATTTCATAGTTTTTACTTAATGAGCCAGCACCGACGTATTTCGCGGATGATGGCACGAGGAAGAAGAAAGAGGTACCTGTATCACATCCTACACCATCTACCGATATTGCCACTGAGCAGAGAAAATAAGGTAGATGTCGGACGAAAGGATTATCGACATCGAATAATCCGGATGACAGGTTTCGACTGTCAGTTCTTCAAAACATGTAAGTTAATAATATTTTGATAATTTCATTATTTGAGTAAAATAAATTATTGTCCACTAACACGTATCCTTGATTTTAGGACTTTCACGGAGAGTTGCGTAAAATTGACCATTGCCTCGATCATCAGACAACACTATAACAGATTGTGGCTTACTTGGTCGAAGATACTTGTTGACGTCAAACTGTCTATATGGACTATATTTGAGGTATGATTTGGTTAAAATTAAAATTATAATTTAATTATGTCTAATAGTATATATTAATTCATAATGTCTCATTGTAGGGAAAATGCCAGTGGCCTCCCGAGCAAACACCACTGGTTAGGAAATTATGGGACGCCATATGCAAGGATCGATTCAAGGACATGATGAATTTTGAGAGGGACAATGCCATGGCCTTCTTTCAAATGAATCGAATAGAAGAGTGCAAGGGTTTCAGGTGTGATTGGATAGCAGTTGATATTTGGGATCAACTGATTGATAGCGTTTGGAGTACTGACGCTTGGAAAAATAGGTCCCAAAAGGCCAAGGGTAATAGGAACATGGAGAAAGATAGCAGCATTACAAAGCACACTGGTGGATCAGTTCCTTTTCTAGTTATTGGTGAAAGGATGGTAAGATTTATTTTTGTTTTGCAATTTATTATTTAACAGTTTTATCGTATAAATTATGTGAATTTTTTTTATTAACATAATTTTCTCTCTTCTTTTAATCTGTAGTCACAAGAGTTGCAGCGCAACGTGACTTTCCTGGAGCTGTTTAACAAAACCCATAAATGTGCAAAAGGTCACGGTGATTACGTAGACAACAAGTCTAAAGCTGTAACTATAAGTATTTAACTTTATCAATAATTTATATATTACATTAATTGATTATACCAGATAATTGTTGTAGACACCTAATTTCGTCTGGACCCCTAAGTTAGGTACATTTTCTTCCTAAATTGATGTTTCAGAATGCTAAAAGGCTTTTCTCTTCTTGCAGGTGGTACTCCGAGGCTTAGTTTAAGAAAGCAGAAGAAAAAGTCAAACTCAAAAAAGTCAACCCCAGAAAAGTCAACTACTAAAAAAGTCAACCCGCTTTCAAAATCAAGATTTGAGGTTCAATTGAAAAACGATGAAAGAATTTTGATAATCCGAGGTCTACATTGAAAGATATGGAGGTCGGAAGTTGGGTTACGGGATTCAGTATAAAGAAAACCCTAATTCGAGAAATTTGGAGAAAAGTGCTTAAACGATCAAATTGGTCAGAATTGAAGGTCTCAAATGAAAGATAAGCACTAACTATGGGCAATGGAGAAGATACTTGGAAGAAAAACTGATAGAAAAGTCAATTCGGAAGAAAAATCGAGAATTAGGGTTTTTTCAGTGGAATTCGATGGAATTTGGAAATGCAGAAATGGCCCGATTCGGTAGATCTAGAGCCCTTAATTGATGAGAAATGATTAAACAAGGATAGCCCAAGGCTCAGTTTGAAGAAAATCTGAAAATCAGACTTGTTTTGAGCAAAATCGAGTTTTGGAGGCAAAAGGGCAAAATTGGAAAATATGGGAAAAATAGCAAATGAACTCCAAAAATTCTGAAAATTTGAAAAATATCATTTTAAAATTATTTGGAAGATATTGGCGAAAGAAAATCTTGATTCGGAGTTCGTTTGCAAAATGGCCAAATACCGGGTCTCCTATGCAGTAATTCAAGCAGATAAATCCCGAAAAAATAGCAAACGAGCTCCAAAAATTCTGAAAATTTTCAAATCTCATTTTCAAATTATTTGGAAGATATTGGTGAAAGAAAATCTTGATTCGGAGTTCGTTTGCAAAATGGCCAAATCTCGGGTCCCCTATGTAGTAATTGAAGCAGATAAATCCCGAAAAAATAGTAAATGAGCTCTAAAAATTATGAAAACTTCCAGATCACATTTTTAAATTATTTGGAAGAGATTTCTGAAGAAAAATCTGGATTCGGAGCTCGTTTAAAAAATGGTAAAGTTCGGGTGCATAATAGGGCAATTTCAGAAATAAATCCGAAATAAATAGCAAATGGACTCGGAAATTTTTTAAAACTTCAAGAATTAAATTTTTTATTATTTTGGAAGTATTGAAAAAATAAAATTCAAATTTGGAGTCCGTTTGTATTTATTTTAGTTCGGGGGGCAAAAAGGTCATTTCACCAAAGAAACCAAAAAAGGCAAATATGTAATTGATGAAAATATGAAAGAAGAAGGAATTGCTGGGATTTTTTCTTCCCTTGGTCAGCCAACATAGAGGAGAAGAAGGAAGCTTGAACAATTTAATTCCCTAGTCACTATCAAGCCACATGCTACCACTAACAACACCTTGCAAATGGTCCCCCCTTCATCCAATGGCTTAGGTGCCTTGTAGGAAAGTTGAATGCACCATCCAATGGCCAAGTTTAAATGCCAAAATGAAATTTTTATTTTTCATAAAAGAACCCTCATCTAATGGCCAAGAATGGAAGAAAAAAAGATGAGCACAATTCATCCAAGAGTCAGCATCCATTCGGTTGAGGAAGGGAGTGTATGGGATTAACTCTTTTCATCCAATGGCTTAGGCCATCTACAAGGGCTGAGTACACATGTTGAGGGCTGGATTTAATCTACAAGATGTCATTTTTATGTTGGCCTCATCCAATGATCAAGAATGGAAGAGCAGAACTCATCCAAGGGTAGGCACTCGAGAAGGGCAAGCAAGGGAGTGCATGTATGTCCTCTTTTGCATCTAATGGCTAAGGTTACTACTACAAGGGCTAAGTACATATCTTAAGGGCTGCTAACAATTGGCAAGATGACATTTTTATGTTTTCATCAAAAAATCTAAATCTAAAGGCCAAGTTTGGAGGAGAAAAAGTGCAATCCCATCCAACGGTTAGAGGGCCATTCGGCCAAGGCTAAAGGAAGGAGGAAGATTTCATTTTTTTTAGAGGTTTTTTGGCTGGAAACAGTAGCTAATTTGGCAAAAGAAAAAGGTTTTGAAAAAAAGAAAAAAAAAGGTTTTCAATAGAGAGCTTGAAGGTAGTCATCTCTACCAAGCTCTAGCCTAGCTTTCTTCTTGATTTCCATGGTGTTTTCTTGATTTTCTATCATGTTTTCCTCCTACATTTTTCATAGAAATAAAGTTTTTTAATGTTTACTTATATTTTTATCTCTTCTTCTTCATTAAAATGGTGGAAAACAATTTTTTTCTATGGTTTCATGCTATGGCCGAATATGGCACATTTACTTGCCTTGTTTTTTCCTTTTTTTTTTTTTTTCTTCCTTGCATGTTGTTGTGAAAAATGATTTTTACAAGGTTTTTAGAGTATTCTAAGGTTCTGATTTTTTACAAAATATGAAGCAAAAAAAGGTTGAAATGGCTACATGATCTTGGCTAGCCCAAGTGACCATGTTTAGGAGAGAGGCTATGCCCATTTTTACCTACCATGAAGCTCACCTTATTTTCTGTTTTGCATGGTTTATTTTCTGTTTTATTGAGATGGAAAGGCTTCATGATCTTGGCAAGACCAAGTGATTATGGTTAGGTGAGAGGCTATGCCCATTTGATACCAACCATGGAGCTTAACTTTCCTTGTTTTATTTACTAGTTTTGCTTGTTATTTGTTTTGCATGTCTATGTTAAATCTTTTATATATGTTCTCTACATTATTTTCTATGCTATATTGACTTATATATTTCATTTCCATACTTGATATTGCATCCTTTCATATTCGGCCATTATGGTTCATATGCTCATGTTGTGCATTTGTTTTTCATGTATCATGTCTTACATGTTTGCATTTTCTTAGTTTTGTTTCTTGATCATTCGGCAACTCCATTTTGTATGCCCTGCATGTGTGTTTTCATTTTCCTTTTTAACTTGTTTGCATCTCCATGCCATGAACTTGTACATTTTGATTTTAGTATGCCATGTGCTTATGAAAATGCTATGATAAAATGCCATCATTTTTTTATGACCATTCGGCACTTCACATTTTGTATGCCTTGCATGTGCATTTTTCTTTTGTTTCTTAACTTGTTTGTATTTCGATGCCATGAGCTTGTGCATTTTGATTTTAGTATGTTATATGCTTATGAAAATGTCATGAAATTATGCATCTTAATATGATTTGTCATGTACTTATGTCATTTACTAAATAGGATTGGATTAGAGTCTCATGTGATCATTTGGCCTCTTCATGCATCCCTTGCCTTGTCATGCATTTGCTTTTTGTTTAGGTATCATACTTTGCATTATCATGTCTTGAAATTGTGTATTAGTTGCTGTTTGTTCCAGCATTTACATTAGTTTAATGGGTCATTGTATGTTCATAGTATTGCTATGCATGTTCAGTACATTTTAGGTCTAGGCCATATTGGTATTGCCATGCATATTGAGTCTTAAATCACATTGGTATTGTGATGCATTACTATGCTATTTAGGTCTTAGGTCATATTAGCATTTTCATGCATATTCATAACATATTAGGTCCAAGTCATTTTTGCATTATCAAGCATTGCATGCATATTGAGTTAGGATAGCATTTATTGCCATGCAAATTCATGCTAGGCATTTAGGATGTCTTGAATTGTCATGCATTTCCTTTACCATTTAGACCTTTAGACCATGCATTCCATACATTTCATTTTTTGTATGTTCATGCATCCCATGTCATTGCCACTTGATTTGTGACTTAGGCCAATTAATGGCTCAAAGTCATGCTCCCTTGAAAATACTTGTGGAAAATTAAGGAATTATCAAATTGATTATTCTACCTTTGTGATTTTTTTACTTTGCCAATTTTTATCCAAGGTTTTTAAATGTTTAGCTACTGTCCTTAGGTCTTTAGGATGATTTCTAACAATTTCTTCTTTGATTTTTGAATGAATTTATCAAAGGCAGAAAATGTGTTTTAACAAAACAGTTTTTTTTCACCCAGTACTCGAACTTCTCTGGTTTTTTTGGGCAGTCATATTTAATCAGAAAATTAAGAAAAAATGTTCTTGTATAGATTTACATGTTCTGAGTCTCTAGTATTTGTTTTAGATTTATTTGAATTTTTAAAAATGGGCTAAAAAAGCGTGTGGCAAAACCGGACAGTAGAGGCAGATTTGAAATCAAAAGAGGAATAATGATTGAATTTGGTTAAGGCATTTAGAGGGGGTTGGCTAGAAGATTTAGCTACTGTCTTAGGGTATTTTCTAAACCTTTTTAAACTTTAAAATTGATTTTATAAATCTCGGGTTAAGGGTGGTTAAGTCCGGGATTTTAAACTTAGGAAATTAGAGCCATTTTGAAAGGGTTTGGTAAGAGTTTTAATTTTTATTCAAGTTTTCCTCAAAATTGTTTTTTAAACAATCATAAAGTTTTATTTTTTTTAGAAAATCTAATTTGACATATTTTCCTAAGGTACCCGGTTATCTTTTTAGATATACGGATTTCTTTATTTAGAGGAAAAAAAAAATACATTTTCATGCATTGCATTTTCCATGTTCATGCATTTTATTTAAATGTGTGATTTTTGCTATGATATTTTTCATGATATTATTATTATTTTACTTCACATGTTATGATCTTATTTTTTTTGCCATATGATTTTGAATGTTTCATGATATCCTATGCTTTTTATTTAGTTATTTTTGTCATATTGTTTAGTATATGCTATGTTCATTATTTTTATTTTCATTTTCATGCATATTATATGTTAGCATTATTTTAATTTCATGTCATTTCTTGTCATTTAGATCATATTCCATGTCATTTAGGTTATTTTATTTATAAGATGCCATGTCATTTATAATATGCCATATCATTTAAAATTGCCATGTCATTTAAATCATTTTATCTCATTTAGAATATACCATGATACTTAGGAATTTTCATTTTACCTAGAATATACTATGTCATTTAAATTATATCATATCATTTAGGTTGCATTATATTATCTAGACTTTGCCATGTCATTTTATTTATGTCATACATGTTCATGTTTATAATTTTAAATGTTTTGAAAAAGCTAATGATTTTCAAAACAATAAAGATATTCCCGAGTTAAAATAATCATTGAGTTCTCTACCGGGTTTGCTGGAGGGAATATCATCAATTATCATTAATAAAGGAATATCTTTCTTTCAAAAAATGAGAATGATTCGGAAAGTTTTCCAAGTGAATAAAAATTTCTATATTTTGCCGATTTTGTCGGGGAATATAGGAAAATTTTGAATTAATAAATTCCGGATCATTTTCAATTAAAAATGGAATTATTTTTCTTAAAATTGGGAATTAACTTGAAATACTAAATTAAAAACCAACTTTTTATCGAGACTTGAGATAACACATGATTAATAAGGTACCGTTTTATACGATCGTTGTGGGGGTGCTAATCTTTCCCCACACGTAACCGAGTCCCGAACCTGCTTCTTTGGTTTCTCTGGTTTAAAACGCAGACTTGAAATTGGTTTTAAAAATGTTTTAATTAATTTTAAAATGTTTTATAAAACTGGTTTTAATAGGTGGCCGATCACACCTAGTTAAAAAAGATTGGTGGCGACTCCATGTCTTTTTACGAGACCGTTTTCATACCCTCGACTTTTTATTTTATTTCAAGAGGAATTAAATCATCTTTTCCTCTTCTTCTGTTTCCCCCTTACTCGAACAGGTCCCCCACGATTCGGGATCACGTATTGACAGCTTTTCCTCATTTTTTTTTAAATGTCATGCCTAAGGAAAACGAATAATAAAGTCTTGCGATGAGACTCGTTATTATTTCTTAGGGTTGCGATAGCTTGGCGACTCACTTTTTAGAGAGTCAGGCCTAGAATTAGTCGTGTGTTATCAAACTCTCGGTTTTGTTGGTTTAATTGGTATTTAATTTTAATTCCCATATTTTTTTAAATAAAGAGAATTTTGAAAATAATAAATGTTTTTGAATATGGTCATACTCTTGTGCATGCATTTTTATTATTTTTCTCTAGTTATTTAATGTTGTATATTATAATTGCTTGTTGGTTAATGCGTTACACTATTCTTGATCTGTGTTTTAATAAATTGTTGGGGTATTTAGGATAAGGGGTGTAGAATAGATGGTGAAAGGTTTGTTGTTCCTCCGCACACACTATATTTGTATTTGCATTTGCATAACATGAACTCTCTACCCGGGTTCCGTCCTTTTAAGTGGGAATAAAGTAACTACGCCTTCGTAATGATCCTCCGTATGGGCTAGTGAAACACTTCTGGAGTATAAAATACCTAATGCCTTCGTGATGATCCTCCGTATGGGCTTAGGAAAATATACTCTAACGAATTGAACCCGCTTTTATCAGGATGCCGTACTAGCCTTCACCGGCAACAGTGAGGAGCGATTCGGGGCCTTTAGAACTGATTCACCCTCATATAGTGAACCTAGGCGAAGCCATGCCAGATTTTCATTAGATACACCGAAGATAGGAACACATGGAGGGACATTTCTAAATCTTTTGTTAACTATTTTTTACACTCTGTATAAGGGTTGTAGATCGGGCAACGATGTACGTACATCGCCCGTAATAAGTTTAATATGTCACTCTGAAGGTATCGTGATGCCTAGATGAGTCAATAATATTGGGGCAAGTGTTTACTAGTTTTTTTTAAAAAAAAAAAAAAAAAAATCAAAATACAAACATTCTTTTTCAAACATTTTTTCATTTTTCATGCATGTGTGAGTAGAGCATGTACATTCATGGTTGTATCTTTGATCTCATTCTTTGCAATAAACGGTTAATAATAATAATCTCATTTGATGATTTCATAAACATTCGTTGGTTGAATAAGAATTATGAACCGGTAGTGTTACATGAACATTTGCATATTATACCATATTAGGATCCACTATCCCAAAATTCTTTTGCAAATAATATGTGTGGTTTTTCATAGAGAAAACATGTGTCAAAAAATTGTAGATTAAATGTGGAGGCAAATCTTGCATAATGAGATTTTTGAATAATCAAAATTTGGTCCCACCATTTTTGTGTAGCCATTGATTTCTTTGTATATACCATGGTGCCAATTAATTTATTCTTTACATATATCATTTTGACATCATGGTACATTCATAAGCATGTATGCTCATTCATTGTAGAATATAGTCATAATTAGCATAATTTTTCTGTATATATCCATGCAGTAATTTGCTTATTCTTTACATGCATCATGTTGGCATCAGGTTGCATACATGGCATACATAGTCATCATAATTTATTTGAAAGCTTCATGCATTCATCATCAGTATATCCATGCATATAGGAATAGAGCATGTACATTCGTAATTGTATTCTTAAATCTCATGACATTTTTATTTGCATGAAAGGGGTTCGAGATATGAGGAAAGAATTGGAGGAACGAGTGGGTGCTTTGGAACGAAATCAAGAGGAGTTTGAACATGAACTCCGGGAGTTGAAGGAACAGCTTGTCAAATTTATGAAAATGTTTGAGGATATGGGTAAGAGTAAAGGGGAATTTTCTTAGGGTTCTTCATCACTTTTGGATTAACCAAAACCTTCAGGTCCAGAATATACAATCCTTGCTAGATCCTGCGCTTACCAGTGTTACAAAGGGTGCAACCCTGATGAAATTGTGGACAAAATCATGAAAATGATTAAACCAGAGAGCCTAATACCAAAGACAGAAATCACTGATCCCGTACCATACCTGCAAACTGCTCTAAGTCAAAACCAGTATCCCTACCCTGCTATGGCTCGATTGTCCACTGGGATGATCACTACGGGACCCCTGAATCCCACTCCACCACCACAAACTGGCAGTTTGTACCATTTCCCTCATCAATCACCTTATTAAGCATCCGGGATAGGAATCTCGAGCTATATTCAACCTCCAAGGCTCCTGTGTCCAAATCCATACCCTTGCCTCGTTATTCCACTACCTCCCCATGCAAATACTCCGATGCAAGCCTTAGCGCCACCATCAAGTGCCCCAACTCCTAGGCCCTGTGTGACTAAGAAACAACCCCGGGATAAAACCCAAAGGTATTTTGATCCTATTCCAATCAGCTATCAAGAGCTTTTCCCAATATTGGTCAGAAATCACCTAGTTGCCTATGTGCTGTTGAAACCCCTGTCACCACCATACCCCAAGTGGTATAACCCGAATAAAAGATGTGATTATCACTGTGGAACTGTTGGGCATAGCATTGAGCACTGCAATGCACTCAAGAACAAAGTACAATCTCTTATAGATGCCAAGTGGTTGGATCCAATGATGCTGATTGATAAAGGACCAGGAAAGGATAATTAGGATTGGGAGATTTAAGGTAATGATGTGGAAGGACTTCGGTCTTATAGGATGTAGTAGGATTTCACTTTTTCAGTAGCCGACTCTTATAGCCTTAGGGTGCTAGGAAGAATAAAGTGTTTGTAAAGACAGTTTTAACCACTTCTCATGATTTTGTAAACATGGTTCATACTATTGTGAATATTGATTTGAGAATGAATTGGTTGTGCTTCAATTTATGAGAGGTTGATGATTAAGTCCCTCCGATTCTTATTTCCTCCGTGATATCTTCCCCTTTGCATTTTACATCCGATCAATTATTTGTCATACCATACATTCATACATGCATCTCGGTAGCATCAGGTGGTATTTGATGACAAACATAGTCAGCACGATTTTTTCTATATGTCCATGCACTAATTTGCTTATTACATACATCATGTTAGCATTAGCTCACATTCACAACACATATGGTCAGAATGAGTTTCGTTGTATATACTCTGTGTCAATCATTCATTGTTTACATGCATCATAATTGACATCACGTTGCATTCATAATGTATACGATCATTCATTGGGAAATACGCTGAAATATACATGGTCATTCATAACATATATCCATGCATTGATTTGTTTATTCTTTGCTTACAGCATGTTGGCATCGTGATTGTATTTATTGCATTTATAGTCAGCATGTTTCCATTATATATGTCCATACATCATTTTGTTTATTCTTCACATGCATCAAATGACAATCATGGCTCATTCATCATGACATACATTTGGAGGGAATAAAACAGAAGTTGGCTTGGCTTTAAGAGTCTTTGAAAGATTTTCCATTTCAAATCAGAGGTATAAGAAGTACTGAGTACCTTTCCAATACAGGCTAGAGCTATGGAGAATGAACAAGTTGCCCGAATGGAAAGAATGGAAAGGGTACATGAATAATTGTGAGAACAGCTGGCAAAGTCTCAAGCAGAATCTAAGGATCAGATGACTAAATTGATGGAGCTGATGTCTGCCATAATCAAGGGAAAAGGATACACTGAAAACTTTGCTGCCGGAGAAGGGTTAGAGACACAAAAGGATCAGAATAAGGTCGTAATGATGGATGGCCAGAACACAGTTAACCCCAGCAACACCCTGAACTTAGACGAACCAGTTGAACGGGAAAAGTTAAAGATGGTTGAGTCGAACGAGGCTGAGTTGACAGATTCCCGAGGGAAATATCAGTTGTTAGATGAAAGGCTCAGGGCATTAGAAAATACAGATGTATTCGGGAGTGTGGATGAGAAATAACGATGCTTGGTCCTCAATTTAGTCATTCCTCCTAAATTCAAGGTCCTTGATTTTTTGAAATATGACGAGACGACCGATCCATCAACCCACATCACCATGTTCTGCTGAAAGATGGCAAGTCACATAGATAATGATAAGCTTTTGATTCACTGCTTTCAGGATAGCCTCAGCGGGTCCGCAATTACGTGGTATAGTCAGTTGAGCAAGGATCAGATTCACTCTTGGAATGATTTGGCCAGGGCTTTTCTAAACCAGTACAAGCATGTGACCGACATGACACCTGACCGTCTCACCATGCAAAATATGGAGAAAAAGGTTATTGAGAGCTTCAAAGAGTATGCTCAAAGGTGGAAGAACATGGACACCCAAGTACAACCATCCTTAACTCAGAAGGAAACCACTGCCCTTTTTGTGAATACACTACAGGCCCCATATTACGATAGACTTGTTGGCAACACCACGAAGAATTTTTCGGATATGGTAATCTCCGAGGAAATGATTGAAAATGCTATCAAGGCTGGAAAACTCGAAGGAGGTAAAACATTTAATGCAGAGAGAAATAGAACGCTTAAAAAGAAAGAGAAAGATGTCCAAGCTGTGGGAGACTTTGCCCCGTACATTCTAGTTACTTCATACCAACCACCTTGTCCTTCTACAAACTATGTATCCTGAGATTCATACTTATACCCGATGGCTTCTCAGAATCTAGTAAATTTTCAACCTTTTGTCAGCTAGAGGAAATCGAAGAATATCCGAAAAAGAGATCAGTTTGAGCCACTCCCCATGTCTTACTCTGAACTATTACCCCAGCTGGTCGAAGAGCAACTCTTCACTAAAGTTCCAGTGGAGCCTATCCAACCCCCATATCCGAGCTGGTATGACGAGAATGCATATTGTGATTATCATTCTGGGATTCGAGGATATTCCATAGAAAATTGTTTTTGTCTTAAATGGAAGGTTCAAGCACTCATCAATAAAGGACAGTTAGATGTGGGGAAGAAACAAAGGTCAGACAACAGGGAGAATGTACTGAATGGGAATGATGAGACCATTGCGGATGTCATAATAGGGGAAGAAGATGGAAAGGTCGAAAAGAGTATCGAGGAATAGCAAGTTTGAATTAGGGTGAACATGTCAAGGGGAAATTTTTATGCATTTAGTTTCATACCTCATGATGAAAACACTTGTCTCATGTTCACATCCCTATGAAACAAATGAATTTTGAATGTTTTTATGTTTGTTGTGTTTTAACAATAATTTGAATGTGCAAAAACAAGCATTATGTAGGTTCTAATAATGGATAGTCTCGAGAATATTGATGATCATTGTTAGAAATGACCTAATACCTTCCATCTTTTGGGGATTCCATATATCTAAATCCCTAAAACTAAGATCACTTGAAAGACCTAATGCTCCAAGGAATATGATTGATTAAACTTTATAAACCATTGTCATTGCAGAATAAGCAAATATGTAAATCCTAGTCTAGGCCATGAACAAAGGAACGAACTTTTTGAAAGTTTTTTCGAATTTCTTGAAATTCAAACAAATGAGACATTCTTTCAAGAATCTAGATTTTGGTAACTTGGTGTGTGTCAAGGTTGTGCCAAAACCATTCATGACCTTTACCAATAACCACAAAACACTAATTACCCAAACATCACTTCATGATTGACACCCTGGGGCACAATGATTAACTAGATTATCCCATGTCCCAGATAAAACCCGTTTTTGGGTCGTATTTTCCTTGTCCTTTCAAAGAACTCATATTTGAAACTCAGCCTTTTTTAAAATAGACCTAGACTTGCTATGTTCCTCGTTGATATGAATTCTCATGGTTAATCAAATTGGGGCATCATATGTGGAAATGATGGTTATATGGTGAAAAAAGATGGACTAATGCATGAATCATTGGGGCATGCGACAAAAAAAATTTGTGATATCATGCATATGAGAATTCGAATGATTCCAAAGTGCAAAATGAAATTTTGAATATCTATTTCCCCTAGGGATTGCTTTTCAATGTGAATATTCGTGCTTGACATGAGAAATGGCCATCTTTCATGTCCCTGTCACAAAAAGAAATTATCCATAGTCACCCCTTTTGAGCCAAGAGAATTCTTTCTTCTTTGAACCCTGATCAAGGATCACCCTCTACACTGGGGGAAAATACGAGGAAAGATCTTTTCAAAGATCACGAAAAAATGAGTCCTAGCTCAAAGACAGATACAAAGCAAATGGAGCCCCGAATAAATACGGGCTCACTCTGTCAAAGAAAAAGAAAAGGAAAAAGATGGCGAAATGGAAGCCAAGAACAAAACAAAAGCCAAAACAAAAAGGAAAAAAATGTGAAGAAGTATGGAAAATGAAAGCCAAAAGCAAAAAAGAAAAAGAGCAAAGTCAAAAGGAATGAAAAGTCCAAAAGGGATAAATGTTTCAAAGAGAATCCTCCTCAAAAAATGATCCTTGATATGATTACCCTCAAACACATATTTTGGGCCTATTTATCCTTTATTTCTGAACCTTGAGTCATGACCTACATTACGTGCTTTAAAAGTCCATTTTGATCAAGCATGAATATTTAACTTGAAGAGTTTTTTTCCTCAGATTTTATCCCATCTCATCGAAGTATCATTCCACTAAGGAAGAATTTAGAATTCTCAAATGCATGGTAAAAAAAAAAAATTGGAGAGAATGGGACTCTAGGGCGAAAACCCGAAAACAGGCGGTCTAGGATAAAATGGGAATTTTTGATGCCATCTATGATAGTGCCGGTACCACAAAAGAGAAGATCATCTTAAAGAAGTGGTCATCGAGGAACATCTAGGAATTCATGAACCTCCCAAATTGTCAACTCTCATTTGGATGATTGATTTCAAAAACTGAAACCTTTTTCTCCAAAATCAACTTTCCAGTTTAAACATCCCAGCAAATCTTGACGCTTGTCAAAATACCTTGATATAGGAACTAAAAGAAAGTTGAATTTGTTTGGTTCTCAATGAATTCATGATTTATAAAATCTGTTCCATTTGTGAGCCTAGAAAGGACATACATTTTTTGTTGTGAAGCTTTCTTGGAAAAACCAAAATCATGTTGTTCCAAGCCTTGTCAATTCAAGTTGAAAAACCCAAATTGACACTTAGGAAAATTTCTAACAGTGATCATCAGTCTTCAAAAGATTTGTACATTACCCACTGTGGGGTTAAAAATTTTTTACTCAGAAGTTTTCATTAAATAAGCAAAATTGTTTTTCGAAAAGGAAAATAAAAATATTTTTTTGAAATACCCATTTTTTATGTTGACATGAGATAATAGTTTTTCTAATCCAAAGGTGTGGAACTATTAGGGATAACCTTGACTTCCAAATATGAGAAGAAGAAATAGAACTCGACAAATAGACTTCTGTCAATAAGAGTTTAAAAACTGGTGGGGCAAAGAGAATAGCCAAAGATTGAAAAAGGAATTAAAGATATACTCTGATTTGAAGAGGAAAAATGAATTGGAAAGGCTATGCCAAAATCTAGAAAAATGATCAGGGGCATTTGCATCACTCATGAGCATTTATCTATTTATTAAGCTTTGCATCTGCACCGTGTCAGCAAGCATTTGCATAATTCATGAGTATTTGTATTTGCACTATTCCATTAGCATTTGCATTCTATCTTTACAAGTACATCCTTCGTAGATATTTGCATTCACATCAGCTCAAGCAAGTGCATCATTTCTATGATCATTGCATCTTTATTGTAGCTGCAATTACACCATTCATGAACCACTTACATGAACATGATTCGAAGGGACATCTGCATCTGTGTTTAAAAGCATTTGCATCGATCCAAGACATATGTATCATTTCAAGAAGCATTTGCATCAATCCAAGATATTTGCATTTGCACCATGAAGCATTTGCACCCTCTCTCAAATCCTTCAGGTTACTTTCTAGGTCATTTCAATTTCTGGTTCCATCCAAATCATTTTCAATTATTTGGTTTTACCCATGCCTCTTTATTCTCTGGTTTCATCCAGATCTTTTTCAAAATTCTGGTTTCACCCATGCTTTTCAATTTCTGGTTCCATCCAGATCTTTCTCAATTTTCTGGTTTCACCCATGCCTTTTTATTCTCTAGTTTCATCCAGATCTTTTTCAAAATTCTGGTTTCACCAATGCTTTTCAATTTCTGGTTTCACCCATGCCTTTTTAATCTCTGGTTTCATCCAGATCTTTCTCAATTTTTTGGTTTCACCCATGTCATTTCAACTTCTGGTTTTATCCGGATCCTTCCAATTTTTGGTGTCATCCAGATCTCTTTCAATTTTTGGTTTCATCCATTTTTAAGACCTTCGGGCACCATTTTAAAGATCTTCAGGCACCATTTTAAAGACATTCGGGAACCATTTTAAAGACCTACGGGAACTTAAAGACCTTCGGGCACCCTTTTAAAGACCTCCGGTTACCATTTTTAAGACCTTCAGGCACCATTTTAAAAACCTTCGGGCACCATTTTTAAAGACCTTTGGGCACCATTTTTAAGACCTTTGGGCATAATTTTTCATCACGGGTAAGGCCTCCGGGCACCATTTTTAAGACCTCCAAGCACCATTTAAAGACCTTCGGGCATAATTTTTACGACATTCGGGCACCATTTTAAAGACCTTCGGGTATCATTTTAAAGATCTTCGGGCACCATTTTTAATGACCTTCGAGCACCATTTTAAAGACCTTCGAGCACCATTTTTAATATTTTCGAGCATAATTTTTTATCACGGGTAAGGCCTCCGGGCACCATTTTTAAGACCTTCGGGCACCATTTTAAAGACCTCCGGGCACCATTTTTAAAAATCTTCGAGCACCATTTTAAAGACCTCCGGGCACCATTTTTAAAGACCTTTGGGCACCATTTTCAAGACTTCCGGGCACCATTTTTAAGACCTTCGGGCACCATTTTTGGACCTTCGGGCATACTTTTTTCAAATCACGGGTAAGGCCTCCGGGCACTATTTTTAAGACCTTCGGACACCATTCTTAAGACCTTCGGGCACCATTCTTTGTTTTGAAATTGAACCCGTTTCCTTAAGACGGGTCGAGCCTTGATTAGTCAAGGAATTCAATTTAAGGACAAAATCTTCAATTTATAGCTTTTTCAAGAAAAAAAAAACATAAAAAAAAGTGAAAAAATGATGAAAAAGAAGAAATGAAAAAAGAAAACCCCATTCCATTCCTTCACATTTGATTTCACTAACCGTACAAAATTAGTGTTTGTTTATCTTTTCCTGATTCCTTATTCTCAGCAATAGCCAAAGAGGGGCAGTTGTAAACACCTAATTTTGTCCGGACCCCTAAATCAGGTACATTTTCTTCCTAAATTGATGTTTCAGAAAGCTAAAAGGCTTTTCTCATCTTGCAGGTGGTACTCTGAGGCTTAGTCTAAGAAAGCAGATAGAAAAAGTCAAACTCAAACTCAAAAAAGTCAACCCCGAAAAAGTCAACTACTAAAAAAGTCAACCCACTTTCGAAATCAAGATTTGAGGTTCAATTGAAAAACGGTCAAAGAATTTTGATAATCCGAAGTCTACATTGAAAGATATGGAGGTCGGAAGTTGGGTTATGGGATTTAGTAGAAAGAAAACCCTAATTCGGGAAATTTGGGGAAAAGTGCTTAAACGATCAAATTGGTCGAAACTGAAGGTCCCAAATGAAAGATAAGCACTGTCTACGGGTAATAGAGAAGCTACTTGGAAGAAAAATTGATAGAAAAGTCAATTCAGAAGAAAAACTGAGAATTAGGGTTTTTTCGATGGAATTCGGTGAAATTTGGAAAAATTACAGAAATAGCCCGATTCGGTTGATCTAAATCCCTTAATTGATGAGAAATGATTAAACCAGGATAGCCCAAGGCTTAGTTTGAAGAAAATCTAAAAATCGGACTTGTTTTGAGCAAAACCGGGTTTTGGAGGCAAAAAGGCAAAATTGAAAAATATGGAAAAAATAGCAAATGAACTCCGAAAATTCTGAAAATTTTCGAATCTCATTTTTAATTTATTTGGAAGAGATTGGCGAAAGAAAATCTTGATTCGGAGTTCGTTTGCAAAATGGCCAAATGTCGGGTCTCCTATGCAGTAATTCAAGCAGATAAATCCCGAAAAAATAGCAAACGAGTTCCAAAAATTTTGAAACTTTTCAAATATCATTTTTATGTTATTTGGAAGAGATTGGCAAAAGAAAATCTTGATTCAGAGTTCGTTTGCAAAATGGCCAAATCCCGGGTCCCCTATGCAGTAATTCAAGCAGATAAATCCCGAAAAAATAGTAAATGAGCTCCAACAATTATGAAAACTTCCAGATCACTTTTTTAAATTATTTGGAAGAGATTGGTGAAGAAAAATCTGGATTCGGAGCTCGTTTAAAAAATGGTAAAGTTCGAGTGCATAATAGGGGCAATTTTGGAAATAAATCCGAAATAAATAGCAAATGGACTCGAAATTTTTTGAAAACTCTCAGAATTTAATTTTTATTATTTCAGAAGTATTGAAAAAATAAAATTTGAATTTGGAGTCCGTTTGCTATTTATTAAAGTTCGGGGGGCAAAAAGGTTATTTCACCAAAGAAACCAAAAAGGGCAAATTTGTAATTGATGAAAATATGAAAGAAGAAGGAATTGCTAGGATTTTTTCTTCCCTTGGTCAGCCAACATAGAGGAGAAGAAGGAAGCTTGAACAATTTAATTCCCTAGTCACTATCAAGCCACATGCTACCACTAACAACACCTTGCAAATGGTCCCCCCTTCATCCAATGGCTTAGGTTCTTTGTAGGAAAGTTGAATGCACCATCCAATGGCCAAGTTTAAATGCCAAAATGACATTTTTATTTGTCATAAAAGAACCCTCATCTAATGGCCAAGAATGGAAGAAAAAAAGATGAGCACAATTCATCCAAGGGTGAGCATCCATTCGGTTGAGCAAGGGAGTGCATGGGATTATCTGTTTTCATCCAATGGCTTAGGCCATCTAAAAGGGCTGAGTAAACATGTTGAGGGATGGATTTAATCTACAAGATTTCATTTTTATGTTGGCCTCATCCAATGACCAAGAATGGAAGAGCACAACTCATCCAAGGGTAGGCACTCGAGAGGGGCAAGCAAGGGAGTGTATGAGATTGGTCCTCTTTTGCATCTAATGGCTAAGGTTACTACAAGGGCTGAGTACACATCTTAAGGGCTGCTATCAATTGGCCAGATGACATTTTTATGTTGTCATCAAATTATCTAAATTATCAATTGGAAGAGAAAAAGTGCAATTCCCATCCAACGGTTAGAGGGCCATTCGGCCAAGGCTAAAGGAAGGAGGAAGATTTCATTTTTTTAGAGGTTTTTTGGCTGGAAACAGTAGCTAATTTGGCAAAAGAAAAAGGTTTTGAAAAAAAGAAAAAAAAAGGTTTTCAATAGAGAGCTTGAAGGTAGTCATCTCTACCAAGCTCTGGCCTAGCTTTCTTCTTGATTTTCATGGTGTTTTCTTGATTTTCTATCATGTTTTCCTACTACATTTTTCATAGAAATAAAGTTTTTTAATGTTTACTTATGTTTTTATCTCTTCTTCTTCATTAAAATGGTGGAAAACAATTTTTTTCTATGGTTTCATGCTATGGCCGAATATGGCACATTTACTTGCCTTGTTTTTTCCTTTTTTTTTTTTCTTCCTTGCATGTTGTTGTGAAAAATGATTTTTACAAGGTTTTTAGAGTATTCTCAGGTTCTGAGTTTTTACAAAATATGAAGCAAAAAAAGGTTGAAATGGCTACATGATCTTGGCTAGACCAAGTGACCATGGTTAGGAGAGAGGCTATGCCCATTTTTACCTACCATGAAGCTCACCTTATTTTCTGTTTTGCATGGTTTATTTTCTGTTTTATTGAGATGGAAAGGCTTCATGATCTTGGCAAGACCAAGTGATTATGGTTAGGTAAGAGGCTATGCCCATTTGATACCAACCATGGAGCTTAACTTTCCTTGTTTTATTTACTAGTTTTGCTTGTTATTTGTTTTGCATGTCTATGTTAAATCTTTTATATATGTTCTCTACATTATTTTCTATGCTATATTCACTTATATATTTCATTTCCATACTTGATATTGCATCCTTGCATATTCGGCCATTATTGTTCATATGCTCATGTTGTGCTTTTTTTTTCATGTATCATGTCTTACATGTTTGCATTTTCTTAGTTTTGTTTCATGACCATTCGGCAACTCCATTTTTTATGGCTTGCATGTGTGTTTTCCTTTTTCTTTTTAACTTGTTTGCATCTCCATGCCATGAACTTGTACATTTTTATTTTAGTATGCCATGTGCTTATGAAAATGCTATGATAAAATGCCATCATTTTTTATGACCATTCGGCACTTCACATTTTGTATGCCTTGCATGTGCATTTTCCTTTTGTTTCTTAACTTGTTTGTATTTCGATGCCATGAGCTTGTGCATTTTGATTTTAGTATGTTATATGCTTATGAAAATGTCATGACATTATGCATCTTAATATGATTTGTCATGTACTTATGTCATTTACTAAATAGGATTGCATTAGAGTGTCATGTGATCATTTAGCCTCTTCATGCATCCCTTGCCTTGTCATGCATTTGCATTTTGTTTAGGTATCATGATTTGCATTATCATGTCTTGAAATTGTGTATTAGTTGTAGTTTGTTCCAGCATTGACATTAGTTTCATGGGTCATTGTATGTTCATAGTATTTCTATGCATGTTCATTACATTTTAGGTCTAGGCCAAATTGGTATTGCCATGCATATTGAGTCTTAAATCACATTGATATTGTCATGCATTACTATGGTATTTAGGTCGTAGGTCATATTAGCATTTTCATGCATATTCATAACATATTAGGTCAAAGTCATATTTTCATTATCAAGCATTGCATGCATATTGAGTTAGGATAGCATTTATTGCCATGCAAATTCATGCTAGGCATTTAGGATGTCTTGAATTGTCATGCATTTACTTTATCATTTAGACCTTTAGACCATGCATTCCATACATTTCATTTGCTGTATGTTCATGCATCCCATGTCATTGCCACTTGATTTGTGACTTAGGCCAATTAATGGCTCAAAGTCATGCTCCATTGAGCATACTTGTGGAATATTAAGGAATTGTCAAATTGATTGTTCTACCTTTGTGATTTTTTTACTTAGCCAATTTTTATCCAAGGTTTTTAAATGTTTATCTACTGTCCTTAGGTCTTTAGGATGATTTCCAACAATTTCTACTTTGATTTTTGAATGAATTTATCAAAGGCAAAAAATGTGTTTTGACAAAACAGTTTTTTTTCACCCAGTACTCGAACTTCTCTGATTTTTCTGGGTAGTCATCTTTAATCAGAAACTTAAGAAAAAATGTTCTCGTATATATTTACATGTTTTGAGTCTCCAGTATTTGTTTTATATTTTTTAAAATTTTTAAAAATAGGCTAAAAAATCGTGTGGCAAAACCGGACAGTAGAGGTAGATTTGAAATCAAAAGAGGAATAATGGTTGAATTTGGCAAAGGCATTTAGAGGGGGTTGGCTAGAATATTTAGCTACTGTCTTAGGGTACTTTCTAAGCCTCTTTAAACTTTAAAATTAATTTTTATTAATCTCGGGTTAAGGGTGGTTAAGTCCGGGATTTTAAACTTAGGAAATTAGAGCCATTTTAAAAGGGTTTGGTAAGGGTTTTAATTTTTATTCAAGTTTTCGTCAAAATAGTTTTTTAAACAATCACAAAGTTTTATTTTTTTTAGAAAATCTAATTTGACATATTTTCCTAAGGTAGCCGGATATCTTTTTAGATATACGAATTTCTTTATTTAGAGGAAAAATATATATTTTCATGCATTGCATTTTCCATGTTCATGCATTTTATTTAAATGTGTGATTTTTTCTATGATATTTTTCTTGATATTATTATTATTTTACTTCACATGTTATGATCTTATATTTGTTTGCCATATGATTTTGAATGTTTCATGATATCTTATGCTTTTTATTTAGTTATTTCTGTTATATTGTTTAGTATATGCTATGTTCATTATTTTTATTTTCATTTTCATGCATATTATATGTTAGCATTATTTTAATTTCATGTCATTTCTTGTCATTTAGATCATATTCCATGTCATTTAGGTTATTTTATTTATAAGATGCCATGTCATTTATAATATGCCATATCATTTAAAATTGCCATGTCATTTAAATCATTTTATCTCATTTAGAATATACCATGATACTTAGGATTTTTCATTTTACCTAGAATATACTATGTCATTTAAATTATATCATATCATTTAGGGTGCATTATATTGTCTAGACTTTGCCATGTCATTTTATTTATGTCATACATGTTCATGTTCATATTTTTAAATGTTTTGAAAAAGCTAATGATTTTCAACAAAAATAAAGATATTCCCGAGTTAAAATAATTCATGAGTTCTCTACCGGGTTTGCTGGAGGGAATATCATCAATTATCATTAATAAAGAAATTTCTTTCTTTCAAAAAACGAGAATGATTCGGAAAGTTTTCCAAGTGAATAAAATTTTCTATATTTTGCTGATTTTGTCGGGGAATATTGGAAAATTTTGAATTAATAAATTCCGGATCATTTTCAATTAAAATGGAATTATTTTTCTTAAAATTGGGTTTTAACTTGTAATACTAAATTAAAAACCAACTTTTTATCGAGACTTGAGATAACACATGATTAATAAGGTACCGTTTTATACGGGCGTTGTGGGGGTGCTAATCCTTTCCCACACGTAATCGAGTCCCAAACTTGCTTCTTTGATTTCTCTGGTTTAAAACGCAGACTTGAAATTGGTTTTTAAAATGTTTTACAAAACTGGTTTTAATAGGTGGCCGATCACACCTAGCTAAAAAAGATTGGTGGCAACTCCATGTCTTTTTACGATGCCGTTTTCATACCCTCGACTTTTTATTTTATTTCAAGAGGAATTAAATCGTCTTTCCCTCTGCTTCTGTTTCCCCCTCACTCGAACAGGTCCCCCACGATTCGGGATCATGTATCGACAACTTTTCCTCGTTTTTTTTTTTTTAAATGTCACGCCTAATGAAATAATAAAATCTTATGATGAGACCTTGTTATATGTTATTTTTTAGGTTGCGACAATTGTGTTTATGTACGTTTTCATTACAATATCACATATTAATTGTTTATATATTTAAATATTTGTAATTGTAGGAAAATTATAGTGTCTCGTTGCAGCAAAAATATGGGGACGATACGTCTTCATATCCCAATTTTGACCCTCAGTCCTGGTCTAATGCTATTGGGGGCATTGAGACTACGCGAAAGCATGTTTATGGGTTTGGAATGAGATTGAAGAGAGGGCAAATTTTTGATCCACCCGGATATCGCAACCTAAAAAATAACGAGTCCCATCGCAAGACTTTATTATTCGTTAAGCGTGACATTAAAAAACCCGAGGAAAAGTCGACTTAATTCTTCTAATAAAATGAAGGTTTTGAAAATGACCTTGAAAAAGACATGGAGTCGCCACCAATCTTTTTTAGCTAGGTGTGATCGGCCAAATATTAAAACCGGTTTTATAAAATATTTTAAAAATTAATTAAAACATTTTAAAAACCAATTTCAAGTCTGCGTTTTAAACCAGAGAAATCAAAGAAGCGGGTTCGGGAGTCGGTTACGTGCGGGGAAGGATTAGCACCCCCACAACGCCCGTATACATCGGTACCTTATTAATCATGTGTTATCCCAAGTCTCGGTAAAAAAAAATCGGTTTTAAATTTAGTATTTCAAGTTAATTCCCAATTTAAAGAAAAATAATTCCATTTTTAATTGAAAATGATCCGAAATTTATAAATTCAAAATTTTCCTATATTCCCCAACAAACGTGGTAAAATATAGAAATTTTTATTAGTTTTGGAAAACTTTCCGAATCATTCTCTTTTTAAAGAAGATATTCCGTTATTAATGATAATTGATGATATCCTCCCCAGCAAACCCGACAGAGAACTCATGAATTATTTTAACTCGGGAATATCTTTATTTTATTGAAAATCATTACCTTTTTGAAAACATTTAAAAGAAATGAATATGTATATGCATGACATAAATAAAATGACATAGCAAAGTCTAAATAATATAATGCATTCCTAAATGATACGATATAATTTAAATGTCTTAGTATATTCTAAATGAAATGAAATATTCTAAGTTATATGATATATCCTAAGTGAAATGAAATATCCTAAGTCACATGATATATTCTAAATGAAATGAAATGACCTAAGTAACATAATACATTCTATATGAAATGAAATAACCTAGGTAACATAATATATTCTACATGAAATGAAATAATTTAAATGACATGGCAAATATGAATGATATGGCATATAATTTAAATGACATGAAATATAAAATAATACTATCATATAATATGCATGAAAATAAAAATAAAAATAATAATGCATGATCATAATATATGTTAAATAATATAAAAATAACTAAATAAAAAGCATAGGATATCATGAAATATTCAAAACCATATAATAAACCATATAACATAAAAAAAATATATAAATCAAAATAATAACAATACCATAGGAATTATTATAGCAAAAATCACATATTATATAAAATGCATGAATATGGAAAATGCAATGCATGAAATGTATTTTTTTCCTTTAATTAAGGAAATCCGTATATCTAAAAAAATATCCGGCTACCTTAGGAAAATATGTCAAATTAAATATTCTAAAACCAAATTACTTTGTGGTTGTTTGAAAACAATTTTGAAAAGCTTAGATTAAAAATAAAAACTGGGTTAAATCCTTTTTTAAATGGCTCTAATTTCCTAAGTTTAAAATCCCGGACTTGACCACCCTTAACCCGAGAGTTAAAAAATCATTTTTAGAGTTTAAAAAGGCTTAGAAACTACCCTAAGTCAGTAGCTAACCTTCTTAATCAGCCCCCTCTAAGTAACTTAACCAAAACAGAAAAATGATTTTTCTTTAAATTCAATTCTGACTCCACTGTCCAGTTTTAAGCCACGATTTTTTACCCTATTTTTAAAAATTCAAAAAATTCTAAAAAAATACTGGAGACTCAAGACATGTAAAACTAGACGAAAAAAATCAGCTTAATTTTCTGATTAACGATGAACTCCCAGAAAAATCGGAAAAGTAGAAGTACTGAGTGAAAAAAAACTGTTTTGCCAAAATACATTTTTGCCTTTGATAAAATCATTTAAAAATCAAAGTAAAAATATTTAAGACTCACAAAATGACTCACAAACAGTATCTAGGACTTTTTGAAAGTTAGATAAAAATTCCCTAAGTAAAAAAAAAAAAAAATCACAAAGGTAGAATAATCAATTTGACAAACTTTAATTTTCCACAAGTGTGCTCAAGAGAGCATGACTTTAAACCATTAATTGGCCTAAGTCATTAGTCAAGTGGTATGAACATGAAATGCATGAAAAATACAGCAAATATAATGCATGAAATGCATGAGTTTAAACCTAAATTTCATGAAAAAATGCATGGCATCCATATAGTGACCTAGACCTAAATGAACTTGCATGGCATTTAATGCAACCTAGGTCTAAAATGCATGAACATGCATGGCAAATAAACCAAACCTAATAATTAAAATATGCATGGCATTTTCACAAACACAAGGCATGCTTGAACTAAAAACTCAACCAAATATCATGCAAATGCTAACCTATCAACTAACATGGCAAGAATGCACATACAATGCAAGAATTCAAAGAGTGGCCGAATGGCCTATGGTTCCTAACAAGCATGGCATTTTCACAAACACTTGGTATACTAACATGCAAAACTAAATCAAATGTCATGCAAATGCAAAACCTACCAACTAACATGGCAAAAATGCAAAACATATGGAGTAGCCAAATGGCCTCAAGCTCCAACAAGCATGGCATTTTCACAAACACTTGATATACTAACATGCTCAACTAAAATATAAAACTCAAAACATGCAAACACAAAGTAGAAATACTAAAACCAAACAAGCATTTTCACAAACAATTGATATACTAACATGCTCAACTAAAATATAAAACTCAAATCATGCAAACACCATACAAGCATTTTCACAAACACTTGATATACTAAATATAAAACATCAACAAATTTAAACATTATGAAAACAGAAAATTAAAAATGCAAGAACATGATATTTAAATCATAAATGGCAACAAACAAAGCAACGAAATTAAAATATGACTCAAGCATGAAGTAGAATAACACTTAAAACATCAAGATTAAAGAAAATAACAATAATAACATGATAAAATAAACAAAACAGCAACCTTAATAAAAAATGTAGGCCATTCCGCCATGGTGAGAAATATGTAAAAAAAATATTTAAGGAAGAAATGAAGAAAGAACTTAAGAAGAACAATAAAAAAAAAAACATTTATTTAAAAAGGAAACTCACCAAATAGTAATCAAAATAGCAAAAACAGGAATGGAAAATCAAGAAAGTGCAAGAGTTGGTGCTCAAGAGCAACCTCAAGAAGCTATATTTCAAGCTTTATCTCTTCAAACTTTCCTTTCTTTTCTAAACTTTTTCTTTTTGCTTTCAACCAAGGAGAGAAAAACTAAGAAAAACTAAGCGAAATCAGCAAAATGAAAGTGTCAAAAATGAAAATTCTGAACCCCCTCTATGTCAAGGCCGAATGCCCCTCCCTCTCCTCCAAAAATGTTGTCATTTTTTCCCAACCAATTTTTCATCAAATGGCTAATATTCAAGGTGAAAAATCATGAAATTACCACCCTTAGATTAGCATATCAGTTGTCCATAATTACAGCTGTTCAAGAATAATGTTGACACTCTCCCTTGGCCTATGTGGCTTAATCACCATGGCTTGATCAAAGAGAATCTCTAACTAACTCTTAATTCTTGGCCATTTGATTGTAAAATCAGAAGCTTCCTCTTTCCTTTGGACCTTGGCAGGCCAGCACTTCTCTTTTCCAGCCCAAGTCTGATTTTCTGAAAGGCCAAAAGAAGCCCTTTTTGGTTGCTTGGGTGAAATGACCGTTTTGCCCCCCCCGAATGCAAATAAATGGCAAACGGACTCCAAATACAATTTTTCTTTTTTTTAATACTTCCAAAATAATAAAACATTGAATTCTGGAAGTTTTCAAACTTTTTCGAGTCCGTTTGCTATTTATTTGGATTTTTTCTTCCAAAAATGCCCTTTTATGCCCCTACATTTTACCATTTTTTAAACGAGCTCCAAATCAAGATTTTTCTTCACCAATATCTTCCAAATAATTTAAAAGTGTGATCTAGAAGTTTTCATAATTTTTGGAGCTCATTTGGTATTTTTTCGGGATTTATCTGCTTGAATTACTACATAGGGCTCGGGATTTGGTCATTTTGCAAACGAACTCTGAATCAAGATTTTCTTTCGCCAATCTCTTCCAAATAACTTAAAAATGATATTTGCAAAATTTCAGAAGATTTGGAGTTCATTTGCTATTTTTTTGGGATTTTCCTTTTTGAAATACTACATAAAAGACCCGGGATTTTGGCCATTTTGCAAACGAACTTCGAATCAAGATTTTCTTTTTCCAATCTCTTTCAAAAGATTTAAGAATGAGATTTTCCAATTTTCAGAATTTTCGGAGTCCATTTGCTATTTTTCCCAAAATTTTCAATTTTGCCCTTTTGCCTCCGAAACCCAGTTTTGCTCAAAACAAGTATGATTTTCAAATTTTCTTCAAGCTGAGCCTTGGGCTATCCATTTTTAATCATTCCTCATCCAATGGGGGCTTTTTTTCTTACCAAGTCGGGCTATTTCTGTGATTCTTCCCGATTTCACCGAAATCCACCAAAAAACCCTAATTCTCGGTTTTTTCCCGGATTGACTTTTCTTTCGATTTTTCTTGCAAGTGGCCTCTCCATTACCTGTAGTCAGTGCTTATCTTTCATTTAGAACCTTCAATTTTGACCAATTTGATCATTTAAGCACTTTTCCCCAAATTTCTCGGATTAGGGTTTTCTTTCTACTAAATCTCCAAATCCCAACTTCCGAACTCCATATCTTTCAATGTAGACCTCGGATTATCAAAATTCTTTCGCCATTTTTCAATTGAACTTAAAATCTTGATTTTGAAAATGGGTTAACTTTTTTAGTAGTTGACTTTTTGTGGTTGACTTTTTCGAGGTTGACTTTTTCCGAGGTTGACTTTTTTTTGAGTTTGACTTTTTATGCTCGCCCTCTTAAACTAAGTCTCGGGGTACCACCTGCAAGATGAAAAAAATCTTTTTACATTCTTGAACCTCAATTTAGGAAGAAAACATACCTGTTTTAGTGGTCCGAACAAAATTAGGTGTCTACATCTGCCCCTCTTTGGCTATTGCTGAGAATCAGGAATCAGGCAAAGATAAACAAACACTAATTTTGTACGGTCAGTGAAATCACATGTGAAGGAAAGGGTAAGGGGTTTTCTTTTTTCATTTCTTTACTTTTTTAATTTAATTTATTTTTTATTTTTTGAAAAAGTTGTAAATTGAAGATTTGTCCTTAAATTGAATTCCCTGACTAATCAAGGTTGGACCCATCTTAAGGAAACGGATTCGATTTTCAAAAGAAAAAATTGTGCCCGAAGATCTTAAAAATGGTGCCCGAAGGTCTTAAAAAAATTGGTGCCCGAAGGTCTTTAAAAATGGTGCCCGAAGGTCTTTAAATCTGGTACCCGAAGGTCTTTAAAACTGGTGCCCAAAGGTCTTTAAAACTGGTGCCCGAAGGTCTTTAAAATTGGTGCCGAATGTCTTTAAAACTGGTCCCGAAGGTCTTTAAAACTGGTGCCCGTAGGTCTTTAAAACTGGTGCCCGAAGGTCTTTAAAACTGGTGCCCGAAGGTCTTTAAAACTGTGACTAAAATACCTTGACGAAGGTCTCAAGGCTCGACTCGTCTGATAAACAAAATGAATTTGATTTTAAACATAAGGAAATACCTTAATGGCGGTCTCGGAGTCTGAATCTTTTGAGAAGCAAAGCGAGTTCTCTTCGGGGAAGTCCAAGTTTCCCTGATTTTTGCACTGTTAGCTAAATGCAATGATGAGAATGTCATGCTTTTGCAAACGCTTGTATGTTTCCTAAAAATAAATGCAATCAAATGATTGTTCCATGATTTCTAATCCATGGTTTCTTTGAGGTTCACAGATTAGCTGACTTCATGACAGAGTCTTCAATTGTTCATTGATTCCCCACTTAAGGAATTCTTCACTTAAGATATCTTGTCAAACAGTCTCAGTTTCTGTCTTTCACTGAAGTTCACATGTAGACACCTAATTTTGTCCGGACCACTAAAACAGGTATGTTTTCTTCCTAAATTGATGTTTCCGAGTGTAAAAAGACTTTTTTTTATCCTACAGGTGGTACTCCGAGACTTAGTTTAAAGGGGCGAGCATAAAAAGTCAAAGTTGAAAAAGTCAATCCCGAAAAAAGTCAACCTCGAAAAAGTCAACCCCAGAAAGTCAACTGCTGAAAAAATCAACCCATTTTTAAAATCAAGATTTTAAGCTCAATTGAAAAATGGTGAAAGAATTTTGATAATCCGAGGTCTACATTGAAAGATATGGAGTTCGAAAGTTGGCATTTGGAGATTTAGTAGAAAGAAAACCCTAATCCGAGAAATTTGGGGAAAAGTGCTTAAACGATCAAATTGGTCGAAATTGAAGGTTCCAAATGAAAGATGAGCACTGACTATGGGTAATGGAGAAGTCACTTGCAAGAAAAATCGAAAGAAAAGTCAATCTGAGAGAAAACCGAGAATTAGGGTTTTTAGTGGATTTCAGTGAAATCGGGAAGAATCACAGAAATGACCCGACTTGGTAAGAATAAAGCCCCCAATGGATGAGGAATGATTAAAAAGGATAGCCCAAGGCTCAGCTTGAAGAAAATCTAAAAATTGGACTTGTTTTGAGCAAAACCGGGTTTCGGAGGTAAAAGGGCAAAATTGGAAAATTTGGGAAAAATAGCAAATGGACTCCGAAAATTCTGAAAATTTGTCAATCTCATTATTAAATCATTTAAAAGAGATTGGTAAAATAAAATCTTGATTTGGAGTTCGTTTGCAAAATGGCCAAATCTCGGGCTTCTCATGTAGTAATTCAAAAAGGAAAATCTCGAAAAATAGCAAATGAGCTCCAAATCTTTTGAAATTTTGAAAATATCATTTTTAAATTATTTGGAAGAGATTGGAAAAAGAAAATCTTGATTCGGAGTTCGTTTGCAAAATGGCCAAATCCCGGGCTTCTTATGTAGTAATTCAAAAAGGGAAATCCCGAAAAAATAGTAAATGAGCTCCAAATCTTTTGAAAATTTTCAAATCTCATTTTTAAATCATTTGGAAGAGATTGGTGAAAGAAAATATTGACTCGAAGTTCGTTTGCAAAATGGCCAAATCCCGGGCCTCAAATGCAATAATTCAAAAAGATAAATCCTGAAAAAATAGCAAATGGACTCCAAAAATTCTGAAATTTTGCAAATCTCATTTTTAAATTATTTGGAAGAGATTGGCGAAATAAAATCTTGATTCGGAGTTCTTTTACAAAATGGCCAAATCCCGGGCCTCCTATGCAGTAATTCAAGCCGATAAATCCCGAAAAAAATACCAAATGAGCTCCAAAAATTGTGAAAACTTCCAGATCACACTTTTTAATTATTTTGAAGAGATTTGTGAAGAAAAATATTGATTTGGAGCTCGTTTAAAAAATGGTAAAATGTAGGGGCATAAAAGGGCATTTTTGGAATAAAAAATCTAAATAAATAGTAAACGGACTCGGATAATTTTGAAAACTTCCAGAACTCAATATTTTATTATTTTGGAAGTATTAAAAAAAATAAAAATTGAATTTGGAGCCCTTTGATATTTATTTGCATCTGGGGGGTAAAATGGTCATTTCACCCAAGCAATCGAAAAGGGCTTCTTTGGGCCTTTCAAAAAATCAGAATTGGGCTAGAAAAGAGAAGTGCTGGCCTTCCCAGGCCCAAAGGAAGGAGGAAGCTTCTGATTTTTCAATCAAATGGCTAAAAATCAAGAATTAGTTGGAGATTCTCTTTGATCAAGCCATGGTGATTAAGCCACATAGGCCAAGAGAGATGTCAACATTATTCTTGAACAGCTGTAATTTGAGGGAGCTGATATGCTAATCTAAAGGTGGTAATTTCATGATTTTTTCACCTTGAATTATTAGCAATTTGATGGAAAGTTGGTTACAAAAAAAAATGACAACATCCTTGAGGAATATAGAGGGCCATTCGGCCAGCATGTGAGGGAAGGCAGAAAATTCATTTTTTCATTTCATTTTGCTGAGTTCTTTGAGTTTTTACTTGGTTTTTCTCTTCTTGGTTGAAAGCAAAAACGAAAAGTTTAGAAAAGAAAGGAAAGTTTGAAGAGATAAAGCTTGAAATATAGCTTCTTGAGGTTGCTCTTGAGCACCAACTCTTGCACTTTCTTGATTTTTCATTCTTATTTTTGCTATTTTGATTACTATTTGCTGAGTTTCCATTTTAAATAAATGTTTTTTTTATTGTTCTTCTTAAGTTCTTCCTTCATCTCTTTCTTAAATATGTTTTTTACAAATTTTTTTATATTATACTCACCATGGCCAAATGGCCTACATTATTTATTTAAGTTGCTGTTTTGGTTTATTTTATCATATTGATTATGTTATTTTCTTTGATCTTGATGTTTTAAATGTTATTTTACTTCATATTCTTGAGTTATATTTTAATTTGGTTGCTTTGTTTGTTGCCATTTATGTTTTAAATATCATGTTTTTGCATTTTTAATTTTCTGTTTTCATGATGTTTAAATTTGAGCATGTTTTAGATTTAGTATATCAAGTGATTGTGAAAATGCTTGTGTGGTCTTTACATGATTTGAGTTTTATATCTTAGTTGAGCATGTTTTAGATTTAGTATATTAAGTGTTTGTGAAAATGCTTGTGTGGTTTTTGCATGATTTGAGTGTTATATTTTAGTTGAGCATGTTAGTATACCAAGTGTTTGTGAATATGCCATGCTTGTTAGAGCTTGAGGCCATTTGGCTACTCCATGTGTTTTGCATTGTGTGTTGCATTTTTGCCATGTTAGTTGGTAGGTTTTTGCATTTGCATGACATTTGATTTAGTTTTGCATGCTAGTATACCAAGTGTTTGTGAAAATGCCATGTTTGCTAGTTACATTATTCTATTCGACCACCCTTGAAATTTTTGCATTTTATGTGCACTCTTGCCATGTTAGTTGATAGGTTAGCATTTGCATGATATTTGGTTGATTTTTTGGTTTAAGCATGCTTTGTGTTTGTCAAAATGCCATGCATATTTTAGTTATTAGGTTTGGTTCATTTGCCATGCATGTTCATGCATTTTAGGTCTAGGTTGTATTAAATGCCATGCAAGTTCATTTAGGTCTAGGTCACTATATGAATGCCATGCACTTTTTCATGACATTTAGGTTTAAACTCATGCATTTCATGCATTATGTTTGCTGTATTGTTTCATGCATTTCATGTTCATGCCACTTGAATAATGACTTGAGCAAATTAATGGTTCAAAGTCATGCTCTCTTGAGCACACTTGTGGAAAATTAAGTTTGTCAAGTTGATTATTCTACCTTTGTGATTTGTTTTTACTTAGCAAATTTTTATCTAACTTTCAAAAAGTCCTAGCTACTGTTTGTGAGTCATTTTGTGAGTCTTAAATATTTTTACTTTGATTTTTAAATGATTTTATCAAAGGTAAAAATGTATTTTGGCAAAACAGTTTTTTCACCCAGTTTTCATACTTTTCGGATTTTTCTGGGCATTCGTCTTTAATCAAAAAATTAAGCCGATTTTTTCCCGTGTAGTTTTACATGTCCTGAGTCTCCAATATTTTTTCCAGAATTTTTTGAATTTTTAAAAATAGGGTAAACAATCGTGGCTTAAAACTGGACAGTGGAGTCAGAATTGAATTTAAAGAAAAATCATTTTTTTGTTTTGGTTAAGTTACTTAGAGTGGACTGATTAGGAGGGTTAGCTACTGACTTAGGGTAGTTTCTAAGCCTTTTTAAACTCTAAAAATGGTTTTTCAAGTCTCGGGTTAAGGGTAGTCAAGTCTGGATTTTTAAACTTAGGAAATTAGAGCCATTTAAAAAAATTTAGCCGAGTTTTTATTTTTAATTCAAGCTTTTCAAAATTGTTTTCAAACAATCACAAAGTATTTTGGTTTTAGAATATTTGATTTGACATATTTTCCTAAGGTAGTCGGATATCTTTTTAGATATACGGATTTCCTTAATTAAAGGAAAAAATACATTCATGCATTGCATTTTTCATATTCATACATTTTATATAATATGTGATTCTTGCTATAATAATTTCTATGATATTGTTATTATTTTGATTTATATTTTTTGATGTTATATGGTTTATTATATGGTTTTGAATATTTCATGATATCCTATGCTTTTATTTAGTTATTTTTATTTAGCATATACTATGTTCATGCATCATTATTTTTATTTTCATGCATATTATATGATAGCATTATTTTATTCCATGTCATTTAAATTATATGCCATATCATTCATATTTGTCATGTCATTTAAATCATTTCATTTCATTTAGGATATATTATGTCATCTAGAATATTTTATTTCATTTCGATTATATCATATGACTTAGGATATTGCATTTCATGTAGAATATATTATATTACCTAGGTCATTTCATTTTATTTAGGATATATTATGTCATCTAGAATATTTTATTTCATTTAGATTATATCATATGACTTAGGATATTGCATTTCATATAGAATGTATTATGTTACATAGATCATTTAATTTCATTTAGAATATATCATATAACTTAGGATATTTCATTTCATTTAGAATATGCTAAGGCATTCAAATCATGTCATGTCATTTAGGTTGCATTATATTATTTAGATTTTACTATGTCATTTTATTTATGTCAAGCATATACATATTCATTTCTTTTAAATATTTTCAAAAAAGGATAATGATTTTCAATAAAATAAAGATATTCCCGAGTTAAAATAATTCATGAGTTCTCTGCCGGGTTTGCTGGGGAGGATATCATCAATTATTATTAATAACGGAATATCTTCTTTAAAAGGAGAATGATTCGAATTTTTCCAAAATTGATAAAAATTTCTATATTTTGCCACGTTTGTTGGGGAATATAGGAAAATTTTGAATTTATAAATTCCGGATCATTTTCAATTAAAAATGGAATTATTTTTCTTCAAATTGGGAATTAACTTGAAATACTAAATTCAAAACCAACTTTATACCGAGATTAGAGATAACACACGATTAATAAGGTACCGTTTTATACGGGCGTCTTGGGGGTGCTAATCCTTCCCCATACGTAATCGAGTCCCGAACCCGTTTCTTTGATTTCTCTGGTTTTAAACACAGACTTGAAATTGGTTTTTAAAATGTTTTAATTAATTTTTAAAATATTTTATAAAACCGGTTTTAATAGGTGGCCGATCACACCTAGCTAAAAAAGATTGGTGGCGACTCCATGTTTTTTTCAAGGTCATTTTCAAAACCTTCATTTATCTAGAGGAATTAAGTCGACTTTTCCTCGGGTTTTTTTTAATGTCACGCTTAACGAATAATAAAGTCTTGCGATGAGACTCGTTATTTTTTAGGTTGCGACAGCTTGGCGACTCCACTGGGGACATATTAGAGAGTCAGGCCTAGAATTAGTCGTGTGTTATCAAAGTCTCGGTTTTGTTGGTTTAATTGGTATTTAATTTTAATTTCCACATTTTAAAAAATAAGAATAATTTCAAAAAATAATAAAATGTTTTTAAATATGTCCATATTCATGTGCATACATATTATAATTGTTCTCTGGTTACTTTGGTGCACATATTTATTTATTGATTAATTGATGATTTATGTTAATTAATTTTGTTGGGGCATTTAGAATAAGGGATATAGAATAGGTGGTGAAAGGTTTGTCATTTCTCCTCACACACTACACGTGCATTTGCATATCATGAATTCTATACCCGGGTTCCGTCCCTTTAGGTGGGAGCAAAGCAACTAAGCCTTCGTGATTAACAACCCGCATGGGCTAGTGAAACACTTCCGGAGTACTAAATTACCTAAGCCTTCGTGATTAACAATCCGCATGGGCTAGGGAAATAGACTCTAACGAATTGAACCCGCTTTTGTCGGGGTACCTTACTAGCCTTCACCGGCGACAGTGAGGAACAATTTGGGGCCTTTAGAACCAATTCACCCTCATATAGTGAACCTAGGCGAAGCCATGACGAATTTCCAATTAGATCTCCCGAAGTTAAGAACATGGAGAAATATTTCCAATCCTTTTACCTTCTATTCTACTTTTCGAATAAGTTTTTTTTTCGGACAATGATGAACGTATATCAAAATGTCCATAATAAATGTTGATATTTCATCCCTGGGGTGTTATAATGCTGAAATTTTGTTGGCATCCTCAGGGATATTATTGCTTTGAATTATATGTTTTTTTATATTATTCATATTTATTCCCGTTACTAATTCATTTTCTTTTTGTTGTTGTTTTTTTTTTTTTTGTGTTTCTTTTGCATTCTTGCCATCGTTTTTGCACATTTGAAGGTTATTGGTCTCGGGATATTATTCAACCAAAAGGGCTTTCATGGAGGGTCAGAGTGTCTCAGTGATCGAGAAACATTTAGAGGTTAGGAAACAGTCCGAGAAAGTTCAACAGGATAATGGGGATTGTTTAAAGATGGGATATGTGTCAGCATTGCCAGCCGAGGTTGATCTTATTATCAAGCAAAATGATCTCCGGGATTTGATTGATATATGGAATCAGTGCAATATATCGAAAAAAGAAGCCTTCACTCAGACATATGGGGACATAGCTCTGTTAGCTCAGGTTAAGGTCAGTGATGAGGTGATCCGGGTACAATTCTGGAATCCCGTTTATCGGTGTTTTACTTTCAACCGAGAGGATATGACTCCAACCATAGAGGAGTATTCGACTTTGCTGCATATTGAGGATGTTATTCCCGATCGTATTTATTTGAAGGATACAAAGACGCCGGGTTTCAAGAAAAAGGTGTCAAAGATTTTGGGAGTGGAAAGAAATTGGGTAGAAAGCCATGTTGTTCGAAAAGGAGTAAGCTACTTCGTATCATGGGACATTTTACGGGCTTTAATCTGTAGCCATTCAAGCAAGGAGACAGTTAGGAATATTTTTGCTTTGGCTATCTATGGTTTAGTTATCTTCCCCAAAAAATTAGGGTATGTGATGTTTTCAAGAGGCTTGAGCAAAGGATAAACCCAGCCCCGGCAATCATAGCAGAAACAATCAGATCCCTGAATTTCTGTAGACGGGAAGGCAAATGTCGTTTTCTAGGATGTATGTAACTCCTCTACATATGGGTTCAGAGCCATTTCTGTAAACAAGAGAATTTCCCTCTTCGTTCATATTGGAAATCTTTTGCACCAATTGACGAATTTCTTAAAAGGGATTGGCGTGAGAATATGACTGAGGAGCAATGGATCAATATATTCTGGAATATCAGGGCTGAGATGATAGTTTGGAGAGCTCCATGGATAGCTCCTATACCGACATTGTTAAATGCGGAGATAAAGCCTCTGTTCCATTATTGGGAGTATGGGGAGGAGTGAGCTATGCACCACTGCTAGTACTGAGGCAATCAGAATCTCGTCAGTTTACTCCAATGACCCATGACCTTGGTAATTTGGAATTTGCTTACGGAGAAGATGGATATTCGGGTAAGGTCCGTGAGATTATAGTAGCATGGAAGGAAACTCATCGGGTTGAGGTAGCTAGATATGATGATATCGTCACACCTGACTACCTGACCTTGAGGGAATCAAAGGTCAATGATAGGTTGTTGACATCGGATGGGGAAAAAGTTCGGCATTTGAGTTCGCCTCCCAAGGAAGCGCCATCAGAGTTAAAAATTGCAAGGGCAGAATTTGAAAAAGAAAAGGCTCGGATGAACAAGGAGATTGCCCGAATGCAAGAAGAACTTGAGGACATGAAAGATCGGGAGGTAGCTCGAGAAAAAAAAAGGAAAAGATCAAGAGAGAGCGGGACACGGTTCAAAATGATCTTCAGGAATTACACTTGGAGAACAAGAGGTACCATTTCGAGCTCAAATTCGAGGGGAGTCTCAAAACTTCCGGGGAATGGGAACAAGAAGTCAGAAACCTCAAAAAGAAGAAGAACTATTGGGCAGAAAAGGCAAAACACGAGGAAGCCCGAGCCAATCAATTGGAGAAACAAGCTAGGGAAAGCTTACACGGCGATGCTTCTGCTGACACGTCAAAGGGTCGTGAACAAGTAGGGATCAGATGGAAGAGCAAGGCAGTTAAAAGAGGACATTGAAGAAGGTCCAGGATCCGAGGGAGTTATTATAGGACTAGTATCTTGTAATAGTTTTTTAGGAGAGATAGGTTATCATGTTGTCTTAAACAGGGATCTTTTCTTTGATGTATTTAGTTCCAGGAAATCAATGAAAGACCGTTTGTTTGGAATTATCCTAGGGCCAATACTTTAAATACATTCATCATTCACTAGTTTTTTTCTTTTATATATTTTATTTGTTCATATTCATATTCATAATCATTCATTCATTTATTCTTTATAAATTGTTCATACACTTAGCCATTTATTTATTTATTTATTTATCATTCATTCATTTATTCTTTATAATTAGTCATCTAAGTTCATACGCTTAGTCATTTACTTAGTTGTTCATTCATTAACACTGATTCATTCATTTATTCATTTATTCATTTTTTATAAAATAAAATAAGAAATGTGTCAATAATTTCTAATCCATGGTTTTTAAAAAAAAAGGTACAATTGGTCGCACTTAGAAAGAACCAGATTTCCAACACTCTTACAATACTCGGTCTCGAACAAAAGCCATGGAAAACGATCAGCTTGCCAGAATTGAGAGAATGGAAAGAATCCAGAAAGAATTACAAGAACAGTTGACTAAGTCTCAAGAGGAGACACGAGAACAGATGACAAAGCTCATGGAGATGATGAGCACTATGATGAAGCAGAAGTGGCCCGGAGAGAATTCAGTTGCTTGAATGGGGGTAGTAAATCAGGAGGATAGACCAGAAGTGGTACAGAGAAATGGCCAGACATCCTAACCTGTGGGAAATGAAATCCCAGCTGGGGCAGCATCCTACATCTTCATCCAACCGACGACCGAAGCACAGAACTTCGGTCCAAAAAAGGGTAACATCGGAGTTGATCCAATTGAGGTTGAGGTTCCAAACTTCGAAGAAATGGAAGAGAAGGAAAGGGCCAAAATGACTGAACTGAAGAGGGTCGAAACTGCTGAATCTGAGAAGAAATATCAATTGTTGGAAGAAAGGCTAAGAGTAGTGGAAGGAGCAGAGTTGTTTGGCAGTCTAGATGCCAAAGAGATGAGCTTGGTACATGATCTAATAATTCCACCGAAGTTCAAAGTACCAGACTTTGAAAAGTATAATGGGACCACTAACCCATCAGCTCATCTAACTATGTACTGTAGAAAGATGACAGGGCATGAGGATAATGAGAAGTTGCTTATTCATTGCTTCCAGGACAGCTTAACAGGGTCAGCCACCCGATGGTACAACCAACTTAGTCGTACCAAGATTCGTTCATGGACGGATTTAGCCAGGCTTTTATGGAGTATTATAAGCACGTTTCTGACATGGTACCGGATAGGCTGTCATTACATAACATGGAAAAGAGGTCCAATGAGACCTTCAAGGAGTATTAACAGAGGTGGAAGGATCTGGCCACACAAGTGCAACCCCCTTTAGCTAACAAAGAAACCACGGTGGTTTTCATCAACACATTGAAAGCACCTTATTATGACAGATTGGTGGGAAATGCTTCCAAAGATTTTGCGGATATGGTAATATCTGGAGAAATGATTGAGTCAGCTATTAAAAATGGAAAGATGGAAGGAGGTGGGTCTGCTACCCCGAAGAGAGCTTTTCCTACAAAGAAAAAGGAGGAAACCCATGAAATAAGCTTCAACCAATACCCTTATACATCTCCTACACCATACACACCATCGAGGCCTTATACCTCTACCACACCTTATGCACCTCCGACACCTTACACACCATACCCGGGGTATAATCCTTATTACCCTAATATCAACCACCTTACCCAAAACCCGTTCCCCTACACCAATATACCACAACAGCCATTCCCAACTGGCATATCCCCTCAAATCACCCTTCCTAGAAATGTTGTTCCAAACACACAAGGGCCTGCGCGTAATGACCAACGTTCGCCAAGGAATGATCAAAAAGCCCAATTTGATCTGATTCCCACTACCTACGGTGATCTATATCCAAAACTGTTGCAGGGTCAACTTGTTGCACCTGTGTACCTAAAACCTTTGACACCTCCATATCCAAGATGGTACAATGCAAATACCAACTGTGCATACCATGCGGGAATCCAAGGACATTCAATTGAAGATTGTCTGGCCTTCAAAAAGAAAGTCCAAAGCCTAATTAATGCTGGGGTTGTGAAGTTTGGATCAAAAAATGGGCCGAACGTAGCTGGAAATCCATTGCCCAATCATGCTGGGAATCAGGTGAATGCAATACTAACCGGAGGAGACAGAAGATTAAAAAGGGATATTGGGGAGGTTAACACTCCGATGATGACAATATAGGCTGAAATGGTCAAGGCAGGATTGGTGGAAGGTACGGAAGGTCTGAAAATGGTTGCAAGAAGGGTGCATAATTGGTGCCCGTTCCATAAAGTTGAAGGCCATGATATACAGAATTGCGGGGACTTTCAGGTTAAAGTCCAAAAGATGATGGATAGTGGGGTAGCCCAGTTCTATGAGGAGATAGAAGGGGAAATAGAAGTCATTGAATATACAGGTGGCTATGGGATAGGAAGACCCCTAATCATCTACTGTGATGAACCGGAGGAAAAAGTTATGCCAGCCATGGAAGAAAATGCGCCCAAATTAATCATTGATTTACCTGTTTCCTTTCCATACAAGGAAAACAAGGCTACACCATGGAAATATGACTGCAGCATGGTTATGCCCGGGTCTTCAGGCCAGCAGGATATTACAGGTGTGGGGCATTTAACCCGAAGCGAGAGGTGTTATGCTTCGAAGGCCGTTGAACAAGGGGTAGCAGGGAAAGACAGAGGAATTGATAAAGGGAAGAAGGTCGTCGAGCCAATCCATATTGAGATGGATTTGCCAGAGGAAACAGAGAGGGGATCAGCCCCGGTTAACAGAATCAAAGAGCCAGTATGTGAGAAGAAAGCTTGTGAGTTCTTGAAATTTATGAAGCACAGTGAATATAGCGTGGTTGAACAACTGCAACGTCAACCAGCTAGGATCTCAATCTTATCCTTGCTTTTAAATTCAGAACCACACAGAAATGCTTTGTTAAGAGTATTAAATCAAGCATACGTGGCCAATAATATATCAGTGAAAAAGCTGGATAGGATCGCAGCTGATGATTACATATTTTTCAGCTATGAGGAAATACCACCCAATGGTATTGGATCAACAAAAGCTCTCCATATAACCACCACTTGTAAGGGGCACATATTATCGAGGGTCCTTTTGGATAATGGTTCTTCACTAAATGTGATGCCTTTAGCAACCTTATCCAAGTTACCAGTGGATTTATCCTATATGATACCAAGTTGCACGGTTGTCAGAGCTTTTGACAGAACAAGGAGGGAGGTTATGGGAACCATTGAAGTTCCTCTGGAAATAGGCCTGTGCACATATACAGTGAATTTCCAGGTTATGGATATCAATCCATCTTATAACTGCTTGTTGGGAAGGCCATGGATACATTCAACTGGGGCTGTACCCTCGTCTTTTCACCAGAAACTAAAATTTGTGATGGAGGGCCGGTTGATCACGATATCAGGGGAGGAGGACATAATAGCCTTCGCATCCACTGAATCTCCTTATGTGGAGCCGAATGAAGAGGCCGTGGAGTGTTCTTTCCGGTCTTTAGAATTTGTAAATACAGTTTTTGTCGCTGAAGGACATAAAATTCCAAAACCGAAGCTGTCCAAGAACATAAGGCTGGGGGTAAGAACCACCGTAGGAAAAGGCTGCTGGGCTGGAAAGGGTCTCGGGAAATATCTTCAGGGGATGGCTCGAGCCATAGAAGTAAAAAGAAAGAAGGACCCATTTGGCCTAGGATATCTTCCGAAGGCCCATGAGAAAAGAAGACAAGTTGAAAAGAATAGACAAAGGAGGATGGCCCGTCTTACGGGTATGGATATTGAGTGGGAGCCTATGACATTCCCACCTATCCTTCACAACTTTCGTTCAGCCGGTTCTCTGTTCGGAGAAAAGAATTCTGATGATGTGCTTGTAATGATAGAGAAAGCCTTCAAGAGATTTCAGGTGAATAGTGATGAGCAGATGTATGATGCGGAGATCTGCACGACTGAGAAAGACAGGATTGAAAGAAAGAGTACTAGCTGGATGGTGCGACCTTGTCCACCAGGATATAGACTAACCAACTGGAGTGCGACTGAGTTGCCCATAGTCTTTAAGTCTATTCCAAAGTAATACTTTTAAAAACAATCTTAATTATCTTTACCCAGGGATATTAAGAGTTTTTTCTGTAATGGGCTTTTTAAACAGTTTCATTCAATAAATAACAAGCACAATGCATTATACAATATTGATGTGTCCATATTCTTTCATTTTTGTTATTTATTTTGTTTTCTATATATATTTTCCTATATTGTTTTTTCTCCACCTATTTACAGGTGTACGGATGCGGAATATGAGGACCCTCCTGTCAGTAATTCTGAAATTGATTTTGAAAGACCCATTTGCACGGGTGATTTTGAAGCTAATGAAGATACTGAGGATTATGGTCTACCTCCGGATCTATTAAGGAAAATAGAACAAGAAGAAAAGCAAGTACTTCCTCATAAGGAGTTATTGAAAACAATAAATCTGGGAAATGGTGAAGAGATAAAAGAAGTCAAAATTGGAACTTCATTGTCACCATCAATAAAAGGTGAATTGATGGCTTTGCTCCAGGAGTATGTGGATGTATTTGCATGGTCTTACCAAGATATGCCAGGGTTAGATCCGGATATTGTGGTTCATAAGCTCCATTTGAGGCCAGAGTGCAAGCCAATTCAGCAAAAGTTGAGAAGAATGAGGCCTGATATGCTGTTAAAGATAAAAGAGGAGGTGAAGAAACAATTTGATGCTGGATTCCTAGAGGTGGCAAAATATCCAGAATGGGTGGCAAATATTGCTCTAGTACCGAAGAAGGATGGCAAGGTGCTGATGTGCGTTGATTATCGAGATTTGGACAAGGCCAGCCCTAAAGATAATTTCCCTTTGCCCCATATTGATACTCTGGTGGATAATACAGCAAAGAGTTCTTTATTTTCTTTTATGGATGGATTCTCAAGATACAATCAGATCAAGATGGCACCGGAAGATATGGAGAAAACCATATTTGTTATAATGTGGGGCACCTTCTGCTACAAAGTAATGCCATTTGGGTTGAAGAATGCTGGGGTAACATACCAGAGAGCCATGGTGACCTTGTTTCATGATATGATGCATAAGGGAATTGAGGTCTATGTTGATGATATGATTGCAAAGTCACAAGGAGAAGAGGAGCATATTGCGAATCTTAAGAAGCTCTTTGAACGACTAAGGAAGTTTAGACTCAAGCTAAATCCGGCAAAATGCACTTTTGGAGTCACCTCGGGGAAGTTGTTAGGTTTTGTCGTCAGCAAAAGAGGAATTGAGATTGACCCGGATAAAGTGAAGGCCATTCAGAATTTGCCACCACCTCACACTCAAAAAGAAGTAAGAGGCTTTCTGGGGAGATTGAATTACATTGCTCAGTTTTTTCACAGTTAACCGACAAATGAGATCCAATATTTAAGTTACTTCAAAAACGTGATCCAGGAGAACGGGATGAAGGGTGTCAGATTGCTTTTGAAAAGGTTAAGCATTATCTATCAAACCCACCAGTATTAATGCCACCTATCCCGGATAAACCAATGATACTATATTTATCAGTATTTGAAAGATCCATGGGTTGTGTTTTGGGGCAGCTTGATGGAACTGGAAAGAAAGAACAGGCAGTTTACTACCTCAGCAAGAAATTCATAGATTATGAGTTGAAATATTCGTCAGTAGAAAAGTTGTGTTGTGCCTTAGCTTGGACTACTCGAAGACTTAGACAGTATATGTTGTATCACACAATGTGGCTGATTGCCAAGCTGGATCCAGTCAAGTACATTTTGGAAGCACCTTCTTTGTCAGGGAGGACGGCAAGATGGCAGGTTTTATTGTCAGATATGACATTGTATATGTAAGCAAAAAGCTATCAAGGGCAGTGCAGTGGCGGAATTCTTAGCAAGTCGGGCAGTGGAAGATTATGAGCCGTTGAACTTTGACTTCCTAGATGAGGATTTGATGTATGTGTGGCAAGCAGATGACATTCCATTGAAGAAGAAAGTATGGAAAATGTACTTTGATGGAGCATCTAATGCCATGGGGCATGGAATCGGTGCAGTGCTTATATCCCCAGAAGAAGACTGTTATCCTTTCACTGCTAGATTGGATTTTGATTGTACAAACAATACTGCATAGTATGAAGCATGTACTATGGGCCTTCTGCTACAGTGGACAGAATGATCAAAGTATTGGAAGTTTACGGAGACTCCGCCTTGGTGATTTACCAGTTACGAGGAGAATTGGAAACTGGAGATACAAAGTTAATCCAATACTGAGAACTCATACTGAGTTTATTAGAGGAGTTTGAAGAAGTGAATTTCAACTACTTTCCTCGAGAAGAAAACCGGATGGCAGATGCTCTGGCTACTTTGTCATCAATGTTTAAAATGAACGAAGGGACGAAAGTTGTACTGATCAAGATGAGCATATATGAGTCTCCTGCCCACTGTTTGAGAATCGAAAAAGAAACAGATGGTCTCCCTTGGTTTAATGACATCTTGCAGTACATCAAGAGTCAACAGTATCCAGAACAAGCAACAGAGAATGACATGAGGACTCTGAGAAGGTTAGCAATGGGTATTGTTCTAGATGGCGATATTCTCTACAAGAAAGGGAAAGATCAAGTCCTATTGAGATGTGTCGGGTTTGCCGAAGCCCGAAGAATCATAGAAGAGGTCCATGAAGGGATATGTGGTACTCATGCTAATGGTCACATGCTTGCTAAACAAATTATGAGGGCAGGTTACTATTGGCTGACAATGGAAGGAGATTGTATCAGTTATTCCAGGAAGTGCCATAAATGCTAGATTTATGCAGATAAGATTCATGTGTCACCCTCGCCTTTACATGTCATGACTGCACCATGGCCTTTTTCAATATGGGGAATGGATATGTTCGGGCCTATTACCCCGAAAGCTTCGAATGGACATCGTTTCATCTTGGTGGCCATAGATTATTTCACAAAGTGGGTAGAAGCTGCGTCATATGCGAATGTAACAAAGTCAGTGGTATGCAGATTCGTTAAAAAAGAAATCATATGCCGTTACGGGTTTCCAGCAAGAATTATTTCGGATAATGCTTTCAATTTGAACAATAAGATGATGAGAGAAGTGTGTACTCAATTCAAGATCACACATCATAATTCGGCACCTTACCGTCCGAAGATGAATGGCGCAGTAGAAGCAGCTAATAAGAACATCAAGAGGATTGTTGAGAAGATGACCAATGTGTACAAAGATTGGCATGAGATCCTGCCTTTCGCTCTTCATGCATATCGTACTTCGGTCCGTACATCTATAGGGGCAACACCATTTTCTTTGGTATACGGGATGGAAGTAGTGCTACCTATTGAAGTTGAGATGCCTTCACTTCGGGTTTTGATGGAAGTTGGCCTAGAGGAAGCAGAATGGGTTAAAGCTCGTTATGAACAGTTGAATCTCATTGAGGAGAAAAGACTGAAAGCAATTTGTCACGGGCAGTTGTATTAGAAAAGGTTGATTCGAGCCCACAACAAGAAGGTTCGTCCTAGACAGTTCTAAGAATGGAAGTTGGTATTGAGGAAAATTCTCCCTATAGTGAAGGACCCGAGAGGAAAATAGGCTTCGAATTGGGAAGGACCCTATGTGGTAAAAAGAGCTTTTTCTGGAGGAGCATTGATTTTAACTAGAATGGACGGAGATGATTTAGACATCCCCTGAATGCTGATGAACTGAAGAAGTATTATGCTTGAAAAAAAAATGTGATGTTGTGCACATGGAAATTCGAATGATTCCAAGTGTAAAAATAGAAATTCTATATATCTATTTCCCTTGAGAATTGCTTTTCAAAGAAAATATTTATGCTTGATATGATGAATGGCCGTTTTTCATATTCCTTTAACTAAGAAGAAATTATCCTTAGTCACCCCTTTGAGCCTTAAGAATTATTTCTTTCTTTAAAACCTTGATCAAGGATCGCCCTCTACACTGGAGGGCAAATAAGAGGAAAGATAATCAAAAACCATGGCAAAAAAAAAAAAAAAAGCCATCAGAAAATGTGGCAAATGAAAGCCAACAAAGCAAAAAAGAAAAGAAAGTCCAAAAAGGGACAAATATTTCAAGAATGAGTTCTCCTCAGGAAGTGATCCTTGATCCAATCACCCTTAAACACATTTTGGGCCTATTTATCCTTTCTTTCTAAACCTAAACCTTGGCTTACATTACATGCTTTAAAAGCCCATTTTGATCAAGCATGGATATTTAATTTGAAAGGTTATTCTCAGAATCCATCCCATCTTTTGAATTGATATTTTTACCTTAGAAGCATTTAGAATTCTCAGATGCATGGTAGAATACAAAAAAAATGGAAATAAAAAAGAATGAAAAAGGAGAGGTTTAAGCCGAAAACCCGCAAAGGGCGACTTAATACCGAACGGAGGACTCTTGAGTTGAAAACCTACATAAGGCGGCTCAAGTACTAATCAAATTTTGAATAAATGCTCCGTGTAAAGGGGGAGAAAATATCTGACAATCAGAGGAAAGGGGAACAACTCAGTCTGATGTAACTACAGAAGTTAAGGGTTACCCAAGTGAATTTCTCGTTCAAGAGAAATTTCAGATGGTTTGAAAAAGGAGAGGTCCAAGATATTCTGCATCCGGGGCATCTACAGCCTATAACCCTATATTTGTTTCTTATATCCTTGATATTTATTTTTACCATTTTAAAACATTTCTTGCAATAAATTCTTGTTGTCCTTTTCATGACAATTTTTGCTTGATTCATATGCTCTTTCATATACTTTTGAGATGCATTATGGTTGTTATCAAATTGAATAATGATTAGTAATAAAAATCTTTAAATGAAGGGATTTCAAAGTATTACTAAGGAACAGATTTAAATCTTGGGAAAGGTTTGGAAAGTTCACCAAGAAAAGGAAAACAGTGAATGTGGTGGAAACTCCGTCATGAAGTCAGAAAATCTATGAACTTCAGTGAGAGAAAGAAGTTGAAACTGTTTGACAAGATATCTTGAGTGAAGAATTCTTTAAGTGGGCATCAATGAACAATTGAAGACTCCGTCATTGAAGTCATATAATCTGTGAACCTCAAAGATACCATGGATTAGAAATTATGGCACAATCATTCGATTACATTTATTTTAGGAAGCATACAAGCATTTACAAAAGCATGGCGTTCTCATCATTGCATTTAGCTAACAGTGCAGAAATCAGGGAAACTTGGACTTCCTCAAAGAGAACTCGTTCTGCTTCTCAAATGAGTCGAGCCTTGAGACTATAGTCAAGGTATTTCCTTTTGTTATAAATCAAATTCTTTCTGTTCCATCAAATGAGTCGAGCCTTGAGATCACCATCGAGGTATTTCTTTTTGTTTTAAATCGAATTCATTCTTTTCCATCAAATGAGTCGAGCCTTGAGACTACCGTCGAGGTATTTCCTTTTGTTTTAAATCAAATTCATTCTGTTTTATCAAATGAGTCGAGCCTTGAGACTATCGTCGAGGTATTTCCTTTTGTTTTAAATCAAATTCATTCTGTTTCATCAAATGAGTCGAGCCTTGAAACCACCGTCGAGGTATTTCCTTTTGTTTTAAATCGAATTCATTCTGTTTCATCAAATGAGTCGAGCCTTGAGACTATCATCGAGGTATTTCCTTTTGTTTTAAATCAAATTCATTTTGTTCCATCAAATGAGTAGAGCCTTGAGACCACCGTCGAGGTGTTTCCTTTTGTTTTAAATCGAATTCATTCTGTTCCATCAAATGAGTCGAGCCTTGAAACCACCGTCGAGGTATTTCCTTTTGTTTTAAATCGAATTCATTCTGTTTTATCAAATGAGTCAAGCCTTGAAACCACCGTCGAGGTATTTCCTTTTGTTTTAAATCAAATTCATTCTGCTCCATCAAATGAGTCGAGCCTTGAGACCACCGTCGAGGTATTTCCTTTTGTTTTAAATCGAATTCATTCTGTTTTATCAAATGAGTCGAGCCTTGAGACCTTCGTCAAGGTATTCCTTTTTGTTTTAAATCGAATTCATTCTGTTTTATCAAATGAGTCGAACCCTGAGACCATCGTGAAGGTATTTTCAAACCAGTTTTAAAGACCTCCGGGCACCAGTTTAAAAAAAAACCCTTCAGCACCAATTTTTTTAATACCTCCGGGCACCATTTTAAAGACCTCCGGGCATCAGTTTTTTAAGACCTCCGAGCACCATTTTAAAGAGCTCCGGGCACCAGTTTTTAAGACCTCCGGGCACCATTTTAAAGACCTTTGGGCACCAGTTTTTAAGACCTCCGGGCACCATTTTAAAGACCTTCGAGCACCAGTTTTTTAAGACCTTCGGGCACTATTCTCAAGACCTTCGAGCCTAATTTTTCAATTGAAAATCGAATCTGTTTCCTTAAGACGGGTCGAGCCTTGATTAGTCAGGGAATTCAATTTAAGGACAAATCTTCAATTTACAGCTTTTTTAAAAAAAATGATAGAAGAATGAAGAAGAAAACCCCTTTCCCTTTCCTTCACATGTGATTTCACTGATCGCACAAAATTAGTGTCAGTTTATCTTTGCCTGATTCCTGATTCTCAGCAATAGCCAAAGAGGGGCAGCTATAGACACCTAATTTTGTCCGGACCACTAAAACAAGTATGTTTTCTTCCTAAATTGATGTTTCCGAGTGTAAAAAGACTTTTTTTCATCCTGCAGGTGGTACTCCGAGACTTAGTGTAAAGGGGCGAGCATAAAAAGTCAAACTTGAACCCATGAAAAAGTCAACCCCGAAAAAGTCAACCCCAGAAATCAACTACTGAAAAAATCAACCCACTTTCAAAATCAAGATTTTAAGCTCAATTGAAAAATGGTGAAAGAAATTTGATAATCCAAGGTCTACATTGAAAGATATGGAGTTCGGAAGTTGGCATTTGGAGATTCAGTAGAAAAGAAACCTTAATCCGAGAAATTTGGGGAAAAATGCTTAAACGATCAAATTGGTCGAAATTGAAGGTTCCAAATGAAAGATAAGCACTGACTACGGGTAATGGAGAAGTCACTTGCAAGAAAAATCGAAAGAAAAGTCAATCCGGGAGAAAATCGAGAATTAGGGTTTTTAGTGGATTTCGGTGAAATCGGGAAGAATCATAGAAATAGCCCGACTTGGTAAGACCAAAGCCCCCAATGGATGTGGAATGATTAAAAAGGATAGACCAAGGCTCATCTTGAAGAAAATCTGAAAATCGGACTTGTTTTGAGCAAAACCGGGTTTGGAAGGCAAAAGGGCAAAATTGGAAAATTTGGGAAAAATAGCAAATGGACTCCGAAAATTCTGAAAATTTGTCAATATCATTCTTAAATCATTTGAAAGAGATTGGTAAAATAAAATCTTGATTCGGAGTTCGTTTGCAAAATGGCCAAATCTCGGGCTTCTTATGCAGTAATTCAAAAAAGAAAATCCCGGAAAAATAGCAAATGAGCTCCAGATCTTTTGAAATTTTGCAAATCTCAGTTTTAAATTATTTGGAAGAGATTGACGAAATAAAATCTTGATTCGGAGTTCATTTGCAAAATGGCCAAATCCCGGGATTCTTATGTAGTAATTCAAAAAGGAAAATCCCGAAAAAATAGCAAATGAGCTCCAAATCTTTTGAAATTTTGCAAATCTCATTTTTAAATTATTTGGAAGAGATTTTCAAAAGAAAATCTTGATTCGGAGTTCGTTTGCAAAATGGCCAAATCTCGGGCTTCTTATGCAGTAATTCAAAAAGGAAAATCTCGAAAAAATAGCAAATGAGCTCCAAATCTTTTGAAATTTTGCAAATATCATTTTTAAACTATTTGGAAGAGATTGGAGAAAGAAAATCTTGATTCGGAGTTCGTTTGCAAAATGGCCAAATCTCGGGCCTCCTATGCAATAATTCAACAAGATAAATCCCGAAAAAAATAGCAAATGGACTCCAAAAATTCTGAAATTATGCAAATATCATTTTTAAATTATTTGGAAGATATTGGTGAAATAAAATCTTGATTCAGAGTTCGTTTGCAAAATGGCCAAATCCCGGGCCTCCTATGCAGTAATTCAAGCCGATAAATCCCGAAAAAATACCAAATGAGCTCCAAAAATTATGAAAACTTCCAGATCGCACTTTTTAATTATTTTGAAGAGATTGGTGAAGAAAAATCTTGATTTGGAGCTCATTTAAAAAATGGTAAAATGTAGGGGCATAAATAGCAAACGGACTCAGATAATTTTGAAAACTTCCAGAACTCAATATTGTATTATTTTGGAAGTATTAAAAAAATTGAATTTGGAGTCCGTTTGATATTTATTTGCATCCGAGGGGCAAAATGGTCATTTCACCCAAGCAACCGAAAAGGGCTTCTTTGGGCCTTTCAAAAAATCAAACTTGGGCTGGAAAAGAGAAGTGCTGGCCTGCCCAGGCCCAAAGGAAGGAGGAAGCTTCTGATTTTTCAATCAAATGGCTAAAAACCAAGAGTTAGTTAGAGATTCTCTTTGATCAAGCCATGGTGTTTAAGCCACATAGGCCAAGAGAGATGTCAACATTATTCTTGAATAGCTATAATTTGAGGGAGCTGATATGCTAATCTAAAGGTGGTAATTTCATGATTTTTCACCTTGAATTATTAGCCATTTGATGGAAAGTTGGTTACAAAAAAAATGACAACATCCTTGAGGAATATAGAGGGCCATTCGGCCAGCATGTGAGGAGAGGCAGAAAATTCATTTTTTTCATTTCATTTTGCTGAGTTCTTTGAGTTTTTACTCGGTTTTTCTCTTTTTGGTTGAAAGCAAAAAGGAAAAGTTTAGAAAAGAAAGGAAAGTTTGAAGAGATAAAGCTTGAAATATAGCTTCTTGAGGTTGCTCTTGAGCACCAACTCTTGCACTTTCTTGATTTTCCATTCTTATTTTTGCTATTTTGATTACTATTTGGTGAGTTTCCATTTTAAATAAATATTTTTTTATTGTTCTTCTTAAGTTCTTCCTTCATCTCTTTCTTAAATATGTTTTTTACAATTTTTTTATATTATACTCACCATGGCCAAATGGCCTACATTATTTATTTAAGTTGCTGTTTTGGTTTATTTTATCATATTGATTATGTTATTTTCTTTGATCTTGATGTTTTAAATGTTATTTTACTTCATATTCTTGAGTTATATTTTAATTTGGTTGCTTTGTTTGTTGCCATTTATGTTTTAAATATCATGTTTTTGCATTTTTAATTTTCTGTTTTCATGATGTTTAAATTTGAGCATGTTTTAGATTTAGTATATCAAGTGTTTGTGAAAATGCTTGTGTGGTCTTTGCATGATTTGAGTTTTATATCTTAGTTGAGCATGTTTTAGATCTAGTATATTAAGTATTTGTGAAAATGCTTGTGTGGTTTTTGCATGATTTGAGTGTTATATTTTAGTTGAGCATGTTAGTATACCAAGTGTTTGTGAAAATGCCATGCTTGTTGGAGCTTGAGGCCATTTGGCTACTCCATGTGTTTTGCATTGTGTGTTGCATTTTTGCCATGTTAGTTGATAGGTTTTTGCATTTGCATGACATTTCATTTTGTTTTGCATGCTAGTATACCAAGTGTTTGTGAAAATGCCATGTTTGCTAGTTACATTATTCTATTCGGCCACCCTTGAAATTTTTGCATTTTATATGCATTCTTGCCATGTTAGTTGATAGGTTAGCATTTGCATGATATTTGGTTGAGTTTTTGGTTTAAGCATGCTTTGTGTTTGTCAAAATGCCATGCATATTTTAGTTATTAGGTTTGCTCATTTGCCATGCATGTTCATGCATTTTAGGTCTAGGTTGTATTAAATGCCATGCAAGTTCATTTAGGTCTAGGTCACTATATGAATGCCATGCATTTTTTCATGACATTTAGGTTTAAACTCATGCATTTCATGCATTATGTTTGCTGTATTGTTTCATGCATTTCATGTTCATGCCACTTGAATAATGACTTGAGCCAATTAATGGTTCAAAGTCATGCTCTCTTGAGCACACTTGTGGAAAATTAAGTTTGTCAAGTTGATTATTCTACCTTTGTGATTTTTTTTACTTAGCCAATTTTTATCTAACTTTCAAAAAGTCCTAGCTACTGTTTCTGAGTCATTTTGTGAGTCCTAAATATTTTTACTCTGATTTTTTAATGATTTTATCAAAGGTAAAAATGTATTTTGGCGAAACTATTTTTTCACCCAGCTTTCATACTTTTCTGATTTTTCTGGGCATTCTTCTTTAATTAGAAAATTAAGCCGATTTTTTCCCATGTAGTTTTACATGTCCGGAGTCTCCAGTATTTTTTTTAGAATTGTTTGAATTTTTAAAAATAGGGTAAAAAATCTTGGCTTAAAACTGGACAGTGGAGTCAGAATTGAATTTAAAGGAAAATCATTTTTCTGTTTTGGTGAAGTTACTTAGAGTGGGCTGATTAGGAGGGTTAGCTACTGGCTTAGGATAGTTTCTAAGCCTTTTTAAACTCTAAAAATGGTTTTTCAAGTCTCGGGTTAAGGATAGTCAAGTCCGGATTTTTAAACTTAGGAAATTAGAGCCATTTAAAAAAAATTAGCCCAGTTTTTATTTTTAATTCAAGCTTTTCAAAATTGTTTTCAAACAATCATAATATATTTTGGTTTTATAATATTTAATTTGACATATTTTCCTAAGGTAGCCGGATATCTTTTTAGATATACGGATTTCCTTAATTAAAGAAAAAAAATACATTTCATGCATTCATTTTTCATATTCATGCATTTTATATAATATGTGATTCTTGCTATAATAATTTCTATGATATTGTTATTATTTTGATTTATATTTTTTGATGTTATATGGTTTATTATATGGTTTTGAATATTTCATGATATCCTATGCTTTTATTTAGTTATTTTTATTTAGCATATACTATGTTCATGCATCATTATTTTTATTTTCATGCATATTATATGATAGCATTATTTTATTCCATGTCATTTAAATTATATGCCATATCATTCATATTTGTCATGTCATTTAAATCATTTCATTTCATTTAGGATATATTATGTCATCTAGAATATTTTATTTCATTTAGATTATATCATATGACTTAGGATATTGCATTTCATGTAGAATATATTATATTACCTAGGTCATTTCATTTCATTTAGGATATATTATGTCATCTAGAATATTTTATTTCATTTAGATTATATCATATGACTTAGGATATTGCATTTCATATAGAATGTATTATGTTACATAGATCATTTAATTTCATTTAGAATATATTATATAACTTAGGATATTTCATTTCATTTATAATATGCTAAGGCATTCAAATCATGTCATGTCATTTAGGTTGCATTATATTATTTAGATTTTACTATGTTATTTTATTTATGTCATGCATATACATATTCATTTCTTTTAAATGTTTTCAAAAAAAGATAATGATTTTCAATAAAATAAAGATATTCTCGTGTTAAAATAATTCATGAGTTCTCTTCCAGGTTTGCTGGGGAGGATATCATCAATTATTATTAATAACGGAATATTTTCTTTAAAAGGAGAATGATTCGGAAAGTTTTCCAAAATTAATAAAAATTTCTATATTTTGCCACATTTGTTGGGGAATATAGGAAAATTTTGAATTTATAAATTCCGGATCATTTTCAATTAAAAATGGAATTATTTTTCTTCAAATTGGGAATTAACTTGAAATACTAAATTCAAAACCAACTTTATACCGAGATTAGAGATAACACACGATTAATAAGGTACCGTTTTATACGGGCGTTTTGGGGGTGCTAATCCTTCCCCATACGTAATCGAGTTCCGAACCCGTTTCTTTGATTTCTCTGTTTTTAAACGCATACTTGAAATTGGTTTTTAAAATGTTTTAATTAATTTTTAAAATATTTTATAAAACCGGTTTTAATAGGTGGCCGATCACACCTAGCTAAAAAAGATTGGTGGCGACTCCATGTCTGTTTCAAGGTCATTTTCAAAACCTTCATTTATCTAGAGGAATTAAGTCGACTTTTCCTCGGGTTTTTTTTAATGTCACGCTTAACGAATAATAAAGTCTTGTGATGAGACTCGTTATTTTTTAGGTTGCGACATCACAGATTTTATGACGAGTTTCCACCACGTTCACTGTTTTCTTTTCTTGGTGAACTTTCCAAACCTTTCCCAAGATTTAAATCTATTCTTTAGTAATACTTTGAAATCCCTTTATTTAAAGATTTTTATTACTAGTCATCATTCAATTTAATAACAACCATAATGCATCTCAAAAGTATATGAAAGAGAATATCAAGCAAAAATTGTCATGAAAAGGATAACAAGGATTTATTGCAAGAAATGTTTTTGAAATAATAAATATCAAAGATATAAGAAACAAATGTAAGGTTATAGGCTTTAGATGCCCCGGATGCGGAATATCTTGGACCCCTCTTTTTTCAAACCATCTGAAATTTCTCTTGAACGAGCAATTCACTTGGGTAACCTCTTAGCTTCTGTAGTTACATCAGACTGAGTTGTTCCCCTTTCCTCTGATTGTCAGATACTTTCTCCCCCTTTACACGGAGCATTGATTCAAGCTTTGATCAGTACTTGAGCCGCCCTTTGCGGGTTTTCAACTCAAGTGTCTTCCAGTCGGTATCAAGTCGCCCTTTACGAGTTTTCGGCTTAAACCTCTCCTTTTACATTCTTTTTCATTTCCATTTTTTTTATTCTACCATGTATCTGAGAATTCTAAATGCTTCCAAGGTAAAAATATCAATTCAAAAGATGGGATGAGTTCTGAGAATAACCTTTCAAATTAAATATCCATGCTTGATCAAAATGGGCTTTTAAAGCACGTAATATAGGCCAAGGTTTAGGTTTAGAAAGAAAGGATAAATAGGCCCAAAATATGTTTAAGGGTGATTGGATCAAGGATCATTTCTTGAGGAGAATTTGTTCTTGAAACATTAGTCCCTTTTTGGACTTTTTTTTTTTCTTTTTTTTTTTTTTTTGCTTTGTTGGCTTTCATTTGCCACATTTTCCAATGGCTTTCTTTTTGCCATGATTTTTTATTATCTTTCCTCGCATTTGCCCTCCAGTGTAGAGGGTGATCCTTGATCAAGGTTTAAAGAAAGAAATAATTCCTAAGGCTCAAAAGGGGTGACTAAGGATAATTTTTTCTTAGTGAAAGGAATATGAAAGATGGCTATTCATCATATCAAGCATGATTATTCTCTTTGAAAAGCAATTCTCAGGGGAAATAGATATATAGAATTTATATTTTTACACTTGGAATCATTCGAATTTCCATGTGCACAGCATCACACATTTTTTTTTCAAGCATAATACTTCTTCAGTTCATCCGCATTCTCGGGATGTCTAAAATCATCTTCGTCCATCCGAGTTAGAATCAATGCTCCTCCAGAAAAAGCTCTCTTTACTACGTAGGGTCCTTCCCAATTCGGAGCCCATTTTCCTCTCAGGTCCTTCACTATAGGGAGAATTTTTCTCAGTACCAACTCCCCTTCTCGGAACTGTCTGGGGCAAACCTTCTTGTTGTGGGCTCGAATCATCCTTTTCTGATACAACTGCCCGTGACAAATTGCTTTCAATCTTTTCTCCTCGATGAGATTCAATTGTTCATAACGAGCTCTAACCCATTCTGCTTCCTCTAGGCCAACTTCCATCAAAACCCGAAGTGAAGGGATCTCAACTTCAATAGGTAGCACTGCTTCCATCCCGTATACCAAAGAAAACGGTGTTGCCCCTGTAGATGTACGGACCGAAGTACGATATGCATGAAGAGCAAACGGCAAGATCTCATGCCAATCCTTGTACACATTGGTCATCTTCTCAATAATCCTTTTGATGTTCTTGTTAGTTGCTTCCACTGCGCCATTCATCTTTGCACGGTAAGGTGTCGAATTATGATGTGTGATCTTGAATTGAGTACACACTTATCTCATCATCTTATTGTTCAAATTGAGAGCATTATCCGAAATAATTCTTGCTGGCAACCCGTAATGGCTTATGATTTCTTTCTTGACGAATCTGCATACCATCGACTTTGTTACATTCGCGTAGGAAGCAACTTCTACCCACTTCTACCAAGATGAAACGATGTCCATTTGAAGCTTTCGGGGTAATAGGCCCAATCATATCTATTCCCCACATTGAAAAGGGCTATGGTGCAATCATGACATGTAATGCGATGGCGACACATGAATCTTATCTGCGCATATCTGGCATTTATGGCACTTCCGAGAATAACTGATGCAATCTCCTTCCATCGTCAGCCAATAGTACCCTGCCCTCATAATCTGTTTAGCAAGCATGTGACCATTAGCATGGGTGCCACATATCCCTTCATGGACCTCTTCTATGATTCTTCGAGATTCGGCAGACCCGACATATCTCAATAAGACTTGATCTTTCCCTTTCTTGTAGAGAATCTCGCTATCTAGAACAAAACCCATTGCTAGCCTTCTCAGAGTCCTCTTGTCATTCTCTGTTGCCTGTTCTGGATACAGTTGACTTTTGATGTACTGCAAGATGTCATTATACCAAGGAAGGCCATCTGCTTCTTCTTGAACACTCATACAGTGGGTAGGAGACTCATATATGCTCATTTTGATCGGCACAACATTCGCCCCTTCATTCACTTTAAACATTGATGAAAAAGTAGCCAGAGCATCCGCCATCCGATTTTCTTCTCGAGGAAAGTAGTTGAAATTCACTTCTTCAAACTCCTCCAATAAACTCAGTATGAGTTCTCGGTATCGGATTAGTTTTGTATCTCGAGTTTCCCATTCTCCTCGTAGCTGGTAAATCACTAAGGCTGGGTCTCTGAAAACTTCCAATACTTTGATCTTTCTGTCCACTGCAGCGCGAAAGCCTATAGTACATGGTTCATACTCAACAATATTGTTGGTACAATCAAAATCCAATATGGCAGTGAAAGGATAATAATCTTCTTCTGGGGATATAAGCACTACACCGATTCCATGCCCCATGGCGTTAGATGTGCCATCGAAGTACATTTTCCATACTTTCTTCTTCAGGGGAACATCATCTGCTTGCGACACATACATCAAGTCTTCATCGGGGAAGTCAAAGTTCAATGGCTCATAATCTTCCACTGCCCGACTTACTAAGAATTCAGCCACTAAACTACCCTTGATAGCTTTTTGACTTTCATATACAATGTCGTATTTTGACAATAAAACCTGCCATCTTGCCGTCCTCCTTGACAAAAGAAGGTGCTTCCAACATGTACTTGACTGGATCCAGCTTGGCAATCAGCCACGTTGTGTGATACAACATATACTGTCTGAGTCTTTGAGCAGTCCAAGCTAAGGAGCAACATAACTTCTCTACAGATGAATATTTCAACTCATAATCTGTGAACTTCTTGTGGAGGTAGTAAACTGCATGTTCTTTCTTTCCAGTTTCATCAAGCTACCCCAAAACACAACCCATGGATCTTTCAAATACTGATAAATACAGTATCATTGGTTTATCCGGAATAAGTGGCATTAATACTGGTGGGTTTGATAGATAATGCTTAACCTTTTCAAAAGCAATCTGACACTCTTCATCCCATTCTCCTGGATCACGTTTTCGAAGTAACTTAAATATTGGATCACATTTATCGGTTAACTGTGAAATAAATCGAGCAATGTAATTCAATCTTCCTAGAAAGCCTCTTACTTCCTTTTGAGTGCGAGGTGGTGGCAGATTCTGAATAGCCTTCACTTTATCCGGGTCAATCTCAATTCCTCTTTTGCTGACAACAAAACCCAACAATTTCCCCGAGGTGACTCCAAAAGTGCATTTTGCCGGATTTAGCTTGAGTCTAAACTTCCTTAATTGTTCAAAGAGCTTCTTAAGATTTGCAATATGCTTCTCTTCTCCTTGTGACTTTGCGATCATATCCTCAACGTAGACCTCAATTCCCTTATGCATCATATCATGAAACAAGGTCACCATGGCTCTCTGGTATGTTGCCACAGCATTCTTCAACCCAAATGGCATTACTTTGTAGCAGAAGGTTCCCCACATTGTAACAAATGTGGTTTTCTCCATGTCTTCCGGTGCCATCTTGATCTGATTGTATCCTGAGAATCCGTCCATGAAAGAAAATAAAGAACTCTTTGCTGTATTATCTACCAGAGTATCAATATGGGGCAAAGGGAAATTATCTTTAGGACTGGCCTTGTTCAAATCTCGATAATTAACGCACATTCGCACTTTGCCATCCTTCTTTGGTACTGGAACAATATTTGCCACCCATTCTGGATATTTTGCCACCTCTAAGATACCAGTATTAAATTGCTTCTTTACCTCCTTCTTTATCTTTAACAGCATATCAAGCCTCATTCTTCTCAACTTCTGTTGAATTGGCTTGCATTCTAGCTTTAAAGGGAGCTTATGAACCACAATATTCGGATCTAACCCTGGCATGTCCTGGTAAGACCATGCAAATACATCCACATACTCCTGGAGCAAAGCTATCAATTCACCTTTTATTGATGATGACAATGAAGTTTCGATTTTGACTTCTTTTATCTCTTCACCATTTCCCAGATTTATCGTCTCCAATAACTCCTTATGAGGAAGTACTTGTTTCTCCTCTTGTTCTATTTTCCTCAATAGATCTGGAGGCAGACTATAATCCTCAGTATCTTCATTAGCCTCAAAATCACCCGTGCAAATAAGTCTTTCAAAATCAATTTCAGAATTATTGACAGGAAGGTCCTCATATTCCGCATCCGCACACCTATAAATAGGTGGAGAAGAAACAATATAGGAAAATATATAATGAAAACAAAATAAATAAAAAAATAAAAGAATATGGACTCATCAATATGGATAAAATGCATTGTGCTTGTTATTTATTAAATGAAAATGTTTAAAAAGCCCATTACAGAAGAAAAAAAACTCTTAATATCTCTGGGTAAAGATAATTAAGATTGCTTTTAAAAAGTATTACTTTGGAATAGACTTAAAAACTATGGGCAACTCAGTCGCACTCCAGTTGGTTAGTCTATATCCTGGTGGACAAGGTCGCACCATCCAGCTAACATTCTCTCTTTCAATTCTGTCTTTCTCAGTCGTGCAGATCTCCACATCATACATCTGCTCATCCCTATTCACCTAGAATCTCTCGAAGGCTTGCTCTATCATTACGAGCACATCATTAGAATTCTTTTCTCCAAACAGAGAATCGACTGAGCGGAAGCTGTGAAGGATAGGTGGGAATGTCATAGGCTCCCACTCAATATCCATACCCGTAAGACGGGCCATCCTCATTTGTCGGTTCCTTTCAACTTCTTTCCTTTTCTCATGGGCCTTCGGAAGATATCCTAGGCCAAAACGGTCTTTCTTTCCTTTTACTTCCATTGCTCGAGCCATCCCCTGAAGATATTTCCCGAGACCTTTTCCAGCCCTGCAGCCATTTCCCATGGTAGTTCTTACCCTCAGCCTTGTGTTATTGGACAGCCTCGATTTCGAAATTTTTCGTCCTTCAGCGATGAAAACTGCATTTACAAATTCCAAAGACCGGAAAGAGCATTCCACGGCCTCTTCATTGGGCTCCACATAAGGAGATTCAGTAGATGTGGAGGCTATTATGTCTTCCTCTCCTGATACTGTGATCAAACGGCCCTCCATCACAAATTTCAGTTTTTGGTGGAGATATGAGGGTACAGCCCCAGCTGAATGTATCCATGGCCTTCCCAACAAGCAATTATAAGATGGATTAATGTCCATGACCTGAAAGTTCACTGTATAAATGCACGGGCCTATCTACAGAGGAACTTCAAAAGTTCCCATAACCTCTCTCCTTGTTCCATCAAAAGCCCTGACCACTGTGCAACTTGGTATCATATAGGATATATCCACTGGCAATTTGGATATGGTTGCTAAAGGCATCACATTTAGTGAAGAATCGTTATCCAAGAGGACTCTTGGTAATATGTGCCCCATACAAGTGGTAGTTATATGGAGAGCTTTCGTTGATCCAATACCATTGATGGTATTTCCTTATAGCTGAAAAATATGTAGTCATCTGCTGCGATGTTTCCCACCAACCTATCCAGCTTTTCCACTAATATATTATTAGCCACGTATGCCTGATTCAATACTCTTAATAGGGCATTTCTGTGTGGTTCTGAATTCAAAAGCAAGGATAAGATTGAGATCCTAGCTGGTTGACGTTGCAGTTGTTCAACCACGCTATACTCACTATGCTTTATAAATTTCAAAAACTCACAGGCTTCCTTCTCACATACTAGTTCTTTCATTCTGTTAACCGGGACTGATCCCCTCTCTGTTTTCTTTGGCAAATCCATCTCAATATGGATTGGCTCAACTACCTTCTTCCCTTTATCAGTTTCTCTGTCTTTCCCTGCTAACCCCTGTTCAACGGCCTCCGGAGCATAACAGCTCCCGCTTCGGGTTAAATGCCCCACACCTGTGATATCCTGCTGGCTTAAGACCCGGGCATAACCATGTTGCAATCATATTTCCATGGTGTAGCCTTGTTTTCCTTCTATGGAAAGGAAACAGGTAGATGAATGATTAATTTGGGCGCATTTTGTTCAATGACTGGCATACCTTTTTCCTCCGGTTTATCATAATAGATGATTAGGGGTCTTCCTATTCCATAGCCACCTGTATTTTCAATGACTTCTATTTCCCCCTCTATCTCCTCGTAGAATTGGGCTACCCCATTATCCATCATCTTTTGGACTTTAACCCGAAAGTCCCCGCAGTTCTGTATGTCATGGCCTCCACCCTTCTGGAACGGGCACCAATTATGCACCCTTTTTGCAACCATTTTCAGACTGTCTGAATCTTCCACCAATCCTACCTTGACCATTTCAACCCATACTGTCAGCATCGGAGTCTTAACCTCTCTAATATCCTTTTTTAATCGTCTGCCCTCTCCGGTCAATATTGCATTTACCTGATTCCCAGCATGATCAGGTAAGGGTTTCCAGCTACGTTCGGCCCATTTTTGGATCCAAACTTCACAACCCCAGCATTGATCAGGCTTTGGACTTTCATTTTGAAGGCTAGGCAATCTTCAATCGAATATCCTTGGATTCCCGCGTGGTATGCGTAGTTAGTGTTTGAATTGTACCATCTTGGATATGGAGGTGTCAAAGGTTTTAGGTACACGGGTGCAACAAGTTGACCGTGCAATAGTTTTGGATATAGCTCACCGTAGGTGGTAGGAATCGGATCAAATTGGGGTTTTTGATCATTCCTTGGTGAACGTTGGTCATTGCGCGTAGGCCCTTGTGTGTTTGGGACAGTATTTCGGGGAAAGGTTATTTGAGGGGATATGTCAGTTGGGAATGGCTGTTGTGGTATATTGGTGTAGGGGAACGGGTTTTGGGTAAGGTGGTTGACATTGGGGTAATAAGGATTATAACCCAGATATGGTTTGTAAGGTGTTGGAGGTGCATAAGGTGTGGTAGGAGTATAGGGCCTTGGTGGTGTGTATGGTGTAGGAGGTGTATAGGGGTATTGGTTGAAGCTTACTGCATGGGTTTCCTCCTTCTTCTTTGCAAGAAAAGCTCTCTTTGGGGTAGCAGACTCACCCCCTTCCATCTTCCCATTCTTAATAGCTGACTCAATCATTTCCCCAGATATTACCATATCTGCAAAATCCTTGGTAGCGCTTCCCACCAATTTGTCATGATAGGGTGCTTTCAAGGTGTTGATGAAAAGCACTGTGGTTTCTTTGTTGGTTAAAGGGGGTTGTACTTGTGTGGCCAGATCCCTCCATCTCTGCGAATACTCTTTGAAGGTCTCATTGGACCTCTTCTCCATATTCTGTAATGACAGCCTATCCAGTACCATGTCAGACACATGCTTATAATATTCCATAAAAGCCCTGGCCAAATCCGTCCATGAACGAATCTTGGTACGACACAGTTGATTGTACCATCGAGTGGCTGACCCTGTTAAGCTATCTTGGAAGCAATGAATAAGCAGTTTCTCGTTATCTTCATGCCCCGTCATCCTTCTGCAGTACATGGTCAGATGAGCTGATGGGTTGGTGGTCCCATTATACTTTTCAAAGTCGAGTATTTTGAACTTTCGTGGAATTACTAGATCGTGTACCAAGCTCATCTCTTTGGCATCTAGACTGCCAAATAACTCTGCTCCTTCCACTGCTCTTAGCCTTTCTTCCAGCAGCTGATATTTCTTCTAAGATTCAGCGGTTTCAACCCTCTTCAACTCAACCATTTTGGCCCTTTCCTTTTCTGCCATTTCCTCGAAGTCTGGAACCTCAACCTCAATTGGATCAACTCCGATGTTACCCTTTTTTGGACCGAAATTCTGTGCTTCGGCCGCTAGTTGGATATAGATGTAAGAAGCTGTCCCAGTTGGGAGTTCATTTCCTACAGGTTGGGATGTTTGGCCATTTCTCTGTACTACTTCTGGTCGATCTTCCTGATTCACTGCTCCCATTCCAGTAACTGAATTCTCTCCAGGCCACTTCTGCTTCATTATAGTGCTCATCATCTCCATGAGTTTTTTCACCTATTCTCGTGTCTCCTCTTGAGACTTAGTTAGCTGTTCTTGTAGTTCTTTCTGGATTCTTTCCATTCTTTCAATTCTGTCAAGCTGATCATTTTCCATGGCTCTTGTTCGAGATCGAGTTTTGTAAGGGTGTTGAAAATCTGGTTCTTTCTGAGTGCGACCAATTGTACCTTTAGTTTTAAAAACCATGGATTAGAAATTATTGACACATTTCTTATTTTTAATTTATAAAAAATGAATAAATGAATGAATGAATGTTAGTGAATGCTCAACTAAATAAATGACTAAGTGTATGAACTTAGATGACTAATTATAAAGAATAAATGAATGAACAAATAAATAAATGACTAAGTGTATGAACAATTTATAAAGAATAAATGAATGAATGATTATGAATATAAATGAATGAACAAATAAAATATATAAAAGAAAGAACTAGTGAATGATGAATGTATTTAAAGTATTGGCCCCGGGATAATTCCAACCAAACGATTTTTCATTGGTTTCCTGGAACTAAATACACCAAAGAAAAGATCCCTACTTTAGACAACATGATAATCTATCTCTCCTAAAAACTATTACAAAACACTGGTAACTCCCTCGGATCCTGGATCTTCTTCACTGCCCTCCTTTGATTGCCTTACTCTTCCATCTGATCCCTACTTGTTCACGACCCTTTGACGTGTCAGCAGAAGCATCGCCGTGTAAGTTTTCCCTAGCTTGTTTCTCAAGTTGATTTGCTTGGGCTTCCTCGTGTTTTGCTTTTTCTGCCCGATAGTTCTTCTCCTTCTTGAGGTTTCTAACTTCTTGTTCCCATTCCCCGGAAGTCTTGAGAGTCCCCTTGAATTTGAGCTCGAAACGGTATCTTTTGTTCTCCAAGTGTAATTCTTGAATATCACTTTGAACAGTATCCCACTCTCTCTTGATCTTTTCTTTTTCTTTTTCTCGGGCTACCTCCCTATCTTTCATGTCCTCAAGCTCTTCTTGTAGTTTGGCAATCTCCTTGTTCATTTGGGCCTTTTCTTTTTCAAATTCCGCCCTTGCGATTTCTAATTCTGATGGCACTTCCTTGGGCGGCGAACTTAAGTGCTGAACTTCTTTCCCATCCGATGTCAACAACCTATCATTAACCCTCGATTCCCTCCATGTCAGGTAATCAGGTGTGACGATATCAGCATATCTAGCTACCTCCACCCAATGAGTTTCCTTCCATGCTACTACAATCTCACGGACCTTTCCCGAATATCCAACCTCTCCGTAAGCAAATTCCAAATTACTAAGGCCATGGGTCATTGGAGTAAACTGACGAGATTCTGATTGCCTCTGTACTAGTAGTGGTGCATAGCTCACTCCTCCCCATACTCCCAATAATGGAACAGAAGCTTTATCTCCGTATTTATACAATATCGGCATAAGAGCTATCCACGAAGCTCTCCAGACTATCATCTCAGCCCTGATATTCCGGAATATGTTGATCCATTGCTCTTCAGTCCTATCCTTAAGCCAATCCCTCTTAAGAAATTCACCAATTGGTGCAAAAGATTTCCAGTATGAGCGAAGAGGGAAATTCTCCTGTTTACAAAAATGGCTCTGAACCCGTATGTAGAGGAGCTGTATACAACCTAGAAAATGACCTTTGCCTTCCCGTCTATAGAAATTCAGGGATCGGATTATTTCTGCTATGATTGCCGGAGCTGGATTTATCCGTTGCGCAAGCCTCTCGAAAACATCAAATATCGCCACATCCACATACCCTAATGTTTTCGGAAAGATAACTAAACCATAGATAGCCAAAGCAAAAATATTCCTAACCGTCTCCTTGCTTGAATGGCTATGGATTAAAGCCCGTAAAATATCCCATGATATACAATAGTTTACTCCTTTTCGGACAACATGGCTTTCTACCCAATTTCTTTCTACTCCCAAAATCTTCGACACCTTTTTCTTGAAACCCGGCGTCTTTGTATCCTTCAAATAAATACGATCGGGAATAACATTCTCAATATGCAACAAGGTCGAATACTCCTCTATGGTTGGAGTCATATCCTCTTGGTTGAAAGTAAAACACCGATAAGCGGGATTCCAGAATTATACCACAGCCCGGATCATCTCGCCACTGACCTTAACCTGAGCTAACAGTGCTATATCCCTATATGTCTGAGTGAAGGTTTCTTTTTCCGATATGTTCCACTGATTCCATATATCAATCAATTCCCGGAGATCATTTTGCTTGATAATAAGATCAACCTCGGCTGGCAATGCTGACACATATCCCATCTTCAAACAATCCCCATTATCCTGCTAACTTTTCTCGGACTGCTTCCTAACCTCTAAATGTTTCTCGACCACTGAGACACTCTGACCCTCCATGAAAGCCCTTTTGGTTGAATAATATCCCGAGACCAATAACCTTCAAATGTGCAAAAACGATGGCAAGAATTCAAAAAAAAAAAAAAAAAAAAAAAAAACAAAAACAACAACAACAACAACAAAAAAGAAAATGAATTAGTAACGGGAATAAATATGAATAATACAGAAACATATAATTCAAAACAATAATTATCCCTGAGGATGCCAACAAAATTTCGGCATTGTAACATCTCTAGGATGAAATATCAACATTTATTACAATCATTGTGATATACGTTCATCATTGTCCGTTTTTCAAAAAATAAACTTATTCGAAAAATAGAATAGAAGGTAAAAAGATTGGAAATATTCCTCCACGTGTTCTTAACTTCGGGATATCTAATTGGAAATCTGGCATGGCTTCGTCTAGGTTTATTATATGAAGGTGAATGAGTTCTAAAAGCCCCTAATTGTTCCTCACTTTCGTCGGTGAAGGCTAGTAAGGCACCCCGATAAAAGCGGGTTCAATTCGTTAGAGTCAATTTCCCTACCCCATGCGGATTGTTAATCACGAAGGCTTAGTTACTTTGTTCCCACTTAAAAGGACGGAACCCGAGTATAGGATTCATTATATGCAAATGCACGCGTAGTGTGTGAGGAGAAATAACAAACCTTTCACCACCTATTCTATATCCCTTATTCTAAATGCCCCAACAAGATTAAACAACATAAATCATTAATTAATCAATAAATGAATATATGCACCAAAATAACCGGAGAATAATTATAATATGTATCCACATGAATATGGACATATTTAACAACATTTTATTATTTTTTTTGAAATTATATTTATTTTTTAAAATGTGGAAATTAAAATTAAATACCAATTAAACCAACGAAACCGAGACTTTGATAACACACGACTAATTCTAGGCCTGACTCTTTAATTGTCCCCAGTGGAGTCGCCAAGCTGTCGCAACCTAAAAAATAACGAGTCTCATCGCAAGACTTTATTATTCGTTAAGCGTGACATTAAAAAACCCGAGGAAAAGTCGACTTAATTCCTCTAGAAAAATGAAGGTTTTGAAAATGACCTTGAAAAAGACATGGAGTCGCCACCAATCTTTTTTAGCTAGGTGTGATCGGCCACCTATTAAAACCGATTTTATAAAATATTTTAAAAATTAATTAAAACATTTTAAAAACCAATTTCAAGTCTGCGTTTTAAACCAGAGAAATCAAAGAAGCGGGTTTGGGAGTCGGTTATGTGTGGGGAAGGATTAGCACCCCCACAACGCCCGTATACATCGGTACCTTATTAATCATGTGTTATCCCAAGTCTCGGTAAAAAAAATCGATTTTAAATTTAGTATTTCAAGTTAATTCCCAATTTAAAGAAAAATAATTCCATTTTTAATTGAATATGATCCGAAATTTATAAATTCAAAATTTTCCTATATATTCCCCAACAAACGTGGCAAAATATAGAAATTTTTATTAGTTTTGGAAAACTTTCCGAATCATTCTCTTTTTAAAGAAGATATTCCGTTATTAATGATAATTGATGATATCTTCCCCAGCAAACCCGACAGAGAACTCATGAATTATTTTAACTCGGGAATATCTTTATTTTATTGAAAATCATTACCTTTTTGAAAACATTTAAAAGAAATGAATATGTATATGCATGACATAAATAAAATTACATAGCAAAGTCTAAATAATATAATGCAATCCTAAATGATATGATATAATTGAAATGTCTTAGTATATTCTAAATGAAATGAAATATTCTAAGTTATATGATATATCCTAACTGAAATGAAATATCCTAAGTCACATGATATATTCTAAATGAAATGACCTAAGTAACATAATATATTCTATATGAAATGAAATAACCTAGGTAACATAATATATTCTACATGAAATGAAATAATTTAAATGACATGGCAAATATGAATGATATGGTATATAATTTAAATGACATGAAATATAAAATAATACTATCATATAATATGCATGAAAATAAAAATAAAAATAATAATGCATCAACATAGTATATGTAAATAATATAAAAATAACTAAATAAAAAGCATAGGATATCATGAAATATTCAAAACCATATAATAAACCATATAACATCAAAAAAAAAATATAAATCAAAATAATAACAATATCATAGGAATTATTATAGCAAAAATCACATATTATATAAAATGCATGAATATGGAAAATGCAATGCATGAAATGTATTTTTTCCTTTAATTAAGGAAATCCGTATATCTAAAAAAATATCCGGCTACCTTAGGAAAATATGTCAAATTAAATATTCTAAAACCAAAATACTTTGTGATTGTTTGAAAACAATTTTGAAAAGCTTAGATTAAAAATAAAAACTGGGTTAAATCCTTTTTTAAATGGCTCTAATTTCCTAAGTTTAAAATCCCGGACTTGACCACCCTTAACCCGAGAGTTAAAAAATCATTTTTAGAGTTTAAAAAGGCTTAGAAACTATCCTAAGTCAGTAGCTAACCTTCCTAATCAGCCACCTCTAAGTAACTTAACCAAAACAGAAAAATGATTTTTCTTTAAATTCAATTCTGACACCAGTGTCCAGTTTTAAGCCACAATTTTTTACCCTATTTTTAAAAATTCAAAAACTTCTGAAACAAATACTGGAGACTCAAGACATGTAAGACTACATGAAAAAAAATCGGCTTAATTTTTTGATTAAAGATGAACTCCCAGAAAATCGGAAAAGTATGAGTACTGGGTGAAAAAAAACTGTTTTGCCAAAATACATTTTTGCCTTTGATAAAATCATTTAAAAATCAAAGTAAAAATATTTAAGACTCACAAAATGACTCACAAACAGTAGCTAGAACTTTTTGAAAGTTAGATAAAAATTGGCTAAGTAAAAAAAAAAAAAATCACAAAGGTAGAATAATCAATTTGACAAACTTTAATTTTCCACAAGTGTGCTCAAGAGAGCATGACTTTAAACCATTAATTGGCCCAAGTCATTAGTCAAGTGGTATGAACATGAAATGCATGAAAAATACAGAAAATATAATGCATGAAATGCATGAGTTTAAACCTAAATGTCATGAAAAAATGCATGGCATCCATATAGTGACCTAGACCTAAATGAACTTGCATGGCATTTAATGCAACCTAGGTCTAAAATGCATGAACATGCATGGCAAATAAACCAAACCTAATAATTAAAATATGCATGGCATTTTCACAAACACAAGGCATGCTTAAACTAAAAACTCAACCAAATATCATGCAAATGCTAACCTATCAACTAACATGGCAAGAATGCACATACAATGCTAGAATTCAAAGAGTGGCCGAATGGCCTATGGTTCCTAACAAGCATGGCATTTTCACAAACACTTGGTATACTAACATGAAAAACTAAATCAAATGTCATGCAAATGCAAAACCTACGAACTAACATGGCCAAAATGCAACACACAATGCAAAACACATGGAGTAGCCGAATGGCCTCAAGCTCCAACAAACATGGCATTTTCACAAACACTTGATATACTAACATGCTCAACTAAAATATAAAACTCAAAACATGCAAACACAAAGTAGAAATACTAAAACCAAACAAGCATTTTCACAAACAATTGATATACTAACATGCTCAACTAAAATATAAAACTCAAATCATGTAAACACCACACAAGCATTTTCACAAAAACTTGATATACTAAATATAAAACATCAACAAATTTAAACATTATGAAAACATAAAATTAAAAATGCAAGAACATGATATTTAAATCATAAATGGCAACAAACAAAGCAACCAAATTAAAATATGACTCAAGTATTAAGTAGAATAACACTTAAAACATCAAGACTAAAGAAAATAACAGTAATAACATGATAAAATAAACAAAACAACCTTAATAAAAATGTAGGCCATTCGGCCATGGTGAGAAATATGTAAAAGAAATTGTAAAAAAAATATTTAAGGAAGAAATGAAGAAAGAACTTAAGAAGAACAATAAAAAAACATTTATTTAAAAAGGAAACTCACCAAATAGTAATCAAAATAGCAAAAAAAAGAATGGAAAATCAAGAAAGTGCAAGAGTTGGTGCTCAAGAGCAACCTCAAGAAGCTATATTTCAAGCTTTATCTCTTCAAACTTTCCTTCCTTTTCTAAACTTTTTCTTTTTGCTTTCAACCAAGGAGAGAAAAACTAAGAAAAACTAAAAGAAATCAGCAAAACGAAAAGTGTCAAAAATGAAAATTCTGAACCCCCTCTATGTCAAGGCCGAATGCCCCTCTCTCTCCTCCAAAAATGTTGTCATTTTTTCCCAACCAATTTTCCATCAAATGTCTAATAATTCAAGGTGAAAACTCATGAAATTACCACCCTTAGATTAGCATATCAACTGTCCATAATTACAGCTGTTCAAGAATAATGTTGACACTCTCCCTTGGCCTATGTGGCTTAATCACCATGGCTTGATCAAAGAGAATCTCTAACTAACTCTTAATTCTTGGCCATTTGATTGAAAAATCAGAAGCTTCCTCTTTCCTTTGGGCCTTGGCAGGCCAGCACTTCTTTTTTCCAGCCCAAGTCTGATTTTTTGAAAGGCCAAAAGAAGCCATTTTCGGTTGCTTGGGTGAAATGACTGTTGTGCCCCCCGGATGCAAATAAATGGCAAACGGACTCCAAATTCAAATTTTATTTTTTTAATTCTTCCAAAATAATAAAACATTGAATTTTGGAAGTTTTCAAAATTTTTCGAGTCCGTTTTCTTTTTATTTGGATTTTTTCTTCCAAAAATGCCCTTTTATGCCCCCACATTTTACCATTTTTTAAACGAGCTCCAAATCAAGATTTTTATCCACCAATATCTTCCAAATAATTTAAAAGTGTGATCTGGAAGTTTTCATAATTTTTGGAGCTCATTTGGTATTTTTTTCGGGATTTATCTACTTGAATTACTACATAGGGGCTCGGGATTTTGCCATTTTGCAAACGAACTTCGAATCAAGATTTTCTTTCACCAATCTCTTCAAAATAATTTAAAATTGATATTTTCAAAATTTCAGAATTTTTGGAGTCCATTTGCTATTTTTCCGAAATTTATCTTCTTGAATAATAATATTGCATAAGAGGCCCGGGATTTGGCCATTTTGCAAACGAACTCCGAATCAAGATTTTCGTTCGCCAATCTCTTCCAAATAATTTAAAAATGATATTTACAAAATTTCAGAAGATTTGGAGTTCATTTGCTATTTTTTCGGGATTTTCTTTTTTGAATTACTACATAAGAGACCCGGGATTTGGCCATTTTGCAAACAAACTCCGAATCAAGATTTTCTTTTGCCAATCTCTTTCAAATGATTTAAGAATGAGATTTTCCAATTTTCAGAATTTTCGGAGTCCATTTGCTATTTTTCCCAAATTTTCCAATTTTGCCCTTTTGCCTCTGAAACCCGGTTTTGCTCAAAACAAGTCCGATTTTCAAATTTTTTTCAAGATGAGCCTTGGGCTATCCCATTTTAATCATTCCTCATCCATTTGGGGCTTTGGTCTTACCAAGTCGGGCTATTTCTGTGATTCTTCTCGATTTCACCAAAATCCACCAAAAACCCTAATTCTCGGTTTTCTCCCGGATTTGATCATTTGAGCACTTTTCCCCAAATTTCTCGGATTAGGGTTTCCTTTCTACTAAATCTCCAAATCCCAACTTCTGAACTCCATATCTTTCAATGTAGACCTCGGATTATCAAAATTCTTTCGCCATTTTTCAATTGAACTTAAAATCTTGATTTTGAAAGTGGGTTGACTTTTTTAGTAGTTGACTTTCCGAGGTTGACTTTTCCAAGGTTGACTTTTTTCGGGCTTGACTTTTTTTGAGTTTGACTTTTTATGCTCGCCCTCTTAAACTAAGTCTCGGGGTACCATCTACAGGATGAAAAAAGTCTTTTTACATTCTGAAACCTCAATTTAGGAAGAAAACATACCTGTTTTAGTGGTCCGAACAAAATTAGGTGTCTACACCGGCAGTTACCAAAGTTCTGATGCAGCCAGTTACGCTCCATGTGGTCCTAGTACTACACAACAGTCGACAGCAGCGCCGTCTGAGGAGAACTATAATGCATTGAGGTCCGATGTCTCGCAAATCCAGACATCAATTGTGAGACTTGAGAATATCGTGACGAGCTGGAATACGATAATCTCACCTTAACTGCAGTCACAGAAAGCAGCTGTATTAGACGAGATCGGAACAAGTGTTGCTGGACTTAGTGATGCCTTAGGCATGGATGTTGGATCGAGTGCTGCCGAAGTCGGTGCTGGACTGAGTGCTGTCGGAGCCGGTGCTGCTGGAGGCATGGCTGCTGGAATAGGATTGAGTGTTGTCGGTGCTGGACTGAGTGCTGCAGGAGTCGGTGCTGTTGGAGGCATGGGTATTGTCGGAGGATTGAGTGCTGTCGGAGGCAATACCGAGGTAGACAGTCAAGTCGATGACAGCAGTACCTCGTGATGACAGCATGTTTTTTTATATTCGAGATATACATTTGAATATTATTTTATTTATATTTTACGGATTTTATTTTATTTTTATGGTATAATTATATAAAATTTTCATTTTATTTTTAATTTTTTTAATATTTTTTTATTTCAAAAAATAATTATCGACGGAATTATACGTCGATAAAGGATATATACCGACGGAATATTTCGTCGATAATAATTTATTGCCGACCAAATCCATCTGTCGGTAACTATATTACCGACGGAATATGTCCGTCAGTATATCTATTACCGACGGAATATTCGATCATAATATTCTGTTAGTAAAGAAATTTACGATGGAAGTATTCTGTTGGTGATAAAACAATACCGATAGAACTTTTCGTCGGTAAAATAAAAACAATACCGACAGAATATTTTGTCGGTAAAGTTTCTTTACCGACGAAATTTTCTTTACCGACCAATTTAGTATCACCGGACGAAATTTTCTAATGGAAAATTCCGTCGGTAATACTTCTACAAACGAAAAATGGACTTTTACCGAGGGATTATTCCGTCTGTAAAAGTTCGTCCTCTTGTAGTGATCTAACTTGTGGTGAAAATATATACCTAAACCAGAGTTGCGATCATGAACCTCTGGTTGGTCAGCAAAGATTTCACCTCGATCCCAACCTTTTCACTGGAAGGCACATGGGTCTTGGCCCCAATGCACAGCCCCAACAGTGTCACGCAATAGACTTGAGGTCTCCATTGCATGTCGCCAAGGATGGTACTTTGGCGACCTTGACGACGGGAGGGTCTACTCTCATGGCTACTACTTGAACGCCTCACCAGGGCCTGAGCACTTGACTCCCTAGAGTAACGCTGCTGATGGTGCCCTAGAGCATCCTTCTTCTATTGCTGAGACACCTTAGGTTATGCCTCCTTTTGCTGTTGCTGCTACTGTTGCTTCTCTTTCTCTCTCTCTCTCTTTCTCTTTATGATATTGTTGTTTTTCTTTCTCCTTCTACTACTTCTTATCATTCTCCCTATCCTTCTCTTTCGGTTGCTCTTTTGCTGCTGTTGCTTAGAAGGTTGATCCTTCGAAGAGTGGGACCTGCTCGAAAGCCAAAAATATGGCCACTGAAAGAATAACCACCTCTCTAGGAGAAGAAAGTGGTACTGTTGACGTCTGAGTTGAACCCCTTACTCCCTTAGTGCGATCCCTGGAACGGGCCTAGTGGCGTGGCTCTTAGGCATGAGCTTGTTGGCTCAGCTATATTCGACATTTCCCCTTGGCATTCTCCATGTTTGCCAGTTGCTACAAAATATACTGGAACTCCATACCTGAAACAAAAGAGAATAATCAAAATACATATAACCCTCCTAAGTCATGGACAAGGCTCGCAACATGTACCAAGAGCAGCTCCACCACTCCTAACTAGAGAAGATCCTAAATCCTCCCCCAACCTAAAACCTCCATCACCCTCATCACTGTTGCTGGTGCTATCTAAGCTCACCACCGCAAGCCCTACGACTCCAGTCAACAACAAAGGCAGCGAGATCGCCCTAACCCTAACCCCAACACCTACACGACAGAACAAAGTTAGCAAAAGACAACGCACACAACAAGAATTAGTTCCCAGCAAGACCAAGGATGTACACCACTTGAGGAAGCACCAACGGTTGATGGTCTAGCACCACTCGAAGGGTCAGCACCACTAGCACCCGCGGCCTAGGACGGACTAGCAACATCCAACCCAACAACCAAACCAACAACAACCTCTTCCATAACTCCCAAGTTCGCAAAGTGAGCAAGGACCACGTTAGGGTCTACACCCTCCAAGCGATACTTCAGGATGTTACTATCAATCCTTACCTCATTCTAATTAATGGTGTTTGACACTTTGACTTACTTGAATTGCTCTTTCTCCTCAAGAGTCATTGCCAGAGCTTTCCTTATTTTCTTTGTGGGAGTTGACCATGTCACCTTGAAGGGTCACTGCCCCTACACTTTCAGCTCTACGTAAAGAACTTCTTACGCTCGATGTGGAAATTTGAAGCTAGATTCACCACAACCATGTTGTGGAAAGTAGTCAAATAGTATAATCCTTAAAAGCCTTGATGGTGTACAGGCTTTACAACAAGTTGAAGTATGACGAATGCTCCTTATTCAACAGTTGATGAAATAAGCCACCATGATAGGCCAAGCAGCCACTGTCAACTGCGAAGGCGTCAAATTATACCCTTCCAATGTTGTGGCAAAGATAGGGTTCAAAGGAAGATGGAATCTCCCCTTAAAGGTGTGTAGATCATAGAACCACACACGACGACCACCATCCAGCACGTTGCTCACGATTCAACTTGACCTAGGGTTGCAGGCCTTGTACCGATACTTGGGCAACCTTATCCCACACGTAGCCAGGATTGCTCTTATCCGATTATATATCCTTCGACCCGGAACCCTCGTTGGCCTCCACTTTTTCACCAGCTCCTGCACCCCCTGCCTCTCCACCAGTAGGAACGATCTCCATGCCTCCGACACCCCCAGCACCATCACCATACCCTTTTCACCATTCCCAGCGATAGCTCTTTTCGCAATGCCACTGGTCATAACTGTCTTAACGAAAAAATTCCGTCCCGGGATCCCGTCAAGTGACATTAAAAAAAAGGAAAAAGTGGAAAAGACGATTTAATTCATCTTAAATAAAAATGAGGGTTTGAAAATAATTTCGAAAAAGAAAATGGAGTCGCCATCAATATTTTTTGGTTAGGTGTGATCGGTCACCTATTAACACTGGTTTTTGTAAAACATTTTTAAATTAATTAAAACATTTTTTAAAACCAGTTTCGAAGTTTGCACTTTGAACCAAAGAGAAAATAAAACCGGATTCGGGAGTCGATTACGTGCGAGGAAGAATTGCACCCCCACAATGCCCGTATAAAAACGGTACCTTATTAATCGTGTGTTATCTCGAGTCTCGGTAATAGTCGGTTTTATATTTGATATTTAAAAATAATTCCTTTTAAAAAAAAATCATATTATTTGAGAATGATCCGAAATTTATTAATACAAATTTTTTTCCATGTTTCCCGGCAAACTCGGCAAAACAGAGAAATTTTTTTTTTATTTTGGAATTCCTCGAATCACCCTCGTTTGGAAAAAAGAGATATTTCGTTATTAATGATAATTGATGATATCCTCCCCGGCAAACCCAGTAGAGAACTCATGAATTATTTTAATTCGGGAATAACCTTATTTTGTTAAAAATCATTAATTTTCATGCATTAAAAACAGTATATAAAAAAATGACCACGGATATACAAATTATTTCTAAGGTACAAATATAAATAAAACAACATGCATAATTATCATGGTATGGCAAACATTTTATTATGACATGGTAAAAGAATTAATGACATGGCATACATGTCATGGTAAGTTTATTACAACATGACAAAGAATTAATGACATGGCATACATGAAATGAAAAATAATTTATGACATGGCATATATGATATGGAAAATAGATCATGATATGGAAAATCTTATTACAACATGACAATGAATTAATGACATAGCATACATGACATGGCAAGGATTTCATGGCATGACATACATAGCATGGTAAGTAACTCATGACATGGCATACGTGACATGGCATATGATTCATGACATGGTAAATATTTCATGACGTGGCCCACATAACATGGCATATATGACATAAGCACAAATCATAAAAAAGACATCATCATAAAATATTCACAATCACATCATAATCCAAGTGACAACATTAATATTAGATCATAAAATGACATCATCATGGAATATTCATAAACATAGAATTTGCATAACTAAGATGGCAAGTGTAGATATCATAGAATATGCATGATCATGGAATATGCACACATCATTATTTCGAAATTCATTTTCATGAGTTTTCTTCTTGATGAAATTATATAAATGGCACGTGGTCGGATATTTTACCGAACTCCTCGGCAAACCCGGTAAAGCTTTGGAAAAATATCTTTTCGCGTGACATGTATATAAATTCTAAGTAAAATGAAAACCATACCTTTCGGTTCCATAAACATGTGCGTTGAATAATTTCCTAACCTCCTCGGCAAACCCCGGCAAAGATTAGAACTAATTCTCGCCAAATGTCTAGGAAACAAAAAAATACGTTTTTACACTAAATTAAATAAAAACATTTCAATGCAATGCATGAAAACGGATTGTGTTTTTCTCTTGAAGAGAGGATTTCCGAACACCTAAGAAGATGCCCGACTACCTTTGAAAGAAAATAAAGTTGAATATTAAAAATGGGAGATTTCGGACATGGATTTTGGCTCGGATTAGGGGGGGCATTTGAATGCCTTTAATTTACATCCGAGTATCTTTAAATAAACTTTTAATGCAACATTTTGAAAGCCAAAATAAGTATAAAAAAAAAATGCATGTTTTGAAGTGGACATTCAAGGTGGCCGAATGACTATAAGCTAGAAACCTTGTTTTTGTTCGATTTTGAATCTCGTTTTATCTTCCTATGATCCGATTTTCATAAAACCAATTTTTTATCTTTGAAATAACATGGAAAACATCCCAAAACAGTAGCTATAGGTTTCGTCCAACTCTTCCCCTTTAGTGAAAAAAATGAGATTTTTGCTAACTTTAAAACTAGTAAAGCCACCCAAAATCCAGTTTTGCAAAGCTATTTTTTAGACCCTTAAAAAGATCCAAATAATATGGAAAAATAATTTTAGGTTAATAACATGCTAAAATAAGTGAGGATTGTTTTTTATTTTTTATTTTTACAAAATATGCATGGTGAAAACATTGCCCAAAATCAGCATACTCAACTTGTAAAACATTGATTTCTTCCAACTAGTTTAAAAAATAGATTTTAGCTATGGACCATTAATTGATTGATCCTAGCCAAAATCAAGTTGGAAATAAGTTGAAAACACATTTTTACAGCAAGCACAAATGATGGGCTCAAGGCTAGCTCATTGGAGATGAATCCCACTTAACCATCTCTTGGTGAGAGATCAAGGTCATCAAGCACTAGCATCATTTCCCAACAAGCACAGACAATATGCCATATATTATGAATCATTTTCAGCAAGACAAACATGTGAATATAATGAAATATAAGCTAGAAATATAACAAACAAGAAAAAATGAAGGTTGGCTCAATGGTTGGCTCTTTGGGCATAGCCCTACCTAACCAAAATCACTTGGTAAAACCAAGATCCTCAAGCACATCAGACCTTTTTATTTTATTTTTTTGAAAGAAATCAAAGGAGAAGTATTTGTCCTACCACAATAGAACATCCCACATCCAAGAGCATGCAAGGAAAATGAAGCAACCAACAAGCACAAAAGAAGTCCACCATTTTCAGCCAAGGAGGAAATGTAGGAATTTTTTTTTGTAAATTAACTTTCCCATTTTGTAGAAAATAGAACAAAGCATTTTTAAAACCTTTTTAAAAACCATTGATTTTGAAGAAAATAAGATGAACATGACATAGAAAATATAGAAGCAAAGGCATGAGAAATGAAAAGGAAATGAAGAACATGAGAAGAGAAGAAAATTACCTAGCAAAGCTTCCAAAATCCTCTCCAACTTCCTCATTTTTCTCTCCTTTTCTTCTCTTCCTTTCTTTTTCTCCTTGAGAGGTTTTAGCTACTGCCCTCTTCTCAAAATGTAGTGAATGTGTGTTGAAAAATATGAAGAGAACCCCTCCCCCTTAGTGTTGGTCGAATATCCCTCTTTAGGGAGCATGCTCATCTTTTTTTGTATCCCTAGTCATGCTTTCTACATGCTTTTCCAACCTCATTTCCACATGGCTATTTCTTGTCCCCCTTCCTAATGGGCATATCCTAAAATTGGGGACCAAGTAACACTCTCAGTGGCTCTAAATGCCATATCAAATATTCTTGTCCCTTATCTCTATAATCTCTCTCTATCCACTTATCATAATCATGTAGCTTACCAACAAAATATCTTCATAGTTGGCATTCTTTATCCACTTGGCATCATCATATGGCCTTCACATGGCCTTGGCCAATGACCTTCCATCCTTATAATTAAAATGCCTCTCATTGGCCAAGAATGCCACATGGGCAAGTAGTGGTGAATCATGTCTTTTCTTTAAAAATATTTACTTTATCTTCCATCTTGACCATTGGATCACATCTCTCAGCCCCCCTCTCTCTTTGGCCAAAAATGGCCTGGAATATTCCAGGCCATCCCTCTTTTTTAGTTGCTACTTGGTCCCTCCTCGATTTTTCAGTAAAATCGTATTTTGGCCCCCAAACTTGATCTATTTACAAATGGGCCCCAATTTTGGATTTTTTTTCCTCCAATTCATCCTATCCAATATTAAACTCAGTTATGGAAGTTTTCATAATTTTTCAAGCTCGTTTTCTATTTTTTTGGATTATTCTCCAAAATTGCATTTTGGCTTCCCCGAACTTGGACTATTTTCATTTCAGTCCCATTTTTGGATTTTTCTTTTTCAATCTGTCCAATCCAATATTAAACTCAGTTCTGAAAGTTTTCATAATTTTCTGAGCTCGTTTTCCATTTTTTTGGAATATTCTCTAAAATTGCAGATTAGTCCCCTGAATTTTGCCTATTTGCATTTCGACCCCAATTTTGGGTTTTTCCTTTCTCATTTCCTTCTTTCCATCCTAAAACTTAATTTTGGAAAGTTTCAAAAATTTTCGAGCTCGGATTCTATTTTTCCAGGATTTTCTAAAATTGCACTTTAGCCGTTGAAACCTTGGTCTTACTCGAAACGGTCTAATTTTTTGGATTTTCTTTTTCCAACCCGTTTGTCATATATTGAATTGGAGTTTGACCCATTTTCCCTATTTTTATATCCGAATTCCCTTTGAATTTGATTTTTCCCCTTTTTCCCAAATTGGAAATTTCGTTTTTATTCTCTTTTTTGGCTTCTTTTTCTCAACTTGCTTTTCCTTTGAATCCAATTCAAATTGGACCTTCGAATATCTTTATTTATTGATTATTCTTCAATTTGGGACTTCAATTTTACTCAATTTGACCATCTCCATGGTTTTCCTCAAATTTGTGATTTTCATTTATTCACTTAATCTTCATTTTTCCAATTATTTTTCAAGTTGACTTCTCCTTCAGTTTCACTTTAAATTGGGCCTTTGGATACCTTTATTTATTGATCTTATTCCATTTTGAACCTTCAATTTTGTCCAATTTGATCATTTATATACTTTTCGCCAAATTTGCAAAATTTCATACTTTTCCCCAAAATGGCAAGTTCCAATCTTTCACTTTTGTCCAATTTTTCTTTAAATCTTTGCGAAATTGGACCTTGAGGTACTTCTATTTACTGATTATCCTTCAAACTGAGGTTTCAATTTCGTCCAATTTGATCGTTTACATATTTTCCCCCAAATTTGGAAATTCCACGCTTTTCTCCTATACTGAAATTTGCAATTTGTCTTTCCATCTTCAAATTTTCTTTCTATTTTCAATTGTGAATCTCCAATTGCCAAGATTTCTTCACTATTTTTAAATTTACCTTCGAATCTTGATTTTCCAAAAAGTTGACTTTTTCAATGGTTGACTTTTTGAAGTTGACTTTTTCCGTGTTGACCTCCGAATCAAAATCTTAGAGACCCAACTGTGAAATTAGGGGAGATTCTTTGCATTTCAAGAAGTTGAAGGAGAACTTACCTTATTTAGGGGGGCCCGGACAAAATTAGGTGTCTATAGCTCCCCCTTTTTGACTATTGCTGAGAATCAGGAATCAGGCAAAGACAAATAGACAACAATTTTTTCGGTCTATGACATCACATATGGAGGAGAACATAGAGATTTTTTTATCACTTTTTCATTTTTTTCATCATTTTTATCACTTTTTTTTTAATTTTTTTATATAACTGTAAATAAAAGGGTTTGCCTTAAATTGAGTTCATTGACTAATCAAGGCTCGACTCGTCTTAAGGAAACGAGTTCGATTTGCAAGAGAAGAAAATACCTCAATAAAATTTTGGGTATCTCCTCCAGAAGCTTCGTTTATCACCACCAAAGACTTACTCATTTCTTTTAAAACAGTAAAATTCTGGGTATCTCCTCCAGAAGCTTCGACTATCACCACTAAATACTTGCTTATTTCTTTTAAAACAATAAAATTCTAGGTATCTCCTCCATAAGCTTCGTCTATCACCACCAAAGACTTGCTCATTTCTTTTAAAACAGCAAAATTCTGGATATCTCCTCCATAAGCTTTGGCTATCCAAAGACTTGTTCATTTCTTTTTAACACAATAAATTTCTGGATATCTCCTCTAGAAGCTTTGGCTATCACCATGAAAAGTTTGCTTATTTTTAAAACAGTAAAAATTCTGGATATCTCCTCCAGAAGCTTCGGCTATCACCACCAAAGACTTGCTCATTTTTAAAATTCTGGATATTGATTTTTGAAAATGTGTTGAAAATTATACCTGAAAGTTTTGAGAGAGAATGCAAATGCTTCTTGATGCAGATGCAAATGTCTTTAATTGATGCAAATGCTTCTTGATGCAAATGCAGAGATTAAACAAGATGCATATACTTCATGGTGCAAATGCAAATGTCTTGGATTGATGCAAATGCTTCTTGATGCAGAGATTGAATAAGATGCAAATGCTTCATGGTGCAAATGCAAATGTCTTCGATTGATGCAAATGCTTCATAAATTGATGTGAATGTAGAGATTATCAATGTGCAAATGCTTCTGAATTATGCAAATGCAAATGTCTTCGAATGATACAACTACTTCATGGAATAATGCAGATGCAAAGATTAACAATGTGCAAATGCTTCTGAATGATGCAAATGCAGAGATTAACAGTGTGCAAAAGCTTCTGTATGATGCAAATTCATAGATTATCAATGTGCAAATGCTTCTGAATGATGCAAATGCAAATATCCTCGAATGATGCAACTACTTCATGGAATGATGCAAATGCATAGATTATCAATGTGCAAATGCTTCTGAATGATGCAAATGCAAATATCCTCGAATGATGCAACTACTTCATGGAATGATGCAGATGCAAAGATCAATAATATGCAAATGCTTCTGAATGATGCAAATGCAGAGATTAATAGTGTGCAAATGATTCATGATGTAGATGCAAATGTCCTTGGATTGATGCAAATGCTTTGTGATGCGGATGCAAATATTAATAATGATGTAGATGCTTCAGGAAAAGATGCAAATGCAACTAAGAATCATGTTCATGTAAATGGTCCATGAATGGTCTAACTACAGTTACCATACTGTAGACACCTAATTTTGTCCGGACCACTAAACAGGTATGTTTTCTTCCTATATTGATGTTTCCTAGTGTAAAAAGACTATTTTCATCCTGTAGGTGATACTCCGAGACTTAGTTTAAGAGGGCAAGCACAAAAAGTCAAACTTGAAAAAGTCAACCCCGAAAAAAGTCAACCTCAAAAAAGTCAACCCCAGAAAGTCAACTACTGAAAACGTCAACCCACTTTCAAAATCAAGATTTTAAGTTCAATTGAAAAATGGCGAAGAATTTTGATAATCCAAGGTCTACATTGAAAGATATGGAGTTCGGAAGTTAGGATTTGGAGATTCAGTAGAAAGAAAACCCTAATCCGAGAAATTTGGGGAAAAGTGCTTAAACGATCAAATTGGTCGAAATTGAAGGTTTCAAATGAAAGATAAGCACTGACTACGGGTAATGGAGAAGTCAATTGCAAGAAAAACCGAAAGGAAAGTAATCCGGGAGAAAACAAAGAATTAGGGTTTTTAGTGGATTTCTGTGAAATGGGGAAGAATCACAGAAATGGCCCGAGTTGGTAAGACCAAAGCCCCAATGGATGAAGATTGATTAAAAAGCATAGCCCAAGGCTCAGATTGAAGAAAATCTGAAAATCGGACTTGTTTTGAGCAAAATCGGGTTTCGGAGGTAAAAGGGCAAAATTGGAAAATTTGGGAAAAATAGAAAATTGACTCCGAAAATTCTGAAAATTTGTCAATATCATTCTTAAATCATTTTAAAGATATTGGTAAAAGAAAATCTTGATTCGGAGTTCGTTTGCAAAATGGCCAAATCTCGGGCTTCTGATGTAGTAATTCAAAAAGGAAAATCCCGGAAAAATAGCAAATGAGCTCCAAATCTTTTGAAATTTTGCAGATCTCATTTTTAAATTATTTGGAAGAGATTGGCGAAATAAAATCTTTATTCGGAGTTCGTTTGCAAAATGGCCAAATCCCGGGCCTCCTATGCAATAATTCAAAAAGATAAATTCCGCAAAAATAGCAAATAAACTCCAAAAATCTGAAATCTTGCAAATCTCATTTTTAAATTATTTGGAAGAGATTGGCGAAAGAAAATCTTGATTCGGAGTCCGTTTGCAAAATGGCCAAATCCCGGGCCTCCTATGCAGTAATTCAAGCCAATAAATCTCGAAAAAATACCAAATGAGCTCCAAAAATTATGAAAACTTCCAGATAACACTTTTAAATTATTTGGAAGAGATTGGTGAAGAAAAATCTTGATTTGGAGCTCGTTTAAAAATGGTAAAATGTAGGGGCATAAAAGGGCATTTTTGGAAGAAAAAATCCAAATAAATAGAAAACGGACTCGGATAATTTTGAAAACTTCCAGAACTCAATATTTTATTATTTTGGAAGTATTAAAAAAATAAAAATTGAATTTGGAGTCCGTTTGATATTTATTTGCATCCGGGGGGCAAAATGGTCATTTCACCCAAGCAACCGAAAAGGGCTTCTTTGGGCCTTTCAAAAAATCAGACTTGGGCTGGAAAAGAGAAGTGCTGGCCTGCCCAAGCCCAAAGGAAGGAGGAAGCTTCTGATTTTTCAATCAAATGGCTAAAAATGAAGAGTTAGTTAGAGATTCTCTTTGATCAAGCCATGGTGATTTAATTTCATTTAGAATATATCATATAACTTAGGATATTTCATTTCATTTAGAATATGCTAAGGCATTCAAATCATGTCATATCATTTAGGTTGCATTATATTATTTAGATTTTGCTATGTCATTTTATTTATGTCATGCATATACATATTCATTTCTTTTAAATGTTTTCAAAAAAAGATAACGATTTTCAATAAAATAAAGATATTCCCGAGTTAAAATAATTCATGAGTTCTCTGCCGGGTTTGCTGGGGAGGATATCATCAATTATTATTAATAACGGAATATCTTCTTTAAAAAGAGAATAGTTCGGAAAATTTTCCAAAACTAATAAAAATTTCTATATTTTGCCACGTTTGTTGGGGAATATAGGAAATTTTGAATTTATAAATTCCGGATCATTTTCAATAAAAAAATGGAATTATTTTTCTTTAAATTGGGAATTAATTTGAAATACTAAATTTAAAACCAATTTTTACCGAGACTTGAGATAACACACGATTAATAAGGTACCGATTTATACGGGCGTTGTGGGGGTGCTAATCCTTCCCCACACGTAACCGACTCCCGAACCCGCTTCTTTGATTTCTCTGGTTTAAAACGCAGACTTGAAATTGTTTTTTAAAATGTTTTAATTAATTTTTTAAAATATTTTATAAAACCGGTTTTAATAGGTGGCCGATCACACCTAGCTAAAAAAGATTGGTGGCGACTCCATGTCTTTTTTTTAAGGTCATTTTCAAAACCTTCATTTTTCTAGAGGAATTAAGTCGACTTTTCCTCGATTTTTTTTATGTCACATTTAACAAATAATAAAGTCTTGCGATGAGACTCGTTATTTTTTAGGTTGCGACACATACAATAATGAAGACGCAACTAGAAATGATGCAATTGCTCAAGATGATGCAAATGAAAATATCCATGAAGGATGTAAATGCTTCCTGACATGGTGTAGATGCAAAGCTCAATAAAGAGGTAAGTGCTCATGAATGATGCAAATGTCCTCGATTATTTTTCTAGACTTGGGCATAGCCTTTCCAATTCATTTTTCCTTTTCAAATCATAGTGTATCTTGAACACTCGTGCCCCATAAGAGATCATTCCCTTTTTAATCCTTGGCTATCTCTTTGCCCCAACAGTTTTCAAACTCTTATCGACAGAAGTTTGTTTGCCGAGTTCAATTTCTTCTTCTCATATCTGGAAGTCAAGGTTAACCCAGTAGTTCCATACCTTTGGGTTACAAAAAACCATTGTCTCATGTCAACATCAAAACTGGTTAGTTTAAAAATATTTTTATCTCTTTTATTTGTTTCCCCTTTTTAGAAAAAAATTGCTCATTTAATGAAAACTTCTGAGCCAAAAATATTAACCCCATAATGTGTGATGTACAAATCTCTTGAAGACTGATGATCTTCGTTAGAAATTTTTCTGCATGTCAATTTGGGTTTTTCAACTTGAATTCAAAGGCTTGGTACAATAGGATTTTGGTTGATTCCAAAAAAACTTCATAACAAGAAAAATGTATGTCCCTTTTAGGCTCACAAATGGAATAGGTTTTATAAAACATGAATTCCTTGAGAATCAAACAAATTCAACATTCTTTTAGTTTCCAAATCATGGCGGTTTGACAAGCATCAAGATTAGCCTGGATTTTCAAACTGGAAAGTTAATTTGGGAGGGAAAAAAGTCTCAGTTTTTGAAGTCAATCCTCCAAATGAGAGTTGAAGTTTTGGGGAATATTTAGGAATTACTGGATGTTCCTTGATTCTTTCAAGATGACTTCCTCTTACGTCATGGCTTTGATAATACCATGACTAGCATCAAAAATTTCCTTTTGTTTTGCTCTAGACTGCCCATTTTTGGGTTTTCACCCTACAGCTTCATGTTTCTTTCTTTCTTTCTCTTTCTTTTTTTTTTTCTTATTGTTCCACCATGCATTTGAGAATTCTAAATTCTTCCATAATAAAATGATAATTCGAAGAGATGGTATAAAATCTGAGGAAAAACTCTTCAAGTTAAATATCCACGCTTGATCAAAATGGACTTTTAAAGCACGTAACGTAGGCCAGGGTTTGGGGTTCAGAAAGAAAGGATAAATTGGCCCAAAATATGTATTTGAGGGCAATCAGATCAAGGATCATTTTTTGAGGAGGATTCCCTTTGAAACATTTGTCCCTTCTAGACTTCTCTTTCCTTCTTTTGACTTTTGCTCATTTTCTTCTTTGTTCTTGGCTTTCATTTCGCCATCCTTTTCATATTTTCCTTTTTTTCTTTTTTCTTCTTTTTTGTTTTGTTCTTGGCTTTCAATTCGCCATTTTTCTACATTTTCTTTTCCCTTTTTTCTTCCGCATCTCCATTTCGATAGGATGAGCTCGTACTTATTTGTGAGCTTAAATTACTTTATTTATGTCTTTAAGTTAGGACTTATTTCTCCATGATCTTTGAGAAGATCTTTCCTCGCATTTGTCCCCAGCGTTGAGGGTGATCCTTGATCAGGGTTCAAAGAAGAAAGAATTATTTTGGCTCAAAAGGGGTAACTATGGATAATTTCTTTTTGTGAAAGTGATATGAAAGATGATCATTTCTCATATCAAGCACAAATATTCTTATCGAAAAGTAATCCTCAGGGGAATAGATAATCAGAATTTCATTTTACACTTGGAATTATCCAAATTCTCATATGCATGATATCACAATTTTTCCCTTTTTTGTTTTTTTTACTACATGTCCCAATAATCCATGCGTTAATTCCCTCTTATCCACCATGTAACGATCATTTCTACATATGATGCCCCAATTTGATTAACCATGAGAATTCATATTATTACGAGGAACATCGCAAGTTTTTTTTTTTCTTGGTTGTCTGAAGTGATAAGAAAGAATATGGCCCAAAAATAGGTTTTTCTAGGACATGGGATAATTTGGTTTAGTCATTGTTCCCCGAGATGTCAATCATGAAGTGATGTTTGGGCAATATTTTGTGGTTATTGGAAAGGATGTGAATGGTTTTGGCACAACCTTGACACACATCAAATTACCACGATCTAGATTCTTGTAAGAATGTCTCACATATTTGAGTTTTCAAGGATTTCGAAAAGTTTACAAAAAACTTGTTTCTTTGTTCATAGTCTAGGCTAGAATCTACATCTTTCCTTATTTTGCAACGAAATTCATCGTTTATGCCCCTTGAAGTATTAGGTCTTTCAAGTGGTTTCGACTTAGGCATAGGAAAGCTCGAAAGAGAGGTGGGAAGGTATTGGGCCATTTCTAACAATGATCATCAATATTCTCGAGAAAAATAATTTTCTTTTAAAAATACATTATTAAGGATTTCTTCGGTGTTTTTTTTGGTAACTCAAATTATTGCTAAAAGTCAATATGACATAAAGCATTTAAAGCTCAAAACTTATTTATTTCATATAAATGTCAACATGAGACAAATGCTTCCATCATCACAGTGTATAGAACTACATGCATTAGAAATCCTAATATGACCATGCACCATTTTTTTATGACACTTGGCTTTCCCTTCTTCAAAACTTATCGAACCAGCCTTGATGAGATCCCTAACCTTATACTTCAAAGCTGGGCAGTTCTTTGTTGAGTGACCTTGATTGCCTGAATAATAATCACAATACTCATTAGTATCATACCAGCTCGGGTACGGGGGTTTCAGAGGCTCTAATTGCATGGGCGTCAGAAGGTGATTCTGAATGAGTTGAGGTAGCAGCTCACTATATGACACGGGAATCGGGTCAACTTGATTTCTATCTCACTTTCTATGCCCTATTTGATTGTTTCCAAGGGTGTTTGATTGATAGACATATATGAATGCTGATGTAGTTGCAGGTACTGGTTGGTAAAGATAAGAACCTTGAGAAACATTATTCGGGGTAAGGTAGAATGGCTGACACGAGGATGAATTGGGGATATGGGGCAAAGCCTTCCATAGCTTGGGAATCTTCCTCTTTCTCTTCGGGTGCCCCATTTCTCGAAGCGGTGAATGTCTTTTCTACTTCAAGCTTCCCATCTTTGATGGCATTCTCAATCATCTCCCATGAGATTATTATATCTGTAACATTTTTTCGTGGCATTGCCGACGAGTCTATTATAGTACGGGGCTGGCTGTGTATTTACAAAAAGGACAATGGTTTCCTTCTCAGTGAGGGGCGGTTGTATTTGAGTGGCCATGTCCTTCCACCTTTGGGCATACTCTTTTAAACTCTCAGTGGCCTTTTCCCTCATGCACTTGCTAAATCTATCCAAGAACGGATCTTGCTTCTACGGAGCTGATTATACCATCTGGTTGCTGACCCTGTTAGGCTGTCTTGAAAGCAATGAATGAGTAATTTGTCATCATCAGCGTACCCGGTCATCCTTCGATAGTACATAGTTAGGTGCGCAACGAGATCACTAGTTCCGTCATATTTCTCAAAGTTTGGCACTTTAAACTTGGGCGGGATTACCATATCAAGGACCAAGCTTAAATCTTTGGGATCGAGGCTTCTGAACCTCTCTACCCCTTCTACGGCCCTAAGTCTTTCCTCTAACAGCTGATACTTGCTTTGTGAATCTGCCGACTAAGCCTTCTTTAATTTAGCCATTTTCAACTTTGCCTGTTTGGCTGGATCATCTAAGTTCAGGATGTTGACGGGAGTAACTATGTTCTGAAAAGCCTGGCCATTTAACAGTATCGCCTCAATCTGACCCCTTTATGCCCCCGACCCTTCTTTGGTTGCCAAATTCATAGTGTATCCCTTTCCCTTGATTGCGGCGGACACCAGTTCCATGAGCTTGGTCATCTGTTTTCTAGATTCCTCTTGGGACCTTGCTGATTGTTCTTGTGACTTTGCCCATCGTTCTTGTAATTCTATTTGTGCTCTCTCCATTCTATCCAGTCTATTTTGCTGCTCATTATCCATGATCTTAGCATGTGTAATAAAGGTGCTCAGTAATTCTTATACCTCTGGTTTGGAAGAGAAACTTCTTCAAAGCTCTTAAAGCTAAGCCAATTTCTGTTTTATCCCCCAAATGTGTTTCATGATGAATGAGCTATTGGGAATGCACTACTTCGAGCTCATGCAAAAACATGATAATCAAAGTGCAATGGAAATAAAGAAAGAAGCAGCCGAAGTACAACAAGATCTTAGGCTTGTGTTTGCATAGGTTTATAACATTCAAAAACAATTAAATCACCCATATGATTTAGAAGGTACCTACTTAAGATATCGTAACCTTAAGTTGCAGATCCTAATCTCGAATCAAGATCTATAAAGCTTCCAACTCGTTCAAGACCACAAAAAGCACAATTATCCTTCCTCTAGAGCTAGTGCACACGAACAGCTGATGGATCCTTCTCTAAGGTATGGCGATTCACTTGTGCTAGCAAGTTGATCATAAGCTCACAATCAAAAGGTATATATTCTTGTATCTTTCTCCTTTAATCAATCTCACTCAATTAGGTGAAGAAGCAGCAAGAAGAACACCAAGATAGGAGGAATTGCGGCAAGCCTTAGGGAACTTAGGGAGGCTGCGATTTCAACTTTTTGCTAAGTTGGAGTTCTCTTCTTGAAACCAAACTTTTTTCTTAAGAAAAATCAGAATATCACAAGTAGAATAGAGCTTCATTGGGCAGCTACAACCTCTAAATATCATTATATAGTGGCACACACCCTAATCCTTATCTCCCTACGCTTGGCCGGCCATGTGTTACTTGTTGCACAAGATTTTCATTAATCCACTTGGACTTAAACTATTTAATTCTAAAATGGATCAATAAGCCCATTATATTATCTAATAATAATAATGGTCCAACAGTCTTAATGCCTTAAGTTGGGCCAACCATCCTTAGTGGACAGTCCTAAATTAGAATATCTTTCTAATTTTGTGATGTTTATTTATTGGATAGATTAATTTCTAAACAAAAGTAATTTAATTCTCAATTAAATTTTCTTTCTTCTCATGAATCAATTCATGTCATTAATCTATTAATATCATCTCATGATATTATTCCAATATAGTATAGTCAATCACAATTCACTTTGCACATCTATATGTCAAAGTCGACTACTACACTAGATAAGATTTCTTGATTCCTCTTATCTCATTAAGATATTGTCCTTGGATTTCTCAATCTCAATTATGTCTTAATTCATCTCATTTGAACTTCTTCAATTGAGTCCTTAATATAGATCTTTTATTCTATTATGTTTTACCTTAATAGAATACCATGTTTAATCCATTCATATCTGTTCTTATGTGTGTGACCCTCTAGGTTCCCAATATGTTGGAAATTATTATAAGTTAATCTCATTAACTTGTTATCATAGATCAAGAGCGGGATCTAGCAACCCATCATTACCACCCAAATATTGTGAAGTTAGCGTGACCTTTTAGAACTTTTCAGCAACCAGCCTGTCGGTGTAATACGATCCTTTCACCATATATCCCGGATAGCGCCTGAGCATGGTGCAGTGTCTACTCAAGATCAATCCATATTAGTTCTTTGCAACTTATGATTAACCTTATGAATTTAGAGAAACAACTTTCTCCTAAATCCATTATGCTTTGGCCAAAGACTTAATCAAGTTAATCGTAGTCAAGAACAAACGAGATATGTCTCCAATATCACAGCTGTCGCAACCCAAAGAAAATAAACATAACAACGACAAATACAAGTCTCATTGCAAGACTTTATTATTCGTTTTCCTTAGGCGTGACATTAAAAAAAACAAGGAAAAGTCGACTTAATTCCTCTAGAAAAATGAAGGTGTCGATACATGATCCCGGATCGCGGGGAACTCGTTCGAGTGAGGGGAAACAAAATCAGAGAAAAAGACGACTTAATTTCTCTAGATTGAAATGAAAGGTCGAGGGTATGAAAACGGCCTCGTAAAAAGACATGGAGTTGCCACCAATCTTTTTTAGCTAGGTGTGATCAGCCACCTAAGAAAACGGTTTTAATAAAACATTTTAAAATTAATTAAAACATTTTTAAAACCAATTTCAAGTCTATGTTATAAACCAGAGAAATCAAAGAAACAGGTTCCGGAGTCGGTTACGTGCGGGGAAGGATTAGCACCCCCACAACGCCCGTGTAAATCGGTACCTTGTTAATCGTGTGTTATCTCAAGTCTCGGTAAAAAAGTTGGTTTTTAATTTAGTATTTCAAGTTAATTCCCAATTTTAAAAAAAATAATTCCATTTCTAATCGAAAATGATCCGGAATTTATTAATTCAAAATTTTCCTATATTCCCCGACAAAATCGACAAAATATAAAAAATTTTATTCATTTGGAAAACTTTCCGAATCATTCTCGTTTTTTTAAAGAAAGATATTCCTTTATTAATGATAATTGATGATAATCCCTCCAGCAAACCCGGTAGAGAACTCATGAATTATTTTAACTCGGGAATATCTTTATTTTTTATTGAAAATCTATTATTTTTTTTCAAAAACATTTTAAAAATATGAACATGTATGACATAATAAAATGACATGGCAAATCTATATAATATAATGCATCGTAAATGATATGACACAATTCAAATGACATAGTATATTCTAGGTAAAATATAAAAAAAAAAAAAAAAATCCTAAGTATCATGGTATATTCTAAATGAGATAAAATGATTTAAATGACATGCCATTCTAAATGATATGGCATATTTTAAATGACATGGCATGTTATAAATGAAATAACCTAAATGACATGGAATATGATCTAAATGACAAGAAATGACATGGAATTAAAATAATGCTAACATATAATATGCATGAAAATACTAATAAAAATAATAATGCATGAACATAGTATATGCTAAACAATGTGACAAAAATAACAAAATAAAAATCATAGGATATTATGAAACATTAAAAATTATATGGCAAACAAATATAAGATCATAAAATGTGAAGTAAAATAATAACAATATCATGGAAAATATCATAGAAAAAATCATACATTTAAATAAAATGCATGAACATGGAAAATGCAATGCATGAAAAATGTATTTTTTTCCTTTAATTAAAGAAATCCGTATATCTAAAAAGATATCCGGATACCTTAGGAAAATGTGTCAAATTAGATTTTCTAAAAAAACGAAACTTTGTGATTGTTTGAAAATAATTTTGAAGAAAAATTTGAATAAAAATTAAAACCCTCATTAAACCCTTTTAAAAAGGCTCTAATTTCTTAAGTTTAAAATCCCGGACTTAACTACCCTTAACCCTAGATTTATAAAATTATTTTCAGAGTTTAAAAAGGCTTAGAAACTACCCTAAGATAGTAGCTAAATCTTCGAACTAACCCCCTCTAAATTCCTTAGCCAAATTCAACCCTTATTCCTCTTTTGATTTCAAATCTGCCTCTACTGTCCAGTTTTGCCACACCATTTTTTAGCCTATTTTTAAAATTTCTAAAAGTTCTAAAAAACATACTGGAGACTCAAAACATGTAGATCTACATGGAAAAAAATTGGCTTAATTTTTTGATTAAAGATGACTGCCCAGAAAAATTGGAGATGTTCGAGTACTGGGTGAAAAAAAACTGTTTGTCAAAACACATTTTTTTGCCTTTGATAAATTCATTCAAAAACCAAAATGGAAATTGTTGGAAGTCATCCTAAAGACCTAAGGACAGTAGTTAAACATTTTAAAAGCCTTGGACAAAATTGGTTAAGTAAAAAAAAATCACAAAGGTAGAAAGATCAATTTGGCAATTCCTTAATTTTCCACAAGTATGCTCTAAAGAGCATGACTTTGAGCCATTAATTGGCCTAAGTCACAAATCAAGTGGCAATGACATGGAGTGCATGAACATACATCAAATGAAATGTATGAAATGCATGGTCTAAAGGTCTAAATGGTAAAGGAAATGCATGACAATTCATGGCAACCTAAATGCCTAGCATGAATTTGCATGGCAATAAATGCTATCCTAACTCTATATGCATGCAATGCTTGATAATGTAAATGTGACTAGGACCTAATATGTTATAAATATGCATGAAAATGAATGTGACCTAAGACCTAAATAGCATATTAATGCATGACAATACCAATGTGATTTAAGACTCAATATGCATGGCAATACCAATATGGCCTAGACCTAAAATGTAGTGAGCATGCCTAGCAATACTATGAACATATAATGACTCATGAAATTAATGTCAATGCTGGAACAAACAGTATCTAATACACCATTTCAAGATATGATAATGCAAAGCATGTTACCTAAACAACAATACAAATGCATGAGAAGGCAATGAATGCATGAAGAGGCCAAATGATCACATGAGACTCTAATGCAATCCTATTTAGTAAATGATATAAGTACATGACAAACCATATTAAAATGCATAATTTCATGAAATTTTATATAACATATAACATACCAAAATCTAAATGCACAAGCTCATGACATGGAAATGCAAACAAGTTAAGAAACAAAAGAAAAATGCACATGCAAGGCAAACAAGTATGGTATTGCCGAATGGTCATTTATCAATATGATGGCATTTTTATCATAGCATTTTCATAAACACAAGACATACTAAAATCAGAATATGCGAGTTCATGACATGGAGATGTAAACAAACTAAGAAGCAAAAGAAAAATGCACATGCAAGGCAAACATGGTATGACCGAATATGCATGAAACAAAACTATGAAAATGCAAACATGAAATACATGGTACATGAAAAAAATGCACAACATGGATATATGAACAACAATGGCCGAATATGCAAGGATGCAATATCAAGCATAGAAATGAAATATAACACATATAGCATAGAAAATAATGTAAAGAAAATGTATACACAAGATTTAACATAGACATGCAGAAATTATAAGTAAAACAAGTAAGTAGAACAAGGAAAGTTAAGCTCCATGGATGGTATCAAATGGGCATAGCCTCTCACCAAACCATAATCACTTGGTCTTGCCAAGATCATGAAGCCTTTCCATCTCATCAAAACAGAAAATAAACTATGTAAAACAGAAAATAAGGTAAGCTTCATGGATGGTGTCAAATGGGCATAGCCTCTCACCAAACCATATTCACTTGGTCTAGCCAAGATCATGTAGCCATTTCAACCTTTTTTTGCTTCATATTTTGTAAAAATCAGAACCTTAGAATACTTTAAAAAAACTTGTATAAATCATTTTTTCACAAAAACATGCAAGGAAGAAAGAAAAGAAAAAAAAAAACAAGGCAGAAAAATGAGCTATTCGGCCATAGCATGGAACTCCAAGAAAAAAAAATTATTTCCACCATTTTAAAGAAGAAGAAGATAGTGAAAACATGAAGAAACATTAAAAAACTTTATTTCTAAGAAAAATGTTGCAGGAAAACATGATAGAAAAACCAAGAAAACACCATGAAAATGAAGAAGAAAGCTAGACTAGAACTTGGCTAGAGATGACTACCTTCAAACTCTCCAATGAAAACCATTTTTTTATTTCTTTCAAAACCTTTTTTCTTGCCAAATTAGCTACTGTTTTCCAGCCAAAAACCTCTGAAAAAATGAAACTCCCCTTTTCCCTTTATCCTTGGCCGAATCCCTCCTTAGCCATTGGATGAGAATTGCACTTTTTCTCCCCCAATCTTGGCCATTAGATGTAGATATTTTGATGACAACATAAAAATGCCATATTTCCAATTGATTCCAGCCCTTAACATGTGTACTCAGCTCTTGTATTAACCTTAGCCATTAGATGCAAAAGAGGACCAATCCCATGCACTCACTTGCTTGCCCCTATTGAATGCCTACCCTTGGATGAGTTGTGCTCTTCCATTCTTGGTCATTGGATGAAGCCAACATAAAAATGATATCTTGTAGATTAAATCCAGCCCTCAACATGTGTACTCAGCCCTTGTAGATGGCCTAAGCCATTGGATGAAAAGGGATAATCCCATGCACTCCCTTGCTCAAACGAATTGATGCTCACCCTTGGATGAATTGTGCTCATCTTTTTTCTTCCATTCTTGGCCATTAGATGAGGGTTATTTTATGACAAATAAAAATGTCATTTTGGCATTTAAACTTGGCCATTGGATGGTGCATTCAACTTTCCTACAAGGCACCTAAGCCATTGGATGAAGGGGGGACCATTTGCAAGGTGTTAGTGATAGCATGTGGCATGATAGTGACTAGGGAATTAAATTGCTCAAGCTTCCTTATTCTCCTCTATGTTGGCTGACCAAAGGAAGAAAAAATCCCAGCAATTTCTTCATCTTTCATATTTTCCTCAATTACCAATTTGCCCTTTTTGGTTTCCTTGGTGAAATGACCTTTTTGCCCCCCGAACTTAAATAAATAGCAAACGGACTCCAAATTCGAATTTTCTTTTTTCAATACTTCCGAAATAATAAAAAATGAAATTCTGGAAGTTTTCAAAACTTTTTGAGTCCATTTGCTATTTATTTTGGATTTATTTTCGAAATTACCCCTTTTATGCACCCGAACTTTACCATTTTTTAAACGAGCTCCGAATCCAAATTTTTCTTCACCAATCTCTTCCAAATAATTTAAAAATCTGATCTAGAAGTTTTCATAATTTTTGGAGCTCATTTGCTATTTTTTCGGGATTTATCTGCTTGAATTACTGCATAGGGGACCCGATATTTGGCCATTTTGCAAACAAACTCCGAATCAAGATTTTCTTTCACCAATCTCTTCCAAATAATTTAAAAATGAGATTTGAAAATTTTCAGAATTTTTTGAGTTCATTTGCTATTTTTTCGAGATTTATCTGCTTGAATTACTACATAGGGGACTCGGTATTTGGCCATTTTGCAAACGAACTCCGTATCAAGATTTTATTTCGCCAATCTCTTCCAAATAATTTAAAAATGATATTTGAAAATTTTCATAATTTTTCGAGTTCATTTGCTATTTTTTCGGGATTTATCTGCTTGAATTACTGCATAGGGGACCTGGTATTTGGCCATTTTGCAAATGAACTCCGAATGAAGATTTTCTTTTGCCAATCTCTTCCAAATGATTTAAAAATGAGATTTGCAAATTTTCAGAATTTTTGGAGTTCATTTGCTATTTTTCCCATATTTTCCAATTTTGCCCTTTTGCCTCCGAAACCCGGTTTTGCTCAAAACAAGTCCGATTTTCAGATTTTCTTCAAATTGAGCCTTGGGCTATCCTTGTTTAAGCATTTCTCATCAATTAAGGGCTTTAGATCTTCCGAATTAGGCCATTTCTGCAATTTTTCCAAATTTCACCGAAATCCACCAAAAATCCTAATCCTCGGTTTTCTTCCGAATTGACTTTTTTATCAGTTATTCTTCCAAATGGCTTCTCCATTACCCGTAGTCAGTGCTTATCTTTCATTTGAGACCTTCAATTCTGACCAATTTGATTGTTTAAGCACTTTTCCCTAAATTTCTCGAATTAGGGTTTCCTTTCTACTGAATCTCGTAACCCAACTTTCGAACTCCATATCTTTCAATGTAGACCTCGGATTATCAAAATTCTTTCACCGTTTTTCAATTGAACCTCAAATCTTGATTTTGAAAGTGTGTTGACTTTTTCAATAGTTGACTTTTTTGGGGTTGACTTTTTCGGGGTTGACTTTTTTTGAGGTTGACTTTTTTTTTAGTTTGGCTTTTTCTGTCTGCTTTCTTAAACTAAGCCTCGAAGTACCACCTGCAGGATGAGAAAAGCCTTTTAGCATTCAGAAACATCAATTTAGGAAGAAAATGTACCTGATTTAGGGGTCCGGTCAAAATTAGGTGTCTACAACAGGGAGTGGTGAATCCTATCTGGATAACTCATTCATCTTCGTATGGTTCATTTCATACCAAATAACACCCTACCATAAGCATCACTCATGTTTGGGACCCGTTCGTGATAAAATCTAAGTATGACACTCTCCATACAAGATGACCTGGTATCACAAGTCTAACGACTAATTCACATGACTGGTACTAAGAGAACATGATCATAGACACTAGAGTGATATATTACCAAATGAAGTTCTCTTGGCGGGCCATGTTCAGTGAACTTGTTCAACAGACAAGCACCTATATGTTATCCCAAGTATCCCATACTTCAACCTATATGAGATCGGTTGCTTACTTCATAAGTAAGAAGGCTTAACATATACCAGTCTTTGAGCTTAGCCAATGCCCCGTCATGGCAATACGATGACCAGGAATAGTTTGAGGAACAAGGCTTTGATGCATAAGGATCTCATAATTATAACTCTTTATAATTCCTTAGCAAGGCCATTATGTTCCATGGGTTTCATCCAATTAGTACTTAATAATTCCTTATTATTGTACTAACATGAAGGAAAACCTTGTATCACTATAATCATAGTGAAGGGTATGCTTTATTGACTGTGTATCCCAAGCTCAATCTGATTAGCTCTAGGGCATACACCAACATGAGCCATGAATGTCGTGAATGTAACACGATCCCATATGATGCATGTAAAGAATAAACAAATTAATGCATGAACATATATAGTGAGTGATCAAGTATGTCACAAATGCATTCTTCAATGAATTACCATACATGTTATGAATGCAACACGATGTCAATATGATGCATGTAAAGAATAAATAAATTGATACACCGATATATACAGAGAATAACCATATATGTCACAAATATATTCTACAATGAATGACCATGCATGTTATGACTGCAACATGATGCCAATTGATGCATGTAAAGAATAAACAAATTAATGCATGAACATATATAGAGAGATCATGTTGACTATGTATGTTATAAATGCAACACGATGCCAATATGATGCATGTAAAGAATAAACAAATTAATGCATTTACATATACAAAGAAATCATACTGAATATGTATGTCATGAATGCAACCTGATGCCAACATGATGCATATAAAGAATAAATGAATTAACACACGGGTATATACAAAAAAATTATTCAATGATTAGACGAAGTTGTGGGACCAATCTTGATTATTCAAAATTCTCATTATGCTTCTGTTCTATCTGATTGATGGAAACTCAATTAAGAGTTGTAAACCCAAGTGCAGGTTATGTTCAAGTAATAAATTCTCGGGTGTCCGAGGTCGAACCACAGGGAAGCGTATTAGTAAGTATAAGTTTATAAATATATAAGAAAAAGAAAATAAACAAGATATTAGGGAATCAATAACAAAGAAAGTAAACAAGATATTAGAGAACAAAATAAACAAAATAACATAAAAGCAATTAAACAAGATATAAAAAAAACAATAAGAAAAGATGTTGAGGTTAGAGAATCCACTCTTGGTGTTATGCTAAGATTAATCTTGTTTTATTACACAATTGAAATCCACACATAAGGGAGGTTCCAACCGGAAGGTTTAGCAATTCAGTCCAAATTGTCCAACGTCCATAGCATATGATATTATGTTCATTTGGTGTCCTCAAAACTCACAAAAAGAGTCCAAGCATTCCTTATGCCAAGGTATATGTCTACAACAAATCAAGGTTATGAAACCAAGCATTTACTGTGCCATTTTCATTGTCAATAATGAATCAAGATCTCTACTTTGCAAGTATGATTTTAAACCAAAAGAAAATATTATCTACACTAGTGTTTATAAATGATGATTCATTTTAGCTCATGTTGAAGAGACTAACCTTAGCATTTACCAAGAGCTTCACCTCATCACCTCAACAATATGATTAGCAACACATACTAGATATGAATAAAATGAAAAGAAATGTAAGAAACATAAGTAAAGAAAAAGAAAACTAGAGAAAGGAAAGAAGAAGAAAACTTAGAGAATTTTATTACAATGGCAAATATCCTACCAATGTATAATGTATCCTAATACTCATCCAAGGCCCTCTATTTATACACATTTTGGAGGGCTAAATGACAAGAGACAAGCTTTACAAATTTCAAAGGTAGGTATAATAGGTGGGTGCATTTTTCTAACAATTTTCGTCATATTGTATGACCATTCTGATCAGCCAGCTTGATGGTCGATTTTGGCAATGTTGGAGGCTCGATCTGATAAAATGGTCTTCTAGAAAAATATACCCCTATCAGTTACGGATCCATAGCCGTTGGAATCAGATCATTTGCGCACGTGGATCGGAAGATATGGTCAAAATACCAAAACGGTGCAGAACAGACGTCATTGCACATCAGCCAACTTGATGGTCGATTTCGCTAGGGAAAACGACTCCGTTTCAAGAAGTGTAAAACATGAAAAAGATAGATATGCCTCTTAGCTTTGCAGGGATACAAAGTTCAGCCTTATTGCTTCAGTGAAACTCGAGATATAGCTGATATGGCAAAAGGTATCGGAACTGGAACTGAACTGGATTTGCCCTTAATTCTAGTAATCTGAAATCACTCAAAGAAACTTGTGAAAAACACCAAATTACATAAAAATATAAAAGATTATAAACACAATTAGACTAAACAATAATAACTCGTATTTGACACAAAACAATAATAAAACATAACTAAAAACTATATAATTATACGAGTTATCACACCCCCATACTTAGATTGTTGCTAGTCCCTAGCAACGACTCAATAAAAATAAAATAAGAAAATCTAATCTAATCCATTTTCGTAGGAAATCACGGTGGCACTTAGCATGTGACACAAGCCTTTAAACCCCTAGGTGTCCCTAGTGGACGAGTTTAGTCTCGTGAGGGTTTACTAGGACGATACCCACAAACATTGAAGACATAAGAAAAACTAAAAATAATAATTATAACTAATCCTTCCAATATAAATTAGAGATAATCATTGGACAAGTCTTAAAAACTAATCAATAGCTTAAAGAAATTCACAAAAAATCTTGCTTGAATGTAAATAAATGAGTTAAGCCAATATTAACATAACATATTTCAATCAAAATAGTGTATATTCAAACTTAATCTCAACTTCTCACATGGGATACTCTCTTGATTTTCACTCTTTAAAGTAGTGGTAAAGTGTTTACACTCAATCAATCTCATGAAAACACTTCTACCATATGCTTGCTTGTCCACCTATTCTCCACTATTTAGATCATACAACTTCATAAATCAAGAGGTCTTTATTCAAGGTTGTAATGGGGCCAAAGGGTTATAATGTGGTTAAAGAACAAAAGGATAAAGATATCACAAAGGTTCCAAAGAGTTCATAGATTTTAGAGACATAATAAGATCATACAAATAAAACTTCTCAAAACTCTTATAAAGCACATAATAACATAGGCTAAATATTCATGTTGAGCCTTTGCATCATTCTAACCAACTTTGTAACATCTTTTTCTAGAAGTTCAAGAGAAGATTTTTTTTTTTTTTTTTTAATATGGGAATGTATTTGACAATGATCCCTTTCTTTTTCTCTTGACTTTTTCTTTTCTTTTCTTCCCCCACACTTATCTTTTGTTTCTAACCCAAATTTTCAAATAAAAATATCCCTTGTTTTTTTTGCAATATGTCTCAAAATATAAAATTCATCTTTAGAACAAGGGTAAGGATATAAGCATATTTAGGCTAGGTGTAAGTTGTGGTTACCAATAAAACATCATATTTAATGTAGGCTCAAATTGGCTCACTAGTGGGGATGTTCTCGTAGAACATTAATAATGGATGGCTGTTTGGCTTTGGTTATAATCCTAATGCCTCTATCATATTCATGTTGTCACATGTATCAATATAGTCTCAAACGGTTTAAAGCAAGTTCTAGAGAATCATGTAATCATAAGAGCACTCAAGAAAGAAATTAGATTGATTTGTATAATGCATCAATCATTATAGGCTCAAAAACTCACAAAGATGATTATACAAGTCAGATTAAGTCTAAACATGCTTCTTTCTCAATCAACATATCATATTAACATTGGCTCATAAAAAGGTTGACATCAAGCTCAATTCTCATGAAAATCTTCTCACTAATAAATCTGTTTTAGACTTATGCAATTCATATCTCATCATTGTATTGAAAGTAACTAAAAAAAAACACACTAAGTCTAAACATGCTTTTTTTTTTTTTTTTTTTTTTTGTTTTTTTTTAAGAAGAAGATTAAATCAAACTGACAAGGTATGTCTCAAGTCTCCCTTACTCAGACCTTGTTCAGAATGAATACTTCTAAATGTCTTAAAACACAACAAATTTTTTTTTTTTTTTTTAGCAAAATATGTCCCTTACCCCCTACTAAAATATGACATTGTCCCCAATGTCAAATTTTAAAGGTAGAATTTAGGAGATATTACCTGCAGAGGTTGCTAACCACTTATTATAACTGAGACACAACAAGCAAAATGTTAGATAATGTCACAAAGACAAAGTGCAATCCACTCCTTGCTCGTCCATATCTCTTTTTCTTTTTCCGAGCGTTTGCGAAACAACCGTAGCAGATAAACACTCATAAGCTTGTAGCTTTTTGAGTAAATCTTCAATGGTTGTAGCAGAAATTATGGTTCTCCTTGCCTCTGAAAACATGAATCCATTATCCACAGCATTATCTAAATATGAAAGTAAATTACTAAAATAACCATTAATATTAAGCAAACCAATGGGTTTCTTATTTGTGACCAAAGATGACCAAGAAGCCACGCAAGCTATTTCTTCCAATGTACCCAGACCTCCTGGTAAGGCAATGAATGCATCGGCAGAATGGTACATGATTGTTATCCGTTCAGGGATACTCCAGACTTGTATTTCCTTACCCACGGTAGGTCCACAAAAATCTGTGAATAGTTTTGGCACGATTCCTAGAACTGGACTTCCTCCGGCGTGTGCTGCTGTAGCGACTGCTCCCATTAAACCCGTACTACCGCCTCCATAAATCAAGTGGATCTTTTGTTGGGCAAGTATTACTCCAACTCTTATGGCTTCATCAGCGAATATGTTATTTTTCCCTGGATAAGCACCTCCAAAGACACAAATTTTTTTAATGCGCTGGGACGAAGTGCTTTCCATTTTTTTTTTCTTTTTCGAGTGCCTGAAAGAGAATGAGTACATGGTGTAATATATAGAGGACTGAGTAGTGAATCAGACAAGAGTAATAATGTCGCCGAAAGTGTATTTGACCTGTCAGAAGAAAATGTTAACCTAACAAAAGATTTTTGCGTGATTTCAGGAAGAAAATCAAAAAGAGAAGAAAAATCAACCGTAAAAGTCAAAAGTAATAATGTCGCCGAAAGTGTATTTGGCATCTTCCTCTGGTTTTACGTCCAGAAACGGCTTAAACGCCTTCTATGAGTCGAGGATATGCTTCCCATCCAGTTTTCTTACAAGCTGGCAAACAGGGTCTTTTATCATCAGATTCCCAAGATGTTGCCATTCCCTTTGGAATTGCGGCCATAAATCAAGAATTTCTCTTTGTACGTCTCCACTAGGATGCGTCTCAAGAGAAAGTTGGATATTACCCAAATTCTCCTTACTCAGTCCATCCTTAATGAATTCAATTTTATCATCTCGATTAGAGGACGGAATCCCAATAGAACGACATTTACCGTTACACGTCCATCGTGCACACTTGTGGCAATTTGAACTCATGCGCTTTGCTCGTCGCTTCTTTGCATAAGTGCTTCTACCTGTACCTGGTAAATGCAAAACAGGAAGATATTCATCTTCACGTACCTTGGCTTCAATTATCCAACGTATGTCTTCAGGAATCCCTTTGTTCATAAGCATTCTTAATCTTTCTAATCGAACTTGGTAAAGCTTCAGTAAAATATTCCGAGGAAAAGGAGGAAATCGTTTCTGCAATCTTTTGAGAATATCATCCATCCTGAAAAAAAAATGAAATAAAATAAAATGAAAGAGAAATTTATATACAATATCAGTTTTGTGGGTAGCTGATGGAACCGACTTAAATAATCACGGAGTACCGTTATCCGCCATTTAACCGGGGTAAAAAAAAAATTATATTTACATCTAGTTATTTTCAAAACAAGGATCAGAAAGAAAAACAACCTCTTCTTGAGTAACATGATTTTCCAAAAAGAGTTTGAGTCTTTGTCCATTTACCTTGAATACGTTACCATTTTGAGGATTCTCAATGTCAACTGCTCCATAATGATACACATGCTTAACCACAAATGGGCCAGTCCATCTTGATCTCAACTTACCAGGAAATATGTGAAGTCTAGAATTATAAAGTAGAACTTTTTGCCCAACATTAAATGTTTTTCTTGAAATTAACTTGTCATGAAAGGCTTTAGTTCTTTCTTTATGAATTTTAGAATTCTCATATGCATCATTTCTGAGTTCCTCAAGTTCATTTATTTGTAATTTTCGTAAATTAGAAGCGTCATCAAGGTTTGAGTTGAACATTTTAATGGCCCAATATGCTTTATGCTCAAGTTCCACAGGTAAATGACAAGGTTTTCCATAAACTAGCCTATAAGGAGACATGCCCAATGCTGTTTTAAAAGCTGTTCGATAGGCCCATAATGCATCGTTAAGTCTAAGAGACCAATCTTTGCGATTTGGATTAACTGTCTTTTCCAAAATTTGTTTAATCTCCCTATTTGCTAATTCTACCTGTCCATTTGTCTGCGGGTGATAAGGGGTTGCAACTTTGTGTGTAATGGCATATTTCTTCATTAATGTTTCAAAAACCTTGTTGCAAAAATGTGTTCCCCCATCGCTTATGATAGATCGAGGAATTCCAAATCGACTCAAAATATTTTCTTTTAAAAATTTAATCACTGTTTTGTGATCATTATTTCGACATGGAATTGCCTCTATCCACTTTGAAACATAATCTATTGCAACTAAAATGTATAAGAAACCAAAAGATGGTGGAAATGGTCCCATGAAATCAATACCCCAACAGTCAAAAATTTCAATTACAAGAATTGGGTTCAAAGGCATCATGTTTCTTTTCGAAATGGAACCTAATTTTTGACAACTTTCACATGACTTGCAAAAATTATGTGCATCTTTGAACAAAGTTGGCCAGTAAAATCCACACTGTAAAATTTTTGCAGCAGTTTTCTTTGATGAAAAATGACCACCACATGCCTCGGAATGACAAAACTTAATTACACTACTTACCTCATTGTCGGGAATGCATCTTCGAAAAATCTGATCAGGACAATATTTGAACAAGTAAGGGTCATCCCAATAGAACTTCTTTACCTCATTCAGAAACTTCCTTTTATCTTGGGTGCTCCATTGAGAAGGAATTTTTCCTGTAGCAAGAAAATTAGCAATGTCAGCAAACCAAGGTGTCGTGGAGACAATTAGAAGTTGTTCATCAGGAAAAGTATCATTTATTGGTGAGGTTCCAAAAGATTCATCACAAACAAGTCTTGATAAATGATCAGCCACCACATTTTCTACTCCTTTTTTATCTCGAATGGTGATGTCAAATTCTTGCAGCAAAAGGATCCACCTCAGCAACCTAGGTTTTGCATCCTTCTTAGAGAGAAGATATTTTAAAGCTGCATGATCACTAAAGACAACAATTGATGATCCAACAAGGTAAGATCTGAATTTATCCAATGCAAAAACAACTGCAAGTAATTCCTTTTCTGTAGTGGAATAATTCATTTGGGCTCTATTTAAAGTTTTACTTGCATAGTAAATTACATGTGGTTTATTATCTTTCCTTTGTCCTAACACAGCACCAACAGCATAGTCACTAGCATCACACATTATTTCAAATGGTAAAGACCAATCAGGAGATCTCATAATAGGAGCAGTAGTGAGCATATTTTTGAGTTTTTCAAAAGCATCTTCACAATCTTTAGTCCATTCAAATGCAGTGTCTTTCATTAAAAGATTACATAGAGGTTTAGATATCGTGCTAAAATCTTTTATGAATCTTCTATAAAAACCTGCATGTCCCAAGAATGACCTAATGTCCTTTACTGTCTTTGGTGTGGGTAGATTAGCAATCAATTCAAGTTTTGACTTGTCTACCTCAATCCCTTTTGCAGAAACAATGTGACCTAGTACAATACCTTTAGTGACCATGAAATGACATTTTTCCCAATTAAGAACAAGATTTTTTTCTTCACACCTAATCAATACATTTTTCAAATTGGCTAAGCAATCATCAAATGAATCACCAGAAACAGGAAAATCATCCATGAAAATCTCAAGATTACGTTCAATCATGTCACTAAAAATGCTAAGCATGCATCTTTGAAATGTGGCAGGGGCGTTACATAATCCAAATGGCATTCTACGATATGCAAAAGTACCAAAAGGACATGTAAAAGTGGTTTTCTCTTGGTCCTCAAGTGCAATGGCAATTTGATTATACCCAGAATATCCATCTAGAAAACAATAAAACTCATGCCCTGCAACTCTTTCTAAGATTTGATCCATGAAAGGCAAAGGGAAATGATCTTTCCTCGTCACTGAGTTAAGTTTCCTATAGTCAATGCACATGCGCCAACCAGTAACAGTCCTAGCTGGAATTAATTCATTGTTTTCATTTTTAACTACAGTAACTCCAGATTTCTTAGGTACGACTTGAGTAGGACTTACCCATTTGCTATCAGAGATAGGATAAATGATTCCATTATCTAGAAGTTTAATGACTTCATTTCTCACTACTTCTTTCATATTAGGATTAAGCCTTCGTTGCATTTGTCTAGAGGGTTTAGCATTTTCCTCTAAATAAATATTATGTGTGCAGATTAATGGGCTTATTCCCTTTATGTCAGCTAAGGTCCATCCTAATGCATTTTTGTGCATCTTCAAAAGTTGTAACAACTTACCTTCTTGTAGTTCATCAAGATGTGAAGAAATTATGACTGGAAAAGTTTCACTCTCACCCAAAAAGGAATATTTTAGCTCGGATGGCAATGGTTTTAACTCCAGCTTGGGTGGTTCAATAGTTGATGGTACAGTGACATTTGTAAGTGATGGTAGTTCCTCAAACTTTTGTTTCCAACAATGCTTATCCTGAAAAGATTTTAACAAAGAATCAGTGTGTGAAATTTCTGAAGCATTATCAAACTCATATTCAATTAAATAAGCTTCTAAAGGATCATGGAATGTGGTAGTGGTGAGATGTTCATGAACAAGTTCTTCAATGAAATCCACTTCATGTACTTCTGAATTATCACCAGGTTGCTTACAAATGTTGAACACATTTAATTCTAAAGTCATATTTCCAAAAGAAATGTTCAACATACCATTCCTGCAATTTATCAGAGCATTAGAAGTTGCAAGAAATGGACGGCCTAATATAACAGGAATTTGAACATTTGGATTTGAAACAGGATGTGTGTCCAAAACAATAAAATCAACAGGGAAGTAAAAATTATCAATTTGAACCAAAACATCTTCAACTATCCCTCGAGGAATTTTTACAGAACGATCAGCTAGTTGAAGTGTAACAGGTGTTTCCTTGAGTTCACCTAAACCTAACTGTTGATAAACAGAAAAAGGCAAAAGATTAACACTAGCACCAAGATCAAGCAATGCACGTTCTATTCTAGTGTTTCCAATGATGCATGAGATTGTTGGACATCCAGGATCTTTGAATTTTGGTGGAGTAAGGTGCTGAATGATTGAGCTCACACTTTCCGTCAAAAATGCTTTCTTTTGTACATTATGTTTCCTTTTAACTGTGCACATGTCCTTCAAAAATTTAGCATAAGATGGAACTTGTTTGATTGCATCCAATAAAGGAATGTTAATCTTAACTTGTTTGAAAAGTTCATAAATTTCTGCATTTTGATTCAAATTCTTTATTGTTTGCAACCTTTGAGGAAAAGGAGCAGGATGCATACCTTTTTCTTTGTCCAAATTTTCAAGAAGTTCAGACTTACCATCATCCTTACCATTACTTTTCGGAGGGGAAAGAGGATCTTGGTCTTTTGATGGAGTGTTTTTGTCAATTGCCTTTCCACTTCGAAGAGTTGTGATAGAACTGGCATTTTCCTGTTGAGTTTCATTGGAGCAAGAAACAAGACATTGAGTAGAAGGGTTAGGCTGAGGTTGAGCAGGAAACTTACCTTTTTCTTGAGTGCGTAATGAAGCTGTCAATGTGGACAAGGTGTTTTTGATCTCATTGATGTCCTGTGAAGTCCGGCTATTCACATTTGCTTGTGTTTGCATGAATGCTTGCAATGTCTCTTCCAAGGTTTGTACACGTGAAGGTTGATATGAAAAAGTGTTGCCCGGCTTTTGAGATTGTGGTACCTGAACATGATTATTATTCCGCCAACTGAAGTTGGGATGATTTCTCCATTCAGGGTTATACGTTTCAGAGTAAGGAGAAGGAAAAGGTTTTTTAAATGTGTTTATGGAATTTACTTGATCATGCAACGCTTCTTTAAGAATGGGAATGTTTGGACATTCAGAAGTGGGATGTCCCATGATTTCACAAATTCCACAACTTTCTTCATTTTTAACCGTTTTGACTTCTTTTACTTCTCTAAGTTTCATGGCTTCAATCTTTCTAGCCAAATTAGCTACTTTAGCTTTTATCTCATCTTCTTGACTAAAATGATATTTTCCTCTGTTAGAAACAACATTAGATCTATTGGAACTTTCAGAGGAATTATCTGTGTGCCAGGCTTGAGAGTTATCTGCCAAATGGTCTAAGTAGTCAAAGGCTTCTTCAGGTTCTTTTTCTAGAAACTCACCGTTACACATTGTTTCAACAAATTGTTTAGTTTCGGGAGTTAAACTTTCATAAAAGAAACTAATAAGACGCCATTTTTCAAAACCATGATGTGGACAAGAACTTAACAAATCTTTAAAACGATCCCAGCACTGAAAAAATGCTTCATTTTGATTTTGATTGAAATTTTGAATCTGTCTTTTCAAAGCAGTAGTTTTATGTGCTGGGAAAAATTTCTTTAGAAACTCAGTTTGTAATTCTTGCCATGTGCCAATTGACCTTGGTTTTAAATTATGAAGCCAAATTTTTGCTTTATCTTTTAAAGAAAAAGGAAATAATTTTAGCTTGACAATTTCATTTGTACATTGTTGGTCATTAAAGGTGACACATACATCTTCGAAGTCTTTTAGAAACGAGTAAGCACTTTCCGATTCCAACCCATAGAAATTTGGAAGCAAAGCTATCATACCTGGTTTAAAACGAAAGTTGTTTGCATTGAGAGGAAAAATAAAACAAGAGGGTGATGAGCTTCGAGTTGGTTGCAAGTAGTCACGCATGGTGCGTACTTGTCTGTTCTCATCTTCAGCATGAACACTTTCATTGTCAGCCATGGTAGGAGTTGTATTAGAAAGATTACCTGAAAAAGTTTCACAATAAAATCTAACTAAACGACGAGATCTAAAATCACGTCGCCAAACAAGCATAAAACAAAGTTAATATACAAAATTAGGCGGTATAACCAGCCAATAAAAATAAATTAGGCGGTATAACCAGCCAATAAAAATAAATATAAACAAATTAGGTGGTATAACCAGCCAATAAAAATAAATATACTTATAAACTTATATACTTAGTATTGCTTCCCCGGCAACGGCGCCAAAAACTTGATGGAAACTCAATTAAGAGTTGTAAACCCAAGTGCAGGTTATGTTCAAGTAATAAATTCTCGGGTGTCCGAGGTCGAACCACAGGGAAGCGTATTAGTAAGTATAAGTTTATAAATATATAAGAAAAAGAAAATAAACAAGATATTAGGGAATCAATAACAAAGAAAGTAAACAAGATATTAGAGAACAAAATAAACAAAATAACATAAAAGCAATTAAACAAGATATAAAAAAAACAATAAGAAAAGATGTTGAGGTTAGAGAATCCACTCTTGGTGTTATGCTAAGATTAATCTTGTTTTATTACACAATTGAAATCCACACATAAGGGAGGTTCCAACCGGAAGGTTTAGCAATTCAGTCCAAATTGTCCAACGTCCATAGCATATGATATTATGTTCATTTGGTGTCCTCAAAACTCACAAAAAGAGTCCAAGCATTCCTTATGCCAAGGTATATGTCTACAACAAATCAAGGTTATGAAACCAAGCATTTACTGTGCCATTTTCATTGTCAATAATGAATCAAGATCTCTACTTTGCAAGTATGATTTTAAACCAAAAGAAAATATTATCTACACTAGTGTTTATAAATGATGATTCATTTTAGCTCATGTTGAAGAGACTAACCTTAGCATTTACCAAGAGCTTCACCTCATCACCTCAACAATATGATTAGCAACACATACTAGATATGAATAAAATGAAAAGAAATGTAAGAAACATAAGTAAAGAAAAAGAAAACTAGAGAAAGGAAAGAAGAAGAAAACTTAGAGAATTTTATTACAATGGCAAATATCCTACCAATGTATAATGTATCCTAATACTCATCCAAGGCCCTCTATTTATACACATTTTGGAGGGCTAAATGACAAGAGACAAGCTTTACAAATTTCAAAGGTAGGTATAATAGGTGGGTGCATTTTTCTAACAATTTTCGTCATATTGTATGACCATTCTGATCAGCCAGCTTGATGGTCGATTTTGTCAATGTTGGAGGCTCGATCTGATAAAATGGTCTTCTAGAACAATATACCCCTATCAGTTACGGATCCATAGCCGTTGGAATCAGATCATTTGTGCACGTGGATCGGAAGATATGGTCAAAATACCAAAACGGTGCAGAACAGACGTCATTGCACATCAGCCAACTTGATGGTCGATTTCGCTAGGGAAAACGACTCCGTTTCAAGAAGTGTAAAACATGAAAAAGATAGATATGCCTCTTAGCTTTGCAGGGATACAAAGTTCAGCCTTATTGCTTCAGTGAAACTCGAGATATAGCTGATATGGCAAAAGGTATCGGAACTGGAACTGAACTGGATTTGCCCTTAATTATAGTAATCTGAAATCACTCAAAGAAACTTGTGAAAAACACCAAATTACATAAAAATATAAAAGATTATAAACACAATTAGACTAAACAATAATAACTCGTATTTGACACAAAACAATAATAAAACATAACTAAAAACTATATAATTATACGAGTTATCACTGATCCAATCGGGTAGCAAATCTTCTTTTATTTTCCTTTTCTAGAAAGAGAAAACCAAGGCTATCTTTAGACATGAACTCTATCATGGTTCTTTATTTTAGGGTTTGAGAAAAATGCCTTTTTATTTGCCTCTAGAGATCAGAATTTATCGATGACAATATTGTCTTCTCTATCCTTGGCATTGGTAGAGCCATTGTTATGTGAAAATGAACTTAATGTCAATGAATGTATGGATTAAATGTGTGGTATGACAAGTAATTTGATGGAATGCAAATGCCGAGGAAGATACCACAGAGGAAATAAGAATTGAAGGAACTTAATCATCAACATCTCATAAATTCGAAGCATAACCAATTCATTCCCATGCCAATGTTCACAAGATATAAACCATATTTACAAAATCTAAAAAATGGTTAGAATTGTCTTTGCAAGCACTTTATTTTTCCTAGCATCCTACGGCTATAAGAGCCGGCTACTGAAAATATCGAAGTCCTACTAAATCACGATCATCAATCTCCCAGCCCTAATTAGTCTTCCCTAATCCTCTATCAATTAGTGTCGTTGGATCGAACCACTTGGCGTCTATAAGAGACTGCACTTTGTTCTTGAGGGCCTCACAGTCTTCAATGCTATGCCCAACAATTTCACAGTGATAATCACATCTTGCATTTGGGTTATACCACTTGGGGTAAGATGGTGGCAGGGGTTTCAACGGCACATAGGTAACTAGGTGATCTCGGATCAATATAGGGAGAAACTCTTGGTAGCTGATTGGAATGGGATCAAAATGCCTTTGTGTCTTGTTCTTGGGTTGTTTCTTGGTGACACATGGACTAGAAGTTGGGGCATTTGATGGTGGCACGAAGGTTCGAATCAGAGTGTTTGAGTGGAAAGGTATAGATTGAGGGTATAGATTGAGGCTGATTCGTAGTGATGAAGTGAGACCCAAAGATCTCGTGCTGGTGACCTCAGCGGATGATTGGACAATAGTAAGGTGAGGGTATTGGTTTGGAATGGGAACATTTTGTAGGAATTGCACGGGATCTGAAGTTTCTGTCTTTGGCATCTGGCTTCTCGATTTGACCACTTCCACCATTTCATCAGGGTTCAATCCTTTATGGCATTGACAAGTGCAAGATCCAGCAGGAATTGTAGGATCTGGACCCGATGGTCTTGGTTAATCTGAAGGCGATGAAGAGCCTTGAGAAAATTTCCCCTACTTTTAAGATCCTCAAACATTTTCAATAATTTGGCAAGTTGTTCTTTCACCTCCCGATTTTTATGTCCAAATTCCTCTTGATTATGCTCTAACGAACTCATTCGTTCCTCCAATTCATTCCTCATATCTTAAACCCCTTTTATTCCATTAACAAATGAGATCGTTGATGCCATGGGATAAAAAAACCAGGAGTGTACATGCTCTATTCACATATGCACGGATGTAATGATGATTAATGCATCAAATGTACAAGATGCATAAATGCTTGAAGAAATGAATTCTCCTACCTACAACTTCTCAAATAATATGAATGTTATGCAAATGCAATGAAAAGATCAAGGAAAAAGAAGATCCTAATATCACTATTTATTTCTTTGATTTTTTTTTTCTGCTTATTTGTTTTTGAAGTTTTTTGAATTTTTTTGAGTTTTCTGATAACTATTCCTTTTTTTTTTTGGGGACATCTTTTTTCCATATTTTCTCAAAAGTCAAAACTAAAAGGAAATATTTTTATTCTTTTCACAACACTATTCCATACAAGAGAACTTTTTTCATTATTCTTTTCTCATTTTTCATTCATTTTTTTTCTTTTCTCTTTCATTTTCATTTTTCCCCTTTTTAGAAAAAATATTTTTCATTCTTTTATGGAATAAAAACTCTTTTTTCCTAAAAATCCTTACAAAGGTAGTGTAATTTTTGTTTTCCAAAATAGCCCAAAAATACTAATGTTCGGTATTATTAAAAATGATGCAGGGAAAAAAGAATAAAGCAATAAAGGAGTGAAATCATCAATGTAGAGTAAGAAAGTTAATGAACATGTACCCCAACAATATCGACTTATTTAGGCATCACCGTGCCTTTAGGGCGGAATATTAAACTTATTACGGGTGATGTACTTTCATCCTTACCCGATCCACGATACTTATTTGGAATAGATAGGAAAAGATTAAGAATGTCCTTTCATGTGTTCCTAGCTTCGTTTTTTTTTTTAACTAAAATCTGGCATGGCTTCGCCTAGGTTTACTATATGTGGTTGAATTGGGTTCTAAAAAGGCCCCGAATCGTTCCTCACTGTCACCTATGAAGGTTAGTAAGGCACCTCAACCAAAAGGAAAGGGTTCAATCCGTTGGAGAATATTCCCCAGCCCCATGCGAAGGATCATCACGAGAGCTTAGGTAATTTATACTCCGAAGTATTTCGCTAGCCCATACGGAGGATTATCATGAGAGCGTAGCTACTTTACTTCCACATAAAAGGACGGAGCCCTGGTATAGAGCTCATGTTATGCAAATGCAAATGCAAGTGCAGTGTGTGAGGAAGAACAAGCAAACCTTTCACCACCAATTCTACAACCCCTATTCCTAAATGCCTCGAAAATTTATTAAAAACAAGATTAAACAATGTGAAGCATTAATTAAACAGAGAGCAGTAATAATGTACAAGGTTAAATAACCAGAAAAAAATGATAATATACAAGCATAACCAGAGAACAATAAATATATGCATGTACATGAACATATTAAAACATTTTATTCTTTTCAAGAAATCCTTATTATTTTTGAAAAAAATGTGAGAATTACAATTAAATACCAATTAAAACCAATAAACCGAGACTTTAGATAACACGGGACTAACTTTAGGCCTAACTCTCTAAATGTCCCCAGCGGAGTCACCAAGTTGTCTTAATGAAAAAATCCAGTCGCTTTCTTCCATATTTTGGACCGTAGCTCCATGGAACAATATGCTACTGCTGAAACATGGAAGAATTGAAATCTTTGATCAAAACACTATGTATGGATGGTATGAACTGCCTAAACAAGAACTCTTGAACAGCGAACAACCAGAGCTATTACTCACTACATCAAAAAATTTCTATTAATGAAAGATGTAAATCCATTGCAAAATCAAAAATACGCATGTCGAATGAAAAGGTTGTTGCTATCTGCTTCAATAACGAATCATTGGTTTAACTGAATAACGAAATAAATTAGATAGACCTTTCTCTTCGTCTCAGGTCGATGGATCTTCTCAACTGGAGGATCCCCTATATGGATAATACACATTCCAGTTGACCGAACCTAATTCTAATTGTTTTGTTCCGAAGCAAAGATATCCACTAGGCGGTTCGACCTATTCAGATATTCACGATCGAGAAGTACTGGATTCTCTTTCGGATAGGTCCTGAAAGGATCCCGTTAAGTGTCTTTAAAATAAAGAGAAAAGAGGAAAAGAAGACTTACTTCCTCTTAAATAAGAATGAGGTTTGAAAACAATCTCAAAAAAGAAAATGGAGTCGCCACCAATCTTTTTTGACTAGGTGTGATCGATCACCTATTAAAATCGGTTTTTGTAAAATATTTTATTTAAAAAAAAAAAACAATCATATTATTTGAGAATAATCCAAAATTTATTAATACAAATTTTTTTTTCATATTTCCCGGCAGTTGCGACAAAGTAGAGAAACTTTTATTTATTTTGGAAAAAAGAGATATTCCGTTATTAATGATAATTGATGATATCCTCCCCGGCAGACCCATCAAAGAACTCATGAATTATTTTAAGGCATAAATACAAATTTGGCCCTCGAAGAATGCAGCTTAAATCATTTTGGCCCTTATTCTTTTTTTTTTTAGTCAATTTGGCCCTCAATCTATTATTTTTGTCGATATCATATAAATTTAACGAAAATTGATAACGTGCGAGTATGAGACTAACAAGTTTGTTAAATTTAGGTTATTTTTATAAGAAATTGAAAAAAAAAAACCATAAATAAAAAAAAAAATTGATAAAAAAATTGACCAAAAATTTAATGTTTTCATTGATTTTAGGCTAAATTGACTGAAAATAATAACATGAGGGCTAAAGTGATCCAAATAAAAGAATAGGGCCAAAATGATTTAAGTTGCGTACTTCGGGGGCCAAATTTGTATTTATGCCTTATTTTAATTCGGGAATAACCTTATTTTGTTAAAAATCATTAATTTTCATGCATTGAAAACAATATATAAAAAAAATGACCATGGATATAGAAATTATTACTAAGGTACAAATATAAATAAAACAACATGCATAATTATCATGGTATGACAAACATTTTATTATGACATGCATACATGTCATGGTAAATTTATTACAACATGAAAAAGAATTAATGACATGGCATACATGACGTGACAAATAATTTATGACATGGCATATATGATATGGCAAATAGCTCATGATATGGCAAGGATTTCAAGGCATGACATACATAGCATGGTAAGTAACTCATGACATGGCATACGTAACATGGCATATGATTCATGACATGACAAATATTTCATGACGTGGACTACAAAACATGACATATATGATATAAGAACCAATCATAAAAATGACATCATCATAAAATATTCACAATCAGGCAAAATTTTCGGAAGATAGCCAATTTTTTTTATTTACCGAAATACCGTTGTTTTCAAATTATTGCCCAAAATCCGCTAGTTTTAAAATTAGATGGGAAATCGCCATCCCCCATGGTGATTTCCCAGCATGTTTTTTCCAAAATTTTGAAAAAAAAAAAAAAAACCCCAGGGAAATCGCCACCCCCTATGGCGATTTCCCTTGGTGTTTTTCATTTTTTTTAAATATACCAAGGGAAATCGCCATGGGGGATAGCGATTTCCCTTGTTATTATTATTTTTTTTTTAATTTATAGACTTTTCTTTTTATAATTTATAAATTTTTTTAATTTTTGTAATTTTTTATGAATTATTTTAATTTTATAAAAAATAAAAATTATAGGACATGATATGATATGATAAAAAAATTATTTTAAAATTTATATATAAAATAAATGAATTATATATAATTCATGGTGGTTTTTATCTGAATATAGCTTTTTTTATCGGAATATCGATGTTTCAAAATTAATGAACAAAATATCGATGGAGATTTCCCAGCATGTTTTTAATTTATTTATAAAATTTCTTAATTTTATATAAAATAAAAAATATATTACATGATAAGTAGAGAAAAACTTGCATAACTTTTTTCTTAATGGCAAAATATGTAAATATTACAGGTTATGAAAACATGTAATTGTTATTGTTGATGAGAACTCTCCCCCGATATGCCAGGTTGATACGGACATTTTCGATGGCTATGACATTCGTTTCTACATAATCCACAACGTTTTGGTTGGCTTTTCTCCTTGAGCTCTATTTCATTACGAATACAACTTGATTTTGGCCGACCATGTGATTTCTTCGCATTTCTTGATTGGGACACACTTCTGGACCATTATATTGAGGACAATAACCTTCATTTCCAACTGACTGAAACTCATGTCCATAAACATTCAATATAGTTTCAAGTTTATAGACATTGTCCACATATTGCATGCAATCTACATGGACATGTGCACAAGCAGCAACTACATGTGAACAAGGGAACCTTTGTGCTTGAAACTTCCCACAGTCACACCACATGTCACTAAGCTTGACTTTGTACTTCATTGCAGGAACTCGCTCTTCTGGATTAACTAACTCTTCAATCAGAAAAGATTGATTTGCTTGCGTAAAATTACGAACAAAGTGGGAGTTAGCTTTCTTGCGATTTTCTTGCATAGCCTCTATGACTATTTCACAGTATGTGTGCCCTCTCTCCATCATTGCAATTTGCTTGTTCCCCATCTTAACAAAAAGTGCAGTCAACCTATAATATGTTGATTGCACTAAAGCAGTAATGGGAAGATGACGCGTTCCCTTCAACACTGAATTGATAGATTCAGCTAGGTTGGTTGTCATATGCCCATAACTTCTTCCTTGATCATATGATTGGGCCCACTTATCCTTGGGGATCCTATCAAGCCAATTAGTCGCCTTTGCATTTTCTCCACGAAGATTCTCACACATCAAATGAAAATTAGGTCGCCTCAACTCGTATCCTGATAAAATTAAAAACAAAAGACTTGTGAATTTAAGTATTATTTTATATACTAAAGGAAATATAAGAGATAAAATAACTATGATTCGATTCCATACCCATGTTAACAACGTGTCGACGTAATTCCTTATTGTTAAATTTCTTCATAAAGTTATTTGCAATGTGTCGAATGCAGTACACTGAATATGTATGTGGAGGATTCCATCCACTACCATCGCGTCTGATCGCTGCTTTGATGGCTTCATGTTGATAAGACATCAAGCATATGCCAGGCTGTCTTGTCACATATGTACGCAAATTAGTGAGAAAGAAGGACCAAGCCTCCGTCGTCTCACCCTGCACAATGGCAAAGGCAATTGGCAGTATGTTTCGGTTGCCATCTTGTGCAATAGCTATCAATAATGTTCCTTTGTATTTTTCATATAAGAAAGTATCGTCTATTTGCACAATAGATTTACAATACGGAAACCTTTCAATGCACGACTTGAATGTCCAAAAGAGTCTATGGAATATCCTTTTACCTTGGACCAGTCGATCACCGTGATATGCAGGTACCATTTGCAATTTCACAATTATACCAGGAATGGAATGTTGCATTACACCTAACCATTTAGGTAGCTCATTGTACGATCTATCCCAATGGCCAAACACCCGAACAATTTCCTTTTGCTTTGCTTTCCACGCTTTCTTATAAGAGGTGGTGTATCCATACCGGATTCGCATCTCAACGATAAAAATTGAAACGAAGATCTCCGGATTTTCTTGGACAAATGACAGAATGCATGAACAAATCATGTTAGAATATTACTTGGAATGATCTTGTGAAATCCTTCCCAATGTGCAAGTATGAGGCCCTTCATATTTTTTAATCTCCCATGCCTGTTTCTTTTTCATAAATGTTGCCCTTATTCTCCAATTGCACCCTTTCCCATACATTATACATTTCACATAATATTTGGTCCGCTCAGATTCAATTACTTTGTAATCTACAGAGTTTTTGATGTTATAGTGCTTAATAGCTGAAAGCACAGCCTCTATCCAAGGAAATTGTAACCCAACACAGAGATCAACTGTACATGGATCGGTAGTTAGAGGCGTATCAAATGTATGAGCATACTCAGAAAATTCTGGCACTTGCATTGCCTCCAAATCCAGGGTGTGCATATGAGATGCAGCCTCATATGGGAAAGATCTTCATGAGTGTTGATCTCAGCAGCGGCGGCGTATGGGTCAGAATCACTGTCTGCATCACTATCATTTGCGAATTCAGCATCCTCTTCCTGCTCACTAAAGTCACCAACATATTCACCATGGACTCCACATGACGGAACATGATCAACACCAGCTGACTCATCTTCGAGGGCAGTAGGAATTGTTTGTGAGACTAATGAATTATGAAACGTTGTAGCTTGAGATAGCGGAACGACTTCTTCTGTGGGAACGTCGTATGTAGTGTGAACATACAACGACCCAGAATCATCATATTTTGTGGGAAAGTTGTCTGTAGTACGAACATTTGAAGGCCCGTAATCATCGTGAACATCCTCTATGTCAGCATATAACTCAAGTACACCAACATTTTCAAATGTCTCGTGAGCATCAAACATGCATCTCGCATCATCATCATCTTCAAGTGGAAAAGTCCTATATCGGACACATCCTTCACCAATAGAAAGAGGAAGCCTATACTTAATCTCTAAAACTCTTTTTCTATTTACAGCTTTGATTTTTGTATTAATTTTCACCTTCAGTTTCTCTAATGTGACGTCTTCATCAACACGAAAGTTTTTAGGTCGTTAACAGTCAAAGGTAGCAGATTAATTAGTATTAAGAAGTTCGCTATTATAATAGACCAATGCGGCCAATCTTTTGCTCATGTTGTGTAGTAAGAGATGAAAATGACGAAGGAAAAATAGAGAATGATGAGAATGACAAGGGGGAACAAGAAAAATAGAGAAGGATGAGAATGACGAGAGGAAATAGTTGATGAAAATGAGGAGAGAATGAGGAGGTAGTATCATACTTATAATGGTTGATTGAGTTAAGCCTGGTGGAAAATAGCTGAATCCCTGGCTCTAACCTTAAATCTGGTCAATAATCCCATCCTTTGCAGAAGGAATCCCATTCCAACATTTTCTGCAATGGTTGATTGGCTGGAAATCAACTGAAACCCTAACCCTAAATCAATAGTCCCATCATTTGCAGAGGGAATCTGATTCCACTATTTTATGCAATGGTTGATTGATTGAATATCAGCTGAAATTCTAACCCTAAATCAATAGTCTCATCCTTTGCAGAAGGAATCTGATTCCACTATTTTCTGCAATGGTTGATTGACTGGTAAATCAGCTGAAAACCTAACCCTAAATCAATAGTCCCATCCTTTATAGAAGGAATCTGATTCCACTATTTTCTGCAATGGTTGATTGACTGGAAATCTACTGAAATCCTAACCCTAAATCTATAGTCCCATCCTTTGTAGAAAGAATCCAATTCCATTGTAGAACGAAATATATAAATTAATATTATTTAATTTTTAATATTATCAAAAATAAATAAAATACATATATATATTATATACATAAAAAAAAACCAAAAGAAAATATAATTTTAAAATAAATATAAAAAACAATTCCACTTATACAATGTTTTTTGATTCTTTTAATTAGTCTTGTAAAATTCTGTTGTATTTAATCTTAATTTTAAATAAATATTTTATCTATTTCATAATTCAAATAGCCCAAATTTGATCTTTCAGAATGAAATTTAAATTTTAAAATTTTGATAATAATTTATTTTGGTAAGATTTATTTTTCAAAATTGAATAATATATATAATAAAGATTAGATTTTTCCTATGTGTCAGCATGAGAAGATATCCACAGATATTTTCATATAAGTATGTACCTTGTTATATTATATATATATTTATTTATTTATTTTAAAAATTAATTTTTTTATCATCTAATTAATATTTTATTTTTTATGAAAAATTATAAAATTACAAAAATTTATAAACTATAAAAATAAAAGTCTATAAATTAAAAAAAAATAACAAGGTAAATCGCCATCCCCCATGACGATTTCCCTTGATATATTTTTAAAAAAAATTGAAAAACACCAAGGGAAATCGCCACCCCCATGGCAATTTCCCTTGTGTTTTTTTTCAAAATTTTGGAAAAAACATGTTGGGAAATCGCCATGGGCGATGGCAATTTCCCAGCTAATTTTAAAACTAGCAGATTTTGGGCAATAATTTGAAAACTACGGTATTTCGATAAAAAAAAATTAGCTATATCTGTTGTCGGATTTATCCACGCAAATGCACGTATAGTTGACAAGTAATAAAGTGAAAAGTAGAGTGTCGTTCCCACGAGAAATTGTTACCAAATTCGCTAAGTACTAAAATTAGAACAACTTAATCTTATTCAAACAATTAATTAAAGATTAAAAATAAAAGAAAGCAAATTAAAATTAGGATTTAAATCAATAAAGAAAAGCCTAGGATTACAATTTCCCTTAACACTTCGTATGAACCTCTCTTACCCTCTTAACTTGATTAATGATCTTTAGTTGTTAACCTAGAATTCTAATCTATTTATAAGATCTTTTGATGGTCTTATAAAAATATCCCTCTTAACCAATTAACTATATTCCTATGATAATTGAATTAAAGAAGAACTCATTAAGTTTAGACTCTAAAATTGGTTACACATGACACATAAGTATATTCCTACCCTACATGCAGATCAATCCATCATAATAAATGAATATGAAACATGTTTTATTCAATCCATGTCTAGTACTCAACTCCCTTTTCCAAGTTGTATCTAGGTTACCACATCAATCTAATTGGTAGCTAAGCAATTTGAAGTATTAAGAACAAGATTGTATAAACAACGTCAAATGTCATTAAATCAAGCAATGAAGTAAAATAATCCAAACCTCATGTTGAGTTCCATTGCAATCCTAGAAAAATAAATTAATTCATAATAAAAAATATAAAACAAAAGAGTTTCACCATCATCAATATTACAAGAAAGATAAAAAAGATAACGGATAAGAGAAAACTAAAGGGTGTCAGATCTTCAGTCCTCAATCCTTCAAAATCTCTATTGCTCCTTGCAAATCTTTGGTGGCTGCTCTCTTCTTAAGAAAATTAAATTATTTACAAGCTTCAGATTTGACAGCTAGAGAGAAGTCTTTTATAGAGTCCTAAAGGGTTCCTATTTATAGAACTCCAAAAGTCTGAAGTAGGAAAACTTTGTAGGCAAGTAACAGCTTTTAGCTTTGACTTTCCAAATGTGAACTGATATTCTCCTTATTGTTTTAGGACTCAACAAAAATATAAAAGATATTAAATTAATAACTATATTAAACATAAAATAAATAAATAAAAATAAAATAAAAATAACTAAAAATAATTAATTAATACTTTAAACTACAAGGACTTAGCTATGTAAAATATGGTAAAATAACTCTATTTTATAAAGTTATCACACCCCCAAACTTAAGATTTTGCTAGTCCTCAAGCAAAACAAAACAAAACTAACTAAATAAAATGACTCAAAACACAACTCAAGATAAATACACTAAAATAATGATTCCTTTAATTGTCCTCAAAAGTTATCTAAAAAATCTTGACTCAAAGTAGAACAAAAACATAATCCAACTTTACGATTCAATTCAATCGTATGCATCATGCTTGAATGGATTTTCAGTGTGTATGTGAATAATCTCTTTGCAAATCATTGCATGCAATCAGAATAAGTTTATACCAATGCAAAATACGAATTATAGTACAAGATTCTCATATGTTTTCTTTTCATCTATCTCCACTAATGTAGACTAACACTTCATCAAGGATCAAGTAGGTCTTTATTAAGCTTGTAATGTAAGGCTAGGGTCAAGGTATGATAAAGGATGTATTTCGGTTTAAGTCACCCATAGACAGTTTACAATTTTTTTTTCAGGATTTTTGAGAGCCATAATCTTTTTCTCAAATTACATACTTCATTCTTTGAATGCACTTCCTTTTTGCTTCACCACTTTATTCTATTTCTTTTTCGTTGCTTCGTTTTCGAAGAACCATAATCTTTTATTTTCTTTTCACATCACCATTTCACCCAAATTTGACATGGCTCATAATTTTTTCTTGTATGTCATACACATGCCTATGTAGTGAGGGTTAACCATGGTTTTCTTATTTGGCTAGGTAAAAGATATGGCAATCAAAGAAAATAGATAGATCAATTAGGCACAAAGAGGTAGACTAAGGATAATCATATATAAAGGTAGACTAGAAAGGCTCAAACGATCCAAAGATGGCCTAAATCGTTTCCTCAACTTAGTGTTGTCTAGGATTCTGCCTCGAGAGAGAATCAAACAAATTCTAGGCTTCTTGACATAATCATAATTCACATCAACATAATCAGTATTTAAATAAGCAATGCAAATCTAAGCAAGAGATGTGGTGCTCAATTTATTGAAAATAACATCTTAGCAATGAGACTAACAAAAAAATTTAACATAAAATCAAATCATACCTGTGTTGTTCCCAAGATTCAAGATAAATCAATAACTAAAATTTCATCATTGGATAAGGATTCCATCATACTAAGTGCAAAATATCTCAAGCAAATTTTTATTTTATTTTATTAAAGACTCCTAAAACATAAATATATAAAATAAACTAAAAAGAAAACACACAAACTAACTAAAAAATAAATAAATAAAAAATCACACAAAATAAAAGAAATCAATAAACTAAAAACCAATACCCCCAAACTTAAAACAAACATTGTCCTCAATGTTTAGAAATTTAAAAGAGTAAGAACGAGAAAACTCCCCTATCGATGAAAGCAACGCAAGAGAAGCTCGAGTCATCCTCTTCGACCTCATCATATGCTTGTCCAAGTTGAGTGAGTGGCTACTACAAAAGAAAATAAAGTAAAAAGAAATTAATAATAATATCCTAAAAAATGAAAATTCAAAATTAAAGAAAAGAAAAGAAAAGAAAAAATTTAGAACTTGGGTTGCCTCCTAAAAAGAGCTTGATTTATAGTCACCGGCTTGACTATCTCATGTTTATCATTCGGTATCCAACCACTTGATGATTTTCGATTCATGCCATGTGTTTATCCTTTCTTTGAACAACTTTGCTTTCTTGCAGGCTTGAAAGCGGAATTCATCCATTTCAGTGGTAGAATTCAATAATGCCTTGAGCGGATCAATGTGATAAATTTCTATAAACTCTTCTTTAGTTGTATTATCTATCACATCGACTAGGTTAGGCTATTGGATGCATTGAGGAAAAGGTGGTGGTGGTGGGTCACACTGGATCCATTCTTCTTGAAATATTTTAACTTCTTTTTCACCCACTTTTTCTTCTGCAATAGGATTGTTTGGTGGTGGGTCACATTGAATCCATTCTTCTTGAGCTTTCACAAATTCTTCTTCAATAAGCTCGGTTGGCAATTTAGGCTCTTTGCTATCTTCTTCTATCTCTTTTTATATCCCAAGTGTGTTGGCGTTACAATGCTCTTTTTCATCTGGTATGGAATTAGATTTAATGTCACTTAGAAGAGTTTCTTGAGGGCAATTGTTAAAGGCATTGACAAGCTGGCTCATTTGTGTTTCAAGACTCCTAAGTGTTCCCGCTTGACTCTGAAGTAATGCTTCTTGACTTTGAAGTGATGCTGATTGCTCCTAAATGATAGTGTCGGTTCTTGTCATGAACTGCATGAACACCTCTTCCAATGATGGCTTTTTTTCTGGAGCAACTGCTTGGGCTTGACTCTGAATGATAGCATTGGTGCTTGCTATGTAATGCATGCACACCTCTTCCAATGATGACTTATTTTCTAGAGTAGGTGCTTGAGCATATAGTGGAAACCCATTAGGATATGCTTGATTTTCTGAATATGAGGACCATTGATTGCTATTCCAAAAAGAATTTTGGTGATCTTCCCAACCTGAACTGTAGTTGTTGGAATAGAAATTATTCTGCTGCATATTGTAGTTTCCAACATATTGCATTGATTCAGCATAGGTTGGGCACCAATTACTATGATGTCCACCCCCACAAAATTCACAAATCACAAATGAACTTTGGACAGCAAGTACACCCCCCAATTGTCAAGCTTCTATATAATTGCAACTATCTGTGCAAATATAGTAGTGATTGCATCTTGTTCATGACCCCACATAGTGCACCCCTTTTGCATTCAACGATCAATAAAACTTGAAAAGAAAAATAAAATAAAAAAGTTTGAATTAAGACTAAGATTGCTTGGTATTAATATTAACAAAAATAGTAAAACAATTCCCCGGTAACGGCGCCAAAAAATTGTCGGTATCCACGCAAGTGCATATATAGTTGACAAGTAATAAAGTGAAAAGTAGAGTGTTGATCCCACAAGAAATTGTTACCAAATTCGCTAAGTACTAAAATTAGAACAACTTAATCTTGTTCAAACAATTAATTAAAGATTAAAAATAAAAGAAAATAATAATAAAAGAAAGCAAATTAAAATTAGGATTTAAATCAATAAAGAAAAGCCTAGGATTACAATTTCCCTCAACACTTCGTATGAACCTCTCTTACCCTCTTAACTTGATTAATGATCTTGAGTTGTTAACTTAGAGTTCTAATCTATTTATAAGGATCTTCTGATGGTCTTATAAAAATATCCCTCTTAACCAATTAACTACATTCCTATGATAATTGAATTAAAGAAGAACTCATTAAGCTTAGACTCTAAAATTGGTTACACATGACACGTAAGTATATTCCTACCCTACATACAGATCAATCCATCATAATAAATGAATATGAAACATGTGTTATTCAATCCATGTCTAACACTAAACTCCCTTTTCCTAGTTGTATCTAGGTTACCACATCAATCTAATTGGTAGCTAAGCAATTAGAAGTATTAATAACAAGATTGTATAAACAACGTCAAATATCATTAAATCAAGCAAAGAAGTAAAATAATCCAAACTACATGTTGAGTTCCATTGCAATCCTAGAAAAATAAATTAGTTCATAATAAAAAAATATAAAACAAAGGAGTTTCACCATCATCAATATTACAAGAAAGATAAAGAAGATAAGGGATAAGAGAAAACTAAAGGGTTGTCAGATCTTCAGTCTTCAATCCTTCAAAATCTCTATTGCTCCTTGCAAATCTTTGGTGGTTGCTCTCTTCTTAAGAAAATTAGTTTATTTACAAGCTTCAGTTTTGACAGCTAGGGAGAAGTCTTTTATAAAGTCCTAAAGGGTTCCTATTTATAGAACTCCAAAAGCTTGAAGTAGGAAAACTTTGTCGGCAAGTAACAGCTTTTAGCTTTGACTTTCCATATATGATCTGATATTCTCCTTATTGCTTTAGGACTGTACAAAAATATAAAAGATATTAAATTAATAACTATATTAAACATAAAATAAATAAAAATAACTAAAAATAATTAATTAATACTTTAAACTACAACGACTTAGCTATATAAAATATGGTAAAATAACTCTATTTTATAGAGTTATCACACCCACAAACTTAAGATTTTGCTAGTCCTCGAGCAAAACAAAACAAAACTTACTAACTAAATAAAATGACTCAAAACACAACTCAAGATAAATGCACTTAAATAATGATTCCTTTAATTGTCCTCAAAAGTTATCTCAAAATCCTGACTCAAAGTAGAACACAAAAATAATCCAACTTTATAATTCAATTCAATCTTATGCCTCATGCTTGAATGGATTTTCAGTGTGTGTGTGAATAATCTCTTTGCAAATCATTGCATGCAATCCGAATAAGTTTATGTCAATGCAAAATATGAATTATAGTACAATATTCTCATATGTTTTCTTTTCATCTCTCTCTCCACTAATGTAGACTGACACTCATCAAGGATCAAGTAGGTCTTTATTAAGCTTGTAATGTATGTCGATACGTGAATCCCGGATCGCGGGGGAGCCGTTCGAGTGAGGGGGAAATAGAAGTAGATGAAAAGATGACTTAATTCCTCTAGATTGAAATAAACGGTCGAGGGTATGAAAACGGCCTCGTAAAAAGACATGGAGTCGCCACCAATCTTTTTTATCTAGGTGTGATCAGCCACCTATAAAAATCGGTTTTATAAAATATTTTAAATTAATTAAAATATTTTAAAAACAAATTTCAAGTCTGTGTTATAAACCAGAGAAAATCGAAGAATCGGGTTCGAGACTCGGCTACGTGCGGGGAAGGATTAGCACCCCCCACAACGCCCGTATAAAACGGTACCTTATTAATCATATGTTATCTCAAGTCTCGGTAAAAAGTTAGTTTTTTAATTTAGTATTTCAAGTTAGTTCCCAATTTTAAGAAAAATAATTCCATTTTTAATTGAAAATGATCCAAAATTTATTAATTCCAAATTTTCCTATATTCCCCGACAACATCGGCAAAATATAGAAATTTTTATTCATTTGGAAAACTTTTCAAATTATTCTCGTTTTTTAAAAGAAAGATATTCCTTTATTAATGATAATTGATGATATTCCCTCCAGCAAACCCGGTAGAGAACTCATGAATTATTTTAACTCGGGAATATCTTTATTTTTATTGAAAATTATTATTTTTTTGGAAACATTTAAAAATATGAACATGAACATGTATGACATAAATAAAATGACATGGCAAAGTCTAGATAATATAATGCAACCTAAATGATATGACATAATTTAAATGGCACAGTATATTCTAGGTGAAATGAAAAATCCTAAGTATCATGGTATATTCTAAATGAGATAAAATGATTTAAATGACATGGCAATTTTAAAAGATATGGCATATTATAAATGACATGGCATGTTATAAATAAAATAACCTAAATGACATGGAATATGATCTAAATGACAAGAAATGACATGAAACATAAAATAATGCTATCATAAAATATGCATGAAAATAAAATAAAAATGCATGAACATAGTATATGCTAAATAATGTGACAAAAATAAATGACTAAATAAAAAATATAGGATAGCATTAAATATTCAAAATCATATGGCAAACAGTATAACATCATAAAATGTAAATCAAAGTAATAATAATACCATGGAAAATATCATAGCAAAAATCACATATTAAATAAAATGCATGAACATGGAAAATGCAATGCATGAAAATGTATTTTTTCCTCTAAACAAAAAAATCCGTATATCTAAAAAGAAATCCAACTACCTTAGGAAAATATGTCAAATTAGATTTTCTAAAAAAAAAAACCTTTGTGATTGTTTGAAAACAATTTTGAGAAAAAAAAAATTGAATAAAGATTATAACCCCTACCAAACCCTTTTAAAATGGCTCTAATTTCCTAAGTTTAAAATCCCGGACTTGACCACCCTTAACCCGAGATTTATAAAATCATTTTTAAAAGTTTAAAAAGGCCCTAAAGCTTCTAACCAACCCTCTCTAAATGCCTTAGCCAAATTCAACCATTACTTCTCTTTTGATTTCAAATCCGCCTCTATTTTCCGATTTTGACACACGAATTTTTTGCCTATTTTTAAAAATTCAAAAAAACTCTAAAACAAATACTGGAGACTCAGAACATGTAAAAATACACGATAAAAAATTTTCTTAATTTTTTTATTAAAGATGACTATCCAGAAAAATCAGAGAAGTTCGAGTACTGGGTGAAAAAAACTGTTTTGTCAAAACACATTTTTGCCTTTGATAAAATCATTTAAAAATCAAAGTAAAATTGTTGGAGATCATCCTAAAGACCTAAGGACAGTAGCTAAAACATTTAAAAACCTTGGACAAAAATTGGCTAAGTAAAAAAATCACAAAGGTAGAATAATCAATTTGACAACTCCTTAATTTTCCACAAGTATGCTCAAGATAGCATGACTTAAGCCATTGATTGGCCTAAGTCATAAATCATGTGGCAATGGAATGGAATGCATGAACATACAGCAAATGAAATGTATGAAATGCATGGCCAAAAGAATAAATGGTAAAGGAACTTCAAGATAACCTAAATGCCTAGCATGAGTTTGCATGGCAATAAATGCTATCTTAACTTAATATGCATGCAATGCTTGATAATGTAAATATGACTTGAACCTAATATGTTACGAATATGCATGAAAATGCTAATGTAACCTAAGACCTAAATAGCATAGTAATGCATGACAATACCAATATGATTTAAGACTCAATATGCATGACAATACCAATATGGCCTAGACCCAAAATGTAATGAACATGCATAGCAATACTATGAACATACAATGACCAATGAAACTAATGCTAATGCTGGAACAAACAGCAACTAATACACAATTTCAAGATATGATAATGCAAAGCATGTTACCTAAACAAAATGCAAATGCATGACAAGGCAAGGAATGCATGAAGAGGCCGAATGGTCACATGAGACTCTAATGCAATCCCATCTAGTAAATGACACAAATATATGACAAATCATATCAAGATGCATAATGTCATGACATTTTCACAAGCATATGACATAATAAAATCAAAATACACATGCTCATGGCATGGAGATGCAAACAAGTCAAGAAACAAGATGAAAATGCACATGCAAGACATATCAACATAGAGTAGCCAAATGGCCATATGACAAATATGAAAAATGCAAACATGTTTATAATATAAGACATGATACATGAAAAAATAAATGCACAATATGAGCATATGAACACAATGGCCGAATCTTCAAGGAAACAATGTCAAGCATGGGAATGAAATATAGAAACAAATATAGTATAGAAAATAATGTAAAGAACATATATAAAATTAAACATAGACATACAAAGCAAATAACAAGCAAAACTAGTAAATAAAACAAGGAAAGTTAAGCTCCATGGTTGGTATAAAATGGGCATAGCCTCTCACCTAACCATAATCACTTGGTCTTGCCAAGATCATGAAGCCTTTCCATTTAAAGAATCAAAAAATAAACCATGCTAAATAACAAAATTAAGGTAGCTTCATGGTAGGTAAAAATGGGCATAGCCTCTCCCCTAACCATGGTCACTTGGTCTTGCCAAGATCATATAGCCATTTCAACCTTTTTCGCTTCATCTTTTTGTAAAAAATCAGAATATAAAATACTCTAAAAAACCTTCTAAAAACCACTTTTCCTCAACAACATGCAAGGAAGAAAACAAAGAAAACCATGGCAAGTAAACATGCCATATTCGGCCAAGCATAAAACCATGTAAAAAAAATTGTTTTCCACCATTTTGATGAAGATGAACCGATGAAAACTTAAGTAAACATTAAAAAACTTTATTTCTATGAAAAATTTAGTAGGAAAACAAGATAGAAAATCAAGAAAACACCATGGAAAACAAGAAGAAAGCTATGCTAGAGCTTGGTAGAGATGACTACCTTCAAGCTCTCTATTGAAAACCTTTTTATTTGTTTCTTTCAAAAACTTTTTCTTTGCTAAATTAGCTACTAAATTCAGCCAAAAAAACATATGAAAAAATGAAACCAACCCCCCCTCTTTAGCCTTGGGCGAATGGCCTCTCACCCTTGGATGGAAATTGCACTTTTTCTCCTCCAATCTTGGCCTTTAGATTAAGATATTTTGATGACAACATAAAATGTCATATTGCCAATTGATAGCAGCCCTTAAGATGCATACTCAGCCCTTATAGTAACCTCAGCCCTTTGATGCAAAAGAGGACCAATCCCATGCAATCCCTTGCTTGCCCCTTTGAGTGCCTACACTTGGATGAGTTGTGCTCTTCCATTCTTGGTCATTGGATGAGGACAACATAAAAAAGACATCTTTTAGATTAAATCCAGTCCTCAAAATGTGTACTTAGCCCTTGTAGATGGCCTAAGCCATTGGATGAAAAGAGATAATCCCATGCACTCCATTGCTTGACCGAATGAATGCTCACCTTTGGATGAATTGTGCTCATCTTTTTTCTTCCATTTTTGGACATTAGATGAGGGTTCTTTCATGACAAATAAAAATTTCATCTTGGCATTTAAACTTGGCCATTGGATGGTGCATTCAACTTCCCTACAAGGCACCTAAGCCATTAGATGAATGGGGGACCATTTGCAAGGTGTTAGTGGTAGCATGTGGCATGATAGTGACTAAGAAATTAAATTGCTCAAGCTTCCTTCCTCTCCTCTATGCTGGCTGACCAAGGGAAGAAAAATCCCAGCAATTCCTTCTTCTTGCATATTTTTTTTAATTACAAATTTGCCCTTTTTGGTTTCTTCGATAAAATAACCTTTTTGCCCCTCAAACCTAAATAAATAGCAAACGGACTCCAAATTCGAATTTTCTTTTTTTCAATACTTCCAATATAATAAAAAAAATTGAATACTAGAATTTTTCAAAATTTTTCGAGTCCATTTGCTATTTATTTCGGATTTATTTCCGAAATTACCCCTTTTATGCACTCGAACTTTACCATTTTTTAAACGAGCTTCGAATCCAGATTTTTCTTCACCAATCTCTTCCATATAATTTAAAAATGTGATCTGGGAGTTTTCATCATTTTTGGAGCTCATTTGCTATTTTTTCGGGATTTATATACTTGAATTACTACATAGGGACCCGAAATTTGGCCATTTTGCAAACGAACTCCGAATCAAGAAATTCTTTTGCCAATCTCTTCCAAATAATTTAAAAACGAGATCTGCATATTTTCAGAATTGTTGGAACTCGTTTGCTATTTTTCCGAGATTTATCCTGTTGAATTTCTGCATAGTGGACTCGGGATTTGGCCATTTTGCAAACGAACTCCGAATCAAGATTTTCTTTCGCCAATATCTTCGAAATGATTTAAGAATGAGATTTGCAAATTTTCAGAATTTTTGGAGTTCATTTGCGATTTTTTCTAAATTTTCCAATTTTGCCCTTTTGCCTCCGAAACCCGGTTTTGCTCAAAACAAGTCCAATTTTTAGATTTTCTTCAAACTGGGCCTTGGGCTATCCTTTTTTAATCATTCCTCATCAATTAAGGGTTTTAGTCCTACCGAATCGGACCATTTTTGCAATTCTTCCAAATTTCACCGAAATCTACCAAAAACCCTAATTCTCGATTTTCTTCCAAATTGACTTTTCTATCAGTTTTTCTTCCAAGTGGCTTCTCCATTAACCGTATTCAGTGCTTATCTTTCATTTGAGACCTTCAATTTTGACCAAATTGATCGTTCAAGCATTTTTCCCCAAATTTCCCGAACTAGGGTTTCTTTTCTACTAAGATTCTGTAACCCAACTTCCGACCTCCATATCTTTCAATGTAGACCTTGGATTATCAAAATTCTTTCACCGTTTTTCAATTGATCCTCAAATCTTGATTTTGAAAGTGGGTTGACTTTTTCAGTAGTTGACTTTTTTGGGGTTGACTTTTCTGTGGTTGACTTTTTTGGTATTGACTTTTTTGAGTTTGACTTTTTTTTTTTGTTTGTTTTCTTAGATTAAGTCTCGGAGTACCACTTGCAGGATGAGAAAAGCCTTTTAGCATTCTGAAACATCAATTTAGGAAGAAAACGTAACTGATTTAGGGGTCCGGACAAAATTAGGTGTCTACAATGTAAGGCTAGGGTCAATGTATGATAAAGGATGTATTTCGGTTTAAGTCACCCATAGACAGTTTACATTTTTCTTCTTCAGGATTATTGAGAGCCATAATCTTTTTCTCAAATTACATACTTCATTCTTTGAATGCACTTCCTTTTTGCTTCACCACTTTATTCTTTTTTTTTTTTCGTTGCTTCATTTTCGAAGAACCATAATCTTTTTTCTTTTTTTTCACATCACCATTTCACCCAAATTTGACATGGCTCATAATTTTTTCCTGTATGTCATACACATGCTTATGTAGTGAGAGTTAACCATGGTTTTTCTTATTTGGCTAGGCTAAAAGATGTGGCAATCCCCTACACCTTATGTTAAGGCAGCACTAGTTGTTCTCACTATCTTCATTAGACACAATAACCCTAAATCTTCTAGCCATTTTCACAAGAACAAAAACACAAAACAAAAATCTTACCCAAAAAACCTTGAACTGATGAAACCAGAAATCCCTTAAACCAAAACTCAACCACACACAATTGCCAGAAAACCTCGAATACAAAAAAGCAAAAGCAGAAGATAAAACACTAACATAGTAAAGAAGAAGAATAAACTTCTACCTAAGGCCTATTTATAAGCAGCCAACCTTAGTAAATGTGACGTTTGGGTGAAGCGTCTTCAGGAAGCTACCCAATCAAAATTAAAATAATTAAAAGCTCTAGAAAAATCAAATCCAATCACAACCCAACATGTGGATTAGTTTCGATAATACCAAAAATTGTACGACTTATGAAATGACCAAGCGCACGAAACGACACACTAAAATGACACCATTACAAATACATTACAACAAGCGCGTATTCTCACACGCGTAATCCAACAAACATGGCACATAGGGAATTCAACAAAATCTAAACCATAAAAATGACAAGTCAGGCTACACATCCGCCCTACATGACTGAAGGTGATCACTCTAGGCTATATTATCCTATTGCGACCTATAACTCCTAATAGATCCAAAATCTTATTCTTAAAGCGACCTTCCGATGCCTAATCCAGCTCCTTCCTAAAGGCTAGCACAACTACTCCATATCAGACTCGATGACAGTCACTTAATAACTGTCATCTCGCTTGAAGGCATTTGTTGTACTCACCTGAACCTTTACATGCAAAACACCAAGTCCACAACTTCCCAATAGCTCTAGACAGAGTAGACACTTAACTTACACTTGTCAATCTACATGCACTCAGCAACCAGATTTAAAAGGTAAGTAAATGCTGGCCTGAAGTAAGAGAAAACAGAGAGTGCCTTGGAGACCAAACTCCAACATATTGACTTAGGCATCAGAAATTAAGGGTAAGTAAATCCTTTGCTTATTCTCCCTATCTACCCAAAATTCTCTGAAACACATATTGACTTAAGCATCAGAGCACATCCTAAAAACCAAACTCCGACAGTTTTTAACCCTTGCTATGTTTGCATATCAACTCCAATCTTCATCTGATAACCTTCAGAGCCTCGTTAGCTCTATCATTATGAAGACATCAACAAAAACCTCTATCGATTTTTAGGGGTTAGCACATACCAATGACTTAAGGTCACCCTTGGCTCATCCGAAAATGAGGTTTTGGCCTGATTTCTGGCCTTCAGGCTTGGCAGGTGCTCTATAGTGGTTCACAGTCTCTTGGATGATGATCTAATCATCTGAGCGGTTGGATCAGGACATGAACTAATTTGGACCAATTTAAAAAGCGTTAAAATATTATTATTGTATATAACAATATATGTGCTAATTTGATATATGTTATACACATATGATTATTATCTCTAATATAAAGGAAAGTATAATGGTTTTTAGAAATAAAAAAACTTCATAAAAACTATAAAGGTTAATTACTCATTTTGTATCCAGATTATAATGAAATTGTCAATTGATACTTGAAGAAAAAAATTCACAACTATTTGAATTATGATTTATTCCATCAAGTTGCACCTTAGACTATCTCCATTAGTCAAACAGATTATGTGTTCAAGAACGTCAAATAATAATGTGCCTTATCATTTTTCTTCAATTTTAATTTTTAATTTTTAATTAAAAATTAGAAAGACCAAATTTTCAAAAAGAACCTAGAAGAATTTTACAATTAAAGAAAAAGATGAAGGAAATTAGGGAGAGAGTAAATGAGAAGCAAAAACGAAACTTGTGATCTCAATACCTATAATCCATTTTCAATTCCTATTAAAAAATTGAGTGACAACTCTCAAACCATCTTAGGGCTCGTTTGGAATCCACCGCATCTCTAGTGCGGTGGAATTCCATCACATTTTGTGGGGGGATTTCCCCCCACTGATGGTGAAGTCCACTGGGGTGCATTTGGATGCACCCTCAGTGGAAACTCTACTGGGCTGGAGCTCCAATCATGGACTGGAGCTCCAGGGGTCTAGTGGTTCACTAGACCCCCAGTGAAGGGGGAAATCCCCATTTTACCCCCTCCACTATTTTTTATTTTATTTTTTAATTATTTTATAATTTATTTTTAATATAAATATAACTTTAGTAATTTTTAATTATTATTATTTAATATAAATATAATTTTAATAATTTTAATTATTTAATATAAATATAATTTTTAATTATTTATTATATATATACATACATTTTAATCTAATGTCCTTAATGGTCTTTTTTTTTTTTATTATAATTTATCTCACCGCCACCGTTACGTTTGAATCCAAACACACATCTCACCATTGATTTTAATCTCACCGCTACAGTAATTAATCTCACCGTCATCGCTGTGTTTAATCTCACCAAAATCAATCTCACCGCCCATCCAAATAGACCCTTAATTGGTATAATCTTAAGTCTGGTTAAAGTCTGACTGATACAGAATCTAAGAGATGATTCTCGTACAACTTACTCTTGTTCCTAAACAAAATACGCCTTTCTATAATCTACTCTTACAAATTTACTTTTTTTACATCCTTCAAATTTTAATTTGCTTTTATATCCACAAAGCGTATTTTTTTCTTATTTCAAAAGCCAAAAAAACAAAACAACTAAAATTGCACATGTTATCACCAATTTTCCCCACTCTTTTAACGAGTTTCTATTTATATATATCCCCCTCTTTCCTGACATTTTTGCTTAATTAACCATGTTCTCTTACCTATATACAATATATTAAATTAATCCCCTTAAATTGAGGCGGTTTTTTTATTTATTTTAATATTACTTTTTTAGCCAAAATACCGATATTTTATTTTTATTTATCGAAATTCACTAGTTTCAGAATATATTGAGAAACTATCATGATCGATGACGATTTTTTAATGTATAATTTTATTTTATTTTATTTATAAAACAAGATTTGGAAGTCGCCATGACCCATGGCGACTTCCAAATGTTTTTATAAAAACTTTTTTAAAAAAACCATGGAAGTCGCCATGACTGATGGCGACTTCCATGGTGCAATATTAAATTTTTTTTAATTTAATTATTTTTTAATTATATATATAATTTCATAATTTATATATTTTTATTATAAATTTATATATATTTTTTCATTATTTATATTTTTATAAAATTTATATATTTTTTAATTATATACTTAAAATTTATATATAATTTATAGAAAATTGTAATCATATATATAAAAAAATTTAAATTTTTTTATAAAATAAATGAATTATATATAATTCAGGACTCTTGATATAAAGCTAAAACGCACTGACGTAAAGCTAAAGTAACAAAGCAGTGTCTTCTTTTTCAAGGCTCTTCTTTTGAGGAGAATGTCTGCAAAGATTTTTCTTTTCAGGCTTGCTTTGAGCAGGAAATATTCCCTTATTTGTCCAATAAGGATTTCTGGTGAAGTGCAAGGCTTTTGATGGGAGCATGATCGAAAGATTGACATGTCTGGTTTGCAAAGGTTCTTGATACCAATCATTTATTAACCATTGTCTGTTTACAGTCACGTAAGTGTTAAGGTCCATTCATAACTGACGAACATACTCTGGATGGTAAGATCCCATGGTTCTTCCTGGTGTAGGGGTAAAGTTTATGGGTGGAGTACTGATTCTTTTGGCACAGTAGATCAAGAATTTCATTATGAAGTTGGACCTTTGTAAAAGGATTCTCGTATAGGGAGAAGGGGAATTTCAACCCCGGCCACATTGTTCTTGCCTTTTATATGCTTGAAGGTGATGCTGAAGGATTCATCAGTTTTTCACTCAATGAACCCTAGTTGAAGAATGGGAATCGGATTCCTTCTGCTATAAAGGATGAGAGATTCATCAATTTTTCACTCAATGAACCCTAGCTGAAGAATGAGAATCGTATTCCTTCTGCTAAAAAGGATGGGACTTATGACTAGATTTTTGCTGAGGGATTCATCAATTTTTCACTCAATTAACCCTAGCTGAAGAATAGGAATCGAGTTCCTTCTGCTACAAAGGATAGGACTCATAACTAGATTTTTGTTGAGGGATTCATCAGTTTTTCACTAAATGAACCCTAGCTGAAGAATGGGAATCGAATTCCTTCAGCTACAAAGAATGAGACTTATCTAATTTAAGTTTCTTCCAAAGGTAGTCGGACACCTTTTTTAGGTGTACGGATGTCCTTACTTCAAGGGAGAAACACATTTTCATGCATTGCATATTTTAAAATGTTTTTATTTAATTTAGTAAAAAAAAAAAACATATTTTTTAGTTTCCTAAATATTTGGCGAGAATTAGTTTCTAATATTTGTCGGGTTTGTTGGGGAGGTTAGGAAATTATTCAACGCACGTGTTTATGGAAACGAAAGATATGATTTTCGTTTTACTCGAAATCATGTAAATGTCATATGAAAGAATTATTTTCCAAGCTTTGTCGGGTTTGCCGGGGAGTACGGTAATATTTTTCGACATATGCCATTTCTGTGATTCCTCACATGAAAAATCAATTTCAAAATGATGATGTGTGCATATTCCATGATATCTACATTTTCCATCTTAATTAAGCAAATTCTATGTTTATGAATATTCCATGTTGAGGTCATTTTATATTAATGTTACTAGTGTGATCATGATATGATTAGAAATATTCTATGATAATGTCATTAATTGATTGTTGCCTATATGATCTCTTTGTTTGCCATGTCATTCATTCTTTTGACCATGTCAATTAGATTTTGTCGTGTCAAGAATGTCGTGTCATTAATTCTTTTGCCATGTCAAGCATGCCATGTTATTCATTCTTTTGGCCATGTCATTTAGATTTTTCCATGTCAAGCATGCCATGTCAAGCATGCCATGTTATTAATTCTTTTGCCATGTCATAATAGGATTTGCCATGTCAAGCACGCCATGTCATTCATTCTTTTGGCCATGTCATTAATAAATTTGCAATGCCAAGCATGCCATGTCATTAATTCTTTTACCATGTCATAATAGGATTTGTCATGTCAAGCACGCCATGTCATTCATTCTTTTGGCCATGTCATTAATTCTTTTGCCATGTCAAACATGCCATTTAAAGCATGCCATGTCATTAATTCCTGTCATATCATTTAGATTTTTCCATGTCAAGCATGTCATGTCATTCATTCTTTTGTCATGTCATAGTAAATGTTTGTAATGTCATGATAATTATACATGTTGTTTAAATTACATATGTATCTTAATATTGATTTGCATATTCGTGATCATTTTTTTATGATTTAAAATGCATGAAAATAATTAATGATTTTTTTATAAAATAAGGTTATTCCCGAGTTAAAATAATTCATGAGTTCTCTACTGGGTTTGCCGGGGAGGATATCATCAATTATCATTAACGATGGAATATCTTTTTTTCAAAAACAATGATATTCGAAGAATTTTCAAAATAAATAAAAATTTCTAGTTTTTGCCGGGTCTGTTGGGGAATATAAAAAAAAATTGTGTCAATAAATTCCGGATCATTCTCAAATAATATAATTGTTTTTTTAAGGGAATTATTTTTAAATATCAAATATAAAATCGACTTTTACCAAGACTCGAGATAACACATGATTAATAAGGTACCCTCTTATACGGGCATTGTAGGGGTGCTAATCCTTTCCCACACGTAACCAACTCCCGAACCTGCACTTTTTTTCTCTAGTTCAAAGCGCAGACTTCAAAATTGGTTTTTTTTTTTTTTAAAAAATATTTTAATTAATTTTAAAATGTTTTACAAAAATAGATTTTAATAGGTGGCCGATCACACCTAGCCAAAAAAAGATTGGTAGCGACTCCATTTCTTTTTCGAGGTTATTTTCAAACCCTCAGTCTTTATTTAAGAAGAATTAAGTCATCTTTTCCTCTATTTTTTTCCAATGTCACACTTAACGAACGATGTCCCCCAATGGGGCACTCGACTTTTTAAGGTTGCGACAGAGTCCACTGGACAAAAGGAAGCAGAAGCCCATCGGTTAAAAGAGTGCATAAACATCCTGTTTGGCCATTGGTTAGGTAGAGACAAGGTTAGTTGTATAAACGAGTAAAAATTAAATGCACAGCGAATTAATCCCTCAAGAGATCTGGCAGCTATCTTACACGTGAGTAATTAATACATCAAAAGTAAACATTTAACGCGGAGCAAGAATGACACCGCTTCGCCTGAAATTTATGGAAACAAGCATGAGACGACGCCATTTTATAGGACCAAGTGGGCAAAAAGAAACGAGCCAACTAATAGCGTGCTGATAGATATCAACACGGAACTCACTACTTGAGCTTTACAATGGATAGATTAATATTCTAACACTCCCTTTAAACTGAACTAGAATATGCCCTCGTTACGCATTGAGAAACTGGATTAAAATTTTGAACATGATATTTATATTAATGTATGGAAGGTGAAATGATCCAATTCTTAAGTCAATGAACTTAGAGTTAAAATTGAATTACTATGACAAACTATGCAAAATATGGGATGAATTGAGATACAACAAGAACACAACATGAATAAAATAATTAAAACACAACATGACATGAAAAATAACATGAACACGACGCGCATACATGAACATTTCAAAATCTATATAAAATGAATTATTAATGTATCAAAATTTATATAAATTCATAATACCTTGAATACGATAATGACACGAAAAAAATAACACAAACACACAAATTTTATTTTTTCTCTTTCCTTTCCTTTCTTTTTCTTTTCTCGCTCTTTCCTTTTCTTTTTTTTTTTTTTCTTTCTTTCTTTCTTCATCAAAATAAAAAGAAGCTTGACAACACACTAATTAACCATTCAAACACAACTAATATCCATACTTAGTTATCCCCAACGGAAGGCCCCAAAATTAAAATTGAGCACTCTCCTTCATTGGGGATAACTTTTAAAGTAGGTATAAATAGGAGAAATCACGTTCAGATTACTTAAGAAGAAGGAAAACCATGTCGAAGACAATCATTTAGTGAAAATGTCAGCTAACTAAGCAGAAGAGGAGACAAAACGTACAAGAATTTAAATTGGGGTTTAGTTCAATTGATTCATGCAATCACCTTTATGAGATGACATCTAACAGATCTGGAATTCGAATTTTAGTATCTGCAACATTTTTTCTATATTTTCAGACCGTGATCTTTTTTGTATAAAAAAAAATATACAAAAATTAATCTTTTTTCGAATAAAATGAAAATCAATCTCAATATGCTTTATTTAAGTATAAGAAACAGGATTTAACAACCATGTAGGTCGTTTCAAACGTGTTACTAATACAAAGTGTTAATTAAACCTTTCATTGATTTCAACTATCCAAAAACAAAATCAATAATCAAACTTTCGGGTTTCAAGCTATGCAAAACCGTTTGGGTGTATATATATTGTAATTTCTCTGTTTTATTAGACTTTATCAAATCATGATTAATTAAGACCAGATATATTAAACTCATGTAGATGATTTTGATCAAGGCATCATAAAGCATGATCAATAAAAACAAAAAAATTTGAATTTCATAGCCATGGCAGACACGATTTACAGACTTTGATTTTAATCCGAAAACATATTACTAATCTCAATCTCGGTTAAAAAATTATTATAGGAAAATTATGCACAAAAACATCAAATGAACATGAAACGAGATTAAGACTGCTTATGATATTTTACTATTAGAAACTTATGTCAAGAATGAAAAATCGTACTATCTCAGTCTACTGTCATATAAATATAATTAACCACAATATATGTAACAATTTATACAATTTTTTTTTTTTTTTAAAAAGTATTTTTTCACGTGTACAGTAAAAAATTTGTCCAAAAACGATCAAATATTGCTTGTCACTAGATCTGTCCATGGGCCGGGCCGGGCCGGGCCGCAACTTGAAAAAAAAAATTTCTTGCCCAAGTTCGTTTCAGACTGGGCCCGAGCCGACCCGTTTTACTATTCATAAATTATTAAATTATTAAAAAATTATTTTTATATTAATATTTATATATTTTAAAATTAAGTTAAAAAATAATTTTTATTTAATTAATAGTGATTCGGGCCGGGTCGACTCGAATCACGAAAATCCTTGTCCAAGCCCAACCCAATTCAGGCCGAGCCTATCGGGTCGGGCACCTCGCCCGACCTTTGGACAGGTCTAGTTGTCATGTCTTTGTGAAATTTTTTCAAAATATTTAACAATTTTATTTAAAAAATAACTTGCATATGATATAATTATACTCGTTAAAAATCATATGTATTAGAATTTGAATTAATATGATGCTTTATTTGAAAGTTGATGAGGTACATTGTTCATTTTTTATCTTGAGATACCAAACTTTTACATTCTTTTTCAAATCGGGCTTATGTGCAAAGCCATTTAGGAGGTGCGGTGGGATCGGATGGAATTTTGTGAGAGGATTTCCCACATTGACTCCTCCAATCTCAGTAGGGATCCAGCTGGTAACAGGACTTTCAGTAGAGGGAGAAATCTCATTTTTATTGCTCTACTAATTTTTTAATTAATTTTTTAAATATAAATATAATTTTAATAATTTTTAATTATTTATTATATATATATATACATACATTTTAATCTAATATTTTTAATGGTTATTTTTATTTATTATAATTCACTTTACTACTACGTTGATTTTGCATCTAAACACATATCTCACTACTAATTTTAATCTCACCACTATAATATACAATCTTATCATCCGTTATTTTTAATTTCATTAAAATTAATCTCATGGTCTATTCATATAAAACCTTAACTTTTCAAGCTAGTGCAAGCCTTTTCTCTTCCGATCCCTTTGTTTAAAGGGGAAAGAAGAAAAACTGTTGAAGTAATTAGGATTTGCCTCTGCAACTGTGCATTCATCAGCAGTGGACTGGGGTCACAGAGGCTGGTTATCGGTCAGGACTCTTCGTAAAAAGCTTTGACTTGAGACAAAAGGCCCATTAAATTGATGAAGTAAAAGGAATTAAGAGGGCCCTCTTCCATTCTTACACCTTCTATAATTATTTGGATTAATTTGAAAAACATCCTTTCAACAATAGAATTATTTTTCAAAGATCTAATAACATAAAATAATTTTAAATAAAATAAGGAAAGAAAACATTGTTAGAAAAAAATTGAAAAAATAAAATTATTTTTAATGAAAAAATCTCTCATTCCCTTATCCTTCCAAGTCAATAAACTTAAAATTTTAATTTTAAAAATATTATTTTATTATTTTTTAAAAGTTTTTAATTAAAAAAAAGTAAATTAAAAATTTTAAAATTTTATTTTTCAAATTAAAAAATTTTATTTTATTTTATTTAAAAAAAATTAATTAAAAAATTTAAACTATAAAAATTTAAAAAATTTAAAAAATTTTAAAATACTAACGTGGCAAAATTTTCACTTGAGATTTTTTTTTAAACTCTAAATGATTGATTAAGGATAAAAATATCTTTACAATTTTCTTAACAATAATTTTTTTTTTTCATTTTTTATAAATTATTATTAGTCATTACACCATTGAACAATTATGCTACTATTGAAGATATTTGTTTCAAATTTACCCTAATTATTTTGGTGAGTAGTTAGTTTAAGAACACGTCATTGTTGAAACAAAAAGAAAATTCTGGAGAGTGGAATTGGAAAAATAATATATATTTTTTATATTTGAAGTTATCAAATTTTGATTTTTTATTATAAAAATTAAAAATTCAATATTCTATCAATAAATTACATGATTGTTGACAAAAAAAATGATAAATAAAATTAAAAATCATCCCTAATTATAATCTATTGTATTTTTCATTCCTTGTAAATTTACTCAGACATGTACAAAGATTAAACTATACATTTGATTTAGTAGGTTCGATTCAAATTGGGTTGAATTTGAAATATGATTTTTTTTTTTCAATTCAGATTGACTCGATTTGATTTGAATTATTATTTAATTACTAAAAAATATTTATATTTAAATTTAATTATAAAAAATATATAAATAATAATATAAAATATATTTTTTAATAATTTTAATATTTTTGAACAATAAAATAAACTTTTCGAACAAGATGAATCAAATCAAGTCGAATTTTTGGCAAATATTTTTTTTTATTATTTGAATCTAATCCAATCTAACTGGACCCATGGACAACACTAAATCTAATCTGAAAAATAAAAACCATCCACTTTTGTTTCCTTTTGTTTTTTGATTTGAGAGATAAGGGTCCGAACACTTGAACAAAATATAATCACTTATTATTAAATTAAATACTGAAATTCAATCATTTTGATATTTGATTCGTATAAAAATCTTAAATTCATCTAATTTTAGATTGTATAAAAATTTTATAAAAAAAAAAAATAAAAGAGAGGGAAAAAAATAATAATATTAAAATTTGTCAAGAAAATATTCTTAAAAATTAGCACTCCAAAGTTAGAGAACGTGGCATCCATGTTAAATAAGCATCCTTTACGAGAAATAATTTGTTTTACAGTGAAGACTACAATAAAAATTTATTTGGTGAGAATCAAATGAAAATTTTTTTTTTATTTTCCATAAACGTATAAAAATAAAATAAAATTATTAGTTAAAAAAAAATTATAAAAAGGGTAGAAATAATTTATTTATTCATAACAAAGGTAATAATGAAAAAAAATTATATATTCTTACATGATGAATTAATAATAATAAATATTTTAAAGAAAATAAAAGATTAAAAAATAATTAGATTTGTGATTAGATTTGTTCACAAATTACATTACTTGTCAAGCTTATTAGTATAGTCGATTCAACCCATGATATTTTTTTATAAATAAATAACTAAATAAATATTTTAATTTAATTTTAAAATCTTAATATTATTATAAAAATATTTTTAATTAAATAAAATTTGAATGAACTATTGAGTCAAATCGATTTCAAATTTAAATTTTAGAGGTATCGGTCGAGTGTGATGCGATTCGATTTATAAACATCTTCAATCAGTCAATGTCTAAATCAAAGTTTTTTTTCTTACTTTTTATGTTTCGTAAGACAATATTTAATAAGCATTTGAGTTACTTATTTCAAATGTTTTCCTTTTTTTTTGTGTAAGATAAATTTCATTTTTTTCGTGAAATGGGTATTAGAGGGTAACTCAGATGCTTTTCAATTTTTTCGTGAAATTATATTGTCCAATAGGAAAAATTTGATGTTTTTATTTTTAATTAATTTCTATGTCAGCTTTAAAAATATATATATTTTTAGTGCCATGTCAGATGGGTTATGACACATCAGCATTTTTGAACATGTCAAATTGTCTAGTCAGTTTATTAACAGAAACTATTATGAATGTTAATAATTTTACTTGTTTGCTTCTATTTTAAAAGTAAATGGATCAAATTACTTACAATTTTGGTACAGGGACTAATTTATACCAGACTCTAAAGTTATAAGGATCTGACAAGTACTTTGACCGCTTATTAGATATTGTCTTAACCAACATAAAAAATAAGAAAAAAAATTTTGATTTAGACATTGACTGTTTGAAGGTGTCTATAAATCGAGTCGTATCACACTCGACCAATACCTTTAATATTTAAATTTGAAATCGAATTTGGCTCAATAATTCATTCAAATTTTATTTAATTAAAATATTTTTATATTAATATTTTAAAATTAAATTAAAATATTTATTTAGTTATTTATTTATAAAATAATATCATGGGTTGAATCGATTATACTAATAAACTTGACAAGTAGTGTAATTCGTGAACAAATCTAATCACAAATTTAATTATTTTTTAATCTTTTATTTCCTTTAAAATATTTATTTTTATTAATTCATCATGTAAGAATACATAATTTCTTTTCATTATTACCTTTGTTATGAATAAATAAATTATTTCTACCTTTTTTATAATTTTCTTTAACTAATAACTTTATTTTATTTTTTTTACATTTTTATCGAAAATAAAAAAGAGTTCTCATTTGATTCTCACCAAACAAGTTCTCGTTGTAATCTTCATTCTCCTTTTACATGTAATGTTTCCGCCACTACTTTTCGACGTCTAATTGCATGTTCCCCTGTTACTTGCTTTCCAATGCCAACATTTTTTTTATAAAAAGGCTTCGTTAACGATTTTTATAAATTTCATTTAAGAATTATTTAATTAATATTTTTTTTAAACAAATTGTATTTTATATATTATTTTTATTAAATTTAAAAAAAAATAATGCATTAATTATAAATTTTTTTATAAATATTATTTTAATCATTGTCACTAAACACTAATTAATATTTTCCTATAATTTTTTTTTTCAATTTTCCCCATTCAAATTGTACATTTACAGAAAAAATCCAATAAATCTTACTCTTTGTTTTTACTTTTAGTTTTTACTCCTCTTTTACTTATTGAATGGATAGGATGTAGATTTATCACTCTACTTATATGGGTCAAATTTATCATTAAAAATTTTCAATTAGTGCAATTTTCTCAAGATACTTTTAATTTTGGAATAATTTTACCATCGTACTTTTAATTTTGAACTAAATTTAATCAAAATATAACACTAGGAAAATATTTCACAAATTAGTTCGTTCAAAGTTGTTTTATAATTAAAAAAAAAATAATAATAATAATTTGAAAATTACATGGTAAGAAAAAAAGTCATGAAACTAAAATCTGATGTTTTTTTATTTTATTTCTTTCTCTTCTTTCATCGTAGCATTTTTTATTAAACAATATGCCAAATCATGATTTTTTTTTTTTTGGTCCAAAATCAAAAGTACAATGATCAATTTGTTCCAAAATTAAAAGTATGATGATAAAGGTACATTTTTAATTTTTTTTTTTTGAATTTTAGAACAGTTTCTAAGAAATATTTTATAAAATATTATTCAATTGTTATATCTTAATCAAATTTGTTCTAAAATTAAAAGTATAATCATAAATTTGCTTTATAATTAGAAATACGATGATAAAATTACACCTTTAAAATTTAATAATAAAAATAAACCATTCACATGATTATAATCGTAAATTTACATTTTATCCCATTAGTTTAAGTTCTCTAAATTTAAAATGATGAACTAGAGTGAATATATATTGTTTCTTCTTCTTTTTCTTACGATTTAAGAGGAGAAAAGGAATTTAAACTTTGGATTTTAACCCTCCTAAATATTTATATCATTAAAAATTAAAGTTTTCAATGCGTTTGATAAATTGTTTTTAAAACTATTTAATGAAAAATGTTGAAAATCTTAAAAAACTAAAAGCCACTTAATGTATTAATTTGATTTATTTAAGAAAAAAAAATATTATTTAATTACCTTAATTTTATATACATTTTTTAATTATTTATTTTTTCTTCTTAAACTTTTACCAATACCGATTACTTATCAAATCACCTGTCTTTGTTACAAAAGATTCAATAAAAATTTGTTTAACATTTAAGTTTCTATAGCATATCAAACAAATTTTATTATAAATTCAGTACTTAAAATTTTTAAAATAAAAAAAAAATTTAATGATTAATGTTTTAGTACTGATTTTTTGTTTTTCATTTATCAAATCTAAGCTTCAATCATTAATAGTAATTGGTATATGCAAATATTGGTTTTAAAACTATGCTATGCTATGCATGGTAGAAGTAAATCTGAATTAATTACAGTTAACAAATGAAATCAATTATTTTTAAAGAATATCAATCTAGGTATAACATAATTAACAATTTTCATAAGCATATCAATATTGGTTCTTCTTATATTAAGTTTATATTGAATGTAATGTCGGTGTATTATTTTCATACACTATTAATTAATCAAATGTTGACACCTTATTAATGAATAAATTTTAAAACTGAAAAGTCCTTAATTATAAATAAAGATATAATTTATTTACTTAATTATAAATAAAAATATAATTTCATTAATTATAAATAATAAATATCAGTATGAAATTTCCAATTTTGGATTTCTGTCATCCATTTTTTTCCATTTTTTATCCTCTTTTCATTGTGCATTTGGCATTTAGCAGTCAAATTCAAACTATATATTGAATGACACAAAGATGGCAACTTCATCACATGCTCACGCGTATCACCAATCTTTTCATTAAATTGCTTGAACTTAGGACTAATGTAGTCCTTAGGATATGGTTTAGCAACTATGCGAGCAGAATAAGACAACTTGATATCAATTTCAGAAAAACTCAAACTCTTGTTATTTTGTTTAAGAAAACTCTAAAGCTTTTCCTTAGTGGCCAAGCGTTGAGTTTTGGTTGGAGGAACAACCAAATGGGATCTACCAGCAACTAGGGTGTTGGTTATGCCAAGATTTGCATTAGGAACAGTTAGAGTGTTGGTTGTGTCAGGATTTCTATTAAGTCCAATATTAGATGCAACATATATATTTTCTCCATTGCCATTAGTGAGAAGGGTAGCTCCGCTAGAAGTGTTCCCATTTCCATGTTCACATGTTGGACTTGGGAGGTAGTGGCATTGGAGGATGTAAGTTGAGAGATGGTCTCCATCATCCTCTTGTTGCTTTCTTCTGACATTTGCATATTTTCCTAATTAGCCTTCATCATGTTCATCAGCTCTTGTATGAAAGATGGAACTGAAACATCTTGGTTTCTAGTAGGTTCTTCCATGTTTTTCGGTGAAACAAAGCAGAAAAGTTTTACTCAATGCAATTGTTTCTCCTAGTGAAGTCACTAAAATGTAGAGGGTTCTTTTGACGGAATGAGGAAATGTTGCAAACCAGTAAAATGGAATGTCATTGGGACGACGTAGAGAAAGATTGAATTAGACCTTGAAGAACAAGTGCAATGGTAGGTGGTGGTGATAAAGGTAGAAGGTGGCTAAGAATGATAAAAAGTGTGGTGACTAGAATAATCTCAAAGAGAGTTGTAGAGAGAATTAGAGAGCTAATTTTCGTTATACTGCCAAAAGATCCCAAATGAAGCTCTCAGACCCCTATATATAAACTCACATAAGGAAGTTATAAAATAGAGAATGGAGAGTTATCTAGAGGCCACACATGAAAGTGGCACCAATCATGGTAGTGGGAAAGTTATTAAATGTAATGAGTGAAGTGGAAGTTATGAGAGGTTACACTTGAGAAGTGTTTTGGTCACAGATAGTAATAATTGGTTACATGGCAGCACACTTAGGAGTGTGCCACCTGAAAGGGAAGCACTTGTGTTCAATGAGAAGGTTAAGAAGCGAACTTCTTAACAGTCTCTGTATTTGAGCCTCTAAGCCATGCTCTACAAGACATCCTAAGAGTAGAGCAAACCCAAGAATCCTGCCACCATTCTGGGGTTAGCTCTACGGTCTTCACGTAGTGGTGGACCTTGCTAGCTGCATTGCAAATTATTTTTGCCACATGCTACACAAGCTACTAGAGAGTGCGAAGCATGAAGCATTGTAGGAGTGGAACGCTAGAGCTTTGAAGAGTTGGAGTGCTGGAGCATTGGAGCTCTAGTGTGTTGGAACACTAGAGTTGTGAAGTGCTGGAGCGCACTCATCAGTAAGTGTTTTCACAAAGGAGTGTTGTCACTAGAGAGTGTTGCCGTCAGGGAGCATCGCTGTCAAAGAGCGTTGTTGTCATGGAGTGCTGCTACCAGGAAGCATTGTCACTGTCGTTTAGGGGACTCTGTCACTAGGTATAGTGCTGTTACTAGGGAGTACTGTCACTACCATTAAGGAATGGGTGCCAGAGAGCTCTACTACTAGGGAGCAGTGTCACTGTTGTTAGGGGGCGCTGTCACTAGGTAGTGCTGCTACTAGGGAGCACTATCACTGCCATCAAGGAATGGGTGCCAGAGAGTGCTGCTACTAGGGACCAGTGTCACTGCCGTTAGGGAGCACTGCCATCAAAGTGTGTTGTCGCTAAGCACTACCTAATCAAGCTATGCATGCATGACATGTTAATAGCCAAAAACAATCATTTACACCAGAATCAGAGACCTTAAGGATGTTTATATTATTTAATAGTTTGAATTTCTTTAAGAAACTCTAATTTCTTGAAAAAAAATTTAAATGTTTGAAAGTGATAAGTAACGCTATGTTTGGATAGATGTTAGTAAAGTAAAGGAAAGGAACGACAAAGAAAGAAAATGATGCATCTTTCCCTTGTTTGGATAATTAAAATGTGTTAGGGAAAGAAAAATTAAGGAATGTTAGCCTTCTATCATTTGATTAAAGTGTGGAAAGGAAAAGATAAATTATAATATACATTTTTAATTATGTCCTTTCTTTTTAATTAAAATAACAATATAAATTTTACAAATCAAATAATAAAAAATAAAATAAACATTACATTAAAAAATATGAATGTAATATATTTAAAAAAAATGATAATAAAAAAAAATTGTTATAATTTTTAATGTCAATTACGTGAAGTATGTAAGCTAGAAATGAAGAAATGATTCTTTATAATATTGCTTGTAATTTTATGAATATAGAATGGATAATATGGATATTTTATATTAATTTTTTTTTACTTTCCTTTCACTTTCTTTCCGATTTGGGATTTTGAAAAAATAAGTATTTAAGGGTGGGATTATCTCCTCTCTTAAACTTTCAAATTCTGAAGATCACATGGTTGCCTGTGTCCCGCTAAAACCCTTGTTACCACCGTATCCCAGGTTGTATAATCCAAATGCAAGATGTGATTATCACTGCGGAATTGCTGGTCATGGCATTGAAGACTGTATAGCCTTCAAAAGGAAAGTGCAATCTCTTATAGAGATCAAGTGGATTGATCCAAAGACATTGATTGATAGAGGGCTGGGAAAGCGTAATTAGGATTCAGAGGTTTATGGCAATGATGTAGAAAGACTTCAGTCTCATATGATGTAGTAGGATTTCACTTTTTCAGTAGCCAACTCTTATAGCTTTAAGATGCTAGGAAAAATAAAGTGCTTGTAAAAACAGTTTTAATCACTGCTCAGATTTTGTAAACATGGTTTATACCATTGTGAACGTTGATTTGGGAATAAATTGGTTGTGCTTCAAATTTATGAGATGTTGATGATTAAGTTCCTCCGATTCTTATTTCCTTCGTGGTATCTTCCCCTTTGCATTTTGCATCCGATCAATTATTTGTCATACCATACATTCATACAAGAATCTTGATAGCATCAGGTGGTATTCATGACAAACATAGTTAGCATGATTTTTCTATATGTTCATGCACTAATTTGCTTATTACATACATCATGTTAGCATTAGGTCGCATTCATAACACACATGGTCAGCATGAGTTTCTTTGTATATACTTTGTGTCAATCATTCATTGATTACATGCATCATATTTGACATCATGTTGCATTCATAGTGTATATGATCATTCATTGGGAAATACACTGAAATACCAATGGTCATCCATTGCATATATCCATGCGTTGTTGTTTATTCTTTTCTTGTATCATGTTGGTATCGTGATTGCATTTATTACATACATGGTCAGCATGTCTCGACTGTATATGTCCATACATCATATTGTTTAGGCTCTATGTGCATCAAATTGCATTCATGGCTCCTTCATCATGATACGCATTTGAAGGGATAAAATAGAAGTTGGCTTGGCTTTAAGAGTCTTTGAAAGAATTCCCATCTCAAATCAGAGGTATAAGAAATACTGAGTACCTTTTCAATACAGGCTAGAGCTATGGAGAATGACAAGCTGCCCGAATGGAAAGAATGGAAAGGGTACAGGAAGAATTGCGAGAACAGCTGGCAAAGTCTCAAGCAGAATCTAAAGATCAGATGACTAAATTGATGGAGCTAATGTCCACCGTAATTAAGGGATATATACACTTAAAACTTGGCCGCCAGAGAAGGGTTAGAGACACAAAAGGGTCAGAATGAGGTCGTAATGATGGATTCCCAGAACATAGTTAACCCCGTCAATGTCTTAAATTTAGATGATCCAACTGAACAGGCAAAGTTGAAGATGGTTGCAGTAAATGAGGTAGAGTTGACAGATTCCCAAGGGAAATATCAGTTGCTAGATGCAAGGATCCGGGCAGTAGAAAATATAGACGCATTCGGGAGTGTGGATGCGAAAGAACGATGCTTGGTCCTCGATTTAGTCATTCCTCCTAAATTCAAGGTCCCTGACTTTGTGAAATATGACGGGACGACTGATTCGTCAGCCCACATCACTCTGTTCTACCAAAAGATGACAAGTCATATAGATAATGATAAGCTTCTGATTCACTACTTTCAGGATAGCCTCAGCGGGTTCGCAATTAGGTGGTATAGTCAGTTGAGCAAGGATCAGATTCGCTCTTGGAATGATTTGGCTAGGGCTTTTCTAAACCAATACAAGCATATGACCGACATGACAACTGACTGTCTCACCTTGCAAAATATGGAGAAAAGAGCTACTGAGAGCTTCAAAGAGTATGCTTAGAGGTGGAGGAACATGTCCACCCAAGTACAACCACCTTTGACACAAAAGGAAATCATTGTCCTTTTTGTGAGTACACTACGGGCCCCATACTATGATAGACTCATCGGCAATGCCTCGAAGAATTTTGCGGATATGGTAATCTCAGGGGAGATTATTGAGAATGCTATCAAGAATGGGAAACTTGAAGGAGAAGGAATATCCAATGTCGAGAGAAATAGGGCACCTAGAAAGAAAGAGGAAGATGTCCAAGCTATGAGAGATTTCGTCCCATATTCCTAATTTTCTTCATACCAATCATGTTACCCTACTGAGGTATCTCCAAGCCTTTATCCTTACCTACCAACCCAAGAACCTAATTTTATACCAGTTCTTGCAACAAGGCCTGCTTCGAGAAAACGCCCATGAGACAACCAAGAAAGAATTTCAATCCCTATCCCTGACCTGCTGCCATTACTAATAAAGAATCAGCACCTTACCCCTGTACCTTTGAAAATAGCTCCATCAGCAAGGAGTTATGACCCTGACAGCAAGTGTTATTATCACCTAGGGGTAGTTGGGCATTCATTTGAAAATGCAGACAATTGAGGGAAAGGATTGAAAGTCTTATCCGTGATGGTATTTTGACACCGGAACTTATCAATCAGTGGAAGGCCACTTTGTCGCAAATCAGTTTCTTTCAGGGTTTTAAGAGGAGAATTACTATCTTTGAAGGATGTCAATAGGAGCATTTTGATGCATGTAGTTTCAAACCTTATGATGAAAACACTTGTCTCATGTCGACATTCATATGAATTAAATGAATATTGAATTTTAAATGCTTTGTGTTTGTTATGTGTTAACAATAATTTGAATTTGCAAAAACAAACATTAAGGAAGTTCTAATAATAGATAGTCTCGAGAATATTGATGATCATTGTTAGAAATGACCCAATACCTTCCCTCTTTTGGGGATTCCATATGTCTAAATCCCTAAAATTGAGACCACTTGGAAAACCTAATGCTTTAAGGAATATGAATGATTGAACTTCATAAAACCATTGTCATTACGGAATAAGCAAAGATGTAGATCCTAATCTAGGCTATGAACAAAGGAACGAACTTTTTGAAAAAATTCTAACTCCTTGAAATTCAAACAAATGAGACATTCTTTCAAGAATTTAGAACTTGGTAATTTGATGTGTGTCAAGGTTATGCCAAAGCCATTCATGTCCTTTTCAACAACCACAAAACACTAATTTCCCAAACATCACTTCATGATTGACACCCTAGGGCACAGTGATTAAACTAGATTATCCCATGTCCTAGAGAAAACCCATTTTTGGGTCATATTTTCCTTGTCTCTTCAAAGAACTCATAATTGGAACTCAGCCTTTTCAAAATAGACCTAGACTTGCTATGTTCCTCGTTGATACAATTTCCCAAGGTTGACCAAATTAGGGCATCATATGTGGAAATGATGGATACATGGTGAATAAGGATGGACAAATGCATGAATCTGTGGGGCATGCGACAAAAAAAAAAGAAAAAAAAAGAAAAAGGAAAAATTGTGATATCATGCATATGAGAATTCAGATGATTCCAAAGTGCAAAATGAAATTCTGATTATCTATTTCCCCTGGGGATTGCTTTTCAATGTGAATATTCATGCTTGACATGAGAAATGGCCATCTTTCATGTCCCTATCACAAAAAGAAATTATCCATAGTCACCCCTTTTGAGCCAAAAGAATTCTTTCTTCTTTAAACCCTGATCAAGGATCACTCTCTACACTGGAGGGAAAATGCAAGAAAGGATTACTGAGAAATGAGTCATAACTCAAAGACAGATACAAAGCATATTGAGCCCCGAATAAGTATGGGTTCACTCTATCAAAATGAAGATGCAAGAGAAAAACAAAAAGAAAAAAAAAAGTGTGTGAAAAAGTATGGCAAATGAAAGCCAAAAGCAAAGAAGAAAAAAAGCATAGTCAAAAGGAATGAAAAGTCCAAAAGGGACAAATGCTTCAAAGAAAATCCTCCTCAAGAAATGATCCTTGATCTGATTACCCTCAAACACGTATTTTGGGCCTATTTATCCTTTCTTTCTGAACCCTGAACCATGGCCTACATTACGTGCTTTAAAAGTCCATTTTGATCAAGCATGAATATTTAATTTGAAGGATTTTTCCCCAGACTTTATCTCATCTCATCGAATTCTTATTTCACTATGGAAGAATTTAGAATTCTCAAGTGCATGGTAAAAAAAAAAAAAAAAGGAGAGAAGAAAAAATGGAAAGAATGGGACTCTAGGGCAAAAACCCAAAAAATGGGCGGTCTAAAGTAAAATGAAATTTTTGATGCCATTTACGTTAGTGCTGATACCATAAAAGAGAAGGTCATCTTGAAGAAGTGGTCATCGAGGAACATCTAGCAATTCATGAACCTCTTAAATTGTCAGCTCTATTTGGAGGATTGACTTCAAAACTGAGATTTTTTCCCCCAAGATTAAACTTTCCAGTTTAAACATCTCAGCCAATATTGATGCTTATCAAAATGCCTTGATATGAAAACTAAAAGAATGTTGAATTTGTTTGATTCTCAATGAATTCATGATTTATAAAACCTGTTCCATTTGTGAGCCTAGAAGGGGCATACATTTTTGTTATGAAATTTTCTTTGATCAACCAAAATTTTGTTATACCAAGCCTTGCCAATCCCAGATGAAAAAACCCAGATTGACACTTAGAGAAATTTTTAACAATGATCATCAGTCTTCAAAAGATTTGCATATCACACACTGTGGGGTTAATATTCTTGTTCAGAAGTTTCCAAAATGAGAAAACAAATAAAGATATTTTTTGAAATATCCATTTTTGATGTTGACATGAGATAAGGGTTTTTCTAACCCAAAGGTGTGGAATTATAGGGTTAATCTTGATTTCCAAATATGAGAAGAAGAAATAGACAAAGTGATAACTCGTATAATTATATAGTTTTTAGTTATGTTTTATTATTGTTTTGTGTCAAATACGAGTTATTATTGTTTAGTCTAATTGTGTTTATGATCTTTTATATTTTTATGTAATTTGGTGTTTTTCACAAGTTTCTTTGAGTGATTTCAGATTACTAGAATTAAGGGCAAATCCAGTTCAGTTCCAGTTCCGACACCTTTTGCCATATCAGCTATATCTCGAGTTTCACTGAAGCAATAAGGCTGAACTTTGTATCCCTGTAAAGCTAAGAGGCATATCTATCTTTTTCATGTTTTACACTTCTTGAAACGGAGTCGTTTTCCCTAGAGAAATCGACCATCAAGTTGGCTGATGTGCAATGACGTCTGTTCTGCACCGTTTTGGTATTTTGACCATATCTTCCGATCCACGTGAGCAAATGATCTGATTCCAACGGCTATGGATCCATAACTGATAGGGGTATATTTTTCTAGAAGACCATTTTATCAGATCGAGCCTCCAACATTGACAAAATCGACCATCAAGCTGGCTGATCAGAATTGTCATACAATATGACGAAAATTGTTAGAAAAATGCACCCACCTATTATACCTACCTTTGAAATTTGTAAAGCTTGTCTCTTGTCATTTAGCCCTCCAAAATGTGTATAAATAGAGGGCCTTGGATGAGTATTGGGATACATTGATACATTGGTAGGATAGCCATTGTAATAAAATTCTCTAAGTTTTCTTTTTCTTTCCTTTCTCTAGTTTTCTTTTTCTTCTTACATTTCTTTTCATTTTATTCATATCTAGTATGTGTTTCTAATCATATTGTTGAGGTGATGAGGTGAAGCTCTTGGTAAATGCTAAGGTTAGTCTCTTAAACATGAGCTAAAATGAATCATCATTTATAAGCACTAGCATAGATAATATTTTCTTTTGGTTTAAAATCATACTTGCAAAGTAGAGATCTTGATTCATTATTGACAATGAAAATGGCACAGTAAATGCTTGGTTTCATAACCTTGATTTGTTGTAGACATATACCTTGGCATAAGGAATGCTTGGACTCTTTTTATGAGTTTTGAGGACACCAAATGAACATAATATCATATGCTATGGACGTTGGACAATTTGGACTGAATTGCTAAACCTTCCGATTGGAACCTCCCTTATGTGTGGATTTCAATTGTGTAATAAAACAAGATTAATCTTAGCATAACACCAAGAGTGGATTCTCTAACCTCAACATCTTTTCTTATTGTTTTTTATATCTTGTTTAATTTCTTTTATATTTTGTTTATGTTGTTCTCTAATATCTTGTTTATCTTATTTTGTTGTTGATTCCCTAATATCTTGTTTACTTTCTTTGTCTTATATATTTATAAACTTATACTTACTAATACGCTTCCCTGTGGTTCGACCTCGGACACCCGAGAATTTATTACTTGAACATAACCTGCACTTGGGTTTACAACTCTTAATTGAGTTACCATCAAGTTTTTGGCGCCGTTGCCGGGGAGGCAATACTAAGTATATAAGTTTATAAGTATATTTATTTTTATTGGCTGGTTATACCGCCTATATTTATTTTTATTGGCTGGTTATACCGCCTAATTTTCTATATATTTATATTTATATTGTATATTAACTTTGTTTTATTTTTATTGGCTGGTTATACCGCCTAATTTTGTATATTAACTTTGTTTTATGCTTGTTTGGCGACGTGATTTTAGATCTCGTCGTTTAGTTAGATTTTATTGTGAAACTTTTTCAGGTAATCTTTCTAATACAACTCCTACCATGGCTGACAATGAAAGTGTTCATGCTGAAGATGAGAACAGACAAGTACGCACCATGCGTGACTACTTGCAACCAACTCGAAGCTCATCACCCTCTTGTTTTATTTTTCCTCTCAATGCAAACAACTTTCGTTTTAAACCAGGTATGATAGCTTTGCTTCCAAATTTCCATGGGTTAGAATCGGAAAGTGCTTACTCGTTTCTAAAAGACTTCGAAGATGTATGTGTCACCTTTAATGACCAACAATGTACAAATGAAATTGTCAAGCTAAAATTATTTCCTTTTTCTTTAAAAGATAAAGCAAAAATTTGGCTTCATAATTTAAAACCAAGGTCAATTGGCACATGGCAAGAATTACAAACTGAGTTTCTAAAGAAATTTTTCCCAGCACATAAAACTACTGCTTTGAAAAGACAGATTCAAAATTTCAATCAAAATCAAAATGAAGCATTTTTTCAGTGCTGGGAGCGTTTTAAAGATTTGTTAAGTTCTTGTCCACATCATGGTTTTGAAAAATGGCGTCTTATTAGTTTCTTTTATGAAAGTTTAACTCCCAAAACTAAACAATTTGTTGAAACAATGTGTAACGGTGAGTTTCTAGAAAAAGAACCTGAAGAAGCCTTTGACTACCTAGACCATTTGGCAGATAACTCTCAAGCCTGGCACACAGATAATTCCTCTGAAAGTTCCAATAGATCTAATATTGTTTCTAACAGAGGAAAATATCATTTTAGTCAAGAAGATGAGATAAAAGCTAAAGTAGCTAATTTGGCTAGAAAGATTGAAGCCATGGAACTTAGAGAAGTAAAAGAAGTCAAAACGGTTAAAAATGAAGAAAGTTGTGGAATTTGTGAAATCATGGGACACCCCACTTCTGAATGTCCAAACATTCCCATTCTTAAAGAAGCGTTGCATGATCAAGTAAATTTCATAAACACATTTAAAAAGCCTTTTCCTTCTTCTTACTCTGAAACGTATAACCCTGAATGGAGAAATCATCCCAACTTCAGTTGGCGGAATAATAATCATGTTCAGGTACCACAATCTCAAAAGCCGGGCAACACTTTTTCCTATCAACCTTCACGTGTACAAACCTTGGAAGAGACATTGCAAGCATTCATGCAAACACAAGCAAATGTGAATAACCAAACTTCACAGGACATCAATGAGATCAAAAACACCTTGTCCACATTGACAGCTTCATTACGCACTCAAGAAAAAGGTAAGTTTCCTGCTCAACCTCAGCCTAACCCTTCTACTCAATGTCTTGTTTCTTGCTCCAATGAAACTCAACAGGAAAATGCCAGTTCTATCACAACTCTTCGAAGTGGAAAGGCAATTGACAAAAACATTCCATCAAAAGACCAAGATCCTCCTTCCCCTCCAAAAAGTATTGGTAAGGATGATGGTAAGTCTGAACTTCTTGAAAATTTGGACAAAGAAAAAGGTATGCATCCTGCTCCTTTTCCTCAAAGGTTGCAAACAATAAAGAATTTGAATCAAAATGCAGAAATTTATGAACTTTTCAAACAAGTTAAGATTAACATTCCTTTATTGGATGCAATCAAACAAGTTCCATCTTATGCTAAATTTTTGAAGGACATGTGCACAATTAAAAGGAAACATAATGTACAAAAGAAAGCATTTCTGACGGAAAGTGTGAGCTCAATCATTCAGCACCTTACTCCACCAAAATTCAAAGATCCTGGATGTCCAACAATCTCATGCATCATTGGAAACACTAGAATAGAACGTGCATTGCTTGATCTTGGTGCTAGTGTTAATCTTTTGCCTTTTTCTGTTTATCAACAGTTAGGTTTAGGTGAACTCAAGGAAACACCTGTTACACTTCAATTAGCTGATCGTTCTGTAAAAACTCCTCGAGGGATAGTTGAAGATGTTTTGGTTCAAATTGATAATTTTTACTTCCCTGTTGATTTTATTGTTTTGGACACACATCCTGTTTCAAATCCAAATGTTCAAATTCCTGTTATATTAGGCCGTCCATTTCTTGCAACTTCTAATGCTCTGATAAATTGCAGGAATGGTATTTTGAACATTTCTTTTGGAAATATGACTTTAGAATTAAATGTGTTCAACATTTGCAAGCAACCTGGTGATGATTCAGAAGTACATGAAGTGGATTTCATTGAAGAACTTGTTCATGAACATAACACCACTACCACATTTTATGATCCTTTAGAAGCTTATTTAATTGAATGTGAGTTTGATAATGCTTCAGAAATTTCACACACTGATTCTTTGTTAAATTCTTTTCAGGTTAAGCATTGTTGGAAACAAAAATTTGAGGAACTCAGAAATGATGCATATGAGAATCCTAAAATTCATAAAGAAAGAACTAAAGCCTTTCATGACAAGTTAATTTCAAGAAAAATATTTGATGTTGGGCAAAAAGTTCTACTTTATAATTCTAGACTTCACATATTTCCTGGTAAGTTGAGATCAAGATGGACTGGCCCATTTGTGGTTAAGCATGTGTATCATTATGGAGCAGTTGACATTGAGAATCCTCAAAATGGTAACGTATTCAAGGTAAATGGACAAAGACTCAAACTCTTTTTGGAAAATCATGTTACTCAAGAAGAGGTTGTTTTTCTTTCTGATCCTTGTTTTGAAAAATAACTAGATGTAAATATAATTTTTACTAATCTTCAAAAAAAAAAAAAAAAACATTTTTTTTCCCGGTTAAATGGCGGATAACGGTACTCCGTGATTATTTAAGTCAGTTCCATCAGCTACCCACAAAACTGATATTGTATATAAATTTATCTTTCAATTTCTTTTTCATTTTTTTTTTCAAGATGGATGATATTCTCACAAGATTCAGAAACGATTTCCTCCTTTTCCTCGGAATATTTTACTGAAGCTTTACCAAGTTCGATTTGAAAGATTAAGAATGCTTATGCACAAAGGGATTCCTGAAGACATACGTTGGATAATTGAAGCCAAGGTACGTGAAGATGAATATCTTCCTGTTTTGCATTTACCAGGTACAGGTAGAAGCACTTATGCAAAGAAGCGACGAGCAAAGCGCATGAGTTCAAATTGCCACAAATGTGCACGATGGACGTGTAACGGTAAATGTCGTTCTATTGGGATTCCGTCCTCTAATCGAGATGATAAAATTGAATTCATTAAGGATGGACTGAGTAAGGAGAATTTTGGTAATATCCAACTTTCTCTTGAGACGCATCCTAGTGGAGACGTACAAAGAGAAATTCTTGATTTATGGCCGCAATTCCAAAGGAAATGGCAACATCTTGGGAATCTGATGTTAAAAGACCCTGTTTGCCAGCTTGTAAGAAAACTGGATGGGAAGCATATCCTCGACTCATAGAAGGCGTTTAAGCCGTTTCTGGACGTAAAACCAGAGGAAGATGTGAGCCACAATCACAACTACAATAAATGACTTCTCAGCTTTTGGTTTGATTTGCAATAATTTCATTTCGGTTTAATTTACGTGTTGTTCGATTTGTGTAATTATTCTCGTATTTTTTGCATTGGTCTTTTACGGTTGATTTTTCTTCTCTTTTTGATTTTCTTCCTGAAATCACGCAAAAATCTTTTGTTAGGTTAACATTTTCTTCTGACAGGTCAAATACACTTTCGGCGACATTATCTAACATTTTGTTTGTTGTGTCTCAGTTATAATAAGTGGTTAGCAACCTCTGCAGGTAATATCTCCTAAATTCTACCTTTAAAATTTGACATTGGGGACAATGTCATATTTTAGTAGGGGGTAAGGGACATATTTTGCTAAAAAAAAAAAAAAAAAAATTTGTTGTGTTTTAAGACATTTAGAAGTATTCATTCTGAACAAGGTATGAGTAAGGGAGACTTGAGACATACCTTGTCAGTTTGATTTAATCTTCTTCTTCAAAAAAACAAAAAAAAAAAAAAAAAAAAAAAAAAGCATGTTTAGACTTAGTGTGTTTTTTTTTAGTTACTTTCAATACAATGATGAGATATGAATTGCATAAGTCTAAAACAGATTTATTAGTGAGAAGATTTTCATGAGAATTGAGCTTGATGTCAACCTTTTTATGAGCCAATGTTAATATGATATGTTGATTGAGAAAGAAGCATGTTTAGACTTAATCTGACTTGTATAATCATCCTTGTGAGATTTTGAGCCTATAATGATTGATGCATTATACAAATCAATCTAATTTCTTTCTTGAGTGCTCTTATGATTACATGATTCTCTAGAACTTGCTTTAAACCGTTTGAGACTATATTGATACATGTGACAACATGAATATGATAGAGGCATTAGGATTATAACCAGAGCCAAACAGCCATCCCTTATTAATGTTCTAAGAGAACATCCCCACTAGTGAGCCAATTTGAGCCTACATTAAATATGCTGTTTTATTGGTAACCACAACTTACACCTAGCCTAAATATACTTATATCCTTACCCTTGTTCTAAAGATGGATTATATATTTTGAGACATATTGCAAAAAAACAAGGGATATTTTTAGTTGAAAATTTGGGTTAGAAACAAAAGATAAGTGTGGGGGAAGAAAAAAAAAAGAAAAAGTCAAGAGAAAAAGAAAGGGATCATTGTCAAATACATTCCCATATTAAAAAAAAAAAAAAAAAAAAAAAAAAAAAAATCTTCTCTTGAACTTCTAGAAAAAGATGTTACAAAGTTGGTTAGAATGATGCAAAGGCTCAACATGAATATTTAGCCTATGTTATTATGTGCTTTATAAGAGTTTTGAGAAGTTTTATTTGTATGATCTTATTATGTCTCAAATCTATGAACTCTTTGGAACCTTTGTGATATCTTTATCCTTTTGTTCTTTAACCACATTATAACCCTTTGGCCCCATTACAACCTTGAATAAAGACCTCTTGATTTATGAAGTTGTATGATCTAAATAGTGGAAAATAGGTGGACAAGCAAGCATATGGTAGAAGTGTTTTCATGAGATTGATTGAGTGTAAACACTTTACCACTACTTTAAAGAGTGAAAATCAAGAGAGTATCCCATGTGAGAAGTTGAGATTAAGTTTGAATATACACTATTTTGATTGAAATATGTTATGTTATTATTGGCTTAACTCAAACTATTTACATTCAAGCAAGATTTTTTGTGAATTTCTTTAAGCTATTGATTAGTTTTTAAGACTTGTCCAATGATTATCTCTAATTTATATTGGAAGGATTAGTTATAATTATTATTTTTAGTTTTTCTTATGTCTTCAATGTTTGTGGGTATCGTCCTAGTAAACCCTCACGAGACTAAACTCGTCCACTAGGGACACCTAGGGGTTTAAAGGCTTGTGTCACATGCTAAGTGCCACCGTGATTTCCTACGATAATGGATTAGATTAGATTTTCTTATTTTATTGAGTCGTTGCTAGGGACTAGCAACAATCTAAGTGTGGGGGTGTGATAACTCGTATAATTATATAGTTTTTAGTTATGTTTTATTATTGTTTTGTGTCAAATACGAGTTATTATTGTTTAGTCTAATTGTGTTTATGATCTTTTATATTTTTATGTAATTTGGTGTTTTTCACAAGTTTCTTTGAGTGATTTCAGATTACTAGAATTAAGGGCAAATCCAGTTCAGTTCCAGTTCCGACACCTTTTGGCATATCAGCTATATCTCGAGTTTCACTGAAGCAATAAGGCTGAACTTTGTATCCCTGTAAAGCTAAGAGGCATATCTATCTTTTTCATGTTTTACACTTCTTGAAACGGAGTCGTTTTCCCTAGCGAAATCGACCATCAAGTTGGCTGATGTGCAATGACGTCTGTTCTGCACCGTTTTGGTATTTTGACCATATCTTCCGATCCACGTGAGCAAATGATCTGATTCCAACGGCTATGGATCCATAACTGATAGGGGTATATTTTTCTAGAAGACCATTTTATCAGATCGAGCCTCCAACATTGACAAAATCGACTATCAAGCTGGCTGATCAGAATTGTCATACAATATGACGAAAATTGTTAGAAAAATGCACCCACCTATTATACCTACCTTTGAAATTTGTAAAGCTTGTCTCTTGTCATTTAGCCCTCCAAAATGTGTATAAATAGAGGGCCTTGGATGAGTATTGGGATACATTGATACATTGGTAGGATAGCCATTGTAATAAAATTCTCTAAGTTTTCTTTTTCTTTCCTTTCTCTAGTTTTCTTTTTCTTCTTACATTTCTTTTCATTTTATTCATATCTAGTATGTGTTTCTAATCATATTGTTGAGGTGATGAGGTGAAGCTCTTGGTAAATGCTAAGGTTAGTCTCTTAAACATGAGCTAAAATGAATCATCATTTATAAGCACTAGCATAGATAATATTTTCTTTTGGTTTAAAATCATACTTGCAAAGTAGAGATCTTGATTCATTATTGACAATGAAAATGGCACAGTAAATGCTTGGTTTCATAACCTTGATTTGTTGTAGACATATACCTTGGCATAAGGAATGCTTGGACTCTTTTTATGAGTTTTGAGGACACCAAATGAACATAATATCATATGCTATGGACGTTGGACAATTTGGACTGAATTGCTAAACCTTCCGATTGGAACCTCCCTTATGTGTGGATTTCAATTGTGTAATAAAACAAGATTAATCTTAGCATAACACCAAGAGTGGATTCTCTAACCTCAACATCTTTTCTTATTGTTTTTTATATCTTGTTTAATTTCTTTTATATTTTGTTTATGTTGTTCTCTAATATCTTGTTTATCTTATTTTGTTGTTGATTCCCTAATATCTTGTTTACTTTCTTTGTCTTATATATTTATAAACTTATACTTACTAATACGCTTCCCTGTGGTTCGACCTCGGACACCCGAGAATTTATTACTTGAACATAACCTGCACTTGGGTTTACAACTCTTAATTGAGTTACCATCACAAAGTAAACAAGGGCTTTTTTCAAGCATTTCTTTTTGCGTGCTGTAACATAGTAATTATCTTTTCTCAATTAGGAGAGATGGCTGAGTGGACTAAAGCGTCGGATTGCTAATCCGTTGTGCGAGTTATTCGTACCAAGGGTTCGAATCCCTCTATTTCCGTTTCGGTTTTTGATAGTGGAATAGATCAAATCCTAATACCATTTCTAAAAATGAAGCAAGGAACTCTCATTTTTTTATTCTTCGCGTCCAGGATTACGTCCGGGATCATTAGATAGGAATCCGAAGATGAAGAGAGAAACAAAGAATATCACTACGGTGTAAACAAATAGTTTAAGAGTAAGCATTACACAATCTCCAAGATCATTTTTTTGGAAAAAGAAGAGAATAGATTCCCCGTTTTTATACCACATATCCTATTTTGATTTTGACACCAAGAAATAAAGTGATTTCTAGAATTTCTAGAAATCGAAAAGAATTTTCAGAAATTAACTTGTAATAAGAGTTGAGTTTTTCATTACAAAAAAAATTCTTTCATACCAACAATTATATATTGTGGCGGACTCTGATCTAAATAGGGTTCTTCGGCGAAAAAGGGTCAAAATGAGGAAATGGGATGATCCAGATTTATCATGGCTATCCAAGAATTCCAATCTTTGAATTGAGGGTTCGTTCATAGTGTAAGACTTATCTGACCTTTTCAGGCCAGCAGACTTCTGTCAATAAGAGTTTAAAAACTGTTGGGGCAAAGGAAATAGCCAAAGATTGAAAAATGAATTGAAGTTATACTCTGATTTGAAGAGGAAAAATGAATTGGAAAGGCTAAGCCAAAGTCTAGAAAAATGATCAGGGGCATTTGCATATTTTCATGAAGCGTTTGCGTCATTATCGATCTTTGCATTTGCATCATGTAGAAGCATTCTGCACGTTGTCAATCCTTGCATTTGCATCATTTATAAGCATTTGCATAATGTCAATCTTAGCATCTGCATCATTCCATGAAGTAGTTGCGTTAACACCAATTTTCGCATATGCATCATATAGAAGCATTTGCACATTGTTGACATTTGCATTTGCAACCTCCTGTGAAGTAATTACGTTATTTGAGGATCATTTGCATTTGCATCTGCATCTGCATCTTATTCAACATTTGCATCTGCATCAATAAGCATTTGCATCAATCTAAGCCATTTGCATGTACACCATGAAGCATCTGCATCTGCATTAAGAAACATTTGCATCAATTCAAAACATTTACATTTGCAATATGAGGTATGTGCATCCTGTTAATCATTTGCACCAGCATCAAAAAGCATTCGCATCTTCTCAAAATCTTCAGGTTAATTTTCAACAATTCTTCAAAGATCATTTTTAAGACCTCCGGGCACCAGTTTTTAAAATCATAGATCAGACCTCCGGGCATCATTTTTAAAGTCGCATACAACGCAATTTTCCAAATCATAGATCAAACCTCCGGGCATCGTTTTTTTAAAGACCTCCGGGCATCAAATTTCCAAATCATAGGTCAGACCTCCGGGCATCATTTTTAAAGTCGCATACAGCGCAATTTTCCAAATCATAGATCAGACCTCCGAACACCGTTTTTTAAAGACCTACAGAAACCAATTTTCAAAATCATAGATCAGACCTCCGGGCATCAATTTTAAAGTCGCATACAGCTCAATTTTCCAAATCATAGATCAGACCTCCGGACACCATTTTTTAAAGACCTCCGGGCATCAATTTTCCAAATCATAGGTCAAACCTCCGGGCATCATTTTTAAAGTCGCATACAGAGCAATTTTCCATATCATAGATCAGACCTCCGGGCACCATTTTTTTAAAGACCTCCGGGCATCAATTTTTCAAATCATACATCAGACCTCCGGGATCATTTTTAAGATATCTGGGCAGCAATTTTCCAAATCATAGATCAGACCTCCGGACACCATTTTTAAGACCTCCGAGCATCAATTTTCCAAATCATAGATCAGACCTCCGGGCACAGTTTTTTAAAGGGCATCAATTTTCCAAATCATAGATCAGACCTCCGGGCATCATTTTTAAAGTCGCATACAGCGCAATTTTCCAAATCATAGATCAGACCTCCGAGCACCATTTTTTTAAGACCTCCGGGCACCAATTTTCAAAAATCATAGATAAGACCTCTTGGCATCATTTTTAAAACCTCCGAGCACTATTTTTAAGACCTTCGGGGATAATTTTCACTTTGCAAATCAAACTCGTTTCCTTAAGACGGGTCGAGCCTTGATTAGTCAGGGAACTCAATTTGAGGACAAAATCTTCTATTTACAGTTTTTTTTTTTTTTAAAAAGAGAAAAAAATGGAAAAAATGAAAAAAATGAAAAATGGAAAAAAAAGAGATGATGAACGAAAACTCCTTTTCCCTGTTCTTCACATATGTTTCACTAACCGGACAAAATTAGTTTTTGTTTATCTTTGCCTGATTCCTGATTCTCAGCAATAGTCAAAGAAGGGCAGCTGTAGACACCTAATTTTGTCCGGACCACTAAACCAGGTATGTTTTCTTCCTAAATTGATGTTTCAGAATGCAAAAGGGCTTTTCTCATCCTGCAGGTGGTACTGCGAGACTTAGCCTAAGAAGGCAAGCATAAAAAGTCAAACTTGAAAAAGTCAACCTTGAAAAAGTCAACCCCAAAAAGTCAACTACTGAAAAAGTCAACCCACTTTCAAAATCAAGATTTTAAGTTCAATTAAAAAATGGTGATAGAATTTTGATAATCCGAGGTCTACACTGAAAGATATGGAGTTCGAAAGTTGGGTTACGGAGATTCAATAGAAAGGAAATCCTAGTTCAAAAAATTTGGGGAAAAGTGCTTAAACGATCAAATTGGTCAAAATTAAAGGATCCAAATGAAAGATAAGCACTGACTACGGGTAATGGAGAAGCTACTTGAAAGAAAAACTGAAAGAAAAGTCAATTCGAAAGAAAACCGAGAATTAGGATTTTTAGTGGATTTTGGTGAAATTGGGGAAAATTACAGAAATGGCCCGATTCAGTAAGACTAAAGCCCCTAATTGATGAGGAGTGAGTAAAATAAGGATAGCCTAAGGCTCAGTTTAAAGAAATTTTGAGAAAAGAGCCGATTGGAGGAAAAACGGAAAAACGAGAAAATTCCGACAGTGAAAAAAAGGAAAAATCAAATCGGAAGGGAATTTGATCGTAAAATTTGGACGTTTTCGGACCAACTCCAATTCAATATATGACAAAAGCCCAGAAAAAGAAAATCTGAAAATCAGACTTGTTTTGAGCAAAACCGGGCTTCGGAGGCAAAAGGGAAAAATTAGAAAATTTGAGAAAAGTACCAAATGAGCTCCAAAAATTCTGAAAATTTGCAGATCTCATCTTAAATCGTTTGGAAGAGATTGGAGAAATAAAATCTGGATTTAGAGTTCGTTTGCAAAATGTCAAATTCCGGACCCACATGTAGAAATTCAAGCAGATAAATCCCGAAAAAATAGCAAATGAGCTCCAAAAATTTTGAAAAAATTGCAGATCTCATTCTTAAATTATTTGGGAGAGGTTGGTGAAGAAAATTTGGATTTGGAGTCCGTTTGCTATTTAATTTGGTTTGGGGGTCAAAAAGATCATTTCATCGAAGAAACTAAAGAAGGCCTTTAAAAAATAGAAGATTGGGCTGGATTTTAAAAGAGCAATCAGCCAAGCCCACAATGGAGAGTGATGTTGCTGAGATTTTAGATCAAAGGGCTAAGAGTGAAGAGGAAGGTAGTTATTTTTCTTGATCAAGCCTTGCAACACATGGAGCAATAGATGGAGAAGGATGATGTCATATTTATGATCCTATTTATGACATCATCTTCATGACATCATATTTAGGAGCTGATTATTCCAATATAAGAGTGAGAATTCTACATAGAAAGCATCTTGGATTGAAGGCCATTGGATCAAAATTGGCTAAAAAAACCTAGAACCTTATACACCATACTAAGGGCCATTCGGCCACTACCATTGGAGGGGAGGCTATTTTTCATTCTTTCATCTTCTTCTTGACTGAATACTCTCCATTTATAGAAAGCAAAGAGAAAGTTTAGAAAGGAAAAGAAAGTAAGAAGAGGAAAATCTTGCAATATAGCTTTTAGAGGTAGCTAAAAGCACCATACTCTTGCACTTTTTTTGCATTTCCATCCTTGATTTGCTGTTTTCATTTAATATTTTGGTGAGTTTCTTTTGATTTTGATTTTGAAATAAGTGTTTTTAAGCTTTCTCGTCAACCTTCTCTTTTATGCTTTCTTGAAAAACTTGAAAGAACCAATTTTTTTACATCTTTTTGGAGGAGGCCGAATGGTATGTTTTTTGAAATGGTTGGTGTTTGATTTTTGTTTCATGTTTTTGGTGATGTCTAGCATGTTTTTGATGTTTTATATTTTCTTCAAATAACAAAATATGGAGCTTGTTTTAATTTTGTTGCTTACTTACCTCCATTTTTTATTTTATTATCTTGTTTTCATGTTTACTTTCCTTGTTTTACCATTTTTAATTTTCTGTTTTCAACATGTTTGAGTTGTTCATGGTTTGCATCTTACTATGCTATGTGTTTGTGAAAATATCTAGTCTTGTGCATGCCTTTACTTCATATTTACATGGTTTAACATGTTTCTTTTTAGCTTTGCATTTTAGTATGTCATGTGTTTGTGAAAATGTCATGCTAGGATTCCATCACATTGTCACTATGTCCATTCGGCCACTTCAATTTTACATGCTTATTGTGTGCATTTTCATCATGCTAGTTGATAGGTTTGCATTTTCATGCCATGACTTTGTGTATTTTGATTTAGCATACTATGTGTTTGTGTTATTGTCATGCATTTTTTAGGTCTAGGTTTCATTTGCATTACCATGCATTTCATGCATCTTTAGACCTAGGTTGCATTTAGTGCCATGCAAGTTCATGTTAGGTCTAGGCCATACTCTTTATGCCATGCATTTTTCATGTCATTTAGGTTTTAAATCATGCATTTCATGCATTCAATTTGCTGTATTTTCATGCATATCATATCATGCCACATGATTTGTGACTTAGGCCAATTAATGGCTCAAAGTCATGCTCACTTGAGCATACTTGTGGAAAATTAAAGAGTTGTCAAATTGATTATTCTACCTTTGTGATTTTTTTTACTTAACCAATTTTAGTCTAAATTTTTAGAAGTTTTAGCTATTGTTTGTAGGTCCTTAGGAGAGTCTCCAACATTTTCACTTTGATTTTTAAATAATTTTATCAAAGGCAAAAATGTGTGTTCTGGCAAAACAGTTTTCACCCAGTATTCTGACTTTTTTTTTTGGGAAGTTATATTTAATCAAAAAATTAAGTCAATTTTTTCTCATGTAGTTTTACATGTTCTGAGTCTTTATTATTTTTTTATATTTTTTTGAAATTTTAAAAATAGGTTAAAAAATCGTGTTTTAAAACAGGACAGTAGAGTCAGATTTGAATTTGAGGAAAATTATTTTTCTATTTTGGCTAAGTTACTTAGAGGGGGTTGATTAGGAAATTTAGCTACTGTCTTAGGGTAGTTTCTAAGCCATTTTAAACTTATAAAATGATTTTATAAAGCTCAGGTCAAGGGTGGTCAAGTCAGGGTTTTTAAACTTAGGAATTAAAGCTTTTTTCAAAGGGATTTCGGCCATGAATTATTTTTCATCCAAGATTTTCAAATTTGTTTTCAAAAAAATCACAAAGTATTTTGATTTTAGAAAATTTAATTTGATATATTTTCCTAAGGTATCCGGATATCTTTTTAGATATACGGATTTCCTTAATTAAAGGAAAAAATACACTTTCATGCATTGCATTTTTCATGTTCATACATACTATATAATATGCGATTTTTGCTATGATAATTTCTATGGTATTGTTATTATTTTGATTTATATTTTATGATGTTATATTGTTTGTCATATGGTTTTGAATATTTCATGTTATCCTACGCTTTTTATTTAGTCATTTATTTTTGTCACATCATTTAGCATATACTATGTTCATGCATTATTATTTTCATTTTCATGCATATTTCATGATAACATTATTTTATGTTTCATATCATTTCATGTCATTTAGATTATATTCCATGTCATATAGATTATATTATTTAAAATATGCCATGTCATTTAAATTTGCTATGTCATTTAAATCATATCATTTCATTAGAATATATCATGTTACTTAGTATATTTCATTTCATTTAGAATATATCATGTTACTTAGGATATTTCATTTTATTTAGAATATGCAATGCCATTTAAATTATATCATACCATTTAGGTTGCATTATATTATCTAGACTTTGCTATGTCATTTTATTTATGTCACACATATTCATATTTTTTTTAAAATATTTTGAAAAAGATAATGATTTTCAATAAAATAATGATATTCTCGAGTTAAAATAATTCACGAGTTCTCTGTCGGGTTTGCTGGGGAGGATATCATCAATTATCATTAATAACATAATATCCTTTTAAAACGAGAATGATTCGAAAAGTTTTCCAAAGTAATAAAAATTTCTATATTTTGCCACATTTGTCGGGAATTACAGGAAAATTTTGAATTAATAAATTATGGATTATTTTCAATTAAAAAATGGAATTATTTTTCTTTAAATTGGAAATTAATTTAAAATACCAAATTTAAAATCAACTTTTTTATCGAGACTTGAGATAACACACGATAATAAGGTACCATCTTATATGGGCGTTGTGGGGGTGCTAATCCTTCCCCGCACGTAACCGAGTCTTGAACCCGATTCTTCCATTTTCTCTGGTTTATAACGTAGACTTGAAATTGGTTCTAAAAAATGTTTTAATTAATTTTAAAATGTTTTACAAAACCAGTTTTAATAGGTGGCCGATCACACCTAGCTAAAAAAGATTGGTGGCGACTCCATGTCTTTTTCAAGGTCATCTTCAAAACCTTCATTTTCAAGAAGAATTAAGTCGACTTTTCCTCGGCTTTTTTTAATGTCACGCTTAACGAATATAAAGTCTCGCGATGAGACTTGTTACTTTTTAGGTTGCGACACCATTCATATGTCATCCATTCATATGCCATGTCATTTAGATTATGTCATGTCATTCATTCACATGCCATGTAATTCATATGCCATGTCATCCATTCACATGCCATGTCATTTAGATTATGTCATCCATTCACATGCCATGTCATTTAGATTATGCCATATCATTCTTGTTCATGCCATGTCATCCATATTGCCATGTCATTCGCATGCCATGTCGTCCATATTGCCATGTCATTTGCATGCCATGCCATGTCATTCATTATGCCATGTCATTCACATGCCATGTCATCTAGATTATGCCATGTCATTCATTCGCATGCCATGTCATCCATTCACATGCCATATCATTCATATGCCATGTCATCCATTCACATGCCATGTCATTTAGATTATGCCATGTCATTCATTCACATGCCCTGTCACCCATTTACATGCCATTCACATGCCATGTCATCCATATTTCCATGTCATCTAGATTATGTCATGTCATTCATTCACATGCTATGTCATCCATTCATATGCCATTTCATTTAGATTATGTCATTCATTCACATGCCATGCCATCCATTCACATGCCATGTCATTTAGATTATGTCATGTCATCCATTCACATGCCATGTCATTTAGATTATGCCATGTCATTCATTCACATACCATGTCATCTAGATTATGCCATGCCATGTCATTCATTCACATGCCATGTCATCTAGATTAAGCCATGTCATTCATTCACATGTCATGCCATCTAGATTAGGCCATGTTATTCGCATGCCAAGTCATTCATTTGTGCCATGTCATTCATTCACATGACTTTAATTTTTATGCCATGTAATTTTGCATGTCATGACGATTTCATTCACATGACATTCATGTTCATGCCATGTCATTCATATGCCATGTCATTTTGTTTGTCATGTGGATTTCATTCACATGACATTCATCCTTATGCCATGTCATTCATATGCCATGTCGATTTCATTCACATGACATTCATTCTTATGCCATGTCATTTATATGCCATGTCATTCGTTTGCCACATCATTTTCATGCCACGACATTCATCCTCATGCATGTCATAATTTCTTTTACTGTGTCATAATTAAATGTTTGTCATGTCATGATAAATGCGCATGCCCATTTAATTTTTATCTTAGCAGCATTTTTGCATACTCATGGTTATTTTCAATGATTTTTCAAAATACATGGAAAACAAATAATATTTTCATAAATCAAGATTATATCCGAGTTAAAATAATTCATGGGTTCTCTGTCGGGTTGCTGGGGAGGATATCATCAATTATCATTAACAACGGAGTATCTTTCTTTCAAAAACAAGAGTGATTCGGAGATTTTCTAAGTAAATAACTTTTTTTTTTTTATGTTTCACCGGGTTTGTCGGGGAATATAGGAAAATTTTAGTTAATAAATTTCGGATCATTTCGAACTAGAAATGGGATTATTTTTCTTTAAAATGGAAATTATTTTAAAATGCCAATTTCAAAATCGATTTTCATCGAGACTCGGGCGTTTTATACGGGCGTTGTGGGGGTGCTAATCCTTCCCCGCACGTAACCGATTCTCGAACCCGCTTCTTTGATTTCTTTGGTTTAAAAGCGCAGACTTCGAAATTGGTTTTAAAAATGTTTTAATTAATTTTAACATGTTTTACAAAACCGGTTTTAATAGGTGGTCGATCACACCTAGCCAAAAAAAGATTGGTGGCGACTCCATTTCTTTTTCGAGGTTGTTTTCAAACCCTCATTTTATTTCAAGAGGAATTGAGTTGTTTTTTCCTCTATTTTTCGAATGTCACACTTAAGGAGTAATGTCTCGCGATGGACTTGTTATTTTTTAGGTTGCAACATCAAGAAACTAAGAAAGAGTGCCAAAATGGATTGTGTTTTGAAAATAAAACTTTTTGTGAAAACCTTATTGTTGAAGGAAATTCATTGTGAGTTTAGATGAAGAAACATTGATTTTTCCCATATGTGATGAAACCTCTCTTGATAACATAAACCTTGACAAATTGAAATACTCAATGAGCCAAATTGTGATTCACCTTGTCCATTCTTGCAGTAATCACCAGTTTTTAAGAGATCCAAAGTTGCATTTTTGTTTAGAAAATGGAAACTTGATTTTTGAGCATAAAAAATAATGATATGGGGAAATTTTCATTTATCGTGGGGGCATGATTGAAAAATAATTTTTGGACAAATTCTTTCTTTTCAAAGAATTTTTAAAAACATAACATGAGAACATTCAAGTTTAGGGGATATTTGAGTTTTGAACCAGTTTGATAAGAGTGACATTTCTGGGGGCAAAGAATGAGAAGACTTTTTACCATGATGAGAAAATGGTTTTGAAGAATGGAATTTATTGAGTTGGTAAATGGCAGAGTAGGCTCTTTTGCAGCATCGGCATTGAAGATTTTTCACTTGGAATTTGAATTTGCTTGAAGTCGACATTCTGGGAAGAAAGGAAAATGTGAACAATGAAAAGTTTGGAAATGTATCTATTCAAAGCCTTGGAACTAAAAGAGAGGGTGTTGTGATTAATTGATGGAGTTAATGGAGGTTGACCTGGTTCTAAATCTAATCGTTTGGAAATTGAAAAATGACAAAACGATGAGCTTGAGTATCGTTTTGTCACAATTAAAGATTCATGATATTAGTTTGCATTCCATTCCATCACATGACATTCATTTTATGCATTGCATTTCATGGCATTCATGTCATTCATCGCATGGATTTAATATATGAGTAAGATTTTAGTTTTTGAATTTTGAAATCAAACTTTTTTTAAGGATGATTCTTTTCAAGGTGAAGTTTTGAATCTCGGTTGAGGAAGATTTTCAAGGTAAGAGGTTTGAGCATTCAGTTGAGGAAAACTTGAAAAGTGATTTTTTTTTAAAAAATGTTTTTGTTAAAAACCTCAGGGTATATTTTCAAAGCCTCCGGATATCCTTTCAAAAGCCTCCGAGTATCTTTTCAAAGCCTCCGAGTATCTTTTCAAAGCCTCCGGGTATCATTTTCAAAACCTTCGGGTATATTTTCAAAGCCTTCGGATATCTTTTCAAAGCCTCCGGGTATCATTTTCAAAACCTCAAAGTATATTTTCAAAGCATCCGGGTATCTTTTCAAAGCCTACGGGTATATTTTCAAAGCCTCTGGGTATCATTTTCAAAGCCTCCGGGTATATTTCCAAAACCTCAGGGTAGCATTAGTTTCATTTTAAAAGCCTCCGGGAATCATTTTTCAAAAACCTCAGAGTATCATTTCCAAAACCTCAGGGTATCATTTTCAAAACCTCAGGGAATCATTTTTTAAACCTCCTGGTACATCTATAAGAACCTCCGAGTATCAATTTTGAACTTTTAGGTAAAAAATTTCAAAAATCTTGGTATTTAAAGTTGAGGGTTCGTTGGGAGGAGTTTTTCGTCGTTTGGTATTTAAAGTTGATGCCTTGTTGGGAGGAGTTTTTCTTCGTTTGGTATTTAAAGTTGATGCCTCATTGGAGGAGTTTTTTTTTTTTTTTTTTTTTCGTTTGGTATTTAAAGTTGATGCCTCGTTAGGAGGAGTTTTTCTTCGTTGGAAATTTAAAGTTGATGCCTCGTTGAGAGGAGTTTTTCTTCGTTTGGATATTTAAAGTTTATGCCTCGTTTAGAAGAGCATTTTTACGATGGGATTTTCTTTAATTGTCTTTTTAATTCTTGAGAACTTGTAAGGTGTATACGTCTTTGCACATCCCCTGTTTCTTAAGGAATGCACAAAGAGGGACAACTGTAGACACTCGTTTTTGTTCGGGCTTGTTTTAACTTTAATTTTGGTTTAATTCTTAATTTTAACTTAATTTAATTTTAATTGTAATTTTTAATTCTTAATTTTTGAAATTAAATAAAAAAAATCAGAAAAAAAAGAGAGGATAATCAGAAAAATAAGTTTGATTAAACCAAAACCCCCCTTTCCTACTTCGTTTAGGATCAGACTTAAGTGTTGTGGTAAATGAAACAACTGAGATCAAACTCTAGATCAAACACATCAGATTATAATGAAACTCTTGTGATTTTTCTCTATTTAAAGAACTTTGGGATTCAACACAAAGTGGGGGCATCAGAGAAACACACAATTTTGGATTATAAGCAGTAGAAAGCAAGAAAGTCAGTAGCCAAAAAAAATTTCTTGAGAGCTTTTAGATTCGAATTTCTTTGGGTTTTGAGTTCTAGAAGTTATTTTGAAAAATCCAATGGTGAAAGTGTAGGCAAAGGTGAGAGGAGTGTGTGGCTGAAATTTGGTGACCATCCAAAGGTGAACGGAGCCGGATCAAAGAATTTTAATTTTGGGATTTCGAATTTTCAAACTCAGATCTACGTTTTTCGAGTTTGATTTGGAAAAAACCAAGTTGATTTTTGAGTAGAGGAGGGAAAAGGGAATTTTTGGTGATTTTTTAGAAATTTTTTGAGTTCGACGATCGACGACGGCTGTCGACCACGATCAGCAGTGGAGGCTTGCCGAAATCTGGAATTTTTGAAGTTTTCTTCAGTGTTCTTGAAGATGAGAAGATATCATTTTTTTTACAAGGTTATAAAATACGAGAGTGTTATTCACGAGCTCGATCCTTACTTTAATTATAGTCACTCAGTTTCTTACAAGGAAGGGAATATATGAATTTTGGAATTAGTTTGATGATCGAACTTGGTATCCTCTTGGGCGTGTGATAGGTGGAATTGTTTACCCTGGGTTGACTTTGACAGCTGGCACCATATGGTGGTTGTTAAATTCTTTAAATATTCCATTATCCGTGGAGACTGCTTGTGTTTTCACTGCACCTATATTCCCAGCTTTTGCTTCATGGGAAACATACCTTTTGACTAAGGAAGTTACGTAAGTTGTTGTTTCATTTATTTAATTTTTTTTTTGTATTCTTTTTCTGTTTCTATTTTTAATATTTTGTTTTAAGGTAGTTTTTTCTTTTTAAGTTGTTTTATTTTTTATTTATATTATTATTTTAATTATTACTTTTTATATTTTATATCTTATTGTTTTACATTAGTTTATTGCATGTTAATTTTTATTGTTATATTAATTTATTCTTATTCTTATTATTGTTTTTTATGATTAATTAATTTTTGACTAATTTTATTTTAGTTTTGATTATTGCAGGTATATTTTTAAGACTATTTTTATTTGATTATTATTTTTAAATTCATGTAAATTATTGTGATTGATTATTTTTATTATTATTAGATGGCATGATTTTGGAATTATCTTATATTATTATTATTATTTTTTTTATTACATAATTAGGATTATTATTAGGATTTTTATATTTTTATTATTTTTAGATTAATGCATGATTTTTATATTTTTATTCTTTTTTAGATTATTACATGATTTAGGAATTGATATGATTGATTTTTTATTATTTTTAGGTGGCATGATTAGGTTTTATTTATTTAATTTATTTGGTGTGATTTTAGTTTTTTTTTTTAGATTATTTTGCATGATTAGGAAAATAAATATTAAATTAGGTAGATTTAAGACCTTTAAATAAGACCAATTTAGGATAATATGTGACTAATGTGGTACTATTTTTATAGGCGTTGTGGGGTGTTAATCTTTCCCCGCACGTAACAGAACTTTCAAACCTAATTCTGAAACGTAGATCAGAACCTATTCTTTTTAGGTTGTCTTAGTCAAACTTAGAATTACTTTAAGAAAAATAAATTCATAAAAGTGACAAATCACACTTAGTTAGATAATTAGTGGCGACTCCATGTTTGTGTTTAGCTTGCTAAATTCACATTTGGCACGTTATGACACTTACAAAACTGAGAGATTCATGGGTTTGGAAAAGTATCCTCTTTGGAAGGGACTTAAGTTCTCAAAGGGTAGACTGACAGTTTTCGGAGTGGAGAAATAGCGTTTATTCTGAATGGTAAGATCCCAATCCTTGGACCTTTCTATCCAAAAACTGGGACTGACTTTGAAACCAGTAAGTACTGTCATGGAAAATAATAGGAGAAACTGGAATCAACAAATAGCCACCCTCTCACTTGATCAAAATTTAGTGTCTGATATTATGAAGAGGTCCTCTTATTTTGGTGACAGTGACAGAATTGTGTGAAAATATTTTTTTAATGGAAATTCACAATCAAGTCGGTCCACTATCTTACTAAAGCAAATGGTCAACTGGAGCAGGGGGAGCATAATAACTATGACTGGCCAAGGAAATTTTGGAAAAACCTGTGGGCACTTAAACTTCCATTCAAAATCATCATATTCTTATGGAAGATTTGTAACAATTGTCTCCCCATTAAGTCGGAGATAGCACGAAGAATCGATAGCATAGAGAAATGTTGTGTTTTATTCTTTGGAAATACTAAAACACTGAATCATCTGTTCCTTGAGTGCCAATTTGCACGGGCTGTTTGGTTTGAATTAGATATGGGTATTCGCACGGATAGTTTTGAAACTCAGAACATTCTGCTTTGGATCAAATCTTGGATTTTATCCATTGACTTTAAAGCCTACAGTAGCTTCTGGCTGTCATGTAGAATTTCCTGTACGCTTTGGTGCATTTGGATCCAGAGAAATAAAGTTTGCTTTGAAAAGGAAAATCCCAACCCAATGGCAGCCATCTACCAAGCAAAAGATTTACTTATTAACTGTGAAAGTGCTTTTTCTACCAGTTTTGAGCAACATGCTGGTGAAATCCCAGACCAGTTTCATGCCTTTTCTCCTCTAAGATGTCCTAGTCAAACTTTCCACATCCAAATGGCTTGGAAAAGATGTTCAAGAGGATATGGAGCTGCGTTTGTCGTAAAATCATGTAGTGGTCAAGATCACCTCATTGTCTATAAGCCAATTAATAACCAGGATCAAATCTTTGCAAAGCTCTTTATCATCCGTGACGTACTTCTTAGAGTTAGAAGCATGTCCCTTAATCTATTTTGCATCTGGAGTAGGGACAAACTTATATGCAAGATTGTGATGAAACAAGATATGAAGTTTCACTGGAGGTACCATCCAATCTACAAGGACATTAACACACTTAAATCTTGCATAAATGGAGTGAAAATCATCAACCTTACGCATCCAGCGCAGAAAGAAGCAAACAAACTGGCGGAACTAGCTATCAACTGCTGCATAGGCTTGCATTGGTCCTAATTTCCCTAGTTTCAAACTTGTCTTTCTGTTTTTTCTTTTTCTTACTTGTATGGTTTGCTAATAACTTATGTATTTCTGTGTGTTCTTGTTTCGGTAAACGAAAAAAAAAAGAAAAAAATTCCAACATTTGGATAAACAAAATATAAATAATATAAAAAGAGATTAAATTACTTATTAGTCATTTAAGTTCTTAAAATCATCTATTTTGATCATTTAACTCCAAAATATATTGTTTTAGTTACCAACATTGCATAAGTGTATCCAATGGCATTCAGTTGTAAAACATTAACGAGTCTACATTCAAGCCTTTCAGATAGCGGATTGGATATCTGTAATTTTTTAAATATCTAAATCTGAATCCCAATCTGTTTAATTTATTCGAAATCTGAATTCGTTCATTATCCGCTTACTATTTGAATATTCTATCTGAATCTGCATTTGACTTAAAGAGCAATATCTGTCGGATATCTAAATCCGCTAAATATCCGAATTTATTAAATCATTTTTTTAAAAAATATAAAATTAAACAATAATTAATATGTAAACGGATATTGGATTCGGATATCTGAATCCGTTATCTTTATAAATAAAGAGAATTCGGATAACGGATGTCCAAAGATTCATATCCAAATCGGCTGCAGATAAGAATCTAATATCTGAATCCACAAATTATTCGATTCCGCAATATTTAAATCCACAAAAAACATATCGAATATTCAATTTTTTGCTATCCATTACCATCCATACTTTCACATCATCATTTCGCATTATCATTTTGCGCCACATCATTATTTTTGTGCTACATTCTCTATTTTGATCGTTCAACATTATTTTTGTACTACAAATGATGATGTGAACTCCACCATCTAGTACAGAATTATCACATGGAATATCAAAATGAAAATTCGTCGCTATTTGAACATTAGATGACTAAGAATACATCACTTATTTAACATTAGTTTCAATTTACCCAGAATTCCTAAAGTCTGATATTAAAAAATGAGATTACAAAAATTCTGAAATTTAGCACATATGTGTTGGTCGGCACTAGGCCTACTCATGGCGGAGCCGGGCCGCGGCCCGTTTTTTTTTCATTTTCTTTGCCCAGGCCTGGCCTTGGGTCGGCCCGGCCCGATAGGCCCGAATACACTATTCATTAGATTAAAAATATATATTTTTTATTTTTTTATAATTAAAATAAAATAAAATAATATTATTATAATAAAAAAATACTGTTCCGGTGCCGGGCCGGGCCGGCCCGAAACACAAAATATTCCAATACGGGTCGGGCCTGCCGGGTCGGGCGGGCTGCTCGGTCCATGAGCAGGTCTAGTCGACACACCCTTGTGCCAATCGACACAAGCCATGTTCTTCATACTCAAAATTTTTGTTTGGATGCCAAGGAATTGTTCGGGTAACTATGTCAGATTCACTATTTCGTGTTATTTTTTTCTATTCTTCAAGTTTAAAATTAATTTATAGAAACAATTTTAAGGGTGCAAAATTTGGTGATTATAGTTAAAATGCAAACAATCCCTACCCCTTTAAATAGATACTGTTCCGACAGTGATGCTCGAAGCATAAAGCAAAAGTGTGTTAGGATTTAAAAAAATGTAACATTTTTGAAGAATTAAAAATTGTAATTTTTTGGAGACTAACATGCATGATTTTACTTTAGTTAATGGTAATCATGTAAGAATTGATATTGATGTTTTCTTAATCTAATCAATTACAATACAATTGTTGTAACGATCTCTCGACCGCTAGACGTAAGAAATAAAAATACAGAGTTGTAACCAATCATTTTTGCATAAGTGTGATTGGTCACTTATAAAAAAAATTTATCTTTATAAAAAATCCTAAAATTAATTAAGATTTGTTTAAAAGAAAATTTTATGGGGTCTGCGTGAAAAAAAAAATCAGAATGGATTCAGAAGTATGGTAATGCATGGAAAATATATTAGTACCCCACAACGTCCATTTGAAACGATACCAATTAATCATATGTTATCTTTAATCTTAACAAAAAATTATTTTAATTTCGATATTTGAAAATAATTTCCTTATTGAAAATCAAGAGTTCCCCCACGCTCCATGACTCCCTATATATTTATCTTTCAATTTTGAAATCTTCATTTAAAATATTTTTGAAAATTCTCTACTTAAACATTTTTCATTTTTGAAATTTTTTCCAAATTTTCTCCATTTCCTCCAATTTCACCCAAATGTTCTTCAATTAGAAGATTCTTCTCCACATGTTTTTCAAAACGTGAAAAATTGAGTCACCTAAATATTCCCCAACTTTGAAAATCATTCACTTAAAATTTTTTTTCCTTTAAAAGTTCTCCACTCAAAATTTGAAATGCTCCACTAACATTCTTCTTCAACTATTTTCCGATTTTGAAAATTCATTACCCAAATATTATTCAATTTTGGAAACTCTCCACCCAAATATCCTCCAATTTTGAAAATCCTCCACTTTAAAACATTTGCCTTTGATAATTCTCCACTTAAAACTATAAGACTTTTCTTTCAAAACCTCATCGCCTTTTCCTTTTTAGAAAAATATCTCCTCTGGTGTTTCTTTCACCTTTTTTGCCCTATGTTTTTCATTCTATGCAATGATCAATTATAATTATGCAAGTGTTATGTCTCAAAATGATGCAAATGTTCTCTACCAAGATGTAATTACAAATTCTACCTTAATGATTGAAAAGTAAATGCTCATTACAAAGATGCAAATATCGATTACACAGATGCAAATGGCCCCACAAAGAAGCAAATAATATGATCAATGATGAGCCTACTCCAATTATGCAAATACAAATATTTATCTCATTGATGCAAATTATCAACCACCATAACACAAATACAACTGCAAAAGGATCAACTAATGATGCATATGCAAATTTCTATTTTAATGATGCAACTACAACTATCCTTTGTGCAAAGTCCATACCAATGATTCAAAAGTAAATGCATATTACAAAGATGTAAACGCAAATATCATATTTCAACTATGCAAATGACACTATAAAGATACAAATGCAATGATTCACAATTTTGTTTCTCTCATTTCTCTTCTTTTTTCTTCAAAGTTCACAATCTCAATTGGTGATATTCATGTCTTTTCAAAATGATGCAAATGATCAACAGATGATGCAAATGATCACTAAATGATGCAATTACAATTACCAAGCAACAATGCAAATGCTTACTAAATGATGGAATGATCAATAAGTGAGGCAGATGTTTATATGATGCAAATGCTCACTAAACGATACAAATTTAATGACCAAATAATGCAAATGCTCATTAAATGATGTATGTAGACACCTAATTTTGTCCGAACCCCCTAAACCAGAAATTTAATCTCTAGTGGAGTCGCCAAGCTGTTGCAACCTAAAAAATAATAAGTCTCATCGCGAGACATACTCATTAAGTGTGACATTGGGGTAACAGAGGAAAAGACGACTTAATTCCTCTTGAAATAAAATGAGCGTTTGAAAACAACCTCGAAAAAGAAATGGAGTCGCCACCAATCTTTTTTCGCTAGGTGTGATCGTCCACCTATTAAAACCGGTTTTATAAAACATTTTAAAATTATTTAAAACATTTTTTAAAACCAATTTCGAAGTCTGCGCTTTGAACTAGAGAAAACAAGTGCGGGTTCGGGAGTTGATTACGTGTGGGGAAGGATTAACACCCCCACAACGCTCGTATAAAATAGTACCTTATTAGTCATGTGTTATCTTGAGTCTCGACAAAAAATCGGTTTTGAAATTGATATTTTAAAATAATTCTCATTTTAAAGAAAAATAATCCCATTTCTAGTTGAAAATGATCCGAAATTTATTAACTCAGAATTTTCCTATATTCTCCGACAGACCCGGCAAAACATAGAATTTTTATTTACTTAGAAAATCTCTGAATCACTCTTGTTTTTGAAAGAAAGATATTCCGTTGTTAATGATAATTGATGATATCCTCTCCGGCAACCCGGTAGAGAACTCATGAATTATTTTAACTCGGGAATAACCTTATTTTATTGGAAAACATCAATTTTCAGAAAGTTGAATAATCATGAATATACAAATTAAAACATGAATAAGTAACATACATAAATATCATGACATGGAAAACAATTTACTATGACAAAACTTAAATGACATAACCAAAAGAATTAGTGGCATGAATTGAAGACATGGCATAAGAATGAATGTCATGTGAATCAAATCGACATGACATACAAAATGTCATGGCATATGAATGACATGGGACATGAATGTCATGTGAATGAAATCGACATGGCAAACTAAATGACATGGAATACGAACGACATGGCACATGAATGAATGTCATGTGAATGAAATCGACATGGCAAATAAAATGACATGGCATATGAATGACATGGCATGTGAATGAAGTGACATAATGACTGACATGGCATATGAATGACATGGCATATGAGTGACATGGCACGTGAACGACATGGCAAATTTTGATACATGACATGCGAATGACATGGCATATGAATGACATGGCATATGAATGACAGAGCATAATGATGATATGGCATGTGAATGACATGGCAGTATCGATGACCTGGCATGTGAATGACATAGCATATGGATGATATAGCAATATGAATGACATGGCATGCGAATGACATGGTAATATGGATGACATGGCAATGTGAATGACATGGTATATGAATGACATGGCATGTGAATGACATGGCATATGAATGACATGGCACACGAGTGACATGGCATAATGAATGACATGGCATATGAACGACATAGCCTAATATGTTATAGCATGGTAATGAATGTCATGTGAATGAAATCGACATGGCGAACCCAAAATCAGATAAACATAATGTCATGACAAACCAAGTGACATGGCATGAAAATGTTGTGTCATGAAACTAGAATGACATGAATGAAATGTCATGGTGACCGAATGGTCATGGTAATGACATGGATGGCATGACATACTTAATCATGGTTTAAAATGAGTTCAAACACTAAATGACATGGCAAATGACAAGCTATATGAATTATATGGTATAAATGACATAGATCATAAATAAAATGTCATGGTGGCCGAATGACATGGTGATGGCATATGAATGGCCGAATGCAAGGTGATGACATGTGGATGGCCGAATGGCATGAAATGATAACATGGCATGAATGGCATGGCATGAAAATGCACCTAAACTATAAATGACATGGAAAATGACATGACATGGCATGACATGTTATATGGATGACATGGCATAAGTGACATGGCATGTGAATGACAATGACATATGAATGACATGGCATAATGAATGACATGGCATAATGAATGAATGACATGTCATAATGAATGAATGACATGGAAAATTTTGATGATATAGCATGTGAATGACATGGCATAATGAATGACATGACAAGTAAATGAATGACATTGTATATGAATGACAGGCACATGAATGGATGACATGGAATAATCTAGATGATATGGCGTGTGAGTGGAGGACATGGCATATGAATGACATGGCATAATGAATGACATGGCATATGAACGACATGGCATAATGAATGACATGGCATATGAATGACATAGCATATGAATGACATGGCATAATGAATAACATGGCATATGAATGACATGGCATAATGAATAACATGGCATATGAATGACATGGCAAAATCAACAAAATGGTATCATCATAAAATATTCATAATCACATTATGGTTACATGCACACATCATTATTTAAAATGAATTATTCATCTGAGGAATCATATAAATAGCTTATGTCGGAAAATATTATTGCACTTCCCGGCAAACCTAGTAAAGCTCGAAAAATATTTCTTTCCTATGACATTTATATGATTCCAAATAAAACAAAATCCAATGTCTTTCAATTTCATAAACACGTGTGTTGAATAATTTCCTAATCTCCCCGGCAACCCAATAAAGGTTAAGAACTAATTCTCGCCAAATGTTTAGGAAACTGAAACACACATTTTATGTCGAATTAAAATTTATAACATTTTAAAAATGCAATGCATGGAGATGTATTTCTTCCTTGAAGTAAAGACATCCGTATACCTAAAAAGGTATCCGAATACCTTAGGAAGAGACTTAAATCGGATTTTCAAAATCGAAAGACTTTGGGTTCGGATTAAAAAAGTTTGGAAATTTTTTTGATGAAAATGGCCTCATGGCCGAAATCCCCTTTTAAAAGGCCTTATTTTCCTAGTTTTGAAACCCGGGTTGACCACCCATGACCTGACTTTTATAAAATCAAATTTTATGATTGAAATGACTTAGAAATCAACCTAATACAGTAGCTAAAGCCCCAAATCAGCCCTCTCTTAATATCCTAACCAAAACAAAAAATTAGTATTTCTAAAAAAACAAACCTGACCCTCACTGTCAGTTTTAAAAACCTATTTTTTTTTCCTTCTAAACAATTTCAGAAAAATATAAAAAAATTAGGGGAGACTTAGGGCATGTCGAATTCCATGGGAAAAAATAAGATTAATTTTTAGAGCATGGATACTATGACCGAATTTTATCAAAATCAAAACAGTGAGTTAAAAACTGCTTTGTCAAAATCCATTCGGCAGTTTTGAAAACCTATTGTTTTGACCTCCTAAAAAATTTCAAACAATTCTGAAAAAATTAGGGTAGACCTAGGACATGTTTACCTCTATGAGAAAAAAATCATCTTAATTTTTGGTGTATGGATACTATGACCAAATTTTACCAAAATCAAAACAGTGAGTTAAAAACTGCTTTGTCAAAATCCATTTTTAAACCTTTGATAGAAAATCCAAAAATCAAAACAAAAATACTAGAGGCTCCTTAAATGGTCTACAACCTGTTGTTAAAAGATCTTTAAATTTGGACAAGGAATGCATGGTGAGAAAAATGAGAAAATCAGAAAATCCAACTTTCACAACCTTTCATTTTTCCACAAGCATGCTCATGAAAGCTTGACTTTGAACCGTTGGTTGGCTTAAGTCAAAAATCAAGTGGGGATGAGATGAATGCATGGACATGAAGCAACAAATAGGGGGATGTATCCTACCACAACCAACCAAGCAAGAGATATCAAACAAGAACAAGCACAACAACACTAGTTAGGTTTCGGCTAGTGTGAAAAACATGTAGAAAAAGTTTGACAACTTAGTTATTTGATGAAAAGAAGAAGAAATCTTTTGGAACTTGTTTTGAAAAACAATTTTATTTCATGAAAGAAAATAAAATAAAAATGAAAATCATAAAGGAATAACAAAATCATATGAACAAAGCATGGAGGAGAGCATGGAGGAAATATCTACCTTGCTTTAGCTTTCCAAATCAAATAGTAGTAAGAAAATGCCTTCTTTTTTCCTCTCCCTTTTTCTCTCTTCAATAGCTACTGCCCTTCACACAAAAAATGAAAAATCCCCCTTTGTTGGTGAATGGTGGAGATTAATTCATTTAATTCTCCTACACCATCTAAGCCCTTGGATCCAAGATATTTTCATGACAATAAAAATGGCATCTTGCAAATTGATCATAGCCATTCAAGGATGTACTCATCTTTTCATAAATTGCCTAAGCCATTGGATGAGCAAGGACATTTCATTTGGCTTCATGCATTTCCATACAATTGGATGACTTGTGCTCATCTTTCTTCCACCAATATTGGCCATTGGATGAGGACATTTTCATGACAATAAAAATGTCATCTTGCAATTTGATCTTGGCCATTCAATGATGTACTCATCTTTTTACAAAACACATATGCTATTGGATGAACAAGGACACTTAAAAATGACATCTTGCTATCCATCCTTAACCATTTGATCCATAATGATCACACTCCCCCTTGATCAGTTGCTGGCTAAAATTGGCCTGGAGATTTCCAGGCCATTCGTCTTTTTTTTTTATTCGCAAAAATGGGCTTTTTCGGTTTCTTCGATAAAATTGACTTTTTGGCCCTCCAACTTAATTTTATTGTAAACAGACCCCAAATCTGGTTTTTCTTTCTCCAATCCATCCAAATAAATATAATATTGAGATCTGGAGATTTTCAGAAGTTTTTGAGCTCGTTTCCTATTTTTTTTCAAAATTTTCTCTTGGATTTTTCGGTTAGTGCACCCAAAATTCACCTTTTCATTTGAACTCTGATTCCAGTTTTTTCTTCACGGATCTATTCCAAAAATTATAAAACTAAGATCTAGAATTTTTCATAATTTTTGGAGTTCGTTTGCTATTTTTCTCGGAATTATGTTTCGGAATTTCAGCTTAGTGCACCCGAACTTTGTCATTTTTCAAATGAGCTCCGATTCCAGATTTTTCTTCACCGATCTCTTCCAAAAATTATAAAACTCAGATCTGGAAGTTTTCATAATTTTTGGAGCTTGTTTGCTATTTTTCCCGAAATTATCTTCTGGAATTTCGACTTAGTGCACCCGAACTTTGCCTTTTTTCAAATGAGCTCCGATTCTGGATTTTTCTTCACCGATCTCTTCCAAAAAATATAAAACTCAGATCTGGAAGTTTTCATAATTTTTGGAGCTCGTTTTTCCCGAAATTATCTTCTGGAATTTTGGGTTAGTGTAGTCGAACTTTGCCATTTTTCAAATGAGCTTCGATTCCGAATTTTTCTTCACCGATCTCTTCCAAAAATTAGAAAACTCAGAACTATAAGTTTTCATAATTTTTCAAGCTCACTTGCTATTTTTCTCGAAATTATCTTTGGGACTTTCCAATATTGCCCTTCAACCTCCAAAGCCTCGTTTTTACTTGAAACGGGTCTGATTTCTGGATTTCCTTTTTCTACTGCCTTTTTCATATATTGAATTTGAGTTGGTCCGAAAACGCCCAATTTTTACGATCAAATTCCCCTCCGATTTTGTTTTCCCCTTTTTAAACTCGGGAATTTTCTTGTTTTTCTGTTTTTGCTCCAATCGGGCTATCCTTGTTTACTCATTCTTTATCAACTGGGGGCTTCAATTTCACCGAATTGGGCCATCTTTGCAGTTTTCCCCAAATTTGCAAAATTCACCCTTTTTAACCAAAACCCTAATTTTCGATTTTCCTTCCGAATCGACTTTTCCTTTGGTTCTGCTTCCAATTGGCCCTTCCAATACCCGTAGACATTAATTATATTCCATTTGGAACCTCCAATTTCGACCAATTTGATTGTTTAAGCACTTTTCCCCAAATTTGTCGAATTAGCGCTTCCCCTACATTGAAATTTTCGCAATCCCTTTTTCGAACTCCATATCTTTCGTTGTAGACCTCGAATTATCAAAATTCTTTCACCATTGTTCAATTCAACTTCAAATCTTGATTTTGACTAAGGGTTGACTTTTTTAGTGGTTAACTTTTTAGGGTTGACTTTTTTCGGATTAACTTTTCATGCTGAACTCCGAATCACAAGTCTTGGAGGATCATCTGCAAGGTGAGAAGAGATTTTCTGCATTCTAAAAAAGTATAAGGAAGAATTTACCTGGTTTAGGAGGCCCGGACAAAATTATGTGTCTACAGCTGCCCCTCTTTACTATTGCCGAGAATCAAGAATCAGGCAAAGTAAATAGACAACAATTTTGTCCGGTTAGTGAAATCACATGTAAAGAAAAGGAAAAAGAGTTTGCTTTATTCTTCATTTCCATATTTTTTCGAAAAAAGCTGTAAATAGAAGATTTTATCCTTAAATTGAGTTCCCTGACTAATCAAGGCTCTACCCGTCTTAAGGAAACGAGTTCGATTTGAAAGAGAAGAAAATACCTCGACGGTGGTCTCGGGGCCTTATCTTGTCTCGGTGTCAGCTATGTTGGGTTTAAACAAAAAAATACCTTGATGGTGGCCTCGGGGCTCGACTCATTTGAGAAGTAGAACGAGTTCGATTTAAAAACAAAAGGAATGCCTTAACGTCAACTCATTTAGAAAACAAGTTCGATTTGAAAAGGAAAATACCTCGGTGGTCCCGGGACTCGACTTATTTTTTTAAAAAACAAGTCCGATTTAAACAAAAGAAAATACCTTAACGGTGGTCTCGGAGCTCGACTCATTTGAGAAGCAGAATGAGTTCGATTTAAAGTAAAAATACCTCGACGGTGATCTCGGGGTTTGACTCATTTGTGAAGTAGAACTAGTTCGATTTAAAAAAAATACCTCGACTGTGGTCTCGGGGCTCGACTCATTTGAGAAGCAGAACGAGTTCGATTCAAAAACAAAAGGAATGCCTTAACGTCAATCCTGGGTTTGACTCATTTAGAAAACAAGTTCGATTTGAAAACAAAATACCTCGACGGTGGTCTCGGGGCTCGATTCATTTTTTACAAACAAGTTCAATTTAAACTAAAGAAAATACCTCGACGGTTATCTCGGGGCTCGACTCAATTGAGAAGCAGAACGAGTTCGATTTAAAAACAAAATACCTCGATGGTGGTCTCGAGGTTCGACTCATTTGAGAAGCAGAACGTGTTTGATTTTAAAACAAAATACCTCGACGGTGGTCTTGGGGCTTTATCTTATCTTGGTGCGAAATTTGTTTAAAATTCTGGGTATCTCCTCTAGAAGCTTCAGCTATCACTACCAAAGCTTGGTTTCTTTCTTAAATCAAATTCTGGGTATCTCCTCCAGAAGCTTCGGCTATCACCACCAAAGACTTGTTCATTTTTAAAAACTGTAAAACTCTGGATATGTCCACCAGAGGCTTCGACTATCACCACCAAAGACTTGTTCATTCTTAAAACTGTAAAACCCTGGATATCTCCACCAGAGGCTTTGGCTATCACCACCAAAGAATTGTTCATTTTTAAATATGTAAAACTCTGGATATCTCCACCAGAGGCTTCGGCTATCACCATCAAAGACTTGTTCATTCTTAAAACTGTAAAACTCTGGATATCTCCAGCAAAGGCTTCGGCTATCACCACTAAAGACTTGTTCATTTTTAAAACTATGGGTATTGGTTCTTGAAAACGTGTTGAAAATTATACCCGAAAGCTTTGAGAGAGAATGCAAATGCTTCATGATGCAGATCCAAATGTCTTTAACAAGATGCACATGCTTCATGGTGCAAATGTAAATGGCTTTGATTGATGCAAATACTTCTTGATATAGATGCAAAGGTTGAAGAAGATGCAAATGCTTCATCGTGCAAATACAAATGGCTTAGATTGACGCAAATGCTTCTTGATACAGATGCAGAGGTTGAAAAAGATGCAAATGTTTCATGGTGCAAATGCAAATGGCTTAGATTGATGCAAATGCTTCTTGATGCATAGGCAAAGATCAACATCTTGCAAATGCTTCTGAATGATGCAAATGCAAAGAGCAGTGTGCAAAATGCTTCTACATGATGCAAATGCAAAGATTAACATTGACGCAACTACTTCATAGAATGATGCAAATGCAAAGGTTGGCATTGTGCAAATGCTTCTGAATGGTGCAAATACAAAGATTAGTGGCGTGCAAGATGCTTCTAAATGATGCAAATGCGAAGATCAATAATGATATAAATGCTTCACGAAAAGATGCAGATGCCCCTACAAATCGTGTTCATGTAAGTGGTCCATAAATGGTGTAATTGCAGCTACATTAATGAAGATGCAATGATCCTAGAAATGGGGCAATTGCTTAAGATGACGCAAATGCAAATATCCATGAAGGATGTAAATGTAAAGGTCGAATGCAGATGTTCATGGAATAGTGCAAATGCAAATACCCATGATTGATGCAAATATTTGCTGACATGGTGCAGAAGCAAAGCTCAATAAAGAGGTAAGTGCTCATGAATGATGCCAATGCCCCCGATTAGTTCTCTAGAGTTTGGCTTGGCCTTTCCAATTCATTTTTCCTCTTCAAATCAGAGTGTATCTTGAATACTCGTGCCCCATAAGAGGTCATTCTCCTTTCGGCCTTCGGCTATCTTCTTGCCCCAACAGTTTTCAAACTCTTATCAACGAAAATCTGTTTGTTGAGTACTATGTCGAGAAGTTAAGGTCAACCCTAGTAGTTCCATACCTGTAGGTTAGAAAAACCCTTGTCTCATGTCAACATCAAAAATGGTTATTTCAAAAAATATTTTTATTTGTTTTCCCAAAAAAATTTGCTCACTTAATGAAAACTTTTGAGCCAAAAATATTGACCCCACAATATGTGATGTATGAATCTTTTGAAGACTGATGATCACTATTAGAAATTTCCCTAAGTGTCAATCTAGGTTTTTCAACTTGAATTGAAAGGCTTGATACAACAGGATTTTGGTTGATCGAAGAAAACTTCACAACAAAAATGTATGTCCCTTCCAGGCTCACAAATGAAACAGGTTTTATAAAATACGAATTCCTTGAGAATCAAACAAATTTAACATTCTTTTAGTTTCCAAATCATGGCGTTTTGACAAAACATCAAGATTAGCCGGGATATTCAGGGTTAGAAAGTTAATTTTGGAGGGAACAAGTTTCAATTTTTGAAGTCAATTCTCCAAATGAGAGCTGACAGTTTAGGAGGTTTAGGAAATTTCTTAGATGTTCCTCGATTTCTTCAAGATGACCTGTTCTTTTGTTGTGGCATCGACACTGACATAGATGGCATCAAAAATTCCTATTTTACTCTAGACCGCCCTTTTTTAGGTTTTCACCCTAGAGTCCCATTCTTACAATTTTTTTTTTTTTGTTTTACATGCACTTGAGAATTCTAAATTCTTCCTTAGTGAAATGATAATTCGATGAGATAGGATAAAATCTGAGGAAAAACCCTTCAAGTTAAAAATTCATGCTTGATCAAAGTGGACTTTTAAAGCACGTAATGTAGGCCATGGTTCGGGGTTCAGAAAGAAAAGATAATAGGCCCAAAATATGTGTTTAAGGGTAATCAAATCAAGGATCATTTCTTGAGGAGGATTCCCTTTGAAGCATTTGTCCTTTTTGGACTTTTCTTTCTTTTTTGACTTTCGCTCATTTTCTTCTTTGTTCTTGACTTTCATTTGCCATACTTTTTCACACATTTTTTTTCTTTTCTTTTATTTTTTCATTTCGACAGAGTGAGCCCGTATTTATTTGGGAGCTCAATTTTCTTTGTATCTGTCTTTGAGTTAGAACTCATTTCTCCGTGATCTTTGAGAAGATCTTTCCTCGCATTTTCCCCCCAGTGTAGAGGGTGATCCTTGATCAGGGTTCAAAGAATAAAGAATTCTTTCAGCTCAAAAGGGGTGACTATGGATAATTTTTTTTTTTGTGAAAGGGATATGAAAGATGGTCATTTCTCATATCAAGCACAAATATTCTCATTGAAAAGCAATCCCTAGGGGGAATAGATAATCAGAATTTCATTTTGCACTTGGAATCATCCGAATTCTCATATGCATGATATCACAATTTTTCTTTTCTTTTTTTTTTGTGTCGCATGCCCTAATGGTTCATGCATTATTTCCCCCTTATCCACCATGTATTCATCTTTTCTACATGTGATGCCCCAATTTGATTAACCATGAGAATTTGTGTCATTATGAGGAACATCGCCAGTCTAGGCCTATATTGAAAAGGCTGAGTTTCAATTCTGGGTTCTTTGAAATGACAAGGAAATATGGCCCAAAAACAGGTTTTCTCTGGGACATGAGATAATTTGGTTTGGTCATTGTGCCCCGGGGTGTCAATCATGAAGTGATGTTTAGGCAATTGGTGTTTTGTGGTTATTTGGAAAGGGCGTGAAAGGTTTTGACACCACCTTGACACACATCAAATTACCACAATCTAGATTCTTGAAAGAATGTTTCATTTGTTTGAGTCCCCAAGGAGCTCAACAAAATTTTTCAAAAAGGTTGTTCCATTGTTCATAGCCTAGACTAGGATCTACATCTTTGCTTATTCTGCAATGACAATGGTTTATGAAGTTCAATCATTCATATTCCTTGAAGCATTAGGTCTTTCAAGTGGTCTTGGTTCAAGGGACTTAGGCATAGGAAAGCCCAAAAGAGAGGGGGGAAGGTATTGGGTCATTTCTAACAATGATCATCAATATTCTTGAGACTATCCATTATTAGAACTTCCTTAATGCTTGTTTTTGCCTATTCAAATTATTGTTAAAACACAACAAACACAAAGCATTTAAAATTCAAAATTCATTTAATTCATATGAATGCCGACATGAGACAAGTGTTTTCATCATGAGGTATGACACTAGCTGCATCAAAATGATCCTATTGACATCCTTCAAAGGTAGTAATTCTCCTCCTCAAACCCTAAAAAAACTAATTTATGGCAAAGCGGACTTCTACTATTCGATAAGCTCTGGAGTCAAAATGCCATCTTGGACAAAACCTTCAATCTTTTCCCTCAGTTGTCTGTATTTTTCAGTTGAATGCCCAATTATCCCCATGTGATACTCACATTTGTTGTTAGGGTCATAACTCTTGGCTGATGGGTTTGGAGCTATTTTCAAAGGCACAGGGGTAAGGTACTGATTCTTTATCGGTAACGGTAGTAGGTCAGGGATTGGGATTGGAATATTTTCTTGGATGTCTTGCGGTCATTTTTTGGAAGCAAGCCTTGTTGCATGGACTGGTATAGGGTTAGGTGCTTGTGGATGGATATTTGGTAGGTAAGGATAAAGGCTTGGAGATACCTTGGTAGGGTAGCTTGGACATCTTCCTCTTTCTTTCTGGGTGCCTCATTTCTCTCGGCATTGGATGTTATTTCTCCTTCAAGCTTCCCATCCTTGATGGCATTCTCAATCATCTCCCCTGAGATTACAATATCCATAAAATTCTTCGTGGCATTGTCGACGAGTCTATCATAGTACGGGGCCTCCAGTGTATTCACAAAAAGGACAGTGGTTTCCTTCTATGTCAAAGGTGGTCGTACTTGGACGGCCATGTCCGTCCATCGCTAAGCATATTCTTTGAAGCTTTCAGTAGCTCTTTTCTCCATATTTTGCAAGTTGAGACGGTCAGGAGCCATATCAGTCATATGCTTGTACTGGCTTAGAAAAGCCCTAGCCAGATCATTCCAAGAGCGAATCTGATCCTTGCTCAACTGACTATACCACCTAATTGTGGACCCGCTAAGGCTATCCTGGAAGAAATAGATCAAAAGCTTATCATTATTTGTATGGCTCGTCATCTTTCGGCAGAACACAATGATGTGGGCTGACGGATCGGTTGTCCTATCATATTTTTCAAAATTGGGAACCTTGAATTTAGGAGGAATGACTAAATCGGGGACCAAACAACGTTCATTCGCATCTACACTCCCAAATATATCTGTGCTTTATAATGCTCGGAGCCTTTCATCTAATAGCTGGTATTTCCCTTGGGAATCTGCCGACTCAGTTTCATTCAACACCATCATTTTCAATTTTGCCTGTTCAGCTGGATCATCTAAGTTCAGGGCTTTGACGGGATCAACTGTGTTCTGAAAAGACTGGACATCTAACATTATGACCTCATTCTGACCCCTTTTGTGCCCCCAACCCTTCTCTGGCGGCCAAGTTTTCAGTTGATCCCTTTCATTTGATTGAGGCGGATACTAGCTCCATCAGTTGAGTCATCTGATCTCTAGATTCTATTTGAGGCCTTGTCGATTCTTCTTGTGACTTTGCCCATTGTTCCTGTAATTCTCTCTGTGCTATCTCCATTCTATCCAGCCTACTTTGCTGCTCATTATCCATGATCCTGACATGCGTTATAAAGGTGCTCAGTGCTTCTTATACCTTTGATTTGAAAGAGAAACTTCTTCAAAACTCTTAAAGCCAAGCCAACTTCTGTTTTATCCCCCCAAATGTGTTTCATGATGAATGAACCATGAATGCAATTTGATGCATGTGAAGAATAAACAAAGTGATGCATGGACACATACAGTGGAAACATGCTGGCTGTGTATGTTATAAATGCAACATGATACCCATATGATGCATGTAAAGAAATAAGAAACATCAATGCATGGATATATGCAATGAATAACCATGTATGGTCCAAATGCATTAATGAATGATCATATAATTCAAGTGTCTACAGAAGCATTTGCACAATGCCGACCTTTGCATCTGTATCATTCTATGAAGCATTTGCATCACTATTGATCTTTGCATTTGCATCATTTAGAAGCATTTTGCACACTGCTAATCTTTGCATCTACCTCATTCAAAAGCATTTGCACAATATCGATCTTTGCATCTGCATCATTCCATGAAGTAGTTGCATCAATATTGATCTTTGCATTTGCATAACTTGAGCTCTATACTCGAGTTTCATCCTTTTTAAGTGGAAGTAAAGTAGCTACGCCTTCATGATTGACCCTCCGCATGGGCTAGTGAAACACTTCCGGAGTATAAAGTACCTAAAGCTTTCGTGATGATCCTCTGCATGGGCTTAGCAAAATATACTCTAACAAATTGAACCCTCTTTTATCGGGGTGCCTTACTAGCCTTCACCAACGACAGTGAGGAACAATTTGAGGCCTATAGAACCGAATTCAACCTCATATAGTGAACCTAGGCGAAGCCATGCCGAATTTTCATTAGATGCACCGAAGTTAAGAACACATGGAGGAACGCTTCTGACCTCTTGCTATTTATTTTATATTCCAAATAACCATCATGGATCGGGCAAAGATGAACGTACATCGCGAGTAATAAGGTTAATATCCCACCCCAAAGGCATTGTGATGCCTAAGTGAGTTGATATTGTTGGGGCAAGTGTTCACTAACTTTTTGAAATTGAAAATAAAAATTCTTTTCCAAACATTTTTGCATTTTTGCACATTTCATGCATATGTGAATAGAGCATTGCAATTTTGATTTCACTAGGATAATAATCGCATTTGTTAATTGCATAAACATATGTTGATTGCTTAAATAAGAATTGCAGACCGGTAGTGTTGAATAGATATTTGAACACCTGTGCCATAATAAGACCCACTACCCAAAACGTTTTTGATAAAAATAGGTTGTGGAAAATGATATTTTGACTTTTTACGGGGAAAAAATTTTGTGGATTAAACTTGGGGGCAAATCTTGCATAATGAGATTTTTGAATAATCAAGATGGGTCCCACCAATTTGATTTAATCATTAATTAATTTCTTTGTATATACCCTCATGTTAATTCATTTATTCTTTACATGTATCAGTTTGATATCATGTTACATCCTAACATGCATGATCATTCATTGTAGAATAAATTTATGACATACATGGTCATTCTTTGTATATACCCTTGTGTTAATTCAGTTATTCTTTACACTCATCATGTTGACATCAGGTTGCGTTCATGACAAACATAGTCAGCATGATTTCTCTGTATATGTTCATGCATTGATTTGTTTATTCTTTACATACATCATGTTGACATCAGGTTGCATTCATGGCATACATGGTCAACATGATTTCTTTGTATATACTCTGTGTCAATCATTTATTCTTTACATGCATCATAATTGACATCATGTTGCATTCATAGTGTATATGATCATTCATTGGGAAATGCATCTGGAACATACATGGTTATTCATTGCATATATCCATGCATTGATTTTTCTTATTCTTTAAATGTATCATGTTGGCATCGTGTTGCATTTATAACATACATGGTCAGCGTGTTTCCACTGTATATGACCATACATCACTTTGTTTATTCTTCACATGCGTCAAATTGCATTCATGACATTCATAGCTCATTCATCATGAAACACATTAATGAGATGAAACAGAAATTGGCTTAGCTTTAAATAGCTTTCTTCATCAGCTAAAAGCTATGACCCCAACAGCAAGTGCAAGTATCACATGGGGGTAATCAGGCATTCAACTGAAGGAAAGGATTGAAGGTCTTGTCCACGATGGCATTTTGACTCCAGAGCTTATCGAACAATGGAAATCTGCTTTGCCATAGATCGATTTCCTCTTGAAGAATTTTGAGGATGAGAATTGTTATCTCTGAAGGCATGTCAATAGGAGAATTCTGATGCATGCAGTTTCATACCTCATGATGAAAGCACTTGTCTCATGTCGACATCCATTTGAATTAAATGAATTTTGAATGCTTTGTGTTTATTGTGTTTTAGCAATAATTTGAATTTGCAAAATAAAGCTTTTAAAAATTTTGGATGAACAATAATATGTATTTTTGCATGAAGTAATAGACACTCTCGAGAATATTGATGATCATTATTAGAAATAACCCAATACCCTCCCGCCTCTCTTCTGGGCCTCCTTATGCTTAAATCCCTTGAACCAAAACCACTTGAAAGACCTAATGCTTCAAGGAATATGAACAATTGAACTTTGAAGATCATTGTTAGAAATAACCCAATACTCTCTCGCCTCTCTTCTGGGCCTCCCTATGCTTAAATCCCTTGAACCAAAACCACTTGAAAGACCTAATGCTTCAAGGAATATGAACAATTGAACTTCATAAACCATTATCACTAAGCAAAGATGTAGATCCTAGTCTACGCTATGAGCAAAGGAATGAAACTTTTTGAAAATATTCCGAGCTCCTTGGAAACTCGAACAAATGAGACATTCTTTCAAGAATCTAGATCACGGTAATTTGATGTGTGTCAAGGTTGTGCCAAAACCATTTACATCCTTTCCAAATAACCACAAAACACTAATTGCCCAAATATCACTTCATGATTGACACCTCAGGGCACAATGATTAGACCAGATTATCCCATGTCCTAGAGAAAAGCTACTTTTGGGCCATATTTCCCTTGTCACTTCGAAGGAACCCAATATTGAAACTTATCATTTTCAGTAGAGACCTAGACTTGTGATGTTCCTCGTAATGATACAAATTCTCATGGTTAATCAAATTGGGGCATCATATATAGAAATGAGGGACACATGGTGAATAACGATGGAATTAACGCATGAATCATTGGGGTATGCGACACAAAAAAAAATTATGATATCATGCATATGAGAATTCGGATGATTCCAAGTGCAAAATGAAATTCTGATTATCTATTCCTCGTGGGGATTGCTTTTCAATGAGAATATTTGTGCTTGATATGAGAAATGGCCACCTTTCATATCCCTTTCACAAAAAGAAATTATCGATAGTCACCCTTTTTGGGCCAAAAGAATTCTTTCTTCTTTGAACCCTGATCAAGGATCACCCTCTACACTAGGGGGAAAATGCAAGGAAAGATCCTCTCAAAGATCATGGAGAAATGAGTCCTAACTCAAAGGTAGATACAAAGCAAATTGTGCTCCAAAATAAATACGAGCTCACTCTGTCGAAGTGAAGAAAAAAGTGGCGAAATGAAAGCCAAGAACAAAAAAAAACACAAAAAAAATATGTGTGCGAAAAAGTATGGCAAATGAAAACCAAGAACAAAGAAGAAAAACAGCAAAAGTCAGAAAAAGAAAGAAAAGTCCAAAAGAGACAAATGCTTCAAAAAGGAATCCTCCTCAAGAAATGATCCTTGATCTGATTACCCTCAAACACATATTTTGGGTCTATTTATCCTTTCTTTCTGAACCTCGAACCATGGCCTACATTACGTGCTTTAAAAGTCCATTTTGATCAAGCATGGACTTTTAACTTGAAGGGTTTTTCCTCAGATTTTATCCCATCTCATCGAATTATCATTTCACTATGGAAGAATTTAGAATTCTCAAGTGCATGGTAAAACAATAAAATAAAAAAAAAGAAGAAAAAATGGAAATAATGGGACTTTAGGGTGAAAACCCAAAAATTGGCGGTTTAGAGTAAAATGGGAATTTTTGATGCCATCTATGTCAGTGTCGATGCCATAACAAAGAAAAGGTCATCTTGAAGAAATTGACGAACATCTAGGAATTTCTTGAACCTCCTAAACTGTCAGCTCTCGTTTGGAGAATTGACTTCAAAAACTGAACCTTGTTCCCTCCAAAATTAACTTTCTAACCCTAAATATCCTAGCTAATCTTGACGCTTGTAAAAACGCCATGATTTGGAAACTAAAAGACTGTTGAATTTTCTTGATTCTCCAGGAATTTGTATTTTATTAAACTTGTTTCATTTGTGAGCCTAGAAGGGACATACATTTTTGTTGTGAAGTTTTCTTCGATCAACCAAAATCCTGTTGTATCAAGCCTTTCAATTCAAGTTGAAAAACCCAGATGAGAAGGCTAGCAATGAGTTTTGTTCTAGACAGTGAGATTCTCTACAAGAAAGGAAAAGACCAAGTCCTATTGAGATGTGTCGGATCTATCAAAGCTCGGAGAATTATAGAAGAGGTCCATGAAGGGATATGTGGCACTCATGCTAATGGTCACATGCTTGCTAAACAGGTTATGAGGGCAGGGTATTATTTGTTGACAATCGAAGGAGATTGTATCAGTTATTCCCGGAAGTGCCATAAATGCCAGATATATGCAGATAAGATTCATGTGCCGCCATCGCCATTGCATGTCATGACTTCACCATGGCCATTTTCAATGCGGGGAATGGATATGGTCGAGCCTATTACCCCGAAAGCTTCAAATGGACATCGTTTCATCTTGGTGGCCATAGATTATTTCACAAAGTGGGTAGAAGCTGCTTCCTATGTGAATGTAACAAAGTCGATGGTATGCAGATTTGTTAAGAAAAAAATCATATGCCGTTACGGATTGCCAGCAAGAATTATTTCGGATAATGGTCTCAATTTGAACAATAAGATGATGAGAGAAGTGTGTACTCAGTTCACGATCACACATCATAATTTGGCACCTTACCGTCCGAAGATGAATGGGGCAGTAGAAGCAACTAACAAAAACATCAAGAAGATTGTTGTGAAGATGACTGATGTGTATATGGATTGGCATGAGATCTTGCCTTTTGCTCTTCATGCATATCGTACCTCAGTTCGCACATCTACAAGGGCAATGCCATTTTTCTTGGTATACGAGATGGAAGCGGTGCTACCTATTGAAGTTGAAATCCTTTCATTACGGGTTTTGATGGAAGTTGGCCTAGAAGAAGCAGAATGGGTTAGAGCTCGTTATGAACAGCTGAATCTCATTGAGGAAAAAAGATTGAAAGCAATTTGTCATGGGCAGTTGTATCAGAAAAGGATGACTGAAGCCCACAACAAGAAGGTTCGTCCCAAACAGTTTCGAGAGAGGGAGTTGGTACTAAGGAAAATTCTCCCTATAGTAAAGGACCCGTGAGGAAAATGGGCTCCGAATTGGGAAAGACCCTATGTGGTAAAAATAGCTTTTTCTGGAGGAGCATTGATTTTAACTAGAATGGACGGGGAGGATTTCAGAAATCCCGTGAATACTGATGAACTGAAGAAGTATTATGCTTGAAAAAAATGTGTGATGCTATGCACATGAGAATTCGAATGATTTCAAGTGTAAAGATGGAAATTCTATATATTTATCTCCCATGAGAATTACTTTTCAAAAAGAATATTCGTGCTTGATATGATGAATAGCCATCATTCATATTCCTTTCACTAAGAAGAAATGATCCTTAGTCACCCCTTTGAGCCTTAGGAATTATTTCTTTCTTTAAACCTTAATCAAGGATCACCCTCTACACTGGAGGCCAAATGCGAGGAAAAATAATAAAAAATCAAGGCAAAAAGAAGCCATCGAAAAATGTGAAAATCAAAGAATGGCAAATGAAAACCAACAAAGCAAAAAAGAAAAAAAAAAGAAAGAAAAGAAAGTCCAAAAAAGGGGACAAATGTCTCAAGAATGAGTTCTCCTCAGGAAATGATCCTTGATTCAATCACCTTTAAACACATTTTGAGCCTATTTTATCCTTTCTTTCTTTCTGAACCCGAACCTTGGCCTACATTATGTGCTTTAGAAAGTCCATTTTGATCAAGCATAGATATTTAATTTGAAAGGTTATTCTCAGAATTCATCCCATCTTTTGAATCGATATTTTTACCTTGGAAGCATTTAGAATTCTCAGATGCATGGTAGAATACGAAAAAATGAAAATGAAAAAAGAATGTAAAAGGAGAGGTTTAAGCCGAAAACCCTCAAAGGGTGACTTAATACCGAATGGAGGACACTTGAGCTAAAAACCCGCAAAGGGCGGCTCACGTACTTATTAAAGTTCGAATCAATGCTCTGTGTAAAGGGGGAGAAAGTATCTGAAAATCAGAGGAAAGGGGAACAACTCAGTCTGACGTAACTACGGAAGCCGAGAGGTTACCCAAGTAAATTGCTTATTCAAGAGAAATTTCAGATGGTTTGAAAAATGAGGGGTCAAAGATATTCCGCATCTAGGGCATCTACAACCTATAACATTACATTTGTTTCTTATATCCTTGATATTCACTTTCACAATTTTAAAAAACATTTGTTGCAATAAATTCTTGTTATCCTTTTCATTAAATCTTGCTTGTTTCATATTTTATTTCATACATTTTTGAGATGCATCATGATTGTTAATAAATTGAATGATGGTTAGTAATAAAAAAAATCTTTAAATAAAAGAATTTCAGACTATTACTAAGGAATATATTTAAATCTTGGAAAAAGTTTGGAAAGTTCACCAAGTAAAAGAAAACAGTGAATGTGTTTGGAGACTCTATCACGAAGTCGAAAAATTTGTGAATTTCAACGAAAGTCAGAAACAAGAGACTGTTTGACAAGTTATCTTGAGTGAAGGATTCCTTAAGTGGGGCATAAATGAACAATTGAAGACTCCATCATGAAGTCGGATAATCTGTGAACCTCAAAGAAACCATGGATTAGAAATCATGACACAATCATTTGATTGCGTTCATTCCTAGGAAACATACAAGCATTTGCAAAGCATGTCATTCTCATCATTGCATTTAGCTAACATTGCAGAAATCAGGAAAACTTGGACTTCCCCAAAGTGAACTCATTCTGTTTTATCAAATGAGTTGAGCCTTGAGACCACCGTCGAGGTATTTCCTTTTGTTTTAAATCGAATTCATTCTGTTTTATCAAATGAGTCGAGCCTTGAGATCAACGTTGAGGTATTTCCTTTTGTTTTAAATCAAATTCATTCTGTTTTATCAAATGAGTCGAGCCTCGAGACCATCGTCGAGGTATTTCCTTTTGTTTTAAATCGAATTCATTCTGTTTTATCAAATGAGTCGAGCCTTTAGACCACCGTCAAGGTATTTCCTTTTGTTTTAAATCGAATTCATTCTGTTTTATCAAATGAGTCAAGCCTTGAGACCACCGTCGAGGTATTTCCTTTTCTTTTAAATCGAATTCATTCTATTTTATCAAATGAGTCGAGCCTTGAGACCACCATCGAGGTATTTCCTTTTGTTTTAAATTGAATTCATTCTGTTTATCAAATGAGTCAAGCCTTGAGACCACCGTCGAGGTATTTTCTTTTGTTTTAAATCGAATTCATTCTGTTTTATCAAATAAGTCGAGCCTGGAGACCACCGTCGAGGTATTTACTTTTGTTTTAAATTGAATTCATTCTGTTTATCAAATGAGTCGAGCCTTGAGACCATCGTCAAGGTATTTTCAAATCACGGGTAAGGCCTCTGGGCACCATTTTTAAGACCTTCGGGTACCATTCTTAAGACCTCTAGGCACAAGTTTCCAGAGTTTTTACAGTTTTAAACAATGAACAAGTCTTTGGTGGTGATAACCAAAGTCTTTGGTGGAGATATCCAGAGTTTTACATTTGCTTGAACAAGTCTTTGGTGGTGATAACCAAAGCCTCTGATGGAGATATCCAGAGTTTTTCAGCTTTGAAAATGAACAAGTCTTTGGTGGTGATAGCCAAAGCCTCTGGTGGAGATATCCAGAGTTTTACATTTGCTTGAGCAAGTATTTGGTGGTGATAGCCGAAGCTTCTGGAGGAGATATCCAAAATTTTAAACACAGCTTAGCACAAGACAGGTTAAGCCCCCGAGACCATCGTCGAGGTCTTTTCTTCTCTTGCAAATCGAACTCGTTTCCTTAAGACGGGTCGAGCCTTGATTAGTCAGGGAATTCAATTTAAGGACAATATCTTCTATTTACAGCTTTTTTCAAAACAAAAAATGAAAAAAGGAAAAATGAAACCCCTTTCCCTTCCCTTCACATGTGATTTCACTAACGGGACAAAATTAGTATTTTTTTATCTTTGTCTGATTCCTGATTCTCAACAATAGCCAAGAGGGGCAGCTGTAGACACCTAATTTTGTCCGGACCACTAAAACAGGTATGTTTTCTTCCTAAATTGATGTTTCAGAATGTAAAAAGATTTTTTTCATCCTGCAGGTGGTACTCAGAGACTTAGTCTAAGAAGGCGAGCATAAAAAGTCAAACTTAAAAAAGTCAACCCAAGAAAGTCAACCTCAAAAAGTCAACTACTAAAAAACTCAACCCACTTTCAAAATCAAGATTTGAAGTTCAATTGAAAAATGGTGAAAGAATTTTGATAATCCGAGGTCTACATTGAAAAGTTATGGAGTTCGGAAGTTGGGTTACGGAGATTCAGTAGAAAGGAAACCCTAGTCCGAAAAATTTGGGGAAAAGTGTTTAAACGATCAAATTGGTCGAAATTGAAGGTTCCAAATGAAAGATAAGCACTGACTATCGGTAATGGCGAAGCTACTTGGAAGAAAAACTGAAAGAAAAGTCAATCCGAAAGAAAATCGAGAATTAGGGTTTTTGGTGGATTTTGGTGAAATTTGGAAGAATTACAAAAATGGCCCGATTCGGTAAGACTAAAGCCCCTAATGGATGAGGAGTGATTAAATAATGATAGTCCAAGGCTCAGTTTGAAGAAAATCTGAAAATCGGACAAACTGAGCCTTGGGCTATCATTATTTAATAGCAAAAGGGCAAAATTGAAAATTTTGGGAAAAATAGCAAATGAACTCGAAAAATTTTGAAAATTTGCAGATCTCATTCTTAAATCATTTTGAAGAGATTGACAAAAGAAAATCCGGATTCGGAGTTCGATTGCAAAATGGCCAAATCCCGGGTCCCTTATGTAGAAAGTCAAGAAGATAAATCTCGAAAAAATAGCAAATGAACTCCAAAAATTCTGAAGATTTGCATATCTCATTCTTAAATTATTTCAAAGATATTGGTGAAATAAAATCCGGATTCAGAGTTCTTTTGCAGAATGGCCAAATCTCGGGCCCAATATGTAGTAATTCAAGCAGATAAATCCTGAAAAAATACCAAATGAGTTCCAAAAATTATGAAAACTTTCAGATCATACTTTTAAATTATTTAGAAGAGATTGGTGAAGAAAAATCTGGATTTGGAGCTCGTTTAAAAATTGGTAAAGTTTGGGAGCACAAAAGGTCAATTTAGGAAGAAAAAATCCAAATAAATAGCAAACAAGCTCGAAAATTTTTGAAAACCTCCAGAATTCAATTTTTTATTATTTTGGAAGTATTGAAAAAAGATAATTTGAATTTGGAGTCCGTTTGTCATTTATTTATGTTCGGGGGGCAAAAATATCATTTTACCCAAGAAATCGAAAAGGGCTTTTCTTGCCTTTTAAAAAAATGAAGCATGGGCTGAAAGATGAGGGGTCAGCCAGCCAAGGCCCAATGGTGGGCAAATATTTTCTGATTTTTAATCAAAAGGCCAACATTGAAGAGGAAGGTAGTTATTTTTTGATCAAACCTTTGTAATTGAGCCACATGGACCAATGCATGAAGATGGAGAATGTCAACATAATGGCTTAAGATTCTTGAACAACTGTAATTGTGGATAGCTGATTACCTAATCTAAGGGTGATAATTTCATATTTTAAACATCTTGGATTAATAGCCTTTGGATCAAAATTGGTTGAAAAAAAATGACAACATACTAGCTATCTAGAAGGCCATTCGGCCACTACAAGGGGAAGAGGTCTCTCTTTCATTTTAAACTATTCACTCTCTTGTTTGGGCTGATTTTCTCTCTAATTTTTAAAGGCAAAAAGAAAAGTTTCGAAAAGAAAAGAAAAGAAAGTTAGAAGAGAAAAAACTTATAATATAGCTTCTAGAGGTTGCTTTAAGCACCATACTCTTGCACTTTCCTTGATTTTCTATTCTTGATTTGCCATTTTAATTGCTATTTTGGTGAGTTTCTTTTGATTTTATTCTTTAAAATAAGTGTTTTTAAGTTTCTCCTTTAAGTTCTTCTTTATACTTTCTTGGAAAAAGTTTTGAGAAATTTCTTTTCTTTTATTTTTGGGTTGGCCGAGTGGCCTATTGTTTGGTATAGTTGCTGTTTTGCTTCTTTATTTCATGTTACTAGTGATATTTAACAAGTTTTGATGCTTTAAATCTTCTTCAAATACATAAACATGAAGCTTGTTTTAATTTGGTTGCTTGCTTGTTTCCATTTTTTAGTCTATTATCTTGTTATCATGTTTATTTTACTTGTCCTGCATTTTTGATTTTCCGTTTTCAAAATGTTTGAGTTTGTTTATGTTTTACATTTTGTTAATTCATGTGTTTGTGAAAATGACTATTGGTTTTCATGCCTTTACTTTATATTTGCATGATTTGAGTATTGTTCTTTAGCTATGCATGTTATTGTGTTAAGTGTTTGTGAAAATACCATGTTCATTTTTATGGGACCATTCGGCCACTCCTCATATTGTATGCTTTGTATGTGCATTTTCATCATGCTAGTTGATAGGTTTGCATTTTCATGATATTTGGTTGTGTATTTTGTTTAAGCATGCTATATATTTGTGTTATTGCCATGCATTCTTTAGGTTTAGGTTTGGCTTGCCTTGCCATGCATATTCATGCATTTTAGATCTAGGTTGCATTAAATGCCATGCAAGTTCATTTAGGTCTAGGTAATTTTATTGATGCCATGCATTTTTCATGTCATTTAGGTTTTAAATCATGCATTTCATGCATCATATTTTATGTATTTTCATGCATTTCATGTCATTGCCACATGATTTATGATTTAGACCAATCAATGATTCAAAGTCATGCTCATTTTGAGCATACTTGTGGAAAATTAAAGAGTTGTCAAATTGATTATTCTACCTTTGTGATTTTTTTTACTTAGCCAATTTTTGCCTAACTTTTCAAAATTGTTAGCTACTGTTTGTGAGTCCTTAGGAGAGTCTCTAACATTTTTACTTTGATTTTTAAATGATTTTATCAGAGGCAAAAAAATGTGTTTTGGCAAAACAGTTTTTTCACCCAGTACTCGTACTTTCCCCATTTTTTTGGGCATTCATATTTAATCAGAAAATTATGATGATTTCTTTTCGGGCAGTTTTACATGTCCTGAGTCTCTAGTATTTGTTTTAGATGTTTTTGAAATTTTAAAAATAGGGTAAAAAATCGTGCTTCAAAACTGGACAGTAGAGGCATAATTGAATTTGAAGGAAAATCATTTTTCTGTTTTGGTTAAGTTACTTAGAGGGGGCTGATTAGGAAGTTTAGCTACTGACTTAGGGTAGTTTCTAAGCCTTTTTAAACTCTAAAAATGATTTTTTAAATCTCGGGTTAAGGGTGGACAAGTCCGGGATTTTAAACTTAGAAAATTAGAGCCATTTAAAAAGGGTTTAGCTAAGTTTTTATTTTAATCTAAGCTTTTCAAAATTGTTTTCAAACAATCACAAAGTATTTTGGTTTTAGGATATTTAATTTGATATATTTTCCTAAGGTAGCCAGAAATCTTTTTAGATATATAGATTTTCTTAAATAAAGGAAAAAAATACATTCTCATGCATTGCATTTTCCATATTCATGCATACTATATAATATGTGATTTTTGCTATGTTAATTTTCATGATGGTGTTATTGTCTTTGATTGAAATTTCTTATATTATATTAATTGTTATATAGTTTTGATTATTTCATGATATCCTATGCTTTTTATTTAGTTATTTTTGTCATATTGTTTAGCATATACTATGTTCATGCATTATTATTTTTATTTTTATTTTCATGCATATTATATGTTAGCATTATTTTAATTTCATGTCATTTTATATCATTTAGATTATATGCTATATCATTTATATTTTCCATGTCATTTAAATCATTTTATTCCATTTAGAATATATCACGTGACTTAGGATATTTCATTTCATATAGAATATATTATGTTACCTAGGTCATTTCATTTCATGTAGAATATATTATGTTACCTAGGTCATTTCATTTCATTTAGAATATATTATGACTTAGGATATTACATTTCATATAGAATATATCATGTTACCTAGGTCATTTCATTTCATTTAGAATATATCATATGACTTAGGATATTTCATTTCATTTAGAATATGCTCAGACATTTAAATTATATCATACCATTTAGGTTGCATTATATTATCTAGACTTTGCTATGTCATTTTATTTATGTCACACATATTCATATTTTTTTTAAAATGTTTTGAAAAAGGTAATGATTTTCAATAAAATAAAGATATTCCCGGGTTAAAATAATTCATGAGTTCTCTGCCGGGTTTGCTGGGGAGGATATCATCAATTATCATTAATAACGGAATATCTTCTTTAAAATAAGAATGATTCGAAAAGTTTTCCAAACTAATAAAAATTTCTATATCTTGCCACGTTTGTTGGGGAATATAGGAAAATTTTGAATTAATAAATTCCGGATAATTTTCAATTAAAAATGGAATTATTTTTCTTTAAATTGGGAATTAACTTGAAAAATTCCAAATTAAAAATTGACTTTTTACCGCTACTTGAGATAACACACGATTAATAAGGTACCTATTATATGGGCATTGTGGGGGTGCTAATCCTTCCCCACACGTAATTGAGTCCCGAACCCGCTTCTTTGATTTCTCTGGTTTAAAACGCAGACTTGAAATTGGTTTTAAAAAATGTTTTAATTAATTTTTAAAATATTTTATAAAACTGGTTTAATAGGTGGCCGATCACAGCTAGCCAAAAAAGATTGGTGGCGACTCCATGTCTTTTTCAAGGTTATTTTCAAAACCTTCGTTTTTCTAGAGGAATTAAGTCGACTTTTCCTCTCTTTTTTTAATGTCACGCTTAATGAATAATAAAGTCTTGCAATGAGACTTGTTATTTTTTTAGGTTGTGACAGCTTGGCGACTCCGCTGGGGATATATAGGAGTCAGGCCTATAATTAGTGGTTGTTATCAAAGTCTCAGTTTTGTTGGTTTAATAGGTATTTAATTTTGATTCCCACATTTTTTAAAAAATAAGGATAATTTCAAAAATAATAAAATATTGTTAAATATGTCCATATTCATGTGCATACATATTATAATTGTTCTCTGGTTATTTTGGTGCATATATCCATTTATTGATTAATTGATGACTTATGTTGTTTAATCTTGTTGGGGCATTTAGAATAAGGTTTGTAGAATAGGTGGTGAAAGGTTTGTTAATTCTCCTCACACACTACACGTGCATTTGCATGTCATGAGCCCTATACCCGCGTTCCATCCTTTTAGGTGGGAGCAAAGTAACTAAGCCTTTGTGATTAACAATCTGCATGGGCTAGTGAAACACTTCTGGAGTACTAAATTACCTAAGCCTTCATGATTAAAAATTCGCATGGGCTAGGGAAATAGACTCTAACGAATTTAACCCGTTTTTATCAGGGTGCCTTACTAGCCTTCACCGGCGACAGTGAGGAACAATTCAGGGCTTTTAGAACTAATTCACCTTCATATAGTAAATCTTGGAGAAGCCATGCCGAATTTCCAATTAGATATCCCGAAGTTAAGAACACATGGAGGAATATTTCCAATCCTTTTACCTTCTATTCTATTTCCCGAATAAGTTTATCGGACAATGATGAACGTACATCCCAATGCCCGTAATAACTGTTGGTGTGTCATCCCAACGGTGTTACAATGCTGAAATTTTGTTGGCATCCTCAGGGATAATTATTGTTTTGAATTATATGTTTTTTGTATTATTCCAATTTATTCCCGGTACTAATTCATTTTCTTTTTGTTGTTGTTTTTTGTTTTTTTTTTTGCATTCTTGTCATCATTTTTTGCACATGGAAGGTTATTGGTCTCGGGATAATATTCAACCAAAAGCGCTTCCATGAAGGGCCAGAATGTCTCAATGGTCTAGAAGCATTTAGAGGTTAGGAAACGGTCTGAGAAAGGTCAGCAGGATAATGGGGATTGTTTGAAAATGGGATATGTGTCAGTATTACCAGTCGAGGTTGATCTTACTATCAGGCAAAATGATCTCCGAGAATTGATGGATATATGGAATCAATAGAACATATCAGAAAAATAAGCCTTCACTCAGACTTATGGGGACATAGCACTATTAGTTCAGGTTAAGGTCAGTGGTGAGGTGATCTAGGCTGTGGTGCAATTCTGGAATCCCGCTTATCGATGTTTTACCTTCAACCGAGAGGATATGACTCCAACCATAGAGGAATATTCGACCTTGCTGCGTATTCAGAACGTTATTCTCGACCGTATTTATTTGAAGGATACAAAGATGCCGGGTTTCAAGAAAAATGTGTCTAAGATTCTGGAAGTGGAAAGAAATTGGGTCAAAAGCCATGTTGTCCGGAAAAGGGTAAGCTACTGTATATCATGGGATATTTTACGGTCCTTAATCCATAGCCATATAAGTAAGGAGACAGTTAGGAATATTTTTGCTTTGGCTATCTATGGTTTAGTTATCTTCCCAAAGACATTAGGGTATGCGGATGTGGCGGTATTTGATGTTTTTGAGAGGCTTGAGCAGAAGATAAACCCAGCACCGACAATTATAGTAGAAATAATTCGATCGCTGAATTTTTGTAGACGGAAAGGAAAAGGGCGTTTTATAGGTTGTATACAGCTTCTTTACATAAGGGTTCAGAGCCATTTTTGTAAACAGGAGAATTTCCCTCTTCGCTCATATTGGAAGTCTTTTGCACCAATTGGTGAATTTCTTAAGAGGGATTGGCTTGAAAATAGGACTAAGGAATAATGGATCAACATATTATGGAATATCAGGACTAAGATGATAATTTGGAGAGTTCCATGGATAGCTCTTATGCCGACATTGTACAAATGCAGAGATAAAGCCTCGGTTCCATTATTGGAAGTATGGGGAGGAGTGAGCTATGCACCACTGCTGGTACTAAGACAATCGGAATCCCGTCAGTTTACTCCTACGACCCATGACCTTAGCAATTTGGAATTTGCTTATAGAGACGATGGATACTCGGGAAAGGTACGTGAGATTGTAGTAGCATGGAAGGAAACTCATCGGGTGGAGGTAGCTAGATATGCCAAATCGTAGCTGATTACCTGGTATGGAGGGAATTGAGGGTTAATGATAGGTTGTTGACATCAAATGGAAAAGAGGTCCAGTTCATGAGTCCACCACCTAAGGAAGCACCATCGAAGTTAGAAATTGCAAGGGCAGAATTCGAAAAAGAAAAGGCCCAAATGAGCAAGGAAATTTCCTGGCTGCAAGAAGAGCTTGAGGACATGAAAAATAGGGAATCAGCTCGAGAAAGATAAAATGAAAAGATCAAGAGAGAAAGGGACACTGCTAAAAGTGATCTTCAGGAATTACACTTGGAGAACAAGAGGTACCTCTTCGAGCTCAGATTTGAGAGGACCCTCAAGACTTCCTGGGAATGGGAGCAAGATGTCAAAAACCTCAAGAAGGAGAAGAACTATTGAAAGGAAAGAGCAAAGCATAAGGAAGCCCGAGCTAATCATCTGGAAAAACAAGCTAAGGAAAGCTTACACGGTGATGCTTCTGCTGACATTTCAAAGGGCCGTGAACAAGTAGGGTCAGATTGAAGAGCAAGGCAATCAAAAGAGGACAGTAAAAAAGGTCCAAGACCCGAGGGATTTACTATAGGACCGGTGTTTTGTAATAGCATTTTTAAATTAGGATAGACAGATTATAAGATTGTCTTAAGCAGTGATCTTTTTTCTTTGATGTATTTAGTTCCAGGAAATCAATGAAAGACCGTTTAGTTTGAATTATCCCTGGGCCAATACTTTTAAATGCATTAAAAATTATTCATTTGTTCTTTCCTTTATATATTTTGTTTGTTCATTCATTTATTTATATTTATAATCATTCATTCATTTATTCTTTATAAATTGTTCATACACTTAGTCATTTATTTATTTGTCCATTCATTTATTTTTTATAATTAGTCATTCATGTTCATACACTTAGTCATTTACTTATTTGTTCATTCATTAAAACTTAGTCATTTATTCATTCATTCATTTTTATAAAATAAAAAAAAATGTGTCAATAATTTCTAATTCATGGTTTTTAAAACTAAAGGTACAATTGGTCGCACTCAGAAAGAATCGAATTTTCGACACCCTTAAAATACTCGATCACAAGCCAGAGCTATGGAGAACGATCAGCTTGCTAGAATTGAAAGGATGGAAAGAACTCAAAGGGAACTGCAGGAACAGTTGGCTAAGTCTCAAGAGGAGTCACGGGAACAAATGGCCAAACTCATGGAGATGATGAATACCATAATGAGGCAGAAATGGCCAAGGGAAAATTCAGTTGTAGGAATGGGGGTAGTAAACCAGGAAGACAGAACAGAAGTGGTACAGCAGAATGGCCAGACATCCCAGCATGTGGGAAATGAAGTTCTAACTGGGGTAGCTTCCTATGTTTACATCCAACCAGCGGCTGAAGCACAGAACTTTGGTCCTAAAAAGGGTAATATTGGGGTTGATCCAATTGATGTAGATGCTCCAGACTTTGAGGAACTGGCTGAAAAGGAAAGGGAAAAGATGACTGAGCTGAAGAGGGTTGAAACAACAGAGTCCCAAAAAAAATATTAGTTGCTGGAGGAAAGATTGAGGGCAGTTGAAGGGACGGAGCTATTTGGCAGTCTGGATGCCAACGAAATGAGTTTAGTACATGGTCTGGTGATTCCTCCAAAGTTCAAAGTACTAGACTTTGAGAAATATAACGGAACTACCAACCCATTGTCGCTTCTGACCATGTACTACCGGAAGATGACCAGACATGATGAAGACTAAAAATTGCTTATCCATTGTTTTCAGGATAGCTTGATAGGGTCCGCAACTTGGTGGTATAACCAACTTACCCGTACTAAGATCCGAACCTGGATGGATCTAGCCAAAGCTTTCATGGAACCATACAAGCATGTGACGGACATGGTGCCGGACCGTCTAACTTTGCAAAACATGGAAAAGAAAGCTACTGAAAGCTTTAAAGAATATTCTCAGAGATGGAGAGACCTGGCTACACAAGTACAACCTCCTTTGACCAACAAGGAAACTACAGTGCTTTTCATCAACACCCTGAAAACACCTTATTATGATAAATTGGTAGGGAGTGCCACCAAGGACTTTGTAGATATGGTAATATCCGGGGAGATGATAGAGTCGGCCATTAAGAACGGGAAAATAGAAAGGGGTGAGTCTGCTACCCCTAAGAGGGTTTCCCCTGCAAAGAAGAAGGAGGAGACACATGCAGTCAGTTTCAATCAATACCCCTATGCACCTCCTACACCATACACACCTCCCAGGCCCTATACTCCTCCTACATCTTATACACCTCCTACACCCTACATACCTTATCCGGGGTATGGTCCTTACTATCCCAATGTGAATCATCTTACCCAAAATCCATTTTCCTATACCAATATACCATAACAGCCTTTTCCAACTGGCATATCCCCACAGATAAATCTTCCCCAAAACACTGTCCCAAACACCCAAGGTGCTGACGCAATGATCAACGTTCGCCAAGTAATGATCAAAAAACCCAATTTGATCTGATTCCTGCCACCTATGGTGAGATATATCCTAAATTGTTGCAGAGTCAACTTATGGCACCTGTATACCTCAAACCTCTGACACCACCAAATACAAGGTGGTACAATGCAAATTTTAGCTGCGCATATCACGCAGGGATCCAGGGGCATTCGAATGAGGACTGTATTGCCTTTAAGAAGAAAGTCCAAAGTTTGATTAATACTGGAGTGGTGAAGTTCGGGACAAGGAATGGGTCGAATGTAGCAGGAAATCCATTACCCGATCATGCTGAGAATCGGGTAAATACAGTACTGACAGGGGAAGAAAGAAGGTTGAAAAGACATGTCAGTGAAGTCAAGACCCTAATGATAAAAGTGTGGGCGAAATGGTAAAAACGGGAATGGTGGAGAATGGTGACAGTTTAAAAATGGTTGCAAACAAGGTGGGGGACTGGTGCCCATTCTATGGATGTAAAGGTCATATCATACAGGAATACGCAGACTTTCTAGCTAAAGTCCAAAAGATGATGGATGAGGGGGAAGCCCAGTTTTATGAAGAAATAGAGGATAAAGTAGAGGTTATTGGGAATGCGGCTGGCTATGGATTAGGAAGACCTTTGATCATCTATTATGATGAGCCAGAGAAGACTACTCCGGTTGTTGAGGAAATTGCGCCTAAGCTAATCATAGATTTGCCTTCTTCTTTTTCATACAAGGAAAACAAAACTGCACCATGGAAATATGACTGCAGCGTGATTCTGCCCGGGTCTTCAAGTCAGCAAGATATTACAGGTGTGGGGCACTTAACACGAAGTGGAAGGTGTTATGCCCCCGAGGTTGTTTAACAGGGATCAACAAGAAAGGATGCAGGACTGGACAAAGGGAAGAAAGCAGCTGAACCAATCCATATTGAGATGGATTTGTCAAAAGAAGCAGGGAGGGGATCAGCCCCGGTAAAAAGGATAAAAGAGCCGATGAATGAAAAAAAGGCTTGCGAGTTTTTAAAGTTCATAAAGCATAGTGAGTATAGTGTGGTTGAGCAATTGCAGCGTCAGCCAGCAAGAATCTCCTTCTTATCTTTGCTATTAAACTCGGAGCCACACAAAAATGCCCTATTGAGATGTTGAATCAAGCATATGTGGCTAACAATATATAAGTAGAAAAATTAGACAGGCTGGTGGGAAATATTGCTGCAGACGATGATATATATTTCAGTTATGATGAAATAGCACCTAATGTTATTGGGTCCACAAAAGCTCTTCACATAACAACCACCTGCAAGGGGCATATACTACCAAGGGTGCTTCTAGATAATGGTTCTTCATTAAATGTAATGCCCCTAGCAACCCTGTCTAAGTTACCAATTGATATTTCTTATATGCTGCTGAGTTGCACAATAGTCAGGGTTTTCGATGGTACCAGGAGATAGGTAATGGGAACTATTGAGGTTCCTCTGGAGATAGGCCCATGCACCTATACGGTGAACTTTTAGGTCATGGATATTAATCCGTCCTATAACTTTGTCCAAGAACACAAGGTTGGGAGTAAGAACCACAATGGGAAAGGGCTGCAGGGCTGGAAAAGGACTTGGAAAATATCTTCAAGGGATGGCCCGAGCAATGGAAATAGTCAGAAAGAAATACCGGTTTGGCTTAGGGTTTCTTCCGAAGGCCCATGAAAAGAGGAAACAAGTTGAAAGAAACCGACAAAGGAGTATGGCCCGTCTCGCGGGTATGGATATTGAATGGGAACCCATGACTGTCCCACCAATCCTTCACAACTTCCGCTCTACTGGTTTTCTATTCGGAGAAAAAAATTCAGAGGATATACTCATAATGATTGAGCAAGCTTTTGAAAAATTCCATGTGAATAAGGGTGGCCAGATTCAGGATATGGTGATTTGGATGACTGGGAAAGAAGGGATGGAAAGTGACAGTGCGAACTGGATGGTGCGAACTAGATGGTGCGACCTTGTCCACCAGGATATAGACTGACCAATTGGAGTGCGACTGAGTTGCCCATAGTTTTTAAGTCTATTTCAACGTAATACTTTAAAAAAAGAATCTTAATTATCTTTACCCAGAGATATTAAGAGTTTTTTTTTCTATAATGGGCTTTTTGTTTAAACATTTTCATTCAATAAATAACAAGTACAATGCATTTTATTCATATTGATGTGTCCATATTCTATCATTTTTCCTATTTATTTTGTTTTCATTATATATATTTTCCTATATTGTTTCTTCTCCACCTATTTACAGGTGTACGGATGCGGAATATGAGGACCTTCTTGTCAGTAATTCTGAAATTGATTTTGAAAGACCCATTTGCACGGGTGATTTTAAGGCTAACGAAGATACTGAGGATTATGGTCTACCTCCGAATCTATTAAGGAAAATAGAACAAGAGGAGAAACATTACTTCCTCATAAGAAACTATTGGAAATGATAAATCTGGGAAATGATGAAGAGATAAATGAGGTCAAAATTGGGACTTCATTGTCATCGTCAATAAAGGGTGAATTGATAGCCTTGCTCCAAGAATATGTGGATGTATTTGCATGGTCTTACCAAGACATGCCAGGGTTGGATCCGGATATTGTGGTTCATAAGCTCCCTTTAAAGCCAGAATGCAAACCAATTCAGCAAAAGTTGAGAAGAATGAGGCCGAACATGCTGTTAAAGATAAAAGAGGAGGTGAAGAAGCAATTTGATGCTGGGTTCTTAGAGGTGGCAAAGTATCCAGAATGGGTGGCAAACATTGTTCCAGTACCAAAGAAGGATGGCAAGGTGCGGATGTGCGTTGATTACAGAGATTTGAATAAGGCCAGCCCTAAAGATAATTTTCCTTTGCCCCATATCGATACTCTGGTGGATAATACGGCGAAGAGTTCTTTATTTTCTTTCATGGATGGATTTTCGGAATACAATCAGATTAAGATAGCACCGAAAGATATGGAGAAAACCATATTTGTTACAATATGGGAAACATTATGCTACAAGGTAATGCCATTTGGGTTGAAGAATGCTGGGGCAACATATCAGAGAGCCATGGTGTCTTTGTTTCATGATATGATGCATAAGGGAATTGAGGTCTATGTTGATGATATGATTGCAAAATCACAAGGAGAAGAGGAGCATATTGTGAATCTTAAGAAGCTCTTCGAATGACTAAGAAAGTTTTGACTCAAGCTAAATCTGGCAAAATGCACTTTTGGAGTCACTTTAGGAAAATTGCTGGGTTTTGTTGTCAGCAAAAGGGGAATTGAGATTGACCCGGATAAAGTGAAGGCCATTCAGAATTTGCCACCATCTCGTACTCAAAAGGAAGTAAGAGGCTTTCTAGGGAGATTGAATTACATTGCTCGGTTTATTTCTCAGTTAATCGACAAATGTGATCCAATATTTAAGTTACTTCGAAAACGTGATCCAGGAGAATGGGATGAAGGTTGTCAGATTGCATTTGAAAAGGTTAAACATTATCTATCCAACCCACCAGTATTAATGCCACCTGTTTCGGATAAACCAATGATACTGTATTTATCAGTATTTGAGAGATTCATGGGTTGTGTTTTAGGAAAGCTTAATTAACTGGAAAGAAAGAACAGGCGGTTTATTACCTCAGCAAGAAGTTCACAGACTATGAGTTGAAATATTCGTCGGTAGAAAAGTTGTGATGTGCCTTAGCTTGGACTACTCGAAGACTCAGATAGTACATGTTGTACCACACAACATGGTTGATTGCCAAGCTAGATCCAATCAAGTACATGTTGGAAGCACCTTCTTTATCAGGGAGAACAGCAAGATGGCAGGTTTTATTGTCAGAGTACGACATTGTATATGTAAGTCAAAATGCTATCAAGGGCAGTGCAGTGGCTGAATTCTTAGCAAGTCGGGCAGTGGAAGATTATGAGCCGTTGAACTTTGACTTCTCGGATGAAGATTTGATGTATGTTTCACAAGAAAATGACATTCCCTTGAAGAAGAAAGTATGGAAAATGTACTTTGATGGCGCATCGGTGCATCTAATGCCATGGGGCATGGAATCGGTGTAGTGCTCATATCCCTAGAAGAAGATTATTATCCTTTCACTGCCAGATTGGATTTTGATTGTACAAACAATACTGCCGAGTATGAAGCGTGTACTATGGGCCTTCGTGCTGCAGTAGACAAAAAGATCAAAGTATTGGAAGTTTTCGAAGACACAGCCCTAGTGATATACCAGCTACGGGGAGAATAGGAAACCCGAGATATAAAGCTAATCCGATATCGAGAACTCATACTGAGTTTATTGGAGGAATTTGAAGAAGTGAATTTCAATTACTTCCCTCGAGAAGAAAACCGAATGGCAGATGCTCTGGCTACTTTGTCATCAATGTTTAAAGTGAATGAAGGGGCTGAAGTTGTGCTAATAAAGATGAGTATATATGAGTCTCTTGCCCACTGTCTGAGTATTGCAGAAGAATCATATGGCCTCCCTTGGTATAACAACATCTTTCAATACATCAAGAGTCAACAGTATCCAGAACAAGCAACGGAAAATGACAAAAGGACTCTGAAAAGGCTAGCAATGGGTTTTGTTCTAGACAGTGAGATTCTCTACAAGAAAGGAAAAGACCAAGTCCTGTTGAGATGTGTCGGATCTGCCGAAGCTCGGAGAATTATAGAAGAGGTCCATGAAGGGATATGTGGCACTCATGCTAATGGTCACATGCTTGCTAAACAGATTATGAGGGCACGGTATTATTGGTTGACAATGGAAGGAGATTGTATCAGTTATTCCCGGAAGTGCCATAAATGCCAGATATATGCAGATAAGATTCATGTTCCGCCATCGCCATTGCATGTCATGACCTCACCATGGCCATTTTCAATGTGGGAAATAGATATGATCGGGGCCTATTACCCCGAAAGCTTCAAATGGACATCGTTTCATCTTGGTGGCCATAGATTATTTCACAAAGTGGGTAGAAGCTGCTTCCTATGCGAATGTAACAAAGTCGGTGGTATGCAGATTTGTTAAGAAAGAAATCATATGCTGTTACGGATTGCCAGCAAGAATTATTTCGGATAATGCCCTCAATTTGAACAATAAGATGATGAGAGAAGTGTGTACTCAGTTCAAGATCACACATCATAATTTGGCACCTTACCGTCCGAAGATGAATGGGGCAGTAGAAGTAGCTAACAGAAACATCAAGAAGATTGTTGAGAAGATGACTGATGTGTATAAGGATTGGCATGAGATCTTGCCTTTTGCTCTTCATGCATATCGTACCTCAATTCGAACATCTACAGGGGCAACGCCATTTTCCTTGGTATACGGAATGGAAGCGTAGCTACCTATTGAAGTTGAAATCCTTTCATTACGAGTTTTGATGGAAGTTGGCCTAGAAGAAGTAGAATGGGTTAGAGCTCGTTATGAACAGCTGAATCTCATTGAGGAAAAAAGATTGAAAGCAATTTTTCATGGGCAGTTGTATCAGAAAAAGATAATTCGAGCCCACAACAAGAAGGTTCGTCCTAGACAGTCCCGAGAGGGGGAGTTGGTATTGAGGAAAATTCTCCCTATAGTAAAGGACCTGCGAGGAAAATGGGCTCCGAATTGGGAAAGACCCTATGTGGTAAAAAGAGTTTTTTCTGGAGGAGCATTGATTTTAGCTAGAATGGACGGGGAGGATTTCAGAAATCACGTGAATAATGATGAATTGAAGAAGTATTATGCTTTAAAAAAATGTGTGATGCTATGCACATGAGAATTCAAATGATTACAAGGGTAAAGATGGAAATTCTATCTATCTGTCTCCCCTGAGAATTGCTTTTCAAAGAGAATATTCATGCTTGATATGATGAATAGCCATCTTTCATATTCCTTTCACTAAGAAGAAATTATCCTTAGTCACCCCTTTGAGCCTTATGAATTATTTCTTTCTTTAAACCTTAATCAAGGATCACCCTCTACACTGGAGGGCAAATGCGAGGAAAAATAATAAAAAATAATGGAAAAAGAAAGCCATTGGAAAATGTGAAAAATCAAAGAATAGCAAATGAAAACCAACAATGCAAAAAAGAAAAAAAAAAGAAAAAAGAAAAGAAAGTCCAAAAAAGGGACAAATGTTTCAAGAATGAGTTCTCCTCAGGAAATGATCCTTGATTCAATCACCCTTAAACACATTTTGGGCCTATTTTATCCTTTGTTTTTGAACCCGAACCTTGGCCTACATTACGTGCTTTAGAAATTCCATTTTGATCAAGCAAGGATATTTAATTTGAAAGGTTATTCTCAGAATTCATCCCATCTTTTGAATCGATATTTTTACCTTGGAAGCATTTACAATTCTCAGATGCATGGTAGAATACAAAAAAATGAAAGTGAAAAAAAGAATGTAAAAGGAGAGGTTTAAGCCGAAAACCCGCAAATGGCGATTTAATACCGAATAGAGGACACTTGAGCTCAAAACCAGCAAAGGGTGGCTCAGGTACTAATTAAAGTTCGAATCAATGCTCCGTGTAAAGGGGGAGAAAGTATCTGAAAATCAGAGGAAAGGAGAACAACTCAGTCTAACGTAACTACAGAAGCCGAGAGGTTACCCAAGTAAATTGCTTGTTCAAGAGAAATTTCAGATGGTTTGAAAAATGAAGGGTCCAAGATATTCTGCATCCGGGGCATCTACAACCTATAACATTACATATGTTTCTTATATCCTTGATATTCACTTTTACAATTTTAAAAAACATTTGTTGCAATAAAGTCTTGTTATCCTTTTCATGACATCTTGCTTGTTTCATATTTTCTTTCATACATTTTTGAGATGCATCATGATTGTTATTAAATTGAATGATGATTACAAATAAAAAAAATCTTTAAATAAAAGAATTTCAGAGTATTACTAAGGAATATATTTAAATCTTAGGAAAGGTTTGGAAAGTTCACCAAGTAAAAGAAAACAGTGAATGTGTTTGGAGACTCCATCACGAAGTCAGAAAATTTCTAAATTTCAATGAAAGTCAGAAACAAGAGACTGTTTGACAAGTTATCTTGAGTGAAGGATTCCTTAAGTGGGGCATCAATGAACAATTGAAGACTCCATCATGAAGTCGGATAATCTGTGAACCTCAAAGAAACCATGGATTAGAAATCATGACACAATCATTTGATTGCATTCATTCTTAGGAAACATACAAGCATTTGCAAAGCATGTCATTCTCATCATTGCATTTAGCTAACATTGCAGAAATCAGGAAAACTTGGACTTCCCCAAAGTGAACTCATTCTGTTTTATCAAATGAGTCGAGCCTTGAGACCACCGTCGAGATATTTCCTTTTGTTTTAAATCGAATTCATTCTGTTTTATCAAATGAGTCGAGCCTTGAGATCACCGTTGAGGTATTTTCTTTTCTTTTAAATCGAATTCATTCTATTTTATCAAATGAGTCGAGCCCCGGACCATCGTCGAGATATTTCCTTTTATTTTACATCGAATTCATTCTGTTTTATCAAATGAGTTGAGCCTTGAGACCACCGTCGACCTTTTGTTTTAAATCGAATTCATTCTATTTTATCAAATGAGTCGAGCCTTGAGACCACCGTCAAGGTATTTCCTTTTGTTTTAAATCGAAATCATTCTGTTTTATCAAATGAGTCGAGCCTTGAGACCACTGTCGAGGTATTTCCTTTTGTTTTAAATCGAATTCATTTTGTTTATCAAATGAGTCGACTCTTGAGACCACCGTCAAGGTATTTCCTTTTGTTTTAAATCGAATTCATTCTGTTTTATCAAATGAGTCGAGCCTTGAGACCACCATCGAGGTATTTCCTTTTGTTTTAAATTGAATTCATTCTGTTTATCAAATGAGTCAAGCCTTGAGACCGTCGTCAAGGTATTTTTAAATCACGGGTAAGGCCTCCGGGCACCATTTTTAAGACCTTCGGGCACCATTCTTAAGACCTCCAGGCACAAGTTTCCAGAGTTTTTACAGTTTTAAACAATGAACAAGTCTTTGGTGGTGATAACCAAAGCCTTTGGTGGAGATATCAAGAGTTTTACATTTGCTTGAACAAGTCTTTGGTGGTGATAACCAAAGCCTCTGATGGAGATATCCAGAGTTTTTCAGCTTTAATAATGAACAAGTCTTTGGTGGTGATAGCCAAAGGCTCTGGTGGAGATATCCAAAGTTTTACATTTGCTTGAGCAAGTCTTTGGTGGTGATAGCCGAAGCTTCTGGAGGAGATACCCAGAATTTTAAACACAGCTTAGCATAAGATAGGTTAAGCCCCCGAGATCATCGTCGAGGTCTTTTCTTCTCTTGTAAATCGAACTCATTTCCTTAAGACGGGTCGAGCCTTGATTAGTCAGGGAATTCAATTTAAGGACAATATCTTCTATTTACAGCTTTTTTTAAAAAAAAATGAAAAAAATGAAAAATGAAACCCCTTTCCCTTCCCTTCACATGTGATTTCACTAACCGAACAAAATTAGTATTTGTTTATCTTTGCCTGATTCCTAATTCTCAACAATAGCCAAGAGGGGCAGCTATAGACACCTAATTTTGTCCGGACCACTAAAACATGTATGTTTTCTTCCTAAATTGATGTTTCAGAATGTAAAAAGATTTTTTTCATCCTGCAGGTGGTACTCCGAGACTTAGTCTAAGAAGGCGAGCATAAAAAGTCAAACTTGAAAAAGTCAACCCAGGAAAGTCAACCTTAAAAAGTCAACTACTAAAAAACTCAAACCACTTTCAAAATCAAGATTTGAAGTTCAATTGAAAAATGGTGAAAGAATTTTGATAATCCGAGGTCTGCATTGAAAGATATGGCGTTCAAAAGTTGGGTTACGAAGATTCAGTAGAAAGGAAACCCTAGTCCGAAAAATTTGGGAAAAAGTTCTTAAACGATCAAATTGGTCGAAATTGAAGGTTCCAAATGAAATATAAGCACTGACTACGGGTAATGGAGAAGCTACTTGGAAGAAAAACTGAAAGAAAAGTTAATCCGGAAGAAAATTGAGAATTAGGGTTTTTGGTGGATTTCGGTGAAATTTGGAAGAATTATAGAAATGGCCCGATTCGGTAAGACTAAAGCCCCTAATGGATGAGGAGTGATTAAACAAGGATAGCCCAAGGCTCAGTTTGAAGAAAATCTGAAAATTAGACTTGTTTTGAGCAAAATTGGGTTTCAGAGGCAAAAGGGCAAAATTGAAAAATTTGGGAAAAATAGCAAATGAACTCAAAAAATTCTGAAAAATTGCAGATCTCATTCTTAAATCATTTTTGAAGAGATTGGTGAAAGAAAATCCAGATTCGGAGTTCGTTTGCAAAATGGCCAAATCTAGGTCCCCTATGCAGAAATTCAAGAAGATAAATCCCGGAAAAATTGCAAATGAACTCCAAAAATTCTAATTATTAAATTATTTCAAAGAGATTGGAAAAAGAAAATCCATATTCGGAGTTCGTTTGCAAAATGGCCAAATCTCTGTCCCAATATATAGTAATTCAAGCAGATAAATCCCGAAAAAATTACCAAATGAGTTCCAAAAATTATGAAAACTTCCAAATCATACTTTTAAATTATTTAGAAGAGATTGGTGAAGAAAAATCTGGATTTGGAGCTCGTTTAAAAATTGGTAAAGTTTGGGAGCACAAAAGGATAATTTTGGAAAAAAATCCAAATAAATAGCAAATGGGCTCGGAAAATTTTGAAAACCTATAGAATTCCATTTTTTATTATTTTGGAAGTATTGAAAAAATAAAATTTAAATTTGGAGTCCGTTTTCTATTTATTTATGTTCGGGGGCAAAAAGGTTATTTAACCCAAGAAATCGAAAAGGGCTTTTCTTGCCTTTTAAAAAAATGAAGCAAGGGTTGGAAGATGAGGGGTTAGCCGGCCAAGGTCCAATGGTGGGAAAATATTTTTTGATTTTTAATCAAAAGGCTAACATTGAAGAGGAAGGTAGTTATTTTTTTTTTATCAAGCCTTTGTAATTGAGCCACATGGACCAATGCATGAAGAGGGAGAATATCAACATAATGGCTTAAGATTCTTGAACAGCTATAATTGTGGATAGCTGATTACCTAATCTAAGGGTGATAATTTCACATTTTAAACATCTTGGATTAATAGCTTTTGGATCAAAATTGGTTGAAAAAAAATGACAACATCCTATCTATCTAGAAGGCCATTCGGCCACTACAAGGGGAAGGGGGCCTCTCTTACATTTTTAGCTATTCACTCTCTTGTTTGGGCTGATTTTCTCTTCATTTTTGAAAGGCAAAAAGAAAAGTTTAGAAAACAAAAGAAAGTTAGAAGAGAAAAAGCTTGCAATATAGCTTCTAGAGGTTACTTTAAGCACCATACTATTGCACTTTCCTTGATTTTCTATTCTTGATTTGCTATTTTGATTACTATTTTGGTGAGTTTCTTTTGATTTTATTCTTTAAAATAAGTGTTTTTAAGTTTTTCCTTTAAGTTCTTCTTTATACTTTCTTGGAAAAAGTTTTGAGAAATTTTTTTTCTTTTGTTTTTGGGTTGGTCGAATGGCCTATTGTTTGGTATAGTTGCTGTTTTGCTTCTTTATTTCATGTTACTAGTAATATTTAACAAGTTTTGATGCTTTAAATCTTCTTCAAATACATAAACATGAAGCTTGTTTTAATTTGGTTGCTTGCTTGTTTCCATTTTTTAGTCTATTATCTTGTTATCATGTTTATTTTACTTGTCTTGCATTTTTTATTTTATGTTTTCAAAATGTTTAAGTTTGTTTAGGTTTTACATTTTGTTAATCCATGTGTTTGTGAAAATGCCTATTGGTTTTCATACCTTTACTTTATATTTGCATGATTTGAGTATTATTCTTTAGCTATGCATGTTATTCTGTTAAGTGTTTGTGAAAATGCCATGCTCATTTTTATGGGACCATTCGGCCACCCCTCATATTGTATGCTTTGTATGTGCATTTTCATCATGCTAGTTGATAGGTTTGCATTTTCATGATATTTTGTTGTGTATTTTGTTTAAGCATGCTATATGTTTGTGTTATTGCCATGCATTCTTTAGGTTTAGGTTTGGCTTGCTTTGCCATGCATATTCATGCATTTTAGACCTAGGTTGCATTAAATGCCATGCAAGTTCATTTAGGTCTAGGTCATTTTATTGATGCCATGTATTTTTCATGTCATTTAGTTTTTAAATCATGCATTTCATGCATCATATTTGCTTTATTTTCATGCATTTCATGTCATTGCCACATGATTTATGACTTAGACTAATCAATGGTTCAAAGTCATGCTCATTTTGAGCATACTTGTGGGAAATTAAAGAGTTGTCAAATTGATTATTCTACCTTTGTGATTTTTTTTACTTAGCCAATTTTTGCCTAACTTTTCAAAAGTGTTAGCTACTGTTTGTAAGTCCTTAGGAGAGTCTCTAACATTTTTACTTTTATTTTTAAATGATTTTATCAAAGGCAAAAAAATGTGCTTTGGCAAAACAGTTTTTTACCCAGTACTCGTATTTTCCTGATTTTTCTTGGCAGTCATCTGTAATCAAAAAATAAAGCCAATTTTTTCTGTGTAGTTTTACATGTCCTGAGTCTCCAGTATGTTTCTAGATTTTTTTGAATTTTTAAAAATATGGTAAAAACTCGTGGTTTAAAACTGGACAGTAGAGCCACAATTGAATTTGAAGGAAAATCATTTTTCTGTTTTGGTTAAGTTACTTAGAGGGGGCTGATTAGGAAGTTTAGCTACTGACTTAGGGTAGTTTCTAAGCCTTTTTAAACTCTAGAAATGATTTTTAAATCTCGGGTTAAGGGTGGTCAAATCCAGGATTTTAAACTTAGGAAATTAGAGCCATTTAAAAAGGGTTTAGCTAAGTTTTTATTTTTAATCTAAGCTTTTCAAAATTGTTTTCAAACAATCACAAGGTATTTTGGTTTTAGAATATTTAATTTGATATATTTTCCTAAGGTAGCCGGATATCTTTTTAGATATACGGATTTTCTTAATTAAAGGAAAAAATACATTCTCATGCATTGCATTTTCCATAGTCATGCATACTATATAATATGTGATTTTTGCTATGTTAATTTTCATGATGGTGTTATTGTCTTTTATTTAAATTTTTGATATTATATTAATTATTATATGGTTTTGAATATTTCATGATATCCTATGCTTTTTGTTTAGTTATTTTTGTCATATTGTTTAGCATATACTATGTTCGTGCATTTTTATTTTTATTTTCATGCATATTATATGTTAGCATTATTTTAATTTCATGTCATTTTATATCATTTAGATTATATGCCATATCATTTATATTTGTCATGTCATTTAAATCATTTTATCCCATTTAGAATATATCATGTGACTTAGGATATTTCTTTTCATATAGAATATATTATGTTACCTTGGTCATTTCATTTCATGTAGAATATATTATGTTACCTAGGTCATTTCATTTCATTTAGAATGTATTATGACTTAGGATATTACATTTCATATAGAATATATCATATTACCTAGGTCATTTCATTTCATTTAGAATATATCATATGACTTAGGATATTTCATTTCATTTAGAATATGCTAAGACATTTAAATTATATCATACCATTTAGGTTGCATTATATTATCTAGACTTTGCTATGTCATTTTATTTATGTCACACATATTCATATTCATATTTTTTTAAAATGTTTTGAAAAAGGTTATGATTTTCAATACAATAAAGATATTCTCGAGTTAAAATAATTCATGAGTTCTCTGTCGGGTTTGCTGGGGAGGATATCATCAATTATCATTAATAACGGAATATCATCTTTAAAATAAGAATGATTCCGAAAGTTTTCCAAACTAATAAAAATTTCTATATTTTGCCACGTTTGTTGGGGAATATAGGAAAATTTTGAATTAATAAATTCCGGATCATTTTCAATTAAAAATGGAATTATTTTTCTTTAAATTGGGAATTAACTTGAAATACCAAATTAAAAATCAACTTTTTACCACGACTTGAGATAACACACGATTAATAAGGTACCGTTTTATACGGGCGTTGTGGGGGTGCTAATCCTTCCCCACACGTAACCGAGTCCCGAACTCGCTTCTTTGATTTCTCTGGTTTAAAATGCGGACTTGAAATTGGTTTTAAAAAATGTTTTAATTAATTTTTAAAATATTTTATAAAACTGGTTTTAATAGGTGGCCGATCACACCTAGCCAAAAAAGATTGGTGGCGACTCCATGTCTTTTTCAAGGTTATTTTCAAAACCTTCGTTTTTCTAGAGGAATTAAGTCAACTTTTCCTCATTTTTTTTTTACTGTCACGCTTAATGAATAATAAAGTATTGCGATGAGACTTGTTATTTTTTTAGGTTGCGACAAATATGTTCATTTGCATGCATATTATTATTGCTCTCTGGTTGGTTAATGCGTTACACTATTCTTGATCTTTGTTTTAATAAATTGTTGGGGTATTTAGGATAGAGGTCGTAGAATAGGTGGTGAAAGGTTTATTGTTCCTCCTCACACACTACACTTGCATTTGCGTATCATGAGCCCTATACCCGGGTTCCGTCCTTTTAAGTGGAAGTAAAGTACCTACGCTTTGTGTGGCAATAGCCTCCGCATAAGCCTGGGAAATATACTTTAACGAATTGAACCCGCTTTAATCCGGGTGCCTTACTTGCCTTCACTGGCTACAGTGAGGAGCAATCTGGAGCCTTTTTAGAACCTAATGCAACCTCATATAGTGAACCTAGGCAAAGCCATGCCGAATTTCCGTTAGAGGTACCAAAGCTAAAAACACATGGAGGAATGTTTATGATCTTTTGCCATTTATTCCTACATTCTGAATAAGTATTGTAGATCGGACAATGATGTACGTGCATCGCCCGTAATAAGTATGATAATCTGCCCTATGGCACCGTGATGCCTAAATAAGTAGATACTGTTGGGGCACATGTTCATTAATTTTCTCACTTTTCATGGATGATTTTACCCTTTTTACTTGCTTTGCTTCTTTTTTCCACACATCATTTGTGATAATACCGAAACCTATTGTTTTTGGGTTATTTTAAAAATTCTTCTTATACATGTACCCTTTTAGATATTTCAAAAAAAAAAAGAGTTTTATTCCAAGAAAAAATTTCTTCTTTGAAAAAAGAAAATAAAGAAAAAAATTAAATAAAAAGTGATATTATGATCTTCTTTTCCTTGATCTTTTTATTTGCATTTTTCGCATAACATACACATTATTCAAGCAATTATAAATGTGAAAAATTCATCTCCTCAAGCATCTTCGCATTTTTGCACGGTTCATGCATTGATTTGTTTATTCTTTGCATGCATCATCAAGATTTCTCTGTATATGTTCATGCATTGATTGGCTTATTCTTTACATGCACCATGTTGGCATCAGGTTGCATTCATGACAAGCATAGTCAGCATGATTTCTCTGTATATCCATGCATTGATTTGTTTATTCTTCACATACATCATGTTAACATCATGTTGCATTCCTGACAAACACAGTTAGCATGATTTCTCTGCATATGTTCATGCATTAATTTGTTTATTCTTTTCGTGCATTATGTTAGCGTCAGGTTGCATTCATGGCACACATAATCAGCATGATTTTTTTGTATATGTTCATGCATTAATTTGTTTATTCTTTACATATATCTTGTTGACGTCAGGTTGCATTCATGGCATACATAGTCATCATGATATGCTCATGCATTAATTTGTCATATTGGCATCAGATTGCATTCATGGCATACATGTCAGCATGATTTCTTTGTATACACTTTATGTCAATCATCTATTCTTTACATGCATCATATTGATATCATGTTGTATTCATTAGTATATATGATCATTCATTAATGCATCTGGACCATAAATGGTTATTCATTGCATATATCCATGCATTGCTTTTTCTTATTTCTTTACATGCATCATATGGGTATCATGTTGCATTTGTAACATACATAGCCAGCATGTTTCCACTGTATGTGTCCATACATCACTTTGTTTATTCTTCACATGCATCAAATTGCATTCATGGTTCATTCATCCTGAACACATTCGGGGGGATAAAATAGAAGTTGGCTTGGCTTTAAGAGTTTTGAAGAAGTTTCTCTTTCAAATCAGAGGTATAAGAAGCACTGAGCACCTTTACAATGCATGCCAAGATCATGGATAATGAGCAGCAAAGTAGGCTGGATAAAATGGAGAGAGCACAGAGAGAATTACAAGAACAATGGGCAAAGTCACAAGAAGAATCGGCAAGATCCCAAATAGAATCTAGAGATCAGATGACTAAACTGATGGAGCTAGTATCTGTCTCAATCAAAGGAAAGGGATACACTGAAAACTTGGCCACCAGAGAAGGGTTAGGAGCACAAAAGGGTCAGAATGAGGTCATAATGTTAGATGTCCAGTCTTTTCAGAACACAATTGATCCCGTCAATGTCCTGAACTTATATGATCCAGCTGAATAGGCAAAATTGAAAACGGTGGTGTTGAATGAGACTGAGTCGGCAGATTCTAAGGGAATTTACTAGCTATTAGATGAAAGACTCCGAGCATTAGAAAGCACAGATATATTTGGGAATGTAGATGCGAATGAACGTTGCTTGGTCCCCGATTTAGTCATTCCTCCTAAATTCAAGGTTCTCAATTATGAAAAATATGATGGGACAACCGATCCGTCAAGCCATATCACTGTGTTCTACCGAAAGATGACGAGCCATACAGATAATGATAAGCTTTTGATCACTGCTTCCAGGATAGCCTCAGCAGGTCCGCAATTAGGTGGTATAATCAGTTGAGCAAGGATCAGATTCGCTCTTGGAATGTTCTGGCTAGGGCTTTTCTAAGCCAGTACAAGCATATGACTGATATGGCACATGACCGTCTCACCTTGCAAAATATGGAGAAAAGAGCTACTGAGAGCTTCAAAGAATATGCTCAGCGGTGGATGGACATGGTCGTCCAAGTACGACCACATTTGACACAGAAGAAAACCATTGTCCTTTTTGTGAATACACTGTGGCCCCCGTACTACGATAGACTCGACAACAATGCCACGAAGAATTTTACGGATATGGTAATCTCATGGGAGATGATTGAGAATGCCATCAAGGATGGGAAGCTTGAAGGAGAAAGAACATCCAATGCCGAGAGAAATGGGCACCCAGAAAGAAAGAGGAAGATGTCCAAGCTATGGGAGATTCCGTTCCATATCCCCAATCCCTCTCATACCAATCAAGCTACCCTACCTAGGTATCTCCAAGCCTTTATCCTTACCTACCAAATATCCATCCCCAAGCACCTAACCCTATACCCGTCCCTGCAACAAGGCCTGCTTCCAAAAAATGACCACGAGACAACCAAGAAAAAATTCCAATCCCAATCCCTGACCTACTGTCGTTACTGATAAAGAATTAGTACCTTACCCCTGTGCCTTTGAAAACAACTCCAAACCCATCAGCCAGGAGTTATGACCCTAACAGCAAATGTGAGTATCACATGGGGATAATTGGGCATTCAACTGAAAAATACAGACAACTGAGGGAAAAGATTGAAGGTCTTGTCCAAATGGCCTTTTGACTCCAGAGCTTATCGAACAGTAGAAGTCCGTTTTGCCATAAATTTGTTTTTTTCAGGGATTGAGAAGGAGAATTACTACCTTTGAAGGATGTCAATAGGAGCATTTTGATGCATGTAGTGTCATACCTCATGATGAAAACACTTGTCTCATGTTGGCATTCATATGAATTAAATGAATTTTGAATTTTAAATGCTTTGTGTTTGTTGTGTTTTGACAATAATTTGAATAGGCAAAAACAAGATTAAGGAAGTTCTGATAGTGGATAGTCTCGAGAATATTGATGATCATTGTTAGAAATGACCCAATACCTTCCCCCCTCTCTTTTGGGCTTTCCTATGCCTAAGTCCCTTGAACCAAGACCACTTGAAAGACCTAATGCTTCAAGGAATATGAATGATTTAACTTCATAAACCATTGTCATTGCAGAATAAGCAAAGATGTAGATCTTAGTTTAGGCTATGAACAATGGAACAACCTTTTTGAAAAATTTTCTTGAGCTCTTTGGGGACTCAAACAAATGAAACATTCTTTCAAGAATCTAGATCGTGGTAATTTGATATGTGTTAAGGTGGTGTCAAAACCATTCACGCCCTTTCCAAATAACCACAAAACACCAATTGCCCAAACATCACTTCATGATTGACACCCCGAAGCACAATGACCAAACCAGATTATCTCATGTCCCAGAGAAAATCTGTTTTTGGGCCGTATTTTCCTTGTCATTTCAAAGAACCCAGAATTGAAACTCAGACTTTTCAATACAGACCTAGACTGGCGATATTCCTTGTAATGACACAAATTCTCATGGTTAATCAAATTAGGGTACCACATGTAGAAATGATGAATACATGGTGGATAAGGGGGAATTAACACATGAATCATTGGGGCATGCGACACAAAAAATATTGTGATGTCATGCATATGAGAATTCGGATGATTCCAAGTGCAAAATGAAATTCTGATTATCTATTCCCCCTAGGGATTGCTTTTCAATGAGAATATTTGTGCTTGATATGAGAAATGGCCATCTTTCATATCCCTTTCACAAAAATAAATTATCCATAGTCACCCATTTTGAGCTAAAAGAATTCTTTCTTCTTTGAACCCTGATCAAGGATCATCCTCTACACTGAGGGGCAAATGCGAGGAAAGATCTTCTCAAAGATCACGGAGAAATGAGTTCTAACTCGAAGACAGATACAAAGCAAATTGAGCTCCCAAATAAATACGGGCTCACTCTGTCGAAATGAAAAAAGGAAAAAAGTGTGTGAAAAAGTATGGCGAATGAAAGCCAAGAACAAAGAAAAAAATGAGCGAAAGTCAAAAAAAAAAAAACAGAAAAATCCAAAAAGGACAAATGTTTTAAAGGGAATCCTCCTCAAACACATATTTTGGGCCTATTATCCTTTCTTTCTGAACCTTGAACCCTGGCCTACATTACGTGCTTTAAAAGTCCATTTTGATCAAGCATGAATATTTAACTTGAAGGATTTTTCCTTAGATTTTATCCCATCTCATCGAATTATCATTTCACTATGAAAGAATTTAGAATTCTCAAATGCATGGTAGAACAATAAAAAAAAGAGAAAAAAATGGAAAGAATGGGACTCTAGGGTGAAAACCCAAAAATGGATGGTTTAGAGTAAAATGAGATTTTTCGATGCCATCCATGTTAAGTGTTGATGCCACAAAAGAGAAGGTCATCTTGAAGAAATCGAGGAACATCTAGGAATTCTTGAACCTCCCAAATTGTCAGCTTTCATTTGGAGGATTGATTTCAAAAACTGAGACCTTTTTTCCTCCAAAATTAACTTTCCAGTGTAAACATCCTGGCCAATCTTGACTCTTGTCAAAACGCCATGACTTGGAAACTAAAAGAATGTTGAATTTGCTTGATTCTCAAGGAATTCGTGTTTTATAAAACTTGTTCCATTTGTGAGCCTAGAAAGGACATACATTTTTGTTATGAAGTTCTCTTAGATCAACCAAAATCCTGTTGTATCAAGCCTTTCAATTCAAGTTGAAAAACCCAAATTGGCTTTCAGGGAAATTCCTAAGAATGATCATCAGTCTTCAAGAGATTTGTACATCACACACTGTGGGGTTAATATTTTTGGCTCAGAAGTTTTCATTAAATGAGCAAATTTTTTTCAAAATGGGAAAACAAATAAAAATATTTTTGAAATACCCATTTTTGATGTTGGCATGAGACAAGAGTTTTTCTAACCCAAAGGTATGGGACTACTGAGGTAGATCTTGACTCTCGAAAATGTGAAGAAGGAATGAAAATTCGGCTCAGACTTCTGTTGATAAGAGTTTGAAAATTGTTGGGGCAAAGAGAATAGCCAAAGACTGAAAAGGAAATGATCTCTTATGGGGCATGAGTATTCAAGATACACTCTGATTTGAAAAAAAAAATGAATGAATTGGAAAAGCTAAACCAAAATCTAAAAAATAATCGGGGGCATTTGCATCATCCATGAGCACTTACCTCTTTATTAAGCTTTGTATCTGCACCATGTTGGCAAGCATTTGCATCATTTATAGGATAATTACATTTTCACTATTGTGTGGTAACTGCAATTACACCATTCATGGATCACTCACATGAACACAATTTGTAGAGGCATCTACATCTTTTCATGAAGCATTTACATCACTATTGATCTTTACATTTTGCGTCGCTTAGAAGCATTTTGCACACTGCTAATCTATGCATTTGCATCATTCAGAAGCATTTGCAAAATGTTGATCTTTGCATCCGCATCAAGAAGCATTTGCATCAATCCAAGCCATTTACATTTGCACTATAAAGCATATGCATCTTGTTAAAGACATTTGCATCTGCATCATAAAGCATTTGCATCCTCTATCAAAGCTTTCAGGTATAATTTTCAACATATTTTCATGAACCAATACCCATAGTGTTAAAAATGAACAAGTCTTTGGTGGTGATAGCCAAGCCTCTGGTGGGGATATCCAGGGTTTTACAGTTTTAAAAATGAACAAGTCTTTAGTGGTGATAGCCGGAGCCTCTGGTGGAGATACCCAGGGTTTTACAGTTTTAAAAAAGAACAAGTCTTTGGTGGTGATAGACGAAGCCTCTGGTGGAGATACCCAGGGTTTTACAGTTTTAAAATGAACAAGTCTTTGGTGGTGATACCCGAAGCCTCTGGTGGAGATATCCAGAGTTTTACATTTTTAAAAAATGAACAAGTATTTGGTGGTGATAGCCGAAGCCTCTGGTGGAGGTATCCAGGGTTTTACAGTTTTAAAAATGAACAAGTCTTTGGTGGTGATAGCCGAAGCTTCTGGAGGAGATACCCAGACTTTTATTAAAAGAAAGAAACCAAGCTTTGGTAGTGATAGTCGAAGCTTCTGGAGGAGATACCTAGAATTTTAAACAAATTTCGCACCAGGATAAGATAAAGCCCCGAGACCATCGTCGAGATATTTTGCTTTAAAATCGAACTCGTTCTACTTCTCAAATGAGTCGAACCCCGAGACCACCGTCGAGGTATTTTGTTTTAAAATTGAACTCGTTCTGCTTCTCAAATGAGTCGAGCCCCGAGACCGCCGTCGAGGTATTTTCTTTTGTTTAAATTGAACTTGTTTTTAAAAATGAGTCGAGCCCCGAGACCACCGTCGAGGTATTTTCCTTTTTCAAATCAAACTTGTTTTCCAAATGAGTCGAACACCGAGACCACCGTCGAGGTATTTTGTTTTAAAATCGAACTTGTTCTGCTTCTCAAATGAGTCAAGCCTGGAGCCCACCGTCGAGGTATTTTCTTTTGTTTAAATCGAACTTGTTTTCAAAAATGAGTCGAGCCCCCAGACCACCATCGAGGTATTTTCCTTTTCAAATCGAACTTGTTTTCTAAATGACTCGAACGTAGGATTGACGTTAAGGCATTCCTTTTGTTTCTAAATCGAACTCGTTCTGCTTCTCAAATGAGTCGAGCCCCGAGACCACCGTTGAGGTATTTTCCGTTTAAACCCAACACAGCTGACACCAAGACAAGATAAGGCCCCGAAACCACCATCAAGGCATTTTCTTCTCTTGCAAATCGAACTCGTTTCCTTAAGATGGGTCGAGCCTTAATTAGTCAGGAAACCCAATTTAAGGACAAAATTTTCTATTTACAGCTTTTTATGAACAAAAATGAAAAAAAATGATGAAATAAATGGAAATAAAGAATAAAGCAAACTCTCTTTCCTTTTCTTTACATGTGATTTCACTAACCGGACAAAATTATTGTCTATTTATCTTAGCCTGATTCTTGATTCTCATCAATAGCCAAAGAGGGATAGCTGTAGACACCTAATTTTGTCTGGGCCCCTTAAACCAGGCCGATTCTCCCTTTCAACTTCCCGGAACACAGAAAGACTTCCACCATTGCATAGATGGGTCCCCAAGACTTTGTTTCGGAGGTCAGCACAAAAAGTCAAGTAAAAAAGTCAACCCTAAAAAGTCAACCACTAAAAAAGTCAACTCCTAGTCAAAATCAAGGTTCGAAGTTGAATTGAATAATGGCAAAATATTTTTGACAATCCGAGATCTACAACGAAAGATATGGAGTTCAGAAGATGGGTTGCGAAAATTCAGTATAGGGGAAAACCTAATCCGACAAATTTGGGGAAAACTGCAAAGATGGCCCGGTTCGATAAAATTGAAGCCCCCAATTGATAAAGGATGAATAAAGAAAAATAGCCCAAGGCCCAGTTTGAAGTGGATCCCAAGGAAGAGCCGGTGAGAGCAAAAACAGAAAAATGAGATAATTCTCGAGTTTGAAAAGGGAAAAACTAAATCGAAAGGGAATTTGATCGTAAAAATTGGGCGTTTTTGGACCAACTCAAATTCAATATAGGAAAAAGAAAATGGAAAAAGAAAATCAAAAAATTGGACTCGTTTTGAGTAAAATTGAGATTTCGGAGGTTGAAGGGCATTCTCGAAAAATCCCAAAGAAAATTTTGGAAAAAATAGCAAACCAGCTCGAAAAATTATGAAAACTTCCAGATCCGAGTTTCATAATTTTTGAAAGAGATTGATGAAGAAAAATCCAGAATCGGAGCACATTTGAAAAATGGCAAAGTTTCGATGCACTAACTCGAAATTCCCAAACATAATTCCGGGAAAAATAGGAAACGAGCTCGAAAAATTATGAAAACCTCCAGTTTGAGTTTCATAATTTTTGGAATAGATTGGTGAAGAAAAATCCAGAATCGGAGCTCAAATGAAAAAAGTGAATTTCGGGTGCACTAATCCGAAAATTCCAAAAGAAAGTTCCAAGAAAAATAGCAAATGATCTCGAAAAATTATGAAAACTTCCAAATCTGAGTTTTATAATTTTTGGAAGAGATTGGTGAAGAAAAATTTGAAATCGGAGTTCATTTGAAAAAGGCTAAATTTGGGAGGCACTAAACTGAAATTTCAGAGATAAATCCGGGAAAAATAGAGAATGAGCTCAAAAAATTGTGAAAACTTCTAAAACCAAATTTTACATTGAATGGGATGAGTTGGAAAAGAAAAATCCAAAATTGGGGTCCATTTGCAATTAAATTAAGTTCGAGGGGCTAAAAGATAATTTTATCGAAGAAACCGAAAAGGGTCATTTTGCAATTAAAAAAATATGAAAGATGAAGGAATTTCTAGGATGTTCCAGGCCCTTGGCTGGTCAGCTCATGAATGAAGGGTGAGATTTGATTAAATTCATCCAATGGTCACTATCACATTACAAGATGTCATTTTTACTATCTTGCAAATGTCCTTGCTCATCCAATGGCCTAGGTTCTTTGTAAAAAATGAGTACACCTTTCAATGGCCAAGATTCAATTGCAAGATGTCATTTTTATTATCATGAAAATATCTTTGATCTAAGGCTTAGATTGTTAAGAAAGGATGAGCTCCTAAGGATCCAAGGGCTAAACAAAATGACATTTTCTCTAATCTTCCTAAGACAGCCGGTCATTCAAGGTTTGAAGGGGTTTAATTTTTTTTTTTTTTGTGAAGGGCAGTATCTATTGAAGAGAGAAAAGGGAGAGGAAAAAAGAAGGAAAAAAGAAGGCATTTTCTTACTACTCTTTGATTTGGAAAGCTAAAGCAAGGTAGCTATTTCCTCCATGCTTTGTTCATATGATTTTGTTATTCCTTTATGATTTTCATTTTTATTTTATTTTCTTTCATGAAATAAAATTGTTTTTCAAAATAAGTTCCAAAAGATTCTTCTTCTTTTCATCAAATAACTAAGTTGTCAAACTTTTTCTACATGTTTTTCACACTAGCCGAAACCTAACTAGTGTTGTTGTTTCATGTCCATGCATTCATCTCATCCCCACTTGATATTTTACTGAAGCTAACCAATGGCTCAAAGCCAAGCTCTTATGAGCATGCTTATGGAAAAATGAAAGGTTGTTCAAGTTGGATTTTCTGATTTTTCTCACCATGCATTCCTTGTCCAAATTTAAAGATCTTTTAACCATAAGTTGTAGACCATTTAATGAGCCTCTAGTATTTTTGTTTTGATTTTTGGATTTTTCTAACAAAAGTTTAAAAAATGGATTTTGACAAAACAGTTTTTAACTCACTATTTCGATTTTGGTAAAATTCGGTCATAATATCTATACTCCAAAAATTAAGCTGATTTTTTCCCATTGAGTTAAACATGTTCTAGGTCTATCCTAATTTTTTCAGAATTTTTTAAAAATTTTAAGGATGTCAAAAAAATAGGTTTTCAAAACTGCCTAATAGATTTTGACAAAGCAGTTTATAACTCACTGTTTTGATTTTGGTAAAATTTGGTCATAGTATCCATGCTCCAAAAATTAAGCTGATGTTTTCTGAAATTTTTTAGAAGGGCAAAAAAATAGGTTTTCAAAACTAACAGTGAGGGTCAGATTTGTTTTTTTAGAAATACTAATTTTCTGTTTTGGTTAGGATATTAAGAGAGGGCTGATTTGGGGCTTTAGCTACTGTCTTATGTTGATTTCTAAGTCATTTCAATTATAAAACTGAATTTATAAAAGTCGGGTCAAGGGTGGTCAACCCGGGTTTCAAAACTAGAAAAATAGGGCCTTTTAAAAGGGGATTTCGGCCATGAGGCCATTTTCATCAAAAAATTTCCAAACTTTTTAAATCCGAACCCAAAGTCGTTCGATTTTGAAAATCCGATTTAACTCTCTTCCTAAGGTAGTCGGATACCTTTTCAGGTATACGGATGTCCTTACTTCAAGGAAGAAATACATCTCCATGCATTGCATTTTTAAAATGTTTTAAATTTTAATTTGACATAAAACGTGTGTTTTGGTTTCCTAAACATTAGGCGAGAATTAGTTCCTAACCTTTGCCGGGTTGCCGGGGAGATTAGGAAATTATTCAACGCACGTGTTTATAAAATTGAAAGACATTAGATTTTGTTTTATTTGGAATCATATAAATGTCATAAGAAAGAAATATTTTTCGAGCTTTGCCGGGTTTGCCTGGAAGTGCGGTAATATTTTTCGACATATGCTATTTATATGATTCCTCACATGAATAATTCATTTCAAATAATGATGTGTGCATGTAACCATAATGTTATTATGAATATTTTATGATGATACCATTTTGTTGATTTTGCCATGTCATTCATATGCCATATCATTCATTATGCCATATCATTCATTATGCCATGTCATTCATATGTCATGTCATTCATTATGCCATGTCTTTCATATGCCATGTCATTCATATGCCATGTCATTGATAAGCCGTGTCATTCATTATGTCGTGTCATTCATATGCCATGTCATTTATTATGCCATGTCATTCATATGACATGTCCTCCACTCACACATCATATCATCTAGATTATGCCATGTCATCTATTCATGTGCTATGTCATTCATGTAGACACCTAATTTTGTCCGGACCACTAAAACATGTATGTTTTCTTCCTAACTTGAGGTTTAAGAATGTAAAAAGACTTTTTTCATCCTGCAGGTGGTACCCCGAGACCTAGTTTAAAGGGCGAGCATAAAAAGTCAAACTCAAAAAAAGTCAACTTCGAAAAAAGTCAACCCCAAAAAGTCAACCCCGGAAGTCATCTACTGAAAAAGTCAACCCACTTTCAAAATCAAGATTTTAAGTTCAATTGAAAAATGGTGAAAGAATTTTGATAATCCGAGGTCTACATTCAAAGATATGGAGTTCGGAAGTTGGGATTTGGAGATTCAGTAAGAAGAAAACCCTAATCCGAGAAATTTGGGGAAAAGTGCTTAAACGATAAAATTGGTCGAAACTGAAGGTTCCAAATGAAAGATAAGCACTGACTACGGGTAATGGGGAAGCCACTTGCAAGAAAAACCGAAATAAAAGTCAATCCGGGAGAAAACCGAGAATTAGGGATTTTAATGGATTTCGGTGAAATCGGGAAGAATCACAGAAATGGCCCGCCTTGGTAAGACCAAAGCCCCCAATAGATGAGGAATGATTAAAAAGGGATAGCCCAAGGCTCAGCTTGAAGAAAATCTGAAAATCGGACTTGTTTTGAGCAAAATCGGGTTTCGGAGGCAAAAGAGCAAAATTGGAAAATTTGGGAAAAATAGCAAATGAACTCCGAAAAATTCTGAAAATTTGCAAATATCATTCTTAAATCATTTGAAAGAGATTGGAAAAAGAAAATTTTGATTCGGAGTTCGTTTGCAAAATGGCCAAATCCTGGGTCTCTAATGTAGTAATTCAAAAAGAAAAATCCCGGAAAAATAGCAAATGAGCTCAAAATCTTCTGAAATTTTTCAAATCTCATTTTTAAATTATTCTGAAGAGATTGGCGAAAGAAAATCTTGATTTGGAGTTCGTGTGCAAAATGGCCAAATTCTGTCCTCCTATGCAATAATTCAAGAAGATAAATCCCGAAAAAATAGCAAATGGACTCCAAAAATTCTGAAATTTTGCAAATCTCATTTTTAAATTATTTGGAAGAGATTGGTGAAATAAAATCTTGATTCGGAGTTCGTTTGCAAAATGGCCAAATCCCGAGCTCTTATGTAGTAATTCAAGCCGATAAATCCCGATAAAATACCAAATGAGCTCCAAAAAATATGAAAACTTCCAGATCACACTTTTAAATTATTTGGAAGAGATTTGTGAGGAAAAATCTTGATTTGGAGCTCGTTTTAAAAATGGTAAAATGTAGGGGCATAAAAGGGCATTTTTGGAAGTAAAAATCCAAATAAATAGCAAACGGACTTGGATAATTTTGAAAACTTCTAGAACTCAATGTTTTATTATTTTTGATGTATTAAAAGAATAAAAATTAAATTTGGAGTCCGTTTGATATTTATTTGCATCCGGGGGGCAAAACGGTCATTTCACCCAAGCAACCAAAAGGGCTTTTTTGGGCCTTTCAAAAAATCAGACTTGGGCTGGAAAAGAGAAGTGCTGGCCTGCTAAGGCCCAAAGGAAGGAGGAAGCTTCTGATTTTTCAATCAAATGGCCAAAAATTAAGAATTAGTTAGAGATTCTCTTTGATCAAGCCATGGTGATTAAGCCACATAGGCCAAGGGAGAGTGTCAACATTATTCTTGAACAGTTGTAATTTGGGACAGCTGATATGCTAATCTAAGGGTGATAATTTCATGATTTTTCACCTTGAATTATTAGCCATTTGATGGAAAATTAGTTGGGAAAAAATGACAACACCTTTGCAAGAGAGAAGGGGGTTTCGGCCAGCTCTAATAGGGGGGCAGAATTCATTTTTTCACATTTTGATTTTGCTGATTGCTCTTAGTTTTTCTTATTTTTCTCTCCTTGGTTGAAAGCAAAAAAGAAAAGAAAGGAAAGAAGGAAAGGAAAGTTTGAAGAGATAAAGCTTGAAATATAGCTTCTTGAGGTTACTCTTGAGCACCATCTCTTGCACTTTCTTGATTTTCCATTCTTGTTTTTTGCTATTTTGATTACTATTTGGTGAGTTTCCTTTTTAAATAAATGTTTTTTTATTGTTCTTCTTAAGTTCTTTCTTCATCTCTTTCTTAAATATATTTTTTTACAATTTTTTTTACAATTTCTCACCATGGCCGAATGGCCTACATTCTTTAATTAAGTTGTTGTTTTGTTTATTTTATCATGTTATTATTATTATTTTCTTTAATCTTGATGTTTGAAGTGTTATTCTATTTCATACTTGAGTCATATTTTAATTTGGTTGCTTTGTTTGTTGCCATTTAGGATTTAAATATCATGTTCTTGCATTTTTAATTTTCTGTTTTCATAATGTTTAAATTTGTTGGTGTTTTACATTTAGTATATCAAGTGTTTGTGAAAATGCTTGTGTGGTTTTTGCATGATTTGAGTTTTATATTTTAGTTGAGCATGTTAGTATATCAAGTGTTTGTGAAAATACTTGTTTGGTTTTAGTATTTCTACTTTGTGTTTGCATGTTTTGAGTGTTATATTTTAGTTGAGCATATTAGTATATCAAGTGTTTGTGAAAATGCCATGCTTGTTGGAGCTTGAGGCCATTCGACTACTCCATGTGTTTTGCATTGTGTGTTGCATTTTTGCCATGTTAGTTGGTAGGTTTTTCATTTGCATGACATTTGATTTAGTTTTGCATGTTAGTATACCAAGTGTTTTTGAAAATGCCATGCTTGCTAGTTACATAGGCCATTCGGCCACTCCTTGAATTTTTGCATTGTATGTGCATTCTTGCCATGTTAGTTGATAGGTTAGCATTTGCATGATATTTGGTTGAGTTTTTGGTTTAAGCATGCTTTGTGTTTGTGAAAATGCCATGCATATTTTAGTTATTAGGTTTGGTTTATTTGCTATGCATGTTCATGCATTTTAGGTCTAGGTTGCATTAAATGCCATGCAAGTTCATTTAGGTCTAGGTCACTATATGAATGCCATGCATTTTTTCATGACATTTAGGTTTAAACTCATGCATTTCATGCACTATACTTGCTGTATTTTTTCATGCATTTCATGTTCATGCCACTTGAATAATGACATAGGCCAATTAATGGTTCAAAGTCATGCTCTCTTGAGCACACTTGTGGAAAATTAAAGTTTGTCAAATTGATTATTCTACCTTTGTGATTTTTTTTTACTTAGCCAATTTTTATCTAACTTTCAAAAAGTCCTAGCTACTGTTTGTGAGTCATTTTATGAGTTTTAAATATTTTTACTTTGATTTTTAAATGATTTTATCATAGGCAAAAAATGTATTTTGGCAAAACAGTTTTTTTTCACCCAATACTCGTACTTTTCTGATTTTTCTGGGAATTCATCTTTAATCAGAAACTTAAGCTGATTTTTTCCCGTGTAGTTTTACGTGTCCTAAGTCTCCAGTATTTTTTTTCAGAATTTTTTGAATTTTTAAAAATAGGGTAACAAATCTTGGCTTAAAACTAGACAGTGGAGTCAGAATTGAATTAAAAGAAAATTCATTTTTCTGTTTTGGTTAAGTTACTTAGAATGGGCTGATTAGGAAGGTTATCTACTAACTTAGGGTAGTTTCTAAGCCTTTTCAAACTCTAAAAATGATTTTTTAACTCTCGGGTTAAGGGTGGTCAAGTCCGGGATTTTAAACTTAGAAAATTAGAGCCATTTTAAAAAAAGTTTAACCCAGTTTTTTATTTTTATTTTTTAACCTAAGTTTTTCCAAATTGTTTTCAAACAATCACAAAGTATTTTGGTTTTAGGATAATTAATTTGACATATTTTCCTAAGGTAGCCGGATATCTTTTTAGATATACGGATTTCCTTAATTAAAGGAGAAAATACATTTTCATGCATTGTATTTTCCATATTCATGCATTTTATATAATATATGATTTTTTTGCTATGATAATTTTTATGATATTTTTATGATTTTGAGTTATGTTATATTGCTTATTATATGATTTGGAATATTTCATGATATCCTATGCTTTTTATTTAATTATTTTTTTTGTTATATTATTTAGCATATACTATGTTCATGCATTATTATTTTCATTTTTTATTTCCATGCATATTATATGATAGCATTATTTTTTATTCCATGTCATTTAAATTATATGCCATATCATTCATATTTGCCATGTCATTTAAATTATTTCATTTCATGTAGAATATATTATGTTACCTAGGTCATTTCATTTAGGATATATTATGGCATTTAGGATATTTTATTTCATTTAAAATATATCACATGATTTAGGATATTACATTTCATATAGAATATATTATGTTACCTAGGTCATTTCATTTCATTTAGAATATGTCATATAACTTAGGACATTTCATTTCATTTAGAATATGTCATATAACTTAGGATATTTTATTTCATTTAGAATATACTAAGGCATTTAAATTATATCATATCATTTAGGAAGCATTATATTATTTAGATTTTGCTATGTCATTTTATTTATGTCATGCATATACATATTCATTTCTTTTAAATGTTTTCAAAAAAAAGATAATGATTTTCAATAAAATAAAGATATTCCCGAGTTAAAATAATTCATGAGTTCTCTGTCGGGTTTGCTGGGGAGGATATCATCAATTATTATTAATAACGGAATATCTTCTTTAAAAGGAGAATGATTCGGAAAGTTTTCCAAAATTAATAAAAGTTTCTATATTTTGCCACATTTGTTGGGGAATACAGGAAAATTTTGAATTTATAAATTCCGGATCATTTTCAATTAAAAATGGAATTATTATTTTTTTTTAAATTGGGAATTAACTTGAAATACTAAATTTAAAACCAACTTTTCACCGAGATTTGAGATAACACACGATTAATAAGGTACCGTTTTATGCGGGCATTTTGGGGGTGCTAATCCTTCCCCATACGTAATCGAGTCCCGAACCCGTTTCTTTGATTTCTCTGGTTTAAAACGCAGACTTGAAATTGGTTTTTAAAATGTTTTAATTAATTTTTAAAAATATTTTATAAAACCGGTTTTAATAGGTGGCCGATCAGACCTAGCTAAAAATGATTGGTGGCGACTCCATGTCTTTTTCAATGTCATTTTCAAAACATTCATTTTTTAGAGGAATTAAGTCGACGTTTCCTCGATTTTTTTAATGTCACGCTTAACGAATAATAAAGTCTTGCGATGAGACTCGTTATTTTTTAGGTTGCGACAGCTTGGCGACTCTGCTGGGGACAATTAGAGAGTCAGGCCTAGAATTAGTCGTGTGTTATCAAAGTCTCGGTTTTGTTGGTTTAATTGGTATTTAATTTTAATTCCCAGATTTTTTTATAAAAAAATAAAGATAATTTGAAAAAAAATAATAACATGTTTTTTAAATATGTTTATATTTCATGTTCATACATATTATATTTGTTCTCTGGTTATTTTGGTGCATATATTCATTTATTGATTAATTGATGATTTATGTTGTTTAATCTTATCAGGGCATTTAGAATAAGGGATATAGAATAGGTGGTAAAGGTTTGTTATTTCTCCTCACACACTACACGTGCATTTGCATATCATGAATCTTATACCCGGGTTCCGTCCTTTTAGATGGGAGCAAAGTAACTAAGCCTTCGTGATTAACAATCTGCATGGGCTAGTGAAACACTTTCGGAGTACTAAATTACCTAAGCCTTCGTGATTAACAATCCGCATGGGCTAGGGAAATAGACTCTAACGAATTGAACCCGCTTTTATCGGGGTGCCTTACTAGCCTTCACCGGCGACAGTGAGGAATAATTCAGGGCTTTTTAGAACTCATTCACCTTTATATAGTAAACCTAGGCGAAGCCATGCCGGATTTCGAATTAGATATTTCGAAGTTAAGAATACATGGAGGAATATTTCTAATCCTTTTACCTTCTATTCTACTTTCCGAATAAGTTTTTTTTTCGGACAATGATGAACGTACATCACAATGTCCGTAATAAATGTTGATATTTCATCCCAGAGATGTTACAATGCCGAAATTTTGTTGGAATCCTCAGGGATAATTATTGTTTTGAATTATATGTTTTTGTATTATTCATATTTATTCCAGTTACTAATTCATTTTCTTTTTTGTTGTTGTTTTTGTTTTTTTTTTTTTTTGCATTTTTGCCATCATTTTTGCACATTTGAAGTTTATTGCTCTCGGGATATTATTCAACCAAAAGGGCTTTCATGGAGGGTCAGAGTGTCTCAGTGGTCGAGAAACATTTAGAGGTTAGGAAGCAGTCCGAGAAAGGTCAGCAGGATAATGGGGATTGTTTGAAGATGGGATATGTGTCAGCATTGCCAGCCGAGGTTGATCTTATTATCAAGCAAAATGATCTCCGAGAATTGATTGATATATGGAATCAGTGGAACATATCGAAAAAAGAAGCCTTCACACAGACATATGGGGACATAGCACTGTTAGCTCAGGTTAAGGTCAGGCTGTGGTATAATTCTGGAATCCCGCTTATCGATGTTTTACTTTCAACCGAGAGGATATGACTCCAACCATAGAGAAGTATTCGACCTTGCTGCATATTGAGAATGTTATTCCCGATCGTATTTATTTGAAGGATACAAAGACGCAGGGTTTCAAGAAAAAGGTGTCAAAGATTTTGGGAGTAGAAAGAAATTGGGTAGAAAGCCATGTTGTCCCAAAAGGAGTAAACTACTGTATGTCATGGGATATTTTAGGGGTTTTAATCCATAGCCATTCAAGCAAGGAGACAGTTAGGAATATTTTTGCTTTGGCTATCTATGGTTTAGTTATCTTCCCGAAAACATTAGGGTATGTGGATATGGCGATATTTGATGTTTTCGAGAGGCTTGAGCAACGGATAAATCCAGCTCCGGCAATCATAGCATAAACATTCCGATCCCTGAATTTCTGTAGATGGAAAGGCAAAGGTCATTTTCTAGGTTGTATACAGCTCCTCTACATATGGGTTCAGAGCCATTTTTGTAAACAGGAGAACTTCCCTCTTCGCTCATACTGGAAATCTTTTGCACCAATTGGTGAATTTCTTAAGAGGGATTGGCTTGAGGATAGGACTGAGGAGCAATGGATCAACATATTCCGGAATATCAGGGCTGAGATGATAGTTTGGAGAGCTTCGTGGATATCTTCTATGCCGACATTGTATAAATGCGGAGATAAAGCTTCTGTTCCATTATTAGGAGTATGGGGAGGAGTGAGCTATGCACCACTACTAGTACTGAGGCAATCAGAATCTCGTCAGTTTACTCCAATGACCCATGACCTTAGTAATTTGGAATTTGCTTACGGAGAGGTTGGATATTCGGGAAAGGTCCGTGAGATTGTGGTGGCATGGAAGGAAACTCATCGGGTGGAGGTAGCTAGATATGTCGATATCGTCACACCTGATTACCTGACATGAAGGGAATATCGAGGGTTAATGATAGGTTGTTGACATCGGATGGGGAAGAAGTTCAGCACTTAAGTTCGCCGCCCAAGGAAGCGCCATCAGAATTAGAAATCGCAAGGGCGAAATTTGAAAAAGAAAAGGCCCGGATGAATAAGGAGATTGCCCGACTGCAAGAAGAGCTTGAGGACATGAAAGATAGGGAGGTAGCCCGAGAAAAAGAGAAGGAAAAGATCAAGAGAGAGCGAGGTACTGTTCAAAGTGATCTTTAGGAACTACACTTGGAGAATAAGAGATACCATTTCGAGCTCAAATTCGAGGGGACTCTCAAGACTTCTGGGGAATGGGAACAAGAAGTCAGAAACCTCAAGAAGGAGAAGAACTATTGGGCAGAAAAAGCAAAACACGAGGAAGCCCGAGCAAATCAACTTGAGAAACAAGCTAGGGAAAACTTACACGGCGATGCTTCTGCTGACACGTCAAAGGGTCGCGAACAAGTAGGGATCAGATGGAAGAGCAAGGCAGTTAAAAGAGGACAGTGAAGAAGGTCCAGGATCCGAGGGAGTTATTATAGGACCAGTATCTTGTAATAGTTTTTAGGAGAGATAGATTATCATGTTGTCTAAAGCAAAGATCTTTTCTTTGATGTATTTAGTTCCAGGAAATCAATGAAAGACCGTTTGATTGGAATTATCCCGGGCCAATACTTTAAATATATTAACCATTCACTAGTTTTTTCTTTTATTTGTTCATTCATTTATATTCATAATCATTCATTCATTTATTCTTTATAAATTGTTCATATACTTAGTCATTTATTTATTTGTTCATTCATTTATTCTTTATAATTAGTCATCTAAGTTCATACACTTAGTCATTTATTTAGTTGAGCATTCACTAACATTCATTCATTCATTTTTTCATTTTTTTAAAAATAAAAATAAGAAATGTGTCAATAATTTCTAATCCATGGTTGTTAAAACTAAAGGTACAATTGGTCGCACTAAAAAAGAACCAGACTTCCAACACCCTTACAATACTCGATCTCGAACAAGAGCCATTGAAAGCGACCAGCTTGCCAGAATGAAAGAATGGAAAGAAACCAGAAATAACTGCAGGAAAAGTTGACTAAGTCTCAAGAGGAGACACGAGAACAGATGACAAAGCTTATGGAGATGATAAGCACTATGATAAAGCAGAAATGGCCCGGAGAGAATTCAGTTACTCGAATAGGGGCAGTGAATCAGGAGGATCGACCAAAAGTAGTACAGAGAAATGGCCAAACATTCCAACCTGTGGGAAATGAAATCCCAACTGGGGCAGCTTCCTACATTTACATCCAGCCACCTGTCGAAGCACAGAATTTCGGTCCAAAAAGGGGTAACATCGGAGTTGATCCAATTGAGGTTGAGGTTCCAGACTTCGAGGAAATGGCAGAAAAGGAAAGGGCCAAAATGGTTGAGTTGAAGAGGGTCGAAACTGCTGAATCTCAGAAGAAATATCAGCTATTGGAAGAAAGGCTAAGAGCAGTGGAAGGAACAGAGTTATTTGGCAGTCTAGATGCCAAAGAGATGAGCTTGGTACATGATCTAGTGATTCCACCAAAGTTCAAAGTACCAGACTTTGAAAAGTATAATGGGACCACCAACCCATCAGCTCATCTGACCATGTACTGTAGAAAGATGACAGGGCATGAAGATAATGAGAAATTGCTTATTCATTGCTTCCAAGATAGCTTAACAGGGTCAGCTACTCGATGGTACAATCAACTGAGTCGTACCAAAATTTGTTCATGGACAGATTTGGCCAGGGCTTTTATGGAATATTATAAGCATGTTTTCGACATGGTACCGGATAGGCTTTCATTACAGAATATGGAGAAGAGGTCCAATGAAACTTTCAAAGAGTATTCGCAGAGGTGGAGGGATCTGGCCACACAAGTGCAACCCCCTTTAACCAACAAAGAAACCACGGTGTCTTCATCAACACATTGAAAGCACCCTATTGTGACAAATTGGTGGGAAGCGCTACCAAGGATTTTACAAATATGGTAATATCTGGGGAAATGATTGAGTCAGCTATTAAGAATGGAAAGATGGAAGAGGGTGAGTCTGCTACCCAAAGAGAGCTTTTCCTGCAAAGAAGAAGGAGGAAACCCATGTAGTAAGCTTCAACCAATACCCTTATACACCTCCTATGCCATACACACCACCAAGGCCCTATACTCCTACCACACCTTATGCGCCTCCGACACCTTACACACCATACCCAGGGTATAATCCTTACTACCCCAATGTCAACCACCTTACCCAAAACACATCCCCTATACCAATATACCACAACAGTCATTCCCAACTAGCATATCCCCTCAAATCACCCTTCCTAGAAATACTGTCTCAAACACTCAGGGTCCTACCCGTAATGACCAACGTTCCCAAGGAACGATCAAAAAGCCCAATTTGATCTGATTCCTACCACCTATGGTGAGCTATATCCAAAACTATTGCAGGGTCAACTTGTTGCACCGGTGTACCTAAAACCTTTGACACCTCCATATCCAAGATAGTACCATGCGAACACTAACTGTGCATACCATGCGGGAATCCAAGGACTCAATTGAAGATTGCTTGGCCTTCAAAAAGAAAGTCCAAAGCTTGATCAATGCTGGGGTTGTGAAGTTTGGATCCAAAAATGGGCCGAACGTAGCTGGAAACCCATTGTCCAATCAGGCTGGGAGTCAGGTAAATGCAATATTGACCGGAGAGGGCAGAAGACTAAAAAGGGATATTGGGGAGGTTAAGACTCCAATGACAGTATGGGTTGAAATGGTCAAGGCCGGATTGGTGGAAGATATAGACAGTGTGAAAATAGTTGCAAAAAGGGTGCATAATTGGTGCCCGTTCCATAAGGGTGGAGGCCATGACATACAGAACTGCGGGGACTTCCGGGTTAAAGTCCAAAGAATGATGGATAGTGGGGAGGCCCAATTCTATGAGGAGATAGAGGGAGAAATAGAAGTCATTGAAAATGCAGGTGGCTATGGGATGGGAAGACCCCTGATCATCTATTATGATGAACCGGAGGAAAAAGTTATGCCAGTCATTGAAGAAAATGCGCCCAAATTAATCATTGATCTGCCTGTTTCCTTTCCATACAAGGAAAACAAGGCTACACCATGGAAATATGACTGCAGCATGGTTATGCCTGGCCAACAGGATATCACAGGTGTGGGTCATTTAACCCGAAGTGGGAGGTGTTATGCTCCGGAGGCCGTTGAACAGGGTTAGCAGGGAAAGACAGAGGAACGGATAAAGGGAATAAGGTAGTCGAGCCAATCCATATTGAGATGGATTTGCCAAAGGAAACAGAGAGGGGATCAGCCCCGGTTAACAGAATGAAAGAACCAGTATGTGAGAAGGAAGCTTGTGAGTTCTTGAAATTTATAAAGCATAGTGAGATAGCGTGGTTGAACAACTGCAACTTCAACCAGCTAGGATCTCAATCTTATCCTTGCTTTTGAATTCAGAACCACACAGAAATGCCCTGTTAAGATTATTAAATCAGGCATACGTGGCTAATAATATATCAGGGGAAAAGCTGGATAGGTTGGTGGGAAACATCACAGCAGATGACTACATATTTTTCAGCTATGAGGAGATACCACCCAATGGTATTGGATTAACGAAAGCTCTCCATATAACTACCACTTGTAAGGAGCACATATTACCGAGGGTCCTTTTGGATAATGGTTCTTCACTAAATGTGATGCCTTTAGCAACCTTATCCAAATTGCCAATGGAATTATCCTATATGATACCAAGTTGCACGGTGGTCAGAGCTTTTGATGGAACAAGGAGAGAGGTTATGGGAACCATTGAAGTTCCTCTGGAGATGCCCGTGCATTTATACAGTGATTTTCTAGGTCATGGATATTAATCTATCTTATAACTGCTTGTTGGGAAGGCCGTGGATACATTCAGCTGGGGCTGTACCCTCGTCTCTTCACCAAAAACTAAAATTTGTGATGGAGGGCCGGTTGACCACGGTATCAGGGGAGGAAGACATAATAGCCTCCGCATCTACTAAATCTCCTTATGTGGAGCCCAATGAAGAGGCCGTAGAGTGTTATTTTCGGTCTTTGAAATTCGTAAATGCAGTTTTCATCGCTGAAGAACGAAAAGTTCTGAAATAGAGGCTGTCCAAGAACAGAAGGTTGGGGATAAGGACTACCATGGGAAAAGGCTGCAGGGCTGGAAAAGGTCTCGTGAAATATCTTCAGGGGATGGCTCGAGCAATAGAAGTGAAAGAAAAGAAAGATTGGTTTGGCCTAGGATATCTTCCGAAGGACCATGAGAAAAGGAGACAAGTTGAAAAGAACCGACAAAGGAGGATGGCCCGTCTTACGGGTATGGATATTGAGTGGGAGCCTATGACATTCCCACCGATCCTTCACAGCTTTCGCTCAGCCGGTTCTCTGTTCGGAGAAAAGAATTTTGATGATGTGCTCGTAATGATAGAGCAAGCCTTCGAGATATTCCAGGTGAATAGGGATGAACAGATGTACGATGTGGAGATCTGCACGACTGAGGAAGACAGAATTGAAAGAGAGAATGCTAGCTGGATGGTGCGACCTTGTCCACCAGGATATAGACTAACCAACTGGAGTGCGACTGAGTTGCCCATAGTTTTTAAGTCTATTCCAAAGTAATACTTTTAAAAAGCAATCTTAATTATCTTTACCCAGAGATATTAAGAGTTTTTTTTTTTTTTTTTATGTAATGGGCTTTTTAAACATTTTCATTCAATAAATAACAAGCATAATGCATTATCCATATTGATGTGTCCATATTTTTTCATTTTTGTTATTTATTTTGTTTTCATTATATATTTTTCCTATATTGTTTCTTCTCCACCTATTTACAAGTGTGCGGATGCGGAATATGAGGACCCTCCTGTCAGTAATTCTGAAATTGATTTTGAAAGACCCATTTGCACGGGTGATTTTGAGGTTAATGAAGATACTGAGGATTATGGTCTACCTCCGGATCTATTAAGAAAAATAGAACAAGAGGAGAAACAAGTACTTCCTCATAAGGAATTATTGGAAACGATAAATCTTGGAAATGGTGAAGAAATAAAGGAAGTTAAAATTGGGACTTCATTGTCATCATCAATAAAAGGTGAATTGATAGCTTTGCTCTAGGAGTATGTGGATGTATTTGCATGGTCTTACCAAGATATGCCAGGGTTGGATCCGGATATTGTGGTTTATAAGCTCCCTTTAAGGCCAGAATGCAAGCCAATTCAGCAAAAGTTGAGAAGAATGAGGCCAGACATGCTGTTAAAAATAAAAGAGGAGGTGAATAAGCAATTTGATGCTGGATTCCTACAGGTGGCAAAATATCCAGAATGGGTGGCAAATATTGTTCTAGTACCAAAGAAAGATGGAAAAGTGCAGATGTGCGTTGATTACCGAGATTTGAACAAGGCCAGCCCTAAAGATAATTTCCCTTTGCCCCATATTGATACTCTGGTGGATAATACAGCGAAGAGTTCTATATTTTCTTTAATGGACGGATTCTCAGGATACAATCAGATCAAGATGGCACCAGAAGACATGGAGAAAACTATATTTGTTACAATGTGGGGAACCTTCTGCTACAAGGTAATGCCATTTGGGTTGAAGAATACTGGGGCAACATACCAAAGAGCCATGGTGACCTTGTTTCATGATATGATGCATAAGGGAATTGAGGTCTACGTTGATGATATGATTACAAAGTCACAAGGAGAAGAGGAGCATATTGCGAATCTTAAGAAGCTCTTTGAATGACTAAGAAAGTTTAGACTCAAGCTAAATCCGGCAAAATGCACTTTTGGAGTCACCTTGGGGAAGTTGTTGGGTTTTGTCGTCAGCAAAATAGGAATTGAGATTAACCCAAATAAAGTGAAGGCCATTCAGAATCTGCCACCACCTCGCACTCAAAAGGAAGTAAGAGGCTTTCTGGGGAGATTGAATTACATTGCTCGGTTTATTTCACAGTTAACCGACAAATGTGATCCAATATTTAAGTTACTTCAAAAACGTGATCCAGGAGAATGGGATGAAGGGTGTCAGATTGCTTTTGAAAAGGTTAAGCATTATCTATCAAACCCACCAGTATTAATGCCACCTATTTCGGATAAACCAATGATACTGTATTTATCAGTATTTGAAAGATCCATGGGTTGTGTTTTGGGCTAGCTTGATGAGACTCGAAAGAAAGAACAGGCAGTTTACTACCTCAGCAAGAAGTTCACAGATTATGAGTTGAAATATTCGTCGGTAGAGAAGTTGTGTTGCGCCTTAGCTTGGACTGCTCGAAGATTAGACAGTATATGTTGTATCACAGAACGTGGTTGATCGCCAAGTTGGATCCAGTCAAGTACATGTTGGAAGCACCTTCTTTGTCACGGAGGACGGCAAGATGGCAGGTTTTACTGTCAGAATACGACATTGTATATGTAAGTCAAAAAGCTATCAAGGGCAGTGCAGTAACGGAATTCTTAGCAAGTCGGGAGTGGAAGATTATGAGCCATTGAACTTTGACTTCCCAGATGAGGATTTGATGTATGTGTCGCAAGCAGATGATGTTCCCCTGAAGAAAAAGGTACGGAAAATGTACTTTGACGGCGCATCTAATGCCATGGGGCATGGAATCAGTAAGTGCTTATATCCTCAGAAGAAGATTATTATCCTTTCACTGCTAGATTGGATTTTGATTGTACAAACAATACTGCCGAGTATGAAGCATGTACTATGGGCCTTTGTGCTGTAGTAGACAGAAAGATCAAAGTATTGGAAGTTTTCGAAGACTCAGCCCTAGTGATTTACCAGCTACGAGAAGAATGGGAAACCCGGGATACAAAGCTAATCCGATACCGAGAACTCATACTGAGTTTATTAGAGGAGTTTGAAGAAGTGAATTTCAATTACTTTCCTCGAGAAGAAAACCGGATGGCAGATGCTCTGGCTACTTTGTCATCAATGTTTAAAGTGAACGAAGGGGCGGAACTTGTGACGATCAAGATGAGCATATATGGGTCTCCTGCCCACTGTTTGAGTATCGAAGAAGAAGCAGATGGTCTCCCTTGGTATAATGACATCTTGCAGTACATCAAGAGTCAACAGTATCCAGAACAGGCAACAGAGAATGACAAGAGGACTCTGAGAAGGTTAGCAATGGGTTTTGTTTTAGATGGCGAGATTCTCTACAAGAAAGGGAAAGATCAAGTCCTGTTGAGATGTGTCGGGTCTGCCGAAGCTCGAAGAATCATAGAAGAGGTCCATGAAGGGATCTGTGGCACCCATGCTAATGGTCACATGCTTGCTAAACAGATTATGAGGGCAGGGTACTATTGGCTGACGATGGAAGGAGATTGCATCAGTTATTCCCGGAAGTGCCATAAATGCCAGATATACGCAGATAAGATTCATGTGTCGCCATCACCATTACATGTCATGACTGCACCATGGACTTTTTCAATGTGGGGAATGGACATGATCGGGCCTATTACCCCGAAAGCTTCAAATGGACATCGTTTCATCTTGGTGGCCATAGATTATTTCACAAAGTGGGTAGAAGCTGCGTCCTATGCGAATGTAACAAAGTCGGTGGTATGCAGATTCGTCAAGAAAGAAATCATATGCCGTTACGGGTTGCTAGCAAGAATTATTTAGGATAATTCTCTTAACTTGAACAATAAGATGATGAGAGAAGTGTGTACTCAATTCAAGATCACACATCATAATTCGGCACCGTATCGTCCGAAGATGAATGGCGCAGTAGAAGCAGCTAACAAGAACATCAAGAAGATTATCGAGAAGATGACCAATGTATACAAGGATTAGCATGAGATCTTGCCATTTGCTCTTCATGCATATCGTACTTCGGTCCGCACATCTACAGGGGCAACACCGTTTTCTTTGGTATACGGGATGGAAGCAGTGCTACCTATTGAAGTTGAGATCCCTTCACTTCGAGCTTTGATGGAAGTTGGCCTAGAGGAAGCAGAATGGGTTAGAGCTCGTTATGAACAGTTGAATCTCATCGAGGAGAAAAGATTGAAAGTAATTTGTCATGGGCAGTTGTATCAGAAAAGGATAGTTCGAGCCCACAACAAGAAGGTTCGTCCTAGACAGTTCTGAGAGGGGGAGTTGGTATTGAGAAAAATTCTCCCTATAGTGAAGGACCCAAGAGGAAAATGGGCTCAGAATTGGGAAGGACCCTATGTGGTACAAAGCTTTTTCTGGAGGAGCATTGATTTTAACTAGAATGGACGGAGATGATTTTAGACATCCCGTGAATGCTGATGAACTGAAGAAGTATTATGCTTAAAAAAAAAGTGTGATGTTGTGCACATGGAAATTCGAATGATTCCAAGTGTAAAAATAGAAATTCTATATATCTATTTCCCCTGAGAATTGCTTTTCAAAGAGAATACTCATGCTTGATATGATGAATGGCCATCTTTCATATTCCTTCCACTAAGAAGAAATTATCCTTAGTCACCCCTTTTGAGCCTTAGGAATTACTTCTTTCTTTAAACCTTGATCAAGGATAAGCCTCTACACTGGAGGGCAAATGCGAGGAAAGATAATCAAAAATCATGGCAAAAAAAAAAGCCATTGGAAAATGTGGCAAATGAAAGCCAACAAAGAAAAGAAAGTCCAAAAAAGGGACAAATGTTTCAAGAATGAGTTCTCCTCAAGAAATGATCCTTGATCCAATCACCCTTAAACACACTTTGGGCCTAATTGATCATTTCTTTCTAAACCAAAACCTTGGCCTACATTACATGCTTTAAAAGCCCATTTTGATCAAGCATGGATATTTAATTTGCTTAAAATTCATCCCATCTTTTGAATTGATATTTTTACCTTGGAAGTATTTAGAATTCTCAGATGCATGGTAGAATACAAAAAAGAATGGAAATGAAAAAGAATGTAAAAGGAGAGGTTTAAGCCGAAAACTCGCAAAGGGCGACTTAATACCGAATGGAGGACATTTGAGTTGAAAACCCACAAAAGGCGGCTCAAGTACTAATCAAAGTTTGAATCAATGCTCCGTGTAAAGGGGGAGAAAGTATCTGACAATTAGAGGAAAGGGGAACAACGCAGTCTAATGTAACTACAGAAGCTAAGAGGTTACCCAAGTGAATTGCTCGTTCAAGAGAAATTTCAGATGGTTTGAAAAAGGAGGGGCCCAAGATATTCCGCATCCGGGGCATCTACAGCCTATAACCTTACATTTGTTTCTTATATCCTTGATATTTATGTTTACTATTATAAAACATTTCTTGCAATAAATTCATATTCTTTTTCATATACTTTTGAGATGCATTATGGTTGTTATTAAATTGAATAATGATTAGTAATAAAGATCTTTAAATAAAAGGATTTCAAAGTATTACTAAGGAATAGATTTAAATCTTGGGAAAGATTTGGAAAGTTCACCAAGAAAAGAAAGCAGTGAACGTGGTGAAAACTCCATCATAAAGTCAGAAAATCTGTGAACTTCAACGAAAGACAGAAACTGGGACTGTTTGACAAGATATCTTGAGTGAAGAATTCCTTAAGTAGGGCATTAATGAACAATTGAAGACTCTGTCCTGAAGTCATATAATCTGTGAACCTCAAAAAACCATGGATTAGAAATTATGGCACAATCATTTGATTGCATTTATTTTAGGAAACATACAAGCATTTGCAAAGCATGACATTCTCATCATTGCATTTAGCTAACAGTGCAGAAATCAAGGAAACTTGGACTTCCTCAAAGAGAATTCGTTTTGCTTCTCAAAAGATTCGGACTTCGAGACCGCCATCAAGGTATTTCTTTCTGTTTTAAATCGAATTCATTTTGTTTATTAGACGAGTTGAACCTTGAGACCGTCGTCAAGGTACCTTCGGGCACCAATTTTAAAGACCTTCGGGCACCAGTTTTAAAGACCTTCGGGCACCAGTTTTAAAGACCTTGGGGCACCAATTTTAAAGACCTTCGTGCACCAGTTTTAAAGACCTTCGGGCACCAGTTTTTTAAGACATTCGGGCACCAGTTTTAAAGACCTTCGGGCACCAGTTTTAAAGACCTCCGGGCACCATTTTAAAGACCTTTGGGCACCAGTTTTAAAGACCTTCAGACACCAGTTTTAAAGACCTTCAGGCTCCAGTTTTAAAGACCTCCGGGCACCATTTTAAAGACCTTCGGGCATCAGTTTTTTTAAGACCTTCGGGCACCTTTTTTAGGATCTTCGGGCATAATTTTTTCTTTTGAAAATCGAAACCGTTTCCTTAAGACGGGTCGAGCCTTGATTAGTCAGGGAATTCAATTTTAGGACAAATCTTCAATTTACAGCTTTTTCAAAACAAAAAAAAATATTAAAAATTAAAAATTAAAAACATAAAGAAATGAAAAAATGAAAAAAGAAAACCCCTTTCCCTTTCCTTCACATATGATTTCACTGACCGTACAAAATTAGTGTTTGTTTATCTTTGCCTGATTCCTGATTCTCAGCAATAGCCAAAGAGGGGCAGCTGTAGACACCTAATTTTGTCCGTACCACTAAAACAGGTATGTTTTCTTCCTAAATTGAGGTTTCAGAATGTAAAAAGACTTTTTTCATCCTGTAGGTGGTACCCCGAGACTTAGTTTAAGAGGGCGAGCATAAAAAGTCAAACTCAAAAAAGTCAACCTCGGAAAAAGTCAACCCCAAAAAAGTCAACCCCGAAAAGTCAACTACTGAAAAAGTCAACCCACTTTCAAAATCAATATTTTAAGTTCAATTGAAAAATGGCGAAAGAATTTTGATAATTCGAGGTCTACATTGAAAGATATGGAGTTCGGAAGTTGGGATTTGGAGATTTAGTAGAAAGGAAACCTAATCCGAGAAATTTGGGGAAAAATGCTTAAACGATCAAATTGGTCAAAATTGAAGGTTCAAAATGAAAGATAAGCACTAACTACGGGTAATGGAGAAGCCACTTGCAAGAAAAACCGAAAGAAAAGTCAATCCGGGAGAAAACCGAGAATTAGGGTTTTTAGTGGATTTTGGTGAAATCGGGAAGAATCACAGAAATGGCCCGACTTGGTAAGACCAAAGCCCCCAATGGATGAGGAATGATTAAAAAGGGATAGCCCAAGGCTCAGCTTGAAGAAAATCTGAAAATCGGACTTGTTTTCAGCAAAATCGGGTTCGAAGGCAAAAGGGCAAAATTGGAAAATTTGGGGAAAATAGTAAATGAACTCCGAAAATTCTGAAAATTTGCAAATCTCATTCTTAAATCATTTGAAAGAGATTGGAAAAATAAAATCTTGATTCGGAGTTCGTTTGCAAATTGGCCAAATCTCGGGTCTCTCATGCAGTAATTTAAAAAGGAAAATCCCGAAAAAATAGCAAATAAGCTCCAAATCTTCTGAAAATTTTCAAATCTCATTTTTAAATTATTTGGAAGATATTGGCAAAATAAAATCTTGATTTGGAGTTCGTGTGCAAAATGGCCAAATCCCGGGCCTCCTATGCAATAATTCAAGAAGATAAATCCCGAAAAAGTAGCAAATGGACTCCAAAAATTCTGAAATTTTGCAAATCTCATTTTTAAATTATTTGGAAGAGATTGGCAAAAGAAAATCTTTATTCGGAGTCCGTTTGCAAAATGGCCAAATCCCGAGCTCCAATGTAGTAATTCAAGCCGATAAATCCCGAAAAAAATACCAAATGAGCTCCAAAAAATATGAAAACTTCTAGATCACACTTTTAAATTATTTGTAAGAGATTGGTGAAGAATAATCTTGATTTGGAGCTCGTTTTAAAAATGGTAAAATGTAAGGGCATAAAAGGGCATTTTTGGAAAAAAATCCAAATAAATAGCAAAATGACTCGGATAATTTTGAAAACTTACAGAACTCAATGTTTTTATTATTTTGGAAGTATTAAAAAAATAAAAAATAATTTTGGAGTCCGTTTGATATTTATTTGCATCCGGGGGGCAAAACAGTCATTTCACCCAAGCAACCGAAAAGGGCTTCTTTGGGCCTTTCAAAAAATCAGACTTGGGCTGGAAAAGAGAAGTGTTGGCCTGCCAAGGCCCAAAGGAAGGAGGAAGCTTCTGATTTTTCAATCAAATGGCCAAAAATTAAGAGTTAGTTAGAGATTCTCTTTGATCAAGCCATGGTGATTAAGCCACATAGGCCAAGGGAGAGTGTCAACATTATTCTTGAACAGCTGTAATTTGGGACAGCTGATATGCTAATCTAATGGTGATAATTTCATGATTTTTTCACCTTGAATTATTAGCCATTTGATGGAAAATTAGTTGGGAAAAAATGACAACACCTTTGCATGAGAGAGGGGGTTTCGGCCAGCTCTAATAGGGGGGCAGAATTCATTTTTTCACATTTTGGTTTTGCTGATTGCTCTTAGTTTTTCTCTCCTTGGTTGAAAGCAAAAAAGAAAAGTTTAGAAAAGAAAGGAAAGTTTGAAGAGATAAAGCTTGAAATATAACTTCTTGAGGTTGCTCTTGAGCACCAACTCTTGCACTTTCTTGATTTTCCATTCTTGTTTTTGCTATTTTGATTACTATTTGGTGAGTTTCCTTTTTAAATAAACGTTTTTATATTTTTGTTCTTAAGTTATTTCTTCATCTCTTTCTTAAATATATTTTTTACAATTTTTTTTTTACAATTTCTCACCATGGCCGAATGGCCTACATTCTTTATTTAAGTTGTTGTTTTGTTTATTTTATCATGTTATTATTATTATTTTCTTTAATCTTGTTGTTTGAAGTGTTATTCTATTTCATACTTGAGTCATATTTTAATTTGGTTGCTTTGTTTGTTGCCATTTAGGATTTAAATATCATGTTCTTGCATTTTTAATTTTCTGTTTTCATAATGTTTAAATTTGTTGGTGTTTTACATTTAGTATATCAAGTGTTTGTGAAAATGTTTGTGTGGTTTTTGCATGATTTGAGTTTTATATTTTAGTTGAGCATGTTAGTATATCAAGTGTTTGTGAAAATGCTTGTTTGGTTTTAGTATTTCTACTTTGTGTTTGCATGTTTTGAGTGTTATATTTTAGTTGAGCATATTAGTATATCAAGTGTTTGTGAAAATGGCATGCTTGTTGGAGCTTGAGGCCATTCGGCTACTCCATGTGTTTTGCATTGTGTGTTGCATTTTTGCCATGTTAGTTGGTAGGTTTTGCATTTGCATGACATTTGATTTAGTTTTGCATGTTAGTATACCAAGTGTTTTTGAAAATACCATGCTTGCTAGTTACATAGGCCATTCGGCCACTCCTTGAATTTTTGCATTGTATGTGCATTCTTGCCATGTTAGTTGATAGGTTAGCATTTGCATGATATTTGGTTGAGTTTTTGGTTTAAGCATGCTTTGTGTTTGTGAAAATGCCATGCATATTTTAGTTATTAGGTTTGGTTTATTTGCTATGCATGTTCATGCATTTTAGGTCTAGGTTGAATTAAATGCCATGCAAGTTCATTTAGGTCTAGGTCACTATATGAATGCCATGCATTTTTTCATGACATTTAGGTTTAAACTCATGCATTTCATGCACTATACTTGCTGTATTTTTTCATGTATTTCATGTTCATGCCACTTGAATAATGACTTAGGCCGATTAATGGTTCAAAGTCATGCTCTCTTGAGCACACTTGTGGAGAATTAAAGTTTGTCAAATTGATTATTCTACCTTTGTGATTTTTTTTTACTTAGCCAATTTTTATCTAACTTTCAAAAAGTCCTAGCTACTGTTTGTGAGTCATTTTATGAGTCTTAAATATTTTTACTTTGATTTTTAAATGATTTTATCAAAGGCAAAAAATGTATTTTGGCAAAACAGTTTTTTTCACCCAATACTCATACTTTTCCGATTTTTCTGGGAATTCATCTTTAATCAAAAAATTAAGCCGATTTTTTTCGGTGTAGTTTTACACGTCTCGAGTCTCCAGTGTGTTTTTCAGAATTTTTTGAATTTTTAAAATTAGGGTAAAAAATCGTGGCTTAAAACTGGACAGTGGAGTCATAATTGAATTAAAAGAAAAATCATTTTTCTGTTTTGGTTAAGTTACTTAGAAGGGGCTGATTAGGAAGGTTAGCTACTGACTTAGGGTAGTTTTTAAGCCTTTTCAAACTCTAAAAATGATTTTTTAACTCTCGGGTTAAGGGTGGTCAAGTCCGGGATTTTAAACTTAGGAAATTATAGCCATTTTAAAAAAAGTTTAACCCAATTTTTTTTTTTTAACCTAAGCTTTTCCAAATTGTTTTCAAACAGTCACAAAATATTTTGGTTTTAGAATAATTAATTTGACATATTTTCCTAAGGTAGCCGGAAATCTTTTTATATATACGGATTTCCTTAATTAAAGGAGAAAATACATTTTCATGCATTGTATTTTCCATATTCATGCATTTTATATAATATGTGATTTTTTTGCTATGATAATTTTTATGATATTGTTATGATTTTGATTTATGTTATATTGTTTATTATATGATTTGGAATATTTCATGATATCCTATGCTTTTTATTTAATTATTTTTTTTGTTATATTATTTAGCATATACTATGTTCATGCATTATTATTTTCATTTTTTATTTCCATGCATATTATATGATAGCATTATTTTTTATTCCATGTCATTTAAATTATATGCCATATCATTCATATTTGCCATGTCATTTAAATTATTTCATTTCATATAGAATATATTATGTTACCTAGGTCATTTCATTTAGGATATATTATGGCATTTAGGATATTTTATTTCATTTAAAATATATCACATGATTTAGGATATTACATTTCATATAGAATATATTATGTTAACTAGGTCATTTCATTTCATTTAGAATATGTCATATAACTTAGGACATTTCATTTCATTTAGAATATACTATGGCATTTAAATTATATCATATCATTTAGGAAGCATTATAGTATTTAGATTTTGCTATGTCATTTTATTTATGTCATGCATATACATATTCATTTCTTTTAAATGTTTTCAAAAAAAAGATAATGATTTTCAATAAAATAAAGATATTCCCGAGTTAAAATAATTCATGAGCTCTCTGTCGGGTTTGCTGGGGAGGATATCATCAATTATTATTAATAACGGAATATCTTCTTTAAAAGGAGAATGATTCGGAAAGTTTTCCAAAATTAATAAAAATTTCTATATTTTGCCACGTTTGTTGGGGAATATAGGAAAATTTTGAATTTATAAATTTCGGATCATTTTCAATTAAAAATGGAATTATTTTTCTTTAAATTGGGAATTAACTTGAAATACTAAATTTAAAACCAACTTTACATCGAGATTTGAGATAACACACGATTAATAAGGTACCGTTTTATGCGGGCGTTTTGGGGGTGCTAATCCTTCCCCATACGTAATCGAGTCCCGAACCCATTTCTTTGATTCTTCTAGTTTAAAATGCAGACTTGAAATTGGTTTTTAAAATGTTTTAATTAATTTTTAAAAATATTTTATAAAATCGGTATTAATTGGTGGCCGATCACACCTAGCTAAAAAAGATTGGTGGCGACTCCATGTCTTTTTCAAGGTCATTTTAATGTCACGCTTAACGAATAATAAAGTCTTGCGATGAGACTCGTTATTTTTTAGGTTGCGACAGCTATATACAATGTCATCCATTCACATGTCATGCCATCTAGATTAGGCCATGTCATTCGCATGCCATGTCATTCATTTGTGCCATTTCATTCATATGCCATGTCATTCATTCACATGTCATGTCATTCATTATGCCATGTCATTCACATGCCATATCATCAAAATCTACCATGTCATTCATCCACATGCCATGTCATTTATTATGGCATGTCATTCGTATGTCATTGTCATTCACATGCCATGTCATTCATCATGCCATGTCATTTTATGCCATGTCATCCATATAACATGTCATGCCATGTCATTTATAGTTTAGGTGTATTTTCATGCCATGCCATTCATGCCATGTTATCATTTCGTGCCATTCGGCCATCTACATGTCATCACCTTGCATTTGGCCATTCATATGCCATTACCATGCCATTCGGCCAGCATGACATTTTATTTATGATCTATGTCATTTATGCCATATCATTCATACAGCCTGTCATTTGCCATATCATTTAGTGTTTGAGCTCATTTTAAACCATGATTAAGTATGTCATGCTATCCATGTCATTACCATGACCATTCGGCCACCATGACATTTCATTCATGTCATTCTAGTTTCATGACACAACATTCTCATGCCATGTCACTTGGTTTGTCATGTCATTATGTTTATCTCATTTTGGGTTCGCCATGTCGATTTCATTCACATGACATTCATTACCATGTTATAAATTTTAATTCGACATAAAACGTGTGTTTTGGTTTCCTAAACATTTGGCGAGAATTAGTTCCTAACCTTTGCCGGGTCGCCGGGGAGATTAGGAAATTATTCAACGCACATGTTTATGAAATTGAAAGACATTGGATTTTGTTTTATTTGGAATCATATAAATGTCATAAGAAAGAAATATTTTTCAAGCTTTGCTGGGTTTGCTTGGAAGTGCGATAATTTTTGTCGACATATGCTATTTATATGATTCCTCACATGAATAATTCATTTCAAATAATCATGTGTGCATGTAACCATAATGTGATTATGAATATTTATGATGATACCATTTTGTTGATTTTGCCATGTCATTCATATGCCATGTCATTCATTATGCCATGTCCTCCACTCATACGTCATATCAGCTAGATTATGCCATGTCATCCATTCATGTGCCATGTAATTCATATACAATGCCATCCATTCACATGTCATGCCATCTAGATTAGGCCATGTCATTCGCATGCCATGTCATTCATTTGTGCCATTTCATTCATATGCCATGTCATTCATTCACATGTCATGTCATTCATTATGCCATGTCATTCACATGCCATATCATCAAAATCTACCATGTCATTCATTATGCCATGTCATTCATATGTCATTGTCATTCACATGCCATGTCAATCATCATGCCATGTCACCTATACCATGCCATCCATATAACATGTCATGCCATGTCATTTATAGTTTAGGTACATTTTCATGCCATGCCATTCATGCCATGTTATCATTTCATGCCATTCGGCCATCCACATGTCATCACCTTGCATTTGGCCATTCATATGCCATCACCATGCCATTCGGCCACCATGACATTTTATTTATGATCTATGTCATTTATGCCATATCATTCATATAGCCTGTCATTTGCCATATCATTTAGTGTTTGAGCTTATTTTAAACCATGATTAAGTATGTCATGCTATCCATGTCATTACCATGACCATTCGGCCACCATGATATTTCATTCATGTCATTCTAGTTTCATGAAAACATTCTCATGCCATGTCACTTGGTTTGTCATGTCATTATGTTTATCTCATTTTGGGTTTGCCATGTCGATTTCATTCACATGACATTCATTACTGTAGACACCTAATTTTGTCCGGACCACTAAACAGGTATATTTTCTTCCCATATTGATGTTCCCGAGTGTAAAAAGACTGTTCTCATCCTGCAGGTGGTACTCCGAGACTTAGTTTAAGAGGGCAAGCACAAAAAGTCAAACTTGAAAAAAAGTCAACCCCGAAAAAAGTCAACCCCAAAAAAGTCAACCCCAGAAAGTCAACTACTGAAAAAGTCAACCCACTTTCAAAATCAAGATTTTAAGTTCAATTGAAAAATGGAGAAAGAATTTTGATAATCCGAGGTCTACATTGAAAGATATAGAGTCCGAAAGTTGGGATTTGGAGATTCAGTAGAAAAGAAACCCTAATCCGAGAAATTTGGGGAAAAGTGCATAAACGATCAAACTGGTCGAAATTGAAGGTTCCAAATGAAAGATAAGCACTGACTACGGGTAATGGAGAAGTCACTTGCAAGAAAAAAACTGAAAGAAAAGTCAATCCGGGAGAAAACCGAGAATTAGGGTTTTTAGTGGATTTCGGTGAAATCGGGAAGAATCACAGAAATGGCCCGACTTGGTAAGACCAAAGCCCCCAATGGATGAGGAATGATTAAAAAGGATGGCCCAAGGCTCAGATTGAAGAAAATCTGAAAATCGGACTTGTTTTGAGCAAAACCGGGTTTCGGAGGTTAAAGGGCAAAATTGGAAAAATTTGGGAAAAATAGCAAATGGACTCCGAAAATTCTAAAAAATTTGTCAATCTCATTCTTAAATCATTTGAAGGAGATTGGTAAAATAAAATCTTGATTCGGAGTTCGTTTGAAAAATGGCCAAATCCCGGGCTTCTTATGCAGTAATTCAAAAAGATAAATCCCGGAAAAATAGCAAATGGGCTCCAAATCTTTTGAAATTTTTCAGATCTCATTTTTAAATTATTTGGAAGAGATTGGCGAAAGAAAATCTTGATTCCGAGTTCGTTTGCAAAATGGCTAAATCCCGAGCCTCCTATGCAGTAATTCAAGCCGATAAATCCCGAAAAAATACCAAATGAGCTCCAAAAATTATGAAAACTTCCAGATCATACTTTTTAATTATTTTGAAGAGATTGGTGAAGAAAAATCTTGATTTGGAGCTCGTTTAAAAAAATGGTAAAATGTAGGGGCATAAAAGGTCATTTTTGGGAAGAAAAAATCCAAATAAATAGCAAACGGACTCGGATAATTTTGAAAACTTCCAGAACTCAATATTTTATTATTTTGGAAGTATTAAAAAAAGAAAAATTGAATTTGGAGTCCGTTTGATATTTACTTGCATCCGGGGGACAAAATGGTCATTTCACCCAAGCAACCGAAAAGGGCTTTTTTTTGGGCCTTTCAAAAAATCAGAGCTGGGCTGGAAAAGAGAAGTGCTGGCCTGCCCAAGCCCAAAGGAAGGAGGAAGCTTATGATTTTTTTCAATCAAGTGGTTAAAAATCAAGAGTTAGTTAGAGATTTTTTGATCAAGCCATGGGTATTTTTGAGCCTAAGTCCCAATCCCACATCCCTTTGTAATGTCAAGCCAAGGAGGTGCTCACCTTATAAATAAGGGGTCTTGGCCTTTGGTTGAAATCACCCACTACCCCTTGTGAGATAGTCTATACACTTGTATTAGGATTATCCGGGTGGTGAGTCATAGTGTTTTTGTTGAGAGGGTTTGTAGCTTAATCCGTTCAAAAGCTACTTTGAGGGTTTGTAGCTTAATCCGTTCAAAAGCTACTCTGAGGGTTTATAGCTTAATCCGTTCAAAAGCTACTTGTGAGAGGGTTTGTAGCTTAATCCGTTCAAAAGCTACTCTGAGGGTTTGTAGCTTAATCCGTTCAAAAGCTACTATGAGGGTTTATAGCTTAATCCTTCAAAAGCTACTTGGTGAGTTTTCATTTTAAAATAATGTTTCTTGTTCTTCTTTCATTTCCTTTCTTAAGTATATTTTTCTTACATTTTGTTTTTACAATAAACTCACCATGGCCAAATGGCCTACATTATTTATTTTAAGTTGTTGTTTTTGATTCATTTTACCATATTGTTTATGCTATTTTCTTTATTTTTGATGTTTTAAATATTATGTTATTTCATGTTCTTAAGTTATATTTAATTTGGTTGCTTTGTTTGTTGCCATTTATGTCTTAGATATCATGTTTTTGCATTTTTAATTTTCTGTTTTTATGTTGTTTAAATTTGAGCATGTTTTAGAGTTAGCATATTAAGTGTTTGTGAAAATGCTTGTGTGATTCTTTGCATGATTCTTGTTTTATATCTTAGTGAGCATGTTTTAGATTTGGTATATTAGGTGTTTGTGAAAATGCTTGTGTGATTTTTGTGTTATGACTTAGTTTTTCATGCTAGCATACCAAGTGTTTGTGAAAATGCCATGCTTGTTGGAGCTTGGGGCCATTTGGCTACCCCATGTGTTTTGCATTGTGTCTTATATTTTTGTCATGCTAGTTGTTAGGTTTTTGCATTTGCATGATATTTGGTTGGATTTTTGAATTAAGCATGCCTTGTGTTTGTGAAAATGCCATGCATGTCTTAGGTTTAGGTTACATTAAATGCCATGCAAGTTCATGTTAGGTCTAGGCCATATTATTTATGTCATGCATTTTCCTTACATTTAGGTTTAGATCCATGCATTCCATGCATTATGTTTGCTGCATTGTTTCATGCATTTCATGTTCATACCACTTGAATAATGACTTGAGCCAATTGATGGTTCAAAGTCATGCTCTCTTGAGCACACTTGTGGAAAATTAAGTTTGTCAAGTTGATTATTCTACCTTTGTGATTTTTTTACTTAGCCATTTTTTATCTAACTTTCAAAAAGTCTTAGCTACTGTTTGCAAATCATTTTATGAGTTTCAAATATTTTTATTTTGATTTTTAAATAATTTTATCAAAGACAAAAAAATGTGTTGGCAAAGCAGTTTTTTTTCCCATCCAAAACTCGTACATCTCCGATTTTTTAGGGAATTCATCTTTGATCAAAAAATTAAGTTGATTTTTTTCCGTGTATTTTTACATGTCCTGAGTCTCCAATATTTTTTTCAGAATTTTTGGAATTTCTAAAAATAGGGTAAAAAATCGTGGATTAAAACTGGACAGTGAAGTCAGAATTGATTTTAAAGAAAAGCAAAGCAGTTTTTTTCCATCCAAAACTCGTACATCTCTGGTTTTTCTGGGAATTCATCTTTGATCAGAAAATTAAGTCGATTTTTTCCTGTGTATTTTTACATGTCCTGAGTCTCCAATAATTTTTTCAGAATTTTTGGAAATTTTAAAAATAGGGTAAAAAATCGTGGATTAAAACTGGACAGTGGAGTCAGAATTGAATTTAAAGAAAAACCAATTTTCTGTTTTGGTTAATTTACTTAGAGTGGGCTGATTAGGAGGGTTAGCTACTGACTTAGGGTAATTTCTAAGCCTTTTTAAACTCTAAAAATGTTTTTTCAAGTCCCGGGTTAAGGAGAGTCAAGTCTGGATTTTTAAACTTAGGAAATTAGAGCCATTTTAAAGAAATTAGCCCAGTTTTTATTTTTAATTCAAGTTTTTCAAAATTGTTTTCAAACAATCACAAAGTATTTTGGTTTTAGAATATTTAATTTGACATATTTTCCTAAGGTAGCCGGATATCTTTTTAGATATACGGATTTCCTTAATTAAAGGAAAAAATACATTTCATGCATTGCATTTTTATATTCATGCATTTTATATAATATGTGATTCTTGCCATAATAATTTCTATGTGTCATGACATTTAGGTTGCATTATATTATTTAGATTTTGCTATGTCATTTTATTTATGTCATGCCTATACATATTCATTTCTTTTAAATGTTTTCAAAAAAGATAATGGTTTTCAATAAAAATAAAGATATTCCCGAGTTAAAATAATTCATGAGTTCTCTACCGGGTTTGCTGGAGGGAATATCATCAATTATTATTAATAAAGGAATATCTTTCTTTCAAAAAAAAAGAGAATGATTCGGAAAGTTTTCCAAAACTAATAAAAATTTCTATATTTTGCCACGTTTGTTGGGGAATATAGGAAAATTTTGAATTTATAAATTCCGGATCATTTTCAATAAAAAATGGAATTATTTTTCTTTAAATTGGGAATTAATTTGAAATACTAAATTTAAAACCAACTTTTACCGAGACTTGAGATAACACACGATTAATAAGGTACCGATTTATACGGGCGTTGTGGGGGTGCTAATCCTTCCCCGCACGTAACCGACTCCCGAACCCGTTTCTTTGATTTCTCTGGTTTAAAACGCAGACTTGAAATTGGTTTTTAAAATGTTTTAATAAATTTTTAAAATATTTTATAAAACTGGTTTTAATAGGTGGCCGATCACACCTAGCTAAAAAAGATTGGTGGCGACTCCATGTCTTTTTTTAAGGTCATTTTCAAAACCTTCATTTCTAGAGGAATTAAGTCGATTTTTCCTCGTTTTTTTTTTTAAATGTCACGCTTAACGAATAATAAAGTCTTGCGATGAGACTCGTCGTTATTTTTTTAGGTTGCGACAGCTTGGCGACTCCGCTGGGGACATATTAGAGAGTCAGGCCTAGAATTGGTCGTGTGTTATCAAAGTCTCGGTTTTGTTGGTTTAATTGGTATTTAATTTTAATTCCCACATTTTTTTAATAAGGAGAATTTTGAAAATAATAAAATGTTTTTAAATATGTTCATACTCATGTGCATGCATTTTATTTTTGTTCTCTAGTTATTTAAGGTTGTATATTATAATTGCTTGTCGGTTAATGCGTTACACTATTCTTGAATGTTTTAATTGCTAGGGCATTTAGAATAAGGTTTGTAGAATAGGTAGTGAAAGGTTTGATATTCCTCCACACACACTACACGTGCATTTGCATAACATGAATCCTATACCCGGATTCCGTCCTTTAAGTGGGAGTAAAGTAACTACGCCTTCGTGATGATCCTCCGTATGGGCTAGTGAAACACTTTCGGAGTATAAAGTACCTAATGCCTTCGTGATGATCCTCCGCATGGGCATAGGAAAATATACTCTAACAAATTGAACCCGCTTTTATCGGGGTGCCTTACTAGCCTTCACCGGCGACAGTGAGGAACAATTCGGGGCCTTAGAACCGATTCACCCTCATATAGTGAACCTAGGCGAAGCCATCCCGAATTTCCGTTAGATATACCGAAAATAGGAACACATGGAGGGACATTTCTAAACTTTTTGTTACCTATTTTGCACTCCGAATAAGTGTGGTAGATCGGGCAACGATGTACGTACATCGCCCATAATAAATGTGATACTCCGCTTCGAAGGCATCGTGATGCCTAAATAAGCAGATATTGTTGGGGCAGATGTTCATTAGCTGTTTTTTTTAAAAAAAAAAATCCTTTTTCAAGCATTTTTGCATTTTGCACATTTCATACATGTGTGAATAGAGCATGTACATTTTGGTTGTATTATTGATCTCGTTTTTGCAAAAAATGGATGGTGATAATAGTTTCATTTCATGATTTCATAAAACTAGTAGTATTGCATGAACATTTTGAATTGGCTATGTTGATGATTAAGTTCCTCCGATTCTTATTTCCTCCGTGATATCTTCCCCTTTGCATTTTGCATCCGATCAATTATTTGTCAGGTTGCATTCATACATTCATAATCAGCATGATTTTTCTGTATATATCCATACATTAATCTGCTTATTCTTTACATGCATCAGGTTGACTTTGGGTTGCATTCATAACAAACATAGTCAGCATGATTTCTTTGTATATGTTCATGCATTAATTTGCTTATTACATACATCATGTTAGCATTAGGTCGCATTCATGACACACATGGTTAGCATGATTTTCTTTGTATATACTCTATATCAATCATTCATTGTTTACATGTATCATAATTGACACCGTGTTGCATTCATAGGATATATGATCATTCATTGGGAAATATGCTAAAATGCACATGATCAGTCATTGCATATATCCATGTGTTGATTTGTTTATTCTTTGTTTGCAACATGTTGGCATTGTGATTGCATTTATTACATATATGGTCAGCATGTTTCCATTGTACATATCCATACATCATATTGTTTAGGCTTCACATGCATCAAATTGCATTCATGGCTCATTCATCATGACATACATTTGGGGGAAATAAAATAGAAGTTGGCTTGGCTTTAGGAGTCTTTGAAAGAATTTCCATTTCAAATCAGAAGAAGTACTGAGTACACTTTTAATACAGGCTGGTGCTATGGAGGATGAACAAGTTGCCCGAATGGAAAAAATGGAAAGGGAACAGAGAGAATTGCGAGAACAGCTAGCAAAATCTCAAGCAGAATCTAAGGATCAGATGACTAAACTGATGGAGCTAATGTCTGCTGTAATCAAGGGAAAAGGATACACCGAAAACTTTGTCGCCGGAGAAGGGTTAGAGGTACAAAAGGGCCAAGACGAGGTCGCAATAAGTGATGCCCAGAACACTGTTAACCCCGTCAATGTCCTAAACTCAGATGATCCGGCTGAACAGGCAAAGTTGAAAAGGATTGCAATAAATGAGGTTGAGTTGGTAGATTCCCAAGGGAAATATCAGTTGTTAGATGAAAGGCTCCGGGCAATAGAAAGAACAGATGTATTCGGGAGTGTGGAGGCGAAAGAACGATGCTTGGTCCTCGATTTAGTCATTCCTCCTAAGTTCAAGATCCCTGACTTTGTGAAATATGACGGGACGACCGATCCATCAGCCCACATCACTATGTTCTGCCGAAAGATGACAAGTCAGATAGATAATGATAAGCTTTTAATTCACTGCTTTCAGGATAGCCTCAGCGGGTCTGCAATTAGGTGGTATAGTCAGTTGAGCAAGGATCAGATTCGCTCTTGGAATGATTTGGCTAGGGCTTTTCTAAACCAGTACAAGCATATGACCGACAGGACATTTGATCGTCTCACTTTGCAAAATATGGAGAAAAAAGCTATTGAGAGCTTCAAAGAATATGCACAACGGTGGATGAGCCTGGCTGCCCAAGTACAACCGCCATTGACACAAAAGGAAATCACTATCCTTTTTGTGAATACACTGCAGGCCCCGTACTATGACAGACTCGTCGGCAATGCTTCGAAGAATTTTGCGGACATGGTAATTTCAGGGGAGATGATTGAGAATGCTATCAAGAGTGGGAAACTTGAAAGAGAAGGAACATCCAATACCGAGAGAAATAAGGCACCAAGAAAGAAAGAGGAAGATGTCCAAACTATGGGAGATTTCATCCCATATTCCCAATTTCCCTCATACCAATCATGTTACCCTACTGAGGTATCTCCAAGCCTTTATCCTTACCTACCTACCCAAACACCTAATCCTATACCAGCCCTTGCAACAAGGCCTACTTCTAGAAAACGACCGCGAGAAAATCAAGAAAGAATTCCAATCCCCATCCCTGACTTACTGCCATTACTAATAAAGAATCAGTACCTTACCCCGGTACCTTTGAAAATAGCTCCGAATCCATCAGCAAGGAGTTATGACCCTGACAGCAAGTGTGATTATCACCTAGGGGTAGTTGGGCATTCAACTGAAAAATGCAGACAACTGAAGGAAAGGATTGAAAGTCTTATCCGTGATGGTATTTTGACACCGGAGCTTATCAATCAATGGAAGGCCGCTTAGCCCTAAATAAGTTTCTTTCAGGGTTTTAGGGGGAGAATTACTACCTTTGAAGGATGTCAATAGGAGCATTTTTGACGCATGTAGTTTTATACACTGTGATGATGAAAGCACTTGTCTCATGTTAACATTTACATGAATTAAATGAATTTTAAATGCTTTGTGTTTGTTGTGTTTTAAATAAACGTGAATTTACAAAAACAAGCATTAAGGAAGTTTTAATAATGGATAGTCTCAAGAAGATTGATGATCAGTGTTAGAAATGACCCAACACCATCCCCCTCCTTTTTGGGCTTCTCTATACCTAAACCTTGAATCAATAACACTTGAAAGACCTAATGCTTCAAGGAAAAATGAATGAAAAAAGAGAAGCATTGTCATTGCAAAATAAGCAAGGATGTAAATCCTAGTCTAGGCTATGAACAAAGGAACGAACTTTTTGAAATTTTTCGAATTCCTTGAAAATCAAACAAATGAGACCTTCTTTCAAGAGTCTAGATTTTGATAATTTGGTGTGTGTCAAGATTGTGCTAAAACCATTCATGACCTTTCCCAATAACCACAAAACACTAATTGCCCAAACATCACTTCATGATTGACATCCTGGGGCACAATGATTAAACTAGATTATCCCTTGTCCCAGAGAAAACCCGTTTTTGGGTCATATTTTCCTTATCTCTTCAAAAAAAACTCAGATTGGAAACTCAGCCTTTTCAAAATAGACCTAGACTTGCTATGTTCCTCGTTGATACAGATTCTCATGGTTAATCAAATTGGGGCATCATATATGGAAATGATGGACACATGGTAAAGAAGGATGGGCTAATGCATGAATCATTGTGGGGATGCGACGAAAAAAGAAAAAAAAAATCGTGATATCATGCATGTGAGAATTCGGATGATTCCAAAGTGCAAAATGAAATTCTGAATATCTATTTCCCCTGGGGATTGCTTTTCAATGTGAATATTTGTGCTTGACATGAGAAATGGCCATCTTTCATATCCCCTTCACACAAAAAAGAAATTATCCATAGTCACCCCTTTTGAGCCAAAAGAATTCTTTCTTCTTTGAACCCTGATCAAGGATTACCCTCTACACTGGAGGGCAAATGCAAGGAAAGATCTTTTCAAAGATCATTGAGAAATGAGTGATAGCTCAAGGACAGACACAAAGCAAATGGAGCCCCGAATAAATACGGGCTCACTCTGTCAAAGAAAAAGAAGAGAAAAAGATGGTGAAATGAAAGCCAAGAAAAACAAAAGAAAAACACAATAAAAAAGAAAACAAAATGTGTGAAAGACATGGCAAATGGAAAGCCAAAAGCAAGGAAGAAAAAGAGCAAAGTCAAAAGGAAAGAAATGTCCGAGAAGGGACAAATGCTTCAAAGAGAATCCTCCTCAAGAAATGATCCTTGATCTGATTACCCTCAAACACATATTTTGGGCCTATTTATCCTTTCTTTCTGAACCCTGAGCTATGGCCTACATTATATGCTTTAAAAGTCCATTTTGATCAAGCATGAATATTTAATTTGAAAGGTTTTTCCTCAGATTTTATCCCATTTCATCGAATTATCATTTCACTAAGGAAGAATTTAGAATTCTCAAGTGCATGGTAAAACAATGAACAAAAAAAAAATGGAAAGAATGGGACTCTAGGGCGAAAACCCAAAAAAAACGGGCGGTCTAGAGTAGAATAGGAATTTTTGATGCCATCTATGATAGTGCCGAAACCCCAAAAGAAAAGATCTTATTAAAGGAGTGGTCATCGAGGAACATCTAGGAATTCCTGAACCCCCCAAATTGTCAGTTCTCATTCAGAGGATTGTCTTCAAAAACTGAAACTTTTGTTCCCAAGATTAAACTTTCTGGTTTAAACATCTCAGCCAATCTTGACGCTTGTCAAAATGCCTTGATACGGAAACAAAAAAGAATGTTGAATTTGCTGGGTTCTCAATGAATTCATGATTTATAAAACCTGTTCCATTTGTGAGCCTAGAAGGGATATACATTTTTGTCATGAAGTTTTCCTGAAAAAGCCAGAATCTTGTTATACCAAGCCTTGCCAATCCCAGTTGAAAAAAACCAGATTGATACTTAGAGAAATTTCTAACAACGATCATCAGTCTTCAAAAGATTTGTACATCACACATTGTGGGGTTAATATTTTTTGTTCAGAAGTTTTCAAAATGCGAAAACAAATAAAAATATTTTTGAAATACCCATTTTTGATGTTGACATGAGACAAGGGTTTTTCTAACCCAAAGGTATAGAACTGCCAGGATAGGTCCTGACTTCCAGATATGAGAAGAAGAAATAGAACCCGGTTCAGATCTCTGTTGATGAAAGTTTGAAAAACTGTTGGGGCAAAGAGAATAGCCAAAATGAATTGAAGATATACTCTGATTTGAAGAGGAAAAATGAATTTGAAAGGCTAAGCCAAAGTCTAGAGGAACAACCGGGGGCATTTGCATCACTCATGAGCACTCATCTCTCTATCAAGCTTTTACATCTGCACAGTGTCGGCAAGCATTTGCATCATTCATGGGTATTTGCATTGGCATTATTTCATAAGCATCTGCATTTTACCTTTACATTTACATTCTTCATGGAATTCGTATTTGTGTCATCTCAAGCAATTGCATCATTTCTAGAACCATTGCATTTTCATTAATGTGTGGTAATTGTAGTTACACCATTCATAAACCAGTTACATGAACACAATTAGTGGGGGCATCTGCATCATGAAACATGGGCATCAATCCAGGCCATTTGCATTTGCATTAAGAAATATTTTGCATTTGCACCATGAAGCATGAGCACCTTGATAAAAGACATGTGCATCTGCATCATTTCTCAAAGCTTCTGGTGGGGATATCCAGAATTTTACAGTTTTTAAAAGTGAACAAGTCTTCGGTGGTGATAGCTGAAGCCTCTGGTGGAGATATCCAGGGTTTTATAATTTTGAAAAATGAGAAATCTTCTTCTGAAAGAGTTACCCAGAATTTTACAATGAACAAGTCTTTGGTGGTGATAGCCAAAGCATCTAGTGGGGATATCCAGAATTTTACAGTTTTAAAAGTGAACAAGTCTTCGGTGGTGATAGCTGAAGCCTCTGGTGGAGATATCCAGAGTTTTATAATTTTGAAACATGAGAAATCTTCTTCTAAAGAAGTTACCCAGAATTTTACAATGAGCAAGTCTTTGGTGGTGATAGCTAAAGCTTCTGGTGGGGATATCCAGAATTTTACAGTTTTAAAAGTTAACAAGTCTTCGGTGGTGATAGCTGAAGCCTCTGGTGGAGATATCCAGGATTTTATAATTTTGAAAAATGAGAAATCTTCTTTTTGGAGGAGTTATCCAGAATTTTTTTCCAACATGTGCATCTACATCAAGAAGCATTTGCATCAATCTAAGTTATTTGAATCTACATCAAAAAACATTTACATCAATCCAAGCATTTACATTTGCATCAAAAACATTTGCACCAGTTTAAGTCATTTCGTGTTATTCAACACCTGCATCTGCATCAAAAAGCATTCGCATCTTTTCAAAATTGTTAGGTTAATTTTCAACAATTCTTCAAAGACCATTTTGAAGACCTCCGGGCATAATTTTTCAAATCACAGGTAAGACCTCCGGGCAACATCTTTAAGACCTCTGGGCACAACTTTTTTTTCAGGGGTAAGACCTCCAGGCATAATTTTTCAAATCACAGGTAAGACCTCCGGGCAACATCTTTAAGATCTCCGGGCATAACTTTTTTCAGGGGCACCAATTTTTAAGACCTCCGGGCACCAGTTTTTTAAGACCTCCGGGCACCAATTTTAAAGACCTTCGGGCATAAATTTTTCTTTTGAAAATCGAATTCGTTTTCTTAAGACGAATCGAGCCTTGTTTAGGCAGGGAATTCAATTTAAGGACAAAATCTTCAATTTATTGTTTTAAAAAAAAATAAAAAAAAATTGAAAAATTGAAAAAGAGAAAAAGAGAAAAAATAGAAAAAAAAAGAAAAAAAAAAGAAAAAAAGTAGAAAATGAAAAATGCAAAAATGAATGAAGAAATGAAAAAGAAAACACCTTTCCTCTCCATGTGATTTCAAATGACCGTACAAAATTAGTGTTGGTTTATCTTTGCCTGATTCCTGATTCTCAGCAATAGCCAAAGCATGAGCACCTTGTTAAAAGACATGTGCATCTGCATCATTTCTCAAAACTTCTGGTGGGGATATCCAGAATTTTACAGTTTTAAAAATGAACAAGACTTAGGTGGTGATAGCTGAAGCCTCTGGTGGAGATATCCAGGGTTTTATAATTTCGAAACATGAGAAATCTTCTTCTGGAGGTGATACCCATAATTTTTACATTTAAAAAAATGAGCAAGACTTTGGTGGTGATAGCCGAAGCTTCTGGAGGAGATATCCAGAATGTTAAACACAGCTGAGAACAAGATAGGTTAAGGCCCCGAGACCATCGTCGAGGTCGTTTCCTTTCTTGCAAATCGAATTCGTTTCCTTAAGACGAATCGAGCCTTGATTAGGTAGGGAATTCAATTTAAAGACAAATCTTCGATTTACTTTAAAAAAATAGAAAAAAAAATAAATAAAAAAAAGGAAAAAAGAAAAAAAGAAAAAAAGAAAAAAGAAGAAAGAAGAAAGAAGAAAAAAATGAAAAAATGAAAAAAATGAAAAAAATGAAAATGAAAAAGAAACCCCTTTCCCTTTCCTTCACATGTGATGTCACTGACCGTACAAAATTAGTGTCGGTTTATCTTTTCCTGATTCCTGATTCTCAGCAATAGCCAAAGAGGGGCAGCTGTAGACACCTAATTTTGTCCGGACCACTAAACAGGTATATTTTCTTCCCATATTGATGTTCCCGAGTGTAAAAAGACTGTTCTCATCCTGCAGGTGGTACTCCGAGACTTAGTTTAAGAGGGCGAGCACAAAAAGTCAAACTTGAAAAAAAAGTCAACCCCGAAAAAAGTCAAGCCCAAAAAAGTCAACCCCAGAAAGTCAACTACTGAAAAAGTCAACCCACTTTCAAAATCAAGATTTTAAGTTCAATTGAAAAATGGAGAAAGAATTTTGATAATCCGAGGTCTACATTGAAAGATATGGAGTCCGGAAGTTGGGATTTGGAGATTCAGTAGAAAAGAAACCCTAATCCGAGAAATTTGGGGAAAAGTGCTTAAACGATCAAACTGGTCGAAATTGAAGGTTCCAAATGAAAGATAAGCACTGACTACGGGTAATGGAGAAGTCACTTGCAAGAAAAAAACTGAAAGAAAAGTCAATCCGGGAGAAAACCGAGAATTAGGGTTTTTAGTGGATTTCGGTGAAATCGGGAAGAATCACAGAAATGGCCCGACTTGGTAAGACCAAAGCCCCCAATGGATGAGGAATGATTAAAAAGGATGGCCCAAGGCTAAGATTGAAGAAAATCTGAAAATCGGACTTGTTTTGAGCAAAACCGGGTTTCGGAGGTTAAAGGGCAAAATTGGAAAAATTTGGGAAAAATAGCAAATGGACACCGAAAATTCTGAAAATTTTGTCAATATCATTCTTAAATCATTTGAAGGAGATTGGTAAAAGAAAATCTTGATTCGGAGTTCGTTTGCAAAATGGCCAAATCCCGGGCTTCTAATGTAGTAATTCAAAAAGATAAATCCCGGAAAAATAGCAAATGGGCTCCAAATCTTTTGAAATTTTGCAGATCTCATTTTTAAATTATTTGGAAGAGATTGGCGAAAGAAAATCTTGATTCCGAGTTCGTTTGCAAAATGGCTAAATCCCGAGCCTCCTATGCGGTAATTCAAGCCGATAAATCCCGAAAAAATACCAAATGAGCTCCAAAAATTATGAAAACTTCCAGATCACACTTTTTAATTATTTTGAAGAGATTGGTGAAGAAAAATCTTGATTTTGAGCTCGTTTAAAAAAATGGTAAAATGTAGGGGCATAAAAGGTCATTTTTGGGAAGCAAAAATCCAAATAAATAGCAAACGGACTCGGATAATTTTGAAAACGTCCAGAACTCAATATTTTATTATTTTGGAAGTATTAAAAAAAGAAAAATTGAATTTGGAGTCCGTTTGATATTTACTTGCATCCGGGGGACAAAATGGTCATTTCACCCAAGCAACCGAAAAGGGCTTTTTTTTGGGCCTTTCAAAAAATCAGAGCTGGGCTGGAAAAGAGAAGTGCTGGCCTGCCCAAGCCCAAAGGAAGGAGGAAGCTTATGATTTTTTTCAATCAAGTGGTTAAAAATCAAGAGTTAGTTAGAGATTTTTTGATCAAGCCATGGGTATTTTTGAGCCTAAGTCCCAATCCCACATCCCTTTGTAATGTCAAGCCAAGGAGGTGCCCACCTTATAAATAAGGGGTCTTGGCCTTTGGTTGAAATCACCCACTACCCCTTGTGAGATAGTCTATACACTTGTATTAGGATTATCCGGGTGGTGAGTCATAGTGTTTTTGTTGAGAGGGTTTGTAGCTTAATCCGTTCAAAAGCTACTTTGAGGGTTTGTAGCTTAATCCGTTCAAAAGCTACTCTGAGGGTTTATAGCTTAATCCGTTCAAAAGCTACTTGTGAGAGGGTTTGTAGCTTAATCCGTTCAAAAGCTACTCTGAGGGTTTGTAGCTTAATCCGTTCAAAAGCTACTCTGAGGGTTTATAGCTTAATCCGTTCAAAAGCTACTTGGTGAGTTTTCATTTTAAAATAATGTTTCTTGTTCTTCCTTCATTTCCTTTCTTAAGTATATTTTTCTTACATTTTGTTTTTACAATAAACTCACCATGGCCAAATGGCCTACATTATTTATTTTAAGTTGTTGTTTTTGATTCATTTTACCATATTGTTTATGCTATTTTCTTTATTTTTGATGTTTTAAATATTATGTTATTTCATGTTCTTAAGTTATATTTAATTTGGTTGCTTTGTTTGTTGCCATTTATGTCTTAGATATCATGTTTTTGCATTTTTAATTTTCTGTTTTTATGTTGTTTAAATTTGAGCATGTTTTAGAGTTAGCATATTAAGTGTTTGTGAAAATGCTTGTGTGATTCTTTGCATGATTCTTGTTTTATATCTTAGTGAGCATGTTTTAGATTTGGTATATTAGGTGTTTGTGAAAATGCTTGTGTGATTTTTGTGTTATGACTTAGTTTTTCATGCTAGCATACCAAGTGTTTGTGAAAATGCCATGCTTGTTGGAGCTTGGGGCCATTTGGCTACTCCATGTGTTTTGCATTGTGTGTTGTATTTTTGTCATGCTAGTTGTTAGGTTTTTGCATTTGCATGATATTTGGTTGGATTTTTGAATTAAGCATGCCTTGTGTTTGTGAAAATGCCATGCATGTCTTAGGTTTAGGTTACATTAAATGCCATGCAAGTTCATGTTAGGTCTAGGCCATATTATTTATGTCATGCATTTTCCTTACATTTAGGTTTAGATCCATGCATTTCATGCATTATGTTTGCTGCATTGTTTCATGCATTTCATGTTCATACCACTTGAATAATGACTTGAGCCAATTGATGGTTCAAAGTCATGCTCTCTTGAGCACACTTGTGGAAAATTAAGTTTGTCAAGTTGATTATTCTACCTTTGTGATTTTTTTTACTTAGCCATTTTTTATCTAACTTTCAAAAAGTCTTAGCTACTGTTTGCAAATCATTTTATGAGTTTCAAATATTTTTATTTTGATTTTTAAATAATTTTATCAAAGACAAAAAAATGTGTTGGCAAAGCAGTTTTTTTCCATCCAAAACTCGTACATCTCCGATTTTTCAGGGAATTCATCTTTGATCAGAAAATTAAGTTGATTTTTTTCCGTGTATTTTTACATGTCCTGAGTCTCCAATAATTTTTTTAGAATTTTTGGAATTTTTAAAAATAGGGTAAAAAATCGTGGATTGAAACTGGACAGTGAAGTCAGAATTGATTTTAAAGAAAAGCAAAGCAGTTTTTTTCCATCCAAAACTCGTACATCTCTGGTTTTTCTGGGAATTCATCTTTGATCAGAAAATTAAGTCGTTTTTTTCCCGTGTATTTTTACATGTCCTGAGTCTCCAATAAGTTTTTCAGAATTTTTGGAATTTTTAAAAATAGGGTAAAAAATCGTGGATTAAAACTGGACAATGGAGTCAGAATTGAATTTAAAGAAAAACCAATTTTCTGTTTTGGTTAATTTACTTAGAGTGGGCTGATTAGGAGGGTTAGCTACTGACTTAGGGTAATTTCTAAGCCTTTTTAAACTCTAAAAATGTTTTTTCAAGTCCCGGGTTAAGGAGAGTCAAGTCCGGATTTTTAAACTTAGGAAATTGGAGCCATTTTAAAGAAATTAGCCCAGTTTTTATTTTTAATTCAAGTTTTTCAAAATTGTTTTCAAACAATCACAAAGTATTTTGGTTTTAGAATATTTAATTTGACATATTTTCCTAAGGTAGCCGGATATCTTTTTAGATATACGGATTTCCTTAATTAAAGGAAAAAATATATTTCATGCATTGCATTTTTATATTCATGCATTTTATATAATATGTGATTCTTGCCATAATAATTTCTATGTGTCATGACATTTAGGTTGCATTATATTATTTAGATTTTGCTATGTCATTTTATTTATGTCATGCCTATACATATTCATTTCTTTTAAATGTTTTCAAAAAAGATAATGATTTTCAATAAAAATAAAGATATTCCCGAGTTTTTCTCGTTTTTTTTAAGGTCATTTTCAAAACCTTCATTTCTAGAGGAATTAAGTCGACTTTTTCTCGTTTTTTTTAAATGTCACGCTTAACGAATAATAAAGTCTTGCGATGAGACTCGTCGTTATTTTTTTAGGTTGCGACAATTACCATGTTATAACATATTAGGCTATGTCGTTCATATGCCATGTCATTCATATGCCATGCCATGTCATTCATTATGCCATGTCATTCACATTGCCATGTCATCCATAGTACAATGTCATTTGCATGCCATGTCATTCATATTGCTATATCATCCATATGCTATGTCATTTACATGCCATGTCATCCTTACTGCCATGTCATTCACATGCCATATCATCATTATGCTATGTCATTCATATGCCATGTCATTCATACGCCATGTCATTCGCATGCCATGTCATCAAAATTTGCCATGTCGTTCACGTGCCATCTCACTCATATGCCATGTCATTCACATGCCATGTCATTCGCATGCCATGTCATCAAAATTTGCCATGTCGTTCACGTGCCATCTCACTCATATGCCATGTCATTCACATGCCATGTCATTCATTATGTCATTTCATTCACATGCCATGTCATTCATATGCCATGTCATTTAGTTTGCCATGCCGATTTCATTCACATGACATTCATTCATGTCCCATATCATTCATATGCCATGACATTTTGTATGCCATGTCGATTTCATTCACATGACATGTCATTCATATGCCATGTCATTTTATTTTCCATGTCGATTTCATTCACATGACATTCATTCATGTGCCATGTAATTCGTACGCCATGTCATTTAGTTTGCCATGTCGATTTCATTCACATGACATTCATTCATGTCCCATGTCATTTATATGCCACGACATTTTGTATGCCATGTCGATTTCATTCACATGACATTTATTCTTATTCCATGTCTTCAATTCATGCCACTTATTCTTTTGGTTATGTCATTTAATTTTTGTCATAGTAAATTGTTTGTCATGCTATGATATTTATGTATGTTACATATTCATGTTTTAATTTGTATATTCATGATTATTCAACGTTTTGAAAATTGATGTTTTCCAATAAAATAAGATTATTCCCGAGTTAAAATAATTCATGAGTTCTCTGTCGAATTGCCGGAGAGGATATCATCAATTATCATTAACAACGGAATATCTTTCTTTCAAAAACAAGAGTGATTGGAGATTTTCTAAGTAAATAATTTTTTTATGTATTGTCGGGTCTGCCAGAGAATATAGGAAAATTCTGAGTTAATAAATTTCGGATCATTTTCAACTAGAAATGGGATTATTTTTCTTTATAATGGGAATTATTTTAAAATATTTTTCGAAATCGATTTTAATAGGTGGCCGATCACACCTAGCCAAAAAAGATTAGTGGCGACTCCATTTTTTTTTCGAGGTCATTTTCATACCCTTAACCTTTTTGATTAAGAGGAATTAAGTCGTCTTTTCCTCTACCTGTTTTGTTTTTCCTCATCTCACTCGAGCGGGTCCCTGCGATGGGATCACGTGTCGACAATGTAAATGTGATGATTCAACAAATGATGCAGATGCTCATTACATGATGCAAATGCAATGATCAAAAAATGATGTGTTAGCTCATTACATGATGCAAATGCAAAGATCAACGAATGATGCAAATTCTATGATGCAAATGCCATGACCAACAAGTGATGCAGATGTTCATCACATGATGCAAACACCAAGATAAAAAAAATGATGCAGATGCTTATATGATGCAAATGTAATGATCAAATCAAAGGTGCAGATGCTCATTAATGATGTAAATGCAATGATCAACAAATGATGTAGATGCTCAAAGAATAATGCAAATGCCATGATTTACGAAATTTTCTTTCAAAATCAAGAATCTTTTAAAGCCCCTAATTTGTTTCTTCCAAATCCATCAATATTCATGTCATCTTTTCATTGGTCTCCTCATATCCTCTTGTCAACAAAGACATGTGCAAGATCTTCTAGGGGTGAATTTATACCTTTAGCATCAATTTTTTCTCCAAAAACTTTGCTCATTTTGATTTAGAGCTTCTAAATACATCTTTTCTTTTTATTTCAGAGAATCAAGATTTATCCCAGTAGTTTTATGCATTTTGATCATGAGAACTCTTATTTCTTAACAAAATATTTTCATTTATACCCCGAAGTATTTCTCTTGTTTTTTGAAATTTTTTTACCTTGATAACAAGGACTGGCCCACATATTTTAGAAAAAATTTCACCTTAGGACAAAAAATTTCCCTATTAAATCTCTTTTTTTATTATTCTTATCAAAATGCTCCTCTAATAAAAGCTTTAGAGTAAAAAAAAAATACCCCACGATATTTGTTTTTCATGATCAATAAAGACACATCAATTTACAATTCTTTTTTTGAAAAGAAAAAAAATCCAATTTCGGCAAAAATATGTGACATTTAAGTCTTGTAAATTGGTGGTCATTGTTAGAAACTTCTCCAAGTGGAATGAATGTTGGTTCTACTATTCAAATTAGAATGATTCTGTGCAACAGATCTTTGTTTATTTAGGAAAGCTTCATAAAAAGAAAGATGCGTGCCCCTTCATCTAGCTCATAATGAATTCCTTTGGAATCAAACTTTGAGGAAATATTCATTTTTAAAATGCAAACAAATTTGACACTCTTTCTAGTCTCCAAATAATGGTATTTTGATAAGCATCAAGACTGATCGTGATGGGTCTAGGATTTCAGAAGGTCATCTTGGAACAAAAAACAAGCTCAAGTTCTCAAGGTCGATCCTTTTATTCGATCTTAAATTCCAAGCAAAGTTGGCATTCTGGGATCTCACAAAAGTCTTAAATGCCCATTGATTTCTTCAAAGTGACTTCTCATTTTTTGTCACAACCTTAACAATATCATGAGTGGTTTCAAAATTTCCTATTCTTCGTTTTAGATTTCCCTTTTTGGGTTTTCATCCTAGAGTATTATTATCTTTCTTTTTTTCTTTTTAATTTTTTCATTAATTGTTCCATCATGCACTCAAGAATTTAAAATTCATCCAAAATGAGGTGAGGATTTTAAAAGAATATTTTGACAAAGAAAAAAAGATCGAAGCCTCATCGGTCATAAAAATTCCTCAAGGAAGAAGCTCTTCAAAATAAATATTCACGCTTAATCAAAATGGTCTTTTCAAGGTACATAACATAGGCCAATGTTTAAGATTCTAAAAGAAAGGATAAGTCTGCCTAAAATATGTGTTTAAAGGTGATCAAACCAATGATCATTTTATCATATGAAGGATTATTATGTGGGATATTTGTCTTATCATTTCTAAAAACTTCCCATTTCATTTTTTCAATTTTTTTTCTCTCTTTTCCCATTCTGACATTCCTCAACCTTTTCTATTTTTCTTCTTTATTTATTTATTTTGCTTTATGTTTTCTTTTCTTTGCACATTTCCACTCTTATGGCGTGAGTCTAAAACTTTTTGGGAATTCAAATTATCTCACATCCAGCCCTTGTCATAAGATATTTTTTCCTTTGTCCTCAAGACAGGATTTAATTATTTATGAGCTTTGAAAAAATTCCTCCTTGTATTTGTCCCCTAGTGTGGAGAGTGATCGTTGATCAGGGTTCATTTAGAAAAAAAAAAAAATTATTAGGCTTAAAAGGGTAACAAATTGATAATTTTTATATTTGTGAAAGGGTGACGAAAGATGATTATTTTTCATTGCAAACCCGATTACTTAAACTGAACTCATCCCCTTAAAAAATGTGTTGAAAAGGCTTTTCTTTTTTTCTTTTAATTCATTTTGTTTGGACTCATATTGAACATCTTAAATGCATGATGTCTCTTTCAATTTTTGAATTTGTCATTTTTTTTTGCTACATGTCTCCACATTTCATGCATTAATCCATTTCTTGTCCACTATTATTACAAATGATGCCCCATTTTGATTCGTTAGACAAATGAGAGTTCATATGATAATATAAATCTTGTTTCGAGGAATATTCTCATCCCTCGATGTTTATGTTGAAAGAGTTTATTTTGGACACAAATTGGGCAATGGATAGTCTTGTTCATTCATTTTAATCAAAATGGTGAGTCAATGGTAGCTTTGGAGAAATGAGTAAAACATTTGGGTTTTTGAGGCTATTTGAAAGGATTTGGGTGGTTTTTGAACAATCTTGAGACATATCAAATTACCACGATCCAGATTCTTTGAAAGGAGTGTCTCATTTGTTTGATTTTCCTAGAAATCGAGACTTTTTCCCAAAAAAGGCAATTTCATTTGTTCATTGCCCAAACCAAAGTTTTCACCTTAATTTCCCTCGTCGAATTCAAACTAATTTTTCTTGAATCATAAAGGTTCTTGAGAAAGATTTATTGGGATAAGTTCATTCCTAACAGTGACTATCAATATTTTTGAGGCCTTTTATCACCTTTTATTATGAAAAATAATTTTCGAAAAACACTTTTTTTAAGTATCCTTTCACAATATGAGAAACTGGTTATGTGGGGCCCACTCACTACCAATAAATGTTGTATCTGTGACAAAATAAAATTAGTCATAATTTTTCGTCACTGATAGAGCTTAATAGTAACAAATTTGTGACAGAAATGATAATTAAATGAGTACTTTTTACCATGACAAAATTTAGTGACTGACTTGTGACAAAAAAAAATTCGTTATAAATTTTTGCCAAAAAACGAAATAATTTTTTCACCAAAAATCTGTGACAAAAGATTTCGCCAGAAGAATTGAAATCATAAATAATGATTGATCTTTGTGATGAACTTGTGACAGATTTAATAAACTTATTTATTTTGTAAAAAAAAGTTATTTTTTTTAATAAGTAAAAAAGTTTTTGTGACTGAAGCAAAGACAAAAATTGTATCATTATATTTTTCATAACGATCTCGCGACCGCTAAATGACGTTTGGGAGGAAGAAAATGGTAATAATGGTTCCCCGTAAGGGTTTTCAAACAACCTCGGAAAAAATGGAGTCGCCATCGATCTTTTTTGGCTAGGTGTGAATGTGATCGGTCACTTATTAGAACCGGTTTTTATAAAACATTTTAAAATTAATTAAAATATTTTGAAAAACTAATTTTCAAGTCTACGCCTTAAACCAGAGAAAAATAAAGGCGGGTCCGAGAGTCAATTTCGTCACGGGGAAGGTTATAACACCCTCATAACGCCCGTATAAAACGGTACCTTATTAATCATGCATTATCCTAAGTCTCGATGAATGTCGGTTTTTATATTCGATATTTAAAAATAATTCACAATAAATAGTCATATTATTACGAGAATAATTCAGAATTTATTATTATAAAATTTTCTATATTCCCTGGCAAATTGGCAAAACATAGAGCTTTTATTGTTTTGAAATTCTCCATGTCATCTTCTTTTGGAAGGGTATTCCTTTGCTAATAATAATTAATGAAGACTCCCTGGCAACCCGGAGGAGGATTCTTGAATTATTTTAACTCGGGGATATTGCTTTATTTATTAAAAAATATTAATTTTTATATGCATTCGAATTTATTTGACATGATCATGAATGAGCAAACCATCACTAAGACATAAATATAAATCAAGTAACATGTATATTTATCATGGCATGACAAACATTTTATTATGACATGGCAAATAATTCATCATGACATAGCATACATTTTATTATGATATAACAAAATTCTTCATGACATGGCCTGTAATCTTGTCATGGCATGGAAAAATCCATCATGACATGGCATATAAGAAGATTATGTGCATATCAATCATCAAGTGCCATGATCAAAATAACAACATAGACATCAATTATTGAATAACATAATCATGGAATATACACATCACTCAAAATATCATGAACAAGACAACAATATGGACATCAATTGTTCAATGATATAATCATGGAATATGCACATTAATGAACATAGAATACGCACACAATATTATTAGAAAATCCTTTTCATGTATTTTCATTGTGAAATTACATAAATGGCAGGAAAATATTACCGCACTCCCCAACAAACCCGACAAAACTTGGAAAATAATTTCTTCACATAACACTTATGTAATTCTGAGTAAAACAAAAACCATACTTCATAATTTCATAAGCACGTGCGTTAAAGAATTACCTAACATCCCCGACAACCTGGAAAAGATTAGAAAATAACTCTCACCAAACGTTGATGAAATCAAGAAAGCACATTCTTATGATAAAATTTAGGAAAACACATTTTTTTAAATATGCAATGCGTGAAAACGGGACCATTATTGGAATGTGTTTCTCTCTTTAAGAGAGGATATACGAATACCTATAAAGGTATCCGACTACATTTGAAAGAAACTTAGATTGAACTTTATAAATCGAAGGATTTCGGGTGCGAATTTTTACTCAGATTAAGGGATGTTCAAATGCCATTGTTCGACATCCGAATACCTCTAAATGAGCCTTGATGCACCATTTTTAAAATTGAAGAAAACAAAATTTTAAATTTTTTAAGACAAACAAATACTTGGCAGAATGGTACCTAATGTAGGAATAAAAAAAATGTAAACTCGTTTTTAAGCTCATTTTAACTACCCATGACCCGGTTTATTAAAACCATATTTTTATACTTTAAAGGACCAAAAAAACAACCTCTAAATATTTCCTAAAGTTCTCGGCCAGCCCTCCCCCTTTTGTGAAAAATCCAAACTTGTGTTAATTTTAGTCTCTCAAAACCCGATTTTAGTTAACTATTTATGTAACCCTTTTAAAAAGTTCAAAAAAATCTGAAACTTTAACCCTAGGTTCGGCCAAGGGTCTAGTAAATGAGGTTAAAACATTTTTTTATTTGGACAAAAAATGAATAGGATTCTTGTTGCCTGAAATTAGCATATTCAACTTTTAAAATATTGATCTTTCCAACTATTTGGAAAACAAGATTTTGGCTATAGACCATTATTGATCCTAGCCAAAATCATGATGGAAATGGTTTAAAAACATGTTTGAATGCAAATGAAGTGATTGGATCAAGGTTAGCCTCTTGGATGCTAGATCCGGCCTAACCATCACTTGGTAAAAACCAAGGTCATCAAGCTCATCACTCTTCCAAAAACAAAAACAAAAAAAAAAAAGAAAAAAAGAAATATGCAACAAGAAGAATGCTTCACAATAAACTCATATCCAGCAATGTATGCACATGAAGATGACAAAATATAAACAAGAAAACATAGATAAACAAGAAAAACGAAGGTTGGCTCAAGGTTGGCCTATTGGATGTTAATCTAACCTAACCATCACTTGGTAGAAACCAAGATCATCAAGCTTATAATCTCTTCATTTTAAGAAGGAAATCAAAATAGAACTCATCAATCAACCACAATAGACCACAACATATTAAGAATCAAAAGAAAACATGAAGCAAAAACATAAAAAAACAGAGGCAAGGTGGCGGCAAAACCTAGTAAAACTTTGTGAAAAAAAAAACTTTGTAGTTTAAAAAAAAAAAAAAAGAGATGCTTTTAAAAACCTTTTGAAAATTTTGTTTTTAAGAAGGTAAACAAAGAAAATGAAGTAGATCATGAAGAAAAAATAAAAACCATGTAGGAATAGAGGTTGAAAATATCTTAGTTTAGCAAAAACCTTAGCCAAAACCTTCTTTTTTCCTCTTTTTTTTTCTTTTTTTTCTTCCTTCCTTAGGGATTTTTTAGGGGCTTCTGAATGCATGAGCTGCTGCCCTTCCCCCCTCTTGAAAATGGTTTTGCCGATTGGTCCCCTAGAAACCCCATGATCATCTTTTTTTTCATGCCAAATGGTCCCCCCTTCATGGTCTCCCTTTCCTAGTCTTAGGGACCAAGTAGGAATCCTATTGGCCAAGGCTTACCATGTCATGTACCTCTTGCTCCCCTTCTCTCCTAGTCATCCAGTTTTTCACCAAAGTGTCTTTTTTGTACTTTTCCAAAAATGGCCTTTATCCTTCCTTCCATTTTACTTACCTTGGGATATTTCTATATCTTTCCTCTAACTCTCATTTATTTCTTATTCATCCCTCCATCATACCCAAACTATTTTTCTTCTCAATTGCACCCTTCTCTACAAATCTAAACTTTTAATTTGTGCAATTTAGTCCCTCCATTTTCTATTTCTTCTTGAAATGGATTATCCTCTTAATCCCCTTGTAATTGATTTTTTCAAATCCATTTATTTATTAATTCTCCTTTAAATTGAACTTTCAATTTCTTCTAATTTGAATTTTTTCATAATTCTTCTTGAAATTAAACTTTTCAATTTGTTCAATTTAGTCCCTCCATTTTCTATTTTTCTTCCAAAAGATTCCTCCACTTATTCTCCTTCAAATTGATCTTTTAAATCCCATTCCTTTATTGGTTCTCCCTTAAATTGAAGTTTCAATTTCATTCAATTTAATTTTTTCTATAATTCTCCTTGAAATTGAACTTTCAATTTGTTCAATTTAGTCCTTGTGCCATTCCAAATGTCTCGAATTCCTTTTCCATTGTCTTCCACTCATCCTAATTATCTCTCTTTGACATCTCAATTTGCTCTTTCACCTTTAATTCCAACTTTTTGATATTTTTCAATTTAGTCCTTACACTACTTTCCTTTAATTTCATCTTTCAATTTTGCCCTTTCGTTTTTCAATTTTGGCTTTCCAATTATCAAGACTGACCATTTAACATCCAATTTTCTTTTTCACTTTTGATTTTCAAAGTTGTCTTTGACTTTTTGGTCAACTTTGACTTTTTAACTTTTCCCATGGCTTCTGTCTTGTCCATTGTACCGAAACTAAATGTAGGGATTAGGCCATGAAATTGAGAGAAGGTTAAGAATACGTATTTGAAGAAAGAATGTATCTTGTTTAAGGGTTCAAACAAAATTAGGTGTCTATTATATTAATGTTGGAATATCTGTGAAGAAAAATTTCATCACAAAGATTGAAATCATAATTAATGAAGCTTCTGGAGGAGATACCCAGAATTTTATAAATTTTAAACAGTGAGAAAATCTTCGGTAGTGATAGCCAAAGCCTCTGTGGAGATATCCAGAGTTTAAAATTTTTTGAGAAGAGAGAAAGTCTTCGGTTGTGATAGCTGAAGCCTCTGTGCAGATATCCAGAGTTTTAAAATCCTTTGAAAAGGTAGAAAGTCTTTGGTAGTGATAGCCAAAGCCTCTGGTGGAGATATTCAGTGTTTTACAGTTTTAAAAATGAGCAAACTTTGGTGGTGATAGACGAAGCTTCTGGAGGAGATACCCAGAATTTTAAACACAGCTGAGAACAAGACAGTTAAGATCTCGAGACCATCGTTGAGGTCATTTCTTTTCTTGCAAATCGAATTCGTTTCCTTAAGACGGGTCGAGCCTTGATTAGTTAGGGAATTTAATTTAAGGACAAAATCTTCAGTTTACAGCTTTTTCAAAAAAAAAATGAAAAAAGAAAATAGGAAAAAAATGAAAAAATGAAAAAGGAAAAAGAAAAAAATGAGAAAAAATGAAAAATGAAAAATGAAAAAAGAAACCCCTTTTCCCTTTTCTTCACATGTGATTTCACTGACTGTACAAAATTAGTGTTTGTTTATCTTTGCCTGATTCCTGATTCTCAGCAATAGCCAAAGAGGGGCAGCTGTAGACACCTAATTTTGTCCGGACCACTAAAACAGGTATATTTTCTTCCTAAATTGAGGTTTCAGAATGTAAAAAGACCTTTTTTATCCTGTAGGTGGTACTCCGAGACTTAGTTTAAGGGGGCGAGCATAAAAAGTCAAACTTTAAAAAGTCAACCCCAAAAAAAAAAGTCAACCCCAAAAAGTCAACGACTAAAAAAGTCAACCCACATTCAAAATCAAGATTTGAAGTTCAACTGAAAAATGGCGAAAGAATTTTGATAATCCGAGGTCTACATTGAAAGATATGGAGTTCGGAAGTTGGGATTTGGAGATTCAGTAGAAAGAAAACCCTAATCCGAGAAATTTGGGGAAAATGCTTAAACAATCGAATTGGTCAAAATTGATGGTTCCAAATGAAAGATAAGCACTGACTATGGGTAATGGAGAAGCCACCTAAAAGCAAAACCGAAAGAAAAGTCAATCCGGGAGAAAACCGAGAATTAGGGTTTTTGGTGGATTTCGGTGAAATCGGGAAGAATCATAGAAATGGTCTGACTTGGTAAGACTAAAGCTCCCAATGGATAAGGAATGATTAAAAAGGGATAGCCCAAGGCTTAGCTTGAAGAAAATCTGAAAATCGGACTTGTTCTGAGTAAAACCGAGTTTTGGAGGCAAAAGGGCAAAATTGGAAAATTTGGGAAAAATAGCAAATGGACTCCAAAAATTCTGAAAATTTGCAAATATCATTCTTAAATCATTTGAAATAGATTGGCAAAAGAAAATCATGATTCGGAGTTCGTTTGCAAAATGGCCAAATCTCGGGCTTCTTATGTAGTAATTCAAGAAGGAAAATCTCGGAAAAATAGCAAATGAGCTCCAAATCTTATGAAATTTTGAAAATATCATTTTTTAATTATTTGGAAGAGATTGGTGAAAGAAAATATTGATTCGGAGTTCGTTTGCAAAATGGCCAAATCCCGGGCCTCCTATGCAATAATTCAAGAAGATAAATCCCGAAAAAATAGCAAACAGACTCCAAAAATTCTAAAATTTTGCAAATATCATTTTTAAATTATTTGGAAGAGATTGGAAAAATAAAATCTTGATTCGGAGTTCATTTGCAAAATAGCTAAATCCCGGGCCTCCTATGAAGTAATTCAAGTAGAAAAATCCCGAAAAAATACCAAATGAGTTCCACAAATTATGAAAACTTCCAGATCACACTTTTAAATTATTTAGAAGAGACTGGTGAAGAAAAATCTTTATTTGGAGCTTGTTTAAAAATGGTAAAATGTTGGGGCATAAAAGGGCATTTTTGGAAGAAAAAATCCAAATAAATAGCAAACAGACTCGGAAAATTTTGAAAATTCCAGAATTCAATATTTTATTATTTTAAAAATATTAAAAAAAGAAAATTTGAATTTGGAGTCTGTATGACATTTATTTGCATCCGGGGGGGCAAAACGGTCATTTCACCTAAGCAACTGAGAAGGGCTTCTTTTGGCCTTTCAAAAAATCAGACTTGGGCTGGAAAAGAGAGTGCTGGCTTGCCAAGGCCCAAAGGAAGGAGGAAGCTTCTGATTTTTCAATCAAATGGCCAAGGATTAAGAGTTAGTTAGAGATTCCTTTTGATCAAGCCATTGTGATTAAGCCACATAAGCCAAGGGAGAGTGTCAACATTATTCTTGAATAGCTGTAATTATTGACAACTGATATGCTAATCTAAGGGTGATAATTTCATGATTTTTCACCTTGAATTACTAGCCATTGGATGGGAAGTTGGTTGGAACCAAAATGACAACATCCTAGCTCAGTTTAGGGGGGTTCGGCCAGCACTATGGGGGGAGCAGAATTTATTTTTTCACACTTGATTTTTTCTGATTTCTCTTAGTTTTTCTCTCCTTGGTTGAAAGCAAAAAGAAAAAGTTTAGAAAAGAAAGGAAAGTTTGAAGAGATAAAGCTTGAAATATAGCTTCTTGAGGTTGCTCTTGAGCACCAACTCTTGCACTTTCTTGATTTTCCATTCTTGTTTTTGCTATTTTGATTACTATTTGGTGAGTTTTCTTTTTAAATAAATGTTTTTTTATATATTCATTTTAAGTTCTTTCTTCATCTTTTTCTTAAACAAAGTTTTCTTACAATTTGTTTTTTTAATTTTCCTCACCATGGCCGAATGGCCTACATTTTATTATTGATGCAGTTTTTTGCTTAATTTATCATGTTATTTTATTTAATCTTGATGTTTTAAGTGTTATTCTACTTCATATACTTGATTCATATTTTAATTTGGTTGCTTTATTTGTTTCCATTTATGATTTAAATATCATGTTCTTGCATTTTTAATTTTCTGTTTTCATAATGTTTAAATTTGTTGATGTTTTATATTAGTATATCAAGTGTTTGTGAAAATGTTTGTGAGTATCTCTACCTTATGTTTGCATGATTTGAGTGTTATAGTTGAACATGTTAGTATATCAAGTGTTTGTGAAAATGCTTGTGAGTATCTCTACCTTATATTTGCATGATTTGAGTGTTATAGTTGAGCATGTTAGTATATCAAGTGTTTGTGAAAATGCTTGTGAGTATCTCTACTTTGTGTTTGCATGATTTGAGTGTTATATTTTAGTTGAGCATGTTAGCATACTCCATGTGTTTTGCATTGTGTGTTGCATTTTTGCCATGTTAGTTGATAGGTTTTGCATTTGCATGACATTTGATTGAGTATTTAGTTTAAATATACCAAGTGTTTGTGAAAATGCCATGCTTGTTGGAGCTTGAGGCCATTCGGCTACTCCATGTGTTTTGCATTGTGTGTTGCATTTTTGCTATGTTAGTTGATAGGTTAGCATTTGCATGATATTTGGTTGAGTTTTTAGTTTAAGCATGCCTTGTGTTTGTGAAAATGCCATGCATATTTTAGTTATTAGGTTTGGTTTATTTGCCATGCATGTTCATGCATTTTAGACCTAGGTTGCATTAAATGCCATGCAAGTTCATTTAGATCTAGGTCACTATATGGATGCCATGCATTTTTTCATGACATAGGTTTAAACTCATGTATTTCATGCATCATATTTGCTATAATTTTTCATGCATTTCATGTCCATGCCACTTGAATAATGTCTTAGGCCAATTAATGGTTCAAAGTCATGCTCTCTTGAGCACACTTGTGGAAAATTAAGTTTTGTCAAATTGATTATTCTACCTTTGTGATTTTTTTTTACTTAGCTAATTTTTATCTAATTTTCAAAAAGTCTTGCTACTATTTTTGAGTCATTTTGTGAGTCTTAAATATTTTTACTTTGATTTTTAAATGATTTTATCAAAGGCAAAAATGTATTTTGGCAAAACAGTTTTTTTCACCCAGTACTCGTACTTTCTCGATTTTTCTGGGCATTCATCTTTAATCAGAAAATTAAGCTGATTTTTTCCCGTGTAGTTTTAAATGTCCTGAGCCTCCAGTATTGTTTTTATAATTTGTTGAATTTTTAAAAATAGGGTAAAAAATATGGCTTAGAACTGGACAGTAGAGTCAGAATTGAATTTAAAGAAAAATCATTTTTCTGTTTTGGTTATGTTACTTAGAGGGGGCTGATTAGAAAGTTTAGCTACTGACTTAGGGTAGTTTCTAAGCCTTTTTAAACTCTAAAAATGATTTTTAAGTCTCGGGTTAAGGGTGGTCAAGTTCGGGATTTTAAATTTAGGAAATTAGAGCCATTTGAAAAAGGGTTTAACCGAGTTTTTTATTTTTAACCTAAGCTTTTCCAAATTGTTTTCAAACAATCACAAAGTATTTTGGTTTTAGAATATTTAATTTGACATATTTTCCTATGGTAGCCGGATATCTTTTTAGATATACGGATTTCCTTAATTAAAGGAAAAAAAAATACATTTTCATGCATTGCATTTTTCATATTCATGCATTTTATATAATATGTGATTTTTGCTATGATAATTTCTATGATATTGTTATGATTTTGAGTTATGTTATATTGTTTATTATATGATTTGAAATATTTCATTATATCCTATGCTTTTTATTTAATATTTTTTGTTATATTATTTAGCATATACTATGTTCATGCATTATTATTTTTATTTTTATTTCCATGCATATTATATGATAGCATTATTTTATATTCTATGTCATTTAAATTATGTGCCATATCATTCATATTTGCCATGTCATTCAAATTATTTCATTTCATTTATGATATATATTATGTCATTTAGGATATTTTATTTCATTTAGAATATATCATATGACTTAGGATATTGCATCTCATATAGAATATATTATGTTACCTAGGTTATTTCATTTCATTTAGAATATGTCATAAAACTTAGGACATTTCATTTCATTTAGAATATGATAAGGCATTTAAATTATATCATATCATTTAGGATGCATTATATTATTTAGATTATGCCATGTTATTTTATTTATATCATGCATATACATATTCATATCTTTTAAAATGATTTCAAAAGGATAATGATTTTTCAATAAAAAATAAAGATATTCCCGAGTTAAAATAATTGATGAGTTCTCTACCGGGTTTGTTGGAGGGAATATCATCAATTATCATTAATAAAGGAATATCTTTCTTTCAAAAAACGAGAATGATTCGGAAAGTTTTCCAAATTAATAAAAATTTCTATATTTTGCCACATTTGTTGGGGAATATAGGAAAATTTTGAATTTATAATTCCGGATCATTTTCAATTAAAAATGGAATTATTTTTCTTTAAATTGGGAATTAACTTGAAATACTAAATTTAAAACCAACTTTACACTGAGATTTGAGATAACACACGATTAATAAGGTACCGTTTTATACAGGCGTTTTGGGGTTGCCAATCCTTCCCCATACGTAATCGAGTCCCGAACCCGTTTCTTTGATTTCTCTGGTTTTAAACGCAGAATTGAAATTGGTTTTAAAAATGTTTTAATTAATTTTTAAAATATTTTATAAAACCGGTTTTAATAGGTGGCCGATCACACCTAGCTAAAAAAGATTGGTGGCGACTCCATGTCTTTTTCAAGGTCATTTTCAAAACCTTCATTTTCCTAGAGGAATTAAGTCTACTTTTCCTTGGTTTTTTTAATGTCACGCTTAACGAATAATAAAGTCTTGCGATGAGACTCGTTATTTTTTAGGTTGCGACATCTTGGCGACTCCACTGGGGACTTTTTTAGAGAGTTAGGCTTAGAATTATTCGTGTGTTATCTTAGTCTCGGTTTTGTTGGTTTAATTGGTATTTAATTTTAATTCCCATATTTTTCAAATAATAAAGAGAATTTTGAAAATAATAAAATATTTTAAATATGTCCATCTTCATATGCATGCATATTATTATTTGTTCTCTGGTTATTTTGTTGCGTATATTTATATGTTTGCTTGACTGATGCTTTACATTGTTTGATTTTTAATGGGGTATTTAGAATAAGGGGTGTAGAATAGGTGGTGACAGGTTTGTTTTGTTCCTCCACACACACTCACTTGCATTTGCATAACATGAACTCTCTACCCGGGTTCCGTCCTTTTAAGTGGGAGTAAAGTAACTACGCCTTCATGATGATCCTCCGTATGGGCTAGTGAAACAATTTCGGAGTATAAAGTACCTAAAGCCTTCGTGATGATCCTCCGTATGGGCTTAGGAAAATATACTCTAACGAATTGAACCCGCTTTTATTGGGGTGCCTTACTAGCCTTCACTGGCGACAGTGAGGAGCAATTCGGGGCCTTTAGAATCGATTAACCCTCATATAGTGAACCTAGACGAAGCCATGCCAGATTTTCGTTAGATATACCGAAAATAGAAACACATGGAGGGACATTTCTAAACCTTTTGTTACCTATTTTACACTCTGAAGAAGTTTTGTAGATCAGGCAACGATGTACGTACATCGCCCGTAATAAATGTGATAATCCGTCCCAAAGGCACTGTGATACCTATATAAGTAGATATTTGTCGGGGCAAATATTCATTAACTGTTTGAACTAAAAAATAAAAATCCTTTTTCAAACATTTTGCATTTTGCACATTTCATTTTTAAAAATGAGCAAACTTTGGTGGTGATAGACGAAGCTTCTGGAGGAGATACCCAGAATTTTAAACACAGCTGAGAACAAGACAGTTAAGATCTCGAGACCATCGTTGAGGTCATTTCTTTTCTTGCAAATCGAATTCGTTTCCTTAAGACGGGTCGAGCCTTGATTAGTTAGGGAATTTAATTTAAGGACAAAATCTTCAGTTTACAGCTTTTTCAAAAAAAAAATGAAAAAAGAAAATAGGAAAAAAATGAAACAATGAAAAAGGAAAAAGAAAAAAATGAGAAAAAATGAAAAATGAAAAAAGAAACCCCTTTTCCCTTTTCTTCACATGTGATTTCACTGACTGTACAAAATTAGTGTTTGTTTATCTTTGCCTGATTCCTGATTCTCAGCAATAGCCAAAGAGGGGCAGCTGTAGACACCTAATTTTGTCCGGACCACTAAAACAGGTATATTTTCTTCCTAAATTGAGGTTTCAGAATGTAAAAAGACCTTTTTTATCCTGTAGGTGGTACTCCGAGACTTAGTTTAAGGGGGCGAGCATAAAAAGTCAAACTTTAAAAAGTCAACCCCAAAAAAAAGTCAACCCCAAAAAGTCAACGACTAAAAAAGTCAACCCACATTCAAAATCAAGATTTGACGTTCAACTGAAAAATGGCGAAAGAATTTTGATAATCCGAGGTCTACATTGAAAGATATGGAGTTCGGAAGTTGGGATTTGGAGATTCAGTAGAAAGAAAACCCTAATCCGAGAAATTTGGGGAAAATGCTTAAACAATCGAATTGGTCAAAATTGATGGTTCCAAATGAAAGATAAGCACTGACTATGGGTAATGGAGAAGCCACCTAAAAGCAAAACCGAAAGAAAAGTCAATCCGGGAGAAAACCGAGAATTAGGGTTTTTGGTGGATTTCGGTGAAATCGGGAAGAATCATAGAAATGGTCTGACTTGGTAAGACTAAAGCTCCCAATGGATAAGGAATGATTAAAAAGGGATAGCCCAAGGCTCAGCTTGAAGAAAATCTGAAAATCGGACTTGTTCTGAGTAAAACCGAGTTTTGGAGGCAAAAGGGCAAAATTGGAAAATTTGGGAAAAATAGCAAATGGACTCCAAAAATTCTGAAAATTTGCAAATATCATTATTAAATCATTTGAAATAGATTGGCAAAAGAAAATCATGATTCGGAGTTCGTTTGGAAAATGGCCAAATCTCGGGCTTCTTATGTAGTAATTCAAGAAGGAAAATCTCGGAAAAATAGCAAATGAGCTCCAAATCTTATGAAATTTTGAAAATATCATTTTTTAATTATTTGGAAGAGATTGGTGAAAGAAAATATTGATTCGGAGTTCGTTTGCAAAATGGCCAAATCCCGGGCCTCCTATGCAATAATTCAAGAAGATAAATCCCGAAAAAATAGCAAACAGACTCCAAAAATTCTAAAATTTTGCAAATATCATTTTTAAATTATTTGGAAGAGATTGGAAAAATAAAATCTTGATTCGGAGTTCATTTGCAAAATAGCTAAATCCCGGGCCTCCTATGAAGTAATTCAAGTAGAAAAATCCCGAAAAAATACCAAATGAGTTCCACAAATTATGAAAACTTCCAGATCACACTTTTAAATTATTTAGAAGAGACTGGTGAAGAAAAATCTTTATTTGGAGCTTGTTTAAAAACGGTAAAATGTTGGGGCATAAAAGGGCATTTTTGGAAGAAAAAATCCAAATAAATAGCAAACGGACTCGGAAAATTTTGAAAATTCCAGAATTCAATATTTTATTATTTTAAAAATATTAAAAAAAGAAAATTTGAATTTGGAGTCTGTATGACATTTATTTGCATCCGGGGGGGCAAAACGGTCATTTCACCTAAGCAACTGAGAAGGGCTTCTTTTGGCCTTTCAAAAAATCAGACTTGGGCTGGAAAAGAGAGTGCTGGCCTGCCAAGGCCCAAAGGAAGGAGGAAGCTTCTGATTTTTCAATCAAATGGCCAAGGATTAAGAGTTAGTTAGAGATTCCTTTTGATCAAGCCATTGTGATTAAGCCACATAGGCCAAGGGAGAGTGTCAACATTATTCTTGAATAGCTGTAATTATTGACAACTGATATGCTAATCTAAGGGTGATAATTTCATGATTTTTCACCTTGAATTACTAGCCATTGGATGGGAAGTTGGTTGGAACCAAAATGACAACATCCTAGCTCAGTTTAGGGGGGTTCGGCCAGCACTATGGGGGGAGCAGAATTTATTTTTTCACACTTGATTTTTTCTGATTTCTCTTAGTTTTTCTCTCCTTGGTTGAAAGCAAAAAGAAAAAGTTTAGAAAAGAAAGGAAAGTTTGAAGAGATAAAGCTTGAAATATAGCTTCTTGAGGTTGCTCTTGAGCACCAACTCTTGCACTTTCTTGATTTTCCATTCTTGTTTTTGCTATTTTGATTACTATTTGGTGAGTTTTCTTTTTAAATAAATGTTTTTTTATATATTCATTTTAAGTTCTTTCTTCATCTTTTTCTTAAACAAAGTTTTCTTACAATTTGTTTTTTTAATTTTCCTCACCATGGCCGAATGGCCTACATTTTATTATTGATGCAGTTTTTTGCTTAATTTATCATGTTATTTTATTTAATCTTGATGTTTTAAGTGTTATTCTACTTCATATACTTGATTCATATTTTAATTTGGTTGCTTTATTTGTTTCCATTTATGATTTAAATATCATGTTCTTGCATTTTTAATTTTCTGTTTTCATAATGTTTAAATTTGTTGATGTTTTATATTAGTATATCAAGTGTTTGTGAAAATGTTTGTGAGTATCTCTACCTTATGTTTGCATGATTTGAGTGTTATAGTTGAACATGTTAGTATATCAAGTGTTTGTGAAAATGCTTGTGAGTATCTCTACCTTATATTTGAATGATTTGAGTGTTATAGTTGAGCATGTTAGTATATCAAGTGTTTGTGAAAATGCTTGTGAGTATCTCTACTTTGTGTTTGCATGATTTGAGTGTTATATTTTAGTTGAGCATGTTAGCATACTCCATGTGTTTTGCATTGTGTGTTGCATTTTTGCCATGTTAGTTGATAGGTTTTGCATTTGCATGACATTTGATTGAGTATTTAGTTTAAATATACCAAGTGTTTGTGAAAATGCCATGCTTGTTGGAGCTTGAGGCCATTCGGCTGCTCCATGTGTTTTGCATTGTGTGTTGCATTTTTGCTATGTTAGTTGATAGGTTAGCATTTGCATGATATTTGGTTAAGTTTTTAGTTTAAGCATGCCTTGTGTTTGTGAAAATGCCATGCATATTTTAGTTATTAGGTTTGGTTTATTTGCCATGCATGTTCATGCATTTTAGACCTAGGTTGCATTAAATGCCATGCAAGTTCATTTAGGTCTAGGTCACTATATGGATGCCATGCATTTTTTCATGACATAGGTTTAAACTCATGTATTTCATGCATCATATTTGCTATAATTTTTCATGCATTTCATGTCCATGCCACTTGAATAATGTCTTAGGCCAATTAATGGTTCAAAGTCATGCTCTCTTGAGCACACTTGTGGAAAATTAAGTTTTGTCAAATTGATTATTCTACCTTTGTGATTTTTTTTTACTTAGCTAATTTTTATCTAATTTTCAAAAAGTCTTGCTACTATTTTTGAGTCATTTTGTGAGTCTTAAATATTTTTACTTTGATTTTTAAATGATTTTATCAAAGGCAAAAATGTATTTTGGCAAAACAGTTTTTTTCACCCAATACTCGTACTTTCTCGATTTTTCTGGGCATTCATCTTTAATCAGAAAATTAAGCTGATTTTTTCCCGTGTAGTTTTAAATGTCCTGAGCCTCCAGTATTGTTTTTATAATTTGTTGAATTTTTAAAAATAGGGTAAAAAATATGGCTTATAACTGGACAGTGGAGTCAGAATTGAATTTAAAGAAAAATCATTTTTCTGTTTTGGTTATGTTACTTAGAGGGGGCTGATTAGAAAGTTTAGCTACTGACTTAGGGTAGTTTCTAAGCCTTTTTAAACTCTAAAAATGATTTTTAAGTCTCGGGTTAAGGGTGGTCAAGTTCGGGATTTTAAATTTAGGAAATTAGAGCCATTTGAAAAAGGGTTTAACCGAGTTTTTTATTTTTAACCTAAGCTTTTCCAAATTGTTTTCAAACAATCACAAAGTATTTTGGTTTTAGAATATTTAATTTGACATATTTTCCTATGGTAGCCGGATATCTTTTTAGATATACGGATTTCCTTAATTAAAGGAAAAAAAATACATTTTCATGCATTGCATTTTTCATATTCATGCATTTTATATAATATGTGATTTTTGCTATGATAATTTCTATGATATTGTTATGATTTTGAGTTATGTTATATTGTTTATTATATGATTTGAAATATTTCATTATATCCTATGCTTTTTATTTAATATTTTTTGTTATATTATTTAGCATATACTATGTTCATGCATTATTATTTTTATTTTTATTTCCATGCATATTATATGATAGCATTATTTTATATTCTATGTCATTTAAATTATGTGCCATATCATTCATATTTGCCATGTCATTCAAATTATTTCATTTCATTTATGATATATATTATGTCATTTAGGATATTTTATTTCATTTAGAATATATCATATGACTTAGGATATTGCATCTCATATAGAATATATTATGTTACCTAGTTTATTTCATTTCATTTAGAATATGTCATAAAACTTAGGACATTTCATTTCATTTAGAATATGATAAGGCATTTAAATTATATCATATCATTTAGGATGCATTATATTATTTAGATTATGCCATGTTATTTTATTTATATCATGCATATACATATTCATATCTTTTAAAATGATTTCAAAAGGATAATGATTTTTCAATAAAAAATAAAGATATTCCCGAGTTAAAATAATTGATGAGTTCTCTACCGGGTTTGTTGGAGGGAATATCATCAATTATCATTAATAAAGGAATATCTTTCTTTCAAAAAACGAGAATGATTCGGAAAGTTTTCCAAATTAATAAAAATTTCTATATTTTGCCACATTTGTTGGGGAATATAGGAAAATTTTGAATTTATAATTCCGGATCATTTTCAATTAAAAATGGAATTATTTTTCTTTAAATTGGGAATTAACTTGAAATACTAAATTTAAAACCAACTTTACACTGAGATTTGAGATAACACACGATTAATAAGGTACCGTTTTATACAGGCGTTTTGGGGTTGCCAATCCTTCCCCATACGTAATCGAGTCCCGAACCCGTTTCTTTGATTTCTCTGGTTTTAAACGCAGAATTGAAATTGGTTTTAAAAATGTTTTAATTAATTTTTAAAATATTTTATAAAACCGGTTTTAATAGGTGGCCGATCACACCTAGCTAAAAAAGATTGGTGGCGACTCCATGTCTTTTTCAAGGTCATTTTCAAAACCTTCATTTTCCTAGAGGAATTAAGTCTACTTTTCCTTGGTTTTTTTAATGTCACGCTTAACGAATAATAAAGTCTTGCGATGAGACTCGTTATTTTTTAGGTTGCGACATCTTGGCGACTCCACTGGGGACTTTTTTAGAGAGTTAGGCTTAGAATTATTCGTGTGTTATCTTAGTCTCGGTTTTGTTGGTTTAATTGGTATTTAATTTTAATTCCCATATTTTTCAAATAATAAAGAGAATTTTGAAAATAATAAAATATTTTAAATATGTCCATCTTCATATGCATGCATATTATTATTTGTTCTCTGGTTATTTTGTTGCGTATATTTATATGTTTGCTTGACTGATGCTTTACATTGTTTGATTTTTAGTGGGGTATTTAGAATAAGGGGTGTAGAATAGGTGGTGACAGGTTTGTTTTGTTCCTCCACACACACTCACTTGCATTTGCATAACATGAACTCTCTACCCGGGTTCCGTCCTTTTAAGTGGGAGTAAAGTAACTACGCCTTCATGATGATCCTCCGTATGGGCTAGTGAAACACTTTCGGAGTATAAAGTACCTAAAGCCTTCGTGATGATCCTCCGTATGGGCTTAGGAAAATATACTCTAACGAATTGAACCCGCTTTTATTGGGGTGCCTTACTAGCCTTCACTGGCGACAGTGAGGAGCAATTCGGGGCCTTTAGAATCGATTAACCCTCATATAGTGAACCTAGACGAAGCCATGCCAGATTTTCGTTAGATATACCGAAAATAGAAACACATGGAGGGACATTTCTAAACCTTTTGTTACCTATTTTACACTCTGAAGAAGTTTTGTAGATCAGGCAACGATGTACGTACATCGCCCGTAATAAATGTGATAATCCGTCCCAAAGGCACTGTGATACCTATATAAGTAGATATTTGTCGGGGCAAATATTCATTAACTGTTTGAACTAAAAAATAAAAATCCTTTTTCAAACATTTTGCATTTTGCACATTTCATGCATATGTGAATAGAGCATGTATATTCATGGTTGTATGTTTGATCTCATTCTTTTCAATAAATGGATGGTGATAATAATTTCATTCGATGTTTTTCATAAACATTCATTGGTAGAATTGGTAGACTGGTAGTGACGAATGAATATTTGGACCTTATACCAAAGTAGGATCCACTACCCCGAAATTCTTTTGAAAAAAATATGATTGGTTTTTCATAAAAAATAAAAAAAAACATGTTTCAAAAAATCATAAATTTGGAGGCAAATCTTGCATAAAGAGATTTTTGAATAATCAAGATTTAGGTCCCACCAATTTCGAGTAATCATTGGTTAATTTGTGTCATTTTGACATCATGTCATAGTCCTAACATGCATGGTTATTCATTGGAGAATACATTTGTGATATACATGGTCATTCTTTGTACCTACCTTTGTATTAATTCATTTATTCTCCGCATGTATCATTTTGACATCATAGCATGCATGGTCATTCATTGTAGAATATATCCATGGTCATTATTTGTATATACTTGTGCATCAATTTATTCATTTTTTCAATGCATCATATTGGCATTAGATTGCACCCATAACATACATAGTCATCATAATTTCTCTGTATATGTTAATGCATTAATCATCAGTATATTCATGCACATAGGAATAGAGCATGTACATTCACAATTGTATTCTTAATCTCATGACATTTTCATTTGCATGAAAGGGGTTCGAGATATGAGCAGTGAATCGGAGGAGCGACTGGATGCTTTGGAACGCAATCAAGAGGAGTTTAGACATGAAATCCGGGAAATGAAAGAACAACTTGCCAAATTGCTGAAAATGTTTGAGGATATGGGTAAGATTAAGGGGGAACTTTCTCAGGGCTCTGCATCGCCTTCGGATCAACCAAAACCTTCAGGTCCAGAACATACAATCCTTGCTGGATCCTGCGCTTGTCAATGCCACAAAGGTTGCAACCCAGATGAAATTGTGGACAAAATCATGAAAATGATTAAGCCCGAGAGCCTAATACCAAGGATAGAAACCTCGGATCCAGTACCATACCTGCAAATTGTTCTAGGTCCAAACCAGTATCCCCATCCTACTATGGTCCAATCGTCCATTGGGATGACCACTGCGGGATTCCTGAATCCCACTCCATCACCAATAACTACCAGTTCATACTATTTCCCTCATCAATAGCCTTATCCAGCATCTGGGATAGGAACCTCGAGCTATGTACAACCTCCAAAGGACCGTGTCCAAATCCATACCCTTTCCATGTTGTTCTGCCACATCTCCATGTAAACAGTCTGGTTCGGACCTTAGTGCCACCATCAAGTGCCCCAACTCCTAGGTCATGTGTGACTAAGAAACAACCTAAAAACAAGACCCAAATGCATTTTGATCCCTTTCCAATCAGTTACCGAGAGCTTCTCCCTATACTGATCCAAAATCACATGGTTGCATGTGTCCCATTGAAACCGCTGTTACCACCATACCCAAGGTGGTATAATCCAAATGCAAGATGTGATTATCACTCTGGAATTGTTGGCCATAACATTGAAGACTGTATAGCATTCAAAAAGAAAGTGCAAACTCTTATAGATGCCAAGTGGTTGGATCCAACGACACTGATTGATAGAGGACTGGGAAAGCGTCATTAGGATCGGGAGATTTACAGCATTGAGGTGGAAAGACTTCGGTCTTATATGATGTAATAGGATTTCACTTATTCAGTAGCCGACTCTTATAGCCTTAGGATGCTAGGAAGAATAAAGTGCTTGTAAAGACAGTTTTAACTACTGCTCAGATTTTGTAAAACATGGTTTATACCATTGTGAACATTGATATGGGAATGAATTGGTTATGTTTCAAATTCATGAGAGGTTGATGATTAAGTTCCTCCGATTCTTATTTCCTCCGTGATATCTTCCCCTTTGCATTTTGCATCCGATCAATTATTTGTCATACCATACATTGATACATGTATCATGTTAGCATCAGGTTGCATTCATAATCAGCATGATTTTTTCTATATATACATGCGTTAATTTGTTTATTCTTTACATGCATCATGTTGACTTTGGGTTGCATTCATGACAAACATAGTCAGCATGATTTCTTTGTATATGCTCATGCATTAATCTGTCATATTAACATTAGGATGCATTCATGACATACATGGTCAGCATGATTTTCTTTGTATATACTCTGTATCAATCATTCATTGTTTGCATGTATCATAATTGACACCGTGTTGCATTCAGAGGGTATATGATCATTCATTAGGAAATACGCTAAAATATCCATGCGTTGATTTATTTATTCTTTCCTTGCAACATTTTGGCATCGTGATTACATTTATTACATACATGGTCAGCATGTTTCTACTATACATGTCCATACATCATATTGTTTAGGCTTCACGTGCATCAAATGACAATCATGGCTCATTCATCATGACATACATTTGGGGGAAATAAAACAGAAGTTGGCTTGGCTTTAGGAGTCTTTGAAAGAATTTCCATTTCAAATCAGAGGTATAAGAAGTACTGAGTACCCTTTTAATACAGGCTAGTGCTATGGAGAATGAACAAGTTGCCCGAATGGAAAGAATGGAAAAGGTACAGGAAGAATTGCGAGAACAACTAGCAAAGTCTCAAGCAGAATCTAAAGATCAGATGATTAAATTGATGGAGCTAATGTCCACCGTAATCAAGGGATACACTGAAAACCTGGCCGCCAGAGAAAGGTTAGAGGTACAAAAGGGTCAGAATAAGGTCGTAATGATGGATGCCCAGAACACAGTTAACCCCGTCAATGTCTTAAACTCAGATGATCCAGCTGAACAGGCAAAGTTGAAAATGGTTGCAGTAAATGAGGTTGAGTTGGCAGATTTCCAAGGGAAATATCAGTTGTTAGATGAAAGGCTCCGGGCAGTAGAAAGAACATATGTATTTGAGAGTTTAGATGCGAAAGAACGATGTTTGGTCCTCGATTTAGTCATTCCTCCCAAGTTCAAGATCCCTGACTTTGTGAAATATGACGGGACGACCGACCCGTCAACCCACATCACTATGTTCTACCGGAAGATGACAAGTCATATAGATAATGATAAGCTTTTGATTCACTGCTTTTAGGATAGCCTCAGCGGATCCGCAATTAGGTGGTATAGTCAGTTGAGTAAGGATCAGATTCGCTCTTGGAATGACCTGGCTAAGGTTTTTCTAAACCAGTACAAGCATATAAACCGACATGGCGCCTGACCGTCTCACCTTGCAAAATATGAAGAAAAGAGCTACTAAGAGCTTCAAAGAATATGCGCAACGGTGGATGAGCCTAGCCGCCCAAGTACAATCGCCCTTAACTCAGAAGGAAACCACTGTCATTTTTGTGAATACACTACAGGCCCCGTACTATGATATACTTGTCAACAACACCATGAAGAATTTTTTGGACATGGTAATTTCAGGGGAGATGATTGAGAATGCTATCAAGGATGGGAAAATTGAAGGAGAAAGAACATCCAATACCAAGAAAAATGGGGCATCCGAAAAGAAAAATGAAGATACCCAAGTCGTGGAAGGCTTTGCCCCACCTCCCCAATTCTCCTCGTATCAGCCATTTTACTCTAACCTGAACAATATCTCTCAAGGTTTTTATCCCTACCAACCAATGACTGCAACTACACCAGAATTTACATTTGTCTATCAATCGAACACCCTTGGGAATAATCGAAGGGGGCATAAGAAGCGAAAAAGAAATCATGATGACCCGATTCCTGTGACATACAGTGAGCTATTACCTCAACTCATCCAGAATCATCTTGTGACACCCATGCAATTAGAGCCTCTGAAGCCCCTTATCCGAGTTGGTATGATGATAATGAGTGTTGTGGTTATCATTCTGGCAATCAAGGTCACTCAACAGAGAACTGCCTCGCTTTGAGGTACAAGGTCAGGGATCTCATCAAGGCTGGTTCGATAAACTTTGAAGATGGGAAAGCCAAGTGTCATAAGAAACATGGTGCATGATCATATTAGGTTTTTGACACATGTAGTTCTATACACTGTGATGATGAAAGCACTTGTCTCATGTTAACATCTACATGAATTAAATGAATTTTGAATTTTAAATGCTTTGTGTTTGTTGTGTTTTAACAATAATTTGAATTTGCAAAAACAAGCATTAAGGAATTTTTAATAATGGACAGTCTCGAGAATATTGTTGATCATTGTTAGACATGACCCAATACCCTCCCCCCTCTTTTTTGGGCTTCTCTACGCCTAAACCTTGATTCAAGAACACTTGAAAGACCTAATGCTTCAAGGAATATGAATGATTGAACTTCACAAAAAAAAAAGCATTGTCATTGCAGAATAAGCAAGGATGTAAATCCTAGTCTAGGCTATGAACAAAGAAACGAACTTTTTGAAATTTTTCGAATTCCTTGAAATTCAAACAAATGAGGCATTCTTTCAAGAATCTAGATTTTGATAATTTGATGTGTGTCAAGGTTGTGCCAAAACCATTTATGTCATTTTCAACAAACCACAAAACACTAATTGCCTAAACATCACTTCATAATTGACACCCTGGGCACAATGATTAAACTAGATTATCCCTTGTCCCAAAAAAAACCCATTTTTAGGTCATATTTTCCTTGTCTCTTCAAAGAACTCAGATTTGAAATTCAGTCTTTTCAGTACAGACCTAGACTTGCTATGTTCCTCGTTGATACAAATTCTCATGGTTAATCAAATTGGGGCATCATATGTGGAAATGATGGATACATGATGAATAAGGATGGACTAACGCATGAATCATTGGGGCATGCGATGAAAAATGAAAAATGAAAAATTTGTGATATCATGCATATGAGAATTCGGATGATTCCAAAGTGCAAAATGTATTTTGATTATCTATTTCCCCTGGGGATTGCTTTTCAATGTGAATATTCGTGCTTGACATGAGGAATGGCCATCTTTCATATCCCTTTCGCACAAAAAGAAATTATCCATAGTCACCCCTTTTGAGCCAAAAGAATTCTTTCTTCTTTGAACCCTGATCAAGGATCACCCTCTACACTGGGGGGCAAATGCGAGGAAAGATCTTTTTAAAGATCATTGAGAAATAAGTCCTAGCTCAAAGACAGATACAAAGCAAATGAGCTCCGAATAAATACGAGCTCACTCTATCAAAGAAAAAGAAGAGGAAAAGATGGCGAAATGAAAGCCAAGAAAAACACCAAAAAAAAAAACACAAAAAAAAAGTGTGTGAAAAAGCGATGGCAAATGAAAGCCAAAAGCAAGGAAGAAAAAGAGAAAAGTCAAAAGGAAAGAAATGTCCAAGAAGGGACAAATGCTTCAAAGAGAATCCTCCTCAAGAAATGATCCTTGATTTGATTACCCTCAAACACATATTTTGGGCCTATTTATCCTTTCTTTCAGAACCCTGAGCCATGGCCTACATTACGCGCTTTAAAAGTCCATTTTGATCAAGCATGAATATTTAATTTGAAAGGTTTTTCCTCAGATTTTATCCCATCTCATCGAATTATCATTTCACTAAGGAAGAATTTAGAATTCTCAAGTGTATGGTAAAACAAAAAAAAAAAAAAAAAAATTGGAAAGAATGGGACTCTAGGGTGAAAACCCAAAAATGGGCGGTCTAGAGTAAAATGAAAATTTTTGATGCCATCTATGAAAGTGTCGATACCACGAAAAGAGAAGGTCATCTTAAAAAAGTGGTCATCGAGGAACATTTAAGAATTACTGAACCTCCCATATTGTCAACTCTCATTCGGAGGATTGTTTTCAAAAACTGAAACTTTTTTTCCTCCAAGATTAAACTTTTCGTTTAAACATCCTAGCTAATCTTGATGCTTGTCAAAATGCCTTGATATGGAAACTAAAAGAATGTTGAATTTGCTTGGTTCTCAATGAATTCATGATTTATAAAACCTGTTCCATTTGTGAGCCTAGAAGGGATATACATTTTTGTCATGAAGTTTTCCTGGAAAAGCCAGAATCTTGTTATACCAAGCCTTGCCAATCCCAGTTGAAAAAGCCCAGATTGACACGTAGGGAAATTTTTAACAGTGATCATCAGTCTTCAAAAGATTTGTACATCACACATTGTGGGGTTAATATTTTGGTTAAGAAGTTTTCAAAATGAGAAAACAAATAAAGATATATTTTTTTGAAATACCCATTTTGATGTTGACATGAGACAAGGATTTTTCTAACCCAAATGTATAGAACTGCCAGGATAGGTCTTGACTTCCAGATTTGAGAAGAAGAAATAGAACCCAGTTCAGATCTCTGTTGATGAAAGTTTGAAAACTTTTGGGGCAAAGAGAATAGCCAAAATGAATTGAAGATATACTCTGATTTGAAGAGGAAAAATGAATTTGAAAGGCTAAGCCAAAGTCTAGAAAAACAACCGGGGGCATTTGCATCACTCATGAGCACTCATCTCTTTATCGAGCTTTTGCATCTGCACAGTGTCGGTAAGCATTTGCATCATTCATGGGTATTTGCATTGCCATTATTCTATAAGCATCTACATTTTACCTTTACATTTACATTCTTCATGGAATTCGCATTTGCGTTATCTCAAGCAATTGCATCATTTCTAGAATCATTGCATTTTCATTATTGTGTGGCAATTGTAGTTACACCATTCATAAACCAGTTACATGAACACAATTAGTAGGGGCATCTGCATCATGAAACATGGGAATAAATCCAGGCCATTTGCATTTGCACCAAGAAACATTTACATCAATCCAAGCCATTTACATTTTCACCATGAAGCATGAGCACCTTGTTAAAGACATGTGCATCTGCATCATTTCCCAAAGCTTCTGGAGGAGTTACCCAGAATTTTACAATGAGTAAGTCTTTGGTGGTGATAGCCAAAGCTTCTGGAGGAGTTACCCAGAATTTTACAATGAGCAAACCTTTGGTGGTGATAGCCAAAGCTTTTGGAGTAGTTACCCAGAATTTTACAATGAGCAAGTCTTTGGTGGTGATAGCCAAAGCTTCTAGAGGAGTTACCCAGATTTTACAATGAGCAAGTCTTTGGTGGTGATAGCCAAAGCTTCTGGAGGAGTTACCCAGAATTTTACAATGAGCAAACCTTTGGTGGTGATAGCCAAAGCTTTTAGAGGGGATATCCAGAATTTTACAAATTTTAAAAGTGAACAAGTCTTTGGTGGTGATAGCCAAAGCTTCTGGAGGAGTTACCCAGAATTTTACAATGAGCAAGTCTTTGGTGGTGATAGCCAAAGCTTCTGGAGGAGTTACCCAGAATTTTACAATGAGCAAGTCTTTGGTGGCGATAGCCAAAGTTTCTGGAGGAGTTACCTAGAATTTTACAATGAGCAAGTCTTTGGTGGTGATAGCCAAAGCTTCTGGAGGAGTTACCCAGAATTTTACAATGAGCAAGTCTTTGGTGGTGATAGCCAAAGCTTCTGGAGGAGTTACCCATAATTTTACAATGAGCAAACCTTTGGTGGTGATAGCCAAAGCTTCTGGAGGGGATATCCAGAATTTTACAAATTTTAAAAGTGAACAAGTCTTCGGTGGTGATAGTTGAAGCCTCTGGTGGAAATATCCAGGGTTTTATAATTTTGAAAAATGAGAAATCTTCTTCTGGGGGAGTTACCCAGAATTTTATTCAACATGTGCATCTACATCAATAAGCATTTGCATCAATCTAAGTTATATGAATCTGCTTCAAGAAAATTTGCATTAAATCAAGTCATTTACATTTGCATCAAAGACATTTGCACCAGTCTAAGTCATTTGCATCTACATCAAGAAGCTTTTGCATCAACTAAAGACATTTGCATTTGCATCATGAAGCATTTGCATCATCTCTTAAATCTTTCAGGTATAATCGAACTCGTTTTGCTTCTCAAATGAGTCGAGCCCCGAGACCACCGTCGAGGTACTTTCTTTTATTTTGAACTCGCCGAACCCATAATTTTAACACGTTTTTAAAAAAATGAACAAGTCTTTGGTAGTGACAACTGAAGCTTCTGGAGGAGATACCCAGAATTTTACAAATTTTAAGCAGTGAGAAAATCTTCGGTAGTGATAGTTGAAGCCTCTGTGGAGATATCCAGAGTTTTAAAATCCTTTGAAAAGGTAGAAAGTCTTCGGTGGTGATAGCTGAAGCTTCTAGAGGTGATACCCAGAATTTTTACAAATTTTAAACAGTGAGAAAGTCTTCGATGGTGACAGCTGAAGCTTCTAGAGGAGATACCCAGAATTTTATAAATTTTAAACAGTGAGAAAATCTTTGGTAGTGATAGCCGAAGCCTCTGTGGAGATATCCAGAGTTTAAAATTTTTTGAAAAGGGAGAAAGTCTTCGATTGCGATAGCTGAAGCCTCTTTGGAGATATCCAGAGTTTTAAAATCCTTTGAAAAGGTAGAAAGTCTTCGGTGGTGATAGCTGAAGCTTCTGAGGAGATACCCAACATTTTTTACAAATTTTAAACAGTGAGAAAGTCTTCGGTGGTGACAGCTGAAGCTTCTGGAGGAAATACCCAAAATTTTATAAATTTTAAACAGTGAGAAAATCTTCAGTAGTGATAGCCGAAGCCTCTGTGGAGATATCCAGAGTTTAAAATTTTTTGAAAAAAGAGAAAGTCTTCGGTTGTGATAGCTGAAGCCTCTGTGGAGATATCCAGAGTTTTAAAATCCTTTGAAAAGGTAGAAAGTCTTTGGTGGTGATAGCCAAAGCCTCTGGTGGAGATATTCAGAGTTTTACAGTTTTAAAAATGAGCAAGACTTTGGTGGTGATAGCCGAAGCTTCTGGAGGAGATACCCAGAATTTTAAACACAGTTGAGAACAAGACAGGTTAAGACCCCGAGACTATCGTCGAGGTCATTTCTTTTCTTGCAAATCGAATTCGTTTTCTTAAGACGGGTCGAGCCTTGATTAGTCAGGGAATTTAATTTAAAGACAAAATCTTCAGTTTACAGCTTTTTCAAAAAAAAAATTGAAAAAAGAAAAAAGGAAAAAAAATGAAAAAAAAATGAGAAAAATTGAAAAATGAAAAATGAAAAATGAAAAATGAAAAAAGAAAAAAGAAACCCCTTTTCCCTTTTCTTCACATGTGATTTCACTGACCGTACAAAATTAGTGTTTGTTTATCTTTGCCTGATTCCTGATTCTCAGCAATAGCCAAAGAGGGATAGCTGTATGCACCTAATTTTGTTCAAACCACTAAAACAGGTATGTTTTCTTCCTAAATTGAGATTTCAAAAATGTAAAAAGATGTTTTTCATCCTGCAGGTGGTACTCCAAGACTTAGTTTAAGAGGGCGAGCATAAAAAGTCAAACTTAAAAAAGTCAACCACGAAAAAAAGTCAACCCCGAAAAAGTCAACCCCAAAAAGTCAACTACTAAAAAAGTCAACCCACTTTCAAAATCAAGGTTTGAAGTTCAATTGAAAAATGGCGAAAGAATTTTGATAATCCGAGGTCTACATTGAAAGATATGGAGTTCGGAAGTTGGGATTTGGAGATTCAGTAGAAAGAAAACCCTAATCCGAGAAATTTGGGGAAAAGTGCTTAAACGATCGAATTGGTCAAAGTTGATGGTTCCAAATGAAAGATAAGCACTGACTGCGGGTAATGGAGAAGCCACCTGAAAGCAAAACCGAAAGAAAAGTCAATCCAGGAGAAAACCGAGAATTAGGGTTTTTGGTGGATTTCAGTGAAATCGGGAAGAATCACAGAAATGGCCCGACTTGGTAAGACTAAAGCCCCCGATGGATAAGGGATGATTAAAAAGGGATAGCCCAAGGCTCAGCTTGAAGAAAATCTGAAAATCGGACTTGTTTTGAGCAAAACCAGGTTTCGAAGGCAAAAGGGCAAAATTGGAAAATTTGGGAAAAATAGCAAATGGACTCCGAAAATTCTAAAAATTTGAAAATCTCATTCTTAAATCATTTGAAAGAGATTGGCAAAAGAAAATCTTGATTCGGAGTTCGTTTGCAAAATGGCCAAATCTCAAGCTTCTTATGTAGTAATTCAAGAAAGAAAATCCCGAAAAAATAGCAAATGAGCTCCAAATATTTTGAAATTTTTTAAATCTCATTTTTTTAATTATTTGGAAGAGATTGCCGAAAGAAAATCTTGATTCGGAGTTCGTTTGCAAAATGGCCAAATCCCTGGCCTCCTATTCAATAATTCAAGAAGATAAATCCCGGAAAAATAGAAAATGGACTCCAAAAATTCTGACATTTTGCAAATATCATTTTTAAATTATTTGGAATATATTGGTGAAAGAAAATCTTGATTCGGAGTTCGTTTGCAAAATGGCTAAATCCCGGGCCTCCTATGTAGTAATTCAACTAGAAAAATCCCGAAAAAAATACCAAATTAGTTCCAAAAATTATGAAAACTTCCAGATCACACTTTTAAATTATTTGGAAGAGATTGGTGTAGAAAAATCTTGATTTGGAGCTCGTTTAAAAAATGGTAAAATGTGGGGGCATAAAAGGGCATTTTTGGAAAACAAATCCAAATAAATAACAAACGGACTCGGAAAATTTTGAAAACTTCCAGAATTCAATATTTTATTATTTTAAAAGTACTAAAAAAATAAATTTTGAATTTGGAGTCCGTTTGACATTTATTTGCATCCGGAGGGCAAAACGATCATTTCACCCAAGCAACCGAGAAGGGCTTCTTTTGGCCTTTCAAAAAATCAGACTTGGGCTGGAAAAGAGAGTGCTGGCCTGCCAAGGCCCAAAGGAAGGAGGAAGCTTCTGATTTTTCAATCAAATGGCCAAGGATTAAGAGTTAGTTAGAGATTCCTTTTGATCAAGCCATTGTGATTAAGCCACATAGGCCAAGGGAGAGTGTCAACATTATTCTTGAATAGCTGTAATTATGGACAGCTGATATGCTAATCTAAGGGTAATAATTTCATGATTTTTCACCTTGAATTACTAGCCATTGGATGGGAAGTTGGTTGGAACCAAAATGACAACATGCTAGCTCATTTTAGAGGGGTTCGGCCAGCACTATGGAGGGAGCAGAATTTATTTTTTCACACTTGATTTTTTCTGATTTCTCTTAGTTTTTCTTAGTTTTTCTCTCCTTGGTTGAAAGCAAAAAGAAAAAGTTTAGAAAAGAAAGGAAAGTTTGAAGAGATAAATCTTGAAATATAGCTTCTTGAGGTTGCTCTTGAACACCAACTCTTGCACTTTCTTGATTTTCCATTCTTGTTTTTGCTATTTTGGTTACTATTTGGTGAGTTTTCTTTTTAAATAAATGTTTTTTTTTATATATTCATTTTAAGTTCTTTCTTCATCTTTTTCTTAAACAAAGTTTTCTTACAATTTTTTTTAATTTTCCTCACCATGGCCGAATGGCCTACATTTTATTATTGATGCAGTTTTTTGCTTTAATTTATCATGTTATTCATGTTATTTTATTTAATCTTGATGTTTTAAGTGTTAGTCTACTTCATATACTTGAGTCATATTTTAATTTGGTTTGCTTTATTTGTTGCCATTTATGATTTAAATATCATGTTCTTGCATTTTTAATTTTCTGTTTTCATAATGTTTAAATTTGTTGATGTTTTATATTTAGTATATCAAGTGTTTGTGAAAATGTTTGTGAGTATCTCTACTTATGTTTGCATGATTTGAGTGTTATAGTTGAGCATGTTAGTATATCAAGTGTTTGTGAAAATGCTTGTGAGTATCTCTACCTTATGTTTGCATGATTTGAGTGTTATAGTTGAGCATGTTAGTATATCAAGTGTTTGTGAAAATGCTTGTGAGTATCTCTACTTTGTGTTTGCATGATTTGAGTGTTATATTTTAGTTGAGCATGTTAGCATATCAAGTGTTTGTGAAAATGCCATGCTTGTTGGAGCTTGAGGCCATTCGGCTACTCCATGTGTTTTGCATTGTGTGTTGCATTTTTGCCATGTTAGTTGATAAGTTTTGTATTTGCATGACATTTGATTGAGTATTTAGTTTAATTATACCAAGTGTTTGTGAAAATGTCATGCTTGTTCGAACTTGAGGCCATTCGGCAACTCCATGTGTTTTGCATTGTGTGTTGCATTTTTGCTATGTTAGTTGATAGGTTAGCATTTGCATGATATTTGGTTGAGTTTTTAGTTTAAGCATGCATTGTGTTTGTGAAAATGCCATGCATATTTTAGTTATTAGGTTTGGTTTATTTGCCATGCATGTTCATGCATTTTAGACCTAGGTTGCATTAAATGCCATGCAAGTTCATTTAGGTCTAGGTCACTATATGGATGCCATGCATTTTTTCATGACATTTAGGTTTAAACTCATGTATTTCATGCATCATATTTGCTGTAATGCTTCATGCATTTCATGTCCATGCCACTTGAATAATGACTTAGGCCAATTAATGGTTCAAAGTCATGCTATCTTGAGCACACTTGTGGAAAATTAAGTTTTGTCAAATTGATTATTCTACCTTTGTGATTTTTTTTTACTTAGCTAATTTTTATCTAATTTTCAAAAAGTCTTAGATACTGTTTGTGAGTTATTTTGTGAGTCTTAAATATTTTTACTTTGATTTTTAAATGATTTTATCAAAGGCAAAAATGTATTTTGGCAAAACAGTTTTTTTCACCCAGTACTCGTACTTTCCCGATTTTTCTGGGCATTCATCTTTAATCAGAAAATTAAACTGATTTTTTCCCGTGTAGTTTTACATGTCCTGAGTCTCCAGTATTGTTTTTAGAATTTTTTGAATTTTTAAAAATAGGGTAAAAAATCATGGCTTAAAACTGGACAACGGAGTCAGAATTGAATTTAAAGAAAAATCATTTTTCTGTTTTGGTTATATTACTTAGAGGGAGCTGATTAGGAAGTTTAGCTACTGACTTAGGGTAGTTTCTAAGCCTTTTTAAACTCTAAAAATGATTTTTTAAGTCTCGGGTTAAGGGTGGTCAAGTTCGGGATTTTAAATTTAGGAAACTAGGGCCATTTAAAAAAAGGTTTAACCCAGTTTTTTATTTTTAACCTAAGCTTTTCCAAATTGTTTTCAAACAATCACAAAGTATTTTGGTTTTAGAATATTTAATTTGACATATTTTCCTAAGGTAGCCGGATATCTTTTTAGATATACGGATTTCCTTAATTAAAGGAAAAAATACATTTTCATGCATTGCATTTTCCATATTCATGCATTTTATTAATATGTGATTTTCGCTATGATAATTTCTATGATATTGTTATGATTTTGAGTTATGTTATATTGTTTATTATATGATTTGGAATATTTCATGATATCCTATGCTTTTTATTTAATATTTTTTGTTATATTATTTAGCATATACTATGTTCATGCATTATTATTTTTATTTTTATTTCTATTTCCATGCATATTATATGATAGTATTATTTTATATTCTATGTCATTTAAATTATGTGCCATATCATTCATATTTGCCATGTCATTCAAATTATTTCATTTCATTGAGGATATATATTATGTCATTTAGGATATTTTATTTCATTTAGAATATATCATATGACTTAGGATATTGCATCTCATATAGAATATATTATGTTACCTAGGTCATTTCATTTCATTTAGAATATGTCATATAACTTAGGACATTTCATTTCATTTAGAATATGTCATATAACTTAGGACATTTCATTTCATTTAGAATATGATAAGGCATTTAAATTATATCATATCATTTAGGATGCATTATAATATTTAGATTATGCCATGTTATTTTATTTATATCATGCATATACATATTCATATCTTTTAAAATGTTTTCAAAAGGATAATGATTTTTCAATAAAAAAATAAAGATATTCCCGAGTTAAAATAATTCATGAGTTCTCTACCGGATTTGCTGGAGGGAATATCATCAATTATCATTAATAAAGGAATATCTTTCTTTCAAAAAACGAGAATGATTCGGAAAGTTTTTCAAATTAATAAAAATTTATATATTTTGCCACGTTTGTTGGGGAATATAGGAAAAATTTTGAATTTATAAATTCTGGATCATTTTCAATTAAAAATGGAATTATTTTTCTTTAAATTGGGAATTAACTTGAAATACTAAATTTAAAACCAACTTTACACCGAGATTTGAGATAACACACGATTAATAAGGTACCGTTTTATACGGGCGTTTTGGGGGTACTAATCCTTCCCCATACGTAATCGGGTCCCGAACCTGTTTCTTTGATTTCTCTGGTTTTAAACGCAGACTTCAAATTGGTTTTAAAAATGTTTTAATTAATTTTTAAAATATTTTATAAAACCGGTTTTAATAGGTGGCCGATCACACCTAGCTAAAAAAGATTGGTGGCGACTCCATGTCTTTTTCAAGGTCATTTTCAAAACCTTCATTTTCCTAGAGGAATTAAGTCGACTTTTTCTCAGTTTTTTTAATGTCACGCTTAACTAATAATAAAGTCTTGCGATGAGACTCGTTATTTTTTAGGTTGCGACAATGGTTGCACAACTTACAGATGCTACCTACAAACATAGGTGGGTCTTTTGATGTTTAACAACTTTGTATTCAAACTTTGACACTAACGTTTATCTTTGGATTATCTATAGCTTTTGTTTCAACATTTAGTTTAGTTATATAACTACCTAATGCTATGATGAATGGTTTCTGTATTTTTGTATATAACATATCTGAATCCTTATTTCAAACTTGTTTCTAAATTTAGCCCAGATGCATGTACCCCTTAGTTTACACTACTGCTTTTATGAGGCCTAGAAGACACATTCTTCTTGTTTTCATGATTAAGTTTTTGTTTTTTACCCTAAGCTTCCAATTTGAAGGTGGGGAACTTTTGATAATCTGTTTATATGCATGCTTATTGCTATTGCATCTTGTATGGCTTTCATCTTGATTCTAGAAATGCAATTTATGTTGATTGTTGATTGTGTGTTTAACTGTAAATGTAGGTTGTGGCAAGAGCAAGTGCATCAGTTTTTTAGTTTAGAGTTGGGGGAGCGGTTGTGGTCTCAAATAATGCAGCTCAAGGTATGTGATGGATGTGTGTAGGTAAAGTTTGGACAAGAATTATTGATTTCAAATTACACATTACTGTTTTTCTTGAGTCTTTTGTAATATTTGCTCCAAGTCTTATATTATGGTTCTTCACCTGGAGATGAGATAAAGTTTATTTGAGTTATTGATCTTTAGTATTAGACTATTAGTGATTTTAGTCTTGTAGCTAGTCTTATCTAGTAAGGTTTTCTAGGAAAGTTAAAATGAAAAACTACTGCCTGCATTTCTTTCCCAATAAGTTTAATCACATGTCTGTACTTTTTTCATGTTGTGATTATGAAAAGAATGAAATTTTACAATGAAATGTTTATTATCTTATATATCTGTTGTTCCCTAGTCCCATTAGATTAATAGTTTGTTTAAAAACCTTGCTTCACTTATTATGTATTTGAGTATTCAGAATATCTTCTTTGAACTGGAAATTTTGGCTTAATTGCAGATGTTTATTGTGGTTAGCTTCCCTCGAAATGTTGATATGCAATTTATATTGTTTAAGCTTAAAAGTGATGATTTGATTTCTTATAAACTTCACATGCAGGAGCGCAGGAAAGCTTCATTCTTTACATGTGCAGAGTTAGATATGGTCTTGTCTGAAATGGAAAAGTTTGCATGGATGCTGTAGCAAACTTTGCTCGAGATAAGAACTACTGCTCTGTGCCTTACAGAAGTTTTTAGTGTTCCAGAACTTTGATGGAATCATTTCTTATTAGTTTAAGAATCTTTTCCGATATTCTCCAGATCAAAGAGTCCCTAGATAGATCTTTGTACATGTACGAAAAGTCTCAGGGTTGTGAAGGAGTATGTCTCTACATATGCTATACAAATGGTTCTGAGGATTGGGATTTTTTAACATGTTTAACATGCAATGCAAGGACTGGTAAGGTATTTATTTGGTGTTAAAAGGTTTCCCCCCAATTCGTCATCTCTGGTAAGGTTTTTTTTATGTCTATAGTTCTATTTGCCTCCTTATTTTGCATACTCAATTTCTACCCTCTTCAATTTTTTAGCATCACTTCCTGTTCATCTCGTCCTTTTGGTATCTTTTCCATGAATAGCTACCATTTGCAGTGCGTATGATATAGAAATCATGCTGAAGAAGTGTATGTATGCTCATATTGTCAATTTCTTGTGGGTGGATTAATACCCTATGTTACTCGGACTCGGACGTGAGTGTCGGATTCGGGTATGTGTTCGACACGAGTATGCTCAATATTTTCTAATTTTTTTCATATATTTGGAGGATCGTGCCCTTGTACCCATGTCCGAATATGTGTCGAACATAGATGTCAGATCCGGGTATTTTAAGGCAAATGAAGAGTCATGGAACATAGTTAATACCTCATAATGGAGGTGGTGTCTTGGTATGCATTTTAATTTGTTTGAATTGTCTTTTAGTAGAAGCTCGTATATCTATTAACAGCTTCCCTTGCTTGGCACATAGACATAATGCCAAGTATTCGGACTTAAAGCTTCTCTCTGAACTTGTATCTATTGATGAAAACTTTTGTGTAAGGTTATATAAGTGACTATTTAAATGCTATTTTGTAGTATCCAGTATAAAATGTGTGATTAATTTTTAATATGTTTTAATCTAATAAATTTAATATAAATTAATCTACATAAAATGTTTAATATGGAGTAATAATTATATATACATTAAAATTAAATAATGAATAATAGCTACTTATATAATTATTTATATCTTTTAAGAAAAATTAGTATTACTTTAAAGGCACAATAAATAAATCTATATAACTTTTTAAGAAAAAAAATTCTCTGTACGTTATAATCAATTATAATGAATCTTAAAAATAATGTATTATATATGTCTTTTTTAGAATATTATGATTAGCCTATAAATAAGATGTGTGCATCATCTTATTTTTCACACAACTAATTAAAGGAAAAGTTTACATGAATGGGAGAATAACTTTTTCTTCTCTCATATTTTTTTCAAGCATTTTTCTTTCATTGTTGTAGTCAAATTTTCATTCAAAGGTATATTTGGTTATTTGTATTACAAGATATTTAGATGGTTTGGGCATCAAATTTTTTTTTTCTTCAAATTGAATATCTTTTCTGTCAAAATTGCTTCATATTTATCTAGATACCTTTATCTTTGTGCTATTCTTGTGATTCTTTACTACAAATTGTTTGATGATTTGGCATATTTTTATTTATTTAATTTTCTAATTTTGAGCATTTTAATAGCAAAACGTCTTGATAATCTATGCAACTATTTCCTTTAGAATGGGTAGACTTGATGACAATCTCAAAGTTGATTTTTCCATTACAACTATTTGGATGATTTATGTGTTATGAAGTCAATTTTTTAACATAATTCTCTTTTTCTTCTTTATTCCTTTTTTTTTCTTGAAACATTTAAATGTTACCTAACATTTTATTGAATTTCATTTTAAATGATGCATCTTATTAATTGATAGAGTATATATATTTCTATTTTTTAAAATGATTTTCGTTTTCCAATAAAAATTTATTATTCATAAAAAAAAAATAAAGATTGAATAATGTAGTCATGAGTCAATGAGCATAAAATATTATTTCATTTTATTGTTATTTCATCATATATATTATATTACAAGATATAAAGTTATTCATATGGTATGCTACATGGATGTTTATATGAAAACTTTATTTTTATGACATGTAAGATAATGTAAAAATGCTAGCTATTTATTAAATAAATCTTTTCAATCAATTATTCAATTATAAAATCTTTTAAAATCCAAACTTCCAAAAATTAAGATTATCCAAATCTTTCAATCCCTATATATATCCTGATTTAAACTAGACAAAAATAAAAAAAAAATCTCTCAGCTTCTGTATATACTTTATCCTAAAGAATCCTAAAGAATTTGCTTCCTCTTACTCCTTCCATAATGTTATGGTGTTAAATAATAAGTGGTGAACCTCCCATCCTCTTATAGAATGCCATATCAAATCATATATATATATATATATATATATATATATATATAATATAACAATGTACATACTTACTTGACAAAGTTGCTTACATAGATGCTGACATGGGCATCTTCTTTACATGACACGTGGGATAAGCCTAAGTAAAATTATATTTATCAACTCATTAAATCTCAAAATTTGAAAATAAAATCTAACATTATCAACTTTCTATTATTTTTAATAATAAGTGTTGGTTTCATTTTGAACTATATCTTTTTTACTGATTTTTTTACAACAAGTCTTGATTTTTAAATTTTCATGTGTTAGTTATACGTTATCAAATTTATTTTAACCAGTTTAAATTTAAAATTTAAAATAATTAAATAAATGACATGTAAAATAATGTTTAAAATACATATGATTAGATTAGAAAACTATATTTAATATCAAAATCTATCTAAAAATTATGAATTCAAACATATATATTTACAATTTATCTTTATTTTTTGAATTTAACCACATAATATATATGCATAATAAATTTGTGGCGAAAGAGAAAAAAAGGATTTAAGGAGATAAGATTATGAATATATTATTTTCAAGTTAAAAATTTTCAAAAAAAAATTACTTTTATATTTTTTTTATATTTCTTAAAATTTTAATTTTTCAAATTCAAACGCATAAATATCATTTACTCATTACATTTTTTAAAATTCAAAAGATATTAAGATAAATAAAATTTTTGAGACTAAATGAAATATCCAGTATAGATTAATCATATTTATCAAAAGATAAATTCAATTATAATTATTTCTCAAAATCATTATATTTCATACTCATAGAAATTCAAATAGGTATATTTTTACACATCCAAATAGATGCGTTTCCTAATCAAACGATGATATAGAGGGGGAAAAAAAGAGGGACGACCATCAGAGGGTTGATGCATTGGAGATTGGATCATTGGCTTGGTGGCGTCTAGACCTGCTCAAGGGCCGTGCTACCCGTCCAAACCTGAAAGCCCGCTCATATTTTGAAGGGTTTGGACAGAAATTTTAAGCTCGAAATATGGGTTTGGGCAAAAAAATGAGGCCCATTTAGAAAATGGGTCAGGCCTTGGCTCTAACAATTAAGGCCCGAGCCTGGCCCGACCCAGCCCATTTTCATTTATATAATATATTATTTTTATATTTTATATATTATGTAATTTATATCATATAAAAAATATATATAATATTATAGTGTAAACATTTAACAATATGCTAAGTTATTCATGTTTTAGAACTTAATAAAAAGAAAAAAGAGATAAATTTACTAAAATTAAATAATAAAAAATATTTGTCTAATTTTTTTTCAATATATATATATATATTGACGGGCCTAAACGGGCTTGGACTACCCATTTATAAATATGGGCGGGCTTGATCAGAATTTGAAGTCTATATTTCGGGCCGGACTGGACTCGAAGAAGTATATATGATGTTGATACCATACCTAAACTCTGTCCGGCCCATAAGCACCTCTAGGGACGACACTAGATCAGCTCGGTTGAAGGAGTGAAGAAGAAGAGTAGAAAAAAAGAATGACGTATTGTTTTTTATGGATAAATTTAAGTTTTGTTGGGATGTAACTTCTTGCTGTGATGCAATTTAATTATCTTAAATTTTACATTATTGTTTATTTACTTATATTATTTTATCTTTTGACATTATTTTTATTCAATTTTTTCACTCATTTCACAATTGATATTTTCATTTTTTTTAATTTTTTTATCAAGATAGTAATTTATTAAAAGATTGTCAATATTTCTTTTATTATTTAATTGGTCATTAAATAATAAATTTTTATATTCTTATTATAAAAAATATATTATATGTATGTTCATTTTTTTTTCTTTTTGGTACATATCTAATATCTCTTAATCTTTTTCACATTTTTTCTTCAAAATTTTGCTCATGATCATAATAGTAAAGTTTTTATATTTTTATATATTTAAAATAAAAACTTAGATATAATTGTGAAAAAATATTAATTTTTATGTGTGAACACATATTTAAATAAGTAAAACTAACTCATGCATGGCATGGAAGGAAACTCATCGAGTGGAGGTAGCTAGATATACCGACATCGTCACACCTGATTACTTGACATAGAGGGAATTGAGGGTTAATGATAGGTTGTTGACATCAGATGGGGAAGAAGTTCAGCATTTGAGTTCGCCGCCTAAAGAAGCACCATCGGAGTTAGAAATCGCAAGGGCAAAATTTGAAAAAGAAAAGGCCCAAATGAGCAAGGAAATTGCCCGATTGCAAGAAGAGCTTGAGAATATAAAAAATAGGGAGTCAACCCGAGAAAGAGAAAAGGAAAAGATCAAGAGAGAAAGGGACACTGCTAAAAGCGATCTTCAGGAATTACACTTGGAGAACAAGAGGTACCGTTTCGAGCTCAGGTTCGAGGGGACTCTCAAGACTTCCGGGGAATGGGAACAAGAAGTCAAAAACCTCAAGAAGGAGAAGAACTATTGGGCAGAAAAAGCAAAACATGAGGAAGCCCGAGCTAATCAACTGGAGAGACAAGCCAAGGAAAGCTTACATGGTGATGCTTCTGCTGACATGTCAAAGGGTCGTGAACAAGTAGGGGTCAGATGGAAGAGCAAGGCAGTCAAAAGAGGACAGTGAAAAAAGGTTCAAGATCCGAGGGAGTTACTATATGACCAGTATTTTATAATAGCATTTTCTAGGAGAGACAGATTATCATATTGTCTTAAGCACTGATCTTTTCTTTGATGTATTTAGTTCCAAGAAATCAATGAAAGACCGTTTGGTTGGAATTATCCCGGGGCCAATACTTTTAAATGCATTCATCATTCATTTGTTCTTTCTTTTATATATTTTATTTGTTCATTCATTTATATTCATAATCTTTCATTCATTTATTTCTTATAAATTGTTCATAGATTTAGTCATTTATTTATTTGTCCATTCATTTATTCTTTATAATTAGTCATTCAGGTTCATACACTTAGTCATTTACTTATTTGTTCATTTATTAACATTTAGTCATTTATTCATTCATTTTTATAAAATAAAATAAAAAATGTGTCAATAATTTCTAATCCATGGTTTTTAAAACTAAAGGTACAATTGGTCGCACTCAGAAAGAACCAGATTTTCGACACCCTTACAATACTCGATCTCAAGCAAGAGCTATAGAGAACGATCAGCTTGCTAGAATTGAAAGGATGGAAAGAATTCAAAAAGAACTGCAGGAACAGTTAGCTAAGTCTCAAGAGGAGTCACAGGAACAAATGACCAAACTCATGGAGATGATTAATACTATGATGAGGCAGAAGTGGCCAGGAGAAAATTCAGTTACGGGAATGGGGGCAGTGAACCAGGAAGACCGACCAGAGATGGTACAGAAGAATGGTCAGAAATCCCAGCCTGTGGGAAATGAACTTCCGACTGTGGCAACATCCTATATTTACATTTAACCAGCGGCCGAAGCACAAAATTTTGGTCCTAAAAGGGGTAATATTGGGGTTGATCCAATTGATGTGGAAGTTCCAGACTTTGAAGAAATGGCTGAAAAGGAAAGGGCAAAGATGACTGAAATGAAGAGGGTTGAAACTGCAGAATCTCAGAAAAAATATCAGCTGCTGGAGGAATGGTTAAGAACAATTGAAGGGGTAGAATTATTTGGCAGTCTGGATGCCAAAGAGATGAGCTTAGTACACGACCTAGTAATTCCCCCAAAGTTCAAAGTACCAGACTTTGAAAAGTATAATGGGACTACCAACCCATCAGCACATCTGACCATGTACTGCAGAAGTATGACGGGGCATGATGATAATGAGAAACTGCTTATCCATTATTTCCAAGGTAGCTTGACAAGGTCAGCAACCGGATGGTACAATTAACTGAGTCGTACCAAGATTCGTTCATGGACGAATTTAGCCAGGGCTTTCATGGAATATTATAAGCATGTGTCTGACATGGTACCTGATAGGCTGTCGCTACAGAATATGGAAAAAAGGTCCAATGAGAGCTTCAAAGAATACTCACAAAGGTGGAGGGATCTGGCCACACAAGTGCAACCCCCTTTAACTAGCAAAAAAACCACAGTGCTTTTCACCAACACCTTGAAAGCACCCTATTATGATAAATTGGTGGGGAGTGCCACCAAGGACTTTGCAGATATGGTGATATCTGGGGAGATGATAGAGTCCGTTATTAAGAACGGGAAAACGGAAGGGGGTGATTCTGCTACCCCGAAGAGAGTTTTTCCTGCAAAGAAGAAGGAGGAGACACATGCAGTCAGTTTCAATCAATACCCCCTATACATCTCCTACACCATACACACCTCCCAGGCCTTATACTCCTACCACATCTTATGCACCTTCGACACCTTACACACCTTTCCCGAGGTATAATCCTTACTACCCCAATGTGAACCACCTTGCCCAAAATCCATTCACCTATACCAATATACCACAATAGCCATTCCCAACTAGTATATCCCCACAAATAACCCTTCCTCGAAATACTGTCCCAAACACTCAAAGTCTCGCACGCAATGACCAACGTTCACCAAGGAACGATCAAAAACCCCAATTTGATCCGATTCCTACCACCTATGGTGAGCTATATCCTAAATTATTGCAGGGTCAACTTGTTGCACCCGTGTACCTCAAACCTCTGACACCTCCATATCCAAGGTGGTACAACGCAAACACTAATTGCGCATACCACGCAGAAATTCAAGGACATTCAACTGAAAATTGCCTAGCCTTTAAAAAGAAAGTCCAAAGCCTGATCAATGCCGGAGTTGTGAAGTTTGGGGCAAAGAATGGGCCGAATGTAGCGGGAAACCCATTGCCCAATCATGCTATTGCAATATTGACCGGGGAAGTCAGAAGATTAAAAAGGGATGTCAGGGAAGTCAAGACTCCGATGTTGACAGTATGGGTTGAGATGGTCAAGGCAGGAATGGTGGGAGATGCAGACAGTCTAAAAATGGTTGCAAATAGGGTGCAGAATTGGTGCCCGTTTCATAAATGTGTAGGTCATGTCATACAGGACTGCGGAGACTTTCTGGTTAAAGTCCAAAGGATGATGGATAATGGGGAGGCCCAGTTTTACGAAGAGACAAAGGAGAAAATAGAAGTTATTGATAATGCAGCTGGCTACGGGATAGGAAGACCCTTGATCATCTATTATGATGAACCAGAGGAGAAAGTTATACCAGTCGTTGAGGAAAGTGCACCTAAGTTAATCGTTGATTTGCCTGTTTCTTTTTCATACAAGGAAAACAAAGCTGCACCATGGAAATACGACTGCAGCATGGTTATGCCTGGGTCTTCGAGTCAGCAAGATATCACAGGTGTGGGGCATTTAACACGAAGCGGAAGGTGTTATGCTCCTGAGGCTGCTGAACAGGGGTTAACAGGGAAAGACAGAGGAGCAGATAAAGGGAAGAAAGTAGTTGAAACAATCCATATTGAGATGGATTTGTCAAAAGAAGCAGAGAGGGGATCAACCTCGGCAAACAAGATAAAGGAGTCGGTAAACGAGAAGGAGGCCTGCGAGTTCTTAAAATTTATAAAGCACAGTGAGTATAGCGTGGTTGAACAACTGCAACGTCAACCAGCTAGAATTTCAATCTTATCTTTGCTTTTGAATTCAGAGCCATACAGAAATGCCCTGTTAAGAGTGTTGAATCAGGCATACGTGGCTAACAACATATCAGCAGAAAGGCTAGACAGGCTGGTAGGAAACATTGCAGCGGACGACCATATATTTTTCAGTTATGATGAAATACCACCTAATGGTATTGGGTCCACAAAGGCTCTTCACATAACAACTACCTTCAAGGGGCATATACTACCAAGGGTGCTTCTGGACAATGGTACTTCATTAAATGTAATGCCCTTGGCAACCCTGTCTAAGTTGCCAGTGGACATGTCTTATATGTTACCAAATTGCACAGTAGTCAGGGCTTTCGATGGTATAAGGAGAGAGGTAATGGGAACTATTGAGGTTCCTTTGGAGATAGGCCCATGCACTTATACGGCGAACTTCCAGGTCATGGATATTAATCCGTCTTATAATTGCTTGTTGGGAAGGCCATGGATATATTCAGCTGGGGCTGTACCCTCGTCTCTCCACCAAAAGTTGAAATTTGTGATGGATGGCCGTTTGATCACTGTATCAAGAGAATAAGACATAATAGCCTCCGCATCTACTGAATCTCCTTATGTTGAACCCAATGAAGATGTCGTAGAATGTTCTTTTTGGTCTCTGGAATTCGTAAATGCGGTTTTCGTCGCTGAATGACGAAAATTTCCAAAGCCAAGGTTGTCCAAGAACACAAGGCTGGGAGTAAGAACCACAGTGGGAAAAGGCTGCAGGGCTGGAAAAGGTTTGGGGAAATATCTTCAAGGGATGGCTCGAGCAGTGGAAGCAGTGGGAAAGAAAGATCGGTTTGGCTTAGGGTACTTTCGAAGGCCCATGAGAAGAGAAAACAGGTTGAAAGGAACAGACAAAGAAGAATGGCCCGTCTCACGGGTATGGATATTGAATGGGAACCCATGACTTTCCCACCATTCCTTCACAGCTTCCGCTCTGCTGGTTTTCTATTCGGGGAAAAGAATTCAGAGGATGTACTTGTAATGATCGAGCAAGCTTTTGAAAAATTCCATATGGATAAAAGGGGGCAGATTCAGGATATGGTGATTTGCATGACCGAGAAAGAAGGGATGGAAAGTGACAGTGCGAACTGGATGGTGCGACCTTGTCTACCAGGATATAGATGATAACTCGTATAATTATATAGTTCTTAGTTATGTTTTATTATTGTTTTGTGTCAAATACGAGTTATTATTGTTTAGTCTAATTGTGTTTATGATCTTTTATATTTTTATGTAATTTGGTGTTTTTCACAAGTTTCTTTGAGTGATTTCAGATTACTAGAATTAAGGGCAAATCCAGTTCAGTTCCAGTTCCGACACCGTTTACCATATCAGCTATATCTCGAGTTTCACTGAAGCAATAAGGCTGAAAGTTGTAGCCGTGCAAAGCTAAGAGGCATATCTATCTTTTTCATGTTTTACACTTCTTGAAACGAAGTCGTTTTCCCTAGTGAAATCGACCATCAAGTTGGCTGATGTGCAATGACGTCTGTGCTGACCTGTTTTCGTATTTTGCCCATATCTTCTTATCCACATCAGCAAATGAGCTGATTCCAACGGCTATGGATCCGTAACTGATAGGGGTATATTTTTATAGAAGACAATTTTATCAGATCGAGCCTCCAACATTGACAAAATCGACCATCAAGCTGGCTGATCAGAATTGTCATACAATATGACGAAAATTGTTAGAAAAATGCACCCACCTATTATACCTACCTTTGAAATTTGTAAAGCTTGTCTCTTGTCATTTAGCCCTCCAAAATGTGTATAAATAGAGGGCCTTGGATGAGTATTGGGAGACATTATACATTGGTAGGATATTAGCCATTGTAATAAAATTCTCTAAGTTTTCTTTTTCTTTCCTTTCTCTAGTTTTCTTTTTCTTTATTTACTTATGCTTCTTACATTTCTTTTCATTTTATTCATATCTAGTATGTGTTGCTAATCATATTGTTGAGGTGATGAGGTGAAGCTCTTGGTAAATGCTAAGGTTAGTCTCTTAAACATGAGCTAAAATGAATCATCATTTATAAACACTAGTATAGATAATATTTTCTTTTGGTTTAAAATCATACTTACAAAGTAGGGATCTTGATTCATTATTGACAAGGAAAATGGCACAGTAAATGCTTGGTTTCATAACCTTGATTTGTTGTAGACATATACCTTGGCATAAGGAATGCTTGGACTCTTTTTATGAGTTTTGAGGACACCAAATGAACATAATATCATATGCTATGGATGTTGGACAATTTGGACTGAATTGCTAAACCTTCCGATTGGAACCTCCCTTATGTGTGGATTTCAATTGTGTAATAAAACAAGATTAATCTTAGCATAACACCAAGAGTGGATTCTCTAACCTCAACATCTTTTCTTATTGTTGATTCTTTAATATCTTGTTTACTTTCTTTTTCTTATATATTTATAAACTTATACTTACTAATACGCTTCCCTGTGGTTCGACCTCGGACACCCGAGAATTTATTACTTGAACATAACCTGCACTTGGGTTTACAACTCTTAATTGAGTCACCATCAAGTTTTTGGCGCCGTTGCCGGGGAGGCAATGCTAAGTATATAAGTTTATAAGTATATTTATTTTTATTGGCTGGTTATACCGCCTAATTTGTATATTAACTTTGTTTTATTGGCTGGTTATACCGCCTAATTTAGTATATATATTTTTATTGGCTGGTTATACCGCCTAATTTTCTATATATTTATATTTATATTGTAAAGTTTATATTTATATATTATCTATTTATTAACTTTGTTTTATGCTTGTTTGGCGACGTGATTTTAGATCTCGTCGTTTAGTTAGATTTTATTGTGAAACTTTTTCAGGTAATCTTTCTAATACAACTCCTACCATGGCTGACAATGAAAGTGTTCATGCTGAAGATGAGAACAGACAAGTACGCACCATGCGTGACTACTTGCAACCAACTCGAAGCTCATCACCCTGTTGTTTTATTTTTCCTCTCAATGCAAACAACTTTCGTTTTAAACCAGGTATGATAGCTTTGCTTCCAAATTTCCATGGGTTAGAATCGGAAAGTGCTTACTCGTTTCTAAAAGACTTCGAAGATGTATGTGTCACCTTTAATGACCAACAATGTACAAATGAAATTGTCAAGCTAAAATTATTTCCTTTTTCTTTAAAAGATAAAGAAAAAATTTGGCTTCATAATTTAAAACCAAGGTCAATTGGCACATGGCAAGAATTACAAACTGAGTTTCTAAAGAAATTTTTCCCAGCACATAAAACTACTGCTTTGAAAAGACAGATTCAAAATTTCAATCAAAATCAAAATGAAGCATTTTTTCAGTGCTGGGGGCGTTTTAAAGATTTGTTAAGTTCTTGTCCACATCATGGTTTTGAAAAATGGCGTCTTATTAGTTTCTTTTATGAAAGTTTAACTCCCGAAACTAAACAATTTGTTGAAACAATGTGTAACGGTGAGTTTCTAGAAAAAGAACCTGAAGAAGCCTTTGACTACCTAGACCATTTGGCAGATAACTCTCAAGCCTGACACACAGATAATTCCTCTGAAAGTTCCAATAGATCTAATCTTGTTTCTAACAGAGGTAAATATCATTTTAGTCAAGAAGATGAGATAAAAGCTAAAGTAGCTAATTTGGCTAGAAAGATTGAAGCCATGGAACTTAGAGAAGTAAAAGAAGTCAAAACGGTTAAAAATGAAGAAAGTTGTGGAATTTGTGAAATCATGGGACACCCCACTTCTGAATGTCCAAACATTCCCATTCTTAAAGAAGCGTTGCATCATCAAGTAAATTCCATAAACACATTTAAAAAGCCTTTTCCTTCTCCTTACTCTGAAACGTATAACCTGGAATGGAGAAATCATCCCAACTTCAGTTGGCGGAATAATAATCATGTTCAGGTACCACAATCTCAAAAGTCGGGCAACACTTTTTCCTATCAACCTTCACGTGTACATACCTTGGAAGAGACATTGCAAGCATTCATGCAAACACAAGCAAATGTGAATAACCGGACTTCACAGGACATCAATGAGATCAAAAACACCTTGTCCACATTGACAGCTTCATTACGCACTCAAGAAAAAGGTAAGTTTCCTGCTCAACCTCAGCCTAACCCTTCTACTCAATGTCTTGTTTCTTGCTCCAATGAAACTCAACAGGAAAATGCCAGTTCTATCACAACTCTTCGAAGTGGAAAGGCAATTGACAAAAAGATTCCATCAAAAGACCAAGATCCTCCTTCCCCTCCGAAAAGTATTGGTAAGGATGATGGTAAGTCTGAACTTCTTGAAAATTTGGACAAAGAAAAAGGTATGCATCCTGCTCCTTTTCCTCAAAGGTTGCAAACAATAAAGAATTTGAATCAAAATGTAGAAATTTATGAACTTTTCAAACAAGTTAAGATTAACATTCCTTTATTGGATGCAATCAAACAAGTTCCATCTTATGCTAAATTTTTGAAGGACATGTGCACAGTTAAAAGGAAACATAATGTACAAAAGAAAGCATTTCTGACGGAAAGTGTGAGCTCAATCATTCAGCACCTTACTCCACCAAAATTCAAAGATCCTGGATGTCCAACAATCTCATGCATCATTGGAAACACTAGAATAGAACATGCATTGCTTGATCTTGGTGCTAGTGTTAATCTTTTGCCTTTTTCTGTTTATCAACAGTTAGGTTTAGGTGAACTCAAGGAAACACCTGTTACACTTCAACTAGCTGATCGTTCTGTAAAAATTCCTCGAGGGATAGTTGAAGATGTTTTGGTTCAAATTGATAATTTTTACTTCCCTGTTGATTTTATTGTTTTGGACACACATCCTGTTTCAAATCCAAATGCTCAAATTCCTGTTATATTAGGCCGTCCATTTCTTGCAACTTCTAATGCTCTGATAAATTGCAGGAATGGTATGTTGAACATTTCTTTTGGAAATATGACTTTAGAATTAAATGTGTTCAACACTTGCAAGCAACCTGGTGATGGTTTAGAAGTACATGAAGTGGATTTCATTGAAGAACTTGTTCATGAACATCTCACCACTACCACATTCCATGATCCTTTAGAAGCTTATTTAATTGAATGTGAGTTTGATAATGCTTCAGAAATTTCACACACTGATTCTTTGTTAAATTTTTTTCAGGTTAAGCATTGTTGGAAACAAAAGTTTGAGGAACTTCCATCACTCACAAATGTCACAGTACCATCAACTATTGAACCACCCAAGCTGGATTTAAAACCATTGCCATCCGAGCTAAAATATTCCTTTTTGGGTGAGAATGAAACTTTTCCAGTCATAAATGAACTTGTGGAACTCAGAAATGATGCATATGAGAATTCTAAAATTCATAAAGAAAGAACTAAAGCCTTTCATGACAAGTTAATTTCAAGAAAAATATTTGATGTTGGGCAAAAAGTTCTACTTTATAATTCTAGACTTCACATATTCCCTGGTAAGTTGAGATCAAGATGGACTGGCCCATTTGTGGTTAAGCATGTGTATCATTATGGAGCAGTTGACATTGAGAATCCTAAAAATGGTAACGTATTCAAGGTAAATGGACAAAGACTCAAACTCTTTTTGGAAAATCATGTTACTCAAGAAAAGGTTGTTTTTCTTTCTGATCCTTGTTTTGAAAATAACTAGATGTAAATATACTTTTTTTTAACCCCGGTTAAATGGCGGATAACGGTACTCCGTGATTATTTAAGTCGGTTCCATCAGCTACCCACAAAACTGATATTGTATATAAATTTCTCTTTCAATTTCTCTTTCAATTTTTTTTTTTTTTTTAGGATGGATGATATTCTCAAAAGATTGCAGAAACGATTCCCTCATTTTCCTCGAAATATTTTACTGAAGCTTTACCAAGTTCGATTTGAAAGATTAAGAATGCTTATGCACAAAGGGATTCCTGAAGACATACGTTGGATAATTGAAGCCAAGGTACGTGAAGATGAATATCTTCCTGTTTTGCATTTACCAGGTACAGGTAGAAGCACTTTTGCAAAGAAGCGACGAGCAAAGCGCATGAGTTCAAATTGCCACAAATGTGCACGATGGACGTGTAACGGTAAATGTCGTTCTATTGGGATTCCGTCCTCTAATCGAGATGATAAAATTGAATTCATTAAGGATGGACTGAGTAAGGAGAATTTGGGTAATATCCAACTTTCTCTTGAGACGCATCCTAGTGGAGACATACAAAGAGAAATTCTTGATTTATGGCCGCAATTCCAAAGGGAATGGCAACATCTTGGGAATCTGATGTTAAAAGACCCTGTTTGCCAGCTTGTAAGAAAACTGGATGGGAACCATATCCTCGACTCATAGAAGGCGTTTAAGCCGTTTCTGGACGTAAAACCAGAGGAAGATGTGAGCCACAATCACAACTACAATAAATGACTTCTCAGCTTTTGGTTTGATTTGCAATAACTTCATTTCGGTTTAATTTACGATTTGTGTAATTATTCTCGTTTTTTTTTTTTTTTTTTTTTTGCATTGGTCTTTTACGGTTGCTTTTTCTTCTCTTTTTGATTTTCTTCCTGAAATCACGCAAAAATCTTTTGTTAGGTTAACATTTTCTTCTGACAGGTCAAATACACTTTCGGCGACATTATTACTCTTGTCTGATTCACTACTCGGTCCTCTATATATTACACCATGTACTCATTCTCTTTCAGGCACTCAAAAAAAAAATGGAAAGTACTTCGTCCCAGCACATTAAAAAAATTTGTGTCTTTGGAGGTGCTTATCCAGGGAAAAATAACATATTCGCTGATGAAGCCATAAGAGTTGGAGTAATACTTGCCCAACAAAAGATCCAGTTGATTTATGGAGGCGGTAGTACGGGTTTAATGGGAGCAGTCGCTACAGCAGCACACGCCGGAGGAAGTCCAGTTCTAGGAATCGTGCCAAAACTATTCACAGGTTTTTGTGGACCTACCGTGGGTAAGGAAATACAAGTCTGGAGTATCCCTGAACGGATGACAATCATGTACCATTCTGCCGATGCATTCATTGCTTTACCAGGAAGTCTGGGTACATTGGAAGAAATAGCTTGCGTGGCTTCTTGGTCATCTTTGGTCACAAATAAGAAACCCATTGGTTTGCTTAATATTAATGGTTATTTTAGTAATTTGCTTTCATACTTAGATAATGCTGTGGATAATGGATTCATGTTTTCAGAGGCAAAGAGAACCATAATTTCTGCTACAACCATTGAAGATTTACTCAAAAAGCTCCAAGCTTATGAGTATTTATCTGCTACGGTTGTTTCGCAAACGCTCGGAAAAAGAAAAAGAGATATGGACGAGCAAGGAGTGGATTGCACTTTGTCTTTGTGACATTATCTAACATTTTGTTTGTTGTGTCTCAGTTATAATAAGTGGTTAGCAACCTCTGCAGGTAATATCTCCTAAATTCTACCTTTAGTAGGGGGTAAGGGACATATTTTGCTAATTTTAAAAAAAAAAATTGATGTGTTTTAAGCCATTTAGAAGTATTCATTCTGAACAAGGTCTGAGTAAGGGAGACTTGAGACATACCTTGTCAGTTTGATTTCTTCTTTCAAAAAAAAAAAAAAAGTTTGTTGTGTTTTAAGCAATTTAGAAGTATTCATTCTGAACAAGGTCTGAGTAAGGGAGACTTGAGACATACCTTGTCAGTTTGATTTTAATCTTTTTATGTTTACTTGTTAATTTTTGTTAAGTATTTTAGGATTATTTAGGTTGCATGAGTTTGTTTTGTTTTGAGTCTTAGTTATTCCTATTCTTATGTTATTAGTTCTTTTCTCTTACACATGATTCTTTCATTTGGGTTAATAGACTTACATTGAGGACAATGTAAGAATTAAGTGTGGGGGGAACGATTTAGGATTTCTTTTATTTTTGTCTACTATTTTTTTTTATGAGTCTTTATTATTATTATTATTATTTTTTAGTGTGTTTTAGTTCCTTTTAATACAATGATGAGATATGAATTGCATAAGTCTAAAACAGATTTATTAGTGAGAAGATTTTCATGAGAATTGAGCTTGATGTCAACCTTTTTATGAGCCAATGTTAATATGATATGTTGATTGAGAAAGAAGCATGTTTAGACTTAATCTGACTTGTATAATCATCCTTGTGAGTTTTTGAGCCTATAATGATTGATGCATTATACAAATCAATCTAATTTCTTTCTTGAGTGCTCTTATGATTACATGATTCTCTAGAACTTGCTTTAAACCGTTTGAGACTATATTGATACATGTGACAACATGAATATGATAGAGGCATTAGGATTATAACCAGAGCCAAACAGCCATCCATTATTAATGTTCTAAGAGAACATCCCCACTAGTGAGGCAATTTGAGCCTACATTAAATATGCTATTTTATTGGTAACCAGAACTTACACCTAGCCTAAATATACTTATATCCTTACCCTTGTTCTAAAGATGGATTATATATTTTGAGACATATTGCAAAAACAAGGGATACTTTTTGAAAATTTGGGTTAGAACGAAAGATAAGTGTGGGGGAGGAGAGAGGCAAAAGTCAAGAGAAAAAGAAAGGGATCATTGTCAAATACATTCCCATATTAAAAAAAAAAAAAAAACTTCTCTTGAACTTCTAGTTAAAGTAAAGAAAAAGATGTTACAAAGTTGGTTAGAATGAAGCAAAGGCTCAACATGAATATTTAGCCTATGTATTATGTGCTTTATAAGAGTTTTGAGAAGTTTTATTCGTATGATCTTATTATGTCTCTAAACTTTATGAACTCTTTGGAACCTTTGTGATATCTTTATCCTTTTGTTCTTTAACCACATTATAACCCTTTGGCCCCATTACAACCTTGAAAAAAGACCTCTTGATTTATGAAGTTGTATGATCTAAATAGTGGAGAATAGGTGGACAAGCAAGCATATGGTAGAATTGTTTTCATGAGATTGATTGAGTGTAAACACTTTACCACTACTTTAAAGAGTGAAAATCATGAGAGTATAGTGAGATTTGCATGACCGAGAAAGAAGGGATGGAAAGTGACAGTGCGAACTGGATGGTGCGACCTTGTCTACCAGGATATAGATGATAACTCGTATAATTATATAGTTCTTAGTTATGTTTTATTATTGTTTTGTGTCAAATACGAGTTATTATTGTTTAGTCTAATTGTGTTTATGATCTTTTATATTTTTATGTAATTTGGTGTTTTTCACAAGTTTCTTTGAGTGATTTCAGATTACTAGAATTAAGGGCAAATCCAGTTCAGTTCCAGTTCCGACACCGTTTACCATATCAGCTATATCTCGAGTTTCACTGAAGCAATAAGGCTGAAATTTGTAGCCGTGCAACGCTAAGAGGCATATCTATCTTTTTCATGTTTTACACTTCTTGAAACGGAGTCGTTTTCCCTAGTGAAATCGACCATCAAGTTGGCTGATGTGCAATGACGTCTGTGCTGACCTGTTTTCGTATTTTGCCCATATCTTCTTATCCACATCAGCAAATGAGCTGATTCCAATGGCTATGGATCCGTAACTGATAGGGGTATATTTTCTAGAAGACAATTTTATCAGATCGAGCCTCCAACATTGACAAAATCGACCATCAAGCTGGCTGATCAGAATTGTCATACAATATGATGAAAATTGTTAGAAAAATGCACCCACCTATTATACCTACCTTTGAAATTTGTAAAGCTTGTCTCTTGTCATTTAGCCCTCCAAAATGTGTATAAATAGAGGGCCTTGGATGAGTATTGGGAGACATTATACATTGGTAGGATATTAGCCATTGTAATAAAATTCTCTAAGTTTTCTTTTTCTTTCCTTTCTCTAGTTTTCTTTTTCTTTATTTACTTATGCTTCTTACATTTCTTTTCATTTTATTCATATCTAGTATGTGTTGCTAATCATATTGTTGAGGTGATGAGGTGAAGCTCTTGGTAAATGCTAAGGTTAGTCTCTTAAACATGAGCTAAAATGAATCATCATTTATAAACACTAGTATAGATAATATTTTCTTTTGGTTTAAAATCATACTTACAAAGTAGGGATCTTGATTCATTATTGACAAGGAAAATGGCACAGTAAATGCTTGGTTTCATAACCTTGATTTGTTGTAGACATATACCTTGGCATAAGGAATGCTTGGACTCTTTTTATGAGTTTTGAGGACACCAAATGAACATAATATCATATGCTATGGATGTTGGACAATTTGGACTGAATTGCTAAACCTTCCGATTGGAACCTCCCTTATGTGTGGATTTCAATTGTGTAATAAAACAAGATTAATCTTAGCATAACACCAAGAGTGGATTCTCTAACCTCAACATCTTTTCTTATTGTTGATTCTTTAATATCTTGTTTACTTTCTTTTTCTTATATATTTATAAACTTATACTTACTAATACGCTTCCCTGTGGTTCGACCTCGGACACCCGAGAATTTATTACTTGAACATAACCTGCACTTGGGTTTACAACTCTTAATTGAGTCACCATCAATAGACTAACCAATTGGAGTGCGACTGAGTTGCCCATAGTTTTTAAGTCTATTCCAACGTAATACTTTTTTAAAAAAAAAGCAATCTTAATTATCTTTACCCAGAGATATTAAGAGTTTTTTTTTTCTGTAATGGGCTTTTTGTTTAAAACATTTTCATTCAATAAATAACAAGCACAATGCATTTTATCCATTTTGATGTGTCCATATTTTTTCGTTTTTGTTATTTATTTTGTTTTCATTATATATTTTCCTATATTGTTTCTTCTCCACCTATTTACAGGTGTACGGATGCGGAATATGAGGACTTTCTTGTCAATAATTCTGAAATTGATTTTGAAAGACCCATTTGCACGGGTGATTTTAAGGCTAACGAAGATACTGAAGATTATGGTCTACCTCCAGATCTATTAAGGAAAATAGAACAAGAGGAAAAACAAGTACTTCTTCATAAGGAATTATTGGAAATGATAAATCTGGGAGATGGTGAAGAGATAAAGGAAGTCAAAATCGGAACTTCATTGTCATCATCAATAAAGGGTGAATTGATAGCCTTGATCCAGGAATATGTGGATGTATTTGCATGGTCTTACCAAGACATTCCAGGGTTGGATCTGGAAATTGTGGTTCATAAGCTCCTAAGGCCGGAATGCAAGCCAATTCAGCAAAAGTTGAGAATAATGAGGCCAGACATGCTGTTAAAGATAAAAGAGAAGGTGAAGAAGCAATTTGATGCTGGATTCTTAGAGGTGGCCAAATATCCAGAATGGGTGGCAAACATTGTTCTAGTACCAAAGAAGGATGGCAAAGTGCGGATGTGCGTTGATTACCGAGATTTGAACAAGGCCAGTCCTAAAGATAATTTCCCTTTGCCCCATATTGATACTCTGGTGGATAGTACGGCAAAAAGTTCTTTATTTTCTTTCATGGACGGATTCTCAAGATACAATCAGATCAAGATGGCACTGAAATATATGGAGAAAACCACATTTGTCACAATGTGGGGAACCTTTTGCTACAAGGTAATGCCATTTGGTTTAAGAATGCTGGGGCAACGTATCAGAGAGCCATGGTGACCTTGTTTCATGATATGATGCATAAGGGAATTGAGGTCTATGTTGATGATATGATCGCAAAGTCACAAGGAGAAGAGGAGCATATTGTGAATCTTAAGAAGCTCTTTGAACGATTAAGGAAGTTTAGACTCAAGCTAAATCCAGTAAAATGCACTTTTGGAGTCACCTCGGGGAAATTGTTGGGTTTTGTCGTCAGCAAAAAAAGAATTGAGATTGACCCGGATAAAGTGAAGGCCATTCAGAATTTGCCACCAGCTCGTACTCAAAAAGAAGTAAGAGGCTTTCTGGGGAGATTGAATTACATTGCTCGATTTATTTCTCAATTAACCGACAAGTGTGATCCAATATTTAAGTTACTTTGAAAACGTGATCCAGGAGAATGGTATGAAGGTTGTCAGATTGCATTTGAAAAGATTAAACATTATCTATCCAACCCACCAGTATTACTGCCACCTGTTTCGGATAAACCAATGATACTGTATTTATCAGTATTTGAGAGATCCATGAGTTGTGTTTAGGGGTAGCTTGATGAGACTTGAAAGAAAGAATAGGCAGTTTACTACCTCAGCAAGAAGTTCACAGATTATGAGTTGAAATATTCGTCGGTAGAAAAGTTGTGTTGTGCTTTAGCTTGGACTGCTCGAAGACTCAGACAGTACATGTTGTACCACACAACGTGGTTGATTGCCAAGCTGGATCCAGTCAAGTACATGTTGGAAGCATCTTCTTTGTCAGGGAGGACGGCAAGATGGAAGGTTTTATTGTCAGAGTACGACATTGTATATGTAAGTCAAAAAGCTATCAAGGGCAGTGCAGTGGCTGAATTCTTAGCAAGTCGGGCAATGGAAGATTATGAGCCGTTGAACTTTGACTTCCCGGATGAAGATTTGATGTATGTTTCACAAGCATATGAGATTCCCCTGAAGAAGAAAGTATGGAAAATGTACTTTGATGGCGCATCTAATGCCATGGGGATGGAATCGGTGCAGTGCTTATATCCCCAGAAGAAGATTATTATCCTTTCACTGCTATATTGGATTTTGATTGTACAAACAATACTACCGAGTATGAAGTGTGTACTATGGGCCTTCGTGCTGCAGTGGATAGAAAGATCAAAGTATTGGAAGTTTTCGGAGACTCAGCCTTAGTGATTTACCAGCTACGAGGAGAATGGGAAACCCGAGATACAAAGCTAATCTGATACCGAGAACTCATACTAAGTTTATTGGAGAAATTTTAAGAAATGAATTTCAGTTACTTTCCTCGAGAAGAAAATCGAATGGCGGATGCTCTGGCTACTTTGTTATTAATATTTAAAGTGAATGAAGGGGCTGAACTTGTGCCAATAAAGATGGGTATATATGAGTCTCCTACCCACTGTCTGAGTATTGAAGTAGAAGCAGATGGCCTCCCCTGGTATAACGACATCTTGCAGTACATCAAGAGTCAACAGTATCCGGAACAAGCAACAGAAAATGACAAGAGGACTCTGAGAAGGCTAACAATGGGTTTTGTTCTAGACAGTGAGATTCTCTACAAGAAAGGAAAAGACCAAGTTTTGTTGAGATGTGTCGGATCTGCTGAAGCTCGGAGAATTATAGAAGAGGTCCATGAAGGGATATGTGGCACTCATGCTAATGGTCACATGCTTGCTAAACAGATTATGAGGGCAGAATATTATTGGTTGACGATGGAAGGAGATTGCATTAGTTATTCCCGGAAGGAGATTGCATCAGTTATTCCCGGCAGGATATGTGGCACTCATGCTAATGGTCACATGCTTGCTAAACAGATTATAAGGGCAGGATATTATTGGTTGATGATGGAAGGAGATTGCATCAGTTATGCAGATAAGATTCATGTGCCGCTATCACCATTACATGTCATGACTGCGCCGTGGCCCTTTTCAATGTGGGGAATGGATATGATAGGGCCTATTACCCCGAAAGCTTCAAATGGACATCGTTTCATCTTGGTGGCCATAGATTATTTCACAAAGTGGGTAGAAGCTGCTTCCTATGCGAATGTAACAAAGTCGGTGGTATGCAGATTCGTTAAGAAAGAAATCATATGCCATTACGGGTTGCCAGCAAGAATTATTTCGGATAATGCTCTCAATTTTAACAATAAGATGATGAGAGAAGTGTGTACTCAATTAAAGATCACACATCATAATTCGGCACCTTACCGTCCGAAGATGAATGGCGCAGTAGAAGCAGCTAACAAGAACATCAAGAAGATTGTTGAGAAGATGACCGATGTGTACAAGGATTGGCATGAGATATTGCCTTTTGCTCTTCATGCATATCGTACTTCGGTCTGCACATCTACAGGAGCAACGCCATTTTCTTTAGTATACGGGATGGAAGCAGTGCTACCTATTGAAGTTGAGATCCCTTCACTTCGGGTTTTGATGGAAGTTGGCCTAGAGGAAGCAGAATGGGTTAGAGCTCGTTATGAAAAGTTGAATCTCATCAAGGAGAAAAGATTGAAAGCAATTTGTCACGGGCAGTTGTATCAGAAAAGAATGATTCGAGCCCATAACAAGAAAGTTCGTCCTAGACAGTTCCGAGAGGGGGAGTTGGTACTGAGGAAAATTCTCCCTATAGTAAAGGACCCGAGAGAAAAATGGGCGCCAAATTGGGAAGGACCATATGTGGTAAAAAGAGCTTTTTCTGGAGGAGCATTGATTTTAACTAGAATGGACGGAGAGGATTTAAGAAATCTCGTGAATGCTGATGAACAGAAGAAGTATTATGCTTGAAAAACAAAAATGTGTGTGATGCTGTGCACATGGAAATTCGATTGATTCCAAGTGTAAAAATGGAAATTCTATATATCTATTTCACCTAAGAATTGCTTTTTAAAGAAAACATTCATGCTTGATATGATGAATGGCCATCTTTCATATTCCTTTCACTAAGAAGAAATTATCCTCAGTCACCCCTTTGAGCCTTAGGAATTATTTCTTTCTTTAAACCTTGATCAAGGATCACCCTCCATACTGGAGGGCAAATGCGAGGAAAAATAATCAAAAAAAATCATGGCAAAAAGAAAGCCATCTAAAAATGTGGCAAATGAAAGCCAACAAAGCAAAAAAGAAGAAAAGAAAGTCCAAAAAGGGATAAATATTTCAAGAATGAGTTCTCCTCATGAAATGATCCTTGATCCAATCACCCTTAAACACACTTTGGGCCTATTTTATCCTTTCTTTCTAAACCTAAACCTTGGCCTACATTACATGCTTTAAAAGCCCATTTTGATCAAGCATGGATATTTAATTTGAAAGGTTATTCTCAAAATTCATCCCATCTTTTGAATTGACATTTTTACCTTGGAAACATTTAGAATTCTCAGATGCATGGTAGAATACAAAAAAAATGGAAATGAAAAAAAAGAATGTAAAAGGAGAGGTTTAAGCCGAAAACCCGCAAAGGGCGACTTAATACCGAATGAGGGATACTTGAGTTGAAAACTCGCAAAGGACGGCTCATGTACTGATTAAGGTTTGAATCAATGCTTCGTGTAAAGGGGGAGAAAGTGTTTGAAAATCAGAGAAAAAGGGGATGACTCAGTCTGACGTAACTACGAAAGACGTGGGATTACCCAAGTAAATTGACCGTTCAAGAGAAATTTCAGATGATTTGAAAAATGAGGGGTCCAAGATATTCCGCATCTGGGGCATCAACAACCTATAACATTACATTTGTTTCTTATATCCTTGATATCTACTTTTATCATTTTAAAACATTTTGCTGCAATAAATTTTTGTTACCCCTTTTATGACAATTGCTTGTTTCATACTTTCTTTCATACATTTTTGAGATTGCATTTTGTTTGTTATTAAATTGAATGATGATTAATAAACATAAATTTTTAAAATAAAAGGGAGTTTAAAAGTATTACTAAGGAATAGATCTAAATCTTAGAAAAAGTTTGGAAACCACTAATCCCGATGGAAAATTCAACAAGTAAAGGAAAACAATGAAAGTGGTGGAGACTCCGTCCTGAAGTCAGAAATTTGTGAATTTTAGTAAAGTCAGAAACTGGGACTGTTTGACAAATTATCTTGAGTAAAGGGTTCTTTAAGTGGGGCATCAGCGAACAATTGAAGACTCAATCATGAAGTCGGATCATCTTGTGAACCTCAAAGAAACCATGGATTAGAAATCATGACACAATCATTTGACTGCATTCATCCTCAGGAAACATATAAGCATTTGCAAAGCATGTCATTCTCATCATTGCATTTAGCTAACATTGCAGGAATCAAGAAAACTTTGGCTTCCCAAATCGAACTCGTTCTACTTCTCAAATAAGTCGAGCCTTGAGACCACCGTCGAGGTATTTCCTTTTGTTTTAAATCGAATTCATTCTGTTTTATCAAATGAGTCGAGCCTTGAGACCGTCGTCAAGGTATTTTAATCACGGGTGTAGACACCTAATTTTGTCCGGACCACTAAACAGGTATGTTTTCTTCCCATATTGATGTTCCCAAGTGTAAAAAGACTGTTTTCATCCTGCAGGTGGTACTCCGAGACTTAGTTTAAGAGGGCGAGCACAAAAAGTCAAACTTGAAAAAAGTCAACCCCGAAAAAGTCAACCCCGAAAAAGTCAGACTTAGTTTTCATTTTAAAATAATGTTTCTTGTTCTTCCTTCATTTCCTTTCTTAAGTATATTTTTTTTACATTTTGTTTTTACAATAAACTCACCATGGCCAAATGGCCTACATTATTTATTTTAAGTTGTTGTTTCAATTCATTTTACCATATTGTTTATGCTATTTTCTTTGTTTTTGATGTTTTAAGTGTTATGTTATTTCATGTTCTTAAGTTATATTTAATTTGGTTGCTTTGTTTGTTGCCATTTATGTCTTAGATATCATGTTTTTGCATTTTTAATTTTCTGTTTTCATGTTGTTTAAATTTGAGCATGTTTTAGAGTTAGCATATTAAGTGTTTGTGAAAATGCTTGTGTGATTCTTTGCATGATTCTTGTTTTATATCTTAGTGAGCATGTTTTAGATTTGGTATATTAGGTGTTTGTGAAAATGCTTGTGTGATTTTTGTGTTATGACTTAGTTTTTCATGCTAGCATACCAAGTGTTTGTGAAAATGCCATGCTTGTTGGAGCTTGGGGCCATTCGGCTACTCCATGTGTTTTGCATTGTGTGTTGTATTTTTTGTCATGCTAGTTGTTAGGTTTTTGCATTTGCATGATATTTGGTTGGATTTTTGAATTAAGCATGCCTTGTGTTTGTGAAAATGCCATGCATGTCTTAGGTCTAGGTTACATTAAATGCCATGCAAGTTCATGTTAGGTCTAGGCCATATTATTTATGTCATGCATTTTCCTTACATTTAGGTTTAGATCCATGCATTTCATGCATTATGTTTGCTGCATTGTTTCATGCATTTCATGTTCATGCCACTTGAATAATGACTTGAGCCAATTAATGGTTCAAAGTCATGCTCTCTTGAGCACACTTGTGGAAAATTAAGTTTGTCAAATTGATTATTCTACCTTTGTGATTTTTTTTATTTAGCCAATTTTTATCTAACTTTCAAAAAGTCCTAGCTACTGCTTTCAAGTCATTTTATGAGTTTCAAATATTTTTATTTTTATTTTTAAATGATTTTATCAAAGACAAAAAAAATGTGTTGGCAAAGCAGTTTTTTTTCCACCCAAAACTCGTACATCTCCGATTTTTCTGGGAATTCATCTTTGATCAGAAAATTAAGCCAATTTTTTATCATGTAGTTTTATATGTCCTGAGTCTCCAGTATTTTTTTTAGAATTTTTGGAATTTTTAAAAATAGGGTAAAAAATCGTGGATTAAAACTGGACAGTGGAGTCAGAATTGAATTTAAAGAAAAACAAAGCAGTTTTTTCTCCTCCAAAAACTCGTACATCTCTGATTTTTCTGGGAATTCATCTTTGATCAAAAAATTAAGCCGATTTTTTCTCGTGTAGTTTTAAATGTCGTGAGTCTCCAGTATTTTTTTCAGAATTTTTGGAATTTTTTAAAATAGGGTAAACAATCGTGGATTAAAACTGGACAGTGGAGTCAGAATTGAATTTAAAGAAAAACAAAGCAGTTTTTTCTCCTCCAAAAACTCGTACATCTCTGATTTTTCTGGGAATTCATCTTTGATTCGAAAATTAAGCCGATTTGTTTTCGTGTAGTTTTACATGTTCTGAGTTTCCAGTATTTTTTTTAGAATTTTTGGAATTTTTAAAAATAGGATAAAAATTCGTGGATTAAAACTGGACAGTGGAGTCAGAATTGAATTTAAAAAAAAAAAACAATTTTCTGTTTTGGTTAATTTACTTAGAGTGGGCTGATTAGAAGGGTTAGCTACTGACTTAGGGTAATTTCTAAGCCTTTTCAAACTCTAAAAATGGTTTTTCAAGTCCCGGGTTAAGGGTAGTCAAGTCCGGATTTTTTAAACTTAGGAAATTAGAGCCATTTTAAAGAAATTAGCCCAGTTTTTATTTTTAATTCAAGCTTTTCAAAATTGTTTTCAAACAATCACAAAGTATTTTGGTTTTAGAATATTTAATTTGACATATTTTCCTAAGGTAGCCGGATATCTTTTTAGATATACGGATTTCCTTAATTAAAAGAAAAAAATACATTTCATGCATTGCATTTTTATATTCATGCATTTTATATAATATGTGATTCTTGCTATAATAATTTCTATGATATTGTTGTTATTTTGATTTATATTTTTTGATGTTACATGGTTTATTATATGGTTTCGAATATTTCATGATATCCTATGCTTTTATTTAGTTATCTTTATTTAGCATATACGTATTCATGTATTTTAAATGTTTTCAAAAGATAATGGTTTTCAATAAAAATAAAGATATTCCCGAGTTAAAATAATTCATGAGTTCTCTACCGGGTTTGCTGGAGGGAATATCATCAATTATCATTAATAAAGGAATATCTTTCTTTCAAAAAAGAGAATGATTCGGAAAGTTTTCCAAAACTAATAAAAATTTCTATATTTTGCCACGTTTGTTGGGGAATATAGGAAAATTTTGAATTTATAAATTCTGGATCATTTTCAATAAAAAAAATGAAATTATTTTTCTTTAAATTGGGAATTAACTTGAAATACTAAATTTAAAACCAACTTTTTTACCGAGACTTGAGATAACACACGATTAATAAGGTACCGATTTATACGGGCGTTGTGGGGGTGCTAATCCTTCCCCACACGTAACCGACTCCCGAACCCGCTTCTTTGATTTCTCTGGTTTAAAACGCAGACTTGAAATTGGTTTTTAAAATGTTTTAATTAATTTTTAAAATATTTTATAAAACCGGTTTTAATAGGTGGCCGATCACACCTAGCTAAAAAAGATTGGTGGCGACTCCATGTCTTTTTTAAGGTCATTTTCAAAACCTTCATTTTTCTAGAGGAATTAAGTCGACTTTTCCTCGATTTTTTTTAATGTCACGCCTAACGAATAATAAAGTCTTGCGATGAGACTTCGTCGTTATTTTTTTCTAGGTTGCGACAGCTTGGCGACTCCGTTGGGGACTATTAGAGAGTCATGCCTAGAATTAGTCGTGTGTTATCAAAGTCTCGGTTTTGGTTGGTTTAATTGGTATTTAATTTTAATTCCCACATTTTTCTAATAAAGAGAATTTTGAAAATAATAAAATGTTTTTAAATATGTTCATCCTCATGTGCGCGCATTTTATTATTGTTCTCTAGTTATTTAAGGTTGTATATTATAATTGCTTGTTGGTTAATGCGTTACACTATTCTTGAATGTTTTAATTGCTAGGGCATTTAGAATAAGGTTTTGTAGAATAGGTAGTGAAAGGTTTGTTATTCCTCCACACACACTACACGTGCATTTGCATAACATGAATCCTATACCCGGGTTCCGTCCTTTTAAGTGGGAGTAAAGTAACTACGCCTTCGTGATGATCCTCCGTATGGGCTAGTGAAACACTTTCGGAGTATAAAGTACCTAATGCCTTCGTGATAATCCTCCGTACGGGCATAGGAAAATATACTCTAACGAATTGAACCCGCTTTTATCGGGGTGCCTTACTAGCCTTCACCGGCGACAGTGAGGAACAATTTGGGGCCTTAGAACCGATTCACCCTCATATAGTGAACCTAGGCGAAGCCATGCCGGATTTCCGTTAGATATACCGAAAATAGGAACACATAGAGGGACAGTTCTAAACCTTTTGTTACCTATTTTACACTCCGAATAAGTGTGGTAGATCGGGCAACGATGTACGTACATCGCCCGTAATAAATGTGATACTCCGCCTCGAAGACATCGTGATGCCTAAATAAGCAGATATTGCTGGGGCAGATGTTCATTAGCTGTTTTTTTTTTAAAAAAAAAAAAAAATCTTTTTTCAAGCATTTTGCATGTTGCACATTTCATACATGTGTGAATAGAGCATGTACATTTTTGGTTGTGTTATTGATCTCATTCTTTGCAATAAACAGTTGGTAATTTCATTTGATGATTTCATAAAACCGGTAGTGTCACATGAACATTTGCATATGGTACCATAGTGGGATCCACCTTGAAATTCTTTTGAAAATAATGTGATTGGTTTTTCATAAATAAAAAAAAAACACAAAAAAAAAGCATGTTAAAAAAAAATCATAAATTAGGAGGCAAATCTCGCATAATGAGATTTTTGAATAATCAAGATTTAGGTCCCACCAATTTCGTGTAATCATTGGTTAATTTATTTGTGTCATTTTGACATCGTGTTACAGTCATAACATGCATGATTATTCATTGTAGAATACATTTGTGATATACATGGTCATTCTTTGTACCTACCTTTGTATTAATTCATTTATTCTTAGCATGTATCATTTTGACATCATAGCATGCATGGTCATTCATTGTAGGACACGTTTATAACACGCATAGTCATTATCTGTATATACCTGGCATTAGATTGCATCCATAGCATACATAGTCATCATAATTTCTCTGTATATGTTCATGCATTAACCATCAGTTTATTCATGCACATAGGAATAGAGCATGTACATTCATAATCTTAATCTCATGACATTTTCATTTGCATGAAAGGGGTTCGAGATATGAGGAATGAATCGGAGGAACGATTGGGTGCTTTGGAACGCAATCAAGATGAATATGGACATGAAATCCGAGAGGTGAAGGAACAACTTGCCAAATTGCTGAAAATGGTTGAGGATATGGGTAACAGTAAAGGTGAACTTTCTCAGGGCTTCGCATCATCTTCGGATCAACCAAAACCATTAGGTCCAGAACATACAATCCTTGCTGGATCCTGCACTTGTCAATGCCACAAAGGTTGCAATCCTGATGAAATTGTGGACAAAATCATGAAAATAATTAAACCGGAAAGCCTGATACCAAAGACAGAAACCTCGAATCCAGTACCATACCTGCAAACTGTTCTAGGTCCAAACCAGTATCCCCACCCTACTATGGTCCAATCGTCCATTGGGACGACCACTACGGGATTCCTGAATCCGACTCCATCGTTACCAACTACCAGTTCATACTATTTCCCTCATCAATCACCTTATCCAGTACCTGAGATAGGAACCTCGAGCTATGTACAACCTCCAAAGGCCCCGTGTCCAAATCCATACCCTTACCATGCTGTTCCGCCACATCCCCATGTAAACACTCCGGTTCGAACCTTAGTGCTACCACCAAGTGCCCCAACTCCTAGGCCATGTGTGACTAAGAAACGATCCCAGAATAAGACCCAAATGCATTTTGATCCCATTCCAATCAGCTACCAAGAGCTCCTCCCTATACTGATCCAAAATCACATGGTTGCCTGTGTCCCATTGAAACCCCTGTTACCACCATATCCAATGTGGTATAATCCAAATGAAAGATGTGATTATCACTGTGGAATTGTTGGCCATAGCATCGAAGATTGTATAGCAGTCAAAAGGAAAGTGCAAGCTCTCATAGATGCCAAGTGGTTGGATCCAACGACACTGATTGATAAAGGACTGGGAAAACGCCATTAGGATTGGGAGATTTACAGCATTGAAGTGGAAAGACTTCGGTCTTATATGATGTAATAGGATTTCACTTTTTCAGTAGCCGGCTCTTATAGCCTTAGGATGCTAGGAAGAATAAAGTGCTTGTAAAGACAGTTTTAACTACTGCTCAAATTTTGTAAAACATGGTTTATACCATTGCGAACATTGATATGGGAATGAATTGAGTATGCTTCAAATTTATAAGATGTTGATGATTAAGTTCCTCCGATTCTTATTTCCTCCGTGATATCTTCCCCTTTGCATTTTGCATCCCATCAATTATTTGTCAGGTTGCATTCATAACAAACATAGTCAGCATAATTTCTTTGTATATGTTCATGCATTAATTTGCTTATTACATACATCATGTTAGCATTAGGTCGCATTCATGACACACATGGTTAGCATGATTTTCTTTGTATATACTCTATATCAATCATTCATTGTTTGCATGTATCATAATTGACACCGTGTTGCATTCATAGGATATATGATCATTCATTGGGAAACATGCTAAAATGCACATGATCAGTCATTGCATATATCCATGTGTTGATTTGTTTATTCTTTGTTTGCAACATGTTGGCATTGTGATTGCATTTATCACATATATGGTCAGCATGTTTCCATTGTACATATCCATACATCATATTGTTTAGGCTTCACATGCATCAAATTGCATTCATGGCTCATTCATCATGACATACATTTGGGGGAAATAAAATAGAAGTTGGCTTGGCTTTAGGAGTCTTTGAAAGAATTTCCATTTCAAATCAGAAGAAGTACTGAGTACACTTTTAATACAGGCCGGTGCTATGGAGGATGAACAAGTTGCCCGAATGGAAAAAATGGAAAGGGAACAGAGAGAATTGCGAGAACAGCTAGCAAAATCTCAAGCAGAATCTAAGGATCAGATGACTAAACTGATGGAGCTAATGTCTGCTGTAATGAAGGGAAAAGGATACACCGAAAACTTTGTCGCCGGAGAAGGGTTAGAGGTACAAAAGGGCCAAGATGAGGTAGCAATAAGTGATGCCCAGAACACTGTTAACCCCGTCAATGTCCTAAAATCAGATGATCCGGCTGAACAGGCAAAGTTGAAAAGGGTTGCAGTAAATGAGGTTGAGTTGGCAGATTCCCAAGGGAAATATCAGTTGTTAGATGAAAGGCTCCGGGCAATAGAAAGAAAAGATGTATTCGGGAGTGTGGAGGCGAAAGAACGATGCTTGGTCCTCGATTTAGTCATTCCTCCTAAGTTCAAGATCCCTGACTTTGTGAAATATGACGGGACGACCGATCCATCAGCCCACATCACTATGTTCTGCCGAAAGATGGCAAGTCAGATAGATAATGATAAGCTTTTGATTCACTGCTTTCAGGATAGCCTCAGCGGGTCCGCAATTAGGTGGTATAGTCAGTTGAGCAAGGATCAGATTCGCTCTTGGAATGATTTGGCTAGGGCTTTTCTAAACCAGTACAAGCATATGACCGACAAGACACTTGATCGTCTCACTTTGCAAAATATGGAGAAAAAAGCTACTGAGAGCTTCAAAGAATATGCACAACGGTGGATGAGCCTGGCTGCCCAAATACAACCGCCCTTGACACAAAAGGAAATCACTATCCTTTTTGTGAATACACTGCACGCCCCGTACTATGACAGACTTGTCGGCAATGCTTCGAAGAATTTTGCGGACATGGTAATTTCAGGGGAGATGATTGAGAATGCTATCAAGAATGGGAAACTTGAAAGAGAAGGAACATCCAATACCGAGAGAAATAAGGCACCAAGAAAGAAAGAGGAAGATGTCCAAACTATGGAAGATTTCATCCCATATTCCCAATTTCCCTCATACCAATCATGTTACCCTACTGAGGTATCTCCAAGCCTTTATCCTTACCTACCTACCCAAACACCTAATCCTATACCAGCCCTTGCAACAAGGCCTACTTCTAGAAAACGACCGCGAGAAAATCAAGAAAGAATTCCAATCCCCATCCCTGACTTACTGCCATTACTAATAAAGAATCAGTACCTTACCCCGGTACCTTTGAAAATAGCTCTGAATCCATCAGCAAGGAGTTATGACCCTGACAGCAAGTGTGATTATCACCTAGGGGTAGTTGGGCATTCAACTGAAAAATGCAGACAACTGAAGGAAAGGATTGAAAGTCTTATCCGTAATGGTATTTTGACACCGGAGCTTATCAATCAATGGAAGGCCGTTTAGCCCTAAATCAGTTTCTTTCAGGGTTTTAGGGGTAGAATTACTACCTTTGAAGGATGTCAATAGGAGCATTTTTGACGCATGTAGTTTTATACACTGTGATGATGAAAGCACTTGTCTCATGTTAACATCTACATGAATTAAATGAATTTTAAATGCTTTGTGTTTGTTGTGTTTTAAATAAACGTGAATTTACAAAAACAAGCATTAAGGAAGTTTTAATAATGGATAGTCTCAAGAAGGTTGATGATCAGTGTTAGAAACGACCCAACACCATCCCCCTCTTTTTTGGGCTTCTCTATACCTAAACCTTGAATCAATAACACTTGAAAGACCTAATGCTTCAAGGAAAAATGAATGAAAAAAGAGAAGCATTGTCATTGCAAAATAAGCAAGGATGTAAATCCTAGTCTAGGCTATGAACAAAGGAACAAACTTTTTGAAATTTTTTGAATTCCTTGAAAATCAAACAAATGAGACATTCTTTCAAGAATCCAGATTTTGATAATTTGGTGTGTGTTAGGATTGTGCTAAAACCATTCATGACCTTTCCCAACGACCACAAAACACTAATTGCCCAGACATCACTTCATGATTGACACCTTGGGGCACAATGATTAAACTAGATTATCCCTTGTCCCAGAGAAAACCTGCTTTTGGGTCATGTTTTCCTTGTCTCTTCAAAGAACTCAGATTGGAAACTCAGCCTTTTCAAAACAGACCTAGACTTGCCATGTTCCTCGTTGATACAAATTCGCATGGATAATCAAATTGGGGCATCATATGTGGAAATGATGGATACATAGTGAAGAAGGATGGGCTAATGCATGAATCATTGGGGGCATGCGACGAAAAAAACAAAAAAAAAGAAAAAAAGAAAAATCATGATATCATGCATATGAGAATTCGGATGATTCCAAAGTGCAAAATGAAATTCTGAATACCTATTTCCCCTGAGGATTGCTTTTCAATGAGAATATTTGGGCTTGATATGATGAATGGCCATCTTTCATATCCATTTCACAAGAAAAAAATTATTATCCATAGTCACCCCTTTTGAGCCAAAAGAATTCTTAATTCTTTGAACCCTGATCAAGGATTACCCTCTACACTGGGGGGCAAATGCGAGGAAAGATCTTTTCAAAGATCATTGAGAAATGAGTGACAGCTCAGGGACAGACACAAAGCAAATGGAGCCCCGAATAAATACGGGCGCACTCTGTCAAAGAAAAAAAGAAGAGGAAAAGATGACGAAATGAAAGCCAAGAAAAACAAACAAAAAACACAATAAAAAAATGTGTGTGAAAGACATGGCAAATTGAAAGCCAAAAGCAAGGAAGAAAAAGAGCAAAATCAAAAAGAAAGAAATGTCCAAGAAGAGACACATGCTTCAAAGAAAATCCTCTTCAAGAAAGGATCCTTGATCTGATTACCCTCAAACACATATTTTGGGCCTATTTATCCTTTCTTTCTGAATCCTGAGCCATGGCCTACATTACGTGCTTTAAAAGTCCATTTTGATCAAGCATGAATGTTTAATTTGAAGGGTTTTCCTCAGATTTTATCCCATCTTATCAGATTCTCATTTCACTAAGGAAGAATTTAGAATTCTCAAGTGCATGGTAAAAAAAAAAGAGAAAAATTGAAAAGAATGGGACTCTAGGGCGAAAACCCAAAAAAACGGGCGGTCTAGAGTAGAATGGGAATTTTCGATGCCATCGATGATAGTGCCGATACCCCAAAAGAAAAGATCTTATTAAAGGAGTGGTCGTCGAGGAACATCTAGGAATTCCTGAACCCCCCAAATTGTCAGCTCTCATTTGGAGGATTGTCTTCAAAAACTGAAACTTTGTTCCCAAGATTAAACTTTCCGGTTTAAACATCCCAGCCAATCTTGATGCTTGACAAAATGCCTTGATATGGAAACTAAAAGAATGTTGAATTTGTTTGGTTCTCAATGAATTCATGATTTATAAAACCTGTTCCATTTGTGAGCCTAGAAGGGATATACATTTTTGTCATGAAGTTTTCCTGGAAAAGCCAGAATCTTGTTATACCAAGCCTTGCCAATCCAGTTGAAAAAACCCAGATTGATACTTAGAGAAATTTCTAACAATGATCATCAGTCTTCAAAAGATTTGTACATCACACATTGTGGGGTTAATATTTTTTGTTTAGAAGTTTTCAAAATGCGAAAACAAATAAAAAGATTTTTTTGAAATACCCATTTTGATGTTGGCATGAGACAAGGATTTTTCTAACTCAAAGGTGTAGAACTGCCAGGATAGGTCTTGACTTCCAGATATGAGAAGAAGAAATAGAACCCGGTTCAGATCTCTGTTGATGAAAGTTTGAAAAACTGTTGGGGCAAAGAGAATAGCCAAAATGAATTGAAGATATACTCTGATTTGAAGAGGAAAAATGAATTTGAAAGGCTAAGCCAAAGTCTAGAAAAACAGTCGGGGGCACTTGCATCACTCATGAGCACTCATCTCTTTATCGAGCTTTTGCATCTGCACAGTGTCGGCAAGCATTTGCATCATTCATGGGTATTTGCATTGGCATTATTCCATAAGCATCTGTATTTTACCTTTACATTTACATTCTTCATGGAATTCGTATTTGTGTCATCTCAAGCAATTGCATCATTTCTAGAATCATTGCATTTTCATTACTGTGTGGTAATTGTAGTTACACCATTCATAAACCAGTTACATGAACACAATTAGTAGGGGCATCTGCATCATGAAACATGGGCATCAATCCAAGTCATTTACATTTGCATTAAAGACATTTGCACGAGTTTAAGTCATTTCGTGTCTTATTCAACACCTGCATTCGTATCTTCTCAAAATCGTTAGGGTAATTTTCAACAATTCTTCAAAGAACATTTTTAAGACCTCCGGGCATAATTTTTCAAATCACAGGTAAGACCTCCGGGCAATATCTTTAAGACCTCCGGGCAACATCTTTAAGACCTCCGGGCATTATTTTTTTCAGGGGTAAGGCCTCCGGGCACTATTCTTAAGACCTCCGGGCATCATTTTTAAAGTCGCATACAGCGCATTTTTTCCAAATTATGGGTAAGGCCTCCGGGCACCATTCTTAAGACCTCCGGGCATCATTTTTAAAGTCGTATACAGCGCATTTCTTCCAAATCACGGGTAAGGCCTCCGGGCACCATTCTTAAGACCTCCGGGCATCATTTTTAAAGTCGCATACAGCGCATTTCTTCCAAATTATGGGTAAGGCCTCCGGGCACCATTCTTAAGACCTCCGGGCATCATTTTTAAAGTCGCATACAGCGCATTTCTTCCAAATCACGGGTAAGGCCTCCGGGCACCATTCTTAAGACCTCCGGGCATCATTTTTAAAGTCGCGTACAGCGCATTTCTTCCAAATTATGGGCAAGGCCTCCTGGCACCATTCTTAATACCTCCGGGCATCATTTTTAAAGTCGCATACAGCGCATTTCTTCCAAATTATGGGTAAGGCCTCCGGGCACCATTCTTAAGACCTCCGGGCATCATTTTTAAAGTCGCATACAGCGCATTTCTTCCAAATCACGGGTAAGGCCTCCGGGCACCATTCTTAAAACCTCCGGGCATCATTTTTAAAGTCGCATACAGCGCATTTTTTTCAAATCACAGGTAAGACCTCCGGGCACCAATTTTTAAGACCTCCGGGCACCATTTTTAAGACCTCCGGGCATAATTTTTCAAATCACAGGTAAGACCTCCGGGCAACATCTTTAAGACCTCCGGGCATTATTTTTTTTAGGGGTAAGACCTCCGGGAATAATTTTTTTCAAATCATAGGTAAGACCTCTGGGCAACATCTTTAAGACCTCCGGGCATAACTTTTTTCAGGGGTAAGACCTCCGGGCACCAATTTTTAAGACCTCCGGGCATAATTTTTCAAATCACAGGTAAGACCTCCGGGCAACATCTTTAAGACCTCCGGGCATAACTTTTTTCAGGGGTAAGACCTCCGGGCACCAATTTTTAAGCCCTTCGAGCATAAATTTTTCTTTTGAAATCGAATTCATTCCCTTAAGACGAATCGAGCCTTGTTTAGGCAGGGAATTCAATTTAAGGACAAAATCTTCAATTTATTGTTTTTAAAAAAAATGAAAAAAGAGAAAATAGAAAAAAAATAAAATAAAATAAATAAAATAAAATAAAAATAAAATAAAATAAAATAAAATAAAAAAAAGGAAAAAAGAAAAAAGAAAAAAAGAAGAAAGAAGAAAAAAATGAAAAAATGAAAAATAGAAAATGAAAAAAATTAAAATGAAAAAGAAACCCCTTTCCCTTTCCTTCACATGTGATGTCACTAACCGTACAAAATTAGTGTCGGTTTATCTTTGCCTGATTCCTGATTCTCAGCAATAGCCAAAGAGGGGCAGCTGTAGACACCTAATTTTGTCCGGACCACTAAACAGGTATGTTTTCTTCCCATATTGATGTTCCCAAGTGTAAAAAGACTGTTTTCATCCTGCAGGTGGTACTGCGAGACTTAGTTTAAGAGGGCGAGCACAAAAAGTCAAACTTGAAAAAAAGTCAACCCCGAAAAAGTCAACCCCGAAAAAGTCAACCCCAGAAAGTCAACTACTGAAAAAGTCAACCCACTTTCAAAATCAAGATTTTAAGTTCAATTGAAAAATGGCGAAAGAATTTTGATAATCCGAGGTCTACATTGAAAGATATGGATTTCGAAAGTTGGGATTTGGAGATTCAGTATAAAGGAAACCCTAATCCGAGAAATTTGGGGAAAAGTGCTTAAACGATCAAACTGGTCAGAATTGAAGGTTCCAAATGAAAGATAAGCACTGACTACGGGTAATGGAGAAGTCACTTGCAAGAAAAACCGAAAGAAAAGTCAATCCGGGAGAAAACCGAGAATTAGGGTTTTTAGTGGATTTCGGTGAAATCGGGAAGAATCACAGAAATGGCCCGACTTGTTAAGACCAAAGCCCCCAATGGATGAAGAATGGTTAAAAAGGATGGCCCAAGGCTCAGATTGAAGAAAATCTGAAAATCGGATTTGTTTTGAGCAAAACCGGGTTTCGGAGGTAAAAGGGCAAAATTGGAAAAATTTGGGAAAAATAGCAAATGGACTCCGAAAATTATGGAAAATTTGTCAATCTCATTCTTAAATCATTTGAAGGAGATTGGCGAAAGAAAATCTTGATTCCGAGTTCGTTTGCAAAATGGCCAAATCCCGGGCTTCTTATGCAGTAATTCAAAAAGGAAAATCCCGGAAAAATAGCAAATGGACTCCAAAAATTCTGAAATTTGGCAAATCTCATTTTTAAATTATTTGGAAGATATTGGCGAAAGAAAATCTTGATTCCGAGTTCGTTTGCAAAATGGCCAAATCCCGGGCCTCCTATGCAGTAATCCAAGCCGATAAATCCCGAAAAAATACCAAATGAGCTCCAAAAATTATGAAAACTTCCAGATCACACTTTTTAATTATTTTGAAGAGATTGGTGAAGAAAAATCTTGATTTGGAGCTCGTTTAAAAAATGGTAAAATGTAGGGGCATAAAAGGGCATTTTTGGGAAGAAAAAATCCAAATAAATAGCAAACGGACTCGGATAATTTTGAAAACTTCCAGAACTCAATATTTTATTATTTTGGAAGTATTAAAAAAAGAAAAATTGAATTTGGAGTCCGTTTGATATTTACTTGCATCCGGGGGGCAAAATGGTCATTTCACCCAAGCAACCGAAAAGGGCTTTTTTTGGCCCTTCAAAAAATCAGAGTTGGGCTGGAAAAGAGATGTGCTGGCATACCCAAGCCCAAAGAAAGGAGGAAGCTTCTAATTTTTTTTTTTTTAATCAAGTGGTTAAAAATCAAGAGTTAGTTAACCATTCTCTTTGATCAAGCCATGGTGATTAAACCACATAGGTTAAGAAAGATGTCAACATTATTTTTGCATAGCTGTAATTTGAGAGGGCTGAGATGCTAATCTAAAGGTGGTAATTTCATGACTTTTCATCTTGAATTATTGGCCATTTGATGGAAATTAGGTTACACAAAAATGACAACATCTTGGAGGCTATATAACCATGCATTAAGGCTAGCCCTAAGGGGGGGGGGGAGGCAGATTTTGGTTTCTTCTTTTCCATTTTGGCTGATTTCTCTTAGTTTTTCTTAGTTTTTATCTTCTTGGTTGAGAGCAAAAAAAGAAAAGTTTAGAAATAAAGGAAAGTTTGAAGAGAAAAGCTTGAAATATTAGCTTCTTGAGGTTGCTCTTGAGCACCAACTCTTGCACTTTCATTTTCTATTCTTGTTTTTTGCTATTTTAATCTCTACTTGGTGAGTTTTCATTTTAAAATAATGTTTCTTGTTCTTCCTTCATTTCCTTTCTTAAGTATATTTTTTTTACATTTTGTTTTTACAATAAACTCACCATGGCCAAATGGCCTACATTATTTATTTTAAGTTGTTGTTTCAATTCATTTTACCATATTGTTTATGCTATTTTCTTTGTTTTTGATGTTTTAAGTGTTATGTTATTTCATGTTCTTAAGTTATATTTAATTTGGTTGCTTTGTTTGTTGCCATTTATGTCTTAGATATCATGTTTTTGCATTTTTAATTTTCTGTTTTCATGTTGTTTAAATTTGAGCATGTTTTAGAGTTAGCATATTAAGTGTTTGTGAAAATGCTTGTGTGATTCTTTGCATGATTCTTGTTTTATATCTTAGTGAGCATGTTTTAGATTTGGTATATTAGGTGTTTGTGAAAATGCTTGTGTGATTTTTGTGTTATGACTTAGTTTTTCATGCTAGCATACCAAGTGTTTGTGAAAATGCCATGCTTGTTGGAGCTTGGGGCCATTCGGCTACTCCATGTGTTTTGCATTGTGTGTTGTATTTTTTGTCATGCTAGTTGTTAGGTTTTTGCATTTGCATGATATTTGGTTGGATTTTTGAATTAAGCATGCCTTGTGTTTGTGAAAATGCCATGCATGTCTTAGGTCTAGGTTACATTAAATACCATGCAAGTTCATGTTAGGTCTAGGCCATATTATTTATGTCATGCATTTTCCTTACATTTAGGTTTAGATCCATGCATTTCATGCATTATGTTTGCTGCATTGTTTCATGCATTTCATGTTCATGCCACTTGAATAATGACTTGAGCCAATTAATGGTTCAAAGTCATGCTCTCTTGAGCACACTTGTGGAAAATTAAGTTTGTCAAATTGATTATTCTACCTTTGTGATTTTTTTTATTTAGCCAATTTTTATCTAACTTTCAAAAAGTCCTAGCTACTGCTTTCAAGTCATTTTATGAGTTTCAAATATTTTTATTTTTATTTTTAAATGATTTTATCAAAGACAAAAAAAATGTGTTGGCAAAGCAGTTTTTTTTCCACCCAAAACTCGTACATCTCCGATTTTTCTGGGAATTCATCTTTGATCAGAAAATTAAGCCAATTTTTTCTCATGTAGTTTTATATGTCCTGAGTCTCCAGTATTTTTTTTAGAATTTTTGGAATTTTTAAAAATAGGGTAAAAAATCGTGGATTAAAACTGGACAGTGGAGTCAGAATTGAATTTAAAGAAAAACAAAGCAGTTTTTTCTCCTCCAAAAACTCGTACATCTCTGATTTTTCTGGGAATTCATCTTTGATCAAAAAATTAAGCCGATTTTTTCTCGTGTAGTTTTAAATGTCGTGAGTCTCCAGTATTTTTTTCAGAATTTTTGGAATTTTTTAAAATAGGGTAAACAATCGTGGATTAAATCTGGACAGTGGAGTCAGAATTGAATTTAAAGAAAAACAAAGCAGTTTTTTCTCCTCCAAAAACTCGTACATCTCTGATTTTTCTGGGAATTCATCTTTGATTCGAAAATTAAGCCAATTTTTTTTCGTGTAGTTTTACATGTTCTGAGTTTCCAGTATTTTTTTTAGAATTTTTGGAATTTTTAAAAATAGGATAAAAATTCGTGGATTAAAACTGGACAGTGGAGTCAGAATTGAATTTAAAAAAAAAAACAATTTTCTGTTTTGGTTAATTTACTTAGAGTGGGCTGATTAGAAGGGTTAGCTACTGACTTAGGGTAATTTCTAAGCCTTTTCAAACTCTAAAAATGGTTTTTCAAGTCCCGGGTTAAGGGTAGTCAAGTCCGGATTTTTTAAACTTAGGAAATTAGAGCCATTTTAAAGAAATTAGCCCAGTTTTTATTTTTAATTCAAGCTTTTCAAAATTGTTTTCAAACAATCACAAAGTATTTTGGTTTTAGAATATTTAATTTGACATATTTTCCTAAGGTAGCCGGATATCTTTTTAGATATACGGATTTCCTTAATTAAAAGAAAAAAATACATTTCATGCATTGCATTTTTATATTCATGCATTTTATATAATATGTGATTCTTGCTATAATAATTTCTATGATATTGTTGTTATTTTGATTTATATTTTTTGATGTTACATGGTTTATTATATGGTTTCGAATATTTCATGATATCCTATGCTTTTATTTAGTTATCTTTATTTAGCATATACGTATTCATTTATTTTAAATGTTTTCAAAAGATAATGGTTTTCAATAAAAATAAAGATATTCCCGAGTTAAAATAATTCATGAGTTCTCTACCGGGTTTGCTGGAGGGAATATCATCAATTATCATTAATAAAGGAATATCTTTCTTTCAAAAAAGAGAATGATTCGGAAAGTTTTCCAAAACTAATAAAAAATTCTATATTTTGCCACGTTTGTTGGGGAATATAGGAAAATTTTGAATTTATAAATTCTGGATCATTTTCAATAAAAAAAATGAAATTATTTTTCTTTAAATTGGGAATTAACTTGAAATACTAAATTTAAAACCAACTTTTTTACCGAGACTTGAGATACCACACGATTAATAAGGTACCGATTTATACGGGCGTTGTGGGGGTGCTAATCCTTCCCCACACGTAACCGACTCCCGAACCCGCTTCTTTGATTTCTCTGGTTTAAAACGCAGACTTGAAATTGGTTTTTAAAATGTTTTAATTAATTTTTTAAATATTTTATAAAACCGGTTTTAATAGGTGGCCGATCACACCTAGCTAAAAAAGATTGGTGGCGACTCCATGTCTTTTTTAAGGTCATTTTCAAAACCTTCATTTTTCTAGAGGAATTAAGTCGACTTTTCCTCGATTTTTTTTAATGTCACGCCTAACGAATAATAAAGTCTTGCGATGAGACTTCGTCGTTATTTTTTTCTAGGTTGCGACAACGGGTAAGACCTTCGGGCACCATTTTAAAGACCTTCGGGCACCATTTTAAAGACCTTCGGGCACCTTTTTTAAAGCCCTTCGAGCATCTTTTTAAAGACCTTCGGGCACCTTTTTTAAAGACCTCCGGGCACCATTTTAAAGACCTTCGGGCACCTTTTTAAAGACCTTCGAGCACCATTTTAAAGACCTTCGGGCACCTTTTTTAAAGACCTTCGGGCAGCATTTTAAAGACCTTCGACCACCATTTTAAAGACCTTCGGGAACCTTTTTAAAAGACCTTCGGACACCTTTTTAAAGACCTTCGGGCACCATTTTAAAGACCTTCGGGCATCATTTTAAAGACCTTCAGGCACCATTTTTAAAGACCTTCAGGCACCTTTTTAAAGACCTTCAGGCACTTTTTTTGAAGACCTTCGGGCATCATTTTTAAAGACCTTCGGGCACCATTTTAAAGACCTTCGGACACTATTTTAAAGACTTTCAGGCACCATTTTAAAGACCTTCGGGCACTATTTTTAAAGACCTTCGGGCACCATTTTTTAAAGACCTCCGGGCACCATTTTAAGACCTCCGGTCATCATTTTAAAAACCTTTGGGCACCATTTTTAAAGACCTTCGGGCATCATTTTTAAGACCTCCGGGCACCATTTTTAAGACCTTCGGGCACCATTCTTAAGACCTTCGGGCATAATTTTTTCTTTTGAAATCGAACCCATTTCCTTAAGACGGGTCGAGCATTGATTAGTCAGGAAGTTCAATTTACGGATAAAATCTTCAATTTACAGTTTTTTTAAAAAAAAATGAAAGAAAAAATGATGAAAAAATGAAAAAATAAGAAAGAAGAAAAGAAAAAAGAAAAAAAGAAATCCCCTTCTCTTCATATGTGATTTCACTAACCGGACAAAATTAGTGTTTGTTTATTTTTGCCTGATTCCTGATTCTCAGCAATAGCCAAAGAGGGGCAGCTGTAGACACCTAATTTTGTCCGGACCACTAAAACAGGTATGTTTTCTTCCTAAATTGATGTTTCAAAATGTAAAAAGACTTTTTTCATCCTGCAGATAGGTACTCCAAGACTTAGTTTAAGAGGGCAAGCATAAAAAGTCAAACTTGAAAAAGTCAACCCCAAAAAGTCAACCTCAAAAAGTCAACTACTGAAAAATTCAACCCACTTTCAAAATCAAGATTTGAAGTTCAATTGAAAAATGGTAAAAGAATTTTGATAATCCGAGGTCTACATCGAAAGATATGGAGTTCGAAAGTTGTGTTATGGAGATTCAGTAGAAAGAAAACCCTAATCCGGGAAATTTGGGAAAGAGTGCTTAAACGATCGAATTGGTCGAAATTGAAGGTTCAAAATGAAAGATAAGCACTGACTACGGGTAATGAAGAAGCCACTTGAAAGAAAACCTGAAAGGAAAATCAATCCGGGAGAAAATCGAGAATTAGGGTTTTTGGTGGATTTTAGTGAAATTGGGAAGAGTTACATAAATGGCCTGAATCGGTAGAAATAAAGCCCCTAATGGATGAGGAATGATTAAAAAAGGATAGCCCAAGGCTCAGTTTGAAGAAAATCTGAAAATCGGACTTGTTTTGAGCAAAACCGGGTCTCGAAAGCAAAAAGGCAAAATTGGAAAATTTGGGAAAAATAGAAAATGAACTCCAAAAATTCTGAAAATTTGAAAATCTCATTCTTAAATCATTTGGAAGAGATTGGTGAAAGAAAATCTTGATTCGGAGTTCGTTTGCAAAATGGCCAAATCTCGGGTCTCCTATACAGAAATTCAAGAAGATAAATCCCGAAAAAATAGCAAATGAACTCCAAATCTTCTAAAAATTTGCAAATCTCATTTTTAAATTATTTGGAAGATATTGGAGAAAGAAAATCTTGATTCGGAGTTCGTTTGCAAAATGGACAAATCCCGGATCTCCTATGTAGTAATTCAAGAAGATAAATCCCAAAAAATAGCAAATGAACTCCAAAAATTCTGAAAATTTTCAAATCTCATTTTTAAATTATTTGGAAGATATGGAGAAAGAAAATCTTTATTCGGAGTTCGTTTGCAAAATGACCAAATCCCGGGCTCCCTATGTAGTAATTCAAGAAGATAAATCCCGAAAAAATACCAAATGAGTTCCAAAAATTATGAAAACTTCCAGATCACACTTTTAAATTATTTGGAAGATATTGGTGAAGAAAAATCTTGATTTGGAGCTCGTTTAAAAAAGGGTAAATTTGGGGCATAAAGAGCAATTTTGGAAGAAAAAATCCAAATAAATAGTAAACAGACTCGGAAAATTTTGAAAAATTTCAGAATTCAATTTTGTATTATTTTTAAAGTATTGAAAAATGAAATTTTGAATTTGGAGTCGGTTTGCCATTTATTTGCATTCGGGGGGCAAAAAGGTCATTTTATCCAAGAAACCGAAAAGGGCTTTTCTTGCCTTTCAAAAAAATCAAACTTGGGCTGGAAGAAGGAGGGCAGGCCGACCAAGGCCCAAGGAGGGGAAGGAGGATTCTGATTTTTTAATCAAGAGGCCAAAAATGAAGAGTTAGTTAGTGATTTTTTTTATCAAGCCTTTGCAAATAAGCCACATGGACCAATGCATGAAGAGAGGGAGTGTCAACATAATGGCTTAAGATTCTTGAACAGCTGTAATTATGGACAGCTGATGGCCTAATCTAAGGGTGATAATTTCATGTTTTAAACATCTTGGATCACTAGCCCTTGGATGAAAATTGGTTGGAGGAAAAATGACAACATCCTAGCCTATGAGAGAGGGGGGTTCGACCACTACATGAAGGAGGGTTATTTTCATTTTCATTTTCAGCACTCTCATTTTCCTATTCTCTCTTGCTTTTGGCTGATTTTCTCTCCATTGTTGCAAAGCAAAAAGAAAAATTTAGAAAAGAAAAGAAAGTTTGAAGAGAAAAAACTTGAAAGATAGCTTCTAGAGGTTGCTTTTAGCACCAACTCCTGCACTTTCTTTGATTTTTCATTCTTGATTTGCTGTTTTGATTATTATTTTGGTGAGTTTCTTTGGATTTTTATTTTTAAATAAGTGTTTTTTAATGTCCATTTTAAGTTCTTTCTTCATATTTTCTTAAAAAAGTTCTTGCAATATTTTTTTCTTGGTTCTTTGACATGGTCGAATGGCCCATATTTTTTAGTTGCTGTTTTGTTTTGATTTTTCATGTTATTTTTTATATTAAATAAGTTTTTATGCTTTAAATTTTCTTCTACTGCATATACTTGAAGCTTGTTTTAAGTTGGTTGCTTGTTTATTTCCATTTATGAGTTTATTATCATGTTCTTGCATTTTTGATTTTCTGTTTTCAAAATGTTTAAATTTGTTTATGTTTTATATTTTGTAATCCATGTGTTTGTGAAAATGCTTGTTAGTTTTCATTCCTCTACTTTATATTTGAATGATTTGAGTGTTATATTTTAGTTAAGTATGTTAGTATATCAAGTGTTTGTGAAAATGCCATGCTCACTTGGAGCATGAGGCCATTCGGCCACCTCATTTATTTTGCTTTGTGTGTGCATTTTTGCAATGTTAGTTGATAGGTTTGCATTTGCATGACATTTGATTGAGTATTTGGTTCAAGTATATCAAGTGTTTGTGAAAATGCCATGCTTACTTGGAACATGATGCCATTTGGCCACTTCATTTATTTTGCTTTCTATGTGCATTTATGTTATGTTAGTTGATAGGTTTGCATTTGTATGACATTTGATTGAGTATTTGGTTTAAGCATGCCTTGTGTTTGTGTTATTGCCATGCATATTTTAGATGTTAGGATTGGTTTGTTTTGCCATGCATATCCATGCATTTTAGACTTAGGTTGCATTAAATGCCATGCAAGTTCACTTAGGTCTAGGTCATTTTATTGATGCCATGCATTTTTCATGACATTTAGGTTTAAACTCATGCATTTCATGTGTCATATTTGCTGTATTTTTCATGCATTTCATGTCCTTGCCACTTGACTAATGACTTAGGCCAATTAATGGTTCAAAGTCATGCTCTCTTGAGCATACTTGTAGAAAACTAAAGAGTTGTCAAATTGATTATTCTACCTTTGCGATTTTTTTTACTTAATCCAATTTTTGTCTAACTTTTCAAAAGTGCTAGCTACTGTTTGTGAGTCATTTAGAGAGTCTTAAATATTTTTACTTTGATTTTTTGAATGATTTTATCAAAGGCAAAAATGTGTTTTGGCAAAACAGTTTTTTTTTCACCAGTACTCGTACTTTCTCGATTTTTCTGGGTAGTCATCTTTAATCAAAAAATTAAGCCAATTTTTTGCCGTGTAGTTTTACATGTTCTAAGTCTCCAGTATTGTTTTTAGATTTTTTTGAATTTTCAAAAATAGGGTAAGAAATTGTGGTTTAAAACTGGACAGTGGAGTCAGAATTGTATTTGAAGGAAAATCATTTTTCTGTTTTGGTTAAGATACTTAGAGGGGGCTGATTAAGAAGTTTAGCGACTGACTTAGGGTAGTTTATAAGCCTTTTTAAACTCTAAAAATGATTTTTTAAGTCTCGGGTTAAGGGTGGTCAAGTCCGGGATTTTAAACTTAGGAAATTAGAGCCATTTAAAAAAGGGTTTAGTTAAGTTTTATTTTTAATCTACGCTTTTTTAAAATTGTTTTCAAACAATCACAAAGTATTTTGGTTTTAGAATATTTAATTCGATATATTTTCCTAAGATAGCCGGATATCTTTTTTAGATATACGAGTTTCCTTAATTAAAGGAAAAAATACATTTTCATGCATTGCATTTTCCATATTCTTGCATTTTATATAATATGTGATTTTTGCTATGATAATTTCTATGATATTGTTGTTATTTTGATTTATATTTTTGATATTATATGGTTTTGAATATTTCATGATATCCAATGCTTTTTATTTAGTTATTTTTTTGTCATATTATTTAGCATATACTATGTTCATGCATTTTTATTTCATGCATATTATATGATAGCATTATTTTATATTTCATGTCATTTAAATTATATGCCATATCATTCATATTTGCTATGTCATTTAAATTATTTCATTTCATATAGAATATATTATGTTACCTAGGTAATTTCATTTCATGTAGAATATATTATGTTACCTAGGTCATTTCATTTCATTTAGAATATATTATGTCATTTAGGATATTTTATTTCATTTAGAATATATCATATGACTTAGGATAATACATTTCATATAGAATATATTATGTTACCTAGGTCATTTCATTTCATTTAGAATATATCATATAACTTAGGATATTTCATTTCATTTAGAATATGCTAAGACATTTAAATTATATCATATTATTTAGGTTGCATTATATTATTTATACTTTGTTATGTCATTTTATCTATGTCATACATATTCATATTTTTTTTAAATGTTTTCCAGAAGGTAATGATTTTCAATAAAATAAAGATATTCCCGAGTTAAAATAATTCATGAGTTCTCTGCCGGGTTTGTTGGGGAGAATATCATCAATTATCATTAATAACGGAATATTTTCTTTAAAATAAGAATGATTCCGAAAGTTTTCCAAACTAATAAAAATTTCTATATTTTCCCACGTTTGTTGGGAAATATAGGAAAATTTTGAATTTATAAATTTCGAATCATTTTCAATTAAAAATGGAATTATTTTTCTTTAAATTGGGAATTAACTTGAAATACTAAATTTAAAATCGACTTTTTACCGAGACTTGAGATAACACATGATTAATAAGGTACCGTTTTATACGGGCATTGTAGGGGTGCTAATCCTTCCCTACATGTAACCGAGTCCCGAACCCGCTTCTTTGATTTCTCTGGTTTAAAACGCAGACTTGAAATTGGTTTTAAAAATGTTTTAATTAATTTTAAAATATTTTATAAAATCGGTTTTAATAGGTGGCCGATCACACCTAGCTAAAAGAAGATTGGTTGAGACTCCATATTTTTTTCCAGGTCATTTTCAAAACCTTCATTTTTCTAGAGGAATTAAGTCGATTTTTTCACGGTTTTTTTTAATGTCACGCTTAACGAATAATAACGTCTTGCGATGAGACTTGTTATTTTTTTCAGGTTGCGACAGGCGGGACAAGGCAAAGCGGAGCAAGTATTTACCAAAACCGCCCCATTCCACCCCGGCCCACTTTAAAAAAAAAAAAAATCCCTATTCGAAACGGATCGATGCAGAATCTGTCTAAAGGATCAAATTTTGTCATCCCTATTTATTACTTATCTCTAACTTTATGTATTTTAACATTTTGATATATATATATATATATATATATTTATATTACTCCATATAAAAAAGTATAAAATTATTGGATAAGTATGTTGATTTGGACGATAATGTAGACAATTTATTTTCATGATACCTAGTATAATGCCTAAATTTATGCTTTTCAATACATTATTTAAATATAATATCTTCCGACTTAAATCTTTCAAAAAAAAAATTTTTAGCCTAAAAATCTATTTAATTAATAGATCAACTATTTCATATGATAGACATATGAAAAAACCTTTTATATATATATATATATATATTACATTACGAGATAAAGGATACCCAATAATTTTTTTTTTTTTTTGATAGAAGGATAGCCGATAATTAAAGCATGCTTACGTGTGAACAGGCAAATTTATCCGGATATTGTTAAAAAAAAAAATCAAACTACTTATATTTTGAAATTATTTATCAAAATACGTTATTTTTAATAGGTAAAAAAAATCCCAAGGGAAGTCACCATATGATATGGCGACTGCCCTTCATATTAAAAAAAAGAAAAAATTGGAAAAATAAGGTTAGAAGTCGTCATATGATATGGCGATTTCTGACCTTGTTTTTTCAAATTTTGTTACAAATTTAGTTCGGAAGTCGCCATATCATATGGCGACTTAAAACTAAATTTTTTTAATTTTAAAAAATGTTTTTGTTTTAAAACGGTAAAAAAAATTAAATTTTATATTTAATTTTACTGAATTAAAATTTTAAATAATAAATTAAAAAATTAATTTTATAAAATTAAAAAGTTTTAAAAAAACTATACCGTTTTGCAAATTAAAATTTTTAAAAATTACACCGTTAAAAAACGATATTTTTTTTTTAATTGTATAACTAAATTTTACAAAACTAAATTAAAAAAAATTAAATTAAAAAAAAATTAATTTTACAAAACTAAAAAAAATTATACCGTTTTCCAAACTAAATTTTTTTTATAAATTTATAAAATTTATAATAACATTTAAGTAACTAAAATAAAAAATAAAAATTTTAAATAACGGTTAATTTTTACATTTAATGAAAGAAAAATACAAAAGTACATGATTATTATACAAAAAGTACATTATTAAAAAAATTATACGAAAAATACATGATTATTATGCAAAAAATACGTTTATTCTAATTAGTTATGAAGGAGCTCTCGTATCGCGTGGTGTTAAGCAACAATGTCGAGCTCTCCTATTGCGTGGTGGTTGCACCTGTCGTTCAACCTCGTTAGTGGCACGTATTCATTGTCGACCTCGTCCTCGACCTACCGTCACTGGTTCTAGTTGTATGCCATCCACATGCTCATGGAAATCACCCACATCAGTCGATGGAAATGCACTACTAAAGGGATCCATATGTTATGCATAAAAAAATGGAAACTCACTGCTCGAGGAGCCAGCACCTAGTCCACCCATGAAGGGAACCTGACTACTAGATGGATCCAGAAATGATGTAGCATCAAATGCTGACGTAGGGGTTCCAAACTGATACATTGTAGCTAGATATGCTGAACTTGGACTTTGGGGTGAGGAGCTGGTCACCTAACCTCGTCATTGGTGGTGATTGTCGGTACCACTCATCAACATCAAATCCGGGGTGAATGGCGATGACTGGATGCTATGCCATGTTCTGGTTGAGGTTTAGGATGACTAAATGACATCTTCGGTGCAGTGAACTCCACCACATGTGATGAGGCCAGTTGACGCGTCCACCTACGTTGTCAACTAGGTCTAGGAACTTCCATTTCGTATGTAGGAGGGACTGGATTTGAAGTCTATCCGGGAAATGGCATACTCCTAACATCCTCAAACACCGACGGTGGACAAACAAAAGGCCGACCTTCATTTTTATACCATCTTATGTAATCAGCAGATGGGTTGAAATTATTACGAACAATGGGTATACCTGTCGGAATTCGTTCAGAACGTAGATTCCACAATTGGATCCATTCTCGATGCTTCGTAGGCCAAAATACTTCATGACGCATACACATATCAATCTTGTGAACCTTATCAAGGTTCACCGATGGTTGCGGAATTGGTTGTTGCATCCCAAATTATCGCAACATCCTGTCAGTAGCGTGCCACTCTATATATGCAAAGCATATCAATACTGTGTTTGCTATCCATATATTACAATTATTAGTTGTATCCGATGGGAGGCATGCCATAATTTCATTTGAAGAATATGGCATCCACACAAACTGCGAATAATTATTACAAATTATTAGTTTCATATGGATTAAATACAAAAAGACTTGAATGTAACAATCGAAACATTTACCTTATGATATCCTACTCGATCTAGTCGTGATCTTATACTTGGAAGATCGATCGGAATATCGCTACAATCTTTAGGTTGACTCCACTTGTTAAAATGCATATAAAATCTTAATAGACCTAATAAAAATACAAGTTCGTACAAAATAAATAAAATAGTCAAGATTATTACCTACTTGCAAGGGGGTATACAGGCGAAAAATTCCCGCTCGGAGTAATAAATGGCAGTCGATGCCAAGCCCATGACTGCAGAAGCAGTAAACATCCACCTATGTCATGGCTCTTTGGAACTGTAGCCCGGCACAGTTCTCTATACAAAAACCCCAAACACGTAGAACCCCAACTATAATTTACTGCATGCTCTAAATCACGAAGCGATGAAAGATACATTAAACGTACCCGACTGCTCGATTTGTCGGGCATTAGCATTCCTCCAATCAGACGTAAAATATATGCTCTAGCATCATATTTTACCTCTTCTTCACTTGCGTTTTCAGGGAGATTTTGCAATGACTGCAACCAAATTTTTGTCACCATTGAGCCCTTGAGACACTCTTCTGGAGGTACAACGTCCAATAAATTTTGACACTCTTCATTCCAATCTAGAAGACTTGCGCCTGTAACTGTCATGCCATCCACTGGTAGTCCAAGTTGGAGCGCAACATCTTCTAAAGTGATCGTGCATTCACCACACGAAAATGAAAAGTGTGCGTCTCAGGTCTCCATCGTTCAACCAACGCACTAATTAAGTCCGGTAGAAGCATACATTGTCGAATTTGACTTGCATAATAAAATCAGGCACTCTTTAAGTAATCGATAATAGATAGATGCCGATCTTCAAAAAAAAAAATTTCTCGAATGTAAGACGCGAACAATATCTTGTTGATAATTAATTAAATTAAATAATTATAAAATCAAAAAAATAATAATAATGCAACCTCTTGAAATATAATGATAATTAATTATAAAATTATAATAATAATTTTATAAAAAATTAATACAAAATTAATAACAATTATAATGATAATTAATTAAATTATAAAATATTATAAAAAATTTACTAACCTCTTGACATATAACCACGGATATGTAATCATCTTGCAACCTCAATAATGATGAAGCCATTTTTAAATCAACACTAAGAAAAAATTTGAGATTTTTTTTTTTGTATGAAATAAGAGAAAGAGAAGAGAATTTGAGAGTTTTGTATGAAAAAATGAATATAAAGGGGGTATTTATAGGTGAAATTTAGGGGTGGGTGGGTGGTGGGAAGGCAACGGTAATAATGTTAAAAATTATAAAAATTTAGTTCGGAAGTTGCCATATCATATGGCGACTTCCGAACTACATTTGTAAAAAAAAATTGAAAACACAAGGGCAGAACCGTTGCCTTCAAATTTTATTTTATTTTTTTATTTTTTCCGTTTTCAAACGGTTATAATTTTAAAAATTACAAAAATTTAGTTTGGAAGTCGCCATATTATATGGCGACTTCCGAACTACATTTATAAAAAAAAAATGAAAAAACAAGATCAGAAGTCGCCATATCATATGGCGACTTCTGACCTTATTTTTTCAATTTCCTTCTTATTTTTATTTTTTTTTTAAATATGAAGGGAAGTCGCCATATGATATGGCAACTTCCCTTCTTTGATTTTCAATTTTTTTTTTTTTTTAAAAATACCAAGGGAAGTTTGAATATTTTTTCATATCATATGGCGACTTCCTTTGGTATTTTTTTTTACCCGTTAAAAACAGCATATTTTGATAAATAATTTCAAAATATAGGTAGTTTGAATATTTTTTTTAGCAATATTCGGATAAATTTGCCTACGTGAACAACCTATGTTCACGAGAATAAGATAAATTTTAAATTTGTTATTCAATACATTATTCAAATTCAATTATCAAATTCAATAATTATATAAATTTTTTAAACAAAAAGAAAGAAAATAACTAGATTTATGACATATAATGGAAATAATTATATACACATCTATATATGTATAAAATATAGTTTTGAAGTGTTACATTTTGATCTGATAAAAAAAAAGTACTATTTTTTATCTGTATACTAGAATTAAGCCCCCGTTTCACTGGGGTTCTGTAATTTTTTTTTAAACATTTGTAATTAATTAATAATAATAAATTAATATTTTAAATAAATTTTATTAAATAATAATTTTTTATTAAATATTTTATTTTAAAATTGTAATAATATTAAAATAATAAATTATTTTTAATTATGAAAATTAATTTATGAAAATTATTTATTTATAAATTACTTTATATAAATTCATTTTCAATTGTTATTTATATGCATTTTTAAACATATTTAGATCTTATTATATAGTGTATATTTTTATATATAAGAGGTAAAAAATAAAAAATATTAATAGTAAAAAAATAATTTTAAATTAAATTTTATTAAATTATTATTATTTATTTAGTTTTTTATTATTTATTTTTTAATTTTAATAATATTATATTAATATAATTATATTTTGTTAATTATGAAAATTAAATTTATAATAATTGTTTATTTATAAATTAGATAATATAAATGCATTTTTAATTGTTATTTATATGCATATTTTAAACAATTTAAATCATATTGTATAGTGTATATTTTTATTTATATGAGATAAAAAATAATAAATGAAAAATAACAAAATAAATTATGGTTTGTATTTTATTTTATCGTTGAATCAACTTTTTCACATAGTTTAGCAGCAAGCTCATTTTTTTTTTCTTTTTTGTTAAATTAACGAATTACTAACTCATTTTTATATTTTATTTTGCGTATTTAACTATTCAAATAAAAAATAATTAAAATAAAATTATGGTTTAAATTTAATTTTCTCGATTAATCAGCTTTCTCACTCTGGTTAACAACTTTGTTTTTTTTCTTTTTAAAACTTTTTAGGGAACGGGTCGGATATGGATCCTAAATCAATTCGCGAGTCAACGTTCGGACCAATCTCTTTAAATACATCATTTAAAAATAAAATAAATGAATATAAACTAAAAATCTGAAATAAAAAAAAAAACTTAAAATTATAAAAACTAAAACTAAAAAAAAAAATAAAAAAAAACTAAAAATCTAAAAAGAAAAAAAAAAGAAAAAAGAAAAAAAGAAAGTTTGTCACATGTTTATTAAGGAATGTTTTCGGCTTTCTCACACTGGTTAGCAGCAAATTCATTTTTTTTTAAATTTTTTCTCGAGTGGGTCGGGTACGGATCTTAAATCGACTTGCGAATCAACGTGCGGACCGATCCATTTAAATACATCATTTAAAAATAAAATTCAAAAAATTAATATAAAAAAATTCAAAACTAACAAAATTAGAACAAAAAATAAATAAATAAAATTTAAAATATATATAAAAAAGCTTGACATGTGTCAAGCAAAAGATGCTTGACACGTGTCAAGCATAGACCTCATTAAGGATTGTTTTTAATGGTTTAGTATAGATTATATATATATATATATATATATATATATATATATATTCATCCAACAATTATTCTACAGTTTTAAGTTGTGCTACATATTTTTTTAAAAGGTATATTAATGTTCTAATTTTATTCTTATAAAAAATTATTTTTTTCATTTTGACACATTTCCTAATATTTATGTGTACTTCTATAAAAAAGAATTAATATTGTTAATAAAAAATTTGTTTCCTCTAAATAGCATGACAATTTAATGTATTTTGTTTGCAAAAAATAACGGTCTACTAAAATTTACAAGAATTATTTTATTAGCTATTTTAATTACAAATTTCCAATATATTCACTATTTTGAGATAAATGTTTATTATTACATCAATTGAAATTTTGAGTAGTATTACATTTTCCTAAAATATTAAATAAAGGCTATTAGATATTTTATTAACAAAAACTTATGAATAAAACTTGAAATGATAAATAATTTTATTAATAAAAATACAAATAATTATTTTACTAATTACTCAATACATAAAACAAGTTTTTTTTTATTAACAATGCATAAATCATATTCAAGGTTTTCTAATTCAAAATTAAAATATCATTTTTTAATAAATTCATAATTCTTTTTTTTTAATTTATATAACAAACTAATAATACATTAAAAACAAATCTATCATCCGTGCATCGTACGATATTAAAGCTAGTTAAAAAAGAAAATAATATTAAATCTTTTATTTTTTTCTTTAGTTCCATTTGTTAAATATATTTTTTAAACAATTTTAATTTAAAATTATTTAATAAAACTACTCATATATATATATATTAAAATATATATAATTCTTGCAGCATCACGCAAGTAAAATTTCTAGTTTATAAATATAATAGTATTATTTTTCTATTCCATTCTACAAACCAAAAACCAAATTATGTAATACATATATATTTTTTTTTATTCTATTCTCGTCGAATATTTATTTTATTTTCCTCTATCTAATTCAGCGAAATTTTCCTCTATTTAATTCAGCTAACCAAACCTAGCTTAAGTTTGTTATTCTTTTTCCGGTTTGGAGTAGCAAGGTATTATACAGATGATTAAGGAAATTCATTAGTTAAAACTTAAATTAATTGTAAAACAATAATAAATTATACACTTTTACTACAGTAGCCATTTTAAATAAGCTAATGCCTCTAAGAATCTCAGTATCTCACCTTGACTTCATTTGTCCACTGCCTGCTATCGTTTGAAAAATGACATCTACACATTCCAACCGGAAGGCTAAAATATGTCTCTGGCCATGAATGCTTCTCTTTAATTTCTTCTCTTCTCTAGAGCATCTACAATTACAAGTTCAGACAACAAACTGCTCTTGTGATGCATATAAATTTGAAGTGGTAGATCATCCAGACAACATGCACTGATCCAATCAAAGTACTAATCTTTGATCAGGCAGCAGAGACTTACAGAGGAGAAATTATAAACAAGACAGCTAGTTTCTTAGTCAAATTTGATTCCCAAAGACATCCTCAAGAAAGAAGAAAAAAAAAAAAACAAAATCTAAAGGGAATAATTTGTGAACTTATGAATCCAGATTCTCTCGAACACGAAAAGCTAGCCGATCTATAGACTGGTCATCAAAAGAATCATCTATCTCCTTAATTTTTGACACAAAGTCCATGGCTTCTTTGTATCTTCTTGCTTTGCAATAACCATCCACCACAATCTTGTAGGTAAGTTCATTGGGTCTGCAGTTGTGCTGAATCATATACCCAATAACATCATCTATTTCTGGGAACATTCCCCGTGCAGCATAACCTGCCACAAAAGTATTGTAAGTAAAAATACATGGCCGAATCCCTTTAGTTGTCATTTCAGAGAGAATTCTTATGGCCTCCTGCATTAGCCCTTTCCTGCAAAACCCTTTAATCACAGTGTTGTATGACACAATGTCTGGTTTTCCGCCAGACTTCTGTAGTCCTTTGAGGATTTCTTCAGCTTTCCAACACTCTCCCGCTCTGGCATACATATCCATCAAGCTGTTGTAGGTGATAAGATCAGGTGTCAGCCCACTTTCGCGAATCAAGTGTAGCATTTCATGGGCCCTTTCGTACCTATTGTTTTTCGAAAGAATTGAGAGCATCGAATTGAACAAAACCAAATCAAGTTTGTACCCATTCTTTTGTAATTCCTGAAATGCTCTCTCCATACCCTCTAGTGCTCTACATCTGCAGTTTGCCAGAACAAGAGTTCTCAACAGCATCCAGCTAGGATAGATATGACCATCATTAATTTCTTTCTCGATCTTCTCTATCCCTTCCACATTCCCTCCCTTGGCATAACATTGAAGCATCAAAGAGTACGAGGTTTCACTTGGCCTGAAACCCTTATTTTTCATGTCTAGAATGACAGATTCTGCTCCTTTCCAATCTCCTCTTCTAGCTAGAGCATTGAGAAGAGCATTGTAAGTTGTAACACATGGTGTGAACCCTACTCTAATCATCTCCTTGTACATTTTTGTAGCATCAATTTCTGACCCACACCGGCCATAGGCACTAATCAAAGTGTTGAATGTGTCTCTATCAGGCTCAAAACCACAGCTCTTCATTTCCCGAAAGACTCGGTTGACATACTTGTGCATGCCCTTATTACCACACATGGCAAGCATTGTGTTCCATGTAATACGGTTAGGGGAACAGCCACTTTCTTTCATGTCGCAGAGTATCGTTATCATCTCCTCAGATCGTGACTTCTTCCCTAACATCCCAAGCACAGCGTTATAAGTACACACATTAGGGACACAACCTGACTCTTTCATCCTATGGAACAATCTCAGAGCCTTGTCTTCCTTTCCAGCTTTACCATAGGCATTGATGACAGTTGTGTATGTAACAGCATTTGGCATTACACCTTTCTTTGTCATTGTTTCAATAACTGCAGCCCCTTCATCATAAAACCCCGCCCTCACATAAGCAGCTACAAGTTCATTGTATGTCACAGAGTCAGCTGGGCAGTCGTTATCCTCCATTTCTTTCAAAATGCTTAAAGCCTCCAAGTAGACCCCCGCCTTACCAAACACTTGTAGTAAAGCATTATAGGTGACAGTCCCAGGTATATAGCCCTGCGACTTCAATCCAGCAAAGAACTCTTTTGCTTCATTCAACAATCCTTCTCTCCCACAAGCTGATATCACCGTACTACAAGTAAACTCATCAAACTCAAGTCCTTTGCTTCTCATCTCATCCAAAAGTCCTAAAATCTTATTCCAAGACCGACCCATCCTCCCATAAACATCAAGCATGACATTGTAAGTGACTAAAGTAGGAGAAAGGCCCGTCTCCTTCATTTTCTCAAACATGGAAATTGCCTTTTTGTACTTACCTGCGCGCGAACATGCATGAAGAATAGTCGTATAAGCGCGAACATCAAGCGAATATTCCTCTATGTGAATCAAATCAAACAGTTTCAGTGCAATTGCATGCTGCGACTCTCTCCCCAGAATTCTGACCATTAGTTCAACAACCTGATTGTCTAGTTTAACATTATCAGACACTATGTCCGAAACTACCCATTGAAACAACAAGAGAGTTCTTTCCCAATCCCCAGAAAGGTCTAAAGCTTTCAACAAACTAAACATATCCATTTGAAGCAGCTCAAACTTAACAGAATCAAAGAAATCAGTCAACCCGTTCAAAGGCTGTTCCTTTATGGAATTAAGCATAAGCATACCCTTTCTTGACAAAAATTCAAGAGATCCATCTCCGGATTGACCTTCCTCTCTACTGTTATCTAACTGAAGAACCGAAACTGGAGTGGGTTTCTTGGGATGAACTTGGTGGTGAAGTTTTTGAGTAGATTCTGAAGAAATGTGAAGGGAAGGGAAATGGGAATTGTTGGTTTTAGGAGGATTAATAGTTTTTGGGTTGTGGGTAGTGTTGGGTGGTGAAGAAAGGAGAAGAAGGTGTTGGAGAAGGGAGTCTAGAGGGAGTGAAGTGGAAGAATGAGATGGAGATTGAGATTGAGGAGGAAGAGGAAGTATTACTGAGCTGAATTTTACTGGCTTGCTTGATTGTGCTGGTCTCTTCGTAGGGACAGGATAAACTGGTTTATTGGGAAAGATAGTGCCCTCCATTGTTTTTCTAAGAAACAAAGAAGAGTGTTGCAGTTAATGGTTTTTGGGGAGCTTTAGAAAATAAGGTTTTTGGCTTGGAGGAGATGAGTGAGTGAGAGAGGAAGACAGGTTGAAATTGGATGGAAGAGAAAGATGATGAGAGCATAATATATGATTAGTAAATGAATGGTCGGTCTTTATTGAAGATGGAATTTGGGTAGAAGATTTGGTGGTGAACTGGTGGTTTTGTAAAGAAGATTTGATTTCTAGGCTCAAACACTTTATCTTCTTCTGTCCCTCAGAGGCTCAACCCAACGCCCGCCGACTCCTTCCTGCCATGTATACGGCGCATTTTGTCAACTCAAAGTATGTGATCCGCGGCGTTTAGGAGTTTTTCAAAAGCAATATTGATACACAACTTTACAGTTTTGCTGTAAATCAATCGGGATTGAATAAATAGATTTACGTTTGTGTTTATTTATTTATTTATGATTTTATTTGTATTCAATTCGTATTTATTAAAAATTTTAAAATTATGTTCGAGTTCTGTTTATTTAAAATTGAGTGTATTCATGTTCGTTTATTTAAATTAAATAAATTTGTTCGCGAACATTAAATGAATATGGTGATAAACATATAATCGAACATGTTAGCGAACAGTTAAAAATTTGTTCATGAACAATAAATAAACAAATCTAAACAAATTTAACAAACAAACAAATAATAAGTAAATAAATAAATAAATTTTAAATTATTATTAAATATAAAATAATAAAATACTAATGTAATTAAATTTAAGTTATTATTAAATATAAATATTAAAACACAAATATTATTAAATTAAAGTTATTATTAAATATAAAATAATAAAAAACAAATAATATTATTTATATTATAAGTAAATAAAATAAAAAAAATATTATTTATATTGTTCGTATCTGGTTCGTTTAATAAATGAATTTTAAAATTATGTTCACAATTATTATTTAATTTGATAAACGAACATAAACGAAAATAAATTGAACTAATAATTCTATTTACAGTTTAAGCCATTGGAATTTTTTTCAAAAGAAGATGCTTACAACCGATTATCATTGTAAAAAATACTTTCAAGATAAAATCCAAATTTAACCACACTAGGAGTTCCTTTCTTTTTCTTTTTCGTGGAGGGAGAAAAATAAAAATAAATGAAAACTAAAAACAACATGAAAATTGGGCTTAAATTACAATTTTCAAAGTGAAGTTTATAATCTACAATTTATGACTTAAAAGAAATCTTATAAAAATAAATGAAAGTTATCCCTGGATAATTTTTTTTATTGTTCCCCAAATTACTTGGTATGTGGCAAGCAATTTTTTATTTTTTTTTATTTAAAAAATCTAACTATTTATGTCGTATTCATGCTATTTTTTCGTGTTATAATCGTATGCCATATATTACATATATATAAATTTTGACATGTTAATAATTCGTATTATATAAATTTTAATACATTCGTGTCATTTAATGTTGTTTTTTCATGTTGTATTGTGTGTGTGTGTGTTTTATTTTTTTTTTTTCTTTCGTGTCGTGCCCGAAATTACCAAGTCTAATTGTCATTATTCATATAATTCTCAATTTTGTGTCACGTCCGTTTTATATAATTTTTGACACGTTTATGTATTCATGTCGTGATCATGTTATTTTTTCGTATCATGTCGTATTTTAATTATTTTTTCCTGTTATGTTTGTATGTGACACTATTCAAACTCCTTAATTTTTTTATATCTAAAACGATCTAAGTATTCGTGTCGTGTTCATGCTATTTTTTCGTGTTATAATCCTATTTCATAATTACATATATATAAATTTTGACAGGTTAATAATTCGTATTATATAAATTTTAATACATTTGTGCATTCGTTTAGTGTAACTATAATCAAATATAAAAGATAAAAAATAAAAATTCTAAAAATGTTAATATAAAAATGTGTGATTAAAAATATCATTTAGTGTAAAATTGGTAAAATTTATTGTAATCACACACAATAAATTACGAAAATTATAAATGTAATGCAGTGTAAGAATAACCGTAATTTTGATATTATTTTAATATAAACTAGATTTTGTGACACATTCAAATGCATGTGAATTTTCTCTACAAAATAAAAAATGAAAAAGTAAATAAAAAATAAAAGGTAAAATAGCATAGTAAAACATAATGACTGAGTGAAAAGTTAAAAAATTGCATCTTTCATTAATAAATTTACATGAATGATTAATTGCATGATATTAAAAGATATATATATCCTTAATTTTATATTTATAATAAATTTATTTGAATTTTGTTTGGTAAACTCATCTACTGAGTTGGTGTCACTTGACTTGTGACACCAACTCAATTACTCCCATTATATATAGTATAGATTTAAAAAGATTTAACTATTCGTGTCGTGTTCATTCTATTTTTTCGTATTATAATCGTATTTCATATATTACATATATATAAATTTTGACACATTAAAAATTCGTATTATATAAATTTTGATACATTTGTGCATTCGTTTAGTATAACAAAATAAAATATAAAAAATAAAATTTTAAAAAATGTTAATATAAAAATGTGTGAATAAAAATATCATTTAGTGTAAAATTGGTAAAATTTATTGTAATCACACACAATAAATTACGAAAATTATAAATGTAATGCAGTGTAAGAATAACCGTAATTTTGATATTATTTTAACATAAACTAGATTTTGTTCATGTGAATTTTCTCTACAAAATAAAAAATGTTAAAGTAAATAAAAAATAAAAGGTAAAATAGCATAGTAGAACATAATGACCGAGTGAAAAGTTAAAAAACTGCATCTTTCATTAATAAATTTACATGAATGATTAGTTGCATAATATTAAAATACACATATAGGCAAATTTATCGAAATATTGTTAATATGTTTTTTTTTATCAAAGTACCTATAATTTGAAATTAAATACCAAAATGTGCTAAAAAAAACACCATGGGAAGTTGTCATATGATATGGCGACTTCCCATGGTTAATTTTAAGAAAAATTTTAAAAAGTAAGAAGGGAAGTCGCCATATCATATGGCGGCTTCCCTTCTTATTTAAAAAACAAATTGTATTTTATAGGTCAGAAATCGCCATATAATATGTGTCGCAACCTAAAAAAATAACAAGTCTCATCGTAAGATTTTATTATTCGTTAAACGTGACATTAAAAAAAATCGAGAAAAAGTTGACTTAATTCCTCTTGAAAAATAAAGGTTTTGAAAATGACCTTGAAAAATACATGGAGTCGCCACTAATCTTTTTTAGCTAGGTGTGATCGGCCACCTATTAAAACCGGTTTTATAAAACATTTTAAAATTAGTTAAAACATTTTAAAAACCAATTTCATGTCTGCGTTTTAAACCAGAGAAATCAAAGAAGCGGGTTCGGGACTCAGTTACGTGTGGGGAAGGATTAGCACCCCCACAACGCCAGTATAAAACGGTACCTTATTAATCATGTGTTATCTCAAGTGTTGGTAAAAAATCGATTTTAAATTTAGTATTTTAAGTTAACTCCCAATTTAAAGAAAAATAATTCCATTTTTAATTGAAAATGATCTTGAATTTATTAATTCAAAATTTTCCTATATTCCCCAACAAACGTGGCAAAATATAAAAAAAATTATTAGTTTGAAAATTTTCCGAATCATTCTCATTTTAAAAAAGATATTCCGTTATTAATGATAATTGATGATATCCTCCCCAGCAAACCCGTCAGAGAACTCATGAATTATTTTAACTCGGGAATATCTTTGTTTTATTGAAAATAATTACTTTTTTTAAAACATTTTAAAAAATATGAATATGAATATGTATGACATAAATAAAATGACATAGCAAAGTCTAAATAATATAATGCAACCTAATGATATGACGTAATTTAAATATCTTAGCATATTCTAAATGAAATAAAATATCCTAAGTTATATGATAAATTCTAAATGGAATAAAATATCCTAAGTAACATAATATATTCTAAATGAAATGAAATGACCTAGGTAACATAATATATTCTACATTAAATGAAATGACCTATGTAACATAATATATTCTATATGAAATGAAATGATTTAAATGACATGGCAAATATAAATGATATGGCATATAATCTAAATGACATGAAACATAAAATAATGCTATCATATAATATGCATGGAAATAAAAATAAAAATAATAATGCATGAACATATTATATGCTAAATAATATGACAAAAATAATTAAATAAAAAGCATAGGATATCATGAAATATTCAAAACCATATAACAAATAATATAATATCAAAAATTTAAATCTAAGATAATAACACCATCATGAAAATTAAACATAGCAAAAATTACATATTATATAATATGCATGAATATGGAAAATGCAATGCATGAGAATGTATTTTTTCCTTTAATTAAGGAAATCCGTATATCTAAAAAGATATCCGGCTACCTTAGAAAAATATATCAAATTAAATATTCTAAAACCAAAATACTTTGTGATTGTTTGAAAACAATTTTGAAAAGCTTAGATTAAAAATAAAAACTTAGCTAAACCCTTTTTTAAATGGCTCTAATTTCTTAAGTTTAAAATCCTAGACTTGACCACCCTTAACCCGAGACTTAAAAAAATCATTTTTAGAGTTTAAAAAGGCATAGAAACTACCCTAAGTCAGTAGCTAAACTTCCTAATCAACCCTCTCTAAGTAACTTAACCAAAACAGAAAAATGATTTTCCTTCAATTTCAATTCTGCCTCCACTGTCCAGTTTTAGAGCACGATTTTTTACCCTATTTTTGAAATTCAAAAAAATCTAAAAAAAATACTGGAGACTCAGGACACGTAAAACCACACGAGAAAAAATCATCTTAATTTTTTGATTAAAGATGACTGCCCAAAAAAATCAGAAAAATACGAGTATTGAGTGAAAAAATTGTTTTGCCAAAACACATTCTTTTGCCTTTAATAAAATCATTTAAAAATTAAAGTAAAAATATTAGAGACTCTCCTAAGGACTCACAAACAGTATCTAACACTTTTGAAAAGTTAGGCAAAAATTGGCTAAGTAAAAAAACCATAAAGGTAGAATAATCCATTTGACAACTCTTTAATTTTCCACAAGTATGCTCAAGTGAGCATGACTTTGAACCATTGATTGGCCTAAGTCATAAGTCAAGTGGCAAGGACATGAGATGCATGAAAAATACAGCAAATATGATGCAGGAAATGCATGATTTAAAACCTAAATGACATAAAAAATGCATGACATCAATAAAATGACCTAGACCTAAATGAATTTGCATGGCATTTAAATGCAACATAGGTCTAAAATGCATGAATATGCATGGAAAAACAAACCAATCCTAAACCTAAAATATGCAATAACACAAACATATGGCATGCTTAAACAAAATACTCAACCAAATATCATGAAAATGCAAACCTATCAACTAACATAACAAAAATGCACACACAAAGCATACAATATGAAGTGGACGAATGGTCTAATGCTTAAAATAAGCATGGCATTTTCACAAACACATGATATACTAACATGCATAGGTAAAGAATAATGCTCAAATCATGCAAATATAAAGTAAAGGCATGAAAACCAATAAGCATTTTCACAAACACATGGATTACAAAATATAAAACATAAACAAACATTTTGAAAACAGAAAATCAAAAATGCAAGACAAGTAAAATAATTATGATAACAAGATAATAGACTCAAAAATAGAAACAAGCAAGCAACCAAATTAAAACAAGCTTCATATTTATGTATTAGAAGAATATTAAAGCATCAAAACTTGTTAAAGATCAAGAATAACATGAAATAAAAAATGCAAACAGCAACTACTCAAAAAACTAGGCCATTCGGCCATCTCAAAAACAAGAGGAAAAAATTTTTCAAGAGTTTTTTATAAGAAAGAATAAAGATGGAACTTAAAAAAGAACATTAAAAACACTTATTTAAAAAGAGAAATCAAAATAAACTCACCAAAATTGTAATCAAAACAGCAAATCAAGAATAGAAAATCAAAGAAAGTGCAAGAGTATGGTGCTTAAAGCAACCTCTAGAAGCTATCTTTCAAGCTTTTTCTCTTCTAACTTTCTTTTCTTTTCCAAACTTTTCTTTTATGCCTTTCAACAATGGAGAGAAAAATTAGCAAAAACCAAGAGAGAATAGAGAGTGAATAGTTGAAAATTAAAGAGAGAATGGCTCTCCCTTGTAGTGGCCGAATGGCCCTCCCTAGGCTAGGATGTTGTCATTTTTCATTAAACCAATTTCCATCCAAAGGCTATTGATCCAAGATGTTTAAAACATGAAATTATCACCGTTAGATTAGCCATCAGCTATCCACAATTACAGCTGTTCAAGAATCTTAAGCCATTATGTTGACACTCTCCTTCTTCATGCATTGGTCCATGTGGCTTATTTGCAAAGGCTTGACTAAAAAATAACTAACTTCCTCTTCATTGTTGGCCTTTTCATTAAAAATCAGAAAATATCTACCTATCGTTGGGCCTTGGCCAGCCAACCCCCCTTCTTCTAGCCCATGCTTCATTTTTTAAAAGGCAAGAAAAGCCCTTTTCAGTTTCTTGGGTAAAATGACCTTTTTGCCCCCCGAACATAAATAAATGGCAAAGGGGCTCCAAATTCAAATTTTATTTTTTCAATACTTTCAAAATAATAAAAAATTGAATTCTGAAAGTTTTCAAAATTTTTCGAGTCCATTTGCTATTTATTTGGATTTTTTCTTCCAAAATTGCCCTTTTATGCTCCAAAACTTTACCATTTTTTAAACGAGCTCCAAATCCAGATTTTTTTCACCAATCTTTTCCAAATAATTTAAAAGTATGATCTAGAAGTTTTCATTATTTTTGGAACTCATTTGGTATTTTTTCGGGATTTATCTGCTTGAATTACTACATAGGGGGCCCGGGATTTGGCCATTTTGCAAACGAACTCCGAATCCAGATTTTCTTTCGCCAATATCTTCCAAATAATTTAAAAATGAGATTTGCAATTTTTCAGAATTTTTGGAGTTCATTTGCTATTTTTTCGGGATTTATCTTCTTGAAATTCTGCATAGGGAACCCGGGATTTGGCCATTTTGCAAACGAACTACGAATCAAGATTTTCTTTCGCCAATCTCTTTGAAATGATTTAATAATAAGATTTGCAATTTTTCAAAATTTTTGGAGTACATTTGCTATTTTTTCCAAATTTTCCAATTTTGCCTTTTTACCTTCGAAACCCGATTTTGCTCAAAACAAGTCCGATTTTCAGATTTTCTTCAAATTGAGCCTTGTGCTATCCTTTTTTAATCACTCATCTATTAGGGGCTTTAGTCCTACCGAGTCGGGCCATTTCTGTAATTCTTCCCAATTTCACCGAAATCCACCAAAAACCCTAATTCTCGATTTTCTTCCGGATTGACTTTTCTTTCAGTTTTTCTTTCAAGTGGCTTCTCCATTACCCGTAGTCAGTACTTATCTTTCATTTAGAACCTTCAATTTGAACCAATTTGATCGTTTAAGCACTTTTCCCCAAATTTTCCGGATTAGGGTTTCTTTTCCACTGAATCTCCATAACCCAACTTCCGAACTCCATATCTTTCGATGTAGACCTCGGATTGATTTTGAAAGTGTGTTGACATTTTCAGTAGTTGACTTTTTAGGGTTGACTTTTTCAAGTTTGACTTTTTATGCTCGCCTTCTTAGACTAAGTCCCGGAGTACCACCTGCAGGATAAAAAAGTCTATTTATATTCTGAAACATCAATTTAGGAAGAAAACATACTTGTTTTAGTGGTCCGAAAAAAATTAGGTGTCTACAACTGTCCCTCTTTGGCTATTGCTGAGAATCAGGAATCAGGCAAAGATAAACAAATACTAATTTTGTCCGGTTAGTGAAATCACATGTGAAGGGAAGGGAAATGGGTTTTCTTTTTTCTTTTTTGATTTTTCATTTTCATTTTTTTTTTTTCATTTTTTCATTTTTTTGTTCAAAAAAACTGTAAATAGAAGATATTGTCCTTAAATTGAATTTCCTGACCAATCAAGGCTCGACCCGTCTTAAGGAAACGAGTTCGATTTGCAAGAGAAGAAAAGACCTCGACGATGGTCTCGAGGGCTTAACCTGTCTTGTGCTAAGCTATGTTTAAAATTCTGGTATCTCCTCTAGAAGCTTCGGCTATCACCACCAAAGACTTGCTCAAGCAAATGTAAAACTCTAGATATCTCCAGCAGAGGCTTTGGCTATCACCACCAAAGACTTGTTCAAGAAAATGTAAAACTCTGGATATCTCCACCAGAGGCTTTGGTTAACACCACCAAAGACTTGTTCAAGCAAATGTAAAAACTCTGGAAACTTATGCCTAGAGGTCTTAAAAATGGTGCCCCGAGGCCTTACCCCGTGATTTGAAAAAAATGCACTGTATGCGACTTTAACAATAATGCCCGGAGGTCTTAAGAATGTTGCCCGAAGGTCTTACCCATGAGTTAAAAAATGCGCTGTATACGACTTTAAAAATGATGCCCGGAGGTCTTAAGAATGGTGCCCGGAGGCCTTACTCGTGATTTGAAAATACTTTGACGACGAACTCAAGGCTCGACTCATTTGATAAACAAAATGAATTCGATTTAAAACAAAAGGAAATACCTCGACGGTGGTCTCAAGGCTCGACTCATTTGATAAAACAGAATGAATTTGATTTAAAACAAAAGGAAATACCTCAACGGTGGTCTCAAGGCTCGACTCATTTGATAAAACAGAATGAATTCGATTTAAAACAAAAGGAAATACCTCGATGGTGGTCTCAAGGCTCGACTCATTTGATAAAACAGAATGAATTCGATTTAAAACAAAAGGAAATACCTCGATAGTGGTCTCAAGGCTCGACTCATTTGATAAAATAGAATGAATTCGATTTAAAACAAAAGGAAATACCTCGATGAACTCGATTTAAAACAAAAGGAAATACCTCGACGGTGGTCTCAAGGCTCGACTCATTTAATAAAACAGAATGAATTCGATTTAAAACAAAAGGAAATACCTCGACGGTGGTCTGAAGGCTCGACTAATTTGATAAAGCAAAATGAATTCGATTTAAAACAAAAGGAAATACCTCGACGGTGGTCTCAAGGCTCAACTCATTTGATAAAACAGAATGAATTTGATTTAAAACAAAAGGAAATACCTCGACGGTGGTCTCAAGGCTCGACTCATTTGATAAAACAGAATGAATTTGATTTGGAAAGGAAATGTACCTCAATGGTGATCTTGGGGCTCGACTCATTTGAAAAACAGAACGAGTTCACTTTGGGGAAGTCCAAGTTTTCTTGATTTCTGCAATGTTATCTAAATTCAATGATGTGAATGACATGCTTTGCAAATGCTTGTACGTTTCCTAAGAATGAATGCAATCAAATGATTGTGTCATGATTTCTAATCCATGGTTTCTTTGAGGTTCACAGATTATCCGACTTCAGGACGGAGTCTTTCAATTGTTCATTGATGCCCCACTTAAGGAATCCTTCACTCAAGATAACTTGTAAAATAGTCTCAGTTTCTGACTTTCGCTGAAATTCACAAATTTTCTGACTTTGTTATGGAGTCTCCAACACGTTCACTGTTTTCTTTTCTTGGTGAACTTTCCAAACTTTTCCCAAGATTTAAATCTATTCCTTAATAATACTCTGAAATCCTTTTATTTAAAGATTTTTTTATTACTAATCATCATTCAATTTAATAACAATCATAATGCATCTCAAAAATGTATGAAAGAAAACATGAATCAAGCAAAAATTGTCATGAAAAGGATAACAAGAATTTATTGCAAGAAATGTTTTAAAATAGTAAAAATAAATATCAAGGATATAAGAAACAAATGTAAAGTTATAGGTTGTAGATGCCCCGGATGTGGAATATCTTGGACCCCTCATTTTCAAACCATCTGAAATTTCTCTTGAACAAGCAATTTACTTGGGTAACCTCTCGGCTTCCGTAGTTACATCAGACTGAGTTGTTCCCCTTTCTTCTGATTTTCTGATACTTTCTCCCCCTTTACATGGAGCATTGATTCGAACTTTTAACCAATACCTCAGCCGCCCTTTGCGGGTTTTGAAATCAAGTGTTTTCCATTCGATATTAAGTCGCCCTTTACGGGTTTTCGGCTTAAACCTCTCCTTTTACATTTTTTTCATTTTCATTTTTTTGTATTCTAACATGCATCTGAGAATTCTAAATGTTTCCAAGGTAAAAATATCAATTCAAAAGATGGGATGAATTCTGAGAATAACCTTTCAAATTAAATATTCATGCTTGATCAAAATGGGCTTTTAAAGCATGTAATATAGGCCAAGGTTTAGGTTTAGAAAGAAAGGATAAAATAGGCTCAAAGTGTGTTTAAGGGTGAATGGATCAAGGATCATTTCCTGAGGAGAACTTATTCTTGAAACATTTGTCCCTTTTTTGGACTTTTTTTTTTTTGCTTTGTTGGCTTTCATTTTCAACATTTTCGATGGCTTTCTTTTAGCCATGATTTTTTGATTATTTTTCCTCGCATTTGCCCTCCAATATAGAGGGTGATCCTTGATCAAGTTTTAAAGAAAGAAATAATTCCTAAGGCTCAAAGGGGTGACTAAGGATAATTTATTCTTAGTGAAAGGAATATGAAAGATGGCCATTCATCATATTAATCATGAATATTCTCATTAAAAGGCAATCCACAGGGGAAATATGAAACACCCTGTCCGGATAATCTACCTAAAATCCGACAGAGTTTCCTTTCTATCTCAACTATAACCCTCCTGCAAATAACACTCAATTCATATCCTCAATTAGCAATATTTCTCAATACTATTATCTCATATATATCCATGCATATTCAAAAATTATCCACGATTAATTTATGCTCCAGTCAAAACATATTGATCTATTGTCTCATATCTTCAAATATATATAATATATCCAGAAGTAAACCTATCTCAGCAAGGTTTACTAGATAAAAACATCAAGAGATCAAATCTTCTAGAAATTTAGATATGATTCCCACCACGTCAATATACACTTAAAGCGGAGAGTAGAGGAAGGCAGCAATCCTGACACCTAACTGTGTCCTGAAAATGAGAAATAAGAAGAGGAGAGATATATATGAATATCTCAATGAGTAGACAACATTTAAAGCGTGTGAAAACTATAATGGTAACCTGTAAAGCATAATTGACATTTTCAAAATAAATAATAGTAAAACCATAATGAGAAATTCAAAGATATAGCAAAGTTTTCAAATGTATAATAATATTATAATATTAAATCAATGTATAAAATTTGTAAAGTAAATCAAGTTACGTATAGTTGGGCTCCAACTTATTGTCATGCATAAGAACACATCCATGAAATAACCAAGCAATATCCATGTAGGCATACTAGTACCGGCCCCAAAGGCCAAAACCACCATAGGACGCCCCAAAGGCATATGTGTCGCTATGATGTGCCCCCAAAAGGCTAATATAAAGGGATAGGAACTCTGGAGGTGGCTCCCACCATAAAGACGTAGCACGCAGCTCCCATACCCCAGTCTAATATCATGAAATTGGGACTCTGGAGGTGGCTCCCGCCATAAAGGCATAGCACGTAGCTCCCGTATTCCGATCAAGGGTATAATCTCATACATTAAGTCAGGTGGAGCCAAAACCATGTACGTCAAATTCTATGTATAATTATATTTCATAAATCAACCAACTTACTTGATATAATATTTCTTGAAATAAAGGTATTTTAATAACAAATCAATTCATATGATTATATATCGTATATACCTTTAATACATAAAATAATATCATGCTAAAAAAATTATAATTATAATTAAAGAAATTTCAAATAACTATAGTTGTCGTCTACTCACAATCCTCGAGATGATCTCACTGTACACCTCGATCTGAAACTTCGGGATCCACAGGTGATGTTGGATCTACGTGGCCTATAGATTAACGATAATTAGTATCTATACATGCTCAAAGCATTACACAATTATGAATGCAACTTAAGTCCCATTAATCTACCTCGTAGTGAATACTAATTTCTCATACTCAAAACAACATATCCTTAATTTTTAATATCATTTCCATAATCATTTTCTCCATAATTCAACTCCATATTCATGTCCTTATCATATTCCTTTCTAGTACTCCATGCCTTAGAAATTTTCATAATCCATAACCATCATTTAGTACTATATCTCTCTTAAGCAATAAATTCCTTACTATCAAGCTAGATTAGAAAATCATAACTTGAGTTTGGTAAGGAATTTCAAAGTGATTCCAATTGGTTTATTTCAATACATAAGTGTACTTTATGAAGAAAATAACTAACTTAGACAATTAGAAAAAAATCTTGATCAAATTTGATAAATCCCGAAACTATGCCGAAACAGGGGTCAACACAGAACAACCAAATTCATCGAATTTTATAATTTTAACTGCTTATCGGTTTTGAGTGATTCAAAAACCAAAATTCTCGTACTGAAGTCTAGTTTCTAGGACAAATATCAAAAAAATACAAAATCAGTTGTGCTAAACCCAGAAAATCTGAACAGCAAGCATGCTCAACTTCCCCTGTTTTGCTTTTTCTTCCCATTTTCTTGTTCTTGCTTTCAAATCCTTTTAATTCTTACCAAAAGTGAGTAAAACTCATATTTAATAGATGGATTTCAGACCTTAACATGTTTATGTAGCTAATATCTTGGCATGCTCAAGTAGAATATCTAAAGAAAAGGAAGAATTTATCAAGAAACTAACCTTGAATGTGATTGTTGAAGAAATTTTGGTGTAAGATGTTTGAAGAAAATTTTGGGAGAGTAAGGACAAGGAAGGCCCGCTTCCACTTGAAGAATAGAATGAAAAATTCTAGAGTTTTCAAGAGATAAAATGAACTTAAAGATATTTTTAAATTTTTGGTATAATTGCACATTGGTCCCTCAATTTTTTATAAACAACCATTAAGCCCCTAAACTTTTTAATTTGTTCAATTTGATCCTTCCTTCTTTTATTTCCTTCACTTATAACTTCTTACCAATTTCCAAGTTTGTCCTCAAAAATTTTCGGGATTTAACTTTACATGATTGTACGTAACCTCGGTTGTTACAACTTAGCCCCATTAGAAAAATTTCGTCCTCGAAATTTACTTACCAACTTGATTGAACAAGTGAGGATATTGAGTCCGCATATATTCCTCCCTTTCCCATGTAGCTTCTTCATATGAATGATTCCTCCAAAGAACTTTCACTAATGGAATAGTCTTAGTCCTTAGAACTTGGTCCTTTCTATCCAAAATCTCAACCGGCTGCTCTTCATAAGTTAAATTTTCTTTAATTTCCATAGGTGATGGTAACTCAATTAAGAGTTGTAAACCCAAGTGCAGGTTATGTTCAAGTAATAAATTCTCGGGTGTCCGAGGTCGAACCACAGGGAAGCGTATTAATAAGTATAAGTTTATAAATATATAAGACAAAGAAAGTAAACAAGATATTAGGGAATCAACAACAAAATAGGATAAACAAGATATTAGAGAACAAAATAAACAAAATAACATAAAAACAATTAAACAAGATATAAAAAACAATAAGAAAGGATGTTGAGGTTAGAGACTCCACTCTTGGTGTTATGCTAAGATTAATCTTGTTTTATTACACAATTGAAATCCACACATAAGGGAGGTTCCAATCGGAAGGTTTAGCAATTCAGTCCAACGTCCATAGCATATGATATTATGTTCATTTGGTGTCCTCAAAACTCATAAAAAGAGTCCAAGCATTCCTTATGCCAAGGTATATGTCTACAACAAATCAAGGTTATGAAACCAAGCATTTACTGTGCCATTTTCATTGTCAATAATGAATCAAGATCTCTACTTTGCAAGTATGATTTTAAACCAAAAGAAAATATTATCTATACTAGTGTTTATAAATGATGATTCATTTTAGCTCATGTTTAAGAGACTAACCTTAGCATTTACCAAGAGCTTCACCTCATCACCTCAACAATATGATTAGCAACACATACTAGATATGAATAAAATGAAAAGAAATGTAAGAAGCATAAGTAAATAAAAAAGAAAACTAGAGAAAGGAAAGAAGAAGAAAACTTAGAGAATTTTACTACAAAGGCTAATATCCTACCAATGTATAATGTATCCCAATACTCATCCAAGGCCCTCTATTTATACACATTTTGGAGGGCTAAATGACAAGAGACAAGCTTTACAAATTTCAAAGGTAGGTATAATAGGTGGGTGCATTTTTCTAACAATTTTCGTCATATTGTATGACAATTCTGATCAGCCAGCTTGATGGTCGATTTTGTCAATGTTGGAGGCTCGATCTGATACAATGGTCTTCTAGAAAAATATACCCCTATCAGTTACGGATCCATAGCCGTTGGAATCAGATCATTTGCGCACGTGGATCGGAAGATATGGTCAAAATACCAAAACGGTGCAGAACAGACGTCATTGCACATCAGCCAACTTGATGGTCGATTTCTCTAGGGAAAACGACTCCGTTTCAAGAAGTGTAAAACATGAAAAAGATAGATATGCCTCTTAGCTTTTCAGGGATACAAAGTTCAGCCTTATTGCTTCAGTGAAACTCGAGATATAGCTGATATGGCAAAAGGTGTCGGAACTGGAACTGAACTGGATTTGCCCTTAATTCTAGTAATCTGAAATCACTCAAAGAAACTTGTGAAAAACACCAAATTACATAAAAATATAAAAGATCATAAACACAATTAGACTAAACAATAATAACTCGTATTTGACACAAAACAATAATAAAACATAACTAAAAACTATATAATTATACGAGTTATCACACCCCCATACTTAGATTGTTGCTAGTCCCTAGCAACGACTCAATAAAAAAAAAATAATAATAAAATAAGAAAATCTAATCTAATCCATTTTCGTAGGAAATCACGGTGGCACTTAGCATGTGACACAAGCCTTTAAACCCCTAGGTGTCCCTAGTGGACGAGTTTAGTCTCGTGAGGGTTTACTAGGACGATACCCACAAACATTGAAGACAAAAGAAAAACTAAAAATAATAATTATAACTAATCCTTCCAATATAAATTAGAGATAATCATTGGACAAGTCTTAAAAACTAATCAATAGCTTAAAGAAATTCACAAAAGATCTTGCTTGAATGTAAATAGTTTGAGTTAAGCCAATAATAACATAACATATTTCAATCAAAATAGTGTATATTCAAACTTAATCTCAACTTCTCACATGGGATACTCTCTTGATTTTCACTCTTTAAAGTAGTGGTAAAGTGTTTACACTCAATCAATCTCATGAAAACACTTCTACCATATGCTTGCTTGTCCACCTATTCTCCACTATTTAGATCATACAACTTCATAAATCAAGAGGTCTTTATTCAAGGTTGTAATGGGGCCAAAGGGTTATAATGTGGTTAAAGAACAAAAGGATAAAGATATCACAAAGGTTCCAAAGAGTTCATAGATTTTAGAGACATAATAAGATCATACAAATAAAACTTCTCAAAACTCTTATAAAGCACATAATAACATAGGCTAAATATTCATGTTGAGCCTTTGCATCATTCTAACCAACTTTGTAACATCTTTTTCTAGAAGTTCAAGAGAAGATTTTTTTTTTTTTTTTTTTTTTTTTTTTTTTTTTTTTTAATATGGGAATGTATTTGACAATGATCCCTTTCTTTTTCTCTTGACTTTTTCTTTTCTTTTCTTCCCCCACACTTATCTTTTGTTTCTAACCCAAATTTTCAAATAAAAATATCCCTTGTTTTTTTGCAATATGTCTCAAAATATAAAATTCATCTTTAGAACAAGGGTAAGGATATAAGCATATTTAGGCTAGGTGTAAGTTGTGGTTACCAATAAAACATCATATTTAATGTAGGCTCAAATTGGCTCACTAGTGGGGATGTTCTCGTAGAACATTAATAATGGATGGCTGTTTGGCTCTGGTTATAATCCTAATGCCTCTATCATATTCATGTTGTCACATGTATCAATATAGTCTCAAACGGTTTAAAGCAAGTTCTAGAGAATCATGTAATCATAAGAGCACTCAAGAAAGAAATTAGATTGATTTGTATAATGCATCAATCATTATAGGCTCAAAAACTCACAAAGATGATTATACAAGTCAGATTAAGTCTAAACATGCTTCTTTCTCAATCAACATATCATATTAACATTGGCTCATAAAAAGGTTGACATCAAGCTCAATTCTCATGAAAATCTTCTCACTAATAAATCTGTTTTAGACTTATGCAATTCATATCTCATCATTGTATTGAAAGTAACTAAAAAAAACACACTAAGTCTAAACATGTTTTTTTTTTTTTTTTTTTTTTTTTTTTTTTTTGAAGAAGATTAAATCAAACTGACAAGGTATGTCTCAAGTCTCCCTTACTCAGACCTTGTTCAGAATGAATACTTCTAAATGTCTTAAAACACAACAAATTTTTTTTTTTTTTTTTTTTTTTAGCAAAATATGTCCCTTACCCCCTACTAAAATATGACATTGTCCCCAATGTCAAATTTTAAAGGTAGAATTTAGGAGATATTACCTGCAGAGGTTGCTAACCACTTATTATAACTGAGACACAACAAACAAAATGTTAGATAATGTCACAAAGACAAAGTGCAATCCACTCCTTGCTCGTCCATATCTCTTTTTCTTTTTCCGAGCGTTTGCGAAACAACCGTAGCAGATAAACACTCATAAGCTTGTAGCTTTTTGAGTAAATCTTCAATGGTTGTAGCAGAAATTATGGTTCTCCTTGCCTCTGAAAACATGAATCCATTATCCACAGCATTATCTAAATATGAAAGTAAATTACTAAAATAACCATTAATATTAAGCAAACCAATGGGTTTCTTATTTGTGACCAAAGATGACCAAGAAGCCACGCAAGCTATTTCTTCCAATGTACCCAGACCTCCTGGTAAGGCAATGAATGCATCGGCAGAATGGTACATGATTGTTATCCGTTCAGGGATACTCCAGACTTGTATTTCCTTACCCACGGTAGGTCCACAAAAATCTGTGAATAGTTTTGGCACGATTCCTAGAACTGGACTTCCTCCGGCGTGTGCTGCTGTAGCGACTGCTCCCATTAAACCCGTACTACCGCCTCCATAAATCAAGTGGATCTTTTGTTGGGCAAGTATTACTCCAACTCTTATGGCTTCATCAGCGAATATGTTATTTTTCCCTGGATAAGCACCTCCAAAGACACAAATTTTTTTAATGCGCTGGGACGAAGTGCTTTCCATTTTTTTTCTTTTTCGAGTGCCTGAAAGAGAATGAGTACATGGTGTAATATATAGAGGACTGAGTAGTGAATCAGACAAGAGTAATAATGTCGCCGAAAGTGTATTTGACCTGTCAGAAGAAAATGTTAACCTAACAAAAGATTTTTGCGTGATTTCAGGAAGAAAATCAAAAAGAGAAGAAAAATCAACCGTAAAAGACCAATGCAAAAAAAAAAGAATAATTACACAAATCGAACAACACGTAAACTAAACCGAAATAAAATTATTGCAAATCAAACCAAAAGCTGAGAAGTCATTTATTGTAGTTGTGATTGTGGCTCACATCTTCCTCTGGTTTTACGTCCAGAAACGGCTTAAACGCCTTCTATGAGTCGAGGATATGCTTCCCATCCAGTTTTCTTACAAGCTGGCAAACAGGGTCTTTTAACATCAGATTCCCAAGATGTTGCCATTCCCTTTGGAATTGCGGCCATAAATCAAGAATTTCTCTTTGTACGTCTCCACTAGGATGCGTCTCAAGAGAAAGTTGGATATTACCCAAATTCTCCTTACTCAGTCCATCCTTAATGAATTCAATTTTATCATCTCGATTAGAGGACGGAATCCCAATAGAACGACATTTACCGTTACACGTCCATCGTGCACACTTGTGGCAATTTGAACTCATGCGCTTTGCTCGTCGCTTCTTTGCATAAGTGCTTCTACCTGTACCTGGTAAATGCAAAACAGGAAGATATTCATCTTCACCTACCTTGGCTTCAATTATCCAACGTATGTCTTCAGGAATCCCTTTGTTCATAAGCATTCTTAATCTTTCTAATCGAACTTGGTAAAGCTTCAGTAAAATATTTCGAGGAAAAGGAGGAAATCGTTTCTGCAATCTTTTGAGAATATCATCCATCCTGAAAAAAAATGAAATAAAATAAAATGAAAGAGAAATTTATATACAATATCAGTTTTGTGGGTAGCTGATGGAACCGACTTAAATAATCACGGAGTACCGTTATCCGCCATTTAACCGGGGTAAAAAAAAAATTATATTTACATCTAGTTATTTTCAAAACAAGGATCAGAAAGAAAAACAACCTCTTCTTGAGTAACATGATTTTCCAAAAAGAGTTTGAGTCTTTGTCCATTTACCTTGAATACGTTACCATTTTGAGGATTCTCAATGTCAACTGCTCCATAATGATACACATGCTTAACCACAAATGGGCCAGTCCATCTTGATCTCAACTTACCAGGAAATATGTGAAGTCTAGAATTATAAAGTAGAACTTTTTGCCCAACATTAAATGTTTTTCTTGAAATTAACTTGTCATGAAAGGCTTTAGTTCTTTCTTTATGAATTTTAGAATTCTCATATGCATCATTTCTGAGTTCCTCAAGTTCATTTATTTGTAATTTTCGTAAATTAGAAGCGTCATCAAGGTTTGAGTTGAACATTTTAATGGCCCAATATGCTTTATGCTCAAGTTCCACAGGTAAATGACAAGGTTTTCCATAAACTAGCCTATAAGGAGACATGCCCAATGTTGTTTTAAAAGCTGTTCGATAGGCCCATAATGCATCGTTAAGTCTAAGAGACCAATCTTTGCGATTTGGATTAACTGTCTTTTCCAAAATTTGTTTAATCTCCCTATTTGCTAATTCTACCTGTCCATTTGTCTGCGGGTGATAAGGGGTTGCAACTTTGTGTGTAATGGCATATTTCTTCATTAATGTTTCAAAAACCTTGTTGCAAAAATGTGTTCCCCCATCGCTTATGATAGATCGAGGAATTCCAAATCGACTCAAAATATTTTCTTTTAAAAATTTAATCACTGTTTTGTGATCATTATTTCGACATGGAATTGCCTCTATCCACTTTGAAACATAATCTATTGCAACTAAAATGTATAAGAAACCAAAAGATGGTGGAAATGGTCCCATGAAATCAATACCCCAACAGTCAAAAATTTCAATTACAAGAATTGGGTTCAAAGGCATCATGTTTCTTTTCGAAATGGAACCTAATTTTTGACAACTTTCACATGACTTGCAAAAATTATGTGCATCTTTGAACAAAGTTGGCCAGTAAAATCCACACTGTAAAATTTTTGCAGCAGTTTTCTTTGATGAAAAATGACCACCACATGCCTCGGAATGACAAAACTTAATTACACTACTTACCTCATTGTCGGGAATGCATCTTCGAAAAATCTGATCAGGACAATATTTGAACAAGTAAGGGTCATCCCAATAGAACTTCTTTACCTCATTCAGAAACTTCCTTTTATCTTGTGTGCTCCATTGAGAAGGAATTTTTCCTGTAGCAAGAAAATTAGCAATGTCAGCAAACCAAGGTGTCGTGGAGACAATTAGAAGTTGTTCATCAGGAAAAGTATCATTTATTGGTGAGGTTCCAAAAGATTCATCACAAACAAGTCTTGATAAATGATCAGCCACCACATTTTCTACTCCTTTTTTATCTCGAATGGTGATGTCAAATTCTTGCAGCAAAAGGATCCACCTCAGCAACCTAGGTTTTGCATCCTTCTTAGAGAGAAGATATTTTAAAGCTGCATGATCACTAAAGACAACAATTGATGATCCAGCAAGGTAAGATCTGAATTTATCCAATGCAAAAACAACTGCAAGTAATTCCTTTTCTGTAGTGGAATAATTCATTTGGGCTCTATTTAAAGTTTTACTTGCATAGTAAATTACATATGGTTTATTATCTTTCCTTTGTCCTAACACAGCACCAACAGCATAGTCACTAGCATCACACATTATTTCAAATGGTAAGGACCAATCAGGAGATCTCATAATAGGAGCAGTAGTGAGCATATTTTTAAGTTTTTCAAAAGCATCTTCACAATCTTTAGTCCATTCAAATGCAGTGTCTTTCATTAAAAGATTACATAGAGGTTTAGATATTGTGCTAAAATCTTTTATGAATCTTCTATAAAAACCTGCATGTCCCAAGAATGACCTAATGTCCTTTGCTGTCTTTGGTGTGGGTAGATTAGCAATCAATTCAAGTTTTGACTTGTCTACCTCAATCCCTTTTGCAGAAACAATGTGACCTAGTACAATACCTTTAGTGACCATGAAATGACATTTTTCCCAATTAAGAACAAGATTTTTTTCTTCACACCTAATCAATACATTTTTCAAATTGGCTAAGCAATCATCAAATGAATCACCAGAAACAGAAAAATCATCCATGAAAATCTCAAGATTACGTTCAATCATGTCACTAAAAATGCTAAGCATGCATCTTTGAAATGTGGCAGGGGCGTTACATAATCCAAATGGCATTCTACGATATGCAAAAGTACCAAAAGGACATGTAAAAGTGGTTTTCTCTTGGTCCTCAAGTGCAATGGCAATTTGATTATACCCAGAATATCCATCTAGAAAACAATAAAACTCATGCCCTGCAACTCTTTCTAAGATTTGATCCATGAAAGGCAAAGGGAAATGATCTTTCCTCGTCACTGAGTTAAGTTTCCTATAGTCAATGCACATGCGCCAACCAGTAACAGTCCTAGCTGGAATTAATTCATTGTTTTCATTTTTAACTACAGTAACTCCAGATTTCTTAGGTACGACTTGAGTAGGACTTACCCATTTGCTATCAGAGATAGGATAAATGATTCCATTATCTAGAAGTTTAATGACTTCATTTCTCACTACTTCTTTCATATTAGGATTAAGCCTTCGTTGCATTTGTCTAGAGGGTTTAGCATTTTCCTCTAAATAAATATTATGTGTGCAGATTAATGGGCTTATTCCCTTTATGTCAGCTAAGGTCCATCCTAATGCATTTTTGTGCATCTTCAAAAGTTGTAACAACTTACCTTCTTGTAGTTCATCAAGATGTGAAGAAATTATGACTGGAAAAGTTTCACTCTCACCCAAAAAGGAATATTTTAGCTCGGATGGCAATGGTTTTAACTCCAGCTTGGGTGGTTCAATAGTTGATGGTACAGTGACATTTGTAAGTGATGGTAGTTCCTCAAACTTTTGTTTCCAACAATGCTTATCCTGAAAAGATTTTAACAAAGAATCAGTGTGTGAAATTTCTGAAGCATTATCAAACTCACATTCAATTAAATAAGCTTCTAAAGGATCATGGAATGTGGTAGTGGTGAGATGTTCATGAACAAGTTCTTCAATGAAATCCACTTCATGTACTTCTGAATCATCACCAGGTTGCTTGCAAATGTTGAACAGATTTAATTCTAAAGTCATATTTCCAAAAGAAATGTTCAACATACCATTCCTGCAATTTATCAGAGCATTAGAAGTTGCAAGAAATGGACGGCCTAATATAACAGGAATTTGAACATTTGGATTTGAAACAGGATGTGTGTCCAAAACAATAAAATCAACAGGGAAGTAAAAATTATCAATTTGAACCAAAACATCTTCAACTATCCCTCGAGGAATTTTTACAGAACGATCAGCTAGTTGAAGTGTAACAGGTGTTTCCTTGAGTTCACCTAAACCTAACTGTTGATAAACAGAAAAAGGCAAAAGATTAACACTAGCACCAAGATCAAGCAATGCACGTTCTATTCTAGTGTTTCCAATGATGCATGAGATTGTTGGACATCCAGGATCTTTGAATTTTGGTGGAGTAAGGTGCTGAATGATTGAGCTCACACTTTCCGTCAAAAATGCTTTCTTTTGTACATTATGTTTCCTTTTAACTGTGCACATGTCCTTCAAAAATTTAGCATAAGATGGAACTTGTTTGATTGCATCCAATAAAGGAATGTTAATCTTAACTTGTTTGAAAAGTTCATAAATTTCTGCATTTTGATTCAAATTCTTTATTGTTTGCAACCTTTGAGGAAAAGGAGCAGGATGCATACCTTTTTCTTTGTCCAAATTTTCAAGAAGTTCAGACTTACCATCATCCTTACCATTACTTTTCGAAGGGGAAGGAGGATCTTGGTATTTTGATGGAACCTTTTTGTCAATTGCCTTTCCACTTCGAAGAGTTGTGATAGAACTGGCATTTTCCTGTTGAGTTTCATTGGAGCAAGAAACAAGACATTGAGTAGAAGGGTTAGGCTGAGGTTGAGCAGGAAACTTACCTTTTTCTTGAGTGCGTAATGAAGCTGTCAATGTGGACAAGGTGTTTTTGATCTCATTGATGTCCTGTGAAGTCCGGCTATTCACATTTGCTTGTGTTTGCATGAATGCTTGCAATGTCTCTTCCAAGGTTTGTACACGTGAAGGTTGATAGGAAAAAGTGTTGCCCGGCTTTTGAGATTGTGGTACCTGAACATGATTATTATTCCGCCAACTGAAGTTGGGATGATTTCTCCATTCAGGGTTATACGTTTCAGAGTAAGGAGAAGGAAAAGACTTTTTAAATGTGTTTATGGAATTTACTTGATCATGCAACGCTTCTTTAAGAATGGGAATGTTTGGACATTCAGAAGTGGGGTGTCCCATGATTTCACAAATTCCACAACTTTCTTCATTTTTAACCGTTTTGACTTCTTTTACTTCTCTAAGTTCCATGGCTTCAATCTTTCTAGCCAAATTAGCTACTTTAGCTTTTATCTCATCTTCTTGACTAAAATGATATTTTCCTCTGTTAGAAACAACATTAGATCTATTGGAACTTTCAGAGGAATTATCTGTGTGCCAGGCTTGAGAGTTATCTGCCAAATGGTCTAAGTAGTCAAAGGCTTCTTCAGGTTCTTTTTCTAGAAACTCACCGTTACACATTGTTTCAACAAATTGTTTAGTTTCGGGAGTTAAACTTTCATAAAAGAAACTAATAAGACGCCATTTTTCAAAACCATGATGTGGACAAGAACTTAACAAATCTTTAAAACGCTCCCAGCAATGAAAAAATGCTTCATTTTGATTTTGATTGAAATTTTGAATCTGTCTCTTCAAAGCAGTAGTTTTATGTGCTGGGAAAAATTTCTTTAGAAACTCAGTTTGTAATTCTTGCCATGTGCCAATTGACCTTGGTTTTAAATTATGAAGCCAAATTTTTGCTTTATCTTTTAAAGAAAAAGGAAATAATTTTAGCTTGACAATTTCATTTGTACATTGTTGGTCATTAAAGGTGACACATACATCTTCGAAGTCTTTTAGAAACGAGTAAGCACTTTCCGATTCCAACCCATAGAAATTTGGAAGCAAAGCTATCATACCTGGTTTAAAACGAAAGTTGTTTGCATTGAGAGGAAAAATAAAACAAGAGGGTGATGAGCTTCGAGTTGGTTGCAAGTAGTCACGCATGGTGCGTACTTGTCTGTTCTCATCTTCAGCATGAACACTTTCATTGTCAGCCATGGTAGGAGTTGTATTAGAAAGATTACCTGAAAAAGTTTCACAATAAAATCTAACTAAACGACGAGATCTAAAATCACGTCGCCAAACAAGCATAAAACAAAGTTAATATACAAAATTAGGCGGTATAACCAGCCAATAAAAATAAAACAAAGTTAATATACAATATAAATATAAATATATAGAAAATTAGGCGGTATAACCAGCCAATAAAAATAAATATAGGCGGTATAACCAGCCAATAAAAATAAATATACTTATAAACTTATATACTTAGTATTGCCTCCCCGGCAACGGCGCCAAAAACTTGATGGTAACTCAATTAAGAGTTGTAAACCCAAGTGCAGGTTATGTTCAAGTAATAAATTCTCGGGTGTCCGAGGTCGAACCACAGGGAAGCGTATTAATAAGTATAAGTTTATAAATATATAAGACAAAGAAAGTAAACAAGATATTAGGGAATCAACAACAAAATAGGATAAACAAGATATTAGAGAACAAAATAAACAAAATAACATAAAAACAATTAAACAAGATATAAAAAACAATAAGAAAGGATGTTGAGGTTAGAGACTCCACTCTTGGTGTTATGCTAAGATTAATCTTGTTTTATTACACAATTGAAATCCACACATAAGGGAGGTTCCAATCGGAAGGTTTAGCAATTCAGTCCAACGTCCATAGCATATGATATTATGTTCATTTGGTGTCCTCAAAACTCATAAAAAGAGTCCAAGCATTCCTTATGCCAAGGTATATGTCTACAACAAATCAAGGTTATGAAACCAAGCATTTACTGTGCCATTTTCATTGTCAATAATGAATCAAGATCTCTACTTTGCAAGTATGATTTTAAACCAAAAGAAAATATTATCTATACTAGTGTTTATAAATGATGATTCATTTTAGCTCATGTTTAAGAGACTAACCTTAGCATTTACCAAGAGCTTCACCTCATCACCTCAACAATATGATTAGCAACACATACTAGATATGAATAAAATGAAAAGAAATGTAAGAAGCATAAGTAAATAAAAAAGAAAACTAGAGAAAGGAAAGAAGAAGAAAACTTAGAGAATTTTACTACAAAGGCTAATATCCTACCAATGTATAATGTATCCCAATACTCATCCAAGGCCCTCTATTTATACACATTTTGGAGGGCTAAATGACAAGAGACAAGCTTTACAAATTTCAAAGGTAGGTATAATAGGTGGGTGCATTTTTCTAACAATTTTCGTCATATTGTATGACAATTCTGATCAGCCAGCTTGATGGTCGATTTTGTCAATGTTGGAGGCTCGATCTGATAAAATGGTCTTCTAGAAACATATACCCCTATCAGTTACGGATCCATAGCCGTTGGAATCAGATCATTTGCGCACGTGGATCGGAAGATATGGTCAAAATACCAAAACGGTGCAGAACAGACGTCATTGCACATCAGCCAACTTGATGGTCGATTTCTCTAGGGAAAACGACTCCGTTTCAAGAAGTGTAAAACATGAAAAAGATATATATGCCTCTTAGCTTTTCAGGGATACAAAGTTCAGCCTTATTGCTTCAGTGAAACTCGAGATATAGCTGATATGGCAAAAGGTGTCGGAACTGGAACTGAACTGGATTTGCCCTTAATTCTAGTAATCTGAAATCACTCAAAGAAACTTGTGAAAAACACCAAATTACATAAAAATATAAAAGATCATAAACACAATTAGACTAAACAATAATAACTCGTATTTGACACAAAACAATAATAAAACATAACTAAAAACTATATAATTATACGAGTTATCAATAGGCAAGTCCTTCAATATATGTGAAGAATCGAAAATGTACTTTCAGAGCATAGAAACATGGAGAACATTATGAATTCATGACGATTCTTCTGGTAAGGCCAATCTATAAGCAATTGGGCCAATCCGTTCAATGATCTCATACGACCCTATTTATCGAGGACCCAACTTTCCTCGTCTTCCAAACCGGATTACTCCCTTCCAAGGAGTCACTTAAAAAACACCATATCACCAACTTCAAACTCTAAATATTTTCTTCGATTATCTGCATAGCTCTTTTGTCGATCTTGAGCTATTTTTATCTTTTCTCGAATTACCTTAACTTTGTCTACAGTCATCATAACAATTTCTGGACCTAGTAATTTCCTTTCATCTGTATCATCCCAACACACCAGAGTTATGCACTTCCTTCCATACAAAGCTTCAAATAGAGCCATGTCGATGCTGGACTGATAACTATTGTTATATGCAAACTCTGCTAGAGGCAAGTGTTCATCCCAGTTTCCTTTGAATTCCATAATACAAGATCTGAGCATATCTTCCAGAATTTGAATTGTCCGTTCAGATTGTCCATCCGTCTGGGGATGAAAAGCAGTACTGAACTTGAGTTTAGTGCCTATAGCATTCTGCAAACTTGGCCAAAATCGAGATGTGAATCGGGGGTCTTGATCAGATACAATCGATACTGGGGCAACATGTAACCTAACAATTTCGTTCACAGAAAGTTTAGCCACTCTTTCCATGGAAAAAGTCTTCTTGACTGGAAAAAAGTGTGCTGATTTTGTTAAACGATCAACAGTCACCCAAAAGCTATCATAACTAGACTGTGTTCTTGGCAATCCCGAAACGAAATCCATAGCAATATCTTCCCACTTCTATTGAGGAATAGGTAGGGGGTTCAATTTCCCAGAAGGTTTTTGATGCTCGGCTTTAATTTGTTGGCATACCAAGCATCTAGAAACAAACTCAGCTATGTCCCGTTTCATACCTTGCCACCAATAATGTTCTCTTAAGGTTCGATACATCTTCACACTACTGAGATGTAGCGCGTATGGTGCATTATGAGCTTCCTCCAAAATCACCTTCCAGAGTTCTTCATCCTGAGGCACACAAAGCCTATTTTTCATTATCAGTACATCATCATCCTTTATTTGAAAGTCAGTCCTCACGCCATCCCTTACTTCTTGCTTTAACTTTACCAGCATAAGGTCATTATTCTGTGCTTCACGTATCCAATCAATATGAATCGGTTTAACATTCAAGTGGGCTATTAGGAGATCATTCTCATCAATCATCAATTCTAAAGGTAAAGACTTCAACTCATTTTGTAAGGGTTTTTGAATCGCTCGGATATGAACAAAAGAACTAGAAGACTTTCTACTAGGAGCATCGGCCACTACATTGGCCTTTCCTAGGTGGTAGTCAATTACAAAGTCATAATCTTTTATCAATTCCAACCATCTCCTTTGCCTCAAATTTAGTTCCTTCTGATCCATCAGATATTTCAGACTCTTATGATCAGTGTAGATTGTATATTTTTCTCCAAATAAATAATGCCTCCAAATTTTCAGTGCAAACACCACTGCCGCCAACTCTAAATCATGAGTGGCATAAGCTATCACCTTCCCATGTTGCATCAAAACGCAACACAAACCAAGCCTCGAGGCTTCATTGTATACCACAAACCTTCTAGTCCCTGATGGTAGTGTAAGAACTGGTGCTGTGGTCAATCTACGCTTGAGCTCTTCGAAAGCTTGCTCACATTCGTCAGTCCACTCAAACTTAGCATGCTTCCTTGTTAGTTTTGACAAAGGAGAGGCAATCATGGAAAATCCTTCCACGAATCTTCGATAGTACCCTGCCAATCCAAGAAAGCTTCTAACTTCTGTGACATTCGTGGGTCTTTCCCAAGCAACTGCAGCTTCTATCTTTTGTGGATCCATAAAAATCCCTTCCTTAGATACTACGTGACCAAGGAATGCTACTTTGTCCAGGCAGAATTCACACTTGGAAAATTTAGCATAAAGTTGCTTTTCACGCATAGTCTGCAGCACCGTTCTCAAATGGTTTACATGATCATCCTTATTCCTGGAATAAGCTAGGATGTCATCGATGAACACAATAACAAACTTACCTAAGTAGGGTCGAAACACTCTATTCATCAAATCCATAAAGACTGCAGGTGCATTAGTTAGCCCAAAAGGCATAACTAAAAATTAATAATGACCATATCGAGTTCTGAAAGCAGTCTTTGGAATATCAGATTCTTTGATCTTCAATTGATGATAACTCGACCTTAGGTCTATTTTGGAGAACACACTTGCACCTTGCAACTAATCAAACAAGTCATCAATCCTTGGCAAAGGATACTTATTCTTAATGGTACCCTTTTTCAGTTGTCGATAATCGATACACAATCGTAATGATCCATCCTTTTTCCTTATAAATAAAATCGGTGCTCCCCACGGTGAAGTACTAGGCTGAATGAAACCTCTGTCAACTAGGTCTTGCAACTGCGCTTTCAATTGCTTTAGCTCCGAAGGTGCCATTCTATAGGGTGCCTGAGAAATAGGAGCACTGCCAGGGATTAAGTCGATAGTAAACTCCAATTCTCTGTCAATAGGTAAATCGACCAATTCTTCAGGGAAGATCTCAGGAAACTTTTTGACCAGAGGTATAGTTTCAAACTTTGCCTCATGTATGTCCTTGTTAATCACATAAGCAAGGTAAGCAGAATACCCTTTCTGCAAGTATCTATTGGTTGCCATCTGAGAGATAAGGCAAGAAGGTAAAACTTTCCTTTCCCCTTGAAAGGTAAACTCCAAGTCTCCCGACTTCTTAAAAGTCACAGTTTTTAAAAAGCAATCTATCACTGCATTATGTTTAGACAACCAATCCATTCCCAAAATCACATCAAATTCATACATTCCTAATGGAAACAAATTAACTGGTAATTCATGCTCCTGAACCATAATGGTACAATCCGGATAAACTCCTAGACTCTCTACTCAAATGCATGACATATGAACTAGCAACAAAAGAATGAGTTGCACCCAGATCTATTAAGATCCTAGCATTTGCCTTAGAAATTGGGAGAGTACCTGTAACCACTTCAGGAGTAGCCTGAGCCTGTTGTTGGGTCATAGCATAAATCCTGGCTGCAGTTCGAGGTCTACCAGGCTTTCCACTCTGTCGAGGGCCAGTAGATGAACCAACTTGAGATTGTGCCCCAATTCTATCTCTAACTGTTGCCGGCTGAGGTGCAGCAGTAGGTTTGGTCCTTTCCCTTTGACCCACTGATAACTAACTAGTAACTCCCTTGTTCTCTAGCTTGGGACAATCCATTTCATGTGCCCCGGTTCTTTGCAGTAAAAACACACACCCTGTAGTCTCCAACATTCACCAGGGTGATTCCTCCCATAATGGGGACACTGAGGATAAGTCAATTTACGAGGTCCTCTTGACCTCCCAGGCAGCGACCTAGTTTGCTGTTGAGGTCCGATGATAAATCTGCTAGAAGAACCACTAAAAGATTTTCTATCTAATCCCTCTTGAAATCTCGAGGGTTTGTAACCACTGACACTGCTCTCTACATAACTTTTCTTAGGCCTCACGTCCTCACTCGGGACTGCCCTTTTCTTTTTTTGAACTTCTCTTCTCTATCTTTCATTTCTTTCAGATTCTGTTCAGCTTTGATTTCCATGTTGACCCATTTATTAAAGTCATCTGTATCCAGGGTCGTCAACCTATATCGAATACTAACATGTAGCCCATCTTGGAATTTCTTGCATCTGTCAGCATCGTTGGCTACTACTGATGGAGCAAATTCTGATAGTTCGCTGAAATTTTGGTCATACTCTGCTACTGACGTACTACCCTGTTTTAAATTCATAAACTCAGTCCATTTCTTTTCCCGCAAGGCCCGAGGATAGTATTTTTCTTCAAACTCTCTTCGAAAGTCTGCCCAGGTTATGGCAGGACTTCCAACATACCTTTGCACTGTAGTTTTCCACCATGTGTGTGCATGATCCTCCAAAAATTGCACCGCACATGGTAACGTCATAGGCTCGGGAATCTGAAGAGTAATGGAAGTAGTCTCAATTTTTTTGTAGCCATGACCAGGCTAAATCTGATTCCAAAGATCCCGTGAAAATCTTGCAACCCATATTCTTCGAATCTTTACAATAATCAACTATCCCCTTTTCAACAGGGGCAGTCAAAGCAGGAATTACTCTAGCCAAGGCCGCAACTGCCTCAGCTAAATTAAGATCAGCTGTTGGGGGTGCAGCAACAGAAGATGAACCAGCAGCTGAAGCTTGTTCTCCAATTTGCTCATCAATATTCTCATTTCTATTCCTATCCCTATTTTGAGGTAGGGGATTGATTCTAGGCCTTCCTCTTCGATGTGGTGGCATCGTGTCTGATTTCCTGCACAAGTAACAATATTTTAATACTTCAACGAACAGTTTCTAAGTCTACAGGACCTATAAACTTGCTCTGATACCAAATTGAAACACCATGTCCGGATAATCTACCTAAAATCCGGCAAAGTTTTCTTTCTATCTCAACTATAACCCTCCTACAAATAACACTCAATTCATATCATCAACCAGCAATATTTCTCAATACTATTATCACATATATATCCATGCATATTCAAAAATTATCCATGATTAACTTATGCTCAAGTCAAAACATATTGATCTATTGTCTCATATCTTCAAATATATATAATATATCCAGAAGTAAACCTATCTCAGCAATGTTTACTAGATAAAAACATCAAGAGATCGAATCTTCTAAAAATTTAGATATGATGCCCACCACGTCAGTATACTCTTAAAGCGGAGATTAGAGGAAGGCAACAATCCCGACACCAAACTGTGTCCTGAAAATGAGAAATAAGAAGAGGTGAGATACATGAATATCTCAATGAGTAGACAACATTTAAAGCGTGTGAAAACTACAATGGTAACTTGTAAAGAATAATTGACATTTTCAAAATAAATAATAGTAAAACCATAATGAGTAATTCAAAGATGTAGCGAAGTTTTCAAATGTATAATAATATTATAATATTAATTCAATGTATAAAATCTGTAAAGTAAATCAAGTTACATATAGTTGGGCTCCAACTTACTGTCATGCATAAAAATACATACATGAAATAACCAGGCAATATCCATGTAGGCATACTAGTAGCCGGCCCCAAAGGGCAACACCACCATAGGATGCCCCAAAGGCATATGTGTCGCTATGATGTGCCCCCAAAAGGCTAATATAAAGGGATAAGGACTCTGGAGGTGGCTCCCACCACAAAGGCATAGCACGCAGCTCCCATACCCCAGTCTAATATCATGGAATTGGGACTCTCGAGGTGGCTCCCGCCACAAAGGTGTAGCACGCAGCTCCTGTATTCCGATCGAGGGTATAATCTCATACATTAAGTCAGGTGGAGCCAAAACCATGTACGTCAAATTCTATGTATAATTATATTTCATAAATCAACCAACTTACTCGATATAATATTTCTTGAAATAAAGGTATTTTAATAACAAATCAATTCATATGATTATATATCATATATACCTTTAATACATAAAACAATATCATGCTAAAAAAATTATAATTATAATTAAAGAAATTTCAAATAACTATAGTTGTCGTCTACTCACAATCCTCGAGATGATCTCACTGTACACCTCGATTTGAAACTTCGGGATCGACAGGTGATGTTGGATCTACGTGACCTATAGATTAACGATAATTAGTATCTATACATGCTCAAAGCATTACACAATTATGAATGCAACTTAAGTCCCATTAATCTACCACATAGTCAATACTAATTTCTCATACTCAAAACAACATATCCTTAATTCTTAATATCATTTCCATAATCATTTTCTCCATAATTCAACTCCATATTCATGTCGTTATCATATTCCTTTCTAGTACTCCATACCTTAGAAATTTTCGTAATCCATAACCATCATTTAGTACTATATCTCTCTTAAGCAATAAATTCCTTACAATCAAGCTAGATTAGAAAATCATAACTTGAGTTTGGTAAGGAATTTTATAGTGATTCCAATTGGTTTATTTCAATACATAAGTCTACTTTATGAAGAAAATAACTAACTTAGACAATTAGAACAAAATCTTGATCAAATTTGATAAATCCCGAAACTATGCCGAAACAGGGGTCAACACAAAACAACCAACTTCACTGAATTTTATCTTTTTAACTGCTTATCGGTTTTGAGTGATTCAAAAACCAAAATTCTCGTATTGAAGTCTAGTTTCTAGGAAAAATATAAAAAAAAAATACAAAATCAGCTGTGCTAAACCCAAAAAATCTGAACAGCAAGCATGCTCAACTTTCTCTGTTTTGCTTTTTCTTCCCATTTTCTTGTTCATGCTTTCAAATCCTTTTAATTCTTACCAAAAGTGAGTAAAACTCATACTTAATAGATGGATTTCAGACCTTAACATGTTTATGTAGATAATATCTTAGCATGCTCAAGTAGAATATCTAAAGAAAAGGAAGAATATATCAAGAAACTAACCTTGAATGTGATTGTTGAAGAAATTTTGGTGTAAGATGTTTGAAGAAAATTTTGGGAGAATAAGGACAAGGAAGGCCGGCTTCCACTTGAAAAATAGAATGAAAAATTCTAGAGTTTTCAAGAGATAAAATGAACTTAAAGATATTTTTAAATTTTTGGTATAATTGCACATTGGTCCCTCAATTTTTTATAAATAACCATTAAGCCCCTAAACTTTTTAATTTGTTCAATTTGATCATTTCTTCTTTTATTTTCTTCACTTTTAACTTCTTACCAATTTCCAAGTTTGTCCTCAAAATTTTTCGAGATTTAACTTTACATGATTGTACGTAACCTCGGTTGTTACAACTTAGCCCCCTTAGAAAAATTTCGTCCTCGAAATTTACTTACCAACTTGATTAAACAAGTGAGGATATTGAGTCCGCATATCTTCCTCCCTTTCCCATGTAGCTTATTCATATGAATGATTCCTCCAAAGAACTTTCACTAATGGAATAGTCTTAGTCCTTAGAACTTGGTCTTTTCTATCCAAAATCTCAACCGGCTGCTCTTCATAAGTTAAATTTTCCTTAATTTCCATAGGCAAGTCCTTCAATATATGTGAAGAATCGAAAATGTACTTTCAGAGCATAGAAACATGGAGCACATTATGAATTCGTGATGATTATTCTGGTAAGGCCAATCTATAAGCAATTGGGCCAATCCGTTCAATGATCTCATACGACCCTATATATCGAGGACCTAACTTTGCTCGTCTTCCAAACCGGATTACTCCCTTCCAAGGAGTCACTTTAAAAAACACCATATCACCAACTTCAAACTCTAAATCTTTTCTTCGATTATCTGCATAGCTCTTTTGTCGATCTTGAGCTATTTTTATCTTTTCCCGAATTACCTTAACTTTGTCTACAGTCATCATAACAATTTCTGGACCTAGTAATTTCCTTTCATCTGTATCATCCCAACACACCAGAGTTCTGCACTTCCTTCCATACAAAGCTTCAAATGGAGCCATGTCGATGCTGGACTGATAACGATTGTTATATGCAAACTCTGCTAGAGGCAAGTGTTCAACCCAGTTTCCTTTGAATTCCATAATACAAGATCTGAGCATATCTTCCAGAATTTGAATTGTCCGTTCAGATTGTCCATCCGTCTGGGGATGAAAAGCAGTACTGAACTTGAGTTTAGTGCCTATAGCATTCTGCAAACTTGGCCAAAATCGAGATGTGAATCGGGGGTCTCGATCAGATACAATCGATACTGGGGCACCATGTAACCTAACAATTTCGTTCACATAAAGTTTAGCCACTCTTTCCATGGAAAAAGTCTTCTTGACTGGAAAAAAGTGAGCTGATTTTGTTAAACGATCAACAATCACCCAAATGCTATCATAACCAGACTGTGTTCTTGGCAATCCCGAAACGAAATCCATAGCAATATCTTCCCACTTCCATTGAGGAATAGGTAGGGGGTTCAATTTCCCTGAAGGTTTTTGATGCTCGACTTTAATTTGTTAGCATACCAAGCATCTAGAAACAAACTCAGCTATGTCCCGTTTCATACCTTGCCACCAATAATGTTCTCTTAAGGTTCGATACATCTTCACACTACCGGGATGTAACGCGTATGGTGCATTATGAGCTTCCTCCAAAATCACCTTCCGGAGTTCTTCATCGTGAGGCACACAAAGCCTATTTTTCATTATCAGTACATCATCACCCTTTATTTGAAAGTCAGTCCTCACGCCATCCCTTACTTCTTGCTTTAACTTTACCAGCATAAGGTCATTATTCTGTGCTTCACGTATCCAATCAATATGAATCGATTTAACCTTCAAGTGGGCTATTAAGAGATCATTCTCATCAATCATCAATTCTAAAGGTAAACACTTCAACTCATTTTGTAAGGGTTTTTGAATCGCTCAGATATGAACAAAAAAACTAGAAGACTTTCTACTATGAGGATCGGCCACTACATTGGCCTTTCCTGGGTGGTAGTCAATTACAAAGTCATAATCTTTTATCAATTCCAACCATCTCCTTTGCCTCAAATTTAGTTCCTTCTGATCCATCAGACATTTCAGAGTCTTATGATCAGTGTAGATTATACATTTTTCTCCAAATAAATAATGCCTCCAAATTTTCAGTGCAAACACCACTGCCGCCAACTCTAAATCATGAGTGGGATAGTTCTGCTCATGCTGTTTTAGTTGCCGAGAAGCATAAGCTATCACCTTCCCATGTTGCATCAAAACACAACCCAAACCTCGCCTCGAATTTTCATGTGCATAGCATCACACAATTTTTTTTTTCTTTTTTTTTTCAAGCATAATACTTCTTCAGTTCATCTGCATTCACGGGATGTCTAAAATCATCTCCATCCATCCGAGTTAGAATCAATGCTCCTCCAAAAAAAGCTCTATTTACCACATAAGGTCCTTCCCAATTTGGAGCCCATTTGTCTCTCAAGTCCTTCACTATAGGGAGAATTTTTCTCAATACCAACTCCCCCTCTCGGAACTGTCTGGGATGAACTTTCTTGTTGTGGGCTCGAATCATCCTTTTTTGATACAACTGCCCGTGACAAATTGCTTTCAATCTTTTCTCCTCGATAAGATTCAACTGTTCATAACGAGCTCTAACCCATTCTGCTTCCTCTAGGCCAACTTCCATCAGAACCCGAAGTGAAGGGATCTCAACTTCAATAGGTAGCACTGCTTCCATCCCGTATACCAAAGAAAATGGTGTTGCCCCTGTAGATGGGCGGACCGAAGTACGACATGCATGAAGAGCGAAAAGCAGGATCTCATGCCAATCTTTGTACACATTGGTCATCTTCTCAACAATCCTCTTGATGTTCTTATTAGCTGCTTCTACTGCGCCATTCATCTTCGGACGGTAAGGTGCCGAATTATGATGTGTGATCTTGAATTGAGTACACACTTCTCTCATCATCTTATTGTTCAAATTGAAAGCATTATCCGAAATAATTCTTGCTGGCAACCCATAACGGCATATGATTTCTTTCTTGACGAATCTGCATACCACCGACTTTGTTACATTTGCATAAGACGCAGCTTCTACCCACTTTGTGAAATAATCTATGGCCACCAAGATGAAACGATGTCTATTTGAAGCTTTCGGGGTAATAGGCCCGATCATATCCATTCCCCACATTGAAAAAGGCCATGGTGCAGTCATAACATGTAAAGGCAATGGCGACACATGAATCGTATTTGCACAAATCTGGCATTTATGACACTTTCGGGAATAACTGATACAATCCCCTTCCATGGTCAGCCAATAGTACCCTGCCCTCATAATCTGTTTAGCAAGCATGTGACCATTAGAATGGGTGCCACATATTCCTTCATGGACCTCTTCTAGATCTTTCCCTTTCTTGTAGAGAATCTCGCCATCTAGAACAAAACCCATTGCTAACCTTCTCAGAGTCCTCTTGTCATTCTCTGTTGCTTGTTCTGGATACTGTTGACTCTTGATGTACTGCAAGATGTCATTATACCAAGGGAGACCATCTGCTTCTTCTTCGATACTCAAACAGTGGGCAGGAGATTCATATATGCTCATCTTTATCGGCACAACTTTCGCCCCTTCATTCACTTTAAACATTGATGACAAAGTAGCCAGAACATCCGCCATTCAGTTTTTTTCTCGAGGAAAGTAATTGAAACTCACTTCTTCAAACTCCTCTAACAAACTCAGTATGAGTTCTCGGTATCGGATTAGCTTTGTATCTCGGGTTTCCCATTCTCCTCCTAACTGGTAAATCACTAAGGCTGAGTCTCCGTAAACTTCCAATACTTTGATCTTTCTGTCTATTGTAGCATGAAGGCCCATAGTACATGCTTCATACTCGGTAGTATTGTTTGTACAATCAAAATCCAATCTAGCAGTGAAAGGATAATAATCTTATTCTGGGGATATAAGTACTGCTCCGATTCCATGCCCCATGGCATTAGATGCGCCATCGAAGTACATTTTCCATACTTTCTTCTTCAAAGGAATATCATATGCTTACGACACATACATCAAATCTTCATCCGGGAAGTCAAAGTTCAACGGCTCATAATCTTCCACTGCCCTACTTGATAAGAATTCAGCCACTGCACTGCCTTTGATAGCTTTTTGACTTACATATACAATGTCGTACTCTGACAATAAAACCTGCCATCTTGCTGTCCTCCCTGACAAAAAGGGTGCTTCCAACATGTACTTGATTGGATCCAGCTTGGCAATCAGCCAAGTTGTGTGATACAACATATATTGTCTAAGTCTTCGAGCAGTCCAAGCTAAGGCACAACACAACTTTTCTACCGACGAATATTTCAACTCATAATCTGTGAACTTCTTGCTGAGGTAGTAAACTGCTTGTTCCTTCTTTCCCGTTTCATCAAGCTGCCCCAAGACACAACCCATGGATCTTTCAAATACTGATAAATACAGTATCATTGGTTTATCCGGAATAGGTGGCATTAATACTGGTAGGTTTGATAGATAATGCTTAACCTTTTTGAAAGAAATCTGACACCCTTCATCCCATTCTCCTGGATCACGTTTTCGAAGTAACTTAAATATTGGACCACATTTGTCGGTCAACTATGAGATAAACCGAGCAATATAATTCAATCTCCCCAGGAAACCTCTTACTTCCTTTTGAGTGCGAGGTGGTGGCAAATTCTGAATGGCTTTCACTTTATCTGGGTCAATCTTAATTCCTCTTTTGCTGATGACAAAACCTAACAACTTCCCCGAGGTGACTCCAAAAGTGCATTTTTCCGGATTTAGCTTGAGTCTAAATTTCCTTAATCGTTCAAAGAGCTTCTTAAGATTCGCAATATACTCCTCTTCTCCTTGTGACTTTGCGATCATATCATCAACGTAGACCTCAATTCCCTTATGCATCATATCATGAAACAAGGTCACCATGGCTCTCTGGTATGTTGCCCCAGCATTCTTCAACCCAAATGGAATTACTTTGTAGCAGAAGGTGCCCCATATTGTAACAAATGTGGTTTTCTCCATATCTTCCGATGCCATCTTGATCTGATTGTATCCTGAGAATCCGTCCATGAAAGAAAATAAAGAACTTTTTGCCATATTATCCACCAGTGTATCAATATGAGGCAAAGGGAAATAATCTTTAGGGCTGGCCTTGTTCAAATCTCGATAATCAATGCACATCCGCACCTTGCCATCCTTTTTCGGTACTGGAACAATATTTGCCACCCATTCTGGATATTTTGCAACCTCTAGGAATCCAGCATCAAATTGTTTCTTCACCTCCTCTTTTATCTTTAACAGCATATCAGGCCTCATTCTTCTCAGCTTTTGCTGAATTGGCTTGCATTCTGGCTTCAAAGGAGCTTATGAACCACAAGATCCAGATCTAACCCTAGCATATCTTGGTAAGACCATGCAAATACATCCACATACTCCGGGAGAAAAGCCATCAATTCACCTTTTATTGATGGTGACAATGAAGTTCCAATTTTGACTTCTTTTATCTCTTCACCATTTCCCAAATTTATTGTTTCCAACAATTCCTTATGAGGAAGTACTTGCTTCTCCTCTTGCTCTATTTTCCTCAATAGATCCGAAGGTAGACCATAATCCTCAGTATCTTCATTAGCCTCAAAATCACCCGTGCAAATGGGTCTTTCAAAATCAATTTCAGAATTATTGACAAGAAGGTCCTCATATTCCACATCCGTACACCTGTAAATAGGTGGAGAAAAAAACAATATAGGAAAATATATATAGAAAACAAAATAAATAACAAAAATGAAAGAACATGGACACATCAATATGGATAATGCATTGTGCTTGTTATTTATTGAATGAAAATAGTTAAAAAGCCCATTACAGAAAAACTCTTAATATCTCTGGGTAAAGATAATTAAGATTGCTTTTTTAAAAGTATTACTTTGGAATAGACTTAAAAACTATGGGCAACTCAGTAGTACTCCAGTTGGTTAGTCTATATCCTGGTGGACAAGGTCGCACCATCCAGCTAGTACTTTCTCTTTCAATCCTGTCTTTCTCGGTCATGCAGATCTCCACATCATACATCTGTTCATCACTATTCATCTGGAATCTCTTGAAGGCTTTCTCTATCATTACAAGCATATCATCTGAATTCTTTTCTCCGAATAGAGAACCGGCTGAGCGGAAACTATGAAGGATAGGAGGGAATGTCATAGGCTCCCACTCAATATCCATACCCGTAAGACGGGCCATCCTCCTTTGTCGGTTCTTTTCAACTTGTCTTCTTTTCTCATGGGCCTTCGGAAGATATCCTAGGCCAAATCGATCTTTCTTTCCTTTTACCTCTATGGCTCGAGCCATCCCCTGAAGATATTTCCTGAGACCCTTTCCAGCTCTGCAGCCTTTTCCTACGGTGGTTCTTACCCCAGCCTTGTATTCTTGGACAGCTTTGGTTTTGGAATTTTTTGTCCTTCAGCGACAAAAACTGCATTTACAAATTCCAAAGACCGGAAAGAACACTCCACGACCTCTTCATTCGGCTCCACATAAGGAGATTCAGTGGATGCAGAGGCTATTATGTCTTTCTCCCCTGATACCATGATCAACCGGCCCTCCATCACAAATTTTAGTTTCTGGTGAATAGACGAGGGTACAGCCCCAGCTGAATGTATCCATGGCCTTCCCAACAAACAGTTATAAGATGGATTGATATCCATAACCTGGAAATTCACTGTATATGTGCACGGACCTATTTGCAGAGGAACTTCAATGGTTCCCATAACCTCCCTCCTTGTTTCGTCAAAAGCTCTGACCACCGAGCAACTTGGTATCATATAGGATAAATCCACTGGTAACTTGGATAAGGTTTCTAAAGGCATCACATTTAATGAAGAACCATTATCCAAAAGGACCCTCGGTAATATGTGCCCCTTACAAGTGGGGGTTATATGGAGAGCTTTTGTTGATCCAATACCATTGGGTGGTATTTCCTCATAACTGAAAAATATGTAGTCATCAGCTGCGATGTTTCCCACCAACCTATCCAGCTTTTCCACTGATATATTATTGGCCACGTATGCTTGATTTAATACTCTTAACAAAGCATTTTTGTGTGGTTCTGAATTTAAAAGCAAGGATAAGATTGAAATCCTAGCTGGTTGACGTTGCAGTAGTTCAACCACGCTATATTCACTATGCTTTATAAATTTCAAGAACTCACAAGCTTCTTTCTCACATACTGGCTCTTTGATTCTATTAACTGGGGCTGATCCCCTCTCTGTTTCCTCTGGCAAATCCATCTCAATATGGATTGGCTCGACGACCTTCTTCCCTTTACCAATTCCTCTGTCTTTCCCTACTACCCCTTGTTCAACGGCCTCCGGAGCATAACACCTCCCGCTTCGGGTTAAATGCCCCACACCTGTAATATCCTACTGGCCTGAAGACCCGAGCATAACCATGCTGCAGTCATATTTCCATGGTGTAGCCTTGTTTTCCTTGTATGGAAAGGAAATAGGTAAATCAATGATTAATTTGGGCGCATTTTCTTCCATGGTTGGCATAACTTTTTCCTCCAGTTCGTCATAGTAGATGATTAGGGGTCTTCCTATCCCATAGCCACCTGTATTTTCAATGACTTCTATTTCCCCTTCTATCTCCTCATAGAACTGGGCTACCCCACTGTCCATCATCTTTTGGACTTTAACCCGAAAGTCCTCACAGTTCTGTATATCATGGCCTTCAACTTTATGGAACGGGCACCAATCATGCACTCTTATTGCAACCATTTTCAGACCTTCCATACCTTCCACCAATCCTGCCCTGACCATTTCAGCCCATACTGTCATCATCGAAGTCTTAACCTTCCCAATATCCCTTTTTAATCTTCTGTCCCCTTCAGTTAAAATTGCATTCACCTGATTCCCAGCATGATTGGGCAATGGATTTCCAGCTACGTTCGGCCCATTTTTTGATCCAAACTTCACAACCCCAGCATTAATCAGGCTTTGGACTTTCTTTTTGAAGGCCAGACAATCTTCAATTAAATGTCCTTGGATCCCCGCATGGTATGCACAGTTGGTATTTGCATTGTACCATCTTGGATATGGAGGTGTCACAGGTTTTAGGTACACAGGTGCAACAATTTGACCCTGCAACAGTTTTGGATATAGATCACTGTAAGTAGTGGGAATTGGATCAAATTGGGTTTTTTGATCGTTCCTTGGTGAACGTTGGTCATTACACGCAGGCCCTTGTGTGTTTGGAACAGTATTTCTAGGAAGGGTGATTTGAGGGGATATGTCAGTCGGGAATGGCTGTTGTGGTATATTGGTGTAGGGGAACGGGTTTTGGGTAAGGTGGTTGATATTAGGGTAATAAGGATTATACCCCGAGTATGGTGTGTATGGTGTAGGAGGTGTATAAGGTGTGGTAGGGGTATAAGGCCTCGATGGTGTGTATGGTGTAGGAGGTGTATAAGGGTATTGGTTGAAGCTTACTGCATGGGTTTCCTTCTTTTTCTTTGTAGGAAAAACTCTCTTTGGGGTAGCTGACTCGCCCCCTTCCATCTTTCCACTCTTAATGGCTGACTCAATCATTTCTCCAGATATTACCATATCCGCAAAATCTTTGGTAGTGTTTCCCACCAATCTGTCATAATAAGGTGCTTTCAATGTGTTGATGAAAAGCACCGTGATTTCTTTGTTGGTTAAAGGGGGTTGCACTTGTGTGGCCAGATCCCTCCACCTCTGTGAATACTCCTTGAAGGTCTCATTGGACCTCTTTTCCATGTTCTGTAATGATAGCCTATCTGGTACCATGTCAGAAACGTGCTTATAGTATTCCATAAAAGCCCTGGCCAAATCCGTCCATGAACGAATCTTGGTACGACTGAGTTGGTTGTACCATCGGGTGGCTGACCCTGTTAAGCTATCCTGGAAGCAATGAATAAGCAATTTTTCATTATCCTCATGCCCTGTCATCCTTCTACAGTACATAGTCAGATGAGCCGATGGGTTGGTGGTCCCATTATACTTTTCAAAATCTGGTACTTTGAACTTCGGTGGAATTATTAGATCATGTACCAGGCTCATCTCTTTGGCATCTAGACTGCCAAACAACTCTGCTCCTTCCACTGCTCTTAGCCTTTCTTCCAACAACTGATATTTTTTCTCAGATTCAGCAGTTTCGACCCTCTTCAGTTCAGTCATTTTGGCCCTTTCCTTCTCTGCCATTTCCTCGAAGTCTGGAACCTCAACCTCAATTGGATCAACTCCGATGTTACCCCTTTTTGGACCGAAATTCTGTGCTTCGGCCGTCGGCTGGATGTAGATGTAGGATGCTGCCCCACTTGGGATTTCATTTCCCACAGGGTGGGACGTCTGGCTATATCTCTGTACCACTTCTGGTCTATCCTCCTGATTCACTGCCCCCATTCCAGCAACTGAATTCTCTCAGGGCCACTTCTGTTTCATCATAGTGCTCATCATCTCTATGAGCTTTGTCATCTGTTCTCGTGTCTCCTCTTGAGACTTAGTCAACTGTTCTTGTAGTTCTTTCTGGATTCTTTCCATTCTCTCAATTCTGGCAAGCTGATCGTTTTCCATAGCTTTTGTTCGAGACCGAGTATTGTACGAGTGTTGGAAATCTGGTTCTTTCTGAGTGCGACCAATTGTACCTTTATTTTTAAAAACCATGGATTAGAAATTATTGACACATTTCTTATTTTATTTTATAAAAAATTAATAAATGAATAAATGAATGAATGTAGGTATGAATTGGTGTTAATGAATGAACAACTAAGTAAATGACTAAGTGTATGAACATATAATGAATAAATGAATGGACCAATAAATGACTAAGTGTATGAACAATTTATAAAGAATAAATGAATGAATGATTATGAACAAATATAAAGGAAAGAATTAGTGAATAATGGATGCATTTAAAGTATTGGCCCCGGGATAATTCTAACCAAACGGTCTTTCATTGATTTCCTGGAACTAAATACATTAAAGAAAAGATCTTTGCTTTAGACAACATAATAACTTATCTCTCCTAAAACTATTACAAAACACTGGTAATTCCCTCGGATTTTGGACCTTCTTCACTGTCCTCTTTTGATTGCCTTGCTCTTCCATCTGATCCCTACTTGTTCACGACCCTTTGACGTGTCAGCAGAAGCATCGCCATGTAAGCTTTCCCTAGCTTGTTTCTCTAGTTGATTTGCTCAGGCTTCCTCGTGTCTTGCTTTCTCCTTCCAGTAGTTATTCTCCTTCTTGAGGTTCTTGACCTCATGTTCCCACTCCCCAAAAGTTTTGAGAGTCCCTTCAAATCTGAGCTCAAAGCGATACCTCTTATTCTCCAAATGTAATTCCCGAAGATCGCCTTTAACGGTGTCCCTTTCTCTCTTAATCTGTTCCTTCTCGTTTTCCCGAGCTGATTCCCTATCTTTCATGTCCTCAAGCTCTTCTTGCAGTCGAGCAATCTCCTTGCTCATCCGGGCCTTTTATTTTTCAAATTTCGCTCTTGCAATTTCTAACTCTGATGGCATTTCCCTCGGTGGTGGATTCATGAACTGGACCTCCTCCCCATCTGATGTCAATAGTCTATCATTAACCCTTAATTCCCTCCATACCAGATAATCAGGTGTGACGGTGTCGGCATATCTGGCCACTTTTATCCGGTAAGTTTTCTTCCATGCTTCAATAGTTGCCCGTACTTTTCCAGAATATCCGTCTTCCCCATAAGTGAACTCTGATGATCCTAAATTATGAGTCATGGGTGTGAATTGCCAAGACTCAACCTGTCTTTGCACCAATAGAGGCGCATAACTCACAGACACCCAAATTCCGAGCAGTGGAATTCCCGGGCTGTCCCCATATTTGTACATAATCGGCATAGGAACCATCCATGGAGCTCTCCAAGTCACCATCTCCCCTTTTAGATTCCGGAACATGTTGACCCATTTCTCTTCATTCCCGTCCTTAGGCCAATCATTTTGAAGGAATTCCCTAATCGGAACTAAAGTCTTCATGTACGGTTTGAAGGAAACATTTTCTATCTTCCAAAAGTGACTTTGAATCCAAATATAAAGGAGTTGTACACACCCCTTGATCCTCCCTTGTTCGGCCCTTTTACAAAAATTCAAGGATCGGATAGTTTCAGCTATCATGGCCGGAGATGGGCTGATCTTTTGTTCCAACTTTTCAAAGAAATCAAACAAGGCTATATCCACATGAGCCAATATCTTCGGGAATATGATTAACCCGTAGATGGCTAGAGCGAAGATGTCCCGGGCTTTTGCTTTCTCAGAACAACCCAATATCAACTGTTGGAGAGTTTCCCACGGAATGCACCCATTTTTCTGCTTTGTGTCCACATGACTCTCAACCCATGTTGTATCCATTCTCGTGATCCTAGCCACTTTCTTCTTAAGACCTGAAGGTTTCATTTCCTTCAAATATACCCGATCAGGATTAGGACATTCAATACGTAATAGTGTCGAATATTCTTCGATCAGTGGTGTCATATCCTCCTTGTTAAAAGTGAAACATCTATAAGCAGGATTCCAAAACTATACCATATCCTGAATCAACCTACTATTGACCTGAATCGGAATTAAGAGTGCTATGTCTCCATATTTCTGAGTAAAGGCATCTTTCTCTGATACATTCCACTAATTCCAAATGTCGGCTAACCCTCGGAGACTATTTTGTCTAAGATCCATTTTGACCCTATCCGGCAATACTGACACATAATTTTTCTTGACGCAATCACCATCCTCCCTCCGATCTTTTTCCGATCGAGCCCTGACTACTGCATGATCTTCTATCACTGAAATAACCTGACCCTCCATGAAAGTCTTTTGGGTTGATAACTATCCCGAGGCGAATAAACTTCAAGTGTATGATGATGTCTATGATGCATGTCAAAGAAAAGAAAACAGAAAGAAATAGATTAGTAAGGAAATGAATTCACAAATATAACATAAATAACAACATGCTTTTAAAAAAAATGTCCCACAAATTTAAACAGAGCTTCGACATTATGACGCCTTTGGGACAAAATAATAACAATAAAGAATACGAGTGGTATGATGTTCGTTCATCACCACCCAATTTGCATCTAACATATATAAAGATGGTAAAAGGTTGGAAATATTCCTCCATGTGTTCTTAAACTTCGGGTATCTAACAGAAATCCGGCATGGCTTCGCCTAGGTTCACTATATGAAGGTAAATTGGTTCTAAGGCCCCGAATTGTTCCTCACTATCGCCAGTGAAGGCTAGTAAGGCACCCCGATAAAAGCGGGTTCAATTCGTTAGAGTATATTTTCCTAAGCCCATACGGAGGATCATCACGAAGGCTTTAGGTACTTTATACTCCGAAAGTGTTTCACTAGCCCATAGGGAGGATCATCACGAAGGCGTAGTTACTTTACTCCCACTTAAAAGGACGGAACCCGGGTATAGGATTCATGTTATGCAAATGCAAATACAGTGTGTGCGGAGGAACAAAACAAACTTGTCACCACCCATTCTACAACCCTTATTCTAAATACCCCACTAAAATCAAACAATGTAAAGCATCAGTCAAACAAACATATAAATATACGCAACAAAATAACCAGAAAACAAATAATAACATGAATGCACATGAATATGGACATATTAAGACATTTTTTTTATTTTAAAAACTCTCTTTTATTTTAAAAATATGGGAATTAAAATTAAATACCAATTAAACCAACAAAACCGAGACTTAGATAACACACGAATAATTCTAGGCCTGACTCTCTAAAAAGTCCCCAGTGGAGTCGCCAAGCTGTCGCAAACTAAAAAATAACGAGTCTCATCGCAAGACTTTATTATTCGTTAAGCGTTACATTTAAAAAAAACCGAGGAAAAGTCGACTTAATTTCTCTAGAAAAATGAAGGTTTTGAAAATGACTTTGAAAAAGACATGTAGTCGCCACCAATCTTTTTTAGCTAGGTGTGATCGGCCATCTATTAAAACCGGTTTTATAAAATATTTTAAAAATTAATTAAAACATTTTAAAAACCAATTGCAAGTCTGCGTTTTAAACCAGAGAAATCAAAGAAGCGGGTTCGGGACTCGGTTACGTGTGGGGAAGGATTAGCACCCCCACAACGCCCGTATAAAACGGTACCTTATTAATCGTGTGTTATCTCAAATCTCGGTAAAAAGTTGGTTTTAAATTTAGTATTTCAAGTTAATTCCCAATTTAAAGAAAAATAATTCCATTTTTAATTGAAAATGATTCGGAATTTATAAATTCAAAATTTTCCTATATTTCCCAACAAACGTGGCAAAATATAGAAATTTTTATTAATTTGGAAAAACTTTCCGAATCATTCTCTTTTTTTGAAAGAAAGATATTCCTTTATTAATGATAATTGATGATATTCCCTCCAGCAAACCCGGTAGAGAACTCATGAATTATTTTAACTCGGGAATATCTTTATTTTTTATTGAAAAATCATTATCCTTTTGAAAACATTTTAAAAGATATGAATATGTATATGCATGATGATGCACCCAAAAGAGTGTATCTTATTTAACCTTGCACTAAAAAGATCAATTGTAAGTATAGTAGTTAGCAAGGGTCGAGTCCTCAGGGATTGGGTTTTAGTTTATAAGTTGATAGTTTAAAACTTAAATTCAAGAACAATAAAAGAAAAGGGGTTTTTTTTTTTGAAGCCAGATTTAAACTAAAGTAAATAATAAGAATAAGATGCAAGGCGGTATAACCAGCCAATAAGAATAAGATGCAAGGCGGTATAACCAGCCAATAAAAATATATATACTAAGCAAGGCGGTATAACCAGCCAATAAAAATATATATACTAAATTAGGCGGTATAACCAGCCAATAAAAATAAATATACTTTTAAAAATAAGCAAACTAGAAAAGTAAGAAAACAAGTAAGAAGAATCAAAAATGAAAAATATGGTTAAGGTTTCATTCTCCACCACTAGACATCATTAAGAATCAATTTCAGATCTATCAATATCAACCAACTATCAAAGTTAACAACCGTAGATAACAACAAGCTCTGTTATCCCAATCTTTCCTTAGTTTGTCGTTAAATAGAACAAGCTCTCTATTTAATCTCTAACCATCAAACAACCTAGAATAAGCTCTCTAGATTCAATTTAATGGCAGCTTTATGATGAGAAAGATAGGTTGATCTAAGCAACAAACACATATGCTCGGATTGTTCAACTTAGGTTATGTTCCACTTTGCAATTATTGAAAACTTGACCATAATCATTAATCACAAATTGCCACTTATGAATAGGAAATCAAGACAATTACACGGATCAAGACTCCTAAACTAGCAATAGATAATTATCAAGATCTATCTAGTTGTACACCTAAACAAATCAAGACAACATCATGAACAATTTTTGTCGAAGAACATAAGCAACTTTGATAGAAAATTAATGATAGATAGAATCTGAAAATCAATCACAAAACATGTCTAGGGCTTTGAAATCACCCTTAACCAAATAGAAGTTTAGCCTAGCATAGGCATTATAAACATAAAATTAAATAGAATCTAAGAAGAAAATAAAAGAAAGAAAGAAGAAGAAGAAGAAGAATATTAATTATCCAACCTCTTGATCTTTCTAAAGAAAAAGAAAACTAGAGAAAAGAAAGAAGAAGAAAACTTAGAGAATTTTGTTAAAATGGCTAATATCCTACCAATCTCCAATATGATCCCTTACAATCATCCAAGGCCCTCTATTTATACACATTTTGGAGGGCTAAATGACAAGAGACAAGCTTTACAAATTTCAAAGGTAGGTATATGACGATTTTGATCAGCCAACTTGATGGTCGATTTCGTCAATATTGGAGGCCTGATCTGATCACATGGTCTTCTAGAAAAAGGTTCCCCTATCAGTTACGGAACCATAGCCGTTGGAATCAGCTCAATTGCTGATGTGGTTAAGCAGATATGGGCAAAATACGAAAACATGTCAGCACAGACGTCATTGCACATCAGCCACCTTGATGGTCGATTTCTTCAATATTGGAGGCCTGATCTGATCACATGGTCTTCTAGACAAAGGTTCCCCTATCAGTTACGGAACCATAGCCGTTGGAATCAGCTCATTTTCTGATGTGGATAAGAAGATATGGGCATAATACGAAAACATGTCAGCACAGACGTCATTGCACATCAGCCAACTTGATGGTCGATTTCGCTAGGGAAAACGACTCCGTTTTAAGAAGTGTAAAACATGAAAAAGATAGATATGCCTCTTAGCTTTGCATGGCTACAAGTTTCAGCCTTATTGCTTCAGTGAAACTCGAGATATAGCTGATATGGTAAAAGGTGTCGGAACTGAAACTGAACTGGATTTGCCCTTAATTCTAGTAATCTGAAATCACTCAAAGAAACTTGTGAAAAACACCAAAATACATAAAAATATAAAAGATCATAAACACAATTAGACTAAACAATAATAACTCGTATTTGACACAAAACATTAATAAAACATAACTAAAAACTATATAATTATACGAGTTATCACACCCCCACACTTAGATTGTTGCTAGTCCCTAGCAACGACTCAATAAAAATAAAATAAGAAAATCTAATCTAATCCATTTTCGTAGGAAATCACGGTGGCACTTAGCATGTGACACAAGCCTTTAAACCCCTAGGTGTCCCTAGTGGACGAGTTTAGTCTCGTGAGGGTTTACTAGAACGATACCCACAAACATTGAAAAACTAAAATATAAATAAACTGCATATACTAAAAATATTTACTCCTAATCCTTTCAATACAAATTAGATACAATATTTGAACAAGTCTTATAAACTAATCAATAGCTTAAAGAATTTCACAAAAAATCATGCTTGAATGTATATTGTTTGAGTTAAGCCAATATTAGCATAACATATCTCAATCAAAATATTGCATGTTCAAATTTAATCTCAACTTCTCACATGGGATACCCTCATGATTTTCACTCTTTAAAGTAGTGGTGAAGTGTTTACACTCAATCAATCTCATGAAAACAGTTCTACCATATTCTTGCTTGTCCACCTATTCTCCACTATTTAGATCATACAACTTCATGAATCAAGAGGTCTTTAATCAAGGTTGTAATGGGGCCAAGGGGTTTGTAATGTGGTTGAAGAACAAAAGGATAAAGATATCACAAAGGTTCCAAAGAGTTCATAAAGTTTAGAGACATAATAAGATCATACAAGTAAAACTTCTCAATATTCTTTAGAAGTACATAATCACCTAGGCCGGATATTCATGTTGGGCTTTTTCTTCATTCTAAACAACTTTGTAACATCTTTTTCTTTTTCCCCAAATTCAAGAGATGATTCATATATATATATATATTTTTTTACATAGGAATGTATTTGCCAGTATTTCATTTCTTTTTCTCTTGACTTTTCTTTTCTTTCCCCCCCCACACTTATTTCTTGTTTCTAACCCAAATTTTCAATAGATCTTCCTTGTCTTTGCAACTTGTCTCAAAACATGCTAATTCATCTTTGGAACAAAGGTAAAGATATAAGTATATTTAGGTTAGGGACAAGTTATGGTTACCAAAGAGATAGCTTATTCAATGTAGGCTCAAATTGGTTCACTAAGGGTGTGTTCTCTTGGAACATCAATAAGGGATGGCTGTTTGGCCCTGGCTAAAAATCCTAATGCCTCTATCATATTCATGTTGTCACATGCATCAATATAGTCTCAAACGGTTTAAAGCAAGTTCTAGAGAATCCTGTAATCATAAGAGCACTCAAGAAAGAAATTAGATTGATTTGTATAATGCATCAATCATTATAGGCTCAAAAACTCACAAGGATGATTATACAAGTCAGATTAAGTCTAAACATGCTTCTTTCTCAATCAACATATCATATTAACATTGGCTCATAAAAAAAAATGATATCAAGCTCAATTCTCATGAAAATCTTCTCACTAATAACCAGTTTAGACCTATGCAATTCATATCTCATCATTGTATTAAAAAGGAACTAAAACACACTAAAAATAATAATAATAATAAAGACTCATAAAAAAAAATTAGTAGACAAAAATAAAAGAAATCCTAAATCATTCCCCCCACACTTAATTCTTACATTGTCCTCAATGTAAGTCTATTAACACAAATGAAAGAATCATGTGTAAGAGAAAAGAACTAATAACATAAGAATAGGAACAACTAAGACTCAAAACAAAACAAACTCATGCAACCTAAATAATTCTAAAATACTAAACAAAAATTAACAAGTAAACATAAAAAGATTAAAATCAAACTGACAAGGTATGTCTCAAGTCTCCCTTACTCAGACCTTGTTCAGAATGAATACTTCTAAATTGCTTAAAACACAACAAACTCTTTTTTTTTTTTTTTTTTGAAAAGAAGAAATCAAACTGACAAGGTATGTCTCAAGTCTCCCTTACTCAGACCTTGTTCAGAATGAATACTTCTTAAATTTTTTTTTTTTTTTTTTTAGCAAAATATGTCCCTTACCCCCTACTAAAATATGACATTGTCCCCAATGTCAAATTTTAAAGGTAGAATTTAGGAGATATTACCTGCAGAGGTTGCTAACCACTTATTATAACTGAGACACAACAAGCAAAATGTTAGATAATGTCACAAAGACAAAGTGCAATCCACTCCTTGCTCGTCCATATCTCTTTTTCTTTTTCCGAGCGTTTGCGAAACAACCGTAGCAGATAAACACTCATAAGCTTGGAGCTTTTTAAGTAAATCTTCAATGGTTGTAGCAGAAATTATGGTTCTCCTTGCCTCTGAAAACATGAATCCATTATCCACAGCATTATCTAAATATAAAAGCAAATTACTAAAATAACCATTAATATTAAGCAAACCAATGGGTTTCTTATTTGTGACCAAAGATGACCAAGAAGCCACGCAAGCTATTTCTTCCAATGTACCCAGACCTCCTGGTAAAGCAATGAATGCATCGGCAGAATGGTACATGATTGTTATCCGTTCAGGGACACTCCAGACTTGTATTTCCTTACCCATGGTAGGTCCACAAAAACTTGTGAATAGTTTTGGCACGATTCCTAGAACTGGACTTCCTCCGGCGTGTGCTGCTGTAGCGACTGCTCCCATTAAACCCGTACTACCGCCTCCATAAATCAAGTGGATCTTTTGTTGGGCAAGTATTACTCCAACTCTTATGGCTTCATCAGCGAATATGTTATTTTTCCCTGGATAAGCACCTCCAAAGACACAAATTTTTTTAATGCGCTGGGATGAAGTACTTTCCATTTTTTTTTTTCGAGTGCCTGAAAGAGAATGAGTACATGGTGTAATATATAGAGGACTGAGTAGTGAATCAGACAAGAGTAATAATGTCGCCGAAAGTGTATCTGACCTGTCAGAAGAAAATGTTAACCTAACAAAAGATTTTTGCGTGATTTCAGGAAGAAAATCAAAAAGAGAAGAAAAAATCAACCGTAAAAGACAAAAAAAAAAAAAAAAAAATGAGAATATTTACACAAATCGAACAACACGTAAATTAAAACAAAATAAAGTTATTGCAAATCAAACCAAAAGCTGAGAAGTCATTTATTGTAGTTGTGATTGTGGCTCACATCTTCCTCTGGTTTTACGTCCAGAAACGGCTTAAACGCCTTCTATGAGTCGAGGATATGCTTCCCATCCAGTTTTCTTACAAGCTGGCAAACAGGGTCTTTTAACATCAGATTCCCAAGATGTTTCCATTCCCTTTGGAATTGCGGCCATAAATCAAGAATTTCTCTTTGTACGTCTCCACTAGGATGCGTCTCAAGAGAAAGTTGGATATTACCCAAATTCTCCTTACTCAGTCCATCCTTAATGAATTCAATTTTATCATCTCGATTAGAGGACGGAATCCCAATAGAACGACATTTACCGTTACACGTCCATCGTGCACATTTGTGGCAATTTGAACTCATGCGCTTTGCTCGTCGCTTCTTTGCAAAAGTGCTTCTACCTGTACCTGGTAAATGCAAAACAGGAAGATATTCATCTTCACGTACCTTGGCTTCAATTATCCAACGTATGTCGTCAGGAATCCCTTTGTGCATAAGCATTCTTAATCTTTCAAGTCGAACTTGGTAAAGCTTCAGTAAAATATTTCGAGGAAAAGGAGGAAATCGTTTATGCAATCTTGTGAGAATATCATCCATCCTGAAAAAAAATGAAAAAAATGAAAGAGAAATTGGAAGAGAAATTTATATACAATATCAGTTTTGTGGGTAGCTGATGGAACCGATTTAAATAATCACGGAGTACCGTTATCCGCCATTTAACCGGGGTAAAATAAATTAAAAATTATATTTACATCTTTGTAAGAGAAAAGAACTATTAAACAAAAGAAAAGAAAAACAATAAAAGATAGAATGATGGAGAGTAAGGAATATGCAAATCTGATATAATAGATGCTCTCCATCCTTTTGGGTTGCCTCCCAAGAAGCGCTTGGTTTATTGTCCTCAGCCTAACTTAGACCCATGCCATTATTATTCAACATACTTTGGCTCAAAAAGTGGAAACTCCTCCACATCTTGTATTGGAAAGTTCTCATAGTAAGGCTTCAATCTATGACCATTCACTTTGAATGTCTTATCTGTTTTTGGGCTTTGGATTTCAACTGCACCATGAGTAAATACATTAGTAATAACAAAAGGTCCAACCCAACGAGAACGTAACTTACCTGGATATAACTTAAGGCGTGAATGGAAGAGAAGAACTTTTTGTCCAACAACAAATTCTTTTCTTGATATCATCTTGTCATGGAATGCCTTAGTCTTTTCCTTGTAAATCCTAGAATTCTGATAGGCATCATTCCTTATCTCCTCTAATTCTTGTAGGTCAAGTTTTCTTTTCTTTCCTATCTCATCCATCTCCATGTTGCATTGTTTGATAGCCCAATATGATTTATGTTCCAATTCAACCGGAAGATGACAAGGCTTACCATAAACAAGTCGATAAGGAGACATACCAATGGGTGTCTTATATGCTGTCCTATAAGCCCAAAGTGCATCATCAAGTCGTGAACTCCAATCCTTCCTATTTGGATTAACTGTCTTTTCAAGGATGGACTTAACTTCTCGGTTTGACACTTCAGCTTGCCCACTAGTTTGAGGATGATATGAGGTGGAGACCTTGTGTGTGATGTTATACTTCCTCAAAAGTGCTTCCATAGTCCTATTGCAAAAGTGAGTACCTCTATCGCTGATTATGGCCTTTGGCGTTCCAAACCTAGCAAAGATGTTAGTCTTGACAAAATCTGAAACAACTTTAGAGTCATTAGTCCTAGTGGATTTTGCTTCCACCCACTTTGAAACATAATCAACGGCAAGTAAAATATAAAGATTACCAAAAAAAGGAGGAAAAGGTCCCATGAAATCCATGCCCCATACATCAAAAATTTCAACAATAAGTATTGGAGTTTGAGGCATTTGATTTCTAGCACCTAAGTTACCAGTTCTTTGGCAACGATCACATGACTTGCAAAAGAGGTATGCATCTTTGAATATGGTAGGCCAATAAAATCCAGAATCAAGAACTTTCATGGCTGTTCTTTTGGATCCAAAGTGTCCTCCACATGCATAAGAGTGACAAAAGGTGAGAATAGATTGAAATTCAGTTTCGAGTACACACCTTCTTATAATCTGATCGGAGCAATGCTTCCAAAGGTAAGGATCATCCCATATGTAGTATTTGGCATCACTCTTGATCTTATTTCTTTGAGCTTGTGTCAACTCTTGTGGCAACTTCTTGGTAACTAAGTAATTAACAATATCAGCATACCAAGGAGTTGTTGTTCTTATAAAAAGAAGTTGCTCATCCGGAAAGTTCTCATTCAAGGGTAGTGCATCATCTTCATGAACTAAACGGCTAAGATGGTCCGCAACCAGGTTGTCACTACCTCTCTTATCTTTTATCTCCAAATCAAACTCTTGTAAGAGAAGTATCCATCTAATCAACCTTGGTTTGGCCTCCTTTTTAGTGAGTAAGTACTTAAGGGCTGCATGGTCAGAAAATACAATTACTTTAGTACCAATTAAATAAGATCGAAATTTTTCTAAAGCAAATACAACAGCCAAAAGTTCTTTTTCAGTAGTGGAATAGTTCAATTGAGCATCATTAAGAGTTCTTGAGGCATAATAAATGGCATGTGAGGCTTTGCCAACCCGTTGGCCCAAAACAGCTCCAATGGCATAGTCACTAGCATCACACATGATTTCAAAAGGTACATTCCAATCTGGTGGTTGGATGATAGGAGCTGATGTCAAGAGTCCCTTCAATGTTTCAAATGCCTCTTTGCATTTATCATCAAAGTGGAAAACCACATCTTTTTGTAGTAGCTTGCAAAGAGGTAATGTGATCTTTGAGAAGTCTTTGATAAATCTCCTATAGAAACCTGCATGTCCAAGAAAAGAACGAACCTCTCTCACATTTGTGAGAGGTGGTAAAGAATGCATAATATCTATTTTAGACTTATCAACCTCTATCCCTCTAGAAGAAATAACATGGCCCAAAACTATTCCTTGTTCTACCATAAAGTGGCATTTTTCCCAATTCAAAACAAGGTTAGTTTCCATGCATCTTTCAAGTACAAGTGTAAGGTTCTCTAGACATCTATCAAAAGAATCACCATAGACACTAAAATCATCCATAAACACTTCTATGATATTCTCTACATAATCTGAAAATATGCTAACCATACACCTTTGGAATGTAGCTGGTGCATTACAAAGACCAAATGGCATACGCCGGTATGCAAAAGTACCAAATGGACATGTGAATGTTGTTTTCTCTTGGTCCTCCGGAGCAATGGCTATCTGATTATAACCTGAAAAACCATCAAGAAAACAATAATGAGAATGGCCAGCTAACCTTTCAAGCATTTGATCAATAAAAGGTAAAGGAAAGTGGTCTTTGCGAGTTGTGGAATTAAGTTTACGATAATCAATACAAACTCGCCATCCTGTTTGAATCCTAGTAGGAACAAGTTCATTCTCATTATTTGTTACCACCGTTACACCTGATTTCTTTGGAACCACTTGGACTGGGCTCACCCATTTGCTATCCGAGATAGGATAGATCACTCCAACATCTAGGAGCTTCAGTATCTCCTTTTTCACAACCTCCATCATAGGAGGGTTCAATCTTCTTTGTGCTTCTCTTGTTGGTTTAGACCCTTCCTCTAACAAAATCCGGTGCATGCACATGGATGGGCTTATTCCCTTGATATCGGCAATTGTCCAACCAATTGCTGTTTTATGCTCTCTAAGCACCCGGATAAGTCGCTCTTCTTGCAAAGGTGTGAGCTCTTTGGCAATGATGACAGGTAGTGTGTCCTTTTCCCCTAAGAACAAATATTTCAAGTGGTTCGGTAGTGGTTTCAACTCTAAAGTTGGTGCCTGCAAAATGGAAGGTAGAAGTTTCTCATTAGATAAAGGCAAATTAATAAATGAAACATCAAACCTTGCATCTTTAGGTTGCAGCGAGTGTAAAGATTCTAGTGCCCCTTCCACATGGTCACTCAAGGCTAGTTTAGCATTCCCCATTCCGAGATGGTTGCTAAGGACTATTTCCACACTATCTTCACCATCTAGCTCATAAGCTTGCTGCACTAGTGAGTCAATTATATCAATATTAAAAACAGAATGCACATCACTAGGATATCTCATGGCCTCAAAAATGTTAAAGCGAATTATTTCACCATCAAATTCCATAGTTAAAGTGCCATCATGTACATCTATTTTAGTTCTTGCTGTTTTCAAGAATGGTCTCCCTAATAGAATAGGTGTGGGATTAGAAGACATCTCATCTTCCATCTCAATAACATAAAAGTCAGCGGGAAAAACCAATTCATTAACCTGTACAAGAACGTCTTCTACAACTCCTCTTGGATAAGTGTTAGAACGGTCAGCAAGTTGTATTATAACACCGGTTTCCTCTAATGGTCCTAGATTCAATGAAGCATAAATTGAATATGGCATGACATTAATAGATGCCCCTAGATCTAGCATAGCACGCTCAAACCTGGTGTTGCCTATCTTACAAGGAATGGTAAACATACCTGGATCCTTGCATTTAGGTGGGAGTTTCTTTTGAAGAACAGCTGACACATTCTCCCCCACACTTACCTTTTCATTCCATTTCAACTTCCGTTTAGATGTGCACAAATCTTTTAGGAACTTGGCATATCTTGGCACTTGCTTGATAGCATCTAGTAAAGGAATGTTCACCTCTACTTTCCGGAAGGTTTCCAAAATTTCCTTCTCTTGCTCCTCCTTCTTGGACTTTGCTAACCTGTTAGGAAAAGGTGGAGGAGTTATATAGGAAGGAAAGGATGGTTTAGGAATTGCCTTTTTTAGTGGCTCGTTGGGATGTGAAGAGGATGCCATGGTATTGTTCTCCCCTTGAGCACTATCATTTTGTGGTGCCTCTAGCTGTTTCCCACTTCTTAAATTTATAGCATTGGCATTCTCTCTTGGATTCACTATGGTTTGGGAAGGTAATTTCCCAGAATCCCTTGCTTGCATTTGACTCATGGTTGTTGCCAATTGCCCTATTTGAGTCTCCAAATTTCGAATACTTGTCTTTGTTTCCTGTTGAAATTGAATTGTATTAGTAGAAAGAGCTTTAACAAGATCTTCAAGAGAAGTACCTGAATTTTGGGTGGGTGGTAGTTGTTGTCGGGTTTGGTATGGTTGTTGCACTCTTTGCTGAAAACCCGATGGCCTGTGGTCAAATGGTGGAGGAATAGTTTGTGATTGGTTCCCTCCATAATTGAAGTTTGGATGATCCCTCCATCCTGGATTGTATGTGTTTGAGTAGGGATCATATTTCCTTGATTGGTTCTGAAATCCACCCATGGCATTCACATGTTCATTGGTATCCTCTTGAAGTGTTGGACACATATCAGTTTGGTGCCCTATGTTTGAACATATGCCACAAGCCTTTATTTGTTGTATTTTACCTACAGCCAATTGTTGAACAAGAGAAGTCAGTTTATCAAATTTTTGTTCAAGGGATGATATACTTACCTCATTAACTCTCTTGGATTGTGGTGGTGGATCTTGTCTCATTGAGAACTGTTGAGAATTGGCTGCCATGTTGGAGATTAATGTTCTAGCAGCCCTGGGAGTCTTATCAACTAGAGCTCCCCCACTAGCGGCATCTATCATACTTCTCTCCATGGGCATGAGACCTTCATAGAAGTATTGGATGAGAAGTTGTTCACTTATCTGATGGTGTGGACATGATGCACAAAGTTTCTTGAACCTCTCCCAATATTCATATAAGGACTCTCCGTTGTATTGCCGAATCCCACATATCTCTTTCCTAATGTTGGCAGCCTTAGATGCTGGGAAATACCTTTCTAAGAATGCTTTCTTCAAATCATTCCATGTAGTAATGGTCCCGGATGGTAGATAGTAGAGCCATTCCTTTGCTGAATCAGCTAGAGAGAATGGGAAGGCTCTCAACTTAACTTGCTCTTCCGTGACCCCTGTTGGTCTCATGCTTGAGCAAACTACATGGAATTCCTTGAGGTGCTTATTTGGATCCTCTCCTGCAAAACCATGAAAAGTTGGGAGAAGGTGAATCAAACCAGATTTTAATTCAAAAGCTACCTCAAGATTAGCATATTCAATGCATAATGGTTGTTGACCCAAGTCCGGAGCGGCTAGCTCCTTGAGAGTTCGGTTGTCAGCTGCTGCCATCTCTCCTTGCTTCTCTTGGATGTTTTGGATCAACTCCTCGATTGGTTGTTGGTGAGAAGTTATAAATTCCCGAATTTTTCTAAGTCGTAAGTCTTTTTCGGGAGCTTGGAACATTCACTAATAAAAAAAAAAAAATAAGAAAGTAAATAATTAGAACAGAAAATAAGAATAAACCAATAAACTAATAAACTAAAGAAAGCAATCCCCGGCAACGGCGCCAAAAACTTGATGCACCCAAAAGAGTGTATCTTATTTAACCTTGCACTAAAAAGATCAATTGTAAGTATAGTAGTTAGCAAGGGTCGAGTCCTCAGGGATTGGGTTTTAGTTTATAAGTTGATAGTTTAAAACTTAAATTCAAGAACAATAAAAGAAAAGGGGTTTTTTTTTTTGAAGCCAGATTTAAACTAAAGTAAATAATAAGAATAAGATGCAAGGCGGTATAACCAGCCAATAAGAATAAGATGCAAGGCGGTATAACCAGCCAATAAAAATATATATACTAAGCAAGGCGGTATAACCAGCCAATAAAAATATATATACTAAATTAGGCGGTATAACCAGCCAATAAAAATAAATATACTTTTAAAAATAAGCAAACTAGAAAAGTAAGAAAACAAGTAAGAAGAATCAAAAATGAAAAATATGGTTAAGGTTTCATTCTCCACCACTAGACATCATTAAGAATCAATTTCAGATCTATCAATATCAACCAACTATCAAAGTTAACAACCGTAGATAACAACAAGCTCTGTTATCCCAATCTTTCCTTAGTTTGTCGTTAAATAGAACAAGCTCTCTATTTAATCTCTAACCATCAAACAACCTAGAATAAGCTCTCTAGATTCAATTTAATGGCAGCTTTATGATGAGAAAGATAGGTTGATCTAAGCAACAAACACATATGCTCGGATTGTTCAACTTAGGTTATGTTCCACTTTGCAATTATTGAAAACTTGACCATAATCATTAATCACAAATTGCCACTTATGAATAGGAAATCAAGACAATTACACGGATCAAGACTCCTAAACTAGCAATAGATAATTATCAAGATCTATCTAGTTGTACACCTAAACAAATCAAGACAACATCATGAACAATTTTTGTCGAAGAACATAAGCAACTTTGATAGAAAATTAATGATAGATAGAATCTGAAAATCAATCACAAAACATGTCTAGGGCTTTGAAATCACCCTTAACCAAATAGAAGTTTAGCCTAGCATAGGCATTATAAACATAAAATTAAATAGAATCTAAGAAGAAAATAAAAGAAAGAAAGAAGAAGAAGAAGAAGAATATTAATTATCCAACCTCTTGATCTTTCTAAAGAAAAAGAAAACTAGAGAAAAGAAAGAAGAAGAAAACTTAGAGAATTTTGTTAAAATGGCTAATATCCTACCAATCTCCAATATGATCCCTTACAATCATCCAAGGCCCTCTATTTATACACATTTTGGAGGGCTAAATGACAAGAGACAAGCTTTACAAATTTCAAAGGTAGGTATATGACGATTTTGATCAGCCAACTTGATGGTCGATTTCGTCAATATTGGAGGCCTGATCTGATCACATGGTCTTCTAGACAAAGGTTCCCCTATCAGTTACGGAACCATAGCCGTTGGAATCAGCTCAATTGCTGATGTGGTTAAGCAGATATGGGCAAAATACGAAAACATGTCAGCACAGACGTCATTGCACATCAGCCACCTTGATGGTCGATTTCTTCAATATTGGAGGCCTGATCTGATCACATGGTCTTCTAGACAAAGGTTCCCCTATCAGTTACGGAACCATAGCCGTTGGAATCAGCTCATTTGCTGATGTGGATAAGAAGATATGGGCATAATACGAAAACATGTCAGCACAGACGTCATTGCACATCAGCCAACTTGATGGTCGATTTCGCTAGGGAAAACGACTCCGTTTTAAGAAGTGTAAAACATGAAAAAGATAGATATGCCTCTTAGCTTTGCATGGCTACAAATTTCAGCCTTATTGCTTCAGTGAAACTCGAGATATAGCTGATATGGTAAAAGGTGTCGGAACTGAAACTGAACTGGATTTGCCCTTAATTCTAGTAATCTGAAATCACTCAAAGAAACTTGTGAAAAACACCAAAATACATAAAAATATAAAAGATCATAAACACAATTAGACTAAACAATAATAACTCGTATTTGACACAAAACATTAATAAAACATAACTAAAAACTATATAATTATACGAGTTATCACATGACATAAATAAAATGACATAGCAAAATCTAAATAATATAATGCTTCCTAAATGATATGATATAATGTAAATGCCTTAGCATATTCTAAATGAAATGAAATAAATGCCTTAGCATATTCTAAATGAAATAAAATATCCTAAGTTATATGACATATTATAAATAAAATGAAATGACCTAGGTAACATAGTATATTCTATATGAGATGCAATATCCTAAGTCATATGATATATTCTAAATGAAATAAAATAACCTAAGTAACATAACATATTTTATATGAAATGAAATAACCTAAGTAACATGATATTTTCTAAATGAAATAAAATAACCTAAGTAACATAACATATTCTATATGAAATGAAATAATTTAAATGACATGGAAAACATGAATGATATGGCATATAAATTAAATGAGATGGAATATGAAATAATGCTATCATATAATATGCATGAAAAAATAAAAATGAAAATAATAATGCATGAACATAGTATATGCTAAATAATATGACCAAAAAAATAACTAAATAAAAGCATAGGATATCATGAAATATTCCAAATCATATAACAAACCATATAACATCAAAAAATATAAATCAAAATAATAACAATATCATAGAAATTATTATAACAAGAATCACATATTATATAAAATGCATGAATATGAAAAATGCAATGCATGAAATGTATTTTTTCCTTTTATTAAGGAAATCCGTATATCTAAAAAGATATCCGGCTACCTTAGGAAAATATGTCAAATTAAATATTCTAAAACCAAAATACTTTGTGATTGTTTGAAAACAATTTTGAAAAGCTTAAATTAAAAATAAAAACTGGGCTAAATCTTTTTTTAAATGGCTCTAACTTCCTAAGTTTAAAAATCCGGACTTGACTACCCTTAACCCGAGACTTGAAAAACCATTTTTAGAGTTTAAAAAGGCTTAGAAACTACCCTAAGTCATGAGCTAACCCTCCTAATCAGCCCACTCTAAGTAACTTAACCAAAACAGAAAAATGATTTTTCTTTAAATTCAATTCTGACTCCACTATCCAGTTTTAATCCACGATTTTTTATCCTATTTTTAAAAATTCAAAAAATTCTGAAAAAAATACTGGATACTTAGGACATGTAAAAATACACGGAAAGAAATTGGCTTAATTTTTTGATTAAAGATGAAGGCCCAGAAAAATTGGAGATGTACGAGTTTTGGGTGAAAAAAATTGTTTTGCCAAAACACATTTTTGCCTTTGATAAAATCATTTAAAAATCAAAGTAAAAATATTTGAAACTCATAAAATGACTTACAAACAGTAGCTAGGACTTTTTGAAAGTTAGATAAAAATTGGCTAAGTAAAAAAATCACAAAGGTAGAATAATCAATTTGACAAACTTAATTTTCCACAAGTGTGCTCAAGAGAGCATGACTTTGAACCATTAATTGGCTCAAGTCATTATTCAAGTGGCATGAACATGAAATGCATGAAACAATACAGCAAACATAATGCATGAAATGCATGGATTTAAACCTAAATGTCATGAAAAAATGCATGGCATTCATAAAGTGACCTAGACCTAAATGAACTTGCATGGCATTTAATGCAACCTAGACCTAAAATGCATGAACATGCATGGCAAATTAACCTAGCTTAATAACTAAAATATGCATGGCATTTTCACAAACACAAAGCATGCTTAATCCAAAAACTCAATCAAATATCATGCAAATGCTAACCTATCAACTAACATGGCAAGCATGCACAAATAATGTAACAAGCAAACATGGCATTTTCACAAACACTTGGTATACTAGCATGCAAAACTAAATCAAATGACATGTAAATGCAAAAACCTACCAACTAACATGGCAAAAAATGCAACACACAATGAAAAACACATGGAGTAGCCAAATGGCCTCAAGATCCAACAAGCATGGCATTTTCACAAACACTTGGTATACTAACATGCTCAACTAAAATATAACACTTAAATCATGCAAAAACCACACAAGCATTTTCACAAACACTTAATGTACTAAATCTAAAACATGCTCAACTAAGATATAAAACTCAAATCATGCAAATACCACACAAGCATTTTCACAAACACTTGATATACTAAATCTAAAACATGCTCAAATTTAAACATCATGAAAACAGAAAATTAAAAATGCAAAAACATGATATTTAAAACATAAATGGCAACAAACAAAGCAACCAAATTAAAATATAACTCAAGAATATGAAGTAACATAACATTTAAAACATCAAAATCAAAGAAAATAACGTAAACAATATGATAAAATAAACCAAAACAACAACTTAAATAAATAATGTAGGCCATTTGGCCATGGTGAGTTTATTGTAAAAAAAATGTAAAAAAAAATATTTTCAAGAAGGAGATGAAGGAAAAACTTGAAAAGAACAATAAAAAACAATTATTTGAAATGGAAACTCACCAAATAGAAATCAAAATAGCAAAAACAAGAATGGAAAATCAAGAAAGTGCAAGAGTTGGTGCTCAAGAGCAACCTCAAGAAGCTATATTTCAAGCTTTATCTCTTCAAAATTTCCTTTCTTTTCTAAACTTTTCTTTTTTGCTTTCAACCAAGAAGAGAAAAAATAAGTAAAAACTAAAAGAACTCAGCAAAATGAAGATGAAAAAATGAAATTCTGCCCCCCCCCCAATAAGTGCTGGCCAAACCCCTTTAATTGCCTCAAGGTGTTGTCATTTTTTTGTAACCAATTTCCCATCAAATGGCTAATAATTCAAGGTGAAAAATCATGAAATTACCACCTTTAGATTATCATCTCAGCTCTCTCAAATTACAGCTATTAAAGAATAATGTTGACATCTCTCTTGGCCTATGTGGCTTAATCACCATGGCTTGATCAAAGAGAATCTCTAACTAACTCTTGATTTTTAGCCATTTGATTGAAAAATCGGAAGCTTCCTCCTTCCTTTGGTCTTGTGCAGGCCAGCACTTCCCTTTTCCAGCCCAACTCTATTTTTTGAAAGGCCCAAAGAAGCCCTTTTCGGTTGCTTGGGTGAAATGACCGTTTTGCCCCCCGGATGCAAATAAATATCAAACGGACTCCAAATTCAATTTTTATTTTTTTAATACTTCCAAAATAATAAAATATTGAGTTCTGGAAGTTTTCAAAATTATCCGAGTCCGTTTGCTATTTATTTGGATTTTTTCTTCCAAAAATGCCCTTTTATGCCCCTACATTTTACCATTTTTTAAACGAGCTCCAAATCAATATTTTTCTTCACCAATCTCTTCAAAATAACTAAAAAGTGTGATCTGGAAAGTTTTCATAATTTTTGGAGCTCATTTGATATTTTTCAGGATTTATCGGCTTGAATTACTGCATAGGAGGCCCGAGATTTGGCCATTTTGCAAACGAACTCCAAATCAAGATTTTCTTTCGCCAATCTCTTCCAAATAATTTAAAAATGAGATTTTCAAAATTTCAGAATTTTTGGAGTCCAATTGCTATTTTTCCGGGATTTATCTTCTTGAATTATTGCATAGGAGGCTCGGGATTTGGCCATTTTGCAAACGAACTCCGAATCAAGTTTTTCTTTTGCCAATCTCTTCCAAATAATTTAAAAATGATATCTGCAAAATTTCAGAAGATTTGGAGCTCATTTGCTATTTTTCTGGGATTTTTGTTTTTGAATTACTACATTTGAAGCCCGGGATTTGGCCATTTTGCAAACGAACTCCGAATCAAGATTTTATTTTGGCAATATCTTCCAATAATTTAAAAATGAGATTTGCAAAATTTCATAAGATTTGGAGTTCATTTGCTATTTTTCCAGGATTTTTCTTTTTGAATTACTACATAAGAAGCCCGAGATTTTGGCCATTTTGCAAATGAACACCGAATCAAGATTTTGTTTTACCAATCTCTTTCAAATGATTTAAGAATGAGATTGACAAATTTTCAGAATTTTTGGAGTCCATTTGCTATTTTTCCTAAATTTTTTCGATTTTGCCCTTTTGCCTCTGAAACCTAGTTTTGCTCAAAACAAGTCCGATTTTCAGATTTTCTTCAATCTGAGCCTTGGGCTATCCTTTTTAATCATTCTTCATCCATTGGGGGCTTTGGTCTTACCAAGTCGGACCATTTCTGTGATTCTTCCCGATTTCACCGAAATCCACTAAAAACCCTAATTCTCGGTTTTCTCTCGGATTGACTTTTCTTTCGATTTTTCTTGCAAGTGGCTTTTCTATTACCCGTAGTCAGTGCTTATCTTTCATTTGGAACCTTCAATTTTGACGAATTTGATCGTTTAAGCACTTTTCCCTAAATTTCTCGGATTAGAGTTTTCTTTCTACTGAATCTCCAAATGCCAACTTTCGAAATCCACATCTTTCAATGTAGACCTCGAATTATCAAAAAAAATTTTCCATTTTTCAATTGAACTTAAAATCTTGATTTTGTAAGTGGGTTGACTTTTTCAGTAGTTGACTTTTTGGGGTTGACTTTTCGAGGTTGACATTTTCGAGGTTGACTTTTTTCAAGTTTGACTTTTTATGCTCGCCCTCTTAAGCTAAGTCTCGGAGTACCACCTGCAGGATGAAAACAGTCTTTTTACACTCGAAAACATCAATTTAGGAAGAAAACATACCTGTTTAGTGGTCCGGACAAAATTAGGTGTCTACATCTGCCATTCAGTTTTCTTCTCGAGACAAGTAATTGAAATTCACTTTTCCAAATTCCTCCAATAAACTCAGTATGAGTTCTCGATATCGGATTAGCTTTGTATCCCGGGTTTTCTATTATCCTCGTAGCTGGTATATCACTAGGGCTGAGTCTCCAAAAACTTCCAATACTTTGATCTTTCTGTCCACTGCAGCACGAAGGCCCATAGTACACGCTTCATACTCGGTAGTATTGTTTGTACAATCAAAATCCAATCTAGCAGTGAAAGGATAATAATCTTCTTCTGGGGATATGAGGACTGCACCGATTCCATGCCCTATAACATTAGATGCGCCATCAAAGTACATTTTCCATACTTTCTTGTTCAGGGGAATCTCATCTGCTTGTGAAACATACATCAAATCTTCATCCGGGAAGTCAAAGTTCAATGGCTCAAAATCTTCCACTGCTCGACTTGCTAAGAATTCAGCCACTACACTGCCTTTGATAGCTTTTTGACTTACATATACAGTATCGTACTCTGATAATAAAACCTACCATCTTGCCGTCCTTCTTGACAAAGAAGGTGCTTCCAACATGTACTTGATTGGATCTAGCTTGGCAATCAACCATGTTGTGTGGTACAACATGTACTGTCTGAGTCTTCGAGCAGTCCAAGCTAAGGCACAACACAACTTTTCTATCGACGAATATCTCAACTCATAATCTGTGAACTTCTTGCTGAAGCAGTAAACCACCTGTTCTTTCTTTCCAGTCTCATCAAGCTACCCTAAAACACAACCCATGGATCTCTCAAATACTGATAAATACAGTATCATTGTTTTATCCGAAACAGATGCATTAATACTGGTGGGTTGGATAGATAATGTTTAACCTTTTCAAATGCAATCTGACAACCTTCATCCCATTCTCCTGGATCACGTTTTCGAAGTAACTTCAATATTGGATCACATTTGTTAGTTAACTGAGAAATAAACTGAGCAATGTAATTCAATCTCCCTAGAAAGCCTCTTACTTCCTTTTGAGTACGAGGTGGTGGCAAATTCTGAATGGCCTTTACTTTATCCGGGTCAATCTCAATTCCTCTTTTGCTGACGACAAAACCCAACAATTTCCCCGAGGTGACTCCAAAAGTGCATTTTGCCGGATTTAGCTTGAGTCTAAACTTCCTTAGTCGTTCGAAGAGCTTCTTAAGATTCGCAATATGCTCCTCTTCTCCTTGTGACTTTGCGATCATATCATCAACATAGACCTCAATTCCATTATGCAACATATCATGAAACAAGGTCACCATGGCTCTCTGATATGTTTCCCCAGCATTCTTCAACCCAAATGGCATTATCTTGTAGTAGAAGGTTCCCCACATTGTAACAAATGTGGTTCTCTCCATATCTTTCGGTGCCATATTAATCTGACTGTATCTTGAGAATCCATCCATGAAAGAAAATAAAGAACTCTTTGCCGTATTATCCACCAGAGTATTAATATGGTGCAAAGGGAAATTATCTTTAGGGCTGGCCTTGTTCAAATCTCGGTAATCAATGCACATCCGTACCTTACCATCATTCTTTGGTAATGGAACAATATTTGCCACCTATTCTAAATATTTTGCCACCTCCAAGAATCTAGCATCAAATTGCTTTTTCACCTCCTTTTTTTATCTTTAACAGCATGTCCGGCCTCATTCTTCTCAACTTTTGCTGAATTGGTTTGCATACTGGCCTTAAAGGGAACTTATGAACCATAATATCCAGATCCAACCCTGGCATATCTTAGTAAGACCATGCAAATACATCCACATATTCTTGGAGCAAGGCTATCAATTCACCCTTTATTGATGATGGCAATAAAGTTTCGATTTTGACTTCCTTTATTTGTTCACCATCTCCTAGATTTATCATTTCCAATAATTCTTTATGAGGAAGTACCTGTTTCCCCTCTTATTCTATTTTCCTTAATAGATCCGAAGGTAGACCATAATCCTTAGCATCTTCGTTAGCCTCAAAATCACCTGTGCAAATGGGTTTTTCAAAATCAATTTCAGAATTACTGATAGGAAGGTCCTCATATTCCGCATCCCTACACCTATAAATAGGTGGAGAAGAAACAATATAGGAATATATATATAATGAAAACAAAATAAATAACAAAAACGAAAGAATATGGACACATCAATATGAATAAAATGCATTGTGCTTGTTATTTATTGAATGAAATGTTTAAACAAAAAAAACCCATTACAGAAAAAAAAAACTCTTAATATCTCTTGGTAAATATAATTAAGATTGTTTTTTAAAGTATTAAGTTGGAATAGACTTAAAAACTATGGGCAACTCAGTCACACTCCAATTGGTTAGTCTATATCCTGGTGGACAAGGTCGCACCATCCAGTTCGGACTGTCACTTTCCATCCCTTATTTCCCGGTCATGCAAATCACCATATCCTGAATCTGACCCCCCTTATTCACATAGAATTTTTCAAAATCTTGCTCGATCATTATGAGTACATCCTCTGAATTCTTTTCTCCGAATAGAAAACCAGCAGAGCGGAAATTGTGAACGATTGGTGGGAAAGTCATGGGTTCCCATTCAATATCCATACCTGCGAGACGGGCCATCCTCCTTTGTCAATTCCTTTCAACTTGTTTCCTTCTCTCATGGGCCTTCGAAAGATACCCTAAGCCAAACCGCTCTTTCTTTCCCACTACTTCCATTGCTCGGGCCATCCCTTGAAGATATTTTTCAAGACCTTTTCCAGCCTTGTAGCCCTTTCCCACTGTGGTTCTTACTCCCAGCCTTGTGTTCTTAGACAATCTTGGTTTTGGAATTTTTCGTCCTTTAGCGACGAAAACCGCATTTACGAATTCCAAAAAACGAAAAGAACATTCTACAGCATCTTCATTGGGTTCAACATAAGGAGATTCAGTAGATGCAGAGGCTATTATGTCTTCTTCTCCTGATACAGTGATCAAACGGCCTACCATCACAAATTTTAGCTTTTGGTGGAGGGACGAGGGTACAGCCCCTGCTGAATGTATCCACGGCCTTCCCAACAAGAAATTATAGGATGGATTAATATCCATGACCTGGAAGTTCACCGTATAGGTGCATGGTCCTATCTCCATAGGAACCTCAATAGTTCCCATTACCTCTATCCTAGTACCATCGAAAGCCCTGACTACTGTGCAACTTGGTAATATATAAGACATATCAACTGGCAACTTAGACAGGGTTGCCAAGGGCATTACATTTAATGAAGAACCATTATCCAGGAGCACCCTTGGTAGTATATGACCCTTGCAGGTGGTTGTTATGTGAAGAGCCTTTGTGGACCCAATACCATTGGGTGGTATTTCTTCATAACTAAAAAATATATGGTCGTCTGCCGCAATGTTTCCCACCAGCCTGTCCAACCTTTCTACTGATATGTTGTTAGCCACGTATGCCTGATTCAACACTCTTAATAGGGCATTTCTGTGTGGCTCTGAGTTTAATAGCAAAGATAAGATAGAGATTCTTACTAGCTGACGCTGCAATTTCTCAACCACACTATACTCACTATGCTTTATGAAATTTAAAAACTCACAGGCCTCTTCTCATTTATCGACTCTTTTATCCTGTTTACAGGGATTGATCCCCTCTCTGCTTCTTTTGACAAATCCATCTCAATATGGATTGGTTCAACTATTTTCTTCCCTTTGTCCATTCCTCCATCCTTTCTTGTTGATCCCTGTTCAACAACCTCAGAGGCATAACACCTTCCACTTAGTGTTAAGTGCCCTACACCTGTAATATCTTGCTGACTTGATGGCCCAGGCATAACCATGTTGCAGTCATATTTCCATGGTATAATTTTGCTTTCCTTGTATGAAAAGAAAGAAGGCAAATCTATGATTAGCTTGAGCGCAATATTCTCAACAACCGAAGTAGTCTTCTCCGATTCATCATAATAGATGATCAAAGGTTTTCCTATTCCATAGCCAGCCGCATTCTCAATAACCTCTACTTCCTCCTCTGTCTCCTCATAAAACTAGGCCTCTTCATCATCCAACATCTTTTAGACTTTAGCCAGAAAGTCTCTGCAGTCCTGTATGATATGACTTGAACATTTATGGAACGGGCACCAATTCTGCACCCTTTTTGCAACCATGTTTAAACTGTCTACATCCCCCACCATTCCTGCCTTAACCATCTCATCCCATACTGTTAACATTGGAGTGTTGACTTCCCTGGCATCCCTTTTTAACCTTTTGACTTCCCCTGTCAATACTGCATTTACCCGATTCTCAGCATGATCGGGTAATGGGTTTTTCGCTACATTCGGCCCATTCTTTGACCCAAATTTCACAACTCCGGTATTGATTAAGCTTTGGACTTTTTTTTTTTTGAAGGCAATGCAATCCTCCATTGAATGCCCCTGAATTCATGCATGATATGCGCAGTTGGTATTTGCATTGTACCATCTTGGGTATGGTGGGGTCAAAGGTTTAAGATATAAGGGTGCGACAAGTTGGCCTTGTAATAGTTTAGGATATAGCTCACCATAGGTGGTAGGAATGGGATCAAACTGGGGTTTTTGATCATTCCTTGGTAAACTATAGTCATTGCGCGTGGGACCTTGAGTGTTTGGGATAGTGTTTCGAGAAAGGGTTATCTGTGGGGATATACTAGTTGGGAATGGTTGTTGTGGTATATTGGTATAGGGGAATGGATTTTGGGTAAGGTAGTTCACATTGGGGTAGTAAGGATTATACCTCGGGTAAGGTGTGTAAGGTGTCGGAGGTGCATAAGATGTAGTAGGAGTATAAGGCCTGGGAGGTGTGTATGGTGTAACAGGTGTATAGGGGTATTGATTGAAACTGATTGCATGTGTCTCCTCCTTCTTTGCAGGAAAAACTCTCTTCGCGGTAGCAGACTCACCCCCTTCCATTTTTTCGTTCTTAATAGTAGACTCTATCATCTCCCCAGATATCACCATATCTACAAAGTCCTTGGTGGCGCTTCCCTCCAATTTATCATAATAAGGTGCTTTCAGGGTATTGATGAAAAGCACTGTAGTTTCCTTGTTGGTTAAAGGGGGTTGCACTTGTGTATTCAGGTCTCTCCATCTCTAAGAATATTCTTTAAAGCTTTCAGTAGCTTTCTTTTCCATGTTTTGGATAGTTAGACGGTCATGCACCATGTCTGTCACATGCTTATACTATTCAATGAAAGTTTTGGCTAGATCCATCTAGGAACGGATCTTAGATCGGGTAAGCTGGTTAGACCACCGAGTTGTGGACCCTATCAAGCTATCTTGAAAACAGTGGATGAGTAATTTTCCATCTTCATCATGTCCGATCATCTTCCGGCAATACATGGTCAGATGCGCTGATGGGTTAGTAGTTCCATTATATTTTTCAAAGTCTGGTACTTTGAACTTTGGAGGAATCACCAGACCATGCACTAAACTCATCTCTTTGGCATCTAGATTGCCAAATAGCTCCGTTCCTTCAACTGCCCTCAATCTTTCCTCCAGTAGATGATATTTTTCCGGGATTCTGCCGTTTCAACCCTTTTCAGTTCAATCATCTTCGCCCTTTCCTTTTCGGCTAATTCCTCAAAGTCTCCAACATCCACATCAATTGGATCAACCCCAATATTACCCCTTTTAGGACCAAAATTCTGTGCTTCGGTCGCTGGTTGGATGTAAATATAGGATGCTACCCCAGTCAGAAGTTCATTTCCCACAGGCTGGGATGTCTGGCCATTCTTCTTTACCATCTCTGGTCGATCTTTCTGGTTTACTGCCCCTATTCCGATAACTGAATATATCTCTTGGCCACTTCTGCCTCATCATGGTACTCATCATCTCCATGAGTTTGGTCATTTGTTCCCGTGACTCATCTTGAGACTTAGCCAACTGTTCCTGCAGTTCCTTTTGAATTATTTCCATCCCTTCAATTCTAGCAAGCTGATCGTTCTCCATAGCTCTTGCTTGAGATCCAGTATTGTAGGGGTGTCGAACGTTTGATTCTTTCTAAGTGTGACCAATTGTACCTTTAGTTTTAAAAACCATGGATTAGAAATTATTGACACATTTTTTATTTTATTTTATAAAATGAATGAATGAATAAATGACTAAATGTTAATGAATGAACAAATAAGTAAATGACTAAGTGTATGAACCTGAATGACTAATTATAAAGAATAAATGAATGGACAAATAAATAAATGACTAAGCGTATGAACAATTTATAAAGAATAAATGAATGAATGATTATAAATATAAATGAATGAACAAATAAAATATATATAAAGGAAAGAACAAATGAATAATGAATGCATTTAAAAGTATTGGCCCTGGGATAATTCCAACCAAACGATCTTTCATTGATTTCCTGGAACTAAATACATCAAAGAAAAGATCACTGCTTATGACAATCTGATAATCTGTCTATCCTAATTTAAAAATGCTATTACAAAACACTGGTCCTATAGCAACTCCCTCAGATCTTGGACCTTTTTCACTGTCCTTTTTTGATTGCCTTGCTCTTCAATCTGACCCCTACTTGTTCACGGCCCTTTGACATGTCAGCAAAAGCATCACCGTGTACGCTTTCCTTAGCTTGTTTCTCCAATTGATTGGCTCGGGCTTCCTCATGCTTTGCTCTCTCTGTCCAATAGTTCTTCTCCTTCTTGAGGTTTTTGACTTCTTGCTTCCATTCCCCGGAAGTCTTGAAAGTCCCCTTGAATCTGAGCTCGAAGCGGTACCTCTTATTCTCCAAGTGTAATTCCTGAAGATCGCTTTTAGTTGTGTCCCTTTCTCTCTTGATCTTTTCCTTTTCTCTTTCTCAAGCTGATTCCCTATTTTTCATATCCTCAAGCTCTTCTTGCAATCGGGCAATTTCCTTGCTCATTTAGGCCTTTTCTTTTTCGAATTCTGCCCTTGCAATTCCTAACTCCGATGGCGCTTCCTTGGGTGGCGAACTCAAGAGCTGAACTTCTTCCCCTTTTGATGTCAACAACCTACATTAACCCCCAATTCCCTCCATATTAGGTAATCAGGTGTGACGATGTCGGCATATCTAGCTACCTCCACCCGATGAGTTTCCTTCCATGCTACTACAATCTCACGTACCTTTCTCGAGTATCCGTCTTCTCCATAAGCAAATTCCAAATGACTAAGGTCATGGGTCATAGGAGTAAACTGATGGTGTAGACACCTAATTTTGTCCGGACCACTAAAACAGGTATGTTTTCTTCCTAAATTGATGTTTTCGAGGGTAAAAAGACTTTTTTCATCCTGCAGGTGGTATTCCGAGACTTAGTTTAAGAGGGCGGGCATAAAAAGTCAAACTTGAAAAAAGTCAACTCTGAAAAAAAGTCAACTCCGAAAAAGTCAACCCACTTTCAAAATCAAGATTTTAAGTTCAATTGAAAAATGGCAAAATAATTTTGATAATCCGAGGTCTACATTGAAAGATATGGAGTTCGGAAGTTGATATTTGGAGATTCAATAGAAAGGAAACCCTAATCCGAGAAATTTGGGGAAAAGTGCTTAAACGATCAAATTGGTCAAAATTGAAGGTTTCAAATGAAAGATAAGCACTGACTACGGGTAATGGAGAAGTCACTTTCAAGAAAAACCGAAAGAAAAGTCAATCCGGGAGAAAACCGAGAATTAAGGTTTTTAGTGGATTTCGGTGAAATCGGGAAGAATCACAGGAATGGCCCGACTTGGTAAGACCAAAGCCCCCAATGGATGAGGAATGATTAAAAATGGATAGCCCAAGGCTCATCTTGAAGAAAATCTGAAAATCGGACTTGTTTTGAGCAAAATCGGGTTTCCGAGCCAAAAGGGCAAAATTGGAAAATTTGGGAAAAATAGCAAATGAACTCCGAAAATTCTGAAAATTTGCAAATCTCATTCTTAAACCATTTGAAAGATATTGGCAAAAGAAAATCTTGATTCGTAGTTCGTTTGCAAAATGGCCAAATCCCGGGTCTCTTATGTAGTAATTCAAAAAGAAAAATCCTGACAAAATAGCAAATGAACTCCAAATCTTTTGAAATTTTGCAAATCTCATTTTTAAATTATTTTAAAGAGATTGGCGAAATAAAATCTTGATTCGGAGTTCGTTTGCAAAATGGCCAAATCCCGGGCCTCCTATGCAATAATTCAAGAAGATAAATCCCGAAAAAATAGCAAATGGACTCCAAAAATTCTGAAATTTTTGCAAATATCATTTTTAAATTATTTGGAAGATATTGACGAAAGAAAATCTTGATTCGAAGTTCGTTTACAAAATGGCCAAATCCCGAGCTCCTATGTAGTAATTCAAGCCGATAAATTTTGAAAAAATACCAAATGAGCTCCAAAAATTATGAAAACTTCCAGATCACACTTTTTAATTATTTTGAAGATATTGGTGAAGAAAAATCGTGATTTGGAGCTCGTTTAAAAAATGGTAAAATGTAGGGGCATAAAAGGGCATTTTTGGAAGAAAAAATCCAAATAAATAGCAAACGGACTCGGATAATTTTGAAAACTTTCAGAACTCAATGTTTTATTATTTTGGAAGTATTAAAAAAATAAAAATTGAATTTGGAGTCCGTTTGATGTTTATTTGCATCCGGGGGGTAAAACGGTCATTTCACCTAAGCAACCGAAAAGGGCTTCTTTGGGCCTTTCAAAAAATCAGATTTGGGCTGGAAAAGAGAAGTGCTGGCCTGCCCAGGCCCAAAGGAAGGAGGAAGCTTCTGATTTTTCAATCAAATGGCTAAAAATTAAGAGTTTGTTAGAGATTCTCTTTGATCAAGCCATGGTGATTAAGCCACATAGGCCAAGAGAGATGTCAACATTATTCTTGAACAACTGTAATTTGGGACAGCTGATTTTCTAATCTAAAGGTGGTAATTTCATGATTTTTTTCACCTTGAATTGTTAGCCATTTGATGGAAAATTGGTTACAAAAAAAATAACAACATCCTTGAGCATTTTAAGGGCCATTCGGCCAGCATAGGGAGGGGGTTCAGCTTTTTCATTTTTACATTTCATTTTGCTGAGTTCTCTTGGTTTTTACTTGGTTTTTCTCTCCTTGGTTGAAATCAAAAAAGAAAAGTTTAGAAAAGAAAGGAAAGTTTGAAGAGATAAAGCTTGAAATATAGCTTCTTGAGGTGGCTCTTGAGCACCAACTTTTGCACTTTCTTGATTTTCATTCTTATTTTTGCTATTTTGATTATTATTTGGTGAGTTTCTATTTTAAATAAATGTTTTTTTATTGTTCTTTTTAAGTTCTTCCTTCATCTCTTTCTTAAATATATTTTTTACAATTTTTTTTATAATATACTCACCATGTCCGAATGGCCTACATTATTCATTTAAGTTGCTGTTTTGGTTTATTTTATCATATTGTTTATGTTATTTTCTTTGATCTTGGTGTTTTAAATGTTATTTTACTTCATATTCTTGAGTTATATTTTAATTTGGTTACTTTGTTTATTACCATTTATGATTTAAATACCATGTTCTTGCATTTTTAATTTTCTGTTTTCATGATGTTTAAATTTGAGCATGTTTTAGATTTAGTATATCAAGTGTTTGTGAAAATGCTTGTGTGGTTTTTGCATGATTTGAGTTTTATATTTTAGTTGATCATGTTTTAGATTTAGTATATCAAGTGTTTTTGAAAATGCTTGTGTGGTTTTTGCATGATTTGAGTGTTATATTTTAGTTGAACATGTTAGTATACCAAGTGTTTGTGAAAATGCCATGCTTGTTGGAGCTTGAGGCCATTTGGCTATTCCATGTGTTTTGCATTTTGTGTTGCATTTTTGTCATGTTAGTTGGTAGGTTTTTACATTTGCATGACATTTGATTTAGTTTTGCATGCTAGTATACCAAGTGTTTGTGAAAATGTCATGTTTGCTAGTTACATTATTCCATTCGGCCACTCTTGGAATCTTTGCATTGTATGTGCGTTTTTGCTATGATTAGTTGATAGGTTAGCATTTGCATGATATTTGGTTGAATTTTTGGTTTAAGCATGCTTTGTGTTTGTGAAAATGCCATGCATATTTTAGTTATTAAGTTTGATTTATTTGCTATGCATGTTCATGCATTTTAGGTCTAGGTTGTATTAAATGCCATGCAAGTTCATTTAGGTCTAGGTCACTATATGAATGCCATGCATTTTTTTATGACATTTAGGTTTAAACTCATGCATTTCATGCACTATGTTTGCTTTATTTTTTCATGCATTTCATGTTCATGCCACTTGAATAATGACTTAGACCAATTGATGGTTCAAAGTCATGCTCTCTTGAGCACACTTGTGGAAAATTAAAGTTTGTCAAATTGATTATTCTACCTTTGTGATTTTTTTTACTTAGCCCATTTTTATCTAACTTTCAAAAAGTCCTAGCTACTGTTTGTGAGTCATTTTATGAGTCTTAAATATTTTTACTTTGATCTTTAAATGATTTTATCAAAGGCAAAAATGTGTTTTGACAAAACAGTTTTTTCACCCAGTACTCGTACATTTCCTATTTTTCTGGGAATTCATCTTTAATCAAAACATTAAGCCGATTTTTCCCCATGTAGGTTTACATGACTTGAGTCTCCAGTACTTTTTTCAGAATTTTTGAATTTTTAAAAATAGGGTAAAAAATCATGGATTAAAACTGGACAGTGGAGTCAGAATTGAATTTAAAGAAAAATCATTTTTTTGTTTTGGTTAAGTTACTTAGAGTGGGCTGATTAGGAGAATTAGCTACTGACTTAGAGTAGTTCCTAAGACTTTTTAAACTATAAAAATGGTTTTTCAAGTCTCGGGTTAAGGGTAGTCAAGTCCGGATTTTTAAACCTAGAAAATTAGAGCCATTTTAAAAAAGATTTAGCCTAGTTTTTACTTTTAACTCAAGTTTTTTAAAATTGTTTTCAAACAATCACAAAGTATTTCGGTTTTAGAATATTTAATTTGACATATTTTCCTAAGGTAGCTGGATATCTTTTTAGATATACGGATTTCCTTAATTAAAGGAAAAATACATTTCATGCTTTGCATTTTTCATATTCATGCATTTTATATAATATGTGATTCTTGCTATAATAATTTCTATGATATTGTTATTATTTTGATTTATATTTTTTGATGTTATATGGTTTATTATATGATTTTGAATATTTCATGATATCCTATGCTTTTATTTTGTTATTTTTATTTAGCATATACTATGTTCATGCATTATTATTTTTATTTTCATGCATATTATATGATAGCATTATCTTATTCCATGTCATTTAAATTATATGCCATATCATTCATATTTGTCATGTCATTTAAATCATTTCATTTAGGATATATTGTGTGATCTAGAATATTTTATTTCATTTAGATTTTATCATATGACTTAGGATATTGCATTTCATGTAGAATATATTATATTACCTAGGTCATTTCATTTCATTTAGGATATATTATGTCATCTAGAATATTTTATTTCATTTAGATTATATCATATGACTTAGGATATTGCATTTCATATAGAATGTATTATGTTACATAGGTCAGTTAATTTCATTTAGAATATATCATATAACTTAGGATATTTCATTTCATTTAGAATATGCTAAGGCATTCAAATCATGTCATGTCATTTAGGTTGCATTATATTATTTAGATTTTGCTATGTCATTTTATTTATGTCATGCATATACATATTCATTTCTTTTAAATATTTTCAAAAAAAGATAATGATTTTCAATAAAAAATAAAGATATTCCCGAGTTAAAATAATTCATGAGTTCTCTACCGGGTTTGATGGACGGAATATCATCAATTATCATTAATAAAGGAATATCTTTCTTTCAAAAAACGAGAATGGTTCGAAAAGTTTTCCAAATTAATAAAAATTTCTATATTTTGCCACGTTTGTTGGGGAATATAGGAAAATTTTGAATTTATAAATTCCGGATCATTTTCAATTAAAAATGGAATTATTTTCTTTCTTTAAATTGGGAATTAACTTGAAATACTAAATTTAAAATCAACTTTTTACCGAGACTTGAAATAACACACGATTAATAAGGTACCGTTTTATACGGGCGTTGTGGGGGTGCTAATCCTTCTCCGCACGTAACCGAGTCCCGAACCCGTTTCTTTGATTTCTCTGGTTTAAACGCAGACTTGAAATTGGTTTTAAAAATGTTTTAATTAATTTTTTAAAATATTTTATAAAATCGGTTTTAATAGGTGGCCAATCACACCTAGCTAAACAAGATTGGTGGCGACTCCATGTCTTTTTTAAGGTCATTTTCAAAACCTTCATTTTTCTAGAGAAATTAAGTCGACTTTTTCTCAGTTTTTTTTTTATGTCACGTTTAACGAATAATAAAGTTTTGCGATGAGACTCGTTATTTTTTAGGTTGCGACAGATGGGATTCCGATTGTCTTAGTACCAGTAGTGGTGCATAGCTCACTCCTCCTCATACTCCCAATAATGGAACAGAAGCTTTATCTTCGCACTTGTACAATGTCGGCATAGAAGCTATCCATGGAGCCCTCCAAATTATCATCTCAACCCTGATATTTCGGAATATGTTGATCCATTGTTCCTCAGTCCTATTTTCAAGCCAATCTCTCTTAAGAAATTCACTAATTGGTGCAAAAGACTTCCAATACGAGCGAAGAGGGAAATTCTCCTGTTTACAAAAATGGCTCTGAACCCATATGTAAAGGAGCTGTATACAACCTATAAAACGCCCTTTTCCTTCCCGTCTACAGAAATTCAACGATCGGATTGTTTCTGCTATAATTGCCGGGGCTGGGTTTATCCTTTGCTCAAGCCTCTCAAAAACATCAAATATCGCCACATCCACATACCCTAATGTCTTTGGGAAGATAACTAAACCATAGATAGCCAAAGCAAAAATATTCCTAATTGTCTCCTTACTTGAATGGCTATGGATTAAGGTCCGTAAAATATCCCATGATATACAGTAGCTTACCCCTTTTCGGACAACATGGCTTTCGACCCAAATTCTTTCCACTCCCATAATTTTAGACATTTTTTTCTTGAAACCCGACATCTTTGTAACCTTCAAGTAAATACGGTCGGGAATAATGTTCTCAATATGCAGCAAGGTCGAATATTCCTCTATGGTTGGAGTCATATCCTCTTGGTTGAAGGTAAAACACCAATAAACGGGATTCAAGAATTGCACCATAGCCCGGATCATCTCACCACTGACCTTAACCTGAACTAACAGTGCTATGTCCCCATAAGTCTGAGTGAAGGCTTATTTTTATGATATGTTCCATTGATGTCCAATTTTCAAAAATAAATGTATTGGGAAAGTAGAATATAAGGTAAAAGGATTAGAAATATTCCTCCATATGTTCTTAACTTCGGGATATCTAATTGGAAATTCGGAATGGCGTCGCTTAGGTTTACTATATGAAGGTGAATTAGTTCTAAAATCCCCGAATTGTTGCTCACTGTCGTCAGTGAAGGCTAGTAAGGCACCCCGATAAAAGCGGGTTCAATTCGTTAGAGTCTATTTCCCTAGCCCATACGGCTTGTTAATCACAAAGGCTTAGGTAATTTAGTACTCCAGAAGTGTTTCACTAGCCCATGCGGATTGTTAATCACGAAGGCTTAGTTACTTTGCTCCCACCTAAAAGGACGGAATCCGGGTATAGGATTCATGATAGGCAAATGCACGTGTAGTGTGTGAGGAGAAATAACAAACCTTTCACCACCTATTCTACATCCCTTATTCTAAATGTCCCAACAAGATTAAACAACATAAGTCATCAATTAATCAATAACTGAATATATGCACCAAAATAACCAGAGAACAATTACAATATGTATACACATGAATATGGACATATTTAAAAATATTTTATTATTTTTGAAATTATCCTTTTGTTTTAAAAAAAATATGGGAATTAAAATTAAATACCAATTAAACCAACAAAATCAAGACTTTGATAACACACGACTAATTTTAGGCCCGACTCTCTAATAGTCCCCAGCGGAGTCGCCAAGCTGTCGCAACCTAAAAAAATAACAAGTCTCATCGCAAGACTTTATTAGTCATTAAGCGTGACATTAAAAAAACCGAGGAAAAGTCGACTTAATTCCTCTTGAAAAATGAAGGTTATGAAAATAACCTTGAAAAAGACATGGAGTCGCCACCAATCTTTTTTAGCTAGGTGTGATCGGCCACCTATTAAAACCGGTTTTATAAAACATTTTAAAATTAATTAAAACATTTTAAAAACCAATTTCAAGTCAGCGTTTTAAACCAGAGAAATCAAAGAAGCGGGTTCCGGACTCGGTTATGTGTGGGGAAGGATTAGCACCCCCACAACGCCCGTATAAAACAATACCTTATTAATCATGTGTTATCTCAAGTCTTGGTAAAAAGTCGATTTTAAATTAAGTATTTCAAGTTAATTCCCAATTTAAAGAAAAATAATTTCATTTTTAATTGAAAATGATCCAGAATTTATTAATTCAAAATTTTCCTATATTCCCCAACAAACGTGGCAAAATATAGAAATTTTTATTAGTTTAAAAATTTTCCGAATCATTCTCATTTTAAAGAAGATATTCCGTTATTAATGATAATTGAAGATATCCTCCCCAGCAAACCCGGCAGAGAACTCATGAATTATTTTTATTGGAATATCTTTGTTTTATTGAAAATAATTACCTTTTTCAAAACATTTTAAAAAAATATGAATATGTATGACATAAATAAAATGACATAGTAAAGTCTAAATATTATAATGCAACCTAAATGATATGACATAATTTAAATGTCTTAGCAAATTCTAAATAAAATAAAATATCTTATGTTATATGATATATTCTAAACGGAATAAAATATCCTAAGTGACATAATATATTCTAAATGAAATGAAATGACCTAGGTAACATAATATATTCTACATGAAATGAAATGACCTATGTAACATAATATATTCTATATGAAATGAAATGATTTAAATGACATGACAAATATAAATGATATGGCATATAATTTAAATGACATGAAACATATAATAATGCTATCATATGATATGCATGGAAATAAAAATAATAATAATAATGCATGAACATCGTATATGCTAAATAATATGAGAAAAATAATTAAATAAAAAGCATAGGATATCATAAATTATTCAAAACCATATAACAAATAATATAATATCAAAAATTTAAATCTAAGATAATAACACCATCATGAGAATTAAACATAGCAAAAATTACATATTATATAATATGCATGAATATGGAAAATGCAATGCATGAGAATGTATTTTTTCCTTTAATTAAGAAAATCCATATATCTAAAAAGATATCCGACTACCTTAGGAAAATATATCAAATTAAATATTCTAAAACCAAAATACTTTGTGATTGTTTGAAAACAATTTTGAAAAGCTTAGATTAAAAATAAAAACTTAGCTAAACCCTTTTTTAAATGGCTCTAATTTTCTAAGTTTAAAATCCCGGACTTGACCACCCTTAACCCAAGACTTAAAAAAATCATTTTTAGAGTTTAAAAAGTCTTAGAAACTACCATAAGTCAGTAGTTAAACTTCCTAATCAACCCTCTGTAAGTAACTTAACCAAAACAAAAAAATGATTTTCCTTCAAATTCAATTCTGCCTCCACTGTCCAGTTTTAAAGCATGATTTTTTACCCTATCTTTAAAAATTCAAAAGAATCTAAAAAAACTACTGGAGACTCAGGACACATAAAACTACATGGCAAAAAATTGGCTTAATCTTTTTAATTAAAGATGACAGCCCAGAAAAATCGAGAAAGTACAAGTACTGGGTGAAAAAACTGTTTTGCCAAAACACATTCTTTTGCCTTTGATAAAATCATTTAAAAATCAAAGTAAAAATATTAGAGACTCTCCTAAGGACTCACAAACAATAGATAACACTTTTGAAAAGTTAGGAAAAAATTGGCTAAGTAAAAAAAATCACAAAGGTAGAATAATCAATTTGACAACTCTTTAATTTTCCGCAAGTATGTTCAAGTGAGCATGACTTTGAACCATTGATTGGCCTAAGTCATAAGTCAAGTGGCAAGGACATGAGATGCATGAAAAATACAGCAAATATGATGCATGAAATGCACGATTTAAAACCTAAATGACATGAAAAATGCATGGCATCAATAAATTGACCTAGACCTAAATGAACTTGCATGGCATTTAATGCAACCTAGGTCTAAAATGCATGAATATGCATGGCAAAACAAACCAATCCTAAACCTAAAATATGCAATAACACAAACATATGGCATGCTTAAATAACATACTCAACCAAATATCATGAAAATGCAAACATATCAACTAACATAACAAAAATGCACACACAAAGCATACAATATGAGGTGGCCGAATGGTCTCATGCTTAAAATGAGCATGGCATTTTGACAAACACATGATATACGAACATGCATAGCTAAAGAATAATGCTCAAATCATGCAAATATAAAGTAAAGGCATGAAAACCAATAAGCATTTTCACAAACACATGGATTACAAAATATAAAACTTAAACAAACTTAAACATTTTGAAAACAGAAAATCAAAAATGCAAGACAAGTAAAATAAACATGATAACAAGATAAAAGACTCAAAAATAGAAATAAGCAACCAAATTAAAACATGCTTCATATTTATGTATTAGAAGAAGATTAAAGCATCAAAACTTGTTAAATATCAAGAATAACATGAAATAAAAAATGCAAACAGCAACTACCCAAAAAACTAGGTCATTCGGCCATCTCAAAAACAAGAGGAAAAAAATTTTCAAGAGCTTTTTACAAGAAAGAATAACGAAGGAACTTAAAGAAGAACATTAAAAACAGTTATTTAAAAAGAGAAATTAAAAGAAACTCACCAAAATAGTAATCAAAACAGCAAATTAAGAATGGAAAATCAAAGAAAGTGCAAGAGTATGGTGCTTAAAGCAACCTCTAGAAGCTATCTTTCAAGTTTTTTCTCTTCTAACTTTCTTTTCTTCTCTAAACTTTTCTTTTTGCCTTTCAACAATGGAGAGAAAAATCAGCAAAAACCAAGAGAGAATAGAGAGTGAATAGCTAAAAATGAAAAAGAGAATGACTCTCCCTTGAATAGAGGTGTCAAAATAAACCTGAACCCGAAAACCTGCCCTGAAAAACCCGAACCTGCCCAAACCCGATTTGACCAAAAAGTCAAAAAACTGAACCCGAAAAAACCCGAACCCGAAATGGCAGAGCCCGAACCCGAAAAGACCCAACCCGAAATTACCCGAACTCGAAAAAACCCGAACCTGAAAAACCCAAACCCGAGCCCGATCCGAACCCGAATTTAATACTAAAAATAAAAATTATCAAATTGTAATTAAATAATTTTTTTATAAAGCAAGAACTTTATTTAAAAATTTTATTCTAATATCTTTTTTAATAATTTAATTAAAATTTAATTTAATTTATATTATATATATGATAAAATAATAATTGTATCAAAAATACAATTATTTTTTATGCTTATAACTTTAATGTCCCATATCTTGATGAATCCACTATCTAAAAATTCTAAACTCATGAAAATTTTAGAAATGTAAATTTTTTTGACATAAAATATTACTTATCCTTTATTTATGTTATTTTAAGAGCACCCTTATAATAGTATAATAGTATTTTCTATATATTAAAATTAATTAATAGCAATTCATTCATTTTAACTTATCTCTAGTATAATAGTATTTCTTATATTAAAAAATAGATACAAACTACTTTTAAAAAAAATGTTTTGCTCTTTGCAACATATATATATAGTTTTCTTAGGCATATTATTAAATTAAGTCATCAACACCATATTCACTTGCCCAAGCCCGGATCAATCCGAAATATAGGCCTCAAATTCTGCCAAAACCCGCCCATATTTGTAAATGGATAGTCCAAGCCTGTTTAGACTTCAAAGTTGAATGCTAGGGTTCATCTCTAAAAATCTCTTATTTTGTAGTGAATATAAATTATAATGTATTTACATGTTGAAATTCGAGTTCATCAAATCAATTATTTTAAATATTAATATGATTAATTTATAATATATCATATTTTTTATAATAAATTATTTTAAACTTTTATTTTATATAAAAAATGAATTTTATATTCTTTTGGTGCTAACAAATATTGATTTTAATAAATAAATATAATTAAAAATATCATATTATAATAAAAATTTATTTTTAAAAATAATAATAAAATAATTTTTAAAAGTAAATATTTAAATTATGTAAAAATAATTACATCTAACATAAAAAAAAAATTGATGTAAAACAAACCCGAACCCGAATTGAACCCGAACCCGATTGGGCCCGAACCCAAACGGACCCAAATACGATCGGACCCGAAGCCGAACGGACCCGAACCCGAATGGGGTCGAACCTGATTGAACTCGAACCCGATTGAGCCCGAACCCGAATGGGCCCAAACCCTAATGAACCAGCACCCGAATGAGCCCGACCCGAACCCGCCCAATTGCCACCTCTACCCTTAAAGTGGCCGAATGGCCCTCCCTAGGCTAGGATGTTTTCATTTTTCATTTAACCAATTTCCATCCAAAGGCTATTGATCCAAGATGTTTAAAACATGAAATTATCACCCTTAGATTAGGCCATCAGCTATCCACAATTATAGCTGTTCAAGAATCTTAAGCCATTATGTTGACACTCTCCTTATTCATGCATTGGTCCATGTGGCTTATTTGCAAAGGCTTGATCTATAAAAGAACTAACTTCCTCTTCATTATTGGCATTTTGAATAAAAATCAGAAAATATCTACCTATCCTTGGGACTTGGCCGGCCAACCCCCCTTCTTCCAGCCCATGCTTCATTTCTTAAAAGGCAAGAAAAGCCTTTTTCGGTTTCTTGGATAAAATGACCATTTTGCCCCCCGAACATAAATAAATGGCAAACGTGCTCCAAATTCAAATTTTATTTTTTCAATACTTTCAAAATAATAAAAAATTAAATTCTAGAAGTTTTCAAAAAATTTTGAGTCCATTTTTTAAACGAGCTCCAAATCCAGATTTTTCTTCCGAGTCTATTTTTATTTTTTCTTCCAAAATTATCCTTTTATGCTCCCAAACTTTACCATTTTTTAAACGAGCTCCAAATCCATATTTTTATTCACCAATATCTTCCAAATAATTTAAAAGTGTGATCTAGAAGTTTTCATAATTTTTGGAACTCATTTGGTATTTTTTTGGGATTTATCTGCTTGAATTACTACATAGGGGGCCCGGGATTTGCCCATTTTGCAAACGAACTCCGAACCCAGATTTTCTTTCCCCAATCTCTTACAAATAATGTAAAAATGAGATTTCCAAATTTTCAGAATTTTTGGAGTTCATTTGCTATTTTTTCGAGATTTATCTTTTTGAATTTTTGCATAGGGGATCCAGGATTTGGCCATTTTGCAAACGAACTCTGAATCAAGATTTTCTTTCGCAAATCTCTTCAAAATGTTTAAGAATGATATTTGCAATTTTTCAGAATTTTTAGAGTTCATTTGCTATTTTTCCCAAATTTTCCAATTTTGCCCTTTTACCTCTGAAACCCGGTTTTGCTCAAAACAGTCCGCTTTTCAAATTTTCTTCAAACTGTGCCTTGGGCTATCCTTTTCTAATCACTCCTCATCCATTAGGGGCTTTAGTCCTACCGAGTCGAGCCATTTCTGTAATTCTTCCCAATTTCACCGAAATCCACCAAAAACCCTAATTCTTGGTTTTCTTCCGAATTGACTTTTCTTTCAGTTTTTCTTCCAAGAGGCTTCTCCATTACCCGTAGTCAGTGCTTATCTTTCATTTAGAACCTTCAATTTCAACCAATTTGATCGTTTAAGCACTTTTCCCCAAATTTCTCGGATTAGGGTTTCCTTTCCACTAAATCTCCATAACCCAACTTTCGAACTCCATATCTTTCGATGTAGACCTCGGATTATCAAAATTCTTTCGCCATTTTTCAATTGAACTTCAACTATTGATTTTGAAAGTGGGTTGCCTTTTTCAATAGTTGACTTTTCGGGGTTCACTTTTTCAAGTTTGACTTTTTATGCTTGTTTTCTTAGACTAAGTCCTGGTGTACCACCTGCAGGACGAAAAAGGTCTTTTTACATTCTGAAACATCAATTTAGGAAGAAAACATACCTATTTTAGTGGTCGGGACAAAATTAGGTGTTTACAATATGATGACTTCTGACCATTATTTTGAATTTTTTTTTTTTTGAAAATATAGTTCAGAAGTCTCCATATGATATGGCGACTTCCAAACTTTTTTTTTATTTTTTAAATTTTAAAATTGGAACATTGTAAAACGGTAAAATAAATAAATAAATAAATTTTCAAAGGCAACGGTCAATTAACCATTGCCATTCCCACCCCCCACCCACCCTCCAATTCACCTATAAATACCCCTCTTACCTTCATTTTTTTCACACAAATTCACTTCTCTTCCCCTTATTTCATAAAAAAATTCAAAATTTTCTCTTAGTATTGATTTCAAAATGGCTTCATCGTGATTGAGGTTGCAAGATAATCACATATCCACGGTTATATATCAAGAGATTAGTAAATTTTGTATAATTTTTTTTTTATTTTTTATAATTTAATTAATCATCATTATAATTTTTTATTAATTTCGTATTAATTTTTATAAAATTATAAAATTATTATTTATAATAATAATTTTATAATTAATTATATTTCAAAGAGATTGCATTATTAAATTTTTTATGATTTTATAATTATTTAATTTAATTAATTATGAACAGGACCCTGTTTGCGTCTTATGATCGAGGAATTTTTTTTTTTGAAGATCTGCATCCATCTATTAACGACCACTGAAAGAGTGCCGGATTTTTTTATGCAAGTCAAATTTGACAATGTATGCTTCTGCCGGACTTAGTTAGTGCGTTGGTTGAACGATGGAGACCCAAGACGCACACTTTTCATTTTCCGTGTGGTGAATGTACAATCACTTTAGAAGATGTTGCGCTCCAACTTAGACTACTTGTAAATGGCATGCCAGTTACAGGCGCAAGTCTTCTAGATTGGAATGAAGAGTGCCAAAATTTATTAGGCGTTGTACCTCCAGAAGAGTGTCTCAAGGGCTCAATAGTGACAAAAATGTGACTGCAGTCATTGCAAAATCTCCCCGAACACGCAAGCGAAGAAGAGGTAAAATATGCTGCTAGAGCATATATTTTACGTTTGATTGGAGGAATGCTAATGCCCGACAGATCGAGCAGTCGGGTACATTTAATGTATCTTCTATTGCTTTGTGATTTAGAGCACGCAGCAAATTATAGTTGGGATTCTGCGTGTTTGGTGATTTTGTATAAAGAACTGTGCCGGGCTACAGTTCCCAACTACCATGACATAGATGGATGTTTACTGCTTCTGCAGTCATGGGCTTAGCATCGACTGCTATTTATTATTCCGGGTGGGAATTTTTCGCTTGTATAACCCCTTGCAAGCAGGTAATAATCTTGACTATGTTTATTAATTTTGTACGAACTTGTATTTTTATTAAGTCTATTAAGATTTTATATGCTTTTTAATAGGTGGAGTCATCCTAAAGATTGTAGCGATATTCTGCTCGACCTTAGAATTATAAGATCACGACTAGATAAAGAAGGATATCATAAGGTAAATGTTTCGATTGTTACATTCAAGTATTTTTGTATTTAATCCATATGAAACTAATAATTTGTAATAATTATTCGCAGTTTGTGTGGATGTCATATTTTTCAAATCAAGCTCCCTTTATGGGTGCACTAGGTGCTGAAACCTCGAGCAGTGGGTTTCCTTTTTTTGATGCAGAACATGTGGGTCCCTCTAGTAGTGCATTCCCATCGACTGATGTGGTGAGCATGCGAATCACATAGAACCAAAACCAGTGACGGTAGGTCGAGGACGAGGTCGACAACGAATACATCCCACTGACGAGGTTGAACAACGGGTGCAACCAGCACTCAATAGGAGAGCTTGACGCTGCTGCTCAATACCACGAGATACGAAAGCTCCTCCGTAAATAATTAGAATAAACGTACTTTTTTTTATATAATAATCATGTATTTTTTACAATATGTTCTTAATAATGTACGTTTTGTATAATAATCATGTACTTTTTGTATTTTTCTTTCATTAAATGTAAAAATTAACAGTTATTTTAAATTTTAAATGATTATTTATTAATTTTGTTATTTAAATTTTATTATTAATTTTTAAATTTATTAAAAAAATTAGTTTGAAAAACGGTATAATTTTTTTTTAATTTTTTTAGTTTTGTAAAATTAGTTTTTTTTTTTAAATTTATTATTTTAAATTTTAATTTTGTAAAATTAAATTTAAAAGTTATTTTTTTTACCGTTTTAAAACAGTAACATAATTTAAAAATATTATTTATCTTTATATATATTTTATTATTTTATATATATAAATAATTTTATATATATATATATATATAAATACTATTTAGGAGTTTTAAAATAATTTAAAAAAAATACTTTTTTTTATTTACAAAAATACTTTAATTATGTTAATTTTTAAAATTTAAAAATTTAAAAAATACTTTAATAACAAAATTTTAAAAAAAGAAATTGGTGTTGGGAAGTCGCCATATCATATGGCGACTTCCCAACAATATATACAAAAAAAATAACAAAATGCACTTGGAAGTCGCCATATCATATGGCGACTTCCGAGCATAATTTTTTTTAAAAAAATAAAATTTGTAGTTGAAAAATCGCCATATCATATGGCGACTTCCCAACTGATTTTAAAATCAGCGTATTTTGATATATAATTTGAGAACTTAGGTACTTTGATAATTTTTTTTTAGCAATATCTTAATAAAAAAACCTACACATATACCCTTAATTTTAATTTTATAATTAATTTATTTGAATTTTTTATGATAAATTCATTTATTGATTTGATATCACTTAGACTCATGACACCAACTCAATTACTCTCCATTATATATAGTATAGATAAACAAATTGTTTACTTAAAGTTTCAACTAATTAAATTGCTTCAAATGTCGGCATAAATGTACCTGTCAATCCCTAAAACGAATTATGCAATGTACTTTATCCGTTAGGTTAGGGGTCATTTTACCATAGATTTATATTGTTCAATTACTCTTGTGTATGTAAAAAACATATAGTTTATGGTAAAAAAGAAATGATCAATTTGAACATAAATAAATAAAAGTTAAAAATCTTTTATTAAAATATTAACGTAATCACGTGAGGATAAAAAAAAAATAACATTTGACGTAAAACTAGTAAGAAATATTGTAATCAACTAGAAAAAATTGAAAATTTTAAATGTAGTCTATTTCTTCTATAACTATATATAGATTAAAAGTATCCCCTGAGAGGATAGCAAGAGAAGCCTCATATATCAACACCTGTCTCTTTTTTTTTTTCCAATTTCTCAAAACAATTATTAATTGAGTTGATAAATTAAAAATATTTTTAATTTCAAGTAATTATAATAATAAATTTTTAATAATAAATTTTTTTTTTATTTTATCTTTTGTAATTGGATTTTTTTTAGATTCAGATATTACGAATTTGGATAATTTGTGGATTCGGATATTAAATTTACTATCTGCTCGGATATGAACCTTTGGATATCAATTATCCAAATCCGCTTTAATTTTAGTTCGGATAGCATTAGATATTCGAATCCGTTATCTACTCTATTTACATATTTACAAGAGTTATTTTTCACTGTTTTAGAAAAATTGTAAAATTAGTTAATCAATTAAAAATATTTATAATTTATAATCATTATAATAAATAATTGTTAATAAGGAAATAATTTTTTTTACTTTTATGATTCGATCCGTTTTTTCGGATTCAGATATTATGGATTCGGATAATTTACGAATTCGAATATTGAATTTACTATCCGCAACGGATTCGGGTATGAACCTTTGGATATCCGTTATTCGAATCCGCTTTAATTTTGATTCGGATAGTGTTGGATATCCGAATCCGTTATCCGCTCCATTTATATGTTGAGTTCTTAATTAATTTTATATTTTTATTTTTTAAATATGATTTAATAAATTTGAGTATTTAGCGGATTTGGATATCCAACGTAAATTACTCCTTAAATCATATGCGAATTCAAATATTTAAAACTTGCAGATATCCGATCCGCTATCATCCTTATTTGTTACCAATTTTTTTTTTTTGAAGAATTTTTTAATGGGATATTTTGTCATAAACCCGAGTTCAGGTTATTTTAAAAACCCGTCCTGATGGGTTTGAGTTATTTTGTCATCCTTAGTTTAGACTCCCATAACTGAAGAAAGTAAAATTTGATTGGTAAAAAAAATGATTTAAATTTTATTTTATATTAAAAATATAATTATTATAATATATAAAAATTATTTAAATAAATTATTATTTTATATAATTAAAATTATATAAAAAAATTTAAATTCCTAAAGAAGTGGGGTGAAACATTCTAGTCTATTACTTACCTTAAAAACAATCTCCAGATTCAATATAATGCTTTGATTTAGGAAATTGAAGTGATAATTTTTTGCCAGCTTAACAATGTTGTTAATCATGTTTTTTAAGGGTTTTTTGGTATATATAAAAAGAATCCCCTATGGGGTTCTTAGCTTGACACATGTTAAGCTTTCTTTGCTTGACATGTGTCAAGTTTTTTTTTTTTTTTTTAGTTTTAAATTTTATTAATTTATTAATTTTGTTTTGGTTTTTAGTTTTATTTTTTAATTTCAAATAATGTATTTAAAGGGATCGATCCGCACGTTGACTCATAGGTCGATTTAAGATCCGTACCCGTCCCACTCGTAAAAAAATTAAAAAAAGAAAAAAAAGAATTTTCTTCTAACCAATGTGAGAAATTCGAAAAATTCTTTAATGATCACGTGGCAAGCTTTTATATATATATATATATATATATATATATATTTAGTTTATTTGTTTAATTTTCATTTTTATAGCTTTAAGTTTTTTTTTTTAGTTTTAGTTTTTTTTTTTTTAATTTATATTATTTTATTTTTAAATGATGTATTTAAAGAGATTGGTTCAAACGTTGACTCGCGGGTTGATTTATGATCCAAGCCTGACCCGCTCAGAAAAAAGTTTTAAAAAAAAAAAACTTGCTGCTAGTCAGAGTGAGAAAGCTAATCAATCGAGAGAATTAAATATAAACCATAATTTTATTTTAGTTATTTTTTATTTGAATAATTAAATATGCAAAATAAAATATAAAAATGAGTTAGTACTTCATTAATTTAAAAAAAAAAAAGAACTTGCTGCTAACCTATTTCAGAAAGTCGACCTAACGAGAGAATAAAATACAAATCATAATTTTATTTTGTTATTTTTCATTTATTATTTTTTACCTCCTATAAATAAATATATACAATAAGATCTAAATATGTTTAAAAAATGCATATAAATAATAATTAAAAATAAATTATATTACGTAATTTATAAATAAACAATTATCATAAATTTAATTTTCATAATTAAAAAATATAATTATATTAATATTATTAAAATTTATAAATAATTAAATAAATAATAATTATTAAATAAAATTTAATTTAAAATTAATTTTTCATTAATATTTTTATTTATTATTTTTTACCTCCTATATATAAAAATATGCACTATATAATAAGATCTAAATATATTTAAAAATGCATATAAATAACAATTGAAAATGAATTTGTATTACGTAATTCATAGATAAATAATTATAATAATTTAATTTCACAATTAAAAAAATTATATTAATATTACTAAAATTTTAAAATAAAAAATTATTATTTAATAAAATTTATTTTATTAATTAATTAAAAAATTACTAAAAAATTAAAAAACCCCTGTGAAAGGGGGGCTTAATTCTAGTGAAGGATAAGAATAATCGTAATAAGATATTATTTTAATGTCATATAAGTAAAATAACAATATAAACTTTATATTAATTAATTTTTTCGTGGTAAATATATATGCTTAATGGCTAATAAATACTTAAAGGCTAAAAATTAAAAGACAACATAAAGCAATTAATGCCAGAAACCCAAAATCTTTTTTATTCATTTTTCACAAAGCCTCTCTCTCTCTAGAAATGTCAGAAACATTTGCCACCTTTAAACCTAAACGGTTAATTACACAGATAATCATCTAATTATTAAAGTTTTTTTTATTTATTTTAGTCACTCAATTATAAAAAATATCAATTTAGTCACTCACGTTATAAAAATTTACTTTTTTGGTTACCAAGCCGTTAGAGATTAACGGTTGGACGACGTGGCTTTACCATGTCAACTTCAGATGACACATGGCATTTTCACGTCATCCGATATGCCACGTGGCATTATGAATTCTGAAAAAAAAAATTAAAAAAAAAAATACATTATACTTTTAATCACTTAACTTTTCGAAAAGTTTTATTTTGATAATCCAACTTTGAAAATTTTACAATTTAGTCACCAATGTCTTACATTTGTCAAAACTTATTTTATTAATATTTTGGTCTCCATTGTCAATGGTTTATTGTCAACATGACTTTTAAAATGATATGATTACCTATATCAAAATTATTTTATTATTTTTGTTATCTATATCAAAATATCTTAAAATAATAATACTCAAATAAGAATTCAAACTTTTCAATATTTTTATTTTATGAAATTAAAATTATATTTTAACTTTTATTTTATTATAATTTTACCCTTTAAATTTGAAAATTTGATGAATAAATCCAATTGTAAAAAATATTTAAATGCATTACTTGAAACATTTGATATCCAGTTCGTCCAAATAAATTTAAGTAATTGTTGTAGACTACATCAATCAATAAAGAAAATTTAGCCGAAATATGAAAATTTTCATAACGTCAAGATTCTAATTATAATGAAAGTTAATAATTTTGATTCCATGCAACCAAATATATAATAAAAATAAAAAATATTTATGAAATTAAATTGCACGAAGTTGATGATTAAATTGTTTTAAATCCATGTGACGGTCATATGTTCACAATGGAGACAAAAATATTAATAATTTCATAAACGTTGATGACCAAATTATAAACTTCTAAAAGTTAGGTAATCTAAATAGAAATTTTCAAAAAATTAAGTGATCAAAAGTATAATTTTTTTTTTAATTTTTAAATTTTTTTTTTTAAAAAAAAAAATAATAATAACACGTGAAGAATGTCACGTGGCATGTTAGATGACGTGGCATCTGACATATGATGTGGCATTGCCACGTCATCCAATCGTTAGTTTCTAACGATTGGGTGACCAAAAAAAATTAATTTTTATAACGTGAGTGATTAAATTGATATTTTTCATAGTTGAGTGACCAAAATAAAAAACCTCTAATAATTGGATGACTATCCGTGTAATTTTAACCCAAACCTAAAACCAGATTTTGACGGTTGTTCGTAGCTGCCTATCGAAAAAATCCACCTAAATCGCATAAACTCATAAAATTTTTTTAAAAACCCAAAAAATCCAAAACAAGGCCAATTTTTTTATATTCCTCTCAAGCCCTCTTTCTTTATTTTCAAATAAATGTTTTCAAAATTTCAGTTAAAGAGGTGCTTTTTAAGTCCAATTTAGTTGGTATCTTGAAGAATTTATAGGTGATTTTTAAGTTCAATTTAGCTGACACCATAATTGTTAAGCCTAATAAAGTTGGCAGTAGATGAGATTTTAAGCCTAATCTAATTGGCACCATAGTTGTTAAGCCCAACGAAATTGGCATTAAGTGAGATTTTAAGCTTAATGTTGGTACCAAATTGTTAAGCTTAACAAAATTGACATTATATGAGATTTAAAGCGCAATGTAACTAGCATCAAGTTGTTAAATCCAATAAAATTGACATATAGAAGATTTTAAGCTCAATATAGTTGACATCAAGTTAGAACAAGCTCAATTAAATTGGTATAAGATAAGGTTTTCATTCAGTCCAATTGAGTTGACATTGTGCTTTAAAACTAGTCAAATTTGATTTGAGTCGATGAAGTTTAAAATTGTACTCGTTTTTTAAAAATAATCTGACTTTATATGGAGTCAAGGTATGGAGTCCAATTGAAGGATTTTCTTTCACGCAAAAGAAAGAGGCGAGAGGAAACAATTACATTCTAGAGAGCACTAGAGGAAAGGAGAGAGTGAAGAAATAGGGAAAAACAGATAACAAAATGGAAAGGAAAAGAATCCAGGAGAAATTTCGAAAGACGTGAGTCAAAAGTCAGCTATTTTCTAGTTTTCTTTGTTTTGATTTCTTTAGGAATTCCATTTCGATTTCATTTTTCTATGCAAATTGTGTTGGTTATTGAAGTGCTGAAGCTGGAAACTATTTTCAAAAAATAAGGCTCACGTTTTTTAGTTATCAATGACCGGTTAATGATCATTTAGATAACAGTATACTTTTTAGTTTGAGTTTCTAGCAAGGGATTCAAATGGTCCAAAATAAAGAAGGAAATTGGAACGAACTGTAAAGAGAATCGCATCAAAAATAAAAGGGATTAGAGGGGAAATTTTAGGTGATTGGGTTTTTTTTTTTTTTTTTTTTTTTTAAGCATCCTCAATTCATTTTGGAAGAGAAAAGGATGAATGGAGGTTGAGAAAGAAAAAAACATGCAATTTCTAGAGACTTACAAAATTATTTCTAATGGTTATGGTATTCTGTTTTGTTTTTTCTTTTAGCTTTGAGAGATTTCTGGATTTTATCTTAGAATTCTAGGTTAAAAAAAGATAATGAACGAAAAGGGAAACGAGAAAGGTTTCGACATAGCATTGCCGGAGGTGATCGGAAAAAACAATGCTAATGATGGTAGCTTTGGGTTCTGAGTTCAAAAAGAGAAATAGCAACAGATTAGGGGAGAGGAAAAGAAAGTAAACAACGGAGGAAATGAATTTCAGGCCCTCACATTTTACCCTGTGCGGTGTTGTTTAGAAACTCATCAGAGCTCGAAATGGTGCCGCTTGGCATAAGGATAAATGTGTTTTTATTAGAGCTGGCAGTGTTGGACACGATACGAATACGATATAAAAAATAATTAAAAATATGACACGACATAAAAAATAATTCGAACACGACACGAATACACGAATATCTTAAAATCTATATAATACGAATTATTAATATTTCAAAATTTATATAAATATAAAATATCTTAAACACGATTATGACACGACAAAATATATGAAGACGACACGGATACACGAATTGTCAAGTCTAGTTTTTATAAATCAAAATATCTAGAAGGTTATATTATATCATCTAATGTAAATTAGTCATTTTATTATCTGATTAATTTAATCCTTATTTTTTAAATTGAGAGAAAAAAATTAAAATTATTAACTGATATAACGTGAGCAGTTTAAAATTTTGATGTGACATTTAACTTCTATTTAGTTGATGATATCGATATAAAATATTGACATGACACAAATAAAATATATTATTTTAAGATTACATAGACAAAATAAATAATATATTTTCAATCTTTGATGTGACATTTTTAACAATTTGGTTACTTATTTTGTCTACGTCATTTTAAAATAATATATTTTATTAGTATCACATCAGCATTTGACATCTACATTATCAATTAAATACAGATTAAATGTCACGTCAATTTTTTTAATGATTCATGTTATATCAATTAATAATTTTATCTTTTTATATTAATTTTAAAAAAATAAATACAAAATTACCTAATTTTATAATAAAAAAATAATTTACACTAAATAGTATAATACAAGAATTTTCAAACTACTATGACTTCTTTTTATCAATGCAACAAACTTGATTTCAATTTCAAGGTATAATGTTTTTAAAAGATAAGTTACATTATTGATTCCCGTACCTTTTATTAATAAAAAACTAATTTTAAAAAAAATACAAAAAACAAAAATGAAGTTTTCAAAAACAAAATAAATGAGAGGCTCTTTTTTGGTCAATGACACTTGGGCTTATGGTTTTGTTCATCCACAACTAATAAATAGTTGTTTGGATTGTTTGATAGCAGGTTTACTTTAAATACCATAGCAATATTGAACCGAGCCAACATTTCAAAATCTGTCCTAGATTGTTTTGGTCAATATGAAACCCATTAATCTTTAATCAAAATTGGTTTAAAAAAAAAAAAAAAAAATTGAAAAAAGTAAAAGGACATCAGTTTGGAGTTCTACTATGAGCTTCTTAAAATAAGATTTTGGTAGGTTTCAAAACTAGAAAACCTGAATAGCAAGTTATCAGGTTACTAATTTTTACATATAAACATGACCAAAATTACATATAAACATGACAAATTACATATAAACATAACAAATGATAAATTACATATAAACATGATAAATTACATATAAATATAAGAAATTATATATAAAAATGATAAATTACATATAAACATAACAAATTACATATAAATATGACAAATTACATATAAATATGACAAATTACATATAAACATGATAAATTACATATAAAGATGACAGATTACATATAAACATGACAAATTATATATGAACATAACCAAATGACGAATTACATATGAACATGACAAATTACATATAAATATTACAAATTACATATAAACATAACAAACATGACAAATTACATATAAACATGACAAACATGACAAATTACATATAAACATAAGAAATGACAAATTACATATAAACATGACAAATTACATATAAACATGATAAATTAACATATAAACATGATAAATTACATATAAGCATGACAAATTAACATATAAACATGAGAAATTACATATAAACATGATATTACATATAAACATGACAAATTACAAATTACATATAAACATGAAAAATTATATATAAATATGATAAAATTACCTATAAGCATGACAAATTACATATAAACATGACAAATGACAAATTACATATAAACATAACAAATTATAATTTTTACATATAAACATATAAACATGACATTGAATTATTTTTACATATAAACATGATAAATTACGTAAATTATTAAAAGATATTGTCATGTATTTATATAATTGAAAAAAAGAGAATCAAAAGTTGTCATGTATTTATGTAAAAAAAAAAATTACATATAAACATGACCGAAAATAAAACGACTTCAAACTCAAATAGATTTACTTATGACCAATGATACTTTTATAGCCATATAATGTCACTTTTCTTGAACGCTATTAAAGCCAAGTCCTTAAAACTCTTAAAAACGACTTCAAACTCACATAAGTAAATCTCCTTAAATGTGTTTCCACAACTATAATACTATGACATAATTTTAGGTTATGGACTTATGGCTGTATTAAAAGTATGTTTTACTTATCTTTCTTTTACCATAATTATGGTACTTAACATTTTATTTGGGATAGTTGTATAAAATGTCCAACATTGTTAGCTTTACTTGGTATTGAGAATAAATTTTTATTTCTCTTAATTGACTTGATTAAAATATTTTTTAAAAATAATATATTAAAATCTTAATTAAATACAAGAGAAATAATAAATATTATATAAAATTGTAATTTTCATTCTTTTATAAAAGTTAAATTAGAAAAAAAATACATATCTTTTTTTAAATAGTAAAAACTTGTTCAACCTAAGCAACTTAACTTAATCCATTACAAATACTACCTTATACTTGCTCATCTATTTTTGATAAATAAAAATCAACATTAAAGAGAAAATTAATTTATCATAAAAATTCTTAATCTAATTACTCACTAAAGTTACACTGAGTGTATCAAAACTCTAAAAAAATCAAGTATCAAGTTACTTTATAACAAATTTTACTATAATTTTACAACTTTTGTAGTAAAAATATATTGACAACTTCATCATGAAAATATAATACAAAATAAAAAATTTGTATTTATAATTATAAAATAACACAAAATTAGCTGTAATTTCCTAGACTAAGAAAGAATCCAAGCAAAACCATCATAGAATTAAGTCTTAATTAATGCTATTACTATTACAAATACATCTGGTTTCCGTCACTGTAAGAATCCAAATTAGCCTCAATAATAGGTTTTGCTTCTCAACTTGATGTGCATATTCATCTGCTTCCAAGACACCTGGGCAAACAATAACAAAGTAATGGTATAATTAACAAATATAATAAAAATATTAAAATTGCAAGCTATAATTCAAACTTATTAACAGTTTTTACTTTTCAGTTGCAATTCATTGTCATACAAACAGCACAATATTCACTACAAGAAAAGTCATTTATAAGTGGTGGCAGCGGGCGCCTCTGGTGACAGTCCAGTTCCCACAGCCGAAGAACACACTTCCTTGCTTCGGCCCAGGCTTCCGAACCATTCCTTTGCTACTCTTCACCCTAACAGCCGAAGAACACATCACTTGAAAACATGCAGCAGAATTTCTATTTGCAGGTTTGTCTCTGACTCGATGATGCAACCTCGCAAAATTGATGCTGTCCTGTAGCCAGTAGCCACCATGTGTTTAGGACTTTTGACTTCAGCCAATGACTCTTGAAAACTCTTCTGGGCTCATGTTCGAATGATTTGTCACTGATCAGGATGTGCCTTTGGTACATTTTTTCTCAACTGAAAAGGGAAAATTATCAATAAAAAATTGTCATTGTCACTCCCACCTTCTAATTTATCTTCAAATCTGCCCTTTCATAATTATTGCTTTTAACAATGACTAAAGGATATTTTTTACCCTGGAGAAGAAAGCAGTTAAATACTGCTTAGCTTCCTAAAAAAAAAAAAAAAATCTAAGTTGAACTCTTATCTTCAATGATCAAGATTCAAACTCTGACAGTTTCAAGTATCAATATATATATATATATATATATATTATTGTTTATAAGGGTAAATATTTACCAATTCAAAAAGGGGGGAGGGGGGTTCACTGATGTAATACGTGATGAAAGTTGACTATCATTTTCCACTATAAGTAAAAGGGGGAGATGTAATTATTCAAAGTTAAGGGGAGACAAAACAAGCATTTAGTTTGACAAAGCTCGACAAGGCTTTAATCGACTTGCCAAAGCTTTTGATAATTGCTGGTGGGTTAAATATGGTGAAGTTGGGTTCTTTATGCCCTTCTTCTCAAGCCATTTATCATGCCTAACGAGAGCCTCACTCAGAGTAACACCTCTATCTACCTAGAACACATAAATGCATATTTAGAATATAGGCTCACAAGTCACAGTGGAAAAAATATCAAGAAAAAAGAGCAAGAAAAACCATAGCCATTTATAGAGATGAAAAAGTAAAGTAACCAAAATCAGATATGAATGTGACAGCTAATGCACGACTGATCATCTATGTTGATTGTTGACTATTTGCTCATGGTATAGCTCTTAGGCCATACCAATCTGACTTTAGGCCAGGATTCTTATTCAAAGAATAATTTAGCATTAGTTTCCTACTAACAAGGGTTTATTTAACCATTTCGAAAAATAAACACTTGTGCCTACTGATTGAGTATTTGAGTTACTTTCGAAGCTTTCATTAAACCAGGTAATAAAGTGTCAATTCATGAAGTAATGCATGAAAATAAAAACTGCAAACATGACACACTTGCCTCATAGTGTTCCTGTATGTCTGGTCTCGTTTCGAGTAAAATCGAGGTTTCGAGGATTAAAGGGTAATTTTGGAAAATCTGGGAAAAATAGAATCCGAGCTCGAAAAATTTTGAAAACTTGCAGAACTGAGTTTTATATTTTATGGAAGGGATTGGAGAAGAAAAATCAAGAATCGGAGCTCAAATGGAAAAAGATAACGTTCGGAGGCACTAATCCGGAATTCCAAGAGAAAATTCCGGGAAAAATAGAAAATGAGCTCAGAAAATTATGAAAACTTCCAGATCCGAGTTTTATATTTTATGGAAGGGATTGGAGAAGAAAAATCAAGAATCGGAACTCAAATGGAAAAAGACAATGTTCAGGTGCACTAATCCGAAATTCCAAGAGAAAAATCCGTGAAAAATAAAAAATGAGCTTGAAAAATTATGAAAACTTTCATAACTTAATTTTATATTTTATGGAAGGTATTGGAGAAGAAAAATCTGGAATCGAAGCTCAAATGGAAAAAGACAAAGTTTGGGAGGCCCTAAACCGAAACTTTAGAGAAAAATCTAGGAAAAATAGAATCCGAGCTCGAAAAGATATGAAAACCTCCAGAACTGAGTTTTATATTGGATGGGATGGGTTGGAAAACAAAAATTCAAAATTGGGTCCATTTGCAATTAAATTAAGTTTGGGGGCCAAAATGCAATTTTACTGAAAAAACCGAAAGGACCACTTTGCAAAAAAAAATAAAAAGAAAAAGGAATGGGCTGGAAAATTCTAGGCCATTTTTGGTCAGCCCATTGATTGGAAGAGGAGGTGTGATCATCTTGAATCAAATGGCCAAGATTGAATAGCAATATGACATTTTTAAGAAATGACAAGATTCTCCACTACTTGCCTACATGGCATTTTTTGCCAATGAGAGGCCTCCAAATTGCAAAGCCATGTGAAGGCCATGTGAAGAGCATGTGAAAGCTACGAGATGATGCCAAATAGGATTAAAAATGCCACCTAGGAGGATATTTTAATAGTAAGCCATATGATCATGACAAGTGGCTTAGATATTTTGTAGAGATAGAGACAAGAATAATCTAGATGGCATTGTTGGCCAATGAGAGGTTATAAAACCCTTAATTTAAGGAAGCATAATGCAAATAGGAGACAAAAACCCTTAATTTAAGGAAAGTATCATGCAAGGAGGGGACAAAAATTAGCCATGTGGCAAAGATGTTGGAAGAGCATGCAAAGCATGAAAAAGGCTTAAATAAATAAGCAACTCTCACACTCTCAACATACAAGGGCCGGCCACACCAAAGAGAAGGGGAGTTCATTTTTTTCAAAGGCATTTTTCACTAGAATCTTGAGAAGAAAAAGGGAGGGAAAAAAAAGAGGGAGAAGGAAGAAGAATTGGAGTGCTTGAATAGGAAAGCAATTGCTAGGTAGCTATTTCCTCTCTTCTTCTTCAATTATTTTTGTAGACACCTAATTTTGTCTGGACCACTAAAACAGGTATGTTTTCTTCCTAAATTGATGTTTTAGAATGTAAAAAGACTTTTTTCATCCTGCAGGTGGTACTCCAAGACTTAGTTTAAGAGGGCGAACATAAAAAGTCAAACTTGAAAAAAGTCAACCCCGGAAGCCAACCCCAAAAAGTCAACTACTGAAAAAGTCAACCCACTTTCAAATTCAATATTTGAAGTTCAATTGAAAAATGGCGAAAGAATTTTGATAATCCGAGGTCTACATCGAAACATATGGAGTTCGGAAGTTGGGATTTGGAGATTCAGTAGAAAGGAAACCCTAATCCAGGAAATTTGGGGAAAATTGCTTAAACGATCGAATTGGTCAAAATTGAAGGTTCCAAATGAAAGATAACCACTGACTACGGGTAATGGATAAGCCACTTGAAAGAAAAACTGAAAGAAAAATCAATCCGGGAGAAAACCGAGAATTAGGGTTTTTGGTGGATTTCGGTGAAATCGAGATGAATTACAGAAATGGCCCGACTTGGTAAGAATAAAGCCCCCAATGGATGAAAATGATTAAAAAGGGATAGCCCAAGGCTCAGTTTGAAGAAAATCTGAAAACGGACTTGTTTTGAGCAAAACCGAGTTTCGGAGGTAAAAGGGCAAAAATGGAAAATTTGGGAAAATAGAAAATGAACTCCAAAAATTCTGAAAAATTGAAAATCTTATTCTTAAATAATTTGGAATAGATTGGTGAAAGAAAATCTTGATTCGGAGTTCGTTTCCAAAATGGCCAAACCGAGTCTCTTATGCAGTAATTCAAGAAGATAAATCCTGGAAAAATAGCAAATGAACTCCAAATCTTCTGAAAATTGGCAAATCTCATTTTTAAATTATTTTAAAGATATTGGAGAAATAAAATCTTGATTCGAAGTTCGTTTGCAAAATGGCCAAATCTCGGGTCTCCTATACAGTAATTCAATAAGATAAATCCCGAAAAAATAGCAAATGAACTCCAAAAATTCTGAAATTTTGCAAATCTCATTTTTAAATTATTTGGAAGATATTGGCGAAAGAAAATTTTGATTCGGAGTTCGTTTGCAAAATGGCCAAATCCCGGGCCTCCTATATAGTAATTCAAGCAGATAAATCCCAAAAAATACCAAATGAGTTCCAAAATTATGAAAACTTCCAGATCACACTTTTAAATTATTTGGAAGATATTGGTGAATAAAAATCTGGATTTGGAGCTCGTTTAAAAATTGGTAAAATGTATGGGCATAAAACGGCATTTTTGGAAGAAAAAATCCAAATAAATAGCAAACGGTCTCGAAATTTTTTGAAAACTTCCAGAATTCAATATTTTATTATTTTGAAAGTATTAAAAAATAATATTTGAATTTGGAGTCCGTTTGCCATTTATTTGCATCCGTGGGCAAAACGGTCATTTTACCCAAACAACCGAAAATGGCTTTTCTTGCCTTTCAAAAAAAATCAGACTTGGGTTGGAAAAGGGAGTGCTGGCCTGCCAAGGCCCAAAGGAGGGAAGAAGCTTCTGATTTTTCAATCAAAATGCCAAGAATTAAGAGTTAGTTAGTGATTTTTTTGATCAAGCCATTACAAATAAGCCACATGGGCCAATGCATGAAGAGGGAGAGTGTCAACATTATTCTTGAACAGATGTAATTATGGACAGCTGATGGCCTAATCTAAGGGTGATAATTTCATGATTTTTCACCTTGAATCACTAGCCCTTGGATGGAAATTGGTTGGAGGAAGGATGACAACATCCTAGCTTATTTGAGAGGGAGTTTCGGCCAGCACTAAGGGGAATTCAGATTTTTATTTCAGCACTTCATTTTTCAGATTTCTTCTTGGTTTTGCTTAGTTTTTCTCTCCTTGGTTGAAAGAAAAAAGAAAAAGTTTAGAAAAGAAAGAAAAGTTTGAAAAGATAAAGCTTGAAAGATAGCTTATTGGGGTTGCTTTTAGCACCAACTCTTGCACTTTCTTGATTTTCCATTCTTGTTTTTGCTGTTTTTTATTATTATTTGGTGAGTTTTCTTTTTAAATAAATATTTTTTTTATGTTCTTTTCTTCATCTTTTCTTAAAAACAAGTTTTTACAATTTTTTTCTTGTTTTCTCACCATGGCCGAAAGGCCCAGATTTTTTATTATTGTTTCTGTTTTGTTTGATTTTATCATGTTATTCTTGTTATTTTTTTAGTCTTGATGCTTTAAATATTCTTCTACTACATATACTTGAAGCTTGTTTTAATTTGGTTGCTTTGTTTGTTGCCTTTTATGAGTTAAATATCATGTTCTTGCATTTTTAATTTTCTGTTTTCATAATGTTTAAATTTGTTGATGTTTTATATTTAGTATATCAAGTGTTTGTGAAAATGCTTGTTAGTTTTAATATCTCTACTTTGTGTTTGCATGATTTTAGTATTATGTTTTAGTTGAGCATGTTAGTATATCAAGTGTTTGTGAAAATGCTTGTTAGTTTTAATATCTCTACTTTGTGTTTGCATGATTTGAGTGTTATGTTTTAGTTGAGCATATTAGTATATCAAGTGTTTGTGAAAATGCCATGCTTGTTTGGAATCTTAGGCCATTCGGCTACTTCATGTATCTAGCATTGTGTGTGCATTTTTGCTATGTTAGTTGATAGGTTTGTATTTGCATGACATTTGATTGAGTATTTAGTTTAAGTATACCAAGTATTTGAGAAAATGCCATGTTTGCTTGGAGCTTGAGGCCATTCGGCTACCTCATTATTTTGCCTTGTGTTTGCATTTTTGTTATGTTAGATGATAGGTTTGCATTTGCATGACATTTGGTTGAGTTTTTGGTTTAAGCATGCCTTGTGTTTGTGTTATTGCCATGCATATTTTAGTTGTTAAGTTTGGTTTATTTTGCCATGCATGTCCATGCATTTTAGACCTAGGTTGCATTAAATGCCATACAAGTTCATTTAGGTTTAGGTCACTATATTGATGCCATGCATTTTTTTCATGACATTTAGGTTTAAAACCATGCATTTCATGCATCATATTTGCTGTATTTTTCATGCATTTCATGTCCATGCCACTTGACTAATGACTTAGGCCAATTAATGGTTCAAAGTCATGCTCTCTTGAGCATACTAGTGGAAAATTATGGTTTGTCAAATTGATTATTCTACCTTTGTGATTTTTTTTACTTAGCAAATTTTTGTCTAACTTTTCAAAAGTTCTAGCTACTGTTTGTGAGTCATTTTGTGAGTCTTAAATTTTTTTTACTTTGATTTTTAAGTGATTTTATCAAAGGCAAAAATGTATTTTGGCAAAATACTTTTTTCACCCAGTACTCGTACTTTCTCGATTTTTCTGGGCATTCATCTTTAATAAAAAAAAAATTAAGCTAATTTTTTCTCGTGTATTTTTACATGTCCTAAGTCTCTAGTATTTGTTTTAGATTTTTTGAATTTTTAAAAATAGGATAAAAAATCGTGGCTTAAAACTGGACAGTGGAGTCAGAATGAATTTGAAGGAAAATCATTTTTCTGTTTTGGTTAAGTTACTTAGAGGGGGCTGATTAGGAAGTTTAGCTACTGACTTAGGATAGTTTCTAAGCCTTTTTAAACTCTAAAAATGATTTTTTAAGTCTCGGGTTAAGGGTGGTCAAGTCCGGGATTTTAAACTTAGGAAATTAGAGCCATTTAAAAAAGGGATTAGCTAAGTTTTTATTTTTAATCTAAGCTTTTCAAAATTGTTTTCAAACAGTCATAAAGTATTTTGGTTTTAGAATATTTAATTTGACATATTTTCCTACGGTAGCCGGATATCTTTTTAGATATGCGGATTTCCTTAATTAAAGGAAAAAATACATTTTCCTGCATTGCATTTTCCATATTCATGCATTTTATATAATGTGTGATTTTTGCTATGATAATTTCTATGGTATTGTTATTATTTTGATTTATATTTTTTAATGTTATATTATTTTATTATATGGTTTTGAATATTTCATGATATCCTATGTTTTTTTTTATTTAGTTATTTTTTGTTATATTATTTAGCATATACTATGTTCATGCATTATTATTTTCATTTTTAATTTCATGCGTATTATATGATAGCATTATTTTATATTCCATGTCATTTAAATTATATGCCATATCATTCATATTGGCCATGTCATTTAAATTATTTTATTTCATTTAAAATATATCATATGACTTAGGATATTACATTTCATATAGAATATATTATGTTACCTAGGTCATTTCATTTCATGTAGAATATATCATATAACTTAGGATTTTTAATTTCATTTAGAATATGCTAAGGTATTTAAATTATATCATATCATTTAGGTTGCATTATATTATTTAGATTTTGCTACGTCATTTTATTTATGTCATGCATATACATATTCATTTCTTTTAAATGTTTTCAAAAAAGGTAATGATTTTCAATAAAATAAAGATATTCCCGAGTTAAAATAATTCATGAGTTCTCTGCCGGGTTTGCTGGGGAGGATATCATCAATTATCATTAATAACGGAATATCTTCTTTAAAACGAGAATGATTCGGAAAGTTTTTCAAACTAATAAAAATTTCTATATTTTGCCACGTTTGTTGGAGAATATAGGAAAATTTTGAATTTATAAATTCCGGATCATTTTCAATTAAAAATGGAATTATTTTTCTTTAAATTGGGAATTAACTTGAAATACTAAATTTAAAACTGATTTTTTTACCGAGACTTGAGATAACACACTGTAGATACCTAATTTTGTCCGGACCACTAAAACAGGTATGTTTTCTTCCTAAGTTGATGTTTCAGAATGTAAAAAGACTTTTTTCATCCTGCAGGTGGTACTCCGAGACTTAGTTTCAGAGGGCGAGCATAAAAAGTCAAACTTGAAAAAAGTCAACCCCGAAAAAGTCAACCCTAAAAGTCAACTACTGAAAAAATCAACCCACTTTCAAAATCAAGATTTGAAGTTCAATTGAAAAATGGTGAAAGAATTTTGATAATCCGAGGTCTACAATGAAAGATATGGAGTTCGGAAGTTGGGTTATGGAGATTCAGTAGAAAGGAAACCCTAATCCGGGAAATTTGGGGGAAAATGCTTAAACGATCGAATTGGTCGAAATTGAAGGTTCCAAATGAAAGATAAGCACTGACTACGGGTAATGGAGAAGCCACTTGAAAGAAAAATTGAAAAAAAGTCAATCTAGGAGAAAACCGATAATTAGTGTTTTTTGTGGATTTCGGTGAAATGGGCAGAATTATAGAAATGGTCCGACTTGGTAAGACTAAAGCCCAAATGGATGAGGAATGATTAAAAAGGGATAGCCCAAGGCTCAGCTTGAAGAAAATCTGAAAATCGGACTTGTTTTGAGCAAAACCGAGTTTCAGAGGCAAAAGGGCAAAATTGGAAAATTTGGGAAAAATAGCAAATGGACTCCAAATCTTCTGAAAATTTTCAAATCTCATTTTTAAATTATTTGGAAGATATTGGCAAAAGAAAATCTTGATTCGGAGTTCGTTTGCAAAATGGCCAAATCCCGGGTCTCTTATGCAAAAATTCAAGAAGGAAAATCCCGAAAAAATAGCAAATGAACTCCAAATATTCTGAAAATTTGCAAATCTCACTTTTAAATTATTTGGAAGATATTGGCGAAAGAAAATCTTGATTCGGAGTACGTTTGCAAAATGGCCAAATCTCGGGCCTCCTATGCAATAATTCAAGAAGATAAATCCCGGAAAAATAGCAAATGGACTCCAAAAATTCTGCAATTTTGCAAATCTCATTTTTAAATTATTTGGAAGGTATTGGCGAAAGAAAATCTTGATTCGGAGTTCGTTTGCAAAATGGCCAAATCCCGGGCCTCCTATGTAGTAATTCAAGCCAACAAATCCCGAAAAAATACCAAATGAGCTCCAAAAGTTATGAAAACTTTCAGATCAAACTTTTAAATTATTTGGAAGATATTGGTGAAGAAAAATCTTGATTTGGAGCTCGTTTAAAAAATGGTAAAATGTGGGGGCATAAAAGGGCATTTTTGGAAGAAAAGCAAACGGACTCGGAAAATTTTAAAAACTTCCAGAATTGAATATTTTATTATTTTGAAAGTATTAAAAAAATAAAATTTGAATTTGGAGTCCGTTTTCCATTTATTTGCATCCGGGGGGCAAAATGGTCATTTTACCCAAGCAACCGAAAATGGCTTCTTTTGGCCTTTCAAAAAATCAGACTTGGGCTGGAAAAGAGAGTGCTGGCCTGCCAAGGCCCAAAGGAAGGACGAAGCTTCTGATTTTTCAATCAAATGGCCAAGAATTAAGAGTTAGTTAGAGATTTTTTTGATCAAGCCTTTGTGATTAAGCCACATAGGCCAATGCATGAAGAGGGAGAGTGTCAACATTATTCTTGAATAGCTGTAATTATGGACAGCTGATACACTAATCTAATGGTGATATTTTCATAATTTTTCACCTTGAATCACTAGCCCTTGGATGGAAGTTGGTTGGAATCAAAATGACAACATCCTAGGTGAGGAGAGAGGGGGAATTCAGCCATCACATAGAGGAGGGGGATTTTGATTTTTCTTCACTTCTTTTTTTTTCAGATTTCTTCTTGTTTTGCTTAGTTTTTCTCTCCTTGGTTGAAAACAAAAAGAAAAAGTTTAGAAAAGAAAGGAAAGTTTGAAGAGATAAAGCTTGAAATATAGCTTTTTGAGGTTGCATTTAGCACCAACTCTTGCACTTTCTTGATTTTCCATTCTTGTTTTTGCTATTTTGATTATTATTTGGTGAGTTTTCTTTTTAAATAAGTGTTTCTTTTTATATTCCTTTTAAGTTCTTTCTTCATCTTTTTCTTAAACAAGTTTTTTTTACATTTTTTTCTTACTTCCTCACCATGGCCGAATGACCTATATTTTTTTTAGTATTTGCTGTTTTGTTTGATTTCTCATGTTATTCATATTATTTTCTTTAGTCTTGATGCTTTAAATATTTTCCTACTTCATATACTTGAAGCATGTTTTAATTTGGTTGCTTGTTGTTGTCATTTATGAGTTTATTATCATATTCTTGCATTTTCAATTTTCTATTTTCATAATGTTTAAATTTGTTGATGTTTTATATTTAGTATATCAAGTGTTTGTGAAAATGCTTGTTAGTTTTAATATCTCTACTTTGTGTTTGCATGATTTGAGTGTTATATTTTAGTTGAGCATGTTAGTATATCAAGTGTTTGTGAAAATGCTTGTTAGTTTTAGTATCTCTACTTTGTGTTTGCATGATTTGAGTGTTATATTTTAGTTGAGCATATTAGCATATCAAGTGTTTGTGAAAATGCCATGCTTGTTTGGAATCTTAGGCCATCCGGCTACCATGTTGTTTTGCATTGTGTGTTGCATTTTTGCTATATTAGTTGATAGGTTTGCATTTGCAAGATTTTGATTGAGTATTTAGTTTAATTATACCAAGTGTTTGTGAAAATGCCATGCTTGTTTGGAACCTTAGGCCATTCGACTACCATGCTATTTTGCATTGTGTGTTGCATTTTTGCTATGTTAGTTGATAGGTTGGCATTTGCATGACATTTGGTTGAGTTTTTGGTTTAAGCATGCCTTGTGTTTGTGTTATTGCCATGCATATTTTAGTTGTTAGGTTAGGTTTATCTTGCCATGCATGTTCATGCATTTTAGACCTAGGTTGCATTAAATGCCATGCAAGTTCATTTAGGTCTAGGTCACTATATTGATGCCATGCATTTTTTCATGACATTTAGGTTAAAAACCATGCATTTCATGCATCATATTTGCTGTATTTTTCATGCATTTCATGTCCATGCCACTTGACTAATGACTTAGGCCAATTAATGGTTCAAAGTCATGCTCTCTTGAGCACACTTGTGGAAAATTAAGGTTTGTCAAATTGATTATTATACCTTTGTGATTTTTTCTACTTAGCCAATTTTTGTCTAACTTTTTAAAAGTCCTAGCTATTGTTTGTGAGTCTTAAATATTTATACTTTGATTTTTATGTGATTTTATCAAAGGCAAAAAAATGTGTTTTGGCAAAACAGTTTTTTCACCCAGTACTCGTACTTTCCCGATTTTTCTGGGCATTCATCTTTAATCAGAAAATTAAACTGATTTTTTCACGTGTAGTTTTACATGTCATGAGTCTCTAGTATTGTTTTTATATTTTTTTGAAGTTTTAAAAATAGGATAAAAAATCATGGCTTAAAACTGGACAATGGAGTCAGAATTGAATTTGAAGGAAAATCATTTTTCTGTTTTGGTTAAGTTACTTAGAGGGGGCTGATTAGGAAGTTTAGCTACTGACTTAGGGTAGTTTCTTAGCCTTTTTAAACTCTAAAAATGATGTTCTAAGTCTCGGGTTAAGGGTGGTCAAGTCCGGGATTTTAAACTTAGGAAATTAGAGCCATTTAAAAAAGGTTTAACCCAGTTTTTTTTTTTAACCTAAGCTTTTCCAAATTGTTTTCAAACAATCACAAAGTATTTTGGTTTTATAATATTTAATTTGACATATTTTCCTAAGGTAGCCAGGTATCCTTTTAGATATACGGATTTCCTTAATTAAAGGAAAAAAATACATTTTCATGCATTACATTTTCCATATTCATGCATTTTATATAATATGTGAATTTTACTATGATAATTTCTATGATATTATTATGATTTTGTGTTATGTTATATTGTTTATTATATGATTTGGAATATTTCATGATATCCTATGCTTTTTATTTAATTATTTTTTTTAGCATATACTATGTTCATGCATTATTATTTTTATTTTTATTTTCATGCATATTATATGATAGCATTATTTTATATTCTATGTCATTTAAATTATATGTCGTATCATTCATATTTTCCATGTCATTCAAATTATTTCATTTCATATAGAATATATTATGTTACTTAGGTTATTTCATTTCATATAGAATATATTATGTTACTTAGGTCATTTCATGTTGAATATATTGTGTTACCTAGGTCATTTCATTTCATTTAGGATATATTATGTCATTTAGGATATTTTATTTCATTTAAAATATATCATATGATTTAGGATATTACATTCCATATAGAATATATTATGTTACCTAGGTCATTTCATTTCATTTATAATATGTCATATAACTTAGGACATTTAATTTCATTTAGAATATGCTAAGGCATTTAAATTATATCATATCATTTAGGATGCATTATATTAATTAGATTTTGCTACGTCATTTTATTTATGTCATGCATATACATATTCATATCTTTTAAAATGTTTTCAAAAGGATAATGATTTTTCAATAAAAATAAAGATATTCCCGAGTTAAAATAATTCATGAGTTCTCTACCGGGTTTGCTAGAGGGAATATCATCAATTATCATTAATAAAGGAATATCTTTCTTTCAAAAAGCGAGAATGATTCGGAAAGCTTTCCAAATTAATAAAAATTTCTATATTTTGCCACGTTTGTTGGAGAATATAGGAAAATTTTGAATTTATAAATTCCGAATCATTTTCAATTAAAAAATGGAATTATTTTTCTTTAAATTGGGAATTAACTTGAAATACTAAATTTAAAACCGATTTTTTACCGAGACTTGAGATAACACATGATTAATAAGGTACCATTTTATACGGGCGTTGTGGGGGTGCTAATCCTTCCCCGCACATAACCGAGTCCCGAACCCGTTCCTTTGATTTCTCTGGTTTAAAACGCAGACTTGAAATTGGTTTTAAAAAAATATTTTAATTAATTTTTAAAATATTTTTATAAAACCGGTTTTAATAGGTGACCGATCACACCTAGCTAAAAAATATTGGTGGCGACTCCATGTCTTTTTTAAGGTCATTTTCAAAACCTTCATTTTCTAGAGGAATTAAGTCGACTTTTCCTCGTTTTTTTTAATGTCACGCTTAACGAATAATAAAGTCTTGCGATGAGACTTGTTATTTTTTAGGTTGCGAGATTAATAAGGTACCGTTTTATACGGGCGTTGTGGGGGTGCTAATCCTTCCCCGCACGTAACCGAGTCCCGAACCCGTTTCTTTGATTTCTCTGGTTTAAAACGCAGACTTGAAATTTGTTTTAAAAATGTTTTAATGAATTTTTAAAATATTTTTATAAAATCGGTTTTAATAGGTGGCCGGTCACGCCTAGCTAAAAAAGATTGGTGGCGACTCCATGTCTTTTTCAAGGTCATTTTCAAAATCTTCATTTTTCTAGAGGAACTAAGTCGACTTTTCCTCATTTTTTTTAATGTCACACTTAACGAATAATAAAATCTTTCGATGAGACTTGTTATTTTTTAGGTTGCGACAATTTTCTTTGATATCATGTTCTTTTTTTTCTCTTTTTTCATGTGATTTGTTAACTTTCTTTGTTGAATAAAAGATTTTCAAAATAAATTTTAAAGGTTTTCTCTCATTTATTCTTTATTCTTTACAAAATAAGAAAGTTGACAAAAAAATTTACACTTTTCTAGCCTTAGTCGAAACCTAGGGGGCTTATTGTGCTTGTTTTTGCTTGATTTTCTTGCTTGCTTGTTGATTGTGGATCTCACCATTGTGGGAGGATAGATTTTCCCCTTTGGTTTTTCTTTTAAAAAAATCAAATAAAAGGTTTGAGAAGTTCGTCTTGATTTTAATCAAGTGATTTTGGTTAGGTGGGACTATGTCCAAGGAACCAACCATTGAGCCAACTTTGTTTTCTTTTTCTTGCTTGTTTATATTTTTAACTCAAGATTGATTCATTTTCATATGTTTGTTGGCTGTAAAATCATGCATTTCATACCATTTTCAACTAGGTTTTTTGGCTAAGACCAACCAATGATCTCTAGCAAAAAATCCCTTGTTTATACTAGTTGAAAAAGTGATAGTTTAAGTTGGATATTCTGACTTTGATCATATTTTTACTAAGTTATTTTTGTCAAAATAAAAGGATTTTTTTACCACATGTAGTAGACTTTTAGAGGATACCCTGGTATTTTTTACAAGATTTTTAGATTTTTTTATCATGGTTGGAAAAATGGTTTTCGATAAAACAGTTTTTAGTTTACTGTTCTGACTTTAGTTAAAATTCGGTCAAGGCATCTCTAGTCAAATTAAACCGATTTTTTCCCATAAATGCTAACATGTTTCAAGCCTATACTGATTTTTCCAGAATGTTTTGATTTTTTACAAAGGGTAAAAAAATAGTTTTTTCAAAACTGGTTATGGGAGTCAGAAATGAGTTTTTCTAAATCAATAATTTTCTAATTTTTATTTTTAAAAGGGAGGGGTGATTTGAGTCATTAGCTACTGTTTTAGGTTGATTTCCATGTTATCTCAAGGATAAAAATTGATTTTACAAAAATCGGGTCATGCGTATTCACCTCGGGTTTTAAAAAAAATAGGAGGAACTAGAGCTTGCTTTAGGGGGTTCAGCCAAGGCCTCCTTTTGCTCCAAAAATTCCAATTTTTTTAATCCGAGCCTAAAGTTATTCGGTTTTGAAAATCAAATTTAAGTTTCTTCCAAAGGTAGTCGGATACCTTTTTAGGTATACGGATGTCCTTACTTCAAGGAAGAAATACATCTTCATGCATTGCATATTTAAAAATGTTTTTACTTAATTTGACATAAAAACGTGCTTCTCGGTTTCATAAATATTTGATGAGAATTAATTCCTAATCTTTGTAGGGTTTGTCGGGGAGGTTAGGAATTTATTCAACGCACGTGGTTATGAAATCTCAAGGAATGGATTTTGTTTTATTCAGAATCATATAAATATCATATGAAAGAATTATTTTCCAAGCTTAGCTGGGTTTTCCGAGGAGCACAGTAATATATTCCGACATATGCCATTTATGTGATTCCTCACATGAAAGATCCATTTCAAAATAATGATGTGTGCATGTGATCATGATGTGATTATGAATATTTTATGATGATGTCATTTTATGATTTTGCCATATCAAGCATACCATGCCATTCCATGCCATGTCATTCATCCATATGCTATGTCATTTAAAATTTACCATGTCAAGCATGCCATGTCATATATACACATGCCATATCATTTAGATTATCCCATGTCAAGCATGCCATGTCATTCATACACGTGCCATATCATTTAGATTATGCCATGTCATGCATGCATATGCCATATCATTTAGATGATGCTATGTCATTCATTCACATGCTATGTTATTCATTCATGTGCCATGTTATTCGGATTTTGCCATGTCAAGCATGTCATATCATTCATTAATATGCCATGACATTCACTCATGTGCCATGTCATTTAGATTATGCCATGTCATTAACTCATATGCCATGTCATTCATTCTTTATGCCATGTCATTTAGATTTTCGCCATGTCAAGCATGCCATGTCATTATTTCTCTTACCATATCATAATAAAATGTTTGTCATGCCATGATAAATATGCATGTTTCTTTAATCTTTATCTTAGTAATATTTTTTGCATATTCATGATCAATTTTTTTTTTTTATGATTTTAAAATTCATTAAAAATTATTAAAGATTTTCAAAGCAAAGTTACTCCCGAGTTAAAATAATTCATGAGTTCTCTACTGGGCCTGCCGGTGAGGATGTCATCAATTAGCATTAATGACGGGATATCTTTAAAAAAAAAAAACGAGAGTGTTTCGGAGAATTTCGAAAACAAGGAAAAATTCAATGTTTTGTTGGAAAATATGAGAAATTTTATGCTAATAAATTCTGGATCATTTTCAAATAAAATATAAATTTTTCTAAAGGAATTATTTTAAAACACCAATTTTAAAACCAACATTTACCGAGACTCGAGATAACATACGATTAACAAGTACTGTTTTATACGGGCGTTGTGGGGATGCTAATCCTTCCCTACACGTAACCGACTCCCGAACCCACACTTATTTTCTCTTGTTCAAAGCACAGACTTCAAAATTGGTTTTAAAAATATTTTAATTAAGTTTAAAATGTTTTATAAAAACCGATTTTAATAGGTGGCCAATCACACCTAGCCAAAAAAGATTGGTGGCGACTCCATTTCTTTCACGAGGTCGTTTTCTTACCCTCAACCTTTAATTTAGAGGAATTAAGTCGTCTTTTCCTCTACTTTTCTCCCAATGTCACAACCTTAACGAAGGCCGGATTGTCCCCGCGACGGGGGCAGATAATTTCGGATCCTTTTTTGAGGCCGGTCGCAACAGCTTGGCGACTCCATTGGGGATGCTTAGAGAGTCAGGCCTAGAATTAGTCGCGTGTTATCGAAAGTCTCGGTTTTGTCGATTTTGGTCGGTGTTTACTTTTAATTCCACTTTTTAATAAGGAGAATTTTTGAAAAAAAATAAAATGCTTTTAAATATGTTTCATTCTCATGTACATGCATATTTTTACTGTTCTCTGGTTATTTAGCCTTGTATGTCATTATTATTCTTTGTTTAACTAATGTTATACATTGTTTAATCTTGTCTTTATTAAATTGCTCGGGTGTTTAGGATAAGGGGTATAGAATACGTGGTGAAAGGTTTGTTTATTCCTTCTCACACACTACACTTGCATTTGCATAACATGAGCCCTCTACCCGGGTTTCGTCTCTTTAGGTGGAAGTAAAGTAACTACGCTCTTGTGAGGTGATAACCTCCGCATGGGCTAGTGAAACACTTCCGGAGTAGTAGACTACCTACGCTTTCATGAGGTAATAACATCCGCATAGGCCTGGGAAATACACTATGACAAATTGAACTCGCTTTTATCGGGGTGCCTTACTAGCCTTTATCGGAGTGCCATTTGGAGCCTTTTAGAACCTAATGCAACTTCATTTAGTAAACCTAGGCGAAGCTATGCCAAATTTTCGTTAGAGGTAACAAAGTTAGGAACACTCGGAGGAAGCTTTCTTACCTTTTGCTATTTATTTCAATATCGCATTGATTAAATTATTACACCCTAGTACTGACTCATTCCTTTTGTTTTGTTTTTCTTTGTTTCCATTGCATGCATCACGATCATTTAGGAGTGTTTGCCTTAAGCCGAATTCCAATTAGAGGAGTTTTCATTATGGTCATGGAACACCAAGATCTTTCATCAGTGTCAGTTACTTCCAAGACGTACCGAGAGGTCAGGATAGAGTCAGAGAATAGTCAAGTTGATAGGGGAGACTGCTTGGCTAGCAACTTCGTGCCTGTCCTTCCCGAGTCAGTTCATTTAGATCTAGGCCAGAATGATTTGACAGAATTAGAAGAGATTTGGGAACGATGGGGAGTAGCAAAGAAAAATGAGTTCACTAAGAAATATAGTGACATAGCACTACTTCTCCTGATCCAGATAGATGAGCAGCTGATTAGGGTAGTGGTTAAATTTTGAGATCCCTCCTGCTGGTGCTTCACATTCAATCAGGAGGATATGACACCCATCATCGAGGAATACTCAACCTTGCTCCGTAGAGTCATCCAGCCTAGATAACATCTATTGCAAGCAGCAAAAAGCAGTTAGTTTTCGGAAGAAGTTATCCGAGATATTGGGTATGGAGATTTCGATCGACTCCCCGAATATTAAGAAGAAAGGTTCGAGTGCTTGTATCCCGTGGATATTCTTGCGAGACTATATCATGAGTAACCCGAAAAGTAATCGTGTGGTGGATGGATTTGCCTTGGCGATTTATGGTTTGGTGATATTTCCAAAGATTTTAGGGCATATTGAGATGGCCGTAGTGGATTTCTTTGAGTGTCTAGGCAAACAAATTGATCCTTCTCCTGCTATCCTTGCCTAGACGATTAGGTCACTCAATTTCTGTTGAAGAAAAGGCAAGGGATGTTTCGAGGGATGTGCATAGCTTTTGCATGTTTGGATCTACAGTCATTTTTGGGGAAATTATAAGGAAAAGCTTCACTCTTACATAAAGACTTTCATTCCCCTTAAGGAATTCTGCAAGAAAGAGTGGCCGAGAAAAAGAGATAAGAAACAATAGATCATGACTCTTCGTCACTTAGCCCGAGAGGACGTTACTTGGAGAGCTCCGTGGATGCCGATGGGATCCATTTTGTATAGTTATGGAGACAAACCATGGGTTCCGTTAATAGGAATTTAGGGAGCTATCAGCTATGTACCACTCCTGATACGAAGATAGTACGTGTCTGAGCAGTTCATCCCAATGACTCATGAGCTCACTTTGGTGGATTTTACATATAATGGGCCAGGATACATGAACGAAACACGTGAGCTCATCAAAGCGTGGAAGGACTTGCACCGATCAGAATTGGGTAGATATACTGACAACGCTACTCCCGGATATTTGGTTTGGAGAGCCAAGAGGATCCGCGACATAGTGCTCCATGCCGAAGATGCCTCTGTTTATCTGGTAATCCTTCAGCCAGAGCCAGTAGTACCATCAGAGGTTGAACTTCTTAGGAAAGAATTAGAAAAGGACAAAGGGAAATTGAAGCGAGAATGTGATAAGCTTCAAGAGAAAGTCGAGGATTTGAAAACCAAACTTGAGATCCAAGAGGCCAAGACACGAAAAGTGGCCAGAGAGCGAGACACGGCACAATCCGATATAAAGGATTTGCATCAAGAGAACAAGAAGCTAAGAGCCATGGGAAAATTTACTGGAACTAGCAGGTCTCTGAGTGCATATGAGAAATAGATAGAAAAGCTTCAGAAAGAATTGGATTTCTGGAAGGGTAAGGCTAAGGAAAGCAAAGAAAAGAAAAGGAGTCCAGATTTTCTCATGAGCGACAGAAGTAGGGAGATGCACGTTTATTGATTTCGGCCAAGTTGGAAAGGTGCCTGCAAGAGAATGAGCTGTTGAAAGCCAGACTAGGAAATGAAAAGGAAAGGACATCTATGCTACGCAAGGAGAATGAGACGCTCCATGCGACCATCTAGACCCTAGAGCATCAGTTGCAAGTCTAGAGGGCTAACATCACTGCCATCATTCGGGAATACAGAGAGAGGAAGACCGAGTGGAGCCAGGAAAATGACTTAGCCATAGATGCCAGTATGAGAAGGAAAATAGAAACCTTGGAGAGGCAACAGTATATAGACCACCTAACTTGGCAGATTCGTAAGGCTATGCTTAAGGCCAGTGAGATGTTGGAGAAAGTGAAGACTCTGAGGTATGATGTCAACCCGACAGGGGAGCATGGACAGCACCTTCTGAACTTCCTACAGGCGGCTCAAGACCAGTACGAGCAGATCAGATATTTCTATATAACCCGAGAGTGAGAGATGACTTGTAAAAAGCTTCTATGAATTAATGAAAAAACCTTTGTGTTGGAATTTGATCTTAAGGCAAATACCATTATTTGCATCATTTCATGTCGCACAATTATAGAACCATACATTTAATGTTTGTTCAGTCATTCATTGATTCATTTATTCATTCATTCTTGCACACATTTAATAAGTAAAAAAAGGAATAATATGCCATGAAATTCTAATCCGTGGTATTTACACTGTCGCAACCTAAAAAATAACAAGTCTCATCGCAAGACTTTTATATTCGTTAAGCGTGACATTAAAAAAAAAAAACCAAGGAAAAGTTGACTTAATTCCTCTTGAAAAATGAAGGTGTTGAAAATGACCTTGAAAAAGACATGGAGTCGCTACCAATCTTTTTAGCTATGTGTGATCGGCCACCTATTAAAACCGATTTTATAAAATATTTTAAAATTAATTAAAACATTTTTAAAACCAATTTCAAGTCTGCGTTTTAAACCAGAGAAATCAAAGAAGCGGGTTTGGGACTCGGTTACGTGTGGGGAAGGATTAGCACCCCCACAATGTCCGTACAAAACGGTACCTTCCTAATCGTGTGTTATCTCAAGTCTCGATAATAAAAAAAAAAGTCGATTTTAAATTTAGTATTTCAAGTTAATTCCCAATTTAAAGAAAAATAATTCCATTTTTAATTGAAAATGATCCGGAATTTATTAATTCAAAATTTTCCTATATTCCCCGACAAAATCGGCAAAATATAGAAATTTTTATTTAATTGGAAAATTTTTCGAATCATTCTCGTTTTTTAAAAGAAATATATACCTTTATTAATGATAATTGATGATATCCTCTCCAGCAAACCCGGTAGAGAACTCATGAATTATTTTAACTCGGGAATATCTTTATTTTATTGAAAATCATTATCTTTTTCAAAACATTTAAAAAAATGAATATGAACATGTGTGACATAAATAAATTGACATAGCAAAGTCTAGATAATATAATGCATCCTAAATGACATGATATAATTTAAATGACATAGCATATTCTAAATGAAATAAAATATCCTAAGTACCATGGTATATTCTATACGAAATGAAATGGGCTATGTGACATAATATATTCTAAATGAAATCAAATATCCTAAATGAATTTAAATGTCCTAAGTGACATAATATATTCTATATGAAATGATATGATATGATTTAAATGACATGGCAAAATTAAATGATATGGCATATTTTAAATGACATGGCATATTCTAAAAAATATAATATAAATGACATAGAATATAACCTAAATGACATGAAATGACATGAAACATAAAATACTGCTATCATATAATATGCATGAAAATGAAAATAAAAATAATAATGCATGAGCATATTATACGCTAAATAATGTGACAAAAATAAATAACTAAATAAAAAGCATAAGATATCATGAAATATTCAAAACCATATAATAAACAACATAACATCAAAAATAATAACAACACCATGAAAATTATCATAGCAAAAATCACATTATATAGTATGAATGTGGAAAATGCATGAATGTGGAAAATGCAATGCATAAGAATGTATTTTTTGCTTTAATTAAGGAAATCCGTATATCTAAAAAGATATCCGGCTATCTTAGGAAAATATATCAAATTAAATTTTCTAAAATCAAAATTCTTTGTGATTGTTTGAAAACAATTTTGGAAAAACTTAGATTAAAAATAAAAACCTAGCTAAACCCTTTTTCAATGGCTCTAATTTCCTAAGTTTAAAATCCCGGACTTGACCACCCTTAACCCGAGGTTTATAAAATTATTTTTAGAGTTTAAAAAGACTTATAAACTACCTTAAGACAGTAGCTAAACTTCCTAGTCAGCCCCCTCTAAGTAATTTAGCCAAAACAGAAAAATGAATTTTCTTTAAATTCAAATCTGACTCCACTATCTAGTTTTAGAACACGATTTTTTAACCTATTTTTCAAAATTCAGAAAAATCTAAAAAACATACTGGAGACTCAGAACATGTAAAACTACACGGAAAAAATTGGCTTAATTTTTTGGTTAAAGATGACTGCCCAGAAAAATCGAGAAATACAAGTACTGGGTGAAAAAACTGTTTTGCCAAAACACATTTTTTTGCCTTTGATAAAATCATTTAAAAATCAAAGTAAAAATGTTAGAGACTCTCCTAAAGACTCACAAACAATAGCTAACACTTTTGAAAAGTTAGGCAAAAATTGGCTAAGTAAAAAAAATCACAAAGGTAGAATAATCAATTTGACAACTCTTTAATTTTCCACAAGTATGCTCAAAATGAGCATGACTTTAAACCATTGATTGGTCTAAGTCATAAATCATGTGGCATGATATGAAATGCATGAAAATACAGCAAATATGATGCATGAAATGCATGATTTAAGACCTAAATGACATGAAAAATGCATGGAATAGAGAATATGACCTAGACCTAAATGAACTTGCATGGCATTTAATACAACCTAGGTCTAAAATGCATGAATATGCATGGCAAAGCAAGCCAAACCTAAACCTAAAGCATGCATGGCAATAACACAAACATATAGCATGCTTAAACAAAATACACAACCAAATATCATGAAAATGCAAACCTATCAACCAGTATGATTAAAATGCACATACAAAGCATACAACATGAGGGGTGGCCGAGTGGTCCTATACTTTACAATGAGCATGGCATTTTCACAAACACATGATATACTAACATGCAATATTAAAAAGAAACAATGCTAACCATGAAAACACAAAGTAAAGGCATGAAAACCACTAGGGATTTTTACAAACACTTAGCATTGTAAAAGGCAAATCATGAGCAAACTTAAATACTTTGAAAACAGAAAATAAAAAATGCAAGACAAGAAAAATAAACATGAAAATAAGATAGTAAACTTAACAATGGAGGTAAGTAAGCAACAAAATCAAAACAAGCTTCATATTTTTGTATTTGAAGAAGATTCAAGACATCAAAAACATGTTGAATACCACTAACCACATGAAAAATTAACAAAACAGCAAACATTATAAAAAATAGGGCCATTCGGCCACTCCTAGAACATGAGGAAAAACATTTTTTCAAAGCTTTTTTCAAGAAAGTATAAAGAAGAACTAAAAGGAGAAACTTAAAAACACTTATTTTAAAAAGGAAAATCAAAAGAAACTCACCAAAATATCAATGAAAACAGCAAATCAAGAATGGAAATGCAAGGAAAGTAGTGCTTAAAGCAACCTCTAGAAGCTATATTACAAGCTTTTCTCTTCTAACTTTCTTTGCCTTTCTAAACTTTTCTTTTTGCCTTTCAAAAATGGAGAGAATATCAGCCAAAACCAAGAGTCCATCAATGAAGAAGAGACCTCCTCCCTTGTAGTGTGGCCGGCTAGCCCTTGGAAGAACCTAGGAGGTTCTAGAACTTTTTCTAATCAATTTGATCCTATGGCCTTCAATCCAAGATGCCTTCTATGTAGAATTCTCACCTTTAGATTAGAATCATCAGCCCTCGAATTATGATGTCATAAAGATGTCATAAATATGCTCTCTCTCCAACTATTGGTCCATGTGTTGCAAATTCAAAGGCTTGATCACAAAAATAACTACCTTCTTCTTCACCTTTGCCCTTTGATGAAAAATCAAAAAATATCTGCCCTCCATTGGGCCTTGGCCGGCTGACCCTTCCTCTTCCAGCCCATGCTTCAATTTTTTAAAAACAAGAAAAGGCCCTTTTTCAGTTTCTTTGGTAAAATAACCTTTTTGCCCTCCGAACATAAATACATAGCAAATGGACTCCAAATTCAAAATTTTTTTTATACTTTCGAAATAATATAAAATTGAATTCTGGAGGTTTTCAAAAATTTTCGAGCCTATTTCTATTTATTTGAATTTTTTCTTTCAAAATTGCCCTTTTGTGCTCCCAAACTTTACCATTTTTTAAACGAGCTCCAAATCCAAATTTTTCTTCACTAATCTCTTCCAAATAATTTAAAAGTGTGATCTAAAAGTTTTCATACTTTTTGGAGCTTATTTGCTATTTTTTTGGGATTTATCTGCTTGAATTATCACATAGTGGGTTAGGGATTTGGCCATTTTGCAAACGAACTCCGAATCCAGATTTTCTTTTGCAAATATCTTCCAAATAATTTAAAGTGAGATTTGCAAATTTTCAGAATTTTTGGAGCTCATTTGGTATTTTTTCGGGATTTATCTTCTTGAATTTCTACATAGGGGACCCGGGATTTGGCCATTTTGCAAACGAACTCCGAATCTGGATTTTCTTTCTCCAATCTCTTTGAAATGATTTAAGAATGAGATCTGCAAATTTTAGAATTTTTGGAGTTCATTTGCTATTTTTCCCAAATTTTCTAATTTTGCCCTTTTGCCTTTGAGGCCCGGTTTTGCTCAAAACAAGTCCGATTTTTAGATTTTCTTCAAACTGAGCCTTGGGCTATCCTTGTTTAATCACTCCTCATCAATTAGGGGCTTTATTTTTACCGAATCGGGCCATTTCTGTAATTCTTCCAAATTTCATCGAAATCTACCAAAAACCCTAATTCTCAGTTTTCTTCCGAATTGACTTTTTTTTCAATTTGTCTTTCAACTAGCTTCTCCATTACCTATAATCAGTGCTTATCTTTCATTTGGAACCTTCAATTTCGACCAATTTGATCGTTTAGGCACTTTTCCCCAAATTTCCCGAACTAGGGTTTCTTTTTTACTGAATCTCCGTAACCCAACTTCCGAACTCCATATCTTTCAATGTAGACCTCGGATTATCAAAATTCTTTCGCCATTTTTCAATTGAACTTCAAATCTTGATTTTGAAAGTGGGTTGAATTTTTTGAGGTTGACTTTTTCAAGTTTGACTTTTTATGCTCACCTTCTTAGACTAAGTCTCGGAGTACCACCTGCAGGATAAAAAAAATCTTTTTACATTCTGAAACATCAATTTAGGAAGAAAACATACCTATTTTAGTTGTCCGGACAAAATTAGGTGTCTACAGCTGCCCCTTTTTGGCTATTGCTGAGAATCAGGAATCAGGCAAAGATAAACAAATACTATTTTGTCCGGTTAGTGAAATCACATGTGAAGAAAAGGGAAAGGGGTTTTCACTCACTTCTATTCTTCATTCTTTTTCTTTTCTTTTTTTTTTTTTTAAAAAAAAAAACTATAAATTGAGGATTATGTCCTCAAATTGAGTTCCCTAACTAATCAAGGCTCGACCCGTCTTAAGGAAATGAGTTCGATTTGCAAGAGAATAAAAGACCTCGACGATGGTCTCGGGGGCTTAACCTGTCTTGTGCTAAGCTGTGTTTAAAACTCTGGGTATCTCCTCCAGAAGCTTCGGCTATCACCACCAAAGACTTGCTTAAGCAAATGTAAAACTCTCGATATCTCTACCAGAGGCTTTGGCTATCACCACCAAAGACTTGTTCACTTTTAAAACTGAAAAACTCTGAATATCTCCATCAAAGGCTTCGGTTATCACCACCAAAGACTTGTTAAAACTGTAAAAACTCTAGAAACTTGTGCCTAGAGGTCTTAAGAATGGTGCCCGAAGGGTCTTAAAAATGGTACCCGGAGGCCTTACCCATGATGAAAATACCTTGACGACGGTCTTAAGGCTCGACTTATTTGATAAACAGAATGAATTTGATTTAAAACAAAAGGAAATACCTCGACGGTGGTCTCAAGGCTTGACTCATTTGATAAAACAGAATGAATTCGATTTAAAACAAAAGGAACTACCTCGACGGTGGTCTCAAGGCTCGACTCATTTGATAAAACAGAATGAATTCGATTTAAAACAAAAGGAAATACCTCGACGGTGGTCTCAATGCTCGACTCATTTGATAAAACAGAATGAATTCGATTTAAAACAAAAGGAAATACCTCAACGTTGGTCTCAAGGCTCGACTCATTTGATAAAACAGAATGAATTCGATTTGAAACAAAAGGAAATACCTCAACGGTGGTCTCAAGGCTCGACTCATTTGATAAAATAGAATGAATTCGATTTAAAACGAAAAGAAATACCTCGACGGTGGTCTCAAGGCTCGACTCATTTGATAAAACAGAATGAATTCGATTTGAAACAAAAGGAAATACCTCGACGTTGGTCTCAAAGGCTCGACTCATTTGATAAAACAGAATGAATTCGATTTGAAACAAAAGGAAATACCTCGACGGTGGTCTCAAGGCTCGACTCATTTGATAAAACATAATGAATTCGATTTAAAACAAAAAGGAAATATACTAAAAATGATCCTGCATTTGATTCATTTGAATAAATTTAATCTTGAAAATGAAAGGAACATACCTCGATGACGATCTCGGGGTTCGGCTCACTTGAGAAGCAGAACGAGTTCGATTTGGGGAAACCAATTTTTCTGATTCCTGCAATGTTGGCTAAATGCAATGATGAGAATGACATGCTTTGCAAATGCTCGTATGTTTCCTAAGGATGAATGCAATCAAATGATTCTGTCATGATTTCTAATCCATGGTTTCTTTGAGATTCACAAGTTATCCGACTTCATGACGGAGTCTTCAATTGTTCACTGATGCCCCACTTAAGGAATCCTTCATTCAAGATAACTTGTCAAACAGTCCCAGTTTTTGACTTTCGCTGAAATTCACAAATTTTCTGACTTCATGACGGAGTCTCCAACACCTTAACAAATTTTCCATCAAGATTAGTGATTTCCAAACTTTTTCTAAGATTTAAATCTATTCCTTAGTAATACTCTAAATCTCTTTATTTAAAGATTTTTATGCTTACTAATCATCATTTAATCTTATAACAAACAAGATACAATCTCAAAAATGTATGAAAGAAAATATGAAACAAGAAAAATGTCATGAAAAAGATAACAAGAATTTATTGCAAGAAATGTTTTTTAAAATAGTAAAAGTGAATATCAAGGATATAAGAAACAAATGTAAAGTTATGGGTTGTAGATGCCCCGGATGCGGAATATCTTGGACCTCCTTTTTTCAAACCATTTGAAATTTCTCTTGAACGAGCAATTTATTTGGGTAATCCCTCGGCTTCCATAGTTACGTCAAACTGAGTTATTTCTCTTTCCTCTAATTTTCAAATATTTTCTCCCCCTTTACACAGAGCATTAATTCAAACTTTGATCAGTACTTAAGTCGTCCTTTGCGGGTTTTCAACTCAAGTTTTCCTTCATTCGGTATTAAGTTGCCCTTTGTGGGTTTTCGACTTAAACCTCTCCTTTTACATTTTTTTTTTCATTTTCATTTTTCATTTTTCATTTTTCATTTTCTCTTTTTTTGTTTTCCCTTTTTTCTTGTATTCTACCATGCATATGAGAATTTTAAATGCTTCCAAGGTAAAAATGTCAATTCAAAAGTGAAAAAAATTCTGAGAACAACCTTTCAAATTAAATATCCATGCTTGAGCAAAATGGGCTTTTAAAGCACGTAATGTAGGCCAAGGCTCGGGTTTAGAAAGAAAGGATAAATAGGCCCAAAATGTGTTTAAAGGTGATTGGATCAAGGATCATTTCCTGAGGAGAGTTCATTCTTGAAACATTTATCACTTTTTTGGACTTTCTTTTATCTTTTCTCTTTTTCCTTTTTTCTTTTTTTTTTTTTTGCTGGCTTTCATTTGCCATTCTTTGATTTCACATTTTTCAATGGCTCTTTTTTTTTCTCGCATTTACCCTCCAGTGTAGAGGGTGAACCTTGATCAAGGTTTAAAGAAAGAAATAATTCCTAAGGCTCAAAGGGATGACTAAGGATAATTTCTTCTTAGTGAAAGGAATATGAAAGATGGCCATTCATCATATCAAGCATGAATATTCTCTTTGAAAAGCAATTCTCAGGTAAGATAGATATATAGAATTCCCATTTCTACACTTGGAATCATTCGAATTCCCATGTACATAGCATCACACTTTTTTTTCAAGCATAATACTTCTTCAGTTCATCAGCATTCATCGGGATGTTTAAAATCATCCCCGTCCATCGGAGTTAGAATCAATGCTCCTCCAGAAAAAGCTATTTTTACCACATAGGGTCCTTCCTAATTTGGAGCCCATTTTCCTCGTGGATCCTTCACTATAGGTAGAATTTTCCTCAGTACCAACTCCCCCTCTCGGAACTGTCAGGGACGAACCTTCTTGTTGTGAGCTCGAATCATCATTTTCTGATACAACTGCCCATGACAAATCGATTTCAATTTTTTCTCCTCGATGAGATTCAGCTATTCATAACGAGCTCTAACCCATTCTGCCTCTTCTAGGCCAACCTCCATCAAAACCCGAACGGAAGGGATCTCAACTTCAATAGGTAGCACCGCTTCCATCCCGTATACCAAGGAAAATGGCGTTGCCCCTATAGATGTGTGAACCGAGGTACGATATGCATGAAGAGCAAAAGGCAAGATCTCATGCCAATCCTTATACACATCAGTCATCTTCTCAACAATCTTCTTGATGTTCCTGTTAGCTGCTTCTACTGCTTTATTCATCTTCGGACGGTAAGGTGTCAAATTATGATGTGTGATCTTGAACTGAGTACACACTTCTCTCATCATCTTATTGTTCAAATTGAGAGCATTATCTGAAGTAATTCTTGCTGGCAATCCATAACGACATATGATTTCTTTCTCAACAAATTAGCATACCACCGACTTTGTTACATTCGCATAGGAAGCAACTTCTACCCACTTTGTGAAATAATCTATGGCCACCAAGATGAAACGATGTATAATTGAAGCTTTCGAGGTAATAAGCCCGATCATATCCATTCCCCAAATTGAAAATGGCTATTAGGAAGTCATGACATGCAATGGTGATGGCGGCACGTGGATCTTATTTGCATATATTTGGCATTTATGGCACTTCCGAGAATAACTGATACAATCTCCTTCCATTGTCAGACAATAATACCCTGCCCTCATAATCTGCTTAGCAAGCATGTGACCATTAGCATGAGTGCCATATATCCCTTCATGGACCTCCTCTATAATTCTCCGAGCTTTGGCAGATCCAGCATATCTCAATAAGACTTGGTCTTTCCCTTTCTTGTAGAGAATCTCACTGTCTAGAACAAAACCCATTGCTGGCCTTCCCAGAGTCCTTTTGTCAGTTCTTGTTGCTTGTTCTGGATACTGTTGACTCTTGATGTACTGTGATAGAAACTCAATTAAGAGTTGTAAACCCAAGTGCAGGTTATTTTCAAGTAATAAATTCTCGGGTGTCCGAGGTCGAACCACAGGGAAGCGTACTAGTAAGTATAAGTTTATAAATATATAAGACAAAGAAAGTAAACAAGATATTAGGGAATCAACAACAAAATAAGATAAACAAGATATTAGAGAACAAAATAAACAAAATAACATAAAAACAATTAAACAAGATAAAAAAAAAACAATAAGAAAGGATGTTGAGGTTAGAGAATCCACTTTTGGTGTTATGCTAAGATTAATCTTGTTTTATTACACAATTGAAATCCACACATAAGGGAGGTTCCAATCGGAAGGTTTAGCAATTCAGTCCAACGTCCATAGCATATGATATTATGTTCATTTGGTGTCCTCAAAACTCATAAAAAGAGTCCAAGCATTCCTTATGCCAAGGTATATGTCTACAACAAATCAAGGTTATGAAACCAAGCATTTACTGTGCCATTTTCATTGTCAATAATGAATCAAGATCTCTACTTTGCAAGTATGATTTTAAACCAAAAGAAAATATTATCTATACTAGTGTTTATAAATGATGATTCATTTTAGCTCATGTTTAAGAGACTAACCTTAGCATTTACCAAGAGCTTCACCTCATCACCTCAACAATATGATTAGCAACACATACTAAAAATGAAAAGAAATGTAAGAAGCATAAGTAAATAAAGAAAAAGAAAACTAGAGAAAGGAAAAAAAGAAGAAAACTTAGAGAATTTTTTTACAATGGCTAATATCCTACCAATGTATAATGTCTCCCAATACTCATCCAAGGCCCTCTATTTATACACATTTTGGAGGGCTAAATGACAAGAGACAAGCTTTACAAATTTCAAAGGTAGGTATAATAGGTGGGTGCATTTTTCTAACAATTTTCGTCATATTGTATGACAATTCTGATCAGCCAGCTTGATGGTCGATTTTGTCAATGTTGGAGGCTCGATCTGATAAAATGGTCTTCTAGAAAAATATACCCCTATCCGTTACGGATCCATAGCCGTTGGAATCAGATCATTTGCGCACGTGGATCGGAAGATATGGTCAAAATACCAAAACGGTGCAGAACAGACGTCATTGCACATCAGCCAACTTGATGGTCGATTTCGCTAGGGAAAACGACTCCGTTTCAAGAAGTGTAAAACATGAAAAAGATAGATATGCCTCTTAGCTTTGCAGGGATACAAAGTTCAGCCTTATTGCTTCAGTGAAACTCGAGATATAGCTGATATGGAAAAAGGTGTCGGAACTGGAACTGAACTGGATTTGCCCTTAATTCTAGTAATCTGAAATCACTCAAAGAAACTTGTGAAAAACACCAAATTACATAAAAATATAAAAGATCATAAACACAATTAGACTAAACAATAATAACTCGTATTTGACACAAAACAATAATAAAACATAACTAAAAACTATATAATTATACGAGTTATCACACCCCCATACTTAGATTGTTGCTAGTCCCTAGCAACGACTCAATAAAATAAGAAAATCTAATCTAATCCATTTTCGTAGGAAATCACGGTGGCACTTAGCATGTGACACAAGCCTTTAAACCCCTAGGTGTCCCTAGTGGACGAGTTTAGTCTCGTGAGGGTTTACTAGGACGATACCCACAAACATTGAAGACATAAGAAAAACTAAAAATAATAATTATAACTAATCCTTCCAATATAAATTAGAGATAATCATTGGACAAGTCTTAAAAACTAATCAATAGCTTAAAGAAATTCACAAAAAAATCTTGCTTGAATGTAAATAGTTTGAGTTAAGCCAATATTAACATAACATATTTCAATCAAAATAGTGCATATTCAAACTTAATCTCAACTTCTCACATGGGATACTCTCTTGATTTTCACTCTTTAAAGTAGTGGTAAAGTGTTTACACTCAATCAATCTCATGAAAACACTTCTACCATATGCTTGCTTGTCCACCTATTCTCCACTATTTAGATCATACAACTTCATAAATCAAGAGGTCTTTATTCAAGGTTGTAATGGGGCCAAAGGGTTATAATGTGGTTAAAGAACAAAAGGATAAAGATATCACAAAGGTTCCAAAGAGTTCATAGAGTTTAGAGACATAATAAGATCATACGAATAAAACTTCTCAAAACTCTTATAAAGCACATAATAACATAGGCTAAATATTCATGTTGAGCCTTTGCTTCATTCTAACCAACTTTGTAACATCTTTTTCTTTACTTTAACTAGAAGTTCAAGAGAAGATTTTTTTTTTTTTTTTTAATATGGGAATGTATTTGACAATGATCCCTTTCTTTTTCTCTTGACTTTTGCCTCTCTCCTCCCCCACACTTATCTTTCGTTCTAACCCAAATTTTCAACTAAAAATATCCCTTGTTTTTTTGCAATATGTCTCAAAATATATAATCCTTCTTTAGAACAAGGGTAAGGATATAAGTATATTTAGGCTAGGTGTAAGTTGTGGTTACCAATAAAACAGCATATTTAATGTAGGCTCAAATTGGCTCACTAGTGGGGATGTTCTCGTAGAACATTAATAATGGATGGCTGTTTGGCTCTAGTTATAATCCTAATGCCTCTATCATATTCATGTTGTCACATGTATCAATATAGTCTCAAACGGTTTAAAGCAAGTTCTAGAGAATCATGTAATCATAAGAGCACTCAAGAAAGAAATTAGATTGATTTGTATAATGCATCAATCATTATAGGCTCAAAAACTCACAAAGATGATTATACAAGTCAGATTAAGTCTAAACATGCTTCTTTCTCAATCAACATATCATATTAACATTGGCTCATAAAAAGGTTGACATCAAGCTCAATTCTCATGAAAATCTTCTCACTAATAAATCTGTTTTAGACTTATGCAATTCATATCTCATCATTGTATTGAAAGTAACTAAAAAAAAACACACTAAGTCTAAACATGCTTTTTTTTTTTTTTTTTTTTGAAAGAAGAAGATTAAATCAAACTGACAAGGTATGTCTCAAGTCTCCCTTACTCAGACCTTGTTCAGAATGAATACTTCTAAATGTCTTAAAACACAACAATTTTTTTTTTTTTTTTTTTTAGCAAAATATGTCCCTTACCCCCTACTAAAATATGACATTGTCCCCAATGTCAAATTTTAAAGGTAGAATTTAGGAGATATTACCTGCAGAGGTTGCTAACCACTTATTATAACTGAGACACAACAAACAAAATGTTAGACAATGTCACAAAGACAAAGTGCAATCCACTCCTTGCTCGTCCATATCTCTTTTTCTTTTTCCGAGCGTTTGCGAAACAACCGTAGCAGATAAACACTCATAAGCTTGTAGCTTTTTGAGTAAATCTTCAATGGTTGTAGCAGAAATTATGGTTCTCCTTGCCTCTGAAAACATGAATCCGTTATCCACAGCATTATCTAAATATGAAAGTAAATTACTAAAATAACCATTAATATTAAGCAAACCAATGGGTTTCTTATTTGTGACCAAAGATGACCAAGAAGCCACGCAAGCTATTTCTTCCAATGTACCCAGACCTCCTGGTAAAGCAATGAATGCATCGGCAGAATGGTACATGATTGTTATCCGTTCAGGGATACTCCAGACTTGTATTTCCTTACCCACGGTAGGTCCACAAAAATCTGTGAATAGTTTTGGCACGATTCCTAGAACTGGACTTCCTCCGGCGTGTGCTGCTGTAGCGACTGCTCCCATTAAACCCGTACTACCGCCTCCATAAATCAAGTGGATCTTTTGTTGGGCAAGTATTACTCCAACTCTTATGGCTTCATCAGCGAATATGTTATTTTTCCCTGGATAAGCACCTCCAAAGACACAAATTTTTTTAATGCGCTGGGACGAAGTGCTTTCCATTTTTTTTTCTTTTTCGAGTGCCTGAAAGAGAATGAGTACATGGTGTAATATATAGAGGACTGAGTAGTGAATCAGACAAGAGTAATAATGTCGCCGAAAGTGTATTTGACCTGTCAGAAGAAAATGTTAACCTAACAAAAGATTTTTGCGTGATTTCAGGAAGAAAATCAAAAAGAGAAGAAAAATCAACCGTAAAAGTCAAAAGTAATAATGTCGCCAAAAGTGTATTTGGCATCTTCCTCTGGTTTTACGTCCAGAAACGGCTTAAACGCCTTCTATGAGTCGAGGATATGCTTCCCATCCAGTTTTCTTACAAGCTGGCAAACAGGGTCTTTTATCATCAGATTCCCAAGATGTTGCCATTCCCTTTGGAATTGCGGCCATAAATCAAGAATTTCTCTTTGTACGTCTCCACTAGGATGCGTCTCAAGAGAAAGTTGGATATTACCCAAATTCTCCTTACTCAGTCCATCCTTAATGAATTCAATTTTATCATCTCGATTAGAGGACGGAATCCCAATAGAACGACATTTACCGTTACACGTCCATCGTGCACACTTGTGGCAATTTGAACTCATGCGCTTTGCTCGTCGCTTCTTTGCATAAGTGCTTCTACCTGTACCTGGTAAATGCAAAACAGGAAGATATTCATCTTCACGTACCTTGGCTTCAATTATCCAACGTATGTCTTCAGGAATCCTTTTGTTCATAAGCATTCTTAATCTTTCTAATCGAACTTGGTAAAGCTTCAGTAAAATATTCCGAGGAAAAGGAGGAAATCGTTTCTGCAATCTTTTGAGAATATCATCCATCCTGAAAAAAAATGAAATAAAATAAAATGAAAGAGAAATTTATATACAATATCAGTTTTGTGGGTAGCTGATGGAACCGACTTAAATAATCACGGAGTACCGTTATCCGCCATTTAACCGGGGTTAAAAAAAAAATTATATTTACATCTAGTTATTTTCAAAACAAGGATCAGAAAGAAAAACAACCTCTTCTTGAGTAACATGATTTTCCAAAAAGAGTTTGAGTCTTTGTCCATTTACCTTGAATACGTTACCATTTTGAGGATTCTCAATGTCAACTGCTCCATAATGATACACATGCTTAACCACAAATGGGCCAGTCCATCTTGATCTCAACTTACCAGGAAATATGTGAAGTCTAGAATTATAAAGTAGAACTTTTTGCCCAACATCAAATGTTTTTCTTGAAATTAACTTGTCATGAAAGGCTTTAGTTCTTTCTTTATGAATTTTAGAATTCTCATATGCATCATTTCTGAGTTCCTCAAACTTTTGTTTCCAACAATGCTTAACCTGAAAAGAATTTAACAAAGAATCAGTGTGTGAAATTTCTGAAGCATTATCAAACTCATATTCAATTAAATAAGCTTCTAAAGGATCATGGAATGTGGTAGTGGTGAGATGTTCATGAACAAGTTCTTCAATGAAATCCACTTCATGTACTTCTGAATTATCACCAGGTTGCTTGCAAGTGTTGAACACATTTAATTCTAAAGTCATATTTCCAAAAGAAATGTTCAACATACCATTCCTGCAATTTATCAGAGCATTAGAAGTTGCAAGAAATGGACGGCCTAATATAACAGGAATTTGAACATTTGGATTTGAAACAGGATGTGTGTCCAAAACAATAAAATCAACAGGGAAGTAAAAATTATCAATTTGAACCAAAACATCTTCAACTATCCCTCGAGGAATTTTTACAGAACGATCAGCTAGTTGAAGTGTAACAGGTGTTTCCTTGAGTTCACCTAAACCTAACTGTTGATCAACAGAAAAAGGCAAAAGATTAACACTAGCACCAAGATCAAGCAATGCACGTTCTATTCTAGTGTTTCCAATGATGCATGAGATTGTTGGACATCCAGGATCTTTGAATTTTGGTGGAGTAAGGTGCTGAATGATTGAGTTCACACTTTCCGTCAGAAATGCTTTCTTTTGTACATTATGTTTCCTTTTAAATGTGCACATGTCCTTCAAAAATTTAGCATAAGATGGAACTTGTTTGATTGCATCCAATAAAGGAATGTTAATCTTAACTTGTTTGAAAAGTTCATAAATTTCTGCATTTTGATTCAAATTCTTTATTGTTTGCAACCTTTGAGGAAAAGGAGCAGGATGCATACCTTTTTCTTTGTCCAAAGTTTCAAGAAGTTCAGACTTACCATCATCCTTACCAATACTTTTCGGAGGGGAAGGAGGATCTTGGTCTTTTGATGGAATCTTTTTGTCAATTGCCTTTCCACTTCGAAGAGTTGTGATAGAACTGACATTTTCCTGTTGAGTTTCATTGGAGCAAGAAACAAGACATTGAGTAGAAGGGTTAGGCTGAGGTTGAGCAGGAAACTTACCTTTTTCTTGAGTGCGTAATGAAGCTGTCAATGTGGACAAGGTGTTTTTGATCTCATTGATGTCCTGTGAAGTCCGGCTATTCACATTTGCTTGTGTTTGCATGAATGCTTGCAATGTCTCTTCCAAGGTTTGTACACGTGAAGGTTGATAGGAAAAAGTGTTGCCCGGCTTTTGAGATTGTGGTACCTGAACATGATTATTATTCCGCCAACTGAAGTTGGGATGATTTCTCCATTCAGGGTTATACGTTTCAGAGTAAGGAGAAGGAAAAGGCTTTTTAAATGTGTTTATGGAATTTACTTGATCATGCAACGCTTCTTTAAGAATGGGAATGTTTGGACATTCAGAAGTGGGGTGTCCCATGATTTCACAAATTCCACAACTTTCTTCATTTTTAACCGTTTTGACTTCTTTTACTTCTCTAAGTTCCATGGCTTCAATCTTTCTAGCCAAATTAGCTACTTTAGCTTTTATCTCATTTTCTTGACTAAAATGATATTTACCTCTGTTAGAAACAGGATTAGATCTATTGGAACTTTCAGAGGAATTATCTGTGTGCCAGGCTTGAGAGTTATCTGCCAAATGGTCTAGGTAGTCAAAGGCTTCTTCAGGTTCTTTTTCTAGAAACTCACCGTTACACATTGTTTCAACAAATTGTTTAGTTTCGGGAGTTAAACTTTCATAAAAGAAACTAATAAGACGCCATTTTTCAAAACCATGATGTGGACAAGAACTTAACAAATCTTTAAAACGCTCCCAGCACTGAAAAAATGCTTCATTTTGATTTTGATTGAAATTTTGAATCTGTCTTTTCAAAGCAGTAGTTTTATGTGCTGGGAAAAATTTCTTTAGAAACTCAGTTTGTAATTCTTGCCATGTGCCAATTGACCTTGGTTTTAAATTATGAAGCCAAATTTTTGCTTTATCTTTTAAAGAAAAAGGAAATAATTTTAGCTTGACAATTTCATTTGTACATTGTTGGTCATTAAAGGTGACACATACATCTTCGAAGTCTTTTAGAAACGAGTAAGCACTTTCCGATTCCAACCCATAGAAATTTGGAAGCAAAGCTATCATACCTGGTTTAAAACGAAAGTTGTTTGCATTGAGAGGAAAAATAAAACAAGAGGGTGATGAGCTTCGAGTTGGTTGCAAGTAGTCACGCATGGTGCGTACTTGTCTGTTCTCATCTTCAGCATGAACACTTTCATTGTCAGCCATGGTAGGAGTTGTATTAGAAAGATTACCTGAAAAAGTTTCACAATAAAATCTAACTAAACGACGAGATCTAAAATCACGTCGCCAAACAAGCATAAAACAAAGTTAATATACAGATTAGGCGGTATAACCAGCCAAACAAAATAAATATACTAAATTAGGCGGTATAACCAGCCAATAAAAATAAATATATACTAAATTAGGCGGTATAACCAGCCAATAAAAATAAATATATACAAAATTAGGCGGTATAACCAGCCAATAAAAATAAATATACTTATAAACTTATATACTTAGTATTGCTTCCCCGGCAACGGCGCCAAAAACTTGATAGAAACTCAATTAAGAGTTGTAAACCCAAGTGCAGGTTATTTTCAAGTAATAAATTCTCGGGTGTCCGAGGTCGAACCACAGGGAAGCGTACTAGTAAGTATAAGTTTATAAATATATAAGACAAAGAAAGTAAACAAGATATTAGGGAATCAACAACAAAATAAGATAAACAAGATATTAGAGAACAAAATAAACAAAATAACATAAAAACAATTAAACAAGATAAAAAAAAAACAATAAGAAAGGATGTTGAGGTTAGAGAATCCACTTTTGGTGTTATGCTAAGATTAATCTTGTTTTATTACACAATTGAAATCCACACATAAGGGAGGTTCCAATCGGAAGGTTTAGCAATTCAGTCCAACGTCCATAGCATATGATATTATGTTCATTTGGTGTCCTCAAAACTCATAAAAAGAGTCCAAGCATTCCTTATGCCAAGGTATATGTCTACAACAAATCAAGGTTATGAAACCAAGCATTTACTGTGCCATTTTCATTGTCAATAATGAATCAAGATCTCTACTTTGCAAGTATGATTTTAAACCAAAAGAAAATATTATCTATACTAGTGTTTATAAATGATGATTCATTTTAGCTCATGTTTAAGAGACTAACCTTAGCATTTACCAAGAGCTTCACCTCATCACCTCAACAATATGATTAGCAACACATACTAAAAATGAAAAGAAATGTAAGAAGCATAAGTAAATAAAGAAAAAGAAAACTAGAGAAAGGAAAAAAAGAAGAAAACTTAGAGAATTTTTTTACAATGGCTAATATCCTACCAATGTATAATGTCTCCCAATACTCATCCAAGGCCCTCTATTTATACACATTTTGGAGGGCTAAATGACAAGAGACAAGCTTTATAAATTTCAAAGGTAGGTATAATAGGTGGGTGCATTTTTCTAACAATTTTCGTCATATTGTATGACAATTCTGATCAGCCAGCTTGATGGTCGATTTTGTCAATGTTGGAGGCTCGATCTGATAAAATGGTCTTCTAGAAAAATATACCCCTATCAGTTACGGATCCATAGCCGTTGGAATCAGATCATTTGCGCACGTGGATCGGAAGATATGGTCAAAATACCAAAACGGTGCAGAACAGACGTCATTGCACATCAGCCAACTTGATGGTCGATTTCGCTAGGGAAAACGACTCCGTTTCAAGAAGTGTAAAACATGAAAAAGATAGATATGCCTCTTAGCTTTGCAGGGATACAAAGTTCAGCCTTATTGCTTCAGTGAAACTCGAGATATAGCTGATATGGAAAAAGGTGTCGGAACTGGAACTGAACTGGATTTGCCCTTAATTCTAGTAATCTGAAATCACTCAAAGAAACTTGTGAAAAACACCAAATTACATAAAAATATAAAAGATCATAAACACAATTAGACTAAACAATAATAACTCGTATTTGACACAAAACAATAATAAAACATAACTAAAAACTATATAATTATACGAGTTATCATACTGCAAGATGTCTTTATACCAAGGGAGACCATCTGCTTCTTCTTCAATACTCAAGCAGTAGGCAGGACACTCATATATACTCATCTTTATTGGCACAACTCCAGCCCCTTCATTCACTTTAAACATTGATGACAAAGTAGCCAGAGCATCCGCCATTCGGTTTTCTTCTCGAGGGAAGTAATTGAAATTCACTTTTTCAAACTCCTCCAATAAACTCAGTATGAGTTCTCGGTATCGGATTAGCTTTGTATCTCGAGTTTCCCGTTCTCTCCATAATTGATATATCACTAGGGCTGAATCTCCAAAATTTTCCAATATTTTGATTTTTCTTTCCACTGCAGTGTAGACACCTAATTTTGTCCAGACCACTAAACAGGTATGTTTTCTTCCTAAATTGATGTTTCCGAGTGTAAAAAGACTGCTGTCATCCTGCAGGTGGTACTCCGAGACTTAGTTTAAGAGGGCGAGCATAAAAAGTCAAACTTGAAAAAAGTCAACCTCGAAAAAAGTCAACCCTGAAAAAGTCAACCCCAGAAAGTCAACTACTGGAAAAGTCAACCCACTTTCAAAATCAAGATTTTAAGTTCAACTGAAAACTGGCAAAAGAATTTTGATAATCCGAGGTCTACATTGAAAGATATGGAGTTTGGAAGTTGGCATTTGGAGATTCAGTAGAAAATAAACCCTAATCCGAGAAATTTGGGGAAAAGTGCTTAAACGATCAAATTGGTCGAAATTGAAGGTTCCAAACGAAAGATAAGCACTAACTACGGGTAATGGAGAAGCCACTTGCAAGAAAAATCAAAAGAAAAGTCAATCCGGGAGAAAACCGAGAATTAGGGTTTTTTAGTGAATTTCGGTGCAATCGGGAAGAATCACAGAAATGGCCCGACTTGGTAAGACCAAAGGCCCCAATGGATGAAGAATGATTAAAAAGGATAGTCCAAGGCTCAGATTGAAGAAAATCTAAAAATCAAACTTGTTTTGAGCAAAACCGGGTTTCTGAGGCAAAAGGACAAAATCGGAAAATTTGGGAAAAATAGCAAATGGACTCCGAAAATTCTGAAAATTTGTCAATCTCATTCTTAAATAATTGAAAGATATTGGTAAAATAAAATCTTGATTCGGAGTTCGTTTGCAAAATGGCCAAAATCCGGTGCTTCTTATGTAGTAAACTCAAAAAGAGAAATCCCAAAAAAATAGCAAATGAGCTCCAACTCTTCTAAAATTTTACAAATCTCATTTTTAAATTATTTTTAAGAGATTGGCGAAAGAAAATCTTGATTCGGAGTTCGTTTGCAAAATGGCCAAATCCCGGGCTTATAATGCAGTAATTCAAAAAGAAAAATCCCAGAAAAATAGCAAATGAACTCCAAATCTTATGAAATTTTGCAAATCTCATTTTTAAATTATTTGGAAGAGATTGGCGAAAGAAAATCTTGATTCGGAGTTCGTTTGCAAAATGGCCAAATCCCGGGCCTCCTATGCAATAATTCAAAAAGATAAATCCCGGAAAAATAGCAAATGGACTCCAAAAATTCTGAAATTTTTCAAATCTCATTCTTAAATTATTTGGAAGATATTGGAGAAAGAAAAACTTGATTCGGAGTTCATTTGCAAAATGGCCAAATCCCGGGCCTCCTATGCAGTAATTCAAGCCGATAAATCCCGAAACAAATACCAAATGAGCTCCAAAAATTATGAAAACTTCTAGATCACACTTTTTAATTATTTTGAAGATATTGGTGAAGAAAAATCTTGATTTGGAGCTCGTTTAAAAAATGGTAAAGTGTAGGGGCATAAATGGGTATTTTTTGAAGAAAAAATCCAAATAAATAGCAAACGGACTCGGATAATTTTGAAAACTTCCAGAACTCAATATTTTATTATTTTGGAAGTATTAAAAAAAGAAAAATTGAATTTGGAGTCCGTTTGATATTTATTTACATTCTGGGGGGCAAAATGGTCATTTCACCCAAGCAACCGAAAAGGGCTACTTTGGGCCTTTCAAAAAATCAGAGTTGGGCTGGAAAAGAGAAGTGCTGGCCTGCCCAAGCCCAAAGGAAGGAGGAAGCTTCTGATTTTTCAATCAAATGGCTAAAAATCAAGAGTTAGTTAGAGATTCTCTTTGATCAAGCCATGGTGATTAAGCCACATAGGCCAAGAGAGATGTCAACATTATTCTTTAACAGCTGTAATTTGAGAGAGCTGATATGCTAATCTAAAGGTGGTAATTTCATGATTTTTTCACCTTGAATTATTAGCCATTTGATGGGAAATTGGTTACAAAAAAATGACAACACCTTGAGGCATTATTAGGGGGTTTTGGCCAGCACTTCTTGGAGGTCAGAATTTCATTTTTTTCATCTTCATTTTGCTGAGTTCTTAGAGTTTTTACTTAGTTTTTCTCTTCTTGGTTGAAAGCAAAAAAGAAGAGTTTAGAAAAGAAAGGAAAGTTTGAAGAGATAAAGCTTGTAATATAGCTTCTTGAGGTTGCTCTTAAGCACCAACTCTTGCACTTTCTTGATTTTCCATTCTTGTTTTTGCTATTTTTATTTCTATTTGGTGAGTTTCCATTTTCAATAAATGTTTTTTTTATTGTTCTTTTAAGTTCTTCCTTCATCTCTTTCTTAAGTATATTTTTTACATTTTATTTTTACAATAAACTCACCATGGCCAAATGGCCTACATTATTTATTTAAGTTGCTGTTTTGGTTTATTTTATCATATTGTTTATGTTATTTTCTTTGATTTTAATGTTTTAAATGTTATGTTACTTCATATTCTTGAGTTATATTTTAATTTGGTTGCTTTGTTTGTTGCCATTTATGTTTTAAATATCATGTTTTTGCATTTTTAATTTTCTGTTTTCAAGATGTTTAAATTTGAGCATGTTTTAGATTTAGTATATCAAGTGTTTGTGAAAATGCTTTTGTGGTCTTTGCATGATTTGAGTTTTATATCTTAGTTGAGCATGTTTTAGATTTAGTATATTAAGTGTTTGTGAAAATGCTTGTGTGGTTTTTGCATGATTTAAGTGTTATATTTTAGTTGAGCATGTTAGTATACCAAGTGTTTGAGAAAATGCCATGCTTGTTGGAGCTTGAGGCCATTTGGGCTACTCCATGTGTTTTGCATTGTGTGATTGCATTTTTGTCATGTTAGTTGGTAGGTTTTTGCATTTGCATGACATTTGATTTAGTTTTGCATGCTAGTATGCCAAATGTTTGTGAAAATGCCATGCTTGCTAGTTACATTATGCTATTCGGCCATCCTAGGAATTTTTGCATTTTATGTGCATTCTTGCCATGTTTGTTGATAGGTTAGCATTTGCATGATATTGGGTTGAGTTTTTGGTTTAAGCATGCTTTGTGTTTGTGAAAATGCCATGCATATTTTAGTTATTAAGTTAGGTTTATTTTCCATGCATGTTCATGCATTCTAGGTCTAGGTTACATTAAATGCCATGCAAGTTCAATTAGGTCTAGGTCACTTTGTGAATGCCATGCATTTTTTTCATGACATTTAGGTTTAAATCCATGCATTTCATGCACTATGTTTGCTGTAATTTTTCATGCATTTCATGTTCATGCCACTTCAATAATGACTTGAGCCAATTAATGGTTCAAAGTCATGCTCTCTTGAGCACACCTGTGTAAAATTAAGTTTGTCAAGTTGATTATTCTACCTTTGTGATTTTTTTTACTTAGTCAATTTTTATCTAACTTTCAAAAAGTCATAGATACTGTTTGTAAGTCATTTTAGGAGTTTCAAATATTTTTACTTTGATTTTAAATGATTTTATCAAAGGCAAAAAAAATGTGTTTTGGCAAAGCAGTTTTTTTTTTCACCCAGTTTTCGTACCTTTCCGATTTTTCTGGGCATTCGTCTTTAATAAGAAAATTAATCCGATTTTTTTCCATGTATTTTTACATGTCCTGAGTCTCTAGTATTTTTTTCAGAATTTTTTGAATTTTTAAAAATAGGGTAAAATATCATGGCTTAAAACTGGACAGTGGAGTCAGAATTGAATTTAAAGAAAAATCATTTTTCTGTTTTGGTTAAGTTACTTAGAGTGGGCTGATTAGGAGGGTTAGCTACTGACTTAGGGTAGTTTCTAAGCCTTTTTAAACTCTAAAAATGGTTTTTCAAGTCTCAGGTTATGGGTAGTCAAGTCCGGATTTTTTAAACTTAGGAAATTAGAGCCATTTAAAAAAGATTTAGCCCAGTTTTTATTGTTAATTCAAGCTTTTCAAATTGTTTTCAAACAATCACAAAGTATTTTGGTTTTAGAATATTTAATTTGGCATATTTTCCTAAGGTAGCCGGATATCTTTTTAGATATACGGATTTCCTTAATTAATGGAAAAAATACATTTCATGCATTGCATTTTCCATATTCATGCATTTTATATAATATGTGATTCTTTCTATGATAATTTCTATGATATTGTTATGATTTTGAGTTATGTTATATTGTTTATTATATGATTTGGAATATTTCATGATATCCTATGCTTTTTATTGAGTTATTTTTTTTGGTAATATTATTTAGTATATACTATGTTCATGCATTATTATTTTCATTTTTATTTTCATGCATATTATATGATAGCATTATTTCATATTTCATCTCATTTGTTTTATATGCCATATCATTCATGTTTTCCATGTCATTTAAATTATTTCATTTCATATAGAATATGTTATGTTACTTAGGTTATTTTATTTCATTTAGCAAATATCATGTTACTAAGGTTATTTCATTTCATATAGAATATGTTATGTTACTTAGGTTATTTTATTTCATTTAGAAAATATCATGTGCCTTAGGTTATTTCATTTCATATAGAATATGTTATGTTACTTAGGTTATTTTATTTCATTTAGAATATATCATATGACTTAGGATATTGCATCTCATATAGAATATACTATGTTACCTATGTCATTTCATTTTATTTATAATATGTCATATAACTTAGGACATTTCATTTCATTTAGAATATGCTAGGGCATTCAAATCATGTCATGTCCTTTAGGTTGCATTATATTATTTAGATTTTACTATGTCATGTTATTTATGTCATGCATATACATATTCATTTATTTTAAATATTTTCAAAAAAAGATAATAGTTTTCAATAAAATAAAGATATTCCCGAGTTAAAATAATTCATGAGTTCTCTGTCGGGTTTGCTGGGGAGGATATCATCAATTATTATTAATAACGGAATATCTTCTTTAAAAAGAGAATGATTCGGAAAATTTTCCAAAATTAATAAAAATTTCTATATTTTGCCACGTTTGTTGGGGAATATAGGAAAATTTTGAATTTATAAATTCCGGATCATTTTCAATTAAAAATGGAATTATTTTTTTGTTAAATTGGGAATTAACTTGAAATACTAAATTTAAAATCGATTTTTTACCGAGACTAGAGATAACACACGATTAATAAGGTACCGATTTATACAGGCGTTATAGGGGTGTTAATCCTTCCCCGCACGTAACCGACTCCCGAACCTGCTTCTTTGATTTCTCTGGTTTAAAACGCAGACTTGAAATTGGTTTTTAAAATGTTTTAATTAATTTTTAAAATATTTTATAAAATCGGTTTTAATAGGTGGCCGATCACACCTAGCTAAAAAAAGATTGGTGGCGACTCCATGTCTTTTTCAAGGTCGTTTTCAAAACCTTCATTTTTCTAGAGGAATTAAGTCGGCTTTTCCTCGGTTTTTTTTAATGTCACGCTTAACGAATAATAAAGTCTTGCGATGAGACTCGTTATTTTTTAGGTTGCGACAGCTTGGCGACTCCATTGGGGATTTTTTTTAGAGAGTCAGGCCTAGAATTAGTCGTGTGTTATCAAAGTCTCGATTTTGTTGGTTTAATTGGTATTTAATTTTAATTCCCACATTTTTTTTAATAAGGAGAATTTTGAAAATAATAAAATATTTTTAAATATGTTCATTCTCATGTGCATGCATTTTATTATTGTTCTCTAGTTATTTAAGGTTGTATATTATAATTGCTTATTGGTTAATGCGTTACACTATTCTTGAATGTTTTTATAAATTGCTAGGGCATTTAGAATAAGGTTTGTAGAATAGGTGGTGAAAGGTTTGTTGTTACTCCACACACACCACACGTGCATTTGCATATCATGAATCCTATACCCGGTTCTGTCCTTTTAGGTGGGAGCAAAGCAACTAAGCCTTCGTGATTAACAATCCGCATGGGCTAGTGAAACACTTCCGGAGTACTAAATTACCTAAGCCTTCGTGATTAACAATCCGCATGGGCTAGGGAAATAGACTCTAACGAATTGAACCCGCTTTTATCGGGGTGCCTTACTAGCCTTCACCGGCGACAGTGAGGAGCAATTCGGGGCCTTTAGATCCGATTCACCTTCATATAGTGAACCTAGGCGAAGCCATGCCGGATTTCCGTTAGATATACCGAAAATAGGAACACATGGAGGGACATTTCTAAACCTTTTGTTACCTATTTTACATTCTGAATAAGTTTTATAGATCGGGCAACGATGTACGTACATCGCTCGTAATAAATGTGATACTCCGCCTCGAAGGCATCATGATGCCTAAATAAGCAGATATTGTTGGGGCAAATATTCATTAATCATTTGAAAAATAAAAATCTTTTTCCAAGCATTTTTGCATTTTGCACATTTCATGCATGTGTGAATAGAGCATGTACATTTTGGTTGTATTATTGATCTCGTTTTTGCAATAAATGGATGGTGATAATAATTTCATTTGATGATTTCATAAAACCGGTAGTGTTGCATGAACATTTGGATATTGTACCATAGTAGGATCCACTACCCTGAATTTCTTTTGAAAATAATATGATTGGTTTTTCATAGAAAAAAGCATGTTTCAAAAAAATCATGAATTTGGAGGCAAATCTTGCATAATAAGATTTTTGAATAATCAAGATTTAAGTCCCACCAATTTCGTGTAATCATTGGTTAATTTATTTGTATCATTTTGACATCATGTCACAGTCCTAACATGCATGGTTATTCATTGTAGAATACATTTGTGATATACATGGTTATTCTTTTTACCTACCTTTGTATTAATTCATTTATTCTCCGCATGTATTCATTTTGACATCATAACATGCATGGTCATTCGTTATAGAATACATACATGGTCATTATTTGTATATACTTGTGCATCAATTTATTCATTTTTTTTAAATCCATCATGTTGGCATTAGATTGCATCCATAGCATACATAGTCATCATAATTTCCCTGTATATTTTCATGCATTAATCATCAGTATATTCATGCACAGAGGAATAGAGCATGTACATTCACAATTGTATTCTTAATCTTATGACATTTTCATTTGCATGAAAGGGGTTCAAGATATGAGGAAGGAATCGGAGGAACGATTGGGTGCTTTGGAACGCAACCAAGATGAATGTAGACATGAAATCCGAGAGGTGAAGGAACAGCTGGCCAAATTGCTGAAAATGGTAGAGGATATGGGTAAAAGTAAAGAGGAACTTTCTCAGGGCTTTGCATCGCCTTCGGATCAACCAAAACCATTAGGTCCAAAACATACAATCCTTGCTGGATCCTGCGCTTGTCATTGCCACAAAGGTTGCAATCCTGATGAAATTGGGGACAAAATCATGAAAATTATTAAACCTGAGAGCCCGATACCAAAGATAGAAACCTCGAATCCAGTACCATACCTGCAAACTGTTCTAGGTCCAAACCAGTATCCCCACCCTACTATGGTCCAATCGTCCATAGGGATGACCACTACGGGATTCCTGAATCCCATTCCATCACCACCAACTGCCAGTTCATACTATTTTCCTCATCAATCACCTTATCCAGTATATGGGATAAGAACCTCGAGCTGTGTACAACCTCCAAAGGCCCCGTGTCCAAATCCACACCCTTACCATGCTGTTCCGCCACATCTCCATGTAAACACTCCGGTTCGGACCTTAGTGCCACCACCAAGTGCCCTAACTCCTAGGCCATGTGTGACTAAGAAACGATCCCAGAATAAGACCCAAATGCATTTTGATCCCATTCCAATCAGCTACCAAGAGCTTCTCCCTATACTGATCCAAAATCACATGGTTGCCTGTGTCCCATTGAAACCCCTGTTACCACCATATCCAAGGTGGTATAATCTAAATGCAAGATGTGATTATCACTGTGGAATTGTTGGCCATAGCATCGAAGATTGTATAGCAGTCAAAAGGAAAGTGCAAGCTCTTATAGATGCCAAGTAGTTCGATCCAACGACATTGATTGATAGAGGACTCGGAAAGCGTTATTAGGATTGAGAGATTTACAGCATCAAGATGGAAAGACTTCGGTCTTATATGATGTAATAGGATTTCACTTTTTCAGTAGCCGGCTCTTATAGCCTTAGGATGCTAGGGAGAATAAAGTGCTTGTAAAAACAGTTTTAACTACTGCTTAGATTTTGTAAAACATGGTTTATACCATTGTGAACATTGATATAGGAATGAATTGACTATGCTTCAAATTTATGAGATGTTGATGATTAAGTTCCTCCGATTCTAAATTTCCTCCGTGATATCTTCGCCCTTTGCATTTTGCATCCGATCAATTATTTGTCAGGTTGCTTTCATGCATTCATAATCAGCATGATTTTTCTGTATATACCTATGCATTAATTTGCTTATTCTTTACATGCATCATGTTGACTTTGGGTTGCATTCATAACAAACATAGTCAGCATGATTTTTCTGCATATATCCATGCATTAATTTTCTTATTACATACATCATGATTAGCATTAGGTTGCATTCATGACACACATGGTTAGCATGATTTTCTTTGTATATACTCTGTATCAATCATTCATTGTTTGCATGTATCTTAATTGACACCGTGTTGCATTCATAAGATATATGATCATTCATTAGAAAATATGCTAAAATGCACATGATCAGTCATTGCATATATCCATGTGTTGATTTGTTTATTCTTTGCTTGCAACATGTTGGCATTGTGATTGCATTTATTACATATATGGTCAACATGTTTCCATTGTACATGTCCATACAACATATTGTTTAGGCTTCACATGTATCAAATTGCATTCATAGCTCATTCATCATGACATACATTTGGGGGAAATAAAATAGAAGTTGGCTTGGCTTTAGGAGTCTTTGAAAGAATTTTCATTTCAAATCAGAGGTATAAGAAGCACTGAGTACCCTTTTAATACAGGCTAGTGCTATGGAGGATGAACAAGTTTCTCGAATGGAAAAAATGGAAAGGGAACAGAAAGAATTGCGAGAACAGCTGGCAGAGTCTCAAGCGGAATCTAAGGATCAAATGACTAAATTGATGGAGCTGATGTCTGTCGTAATCAAGGGAAAAGGATACACCGAAAACTTTGTCGCCGGAGAAGGGTTAGAGGCACAAAAGGGTCAGAATGAGGTCGTAATGATTGATGCCCATAACACAGTCAATGTCCTAAACACAGATGATCCAGCTGAACAGGAAAAGTTGAAAAGGGTTGCAGTAAATGAGGTTGTGTTAGCAGATTCCCAAGGGAAATATCAGTTGCTAGATGAAAGGCTCCGGGCAGTAGAAAATACAGACGTATTCAGGAATGTGGAGGCGAAAGAACGATGCTTGGTCCTTGATTTAGTCATTCCTCCTAAGTTCAAGATCCCTGACTTTGTGAAATATGACGGGACGACCAATCCGTCAGCCCACATCACTATGTTCTGCCGGAAGATGACAAGTCATATAGATAATGATAAGCTTTTGATTCACTGTTTTCAGGATAGCCTCAGTGGGTCCTCAATTAGGTGGTATAGTCAGCTGAGCAGGTATCAGATTCGCTCTTGGAATGATTTGGCTAGGGCTTTTCTAAACCAGTACAAGCATATGACCGACAGGACACCTGATCGTCTCACTTTGCAAAATATGGAGAAAAGAGCTACTGAGAGCTTCAAAGAATATGCACAACAGTGGATGAGCCTGGCCGCCCAAGTACAACCGCCCTTGACACAAAAGGAAATCACTATCCATTTTATGAATACACTACAGGCCCCGTACTATGACAGACTCGTCGGCAATGCCTCGAAGAATTTTGCGGACATAGTAATTTCAGGGGAGATGATTGAGAATGCTATCAAAAATGGGAAAATTGAAAAAGAAGGAACATCCAATGCTGAGAGAAATAAGGCACCTAGAAAGAAAGAGGAAGATGTCCAAACTATGGGAGATTTCGTCCCATATTCCCAATTTCCCTCATACCAATCATGTCACCCTACTGGGGTATCTCCAAGCCTTTATCCTTACCTACCTACCCAAACACCTAATCCTATACCAGCCCTTGCAACAAGGCTTACTTCTAGAAAATGACCGCGGCAAAATCAAGAAAGAATTACAATCCCCATCCCTAACCTACTGCCATTACTAATAAAGAATCAATACCTTACCCCGGTACCTTTAAAAATAGCTCTGAATCCATCAGCGAGGAGTTATGACACTGACAGCAAGTGTGATTATCACCTAGGGGTAGTTGGGCATTCAACTGAAAAATGCAGACAACTGAAGGAAAGGATTGAAAGTCTTATCCATGATGGTATTTTGACACCGGAGCTTATCAATCAATGGAAGGCCGTTTAGCCCTAAATCAGTTTCTTTCAGGGTTTTAGGGGGAGAATTACTACCTTTGAAAGATGTCAATAGGAGCATTTTGACGCATGTAGTTTTATACACTTTGATGATGAAAGCACTTGTCTCATGTTAACATCTACATGAATTAAATGAATTTTGAATTTTAAATGCTTTGTGTTTGTTGTTTTTTCGCAATAACGTGAATTTGCAAAAACAGGCATTAAGGAAGTTTTAATAATGGATAGTCTTAAGAAGATTGATGATCAGTGTTAGAAATGACCCAACACCATCTCCCTCTTTTTTGGGCTTCTCTATACCTAAACCTTGAATCAAGAACACTTGAAAGACCTAATGCTTCAAGGAAAAATGAATTTGAAAAAAAGAGAGAAGCATTGTCATTGCAGAATAAGCAAGGATGTAAATCCTAGTCTAGGCTATGAACAAAGGAATGAACTTTTTGAAATTTTTCGAATTCCTTGAAATTCAAACAAATGAGACATTCTTTCAAGAATCTAGATTTTGGTAATTTGATTTGTGTTAAGGTTGTGCCAAAACCATTCATGTCATTTTCAACAAACCACAAAACACTAATTGCCCAAACATCACTTCATGATTGACACCTTGGGGCACAATGATTAAACTAGATTATCCCTTGTCCCAGAGAAAACCCGTTTTTGGGTCATATTTTCATTGTCTCTTCAAAGAACTCAGATTTGAAATTCAGCCTTTTCAGTACAGACCTAGACTTGCTATGTTCCTCGTTGATACAAATTCTCATGGTTAATCAAATTGGGGCATCATATGTGGAAATGATGGATATATGGTGAATAAGGATGGACTAACGCATGAATCATCGGGGCATGCGATGAAAATGAAAAATGAAAAAATTTGTGATATCATGCATATGAGAATTCGGATGATTCCAAAGTGCAAAATGAAATTCTGAATACCTATTTCCCCTGGGGATTGCTTTTCAATGTGAATATTTGTGCTTGAGATGAGAAATGTCCATCTTTCATATCCCTTTCGCATAAAAAAGAAATTATCCATAGTCACCCCTTTTGAGCCAAAAGAATTCTTTCTTCTTTGAACCCTGACCAAGGATTACCCTCTACACTGGGGGGCAAATATGAGGAAAGATCTTTTTAAAGATCATTGAGAAATGAGTCCTATCTCAAAATAGACACAAAGCAAATAGAGCTCCGAATAAATATGGGCTCACTCTGTCAAAGAGAAAAAAAGGAAAAGAAGGTGAAATGAAAGCCAAGAAAAACTAAAAAGAAAAAATGTGTGTGAAAGACATGGCAAATTTGAAAGCCAAAAGCAATGAAGAAAAAGAGCAAAGTCAAAAGGAAAGAAATCTCCAAGAAGGGACAAATGCTTCAAAGAGAATCCTCCTCAAAGAAAGGATCCTTGATCTGATTACCCTCAAACACATATTTTGGGTCTATTTATCCTTTCTTTCTGAACCCTGAGCCATGGCCTACATTACGTGCTTTAAAAGTCCATTTTGTTCAAGCATGAATATTTAACTTGAAAGGTTCTTCCTCAGATTTTATCCCATCTCATCGAATTATCATTTCACTAAGGAAGAATTTAGAATTCTCAAGTGTATGGTAGAACGAAAAAAAAAAAAGAGAAAGAAAAATTGGAAAGAATGGGGCTCTAGGGCGAAAACCCGAAAACGGGCGGTCTAGAGTAAAATGAAAATTTTTGATGCCATCTATGAAAGTGCCGATACCATAAAAAGAGAAGGTCATCTTAAAAAAGTGGTCACCGAGGAATATCTAGGAATGCCTGAAACCCCCCAAATTGCCAACTCTCATTCAGAGGATTGTCTTCAAAAAACTGAAATTTTTTTCTCCAAGATTAAACTTTCCGGTTTAAACATCCCGTCCAATCTTGACGCTTGTCAAAACGCCTTGATATGGAAACTAAAATAATGTTGAATTTGTTTGGTTCTCAATGAATTCATGATTTATAAAACCTGTTCCATTTGTGAGCCTAGAAGGGATATACATTTTTGTCATGAAGTTTTCCTGGAAAAGACAGAATCTTGTTATACCAAGCCTTGCCAATCCCAGTTAAAAGACCCAGATTGACACTTAGAGAAATTTCTAACAATGATCATTAGTCTTCAAAAGATTTGTACATTACACATTGTGGGGTTAATATTTTTTTTTTGTTCAGGAGTTTTCAAAATAAGAAAACAAATAAAGATATTTTTTGAAATACCCATTTTGATGTTGACATGAGACAAGGATTTTTTCTAACCCAAAGGTATAGAACTGCCAGGATAGGTCCTGACTTCCAGATATGAGAAGAAGAAATCGAACCCAGTTCAGATCTCTATTGATGAAAGTTTGAAAACTGTTGGGGCAAAGAGAATAGCCAAAATGAATTGAAGATATACTCTAATTTGAAGAGGAAAAATGAATTTGAAAGGCTAAGCCAAAGTCTAGAAAAACAACCGGGGGCATTTGCATCACTCATGAGCACTCATCTCTTTATCGAGCTTTTGCATCTGCACAGTGTCGGCAAGCATTTGCATCATTCATGGGTATTTGCATTGGCATTATTCCATAAGCATCTGCATTTTACATTTACATTCTTCATGGAATTCGCATTTGCGTCATCTCAAGCAATTGCATCATTTCTAGAATCATTACATTTTCATTATTGTGTGATAATCATGAACCATTTACATGAACACAATTAGTAAGGGCATCTGCATCAAGGAAATTTGCATCAATATAAGTTATTTGAATCTACATCAAGAAGCATTTGCATCAATCTAAGTTATTTACATTTGCATCAAAGACATTTGCACCAGTTTAAGTCATTTCGTATCTTATTCAGCATCTGCATCTGCATCAAAAAGCATTCGCATCTTCTCAAAATCTTTAGGTTAATTTTCAACAATTCTTCAAAGACCATTTTTAAGACCTCCGGGCATAATTTTTCAAATCACGAGTAAGACCTCCGGGCAACATTCTTAAGACCTCTGGGCATAACTTTTTTCAGGGGTAAGACCTCCGGGCACCATTTTTAAAGACCTCCGGGCACTATTTTAAAGACCTCCGGGCACTATTTTAAAGACCTCCAGGCACCATTTTAAAGACCTACGGGCACCAGTTTTTTAAGACCTTCGGGCACCATTTTAAAGACCTTCGGGCACTAGTTTTTTTAAGACCTCCGGGCACCATTTTAAAGACATCCGGGCACCATTTTTAAGACCTACGGGCATAATTTTTCAAATCATGAGTAAGACCTCCGGGCAACATTCTTAAGACCTCTGGGCATAACTTTTTTTTCAGGAGTAAGACCTCCGGGCACCATTTTAAAGACCTCCGGGCACCAGTTTTTTAAGACCTCTAGGTACCATTTTAAAGACCTTCGGGCACCTTTTTTTTAAGACCTCCGGGCACCATTTTAAAGACCTCCAGGCACCATTTTTAAGACCTCTGGGCATAATTTTTCAAATCACGAGTAAGACCTCTGGGCATAACTTTTTTTCAGGGGTAAGACCTCCGGGCACCATTTTAAAGACCTCTTGGCACCAATTTTTTAAGACCTCCGGGCACCATTTTAAAGACCTCCGGGCACCATTTTAAAGACCTCCGAGCACCAGTTTTTTAAGACCTCCGGGCACCATTTTAAAGACCTCCGGGCACCAGTTTTTTAAGACCTTCGGGCACCAATTTTAAAGACCTTCGGGCACCAGTTTTTTAAGACCTCCGGGCACCAATTTTAAAGACCTCCGGGCACCATTTTAAAGACCTTCGGGCACCAATTTTTTTAAGACCTCCGGGCACCCATTTTAAAGACCTTCGGGCACCAATTTTTAAGACCTCCGGGCACCATTTTAAAGACCTCCGGGCACAATTTTAAAGACCTCCAAGCACCATTTTAAAGACCTCCGGGCACCATTTTAAGACCTCCGGGCACCATTTTTAAAGACCTTCGGGCATAATTTTTTCTTTTGAAAATCGATTTCGTTTTCTTAAGACGGATCGAGCCTTGATTAGGCAAGGAATTCAATTTAAGGACAAATCTTCAATTTACAGCCTTTTTTCAACCAAAAAAAAAACAACAAGGAAAAAAGTAAAAAAGAAAAAAAAGGAAAAATGAAAAATGAAAAAATGATGAAAAAATAGAAAATGAAAAATGAAAAAAATGATAGAAGAATGAAAAAGAAAACCCCTTTCCCTTTCCTTCACATGTGATTTCACTGACCGTATAAAATTAGTGTCGGTTTATCTTTGCCCGATTCCTGATTCTCAGCAATAGCCAAAGAGAGGCAGCTGTAGACACCTAATTTTGTCCGGACCGCTAAACAGGTATGTTTTCTTCCTAAATTGATGTTTTCGAGTGTAAAAAGACTGCTTTCATCCTGCAGGTGGTACTCCGAGACTTAGTTTAAGAGGGCGAGCATAAAAAGTCAAACTTGAAAAAAGTCATCCCCGAAAAAGTCAACCCCAAAAAGTCAACTACTGAAAAAGTCAACCCACTTTCAAAATCAAGATTTGAAGTTCAATTGAAAAATGGCGAAAGAATTTTGATAATCCGAGGTCTACATTGAAAGATATGGAGTTTGGAAGTTGGCATTTGGAGATTCAGTAGAGAGGAAATCCTAATCCGAGAAATTTGGGGAAAAGTGCTTAAACGATCAAATTGGTCGAAATTGAAGGTTCCAAATGAAAGATAAGCACTGACTACGGGTAATGGACAAGCCACTTGCAAGAAAAATCGAAAGAAAAGTCAATCGGGGAGAAAACCGAGAATTAGGATTTTTTAGTGAATTTCAGTGAAATCGGGAAAAATCACAGAAATGGCCCGACTTGGTAAGACCAAAGCCCCCAATGGATGAAGAATGATTAAAAAGGATAGCTCAAGGCTCAAATTGAAGAAAATCTGAAAATCGGACTTGTTTTAAGCAAAACCGAGTTTCGGAGGCAAAAGGGCAAAATCGAAAAATTTGGGAAAAATAGCAAATGGACTCCGAAAATTCTGAAAATTTTTAAATCTCATTCTTAAATCATTTTAAATATATTGGTAAAATAAAATCTTGATTCGGAGTTCGTTTGCAAAATGGCCAAAATCCCGGACTTCTAATGTAGTAAATTCAAAAAGGAAAATCCCGAAAAAATAGCAAATGAGCTCCAAATCTTTTGAAATTTTGCAAATCTCATTTTTAAATTATTTTGAAGAGATTGGTGAAAGAAAATCTTGATTCGGAGTTCGTTTGCAAAATGGCCAAATCCCGGGCTTCTTATGTAGTAATTCAAAAAGGAAAATCCCAGAAAAATAGCAAATGAGCTCCAAATCTTCTGAAATTTTGCAAATCTCATTTTTAAATTATTTGGAAGAGATTGGCGAAATAAAATCTTGATTCGGAGTTCGTTTGCAAAATGGCCAAATCCCGGGTCTTCTATGCAATAATTCAAAAAGATAAATCCCGAAAAAATAGCAAATGGACTCCAAAAATTCTGAAATTTTCCAAATCTCATTTTTAAATTATTTGGAAGAGATTGGCGGAATAAAAACTTGATTCGGAGTTTGTTTGCAAAATGGCCAAATCCCGGGCCTCCTATGCAGTAATTCAAGCCGATAAATCCCGAAACAAATACCAAATGAGCTCCAAAAATTATGAAAACTTCCAGATCACACTTTTTAATTATTTTGAAGAGATTGGTGAATAAAAATCTTGATTTGGAGCTCGTTTAAAAAATGGTAAAATGTAGGGGCATAAAAGGGTATTTTTGGAAAAAAAATAAAAATAAATAGCAAACGGACTCGGATAATTTTGAAAAGTTCCAGAACTCAATATTTTATTATTTTGGAAGTATTAAAAGAAATAAAAATTGAATTTCGAGTCCGTTTGATATTTATTTACATTCGGGGGGCAAAATGGTCATTTCACCCAAGCAACCGAAAAGGGCTACTTTGGGCCTTTCCAAAAATCAGAGTTGGGCTGGAAAAGAGAAGTGCTGGCCTACCCAAGCCCAAAGGAAGGAGGATGCTTCTGATTTTTCAATCAAATGGCTAAAAATCAAGAGTTAGTTAGAGATTCTCTTTGATCAAGCCATGGTGATTAAGCCACATAGGCCAAGAGAGATGTCAACATTATTCTTTAACAGCTGTAATTTGAGAGAGCTGATATGCTAATCTAAATGTGGTAATTTCATGATTTTTTCACCTTGAATTATTATCCATTTGATGGGAAATTGGTTACAAAAAAATGACAACACCTTGAGGCATTACTAGGGGTTTCGGCCAGCACTTCTTGGAGGTCAGAATTTCATTTTTTTCATCTTCATTTTGCTTAGTTCTTAGAGTTTTTACTTAGTTTTTCTCTTCTTGGTTGAAAGCAAAAAAGAAAAGTTTAGAAAAGAAATGAAAGTTTGAAGAGATAAAGCTTGAAATATAGCTTCTTGAGGTTGCTCTTGAGCACCAACTCTTGCACTTTCTTGATTTTCCATTCTTGTTTTTGCTATTTTTATTTCTATTTGGTGAGTTTCCATTTTCAATAAATGTTCTTTTTATTGTTCTTTTAAGTTCTTCCTTCATCTCTTTCTTAAGTATATTTTTTACATTTTATTTTTACAATAAACTCACCATGGCCAAATGGCCTACATTATTTATTTAAGTTGCTGTTTTGGTTTATTTTATCATATTTTTTATGTTATTTTCTTTGATTTTAATGTTTTAAATGTTATGTTACTTCATATTCTTGAGTTATATTTTAATTTGGTTGCTTTGTTTGTTGCCATTTATGTTTTAAATATCATTTTTTTGCATTTTTAGTTTTCTGTTTTCATGATGTTTAAATTTGAGCATGTTTTAGATTTAGTATATCAAGTGTTTGTGAAAATGCTTGTGTGGTCTTTGCATGATTTGAGTTTTATATCTTAGTTGAGCATGTTTTAGATTTAGTATATTAAGTGTTTGTGAAAATGCTTGTGTGGTTTTTGCATGATTTAAGTGTTATATTTTAGTTGAGCATGTTAGTATACCAAGTGTTTGTGAAAATGCCATGCTTGTTGGAGCTTGAAGCCATTTGGGCTACTCCATGTGTTTTGCATTGTGTGATTGCATTTTTGTCATGTTAGTTGGTAGGTTTTTGCATTTGCATGACATTTGATTTAGTTTTGCATGCTAGTATGCCAAGTGTTTGTGAAAATGCCACGCTTGCTAGTTACATTATGCTATTCGGCCATCCTAGGAATTTTTGCATTTTATGTGCATTCTTGCCATGTTTGTTGATAGGTTAGCATTTGCATGATATTTGGTTGATTTTTTGGTTTAAGCATGCTTTGTGTTTGTGAAAATGCCATGCATATTTTAATTATTAAGTTAGGTTTATTTTCCATGCATGTTCATGCATTCTAGGTCTAGGTTACATTAAATGCCATGCAAGTTCATTTAGGTCTAGGTCACTTTGTGAATGCCATGCATTTTTTTCATGACATTTAGGTTTAAATCCATGCATTTCATGCACTATGTTTGCTGTAATTTTTCATGCATTTCATGTTCATGCCACTTGAATAATGACTTGAGTCAATTAATGGTTCAAAGTCATGCTCTCTTGAGCACACTTGTGGAAAATTAAGTTTGTCAAGTTGATTATTCTACCTTTGTGATTTTTTTTACTTGGTCAATTTTTATCTAACTTTCAAAAAGTCCTAGCTACTATTTTTAAGTCATTTTAGGAGTTTCAAATATTTTTACTTTGATTTTTAAATGATTTTGTCAAAGGCAAAAAAATATGTTTTTAGCCAGAAAATCTCCGCATTCCTGTATGATATGACCTTTACAACCATGGAATGGGCACTAATCCTCCACCCTGTTTGCAACCATTTTTAAACTGTTATCATCCTCCACCTTTCCTGCTTTTACCATTTCAACCCACACTTCTATCATTGGAGTCTTGACTTCACTGACATGCCTTTTCAACCTTTTCTCTTCCCCTGTCAATACTGCATTTACCATATTCTCAGCATGACCGGGCAATGGATTTCCTGCTACATTCGGCCCATTCCTTGTCCCAAACTTCACAACCCCAGTATTGATCAAACTTTGGACTTTCTTCTTAAAGGCAATACAGTTCTCAGTGGAATGTCCCTGAATCCCTGCGTGATATGCGCAGCTAACATTTGCATTGTACCACCTTGGATATGGTGGTGTCAGAGGTTTGAGGTATACAGGTGCAACAAGTTGACTCTGCAATAGTTTGGGATATAGCTCACCATAGGTGGTAGGAATCGGATCAAATTGGGGTTTTTGATCATTCCTTGGTGAACGTTGATCATTGCTCCAGCACCTTGAGTGTTTATGACAGTGTTTCGGGGAAGGTTTATCTGTGGGGACACGCCAATTGGAAAAGGCTGTTGTGGTATATTGGTATATGGGAACGGATTTTGGGTAAGGTGGTTCACATTGGGATAGTAAGGATTATACCCCGGATAAGGTGTGTAGGGTATAGGAGGTGCATAAGATGTAGGAAGAGTATAGGGCCTGGAGGTGTTTATTGTGTAGGAGGTGCATAGGGGTATTGATTGAAGCTAACTGCATGGGTCTCCTCTTTCTTTTTTGCAGGAAAAACCCTCTTCGAGGTAGCAGACTCACCACCTTCCATTTTCCCGTTCTTAGTGGCCAACTCTATCATCTCCCCAGATATTACCATATCTGCAAAGTCCTTGATGGCATTCCCCACCAGTTTATCATAATATGGTGCCTTCAATGTGTTGATGAAAAATATTGTAGTTTCTTTGCTAGTTAAAAGGAGTTGCACTTGTGTAGTTAGATATCTCCACCTTTGCGAGTATTCCTTGAAACTCTCAGTAGTCTTCTTTTCCATGTTCTGTAATGATAGCCTATCAGGTACCATATCAGATACATGCTTATAATGCTCCATGAAAGCCATAGCTAAATCCGTCCATGAACGAATCTTAGTACGAGTCAATTGATTATACCATCGGGCTGCAGACCCTATCAAGCTATCTTGGAAACAATGGATAAGCAGTTTATCATCATCATCGTGCCCTGACGTTCTTCTGTAATACATGGTCAGATGTGTGTCGCAACCTAAAAAATAACAAGTCTCATCGCAAGACTTTATTATTCGTTAAGCGTGACATTAAAAAAACCAAGGAAAAATCGACTTAATTCCTCTAGAAAAATGAAGGTTTTGAAAATGACCTTGAAAAAGACATGGAGTCGCCACCAATCTTTTTTAGCTAGGTGTGATCGGCCACCTATTAAAACCGATTTTATAAAATATTTTAAAATTAATTAAAACATTTTTAAAACCAATTTCAAGTCTGCGTTTTAAACCAGAGAAATCAAAGAAGCAGGTTCGGGACTCGGTTACGTGTGGGGAAGGATTAGCACCCCCACAATGCCCGTATAAAATGGTACCTTATTAACCATGTGTTATCTCAAGTCTCAGCAAAAAATTGGTTTTAAATTTAGTATTTCAAGTCAATTCCCAATTTAAAGAAAAATAATTCCATTTTTAATTGGAAATGATCCAGAATTTATAAATTCAAAATTTTCCTATATTCCCCAACAAACGTGGCAAAATATAGAAATTTTTATTAGTTTGGAAAAATTTCCGAATCATTCTCATTTTAAAGAAGATATTCCGTTATTAATGATAATTGATGATATCCTCCCCAGCAAACCCGGCAGAGAACTCATGAATTTTTTTAACTCAGGAATATTTTTATTTTATTGAAAATCATTACCTTTTTGAAAAAATTTTAAAAAAAAAATATGAATATGAATATGTATGACATAAATAAAATGACATAGTAAAGTCTAAATAATATAATGCAACCTAAATGATATGATATACTTTAAATGTCTTAGCATATTCTAAATGAAATGAAATATTCTAAGTTATATGATATATTCTAAATGAAATGAAATGACCTAGGTAACATAATATATTCTATATGAAATGAAATGTCCTAAGTCATATGATATACTCTAAGTGAAATGAAATGATCTAGGTAACATAATATATTCTATATGAAATGAAATGACCTAAGTCGTATGATATATTCTAAATGAAATAAAATATCCTAAATGACATAATATATCCTAAATGAAATGAAATAACCTAGGTAACATAATATATTCTACATGAAATGAAATGACCTAGGTAACATAATATATTCTATATGACATGAAATAATTTAAATTACATGGCAAATATGAATGATATGGCATATAATTTAAATGACATGGAATATAAAATAATGCTATCATATAATATGCATGAAAATAAAAATGAAAATAATAATGCATGAACATAGTATATGCTAAAGAATATAAAAATAACATAACTAAATAAAAAGCATAGGATATCATGAAATATTCAAAATCATATAATAAACAATATAACATAATCATAACAATATCATAGAAATTATCATAGCAAAAATCACATATTATATAAAATGCATGAATATGGAAAATGCAATGCATGAAAATGTATTTTTTCCTTAAATTAAAGAAATCCGTATATCTAAAAAGATATCCGGCTACCTTAGGAAAATATATCAAATTAAATATTCTAAAATCAAAGTACTTTGTGATTGTTTGAAAATAATTTTGAAAAGCTTAGATTAAAAATAAAAACCTAACTAAACCCTTTTTTAAATGGCTCTAATTTTCTAAGTTTAAAATCCCGGACTTGACCATCCTTAAGCCGAGACTTAAAAAATCATTTTTAGAGTTTAAAAAGGCTTAGAAACTACCCTAAGTCAGTAGCTAAACTTCCTAATCAGCCCCCTCTAGGTAACTTAGCCAAAACAGAAAAATGATTTTCCTTCAAATTCAATTCTGACTCCACTGTCCAGTTTTAAGCCACGATTTTTTTATCCTATTTTTAAAAATTCTAAAAAATCTAACAAAATACTGGAGACTCAGGACATGTAAAACTACACGGAAAAAAATACCTTAATTTTCTGATTAAAGATGAACGCCCAAAAAAATCGAGAAAGTACGAGTACTGGGTCAAAAAACTACTTTGCCAAAACACATTTTTTGCCTTTGATAAAATCATTTAAAAAAACAAAGTAAAAATATTTAAGACTCACAAAATGACTCACAAACAGTAGCTAGGTCTTTTGAAAAGTTAGACAAAAATTGGCTACGTAAAAAAAAATCACAAAGGTAGAATAATCAATTTGACAACTTTTTAATTTTCCACAAGTATGCTCAAGAGAGCATGACTTTGAACCATTAATTGGCCTAAGTCATTAGTCAAGTGGCATAGACATGAAATGCATGAAAAATATAGCAAGTATGATGCATGAAATGCATGAATTTAAACCTAAATGTCATGAAAAATGCATGTCATCAATAAAATGACCTAGACCTAAATGAACTTGCATGGCATTTAATGCAACCTAGGTCTAAAATGCATGTACATGCATGGAAAAATAAACCAAACCTAACATCTAAAATATGCGTGGCAATAACACAAACACAAGGCATGCTTAAACCAAATACTCAATCAAATGTCATGCAAATGCCAACTTATCAACTAACATAGCAAAAATGCAAAATACAAAGCAAAATACATGTAGTGGCCGAATGGCCTCAAGCTCCAAACAAGCATGGCATTTTCACAAACACTTGATATACTTAAACTAAATACTCGATCAAATGTCATGCAAATGCAAACCTATCAACTAACATATCAAAAATGCCCACACAAAGCAAAATCAATGGGATGGCCGAATGGCCTCAAGTTCCAAGTGAGCTTGGCATTTTCACAAACACTTGATATACTAACATACTCAACTAAAATATGACACTCAAATTATGCAAATATAAAGTAGATGTATTAAAACTAACAAGCATTTTCACAAACACATGGATTACAAAATATAAAACATCAACAAATTTAAACATTATGAAAACAGAAAATTAAAAAAGCAAGAACATGATAATAAACTCATAAATGGCAACAAACAAGCAACCAAACTAAAACAAGCTTCAAGTATATGTAGTAGAAGAAAATTTAAAGCATCAAGACTAAAAAAAATAACAAAAATAACATGACAAATCAAAGCAAAACAGCAAGAACAAAAAACATAGGCCATTCGACCAAGACAAGAAATCAAGAGAAAAAAAATGCAAGAACTTTTTTAAGAAAAGATGAAGAAATAACTTAAAAAGAACATTAAAAAAACACTTATTTAAAAATAAAAATCAAAAGAAAACTCACCAAAATAATAATCAAAACAGCAAAAAAAAGAATGGAAAATCAAGAAAGTGCAAGAGTTGGTGTTAAAAGCAACCTCAAGAAGCTATCTTTCAAGCTTTTTCTCTTCAAACTTTCTTTTCTTTTCTAAACTTTTATTTTTTCTTTGCAACCAAGGAGAGAAAACTCAGCCAAGCAAGAGAGAAATATGAAAAAATGAAATGCTAAAAATGAAAATTTTGGATCCCCTCTAGGCTGGCCAAACCCCTCTCTCATATAGGCTAGGATGTTGTCATCTTTCATTCAACCAATTTTCATCCAATGGCTAATGAATTAAGAGGTTTAAAACATGAAATTATCACCCTTTGATTAGGCCATCAGCTATCCATAATTACAGCTATTCAAGAATTATGTTGACACTCTCCCTCTTCATGCATTGGCCCATGTGGCTTATTTGCAAAGGCTTGATCAAAAATCACTAACTCTTAATTTTTGGCCTTTTGATTGAAAAATCAGAAACTCCTTCCCCTATTTGGGCCTTGTCCGGCCATCACTCTCTCTTCCAGCCCAAGTCTAATTTTTTTGAAAGGCAAGAGAAGCCCTTTTCGGTTTCTTGGGTAAAATGACCTTTTTGCCCCCCGAATGCAAATAAATGGCAAACGGACTCCAAATTCAAATTTTATTTTTTTAATACTTTCAAAATAATAAAATATTTAATTCTGAAAGTTTTCAAAATTTTCCGAGTCCGTTTGCTATTTATTTGGATTTTTTCTTCCAAAATGCCCTTTTATGTCATCTATTTTACCATTTTTTAAACGAGCTCCAAATCAAGATTTTTCTTCACCAATCTCTTCCAAATAATTTAAAAGTGTGATCTGGAAGTTTTCATAATTTTTGGAACTTATTTGGTATTTTTTCGGGATTTATCTTCTTGAATTACTGCATAGGGGGCCCGGGATTTGGCCATTTTGCAAACGAACTCCGAATCAAGATTTTCTTTTGCCAATCTCTTCCAAATAATTTAAAAATGATATTTGAAAATTTTCAGAATTGTTGGAGTTCATTTGCTATTTTCCGGGATTTATCTTCTTGAATTACTGCATAGGAGACCCAGGATTTGGCCATTTTGCAAATGAACTCTGAATCAAGAGTTTCTTTCGCCAATCTCTTTCAAATAATTTAAAAATGAGATTTGCAAATTTTTAGAAGATTTGGAGTTCATTCGCTATTTTTTCGGGATTTTTCTTCTTGAATTACTGCATAGGAGACCCGGGATTTGGCCATTTTTGCAAACGAACTTCGAATCAAGATTTTCTTTCACCAATCTCTTTAAAATGATTTAAGAATGAGATTTGAAATTTTTTAGAATTTTTGGATTTTTCCTAAATTTTCCAATTTTGCCCTTTGTCTCTGAAACCCGGTTTTGCTCAAAACAAGTCTGATTTTCAGATTTTCTTCAAACTTAGCCTTGGGCTATCCCTTTTTAATCATTTCTCATTCATTGGGGGATTTAGTCTTACCAAGTCGGGCAATTTCTGTAATTCTTCCCGATTTCAACGAAATCTACCAAAAACCCTAATTCTCGGTTTTCTCCCGGATTGACTTTTCTTTCAGTTTTTCTTTCAAGTGGTTTCTCCATTACCCGTAGTCAGTGCTTATCTTTCATTTGGAACCTTCAATTTTGACCAATTCGATCGTTTAAGCACTTTTCCCCAAATTTCCCGGATTAGGGTTTCCTTTCTATTGAATCTCTAAATCCCAACTTCCGAACTCCATATCTTTCGATGTAGACCTCGGATTATCAAAATTCTTTCGCCATTTTTCAATTGAACTTCAAATCTTGATTTTGAAAGTGGGTTGACTTTTTCAATAGTTGACTTTTTGGGGTTGATTTTTCGGGGTTGATTTTTTTCAAGTTTGATTTTTTATGCTCGCCCTCTTAAACTAACTTTTTATGCTCGCCCTCTTAAACTAAGTCTCGGAGTACCACCTGCAGGATGAAAAAAGTCTTTTTACATTCTGAAACATCAATTTAGGAAGAAAACATACCTATTTTAGCGGTCCGGACAAAATTAGGTGTCTACAATGTGCCGATGGGTTGGTAGTCCCATTATACTTCTCAAAGTATGGTACTTTGAACTTTGGAGGAATCACCAGACCGTGTACTAAACTCATTTCTTTGGCATCCAGACTGCCAAATAACTCCGCCCCTTCAACTGCCCTCAATCTTTCCTCCAGCAGCTGATATTTTTTCTGGGATTCTGTCGTTTCAACCCTCTTCAGCTCAGTCATCTTTGCCTTTTCCTTTTCAGCCAATTCCTCAAAGTCTGGAATGTCCACATCAATTGGATCAACCCCAATATTACCCTTTTTAGGACCAAAATTATGTGCTTCAGCCGCTGGTTGGATGTAAACATAGGATGCTGCCCCAGTTGGAAGTTCATTTCCCATATGCTGGGATGCCTAGCCATTCTGCTGTGCCACCTCTGGTCGGCCTTCCTGGCTTACTACCCCCATTCCTGTAACTGAATTTTCCCCTGGCTATTTCTGCCTCATCATGGTATTCATTATTTACATGAGTTTGGCCATTTGTTCCCGTGACCCCTCCTGAGACTTAGCCAACTGTTCCTGCAGTTCCCATTGAGTTCTTTCCATCCTTTCAATTCTAGCAAGTTGATCGTTCTCCATAGCTCTGGCTTGAGATCGAGTATTGTAAGGGTGTCAAAAATCTGATTCTTTCTAAGTGCAACCAATTGTACCTTTAGTTTTAAAACCCATGAATTAGAAATTATTGACACATTTTTTTATTTTATTTTATAAAAATGAATGAATGTAATGACTAAATGTTAATGAATGAACAAATAAGTAAATGACTAAGTGTATGAATGTGGATGAACAATTATAAAGAATAAATGAATGGACAAATAAATAAATGACTAAGTGTATGAATAATTTATAAAGAATAAATGAATGAATGATTATAAATATAAATAAATTAATGAATGAACAAACAAACAAACAAACAAAATATATAAAGGAAAGAACAAATGAATGATGAATGCATTAAAAGTATTGGCCCCGGGATAATTCCAACCAAACGGTCTTTCATTGATTTTCTGGAACTAAATACATCAAAGATAAAAGATCACAGCTTAAGACAATCTGATAATCTGTCTATCCTAATTCAAAATGCTATTACAAAACAACGGTCCTATAGTAACTCCCTCAGATTTTGGACTTTCTTTCACCTCTTTTGATTGCCTTGCTCTTCAATCTGACCCCTATTTGTTCTCGGCCTTTTGACATGCTAGCAGAAGCATCACCGTGTAAGCTTTCCTTAACTTGTTTCTCCAGTTGATTGGCTCGGGCTTCCTCATAATTCTCTATCTCCTTCCAATAGTTATTCTCCTTTTTAAGGTTCTTGACCTCTTGCTCCTATTCTCCGGAAGTCTTGAGGGTCCCTTCAAATCTGAGCTTGAAGCGGTACCTTTTGTTTTCCAAGTGCAAATCCCTGAGATCTCCCTTGACAGTGTCCCTTTCTCTCTTCATCTTTTTATTTTCTCTTTCCCGAGTTGATTCCCTGTTTTTCATGTCCTCAAGCTCTTCTTGCAATCGGGCAATTTTCTTGCTCATTTGGATCTTTTCTTTTTCGAATTCTTCCCTTGCAATTTCTAACTCTGATGGCACTTCCTTTAGTGGCGGATTCATGAACTGGACCTCTTCCCCATCTTCTGTCACCAACTTATCATTAACCCTTAATTCCCTCCATACCAGGTAATCAGGTGTGACGATGTCAGCATATCGGGCCACTTTTATCCGGTGAGTTTTCTTCCATGCTTCAATCACTACCCGCACCTTTCCAGAATACCCATCATCTCCATAAGTGAACTCTGATGATCCTAGCTTATGAGTCACAGGTGTGAATTGCCGAGACTCAACTTGTCTTTACACCAACAAAGGTGCATAACTCACAGACCCCCAAATTTCGAGTAGTGGAATTCCCGTGTTGTCCCTACATTTATACATAATCAGCATAGGAACCATCATGGAGCTCTCCAAGTTACCATTTCTCCTTTTAGATTCCGGAACATGTTGACCCATTTCTCTTCATCTCTGTCTTCAGGCCAATCCTTTCTAAGGAATTCACTAATCGGAATCAAAGACTTCATGTACGGTTTAAAAGAGACCTCTTCTATCTTCCAAAAGTGACTTTGAATCCAAATATGAAGGAGTTGTACACACCCCTTGATTCTCTCTTGTGCCCTTTTACAAAAATTCAAAGATCGGATAGTTTCAGCTATGATGGCCGGAGATGGGTTAATTTTTTGTTCCAACTTTTCAAAGAAATCAAACACAGCTATATCCACATGACCCAATATCTTCGGAAATATGATTAATCCGTATATGGCTAAAGCAAAGATGTCCCTGGCTTTTTCTTTATCGGAATAACCCAATATCAATTGTCGGAGAGTTTCCCACGGAATACATCCATTTTTCTGCTTTGTATCCACATGACTCTCAATCCAAGTTGTATCCATTCCCGTGATCCTAGCCACTTTCTTCTTAAAACCTAAAGGTTTCACTTCTTTCAAATATACCCGATCAGGATTAGGACACTCAATACGTAACAGTGCCGAATATTCTTCAATAAGTGGGATCATATCCTCTTTGTTAAAAGTGAAACATCTATAAGCAGGATTCCAAAACTGTACCATAGCATGAATCAACCCACTATTGACCCTAATCGGAATTAAGAGTGCTATATCTCCATATTTCTGGGTGAAGGCTTCTTTCTTTGATACATTCCATTGATTCCAAATGTCAGTTAACCCTCGAAGATTGTTCTGTCTAAAATCCACTTTGACCCTTTCCGGCAATACTGACACATAATCTTTCTTCAGGCAATCACCATCCTCCCTCTGATCTTTCTCCGACCGTGTCCTAACTACTGCATGATCTTCCATTACTGAAATAACCTGACACTCCACGAAAGTCCTTTGGGTTGATGACTATCCTGAGGCCAATAAACTTCAAGTGTATGATAATGTCTATGATGCATGTCAAAGAAAATAAAACAAAAATAAATAAATTAGTTAAGAAATGAATTCACAAATATAACATAAATAACAACATGTTTTTTTTTAATGTCCCAAAAAAATTAATAGAGTTTCGGCATTATGATGCCTTTGGGACGAAATAATATGATGTTCGTTCATCATCACCCAATTTGTAAAATCTAGCATATAGAAAGATGGTAAAAGGTTGGAAATGTTCCTCCATGTGTTCTTAAACTTCGGGTATCTAACAGAACTCAGACATGGCTTCGCCTAGGTTCACTATATGAAGGTGAATCGATTCTAAGGCCCCAAATCACTGTCGCTTGTGAAGGCTAGTAAGGCACCTCGATAAAATGGGTTCAATTCGTTAGAGTATATTTTCCTATGCCCATACGGAGGATCATCACGAAGGCATTATGTACTTTATACTCCGAAAGTGTTTCACTAGCCCATACGAAGGATCATCACGAAGGCGTAGTTACTTTACTCCCACTTAAAAGGACGAAACCCGGGTAGAGAGCTCATGTTATGCAAATGCAAGTGCAGTATGTGTGGAGGAACAAAACAAACCTGTCACCACCTATTCTACACCCCTTATTCTAAATACCCCACTAAAATCAAACAATGTAAAGCATCAATTAAGAAAACATATAAATATATGCAACAAAATAACCAGAGAGCAAATAATAATATGCATGCATATGACAAATGAACATATTTAAAATATTTTATTATTTTCAAAATTCTCTTTATTATTAAAAAAAATGGGAATTAAAATGAAATACCAATTAAACCAACAAAAATCGAGACTTTGATAACACGCGATTAATTCTAGGCCTGACTCTCTAATGTCCCCAGTGGAGTCGCCAAGCTGTCGCAACCTAAAAAATAACAAGTCTCATCGCAAGACTTTTATATTCGTTAAGCGTGACATTAAAAAAAATCGAGGAAAAGTCGACTTAATTCCTCTTGAAAAATGAAGGTGTTGAAAATGACCTTGAAAAAGACATGGAGTCGCCACCAATCTTTTTAGCTAGGTGTGATCGGCTACCGATTAAAATCGATTTTATAAAACATTTTAAAATTAATTGAAACATTTTTAAAACCAATTTCAAGTCTGCGTTTTAAACCAGAGAAATCAAAGAAGCGGGTTCTGGACTCGGTTACGTGTGGGGAAGGATTAGCACCCCACAAAGCCCGTATAAAACAATACCTTACTAATCGTGTGTTATCTCAAGTCTCGGTAAAAAAAAAGTCGGTTTTAAATTTAGTATTTCAAGTTGATTCCCAATTTACAGAAAAATAATTCCATTTTTAATTGAAAATGATCCGAAATTTATTAATTCAAACTTTTCCTATATTCCCCGACAAAATCGGCAAAATATAGAAATTTTATTTAATTGGAAAATTTTCCGAATCATTTTCGTTTTTTGAAAGAAAGATATTCCTTTATCAATGATAATTGATGATATCCTCTCCAGCAAACCCAGTAGAGAACTCATGAATTATTTTAACTCGAGAATATCTTTATTTTATTAAAAATCATTTATCTTTTTCAAAACATTTAAAAAAATGAATATGAACATGTGTGACATAAATAAAATGACATAGCAAAGTCTAGATAATATAATGCATCCTAAATGACATGATATAACTTAAATGACATAGCATATTCTAAATGAAATAAAATATCCTAAGTACCATGGTATATTCTATATGAAATGAAATGGCCTATGTGACATAATATATTCTAAATGAAATCAAATATCCTAAATGAAATGAAATGTCCTAAGTGAAATAATATATTCTATATGAAATTATATAATTTAAATGACATGGCAAAATTAAATGATATGGCATATTTTAAATGACATGGCATATTCTAAAAAATATAATCGAAATGACATAGAATATAACCTAAATGACATGAAATGACATGAAACATAAAATAATGCTATCTTATAATATGCATGAAAATAATAATGCATGAACATAGTATATACTAAATAATGTGACAAAAATAAATAACTAAATAAAAAGCATAAGATATCATGAAATATTCAAAATCATATAATAAACAACATAACATCAAAAATATAAATCAAAAATAATAACAACACCATGGAAATTATCATATCAAAAATCACATATTATACAGTATACATGAATGTGGAAAATGCAATGCATGAGAATGTATTTTTTTCCTTTAATTAAGGAAATCCGTATATCTAAAAAGATATCCAGCTACCTTAGAAAAATATATCAAATTAAATTTTCTAAAATCAAAATCTTTGTGATTGTTTGAAAACAATTTTGGAAAAACTTAGATTAAAAATAAAAACCTAGCTAAACCCTTTTTAAATGGCTCTAATTTCCTAAGCTTAAAATACCGGACTCGACCACCCTTAACCCGAGGTTTATAAAATTATTTTTAGAGTTTAAAAAGACTTAGAAACTACCTTAAGACATTATCTAAACTTCCTAATCAGCCCCCTCTAAGTAATTTAGCCAAAACAGAAAAATGAATTTTCTTTAAATTCAAATCTGACTCCACTGTCCAGTTTTAGAACACGATTTTTTAACCTATTTTTAGAAATTCAAAAAATTCTAAAAAACATACTGGAGACTCAATATATGTATAAATACACGGGAAAAAATCGGCTTAATTTTCTGATTAGAGATGACTGCCCAGAAACGGAAAGTACAAGTACTGGGTGAAAAAACTGTTTTGCCAAAACACATTTTTTTTGCCTTTGATAAAATCATTTAAAATTCAAAGTAAAAATGTTAGAGACTCTCCTAAAGACTCACAAACTGTAACTAACACTTTTGAAAAGTTAGGCAAAAATTGGTTAAGTAAAAAAAAAATCACAAAGGTAGAATAATCAATTTGACAACTCTTTAATTTTCCACAAGTATGCTCAACATGAGCATGACTTTAAACCATTGATTGGTCTAAGTCATAAATCATGTGGCATGATATGAAATGCATGAAAATACAGCAAATATGATGCATGAAATGCATGATTTAAGACCTAAATGACGTGAAAAATACATGGCATAGAGAATATGACCTAGACCTAAATGAACTTACATGGCATTTAAAACAACCTAGGTCTAAAATGCATGAATATGCATAGCAAAGCAAGCCAAACCTAAACCTAAAGAATGCATGGCAATAACACAAAAATATAGCATGCTTAAACAAAATACACAACCAAATATCATGAAAATGCAAACCTATCAACTAGTATGATAAAAATGCACATACAAAGCATACAACATGAGGGGTGGCCGAATGGTCCTATACTTTAAAATGAGCATGGCATTTTCACAAACACATGATATACTAACATGCAAGATTAAAAAGAAACAAGGCTAACCATGCAAACACAAAGTAAAGGCATGAAAACCACTAGGCATTTTTACAAACACTTAGCATAGTAAAAGGCAAATCATGAGCAAACTTAAATACTTTGAAAACAGAAAATAAAAAATGCAAGACAAGAAAAATAAACATGAACATAAGCTAGTAAACTTAACAATGGAGGTAAGTAAGCAACAAAATCAAAACAAGCTTCATATTTGTGTATTTGAAGAAGATATAAGACATCAAAAACATGTTGAACACCACTAACCACATGAAAAAATAACAAAACAACAACCATTATAAAAAATAGGGCCATTCGGCCACTCCTAGAACATGAGGAAAAACATTTTTTAAAAGATTTTTCCAAGAAAGTATAAAGAAGAAATTAAAGGAGAAACTTAAAAACATTTATTTTAAAAAGGAAAATCAAAAGAAACTCACCAAAATATCAATGAAAACAGCAAATCAAGAATGGAAATGCAAGGAAAGTGGTGCTTAAAGCAACCTCTAGAAGCTATATTGTAAGCTTTTCTCTTCAAACTTTCTTTGTCTTTCTAAACTTTTCTTTTTGCCTTTCAAAAATGGAGAGAATATCAGCCAAAACCAAGAGTCCATCAATGAAGAAGAGACCCCCCTCCCTTGTAGTGTGGCCGGCTGGTCCTTAGAAGAACCTAGGAGGTTCTAGAACTTTTTCTAATCAATTTGATCCTATGGCCTTCAATCTAAGATGCCTTCCATGTAGAATTCTCACCTTTAGATTAGAATCATCAGCCCTTGAATTATGATGTCATAAAGATGTCATAAATATGCTCTCTCTCCAACTATTGGTCCATGTGTTGCAAATTCAAAGGCTTGATCATAAAAATAACTACCTTCCTCTTCACCCTTGGCCCTTTGATGAAAAATCAGAAAATATCTGCCCTCCATTGGGCCTTGGCCGGCTGACCCTTCCTCTTCCAGCCCATGCTTCAATTTTTTAAAAACAAGAAAAGGCCATTTTCGGTTTCTTTGGTAAAATGATCTTTTTGCCCCCCCGAACATAAATAAATAGCAAACGGACTCCAAATTCAAAATTTTTTTATACTTCTGAAATAATAAAAAATTGAATTCTAGAGGTTTTCAAAATTTTTCGAGCTCATTTGCTATTTATTTGGATTATTTCTTCCAAAATTTCCTTTTTGTGCTCCCAAACTTTATCATTTTTTAAATGAGCTCTGAATCCAAATTTTTCTTCACCAATCTCTTCCAAATAATTTAAAAGTGTGATCTGAAAGTTTTCATAATTTTTTGAGCTCATTTTCTATTTTTTTGGGATTTATCTGCTTGAATTACTGCATAGTGGGTCAGGGATTTGGCCATTTTGCAAACGAACTCCGTATTCGGATTTTATTTTTACAATCTCTTCCAAATAATTTAAAAATGAGATCTGCAAATTTTCAAAAATTTTGGAGCCCATTTGGTATTTTTTCGGGATTTATCTTCTTGAATTTCTACATAGGGGACTCGGGATTTGGCCATTTTGCAAACGAACTCCGAATCCGGATTTTATTTCTCCAATCTCTTTGAAATGATTTAAGAATGAGATCTGCAAATTTTCAGAATTTTTGGAGTTCATTTTCTATTTTTCCCAAATTTTCCAATTTTGCCTTTTTGCCTCCGAAGCCCGGTTTTGCTCAAAACAAGTCCGATTTTCAGATTTTCTTCAAACTGAGCCTTGGGATATCCTTGTTTAATCACTCCTCATAAATTAGGGGCTTTATTCTTATCGAATCAGGCTATTTCTGTAATTTTTCCAAATTTCACCGCAATCCACCAAAAAACCTAATTCTCGGTTTTCTTCTGAATTGACTTTTCTTTCAATTTTTCTTTCAAGTAGCATCTCCATTACCCATAGTCAGTGCTTATCTTTCATTTGGAACCTTCAATTTCGACCAATTTGATCGTTTAAGCATTTTTCCCCAAATTTCCCGAACTAGGGTTTTCTTTCTACTGAATCACCGTAACCCAACTTTCGAACTCCATATCTTTCAATATAGACCTCGGATTATCAAAATTCTTTAGCCATTTTTCAATTGAACTTCAAATCTTGATTTTTAAAGTGGGTTGACTTTTTTAGTAGTTGACTTTCGGGTTGACTTTTTTGAGGTTGACTTTTTCAAGTTTGACTTTTTATGCGCACCTTCTTAGACTAAGTCTCGAAGTACCACCTACAGGATGAGAAAAATCTTTTTACATTCTAAAACATCAATTTAGGAAGAAAATATACATGTTTTAGTGGTCCGGACAAAATTAGGTGTCTACATACACCAAGGTTTAAAAATTGGGCGTCCACCGAAACACCTAGAGAGAAGCACTACTTGTTCGCAAGTCAGGATCATGGAAAATGAACAGGCTGCCTGGATAGAGAGAATGGAATGGGCACAGTATGAGTTAAGGAAACAGTTGGCCAAATCTCAGGCCGAATCGAGAGATCAGATGAATAAGTTGATGGAACTGGTGTCCGTCGCAGTTAAGGGAAAGGGACACACGAAAAATTCAAGCCTAGGAATAGAATCAGGAAATCAATGGAGAAAAGAGGGCCTGCAAGAAGCCGTATTGACAAACGGCCAATCCTCACAGAATACAGAAACTCTACCACCGGCAGCTGCATTGCCTTTCGTGTATATTCAACCCAACACAGGGACACAAAAACAAATGCCAATTGGGGTGAATCTTGTGGCAATCCCGGCAAATCCTATTGAGGTCCCAGATCTAGATGATCTTACTGAGCAAGAAAAGATGAAAACGGGGGAGTTGAAAAAGGTTGAAACAACTGAATCGCAAAAGAAGTATAAGCTATTAGAAGAAAGGTTGCCGGTCGTGGAAGGGGCTGAATTGTTTGGCAACCTCGATGCTAAGGAGATGAGTTTAGTTTCTGGTCTAGTGATCCCACCCAAGTTCAAAAAGACAGATTTTGAGAAATACAACGGGACCACCAATCCTTTCGCGCACTTGACAATATATTGCCAAAAGAAGACTGGACATGATAATGATGAGAAATTTCTTATCCACTGTTTCTAAGATAGCCTTACTGGGTCCACAACTTGATGGTACAATCACCTCACCCGAAGCAAGATCCGCTCCTGAACGGACTTGGCTAGGGCTTTTCTGGAACACTACAAACACGTGTCTGACATGGTACCTGACAGGCTATTCCTGCAAAATATGGAGAAGAAAGCTACTGAAAGCTTCAAACAGTATGCACAGAAATTGAGAGATATGGCTACCCAGGTGCAGCCACCTAAAGAAACTACGGTTCTCTTTATCAATACTCTGAAGGCACCGTACTATGAAAAATTGGTGGGTAATGCCACTAAGAATTTTGTAAATATGGTCATATCCGGAGAGATGATTGAAACCGCTATCAAGAGCGGAAAGATGGACAGTGGGGAACAAGTCACCAACAAGAAAACAACTCCTGCCAAGAAAAAAGAAGGGGAGACTCATGCAGTCAGTTTCAATAACCACCCTTTTGCACCTCTAGCACCCTATACACCTTACCCAACCTATAATCCATACTACCCAGCTATAAACAGCCTCACTCAAAACCCTTTTCCTTATACAGCCATACCACAGCAACTATACCCGACTGGCATATCCCCTCAGATAGCCATTCCACCAAACACTACACTAAACATTCAAAACATCACCCGGAATGATCAAAGGCCTATGAGGAATAACCAAAAGCCTCAATATGACCCTATCCCTACCACTTACAGTGATTTGTACCCAAATCTTCTACAGGGGCAACTCGTCGCACCCGTCTATCTCCAGCCTTTAAAACCTTTATATCCCAAGTGGTACGATTCCAACGCTTATTGCGCGTACCATGCAGGGATTCAAGGACAAGCAACCGAGATTTGCACTACTTTCAAGCGCAAGGTCCAGAGCCTTATTGATGTGGCAATTTTGAAATTCAGACCGAAAAATGGGCCTAATGTTGCGGGTAACCCGTTGCCTAATCATACGGAGGCTAAGGTTAATACGATAATGTCGGGAGAGGTTGAGAAGGTAAAAAGAGATACCAGGAAGGTAAAGACACCAATGATCAGAGTTTGGATAGAGATGGTCAAGGTAGGGTTGATTCAATCGAAATCGGATGTGAGGAAAATAGCCAGCCAGTCGGAGGACTTTTGCCAATATCATGAGTGTAAGGGGCATGCCATTCAGGACTATGAAGAGTTTTTGGCAAAGATTCAAAGGATGATGGATATGGGCGAGGCCCAGTTTTCTGAAAATATAGAAGATCCTGAAGTCAGTATGAATGAGACCGGTTATGGGGTGGATAGACCCTGACCAGTTTTATACGGGCGTTGTGGGGGTGCTAATCCTTCCTTACACCTAACCGCGCAGACTTCAAAATTGGTTTTAAAAATGTTTTAATTAATTTTAAAATATTTTATAAAACCCGGTTTTAATAGGTGGCCAATCATACATAGCCAAAAAAGATTGGTGGCGACTCCATTTCTTTCACGAGGTCGTTTTCATACCCTCAATCTTTAATTTAGAGGAATTAAGTCGTCTTTTCCTCTACTTTTCTCCCAATGTCAACCTCCGTCAATTTCATCAATTAATCAAAGCTTTCTTTCTCAAAAACATCTCTCAACTTCAAGGTTTTGAACACTCATATTCCCAGGCTTTCCATTGTTATCATCTCATTATTCTTTTGACCATTCACTAACGCAACACATTCCATTCTTGAAAACCATTTCTCTCATCATGGAAATGAAAACCCAAAGTCTTTCTCAGCATTCTTGTCGCCCCCAGAAATGTCACTCTTGTCATACTGGTCCCAAAACTCAAATATGCATCATTCTAAACCTGAATGTTTTCAGGTTCCAATTTTTAATTTTTTGAAAAAAAAAAGAATATGCCTAAAAATCACTTTTCAATCATGCCCCCCAAATCAAGTGGCAATGGTAAATTGCCCCACATCACTATTTTCCATATTTAAAAATCAAGTCCCCATTTTCTAAACAAAAAATGCAACTTTAGATCTCTTAAAAAACTGATGATTACTTCCAAGAATGGACAAGATGAGTCACAATTTCGCTCATTCAAGTGAATTGGGTATTTCAATTTGTGAAGGTTTAGGTCATCAAGAGAGATTTAATCGCATAAGGGAAGATCAATGTTTCTTCATCCAAACTCACAATGAATTTCCTTCAATAATCAAATTTTCACAAAAAGATTTGTCTTGAAAACACCATCCATTTTGGCACCCTCTCTTAGTTTTTTTTATATAGCATTTCAACAAATATGAAGACTATCTATGATGGGTTCAAATTTTGGACAAGAAAGGAAAAGGATTTTCAATTTTGGGCTAAGTCATCCAAGTGATGTTGACCTTCTTAAGTTTCTCAAGAGTGTTCAGTGCTCCTTGGTGGGTTCAGGATATCATTTCTCTTGTACTTCTTGTTGGGCTTTGGCACAGTCATGCAGAGTTGCTTTCATATTTTCAATTTTGGCTCTAGACAACCCAATTTTGGATTTTCACCCAAGAGCTTCATTCTTTCATTCTTTTTTTCTTTTTTTTCATTCATTTTTTTCACTGGTTGTTCTACCATGCATTTGAGAATTCAAAATAAAAAAAATGATCATTTAAAGAGATTGAATGAAGCCTGAGGAACATTCTTCAAGTTAAATATTCACACTTGATCAAAATGGACTTTTAAACCTTGTAACATAGGCCAGGGTTTGGAGTTATGAAAGAACGGATAATCAGGCCCAAAAATGTGTTTAAAGGTAATCAAACCAATGATCATTTCTTTTCCATGAGGATTTTCATCCTTTTTACTTCTCAAAACATTTCATACATTTCGATTCATTTTCAAGGTAATCAAGCCGAGGATCATTTCTTTCCATGAGGACTTCATCTCATCAACTTCTCAAAATATTTCACATTTTATTTTCATTTTTTTCTTTTTTTTTCACTGTTTTCTATCGAGAAATGAGTTCAAAATTTTGGAACTCAATCCATTTTAACATTTGCCTCATGTCTCAGGGCATCCTTTTTTCAAGCATTTCAACTCTTAAAAATGAGGCAAAGTCTACTAAAAATAATCACAACCACCCTACTATTATTTAATTATAACCATTCAAAACTAAGCCTTTAGAAACCCAAAAGCAATAGTGTATCTAATATTCAAAAGACTGACCGTGAAACCATGTCTTCTTTGCCAACCGCTGCTGCTCTTTTTTTATGGGAATCGAAGAGGCTGGTTAGCTTTTCAGGTTAGGCTTTATAATTAGTTATTTTTTGTGGATTTTTAATTTTGGTGATTATGGGCTTTTTGGGTCTAATATAGATAGCTTAAATTAGATATGGGCTTTTCGTATGAATTGACTAAATTTGTAGTCTGAGCTCAAACCCAACAAAAAAAATTCAATTATCCAAAAAAAAAATTCTTTTTTTTTTAAAATTTATTTTTAGATTTTTCAAATTCTTCTTTTGGTTGGTAAACTAATTTAAAAAATTATTAACTAAAAAATCAAGATTAATGAAAATCTCATCAAATAACAATCCAACAATTACAAAACCTTTAAACATGTAATACTGAAAGTTTAAATAGTTAGCCCTTTTTCAAGCATTTCAACTCTTAAAAATGAGACAAAGTCTACTAAAAATAATCACAACAACCCTACTATTATTTATGCTTCATTTTAAATGCCATTTATGTAAAAGACTCGTAAAAAATTATCTTTTATCGAAATGGAATCATTTTCTTTAAAAATAAAATAGGGCAATATTTTTGAGTGGAAATTATTTAATATTTTCAAAATAAATATGGGATAAAATCCCACATTAGAAAATAACAAAGGAAATGATGTTCTTTAATTATAGAGAAATAAATGTCTTGAGTAGTTGGACATATATGAGCTCAAGTGCTAATTGGATCATGGCTAGGCTTTTCAAGCCTTAGATGATCTAGAAATATTAATTTAATAATTAATATTAATATATTATAAAAGCACTTGGCAGGTGCAGCTAATAATTAATTTTTAATTAATTTTAATTTTTTATCTGTTTTAGAAAAACGTAAAAAAGCTACCCGATTTATTACAAATAATTAGATTTGCTCAGACAAGTTATGACTGAACAAATAATTATGTCTATCCAAAAATTGCTTCCTTTGTTTCAAAATAGACAGATTCATTTATACAAGATATGTATGTACAAATTGACATGTAATAGTCTGACTTCTCTGGTTTTCAAAAGAAAGGATATACTAGAACCTTTTTGTTTTATTCTCCCTCATTCTTCAAAACATTTCTCGGATTCTTCTATAACGTATTGCTACATAAATTCTTTATAGGAGTTTGATTGTTTTGCTATACACTATTCAATGCTTAGTGGATTGATTTCGTCAGTGCAAAACATAGTCAATCATTGTGCTTTATTCTATCCTCGAGGTTTATATGCCAGTAACTCCTTTGCACACCTACTAAATACTACGATAGGGGCGAATAAAACGTTAAAAAAAGTGGTATTGATACACACCTTGAAATCTTGTTCTTATTGTTCAACTTTTCAGACGTACTCTTCTAACAAAAATAAATTTTGAATCTCTACCAGGTTACTGGAGAGAATTCCAAAAATTATTTTTCACAAAGAAATACCTTTTTTCGAGAATGAAATATAAATTTTTAATTAAAAAAATATTTTTGAATTTCGCAAAGTTGTTGTGGGAGTACAGAGAAATTTTATTGTGGCGAAAATTCTCATTTCATTTTCAAGCAAATGATTTGTTTTCCATAAATAAAAATATAGATTTAAAAAAAAAAAATTGATTAGAATTATCTTTAAATATCGAAATTAACATTATTTTTGTCATAACACATAATTAATTGGTACTATTTTTGAACTAATGTTGTGGGATGCTGATGGTAACTCAATTAAGAGTTGTAAACCCAAGTGCAGGTTATGTTCAAGTAATAAATTCTCGGGTGTCCGAGGTCGAACCACAGGGAAGCGTATTAATAAGTATAAGTTTATAAATATATAAGACAAAGAAAGTAAACAAGATATTAGGGAATCAACAACAAAATAAGATAAACAAGATATTAGAAAACAAAATAAACAAAATAACATAAAAACAATTAAACAAGATATAAAAAAACAATAAGAAAGGATGTTGAGGTTAGAGACTCCACTCTTGGTGTTATGCTAAGATTAATCTTGTTTTATTACACAATTGAAATCCACACATAAGGGAGGTTCCAATCGGAAGGTTTAGCAATTCAGTCCAACGTCCATAGCATATGATATTATGTTCATTTGGTGTCCTCAAAACTCATAAAAAGAGTCCAAGCATTCCTTATGCCAAGGTATATGTCTACAACAAATCAAGGTTATGAAACCAAGCATTTACTGTGCCATTTTCATTGTCAATAATGAATCAAGATCTCTACTTTGCAAGTATGATTTTAAACCAAAAGAAAATATTATCTATACTAGTGTTTATAAATGATGATTCATTTTAGCTCATGTTTAAGAGACTAACCTTAGCATTTACCAAGAGCTTCACCTCATCACCTCAACAATATGATTAGCAACACATACTAGATATGAATAAAATGAAAAGAAATGTAAGAAGCATAAGTAAATAAAAAAAGAAAACTAGAGAAAGGAAAGAAGAAGAAAACTTAGAGAATTTTACTACAAAGGCTAATATCCTACCAATGTATAATGTATCCCAATACTCATCCAAGGCCCTCTATTTATACACATTTTGGAGGGCTAAATGACAAGAGACAAGCTTTACAAATTTCAAAGGTAGGTATAATAGGTGGGTGCATTTTTCTAACAATTTTCGTCATATTGTATGACAATTCTGATCAGCCAGCTTGATGGTCGATTTTGTCAATGTTGGAGGCTCGATCTGATAAAATGGTCTTCTAGAAAAATATACCCCTATCAGTTACGGATCCATAGCCGTTGGAATCAGATCATTTGCGCACGTGGATCGGGAGATATGGTCAAAATACCAAAACGGTGCAGAACAGACGTCATTGCACATCAGCCAACTTGATGGTCGATTTCGCTAGGGAAAACGACTCCGTTTCAAGAAGTGTAAAACATGAAAAAGATAGATATGCCTCTTAGCTTTGCAGGGATACAAAGTTCAGCCTTATTGCTTCAGTGAAACTCGAGATATAGCTGATATGGCAAAAGGTGTCGGAATTGGAACTGAACTGGATTTGCCCTTAATTCTAATAATCTGAAATCACTCAAAGAAACTTGTGAAAAACACCAAATTACATAAAAATATAAAAGATCATAAACACAATTAGACTAAACAATAATAACTCGTATTTGACACAAAACAATAATAAAACATAACTAAAAACTATATAATTATACGAGTTATCACACCCCCATACTTAGATTGTTGCTAGTCCCTAGCAACGACTCAATAAAAATAAAATAAGAAAATCTAATCTAATCCATTTTCGTAGGAAATCACGGTGGCACTTAGCATGTGACACAAGCCTTTAAACCCCTAGGTGTCCCTAGTGGACGAGTTTAGTCTCGTGAGGGTTTACTAGGACGATACCCACAAACATTGAAGACATAAGAAAAACTAAAAATAATAATTATAACTAATCCTTCCAATATAAATTAGAGATAATCATTGGACAAGTCTTAAAAACTAATCAATAGCTTAAAGAAATTCACAAAAAATCTTGCTTGAATGTAAATAGTTTGAGTTAAGCCAATAATAACATAACATATTTCAATCAAAATAGTGTATATTCAAACTTAATCTCAACTTCTCACATGGGATACTCTCTTGATTTTCACTCTTTAAAGTAGTGGTAAAGTGTTTACACTCAATCAATCTCATGAAAACACTTCTACCATATGCTTGCTTGTCCACCTATTCTCCACTATTTAGATCATACAACTTCATAAATCAAGAGGTCTTTATTCAAGGTTGTAATGGGGCCAAAGGGTTATAATGTGGTTAAAGAACAAAAGGATAAAGATATCACAAAGGTTCCAAAGAGTTCATAGATTTTAGAGACATAATAAGATTATACAAATAAAACTTCTCAAAACTCTTATAAAGCACATAATAACATAGGCTAAATATTCATGTTGAGCCTTTGCTTCATTCTAACCAACTTTGTAACATCTTTTTCTAGAAGTTCAAGAGAAGATTATTTATTTATTTATTTTTTTTTTAATATGGGAATGTATTTGACAATGATCCCTTTCTTTTTCTCTTGACTTTTTCTTTTCTTTTCTTTCCCCCACACTTATCTTTTGTTTCTAACCCAAATTTTCAAATAAAAATATCCCTTGTTTTTTTTGCAATATGTCTCAAAATATAAAATTCATCTTTAGAACAAGGGTAAGGATATAAGCATATTTAGGCTAGGTGTAAGTTGTGGTTACCAATAAAACATCATATTTAATGTAGGCTCAAATGGGCTCACTAGTGGGGATGTTCTCGTAGAACATTAATAATGGATGGCTGTTTGGCTCTGGTTATAATCCTAATGCCTCTATCATATTCATGTTGTCACATGTATCAATATAGTCTCAAACGGTTTAAAGCAAGTTCTAGAGAATCATGTAATCATAAGAGCACTCAAGAAAGAAATTAGATTGATTTGTATAATGCATCAATCATTATAGGCTCAAAAACTCACAAAGATGATTATACAAGTCAGATTAAGTCTAAACATGCTTCTTTCTCAATCAACATATCATATTAACATTGGCTCATAAAAAGGTTGACATCAAGCTCAATTCTCATGAAAATCTTCTCACTAATAAATCTGTTTTAGACTTATGCAATTCATATTTCATCATTGTATTGAAAGTAACTAAAAAAAAAAAAAAAAAACACTAAGTCTAAACATGCTTTTTGTTTTTTTGTTTTTTTGTTTTTTTGTTTTTTTGAAGAAGAAGATTAAATCAAACTGACAAGGTATGTCTCAAGTCTCCCTTACTCATACCTTGTTCAGAATGAATACTTCTAAATGTCTTAAAACACAACAAATTTTTTTTTTTTTTTAGCAAAATATGTCCCTTACCCCCTACTAAAATATGACATTGTCCCCAATGTCAAATTTTAAAGGTAGAATTTAGGAGATATTACCTGCAGAGGTTGCTAACCACTTATTATAACTGAGACACAACAAGCAAAATGTTAGATAATGTCACAAAGACAAAGTGCAATCCACTCCTTGCTCGTCCATATCTCTTTTTCTTTTTCCGAGCGTTTGCGAAACAACCGTAGCAGATAAACACTCATAAGCTTGTAGCTTTTTGAGTAAATCTTCAATGGTTGTAGCAGAAATTATGGTTCTCCTTGCCTCTGAAAACATGAATCCATTATCCACAGCATTATCTAAATATGAAAGTAAATTACTAAAATAACCATTAATATTAAGCAAACCAATGGGTTTCTTATTTGTGACCAAAGATGACCAAGAAGCCACGCAAGCTATTTCTTCCAATGTACCCAGACCTCCTGGTAAGGCAATGAATGCATCGGCAGAATGGTACATGATTGTTATCCGTTCAGGGATACTCCAGACTTGTATTTCCTTACCCACGGTAGGTCCACAAAAATCTGTGAATAGTTTTGGCACGATTCCTAGAACTGGACTTCCTCCGGCGTGTGCTGCTGTAGCGACTGCTCCCATTAAACCCGTACTACCGCCTCCATAAATCAAGTGGATCTTTTGTTGGGCAAGTATTACTCCAACTCTTATGGCTTCATCAGCGAATATGTTATTTTTCCCTGGATAAGCACCTCCAAAGACACAAATTTTTTTAATGCGCTGGGACGAAGTGCTTTCCATTTTTTTTTTCTTTTTCGAGTGCCTGAAAGAGAATGAGTACATGGTGTAATATATAGAGGACTGAGTAGTGAATCAGACAAGAGTAATAATGTCGCCGAAAGTGTATTTGACCTGTCAGAAGAAAATGTTAACCTAACAAAAGATTTTTGCGTGATTTCAGGAAGAAAATCAAAAAGAGAAGAAAAATCAATCGTAAAAGACCAATGCAAAAAAAAACGAGAATAATTACACAAATCGAACAACACGTAAATTAAACTGAAATAAAGTTATTGCAAATCAAACCAAAAGCTGAGAAGTCATTTATTGTAGTTGTGATTGTGGCTCACATCTTCCTCTGGTTTTACGTCCAGAAACGGCTTAAACGCCTTCTATGAGTCGAGGATATGCTTCCCATCCAGTTTTCTTACAAGCTGGCAAACAGGGTCTTTTAACATCAGATTCCCAAGATGTTGCCATTCCCTTTGGAATTGCGGCCATAAATCAAGAATTTCTCTTTGTACGTCTCCACTAGGATGCGTCTCAAGAGAAAGTTGGATATTACCCAAATTCTCCTTACTCAGTCCATCCTTAATGAATTCAATTTTATCATCTCGATTAGAGGACGGAATCCCAATAGAACGACATTTACCGTTACACGTCCATCGTGCACACTTGTGGCAATTTGAACTCATGCGCTTTGCTCGTCGCTTCTTTGCATAAGTGCTTCTACCTGTACCTGGTAAATGCAAAACAGGAAGATATTCATCTTCACGTACCTTGGCTTCAATTATCCAACGTATGTCTTCAGGAATCCCTTTGTTCATAAGCATTCTTAATCTTTCTAATCGAACTTGGTAAAGCTTCAGTAAAATATTCCGAGGAAAAGGAGGAAATCGTTTCTGCAATCTTTTGAGAATATCATCCATCCTGAAAAAAAAATGAAATAAAATAAAATGAAAGAGAAATTTATATACAATATCAGTTTTGTGGGTAGCTGATGGAACCGACTTAAATAATCACGGAGTACCGTTATCCGCCATTTAACCGGGAAAAAAATGAATATTTTTTTTTTTTTTTTTTTTTTGAAGATTAGTAAAAATTATATTTACATCTAGTTATTTTCAAAACAAGGATCAGAAAGAAAAACAACCTCTTCTTGAGTAACATGATTTTCCAAAAAGAGTTTGAGTCTTTGTCCATTTACCTTGAATACGTTACCATTTTGAGGATTCTCAATGTCAACTGCTCCATAATGATACACATGCTTAACCACAAATGGGCCAGTCCATCTTGATCTCAACTTACCAGGAAATATGTGAAGTCTAGATTTATAAAGTAGAACTTTTTGCCCAACATCAAATGTTTTTCTTGAAATTAACTTGTCATGAAAGGCTTTAGTTCTTTCTTTATGAATTTTAGGATTCTCATATGCATCATTTCTGACTTCCTCAAACTTTTGTTTCCAACAATGCTTAACCTGAAAAGAATTTAACATAGAATCAGTGTGTGAAATTTCTGAAGCATTATCAAACTCACATTCAATTAAATAAGCTTCTAAAGGATCATGGAATGTGGTAGTGGTGAGATGTTTATGAACAAGTTCTTCAATGAAATCCACTTCATGTACTTCTGAATCATCACCAGGTTGCTTGCAAGTGTTGAACACATTTAATTCTAAAGTCATATTTCCAAAAGAAATGTTCAACATACCATTCCTGCAATTTATCAGAGCATTAGAAGTTGCAAGAAATGGACGGCCTAATATAACAGGAATTTGAACATTTGGATTTGAAACAGGATGTGTGTCCAAAACAATAAAATCAACAGGGAAGTAAAAATTATCAATTTGAACCAAAACATCTTCAACTATCCCTCGAGGAATTTTTACAGAACGATCAGCTAGTTGAAGTGTAACAGGTGTTTCCTTGAGTTCACCTAAACCTAACTGTTGATAAACAGAAAAAGGCAAAAGATTAACACTAGCACCAAGATCAAGCAATGCACGTTCTATTCTAGTGTTTCCAATGATGCATGAGATTGTTGGACATCCAGGATCTTTGAATTTTGGTGGAGTAAGGTGTTGAATGATTGAGCTCACACTTTCCGTCAGAAATGCTTTCTTTTGTACATTATGTTTCCTTTTAACTGTGCACATGTCCTTCAAAAATTTAGCATAAGATGGAACTTGTTTGATTGCATCCAATAAAGGAATGTTAATCTTAACTTGTTTGAAAAGTTCATAAATTTCTGCATTTTGATTCAAATTCTTTATTGTTTGCAACCTTTGAGGAAAAGGAGCAGGATGCATACCTTTTTCTTTGTCCAAATTTTCAAGAAGTTCAGACTTACCATCATCCTTACCATTACTTTTCGGAGGGGAAAGAGGATCTTGGTCTTTTGATGGAATGTTTTTGTCAATTGCCTTTCCACTTCGAAGAGTTGTGATAGAACTGGCATTTTCCTGTTGAGTTTCATTGGAGCAAGAAACAAGACATTGAGTAGAAGGGTTAGGCTGAGGTTGAGCAGGAAACTTACCTTTTTCTTGAGTGCGTAATGAAGCTGTCAATGTGGACAAGGTGTTTTTGATCTCATTGATGTCCTGTGAAGTCCGGCTATTCACATTTGCTTGTGTTTGCATGAATGCTTGCAATGTCTCTTCCAAGGTTTGTACACGTGAAGGTTGATAGGAAAAAGTGTTGCCCGGCTTTTGAGATTGTGGTACCTGAACATGATTATTATTCCGCCAACTGAAGTTGGGATGATTTCTCCATTCAGGGTTATACGTTTCAGAGTAAGGAGAAGGAAAAGGCTTTTTAAATGTGTTTATGGAATTTACTTGATCATGCAACGCTTCTTTAAGAATGGGAATGTTTGGACATTCAGAAGTGGGGTGTCCCATGATTTCACAAATTCCACAACTTTCTTCATTTTTAACCGTTTTGACTTCTTTTACTTCTCTAAGTTCCATGGCTTCAATCTTTCTAGCCAAATTAGCTACTTTAGCTTTTATCTCATCTTCTTGACTAAAATGATATTTTCCTCTGTTAGAAACAACATTAGATCTATTGGAACTTTCAGAGGAATTATCTGTGTGCCAGGCTTGAGAGTTATCTGCCAAATGGTCTAAGTAGTCAAAGGCTTCTTCAGGTTCTTTTTCTAGAAACTCACCGTTACACATTGTTTCAACAAATTGTTTAGTTTCGGGAGTTAAACTTTCATAAAAGAAACTAATAAGACGCCATTTTTCAAAACCATGATGTGGACAAGAACTTAACAAATCTTTAAAACGCTCCCAGCACTGAAAAAATGCTTCATTTTGATTTTGATTGAAATTTTGAATCTGTCTTTTCAAAGCAGTAGTTTTATGTGCTGGGAAAAATTTCTTTAGAAACTCAGTTTGTAATTCTTGCCATGTGCCAATTGACCTTGGTTTTAAATTATGAAGCCAAATTTTTGCTTTATCTTTTAAAGAAAAAGGAAATAATTTTAGCTTGACAATTTCATTTGTACATTGTTGGTCATTAAAGGTGACACATACATCCTCGAAGTCTTTTAGAAACGAGTAAGCACTTTCCGATTCTAACCCATGGAAATTTGGAAGCAAAGCTATCATACCTGGTTTAAAACGAAAGTTGTTTGCATTGAGAGGAAAAATAAAACAAGAGGGTGATGAGCTTCGAGTTGGTTGCAAGTAGTCACGCATGGTGCGTACTTGTCTGTTCTCATCTTCAGCATGAACACTTTCATTGTCAGCCATGGTAGGAGTTGTATTAGAAAGATTACCTGAAAAAGTTTCACAATAAAATCTAACTAAACGACGAGATCTAAAATCACGTCGCCAAACAAGCATAAAACAAAGTTAATATACAGATTAGGCGGTATAACCAGCCAATAAAAATAAAACAAAGTTAATATACAAATTAGGCGGTATAACCAGCCAATAAAAATAAAACAAAGTTAATATACAATATAAATATAAATATATAGAAAATTAGGCGGTATAACCAGCCAATAAAAATAAATTAGGCGGTATAACCAGCCAATAAAAAATAAATATACTTATAAACTTATATACTTAGTATTGCCTCCCCGGCAACGGCGCCAAAAACTTGATGGTAACTCAATTAAGAGTTGTAAACCCAAGTGCAGGTTATGTTCAAGTAATAAATTCTCGGGTGTCCGAGGTCGAACCACAGGGAAGCGTATTAATAAGTATAAGTTTATAAATATATAAGACAAAGAAAGTAAACAAGATATTAGGGAATCAACAACAAAATAAGATAAACAAGATATTAGAAAACAAAATAAACAAAATAACATAAAAACAATTAAACAAGATATAAAAAAACAATAAGAAAGGATGTTGAGGTTAGAGACTCCACTCTTGGTGTTATGCTAAGATTAATCTTGTTTTATTACACAATTGAAATCCACACATAAGGGAGGTTCCAATCGGAAGGTTTAGCAATTCAGTCCAACGTCCATAGCATATGATATTATGTTCATTTGGTGTCCTCAAAACTCATAAAAAGAGTCCAAGCATTCCTTATGCCAAGGTATATGTCTACAACAAATCAAGGTTATGAAACCAAGCATTTACTGTGCCATTTTCATTGTCAATAATGAATCAAGATCTCTACTTTGCAAGTATGATTTTAAACCAAAAGAAAATATTATCTATACTAGTGTTTATAAATGATGATTCATTTTAGCTCATGTTTAAGAGACTAACCTTAGCATTTACCAAGAGCTTCACCTCATCACCTCAACAATATGATTAGCAACACATACTAGATATGAATAAAATGAAAAGAAATGTAAGAAGCATAAGTAAATAAAAAAAGAAAACTAGAGAAAGGAAAGAAGAAGAAAACTTAGAGAATTTTACTACAAAGGCTAATATCCTACCAATGTATAATGTATCCCAATACTCATCCAAGGCCCTCTATTTATACACATTTTGGAGGGCTAAATGACAAGAGACAAGCTTTACAAATTTCAAAGGTAGGTATAATAGGTGGGTGCATTTTTCTAACAATTTTCGTCATATTGTATGACAATTCTGATCAGCCAGCTTGATGGTCGATTTTGTCAATGTTGGAGGCTCGATCTGATAAAATGGTCTTCTAGAAAAATATACCCCTATCAGTTACGGATCCATAGCCGTTGGAATCAGATCATTTGCGCACGTGGATCGGGAGATATGGTCAAAATACCAAAACGGTGCAGAACAGACGTCATTGCACATCAGCCAACTTGATGGTCGATTTCGCTAGGGAAAACGACTCCGTTTCAAGAAGTGTAAAACATGAAAAAGATAGATATGCCTCTTAGCTTTGCAGGGATACAAAGTTCAGCCTTATTGCTTCAGTGAAACTCGAGATATAGCTGATATGGCAAAAGGTGTCGGAATTGGAACTGAACTGGATTTGCCCTTAATTCTAATAATCTGAAATCACTCAAAGAAACTTGTGAAAAACACCAAATTACATAAAAATATAAAAGATCATAAACACAATTAGACTAAACAATAATAACTCGTATTTGACACAAAACAATAATAAAACATAACTAAAAACTATATAATTATACGAGTTATCAGATGCTAACGCCTTCCAACACATAACCGTACTCTCGAATTCACTATGGTTTTTCTTTGACTTCTACGCACAACCCAAAGTCTTTTTAAAACAATTTTTAATTTAAATTTAGGATTTTTAGAAAGATAAATTTTTTATAAGTGACCAATAACCGGAAATGATTGGTGATAATTCCTTGTGTTTTTATTTTTCACATCTAACGATTAAGAGATCGTTACGACAATAATATAATATAATTTTAAAAGGAAATTAAATTGTATAAAATGAAAAAAATACAAAAAATATCATAGTACATACTATTTAAAGACTTAAAACCTTAGAATAACTCTAGGATGACAATTAAGATGCATAGATAATTTTTTTGAATTTGAAATACATGATAATAAGTGATAAAGGAGGAATGAAATCATTGCAAGCGCCATACATTTTTGAAATATGGATGTGATAGTTTTAGTTAGAAATGAATATGTAGTGCTCTTGATAGTCCCTAATAATTAGGGCTTTAATATGAAAATGTTATTTAAATTTTTAATGTTTTACATGTATCTTTGTAAAGAGTGAGTTATGAGATAAATTCTATCTGATTTAAATTAAGATAAAATGGTTGAAAGATTTAGATAAGTCTAATTTTTGAAAAATTTTTAAAAAAAAATAAAATAATTAATTGAAGAGGATTATTTTGTAAAAAATTAAATTTAAATTATTATTATATATATATATATAAATTATCCATGTAGGCGACGTGGCATACTTTATCAGGTATACATGTATATTGTAATATAATATATATATATATGATTAATTCGACAACTAATAATATTAGTATTAGATGGATTTATATTTTCATATATATATATATATATATATATATATAAATTCACTGAAATGTATTATATTCTTATCTTAACCTTGAATTTCGGATGTCAAAATGCGATATGTATCGATAATTTGAAAGTGAAAATTTTTGCAGGATTGAATGCTGTATGTTTGCTGATAAGGGATGGTGTGGAATAGGGAGGAACCAAGGTTTTGCCATTTGCATGGCATCTATTTTTATGCACAAACAGAAATCAATACTTTCCATCCTATCCTGCATATATAGCACAAGCTGTTAATTTCATTTTAGCCAGTCGGGCTTTCTATGGGCCTCCATTGGATTCTTACCCAATCAACATCCAACAAATGACTCTTTTCTTGTCAAATTGATTTTCCTCATTCTTTTTCCTTCTATAATTTAGGTTTATCTTTTATCTGTACTATATATAAAATTTTTGATTGAATTGATGTTACGAATCAAGTAAGTGACCACTAAATAAAGTAAAGAGTTCTGCCTTCTAGCCAGAGCCCTTTATTATGGCCTTCATTTTTTTCCTGCTTCAAGCTTGGGAAAGTGTGCTTACTTTGGGGATGAAGAATCAATTGAACTAACTCGACTAAAAATCCTACCAACTAAATTAAAAAATAAAAATAAAAATAAAAATAATTATAAAATAATAGTATATATTTATAGGGTTATATTTGTAATTTAAATTTTTTGAAAAAGAAAGAAAAAACCACTTTGCTTACTTTTTCTCCATTTTAAGAAATTAATTTGTATAATTAAATAACTTCTTCTTTCTTTCAATTATTTTCTCACTTTTTAAAATTTTTTAATTACCCACAAGTGCGTGTGTTATAGTATTAAGTAAAAAGCTTGCATTATGCTGTGAATGTAAAAAAAAAAAATTGACACTCTTACTAATTTAAATTTAATAATAATTGATATAATTTTAATATGTGCGATACAATGTTGAATGGATTTAATTTAAAAACTTTCAAAATAAAATAATCATTAAAGATATTATATTGAAAGTGCTCAATACTGATCATCAATAATCATATAATTTTTTTATTATTTAATTTTTGTATTAAAAATAATACAAATCCAATTATAATAAAAGTATTTTTTAAATAAATATAAATATAGGTTTATGTATATAATAACCACTAAAGGTATGTATGTATAGCCAAGGTCTTGGGCTTGCAATGGCTGTTGGATCTTGGCCTCAATCAAATCAAAATTTCTAGCTTGGTCTTTTGGTTATCCACATCTTTTTCTAAAATAAGTCTTTATGTTAATGACCAATCTTTTTCCATCTTATCTTATCTGTATTTATTTATTTTTAAAGTTCCATTCACATGATTGGGAAGAAAGAGATTTAAATGCAGAAAGATTTATTTATGTTAATATTTTTTGGTACTTTTTTTCTTACAATGTTTGTTGTCATAAAACATGTTTTCAACAATTTTTTGGTTTAACTTGTCTTAACATGTTTCTTCTAACTACTTTGATCTTCTAATTATAAGTTCCCATGCCTTAAGTTTCTTGATAACATATTTTCTTAATTTCTTTTATTAGGCATTTAACAGTCAAGCAAAGTTTTGGAAGCAGAACGAATTTATTAAGATTTAATAATCTTATAAGGAATAAAGCCATTTGAAAACAAAAACCCTTAAAAATCAAGAATATTCTCAAGCCAAAACAGTCTTAAAGAATTAACATTAACATTGAAAAAAACTAAAATTTTGATGGCTAAACTATTAAAAAAGTTCTTAAACTATTTCCTTTTTTTTAAATAAGCCTTTATTCTTGTAATGTACCCAAATAAGTCCTTGTTTTTTGATTTGTATCTAAATTAATTCTTATTTCAACTAAAATGTTAATGTATATTAAGGGTTTATTTAGATATAAATTAAATGTTAAGAACTTATTTGGGTACAAGTGAAAGGCTAAATGCTTATTTGATTACAAATTAAAAGTTAAGGACTTATTTAGATGTAATAAAAATATAAAGGCTTATTTAGACAAAATGGATAAGTTTAAGGGCTTTTTTATTATTTTAAGCAATTTTGATCATCCAAAATGACACAATAAAAAATGACCAAATTGAATTTGACAACAAAAGTAATATCACCTACCACAAATTGGTCTAGTCCATTTAGTTTAAGCGTGCGATACTTCCATCACATTAAATAATAATGCCTCCAAAACAGCATTGGACTCCTTTGAAACGCCAGCAGCTCAGTGAGCAGTCCATGATTTTAGAGTGCTCCAGTCTCCAACAAGGAGAAGATGTGGCCCAATCTGTTTATCTCCATTCGAACTTGAGGATTTTTTTATTTTTTTATAAATGCAGGAGTGCATGTCCGTTCTGCTCATTAGGCAGTTTGTCCGGCCCGATTTGTATTGGGTCAGATTTGGACAGGTATTTAAATGATTCAGATCGTTTCGGTTTGGTTCAAATTATTGTTTATACAATAAAAATATATTTTTTTAAATTTATTTATAAAAATAAAATTTTAATATATATGAACAGTAAATATGAGCCGACGGGTAGGGTTTGGGTAAGACAAAATAAAAAATCCGGGTCGCATCCCGACCTAGCCCATGAGCAGGTAAAAATGAGAATAGGCCGAAACAGTTGAGTAGATAGGCATGAATATATGGGCTAGTTGAGAGTTGTATTTCAAAGCCAACACTGTCATTTGCTCCATTATATGCTTAGTCGTCAAAATTTCACCGTCAGTCAGTGTATTCAAAATTAATTCTAATAATAATGTGAGTAAAATTTAATTTGTTATTTTGTTAATACAAGTGGAGAAGATTAATGTTTCAAATAAAAAGGTTTCTATCCAAGTAATAAACTAGGGAAGTAGTGCTGATTAATTAGAGATATGATCCACATATACAATGGAATTAGATATTTCTATATAATTTCATGTACTTTTCCAGCTTTGATGAATACTTTAACATCTAGCAGCAACAATGGCTAATTTCAGACAAGATCATAAAAGGTCGATGATATGACATATTTTCATATTTTGCAATATCTTTTACAATAAAGCAATGTTGTCCGAATGAGAATGAAAGTATGATTAGGCCGACATGCGTTGTTGTCACTTTCAGAAGCTACATATCTCTTCATTTTTTTTAAAATTCATCTTCCATAACAAAATCATCAACTTTCCAGGGCTGATCATTTGTATTACTTGCTTTATAGGCCTACCTAAAATCAAGTCATCAACATTTTTTTTGTTTTTTTTTAATTGCCATCTCGATCTGTAACGACGTAGATTTGATTCAAAAAATCCAAAATTTTCTTAATTAATGAGCAAAACTAAAGGATTTCAATACTTTACGTACATCACTTTCAAATTTGGATGATCGATTATTTTAAAAATTTAACCTGATAAAAAATTCAATATATAAATTTTGCTGTTTTTGCAGCAAGAAGGTGGCCACGTAGCCACCTTGGTTTTTTTTTTTTATGGACCCCATTTTGTGGACCCCACTTTGTTTTAGTTGATTTTTTTTTGGACCCCATTTTGTGGACCCCACTTTGTTTTAGTGTAGAGAAAAAAATAGTAGGAAAAAAAAGCGAAAAAGAATTTGTGTATTCGTGTTATTTTTTGTGTTTAAAATATTATATATTTATATAAATACCCCACTTTGTTTTAGTGTAGAGAAAAAAAAATGGAAGGAAAAAAAAAAGCGAAAAAAAATTTGTGTATTCGTGTTATTTTTTGTGTTTAAATATTTATATAAATTTTTACACGTTGATAATTCGTTTTATATATATTTTAAACGTTAGTGCATTCGTATCGTGTTTGTGTTATTTTTTGTGTTGTGTTATTTTTCTTATTTTGTGTTTGTGAAGTGTTCGTGTTCGTTTTTTTCAAAGTATTATAAATTTTTATACGTTAATAATTCGTTTTATGTATATTTTTAGACGTTCGTATATTCGTGTCGTGTTCATGTTATTTTTTGTGTTGTGTTTTAATTATTTTTCATTTTTGTGTTTGTGTTCATGTTATTTTCCGTGTTGTGTTTTACTTTTCTTTTCCTATGTTATATTCGTGTCGTGTTTCAATTCATTTAATATTTTACATAGTTTTTCATTGTGATTCAATTTAGAGAAAAAATTGTGTGTTCGTGTCGTATCTCAATTCATGATATATTTTGCATGATTTGTCGTAGTGATTCGATTTAGAGAAAAATTTGTGTGTTCTTGACGTGTTCGTATTTTTTTCCCCTTCAAAGTATTATAAGATTTTACACGTTAATAATATATATAAAGAACTATAAATTTTTACACGTTAATAATTTATTTTATGTATATTTTTACATGTTCGTGTATTCTTATTGAATTTTTCGTGTTGTGTTTTAATTATTTTTTCTATGTTGTGTTCGTGTCGTGTCTCAATTCATTTTATATTTTACATAGTTTGTCATTGTGATTCAATTTAGGATCAAATTTGTTTCCCTTAGATTTATCTATTAAGCTGACTTTATAAATTTTTATAACTTTAAATTGTTATGACAGTTCTCTTTTGCTATTTTAAAAAATATTAATTTTTTTGTTTAATTATTAATTTTTGTTTTTAAAAATATTGTGATTGTATATTTAACATTTGATTTCCGCGGCATCGCGCGGGGTCTAATCTAGTATTCAATTAAATTTTACAGATTTGAATTGGGTGTGAGATTCAATGGCCCCCGAAGGTGCCGTGCAAGATCTTCTACAATTTGATCAAAACTAGTTTTATATAAACATATTGCATCCGTACACGCAGGATGAGTTGTAATTAAAGTAGAATTATGATAATGATTGATGACATAATAATGTAACCCTTTTCTTAGTCATGAGCCAAACCCTTAAACGTTGCCCCTCCGAAAGGGGATGAGTCGTGCTAAAGGGTGGCAAAAACAGGTGAGTTTATTCATGAGCTTCAAAAATGCAAGATCCTTACCTCTAGTGGAGTTGTTAGGATAATTAAAAAAACTTTCAAAGATAAATTTCGATTATTTTCTTGCCTTGCTGTTAAGTATTTCTTCCTTTTATTGTAATTGACAAACGTCGGTGTTGGATGATGAAATGTTTTCATGGATATATTCTTCACATTAATATATAATCTAGTTATAACTGACAACCATGGGTTTTGGGTTTTTTTTTTTTTTTGTTGGTACAAACGTAATATGATTTGATATAGTTAAAATTCAATAGAACACGATAAAAAATTTAAAGTTATCTGTATTTAGATTCGACTTGAGTACTTGAATCTTGTAATTATTTGTTTGTAAAGTAAAATGAGATTAAATGTGCTAATAAAACCCCCCAAAAAAAATCACTTGAAACTAAAAAACAAGCCTATCAATATCGACTACAAAATAAATGATCACTTAAACCCAATATTGAGTTGAATCTGAAATAACCAAAAGATTAATCAAAATTAATACCGTCTATGGTATATATGTCAATGAAGCAACCATCTAGTTAGGTATGATATTTCAGGCCACAAAAAGGGAAAATTAAAGAGAAAAAAAAAAAAAGATTTGTTTTGTAGATGGATGATTGTTTGGAATTTGGATGTTGTTCAATATAGTGGTTAGATCTGGCAATTCGTGTATCTGTGTCATATTCGTATATTTTTTGTGTCATAATTGTGTTTAAGGTATTTTATATTTATATAAATTTTGACGTGTTAATAATTTGTGTTATATAAATTTGGACATATTTTTGTGTTCGTATCGTATCGTGTCGTGTCCGTGTTTCTTTTTCGTGTCGTGTTTTAATTAATTTTTTTCGTGTCGTATCCAATAAGACCATATCTAGCAGTGGCTGCCTTACCCTTACCCTTTGTATGAAATCTCAAAATCTTTAAACCAATCTAATAATAAGGATTAAGAGTAAAAAAGAGCAAGAGAATCCTGGGGAGCCCTACAAAATTTCCTTTACTGGTTGGCTTTCAACAGATGGAGGGATTAATAGAGAAAGAGGAGACATTTACGAGAAAGACAGGCAAGAAAATGCCAATGCCACTTCCCACTTGGTAAGTGGAACTTGTGTACTTTCCATTTTCTCTTTAAAACTTTGGAGCCTACCCTGATACAAAGTATCCAACCAAACCCAAGGCCATTGCTGCAGATATAGCCTTTACACCCCAAAGAGTAAACATGACACATGATTTTGAAGAATATAGTAGCTGTTTCATTATTCCTTCAAAAAAACAAGCCATGCTGAGTTTTCAAGAATCTCCATAATGAGGAAAGATTAACAAAACCACACCACCACCCAAAAAAAAAAAGCATCGGTGGACAGAAGAGGATGGATACAATTACTTTTCATCATCTAGGGGAGTTGCTAGCTTCTTTAGTGCCAATAATTTCTTTTAGTCTTTCTCTTTTTCATTCCGACTTGACATTTATGTTATTCAGATTTGAATATGAGTATTGAATACGGATATGTATCCGACGTGAGTATGTTCAATTTTTTTTTTATTTTATGATTTTCACATATTTGGAGGGTCATTGGAAGATCATATCTCCATACCCATTTCGGATATGTGTCGAACACAGGTATCAAACACAGATATTTCAACAAAAAAAAAAAAACAGTATAAGTAACATAATTTGAGATTTCTATTCATCCCTTTTTTTTCTTTTTCTTTAATTATTATTTTAATTGGTTTAGAGTTCCTCTTTTTTGAGCCACAGCATTTAGGTGGGACCTTGGGTACAAATTTTATGGATGGCTGAATCTAAAATTCCAGTTGTCCTTAAGAGCTAAAGTTGACATATTGGGAATATGATGGTCCAACATGATATAGGATTGCAAGACAACATACCATTTGCATAGCTCTTGTTATGTTTCAATCTCACATATATTTGTCATCTAAGCAGATCCCCACCACTTCCTGCTTTATTGCTTATATGGTAGAAGGTAGATCATATAATTAATTATACAGAACCTGAAAATAATGGGAAAAAAATGGAGGGTTATTGCAATACTAGGTCAGTGTTTAAATGTCCTGTAAAATCAAGACAAGAAGATTCTAATATTAACAAGATTCTAGGGATGAGGAAGGTTAATTGCCACTTGAGATAAATGCATGTTGATCCATGTTATATTGAATTTTCAAAACCCACATAAATGCTGCTTATGCATGCTGCTTTTTTCACTGTTTGACCTCAAAAAAAAAAAAAAAAAAAACAAGTTGTGAATTAAGAAAACAGTTTCTAATAAAGATGAAAGAACCCAATTAAATAGTAACTTTTGATTATACAAATATGAACAAAGGAAAGAGATTTTACATAAGAATCAAAAGTTTTTCTCTTTGTTATGAAAAAATAAACTAAAAATAAGCCACAAAGCCACTGCAGTTGAAAATGATTTTACCAGCTTAATTGGAAGCATAAACGCATATCATTAATTTGTCTTAATTGGCAAATTCGGCTTCATATAACATAAATTTTTTTTTTTATTAGCGAATGTCTTAAAAATATTTTTTAATATTATTATATATAATAATATTTTCATCTAATATATTAAAAATGATAAATAAAATTATCAATATTTATATTTAATATAATATTATTATTAAAAATATTAAATTAACTAAACTTAAAAAATATTTAATAGCATAATCAATGGATTGAGTACTAGTCATTTTCACCAAATTTAGAAAGTGATTAAAAGGGGTCTTACTCTTAATCACCCCCAGAGAACTGATCTGATTGGGTAATACCCTAATAAGGCACTAATTATATTGCATATATATTATAGGAATTAATAATGAAGTAGTCCTAATAGTAGGTGTAGGTTCATGTCGAGGGTCAAATGCTGCAGAATTGTAGACCCACTTTTTCTTTTACTCACAGTTGACAAATCATGGACCCCATTTCATCTTCTCAGATAAATGGGATTCACATTAATATTATGAAAAATGTATTTTTACCACCTCAGATTTCGTACAAAAATATATTTATCCCTTAAAATTTGAAAAATATTTATTTAATATCTCTTTAAGTTTTGATATAAAATACATTAATTCTCTAAAGTAGTATTTTTTAAGTTAATTTTAAATATAAAGACAAATATACCCTTTCTTAGTTATTAATAATTTATTTTTGCTTTTATTTTTTTATTCAAAATTTTTTTAATTACAAAATTATCTTTAATTACTATCAAGTTAAATTCAATTAAATTATATTTTAATTCAAGTATAAATGTTAAATATTTTAAACTTAGGCTAATATGGATTGGTTCAGTTGGTTGAATACTCATTAGCGTCTTAACAAGCACCAGAGTTCGAGTCTCACCAGCAGTTTCACTTGATAAGTGATCTATAAGTACCACTGTTAGTCATCTCTAGTCATGTGGCGTGTTTTGACCATGGATTTGATAGCCTCCCATCACTTAAACTTTTTTCTACCAAAAAAATATTTTAAACTTATTTTTAATTTAATTATATATATTAACTTTAATATTAATATATTATGTTATTTTATTTTATTTTAAAATAAATTAATTGTCATTATTTTTTTTTAAAAATGATAAAAAAAATTGATTAAAATAAAAAATAGACTGAAAAAAATAAAATAAAAATCATATTTTTAAGTAAAATATGAATAAATATTAATTTGATTAACAGAATGCTAACATAGTTACTTTTTTAGAGATAAATATGTTTTTCAAAGTAATAGAGTAAGTTTATTTTCAATAAAATCGATAATTATATATTTTTTTATTCTCCTTTCTTTTATTTTTTTATTTTTTCTTTAATCAATTCATTATCACTAAATTTTTTAAATAACGATAAATTCATTTCAAAGTTATATATAATTGAATTAAAGATAACTTTAAAATATTTAACATGAACTTGAATTAGAATATAAATTAATTAGAATTTAGTTTAATAGTAATTAAAGATGATTTTAAAATTAAATAAATTCTCATTATTTTGTAGTTAAAAATGTTTTGAGTAAAAAAAAGAATGAAAAGAAAAAAATAATTAATATTTAACAAAGGATATTTTTATCTTTTCATTTAAAATTAACTTAAAAATAATATTTTAGGGAGGTAAATGTATTTTATGTCAAATTTGAGAGGATAAATAAGTTTTTTTTTAAATTTGATAATTTACCCTAATATTATTGATTGTAAAGAATTTTCATCCATAAACCCTCTCCATCAAGAACAACATGTTATTCTGTCATTTCACTCCCTGTCATGTCTTTGTTGAGTAGATCTACTGAGCCCACTTTAATTGACTCTCTTTTCCTTTTCGTCACCACTATATCTAATCAACTTGCCAAGATTGCAATTAAAATTAATTAGAATTTTTTTCACGCGATATTGAAGGAATTATAATTTTTTAAAATATATAAAATAATTTTATTAAAATATTTTAAATAAAAAATATTTTAAAAAATAATTAACGAAAAAAAGAAAATATTTAATATTTTTTAATTTCTTTTTTTTCTTCATTAACTCATTTATTTTGTGAATTTTTTTATTTAGTTTAAAAAATACAAAATGATAGATCAACTTTTTCATTTTTCGACCGACTAATTACGCCATCAACGGCGACGTCAAGGTAGCCAAGCCGATGCCAGTCCCTAGACTTGTCCATAGGCCAGGTAGCCCAATTGGCCCAGCTCGTATTGGACCGAGCTTGGACATGATTTTTCATGATCCGGTCTGGTTCGGATCACTGTTTAAGTAGAAAAATATTATTATTTTTTTAAATTTAATTATAAAAATATTAATAAAAAATAATTTTTTAATTTTTTATTAATAAATAAATAGTGATCCGGGCCCACAGACCGGCCCAGGCCCTCCCAAGGCCGGGCCTGGGCAAGAGATTCAAATTTTTTTCGGGCAGCGACCCGGCCCATGAACAGGTCTACCAGTCACTCTCCTCCTTTTCTTCAAACGACTAATCACCCTGACCGATCACTCATCGGTCAGCTCATCCTCTCCACAGTCACCTCTCTCTTCCTTTTACCTTCAACCTTCATTTTCTCTCTCCTCTAATCTCCTTTCCTCTCTTCTCTCCTCTCACCTTTTTTTTTTTTTTTTTTTTTTCAAATAAGTTCAAAAAGTCAATCTTACACTCACAAAAAGATAAAATAGAATCAAAATATTCTTTACATTTCAAAAATATCTCTTAATCTCTAAGACTCAAAATTAACACATAATTAGAAAAAAAAGAACATGCTTTCCTTGTGCTATTTTTAATTTTTTTATAAAATTTTTAATTAATTAATAATAATAAATTAATTTTAGTTTATATTTTATTAAATAATAATTATTTATTTAAATATTTTATTTTTAATATTTATTTTAATATAATTATATTTTTTTAATTATAAAAATTAAATTTATGATAATTGTTTATTTATAAATTACATAATACAAATTTATTTTCAAATTTTATTTATATGTACTTTTAAAAAATATTTAGACCTTATTGTATATTGTATATTTTTATTTATAGAAGGTAAAAAATAATAAATGAAAAATAAGAAAATAAAATTATGATTTTATATTTTATTTTCTCGTATGATCGATTTTCTCAAATAGGTTAATAGCAAATTCTTTTTTTTATTTTTTTTCCAAACAAGTCGCGTACGGATTCTAAATTGACCTGCGAGTCAACGTACGGACCAACCCCTTTAAATACATCATTTAAAAATAAAATAAAATAAAAACAAAAAATAATTAATAAATTATATTAATATTTTTGTTTAATTTTAAAAATACAAAGTGATAAATTAAATTTTATAATTATTTTTAAACAATGCTTTTTTCTTAAAAAATAATAAATAATAAAAATATTTATAATCTTTTAATACACAAAAATAAAAATGAACAAAAAATATATTTATTAAATTTTTTGAAAATAATAAATTATAAAAATTAAAATAATAATAACAAAAGAAAAAAAATTCTTTTCCATTTCCCTTTCCTTTCCTTTTTTTTTCTTTTTTTTTTTAATTTTTTTTTTCCTTTTCTTTTTCCTCCACTAAAAGACAAATTAAGATAAAAAAAATTTTGGACATTTAAAAAAATAACCCTTGAGTCCCTTTAGCAATTCGTGTACCCGTGTCGTATTATTATCGTATTTAAGCTATTTTATATTTATATAAATTTTGATAAGTTAATAATTCACATTATATAGATTTTGAGATATTCGTGTATTCGTGTCTTGTTTATGTTAATTTTTTGTGTTTAGTTTTTAATTATTCTTTTCATGTCGTGTAGTGTTCAATATTACTAGGCCTAATACTCCCTTAAGATTCAAAAATAATTATAGTAGATAAATAGATCCTCCCACTTTTTGCATTTTCTCCAATCCTGCATAACTAATTTGTTGGCTTTTCCTTCATCTTTGACAATGGTCCAACTTTGTGAATGCAATTTAGAAACTGACCTTTCAAACAGAAATTAAAATTAAACATGTCTGATACCTTTTGATCCCAGTCACATGGCAGTAGATAATCAGTGACCAAAATACCAACCAAGCTAATATGATTGATTAATGCAATTAATTAATTAATTAATTCGTTGGCAGCTAATGCCCCTAAGTGTTCATCATTTGTTCATAATACTCATATTAGCTAGCTGGCATGATTGCCTCCACAGTAATTTAAAGTTAAATGTATTTGGTACGCAAAACAAAAGGCCTCTTATTTTACTCTCTTCCATTATGTCAAACGATGCATATCAAAGTCATAAATTTTGTAATGAAATGTTCAAAAATCATGCCTGTAAACCCTACACCATTGATTTAGGCTTTTATGTGTGAAATTGTTAGACACAAATAATTTAAATGCATTAAAATTTAATGGTCAATCTATAGAATAATAATCAATAATACAACATTGTATGACCATTGCCTTCTTTTTAATATAAGAAAATAAGAAAGACGGTGACTGTTGCTAGAAATGATGGTATATTCCCATGAGAGAAGTGAATGGTTGGGCAGGATATGTTCTTTAGCATTGATCAGTGTCACATGAAGACATGTTAGAGCTTGGGTTTGGGGAATCTTTATTTGTGGAGATGATAAAAATGACGAGAATCCAATAATTCTTTCGAATCGGCTTGTGATTAGACCTGATCAAGGATCAGGTTATTCATCCAAATTCAAAAGTTCAATCATATTTTGAAAGATTAGGACAAAAATATTAAGTCGAAATATGGGTTTAGGCAAAAAAAATAAGGTCTATTTAGAAAATGGGTCAGGCTTTGGTTCCAACAATCAAGGTTGTAGACACCTAATTTTGTCCGGACCACTAAACATGTATGTTTTCTTCCCATATTGATGTTTCCAAGTGTAAAAAGACTGTTTTCATCCTGCAGGTGGTACTCCGAGACTTAGTTTAAGAGGGCGAGCACAAAAAGTCAAACTCGAAAAAAAGTCAACCCCGAAAAAGTCAACCCCGAAAAAGTCAACCCCAGAAAGTCAACTACTGAAAAAGTCAACCCACTTTCAAAATCAAGATTTTAAGTTCAATTGAAAAATGACGAAAGAATTTTGATAATCCGAGGTCTACATTGAAAGATATGGAGTTCGGAAGTTGGGATTTGGAGATTCAGTAGAAAGGAAACCCTAATCCGAGAAATTTGGGGAAAAGTGCTTAAACGATCAAACTGGTCGAAATTGAATTAAACCACATAGGTTAAGAAAGATGTCAACATTATTTTTGCATAGCTGTAATTTGAGAGGGCTGAGATGCTAATCTAAAGGTGGTAATTTCATGACTTTTCATCTTGAATTATTGGCCATTTGATGGAAATTAGGTTACACAAAAATGACAACATCTTGGAGGCTATATAACCATGCATTAAGGCTAGCCCTAAGGGGGGGAGGCAGATTTTGGTTTCTTCTTTTCCATTTTGGCTGATTTCTCTTAGTTTTTCTTAGTTTTTATCTTCTTGGTTGAGAGCAAAAAAAAAGAAAAGTTTAGAAATAAAGGAAAGTTTGAAGAGAAAAGCTTGAAATATTAGCTTCTTGAGGTTGCTCTTGAGCACCAACTCTTGCACTTTCATTTTCTATTCTTGTTTTTTGCTATTTTAATCTCTACTTGGTGAGTTTTCATTTTAAAATAATGTTTCTTGTTCTTCCTTCATTTCCTTTCTTAAGTATATTTTTTTTACATTTTGTTTTTACAATAAACTCACCATGGCCAAATGGCCTACATTATTTATTTTAAGTTGTTGTTTCAATTCATTTTACCATATTGTTTATGCTATTTTCTTTGTTTTTGATGTTTTAAGTGTTATGTTATTTCATGTTCTTAAGTTATATTTAATTTGGTTGCTTTGTTTGTTGCCATTTATGTCTTAGATATCATGTTTTTTCATTTTTAATTTTCTGTTTTCATGTTGTTTAAATTTGAGCATGTTTTAGAGTTAGCATATTAAGTGTTTGTGAAAATGCTTGTGTGATTCTTTGCATGATTCTTGTTTTATATCTTAGTGAGCATGTTTTAGATTTGGTATATTAGGTGTTTGTGAAAATGCTTGTGTGATTTTTGTGTTATGACTTAGTTTTTCATGCTAGCATACCAAGTGTTTGTGAAAATGCCATGCTTGTTGGAGCTTGGGGCCATTCGGCTACTCCATGTGTTTTGCATTGTGTGTTGTATTTTTTGTCATGCTAGTTGTTAGGTTTTTGCATTTGATATTTGGTTGGATTTTTGAATTAAGCATGCCTTGTGTTTGTGAAAATGCCATGCATGTCTTAGGTCTAGGTTACATTAAATGACATGCAAGTTCATGTTAGGTCTAGGCCATATTATTTATGTCATGCATTTTCCTTACATTTAGGTTTAGATCCATGCATTTCATGCATTATGTTTGCTGCATTGTTTCATGCATTTCATGTTCATGCCACTTGAATAATGACTTGAGCCAATTAATGGTTCAAGATCATGCTCTCTTGAGCACACTTGTGGAAAATTAAGTTTGTCAAATTGATTACTCTACCTTTGTGATTTTTTTTTATTTAGCCAATTTTTATCTAACTTTCAAAGAGTCCTAGCTACTGCTTTCAAGTCATTTTATGAGTTTCAAACATTTTTACTTTGGTTTTTAAATGATTTTATCAAAAGCAAAAATGTGTTGGCAAAGCAGTTTTTTTTCTTCTCCAAAAACTCGTACATCTATGATTTTTCTGGGAATTCATCTTTGATCAGAAAATTAAGCCGATTTTTTTTCGTGTAGTTTTACATGTCCGGAGTCTCCAGTATTTGTTTTAGAATTTTTGGAATTTTTAAAAATTGGGTAAAAAATCGTGGATTAAAACTGGACAGTGGAGTCAGAATTGAATTTAAAGAAAAAACAAAGCAGTTTTTTTTTCTCCTCCAAAAACTCGTACATCTCTGGTTTTTCTGGGAATTCATCTTTGATCAAACAATTAAGCCGATTTTTTCTCGTCTATTTTTACATGTCCTGAGTCTCCAATAATTTTTTCAGAATTTTTGGAATTTTTAAAAATAGGGTAAAAAATCGTGGATTAAAACTGGACAGTGGTGTCAGAATTGAATTTAAAGAAAAACAAAGCAGTTTTTTCTCCTCCAAAAACTCGTACATCTCTGGTTTTTCTGGGAATTCATCTTTGATCAAAAAATTAAGCCGATTTTTTCTCATATAGTTTTATATGTCCTGAGTCTCCAGTATTTTTTTTAGAATTTTTGGAATTTTTAAAAATAGGGTAAAATATCGTGTATTAAAACTGGACAGTGGAGTCAGAATTGAATTTAAAGAAAAACCAATTTTCTGTTTTGGTTAATTTACTTAGAGTGGGCTGATTAGGAGGGTTAGCTACTGACTTAGGATGATTTCTAAGCCCTTTTAAACTCTAAAAATGGTTTTTCAAGTCCCGGGTTAAGGGTAGTCAAGTCCGGATTTTTTAAACTTAGGAAATTAGAGCCATTTAAAAAAAAATTAGCCCAGTTTTTATTGTTAATTCAAGCTTTTCAAAATTGTTTTCAAACAATCACAAAGTATTTTGGTTTTAGAATATTTAATTTGACATATTTTCCTAAGGTAGCCGGATATCTTTTTAGATATACGGATTTCCTTAATTAAAGGAAAAAATACATTTCATGCATTGCATTTTTATTTTTATGCATATTATATGATAGCATTATTTTATTCCATGTCATTTAAATTATATGCCATATCATTCATGTTTGCCATGTCATTTAGGTTGCATTATGTTATTTAGATTTTGCTATGTCATTTTATTTATGTCATGCATATACATATTCATTTATTTTAAATGTTTTCAAAAAGATAATGGTTTTCAATAAAAAATATAAAGATATTCCCGAGTTAAAATAATTCATGAGTTCTCTACCGGGTTTGCTGGAGGGAATATCATCAATTATCATTAATAAAGGAATATCTTTCTTTCAAAAAAGAGAATGATTCGGAAAGTTTTCCAAAACTAATAAAAATTTCTATATTTTGCCACGTTTGTTGGGGAATATAGGAAAATTTTGAATTTATAAATTCCGGATCATTTTCAATAAAAAATGGAATTATTTTTTTTTAAATTGGGAATTAACTTGAAATACTAAATTTAAAACCAACTTTTACCGAGACTTGAGATAACACACGATTAATAAGGTACCGATTTATACGGGCGTTGTGGGGGTGCTAATCCTTCCCTGTACGTAACCGACTCCCGAACCCGCTTCTTTGATTTCTCTGGTTTAAAACGCAGACTTGAAATTGGTTTTTAAAATGTTTTAATTAATTTTTAAAATATTTTATAAAACCGGTTTTAATAGGTGGCCGATCACACCTAGCTAAAAAAGATTGGTGGCGACTCCATGTCTTTTTTAAGGTCATTTTCAAAACCTTCATTTCTAGAGGAATTAAGTCGACTTTTCCTCGGTTTTTTTTTTTTAAAATGTCACGCTTAACGAATAATAAAGTCTTGCGATGAGACTCGTCGTTATTTTTTTTTTAGGTTGCGACAGCTTGGCGACTCCACTGGGGACATATTAGAGAGTCAGGCCTAGAATTAGTCGTGTGTTATCAAAGTCTCGGTTTTGTTGGTTTAATTGGTATTTGATTTTAATTCCCACATTTTTTTAATAAGGAGAATTTTGAAAATAATAAATTGTTTTTAAATATGTTCATACTCATGTGCATGCATTTTATTTTTGTTCTCTAGTTATTTAAGGTTGTATATTATAATTGCTTGTTGGTTAATGCGTTACACTATTCTTGAATGTTTTAATTGCTAGGGCATTTAGAATAAGGTTTGTAGAATAGGTGGTGAAAGGTTTATTATTCCTCCACACACACTACACGTGCATTTGCATAACATGAATCCTATACCCGGGTTCCGTCCTTTTAAGTGGGAGTAAAGTAACTACGCCTTCGTGATTGATCCTCCGTATGGGCTAGTGAAACACTTTCGGAGTATAAAGTACCTAATGCCTTCGTGATGATCCTCCGCATGGGCATAGGAAAATATACTCTAACGAATTGAACCCGCTTTTATCGGGGTGCCTTACTAGCCTTCACCGGCGACAGTGAGGAACAATTCGGAGCCTTAGAACCGATTCACCCTCATATAGTGAACCTAGGCGAAGCCATGCCGGATTTCCGTTAGATATACCGAAAATAGGAACACATAGAGGGACAGTTCTAAACCTTTTGTTACCTATTTTACACTCCGAATAAGTGTGGTAGATCGGGCAACGATGTACGTACATCGCCCGTAATAAATGTGATACTCCGCCTCGAAGACATCGTGATGCCTAAATAAGTAGATATTGCTGGGGCAGATGTTCATTAGCTGTTTTTAAAAAAAAAAAAAAAAAAAAAAAAAAAAAAAAAAAAAAACCTTTTTTCAAGCATTTTGCATGTTGCACATTTCATACATGTGTGAATAGAGCATGTACATTTTTGGTTGTGTTATTGATCTCATTCTTTGCAATAAACAGTTGGTAATTTCATTTGATGATTTCATAAAACCGGTAGTGTCACATGAACATTTGCATATGGTACCATAGTGGGATCCACCCTGAAATTCTTTTGAAAATAATGTGATTGGTTTTTCATAAATAAAAAAAAAACACAAAAAAAAAGCATGTTAAAAAAAAAATCATAAATTAGGAGGCAAATCTTGCATAATGAGATTTTTGAATAATCAAGATTTAGGTCCCACCAATTTCGTGTAATCATTGGTTAATTTATTTGTGTCATTTTGACATCGTGTTACAGTCATAACATGCATGATTATTCATTGTAGAATACATTTGTGATATACATGGTCATTCTTTGTACCTACCTTTGTATTAATTCATTTATTCTTAGCATGTATCATTTTGACATCATAGCATGCATGGTCATTCATTGTAGGACACGTTTATGACATGCATAGTCATTATCTGTATATACCTGGCATTAAATTGCATCCATAGCATACATAGTCATCATAATTTCTCTGTATATGTTCATGCATTAATCATCAATTTATTCATGCACATAGGAATAGAGCGTGTACATTCATAATCTTAATCTCATGACATTTTCATTTGCATGAAAGGGGTTCGAGATATGAGGAATGAATCGGAGGAACGATTGGATGCTTTGGAACGCAATCAAGATGAATATGGACATGAAATCCGAGAGGTGAAGGAACAACTTGCCAAATTGCTGAAAATGGTTGAGGATATGGGTAACAGTAAAGGTGAACTTTCTCAGGGCTTCGCATCATCTTCGGATCAACCAAAACCATTAGGTCCAGAACATACAATCCTTGCTGGATCCTGCACTTGTCAATGCCACAAAGGTTGCAATCCTGATGAAATTGTGGACAAAATCATGAAAATAATTAAACCTGAAAGCCTGATACCAAAGACAGAAACCTCGAATCCAGTACCATACCTGCAAACTGTTCTAGGTCCAAACCAGTATCCCCACCCTACTATGGTCCAATCGTCCATTGGGACGACCACTACGGGATTCCTGAATCCGACTCCATCGTTACCAACTACCAGTTCATACTATTTCCCTCATCAATCACCTTATCCAGTACCTGAGATAGGAACCTCGAGCTATGTACAACCTCCAAAGGCCCCGTGTCCAAATCCATACCCTTACCATGCTGTTCCGCCACATCCCCATGTAAACACTCCGGTTCGAACCTTAGTGCTACCACCAAGTGCCCCAACTCCTAGGCCATGTGTGACTAAGAAACGATCCCAGAATAAGACCCAAATGCATTTTGATCCCATTCCAATCAGCTACCAAGAGCTCCTCCCTATACTGATCCCAAATCACATGGTTGCCTGTGTCCCATTGAAACCCCTGTTACCACCATATCCAATGTGGTATAATCCAAATGAAAGATGTGATTATCACTGTGGAATTGTTGGCCATAGCATCGAAGATTGTATAGCAGTCAAAAGGAAAGTGCAAGCTCTCATAGATGCCAAGTGGTTGGATCCAACGACACTGATTGATAAAGGACTGGGAAAACGCCATTAGGATTGGGAGATTTACAGCATTGAAGTGGAAAGACTTCGGTCTTATATGATGTAATAGGATTTCACTTTTTCAGTAGCCGGCTCTTATAGCCTTAGGATGCTAGGAAGAATAAAGTGCTTGTAAAGACAGTTTTAACTACTGCTCAAATTTTGTAAAACATGGTTTATACCATTGTGAACATTGATATGGGAATGAATTGAGTATGCTTCAAATTTATAAGATGTTGATGATTAAGTTCCTCCGATTCTTATTTCCTCCGTGATATCTTCCCCTTTGCATTTTGCATCCCATCAATTATTTGTCAGGTTGCATTCATAACAAACATAGTCAGCATAATTTCTTTGTATATGTTCATGCATTAATTTGCTTATTACCTACATCATGTTAGCATTAGGTCGCATTCATGACACACATGGTTAGCATGATTTTCTTTGTATATACTCTATATCAATCATTCATTGTTTGCATGTATCATAATTGACACCGTGTTGCATTCATAGGATATATGATCATTCATTGGGAAACATGCTAAAATGCACATGATCAGTCATTGCATATATCCATGTGTTGATTTGTTTATTCTTTGTTTGCAACATGTTGGCATTGTGATTGCATTTATCACATATATGGTCAGCATGTTTCCATTGTACATATCCATACATCATATTGTTTAGGCTTCACATGCATGAAATTGCATTCATGGCTCATTCATCATGACATACATTTGGGGGAAATAAAATAGAAGTTGGCTTGGCTTTAGGAGTCTTTGAAAGAATTTCCATTTCAAATCAGAAGAAGTACTGAGTACACTTTTAATACAGGCCGGTGCTATGGAGGATGAACAAGTTGCCCGAATGGAAAAAATGGAAAGGGAACAGAGAGAATTGCGAGAACAGCTAGCAAAATCTCAAGCAGAATCTAAGGATCAGATGACTAAACTGATGGAGCTAATGTCTGCTGTAATGAAGGGAAAAGGATACACCGAAAACTTTGTCGCCGGAGAAGGGTTAGAGGTACAAAAGGGCCAAGATGAGGTAGCAATAAGTGATGCCCAGAACACTGTTAACCCCGTCAATGTCCTAAAATCAGATGATCCGGCTGAACAGGCAAAGTTGAAAAGGGTTGCAGTAAATGAGGTTGAGTTGGCAGATTCCCAAGGGAAATATCAGTTGTTAGATGAAAGGCTCCGGGCAATAGAAAGAAAAGATGTATTCGGGAGTGTGGAGGCGAAAGAATGATGCTTGGTCCTCGATTTAGTCATTCCTCCTAAGTTCAAGATCCCTGACTTTGTGAAATATGACGGGACGACCGATCCATCAGCCCACATCACTATGTTCTGCCGAAAGATGACAAGTCAGATAGATAATGATAAGCTTTTGATTCACTGCTTTCAGGATAGCCTCAGCGGGTCCGCAATTAGGTGGTATAGTCAGTTGAGCAAGGATCAGATTCGCTCTTGGAATGATTTGGCTGGGGCTTTTCTAAACCAGTACAAGCATATGACCGACAAGACACTTGATCGTCTCACTTTGCAAAATATGGAGAAAAAAGCTACTGAGAGCTTCAAAGAATATGCACAACGGTGGATGAGCCTGGCTGCCCAAATACAACCGCCCTTGACACAAAAGGAAATCACTATCCTTTTTGTGAATACACTGCACGCCCCGTACTATGACAGACTTGTCGGCAATGCTTCGAAGAATTTTGCGGACATGGTAATTTCAGGGGAGATGATTGAGAATGCTATCAAGAATGGGAAACTTGAAAGAGAAGGAACATCCAATACCGAGAGAAATAAGGCACCAAGAAAGAAAGAGGAAGATGTCCAAACTATGGAAGATTTCATCCCATATTCCCAATTTCCCTCATACCAATCATGTTACCCTACTGAGGTATCTCCAAGCCTTTATCCTTACCTACCTACCCAAACACCTAATCCTATACCAGCCCTTGCAACAAGGCCTACTTCTAGAAAACGACCGCGAGAAAATCAAGAAAGAATTCCAATCCCCATCCCTGACTTACTGCCATTACTAATAAAGAATCAGTACCTTACCCCGGTACCTTTGAAAATAGCTCCGAATCCATCAGCAAGGAGTTATGACCCTGACAGCAAGTGTGATTATCACCTAGGGGTAGTTGGGCATTCAACTGAAAAATGCAGACAACTGAAGGAAATGATTGAAAGTTTTATCCGTGATGGTATTTTGACACCGGAGCTTATCGATCAATGGAAGGCCACTTAGCCCTAAATCAATTTCTTTCAGGGTTTTAGGGGGAGAATTACTACCTTTGAAGGATGTCAATAGGAGCATTTTTGACGCATGTAGTTTTATACACTGTGATGATGAAAGCACTTGTCTCATGTTAACATCTACATGAATTAAATGAATTTTAAATGCTTTGTGTTTGTTGTGTTTTAAATAAACGTGAATTTACAAAAACAAGCATTAATGAAGTTTTAATAATGGATAGTCTCAAGAAGATTGATGATCAGTGTTAGAAATGACCCAACACCATCCCCCTCTTTTTTGGGCTTCTCTATACCTAAACCTTGAATCAATAACACTTGAAAGACCTAATGCTTCAAGGAAAAATGAATGAAAAAAGAGAAGCATTGTCATTGCAAAATAAGCAAGGATGTAAATCCTAGTCTAGGCTATGAACAAAGGAATAAACTTTTTGAAATTTTTTGAATTCCTTGAAAATCAAACAAATGAGACATTCTTTCAAGAATCCAGATTTTGATAATTTGGTGTGTGTCAGGATTGTGCTAAAACCATTCATGACCTTTCCCAATGACCACAAAACACTAATTGCCCAGACATCACTTCATGATTGACACCTTGGGGCACAATGATTAAACTAGATTATCCCTTGTCCCAGAGAAAACCTGCTTTTGGGTCATGTTTTCCTTGTCTCTTCAAAGAACTCAGATTGGAAACTCAGCCTTTTCAAAACAGACCTAGACTTGCCATGTTCCTCGTTGATACAAATTCGCATGGATAATCAAATTGGGGCATCATATGTGGAAATGATGGATACATAGTGAAGAAGGATGGGCTAATGCATGAATCATTGGGGGCATGCGACGAAAAAACAAAAAAAAAGAAAAAAAAGAAAAAGAAAAATCATGATATCATGCATATGAGAATTCGGATGATTCCAAAGTGCAAAATGAAATTCTGAATATCTATTTCCCCTGAGGATTGCTTTTCAATGAGAATATTTGGGCTTGATATGATGAATGGCCATCTTTCATATCCATTTCACAAGAAAAAAATTATTATCCATAGTCACCCCTTTTGAGCCAAAAGAATTCTTAATTCTTTGAACCCTGATCAAGGATTACCCTCTACACTGGGGGGCAAATGCGAGGAAAGATCTTTTCAAAGATCATTGAGAAATGAGTGACAGCTCAGGGACAGACACAAAGCAAATGGAGCCCCGAATAAATACGGGCGCACTCTGTCAAAGAAAAAAAGAAGAGGAAAAGATGATGAAATGAAAGCCAAGAAAAACAAACAAAAAACACAATAAAAAAATGTGTGTGAAAGACATGGCAAATTGAAAGCCAAAAGCAAGGAAGAAAAAGAGCAAAATCAAAAAGAAAGAAATGTCCAAGAAGAGACACATGCTTCAAAGAAAATCCTCTTCAAGAAAGGATCCTTGATCTGATTACCCTCAAACACATATTTTGGGCCTATTTATCCTTTCTTTCTGAATCCTGAGCCATGGCCTACATTACGTGCTTTAAAAGTCCATTTTGATCAAGCATGAATGTTTAATTTGAAGGGTTTTCCTCAGATTTTATCCCATCTTATCAAATTCTCATTTCACTAAGGAAGAATTTAGAATTCTCAAGTGCATGGTAAAAAAAAAAAAAGAGAAAAATTGAAAAGAATGGGACTCTAGGGCGAAAACCCAAAAAAACGGGCGGTCTAGAGTAGAATGGGAATTTTCGATGCCATCGATGATAGTGCCGATACCCCAAAAGAAAAGATCTTATTAAAGGAGTGGTCATCGAGGAACATCTAGGAATTCCTGAACCCCCCAAATTGGCAGCTCTCATTCGGAGGATTGTCTTCAAAAACTGAAACTTTGTTCCCAAGATTAAACTTTCCGGTTTAAACATCCCAGCCAATCTTGATGCTTGACAAAATGCCTTGATATGGAAACTAAAAGAATGTTGAATTTGTTTGGTTCTCAATGAATTCATGATTTATAAAACCTGTTCCATTTGTGAGCCTAGAAGGGATATACATTTTTGTCATGAAGTTTTCCTGGAAAAGCCAGAATCTTGTTATACCAAGCCTTGCCAATCCAGTTGAAAAAACCCAGATTGATACTTAGAGAAATTTCTAACAATGATCATCAGTCTTCAAAAGATTTGTACATCACACATTGTGGGGTTAATATTTTTTGTTCAGAAGTTTTCAAAATGCGAAAACAAATAAAAAGATTTTTTTGAAATACCCATTTTGATGTTGGCATGAGACAAGGATTTTTCTAACTCAAAGGTGTAGAATTGCCAGGATAGGTCTTGACTTCCAGATATGAGAAGAAGAAATAGAACCCGGTTCAGATATCTGTTGATGAAAGTTTGAAAAACTGTTGGGGCAAAGAGAATAGCCAAAATGAATTGAAGATATACTCTGATTTGAAGAGGAAAAACGAATTTGAAAGGCTAAGCCAAAGTCTAGAAAAACAGCCGGGGGCACTTGCATCACTCATGAGCACTCATCTCTTTATCGAGCTTTTGCATCTGCACAGTGTCGGCAAGCATTTGCATCATTCATGGGTATTTGCATTGGCATTATTCCATAAGCATTTGTATTTTACCTTTACATTTACATTCTTCATGGAATTCGTATTTGTGTCATCTCAAGCAATTGCATCATTTCTAGAATCATTGCATTTTCATTACTGTGTGGTAATTGTAGTTACACCATTCATAAACCAGTTACATGAACACAATTAGTAGGGGCATCTGCATCATGAAACATGGGCATCAATCCAAGTCATTTACATTTGCATTAAAGACATTTGCACCAGTTTAAGTCATTTCGTGTCTTATTCAACACCTGCATCTGCATCAAAAAGCATTCGCATCTTCTCAAAATCGTTAGGGTAATTTTCAACAATTCTTCAAAGAACATTTTTAAGACCTCCGGGCATAATTTTTCAAATCACAGGTAAGACCTCCGGGCAATATCTTTAAGACCTCCGGGCAACATCTTTAAGACCTCCGGGCATAACTTTTTTCAGGGGTAAGGCCTCCGGGCACTATTCTTAAGACCTCCGGGCATCATTTTTAAAGTCGCATACAGCGCATTTTTTCCAAATTATGGGTAAGGCCTCCGGGCACCATTCTTAAGACCTCCGGGCATCATTTTTAAAGTCGTATACAGCGCATTTCTTCCAAATCACGGGTAAGGCCTCCGGGCACCATTCTTAAGACCTCCGGGCATCATTTTTAAAGTCGTATACAGCGCATTTCTTCCAAATTATGGGTAAGGCCTCCGGGCACCATTCTTAAGACCTCCGGGCATCATTTTTAAAGTCGCTTACAGCGCATTTCTTCCAAATCACGGGTAAGGCCTCCGAGCACCATTCTTAAGACCTCCGGGCATCATTTTTAAAGTCGCGTACAGCGCATTTCTTCCAAATTATGGGCAAGGCCTCCGGGCACCATTCTTAAGACCTCCGGGCATCATTTTTAAAGTCGCATACAGCGCATTTCTTCCAAATTATGGGTAAGGCCTCCGGGCACCATTCTTAAGACCTCCGGGCATCATTTTTAAAGTCGCATACAGCGCATTTCTTCCAAATCACGGGTAAGGCCTCCGGGCACCATTCTTAAAACCTCCGGGCATCATTTTTAAAGTCGCATACAGCGCATTTTTTTCAAATCACAGGTAAGACCTCCGGGCACCAATTTTTAAGACCTCCGGGCACCATTTTAAGACCTCCGGGCATAATTTTTCAAATCACAGGTAAGACCTCCGGGCAACATCTTTAAGACCTCCGGGCATAACTCTTTTTTTCAGGGGTAAGGCCTATGGGCACCATTTTTAAGACCTCCGGGCATAATTTTTCAAATCACAGGTAAGACCTCCGGGCAACATCTTTAAGACCTCCGGGCATTATTTTTTTTAGGGGTAAGACCTCCGGGCATAATTTTTTTCAAATCATAGGTAAGACCTCTGGGCAACATCTTTAAGACCTCCGGGCATAACTTTTTTCAGGGGTAAGACCTCCGGGCACCAATTTTTAAGACCTTCGGGCATAATTTTTCAAATCACAGGTAAGACCTCCGGGCAACATCTTTAAGACCTCCGGGCATAACTTTTTTCAGGGGTAAGACCTCCGGGCACCAATTTTTAAGACCTCCGGGCACCAATTTTTAAGACCTCCGGGCACCATTTTAAGACCTTCGGGCACCAATTTTAAAGCCCTTCGAGCATAAATTTTTCTTTTGAAATCGAATTCATTCCCTTAAGACGAATCGAGCCTTGTTTAGGCAGGGAATTCAATTTAAGGACAAAATCTTCAATTTATTGTTTTTAAAAAAAATGAAAAAGAGAAAATAGAAAAAAAATAAAAAAAAAAGGAAAAAAGAAAAAAGAAAAAAAGAAGAAAGAAGAAAAAAATGAAAAAATGAAAAATAGAAAATGAAAAAAATTAAAATGAAAAAGAAACCCCTTTCCCTTTCCTTCACATGTGATGTCACTGACCGTACAAAATTAGTGTCGGTTTATCTTTGCCTGATTCCTGATTCTCAGCAATAGCCAAAGAGGGGCAGCTGTAGACACCTAATTTTGTCCGGACCACTAAACAGGTATGTTTTCTTCCCATATTGATGTTCCCAAGTGTAAAAAGACTGTTTTCATCCTGCAGGTGGTACTCCGAGACTTAGTTTAAGAGGGCGAGCACAAAAAGTCAAACTTGAAAAAAACTCAACCCCGAAAAAGTCAACCCCGAAAAAGTCAACCCCAGAAAGTCAACTACTGAAAAAGTCAACCCACTTTCAAAATCAAGATTTTAAGTTCAATTGAAAAATGGCGAAAGAATTTTGATAATCCGAGGTCTACATTGAAAGATATGGAGTTCGGAAGTTGGGATTTGGAGATTCAGTAGAAAGGAAACCCTAATCCGAGAAATTTGGGGAAAAGTGCTTAAACGATCAAACTGGTCGAAATTGAAGGTTCCAAATGAAAGATAAGCACTGACTACGGGTAATGGAGAAGTCACTTGCAAGAAAAACCGAAAAAAAGTCAATCCGGGAGAAAACCGAGAATTAGGGTTTTTAGTGGATTTCGGTGAAATCGGGAAGAATCACAGAAATGGCCCGACTTGGTAAGACCAAAGCCCCCAATGGATGAGGAATGATTAAAAAGGATGGCCCAAGGCTCAGATTGAAGAAAATCTGAAAATCGGACTTGTTTTGAGCAAAACCGGGTTTCGGAGGTTAAAGGGTAAAATTGGAAAAATTTGGGAAAAATAGCAAATGGACTCCGAAAATTATGGAAAATTTGTCAATCTCATTCTTAAATCATTTGAAAGAGATTGGAGAAAGAAAATCTTGATTCCGAGTTCGTTTGCAAAGTGGCCAAATCCCGGGCTTCTTATGCAGTAATTCAAAAAGATAAATCCCGGAAAAATAGCAAATGGACTCCAAAAATTCTGAAATTTGGCAAATCTCATTTTTAAATTATTTGGAAGAGATTGGCGAAAGAAAATCTTGATTCCGAGTTCGTTTGCAAAATGGCCAAATCCCGGGCCTCCTATGCAGTAATTCAAGCCGATAAATCCCAAAAAAATACCAAATGAGCTCCAAAAATTATGAAAACTTCCAGATCACACTTTTTAATTATTTTGAAGAGATTGGTGAAGAAAAATCTTGATTTGGAGCTCGTTTAAAAAATGGTAAAATGTAGGGGCATAAAAGGGCATTTTTGGGAAGAAAAAATCCAAATAAATAGCAAACGGACTCGGATAATTTTGAAAACTTCCAGAACTCAATATTTTATTATTTTGGAAGTATTAAAAAAAGAAAAATTGAATTTGGAGTCCGTTTGATATTTATTTGCATCCGGGGGGCAAAATGGTCATTTCACCCAAGCAACCGAAAAGGGCTTTTTTGGCCCTTCAAAAAAATCAGAGTTGGGCTGGAAAAGAGAAGTGCTGGCATGCCCAAGCCCAAAGAAAGGAGGAAGCTTCTAATTATTTTTTTTTAATCAAGTGGTTAAAAATCAAGAGTTAGTTAACCATTCTCTTTGATCAAGCCATGGTGATTAAACCACATAGGTTAAGAAAGATGTCAACATTATTTTTGCATAGCTGTAATTTGAGAGGGCTGAGATGCTAATCTAAAGGTGGTAATTTCATGACTTTTCATCTTGAATTATTGGCCATTTGATGGAAATTAGGTTACACAAAAATGACAACATCTTGGAGGCTATATAACCATGCATTAAGGCTAGCCCTAAGGGGGGGAGGCAGATTTTGGTTTCTTCTTTTCCATTTTGGCTGATTTCTCTTAGTTTTTCTTAGTTTTTATCTTCTTGGTTGAGAGCAAAAAAAAAGAAAAGTTTAGAAATAAAGGAAAGTTTGAAGAGAAAAGCTTGAAATATTAGCTTCTTGAGGTTGCTCTTGAGCACCAACTCTTGCACTTTCATTTTCTATTCTTGTTTTTTGCTATTTTAATCTCTACTTGGTGAGTTTTCATTTTAAAATAATGTTTCTTGTTCTTCCTTCATTTCCTTTCTTAAGTATATTTTTTTTACATTTTGTTTTTACAATAAACTCACCATGGCCAAATGGCCTACATTATTTATTTTAAGTTGTTGTTTCAATTCATTTTACCATATTGTTTATGCTATTTTCTTTGTTTTTGATGTTTTAAGTGTTATGTTATTTCATGTTCTTAAGTTATATTTAATTTGGTTGCTTTGTTTGTTGCCATTTATGTCTTAGATATCATGTTTTTTCATTTTTAATTTTCTGTTTTCATGTTGTTTAAATTTGAGCATGTTTTAGAGTTAGCATATTAAGTGTTTGTGAAAATGCTTGTGTGATTCTTTGCATGATTCTTGTTTTATATCTTAGTGAGCATGTTTTAGATTTGGTATATTAGGTGTTTGTGAAAATGCTTGTGTGATTTTTGTGTTATGACTTAGTTTTTCATGCTAGCATACCAAGTGTTTGTGAAAATGCCATGCTTGTTGGAGCTTGGGGCCATTCGGCTACTCCATGTGTTTTGCATTGTGTGTTGTATTTTTTGTCATGCTAGTTGTTAGGTTTTTGCATTTGATATTTGGTTGGATTTTTTAATTAAGCATGCCTTGTGTTTGTGAAAATGCCATGCATGTCTTAGGTCTAGGTTACATTAAATGCCATGCAAGTTCATGTTAGTTCTAGGCCATATTATTTATGTCATGCATTTTCCTTACATTTAGGTTTAGATCCATGCATTTCATGCATTATGTTTGCTGCATTGTTTCATGCATTTCATGTTCATGCCACTTGAATAATGACTTGAGCCAATTAATGGTTCAAGATCATGCTCTCTTGAGCACACTTGTGGAAAATTAAGTTTGTCAAATTGATTACTCTACCTTTGTGATTTTTTTTTATTTAGCCAATTTTTATCTAACTTTCAAAGAGTCCTAGCTACTGCTTTCAAGTCATTTTATGAGTTTCAAACATTTTTACTTTGGTTTTTAAATGATTTTATCAAAAGCAAAAATGTGTTGGCAAAGCAGTTTTTTTTCTTCTCCAAAAACTCGTACATCTATGATTTTTCTGGGAATTCATCTTTGATCAGAAAATTAAGCCGATTTTTTTTCGTGTAGTTTTACATGTCCGGAGTCTCCAGTATTTGTTTTAGAATTTTTGGAATTTTTAAAAATTGGGTAAAAAATCGTGGATTAAAACTGGACAGTGGAGTCAGAATTGAATTTAAAGAAAAAACAAAGCAGTTTTTTTTTCTCCTCCAAAAACTCGTACATCTCTGGTTTTTCTGGGAATTCATCTTTGATCAAACAATTAAGCCGATTTTTTCTCGTCTATTTTTACATGTCTTGAGTCTCCAATAATTTTTTCAGAATTTTTGGAATTTTTAAAAATAGGGTAAAAAATCGTGGATTAAAACTGGACAGTGGTGTCAGAATTGAATTTAAAGAAAAACAAAGCAGTTTTTTCTCCTCCAAAAACTCGTACATCTCTGGTTTTTCTGGGAATTCATCTTTGATCAAAAAATTAAGCCGATTTTTTCTCGTATAGTTTTATATGTCCTGAGTCTCCAGTATTTTTTTTAGAATTTTTGGAATTTTTAAAAATAGGGTAAAATATCGTGTATTAAAACTGGACAGTGGAGTCAGAATTGAATTTAAAGAAAAACCAATTTTCTGTTTTGGTTAATTTACTTAGAGTGGGCTGATTAGGAGGGTTAGCTACTGACTTAGGATGATTTCTAAGCCCTTTTAAACTCTAAAAATGGTTTTTCAAGTCCCGGGTTAAGGGTAGTCAAGTCCGGATTTTTTAAACTTAGGAAATTAGAGCCATTTAAAAAAAAATTAGCCCAGTTTTTATTGTTAATTCAAGCTTTTCAAAATTGTTTTCAAACAATCACAAAGTATTTTGGTTTTAGAATATTTAATTTGACATATTTTCCTAAGGTAGCCGGATATCTTTTTAGATATACGGATTTCCTTAATTAAAGGAAAAAATACATTTCATGCATTGCATTTTTATTTTTATGCATATTATATGATAGCATTATTTTATTCCATGTCATTTAAATTATATGCCATATCATTCATGTTTGCCATGTCATTTAGGTTGCATTATGTTATTTAGATTTTGCTATGTCATTTTATTTATGTCATGCATATACATATTCATTTATTTTAAATGTTTTCAAAAAGATAATGGTTTTCAATAAAAAATATAAAGATATTCCCGAGTTAAAATAATTCATGAGTTCTCTACCGGGTTTGCTGGAGGGAATATCATCAATTATCATTAATAAAGGAATATCTTTCTTTCAAAAAAGAGAATGATTCGGAAAGTTTTCCAAAACTAATAAAAATTTCTATATTTTGCCACGTTTGTTGGGGAATATAGGAAAATTTTGAATTTATAAATTCCGGATCATTTTCAATAAAAAATGGAATTATTTTTTTTTAAATTGGGAATTAACTTGAAATACTAAATTTAAAACCAACTTTTACCGAGACTTGAGATAACACACGATTAATAAGGTACCGATTTATACGGGCGTTGTGGGGGTGCTAATCCTTCCCTGCACGTAACCGACTCCCGAACCCGCTTCTTTGATTTCTCTGGTTTAAAACGCAGACTTGAAATTGGTTTTTAAAATGTTTTAATTAATTTTTAAGATATTTTATAAAACCGGTTTTAATAGGTGGCCGATCACACCTAGCTAAAAAAGATTGGTGGCGACTCCATGTCTTTTTTAAGGTCATTTTCAAAACCTTCATTTCTAGAGGAATTAAGTCGACTTTTCCTCGGTTTTTTTTTTTAAAATGTCACGCTTAACGAATAATAAAGTCTTGCGATGAGACTCGTCGTTAATTTTTTAGGTTGCGACAAAGGTCTAAGCCCGACCCGACCTGTTTTTCTTGTATATAATATATATTATATAATTTATATCATATAAAATATATATATATATATATTTACATAATATTATAGTGTAAACATTTAAAAATATGCTAAGTAATCTATGTTTTATAACTTAATAAAAGGAAAAAAAAAAAGATGAAATTACTAAAAATTAAATAATAAAAAAATATATTTGTTTAAATTTTTTTAGAAAAAAAATAATATGGGCAGGTCTAAACGGGTTTGGACTACCCATTTGCAAATATGAACGGGTTTTGGCAGAATTTGAGGCCCATATTTCGAGCCGGATCGGGCTTGGACAAGCATATATGATGTTGATATCATACCTAAGTCCGGCCCTAACCCGGCTCAACCGGCCCATAAGCACCTCTACTTGTGATTGAACTTGATTCAATTAAGATTGATTAAAAAAAGTTAATGATTCAAAATCGAGGCAATTTGAATCAGAAAAAAATTGAAAAATTGAAAATTTCAAATTTGAAAAAATCTAAATTCGAAAAAATCTGAAACCGACACAATCCAAACCCGTCATGACCTGTACCTAGTATGATTCGAACTTGAGAACTATCCAATCCAAAATCCGTAAAAAAACTAAATTTACAATCCAAAAACCTTAATTATGATTATATGCTTTTACTTAAATTTAAAATAAATAAATGATAAATTTTTTCTTAAATAAAATTTTAAATTTATGAAAATATAATTATAAATTATTATCAATAATGTATTATCAACAAAAATAATTAATATTGAATCTTTAAATTGGAATATAAAATAAAATTAATTTGAAACACATTAAATATATATATAATGATTTTAATACTATTTTTGTTATATTTACAACAATTAAACATAAAAAATAATGTTATCAATTCGACATTAAATTTTATTATAAAATAATTATTTTAGATTTTATTATAAAATAATTATTTACAACTACATTTAAATTTAAATTTTAATACAACAATAATTCAAATATAAAATAAATGGTACCAACATATGATTGAACTTGATGTTTTGTGTATAACATTAATAACAAAACTAACTTTAAATCATATTTTTCTTAGTAATTCAAACATATAAAAATTAAATTAAATTTACTTAGAAAATAAAAACAGTATCTTATAAATTAAAAAAATATTCTTAAATTAAAAATGTACATATTAAAAAAGTTAAATAACGAAATTAACAATACAACATCCAAACAAACTATATTTAAATAAAATATAGTATTCAATTCCTAAAACCTCCGATTCCTAAGAACAAGACATCAAGCCACTCCAAGTCGAACATCGAAAATTTGAACCTACAAATTACAATAAAAATAATCATAAATATTCTTAATAAAAAAAATTCATTTTTTTTATCAAAAACAAACATAACTATTGGGAAGTAGAGTATAAACGTACATTGCAATTAGAAACTCTTAATTATCATTCATAAGATAACTAATTCAACTTCAACATCTCAATATTCCTTTTCAATCCCATTTGTTCAATCTTTCTCACTAAAACAAAAAAAAAAAATGACCTTGTCACATGGCAAGATCAAGGAAATTAGCAATCCCCTCAAAATGAGGGGATTACTTTTATATATTGTAATAAAATAATTAAAACATGATATAATACTAATACGAAAAATAACATGAATACAACACTAATAGACGAATGTGTCAAAATATATATAAAATAAATTATTAACGTGTCAAAATTTATAATACCTTGAATACCATTATGACATAAAAAAATAATATAAACATGAACACGATGACACGAGACAAAAAATTGAGAGTTATTTGAATAATATTAATTAGACCCAATAATTTTGAACATAACATGATTATATGACATGAACACAACATTGAAAAAAAAATCATTAAAACATGATACGAAAAATAACATGAAACGACACGAATATACGAAAATGTCAAAATGTCAAAATGTACATAAAATGAATTATTAACATGTCAAAATTTATATAAATATATAATACTTTTAAAACGATCATGACACAAAAAAAAAATAATACGAACATCACACAAATACACAAATTTTTTCTTTTCTTTTTTTCATTAAAACTAAAAAAAAAAATTGGCCTTGCTACGTGGTAAGGCCAATTAAAGCAATCCCCTCAATTGAGGGGATTTATATATTGTAATATAGATATAGAAATGTTAGTATTATGATTCGATGTATAAATTAAAAACAATTTAGATATAATTATAGTAAATTCTTAAATTTTTGAAATAATACTAAATAAATTATAATATAATGACTAAAAAATATGAAAATAAACAGAAAACCATAAACAAATTGAAAATAAAAAATCGGTGGACTAGGTGACCCAATGGATTAAGAGTAGATGATCACTCCTATTTATATAAATGGTCCAACTGATAAGATATTTACGAGTCCAATGGTTAAGAGAAACTAATAGTGAATTTTATTTCTAAGTTTAAAATTATATTTACGAGTTAATAGCACCAATGGTCCCCAAACTATAGGGCATATTTTTTATTGGTTCCTAAATTTCAAAACGTATCAAATTGGTCTTTGATTACAAGTATCATAACAAATTGGTCCCTACCGTTAGCTTTTCCGTTACCTTTATTGTAACAATCAGCTTAGTCACACGTGTCATCAGCTGATTGCTCCAACAGTTATCTTCATTTTTTTTCCTTTTTTTTTTATTTCTTTTATATTTTTTCTTTGATTTTTTTTTATAAATAAATACAAAGAAAAAATAATTCATATTATAAATTAAAATATATTTTTTTAAAATATAATTAATTTAAAAATATGAAATATTTATTTACTTTAATTTTATAAAAAATATTTTTTATTTTTTCATTTCTTCCTTTCTTTTGTTGTTGCTTTTCTCTTCTTTATAAATGAATATTAAAAACTAAATAATAATTTACATTATAATTTAAATTAATATTGTAATAATCAAATAATTGAAAAAAAATATATAAAACTATTTATTTACATTAATTTTATAAAAATGTTTTTTTTTTTTGTTTCTTCCCTTTCTTCTTTTTCTCTTCTTTATAAACAAATACAATATAGATATAAGTATATTATATTTTAAATTAAATTAACTTTCTAAAAATTAAATAATTTATAAATATAAAATATTTATTTTATATTTATAAGTTTTTTTATTTTTTCCTGTCTTATCTTTTCCCTTTTTCTCTTGTTTGTAAATAAATAAAAATAATAATTCATATTATAATTTAAATTAATTTTTAAAATATAAAATATTTTATTTACATTAATTTTATAAGAAAAGAGGAAAAAAGGAAAGAAAGAAAAGGAAAATAAAAAAGTAAAAAATATATTTTTAATAAATGAATGTAAATAAATATTTTATAAATTATAAATTATTTAATTTTTACGAAATTAATTTATTTATAAAAAGAAAAGAAGAAAAAGAAAAATATTTTTTATAAAATTAATGTAAATAAATATTTGAAAATATTTAATTATTAAAAAATTAATTTAAATTATTATTTATCTTTTGTATTTATTAATGTTTTCATTTTCCCTTTTTCTTTATAATTCTTTATAAACAAATACAAAAGATAAATAATAATTTAAATTAATTTTTTAATAATTAAATAATTTATAAAATATAAATATTTATTTACATTAATTTTATAAAAAATATTTATTTACATTTATTTATTAAAAAATATCAAAGAAAAAATAATAAAGAAATAAAGAAAAAGGAAAAAAATAAAGAGGAATGTGGTGCATTCAGCTGGTGACACGTGACATTAAGCTGATTGCTACAGTAAAAGTAACGGAAAAGCTAACGGTAGGGACCAATTTGTTATGATACTTGTAATCAATGACCAATTCGATACGTTTTGAAGTTTAGAGACCAATATAAAATATGCCCTATAATTTGGGGACCATTGTTGCTATTAACTCTTATATTTATTATCAAATATCATAAAAAATTTAAAATATAAGTTTATAATCACTGTCAATTAATAAATAAGAAATATCAAATTTATAAATTTTTTTATTCATAATATAAGTAGATAGATTGGACTTTATATATTTAATTTTTATTTGAATTTAAAAAATAAACTAAAAATGTAATGGATAATGTTGAAATACATAAACATTGATACTCAATGTATAAATAAAATTGTTATATATTTTATATTTATATGGATAGTTATTAATTTTTAAATTTTAAATAATATTTATATCATATTTTTATTTAACTATGTAAAAAGATAAATTAATTATTAAATTCAAAATTACAAAAAAAATTGTTTATAACTTATAAAATTCCAAAACTGTTTTCAACCCGTTTTGACCCATCCAAACTCGAATCAAATTGAATAAAAATTATCCAAACCCGACAAAAATCAAATCCAAAATTATTTGAATTCAAAAAATCTGAACTCGAAAATATTCGAATTTGAAATTATCCAATACCAAAAATATCTTAACCAAATTGATCCAGATTTGAAATGAACCCAAATTCAAAAACAATACGATCCGAAACTGTCTAAACCCGTCTTTTTGCCACCTCTACTTTAATTGTATGTATCTTAGCAGCTTATTCTTAGTAATAATGTTAATGTACTCATCTTACTGCGTAAGAGACGTTGCTAGAGAAGCATGCTTGATCCCCATATGTACATGATCCTACCCAAAAAAAAAATTGTGTCAAACTTTGTGATAAGTCGAAAAGGTGGGTCAGGAAAAATAATTAAATTAAAATAATAATAATAATAATAATAAAAGTTCGTATTTGATATATTAATGATATAATTTTTTAATTTTATAACTAGATTAAGAATCTATCACAATTCTTTTTTTAATTAATTTATTAATATATTTTAAAAATATATATCATCTTACAAATCCACTTGTAAAATTTAAAAACTCCATTGTAGATCAAATAATTTCTCCAATAATAATACTATTGAACTCCATTATCTAGTTGGCTATATCTGGTTTGTGAAGGACATAAAAATAGCGTAACTTGGAGTAAATTTAAATTATAATGGCTGACGAAATCAGATTTGCATATCTTAAAACCAATTGCTATCATGTACTTCATTGTATAGGGTTTCTTTAAATGGACTGGACTGTATATATATATATATATATATATATATATATATATATATATATATATATATATATATATATATATTTATATATATATATTTATATATTGGTATGCTGAATTTTGAATTAATGCAAGAATTTAATATTTTATTTTTAAAAAAAATCAAATTAATATAAAAAAATCGAATAAAAACTAACATTTTACGAAACTTTAAATAAACAGAAAAGAAATGACATCTCTAGGGCTGTAAACGAACAGAGCGTTCGACGAACCGTTCGTGAACCGTTCGATTTCTGTTCGTTTATGTTCGTTTATTAAGCTAAATAAACGATTATGAACACAATTTTAATGTTCGTTTATTAAACGAACCGAGTTCGAACAAATGTGTGTTCGGTTCGTTTATGTTCACGAACAAGCTCTTTTATGGTTCGTTTCAAGCTTGTTTATTAGTTTGTTTAAAGCTCGTTTATGTTCGTTTATTGTTCGTTTATAATAATTAATATTAATATTATTATTTGTATTTTATTTATAATATAATTAATATTATTTAATAACTTAAATTTAATAATTTAGTAATAAATTTAATTTAATTATGTTTGTATTTTATTATTTTATATTTAATAATAATATAAAATTGACTTGTTTATATTTGTTTGTTTATTTATTGTTCATGAACATTTTTTTTTATTGTTCGCGAACATGTTCAATTATATGTTCATGAACATGTTCATTTAATGTTCACGAACTTGTTCGTGAACATTAAATGAACTTGTTCGTGAACATTAAATGAACGATTCAAATCATAAAAAGTTTATTTGATTCAGTTTCATTATTTTCCATTTGATTTTTTTTTATATATTTTATAAAATCAAAATATATTTGTATTTATAAATTTAAAATAATATTACAAAAATAAAGATTTTTAAATTTAAAAATTTGATGTTGAACCATGTTGAATTTGTAAAATTTGATGAGTTGATAGCACTAATGGTCTCCAAATTATTGGGCATATTTTATATTGGTCCATAAACTTCAAAACGTATCAAATTGGTCTTTGATTACAAGTATCATAACAAATTGGTCCCTACCGTTAGCTTTTTCGTTACCTTTACTGTAGCAATCAGCTTAGTGACACGTGTCACCAACTGATTACACCACATTCCTCTTTTTTTTTTCCTTTTTCTTTATTTTTTTATTATTTTTTCTTTGATATTTTTTAATAAATAAATGTAAATAAATATTTTTTATAAAATTAATGTAAATAAATATTTATATTTTATAAATTATTTAATTATTAAAAAAATTAATTTAAATTATTATTTATCTTTTATATTTATTTATAAAAAAAAATAAAAACATTAATAAATATTTATAAAAATTAAACTATTTACTACGTGACAAGCAGCCATCCCTCAGTTGAGAGATCGATTGATCCCTCAATTGAGGGATAACTTTTATATGTTTTATATAGATTTGTTTCATCCTTTAGCCCGACGGTGAAGGTCTAAAGTAGGGAACTAAGGATAATTAGAGCGTAGACACAATCTGCTTAAAAGTCGAGTAGTCTTATCGTTCCAATTGATTCAGCTTAAATTAGGTCGAATCTAGATAAAGATTTTGTAATTTGGATAGGTCCGACCTGACCCGAATTACTATTCATCAAATAAAAAAAATTATTTAAATTTAATTATAAAATATATATAATATTAATTTTAAAATAATATTTTAATAATTTATAAATAATAAAACTGACTTACGAGCTGACTCGACCCGGTACATGAGCAGATTTATATAATAAATGCTATTATCAATTATATATATATATATATAAATATTATATACTACTACAAAATAAAAGAGCAATTCGATTTCTCTTTCACAAAATTAATTAAATTTCGTCCAACTTACCACTCATCGATCAATCTTTTATACACTCTTTTGTTTTGTTTTTTTTTAAATTTCACATAAGGTACATAGTTATATTTTACTTACCTTTCCACATTTTTGTTTATTTTTATATGCTCAAAAATATAAATACGTTTAATAATATATTTTTAATTGAAAAAGTTCGATAAACATTTTGAAATCTATAAATCTTATATATACATATTATATTTATATTATATGATTTTTTGGTCTATCATACAAATATGTAATTATTATGTTACCACAAATTAAAGGCACAAACATTGAGTAAGTAGACAGCAGTGTTAATTAAAGTTAATTAATCAAGATTATTATTGTTATTATTATTAAGGAAGAATCCATTATTATCAAACAGTGAGGTGAGGCAGGTAATTAAGAACAATGTTTTGGTATTAAAAATCGAAGGTCAACTATAAATGCTATTTCTATCACAGGTGACAGTAGGGATGGCAATGGAGCGGGGCGGGGGCGGATTTTGCAGTATCCGCCCCCGCCCCGCCATAGTACTGCTCTGTCCCGCCCCCCGTCTCGCTCCGCCATGGATGTTGAAATTTCAATACCACTACCACCTCCATGGATGTCGGTTACATCCATAACCGCCCCGCTCCGCCCCATTTGATATTTATTAATTATTTTTATTTTTTTAAATAATAAAGCATTTTAAAAAAAAATTAAATATAAATTAAATATAAACATGTTTCTAATATAGGAAGAGAAAAAAATAAAGTATTAGGTTTAAGTTTTTAAAAATAAAAATAAAAATAATAAGTTTAATTATATAATTTTATTATTCATTTAAAAGCTAAATATGTAAGGGTAAAATTGTAATTTCAGCAATTACCACAACTGCTCCATCCCCGCCTTTCAAAAAAAAAACTGCACCGCCCCGCTCCGCCTCCATTGTTCAACAAAAAAAAAAAAACCTCTCCATTCAGATCGGATCGGTTCGAAATCCATCGGTCAGATCGAGTTTTGCCATCCCTAGATGACAGGCCCAATTGCCCACGTAAGACAGCAACATTAACAATACTAGAATACTAGAATTTATCGGGTGAAAAAATTGTATTTTCAACAAAAAAATATTTAATAAAAGAAATAATAAGTTAAAAATAAGTGAGATAATTGTTTAATGAGTATTTTTTTTTTAAATTAAAAGATATTAAAAAAAGTTGAATAAATTTTTAGTGAGTAGTTATTTTTTAAAAAATTAAAATATCTAAACACCTATAGTTTTATTTTATATTATAATTTTGATTTAATTTTTATATAATTTTTTTAATTAAGTTGGTATGGCTTCATTCGTGACACTAATTTAATAAAAAAAATTATAATTAGTATAGATAAATAAGAAAGAAATATCATGGAATTTTCAATGAAAATTGAGAAAAAGTCAGCTCAGATAATCAATCCACAGAGACAAACATCTTCTACTCTTGGATTAGGGAAAAGAAAAGAAAAGACAACAAAGCATGTTGATTCAATTAGCACCATAAACGGCACGCCCTTTCTCTTTCAAACTCCATTATTTTTTCCTTTTTTATGCATAATTTTTATCAGTCAAAATGACAATTAATTAAAGATTCAATTATTCTTAATTAAGAAGCTTCTCTTCAAGGTTGTCAAATAACGACAACTCCAATTACCACAATTTTTGGTACTGTTAATTACCATTTTCCCAAAGAACTTGCTCTTTAATTTTCTTCATATATTTTATCATTTTTAGAATAAAAAAAAAAAATCTCTTAAAAGATTGTTTGTGGGTGTCTTTGAAAGAAATACATCAATTTATTGGTCTCACCAACCCATTTACAGCAAACTTCTTTTTGGCAATTGGCATTGCCCATATATTAATTATTATATAATTTTAAAATGTTAGTCAAAGAAATGCTTGATATAGCTGCCATATGCTATATTTTTCTCAACAAGTTTGAATCAAATTATTCACATGCTGTTTCAACTTTCAATTGGTGGCCTCTTTTTCTTCCTTTTTGTTATTGTTGACCTCCTACTTTTTCACATAATTTTCACATTGTATAACTTGTGAAATTACCTTTCTTATATGCGACAGTTAGTCGATAAAGGCGTCTAATTAACGGTTAGTAGTCCCATTATACGAGCCATAATCTCTTTTTCAAATTGAGACTCAATCTTACTTTTTCCTAATTACTACAATTATAGCATGTGATAGTAATTTATAAGGTTTCGTTGGCGAGTATTTTAAGATACTTTTTAAAATTAATTAATATATTATTTATAATAATTATAATATTATTATTAAATACAGTAAGTAACAATTTTATTTATCATTTTTAATGTATTGAGTGAAGGTATTACTATATATAATAACCTTAAAAAGTAATCTTAAGATAGTCTTTAATAAAACTCTAATTTATAATTAAAAAATATTAACCAATATCTAGCGAATAGTAACACTAATTAAAATGATATTTAAGGAATGAAAACTGCAAATAATGAATTATTTTTCTTAAATTCAGTGAAAATACTACATTAAATAAAAAATAAAAGTTAAATAATTTTTAATTAATGTTTATAAGTATCCATTAACCAGACCCTTTATAATTAACCATATGAGCTAGTTAATTTGCCCCTAATAAAACCTGTCTAGTTTTTAGCTAAATAAAAGAGTTGAAGTGGCGTGTCTGCAATTGATTGCTTTTGCACAATTTAATTATGCTTTCCTTAGTGGTAATTAAACCAGATAAAATTAAATTTAAATTTTAAATAAAAAAACAATTTTAAAAGAAATCATAAAAATGCCACAAAGAAAGGGACGTGTACCAAGCCCTACATCTCCATCTCTTACGTTGTCACATAAAATGTGTCCAAAATAAATATTGCTCAATTCATCATCACGTACAACGCACGATCACACTCTTGCATTAGCTATATAATTTGCATGATGCAAATCATCCTCCAAAAATGTTATCTCCATTGGCTAAAATTAATATTAGTTGTTAGAGTAAAATATTATTAAATTGGGTGATCAATTATTTTAAAAATTTAAGTTGATAGGAAATGACTCAAGTATTATATTTAAGTTTCAACACATCCCCTCACGTGCAAGCCGGATGAATTAATGGACTTGCACGTGAACCCAAGTATAGAAAAAATGTGCAAGTTGAAAAAAAATTAGAGCAGCGACGCACAGTCCAATGGATAATAAGATACTGAGTAAAAAATAATATTAAAAGGGAAACGCAATTGTCAGGATTCGAACTTGAAAACTCTGATATCATGTTAAGTATTCAACCTAAAACCAATTGATTTTATACATTTGGGCATCGAGCAAAAAAAATATCCAACTATTATATTTAAGTTTCATAAATATATCAAGTTTTATTTACTTTTATATCGTGTGATTAGACCTGCTCATGGGCCGGGCAGCCCGCCCGCCCGGCTCGGCAGGCCCGGCCCGTATTGGACCGGGCCTGGGTAGGATTTTTTTGTTCCGGCCCAGCCCGGAGCAGTATTTTTTTATTATAATAATATTATTTTATTTAATTTTAATTATAAAAATAAAAAAATATATATTATTTTAATCTGATGAACAGTAAATTCGGGCCTACCGGGCCGGCCCGACCCAACCCGGGCAGGACTTGGGCAAAGAAATTGAAAAAAACCGCGCCGCGACCCAACCCGATCCGACCCATGAGCAGGTCTACATGTGATAAGTTGATTTTTTTTATTTATGAATTTAATTTGAAAAAGTTAGGGAGAGCTTGACCCCTTGCCCTTTTAATTCTTTCGAAACCATGCTAGATTATAAAATAAAAACTACAAAATGATTGGATTTCTATCGCGGACCTCAAAATTTTATAACATCACCCCTCCCCCAACCCATTTAAAATTAAAATCATTGTAAATTGTAATTGATCTGTAAACCTTACAATTGATAACACTTTTAGTTCTAAATGACTAAATCTAATTGCTAATTTAATTTTCTTTTACTTTCTTTTTGTTATGCAATTTAAAGCTTGATTTTTGACACATTAAATTATGAGTTTACCTAGAATGTAAACGAGTCAACTTAATCAGGAGTTACTTTGGCTAGACTCAATGAGAATTCGAATTTTCGTTCATTGTCAAGTTAAGTTCAAATTATTTGAGTAACGAATCAAATTGAGTTCAAGATTTTTAATACTCTATTCAAGTGGTTCGCGAACCTTATGAAATTTTTATATTTTTTTAATATTATAACAAATAAAATATAATCTTTATTTATATTTTTTTGAATATTCATTTGAGTTTTTTTTTTTTAATTTGAGCTTGAGTTAAGTTTCGAGGTCTTATATAAACTAACAATAATCAAGTCAAGTTTCAGTAGTAGATCTATCGATGGACCAAACTATCCACCAAGTTGCGAACTAGGCTTGGCCTGGGCCGAGTCGTCCATTAGATCCAGACCAAACTATGGACATAGATTTTTAAGCCCGAACTTGGCTCAAATTGTTACTTTATAAGTAAAAATTTAATTTTTCATTTAGATTTAATTTTAAAATGTATTTAAAAATAATAAAATATTAAAATTCATTTTAATATTGTATATTATTTTAAATAGTGAACGAGCTTAATCGGGCTAGAATCATGACTGACTGAGCCTTGGACAAAGCCTTGAAGTATCAATCAAGCCTAACCCGATCGGCCTATGGACACCTCCATTGAGTATCTCGTTTATTTTTTTAGCCAAACTCGAACCTCAAGTCTTTTAATTGAGTTGAGCTTGAGCTTGAGCGTAACATTGTATTGGCTTAACTTGATTACATCCTAAACTTATCAATTAATTAAATAAATATGTCGATGCTAATTATTGTTGTAAAAATATATTAATTAAGGAAATTTTAGTTGCTATATATTCTTCATACATAATTATGATGCAACTTTCCTCCTTTTTTCCCTTTTTTTTTTTCATTTCCTATCACCCTTTTACTTTCTTCTTTTTAAGTTTTGTAACTTCTTTTATATTTTTAAACAAAATCATTTGTTAGACTTTAATATTATCAATACTTTATATGAGATATGAATTTTGAAATGTTTGTAAATTATATATACACTTCTTATGTAATCACCTTACTATTTTATTTGAATTTGGCATATATTTTTTACTGTATATTTCTATCAAAAGTATTTCGTTTACTATTTAAATTTTGCTCATTTTTTAATTATTTTAACATATATTAGTTTTATCCCGGCACCTCCAAAGTTGAAATCCTAGTTTTACCCTTGCTCTATCATTACCGTTTGGACAATTAGACACCCAAACCGTCGTAATAACCTAATTGCAAGAGCGAAGCTCTACCAACTGAATTATATCCCTCAAGAGTCGAGACAAGTGAAGCATGTATGAAGGAGTCAAATGTTCTTTCTTTTCCTTGGCGCAACTGAATCATCCTGAACTTGAACCAGAGATTCCCTCGTGAAGTAAATTATAGGACCTACGATCGGACCAATTGAGAGAGAATTAATAAATTCCTTTTCGAGAGAAATTCATCATTCCCGAGCACAGCATACAACTCTCCATTGTACTGCACTTTTCAAGTGTGCCTGTTCTCTCTTTCTTTTTTATTATGGCAAGTATTTGTGAAATAAGACATAACTCCAATGAAAAGAAAGAAAAAAAAAATCAAAATTTTAAAAATTAACTGTTAAGGTGTTTTTTAAAGGCTTGATAAATTCAGTTTATATGCTTAATTTCTTTGGATTGATGTATAAATTAAGTTAGATGTGTAACAAAACACTCGAATGGTTAAAATTCAAAACTTTTAATTTGTACACTTCATGTTGAATCACAAGAGATATTCTATTATAAAATTAATATAAATTAATGTTTTTTTTTTTAAAAGGAGGTCGCAACTTAGTAATAGGGAAAGAGGTTGCAGATATTGAGATTTGAATCTAAAATTTATTAGATTTTATAAATTAATATTTTTTTAAAAATATCGGTATGAATCAACTAGGTTAAATTTATGATTCATAATATAAATTAATGTTTTATTATGTACTAATTTAAATTTGATAGGCTTTCATATATATAAAAGTTAAGCTAAATGTTTACTAAAACGAAAAAAGGGTAAAGAAAAATATTTTGGGCCATTAAAAAAAATCAAAAATAGGAAATTCCAATTTATTTTTAGAGAAAGAAAAGAAGGTTATCAAAAAAGGAGTCAGAATGAGATATAGTTTACGAAAATCGAGAGATTCTAAAACTTAGCAGTCAAGCTAGCTTTACTAAGCAAAGTTAGTTATAACACGCGTCGGCACATGATTGGACGGTTGTATATCCAGTAACTGTCAGACACAGAGCTGACCGCACCGAACGCTTTCCATAATAACAGTCCGAGAATAGCCTAGGGTTAGGTTAGGCGTACCACGTGCTAGATAGAGTTAACTGCCACAGTGCTCAACTGCTCATTGGCACATGCCCCAATAACATAGGCTTTCCCCTTTTTATTCTTAGTAATTTTTTTAAAATTATTTAAAAAATATTAATTAATGTCTAATAATATTAAATAAAAATTTAAGATGATATTTAAAAAATATATATAAAATTCATACATTATTTTTTAATTTAATAAAAATAAAATATTATAACTAAAACATTTTTTTAAAATTTTAATTAAATAATTTTTAATTAATGTCTAATTAATTATTATATTTAAACTTATAAGATTATTAATTTATCTTTTAACATTTTTTAAAATGACAATTAAATCATTTTTAATAAATATTCATAAACATTTGTTAATCAAATTTTTTATAATAATTATGAATTTCTCGATGTGAGAGCTACAGTCCTGAGGCATAAATAATTCACGCAAATAGAAATAAAAGATAAATAAATAAATAAAATGAAAAACGGCAAAATGAAGGGAACAATTAAACTTTGAACTTTCAAGTGAGGACATTACATGTGCGGTCCATACATAACGGCTTCCTGTGCCTGCTCCTGTCCTCAATTAACTCTAATGTATTTTACTCTTTGGACTAAACCATAAGTACCGATTCAGTACTTGATAACCAAAAATACAGTACTTTTTTCAATCATTTTTTTAATATGCTTTTATCAAATAAAACTCTAATGTCTAATCCATATAGATATGGAATATTGTTTTGTTCCTTTCGTTGTTGTTTTCTTTTTTTCTTTTTTAATTCAGAAGTAGATACGTTGTTTAGTTTTTTCACATTAAGACAAGATATATCATATTTTACAAAATTTATGCATTTGAGATTAGCACGAAATAAGTCTAACTATTGGATTTGAACCACAAATTAATTTTGAAGAATACATTAGAAACAGTTTTATCAAATTAATCAAATTTTCATTTTCTATTTTCGTTAATTAAATCGAATTATTTAAAAAATAACTTTTAACGATCAAAATTAACTTTAATCGACCTAAATTTTTGATTAATTCGGATGGTTAACCAAATTAATTGAACTTTAATTACTCAATCATTAATAAGTTAAAATTATATTTTAAAATCTTAAATTCTTAGTTTTCATAATTCAAATAAATATAATTATCCAACAAATATTCAAATGCCAAACATAAATAAAAATGCATCCATAATAAATTAAAATTTTCAACAACGTAAAACTTAAAATATCTAACAAAGATTAAAAATATAATATTTTTTATATATTTCAAGTAATTCAATTATTTTTGAATTACCAAGTCGAATTAATAGATAATCGAAAATTTTCTAAATATAATTTCTTTCGATAACGGATTGAATAACTTAATAACAGATCGAATAAAAGAGTTGATTTTGATTTCGGTCGGTTAATTCGATTTTTTACTGAATATTACACAACCTACCTACAACATTTATGTTCTTTTGGAAAGTTGCTTGTGGGATGCAAATATCATGGCTCGAGTATTCGAATACCCATCTAAAAATTATAAAAAGTATGTTCATTAGACATGTTGGTTGCTTCATTAAAAAATGATGATTCTTCATCCAAATCATGTTTATTTATGGAAAGATGTTTCAAACACGTTTGAAGCATAAATACTTTCATTAACATTTAATTCAACACAATTTTACATCTAATCTCTCAATAATCAAATCATTCTCTTTCATTTTTTTTTTTTTTTTTTATGTTCCTGCGTATTCTAAAGTTTTGTGAAAGTACAATCTTGAATCTCTTAATTTAGATATTGTATATGATAACGTTTTTAAAAGCCCATTTACATCATATTGAAAAAATTATTATCCTAAATAAAATTTATTTGAAATAACTTGCCTAAATTTTTCATTTGTTATTTTTATTTAATTGCATTAGTCTCAAACCACACGTACAACAAAGGCCTCATTGGCGAACCTAAGATTATTTTTTGTGGAAGTAAATATATTTACAAATTGAGTCAATCGCTGTTGTTGATTACACCTTTTGTTTTTAATCAATGTCGAAAGGGGCAAGGTATACACTATATACTATACACTATGTATTGTTCCTTTTTTACAAGTTTAAAGGGCTAAAAATGGTTTTTTTTGTTTATATATATATATATATATATATATATATTTTTTTTTTTAGAATGCCGAGATTTCAATTTGACGCATTGAATAAGAGAACATTAAATGCACCGATAGTTGAATTAAGAGGCGTTTTGGTGCTTTATCCTATCATGATTTTAATAAAATTTGATTGTGAAAATGTGATTTCTTACAAAAATAATATTACAGTGTTTGATATATATATATATATATATATATATATATATATGAGAAAATACTGATTAAAATTTTGATAAATCCTAAATTAATTTTATCAAATAAAATATAAAATTTATTATTTTTAATATTTTTCAATGATCTATATTTATTATTAACAAATTTTTTCAACGATATTCAATTTTTTTGTGTGCAAGGGGGCATACATCATGCTGTTTTTTGGCCGGCGAAGGGTACCCATACTCTTTGAGATGCAATTTTCGTGCTCCTCACTTGCCTTTCCTTCACCAGGTGTTCCCATTCATGCTTCTTTGATTGGTTAGTGACTGAAGTTCATATATATATATATATATATATATATATATAATATTGACTCAAAATTAATTGCAGTCGAAGTCACTCACATGGAACTAATTAAGTGAGAAAAAAACAAAATTACATCAATATTTCTATTAATACATGATATCAATATATCTGTTAAAACAATCTTTTTGACTAGGACATGCAGGCGTGCACCTCTATCTCATATGAGGTCCCCCAAACTATAAAAACATATGTTTCAAGCCCAGATTTGTGCCAAAATGTAGATAGAATTAAAGTTGTTCGTTTTTTTAGGGGGGATGGGCTACAATTTTTTATGATAATTAGAAAAATATCCTCTACACTTATACTGGTGTATTTTAAAATTTTACAAACAGATTTAGATATATTTAAATGACATGTTTCACAGAATTATAAATAAGAAAATAATTAAAATGGACATGTACTCAAAAATTAAAATTTTCTTTATTTTATCATATTAATATCAATTTTAGTTATAGTTTTTGTTGATTTTCTTTCATTTGTTTTCTTTCATTTATTCAATTTTTTAAAAATAATAATATTAGTAAATCAAAAATTACTATTACCGATGAAATTTTTTCTTGCCGATGAAAAATTTTGTCTACAAACTTTCAAATACTACCGACGAAATATTTTTAATGCCGACCAAAATTTCTGTCGGTAGTAACAGGTTTCTGGTAGTGGATGTTAGTGAATTTGTTGGTGACTAATTTATTCCTTTTAGTTATAAACTTTTAAGTTTTTAATATTAATAAAATTATTTTAAAAAATCTAATGATAAGGAAAATAAATAAAATGAGGGTACTTAATATTTAAAGTAAAACTTAAACAAATATAAATTTGTTTAAGTAAATCCTAACATTAGTTAGTTCTTTAGAGAGATAAAATATACTTTTCAAGTTAATATATGTAAGTTTATTTTTAATAAAATCTTATGGATGATAATTATATTTTTTTTTCTCCTTTATTTCTCTGTACTTCTTCTTTTTTAATCAATTTTTATGTAAGTACATGTTAAATATTTTAATTTATGTTTAATTCAATTATATATTAATTTTGAGATGAATTCATTAAAATATTTTTATTTATAAATAAAATTAATTAAAATTGTTTTTAAAAAAATTTAGTGATAAAAAAATTAATTAAAACAAAAATGAAAAATAAGGAAAAATAAATAAAATGAAGGTATTTTTAATATTTAAAGTAAATTTTGAATAAATATTAGTTTGATTAATGAAATCTTAACATTAGTTATTTTTCTAGAAAGATAAAATGTGGTTTTCAAACTAATAGAGGTAAGTTTATTTTCAATAAAATCTCATGATAGTTATATTTTCCTTTTTTCTTCTCCTTTATTTTTCTCCTTTTTATTTTTTTATTTTAATCAATTTATGTACCATTAAAACTTTTTTAAATAATGATAATTAATTTATTTTAAATAAAAATAATTTAATGAATTCATCTTAAAATTAATATATTATTAAATTAAAGATAAGTTTAAAATATTTAACATTTACTTTAATTAGAATATAATTTTATAATAGTTACAAATAATTGTAAAACTAACTCAATTCTCATTATTATGTAACTACAAAAATGAGTAAAAAATAAATAAATAGAAAAATACATGATTAATAATTAACCGAGGTATAATTGTCTTTTTATTTAAAATTTACTTAGTAAAAAACCTCAAAAATGTTAGTATATTTTTCATCAAACCTTAAAGAATAAGTGGACTTTTTAAAATTATAGGGGTAAGTATATTTTTTATTAAATCTAAGAGGATTAGGGTATAATTGTTTTTTTATTTAAAAGTTACTTAGTTAAAAATAATCTCAGCAAAATTAGTGTTTTTTTTTTTTTTTTATCAAACTTAAGGAGATAAGTGAGTATTTTTCAAAATATATTTTTTATTAGATCTCAAAAAATTTGTATACTTTACCCTAATTTTTTTTATTAACCCCTGAACCCATATGTTAACGCGACAAGTTTTAATAGTGTCATAATCTAAATGGTTGGGTATCGATCAACGTGGTAAATTGAATCTATTTAATAGTCTTTTTTATCATAAGATTTGTTGTATTTTTGCAACATAAATATTGTTTTAGTTTGATTTTTTTTTTCAAATCTCTACAATTTTGTTAATTATCTTAAATATTTGATTAAATTATTTATTAACAAATAAAAACCAACAATGTAATTTATTTAAATATCTAAATATTTTTTAAAAAAATTTAATTCATAATAAATTCATAAATAAACAAAATTTGAAATTTTGATTAAAAAAAGTTAAAATCAAACACCAAATAGAGGAAGTATTAGTTTTATTTTCTTTGGAAAGTAAAGGACATCCAAATATGTTAGGGGTTTGCTTAGGAGTGTATGTTTTAATTAGGGCATTTAGTAACATATTATTTATAAGTTATAAGGGTTTTGTTAATGGGTGTTTTTAGAGTATTTTTTAAGATTAATTAATATAATAATTTGGGTTTATGATAATTTGTAAAATACATATGCTTGTGAGAGGGAGGGAGGGATAAGTCACAAATAGAGGTGGTCATGGGCCGGGCCGGGCCGCGGCCCGTTTTTTTTCCTTTGTCCAGGCCCGGCCCTGGGTAGCCCAAGCCCGCCCATTTAGGCCCGAAACACTGTTCATTAGAATAAAAAAATAATTTTTTTTTTTATTTTTTTATAATTAAAATTAAATAAAATAATATTATTATAATAAAAGTCACTGTTCCGGGCCGGGCCGGCCCGGAACATAAAATATCCTGCCCAGGCCCGGCCCGATACGGGCCGGACCGGGCGGGCTGCCCGGCCCGTGAGCAGGTCTAGTCACAAAAAGCTTTTGCATTTTTATTTCTATTATTAATATTAGAAAGTGAGTTTTTTATAGGTGAAATAAAATGAATTGTATTTATAGTTGTTTTATTAATTCTTTCTTGATTTGCTTCATTATTATAAATGAATTTCTCAATCATTTTTTTGTTGATTCAAAAAAAGTTATGTATTGGTTCTTGAAATATTAATGATATATAGAATGATATCTATCTTGTTAATAGGTATCTATAGGTACTGGTTAAAAATTATTTAATTATTATTTTAGAAAATAATTTTTTTTATATTTAATACATTACTTTTATTAAATTAAAAAAAAAAACAATTCATTAGTTGCACTTTTATTTTCTTAAATATTACCTAACATTTTCCTAATTAATGTGCTATTATAGTAATAAAATTGTATTAAATGTAGTAGTTGATAATTTTATTTATCATTTTGATGCATTGGATGAACATATTATTATATAGTAATCTTAAAAAGTACGCTTAGAACATTCATTAGCAAAATCTTATTTATAATAATATTTTTATATTGAATATAGTATAGTTGATAACTAATGTAATGGTTTTAATACATTAAAAAAGTACTTTCTAATAAAGAATTATTTTATCCACCACTAGTGGACTTTAAAATCTCCACCTCATTATATATTTTTTTAAAAATTAATAAATTTATATAAAAAAGTAATAGAAAATGTGAAAATATTCTAATGACTAGATATTTCTATGAGTCAAGTTGTCCATCAAACTCACAGGTTGAACTTAATTCAACTAGACCTTAGACATAGATTTTTAAGTACAAACCCAACTTAAAATTTTATTTTATTAATAAAAAATATTTTAAATAAAATTTTAAAATACATTTAAAATGAATTTTAATATTATTTTAAATAGATCGGGCCTAAATGAGTTGGTCGAACTTTGGGCAAAACACAAAACTTTGAAAATAAAAATCGAGTTTGACCTAACCCTATTCATAAATACCTTTAATTCTAACATCACTTTGAAATTTAAATACTCCTAGATATAAAAATTAAAAAAAAAAAAAATTGGTTAATCGGTATATCTATAGATAACGATTAAAAATTTTTTTAATTATTATTTAAACAAAATTTACATGTAATGCATTATTTTTATTAATTTTAAAAAATAATACATTAATTATATATATTTTTTCTTAGAATATAAACTTCATGGGTACCACTTGACATTTACTAACATTTTCCTTTTAAAAATTACCATGCAATGCATGTCCATGAATGATGATGGTGTGATGATGATCCATCATCTGTAGATGAACAGACAAGTCAACTCACCGGTAAGAGGAGAGAGAAAGGTGAAGAAAGAGAAGTAGTGAAAGCAAAGGTTGGGTCCCACAAGACCCACCACTCAAAGGAAGTAAGGAATTGGAAAATGCGGGGGCAAAACAAAGGGAAGGCTTTTATCGTATGACTTATGAGCCTCGCCTCTCTTCTTCTTCTCTCCTCTGAGAATTTGATATAAAAGCCGAGGCCTTTCAGTCTCTTCTGCAGAGCAGAGGAAAACAAAAGCCTCAGGAAAAACAAAACTCTCTCTTTTTCCCTATTCCCTTTTGATTCTTGGGATTCTGAAAATCTCATTCAATGCTCTTTACTTTCTCACCCCAAACCAAATCTCTCTCTTCATTCATTTCCTAATTCTACGAGATTTTAATTGCTCTTGTTTTATTATTTTGCTTTTGATTTTAGTACACCCCTTTTAGTTAAGCTGCTGCTTCTGCTGCTGGCTGGCTGTTAGAAACAAAACATGGGTGCTATCAGTCTTGAAGAGATCAAGAATGAGACTGTTGATCTGGTAACTATTCATTTCCCTTTTCATAATTTTTTTTTTTTTTTTTTTTTTTCTGTTGCATGTAAATTCTTCTTCCTGATTATAAAAATTTTGGGTCTTTTTCTCAGTTATCTAAATCTTTCTGTCTTTTGCCAAGCTGTTTACTTTGTTATCTGTAAATGAGATCTACAAGGGGCTGCTTTTTCCGCCCATGTTAGTGTTTTTCTCTCTTTGGTGGCTTTGTCATAATTTCCCCGACTTTCCTTTTACTATATATATAGCTTAGATCAGTTACAAAGTGGGAGATTAATGGAATTTTCTTGTCATTTTACCAAGAAAAGTTTTTGACTTTGCAGATACTGATAATGAAAGATATACTAATTTTACCTCTCTCTCTTTAACTCTATTAGTCTAAACCCTCTTCAATTGCCATTTTCTTTGACAAAATTTTCACCCTTTAATTAAGGTAACTAATCCAAAGTATTTTTTTTTTTTTTGTTGAATCTAATGTTTTTTAGATTGGAAGATTGAAAGTTTGAAAGTCATATAATCCGGTTTCCTTCAACCAAAAAAAAAAAAAAAAACTCAAATAAACTGAGCTATATAGCTATATAGCTTGTACTATTAAAATGGAGAGAAGTCCTCGTTTATCCATGTGACAAACGTATTAAAAATATTAATAAATCTGAAAGTAATGATATTTTGTCTGATTTTTGAATTGTTGAGATATTTACCAATTGAGAAAAAGGATTTCAAATTTCAATGCTGCTTTATACTAAGAAAATTTTTACATCAATTATTTAATCAAATGTACGGTGCATAAATAAATAACGACAATTTTATGAAAACATTAATTGTTTTGGGTGTTATATACAATGAAATTGAGGAAAACACTACTCGTATTTTCCTTTTCAATTTTTTCTCTCTAGCCAAACAGGCTGTCGAGTAATCTCCTTAATGGATCTAAACATGTGAAAAAGAGGAAAGGACAGGGGAGTGACAGAGTAGGCTACATTTTAATCTTTTCCTTACACTTATTTTAAATAAGTTTTTGGCTAATATACCAAAAAAATTTATGAAACTATTTTACTTTTTTAACGTAAATTATTATATTTTTATTGTATTTAAATAAATTTTTAATTAAAATTAATTTAAATATAAATTGAAATTAATATTTATTTAAATAGAAATTAATATTAAAAATTTATTTAAATATAATAAATACGTAAAATTTTATTTAAATAAAATGTTAAAATTCAAGAATCTTTTTGTTATTTTATACCAAGTGTTTTTGTTTTTTGTTTGTGTTTTTATTGAAAGCGGTCTGCTTGTTCTGTTAGTTTGGGAATTTTAGGTAGTTTTCCTTTTCCGTGGTACTTCTGCTTTTTCTCTCTCTCTTTAGAAATAAGATTTCTTTAACGTAAAAAAAAAAAAAAATCCTCTCTCACATTAAACGGCTCTGACACTACCTGCCCTTTCTCTTGGATTCATCTAATCATTTTTTTTTAATTTTATTAAAAATTCTGGTAAATTAAAATATTGTAACAATCAGTTTTTTTTTTTTTTAACCATATCTTCTATATACTATTATATAAAAAAAAAAATTGACTCGAATAAAATTATCAAAAAATAATTTAAAAAAATTATAATATTATAGATTAGGAATGATAATGTTTTTAATATTTTTTAAAACAGAATTTTTATTTAAAAAACTTACAGAAGTTATTTATTTTTAGAGTTTATATTTGATGCACATACACTTGTCAATGAACCTCAATGAGACAACTTATTAATGAGTAAAGCAAAAAATAAAAAAAAATTATAAATAAATATAAAAGTCGAAATAAAAAAAAATAAAGTACCTCATTAATATTTATTTATAGGTCTTTTTTTTTTTCACTTTGCTTATTTATTAAGTGTCTTATTGTGGTTTACGAGTCTCATACATTATGAATACATTAAATGCAAACTCTTATTTTTATACTAAAAATTACTTAAAAAAAAAACTACTTTTATTAAAAAAAAAATACCCAATTACATGATGAATGTGACAAATTATAGTATATATAATATATGTATAAAAACTTAAATTTTGATACACTGCACTTAGAATGAAGCGTGGATTACAAGGACCAATCACATGCGGAAAAAAGTGGGGACTGTCCCCACCTCCTGACAAGGCACTTTTTGATCTTGTCACGGCTTTAGTCAACGCTTTTTCCTCATTTGGGTAGCATCCCTAGGCCCCGAGTTATATCCCACTGAGTACGAGTCACGACTCCACTCGGTCCGCCTGATCTGTTCGGCTTGTCATCCTTAGAAAAATATTTTTTATTTTTGGATAATTAATATTTTTTTGAAATTAAATAGTACTATATCTTCAGAAATTTCGGACCAATATCATATCCAAAGGTTTATCTGATGCAAATATCGTACTACTCTTATTAAGATTCAAAATGATTGAAAAATTAGACTATTTGACTTTTTTTTCTTCTTTTATTTAAATAAAAAATTAGATTAGACTCGCAATTATACTCGATAATGTGTGTATGCATATGTTTTTTGTGTCAATTATATAAATATAAATATAAATACAATATAAAATATATTAAAATTTTAAATATAAATATGATACATGTATTAAATGTATGATATTAATTATGTTTAAACGTATATCGTGCTTATTATCGTACATGCAAATCCCATGAAACTTTTGACTGCCGTGGAAAGTCATATGTTAAATTCACTCAAATTTAACATTTAAAAGCAATAATTTGTTATCCGAATTCATCCAAAGTTAATCTTAGATTCTGGATGGTAGATATTTAAAAGAAAATATTTGGTTGATGCCCTGATTGCTTGTAAATTTTTTTATTTCTGTTTTTTAAGGTAAACTTGAACTTACTATTATCTCTTAACAAATCGTGATTGGTCTAAAAATTGTGTTCTCTTTTTCCAGAAGAAAAATAATTGAAGTTTGAGATTCGAATAAAGCTTTAAATAACTATACCTATCAACAAATGTAGATAAATTTGAACCTGTGTTTACAATTTATGTGTTGCTCTAGAATTTTAAACATATTGCTTAATTGAATAAAAACGACCGAAATCTGAATTTCATGGTAATGTACTTGGTTTACAGGAAAAAATCCCAATCGAGGAAGTGTTTGAGCAGCTGAAATGTAACAGAGAAGGATTGAGTTCGGAGGAGGGAGCCAACAGGCTTCAGATTTTTGGACCCAACAAGCTAGAAGAGAAAAAGGTTTTACTATTATGCTAAAGATATACAGTGACTTCTCAATACATATTGACATTAAATTGCTTAAAGAACTAATAATGATTGCTCATAATTTGGAATAATATGTTTTGAAATGATCAGGAAAGCAAATTTCTCAAGTTTTTGGGGTTCATGTGGAATCCCCTGTCATGGGTCATGGAAGCTGCTGCGATCATGGCCATTGCTTTGGCTAATGGTGATGGGAAGCCCCCAGATTGGCAAGACTTTGTTGGTATTGTTTGTTTGTTGGTAATCAACTCTACCATCAGTTTCATTGAAGAAAACAATGCTGGCAATGCTGCTGCTGCTCTTATGGCTGGTCTTGCCCCAAAAACCAAGGTAAAAACGAGATTTCTTAATACTTTTTTTTTATATATATATATATATATATAACTAAAAGACAACTAAAAAAAGGCCAGTTCTCATGTAAGAAATAGCCGAGAAAGATTCTAGATGTCTTAAACCTGTTACATAAATTTATGCACATGGTGGGATGATCTGATGGCTGGTTATGTCCAATGCATATGTCAGAAAGTTTGTGATGGCTAAGAGTTATTTAGTAATTTGATGGTTTATTTTCGTTTTGAAAATATAATGAGATTGATTGTGAATTTATATGGTGATAAAATATAGGTGCTTAGGGATGGCAACTGGAGTGAGCAAGAAGCAGCAATTCTGGTTCCAGGAGACATCATTAGCATTAAATTGGGAGATATCGTCCCTGCTGATGCCCGTCTTCTTGAAGGTGATCCCTTGAAGATTGATCAATCCGCCCTAACTGGTGAATCACTTCCTGTGACCAAGAATCCCGGGGATGAAGTCTTCTCTGGTTCAACGTGCAAACAGGGTGAAATCGAGGCTGTTGTTATTGCTACCGGTGTTCATACCTTCTTTGGGAAGGCTGCACATCTTGTGGATAGCACCAACCAAGTAGGACACTTCCAAAAGGTGCTCACTGCTATTGGAAACTTCTGTATTTGTTCCATTGCCATCGGTATGTTGGTTGAGATCGTAGTCATGTACCCCATTCAGCACCGCAAGTACAGGGATGGAATCGACAATCTCTTGGTTCTCTTGATTGGTGGTATTCCCATTGCTATGCCCACTGTTTTGTCTGTGACCATGGCTATTGGATCTCACAGGCTGTCTCAGCAGGGTGCTATCACCAAGCGTATGACTGCCATTGAAGAAATGGCTGGTATGGATGTCCTTTGTAGTGATAAGACAGGAACATTGACACTTAACAAGCTGAGCGTTGATAAAAACTTGATTGAGGTGTATGTAAAGGATGTGGATAAGGAGCATGTTGTCCTGCTTGCCGCAAGGGCTTCTAGAACCGAAAATCAAGATGCCATTGATGCTGCCATTGTTGGAATGCTTGCTGACCCTAAGGAGGTATACCCTTTCTTCTCTCTTCTGTTTCTGTTTCTTGATTTTGCTAAAAGGCTAAAATGAAAAGGGTAATGGCCCTTAGATAGGTATTTATGTTCAATATGCTATTCATACAGGCAAGAGCTGGTATTAGAGAGGTGCACTTCTTGCCTTTCAATCCTGTGGACAAGAGAACTGCTTTGACTTACATTGATTCCAATGGCAACTGGCACCGAGCAAGCAAAGGTGCTCCTGAACAGGTAATTTTGTTATCACGATTTTCCGCTTGTGATACGGGAAAATTTGTGCGGCGTTCTGTGACTTAATTTTTTCATATCTGTTGACAGATCTTGGCCCTTTGCAATGCAAAAGAAGATCTTAAGAAGAAGGTTCATTCTATCATTGACAAGTTTGCCGAGCGTGGGCTTCGGTCATTAGCTGTTGCAAGACAGGTTTTTCTAGAAGATGTTATAATCACTATTCTGTTATTTCAATATTGAAAAATTCCCTTACCCTTTATCATTTGCTATATTTTCAGCAAGTGCCAGAAAAAACAAAAGAAAGTGCTGGTACTCTATGGCAATTTGTTGGTTTGTTGCCTCTGTTTGATCCTCCAAGGCATGACAGTGCAGAAACCATTCGCAGAGCTCTTAATCTTGGTGTTAATGTCAAGATGATAACGGGTAATTGAATCCTTTTTATGAGTTCATCTATGCACAAATCCATCACTAGTACTTCATCCTTTGAGGCAATTGCTCACTTATACTTCTGTATTATGTCCAGGTGATCAACTTGCCATTGCAAAGGAGACTGGCCGCCGACTAGGAATGGGAACAAACATGTATCCATCTGCTTCTTTGCTAGGTCAAGACAAGGATGCAAGCATAGCTGCCCTTCCAGTGGAAGAGTTGATTGAGAAGGCAGACGGGTTCGCTGGCGTGTTTCCAGGTAACTGGTTATGACATCCTGGCTATTATTCACAAGCAAGGAATTCTTCTATTTCTTCATTTTTTTTTTGGTCTGGAGTAACATAACACCTACTTATGACACTCACTTTACAGAGCACAAATACGAAATCGTGAGGAAGTTGCAGGAGAGGAAGCACATTTGTGGAATGACTGGAGATGGTGTTAATGATGCCCCTGCTTTAAAGAAGGCAGATATTGGTATTGCTGTGGCTGATGCTACAGATGCCGCGCGAAGTGCCTCGGACATTGTTCTTACAGAACCTGGACTGAGCGTTATTATCAGTGCAGTGTTAACTAGCAGAGCTATTTTCCAGAGGATGAAGAACTACACTGTAAGTTGCTCCTCTTAAACATATTTTAAAGATTTATTGTATGTGGTACATTTTGCAATGCATGACTTTGCTATCTTTACTTACACAGATCTATGCAGTCTCCATCACAATCCGTATTGTGGTAAGTACATAATAAATGAATTTATATGAATTAATTATTAATAACTTTATAAGCTCCAGGAATTGATTCATATATGTGACCTTTTATTTCTGATTTTGTAGTTTGGGTTTATGCTTATTGCTCTCATCTGGAAGTTCGACTTTTCTCCATTCATGGTTTTGATCATTGCCATTCTAAATGATGGTCAGATTTTATAAAGTGGATTCTTACATAATTCATCTTGTTCTTGTGTTCTATGCTAAGCTTGACTGGCTTGAAACAGAGTATTAACAGTTTAAAACCAATCAATTTGAATATTACTCAGGAACTATTATGACAATCTCAAAGGACAGAGTAAAGCCATCTCCCTTGCCTGATAGCTGGAAACTGAAAGAAATTTTTGCCACTGGAATTGTGCTTGGAGGATACTTGGCGTTGATGACCGTCGTATTCTTCTGGATTATGCATGATACTGACTTCTTTTCGGTAGGCGGTGCTGAAAGTTTGCAGTTTATATTTAGTGAAGGATTCAAAGTTCATTTCTTTTTTTCCTTTTTTAATATTTCTGTTTAGTCTCTAACAGTTTGTATCCATGAATGCAGGACAAATTTGGTGTTAGGTCTGTAAGGGACAGGGAGGATGAAATGATGGCTGCTTTATATTTACAAGTGAGCATTGTGAGCCAGGCTCTGATTTTTGTGACTAGATCACGTAGCTGGTCCTTTGTCGAGCGTCCCGGACTGCTATTGGTCACTGCCTTCTTTATTGCACAGCTGGTAAGAATTTTACTTTTCCTTGTATCTAATTTCGAGTGGGACGAAATTATGCATCTTACAGTAAAAGCTAATCAAATTCTGGTGGTTTGTTAGGTTGCTACTGTGATTGCTGTATATGCTAACTGGGGATTTGCAAGGATTAAAGGCATTGGTTGGGGATGGGCTGGTGTCATATGGCTTTACAGTGTTGTTTTCTACATCCCACTTGATATAATGAAGTTTGCGATTCGTTACATCTTAAGTGGAAAAGCTTGGCTCAACTTGCTAGAAAATAAGGTATTACCTATCCTATCTTACATGATTAGATTACTTCAAAAAAGTAAAACTTTGGTTTATTAACCTGATCCCCCGGTAACAGACTGCATTCACCACCAAGAAAGATTATGGAAAGGAAGAGAGAGAAGCTCAATGGGCTCTTGCTCAAAGGACATTACATGGGCTTCAACCACCAGAAGCTACTAACCACTTCAATGACAAGAGCAGCTATAGAGAGTTGTCTGAGATTGCTGAGCAGGCGAAGAGACGAGCAGAGGTGGCAAGGTACACATTCAGTTCTTCTTCCTAAGAATTTAGATCTGCTGTGCTGGCACAATTATGGATAAATTCTAGTATTAACAACAAAAAATTATTTTCCCTTGTCTTCTTATAGGCTTCGAGAGCTTCATACCCTCAAAGGGCATGTGGAGTCAGTTGTGAAGCTGAAGGGGCTGGACATTGATACAATCCAGCAACATTATACAGTTTAGAAACCGGAACAATGCTTGAAACCTAAGGTTGAAGTTAAATGAGATATGCAGGGTCATGAAGAGAAAGGAGAAGTAATTAGTTTATTAAACTTTCTAGATAGGGACAACAACATGTCTGTGGTATAATTTTCATGCCCTCTTTACTTTTCCTTTCTTATGTAATGTAAGGGCCGGAAGAAAGGGTTGTGTTTGGCCACTTCTTGCTCCAATAAGGAGCCTACAATGTAATCCTCCATGTTACACAGTTTCTAGCTTCAAATCTACTTTTCCCATTGGGTTTTCTATGCTCTTTGGATTCTTGTGTACACTCTACATTTCTGGTTGCGCAAGTTAACTATTGAATGCCAAAATCTATCGAGTTTCCTTATTCCACGACATGAGATCAGGATTTTGCATTTAGGAAATTTTCAATTGATAATCACCTAGCGTTTTATCACCTTGCATATCCTTAAGAGTCTACGAATAACACACAACAATACAGTTTAATCCATGAAAAGATTTTTGAAAATGATAGGAAATGACAATTTACTTTGTGCTTTAGATTTTTGCCACCAAAGAAAAGAAGTATCCTTCTGTCCACAACTTGATCAAATAGCTGCCATTTAGCTACTATATATGTCAATGACTTGTTGTAATTCTAGAGTAAACCATATCAAATCAGAAGAGCAGCACATTCAGAGAATTACATTAATGTTTAATTTTGGCAATTAAGCAGTAAGCAGTGATCAACAATGGTTTTGAGTAGCTAATGATTGGTATGGTTCCCAAAATTTCTTATGGACTATAGGTCCTGTATCACCTCACCATGTTCTTCCACCTCTCACGGCATTGGTGCTGCGGGCCATCCCTAGGGCTGAACAAAAAAATATGAGAAAACTAAAAACCGATTCGAATCATAGTGTTCGATTCGGTTTTTATATAATTCGGTTCGAATTCGGTTTTTAATTAAGTTTATTCCATTTGATTCGGTTTTCAATTCATAATTTAAAAAACCGTAATTATTCGAATCAGACTGAATTTTATTTTTTAATTAGTTTTTATTTTTTATAATATAAAAATAAATATTTTATTTCTAAATTAGTGAAAAAAATTTAAAAATATAATTTTAAAAAAATTTAAAAATCGATGAACCTAACCGATCCGAATCGATGAAGTTCGTTTTGGATCGATTTGGTTTTTGATACTATTCAGTTCAGTTTCAAATCGATTTTTTAGAAATCATAATACTACACATTAACTCAAAAAAAAAAAAAAATTAAATCGAATCAAACCAAATTGTTATCACCCGTCCTTCCCGGTATGTCTAAAGATCATCCGTCGTGTTCTCGGACAGTAAAAGTCAGACAGTAGAATGAGGAATTGAATTTTGAGATAGGAACATTGTGCTATCATTTTAAGAGTGGATGACAATGACCAAAAAAAAAAACAAATAAATGTACACATTTTGCGTTTATAAAGTTATTTGTCATAAGTTAGCAAAGAGAGTAATATGACCCATGAATATTCATTCATGCTTCATTATCTTTCCGTATGGTTAGTAATGAGCATGAGTTTTTATTGCAAATTAATAAAATGTAAATCGCAATTCCGAGGGACGATCACATAAGCTTTAGGACATTTTACGTAATAAATGAGTTAATTATCAAGATGATCTCCTTAATCAATGACAAATAATAGAAAATTAGATTGTAGAATTGTTTTGTGTGCAAAAAATCATGATATATGCTTAAGGGAATTAACCGTAATTTAGGCATTGTGTAATCAAAAGATTAAAAAAAAAAAAAAATTGAGATTTTTTTAAACGTTTACATTGTACAAACGCAACGAAACCATATGTATCAAAAATAAAAGTTGTTGATAATATGTAGACATGTTTCATTGGTCGGGTAACCTGGTCCGATAAGTCCGGCCCGTAATTGATCGAGTTTGGGCAGGAGAATTTGTGATTCGGATTGGTCTGATCCAGCTCAAATCACTGCCTATTAAAAAAATAATTTTTTAAATTTAATTATAAAATATATAAATATTAACAAAAAATGATTTTTTTTTAATTTTTATTATTATTATGAACAGTGAACCAGACCAAATCTGGATAAGAAAAAAAATTCAAGTCGCAACCTGACCCGACCCATAAACAGATCTAATAATATGTAACCATAATTTCGCAAAAAAAAAAATCAGTAAAATCAAGAAACTCTTACAAATTTCTTTGCGTATATTCTTATGAATAACACAAAAACTCTTCTACAATATCCTCAAAAAATGATAACACAAGTGTGTAAGCATTTTTTTTTTTGTTCTTCTAATCAAGAAAAACCCTTGCTGAGTTTTCTATTATTTTCTCTTTTCTGTCTTCTTTTTTTTCAGAAAAAAAATCATCCAAGTTAAAAATCTAAAGATAGAAGAAATCTTTTTTATTTAATTTAATATCTCCTTAAAAAATCATTTTTAATTGGAAGTATCATGCTTGAATTTAAAAGATAAAGTTTTATTTTATATTTATCACTCAATTATAACACATTTATTTCTAATTAATTCAAAATTAATTTATAAATAAATTGTAAGTAATACCCAAAAAAGATAAATTTAATAATAAGATAAATATTTATTTATTTATATAAAATAAATATCTTATTAATAGGTTTGGACTCATTGTATCCATTTGTATTTTGGGTCTTTTGGAGATGACATTGTGAAAAGATTTTTTTGTGAAGCCCAAATATTTTTGTTACCGTGACATTTTTTTTGGCTATTGTTTCTTGACTTCTTGTGATTATTTATTTTTTGCTGCCCTTTTTTTTTTTTTTTTTGTCTCCGACGAACTTTTCGATGACCAAAATGATGGTGGCAGCAAACTTTCTCTCTTTGAAGTTGGTTCTAATTGAAATTATTTAAAATACAAGAGTAAAATGATCCAATATAATTCTGATTCTATCAAGTGAAACACAAAATAACCATTCTAAGGTCTAATATCAAAATGACTATTCCACATTTTTGAAAAATAGCTCATTCGATTGAATGTCAAGTGAAAAAAATGAACCAAATGTTGGTTCTACTATTAGAAACCAAATAAAGGAAGAATGAAATTTTCATTTCCTCCAACCAAATGTGACGTTAAGTTCTTCCTCTTTTTACATTAAATTGGTTAAATTTATAAATGATATATTATATTATATAATTATAGATTATTATGTAAATATATTTTATTTATATTTATATAAAATAAAATTAAAAAGATCGATTAATTCAATCTATTCGATTATCAATTTTAAAAATCAATAATCGACAGAACTAACCGATTTTTATAACCGATTAATTTTAAAATCGAATAAACGGAACCTAATTAATCAAATTTGATCGATTCGATCGGTTAAAATTCAAACCGATTAATGCTCACCCCACCTAAACATATAACTCACTTTTTTTAGCCTGTGGGTACTACTATTAGGTAAAGGATAAGGTTGTAAGTGTCAACTGTTGGCATGAAGTGAATACATTCCTTTATATGTATTTTTATACTAAATTGATGGAACATTACACCTTTGCATCATCTAATACTAACTAAACGCCCTAAAGAACATGCCTAAAAGGATCATTGAATAAGGCTTCCTATTGCTTTTAATTGGGAAAAACAGATCTCATCTGATAGTACGTGAATTTTGTATTAACCATCTAAAAAGGCACATCTCATCTCAAAATGATGGCTCCAAAGTGTACTGTTGGCACCATTTTTTTTTCTTTTATGTCCCAAAAGATAATGTAGCAATGCATACCCAAATTCTACAGGGCCGCTTGTAATTGAAGAAAGCTCTTGCTTTATAGTATGAGTAGGGAATTCCATCAACATAATGCAAGAAATTCTATCAACATAATGCAAGAACAAATTAACTAAAAATCCATTTCTTTCGGCTTAAGTGTTGAATGAAACAATAAAACTCACATGTCAACGATGATAGAAACCTTTTTGTCATGTTTAACTGTTGGCTGATGAAAAGATGAACTACATGTAATATATATATATATATATATATATATATATATATATATATATATAAACAATAACAATTTGCTCTTTCGGTATCAGAAAGGAGTAGCATCTAGGGTCGTCAAAAATACTAAAAAAGTGCGACCGCCTTCACTAGTAGTCCAATAATATGACAGGTTCACTCTCAAAACACATGTATTCAAGAGTTCAAATTGTCAAATTTCATTAACAGCTATGTTGTTTCGACTTTTTATTTTTCTTGAAATACCCTTGTCTGATGTAAATTTGGATATGAATATAGAAATATGATTCCCCAAAGACTCCAAATATATATAAAAAAAAACTTAGAATAAATCAAACATGCCCGTGTCGGACACATACCCTTGTCCGACACTCACACCCGAGCCCGAGTAACATAGATTAACAGTGCATCCCACAAAGCCAGAAATCATTACATGCCTGACTGTATGTGAAGCAAAAACTACAACTCTATTGTTTCACACACAATCTTTGTTTTGATGCATGTAATGGTCAATCATACATGATACTGAACATAAAATAGAACACGACAATCAAAGCATTTTATGATATAGAAGAAGGTTAATATTCAGGAATATATTTGGCAGTTGATTGTTCCAAGTATTGTATGTTTATCCCATCTATGCTACATGGATTCTTCTTTCACTTATTATCATTGTTTCACAAGTCACACTCCCTTTTTGAATATATGTCCTCTAACTCTAACTGATGATACAGTGGAGTTTCACTATACATGCTTCTGACTTAGCCTTTTCCCTGCCTTAAGAACTTGTAGATATATCTATATATTCTCATTCTTTTGTTCAATTTTGTCAAAAGAAATTTCACTCTTTCAGACCATAATACTTATACAGAATCCTATCTCCAAAATAAAAGATAGGAAGGATCTTATCATAAAAAAGAAAGGTGAATCTTCTTAAGTTGATTAAGAATTCAAAAGAAAGTAAAGAGCCAACATAAAAAACACAGGTATACATACTACTTAAAAGAGGTTTTTACTAGTTGAGAGTTAATCTTGAACAGTTGAACTGCCTCTGATCAAAAAGGGACACTGGAACCATAATCAAGCAAATGCAAATATAATCATTGTTCAGATCAATAATTGGTATGAAACTGGGAAATTGCTTAACAAGGTGCCATTCAAGCAAGGACCTTTTTACTATAGAAAAAATGGAATTTAACAAAAAAGATTTTAAACTCTACAATGGCCAGAAAAACTAATCATCCTAGAAAAGGAGCATCCACAAAATCAAAAGCCAGAGAAATTTCTGTATTCATAAAATCTTCCTTACCACTGTCAACATGACTGGATAATGTTTAAAAAACATTGCTTCAGAAAAAACTATCAAAAGAATTAATTACACCAAGTATAACATTGTAATTGTGAAAAGCTAATGCTTGCCTAGTTATAAAGGTAAAAAAATTTAGATTTCCTGCTTGCTTTTCCTTCCTTTTCAATACACCTACCTCAACATTTACAAGATGCTTCCACTGAAAATAGGACGTTACACTTTCTTAAAATATAGACCTAGGCTATGTTACTCAAATTCGGGTAAGAATGTCGGATACGAATATGTGTCCGACACGGATATGTTCAGTTTTTCTAAGTTTTTCCATGTATTTGGAGGGTCATATCCCCATACTCATGTCCGAATATACGTCGGACACGGGTATTTCAAGAAAAATGAAGAGTCGGAACAACATAAGACCTAGGTTTAGGAGATTTATTATCGACATTTTTTGGTGGCTTGCCTCTCATTACTTTTCATGCCATCAACTTCCGGTCAATTTAGCATAAGTAAAATTTGATTCTTTAATGCTTCATTTGGGAACATAGATTAGGGACCAAGGATTTGCATTTGAATTTTAAAATCCAAATTTTTTGGTTGGATGACTTCTGAGTTCTAAGGCAAAAGAATTTGGATCTGAACTAAATCAGTAAAGGATTTTAAATATCTGAAATTTAAGAATTGAAATACTTTCTTACACAAAGTATTTAACATATCCATTCTCATTTGAACTATCTTGATCTCTCTGACCATGAATTATTTCAACTACTCCTTTGCCTCCATATGCTTCCTCCTCAAACTAATTCGTCATTAGACTTTTTCCTCTAGCAAATCATGTAAGGCTTTCTCTCTCTCTTTTAGAAGCTTTGGGTGTTCTAAAGAGATAAAATAGGCTACCGTAATAATAATAATAATAATAATAATAATAATAATAATAATAGTTTAAATTTAAATCAAAATCTAAGTCATCCAAATAACAAGGTTAAATTTGTTTAAAATACTTAATTTATCCAAACAAGGAATTTCAAATAAATGAATTAAAAAACAAAAGATGAAAATTTTTAAAATCCAATTTTTTAGGTTCCCAAACACATTGAAGAAATTCTAATTCTTTCACTCTGCTTCAAATGACATGAGGTTGAGAACATGACAAGTATTAAGGTTTCCGTCTTAGTTATTTCATTGAACATGAAGTGGATCCAACAAGCATAGATGAATTCTTGTCATTGAAATTTCAAACATCTTTTCTTGTTTTATATGAAAGAATAAAAAAGAAGAAGAATGATGACTCTATGAGTGGAATATGAGAGATGCATTTTGATTAGAGGGAACATTTTCATGTATGTCAAATTAGAAGCTAGAAAGATGGAAAACGAAGCAGGGAATGGTGATGAAATAGTTCAAGGAAGTGCTTGTTACAAGTGAAATAATTATTATATAGAAAAAGCTTAATAAGAATTTTAATTTATGTTACTTGGACTCGGGAGCGAGTGTCGAATACAGATATATATTCGACACAGTATGCTCATTTTTTTCTAATTTTTTTTATATATTTGAAAAATCATACCATATATCCATGTTTGAATATGTGTCGAACACAGATGTCGGACAGAGATCCTTTAAAAAAAAAAAGATAACCTAGATTTCAATATTCTATTCCACAATTATTGAAGGTTCAAAAATTATCTATCTCCATTGTAGGATTTCTATAATGAATACCAAGCAAAGTTCATATAGAGCAGTAGATATTGGCTAACAAGAACAACTTTTACTTGCAAAGGTTGACTAATAAATAAATAATGCAATTTTCTTCTATTTTGGCAAATAAAGGTAACATGGTTCCATCAAAACTGTGGAGATACTTTACAACAGAACAGAAGTTGACAGGTTAATTTGCAAGTGCTATGACTTAATCACAACAATTTTGTCAATCGACAACGAAAAATGATGGCATTTCATTATTCGTGTGTTCAGGTATCTGCATGCTAAAGGATATGGAAGCCATAAACTTTTGATACTCACAAGGCTGAAAACTCAACTTCCTGAGTGCAAGGCCGATATACAACAAATGTGCTATCATCTGAGAAGGAACCCGGATTAAAGCAAGTAATTCCAGTGTATTTGAATGCCTTCTGCTCACTTCTATCACCTAAAACAATCTGCACGGAAAGGTCGTGGAGTAAACAATATAAGACCTTTGCTCCCAATATGAATCATAAAAGCAGAGATGAATCTGATCTTCCAATTGAATCCATTATATACTAGTTCAGCTTTTAAAATTGATTACCATATGCATCCTATGAATTAATGCCCTGTCCAATCTGGCGAGCTAATACATGCCGACCTAGGGTAGTTTCTAGATAGGACAAGAAACACTTACAAACAACTTCCTCAACTACTAAAATGTTATTCAGTTACATTCAGTTTTCACCCTTTTTCATCCTTTTTCCAATATAACATTTCGTAATGCCTGAAAGCAAATAAATAAAAATAAAAGTGGGGGGAGAAGAGCATTACCGTATGTGGAGTCGGATATAGATGGAGACAATGGTCATAATTCCAAATAATGGGTTGTACAAAGAGAGGGAGTGGGCAGAGATGACTTTGATGGGTTATGGTTGCAACAAGCTGCAAAAGAAACCCAACCAATCAATCTCATGACAACATAAGAACAAGTAATTAGAATAGTCACAAATCATTGAAAGAAGGTTTGGGGGGAAAGGTTACATGTTCAAAAGGATCATCTGTTTCTTCAGTAGAAGGGGGAATCAAACAGGAACGACGCATTCTATACAGCAGATCTTGACGAAAGAAGACAATTTCCTGGGTGTAGAACTTTATTCTGCATCAAACAAACAGCAGCATTTGCAAGTTAAGATATCAAAGACATTAATTCCATATTTTAAGGGGCAAACCTGAGTCCTTAAAAGATCAACCCCCTCATCTTCTGTTATTAACTGGCTTTTGAAATCACAGAACATGATTTTAAATATCAAGTCTGGACTCAGAGGAAGCTCTTCACAAAACTTAAGCCTATATTATCATGTATTATTGGTCTGAGATTAGAAAGATTAACCTGCAGGGATTACTGGAAAATATGGCATTTGGAACATGCTTCTGGAGCTCTTCAGTTAGATATTTTGGTAAAGCACACCGAGGTAGAACCGCTGATGGACCTGAAATTATCAAAAGCAAATATATTCTGAAGTGATGCAACTCTTATAGGGAACAAGCAATTATTATGAGGTAATACTTTAATATACCTGCATCATTGGGACCTGGAATAAACAAAAACCGGCTCTGCTCTTTAAGTCGTGGATGGGCTTCAATCATTTGGCCTAATTTGCCAAATTGCAATCTGCACATTGAAGTAGCAAGTTATTTCTCCAACCATTTTTTCCCCAAAAATGACAACCATATACAATAACAACAATAACTTAATTCAATTATCCCTCACCTGAGACTTGAGAAAGAATGAAAGGAGAGGTTACATGGGTGAGAACAAAAGTCTCCCATGAAAACAAATAAGGAAGGAACGATTTCCACACTCTCAAATCCATTAAGGACAGTCTCCAGCTTTTCCATAACCTTCTCTACCAACAAGGCACTATTATATATTAGGTCATGTTATTCAGCAAACAGATCACATCTAAAGAACTAGAGCCTGTGAATTACCTGTTCATTGTCCAGCCAAATGTCAGACAGTATGACAAACATGTCATTCACTGCTCTCTTTTCCAGATCTGCAAGTCTGAGCTATTAAGGGGGTATAGGAAACTATTATCAGTTTATAGGACTTTCGAACCACTATAAGAAACTTCAAAGAATGAGTTAAGGCATTTTTTCCAAGTAATGAACATCAAAAAAGGAATAATTAGGATACTGTCTCCTCTTTTGTTAGTGTACCACCACCAAAGAAGTCATGCCCAGCAAGTACTTTGAGTGATTTATCTCTGTCCTCTAAGGGAGGAAAACCACATGTAATTACCTTCATCACAAAGCAAAGTTAGCGCAACCAGAAAAAATCAATTTCAATAGATATCTTCAAACTATATATAATGTTGAAACCATGTAAATTTCACAAACGTTCATTAAACTTATTACATAATTTCTTAGGGATGCAATGATGTTCAACGTCTTTTAATGTCTGCACTGAGCTTCAAATTATAGGGTTCCATTGCCAACATTCCATATGTCTCAATAAAACTATAGATGGATGCTGACATAGCAACCCACATCAGATCTTCGTAGGCACAAATAAAGGAATATTCAAACTGAAAATAGATACTACGCCCACCAACTATGTAAGCCTTAAAACAAATTAGTGACAAGCTTGCAGTTTCATATTCATAAAAAGTAAACTTAAAAGTTTGAATTCCACTTGTTCTACTTGGGTACTAAGAAAATTTAAGCTCTGATTTGTGAACTTGTTCTTTTAATATCAGAAGATTAGCAAAAAAAAGAAAAGGAATTATTTACAACCTTTTACACAACTTTCTAATTTAGTTGAATATGAAAATCGAAGTTCCACTTTTATTATTTTCTAACAGTTCTGAAACAAGCAAAAACTGAAAATGAATACCCAAAACTCTCTAAAATGGAATTCCCGAATTTATTCAGCAAGTTGATTTGCTACCTAGTTAGGCACCATGAACAAATAACTTAGAAAGTCATGATAAAGGCATTCATTGATGAAAAGAAAGTTGGTCAAGAGGTCAAGATTAAGTTTCAAGAAATTTGATTATCCAAAAAAAAAAAAAACAAAAAGTTTCAAGAAATTTGGAATTTGGTGTTTATTTGATGTTGAACCCAATTAGGACACTATTACACTAGAAAATATATTATTTATTAAGTCTTGATCTTATGTTTTTTAGGTTAATAATAGCAAGTTTTATCATTTTCCCTGTGTTTGAGTTTTATGTCAGGAATATTCAGGTAATTCTAAATTTGCCGGAAATCTCAGAAGTTGAATCTAAGGGTTTATGTAATTTTTACTTCCATATTATCTCTTCCTTTATGATTTAGTGAATTTTGGTACTAATCTTTCCAGGAGTCAAAATAGTAGAAATCTATGTTACTTGGATTCGGATGTGAGTGTCGGATACAGGTATGTGTTTGACATGGGTATGTTCAATTTTTTTCAAGTTTTTCCATGTATTGGAAGATCCTTGAAGGATCATATCCTCGTACGCATGTCCAGATATGCATCGAACACAAGTGTCGGACACGAGTACTTCAAGAAAAATGAAGAGTCGCAGCAACATAGGTAGAAATCTAAAAAATCTCTCAATAAACAGTAGATCCAACATCTTTTGCACCAATGTTTTCAATAAACTCCAAAGAAACAAGCTACAATAACTCGCTATTACAGCAGCAGCTACAATCAGTGTTGATTAACTTGATCAGAGTGCAATAGAAAAGGATAAATCAGAAAAGCTATCCAATTGTTTGGCCATGAGGAGTTCAAGCAAAAAAGATTAGAAGTGGGAAGTCCATATGTTGGATGAATGGATGAAAAAAAAAATCAGGCTTCAACCACCCAGCAGGAGTACTTAAGGAATCTGTTGTATGTGTTTCCAATTCATTAGCTTCAGAGATCCTAGAACTACAAGCCATTTCACGTGAGACCCTTCAGTCCCAAGATGATATGAAAGAGTAGATAAAACCAGTGGCTGATGCTGCAACAAATGCTTTCCAGAAATAGTTGGATGGATGCAAAGAAACAAATAAAATAAAGGAGATGAGGAAGTTCAACCCTGATGATCACCATAAGATAAGGGTGCTTATTCAAATTGTTTGAAGAATGAACTCTGTCATTCCAAATAAATTCATCAATTCAATTGAAAGCAAAGCCCTTGTAACATCAGTATGGTTGCCATCTACAAAGAAGAGCGAGTGGTCTCACATCCTACCTCTTGCATCAGAGAAGAGAATGCAAGAATTAGCTCAAGGGATGTTACTACCTCAGCATCTCAAGGACAGATTTTCTTGAACAAAGGGAGTATGATTCAGACCAAAGTGCATAAAGAAAATAAAGATCGAATTTCCAGGAAATTCAGAAATATGGTCTATATTTGATGTTAGATTTGGATTAGGACATTATTTAAGCTAAAATAGGTTTTCTAAAGTCTGAAATTTTTTATGTTCCCTCAGGTTAATAGTAGCAAGTTTTACTCTTTGCTCTGTTTTCATTGGTTTTATGAGTCACAAGGATTCTGGTACTTCTAGATTATCTAGAAATCTGAAAATTTAAAGTTCAAAGTTTCATTCATTCATTCTTTCTATTATTATGCTTCCCCAATTCCCTTTATGGATTAGAACTTGTTTGAGTCAACTTTGGTAGTTTCCTATTTTGGCTGCTGTATAGAATTGCAGAAGCAATGAAATAGTCCAAATGAGTATAATTACTACATCACTCCATGCACATAAACTTTGTCAAAAAAATAGAAGATTTAAAGCATACACAAGTTTTAGAAGAAAAATTTCCCAGGAGGCCACATAAAGGAAAGTGTGAATATAGCTACTGTAGGGAGAATAAAAGATAACACCGACCTGAAAAATTCCCTCAGAAAGCATTTGACCTTCTGCTACAATTATGGTGTTCTCCGTGAAAAATCCTGTAGTTATTTTGTATTGGTTGTCAAAGAACGCAATAATTTTCTGTTTTTCATTTTGATTCAAAGTAAACAATGATATTCTCCACGTTTAGTTCTTATGAAGCAGGAGGAAAATTAATGAACTAGAATCAACATATGAGCAGATATGATAGGCAACTAAGTAAAAGGATATTGCTTTGGAGAAGTCAATTTCAACAGCTGCAGTGAGGTCTTCCAAGTAAAAATGACCATCCTCCAACTGCGAGATGACACCCATCACCCATCTCCTCCCTCTTTGCCCTACCAGAGACTGTATCGGCGATAGCTGTCCAACAACATTGTTTTGTTCGTCACATTTAAAACCCCAATACTCTTTCTGTTTTTAGAACACATAAAACTTGAAATTGAACAACATTTCATTTCATACATATATAGGAAGAGAAGGTAAGCACACCTGACAGCTTTGAGAGGTTTCATCATCAGTATCAAATGCGGGTTTAATAAAATGTTGATCACGAGAAACCCTCTGGGACAACAACAGAAACCTATCTCTATAAAGAGCTGCTTTTGCAGAAGCCTCCCCGTGGATGGGTAGACTACCAGCATGTCTATAAATATCAAACAAACTATTTAAAATTCAAATCTAGTAATAATAGTTTCCAAAGGAAAAGAAAGATGAGTAAAGCATTTTAAATACTCAAAGAAATGCTTCTTGATGGGATCGTATCGAAATTTGGGGACAAGAAAGGCATCGACGACGCGGATAGAAGAATGGGAAGAAGTAGGGGATTCCTCCTCAGCTGCTTCTGCTTCCAATAGAAGACTGACTACTCGGTGCACCGCCTCCTTGTCGATTATGGAAGATTTCACTGCTTCCAATTAAAAATCCAATTACTAAGAGAAAAAAAAAATTAAAGAAAAACCCTAAAAAAGCAGAAATCGTAAAAATTACAGGATTGGAGATCGAGGTGGTCGAGGAGAAGATCGATGGCCTCATCTTGGGCATCATGGAAGCGATTAACAAACGAAAGAATCTCCTCAAGACCATCCATCTTCAGGCTGTATCCTCTTATCTTCAATTTCTTCTGAATCTTCTTTCGAGTTTGCGCACTCATTTTTCCCTTTTCCTTTCTTTCGTGTTTTGCACACACTCTCTCTCACTGTCTAGCAAATGACAAAGGGAGTATGGCTTTGCACTTTCGCTGCTGTTTTTGGCGGGAAATATTTTCTTTCTTTCTGAACAATGGCGGGAACCCAGCAATTAATTAATACTGCAAAATTAGTAATATTAGTAATCTTACTTGCCATATGCGAGAGTTATATATTTTTTAATATATATATAAATTATTTTATTAAATTATTTTAAATTAAAATTATTTTAAAAAATTAAAATGAATGGAAATAAAATTTAATATTTAATTGTTTTTCTTATTATATTATTATATTTTTGAATATTTTAAATTTAATTGGATAAATACAAAGTGATAAATAAAGTATTATAATTATTTTAAATCATATTTTTCTCAAAAAAATTGATAAAAGAATAATAAAAAATATTATTAAATTTTTAATGCATAAAAAATATAAAAAATATAAATTTTGTAATTTTGTTTTACTAAATATATATTTAGTTATTTTTGTAAAAATAATAAATTATCAAAAATTAAAACAACAATAATTAAAAACAAAAAACAAAAAACTACAACTACAACTATTTTTTCTTTATTTTTCTTAATTATAAAAATTAAAACAACCCTAATAAAAAAACTATAATTATTATTTTTTTAATTTTTTCTTCCTCCTCTTATTCTTATTCTTCTTCTTTTTCTTTATCCTCATGTCGTCGGCTGCCTGCCTGAGCCGTCGTCGACCACGTCGAGGCAGTCGTGCCGCCCCGCTTGATCTCCTCCTCATCATCTCTTTCTCTATCACCGACTCTTCTTCCCTTTTCTCTCCTTCCTTTCTTTCTCTCTCCTCTATTTTCTCCTCTCCGACTAGCCACACCACCGACTAGTTACCCTTCCTATCTCCCCTTTGCCATCTCTCTATTCTTCTTCTCTCCCCTCTCTTCTCCTCTCCTCTTTCTTCCCCGCTCGACATAGCACCTTTTTTTTTTAAATCATTTAACTCAATTTACTTTTTTTGCCTTCACTACAAAAAAAAAAAAAAAAAAATCTTTTTAAAAAGTGTCAACTGAGTCCCTCAGGACTCAGTTTTCATTATAATAGATTATTATTGGCAAAACACCGATCTTGCTTTCAGCGTCAAAAGCGCTTGCAAAAAAAATTATAACTGCTAACAAAATTCTTAAAAGGTTTGTTTAATCGGTGTCTATAGATATTAGATAAGGATTATTTAGCTATCAATTTAAGAACATTTAATATATTATTTTTAATAAATTTTTTATTAAAAAATTATTATATATATTTTTTTATATATCACTTTTACCAGTATCTAAGGACACTTGTTAATATGTTACTTCTTAAAGTCACATGACTAAGGTTTAAAGAAACAGGTGTGAATTGATGTAGTTTTTACTGGTTATTACTTTTTTTTTTTTTATCTCAAGTCTTTACTTGGGAAACCAGATAGAATAACGAAAGATGAAAAATTGAAATGAGATATAAATTTTATTTGGGTGTGTTTGATAATAAAAAAATGAAAAAGTGAGTGAAAAATATATTTTACTTCTTTATATTGTTCAATAAAATTGAAAAAGTGAAATTAAAGAAAATAAAAATAAAATAATTTTTTTAATCTCTTTCTCTTCTCTTTTTTGTCGGGTAATTTTATTGACATTTATTGAGATTTTATTTTCAAGGAGATTTTTTTTTAAAACAAAAATTATTTTTAAATTTTTAGAATCAATTAATTTTAAGACTTAAATAAAAAATTACCTTTGTAATTTACCATTTTTCTTATTTTGGTACTTAAAGATTTTTTGTTCCTAATCAGGTACATGTACTATATTCTGTCAAACAAGTTGGTCATTTGCACTAACACCATTAAATAAATGGATGATGTGGCATTATCCAATGAGATCATCCGTTAAACAAATAATCACATCATTATTAAAAGAAAAATTATAAAAAATCAAAATAAAACATGTTTTTTTTTTTTAAAATGATTTTAAAAAAATCATTTGTTTAAAAATCTAAAATTTTTAAATATATAAATAAAAAATATGAAAATTTTATAAAATTAAAAAAATTCTAAAAAAACGAAAATTGTAATAGTATTTAACTCAATATTTTGGGAATTTTTTATTTTATTTTTTATAAAATTTAAATATTTTTTTTATAGAATTAAACATTCTACAAAATTTTTATTTTTTTAAAAAATTTTTGAAAAATAAAATAAAAAAGAGAGAGATAGGAAGGAGGAGAGAGAGAGATAGGGGGAAAAAAGGGGAAGAGGCATTGGCCGGCTCATGGCAGATCGACGCAGGATCTGTCTCGAGTCGGCCAGGTTGTGGCCGATCGGCTTCCCTCTTTCCTTCTCTTTCTCTCTCTCTCTCTCTCTCTCTCCCGATTTTCCCTCCTCTTTTGGCCTGACAGCCACCGATCTTGCCAGCCCGAGGCCGATCGGCTCTCCCGCCTCCCTTCTTTCTTTCCTTTCTCTTCCACTTCTCTTTTTTTTTTTCTTCAGATTTTCTTTTTCTGTTTTTTTAAATTTTCTTTTTTACATATTTTTAAATATATATAGATTTTTAGTTTTTTATTTTTTTTTAATTTTCTAACTTTTTTTTAATATTATTTTATTTTATTTTTGCTTTTATTTTTGAATTTTTTAACTTTTTCTTCTAATGATGACGTGGCAAGCATCATAGAACTGACATTGATTTGACTTTTTTGCCACGTATCACTACTTCATTTGATGTTATTTGTCATATCACCATTTATTTAACAGTGTTAATTCTAGGTACAATTTGTTTGACAGAATTATAGTATCGATACCCGATTAAAAACGAAAATTCTTTAAATACCAAAGTGAGAAAAGTAATATAATACTGTACATGAGCCATTTTTATATTTAAGTCATTAATTTAATATGATGGATTTATAAAAATAAAAATTTGAAGAAAAAAGTCTTATTTTAGAGCAACCCAATATAGTATAAAAAAACTTTTTTTTTTAAAAAAAGTTCTTTTTAAAGAGGTTTTTTTTTTGTTTTTGTTTTTTTTTTTTTTAAATTAAAAAAAAATCATTATCTTCCAAGATAATACAAATTTTTTGTACTTGACTATAAATTATATTTGTATACATTTTTTCACTCATACTATAATTAAGCCCTCGCGCTTCGCTCGGGTTCTTTTAAATTTTTTTAATTAATTTTAAATTAAATTTTATTAAATAATAATTATTTATTTAAATTTTTTATTTTTAAATTGTAATAATATTACTATTACTATAATTATATTTTGTTAATTATGAAAATTAAATTTATGACAATTGTTTATTTATAAATTACATAATATAAATGCATTTTCCAATGTTATTTATAGGTATTTTTTTAAAAATATTTAAACCTTATTGTATAATGTATATTTTTATTTATAGGAGGTAAAAATAATCAATGAAAAAAACAAAATAAAATTATGATTTTTATTTTATTCTCTCGTTGAGCCGACTTAAAACTAAAAAAAAAGTAAAAGTAAAAAATAAAAATAAAAATAAAAAATAAAAGTAAAAGTAAAAAAATAAAAAAATTCGTCGTCAAGCAAAAGAACTTAACACGTGTGTCACATTGATTAGCAGCAGCAATCAAGCAAAAGACTTAACATGTGCGTCACACTGATTAATAGCAATTTTGTTTTCTTTTTCTAACTTTTTTTTTCCCGAACGGGTCGGGTACGGATCCTAAATCGATCCGCAAGTCAACGTGCAGACCAACCCTTTAAATACATCATTAAAATAAAATAATAATTAATAAAATAAAATTTTTAACTTTTTTCCGAACGGGTCATGTACGGATCTTAAATCGGTCTGCGAGTTAACGTGTGAACCAACCCTTTTAAATACATCATTTAAAACTAAAAAAAAAAAATTAAAAAAAAATATTTTTTTAATTTTTTTCCTGAGCGAATCGGGTACGGATCTTAAATCAACTCGCGAGTTAACATGCAGACCAACTCCTTTAAATACATCATTTAAAAATAAAATATAATAAAAAATAAAATAAAATAAAATAATTAATAAAAATTGTTTAATTTTTTTCCCGAGCAGGTATGGTACAAATCCTAAATCGATTCGCGAGTCAACGTACGGACTAACCCCTTTAAATACATTATTCAAAAATAAAAACTTAAATAAAAAAAAAAAGCCTTTTTAAAAAAAAAAAATCTTTGCACGTGTTGAGCAAAAGAGTTCAACACGTATCAAGTTTAGACCCCATTAGAGGTTTTTTTTATCTGTAGTTTATAGATAAAGGTATCATATATCCAACATAAGCAATTAAATTATAATAAACCGATTTTTTTAAAAATATATATGAAAAAAATAGTCTAAATAAAATATATTAAAAAATCAAATGAACATATTAAATTAAGTAATGAAAATAAAATAAATTTTCCAAATCAATCATATAAAACTAAAGCATATAGAAATTCATCAATCAATACTTTCATATCACTATGTAGGAACAAGATATAAAGCTATACAATATTTATCACATTATGAAAAACTTATAATAAACATACACAATTATAAGATTACACAAAAAAAAAAAATTAAACCAAACTCCTAAAGAAATAAGTATTTATTGAATACTAAACAATTATAAGAAACTTATAAATCTATAAAACTTACATAAAAAAATGATACAAATTATAATGGATAAGTTTTTAAGACCTATTTTGTCCCTACATCATTTTCAAGAGTATCTCTTTACGTTGTTGAAATAAGTATTTCTTAAATGCTAAACAATTATAAGAAACTTATAAATTTATAAAACTTACAAGAAAATGACACCAATTATAATGGATAAATTTTCAAGAATTATTTTGTCCCTACATCATTTTCAAAAATAGCTCTTTACATTGTTGCGTTGGAACTCCAAAAAAAACTCTCACTTTTTTGTTGATTATGATTTAAATGTATCAAATTGGAGATGTTCTGGAAATTAATCTTCAACAATTCATCAAATACCTCACTTTCAGAATAATAATGTGACATTCCCTTTTCAAAAATTTGTGCAACATTTTATGTAATGGTATTTCCTTATTTCATTACTTCTGCCACATGATCAATTGTATTGTCTAGAACTTTAATTTACTTTTCAAACAAGTCTTGCATACGAGCTTTCTTTTTAGAGTTTTTAATTGCTTTGCAACAAAATTTCATAAGGATGTGAGAGATGATGGTTAATCGTTTGTTTCTAAATCAATTAAAGTTGGATCAGCACTACTTTCTTTTATTGCCTATTGACGAATTCTCTCTTTTGCACTACAATCTATCTTATCATTAACTCTATATTTTGAAAAGAACCTATTGACGAATTCTCTCTTTTGCTCTACAAGCTCCCTTACCATTAACTTTATATTTTGAAAAGAGGTCATATAACTTCTCATAGGCATAAATCTTGATATATCTCCATTTTACAGCTTTAAGATTTGCCTGAAAAGAAAATAAAATAAAAATGGTGTTGGGAATAGCGCGACAACCCATAATAAGCATTCGAGAAAAAAGTAAATAAAAAAACACAATTTAACATGGTTCAACAGCCTACATCCACGATCCCTAAAAGGGATAAAAATTACTCCACTAAAAAATATTACAACTTGTGAATTTTGCACAGATAAAGCTACAAACTCTGTTCAAAAATATTATAACTCACCATCCAAAAAGCATCAATACAACCTCCTTCAAGTGTATATAATCTTTCACACAATTGGTGTAACTCCCCAAAGGCCAAAGCTCTTATTTATAGGTGAGCACTCCTCTTGGCTTAACCAAGTTACTCAATGTGAGACTTGGACTTAATATACTCAACAAATCATCCCTTAGTTAAAGTCTCCAATTACCTCAATCTTGTATGCAAATTGAAGTCTCTTTTCAGTTTTCTTCTTTTTCTCTACTTTGTTATCTTCAAACGTTTCTCTCATAGAGTGACCTTTTAAATAACAAATGTTATTCTCGTCTTTTCTATATTGTAGAACCAAGCGATTCTCTTTGTACATTTTGCATGTCTTCCCAATTCCCACATACTTGCATCCATGCGATGTCATCTCTCTCAATGAAATAATGTTGACATTGGCAGTAGGCACATACCTCACATTGGGAACATCTTGGCTTTACCATTATGGAGCTTTAGGAAAACTCTTCTCATGCCTTCAACTTTTGTTTCTTTCCCACATTGATGCAATCAAAATCTCTATCCTTTTGCAAAGCAGTAAGTAAACATGACTTGATCCTTACACACATGCATATCAGCGGCATAATCCAATACCCATTTAGAATGACTTTCAACATAATCATACCTTCTACATAAAGCAAATCAGCATTATCATCGGTTTCAACTACATTAGCATCAACCTTCACATTCCCTTTTAGCAGCTTTAGACTCTTTAAGTCTTCTCGCATCTGTGGACGTTGAGACTGAATGTGCCTATCTTCTTCGTAGTAGTAGCACCTCACATCACCATAGTCTCTTCATCTAGACATTTCTCGTTGTCCACTTCTACCACGAGAAGTCAATTATATAAAACTGAAGCATGTAGAAATTCATCCATCAATATTTCCAAGTCACTAGGTAAGAAGAAGATATAAAGTTATTAAATGTTTATGAGAATATGAAAAACCTACTATAAACATACACAATTACAAAGATTGCACACAAAAATTAAATCAAACTCCTGAAGAAATAAATATCCCTTAAATGCTAAAAACTATAAGAAACTTATAAATCTATAATACTCACAATAAGATGACACCAATTATAATGGATAAGTTTCAAAAGTTATTTTGTCCTTACATCATTTCAAAAGTAGTTTTTTACGTTGTTGGATTGGAACTAAAAAAAAACTATCACCTTTTGTTGATTATAATTTAGAAATAAAAATCCATCAAGTTGGAGATGTTTTGGGACATCAATCTTCAACAATTTATCAAATATCTCACTTTTAAAATAGCAATGTGGTTTCTTTTTCCAACAATTTGTGCAACATTTTCTGCAATGGCATTTCCTTGTTTCATTACTTCTACTACATGGCCAATTGCATTGTCTAGAACTTCAATTTGCTTTTCTAACAAGTCTTCCATACGAACTTTCTTTTTAGAGTTTTTTAATTATTTTGCAACAAAATTTAATAAGAATATGGGAGATGATGGTTCATCATTTGTTTCTAAATGAATTGAAATTGGATCAGCACACTTTTCTCTTGGCTATTCACGAATTCTCTCTTTTGCCCTACAAGCTCCCTTACTATTAACTCTATATTTTGTAAAGAGTTCATATAAAATCTTGGTATATCTCCATTTTACAGCTTTAAGATTTGCCTGAAAATAAAAATAGTATATTAGAGAATAAAAATGGAATGGCCACAACAAATAGGTCAAGTGGGACTACTGGTGCCAGCTACTATTCATATTATTTTGATTGAAAATGACCTACTTTTAAAGCTGTAACCTCATTTTCCAAATTCCAACTATAAAAACAAAATCTTTTGAACTCTAGCATACTCTCTAATCCCAAATCAAAACAGTTGCCAAATTGCAAACAAAGAACTGCCGACTATAGATAACAAGCTTCAGCTTTGGGTCTCTTTTAAGTATTGATAAAACAATAAAGTTTTCCTTGAGCAGTAAATGAAAGAAAATTTTTTTCCATAAGCGCTAATATTTATTCATTAAAAAAGTAACCCATCCCTCCATGCTTTCACACAGCTACATCCATGGATATACTTGCAAATTGCATTATCTCTAAGAAAATCTTTCACATGGTCAAAAAGATTAAAAATATTGCAATTGGGAATGTTTTGTTACTTTGACCCCCAAAGCATTTTTTATTATTTAGGTCATTCAAAAGTAAACCAGGTTCTATGTTTTACGGACTAGAGCCTTGTCCAAAGTAACTTATCTGCAAAACAGGGTTTGGTGTTTTGTCATGGAGGAACTCTTACTTGAACCAAGCAGAAAGGAGCTGTTAAAGACTCCTCAAAAGTTAAATCGTCATGTTGCAATTATATCAATTTTCATGAAACCAAATGCTCTGAATGAAATGTGAACTGATTATTTTATTTTATTTTAGCTTTAGCTTTATCTTCATCATCAAATTTTGATCTTTGACTTCATCCATATCTTCATTGGACAACTCTGTTTTGCTAATGCTTAAGCTAATGTTTGTTCAGGACCAATATTTATATCAATCCACCAGTTGCAGGGTATGGATATGGTTTCGGTGTGCCATTCTATGGCCGCTGGGGTTGGTCATCTTTTTCCTTCTTTGCTCCTGGTCCCAGTGTTGCAATTGGTGTTGGAGGTGGATTGGACACTCTTTGTCTTCTTTTTGTTTCTTGGTGCTGTTGCAAGGAGATTCCTTGGATCAAGAAACGAAGACGATTATTAGTAAATAGATAGGCAAGGAACATTTTGAGACTTCGATAAAGTGATAAATAGAGAGATGTTCTATTCACATATCGGTAGCCACTGTTGTATTTAACTGTAGGAATATAATGTATAATTTGAGGATTTTTTATGAATGATGCAGCCTTCCACAACTTTGAAATTTTCAAAATGAAAGGAAAAGAAAAGGAAACCCGGAAAAATTCTCTTATTAGTTGTCTGAACCTTTTTTACTCCGATTCGGGTGTGAGTGTCGGATACGGGTATGTATCCGACACGGATATATTCAATTTTTTCTAAGTTTTTCCATATATTTGGAAGGTCTTTGGAGGGTCATATCCTCATACCCATATCCGAATATGTGTCGGACATGAATATTTCAAGAAAAATGAAGAGTTAGAGCAACATAACTGATGTCTAGAGAGGAGTCACAACATTGGTAGATGAAGGGATATTGAACAGAACTTATTTCCTTTGTTTATTTGCCTTCAATGACCAAAGGAGCAGTCTCTTCTTATGCTTCAACTACAGCTCCATTAGTACAGTTTTAAAAGTGTGCCAATTAAGTTGGAAGAAGAAACCATTGTTATTACTTGTGTTTTAGGTGAATAGGTTTTTTCTGTCCAGGATTGTGAAGTCAAAGCTCATTCATGCCCAAACTAGTTGCAAAATATCCTTTCAGGTGGTGATGCAGCATCTAACTTACCATGATATTATGGTTCCTAAACAATGCATCACATTGTTATCTCTTGTTGTGCTGCTATTTTAGCTGGAATTACTATAAATATTCCACATCTTCCTTATTAAGCAGTCAAAATGTGAAACAACATGGAACTGAACATGAATTTATCATTACAAGTTACTAGAATAAAAATTATAACAGATCTTAGTCTGAGACATAACAATTTGATGACCCTTGTCTGGTCCAAGGATTCAACAATCAATCCTGTTCCCATTAGGTCAGAATATAATAAGAAATGTCCAAACAACTAGTCATTTTCTGTCAGTGAATATCTCCAAAGAATGGGGAAAACAGTCCATCAATTCAAAAAAAACTTGGTATTTTCAAGTAAGGATTTAAAAGTTTAATTACACTTGCTATCAGGATATAGGCAGTGAATGGTATTTCAGCTTTTACAAATATGATGTTCCTCATTGTTTTCTTTCAATCTAGCAGTTGGACAGCTGCAATAGCAGGTATTTTTTCCCTCAATTTTTGAGTTATAGCAACACGGACAGTCATAACTCCAGCTGCAGGCCCAATAAGCCGAATTTTTACAACGTAGTCATTTATCTGAACAAGCTCAAGTTCTCCACCTCCTGTGCCTACCAGGTATGGTCTAATCTCATCAAGAACCTGCAATAAAAACTGGCTTGAGCTCTTGTTTACTCTGTTATCAAAAAAAAAAAATTCACGACATATTTACTCAGGCAATTTGAGACTAATAATGAGCATCTGGAAAGCATACTGATTGTGGCAGCACAATTTAGCAGTGAATTGAAAGGGTTTCAAAGAGAGAATACTTTATTTTCAGCCAAAATCTAGATTTGACCTCTTGTTTTGCATGTGAAGCCTTCCACTTATATCGATACATGCAGATAATAAAAACATTTTGTCACTGAAGCAAACAGTGGATTCTGCAGTTTTCTGTACAAAATCTTGCTTTCAAGCTCTTGACCACTTTTTTGGAAAGAATATATGCATTAAATGTTGAAGGAATTATATAAAAGAACAAAAAAAAAAAAAAATGAAAAAACTCAACTCTATAAAAGTTACAGATTGACAGTTCCTAGTTTAGAACAACTTTTAAACTTAAATAAACTTGTAGAGCATAATAGTTATCTGTCATTATGTCCAATGAGAAATTCACCATTACTCGCAATTTAAAAGCTGAAATCAGTTCTGATAAAAGTCCAGAAACTTTTGATGTGATAGTTTGCAATTGGGAGCATCAAAGGCCTTCTAGGGTATATATACAAAGCTGATGTTCTTCCCATCTTTCAGCAAGAAAGGTAAACAATTTCTTAGTTCAAGTTTTCCCATATTTTTATTCAAAAGTTCATGTTTCCTTTATCGTGAGATTATCTAGTAAATGCATGAAGAATCAGCATTAGATGATTAAGCTATGAAGAAATGAGAGAAAAAAAAGGCTTAAAATACTCGATCATTAGAGCTTCAGTTATCTAACCTTTTCAATGTTTTCTTCATTTAACTCAAGCCCTGTCTCAGTGTCCATGATCTGCTCTACTTCCATAATTTCAGGAATTTTATCTCGGAGTCGAGTTTCAATTCCCATCTTTAGGGTCATTGTTGAGCTTGGACATGAGCCGCATGCTCCTTGCAACATCAAGACCACAACAAGGCCATCTATTTCATGCAAAGCCACATTACCTCCATCAGCCATTAAGCCAGGACGTACCTCATCCAAAACCTTCTCCACATTCTCCTCAGTCAGTGGAAGGACACAGCTGGGTGAAACAACAAGCCCTTTGGCATTGGAAAAGCACAACTTTTTTCAGATTTTCTAGTTCATTCAGATTATATTAACTCAAAGTTCTGTGGCTGAGCATAATGAGAAAAGGACAAACACAAATTATTGAAGTCTTACATAAGATTCAACTCTATGACGCCAAATGGTTAGATGCCAGTAAAGTCAAGGTTTTTAAAAGATGCAGCGATTTTACATTTTTCACTTACTTGGTTCCATAACAATTGAGAAAAATAGAAAGATAATTATTCTTGAACCTCATGTTCTTTGTTTCAAGACTGCAGGATGATTATGGCCTATGGGCAAGTTGAAACAAATGTTCGGATGCGGACTATGGGCAAGTTGAATGCAGGTTTTCATATGACTTTTCATCACAAACAAAAGGATAATTCTTCCTTTGTTTTAGATTATATTAAAAAAAAGAAAAAAAGAATCTATGCTAGGGATTTCTGTTCTGGCTATGGCAATACATGGCCATGCTTCCCTTAAAGATGAAGAGGAATAACAATCTAATTAACCCACAAAAGCACCCTAGCTGTTTTGTATGAACACAATTTCATAGATGAAACCTATCACAAGAATTGTACTAAAAATTTCTCCATTTTCAATTCTTACTTTTCTTCAGGAATATGATGAACAAATGAATTATCTAAAACGCCAGCAAACATGGCTCAAACATTAACACCAAAAGGAGAGTATAATTGCATTATAATTACCTCTTTGCTTTCTCCGAGCACGGCTTGAGTAAAAACTCAGAAATTGTCTGTTGTTAAATTGGCCCCTCAGGAAAGCATTGTCCTTTGAGGAGAAACCACATGAACCTGAAATGGGGTTCTAAACATAAAAGAAGCAACACGCGCGGTCAGCCATGATCAGTTACATAAAAAAAAAAAAAAAATTCACCAAAGATTGAATTAAAGACCATACAATGAAACTGTAAGAAGTTAAGGACTGAAATTGGTACCTTAAAGAGAGATAAACATCGAGGTAAGGCTTCTTTAGATGAAGAGAGAAATGGGTTCAATGCTGCAATTGGTCTTGCTTTCAGTGCTGCTTGTGTCTGTGTCGAGATTGCACTCATTTCTGGCCTTCCCTTTTTTTTTTTTCTATAATTAGTAGAAATGAAACCCAATTTGAAAAGAAGTAGGAATTCTCTAACAGGACTTAACCATACTAACCATTGCCTATCTACCTGTTTTGTGTTGTTTTACAATAGTTTTTGATTGGCTATGGAAGTTGATAGAAGAAATCTGCCAAGAATGGCCAGAGTCGTTTTTTTGTGGCTAGGAAGGAGTGCTGATTCCACGAGGACTGTACCAGTGTAGTTCCATGTAACAGAACTCATGATCCGTGGCAGTTCCATTCACCACAAATTAATGAAATTATGCCGACCTGGGTTGCTTGATCGAGTACTTATAGCACTTTGATATTCGAATTTCATCACTAATACCATTTGATAGTGATCTTTAAGTATCACTTTTAGAATTTTTTAAAACTTGTTGCATGACTTGATTTTGGATTGGGATAACTTCCCTTCACATAATTTTTTTTTGACAAAAAAACATTGAATTACTATCATGTTTTAATTTCGTTAAAGTAGAACTGTTTATGGGTCGGGTCATAACTAAAAAAAATTTATATTTTTTTACCAAAATTTGGGTCTGATCAGGCTCAGATTGGGTATGAAAGCTTCTTTACTATTTAAAAAATATTAAAAATTATTTTCATGTTAATATTTATATAATTTTATAATTAAATTTAAATAAAAATATTTTTTTAATTAATGAACAGTAATTCAGATCGAACCGAATCAATCCGAATTACAAATACCTTATTTAAATCCGATCCGATCCAATTCGAACCAAACGGATAGTCTGGACTATGTCCAAGTCTACTTTAAACTACCAATATATATATGTATATATATATATATATATATACACTATAGTGTAGACACCCGTTTTTATTTGGGTATTTTAATTTGGGGCTCAAGCCATCTTTTGGATTTGAAATTAATTGTTGGGCACGAATTAAAATTTTTGGGCTTCTATCAAGTTGGAATTGAAAGTTGACTTTTGGGCTTAGGATTAACTTGGGTCGACCGATCCAAACCCTTTTTTAAAATTTATTTTTTTGTTATTTTTCAAAAATTTTTGAAAAAAAAGGAATCAGAAACAGATTTTGAAGCAAAGACAAATTCCAAGTTTGAGACCAAAATGATTTCGTTCCAGAGATAAATTAGAGTTTGAATCCGAAACAATTTCTTGAATTAGAGTTCGATTTAAAAGATGGAACCAAATCCAACAAAAATTGAAACACTTTGGAGAACACCTCTATTTAAACAGATTCACAACAAAGGGAAAAGGGGACCAAAAAACAAACAAACAATAAACAACAACAATCAAAGTGGATCCGAGGAAGAGGCCGAATCACAATATACAGAATCGGTGAAACACGAGACAAAAAGCAAAGGGAAATCGGCAAACTTCTGGTTGAGTTTTTTCTTGAAGCACTTTCGGGTTTAGTTAGTTTTGGACTGTTTCGGGTAAGAGATTTATCTTGGTTTCAGGTCCTTGAATTTATTTCGAAAAAAAAAAACTAGTGAACAAGCAATCAAAACCCAGATCACAATATACCAGCTACAAAAATTAGGCAATGAGTTTTGATAGGGTTGTCTCGGGTAAAGTAGTTTTTTAGAGTTTCAGATTGTAGTTAATACGAAGGTTTTCTTGAAGATAGGAACCAGTAGGAAGGGAGAGCCTAGGGACGGAATGAACATAGTAGATTTCTAGGCAGATCAGACGGCTGTCGGCTACGATTTAGGGGGTTAAACGTTTTGGGTTTCGGTTTAGATCTAGGCGCTTGGGTGAAGATTTTAAAGAAATCAATTCGGGAAATAGATAGAAGAGGCGAATAGGGTTCGAAAAAGGCAATTTTTTTTGGTTTCGGATTATCGGTGTGGCGGTTGACGATGGCTGACGGTGAAACAAACGGTGAAAGCTCGTCGATTTCTGGGCTTTGAAGAATAGACAGTGGTTGTTCTTGAGGAAGGGAGAGAGAATTCAGAGGAAAGATAATTTTTTTTTAAAAAGAGAAGGTAAATTTGATTTAAGAGAAAAAAGGGTTTTTAAGGGTTGCATCCGGATCGGGTAATGGGTCCCGCGCCTGGGCCCGACCCGGATGTAGCCAATTCGTTTTTTTTTGTTATATTTTTTGTATTTTTTGTTTTGATTTTTTCTTTTACGTTTTCTTCATATTTATTTTATTATAATGATTTGATTAATTATTATTTATTTATTTATTTATTTTATTTTTATTTTATGTTTTGTTATTAATTGTTATTTATTTAATTTTTTGACTAATTTTATTTTAGTTTGATTATTGCAAGTACATTTTTATTGACTAATTTTTATTTAACTTTTATTTTGAGTAGATTATTGAACATTATTTTGATTATTATTTGATTATTGTTTTGATTATTATTTTGATTATTGTTTTGATTATTATTTTGATATTTGATTATTGATATTTGATTATTGTTTTGATTATTGTTTTGATTATTATTTTGATTATTGTTTTGATTATTATTTTGATTATTATTTTGATATATTATTTAGTTACTTGATATTTGATATTTTTGTAGTGTTAGTTATCAATTTTACTTGTTATATATTTTTGATTGTTTGATTCTAATTAAATCTTAATTTTTTTAATTATTGTGAATATTTTTTTATTTAATTTTGTGTAAATTATTATAGATTTTTATTTATATATTTCTTGTTTAGATTATTTCTTATTTATTTTTGTTTATCTCATGATAGGAGTAATTTAAATTGGATTAGGAAGTTTTTATTTTTACTAAATGATTTTTAATTGATGCTTATTCAAGATAAAATACTTTAGGTAGAATAAAATTAGGATGAATAAAGATCATTTAAATAAAACCAATTTAGGATAACATGTGAATAATATGGTACTATCTCTAGATAGGCATTGTGGGGGTGCTAATCCTTTTCCACACGTAACCGAAATCCCGAACCTAGTTCTGAAACGTAGATCGAAACCTATTTTTTTAGGGTGCCTTAGTCAAGCTTAGGATTGCTTTAAAAAGGATAGATTCATATGTTTGGGACTCGACCTCATGCTCAAACAATAATTGAATTAAAGAAGAACATGAACGCAGCAGAATAATAAACAAAGAGATAGCCGAATCTAACAGGATCATACTTGTAAAATTTTAATACGATCTTGTAATTATAAAGCATACATCTGATCAAGATTCATACCTTAACTCAAAGATCTAGTAATCTTGAGTTTACAAACAGCCCACTCAATCTTGAACACCAAGCAGTCAATCCGAAACTTCAAGCCACACAAGTGTCTGGCCTCTAATGGTAATCCACACAAGATGATCAAGAAAACCTTCATAAGGTAGAAATGGAGTCTTGCCAAAAACGATGCTAGTAGTTTAGGTTTCAAGAAATCTCTCCCCATCTAAACATCCATGGCCGAATGCTTCATAAGCATCAAGAAGAAGAAAACGCTTTTCTTGCTTCTGTGGGTTTGGTGCGCCAACCACAAGGATTATCTTGATCTTCTTTCTTCTTCACTCTATGCCTTTGCTCTCTTGAAAGAAAACGTTTTTCTCTCTAGCAATCCATGAAGAGGCAAGGAGGAAGTCAAGAAATCAAGAAGACACCAAACCCTCTAAGCATATCACATATGCGGCTAGGGGGGCCATAGGGAGGTTGGCTATCACATGTTTCTTTTATATAGGGGGCGACAATCACTCCAGGGTTTGGACTATGAACAATAACTCTTATGTATTTGCCCTTAAGTCTTTCCACTTAATTAAACTATTTAATTAAGTCCCTATTGATTAAATTCTCAAATTAATCAATTAGGCTCTTTCCATTTTAATCTCTTAATTCACCTTTTTGTGTGTGACCCATTAGGCTTCCAATATGTTGGCAATGAATATAAATTAATCTAATTAATTTATACTCATAGATCATGAGCTGACTCTAGCAAGCCATCATGACCACCCAAATACTGGAGAGTCAAGTTAGTCTCGACATAACCTTTCGTGTTTAGTCTATCAGTGTAATTCGGTCCTTTCACCAAATATCCCGGAAGGACCATGAGCATGGTGCAGTGTCTACTCATGTTCAATCCATATTAGTTCTTGCAACTTTTGGTTAACTGTGTGAACTTAGAGAAACTATTTTTCCTAAATTCATCATACTCTGGCCAGAGATTCCATCAAGTTAACTTAAGCCAAGAACATATGAGATATGTCTCCGATATCACTTGGAGTGGTGAATCCTCTCTGTATCACTCATCCATCTTCGTATGGTTCATGTCATACCCAAAACCACCCTACCATAAGCATCACTCTTGTTTGGGACCCATTCGTGACGGAATCAAAGTATGACACTCTCCATACAAGATGACCTGGTATCACAAGTCAGAGGACTACTTACACGACTGACACGTGAGAACATTTCCATAGACACTTGAGTGACAATACCAAATGGAGTTCTCACAGCGGGCCATGTTCAGTGAACTTGTTCAACAGACAAGCACCTACATGTTATTCTAAAGTATCTCATATACTTCAGCACGTGAGATCAGTTGCTTACTAAGTAAGTAGGCTTAACATGTACGAGTCTTTGAGTATTTCCAATGCCCCGTCTTGGCAATACGATGACCAGGAACCGTTTTAGGAACATGACTTTGATGCATAAGGATCTCACAATTATATATAATTTCTTTGCAAGGCCATTATGTTCCATGGGCTTCATCCGATTTGTACTTAATAACTCCTTATCATCGTACTAACATGAAGGAAAACCTTGTATCACTAAAACATAGTGATGGGTTTGCATTATTGGTTGTTTATGCTTGACCAAATTGATTAGCTCTAGGGCATAAAACAAGAATCTCCCACTTGCACTAAGCCAATCGCTAACGCATCCAATGCCGAACTCTTTTGATTAACAATTGTGTCTCTACTAGGACATAGCTTCAGTACATTATTGTGAGAATATGCTTCGATCATGTACTTTTGATAATCTCTATTGTCATAGTCAGAATACACATCCGGATCACAATGAAACCCGATTCCTTATGGCTCATGTTGTTACTTTAACAACTAGGAATCTTTTAATTAGTCCAATAAGCTATGGATCCAAACATTCCTTTTGTAGCCTTAAACAAAAGGTTTGTATTCTGACTTAGAATATAAATAATTCAGTCCTCTCTAATTTGGAACGTTTCCAAAGGACTAAACTTGTTTACATCATAGCATTAAGTCACTTGTTGGATTCTCTCTATGTTAAACTCATTTAACATGTAATGCAATCAGTTGTTGCTAAATCTATTAGATCTTAGAATTACTAGTCGATTTAACTTTGATCATCAATGTATTTGATATACATTGTTCTATGAATAATCCTCATTACTTCCACTAACCCTTAGGTGTGCACAAAAGATATCTCATCCTTTTGATAAATTCAACTCTTGAATGTCACTATCAAAATTGGATATCTTAATCCATTGTCTAACAATGTTCTATTAAGTAGACTCATCTCTTATGAGTTATGCATCACTATGCATCCTACTTAACCATTATGTTTAGTAGACTCATCTCGTATGAGTAATACATCATAATGCATCCTACTAAATCTTTGTGCCTTTATGCATCCTATGCATAAACATCGGATTTCTACTTATGACCTTTAACTTTTAAATGTCATAAAACTCCCACTGTTTCCTACTTGTGTAGAAACATTCAAAGTAAACTCATTTACTTTCCTATGGGATGTGAATTCAAAACTCTTTTGAATGCACAATCGTAATTATAAAACCAAACATCTCATATCACATATGAATGTTTGTTTTACAAATACAATTCGAAATCCTCTCTAGGTTAGTATTTCGGCAATCTTGGCTATTTGGAGCATCATGGACTTTTCTATGTCATCATATAGTAATGTACATCCAATTCATCTTATATGAATTCTATTAGTTAATCAATCAATTTAATTTCAAGCCATTCTTCATTTAGATCATATCTTAATAAGAATGCTCTTAACTAAATTAGTTTCATAATCTCATTATGAAATTCCTTGAGCCAAAGCTCATTTAGTTGTCAAGTTTTGTATAAGATATCCTTTGATTCATGATCAAAGAAACAACTAGTATCTATATACTTTAATCTTATACTTTTTGGCTTGAACAACCTTTTGATTATCTTTTATGCAAGTTTCTTGCTTATTGTGCGTGTAATAAGACCGTAATATGGAACAAATTCCATATGACCTTTCGGTTCATTCTAGGATGAATGGCCAAGAATCTAATGCTAGCATAATCGAAATATCAATGATAATGTTTCTAAAACATTCGCCATGAATAGGTTGGCAAGCTTGATCAAGTATCAAATAAGGTTGCCACCTCCTTGGTCTTATTCTTTTCACTTGTCCTTACCATTAGTTCCATCTATATGTCATATATATCTTTGAACCAATCTTATCGGTATCATATACCTAAAGGTAGTGAAAACCAACTCATAATAACCATGAAGTAAAACTTCTCAAGTTTCACTTCCCTTTAAGTATCGAATATACTTCTTGCATTTAAGCCTCCAATGCCTTGCATTGCCACAATGATGGTATGTCCTTTTGATCGATATCAATTTCTTTCTTCATCTCGTCATCCTAACTTTGAAGAATGTTTCTTCGGTTACCTTCCCTTGGTGGAAGTAACAAAGTGGATGATCTTCTAGTCTAGTGAGCATATTTAGCAACACCAATGGGTTCATGTTGTCCTACAACACGACTTGCTAACTGCTCCTAGACAGTGAAGAAAGAACTAAGTCTATACTTAGATTATGATCCATAAATCACTCAAGTTCTCAAACTTGTTAATGCATCCATTAGCACATGATGCCTCATAGGCTACCTTCTAATATCTTTCATTGGAACAATTCCTTGAGATGTTGAACTTCTCATTGCTAAATACCTCATGGATCATTAAGGACATAGTCATTCATTTCATTGATTAGTGAAATCGACTTTGCATCAAGTATGCAATCAAGTCACTAGTTAACCTGCCATGACTATTTATATCCCATATAAACCAATGCATATAATAGTCATTATGCAAATTGCAATCACTAAAACCAGGTCTTAAAGTTTGAATGATTGTTCTCACTATTTTATCAACATAGTAGCCCTACTCTACTATTTGAGAAATTTAACTTTTAAACTTCTTAGTGAGCAAGGACCCCTTTCATCCCACCATGACCTTGAGTGACTCAACAAGCCATGTTGAAACTAATTGAGTAGGTAACTTTGCTTACCAATTGCATCTCTATGCAACTTCTTGATCAGTTAGGTGACAACTCTTTGCCTAAATGAATCATATTCGTTTCGCCTAACTTTGCCTCTAAATGTCATGCGATCCAGTATGACGCATCCGGATAACATAACATTTAGTTGAGTAAGACCCTCCTTCTATAACTCAAACATATTCATATAGTAGTTTGACCTTGAGTGACTCAACAAGCCTCCTACTGGAAGAACTCTGGTTATCTTGTTAAGATGGTGGAAGGCAACTTATCATGCGTAACATGGACTCAATATAATTTAATGAGGGATTTCTTTATTTCATTAAATAGGTTTCATTGCTTTTCTTTGTTGATTGACATGCATAGCATTTATTCAAATATATATCACATATATAAATTAAAAAATAAATCTATCTCATGCAATCTACTAGGATGATTATGGACTTTACTACTATAGTTTCCTTGAGCCATTAGGAAACTAGTTGGTCAAATTCCTAGGGATACCATACATAGCCTTCATAAGTCTTGATGGTAATCTCCTTGGTCCTTCTTCTTGGCGCCTTGTTTCCTTACATTGGAATTACATAAATTCTAATCTTAGCCTAAATCTAAATCTACAAGCCTATATAACATTTACATATCTTTAGTAGAAACCTCGAGTTACATTCGAAGGGAGTTAGGTGAGAAAAGAATTTACAACTCCGGAAATAAAAAAGAGAAGGCAGGGTTCGCAGACCCTATTTAAAAAAATACCAAAAAGAAAATTTAACCATCCATGACCTAAGTCTAAGGTCTAAGTCCATAACCATCTTCATAGAGCATAAAATTAAATGCATACATATTTAATATCACTTAGTAATCTTGTGTGTCATTTAAGGAAAGTAATATTTAAACTCATTTAAATATACTTGGCTCAAATTATCTAGAAATTTTAATTTTAATTCAATTCACTTGAGTCCTAATCCAATTAGGATTCTTTGAATTAAAATATTTCATCTAATTAAACAATTTAATTAGATTTCCTAACACCTTAGAAAGTCCAAGTTTGATTAGGAAACTTTCTCTACAAGGAAAGTTTCATATCTTCTCCTAACTTTTAGAAGTCCTTGTTCAACTAGGAAACAATTTCCACAAGGATAGCTTAGGTGCATTCCTAACTCTTAGGAATCCAATCTTGACTAGGAAACAATTTTCACAAGTCTAAAATTTCAAAGAATAAGGATCTCCAAAAATAGAAAGCGATGCCCTAACACAACTTTTTGTGTGTAGCTGCCTCCCACCTTTAGTAAGTCACGCCACCGTAACCTGCAGCCCTTGTTGGGGCAACGTTTGCCTCAAAGAAGCCACCTCTTTTGGTGGATAAGTGGTGAACAATTCACACACAATTCATTCTTTGATTTTCAGCCAATTATACCTACAATTCAAGAATCAAATTCAAGAACTCAAGGCTGCCCAGAAAATTCCAGCAACCATGCAAACTGTTTGCACAACTTTGAGAGGCAGTTTCGGCAATCAGAAAAAATAAAAAAATTCACCAAAAATTACAGCATCAAGATAGACATGTTTCAGACATCTCCTTAAATTTTTAGAATTTTTGGACACCTCTAACCATGTCAAAACCGCAACTTATATCAGGTGTGCAGTCCTGCACTTGTGTTCTTCGAAATTCAAGCACTAAAACCAATTCAATTCAAATCAAATCCAAACTTGTTTCTTTTAACTTATTTGTGTCATGAAATCATATGGCAAGGTTAAACATTGATCAAATCAATTTTAAACATGATTTAAACAATTTAAAACACGAAGATCAGATTGCAAACAGAAGCTGTCAGAATTGAAACAAAACAAGAAAACGTTTTTCTTGAAAGAACTTTGCTAGATCAACACACAATTCAATCCAATTGAATATTACCAAGAACTAAACATGTAAATCACAAGAAAACTTAAAGCCAGGATCTGATACCACTGTTGGCATTCGACCTCATGCTCAAACAATAATTGAATTAAAGAAGAACATGAACGTAGCGAAATAATAAACAAAGAGATAGCCGAATCTAACAGGATCATACTTGTAAAATTTTAATGCGATCTTGTAATTATAAAGCATACATCTGATCAAGATTCATACCTTAACTCAAAGATCTAGTAATCTTGAGTTTACAAATAGCCCACTCAATCTTGAACACCAAGCTGTCAATCGAGACTTCAAGCCACATAAGTGTCTGGCCTCTAATGGTAATCCACACAAGATGATCAAGAAAACCTTCATAACGTAGGAATGGAGTCTTGATGAAAATGATGCTAGTAGTTTAGGTTTCAAGAAACCTCTCCCTATCTAAACATCCATGGTCGAATGCTTCATAAGCATCAAGAAGAAGAAAACGCTTTTCTTGCTTCTCCGGGTTTGGTGCGCCAACCACAAGGATTATCTTGATCTTCTTTCATCTTCACTCTATGCCTTTGTTCGCTTGAAAAAAAACGTTTTTCTCTCTAGCAATCCATGAAAAGGCAAGGAGGAAGTTAAGAAATCAAGAAGACACCAAAGCCTCTAAGCATATCACATATGCGGCTAGGGGGGCCATAGGGAGGTTGGCTATCACATGTTTCTTTTATATATGGGGCGACAATCACTCCAGGGTTTGGACTATGGACAATAACTCTTATGTATTTTCCCTTAAGTCCTTCCACTTAATTAAACTATTTAATTAAGTCCCTATTGATTAAATTCTCAAATTAATCAATTAGGCTCTTTCCATTTTAATCTCTTAATTCACCTTTCTGTGTGTGACCCATTAGACTTCCAATATGTTGGAAATGAATATAAATTAATCTAATTAATTTATACTCATAGATCATGAGTGGACTCTATCAAGACATCATGACCACCCAAATACTGGAGAGTCAAGTTAGTCTCGACATAACCTTTCGTGTTTAGTCTATCAGTGTAATTCGGTCCTTTCACCAAATATCCCGGAAGGACCACGAGCATGGTGCAGTGTCTACTCATGTTCAATCCATATTAGTTCTTGTAGCTTTTGGTTAACTTTGTGAACTTAGAGAAACTATTTCTCCTAAATTCATCATACTCTGGCCAGAGATTTCATCAAGTTAACTTAAGCCAAGAACAGGTGAGATATGTCTCCGATGTCACTTGGAGTGGTGAATCCTCCCTGTATCACTTATCCATCTTCGTATGGTTCATGTCATACCCAAAACCACCCTACAATAAGCATCACTCTTGTTTGGGACCCGTTAGTGATGGAATCAAAGTATGACACTCTCCATACAAGATGACCTGGTATCACAAGTTAGAGGACTACTTACACGACTGACACGTGAGAACGTTTCCATAGACACTTGAGTGACAATACCAAATGGTGTTCTCACAGCGGGCCATGTTTAGTGAACTTGTTCAACAGACAAGCACTTACATGTTATCCTAAAGTATCTCATATACTTCAACACGTGAAATCAGTTGCTTACTAAGTAAGTAGGCTTAACATGTACCAGTCTTTGAGCATTTCCAATGCCCCGTCTTGGCAATACGATGACCAGGAACCGTTTTAGGAACATGACTTTGATGCATAAGGATCTCACAATTATATATAATTCCTTTGCAAGGCCATTGTGTTCCTTGGGCTTCATCCGACTAGTACTTAATAACTCCTTATCATCGTACTAACATGAAGGAAAACCTTGTATCACTAAAACATAGTGATGGGTTTGCATTACTGGTTGTTTATGCTTGACCAAATTGATTAGCTCTAGGGCATACACCAAAATCATATAGGTGACTAATCACACCTAGAAATATGATTAGTGGCGACTCCATGATTTGTGTCTAGCATGCTGAATTCGTATTTGGCACGTTATGACAGTTTGGCGACTCCACTGGGGACTTTAGAGAGTCGAGCCATAGGTTAGTCACATGTTATCTTTGATCTTGAAACTGGTCTTAATTATTTTATTTTTAATTTTTTTATTTGATTTCTAACGTTTTTAACCTTTTTTTAACTTTATTTTTTGTAGGTATTTTTGTGAGTCAAAAGTTTGCATTGTTCCTTCGAACACAACACACTGGTATGGACATAAGCCTTATACCCGGGCTCGTCCCTTTTCAGAGGGGGTAAAGTACCTATGCCTTTGTGGGGTGATAACCTCCTTATGGGCTAGCGAAACACTCTCAGGGTGTAAAGTACCTATGCTTTCGTGAGGTGATAACCTCCATATGGGCTAGAGAAATACTCTCACCCAAATTGAACCTTTTTCAGTTGGAGCCTGTAATGGGCGAAGATTGAGGTGCCTTACTCATCCTCCATGGATGAAGTTAAGGAGCAATTTGGGAACCTTTTAGATTTGTCAAATATCCAAAACCCAGCATATAGATAACACTTAAGTGGCCAACCTTAGGATAGAGCCATGGCAACCTTGTATAGGGAATGACCCGAAATAGGACACATGAAGGAAAGTCCTTGTATTTGTTTGTTAAACTTTTGTGGTGAATATTACTTGTGTTTCTTCTTCAATATAATTTGTATTTAATTTTCTTGTGTTAAGCTTTGTAAAATCCTTGTGTATGTCATTTGAAATAGCTTCATGTATTTGCATACATTTTTCATAATGCTCATGCATTCATCATATACATTTTTCATAATGCTAGTATTAAACTTTGTGAATATTTTAGTGACTATCATTTGAATTAACTTTATTCTTTCATTTATTTTCATGCATTCGCATCATTTAAGTATTCTCTTGCATATTCAACATGCATATATGTGCATTTCATGAAATATGGGACTTAAAATTTGAAAATTATGCTAATGAAGGGTTCAAGGATAGCTTAAACAATCAAAGATCCTGGGGCATTCCTACAACACTTGTTCACGGGTTAAAGCAATGGCAGAGGAACAGGCTGTTATGATGATTGAAATAGAAAAGGCACAGGATGAAATGAAAGAACAGTTGGTCAAGATGATGGATATGATGATGAATTTGAACAAGTAGAGAGGGGAAGAAGAAGTCACTACTCAAGAAAAGAATCAGTCACCAGATGATGAAGATCCTACATATCTGCCTGGTTTAAGTCAATTCCAAGCTCAAACTGGGATGCTAGTGACATCATCAGCTATTAAACACCAATTCCTAGGATACACAATTCCTATGCCTGGGGCAAAATTGTCAGATCGTGTTGTTTTCGATTTTAATCATGCAAGTGCACGTATCATTGACAAGTAATATAATGAAAAGTAGAGTGTCGAACCCACGGGGAATTGCTATTAAATTTTGCTAAGTACTAAAATTAACAAACTTAATCTTATCTAAACACTTAAATAAAGATGATAATAAAAAATTAAATTGAAATAAACTAATATTAAAAGCAAGTAAATTAAAAAGGGTGAATTCAATTAATTATAAAAGCATATGATTACAACTTTCCTCAACACTTCGCTTGAATCTCTCTCTACCTCTTCACTTGATTAATGATCCTGAGTTGTTAACCTAGAGTTCTATCTTATTTATAAGGATCTTATGGTCTCATAAAAATATCCTTCTTAACCAATTAACTATATTTCTATGATAATTGAATTAAAGAACTCATTAAGCTTAGGCTCTAACAATGGTTACACATGACAAGTAAGTGTATTCTTACCCTACCTGCATATCAATTCATCCTAATAAATGAATATGAAACATGTGTCATTCAATCCATGTCTAACACTAAACTCCCTTTTCCAAGTTGTATTTAGGTTAAAAAATCAATCTAATTGGTGGCCAATCAATTAGAAGCATTAAGAACAAGAATGAACAAACAACTCAATAAATTATTAAAACAAGCTAGAGAGAGAAAGTAAATTCAAACTATGTGTTGAGTTCCATTGAAATCCTCGTAAAATAAATTTAGTTCATGATAATTAATGAAAACAAATAATAAAATAGTTTCACCATCATCAACAATACAAGAAAGATAAAGAAGAGAAAAAAGAAAAGAGAAAAGAAGAAACTAAGAAACTAAGAGTTGTCAGTTCTTGAGTATTCAATCTTCAAGCTTCCAATCTTCTTGAGAGAATTTGGTGGTGGCTATCTTCTTGAGAGAGAATTAGGTTTCTAGATGTCTAATCCTCTTTATTCTGACCTAAAAGAGTCCTATTTAAAGTGTCCAAGGCCTCCTAGAGTCCGAAACTTCGTTCCCAAGCAAAACAGGTAAGTTTTACATTTTTTTATGTTTTTGTGGTACTGTTCATGATCTCCAGGCGCTGTGGCACCATCTTGTGGTGCTGCGGCATCACTGCTACTGCCTCTTTGGTGTTTCTCCTCCGTTTGTCCGAATTGGTTCCTGTCGGCTTCTTGAACTTCGTCAGCTGTTTTGACTGGGAAAATCTTGTTCGATTTTGACGCGCCTTATACCGTTGGAAAGGTATGGAAGTCAGAATTAAAAGTCAAGAGGAAGTTTTCTTATTTGAAGTCTTTAAGACCAATTTTTTCTTGAAAAAAGCTCTGGAGGTCAAATCTGTCTGCTCATTGGAATGCACCGATTTTTGTCGTTTTGCACCTCGAAGCTCCGATCACCTTGGACCTATAAAAACACATAAATAACAACTAAATAAATATTTTTAAACATAAAATGGATAATTAAGATAAATATGAAAATATCTAAAAGTAATCAAATCCTAATAAAATCCTCAAGGACTTAGCCGATTCAAAAGCATAAAAGGTGGAAAAATAACTATATTTTCTAGAGTTATCACACCCCTAAACTTAATATGTTGCTAGTTCTCGAGCAAAACAAAACTAAACAACTAACTAAATAAAATGACTCAACATATCACCCAAGATAAATGCACTCAAACAATGATTTCTTAATTTTCCTCAAAAGTTACCTCAAAATCCTGAATCAAAGTAGAACATAAACATAATCCAAATCTATGATTCAATTCAATTGTAAACTTCATGCTTAAATAGATTTTTAGTGTGTGTGTATAATCGCTTTGCAAATTATCACATGCAACCCAAATAAGTTTATATCAATGCAAAATACGAATTATAGTACTAGATTCTCATATGTTTGCTTTTCATCTCTCTCTCTACTAATGTAGACTAACACTTCATCAAGGATCAAGTAGGTCTTTATTAAGCTTGTAATGTAAGGCTAGGGTCAAGGTAGGATAAAGATATATTTCAGTTTAAGTTCACCCATAGCCACTTTATATTTTTATCAGGATTTTTGAGAGCCATAGTCTTTTCCTCAAATTACATCCTCCATTCTTTCTTTGAATACACTTCCTTTTGCTTCACCAATTTATTCACCTTTTTTTTTATAACACCATTTCACCCAAATTCGACATGGCTCATAATTGTTTCCTGTAATATCATCACATGCCTATGTAGTGAGGGTTAATCATGGTTTTTCTTATTTGCCTAGGCTAAAATATGTGGCAATCAAAGAAAATAGATATATCAATTAAACTCAAAGAGGTAGACTAAGGATATTAATGTATAAAGGTAAGCCCGAAAGGCTCAAACGATCCAAACCTAAATCACTTCCTCAACTTAGTGTTGTCTAGGATTTCGCCTTGAGAGAGAATCAAACAAATTCTAGGCTCTAGACATAATTGCAAATCACATCAACATAATCAGTCTTTAAATAAGCAATGCAAATCTAAGCAAGAGATTAAGTGCTCAATTTGTGAAAATCACAACCTAACATGAAACTAACAAAAGAATTTAACACAAATTCTCTCATGCCTATGTTTTCCCAAGAATCAAGATAAACCAATAACTAATTCTCATCATTGGATAAGGAACTCATCATATAAGTGCAATATATCTCTAGCAAAAACAAAAAAAAATATGTATTTTTTTAGACTCCTAATAATAAAATTAGACAATCACACAAACTAAAATAAATCTAAAGAGACACACCCTTAAACTTAAAACAAACATTGTCCTCAATGTTTAGAAATAAAAAGAGTAAGAACAAGAAAACTCCCATATTGATGCAAACAAAGCAAGAGAAGCTTTAGTTTTCCTCTTAGACTTTATCATGCTTGTCCAAGTTGGGTGAATAGTCACTACAAAAGAAAACAAAGGAAAAATAATTAATAATAATAGAAATACTCTAAAAATTAAAATAAAAGAAAAATAAAAAAGTTTAGAACTTGGGTTGCCTCCCAAGAAGCGCTTGATTTATAGTCATCGGCTTGACTATCTCATTGTTCATTAACCGGCATCCTTCCACTTGAACCATAGCCCCCCCTTTTTCTTTGCTTTATGAGGCATTGCATTCACAAAATTATGGCTTCCATGCATCTTGGAAGTAGAATGTGAAATTGCCTTAAGTGGTGTGGTGGAACAACTTTCATTGAATGCTTCTTTGGAATCACTGTTTATCACTTTAATTGCGAAACATTCATCAAATTCATTAGGAAACTTCATAGCCTTAAAAACTTTAAAAGTTACCTGTTGGTCTAAAACTCTCATGGTAAGTTCTCCTTTTTGCACATCAATGAGAGTTCTACCAGTGGCTAAGAATGGTCTCCCAAGAATTATGGGTATTTCACTATCTTCCTCCATGTCAAGCACAATGAAATCAACGGGAAAAAAGAATTTCTCAACCTTGACTAGCACAACTTCAACCATGCCTCTTGGATGTTTGATGGATCTATCAGCTAGTTGCAACATCACTGTAGTGGGCTTTATTTCCCCAAAACCAAGCTTACGATAGATAGAAAGAGGCATTATATTGATACTCGCCCCCAAATCACATAAAGCTTTACCAAAAGATTTATCACCAATGGCGCATGGAATGGCGAAGCTTCCCGGATCTTTGAGTTTGGGTGGGAGTTTCTTTTGAAGAATAGTGCTACAATCTTCAGTAAGTGCAACTGTCTCAATCTCATCTAATTTCCTCTTCTTAGACAAAATTTCTTTCATAAACTTGACATACTTAGGCATTTGTTCTAAAGCTTCAGCAAAAGGCATATTAATATAGAGCTTTTTGAATACCTCAAGAAACTTCTGAAACTGCTTGTCAAGCTTATTTTTTTGAAGGCGCTGAGGAAAGGGTGGTGGTGGATAGACTGGAGGCTTCTTCTCTTCTTCTTGAGCCTTCTCAATTTCTTTTCCCCCAAATTTTCCACTTCAAGAGGCTTGGACGACAATTTTTACACTTTTAAACACCAATTCCAAGTTCAAACCGAGATGCTAGTGACATCATTAGCTATTTAACACCAATTCCCAGGATACACAATTCCTATGCCTGGGGCAAAATTGTCAGATCCTGTCCAAGTTCCAGATTTAGCTCCCAAAGAGCAAGAAAGGCTAAAGGTAGAAATTGACTCTCGCAAAATGAGTCTTATAGAGGAAAGACTTCGGGCTGTTTAGGAGATGGATTTCTATGGCTCCATGGATGCTGTTGGGCTTTGCTTAGTGCTCGATGTAATCATTCCACCAAAATTCAAGACTCCAGATTTTGAGAAATATGATGGGACCAAATGCTCGATAACCCATGTCACAATGTATTGTAGAAAGATGACTGCTCACACACGTGATGATAAGTTGCTGATACATGTCTTCCAAGATAGTCTCACGGGGTCCGCTGCAAGATGGTATTTCCAATTGGATAGAACCCACATTCGTTCATGGAATGAGCTGGCCACAACATTTATAGCGTAATACAAGCATATTGTTGATATGGCTCCAGACCATTTAACCTTGCAGAATATGGAGAAGAAAGCTACTGGAAGCTTTAAAGAGTATGCCCAAAGATGATGGAACGTCGCTGCCCAAGTCAAACCACCTCTCACTGAAAAGGAAACTAAAATTTTGTTCATGAGTACCCTTAAAGCACCGTACTATGAAAGGATGATTGAGAATGCCACCAAGAATTTTGCAGACATGGTAATCTCCGGGGAGATAATTGAAAATGCTATAAAGAGTGGGAAACTTGAAACCGAAGTGATATCCGATGTAAAGAGAGATAGGACATCTAAAATTAAAGAAGATGTCCAAGCTGTGACTTATGGAGGGCAACAGGTAGGAGGTTTTCCCCCATATCATTCATACCCCATGTACCAACATTATTACCCTTCCATAAGTAATGTTGCACCAAACCCTTATTCACTCGTACCACAACCAAATTTTCATTCTCAAACACTTGTCCCTGTGTCCATGTCTTCAGTTAAACCAGCTGTTCAGTCTCCAGTGAGTAACCAGAGAAGACAACGAAACAGTCGGATATAACTCCTATAGATCCACTCCCAGTGTCATACACCGAATTACTCCCTCGACTTATCCAGGATCATCTAGTTGCACCAATCTATTCTGAGCCTATAAAACCTTCTTACCCCGAGGGCTATGATGCTAGTGTCACTTGTGATTATCACATTGGGAGTTCAGGCCATTCCACAGAAAAATGCGAAGCTTTGAAGCGAAAGGTGCAAAATTTAGTGAAAGAGGGCCTGTTGAGTTTTGATGAGAAAACAGAGCCAAGTGTTTAGTGGTAAAAGGCTTCTATGAAAAAGATTGTGGGAAGAATATGGAAGTTGCATGCTATCTTTGAACTTTTCCTTCTAAAGTGATGTAGGTGGATGTCTTTTAGGTTTAGACTTAATTTATTTTTATCATTTCAATGAATTGGCAAGTTTGATGCATGTTCATTTCCTCTTTCATTTATTGTTTCTTTCATTGCTTTTATATATTTTGCCTACCCCTTCAATTTCACCCATTTCAATTTTCCAAATAATGAATGTGAGGACAATCGTGGCAAATAATCTGAGATTCAATTTTGAGAGCTATATCTATATTGGTGAATTTGAACATATATGACCATACTTCGTCATTTGATTTGATAAGGTTACTATGGTAAAAAGGAAGATGAAAGTTGATATGCAGTTTTGGCATGATTGGAAGAGAATTAGTGGAATTGCGTCACAAGTATGATGAATTTTTGTAGAATTGCTTCACAAGTATGTGGATTCCTCTATAATGAATTTATGCAAGTTTGTCATTTTTTCAATAAATGTTCTTGAATGAGAATGTTCACGTTTGAGATGATAGATGGCCATCTTTCTTTTATCCTTCACATAAAGAAATCATCCATTTGCTATCCATTTTGAGCCTTTGAAATTCTTTCGACAATCCAACCAAGGATCACCCTCCACCCTAGGGGGCAAAGTTTAGAAAGAAGTCTGTTCGCAAAAATAAAGCAAAAGTTGTACGATATTTTGGGGCAAAGAAAGTTCTCCTTTTGTGAAAGAAAATTATAAGTGAGTGTTGATGAAAATGTGAATGATGATGGAGAAAAGGTGTGTGATAAAAAAAAGGTGATTGATGAAAAAAATTAAAAAAAAAAGAAAAAAAAGAAAAGAAGTGATGACAGATGATGATGGAAAATGATGAAAAAAGAGCAAATGTGAAGGCTGATGTTTCAAAGAAATGATCCTTGGTTTGCAACTCTTAAACACATGTTTGAGCATATTTTATCCTTTCTTTTCATTACCCCAAACCCTGGCCTACATTACAAGTTTTAAATATCCATTTTGATCAAATGTGAACGTTCAAATTGGAGAATCATATATTGAATTAGGACATGCTTGTGATGTCATCAAAGGACAATGAAGCTTAGATGCATGAAGACAACTCTAAAGAAGAAAGAAAATGCTTGTAACACTTTGATATGCTCAATTGTCTCCAAGAAGATTAAGGTGAACACATGATAAGAAAATTTCATTCGTGATACTTTGAGAATGAGGACTGATTTTGAAGAAACATCTCTTGAGTCACATGGTCATTGGAGAGAGTTGACATCTATTTGTGGAGTTTTTATGAAGTGAAAAGATTTTCTCAAGTGGAGCATTATTTTGAAGAAGATGAATAGAGATGATTTGCCAAACATTGTGGAGAAATACTTATTTTGAAAAGAAAAAAAAAAAGAAAAAAAAAGAGAAAAAAGAAAGAGAAAAAGAAAAAGAAAAAAGAAAGAGAAAAAGAGAAAAAGGAGGATTCAAATTGAAAACCCGAAAAGGACAGTTTGAATCATTAGGGAAATATCTAAGTTGAAAACCTAAAAGGGCAGCTTAGGTACAAGGAAAGTAAGTGTTGTTTGAAGATTTCGTTGGAGGCATGTTTTGGTTGATATAACTCAAAAAGATCAGGAATACCGATTGGATTAATTTTTGAAAGAGAATCACGGATTAGTTTGTTCAAGATTGTTGAAATATTCATTACTTGGGAATGTTGATATCCCATCTAAATATGCTTGTAATAATTCTTTGATTTGCCCATTTATTCTTGACATAGATTTGTCTTTTCAATGATAAAGATCCTTGTCTTCAATTCACTTTGCTTCTTACCACTATTTGTTGCCAACTTTGCATCCCTTAATGAATAGAGGAAATGTCTGATGCATTGCATTTTTTTATGAAATTTGAATGATGATTAATAAAATAAAGTGATAAACATAAAAGCTTTTTGCATTACGTTGAGAAGAAACTTAAGGATGATGTCCTGGGGAAAATGGAAAGAATGGTGAGAACCAAGAAGGGTTGAAAATATAGACATTTGGGGCTTCTAAGCTAGAAACCATACACTTTGGAAATGGATAATTGTTGCATTTGAGATCGAATAAAATCGGAAAAGGATTAGTCCGGCGGATGGAACTTGTTAGCTAGTTCTAAAGTTATATGATTGGAAAATGTTTGGAAGATGTGGTTTGCTTGTTCTATCAAATAACATGTTCCAAAAGATTTCTTCATGTTCTATCAAATAACCAAGTTTGTCAAATTTTTTCTTACATGTTCTTACTTGATGTGGTTTGCTTGTTGGTTGTGGTAGGATAGATCCCCCTATTTGTTGCTTCATGTTCATGCATTCATCTCATCCCCACTTGATTTTTTACTTAAGCCAACTAATGGCTCAAAGCCAAGCTCTCATGAGCATGCTTGTGGAAAAATGAAAAGTTGTGCAAGTTGAATTTTTTGATTTTTCTCACCATGCATTCCTTATCCAAATTTAAAATTTTTTTAACCACAAGTTGTAGACCCTTTTTAAGGAGCCTCTAGTATTTTGTTTTTGATTTTTGGATTTTTCTATCAAAGGTTTAAAAATAGATTTTGACAAAACAATTTTTAACTCACTGTCTTGATTTTGGGTAAAAATCGATCATAGTTTCCATACTCCAAAAATTAGGATGATTTTTTCCCATGGAGATCAACGTGTTCTGAGTCTCCCATAATTTTTTTAGATTTTTATGAAATTTTTAGGAGGGAAAAAAATAGGTTTTCAAAACTGCCTAATGGATTTTAACAAAACAATTTTTAGCTCACTGTCTTGATTTTGGGTAAAATTCGGTCATAGTATCCATACTCCAAAAATTAAGCTGATTTTTTTCCCATATAGGTCGACATGTTCAAAGTCTCCCATAAGTTTTTCAGAAGTTTTTGAATTTTTTAGATGGAAAAAAAATCGGTTTCCAAAACTGCCAGTGAGAGTCAGTTTTGTTTTTTTTTTTTTTAAGAAATACTAATTTACTGTTTTGGTTAGGATGTTAAGAGGGGGTTGATTTGGGGCATTAGCTACTGTCTTAGGTTAATTTTCAAGCCATTTTAATCATAAATTTTGATTTTATAAAAGTTGGGTCAAGGGCGATCAACCCGAATTTTAAAATTAGGAAAATAGGGCCTTTTTAAATGAGGGGTTCGACCAAGAGGCTATTTTCATCCAAAAATTCCATTTTTTAAAAATTTGAGCCCGAAGTCTTTTGATTTGGAAAATCCGATTTAGGTCACTTCCTAAGGTAGTCAGATACCTTTTTAGGTATACAGATGTCTTTACTTAAGGAAGAAATACATCTCCATGCATTGCATTTTAAAAATGTTTTTATTTAATTTATCATAAAAACATATTTTTCGGTTTATTAAACATTTGGCGTGAATTAGTTCCCGATCTTTGTTGGGTTTGCCGGGGAGGTTAGGAACACGTGTTTACGAAATTGAAACATATGGTTTTCGTTTTACTCAGAACCATGTAAACATCATATGAAAGAATCATTTTCCAAGCTTTGCCGGGTTTGCTGGGAAACACAGTAATATTTTCCGACATATGCTATTTATATGATTCCTCACATGAATAATTCATTTCAAATAATGATGTGTGCATGTGATCATGATGTGATTATGAATATTTTATGATGATGCCATTTTGTGATTATGCCATGTCATTCAATTACATGCCATGTCATTCATATTGCCATGTCATTCATATGCCATGTCATTCATCCACATGCCATGCCATGTCATTCATTATGCCATGTCATTCACATGTCATTGTCATTCACATGCCATGTCATCCAATATGCCATGACATCCAATATGCCATGTCATCCATATGCCACGTCATCCATATGTCATTCATCCGCATACCATGTCATAAAGAATTTGCCATGTCATTCATATGCCATGTTATTCACATGTCCCGTCATCCATTCACATGCCATGTCATCCATATGCCAAGTCCTTCATTCACATGCCATGTCATCAAGAATTTTCTATGTCATTCATATACTATGTCATTCATATGCCATGTCATCTAGATTATGCCATGTCATTCATTTACATGCCATGTTCATTCATTTTGTCATGTCATTCATATGCCATGTCTTTCACATGCCATGTCATTCATTATGCCATGACATTCATATGCCATGTCATTCCTTATGCTATGTCATTCATATTGCCATATCATCCATATGCCATGTCATTCGCATGCCATGTCATCCATACTGCCATGTCATTCACATGCCATATCAAGAATTTGCTATGTCATTCATATGCCATGTCATTCATTTGTGCCATGTTCATTCATTTTGCCATATCATTCACATGCCATGTCATTCATTATGCCATGACATTCATTATGCCATGTATTTCATTATGCCATATCATTCATAATGCCATATCATCCATATGCTATGTCTTTCACATGCCATGTCATTCACATGCCATATCAAGAATTTGCTATGTCATTCATATGCCATGTCATTTATATGCCGTGTCATTCATTCACATGTCATGTCATTCATTATGCCATGTTATTCGCATGCCATGTCATCAACATTTGCCACGTCGTTCACGTGCCATGTCATTCACATGCCATGTCATCCATATGCCATGCCATTCATATGCCATGTCATTAGCATGCCATGTCATCAATATTTTCCATGTCGTTCACGTGCCATGTCACTCATATGCCATGTCATTCACATGCCATGTCATTCATTATGTCATTTCATTCACATGCCATGTCATTTTATTTGTCATGTCGATTTCATTCACATGACATTCATTCATATGCCATGACATTTTGTATGCCATGTCGATTTCATTCACATGACATTCATTCTTATGCCATGTCTTCAATTCATGCCACATATTCTTTTGGTTATGTCATTTAAATTTTGTCATAGTAAATTGTTTGCCATGCAATGATATTTATGTATGTTACATATTCATGTTTTAATTTGTATATTCATGATTATTCAACTTTTTGAAAATTGGTGTTTTCCAATAAAACAAGGATATTCCTGAGTTAAAATAATTTATGAGTTCTCTGCCGGGTTTGCTAGGGAGGATATCATCAATTATCATTAACAACGGAATATCTTTCTTTAAAAAATGAGAGTGATTCAGAGACTTTCTAAATAAATAAAAGTTCTATATTTTGTCGGGTTTGCCGGGGAATATAGGAAAACTTTAAGTTAATAAATTCCGAATCATTTCGACTAAAAATGGGATTATTTTTCTTTAAAATGGGAATTATTTTAAAATGCCAATTTCAAAACCGATTTTCATCGAGACTCGAGATAACACATGATTAATAAGGTACCATTTTGTACGGGCGTTGTGGGGGTGCTAATCCTTCCCCGCACGTAATCGATTTCCGAACCCGCTTCTTTGATTTCTCTGGTTTAAAAGAACAGACTTCGAAATTGGTTTTAAAAATGTTTTAATTAATTTTAAAATGTTTTACAAAATCGGTTTTAATTGTTGGCCGATCACACCTAGCCAAAAAAAGATTGGTGGTGACTCCATTTCTTTTTCGAGGTTGTTTTCAAACCCTCATTTTATTTGAAGAGGAATTAAGTCATCTTTTCCTCTGTTTCCCCAATGTCACACTTAACGAGTAATGTCTCACGATGAGACCTTGTTATTATTTAGGTTGCGACAGCTTGACAACTCCACTGGGGACAACTTAGAAAGACAGGCCTAAGTCGCGTGTTATCGAAAGTCTCGGTTTTATCGATTTTTAGTTAGTATTTAATTATAATTCCCATATTTTTTTTTATAATAAGAAGAATTTTGAAAATAACAAAATGTTTTTAATATGTTCATTTGCATGCATATTATTACTGCTCTCTGGTTGGTTAATGCGTTACACTATTCTTGATTATTGCTTTAAATAAATTGTTGGGGTATTTAGGATAGAGGTTGTAGAATAGGTGGTGAAAGGTTTGTTGTTCCTCCTCACACACTGCTCTTGCATTTGCATAATGATAACTCGTATAATTATATAGTTTTTAGTTATGTTTTATTATTGTTTTGTGTCAAATACGAGTTATTATTGTTTAGTCTAATTATGTTTATGATCTTTTATATTTTTATGTAATTTGGTGTTTTTCACAAGTTTCTTTGAGTGATTTCAGATTACTAGAATTAAGGGCAAATCCAGTTCAGTTCCAGTTCCGACACCGTTTTCCTTATCAGCTATATCTCGAGTTTCACTGAAGCAATAAGGCTAAAATTTGTAGCCATGCAAAGCTAAGAGGCATATCTATCTTTTTCATGTTTTACACTTCTTGAAACGGAGTCGTTTTCCCTAGCGAAATCGACCATCAAGTTGGCTGATGTGCAATGACGTCTGTGCTGACCTGTTTTCGTATTTTGCCCATATCTTCTTATCCACATCAGCAAATACGCTGATTCCAACGGCTATAGATCCGTAACTGATAGGGGTATATTTTTCTAGAAGACCATTTTATCAGATCGAGCCTCCAACATTGACAAAATCGACCATCAAGCTGGCTGATCAGAATTGTCATACAATATGACGAAAATTGTTAGAAAAATGCACCCACCTATTATACCTACCTTTGAAATTTGTAAAGCTTGTCTCTTGTCATTTAGCCCTCCAAAATGTGTATAAATAGAGGGCCTTGGATGAGTATTGGGATACAATTGATACATTGGTAGGATATTAGCCATTGTAATAAAATTCTCTAAGTTTTCTTCTTCTTTCCTTTCTCTAGTTTTCTTTTTCTTTCTTTTTCTTTTCATTTTCTTCATATCTAGTATGTGTTGCTAATCATATTGTTGAGGTGATGAGGTGAAGCTTTTGGTAAATGCTAAGGTTAGTCTCTTAAACATGAGCTAAAATGAATCATCATTTATAAACACTAGTATAGATAATATTTTCTTTTGGTTTAAAATCATACTTGCAAAGTAGGGATCTTGATTCATTATTGACAAGGAAAATGGCACAGTAAATGCTTGGTTTCATAACCTTGATTTGTTGTAGACATATACCTTGGCATAAGGAATGCTTGGACTCTTTTTATGAGTTTTGAGGACACCAAATGAACATAATATCATATGCTATGGACGTTGGACAATTTGGACTGAATTGCTAAACCTTCCGATTGGAACCTCCTTTATGTGTGGATTTCAATTGTGTAATAAAACAATATTAATCTTAGCATAACACCAAGAGTGGATTCTCTAACCTCAACATCTTTTCTTATTGTTTTTTATATCTTGTTTAATTTCTTTTATATTTTGTTTATTTTGTTCTCTAATATCTTGTTTATCTTATTTTGTTGTTGATTCCCTAATATCTTGTTTACTTTCTTTGTCTTATATATTTATAAACTTATACTTACTAATACGCTTCCCTGTGGTTCGACCTCGGACACCCGAGAATTTATTACTTGAACATAACTTGCACTTGGGTTTACAACTCTTAATTGAGTCTCCATCAAGTTTTTGGCGCCGTTGCCGGGGAGGCAATACTAAGTATATAAGTTTATAAGTATATTTATTTTTATTGGCTGGTTATACCGCCTAATTTGTATATTAACTTTGATTTATTTTGGCTGGTTATACCGCCTAATTTTCTATATATTTATATTTATATTGTATATTAACTTTGTTTTATTGGCTGGTTATACCGCCTAATCTGTATATTAACTTTGTTTTATGCTTGTTTGGCGACGTGATTTTAGATCTCGTCGTTTTGTTAGATTTTATTGTGAAACTTTTTCAGGTAATCTTTCTAATACAACTCCTACCATGTGCACGATGGACGTGTAACGGTAAATGTCATTCTATTGGGATTCCGTCCTCTAATCGAGATGATAAAAATTGAATTCATTAAGGATGGACTGAGTAAGGAGAATTTGGGTAATATCCAACTTTCTCTTGAGACGCATCCTAGTGGAGACGTACAAAGAGAAATTCTTGATTTATGGCCGCAATTCCAAAGGGAATGACAACATCTTGGGAATCTGATGTTAAAAGACCCTGTTTGCCAGCTTGTAAGAAAACTGGATGGGAATCATATCCTCGACTCATAGAAGGCGTTTAAGCCGTTTCTGGACGTAAAACCAGAGGAAGATGTGAGCCACAATCACAACTACAATAAATAACTTCTCAACTTTTGGTTTGATTTGTAATAACTTCATTTCGGTTTAATTTAAGTGTTGTTAGATTTGTGTAATTATTCTCGTTTTTTTTTTTTTTTTTTTTTGCTTTGGTTTTTTACGGTTGATTTTTCTTCTCTTTTTGATTTTCTTCCTGAAATCACGCAAAAATCTTTTGTTAGGTTAACATTTTCTTCTGACAGGTCAGATACACTTTCGGCGACATTATTACTCTTGTCTGATTCACTACTCAGTCCTCTATATATTACACCATGTACTCATTCTCTTTCAGGCACTCGAAAAAGAAAAAAAAATGGAAAGCACTTCGTCCCAGCGCATTAAAAAAATTTGTGTCTTTGGAGGTGCTTATCCAGGGAAAAATAACATATTCGCTGATGAAGCCATAAGAGTTGGAGTAATACTTGCTCAACAAAAGATCCAGTTGATTTATGGAGGTGGTAGTACGGGTTTAATGGGAGCAGTCGCTACAGCAGCACACGCCGGAGGAAGTCCAGTTCTAGGAATCGTGCCAAAACTATTCACAGATTTTTGTGGACCTACCTTGGGTAAGGAAATACAAGTCTGGAGTATCCCTGAACGGATGACAATCATGTACCATTCTGCCGATGCATTCATTGCTTTACCAGGAGGTCTGGGTACATTGGAAGAAATAGCTTGCGTGGCTTCTTGGTCATCTTTGGTCACAAATAAGAAACCCATTGGTTTGCTTAATATTAATGGTTATTTTAGTAATTTGCTTTCATATTTAGATAATGCTGTGGATAATGGATTCATGTTTTCAGAGGCAAGGAGAACCATAATTTCTGCTACAACCATTGAAGATTTACTCAAAAAGCTACAAGCTTATGAGTGTTTATCTGCTACGGTTGTTTCGCAAACGCTCGGAAAAAGAAAAAGAGATATGGACGAGCAAGGAGTGGATTGCACTTTGTCTTTGTGACATTATCTAACATTTTGCTTGTTGTGTCTCAGTTATAATAAGTGGTTAGTAACCTCTGCAGGTAATATCTCCTAAATTCTACCTTTAAAATTTGACATTGGGGACAATGTCATATTTTAGTAGGGGGGTAAGGGACATATTTTGCTAAAAAAAAAAAATTGTTGTGTTTTAAGACATTTAGAAGTATTCATTCTGAACAAGGTCTGAGTAAGGGAGACTTGAGACATACCTTGTCAGTTTGATTTAATCTTCTTCTTCAAAAAAACAAAAAAAAAAGCATGTTTAGACTTAGTGTGTTTTTTTAGTTACTTTCAATACTATAATGAGATATGAATTGCATAAGTCTAAAACAGATTTATTAGTGAGAAGATTTTCATGAGAATTGAGCTTGATATCAACCTTTTTATGAGCCAATGTTAATATGATATGTGATTGAGAAAGAAGCATGTTTAGACTTAATCTGACTTGTATAATCATCCTTGTGAGTTTTTGAGCCTATAATGATTGATGCATTATACAAATCAATCTAATTTCTTTCTTGAGTGCTCTTATGATTACATGATTCTCTAGAACTTGCTTTAAACCGTTTGATACTATATTGATACATGTGACAACATGAATATGATAGAGGCATTAGGATTATAACCAGAGCCAAACAGCCATCCCTTATTAATGTTCTAAGAGAACATCCCCACTAGTGAGCCAATTTGAGCCTACATTAAATATGCTGTTTTATTGGTAACCACAACTTACACCTAGCCTAAATATACTTATATCCTTACCCTTGTTCTAAAGATGGATTTGTATATTTTGAGACATATTGCAAAAAAAAAAAAAAAACAAGGGATATTTTTAGTTGAAAATTTGGGTTAGAAACAAAAGATAAGTGTGGGGGAAGAAAAGAAAAGAAAAAGTCAAGAGAAAAAGAAAGGGATCATTGTCAAATACATTCCCATATTAAAAAAAAAAAAAATCTTCTCTTGAACTTCTAGAAAAAGATGTTACAAAGTTGGTTAGAATGATGCAAAGGCTCAACATGAATATTTAGCCTATGTTATTATGTGCTTTATAAGAGTTTTGAGAAGTTTTATTTGTATGATCTTATTATGTCTCTAAAATCTATGAACTCTTTGGAACCTTTGTGATATCTTTATCCTTTTGTTCTTTAACCACATTATAACCCTTTGGCCCCATTACAACCTTGAAAAAAGACCTCTTGATTTATGAAGTTGTATGATCTAAATAGTGGAGAATAGGTGGACAAGCAAGCATATGGTAGAACTGTTTTCATGAGATTGATTGAGTGTAAACACTTTACCACTACTTTAAAGAGTGAAAATCATGAGAGTATAGTGAGAAGTTGAGATTAAGTTGAATATGCACTATTTTGATTGAAATATGTTATGTTAAAATTGGCTTAACTCATTTATTTACATTCAAGCATGATTTTTTGTGAAATTCTTTGAGCTATTGATTAGTTTACAAGACTTGTTCAAAGATTGTCTCTAATTTATATTGAAAGGATTAGGAGTAAATATTTTTAGTGTATGTAGTTTACTTATATTTTAGTTTTTCAATGTTTGTGGGTATCGTTCTAGCAAACCCTCACGAGACTAAACTCGTCCACTAGGGACACCTAGGGGTTTAAAGGCTTGTGTCACATGCTAAGTGCCACCGTGATTTCCTACGAAAATGGATTAGATTAGATTTTCTTATTTTATTTTTATTGAGTCGTTGCTAGGGACTAGCAACAATCTAAGTGTGGGGGTGTGATAACTCGTATAATTATATAGTTTTTAGTTATGTTTTATTATTGTTTTGTGTCAAATACGAGTTATTATTGTTTAGTCTAATTATGTTTATGATCTTTTATATTTTTATGTAATTTGGTGTTTTTCACAAGTTTCTTTGAGTGATTTCAGATTACTAGAATTAAGGGCAAATCCAGTTCAGTTCCAGTTCCGACACCGTTTTCCTTATCAGCTATATCTCGAGTTTCACTGAAGCAATAAGGCTAAAATTTGTAGCCATGCAAAGCTAAGAGGCATATCTATCTTTTTCATGTTTTACACTTCTTGAAACGGAGTCGTTTTCCCTAGCGAAATCGACCATCAAGTTGGCTGATGTGCAATGACGTCTGTGCTGACCTGTTTTCGTATTTTGCCCATATATTCTTATCCACATCAGCAAATACGCTGATTCCAACGGCTATAGATCCGTAACTGATAGGGGTATATTTTTCTAGAAGACCATTTTATCAGATCGAGCCTCCAACATTGAAAAAATCGACCATCAAGCTGGCTGATCAGAATTGTCATACAATATGACGAAAATTGTTAGAAAAATGCACCCACCTATTATACCTACCTTTGAAATTTGTAAAGCTTGTCTCTTGTCATTTAGCCCTCCAAAATGTGTATAAATAGAGGGCCTTGGATGAGTATTGGGATACAATTGATACATTGGTAGGATATTAGCCATTGTAATAAAATTCTCTAAGTTTTCTTCTTCTTTCCTTTCTCTAGTTTTCTTTTTCTTTCTTTTTCTTTTCATTTTCTTCATATCTAGTATGTGTTGCTAATCATATTGTTGAGGTGATGAGGTGAAGCTTTTGGTAAATGCTAAGGTTAGTCTCTTAAACATGAGCTAAAATGAATCATCATTTATAAACACTAGTATAGATAATATTTTCTTTTGGTTTAAAATCATACTTGCAAAGTAGGGATCTTGATTCATTATTGACAAGGAAAATGGCACAGTAAATGCTTGGTTTCATAACCTTGATTTGTTGTAGACATATACCTTGGCATAAGGAATGCTTGGACTCTTTTTATGAGTTTTGAGGACACCAAATGAACATAATATCATATGCTATGGACGTTGGACAATTTGGACTAAATTGCTAAACCTTCCGATTGGAACCTCCTTTATGTGTGGATTTCAATTGTGTAATAAAACAATATTAATCTTAGCATAACACCAAGAGTGGATTCTCTAACCTCAACATCTTTTCTTATTGTTTTTTATATCTTGTTTAATTTCTTTTATATTTTGTTTATTTTGTTCTCTAATATCTTGTTTATCTTATTTTGTTGTTGATTCCCTAATATCTTGTTTACTTTCTTTGTCTTATATATTTATAAACTTATACTTACTAATACGCTTCCCTGTGGTTCGACCTCGGACACCCGAGAATTTATTACTTGAACATAACCTGCACTTGGGTTTACAACTCTTAATTGAGTCTCCATCACATAACATGAACTCCCCGGGTTTCGTCCTTTTTAAGTGGAAGTAAAGTAGCTACGTCTTCGCGATGATCCTCCGTATGGGCTAGTGAAATACTTTCAGATTATAAAGTACCTAAAGCCTTCGTGATGATCCTCCGTATGGGCTTAGGAAAATATACTCTAACAATTTGAACCCGTTTTTATCGGGGTGCCTTACTAGCCTTCATTGGCGACAGTGAGGAACAATTTGAGGCCTTTAGAACCGAATTCAACTTCATATAGTGAACATAGGCGAAGCCATGCCGGATTTTCGTTAGATACCCGAAGTTAGGAACACATGGAGGAATGCTTCCGATCCTTTGCTATTTATTTCTACATTCTGAATAAGCATTGTAGGTCGAGCAACGATGAACGTACATTTCATGCATAGTGAAATCGCCCGTAATAAGTTTAATACCACGCCTGAAGGAATTATGATGCCTAAGTGAGTTGATATTGTTGGGGCAAGTGTTCACTAACTTTTTGAAAGATAATATTTTGGTTTTTGTGGGGAAAACTTGTTTCAAAAAATCATGGATTATATTTTGGGGCACATCAAGATTGGTCCCACCATTTTAGTTTATTTTGTACATGTGCCCGTTGACATCAGGTTGCATTCATGGCAAACATAATCAGCATGATTTATCTGTGTATGTTCATGCATTGATTTGTTTATTCTTTACATGAATCATGTTGATTCATGAAAAACATGGTCAGCATGATTTCTCTGTATATGTTCATGCATCAATTTGTTTATTCTTCACATGCATGATGTTGGCATCAGGTTGCATTCACAACATACATAATCAGCATAATTTATCTGTGTATGTTCATGCATCGATTTGTTTATTCTTTACATGCATCATGTTAGCATCAGGTTGCATTCATGACAAACATAACCAGCTTGATTTCTCTATATACGTTCATGCATTGATTTGTTTATTTTTTACATGAATCATGTTTCATTCATGACAAACATGGTTAGCATGATTTCTCTGCATTTGTTCATGCATTAATTTGTTTATTCTTTACGTGCATCATGTTAGCATTAGATTTCATTCATGACACATATAACCAACATGATTTCTCTGTATATGTTCATGCGTTAATTTGTTCATTTCTTTACATACATCATGTTGACCTTGTAGACACCTAATTTTGTCCGGACCACTAAAACAGGTATGTTTTCTTCCTAAATTGAGGTTTCAGAATGTAAAAAGACTTTTTTTCATCCTGCAGGTGGTACTCCGAGACTTAGTTTAAGAGGGAGAACATAAAAAGTCAAACTTGAAAAAAGTCAACCTCGAAAAAAGTCAACCTCAAAAAAAGTCAACCCCAAAAAGTCAACTACTAAAAAAATCAACCCACTTTCAAAATCAAGATTTAAAGTTCAATTGAAAAATGGTGAAAGAATTTTGATAATCCGAGGTTTACATTGAAAGATATGGAGTTCGGAAGTTGGGATTTGGAGATTCAGTAGAAAGGAAACCCTAATCCGAGAAATTTGGGGAAAAGTGCTTAAACGATCGAATTGGTCAAAATTGAAAGTTCCAAATAAATGATAAGCACTGACTACAGGTAATGGAGAAGCCACTTGAAAGAAAAATTGAAAGAAAAGTCAATCCGGGAGAAAACCGAGAATTAGGGTTTTTGGTGGATTTCGGTGAAATCGGGAAGATTCACAAAAATGGCCTGACTTGGTAAGACCAAAGCCCCCAAAAGATGAGGAATGGTTAAAAAGGGATAGCCCAAGGCTCATCTTGAAGAAAATATGAAAATCGGACTTGTTTTGAGCAAAACCGGGTTTCAGAGGAAAAAGGCAAAATTGGAAAATTTGGGAAAAATAGCAAATGGACTCCGAAAATTCTAAAAATTTGCAAATCTCATTCTTAAATCATTTGGAAGAGATTGGCGAAAGAAAATCTTGATTCGGAGTTCGTTCGCAAAACGGCCAAATGCCGGGCTTCTTATGTAGTAATCCAAGAAGGAAAATCCCGAAAAAATAGCAAATGAGCTCCAAATCTTCTGAAATTTGGAAAATCTCATTTTCAAATTATTTGAAAGAGATTGGCAAAAGAAAATCTTGATTCGGAGTTCGTTTCCAAAATGGCCAAATCCCAGGTCTCTCACGCAATAATTCAAGAAGATAAATCCCGGAAAAATAGCAAATGGACTCCAAAAATTCTAAAATTTTGCAAATATCATTTTTAAATTATTTGGAAGAGATTGGTGAAAGAAAATTTAGACTCGGAGTTCGTTTGCAAAATGGCCAAATCCCGAGCTCCTTTGTAGTAATTCAAGCAGATAAATCTCGAAAAAAATACCAAATGAGCTCCACAAATTATGAAAACTTCCAGATCACACTTTTAAATTATTTGGAAGATATTGGTGAAGAAAAATCTTGATTTGGAGCTCGTTTAAAAAATGGTAAAATATGGGGGCATAAAAAGGCATTTTTGGAAGAAAAATCCAAATAAATAGCAAACGGACTCGGATAATTTTTAAAACTTTCAGAACTCAATGTTTTATTATTTTGGAAGTATTAAAAAAACAAAAATTGAATTTGGAGTCCGTTTGATATTTATTTGCATCCGGGGGCAAAACGGTCCTTTCACCCAAGCAATCGAAAAAGGCTTCTTTTGGCCTTTCAAAAAAATAAGACTTGGGCTGGAAAAGAGAAGTTCTGGCCTGCCAAGGCCCAAAGGAAAGAGGAAGCTTCTGATTTTTTAATCAAATGGCATACACTGTATTTGCATTTGCATAACATGAATCCTCTACCCGGGTTCCGTCCTTTTAAGTGGAAGTAAAGTAACTACGCCTTCGTGATTGATTTTCCGTATGGGCTAGTGAAACACTTTTGCAGTATAAAGTACCTAATGCCTTCGTGATAATCCTCCGTACGGGCATAGGAAAATATACTCTAACGAATTGAACCCGCTTTTATCGGGGTGCCTTACTAGCCTTCACCGGCGACAGTGAGGAGCAGTTCGGGGCTTTTAGAATCGATTCACCCTCATATAGTGAACCTAGGCGAAGCCATGCCGGATTTTCGTTAGATACACCGAAGTTAGGAACACATGGAGGGACATTTCTATTCTTTTATTACCTATTTTTATATCTCAAATAAGTTTTGTAAACCGGGCAAATATGAACGTACATCGCCCGTAATAAGTGTGATACTCTGCCCTAAAGGCACCGTGATGCCTATATAAGTAGATATTGTTGGGGCAAGTGTTCACTAACCTTTTGAAATTCAAAATACAAACATTCTTTTTCAAACATTTTTGCATTTTTTGCACATTTCGTGCATGTGTGAATAGAGCATGTACATTTATCGTTGTATTTTTGATCTTATTCTTTGCAATAAACAGTTGGAAATAATAATCTCATTTGGTGATTTAATAAACCGGTAGTGTTACATGAACATTTGCATATTGTACCATAGTAGGATCCACTACCCCGAAATTCTTTTGAAAATAATATGATTGGTTTTTCGTAGAAAAAAAACATGTTAAAAAAATCATAAATTTGGAGGCAAATCTTGCATAATGAGATTTTTGAATAATCAAGATTTAGGTCGCACCAATTTCGTGTAATCATTGGTTCATTTATTTGTATCATTTTGACATCATGTCACAGTCCTAACAGGCATGGTTATTCATTGTAGAATACATTTGTGATTACATGGTCATCCTTTGTACCTACCTTTGTATTAATTCATTTATTCATAGCATTTATCATTTTGACATCATAGCATGCATGGTCATTCATTGTAGAATACATACATGGTCATTATTTGTATATACTTGTGCATCAATTTATTCATTTTTAAATGCATCATGTTGGCATTAGATTGCATCCGTAGCATATATAGTCATCATAATTTCTCTGTATATGGTCATGCATTAATCATCAGTATATTCATGCACACAGGAATAGAGCATGTACATTCACAATTGTATTATTAATCTCATGACATTTTCATTTGCACGAAAGGGGTTCGAGATATGAGGAATGAATCGGAGGAACGATTGGGTGCTTTGGAACGCAATCAAGAGGAATGTGGACTTGAAATCCAAGAAATGAAAGAACAGCTTGCCAAATTGCTGAAAATGGTTGAGGATATGGGTAAGAGTAAAGAGGAACTTTCTCAGGGCTCTGCATCGCCTTTGGATCAACCAAAACCATTAAGTCCAGAACATACAATCCTTGCTGGATCCTGTGCTTGTCAATGCCACAAAGGTTGCAATCCTGATGAAATTATGGACAAAATCGTGAAAATGATTAAACCTGAGAGCCTGATACCAAGGATAGAAACCTCGGATCCTGTACCATACCTGCAATCTGTTCTAGGTCCAAACTAGTATCCCTACCCTACCATGGTCCAATCGTCCATTGGGATGACCTCTACGGGATTCCTGAATCCCACTCCATCACCAACAACTGCCAGTTCATACTATTTCCCTCATCAATCACCTTATCCAGCATATGGGATATGAACCTCGAGCTATGTACAACCTCCAAAGGCCCCGTGTCCAAATCCATACCCTTACCATACTGTTACGCCATATCTCCATGTAAACACTCTGGTTCGAACCTTAGTGCCACCACCAAGTGCCCCAAATCCTAGGCCATGTGTGACTAAGAAACCACCCCAGGATAAGACCCAAAGGTATTTTGACCCCCTTCAATCAGCTATCGAGAGCTTCTCCCTATACTGATCCAAAATCACATGGTTGCCTGTGTCCCATTGAAATCCCTGTTACCACCATTTCCAAGGTGGTATAATCCAAATACAAGATGTGATTATCACTGTGGAATTGTTGGCCATAACATTGAAGACTGTATAGCATTCAAAAAGAAAGTGCAAACTCTTATAGATGCGAAGTGGTTGGATCCAATGACACTGATTGATAGAGGACTGGGAAAGCGTCATTAGGATTGGGAGATTTACAGCATTGAGGTGGAAAGACTTCGGTCTTATATGATGTAATAGGATTTCACTTATTCAGTAGCCAGCTCTTATAGCCTTAGGATGCTAGGAAGAATAAAGTGCTTGTAAAGACAGTTTTAACTATTGCTCAGATTTTGTAAACAATGGTTTATACCATTGTGAACATTGATATGGGAATGAACTGACTATGCTTCAAAATTATGAGATGTTGATGATTAAGTTCCTCCGATTCTTATTTCCTCCGTGATATCTTCCCCTTTTGCATTTTGCATCCGATCAATTATTGGTCATACCATACATTCATACATGTATCATGTTAGCATCAGGCTGCATTTATGCATTCATAATCAGCATGATTTTTCTGTATATATCCATGCATCAATTTGCTTATTACATACATCATGTTAGCATTAGGTCGCATTCATGACACACATGGTTAGCATTATTTTCTTTGTATATACTCTGTATCAAACATTCATTGTTTGCATGTATCATAATTGACACCGTGTTGCATTCATAGGATATATGATCATTCATTGGGAAATACGCTAAAATGCACATGATTATTCATTGCATATATCCATGCGTTGATTTGTTTATTCTTTACTTGCAACTTGTTGGCATCGTGATTGCATTTATTACATACATGGTCAGCATGTTTCCACTATATATGTCCATACATCATTTGTTTTATTCTTCACATGCATCAAATGACAATTATGGCTCATTCATCATGACATACATTTGGGGGAAATAAAACAGAAGTTGGCTTGGCTTTAGGAGTCTTTGAAAGAATTTCCATTTCAAATCAGAGGTATAAGAAGTACTGAGTACCCTTTTAATACAGGCTAGTGCTATGGAGGATGAACAAGTGGCCCGAATGGAAAAAATGGAAAGGGAACAAAAAGAATTGCGAGAATAGCTAGCAAAGTCTCATGCAGAATCTAAGGAGATGACTAAATTCATGGAGCTAATATCCATCGTAATAAAGGGACACACTGAAAACTTGGCCGCCAGAGAAGGGTTAGAGGCACGAAAGAGTCAGAATGAAGTCGTAATGATTGATGCCCAGAACACAGTTAACCCCGTCAATGTCTTAAATTCAGATGATCCAGCTGAATAGGCAAAGTTGAAAATGGTTAATGAGGTAGAGTTGGCAGATTCCCAAGGGAAATATCAATTGCTAGATGAAAGGCTCCGGGCAATAGAAAGTACAGATGTATTTGGCAGTTTAGATGCGAAAGAACGATGTTTGGTCCTCGATTTAGTCATTCCTCCTAAGTTCAAGATCCCTGACTTTGTGAAATATGACGGGACGACCGATCCGTCAGCCCACATCACTATGTTCTGCCGGAAGATGACAAGTCATATAGATAATGATAAGCTTTTGATTCACTGCTTTCAGGGTAGCCTTAGCGGGTCCGCAATTAGAGGGTATATTCAGTTGAGCAAGGATCAGATTCGCTCTTGGAATGACCTGACTAGGGTTTTTCTAAATCAGTACAAGCATATGACCGACATGGCACCTGACCGTCTCACCTTGCAAAATATGAAGAAAAGAGCTACTGAGAGCTTCAAAGAATATGTGCAATGGTGGATAAGCCTGGCCGCCCAAGAACAACTGCCCTTAACTCAGAAGGAAACCACTGTCATTTTTGTGAATACATTGCAGGCCCCGTACTATGATATACTTGTCGGCAACACCACGAAGAATTTTTCTTACATGGTAATTTCAGGGGAGATGATTGAGAATGCTATCAAGGTTGGGAAAATTGAAGGATAAAGAACATCCAATACCAAGATAAATGGGGCATCTAAAAAGAAAAAGGAAGATACCCAAGTCATGGAAGGCTTTGCCTCACCTCCCCAATTCTCATCGTATCAGCCATTTTACTCTGCCCTGAATAATGTCCCTCAAGGTTTTTATCCCTACCAATCAATGACTGCAACTACATCGGAATTTACATCTGTCTATCAATCGAACACCCTTGGGAATAATCGAAGGGGGCATAAAAAGCGAAAAAGAAATCAGGTTGACTCGATTCCTATGACATACAGTGAGCTATTACCTCAACTCATCTAGAATCATCTTGTGACACCCATGCAATTAGAGCCTCTGAAGCCCCCTTATCCGAGCTGGTATGATGCTAATGAGTGTTGTGGTTATCATTCTGGCAATCAAGGTCACTCAATAGAGAACTGCCTTGCTTTGAAGTACAAGGTCAGGGATCTCATCAAGGCTGGTTCAATAAGTTTTGAAGATGGGAAAGCCAAGTGTCATAAGAAACATGGTGCATGATCATTTTAGGTTTTTGACGCATGTAGTTCTACACACTATGATGATGAAAGCACTTGTCTCATGTTAACATCTACATGAATTAGATGAATTTTGAATTTTAAATGCTTTGTGTTTGTTGTGTTTTAACAATAATTTGAATTTGAAAAAACAAGCATTAAGGAATTTTTAATAATGGACAGTCTCGAGAATATTGTTGATCATTGTTAGACATGACCCAACACTCTCCCCCTTTTTTTTTGGGCTTCTCTATGCCTAAACCTTGAATCAAGAACACTTGAAATACCTAATGCTTCAAGGAATATGAATGATTGAACTTCACAAAAAAGAAAAAAAAAGAAAAAAAAGGCATTGTCATTGCAGAATAAGCAAGGATGTAAATCCTAGTCTAGGCTATGAACAAAGGAACGGACTTTTTGAAATTTTTTGAATTCCTTGAAATTCAAACAAATAAGAAATTCTTTCAAGAATCTAGATTTTTGTAATTTGATGTGTGTCAAGATTTGTGCTAAAACCATTCATGACCTTTTCCAATGACCATAAAACTTCAATTACCCAGACATCACTTCATGATTGACACCCTAGGGCATAAAGGTTAAACTTCATGATTGAGTACCCTTTTAATACAGGCTAGTGCTATGGAGGATGAACAAGTGGCCCGAATGGAAAAAATGGAAAGGGAACAAAAAGAATTGCGAGAATAGCTAGCAAAGTCTCATGCAGAATCTAAGGAGATGACTAAATTCATGGAGCTAATATCCATCGTAATAAAGGGACACACTGAAAACTTGGCCGCCAGAGAAGGGTTAGAGGCACTAAAGAGTCAGAATGAAGTCGTAATGATTGATGCCCAGAACACAGTTAACCCCGTCAATGTCTTAAATTCAGATGATCCAGCTGAATAGGCAAAGTTGAAAATGGTTAATGAGGTAGAGTTGGCAGATTCCCAAGGGAAATATCAATTGCTAGATGAAAGGCTCCGGGCAATAGAAAGTACAGATGTATTTGGCAGTTTAGATGCGAAAGAACGATGTTTGGTCCTCGATTTAGTCATTCCTCCTAAGTTCAAGATCCCTGACTTTGTGAAATATGACGGGACGACCGATCCGTCAGCCCACATCACTATGTTCTGCCGGAAGATGACAAGTCATATAGATAATGATAAGCTTTTGATTCACTGCTTTCAGGGTAGCCTTAGCGGGTCCGCAATTAGAGGGTATATTCAGTTGAGCAAGGATCAGATTCGCTCTTGGAATGACCTGACTAGGGTTTTTCTAAATCAGTACAAGCATATGACCGACATGGCACCTGACCGTCTCACCTTGCAAAATATGAAGAAAAGAGCTACTGAGAGCTTCAAAGAATATGTGCAATGGTGGATAAGCCTGGCCGCCCAAGAACAACTGCCCTTAACTCAGAAGGAAACCACTGTCATTTTTGTGAATACATTGCAGGCCCCGTACTATGATATACTTGTCGGCAACACCACGAAGAATTTTTCTTACATGGTAATTTCAGGGGAGATGATTGAGAATGCTATCAAGGTTGGGAAAATTGAAGGATAAAGAACATCCAATACCAAGATAAATGGGGCATCTAAAAAGAAAAAGGAAGATACCCAAGTCATGGAAGGCTTTGCCTCACCTCCCCAATTCTCATCGTATCAGCCATTTTACTCTGCCCTGAATAATGTCCCTCAAGGTTTTTATCCCTACCAATCAATGACTGCAACTACATCGGAATTTACATCTGTCTATCAATCGAACACCCTTGGGAATAATCGAAGGGGGCATAAAAAGCGAAAAAGAAATCAGGTTGACTCGATTCCTATGACATACAGTGAGCTATTACCTCAACTCATCCAGAATCATCTTGTGACACCCATGCAATTAGAGCCTCTGAAGCCCCCTTATCCGAGCTGGTATGATGCTAATGAGTGTTGTGGTTATCATTCTGGCAATCAAGGTCACTCAATAGAGAACTGCCTTGCTTTGAAGTACAAGGTCAGGGATCTCATCAAGGCTGGTTCAATAAGTTTTGAAGATGGGAAAGCCAAGTGTCATAAGAAACATGGTGCATGATCATTTTAGGTTTTTGACGCATGTAGTTCTACACACTATGATGATGAAAGCACTTGTCTCATGTTAACATCTACATGAATTAGATGAATTTTGAATTTTAAATGCTTTGTGTTTGTTGTGTTTTAACAATAATTTGAATTTGAAAAAACAAGCATTAAGGAATTTTTAATAATGGACAGTCTCGAGAATATTGTTGATCATTGTTAGACATGACCCAACACTCTCCCCCTTTTTTTTTGGGCTTCTCTATGCCTAAACCTTGAATCAAGAACACTTGAAAGACCTAATGCTTCAAGGAATATGAATGATTGAACTTCACAAAAAAGAAAAAAAAAGAAAAAAAAGGCATTGTCATTGCAGAATAAGCAAGGATGTAAATCCTAGTCTAGGCTATGAACAAAGGAACGGACTTTTTGAAATTTTTTGAATTCCTTGAAATTCAAACAAATAAGAAATTCTTTCAAGAATCTAGATTTTTGTAATTTGATGTGTGTCAAGATTTGTGCTAAAACCATTCATGACCTTTTCCAATGACCATAAAACTTCAATTACCCAGACATCACTTCATGATTGACACCCTAGGGCATAAAGGTTAAACTAGATTTATCCCATGTCCTAAAGAAAACCCGTTTTTGGGTCATATTTTCCTTGTCTCTTCAAAGAACTTAGATTTGAAACTCAGCCTTTTCAAAATAGGCCTAGACTTGCTATGTTCCTTGTTGATACAAATTTTCATGGTTAATCAAATTGGGGCATCATATGTGGAAATGATGGTTATATGGTGAAAAAGGATAGGACTAATGCATGAATCAGTGGGGCATGCGACAAAAAAAAATACGAAAAAAGAAAAAATTGTGATATCATGCATATGAGAATTCAGATGATTTCAAGTGCAAAATGAAATTTTGATTATCTATTTCCCCTGAGGATTGCTTTTCAATGAGAATATTTGTGCTTGACATGAAAAATGGCCATTTTTCATATCCCTTTCACAAGAGAAAATTATTATCCATAGTCACCCCTTTTGAGCCAAAAGAATTCTTTCTTCTTTGAACCCTGATCAAGGATCACCCTCTACACTGAAGGGCAAATGCGAGGAAAGATATTTTAAAAAACATGGAGGAAAGAATCCTAGCACAAAGACAGAAGCAAAGCAAATGGAGCCCCGAATCAATACGAGCTCACTCTGTCGAAAAAAAAGCGGCAAAATGAAAAAAATGTGAAAGATATGGCAAATTGAAAAGCCAAGAACGAAGAAGAAAAGACGCAAAAGTCAAAAGGAATGAAAAGTCCAAAAGGGACAAATGCTTCAAAGAAAATCCTCCTCAAGAAATGATCCTTGATCTGATTACCCCCAAACACATATTTTGGGCCTATTTATCCTTTCTTTCTGAACCCTGAGCCATGGCCTACATTACGCCTTTAAGAGTCCATTTTGATCAAGCATGAATATTTAATTTGAAAGGTTTTTCCTAAGATTTTATCCCATCTCATTGAATTATCATTTCACTAAGGAAGACTTTAGAATTCTCAAGTGTATGGTAGAACAAAAAAAGAAAAAAAGAGAGAAAAATTGGAAAGAATGGGACTCTAGGGCGAAAACCCAAAAGTGGGCGGTCTAGAGTAAAATGAAATTTTTTGATGCAATCTATGAAAGTGTCATCTTAAAAAGTGGTAATCGAGAAACATTTAAGAATTCCTGAACCTCCCATATTGTCAACTCTCATTCGGAGGATTGTTTTCAAAAACTGAAACTTTTTTTCCTCCAAGATTAAACTTTTCGTTTAAACATCCCAGCTAATCTTGATGCTTGTCAAAATGCCTTGATATGGAAACTAAAAGAATATTGAATTTGCTTGGTTCTCAATGAATTCATGATTTATAAAACCTGTTCCATTTGTGAGCTTAGAAGGGATATACATTGTTGTCATGAAGTTTTCTTGGAAAAGCCAGAATCTTGTTATACCAAGCCTTGCCAATCCCAGTTGAAAAAACCCAGATTGATACTTAGAGAAATTTCTAACAATGATCATCAGTCTTAAAAAGATTTCTATATCACACATTGTGGGGTTAATATTTGTTCAGAAGTTTTCAAAATGAGAAAACAAATAAAGATATTTTTTTTAAATACCCATTTTGAAGTTGATATGAGACAAGGATTTTTCTAACCCAAAGGTATAGAATTGCCAGGATAGGTCTTGACTTCTAGATATGAGAAGAACAAATAGATCCCGGTTCAGATCTCTGTTGATGAAAGTTTGAAAACTGTTGGGGCAAAGACAATAGCCAAAATGAATTGAAGATATATTCTGATTTGAAGAGGAAAAAAGAATTTGAAAGGCTAAGCCAAAGTCTAGAAAAACAACCGGGGGCATTTGCATCACTCAGGAGCACTCATCTCTTTATCGAGCTTTTGCATCTGCACAGTGTCGGCAAGCATTTGCATCATTCATGGGTATTTGCATTGGCATTATTCCATAAGCATCTGCATTTTACCTTTACATTTACATTCTTCATGGAATTCGCATTTGCGTCATCTCAAGCAATTTCATCATTCTAGTTTCATTGCATTTGCATTATTGTGTGGTAATTGTAGTTACACCATTCATAAACCAGTTACATGAAAACAATTAGTAGGGTCATCTGCATCATGAAACATGGGCATCAATCTAGGCCATTTGCATTTGCACCAAGAAACATTTACATCAATCCAAGACATTTACATTTGCACCATGAAGCATGAGCACCTTGTTAAAGACATGTGCATCTGCATCATTTCTCAAAGCTTTTGGGTATAATTTTCAACACGAATTTTACAATGAGCAAATCTTTGGTGGTGATAGCCAAAGCTTCTGGAGGAGTTACCCAGAATTTTACAATGAGCAAACCTTCGGTGGTGATAGCCAAAGCTTCTACAGGAGTTACTCAGAATTTTACAATGAGCAAACCTTTGGTGGTGATAGCCAAAGCTTCTGGAGGAGTTACCCAGAATTTTGCAATGAGCAAACCTTTGGTGGTGATAGCCAAAGCTTCTGGAGGAGAAACCAGAATTTTGCAATGAGCAAACCTTTGGTGGTGATAGCCAAAGCTTCTGGAGGACTTACCCAGAATTTTACAATGAGCAAGTCTTTGGTGGTGATAGCCAAAGCTTCTGGAGGAGTTACCCAGAATTTTACAATGAGCAAACCTTTGGTGGTGATAGCTAAAGCTTTTGGAGGAGTTACCCAGAATTTTACAATGAGCAAACCTTTGGTGGTGATAGCCAAAGCTTCTGGAGGGGATATCCATAATTTTACAAATTTTAAAAGTGAACAAGTCTTCGGTGGTGATAGCTGAAGCCTTTGGTGGAAATATCCAGAGTTTTATAATTTTGAAAAATGAGAAATCTTCTTCTGGAGGAGTTACCCAGAATTTTATTCAACATTTGCATGTACATCAAGAAGCATTTGCATCAATCTAAGTTATTTGAATCTGCATCAAGAAAATTTGCATCAAATCAAGTCATTTACATTTGCATCAAAGACATTTGCACCAGTCTAAGTCATTTGCATCTACATCAAGAAGCGTTTGCATCAACTAAAGACATTTGCATTTGCATCATGAAGCATTTGCATCATTTCTTAAAGCTTTCGGGTATAATCGAACTCGTTTTGCTTCTCAAATGAGTCGAGCCCCGAGACCACCGTCGAGGTACTTTCTTTTATTTTGAACTCGCCGAACCCATAATTTTAACACGTTTTTTTAAAAAATGAACAAGTCTTCGATGGTGACAGCTGAAGTTTCTGGAAGAGATACCCAGAATTTTACAAATTTTAAACAGTGAGAAAATCTTCGGTAGTGATAGCTGAAGCCTCTGTGGATATATCCAGAGTTTTAAAATCCTTTGAAAAGGTAGAAAGTCTTCGGTGGTGATCGCTAAAGCTTCTAGAGGTGATACCCAGAATTTTTACAAATTTTAAACAATGAGAAAGTCTTAGGTGGTGAGAGCTGAAGCTTTTGGAGGAGATACCCAGAATTTTACAAATTTTAAACAGTGAGAAAATCTTCGGTAGTGATAGCCGAAGCCTCTGTGGAGATATCCAGAGTTTTAAAATTTTTGAAAAAGGAGAAAGTCTTTGGTAGTGATGGCCGAAGCCCTCTGTGGAGATATCCAGAGTTTAAATTTTTTTTAAAAGGGACAAAGTCTTCGGTTGTGATAGCTGAAGCCTCTGTGGAGATATCCAGAGTTTTAAATTTTTGAAAAGGGAGAAAGTCTTTGGTAGTGATAGCCGAAGCCTCTGTTGGAGATATTCAAAGTTTTACAAATTTTAAACAGTGAGAAAGTCTTTGGTGGTGATAGCCGAAGCTTCTGGAGGAGATACCCAGAATTTTAAACACAGCTGAGAACAAGACAGGTTAAGACCCCGAGACCATCGTCGAGGTAATTTCTCTTCTTGCAAATCAAATTCGTTTCCTTAAGACGGGTCGAGCCTTGATTAGTCAGGGAATTTAATTTAAGGACAAAATCTTCAGTTTACAGCTTTAAAAAAAAAAAAGGAAAAAATGAAATAATGAAAAAGAAAAAATGGAAAAAGAGAAAAAATGATAAATGAAAAATGAAAAATGAAAAAAAAGAAAAAAGAAAAAGAAACCCCCTTTCCCCTCTCCTTCACATGTGATTTCACTAACCGTACAAAATTAGTGTTGGTTTATCTTTGCCTGATTCCTTATACTCAGCAATAGCCAAAGAAGGCAGCTGTAGACACCTAATTTTGTCCGGACCACTAAAACAGGTATGTTTTCTTCCTAAATTGAGGTTTCAGAATGTAAAATGAGTTTTTTTTCATCCTGCAGGTGGTACTTCGAGACTTAGTTTAAGAGGGCGAACATAAAAAGTCAAACTTGAAAAAAGTCAACCCCAAAAAGTCAACTACTAAAAAAATCAACCCACTTTCAAAATCAAGATTTAAAGTTCAATTGAAAAATGGTGAAAGAATTTTGATAATCTGAGGTTTACATCGAAAGATATGGAGTTCGGAAGTTGGGATTTGGAGATTTAGTAGAAAGGAAACCCTAATCCGAGAAATTTGGGGAAAAGTGCTTAAACGATCGAATTGGTCAAAATTGAAGGTTCCAAATAAAATATAAGCACTGACTACGGGTAATGGAAAAGCCACTTGATAGAAAAACTGAATGAAAAGTCAATCCGGGAGAAAACCGAGAATTAGGGTTTTTGGTGGATTTCGGTGAAATCGGGAAGAATCACAGAAATGGCCCGACTTGGTAAGAACAAGGCCCCCAATGGATGAGGAATGATTAAAATGGGATAGCCCAAGGCTCAGCTTGAAGAAAATCTGAAAATCAGACTTGTTTTGAGCAAAATCGGGTTTCAGAGGCAAAAGAGCAAAATTGGAAAATTTGGGAAAAATAACAAATGGACTCCAAAAATTATGGAAGTTTGCAAATCTCATTCTTAAATAATTTGGAAGAGATTGGCGAAAGAAAATCTTGATTCGGAGTTCGTTCGCAAAATGGCCAAATCCCGGGCTTCTTATGTAGTAATTCATGAAGAAAAATCCCGAAAAAATAGCAAATGAGCTCCAAATCTTTTAAAATTTTGTAAATCTCATTTTTAAATTATTTTAAAGAGATTGGAGAAATAAAATCTTGATTCGGAGTTCATTTGCAAAATGGCCAAATCCCGGGCCTCCTACGCAATAATTCAAGAAGATAAATCCCGAAAAAATAGCAAATGGACTCGAAAAATTCTGAAATTTTGCAAATATAATTTTTAAATTATTTGGAAGAGATTGGAGAAATAAAATCATGATTCAGAGTTCGTTTGCAAAATGGCCAAATCCCGAGCTCATTTGTAGTAATTCAAGCAAATAAATCCCGAAAAATACCAAATGAGCTCCAAAAATTATGAAAACTTTCAAATCACACTTTTAAATTATTTGGAAGAGATTGGTGAAGAAAAATCTTGATTTGGAGCTCGTTTAAAAAATGGTAAAAAATGGGGGCTTAAAAGGGCATTTTTGGAAGAAAAAATCCAAATAAATAGCAAACGGACTCGGATAATTTTGTAAACTTCCAGAACTCAATGTTTTATTATTTTGGAAGTATTAAAAAAATAAAAATTGAATTTGGAGTCCGTTTGATATTTATTTGCATCCGGGGGCAAAACGGTCCTTTCACCCAAGCAATCGAAAAAGGCTTCTTTTGGCCTTTCAAAAAAATAAGACTTGGGCTGGAAAAGAGAAGTTCTGGCCTGCCAAGGCCCAAAGGAAAGAGGAAGCTTCTGATTTTTCAATCAAATGGCCAAGAATTAAGAGTTAGTTAGAGATTCTTTTTAATCAAGCCATTGTGATTAAGCCACATAGGCCAAGGGAGAGTGTCAACATTATTCTTGAATAGCTGTAATTATGGACAGTTGCCATGCTAATCTAAGGGTGGTAATTTCATGATTTTTCACCTTGAATTATTAGCCATTTGATGGAAATTGGTTAGAACCAAAATGACAACATCCTAGCTCACTAAAAGGGGGTTCGGCCAGCTCTTAAGGGGGAGGCAAAATTTCATTTTTCACATTTTCATTTTCATTTTCAGATTTCTCTTAGTTTTTCTTGGTTTTTCTCTCCTTGGTTGAAAGCAAAAAGAAAAAGTTTAGAAAAGAAAGGAAAGTTTGAAAAGATAAAGCTTGAAATATAGCTTCTTGAGGTTGCTCTTGAGCACCAACTCTTGCACTTTCTTGATTTTCCATTCTTGCTTTTGCTATTTTAATTATTATTTGGTGAGTTTCCTTTTTAAATAAGTGTTTTTTTTATTGTTCTTCTTAAGTTCTTTCTTCATCTCTTTCTTAAATATTTTTTTTACAATTTTCTCACCATGGCCGAATGGCCTACATTTTTTATTAATGTTGCTGTTTTGTTTATTTTATCATGTTATTTATGTTATTTTCTTTAATCTTGATGTTTTAGGTGTTATTCTACTTCATATAATTGAGTTATTTTTAATTTGGTTGCTTTGTTTGTTGCCATTTATGATTTAAATATCATGTTCTTGCATTTTTAATTTTTTGTTTTCATAATGTTTAAATTTGTTGATGTTCTATATTTAGTATATCAAGTGTTTGTGAAAATGCTTGTGTTGTGTTTGCATGATTTGAGTTTTATATTTTAGTTGAGCATGTTAGTATATCAAGTGTTTGTGAAAATGCTTGTTTAGTTTTAGTATTTCTACTTTGTATTTGCATGTTTTGAGTGTTATATTTTAATTGAGCATGTTAGTATATCAAGTGTTTGTGAAAATGCCATGCTTGTTGGAGCTTGAGGCCATTCGGCTACTCCATGTGTTTTGCATTGTGTGTTGCATTTTTGCCATGTTAGTTGGTAGGTTTTTGCATTTGCATGACATTTAATTTAGTTTTGCATGTTAGTATACCAAGTGTTTGTGAAAATGCCATGCTTGTTAGGAACCATAGGCTATTCGGCCACCCATTGTATTCTTGCATCATGTGTGCATTTTTGCTATATTAATTGATAGGTTAGCATTTGCATGATATTTGGTTGAGTTTTTGGTTTAAGCATGCTTTGTGTTTGTGTTATTGCCATGCATATTTTAGATGTTAGGTTAGGTTTATTTTGCCATGCATGTTCATGCATTTTAGACCTAGGTTGCATTAAATGCCATGCAAGTTCATTTAGGTCTAGGTCACTATATGGATGCCATGCTTTTTTTCATGACATTTAGGTTTAAACTCATGTATTTCATGCATCATATTTGCTGTAATTTTTCATGCATTTCATGTTCATGCCACTTGACTAATGACTTAGGCCAATTAATGGTTCAAAGTCATGCTCACTTGAGTATATTTGTGGAAAATTAAGGTTGGTCAAATTGATTATTCTACCTTTGTGATTTTTTTTACTTAGCCAATTTTTGTCTAACTTTTAAAAAGTCCTAGCTACTCTTTGTGAGTCTTAAATATTTTTACTTTGATTTTTAAATGATTTTATCAAGGGCAAAAATGTATTTTGGCAAAACAGTTTTTTCACCCGGTACTCGTACTTTCCCGATATCTCTGGGCATTGATCTTTAATCACAAAATTAAGCTGATTTTTTCCCGTGTATTTTTACATGTCCTGAGTCTCCAATACTCATTTTAGATTTTTTTGAATTTTTAAAATAGGGTAAAAAATCCTGGCTTAAAACTGGATAGTGGTGTCAGAATTGAATTTAAAGAAAAATCATTTTTTTGTTTTGGTTAAGTCACCTAGAGGGAGTTGATTAGGAAGTTTAGCTCCTGACTTAGGGTAGTTTCTAAGCCTTTTTAAAGTCTAAAAATTATTTTTTAAGTCTCGGGTTAAGGGTGGTCAAGTCCGGGATTTTAAACTTAGGAAATTAGAGCCATTTAAAAAAAGGTTTAGCCCAGTTTTTATTTTTAATCTAAGCTTTTCAAAATTGTTTTCAAACAATCACAAAGTATTTTGGTTTTAGAATAATTAATTTGACATATTTTCCTATGGTAGCCGGATATCTTTTTAGATATACGGATTTCCTCAATTAAAGGAAAAAATACATTTTCATGCATTGCATTTTCCATATTCATGCATTTTATATAATATGTGATTTTTGCTATGATAATTTCTATGATATTGTTATGACTTTGAGTTATGTTATATTTTTTATTATATGATTTGGAATATTTCATGATATCCTATGCTTTTTATTTAGTTATTTTTTTGTCATATTATTTAGCATATACTATGTTCATGCATTATTATTTTCATTTTTATTTTCATGCATATTATATGATAGCATTATTTTATATTTTATGTCATTTAAATTATATGCCATATCATTCATATTTGCCATGTCATTCAAATTATTTCATCTCATATAGAATATATTATGTGACCTAGGTCATTTGATGTAAAATATATTATGTTACCTAGGTCATTTCATTTAGGATATATATTATGTCATTCAGGATATTTTATTTCATTTAAAATATATCATGTGATTTAGGATATTACATTTCATAGAGAATATATTATGTTACTTAGGTTATTTCATTTCATTTAGAATATGTCATATAACTTACGACATTTCGTTTTCATTTAGAATATGATAAGACATTTAAATTATATCATATCATTTAGGATGCATTATATTATTTAGATTATGCCATGTTATTTTATTTATATCATGCATATACATATTCATATCTTTTAAAATGTTTTCAAAAGGATAATGATTTTTCAATAAAAAATAAAGATATTCTTGAGTTAAAATAATTCATGAGTTCTCTACCGGGTTTGCTGGAGGGAATATCATCAATTATCATTAATAAAGGAATATCTTTCTTTCAAAAAAGAGAATGATTCGAAAAATTTTCCAAAACTAATAAAAATTTCTATATTTTGCCGCGTTTGTTGGGGAATATAGGAAAATTTTGAATTTATAAATTCTGGATCATTTTCAATTAAAAAACGGAATTATTTTTTTTTTAAATTGGGAATTAACTTGAAATACTAAATTTAAAATCGATTTTTTACCGAGACTTGAGATAACACACGATTAATAAGGTACCGTTTTATACGGGCGTTGTGGGGGTGCTAATCCTTCCCCACACGTAACCGAGTCCCGAACCCGTTTCTTTGATTTCTCTAGTTTAAAACGCAGACTTGAAATTGGTTTTGGAAAATGTTTTAATTAATTTTTAAAATATTTTATAAAACCGGTTTTAATAGGTGGCCAATCACACCTAGCTAAAAAATTATTGGTGGCGACTCCATGTCTTTTTCAAGGTCATTTTCAAAACCTTCATTTATCTAGAGGAGTTAAATCGACTTTTCCTCCATTTTTTTAATGTCACGCTTAACGAATAATAAAGTCTTACGATGAGACTCGTTATTTTTTAGGTTGCGACAGCTTGGCGACTCCACTCGGGACAATTAGAGAGTCAGGCCTAGAATTTAGTCGTGTGTTATCAATTCTCGGTGTTGTTGGTTTAATTGGTATTTAATTTTAATTCCCATATTTTTAAGATAAAAGAGAATTTTGAAAATAAAAAAATGTTTTAAATATGTCCATCGTCATGTGCATTCATATTATTATTTGTTCTCTGGTTATTTTGTTGCGTATATTTATATGTTTGCTTGACTGATGCATTACATTGTTTGATTTTAGTGGAGTATTTAGAATAAGTGATGTAGAATAGGTGGTGACAGGTTTGTTTTGTTCCTCCGCACACACTGTATTTGCATTTGCATAACATGAATCCTCTACCCGTGTTTCGTCCTTTTAAGTGGAAGTAAAGTAACTACGCCTTCGTGATTGATCCTCCGTATGGGCTAGTGAAACACTTGCCTTCGTGATAATCCTCCGTACGGGCATAGGAAAATATACTCTAACGAATTGAACCCGCTTTTATCGGGGTGCCTTACTAGCCTTCACCGGCGACAGTGAGGAGCAATTCGGGGCCTTTAGAATCGATTCACCCTCATATAGTGAACCTAGGCGAAGCCATGCCGGATTTTCATTAGATACACCGAAGTTAGGAACACATGGAGGGACATTTCTAACCTTTTATTACCTATTTTTATATCTCAAATAAGTTTTGTAAACCGGGCAAAGATGAACGTACATCGCCCGTAATAAGTGTGATACTCTGCCCCAAAGGCACCGTGATGCCTATATAAGTAGATATTGTTGGGGCAAGTGTTCACTAACTTTTTGAAATTCAAAATACAAACATTCTTTTTCAAACATTTTTGCATTTTTTGCACATTTCGTGCATGTGTGAATAGAGCATGTACATTTATCGTTGTATTTTTGATCTCATTCTTTGCAATAAACAGTTGGAAATAATAATCTAATTTGGTGATTTCATAAACCGGTAGTGTTACATGAACATTTGCATATTGTACCATAGTAGGATCCACTACCCCGAAATTCTTTTGAAAATAATATGATTGGTTTTTCGTAGAAAAAAAACATGTTTAAAAAAATCATAAATTTGGAGGCAAATCTTGGATAATGAGATTTTTGAATAATCAAGATTTAGGTCCCACCAATTTCGTGTAATCATTGGTTAATTTATTTGTATCATTTTGACATCATGTCACAGTCCTAACATGTATGGTTATTCATTGTAGAATACATTTGTGATTACATGGTCATTATTTGTACCTAACTTTGTATTAATTCATTTATTCTTAGCATTTATCGTTTTGACATCATAGCATGCATGTTCATTGTAGAATACATACATGGTCATTATTTGTATATACTTGTGCATCAATTTATTCATTTTTTAAATGCATCAGGTTGGCATTAGATTGCATCCGTAGCATACATAATCATCATAATTTCTCTGTATATGGTCATGCATTAATCATCAGTATATTCATGCACATAGGAATAAAGCATGTACATTCATAATTGTATTCTTAATCTCATGACATTTTCATTTGCACGAAAGTGGTTCGAGATATGAGGAATGAATCGGAGGAACGATTGGGTGCTTTGGAATGCAATCAAGAGGAATGTGGACATGAAATCCGGGAAATGAAAGAACAGCTTGCCAAATTGCTGAAAATGGTAGAGGATATGGGTAAGAGTAAAGAGGAACTTTCTCAGGGCTCTGCATCACCTTTGGATCAACCAAAACCATTAGGTCCAGAACATACAATCCTTGCTGGATCCTGTGCTTGTCAATGCCACAAAGGTTGCAATCTTGATGAAATTATGGACAAAATCGTGAAAATGATTTAACCTGAGAGCCTGATACCAAGGATAGAAACCTCGGATCCTGTACCATACCTACAAACTGTTCTAGGTCCAAACCAGTATCCCCACCCTACCATGGTCCAATCCTCCATTGGGATGACCTCTACGGGATTCCTGAATCCCACTCCATCGCCAACAACTGCCAGTTCATACTATTTCCCACATCAATCACCTTATCTAGCATATGGGATAGGAACCTCGAGCTATGTACAACCTCCAAAGGCCCCGTGTCCAAATCCATACCCTTACCATACTGTTACGCCACATCTCCATGTAAACACTCTGGTTTGAACCTTAGTGCCACCACCAAGTTCCCCAACTCCTAGGCCATGTGTGACTAAGAAACCACCCCAGGATAAGACACAAAGGTATTTTGACCCCCTTCCAATCAGCTATCGAGAGCTTCTCCTTATACTGATCCAAAATCACATGGTTGCCTGTGTCCCATTGAAATCCCTGTGACCACCATTTCCAAGGTGGTATAATCCAAATACAAGATGTGATTATCACTGTGGAATTGTTGGCCATAACATTGAAGACTGTATAGCATTCAAAAAGAAAGTGCAAACTCTTATAGATGCCAAGTGGTTGGATCCAACGACACTTTTTGATAGAGGACTGGGAAAGCGTCATTAGGATTGGGAGATTTATAGCATTGAGGTGGAAAGACTTCGGTCTTAAATGATGTAATAGGATTTCACTTATTCAGTAGCCGACTCTTATAGCTTTAGGATGCTAGGAAGAATAAAGTGCTTGTAAAGACAGTTTTAACAACTGCTCAGATTTTGTAAAACATGGTTTATACCATTGTGAACATTGATATGGGAATGAACTGACTATGCTTCAAATTTATGAGATGTTGATGATTAAGTTCCTCCGATTCTTATTTCCTCCCTGATATCTTCCCCTTTTGCATTTTGCATCCGATCAATTATTGGTCATACCATACATTCATACATGTATCATGTTAGCATCAGGTTACATTTATGCATTCATAATCAGCATGATTTTTCTGTATATATCCATGCATCAATTTGCTTATTACATACATCATGTTAGCATTAGGTCACATTCATGACACACATGGTTAGCATGATTTTCTTTGTATATACTCTGTATCAATCATTCATTGTTTGCATGTATCATAATTGACACCGTGTTGTATTCATAGGATATATGATCATTCATTGGGAAATACGCTAAAATGCACATGATTATTCATTGCATATATCCATGCGTTGATTTGTTTATTCTTTACTTGCAGCATGTTGGCAACGTGATTGCATTTATTACATACATGGTCAGCATGTTTCCACTATATATGTCCATACATCATTTCTTTTATTCTTCACATGCATCAAATGACAATTATGGCTCATTCATCATGACATACATTTGGGGGAAATAAAACAGAAGTTGGCTTGGCTTTAGGAGTCTTTAAAAGAATTTCTATTTCAAATCAGAGGTATAAGAAGTACTGAGTACCATTTTAATACAGGCTAGTGCTATGGAGGATGAACAAGTGGCCCGAATGGAAAAAATGGAAAGGGAACAAAAAGAATTGCGAGAACAGCTAGCAAAGTCTCAAGCAGAATCTAAGGATCAGATGACTAAATTCATGGAGCTAATATCCACCGTAATCAAGGGACACACTGAAAACTTGGCCGCCAGAGAAGGGTTAGAGGCACGAAAGGGTCAGAATGAGGTCGTAATGATTGATGCCCAGAACACAGTTAACCCCGTCAATGTCTTAAATTCAGATGATCCAGCTGAACAGGCAAAGTTGAAAATGGTTAATGAGGTAGAGTTGGCAGATTCCCAAGGGAAATATCAGTTGCTAGATGAAAGGCTCCGGGCAGTAGAAAGTACAGATGTATTTGGGAGTTTAGATGCGAAAGAACGATGTTTGGTCCTCGATTTAGTCATTCCTCCTAAGTTCAAGATCCCTGACTTTGAGAAATATGACAGGTTGACCGATCCGTCAGCCCACATCACTATGTTCTGCCAGAAGATGACAATTCATATAGATAATGATAAGCTTTTGATTCACTGCTTTGAGGATAGCCTTAGGTGGTACAGTCAGTTGAGCAAGGATCTGATTCGCTCTTGGAATGACCTGACTAGGGTTTTTCTAAACCAGTACAAGCATATGACTGACATGGCACTTGACCGTCTCACCTTGCAAGATATGAAAAAAAGAGCTACTGAGAGCTTCAAAGAATATGTGCAACGGTGGATAAGCCTGGCCGTCCAAGTACAACCACCCTTAACTCAGAAGGAAACCACTGTCATTTTTGTGAATACATTGCAGGCCCCGTACTATGATATACTTGTCGGCAACACCACGAAGAATTTTTCGGACATGGTAATTTCAGGGGAGATGATTGAGAATGCTATCAAGGTTGGGAAAATTGAAGGAGAAAGAAAATCTAATACCAAGAAAAAGGGGGCATCTGAAAAGAGAAAGAAAGATACCCAAGTCGTGGAAGGCTTTGCCTCACCTCTCCAATTCTTCTCGTATCAGCCATTTTACTCTATCCTGAATAATGTCTCTCAAGGTTTTTATCCTTACCAATCAATGACTGCAACTACACCAAAATTTACATCTGTCTATCAATCGAACACCCTTGGGAATAATCTAAGGGGGCATAAAAAGCGAAAAAGAAATCAGGTTGACCCGATTCCTGTGACATACAGTGAGCTATTACCTCAACTCATCCAGAATCATCTTGTGACACCCATGCAATTAGAGCCTCTGAAGCCCCCTTATCCGAGCTGGTATGATGCTAATGAGTGTTGTGGTTATCATTCTGGCAATCAAGGCTACTCAACAGAGAACTGCCTCGCTTTGAAGTACAAGGTCAGGGATCTCACCAAGGCTGGTTCGATAAGTTTTGAAGATGGGAAAGCCAAGTGTCATAAGAAACATGGTGCATGATCATATTAGGTTTTTGACGCATGTAGTTCTATACACTATGATGATGAAAGCATTTGTCTCATGTTAACATCTACATGAATTAAATGAATTTTGAATTTTAAATGCTTTGTGTTTGTTGTGTTTTAACAATAATTTGAATTTGCAAAAACAAGCATTAAGGAATTTTTAATAATGGAAAGTCTCGAGAATATTGTTGATCATTGTTAGACATGACCCAACACTCTCCCCCTTCTTTTTTGGGCTTCTCTATGCCTAAACCTTGAATCAAGAACACTTGAAAGACCTAATGCTTCAAGGAATATGAATGATTGAACTTCACAAAAAAAAAAAAAAAGAAAAAAAAAGGCATTGTCATTGCAGAATAAGCAATGATGTAAATCCTAGTCTAGGCTATGAACAAAGGAACGAACTTTTTGAAATTTTTCGAATTCCTTGAAATTCAAACAAATAAGACATTCTTTCAAGAATCTAGATTTTGGTAATTTGATGTGTGTCAAGATTTGTGCTAAAACTATTCATGACCTTTTCCAATGACCATAAAACTTCAATTACCCAGACATCACTTCATGATTGACACCCTAGGGCACAATGGTTAAACTAGATTTATCCCATGTCCTAAAGAAAACCCGTTTTTGGGTCATATTTTCCTTGTCTCTTCAAAGAACTCAGATTTGAAACTCAGCCTTTTCAAAATAGGCCTAGACTTGCTATGTTCCTCGTTGATACAAATTTTCATGGTTAATCAAATTGGGGCATCATATGTGGAAATTATGGTTATATGGTGAAAAAGGATAGGACTAACGCATGAATCAGTGGGGCATGCGACAAAAAAAATGCGAAAAAAGAAAAAATTGTGATATCATGCATATGAGAATTTAGATGATTTCAAGTGCAAAATGAAATTTTGATTATCTATTTCCCCTGAGGATTGCTTTTCAATGAGAATATTTGTGCTTGACATGAAAAATGGCCATTTTTCATATCCCTTTCACAAGAGAAAATTATTATCCATAGTCACCCCTTTTGAGCCAAAAGAATTCTTTCTTCTTTGAACCCTGATCTTTTAGATCTTTTAGAGAACATGGAGGAAAGAATCCTAGCTCAAAGACAGATGCAAAGCAAATGGAGCCCCGAATAAATACGGGCTCACTCTGTCGGAAAAAAAGCGGCAAAATGAAAAAAATGTGAAAGATATGGCAAATTGAAAAGCCAAGAACGAAGAAGAAAAGACGCAAAAGTCAAAAGGAATGAAAAGTCCAAAAGGGACAAATGCTTCAAAGAAAATCCTCCTCAAGAAATATCCTTGATTTGATTACCCCCAAACACATATTTTGGGCTTATTTATCCTTTCTATCAGAACCATGAGCCATGGCCTACATTACGTGCTTTAAGAGTCCATTTTGATCAAGCATGAATATTTAATTTGAAGGTTTTTCCTCAGATTTTATCTTATCTCATCGAATTATCATTTCACTAAGGAAGACTTTAGAATTCTCAAGTGTATGGTAGAACAAAAAAAAAAGAGAGAGAGAGAAATTGGAAAGAATGGGACTCTAGGGCGAAAACCCAAAAATGGGCGATCTAGAGTAAAATGAAAATTTTTGATGCCATCTATGAAAGTCCCGATACCACAAAAAGAGAAGGTCATCTTAAAAAGTGGTCATCGAGAAACATTTAAGAATTCCTGAACCTCCAATATTGTCAACTCTCATTCGGAGGATTGTTTTCAAAAACTAAAACTTTTTTTTCCTCCAAGATTAAACTTTTCGTTTAAACATCCCAGCTAATCTTGATGCTTGTCAAAATGCCTTGATATGGAAACTAAAAGAATGTTGAATTTGCTTGGTTATCAATGAATTCATGATTTATAAAACCTGTTCCATTTGTGAGCCTAGAAGGGATATACATTGTTGTCATGAAGTTTTCTTGGAAAAGCCAGAATCTTGTTATACCAAGCCTTGCCAATCCCAGTTGAAAAAACCCAAATTGATACTTAGAGAAATTTCTAACAATGATCATCAGTCTTCAAAAGATTTGTATATCACACATTGTGGGGTTAATATTTTTTGTTCAGAAGTTTTCAAAATGAGAAAACAAATAAAGATATTTTTTTTGAAATACCCATTTTGATGTTGACATGAGACAAGGATTTTTCTAACCCAAAGGTATAGAATTGCCAGGATAGGTCTTGACTTCTAGATATGAGAAGATGAAATAGAACCCGGTTCAGATCTCTGTTGATGAAAGTTTGAAAACTGTTGGGGCAAAGAGAATAGCCAAAATGAATTGAAGATATACTCTGATTTGAAAAGGAAAAAAGAATTTGAAAGGCTAAGCCAAAGTCTAGAAAAACAACCGGGGGCATTTGCATCACTCAAGAGCACTCATCTCTTTATCGAGCTTTTGCATCTGCACAGTGTCGACAAGCATTTGCATCATTCATGGGTATTTGCATTGGCATTATTCCATAAGCATTTGCATTTTACCTTTACATTTACATTCTTCATGGAATTCGCATTTGCGTCATCTCAAGCAATTGCATCATTTCTAGAATCATTGCATTTTCATTATTGTGTGGTAATTGTAGTTACACCATTCATAAACCAGTTACATGAACACAATTAGTAGGGGCATCTGCATCATGAAACATGGGCATCAATCCAGGCCATTTGCATTTGCACCAAGAAACATTTACATCAATCCAAGCCATTTACATTTGCACCATGAAGCATGAGCACCTTGTTAAAGACATATGCATCTGCATCATTTCTCAAAACTTTTGGGTATAATTTTCAACACGAATTTTACAATGAGCAAACCTTTGGTGGTGATAGCCAAAGCTTCTAGAGGAGTTACCCAGAATTTTACAATGAGCAATCCTTTGGTGGTGATAGCCAAAGCTTCTGGAGGAGTTACCCAGAATTTTACAATGAGCAAACCTTTGGTGGTGATAGCCAAAGCTTCTGGAGGAGTTACCCAGAATTTTACAATGAGCAAACCTTTAGTGGTGATAGCCAAAGCTTCTAGAGGAGTTACCCAGAATTTTTCAATGACTAAACCTTTGGTGGTGATAGACAAAGCTTCTGGAGGAGTTACCCAGAATTTTATAATGAGCAAGCCTTTGGTGGTGATTGCCAAAGCTTCTGGAGGAGTTACCCAGAATTTTACAATGACCAAACCTTTGGTGGTGATAGCCAAAGCTTCTGGAGGAGTTACCCAGAATTTTACAATGAGCAAACCTTTGGTGGTGATAGCCAAAGCTTCTGGAGGGGATATCTAGAATTTTACAAATTTTAAAAGTGAACAAGTATTCGGTGGTGATAGCTGAAGCCTCTGGTGGAAATATCCAGGGTTTTATAATTTTGAAAAATGAGAAATCTTCAAATAGAGGAGTTACCCAGAATTTTATTCAACATTTGCATCTACATCAAGAAGCATTTGCATCAATCTAAGTTATTTGAATCTGCATCAAGAAAATTTACTTCAAATCAAGTTATTTACATTTGCATCAAAGACATTTGCACTAGTCTAAGTCATTTGCATCTACATCAAGAAGCGTTTGCATCAACTAAAGACATTTGCATTTGCATCATGAAGCATTTGCATCATCTCTTAAAGCTTTCAGGTATAATCGAACTCGTTTTGCTTCTCAAATGAGTCGAGCCCCGAGACCACCGTCGAGGTACTTTCTTTTATTTTGAACTCGCCGAACCCATAATTTTAACACGTTTTTAAAAAAATGAACAAGTCTTCGATGGTGACAGCTGAAGTTTCTGGAGGAGATACCCAGAATTTTACAAATTTTAAACAGTGAGAAAATCTTCGGCAGTGATAGCTGAAGCCTCTGTGGAGATATCCAGAGTTTTAAAATCCTTTGAAAAGGTAGAAAGTCTTCGGTGGTGATAGCTAAAGCTTCTGGAGGTGATACCCAGAATTTTTACAAATTATAACAGTGAAAAAGTCTTAGGTAGTGACAGCTGAAGCTTTTGGAGGAGATACCCAGAATATTACAAATTTTAAACAGTGAAAAAATCTTCGGTAGTGATAGCCGAAGCCTCTGTGGAGATATCCAGAGTTAAATTTTTTTTTTTTTGAAAAGGGAAAAAGTCTTTGGTAGTGATAGCCGAAGCCTCTGTGGAGATATCCAAAGTTTTAAAATTTTTGAAAAAGGAGAAAGTCTTTGGTAATGATGGCCGAAGCCCTCTGTGGAGATATCCAGAGTTTAAAATTTTTTGAAAAGGGACAAAGTCTTTGGTTGTGATAGCTGAAGCCTCTGTGGAGATATCCAAAGTTTTAAATTTTTGATAAGGGAGAAAGTTTTTGGTAGTGATAGCCGAAGCCTCTGTTGGAGATATTCAGAGTTTTACAAATTTTAAACAGTGAGAAAGTCTTTGGTGGTGATAGCCGAAGCTTCTAGAGGAGATACCCAGAATTTTAAACACAGCTGAGAACAAGACAGGTTAAGACCCCGAGACCATCGTCGAGGTCATTTCTTTTCTAGCAAATCAAATTCGTTTCCTTAAGACGGGTCGAGCCTTGATTAGTCAGGGAATTTAATTTAAGGACAAAATCTTCAGTTTACAGCTTTAAAAAAAAAATGAAAAAATGAAAAATGAAAAATGAAAAAAATGAAAAAATGAAAAAAGAAAAAGAAACCCCCTTTCCCCTCTCCTTCACATGTGATTTCACTAATCGTACAAAATTAGTGTTGGTTTATCTTTGCCTGATTCCTGATACTCAAGAATAGCCAAAGAAGGGCAGCTGTAGACACCTAATTTTGTCCAGACCACTAAAACAGGTATGTTTTCTTCCTAAATTGAGGTTTCAGAATGTAAAAAGACTTTTTTCATCCTGCAGGTGGTACTTCGAGACTTAGTTTAAGAGGGCTAACATAAAAAGTCAAACTTGAAAAAAGTCAACCCCAAAAAAAGTCAACCCTGAAAAAGTCAACCTCGAAAAAGTCAACCCCAGAAAGTCAACAACTGAAAAAATCAACCCACTTTCAAAATCAATATTTAAAGTTCAATTGAAAAATGGTGAAAGAATTTTGATAATCCTAGGTTTACATCGAAAGATATGGAGTTCGGAAGTTGGGATTTGGAGATTTAGTAGAATGGAAACCCTAATCCGAGAAATTTGGGGAAAAGTGCTTAAACGATCGAATTGGTCGAAATTGAAGGTTCCAAATAAAATATAAGCACTGAATACGGGTAATGGAGAAGCCACTTGAAAGAAAAACTGAAGGAAAAGTCAATCCGGGAGAAAACCGAGAATTAAGGTTTTTGGTGGATTTCAGTGAAATCGGGAAGAATCACCGAAATGGCCCGACTTGGTAAGAACAAGCCCCCAATGGATTAGGAATGATTAGAAAGGGATAGCCCAAGGTTCATCTTGAAGAAAATCTGAAAATCGGACTTGTTTTGAGCAAAATCGGGTTTCGGAGGCAAAAGAGCAAAATTGGAAAATTTGGGAAAAATAGCAAATGGACTCTGAAAATTCTGAAAATTTGCAAATCTCATTATTAAATCATTTGGAAGAGATTGGCGAAAGAAAATCTTGATTCGGAGTTCGTCCGCAAAATGGCCAAATCTCGGGCTTCTTATGTAGTAATTCAAGAAGGAAAACCCCGAAAAAATAGCAAATGAGCTCCAAATCTTCTAAAATTTTGCAAATCTCATTTATAAATATTTTAAAGAGATTGAAAAAATAAAATCTTGATTCGGAGTTCGTTTGGAAAATGGCCAAATCCCGGGCCTCCTATGAAATAATTCAAAAAGATAAATCCCGGAAAAATAGCAAATGGACTCCAAAAATTTTGAAATTTTGCAAATATTATTTTTAAATTATTTGGAAGAGATTGGATAAGGAAAATCTTGATTCAGAGTTCGTTTGCAAAATGGCCAAATCCCAAGCTCCTTTGCAGTAATATAAGCAGATATATCTCGAAAAAGTACCAAATGAGCTCCAAAAATTATGAAAACTTTCAAATCACACTTTTAAATTATTTGGAAGAGATTGGTGAAGAAAAATCTTGATTTGGAGCTCGTTTAAAAAATGGTAAAAAATGAGGGCATAAAAGGGCATTTTTGGAAGAAAAAATCGAAATAAATAGCAAACGGACTCGGATAATTTTGAAAACTTCCAGAACTCAATGTTTTATTATTTTGAAAGTATTAAAAAAATAAAAATTGAATTTGGAGTCCGTTTGATATTTATTTGCATCCGGGGGGGGTAAAACGGTCTTTTCACCCAAGCAATCGAAAAAGGCTTCTTTTGGCCTTTCAAAAAAATCAGACTTGGGCTGGAAAAGAGAAGTGCTGGCCTGCCAAGGCCCAAAGGAAAGAGGAAGCTTCTGATTTTTCAATCAAATGGCCAAGAATTAAGAGTTAGTTAGAGATTCTTTTTAATCAAGCCATTGTGATTAAGCCACATAGGCCAAGGGAGAGTGTCAACATTATTCTTGAATAGCTATAATTATGGAAAGCTGCCATGCTAATCTAAGGGTGGTAATTTCATGATTTTTCACCTTGAATTATTAGCCATTTGATGGAAATTGGTTAGAACCAAAATGACAACATCCTAGCTCACTAAAGGGGGGTTCGGCCAGCTCTTAAGGGGGAGGCAGAATTTCATTTTTCATGTTTTCATTTTCAGATTTCTCTTAGTTTTTCTTGGTTTTTCTCTCCTTGGTTGAAATCTAAAAGAAAAAGTTTAGAAAAGAAAGGAAAGTTTGAAGAGATAAAGCTTGAAATATAGCTTCTTGAGGTTGCTCTTGAGCACCAACTCTTGCACTTTCTTGATTTTCCATTCTTGCTTTTGCTATTTAATTATTATTTGGTGAGTTTCCTTTTTAAATAAGTGTTTTTTTATTGTTCTTCTTAAGTTCTTTCTTCATCTCTTTCTTAAATATTTTTTTACAATTTTTTTTACATTTTTCTCACCATGGCCGAATGGCCTACATTTTTTATTAATGTTGCTGTTTTGTTTATTTCATCATGTTATTTATGTTATTTTCTTTAATCTTGATGTTTTAGGTGTTATTCTACTTCATATACTTAAGTTATTTTTAATTTGGTTGCTTTGTTTGTTGCCATTTATGATTTAAATATCATGTTCTTGCATTTTTAATTTTTTTGTTTTCATCATGTTTAAATTTGTTGATGTTTTATATTTAGTATATCAAGTGTTTGTGAAAATACTTGTGTTGTGTTTGCATGATTTGAGTTTTATATTTTAGTTAAGCATGTTAGTATATCAAGTGTTTGTGAAAATGCTTGTTTAGTTTTAGTATTTCTACTTTGTGTTTGCATGTCTTTAGTGTTATATTTTAATTGAGCATGTTAGTATATCAAGTGTTAGTGAAAATGCCATGCTTGTTGGAGCTTGAGGCCATTCGGCTACTCCATGTGTTTTGCATTGTGTGTTGCATTTTTGCCATGTTAGTTGGTAGGTTTTTGCATTTGCATGACATTTAATTTAGTTTTGCATGTTAGTATACCAAGTGTTTGTGAAAATGCCATGCTTGTTAGGAACCATAGGGCATTCGGCCACCCATTGTATTCTTGCATCATGTGTGCATTTTTGCTATATTAATTGATAGGTTAGCATTTGCATGATATTTGGTTGAGTTTTTGGTTTAAGCATGCTTTGTGTTTGTGTTATTGCCATGCATATTTTAGATGTTAGGTTACGTTTATTTTGTCATGCATGTTCATGCATTTTAGACCTAGGTTGCATTAAATGCCATGCAAGTTCATTTAGGTCTCGATCACTATATGGATGCCATGCATTTTTTCATGATATTTAGGTTTAAACTCATGCATTTCATGCATCATATTTGCTGTAATTTTTCATGCATTTCATGTTCATGCCACTTGACTAATGACTTAGGCCAATTAATGGTTCAAAGTCATGCTCTCTTGAGTATACTTGTGGAAAATTAAGATTGGTCAATTTGATTATTCTACCTTTGTGATTTTTTTACTTTGCCAATTTTTGTGTAACTTTTAAAAAGTCCTAGCTACTGTTTGTGAGTCTTAAATATTTTTACTTTGATTTTTAAATATTTTATCAAAGGCAAAAATGTATTTTGGCAAAACAATTTTTTCACCCAGTACTCGTACTTTCCCGATATTTTTGGGCATTGATCTTTAATCAGGAAATTAAGCTGATTTTTTCCCGTGTATTTTTACATGTCCTGAGTCTCCATTTTGTTTTTAGATTTTTTTTTGAATTTTAAAAAATAGGTAAAAAAATCGTGGCTTAAAATTGGACAGTGGAGTCAGAATTGAATTTAAAGAAAAATCATTTTTCTGTTTTGGTTAAGTCACCTAGAGGGAGTTGATTAGGAAGTTTAGCTACTTACTTAGGGTAGTTTCTAAGCCTTTTTAAACTCTAAAAATGACTTTTTAAGTCTCGGGTTAAGGGTGGTCAAGTCCGGGATTTTAAACCTAGGAAATTAGAGCCATTTAAAAAAAGGTTTAGCCCAATTTTTATTTTTAATCTAAGCTTTTCAAAATTGTTTTCAAACAATCACAAAGTATTTTGGTTTTAGAATATTTAATTTGACATATTTTCCAAAGGTAGCCAGATATCTTTTTAGATATACGGATTTCGTCAATTAAAGGAAAAAAATACATTTTCATGCATTGCATTTTCCATATTCATGCATTTTATATAATATGTGATTTTTGCTATGATAATTTCTATGATATTTTTATGATTTTGAGTTATGTTATATTGTTATTATATGATTTGGATTATTTCATGATATCCTACGCTTTTTATTTAGTTATTTTTTTTGTCATATTATTTAGCAAATACTATGTTCATGCATTATTATTTTCATTATTATTTTCATGCATATTATATGATAGCATTATTTTATATTTTATGTCATTTTAATTATATGCCATATCATTCATATTTGCCATGTCATTCAAATTATTTCATCTCATATAGAATATATTATATGACCTAGGTCATTTGATGTAGAATATATTATGTTACCTAGGTCATTTCATTTAGGATGTTTATATTATGTCATTTAGGATATTTTATTTCATTTAAAATATATCATATGATTTAGGATATTACATTTCATATAGAATATATTATGTTACTTAGGTTATTTCATTTCATTTAGAATATGTCATATAACTTAGGACATTTCATTTCATTTCATTTCATTTCATTTAGAATATGATAAGGCATTTAAATTATATCATATCATTTAGGATGCATTATATTATTTAGATTATGCCATGTTATTTTATTTATATCATGCATATACATATTCATATCTTTTAAAATGTTTTCAAAAGGATAATGATTTTTCAATAAAAAATAAAGATATTCCCGAGTTTAAATAATTCATGATTTCTCTACCGGGTTTGCTGGAGGGAATATCATCAATTATCATTAATAAAGGAATATCTTTCTTTCAAAAAAGAGAATGATTCGGAAAGTTTTCCAAAACTAATAAAAATTTCTATATTTTGCCACCTTTGTTGGGGAATATAGGAAAATTTTGAATTTATAAATTCTGGATCATTTTCAATTAAAAAATGAAATTATTTTTCTTTAAATTGGGAATTAACTTGAAATACTAAATTAAAAATCGACTTTTTACCGAGACTTGAGATAACACATGATTAATAAGGTACCAGTTTATGCGGGTGTGGTGGGGGTGCTAATCCTTCCCCACACGTAATCGAGTCTCGAACCTGATTCTTCGATTTTCTCTGGTTTATAACGCAGACTTGAAATTGGTTTTAAAAATGTTTTAATTAATAATGTTTTATAAAACCGGTTTTAATAGGTGGTCGATCACACCTAGCTAAAAAGGATTGATGGCGACTCCATGTCTTTTTCAAGGTCATTTTCAAAACCTTCATTTATCTAGAGGAATTAAGTCGATTTTTCCTCTGTTTTTTTAATGTCGCGCTTAACGAATAATAAAGTCTTGCGATGAGACTCGTTATTTTTTAGGTTGCGACAGACCTCAAGTTGCATTCATGGCATACATAGTCATCATGATTTCTCTGTATATACTCATGCATTAATTTGTCATATTGGCATTAGGTTGCATTCATGTCATAAATGGTATACATGGTCAGCATGATTTCTTTGAATACACTCTGTGTCAATCATTTATTCTTTACATGCATCATATTGATATCTTGTTGCATTCATAGTATATATGATCATTCATTGGAAAATGCATCTATAACATACATAGTCATTTGTTGCATATATCCATGCATTGATTTTTCTTATTCTTTACATCCATCATGTTGGCATCGCGTTGCATTTATAATATACATGGTCAGTTTCGCAACCTAAAAAATAACAAGTCTCATCGCAAGACTTTATTACTCGTTAAGCGTGACATTAAAAAACCCCCGAGGAAAAGTCGACTTAATTCCTCTTGAAAAATGAAGGTTTTGAAAATGACCTTGAAAAAGACATCGAGTCGCCACCAATCTTTTTTAGCTAGGTGTGATCGACCACCTATTAAAATCGGTTTTATAAAACATTATTAATTAAAACATTTTTAAAACCAATTTCAAGTCTGCGTTATAAACCAGAGAAAATCGAAGAATCAGGTTCGAGACTCGATTACGTGTGGGGAAGGATTAGCACTCCCACCACACCCGCATAAACCGGTACCTTATTAATCATGTGTTATCTCAAGTCTCGGTAAAAAATCGATTTTTAATTTAGTATTTCAAGTTAATTCCCAATTTAAAGAAAAATAATTTCATTTTTAATTGAAAATGATTCGGAATTTATCAATTCAACATTTTCCTATATTCCCCAACAAAATCGACAAAATATAGAAATTTTTATTTATTTGAAAAATTTTCCGAATCATTCTCGTTTTTTTGAAAGAAAGATATTCCTTTATTAAGGATAATTGATGACATTCTCCCTAGCAAACCCGGTAGGGAACTCATGAATTATTTTAACTTAGGAATATCTTTATTTTTATTGAAAATCATTATCTTTTTCAAAACATTAAAAAAAATGAATATGAACATGTGTGACATAAATAAAATGACATAGTAAAGTCTACATAACATAATGCAACCTAAATGACATGATATAATTTAAATGACATAGCATATTCTAAATGAAATGATATAACCTAAGTATCATAACATATTCTAAATGAAATGAAATGAAATAACCTAAGTAACATAACATATTCTAAATGAAATGACATAATTAAAATGACATGGAATGATATGTAACATAGAACAGTGTTATCATGGAATATGCATGAAAATAAAAATAATAATGCATGAACATAGTAAATGCTAAATGATGTGACAAAAATAAATGACTAAATAAAAAGCATAGGATAACATGGAATATTCAAAACCATATAACAAACAATGTAATACCATAAAATATAAATCAAAATAATAACAATATCATAGAAATTATCATAGCAAAAATCACATATTATATAGTATGCATGAACATGGAAAATGCAATGCATGAAAGTGTATTTTTTCCTTTAAATAAGAAAATCCGTATACCTAAAAAGATATCCGGCTATCTTAGGAAAAGACATCAAATTAAAATTTCTAAAATAATAATAAAAAAACACTTTGTGATTGTTTGAAAACAATTTTGAAAATCTTGGATGAAAAAAATTCATGGCCGAATTCCCTTTAAAAAAGGCTCTAATTTCTAAGTTTAAAATCCCGGACTTGACCACCATTGACCCGAGGTTTATAAAATCATTTTTAAAGTTTAAAAAGGCTTAGAAACTACCCTCAGACAGTAGCTAAAGTTTCTAACCAACCACCTCTAAATGCCTTAGCCAAATTCAACAATTGTTTTTCTTTTGAATTCAAATCTGCCTCTATTGTCCAGTTTTAAATCACGATTTTTTTACCTATTTTTAAAAATTTTAAAAAAACTAAACAAAATATTGGAGACTCAAAAAATGTAAAAACTACACGGGAAAAAATTGGCTTAATTTTTTGATAAAAGATGAATTCCCAGAAAAATTGGGAAAGTTAGAAAACTGGGTGAAAATTGTTCTGCCAAAACACATTTTTTTTGCCTTTGGTAAAATCATTTAAAAATCAAAGTAAAAATGTTGGAGACTCTCCTAAAGATCTACAAATAGTAGCTAAAACATCTAAAAATTTAGACAAAAATTGGCTAAAGTAAAAAAATCACAAAGGTAGAATAATCAATTTGACGACTCTTTAATTTTCCACAAGTATGCTCAAGTGAGCATGACTTTGAGCCATTGATTGGCCTAAGTGATAAATCATGTGGCATGGCATGATATGCATGAACATACAGCAAGTGAAATGCATGATTTAAAACCTAAAGTGGCATGGAAAATGCATGGCATACATAATATGGGCTAGACTTAACAAATTTGCATGGCAATAAATGCAATCTTAACCTAAGTATGCATGAGATGCAAAATAATGCAAATGAGACTTAGACCCAAAGTGACATGAAATGCATGGCAATACAAAGTGACCTAAGACCTAAATATCATAGCAAATGCATGGCAATACCAATATGATTCTAGACTTTATATATATGGGAATATGCGTGACAATACAAGGATGGTCTACACCTAACAAACTTGCATGGAAATAAATGCAATCTTAACCTATATATGCATGAGATGCATAATAATGCAAATGAGACTTAGGCCTAAAGTGACATGAAAATGCATGGTAATACAAAGTGACTAAGATCTAAATAGCATAGCAATGCATGACAATACCAATATGGTTCTAGACCTTATATGCATGGGAATATGCATGGCAATATGATCTAGACCTAAAATGTCATGAGAATGCATGGAAATATCATGAACATATAATGACCAATAAACCTAATATGAACAAACAGCAACTAATACATAATCTCATGACATGATAATTCAAAGTATGGTACCTAAACAAAATGCAAATGCACACACAAGACAAGGAATACACGAAGAGACTGAATGACCACTAAGCAACCTAGTGCAATCCTATCTAGCAAATGAGACAAACACATGGCAAACCAAATCACAATACACAATGTTATGGCATGAAATGCAAACCTATCAACTAACTAAAATGAAAATGCATGCATAAAGAAATATGAGTCATGTTGGCCGAATGGTCTTCAAATAATCATGGTATAATCCTAGCTAGTAAATAACACAAACAAATGGTAGAAAACATGATTATGATGCAAATATAATGACTAACATAACTCATGAACATATCAATGACAATATAACAAACACATGGCATGGTCCAAATATGTAAACATAAATGGAAGCATACTAAGCAAGTTAACACATAAAAAATATGAACATGGTAATTTAAACCTAGCATGGCCGAATGGTCTTATGAATTTAGCAAGGTATTCCCACAAACACATGGCATGACGTATTGTTAAACTACCACAATCAAGCTAACCTACCACAAATCAAGCTAATATAACACAAGTAAGCTAACCGACCACAATAAATCTCATGAACAAATCAAACAATTAAATCATTTAGGAGAAGGAAGGCCATTTGGCCATTGTAAAAAAAACTTTGAAAACATGTTGTTTTTCATATTTTCTTTGAAAAGCAAAATAGTAGCTATTTAAAACAAATTTATTTCATAAAAAAGAAAATATATCAATAAAAAAACAAGATCATGTCAATAAACTATGAAAAATAACCATGAACGAGCATATCTACCTTGCTCCAGCTTTCCAAATCAAGAAGAAACAAGCTAAAACTCTTCTTTTCTTCCTCATTTTTTCTCCTTTTTCCTTCTTAACTCCTACCTCTTTTCCAGCCTTCAACCTTATCAAAAAAACTGCTCAGCCCCCCCTTTCAATAGCCTTGGCGAATGGCCCCTTATAGAAGAAAGTTGGTTATTTTTTCTCTATTCAATGGCTATCATTCAAGATGCCTTCTATGTAAAAATCCCACCATTAGATTAGAATAATCAGCCTCTAAATATATGACATCATGAACATGATGTCATAAATAGGATCCTAATTATGACATCATCCCTCTCCAACCATTGGTCCATGTGTTGCAAATTCAAAGGCTTGATCACAAAAATAACTTCCTTCCTCTCCTCCTTGGCCTTTGGATGAAATTCCTCAGCAAAATTAATCTCCATAATGGGCTTGGCTGATTGCCCTCTTAAAATCCAGCCCAACTCCATTGCAAGAAAAGCCCTTTTCGGTTTCTTCGATAAAATGACCTTTTTGACCCCGAACCTAAATAAATAGAAAACGGATTCCAAATTCAAATTTTCTTTTTTCAATACTTCCAAAATAATAAAAAATTGAATTCTGGAAGTTTTCAAAATTTTTCGAGTCGATTTGCTATTTTTTTTTGGTTTTTTTCCCAAAATTGCCCTTTTATGTACCCGAACTTTTACCATTTTTTAAACGAGCTCCGAATCCAGATTTTCTTCACCAATCTCTTCCAAATAAATTAAAAGTGTGATTTAGAAATTTTCATAATTTTTGGAGCTCATTTGCTATTTTTTTGGGATTTATCTACTTGAATTTCTACATAGTAGGCTCGGGATTTGGTCATTTTGCAAACGAACTCTGAATCTAGATTTTCTTTCTCCAATCTCTTCCAAATAATTTAAGAAAGAGATCTATAAGTTTTCAAAATTTTTGGAGCTCATTTGGTATTTTTCCCGAATTTTCCAATTTTGCCTTTTTACCTCCAAAGCTCGATTTTGCTCAAAAGAAGTCCGATTTTTATATTTTCTTTTTTCTGGGCCTTTGTCATATAATGAATTGGAGTTGGTCCGAAAATACCCATATTTTACAATCAAATTGCCCTCCGATTTGATTTTTCCTTTTTTCACTGTCGGGAATCTCCTCGTTTTTTCATTTTTCCTCCAATCGGCTCTTTTCTCAAAAAAATTTCAAACTGAGCCTTGGGCTATCCTTGTTTAATCACTCCTCATCAATTAGGGGCTTTAGTTTTACCGAATGGGGCCATTTCTGCAATTTTTCCAATTTCATCAAAATCCACCAAAAACCTTAATTCTCGATTTTCTTCCAAATTGACTTTTCCTTCTGTTTTTCTTCCAAGTAGCTTCTTTATTACCCGTAGTTAGTGCTTATCTTTCATTTGGAACCTTCAATTTCGACCAATTTGATCGTTTAAGCACTTTTTCCCAAATTTCCCGAACTAGGGTTTTTTTTCTACTAAATCTCCGTAACCAACTTCCGAACTCCATATCTTTCAATGTAGACCTTGGATTATCAAAATTCTTTCACCATTTTTCAATTGAACTTCAAATCTTGATTTTGAAAGTGGGTTGACTTTTTCAATAGTTGACTTTTTAGGGTTGACTTTTCTGGGGTTGACTTTTCGAAGTTTGACTTTTTATGTCTGCTTTCCTAAACTAAGTCACGGAGTACCATCTGCAGGATAAGAAAAGTCCTTTTACATTCTGAAACATCAGTTTAGGAAGAAAACATACTTGTTTTAGTGGTCCGGAAAAAATTAGGTGTCTACAGCTGCCCCTCTTTGGCTATTGCTGAGAATCATGAATCAGGCAAAGATAAACAAACACTAATTTTGTCCGGTTAGTGAAATCATATGTGAAGGAAAGGGAAAGGGAGTTTTCATTCATCATTTTTTCAATTTCCATCATTCATTTTTTTTTTTGTTGAAAAAGCTGTAAATTGAAGATTTTGTCCTTAAATTGAGTTCCTTGACTAATCAAGGCTTGACCCGTCTTAAGGAAACGAGTTCGATTTGCAAAGTGATGATTTGGGCAGAACCAAAAATCGAAAAGTTATCTAGGCGAAACCGTAGATAATTTTCACGATGATGACTTGGGCGAAACCAGAAATCAAAAAGTTATCTAGGCGAAACTATAGATAATTTTCAAGGTGATGACTTGGGCGAAACCAGAAGTCGAAAAAGACCTGGGTGAAACCAGAGGTACATTTTGAATATGGCGCCCGAAGGTCTTATCCATGATTTGGAAAATTACGTTGTATGCGACTTTAAAAATGATGCTCGGAGATCTTAAAAAACGGTGCCTAGAGGTCTTATCCATGATTTAAAAAGAAAAACTATGCTCGGAGGTCTTAAGAATGGTGCCCGGAGGTCTTATGAACTGTGCCCGAAGATCTTAACCATGATTTAAAAAAGAAAAACCATGCCCGAAGGTCTTAAGAATAGTGCCCAGAGGTCTTCTCCATGATTTAAACAGAAAATACCTTGACGACGGTCCCAAGGCTCGACTTATTTGAGAAGCAGAATGAATTCAATTTAAAATAAAAGGAAATACCTCGATGATGGTCTCGGGGCTCGACTCATTTGAGAAGCAGAATGAATTCGATTTAAAACAAAAGGAAATTCCTCAACGATGATCTCGGGGCTCGACTCATTTGAGAAACAGAACGAGTTCGATTTAAAACAAAAAGAACGCCTGGATTTGGTTCATTTGTAAAATCAATTTGATTTTGAAAACTAAAGGAATATACCTCGACGGTGGTCTGGGGCTCGACTCATTTGAGAAGTAGAATGAATTCGATTAAAAACAAAAGGGAATACGTCAAGGATGATCTCGGGGCTCGACTCATTTGAGAAGCAGAACGAGTTCGATTTAAAACAGAAAGAAATACCTCGATGATGGTCTCGGGGCTCGACTCATTTGAGAAGCAGAATGAATTCGATTTAAAACAAAAGGAAATACCTCGACGATGGTCTCGGGGCTCAACTCATTTGAGAAACAGAAAGAGTTCGATTTAAAATAAAAGGAAATACCTCGACGATGGTCTCGGGGCTCGACTCATTTGAGAAGGAGAATGAATTCGATTTAAAACAAAAAAAAATACCTCGACGATGGTCTCAGGGCTCGACTCATTTGAGAAGCAGAACGAATTCGATTTAAAACAAAAGGAAAAACTAAGAATGATCCTGGGTTTGATTCATTTGGAAAAATAAATTTGAAAATGAAAGGAACATACCTCGACGGCGGTCTTGGGGCTCGACTCATTTGAGAAGCAGAATGAATTCGATGGGGGAAGCCAAAGTTTTCCTAATTCCTGCAATGTTAGCTAAATGCAATGATGAGAATGACATGCTTTGCAACTGCTTGTATGTTTCCTAAGGATGAATGCAATCAAATGATTGTGTCACCATTTCTAATCCATGGTTTCTTTGAAGTTCACAGATTATCCGACTTCATGATGGAGTCTTCAATGATTCACTGATGCCCCACTTAAGGAACCTTTTGCTCAAGATAAATTGTCAAACAGTCCCAATTTCTGACTTCGCTAAAATTCACAAATTTTCTGACTTCATGACGGAGTCCCCAACACATTCACTGTTTATCTTTACTTGGTGAATTTTCCACCAAGATTAGTGGTTTCCAAAACTTTTCTAAGATTTAAATATATTCCTTAGTAATACTCCAAAATTCTTTTATTTAAAGATTTTTATGTTTATCAATCATCATTCAATTTAATAACAATCAAGATGCATCTCAAAAATGTATGAAAGAAAAAATGAAAGAAACAAATGTCATGAAAAGGATAACAAAAAATTATTGCAACAAATGTTTTAAAATGATAAAAGTGAATATCAAAAATAATGTAAAGTTATAGGTTGTAGATGCCCCGGATGTGGAATACCTTGGACCCCTCATTTTTCAAATCATCTGAAATTTCTCATGAACGAGCAATTTACTTGGGTAATCCCTCGGCTTTCGTAGTTACATCAGACTGAGTTTTTCCCCTTTCCTCTGATTTCAGATATCTTCTCCCCCTTTACACGAAGCATTGATTCAAACCTTTATCAGTGCTTGAGCCGCCCTTTGCAGGTTTTCAACTCAAGTGTCCCCCATTCAGTATTAAGTCGCCTTTTGCGGGTTTTCGGCTTAAACCTCTCATTTTACATTCTTTTTTCATTTTTATTTTTTTTTGTTTTCTCTTTTTATTGTATTCTACCATGCATCTGAGAATTCTAAATGCTTCCAAGGTAAAAAATGTCAATTCAAAAGATGGGATGAATTCTGAGAAAAAACCTTCCAAATTAAATATCCATGCTTGATCAAAATAGACTTTTAAAGCACGTAATGTAGGCCAAGGTTTGGTTTTAAAAGGAAAGGATAAATAGGCCCAAAGTGTGTTTAAGGGTGATTGGATCAAGGATTTCCTAGGGAGAATTCATTCTTGAAACATTTGTCATTTTTTAGACTTTTCTTTTCTTTTTCTTTTTTAATCATTTTTTATTGCTGGCTTTCATTTGCCATTCTTTGATTTCGCATTTTCCAATGGCTCTCTTTTTTTTGGTCATGATTTTGAATATTTTTTCTCGTATCTGTCCTCCAATGTAGAGGCTTATCCTTGATCAAGGTTCAAAGAAAGAAATAATTCCTAAGGCTCAAAGAGGTGACTAGGGACAATTTCTTCTTAATAAAGGGAATATGAAAGATGGCCATTCATCATATCAAGCATGAATATTCTGCTTGAAAAGCAATTCTCAGGGGAGATAGATATATAGAATTTCCACTTTTAAACTTGAAATCATTCGAATTTCCCATGTGCATAGCATCACACTTTTTTTTCTTTCTTTTTCTTTTTCAAGAATAATACTTCTTCAATTCATCAGCTTTCACGGGATTTCTCAAATCATCCCCGTCCATCCGAGTTAGAATCAATGCTCCTCTCCCAAAAGGTCTTTTTACCACATAAGGTCTTCCCAATTTGGAGCCCATTTACCTCGCAAATCCTTCATGATAGGGAGAATTTTCCTTAGTACCAACTCCCCTTCTCGAAACTATCTAGGACGAACCTTCTTGGTTTGGGCTCAAATCATCATTTTCTGATACAACAGCCCATGACAAATTGCCTTTAATCTTTTCTCCTCGATGAGATTCAGCTGTTCATAATGAGAACTAACCCATTTCGCCTCTTCTAGGCCAACCTCCATCGAAACCCGAAGTGAAGGGATTTCAACTTCAATAGGTAGCACTGCTTCCATCCCATATACCAAAGAAAATTGTGTTTCCCCTGTAGATGTGCGAACCAAGGTACGGTATGCATGAAGAGCAAAAGGTAAGATCTCATGCCAATCTTTGTACACATCAGTCATCTTCTCGACAATTTTCTTGATGTTTTTGTTAGCTGCTTCTACTGCCCCGTTCATCTTCGGACGGTAAGGTGCCGAATTATGGTATGTGATCTTGAACTGAGTACACACTTCTCTCATCATCTTATTATTCAGATTAAGAGCATTATCTAAAATAATTCTTGCTGGTAATCCATATCGGCATATGATTTCCTTTTTAACAAATCTGCATACCACCGACTTCATTACATTCGCATAAGAAGCAGGTTCTACCCACTTTGTGAAAAATCTATGGCCACCAAGATGAAACGATGTCCATTTGAAGCTTTCGGAGTAATAGGCCCAATCATATCCATTCCCCACATTGAAAAGGGCCATGGTGCAGTCATGACATGCAATGGTGATGGCGGCACATGAATCTTATCTGCATAGATCTGGCATTTATGACACTTTCGGGAATAACTGATACAATCTCCTTCCATCGTCAGCCAATAATATCTTCCCTCATAATCTGCTTAGCAAGCATGTGACCGTTGGCATGGGTGCCACATATCCCTTCATGGACTTCTTCTATGATTCTCCGAGCTTTGGTAGATCCGACACATCTCAATTGGACTTGGTCTTTCCCTTTCTTGTAGAGAATCTCACCATCTAGAACAAAACCCATTGCTAGCCTTCTCAAATTTCTCTTGTCGTTTTCTATTGCTCGTTCTGGATATTGTTGACTCTTGATGTACTGCAAGATGTCGATATACCAAGGGAGACCATTTGCTTCTTCTTTGATACTCAAGCATTGGACATGAGACTCATATATGCTCATCTTTATCGGCACAACTTCAGCCCCTTCATTCACTTTAAACATTGATGACAAAGTAGACAGAGCGTCCGCCATTTGGTTTTCTTCTCGAGGGAAGTAATTGAAATTTACTTCTTCAAACTCCTCTAATAAACTTAGTATGAGTTCTCGGTATCGGATTGGCTTTGTATCTCGGGTTTCCCATTCTCCCCGTAACTGGTATATCACTAGGGCTGAATCTCCAAAAACCTCCATTTTTTGATCCTTCTATCTACGGCAGCACGAAGGCCCATAGTACATGCCTCATACTCAGCAGTATTGTTTGTACAATCAAAATCCAATCTGGCAGTGAAAGGATAATAATATTCTTCTAGGGATTGGATGCCCCATCAAAGTACATCTTCCATATTTTCTTCTTTTTAGAAGGAATCTCATCTTCTTGTGAGATATACATCAAGTCTTCATCCGGGAAATCAAAGTTCAGAGGCTCATAATCTTCTAATGCCCGACTTGCTAAAAATTTAGTCACTGCACTGCCTTTAATAGCCTTCTGACTTACATATATAGTGTCATGCTCTGACAACAAAACTTGCCATCTTGATGTCCTCCCTGACAAAGAAGGTGCTTCCAACATGTACTTGATCGAATCTAGCTTGGCAATCAACCATGTCGTATGGTACAACATGTACTGTCTGAGCCTCCGAGCAGTCCTAGCTAAGGCACAACACAACTTTTCTACCGACGAATATTTCAGCTCATAATCTGTAAACTTCTTGCTGAGGTAGTAAATTGCTTGTTCTTTCTTCCCTGTCTCATCATGTTGCCCCAAGACACAACCCATGGATCTCTCAAATACTGATAAATACAGTATCATTGGTTTATCCAAAATAGGTGGCATTAATACTGGTGGGTTTGATAGATAATGCTTAACCTTCTCAAAAGCGATCTGACACCCTTCATCCCATTTTCCTAGATCACATTTTCGAAGTAGCTTAAATATTGGATCATATTTGTTGGTTAACTTAGAAATAAGCCGAGCAATGTAATTCAATCTTCCTAGAAAGCCTCTTATTTCCTTTTGAGTACGAGGTGGTGGCAAATTCTGGATGGCCTTCACTTTATCCGGATCAATCTCAATTCCCCTTTTGCTAACAACAATACCCAACAATTTCCCCGAAGTGACTCCAAAAGTGCATTTTACTGGGTTTAGCTTGAGTCAAAATTTTCTTAGTCGTTCAAAGAGCTTCTTAAGATTCGCAATATGCTCCTCTTCTCCTTGTGACTTTGTAATCATATCATCAACATAGGCCTCAATTCCTTTATGCATCATATCATGAAACAAGGTCACAATGGCTCTCTAATTTGTTGCCCCAGGATTCTTCAATCCAAATGGCATTACCTTGTAGCAGAATGTTCCCCACATTGTAACAAATGTGGTTTTCTCCATATCTTCCGATGCCATTTTAATCTGATTATATCCCGAGAATCCGTCCATGAAAGAAAACAAAGAACTCTTCACCGTATTATCCACCAAAGTATCGATGTGAGGCAAAGGAAAATTATCTTTGGGACTGGCCTTGTTCAAATCTCGGTAATCGATGCACATCCGCACCTTGCCATCCTTTTTTGGTACTGGAACAATGTTTCCACCCATTTTGGATATTTTGCCACCTCTAAGAATCCAGCATCAAAGTGCTTCTTCACCTTCTCTTTTATCTTTAACAACATGTCCAACCTCATTCTTCTCAACTTTTGCTGAATTGGCTTGCACTCTGGCCTTAAAGGAAGCTTATGAACCACAATAACTGGATCCGGACCTGGCATGTCTTGGTATGACCATGCAAATACATCTGCATATTCTCGAAGCAATACTATCAATTCACTCTTTATTGATGATGACAATGTGGTCCCAATTTTAACCTCCTTTATCTCTTCACCACTTCTTAAATTTATCATTTCCAATAGTTCCTTATAAGGAAGTACTTGTTTCTCCTCTTGGTCTATTTTCCTTAATAAGTCCAGAGGTAGACTATAATCCTCAACATCTTCGTCAGCCTCAAAATCACTCGTGCAAATGGGTCTTTCAAAATCAATTTCAGAATTACTAACAGGAAGGTCCTCATGTTTCGCACCCGTACACCTGCAAATAGGTAGGGAAGAAACAATATAGGAAAATATATACAATGAAAGGAAAAAATAAATAGCATAAATGAAAGAATATGGACACATCAATATGAAGAAAATGCATCGTGCTTGTTATTTATTGAATGAAAATGTTTAAACAAAAGCCCTATTACAGGAAAAATTCTTAATATCCTCGAGAAGATAATTAAGATTGTTTTAAAGTATTACTTTGGAATAGACCTTGTAGACACCTAATTTTGTCCGAACCACTAAATCAGGTACGTTTTCTTCCTAAATTGATGTTTCAGAATGATAAAAGGCTTTTCTCATTCTGTAGGTGGTACTCCGAGGTTTAGTCTAAGAAAGTAGACAGAAAAAGTCAAACTAAAAAAAAGTCAACCCCGGAAAAAAGTCAACCCCAAAAAAGTCAACTATTGAAAAAGTCAACCCATTTTCAAAATCAATATTTGAGGTTCAATTGAAAAACAGTGAAAGAATTTTGATAATCTGAGGTCTACATTGAAAGATATGGAGTTCGAAAGTTGGGTTACGGAGATTCAGTAGAAAAGAAACCCTAGTTCGGGAAATTTGGGGAAAAATGCTTAAACGATCAAATTGGTCAGAATTGAAGGTTCCAAATGAGAGATAAGTACTGACCACGAGTAATGGAGAAGCCATTTGGAAGAAAAGCTGATAGAAAAGTCAATTTGGAAGAAAACCGAGAATTCGGTTTTTTTGGTGGATTTCGGTGAAATTTGGAAGAATTGCAGAAATGGCCCGATTCGGCAGGAATAAAGCCCCTAATTGATGAAGAGTGACTAAACAAGGATAGCCCAAGGCTCAATTTGAAGAAAATCTGAAAATCGGACTTGTTTTGAGCAAAACCGGGTTTCGGAGGCAAAAGGGCAAAATTGAAAAATATAGGAAAAATAGCAAATGAACTCCAAAAATTCTGAAAATTTTCAAATCTCATTATTAAATCATTTGGAAGAGATTGGCGAAATAAAATCTTGATTCGGAGTTCGTTTGTAAAATAGCCAAAAACCGGGTTTCCTATGCAGTAATTGAACAGGATAAATCTTGAAAAAATAGCAAATGAACTCCAAAAATTCTGAAAATTTTTAAATCTCATTCTTAAATTATTTGGAAGAGATTAGAGAAAGAAAATCTTGATTCAGAGTTCGTTTGCAAAATGGCCAAATACCGGGTCTCTTATGCAGTAATTCAAGCAGATAAATCCCGAAAAAATAGTAAATGAGCTCCAAAAATTATGAAAACTTCCAGATCACGTTTTTAAATTATTTGGAAGAGATTGGTAAAGAAAAATCTGTATTCAGAGCTCGTTTAAAAAATGGTAAAGTTCGGGTGCGTAAAAGGGGTAATTTCGGAAATAAATCCGAAGTAAATAGAAAATGGACTCGAAAAATTTCCAGAATTCAATTTCTTCAATTTCGGAAGTATTGAAAAAATAAAATTCAAATTTGGAGTCCGTGTGCTATTTATTTAAGTTCGGGGGCAAAAAGGTCATTTCACCAAGGAACCCAAAAAGGGCAAATTGGTAATTGAGGAAAACATGAAAGATGAAGGAATTGATGGCATTTTTTCCTCCTTTGGTCAGCCAACATAGAGGAGAAGAAGGAAGCGTCAGCAATTTAATTCCCTAGTCACTATCATGCCACATGCTATAACTAACACCTTGCAAATGGTCCCCCCTTCATCTAACGGCTTAAGTGCCTTGTAGGAAAGTTGAATGCACCATCCAATGGCCAAGTTTAAATGCCAAAATGGCATTTTTATTTGTCATAAAATAATGCTCATCTAATGGCCAAGAATGGAAGAAAAAAGATGAGCACAATTCATCAAAGGTGAGCATCAATTCAGTTGAGCAAGGGAGTGCATGGGATTATCCCTTTTCATCCAATGGCTTAGGCCATCTACAAGGGCTGAGTACACATGTTGAGGGCTGGATTTAATCTACAAGATATCATTTTATGTTGGCTTCATCCAATGACCAAGAATGGAAGAGCACAACTCATCCAAGGGTAGGCATTCAAGAGGGGCAAGCAAGTGAGTGCATGGAATTGGTCCTCTTTTGCATCTAATGGCTATGGTTAATACAAGAGCTGAGTATACATCTTAAGGGCAGGAATCAATTGGCAAGATGACATTTTTATGTTGTCATCAAAATATCTACATCTAATGGCCAAGAATGGGGGAGAAAAAGTGCAATTCTCATTCAATGGTTAAGGGTGAATTCGGCCAAGGCTAAAATGAGAGGGGGAGTTTCATATTTTAAGAGGTTTTTGGCTGGAAAATAATAGCTAATATTGAAAGAAAAAAATGTTTTGAAAGAAAGAAAAAAAAAGGTTTTCATTAGAGAGTTTGAAGGTAGTCATCTCTACCAAGTTCCAGTCTAGCTTTCTTCTTCATTTTCATGGTGTTTTCTTAGTTTTTCTATCATGTTTTACTACAACATTTTTATTAGAAATAAAGTCTTTTAATATTTATTCATGTTTTCGTCTTCTTCTTCTTCTTCTTCTTTAAAATGGTGGAAATAATTTTTTTCTTAGAGTTTCATGCCATGGCCAAATGACTCATTTTTCTGCCTTGTTTTTTTTTCTTTCTTTCTTTCTTGCATGTTGTTGTGAAAAATGATTTATACAAGTTTTTTTTTTAAGTATTCTAAGGTTCTGATTTTTACAAAATATGAAGCAAGAAAGGTTGAAATGGCTACATGATCTTGGCTAGACCAAGTGATTATGGTTTGGTGAGAGGTTACGCCCATTTGACACCATCCATGAAGCTTACCTTATTTTCTGTTTTACATAGTTTATTTTCTGTTTCGATGAGATGGAAAGGCTTCATGATCTTGGCAAGACCAAGTGATTATGTTTTGGTGAGAGGCTATGCCCATTTGAGACCATCCATGGAGCTTAACTTTCCTTGTTCTACTTACTTGTTTTGTTTATAATTTCTGCATGTCTAAGTTAAATCTTGTGTATACATTTTCTTTACATTATTTTCTATACTATATTTGTTATATTTCATTTCCATGCTTGGTATTGCATCCTTGCATATTCGGCTTTTATTGTTCATATATCCATGTTGTGCATTTTTTTATGTACCATGTATTACATGTTTGCATTATCATAGTTTTGTTTCATACATATTTGGCCATTCCATTTTGTATGCCTTGTATGTGTATTTTTTCTTTTGTTTCTTAGCTTATTTGCATCTCCATGTCATGAACTTGCATATTCTAATTTTAGTATGTCTTTTGCTTATGAAAAATCTATGATAAAAATGCCATCATATTGATAAATGACCATTCGACAATACCATGTTTGTTTGCCTTGCATGTGCATTTTTCTTTTGTTTCTTAACTTGTTTGCATTTCCATGTCATGAGCTTGTGCATTTAGATTTTGGTATGCTATATGTTATATAAAATGTCATGACATTATGCATTTTAATATGGTTTGTCATGTACTTATGTCATTTAGTAAATAGGATTGCATTAGAGTCTCATGTGATCATTTACCCTCTTCATGCATTCATTGCCTTGTCATACATTTGTATTTTTGTTTAGGTAACATGCTTTGCATTATCATATCTTGAAATTGTGTATTAGCTACTGTTTGTTCCAGCATTGACATTAATTTCATGAGTCATTGTATGTTCATGGTATTGCTATGCATGCTCACTATATTTTAGGTCTAGGCCATATTGGTATTGCTATGCATATTGAGTCGTAAATCACATTGGTATTTTCATGCATTAATATGCTATTTAGGTCTTAGGTCACATTCATTTTCATGCATATTTATAACATATTAGGTCCTAATCACATTTACATTATCAAGCATCGCATGCATATAGAGTTAGGATAGCATTAATTGGCATGCAAATTCATGCTAGGCATTTAGGTTGCCATGAATTGTCATGCATTTCCTTTACCATTTAGACCTTTAGACCATGCATTTCATACATTTCATTTGCTTTATGTTCATGCATTCCATGTCATTGCCACTTGATTTGTGACTTAGGCCAATTAATGGCTCAAAGTCATGCTCTCTAAAGCATACTTGTGGAAAATTAAGTGTGAATTTTTTTACTTAGCCAATTTTGTCCAAGGTTTTTAAAATGTTTAGCTACTGTCCTTAGGTCTTAAGGATGATTTCCAACAATTTCCACTTTGGTTTTTGAATGAATTTATCAAAGGCAAAAAAATGTGTTTTGACAAACAGTTTTTTTCACCCAGTACTCGAACATCTCCAATTTTTCTGGGAAGTCATCTTTAATTATAAAATTAAGACAATTTTTTCTTGTGTATATTTGCATGTTCGGAGTCTCTAGTATTGTTTTTAGAATTTTTAGAAATTTTAAAAATAGGCTAAAAAATTGTGTGGGAAAACCGGACAGTAGAAGCAGATTTGAAATTAAAAGGAGAATAATGGTTGAATTTGGCTAAGGCATTTAGAGGGGGCTGGTTAGAAGATTTAGCTACTGTCTTAGGGTATTTTCTAAGCCTTTTTGAACTCTAAAAATGATTTTATAAATCTTGGGTTAAGGGTAGTTAAGTCCGGGATTTTAAACTTAGAAATTTAGAGCCATTTTAAAAGGGTTTGGGAAGGGTTTTAATTTTTATTCAAGTTTTCCTCAAAATTATTTTCAAACAATCACAAAGTTTTTTTTTTTTAAAAAAAAAAATCCAATTTTATTTATTTTCCTAAGGTAGCCGGATATCTTTTTAGATATACGAATTTCTTTAATTAAAGGAAAAAATACATTTTCATGCATTGCATTTTCCATGTTCATGCATTTTATTTAAATATGTGATTTTTGCTATGATATTCTCCATGATATTGTTATTATTTCAATTCACATTTTATGATCTTATATTTGTTTGCCATATGATTTTTAGTGTTTCATGATATCCTATGCTTTTTATTTAGTTATTTTTGTCATATTGTTTAGCATATACTATGTTCATGCATTATTATTTTTATTAGTATTTTCATGCATATTATATGTTAGCATTATTTTAATTCCATGTCATTTCTTGTCATTTAGATCATATTCCATATCATTTAGGTTATTTCATTTATAACATGCCATGTCATTTAAAATATGCCATATCATTTAGAATTGCCAAGTCATTTAAATTATTTTATCTCATTTAGAATATACCGTGATACTTAGGATTTTTTTTATTTATCTTGCCTAGAATATACTATGTCATTTGAATTATGTCATGTAATTTAGGTTGCATTGTATTACCTAGATTTTCCATGTCATTTTATTTATGTCATACATGTCCATGTTCATATTTTTAAAATGTTTTGAAAAAGATAATGATTTTCAATAAAAAAATAAAGTTACTCCCGAGTTAAAATAATTCATGAGTTCTCTACCGGGTTTGCTGGAGGGAATATCATCAATTATCATTAATAAAGGAATATATTTCTTTCAAAAAACGAGAATGATTCGAAAAGTTTTCCAAATGAATAAAAATTTCTATATTTTGCCGATTTTGTCAGGGAATATATGAAAATTTTGAATTTATAAATTCCAGATCATTTTCAATTAAAAATGGAATTATTTTTCTTAACATTGGGAATTAACTTGAAATACTAAATTAAAATCCAACTTTTTTACCGAGATTTGAGATAACACACGATTAATAAGTTACCGATTTATACGGGCGTTGTGGGGGTGCTAATCCTTCCCCGCACGTAACCGACTCCAGAACCCGCTTCTTTGATTTCTCTGGTTTATAACGCAGACTTGAAATTGGTTTTATAAATGTTTTAATTAATTTTAAAATATTTTATAAAACCGGTTTTCATAGGTGGCCGATCACACCTAGCTAAAAAATATTGGTGGGACTCCATGTCTTTTTACGAGTCCGTTTTCATACCCTCGACTTTTCATTTCAATCTAGAGAAATTAAGTCGTTTTTTTCTCTGATTCTATTTCCCCTCACTCGAACGGTTCCCCGCGATCTGGGATCACGTATCGACACCTTCATTTTTTTTAGAGGAATTAAGTCGACTTTTTCTCGTTTTTTTTAATGTCACGCATAAGGAACACGAATAATAAAGTCTTGCGATGATACATCTTGTTATGTTATTTTATTTTTAGGTTGCGACAGCTTGGCGACTCCGCTGGGGATTTTTTTTAGAGAGTCAGGCCTAGAATTAGTCGTGTGTTATCAAAGTCTCGGTTTTGTTGGTCTAATTGGTATTTAATTTTAATTCCCACATTTTTTTAAAAAAAAGGAGAATTTTGAAAATAATAAAATGTTTTTGAATATGGTCATACTCATGTGCATGCATTTTATTATTTTTCTATAGTTATTTTGACACATGGAGGGACATTTCTAACCTTTTATTACCTATTTTTACATCTCAAATAAGTTTTGTAAACCGGGCAAAGATGAACGTACATCGCCTGTAATAAGTATGATACTCCACCCCGAAGGCACCGTGATGCCTATATAAGTAGATATTATTGGGGCAAGTGTTCATTAGCTTTTTTAAAATTGAAAATATCAAAACATTATTTTTCAAACATTTTTGCACATTTCATGCATGTGTGAATAGAGCATGTACATTTATCGTTGTATTTTTGATCTCATTCTTTGCAATAAACGGTTGGTAATAATAATCTCATTTGGTGATTTCATAAATCGGTAGTGTTACATGAACATTTGCATATTGTACCATAGTTAGGATCACCACCTCGAAATTCTTTTGAAAATAATGTGTGGTTTTTCATCGAGAAAACATGTTTCAAAAAATTGTAGATTAAATGTGGAGGCAAATCTTGCATAATGAGATTTTTGAATAATCAAAATTTGGTCCCACCATTTTTTGTGTAGCCATTGATTTCTTTGTATATAACATGGTACCAATTCATTTATTCTTTGCATATATCATTTTGACATCATGTTACAGTCATAAGCATTTATGCTTCATTCATTGTAGAATACAATCATAGTCAGCATAATTTTTCTGTATATATCCACGCAGTAATTTGCTTATTCTTTACATGCATCATGTTGGCATCAGGTTGCACACATGACATACATAGTCATCATAATTTCTTTAAACGCTTCATTCTTTAATTATTAGTATATCCATGCATATAGGAATAGAGCATGTACATTTATAATTGTATTCTTAAATCTCATGACATTTTCATTTGCATGAAAAGGGTTCGAGATATGAGGAATGAATCGAAGGAACGACTGGATGCTTTGGAATGCAATCAAGAGGAGTTTAGACATGAAATCTAGGAAGTGAAAGAACAACTCGCCAAATTGCTGAAAATATTTGAGGATATGGATAAGATTAAGGGGGAACTTTCTCATGGCTCTGCATCGCCATCGGATCAATCAAAACCTTCAAGTCTGGAACATACAATCCTTTCTGGATCTTGTGCTTGTCAATGCCACAAAGGTTGCAATCCTGATGAAATTATGGACAAAATTGTAAAAATGATTAAACCTGAGAGCCTGATACCAAAGATAGAAACCTCGGATCCTATACCATACCTGCAAACTATCCTAGGTCCAAACCAATGTCCCCACCCTACTATGGTCCAATCATCCATTGGGATGATTACTACGGGACCCATGAATCCCACTCCATTACCACCAACTGCCAGTTCATACTATTTCCCTCATCAATCACCTTATCCAGCATATGGGATAGGAACCTCGAGCTATGTACAATCTCCAAAGGCCCCGTATCAAAATCCATACCCTTACCATGCTATTCCGCCACGTCCCCATGTAAACACTCTGGTTCGGACCTTAATTCCACCACCAAGTGCCCCAACTCCTAAGCCATGTGTGACTAAAAACGACCCTAGGATAAGACCCAAAGGTATTTTGACCCCCTTCCAATCAGCTATCAAGAGCTTTTCCCAATGTTAATCCAAAATCACATGGTTGCCTGTATCCCGCTAAAACCCCTGTTACCACCATATCCAAAGTGGTATAATCCAAATGCAAGATGTGATTATCACTGTGGAATTGCTGGCCATAGCATTGAAGACTGTATAACCTTCAAAAAGAAAGTGCAATCTCTGATAAATGCCAAGTAGTTGGATCCAACGACACTGATTGACAGAGGGCTGGGAAAGCGTGATTAGGATTGGGAGATTTACAGCATTGAGGTGGAAAGACTTCAGTCTTATATGATGTAATACGATTTCATTTTTTCAATAGCCAGCTCTTATAACCTTAGGATGCTAGAAAAAATAAAGTGCCTGTAGAAGACAGTTTTAACTACTGCTCAGATTTTGTAAAACATGGTTTATACCATTGTGAACATTGGTATGAGAATGAATTGACTATGCTTCAAATTTATGAGATGTTGATGATTAAGTTCCTTCGATTCTTATTTCCTCCATGATATCTTCCCCTTTGCATTTTGCATCCGATCAATTATTTTTCATACCATACATTCATACATGTATCATGTTAGCATCAGGTTGCATTCATACATTCATAATCAGCATGATTTTTCTGTATATATCCATGCATTAATTTGTTTATTCTTTACATGCATCATGTGACTTTGGGTTGCATTCATGACAAACATAGTCAGCATGATTTCTCTGTATATGCTTATGCATTAATCTGTCATATTAACATCAGGATGCATTCATGACACACATGGTTAGAATGATTTTATTTGTATATACTCTGTATCAATCATTCATTGTTTGCATGTATCATAATTGACATCGTGTTGCATTCATAGGGTATATGATTATTCATTAGGAAATACGCTAAAATGTTGGCATCGTGATTTGTTTATTCTTTGAAGACTGTACATTTTCAGGATAGCCTCAGCGGGTCCGCAATTAGGTGGTATAGTCAGTTGAGCAAGGATCAGATTCGCTCTTGGAATGACCTGGTTAGGGTTTTTCTAATCCAGTACAAACATATGATCGACATGGTGCCTGACCATCTCACCTTGCAAAATAGGAAAAAAAGAGTTAATGAGAGCTTCAACGAATATGCGCAACGATGGATGAGCCTGGCCGCCCAAGTACAACTGCCCTTAACTTAGAAGGAAACCATTGTCATTTTTGTGAATACATTGCAGGCCCCGTAATAGGACATACTTGTCGGCAACACCACGAAGAATTTTTTGGACATGGTAATTTCAGGGGAGATGATTGAGAATGCTATCAAGGTTGGGAAAATTGAAGGAGAAAGAACATCTAATACCAAGAAAAAGAATGCTATCAAGGATGGGAAAATTGAAGGAAAAAGAACATCCAATACCAAGAGAAATGGGGCATCTGAAAAGAAAAAGAATGATACCCAAGTCGTGGAAGGCTTTGCCCCACCTCCCAATTCTCCTCGTATCAGCCATTTTACTCTACCCTGAACAATGTCTCTCAAGGTTCTTATCCCTACCAACCAATGACTGCAACTACACCATAATTTACATCTGTCTATCAATCGAACACCTTTGGGAATAATCGAAGGGGGCATAAAAAGCGAAAAAGAAATCACGTTGACTCGATTCCTGTGACATACAGTGAGCTACTACCTCAACTCATCCAGAATCACCTTGTGACACCCATACAATTAGAGTCTCTGAAGCCCCCTTATCCGAGTTGGTATGATGCTAATGAGTGTTGTGGTTATCATTCTGGCAATCAAGGTCACTCAATAGAGAAGTGCCCCGCTTTGAAGTACAAGGTCAGGGATCTCATCAAGGTTGGTTCAATAAGTTTTGAAGATGGGAAAGCCAAGTGTCATAAGAAACATGGTGCATAATCATATTAGGTTTTTGACACATGTAGTTCTATACACTGTGATGATGAAAGCATTTGTCTCATGTTGACATCTACATGAATTAAATGAATTTTGAATTTTAAATCCTTTGTGTTTGTTGTTTTAACAATAATTTGAGATTGCAAAAACAAGCATTAAAGAAGTTTTAATAATGGATAGTCTCGAGAATATTGATGATCATTGTTACAAATGACCCAATACCCTCTCCCCTTTCTTTTAGGTTTTCCTAGGCCTAAATCCTTTGAAATAAGATCACTTGAAAGACATAATGCTTCAAGGAATATGATTGATTAAACTTCATAAACCATTGTCATTGCAGAATAAGAAAAGATGTAAATCCTAGTCTAGGCCATGAACAAAGGAACGAACTTTTTGAATTTTTTTTGAATTCCTTGAAATTCAAAAAAAATAAGACATTCTTTCAAGAATCTAGATTTTGGTAATTTGGTGTGTGTCAAGGTTGTACCAAAACCATTCATGACCTTTACCAATAACTACAAAACACTAATTACCCAAACATAACTTCATGATTGACACCCTGGGGCACAATGAATAAACTAGATTATCCCATGTCCCAGATAAAACCCGTTTTTGGGTCGTATTTTCCTTGTCCTTTCAAAGAACTCATATTTGAAACTCAACATTTTCAAAATAGACCTAGACTTGCTATGTTCCTCGTTGATACAAATTCTCATGGTTAATCAAATTGGGGCATCATATGTGGAAATGATGGTTATATGGTGAAAAAGGATGGACTAACGCATGAATCATTGGGGCATGCGAAAGAAAAACAACAAAAAAATTGTTATATCATGCATATGAGAATTCGAATGATTCCAAAGTGCAAAATGAAATTTTGATTATCTATTCCCCCTGGGGATTGCTTTTCGATGAGAATATTCGTGCTTGATATGATAAATGGCCATCTTTCATATCCCTCCCACAAAAAGAAAATTATCCATAGTCACCCTTTTGAGCCAAAAGAATTCTTTCTTCTTTGAATCCTGATCAAGGATCACCCTCTACACTAGGGGGCAAATGCGAGGAAAGATATTCCCAAAGATCACGGAAAAATAAGTCCTAGCTCAAAGATAGATACAAAACAAATTGAGGCCCGAATAAATATGGGCTCACTCTATCAAAGAAAAAGAAAAAGGAAAAGATGGCGAAATGAAAACCAAGAAAAAAAAGAAAAAAAAGTGTGTGTAGAAGTATGGCAAATGAAAGCCAAAAGCAAAAAAGGAAAAAAGCGAAGTCAAAAGGAATGAAAAGTCCAAAAAGGGACAAATGCTTCAAAGAAAATCCTCCTCAAGAAATGATTCTTGATCTGATTACCCTCAAACACATATTTTGGGCCTATTTATCCTTTCTTTCTAAACCCTGAACTGTGGCCTACATTACGTGCTTTAAAAGTCCATTTTGATCAAGCATGAATATTTAATTTGAAGGGTTTTTCCTTAGGTTTTATCCCATCTCATCAAATTATCATTTCACTAAGAAAGAATTTAGAATTCTCAAGTGCACGGTAAAACAATGAAAAAAATGAAAAAAGAAAAAAATGGAAAGAATGGGACTCTAGGGCGAAAACCTAAAAAATGGGCGGTCTAAAGTAAAATGGGAATTTCCGATGCCATTTATGTTAGTACCAATACCACAAAAGAGAAGGTCATCTTAAAAAGTGGTCATCAGGGAACATCTAGGAATTCCTGAACCTCTCAAATTGACAACTCTCATTCGAAGGAATGTCTTCAAAAACTGAAACTTTTTTTTCTCCAAGATTAAATTTTTCGGTTTAAACATCCCGGCCAATCTTGAAGCTTGTCAAAATGCTTTGATATGGAAACTAAAAGAATGTTGAATTTGTTTGGTTCTCAATGAATTCATGATTTATAAAACCTGTTCCATCTGTGAGCCTAGAAAGGGCATACATTTTTGCTATAAAGTTTTCCTGGAAAAACCAGAATCTTGTTATACCAAGCCTTGCCAATCCCAGTGTTAAAAAAAAAAGATTGACAATTGGAGAAGTTTTAACAGTGATCATCAGTCTTCAAAAGATTTGTACATCACACAGTGGGGTTAATATTTTTGTTCAGAGGTTTTCAAAATGAGAAAACAAATAAAGATATTATCTTGAAATACCCATTTTTTATGTTGACATGAGACAATGATTTTTCAAACCCAAAGACATAGAACTACTAGGATAGGTCTTGACTTCCAGATATGAGAAGAAGAAATAGAACTTGTTTCAAACCTCTGTCAATAAGAGTTTAAAAACTGTTGGGGCAAAGAGAATAGCCAAAGATTGAAAAAAGGAATTGAAGATATACTCTATTTGGAAGAAGAAAAATGAATTTGAAAGGCTAAGCCAAAGTCTAGAAAAATGACCGGGGGCATTTGCATCACTCAAGAGCACTCATCTCTTTATTAAGCTTTTGCATCTACTCAATGTCGGTAAGCATTTGCATCATTCATGGGTATTTTCATTGGCACTATTTCATGAGCATATGCATTCTACCTTTACAAGTACATGCTTCATAGATATTTGCATTCGCATCATTTCAAGCAAATGCATCATTTCTAGAATCATTGCATTTTCATTATTATGTGGTAATTGCAGTTACACTATTCATAAACCACTTACATGAACACGATTAGTAGGAGCATCTGCATCATATTCAATATCTGCATCTGCAAGCATATGCATCAATCCAAGCCACTTGCATTTTCACCAAGAAACATTTACATCAATCCAAGCCATTTACATTTGCACCATGAAGCATGAGCGTCTTGTTAAAGAAATTTGCATCTGTATCCTCTCTCAAAGCTTTTAGGTATAATTTTCAACACGATTTTTAAAATGGGCAAGTCTTCGGTGGTGATAGTTGAACCTTCTGGAGGAGATACCCAAAATTTTACAAATTTTTAAAAAAATGAGAAAGTCTTTGGTGGTGATAGTCGAACCGTCTGGAGGAGTTACCCAGAATTTTACAATGTGCAAACCTTTGGTGGTGATAGTCAAAGCTTCTGGAGGGGATATCCATAATTTTACAAATTTTAAAAGTGAACAATTCTTCGGTTGTGATAGTTGAAGCCTCTGGTGGAGATATCCAGGGTTTTTGAACAATGAGAAATCTTCTTCTGGATGAGTTACCTAGAGTTTTATAGTTTTAAAAATGAACAAGGCTTTGGTGGTGATAGCCGAAGCTTCTAGAGGAGATACCCAGAATTTTATTCAACATCTGCATCAAGAAACATTTACATCAAATCAAGTCATTTACCTTGGCATCAAAGTCATTTGCATCTTATTTAACATCTGCATCTGCACCAATAAGCATTTGTATCCCTTCTCAAAGCTTTCAGGTATAATCTTCAACATGTTTCAAAGAACCAATATCCAGAGTTTTAAATTTTTTGAAAAGAGAGAAAGTCTTTGGTAGTGATAATCGAAGCCTCTGTGGAGATATCCAGAGTTTTTGAAAAGGGAGAAAGTCTTTGGTAGTGATGGTCGAAGCCCCTAAGGAGATATCCAGGGTTTTATAGTTTTTCTTTTTTTTTTAAAAAAAAAAAAAGAAAGAAAGTCTTTAGTGATGATAACCGAAGCCTTTGTGGAGATATCTAGAGTTTTAAAATCTTTTGAAAAGGTAGAAAGTCTTTGGTGGTGATAGCCAAAGCTTCTGGTGGAGATATTCAGAGTTTTACAGTTTTAAAAATGAGCAAGACTTTGGTGGTGATAGCCGAAGCTTCTGGAGGAGATACCCAGAATTTTAAACACAGCTGAGAACAAGACAGGTTAAGACCCCGAGACCATCGTCGAAGTCATTTCTTCTCTTGCAAATTGAACTCGTTTCCTTAAGACGGGTCGAGCCTTGATTAGTCAGGGAACTCAATTTAAGGACAAAATCTTCTATTTACAGTTTTTTCAAAAAAAAAAATGATAAATGAAAAAAAAGAAAAAAAAAAGAAAAATGATGAAAAAGAAAAAAGTAAACTCCCTTTCCCTTCTATTCACATGTGATTTCACTAACCGTACAAAATTAGTGTTTGTTTATCTTTGCCTGATTCCTGATTCTCAGCAATAGCCAAAGAGGGGCAGCTGTAGACACCTAATTTTGTCCGAACCCCTAAATCAAGTACGTTTTTTTTCCTAAATTGATGTTTCAAAATGCTAAAAGGCTTTTCTCATTCTGCAGGTGGTACTCTGAGGCTTAGTCTAAGAAAGTAGATAAAAAAAGTCAAACTCAAAAAAAGTCAACCCCAGAAAAAGTCAACCCCGAAAAAGTCAACTACTGAAAAAGTACCCACTTTCAAAATCAAGATTTGAGGTTGAATTGAAAAACGGTGAAAGTATTTTGATAATCCGAGAACTACATTGAAAGATATGGAGTTCGAAAGTTGGGTTACGGAGATTCAGTAGAAAGGAAACCCTAATTCGGGAAATTTGGGGAAAAATGCTTAAACGATCAAATTGTTCGGAATTGAAGGTTCCAAATGAGAGATAAGTACTGACCACGAGTAATGGAGAAGCCACTTGGAAGAAAAACTGATAGAAAAGTCAATTTGGAAGAAAACCGAGAATTAGGTTTTTTTAGTGGATTTCGGTGAAATTTGGAAGAATTGTAGAAATGGCCCGATTCGGCAGGACTAAAGCCCATAATTGATGAAGAGTGACTAAACAAGGATAGCCCAAGACTCAGTTTGAAGAAAATCTTAAAATCAGACTTATTTTGAGCAAAACCGGGTTTCGGAGGCAAAAGGGCAAAATTGGAAAATATGGGAAAAATAGCAAATGAACTCCAAAAATTCTGAAAATTTGTAAATCTCATTCTTAAATCATTTGGAAGAGATTGGCGAAATAAAATCTTGATTCGGAGTTCGTTTGCAAAATGGCCAAATACCGGGTTTCCTATGTAGTAATTCAACAAGATAAATCCCGAAAAAATAGCAAATGAACTCCAAAAATTCTGCAAATTTGAAAATATCATTCTTAAATTATTTGGAAGATATTAGTAAAAGAAAATCTTGATTCGGAGTTTTTTTGCAAAATGGCCAAATATCGGGTCCCCTATGTAGTAATTCAAGCAGATAAATCCCGGAAAAATAGCAAATGAGCTCCAAAAATTATGAAAGCTTCCAGATCACATTATTAAATTATTTGGAAGAGATTGGTGAAGAAAAATCTGAATTCAGAGCTCGTTTAAAAAATGGTAAAGTTCGGGTGCATAAAAGGGGTAATTTTGGAAATAAATCCGAAATAAATAGCAAATGGACTCGAAAAATTTTGAAAACTTCCAGAATTCAATTTTTTATTATTTCGGAAGTATTGAAAAAAGAAAATTTGAATTTGGAGTCCGTTTGCTATTTATATAAGTTCGGGGGGCAAAAAGGTTATTTCACCAAGGAAACCAAAAAGGGCAAATTGGTAATTGAGGAAAACATGAAAGATGAAGGAATTGCTGGGATTTTTTCTTCCTTTGATCAGCCAACATAGAGGAGAAGAAGGAATCTTGAGAAATTTAATTCCCTAGTCACTATCATGCCACATGCTATAACTAAAATCTTGCAAATGGTCCCCCCTTCATCTAATGGCTTAGGTGCCTTGTAAGAAAGTTGAATGCAACATACAATGGCCATTTTTAAATGCCAAAATGACATTTTTATTTGTCATAAAATAATGCTCATCTAATGGCCAAGAATGGAAGAAAAAAGATGAGCACAATTCATCCAAGGGTGAGCATCAATTCGGTTGAGCAAGGGAGTGCACAGATTATCCCTTTTCATCCAATGGCTTAGGCCATCTACAAGGGATGAGTACACATGTTGAGGGCTGGATTTAATCTATAAGATATCATTTTTATGTTGGCTTCATCCAATGACCAAGAATGGAAGAGCACAACTCATCCAAGGGTAGGCATTCAAGAGGGGCAAGCAAGTGAGTGCATGGGATTGGTCCTCTTTTGCATTTAATGGCTAAGGTTAATACAAGAGCTGCGTACACATCTTAAGGGCTGGAATAAATTGGCAAGATGACATTTTTATGTTGTCATCAAAATATCTACATCTAATGGCCAAGATTGGGGAAGAAAAAGTGCAATTCTCATCCAATGGTTAAGGGTGAATTCGGCCAAGGCTAAAGGGAGAGGGGGAGTTTCATATTTGAAGAGGTTTTTGGCTGAAAAATAGTAGCTAATTTGGCAAGAAAAAAAGGTTTTGAAAGAAAGAAAAAAAAAAGGTTTTCATTAGAGAGTTTGAAGGTAGTCATCTCTACCAAATTCTAGTCTAGCTTTCTTCTTCATTTTCATGGTGTTTTCTTGGTTTTTCTATCATGTTTTCCTACAACATTTTTCTTAGAAATAAAGTTTTTTAATATTTATTCATGTTTTCATCTTCTTCTTCTTCTTTAAAATGGTGGAAATAATTTTTTTCTTAGAGTTTCATGCCATGGCCGAATGGCTTATTTTTCTACCTTATTTTTTTTCTTTTCTTTCTTCCTTACATGTTGTTGTGAAAAATTATTTATACAAGTGTTTTTTAAGTATTCTAAGGTTTTCATTTTTACAAAATATGAAGCAAAAAAGGTTGAAATGGCTACATGATCTTGGCTAGACCAAGTGATTATGGTTTGGTGAGAGGCTATGCCCATTTGACACCATCCATGAAGCTTACCTTATTTTCTGTTTTACATAGTTTATTTTCTGTTTTGATGAGATGGAAAGGCTTCATGATCTTGGAAAGACCAAGTGATTATGTTTTGGTGAGAGGCTATGCCCATTTGATACCATCCATGGAGCTTAACTTTCCTTGTTCTACTTACTTGTTTTGTTTATAATTTCTGCATGTCTATGTTAAATCTTGTGTATACATTTTCTTTACATTATTTTCTATGCTATATTTGTTATATTTGATTTCCATGCTTGGTATTTCATCCTTGCATATTCGGCTTTTATTGTTCATATATCCATGTTTTGCATTTTTTTATGTACCATGTATTACATGTTTGCATTCTTATAGTTTTGTTTCATGCATATTCGGCCATTCCATTTTGTATGCCTTGTATGTGTATTTTTTCTTTTGATTCTTAGCTTGTTTGCATCTCCATGTCATGAACTTGCATATTCTGATTTTTGTATGTCTTGTGCTTATGAAAATGCTATGATAAAAATGCCATCATATTGATAAATGACCATTAGGCAATACCATGTTTGTTTGCCTTGCATGTGCATTTTTCTTTTGTTTCTTAACTTGTTTGCATTTCCATGTCATGAGCTTGTGCGTTTAGATTTTGGTATGTTATATGTTATATAAAATGTCATTACATTATGCATTTTAATATGGTTTGTCTTGTACTTATGTCATTTACTAAATAAGATTGCATTAGAGTCTCATGTGATCATTTAGCCTCTTCATGCATTCATTGCCTTGTCATACATTTGTATTTTTGTTTAGCTAACATGCTTTGCATTATCATATCTTGAAATTGTGTATTAGCTACTTTTTGTTCTAGCATTGACATTAATTTCATGAGTCATTATATGTTCATGCTATTGCTATGCATGCTCACTACATTTTAGGTCTAGGCCATATTGGTATTGCCATGCATATTAAGTCTTAAATCACATTGGTATTGTCATGCATTAATATGCTATTTAGGTCTTAGGTCACATTCATTTTCATGCATATTTATAACATATTAGTTCCTAGTCACATTTACATTATCACGCATTGCATGCATATAGAGTTAGGATAGCATTAATTGGCATGCAAATTCATGATAGGCATTTAGGTTGCCATGAATTATCATGCATTTCCTTTACCATTTAGTCCTTTAGACCATGCATTTCATACATTTCATTTGCTTTATGTTCATGCATTCCATGTCATTGCCACTTGATTTGTGACTTAGGCCAATTAATGGCTCAAAGTCATGCTCTCTAGAGCATACTTGTGGAAAATTAAGGAATTGTCAAATTGATCATTCTACCTTTGTGATTTTTTTTACTTAGCCAATTTTGTCCAAGGTTTTTAAAATGTTTAGCTTCTGTCCTTAGGTCTTAAGGATGATTTCCAACAATTTCCACATTGGTTTTTGAATGAATTTATCAAAGGCAAAAAAATGTGTTTTGACAAACAATTTTTTTTCACCCAGTACTTGAACATCTCCATTTTTTCTGGGAAGTCATCTTTAATCATAAAATTAAGCCAAGTTTTTCTCGTGTATATTTGCATGTTCTGAGTCTTCAGTATTTGTTTTAGAATTTTTAGAATTTTTAAAAATAGGCTAAAAAATCGTGTGGAAAAATCAGACAGTAGAGGCAGATTTGAAATTAAAAGGAGAATAATGGTTGAATTTGGCTAAGGCATTTAAAGGGGGTTGGTTAGAAGATTTAGCTACTGTCTTAGGGTAGTTTCTAAGTCTTTTTGAACCTAAAAATGATTTTATAAATCTCGGGTTAAGGGTAGTTAAGTCCGAGATTTTAAACCTAGAAATTTAGAGCCATTTTAAAAGGGTTTGGTAAGGGTTTTAATTTTTATTCAAGTTTTCCTCAAAATTATTTTCAAACAATCACAAAGTTTTTTTTTTTTTTTAAAAAAATCCAATTTTATTTATTTTCCTAAGGTAGCCGGATATCTTTTTAGATATACGAATTTCTTTAATTAAAGGAAAAAATACATTTTCATGCATTGCATTTTCCATGTTCATGCATTTTATTTAAATATGTGATTTTTGCTATGATATTCTCCATGATATTGTTATTATTTCAATTCACATTTTATGATCTTATATTTGTTTGCCATATGATTTTTAGTGTTTCATGATATCCTATGCTTTTTATTTAGTTATTTTTGTCATATTGTTTAGCATATACTATGTTCATGCATTATTATTTTTATTAGTATTTTCATGCATATTATATGTTAGCATTATTTTAATTCCACGTCATTTCTTGCCATTTAGATCATATTCCATGTCATTTAGGTTATTTCATTTATAACATGCCATGTCGTTTAAAATATGCAATATCATTTAGAATTGCCATGTCATTTAAATCATTTTATCTCATTTAGAATATACCATGATACTTAGGATTTTTTTTTTTATTTTACGTAGAATATACTATGTCATTTGAATTATGTCATGTCATTTAGGTTGCATTGTATTATCTAGATTTGCCATGTCATTTTATTTATGTCATACATGTCCATGTTCATATTTTAAAATGTTTTGAAAAAGATAATGATTTTCAATAAAAAAAAAAGATATTCCCGAGTTAAAATAATTCATGAGTTCTCTACCGGGTTTGCTGGAGGGAATATCATCAATTATCATTAATAAAGGAATATCTTTCTTCCAAAAAACAAGAATGATTCGGAAAGTTTTCCAAATGAATAAAAATTTCTATATTTTGACGATTTTGTTGGGGAATATAGGAAAATTTTGAATGAATAAATTCCAGATCATTTTGAATTAAAAATGGAATTATTTTTCTTAAAATTGGGAATTAACTTGAAATACTAAATTAAAAACCAACTTTTTTATCGAGACTTGAGATAACACACGATTAATAAGGTACCGATTTATACGGGCGTTGTGGGGGTGATAATCCTTCCCCGCACGTAACCGACTCCCGAACCCGCCTCTTTGATTTCTCTGGTTTATAACTCAGACTTGAAATTGGTTTTAAAAATGTTTTAATTAATTTTAAAATGTTTTATAAAATCGGTTTTCATAGGTGGCCGATCACACCTAGCTAAAAAAGATTGGTGGCGACTCCATGTCTTTTTACGAGGCCGTTTTCATACCCTCGACCTTTCATTTAAATCTAGAGAAATTAAGTCGTCTTTTTCTTTGATTCTGTTTCCCCTCACTCGAACGGTTCCTCGCGATCCGGGATCACGTATCAACACCTTCATTTTTTTAGAGGAATTAAGTCGACTTTTTCTCGTTTTTTTTAATGTCACGCTTAAGGAAAACGAATAATAAAGTCTTGCGATGAGACATCTTGTTATGTTATTTTTTTTTTAGGTTGCGACAGACCTAAAGACTATGGGAAGCTCGGTCGCACTCCAATTGGTTAGTCTATATCCTGGTGGACAAGGTCGCACCATCCAGTTTGCATTCTTACTTTCAATTCTTTCCTCCCCAGTCATGCAGATAATCATCTCCTATATCTGCTCACCCTTATCCATATTAAACTTCTCGAAAGCTTGTTCAATCATTATGAGTACATCATAAGAATTTTTTCTCCGAACAGAAAACCGGCTGAGTGAAAGCTGTGAATGATTGGTGGGAAAGTCATAGGTTCCCACTCAATATCCATACCCACAAGATGAGCCATCCTCATTTGTCGGTTCTTTTCCACTTGTTTCCTCCTCTCCTGTGCCTTCGAAAGATACCCTAGACCAAACCAGTCTTTCTTTCCAACCATTTCAATTACTCGGGCCATTCCCTAAAGATACTTTCCAAGACCTTTTCTAGCCCTGCAGCCCTTTCCCATGGTAGTCCTTACTCCAAACCTTGTATTCTTGGACCACTTCGGTTTTGGAATTTTTTGTCCTTCAGTGACGAATACTGCAATTACAAATTCCAAAGATCGGAAAGAACATTCCACAACATCCTCGTTTGGCTCAATGTACGGGGAAGCAGTAAATGTAGAGGCTATGATGTCCTCTTCTCCCGATACAGTGACCAAACGTCCCTCCATCACAAACTTCAGCTTTTGGTGGAGAGATGAGGGTACAGCCCTAGCAGAATGTATCCAAGGCCTTCCTAACAAGCAATTGTAGGATGGGGTAATATCCATGACTTGGAAGTTCCCCTTGTAGGTACAAGGACCTATCTCCATCGGGACCTTGATAGTTCCCATTACCTCACGTCTAGTCCCATCAAAAGCTCTAACCACCGTGCAACTTGGCAGCATATAAGAAATATCAACTGGCAATTTAAACAGTGTTGCCAAGGGCATCACATTTAATGAAGATCCGTTATCCAAAAGCACCCTTGGTAGTATGTGCCCCTTGCAAGTGGTTGTTATGTGAAGAGCCTTTGTTGATCCAATACCATTGGGTGGTATTTCATCATAACTAAAATAGATGTGATCGTCTGCTGCAATGTTTCCCACCTGCCTATCTAGTTTTTCTATCGATATATTGTTGGCCACATATGCTTGGTTCAAAACTCTCAACAAGGCATTTCGGTCTGGCTCTGAGTTCAGTAGCGAAGATAGGATTGAAATTCTTGCTGGTTAACACTGGAATTGCTCAACCACACTATACTCACTATGCTTTATGAATTTTAAAAACTCGTAGGCCTCTTTTTCATTCACTGGCTCTTTTATCTTGTTAACCGAGGCTGACCCCCTCTCTGCTTCTTTTGACGAATCTATCTCAATATGGATTGGTTCAGCTGCTTTCTTCCCTTTGTCCATTCCTCTATCCTTTCTTGTTGATCCCTGTTCAACAACCTCAGGGGCATAACATCTTCTACTTCGTGTTAAATGTCCCACACTCGTGATATCTTGCTGACTCGAAGAACCTGGCATAACCATGCTGCAGTCATACTTCCATGGTGCAACTTTGTTTTCCTTGTATGAAAAGGAAGAAGGCAATTCTATGATTATCTTAGGCGTAATTTCATTAACAACCAACATAACTTTCTCCTCTGGTTCATCGTAATAACCTCTACTTCCTCCTCTATTTCCTCATAAAACTGGGCCTCCCCCTCATCTATCATCTTTTGGACTTTAAACAGAAAGTCCCCGTATTCCTATATAATATGACCATTACATCTATAGAATGGGCACTAATTCTCCACCCTATTTGCAACCATTCTTAAACTGTCTCCATCCTCTACCATTCTTGCTTTAACCATTTCGACCCATACTGTTATCATTGGGGTATTGACTTCACTAACATTTCTTTTTACCCTTCTGACTTCCCCTGTCAATACTGCATTTACCCGATTCTCAGCATGATCAGGCAATGGATTTCCTGCTGCATTTGGCCCATTCTTTGACCCAAATTTGACCACCCCGGAGTTGATCAGACTTTGGACTTTTTTTTTTAAGCAATACAATCCTCAGTCGAATACCCTTGAATCCCTGCGTGATACGCACAGTTAGCATTTGCGTTGTACCATCTTGGGTATAGCGGTGTTAGAGGTTTAAGGTATATGGGTGCAACAAGTTGACCCTGCAACAATTTGGGATATAGATCACCATAAGTGGTAGGAATCAGGTCAAATGAGGGTATTTTATCATTCCTAGGTGAACGTTGGTCATTGTGCATGGTATTTTGGGTATTTGGGACAATGTTTCGGGGAAGGTTTATCTGTGGGGACATGCCAGTTGGAAATGGCTGTTGTGGTATAATGGTATAAGGGAATGGATTTTGAGTAAGGTGGTTCATATTGGGGTAGTAAGGATTATACCATGGGTAAGGTGTATAGGATAGAAGGTGCATAGGATGTAAGAGGAGTATAGGGCCTGGGAGGTGTATATTGTGTAGGAGATGCATAAGGATATTGGTTGATGCTAATTGCGTGGGTTTCCTTTTTCTTCTTAGCAGGGAATACCTTTTTTGGAGTAGCAGACTCACCCCTTTCCATTTTCCCATTCTTATTGGCAGACTCTATCATCTCTCCTTATATCACCATATCTGCAAAGTCCTTGGTGGCACTCCCCACCAATTTATCATAATACGGTGCTTTCAAGGTATTCATGAAAAGCATTGTAGTTTCCTTGTTGGTCAAAGGAGGTTGTACTTGTGTAGCCAGGTCTCTCCATCTCTGAGAGTATTCTTTAAAGCTTTCAGTAGCTTTCTTTTCTATGTTTTGCAGAGTTAGACGGTCAGGCACCATGTCCGTCACATGTTTGTATTGTTCCATGAAAGCTCTGGCTAGATCCATCCAAGAACGAATCTTAGTACGGGTAAGCTGGTTATACCACCAAGTTGCAGACCCTGTCAAGCTATCCTAAAAACAGTGGATAAGCAATTTTTCATCTTCATCATGTCCGGTCATCTTCCGGTAGTACATAGTCAGGTGAGCTGACAGGTTGGTAGTTCCATCGTATTTCTCAAAATGGGGTACTTTAAACTTGGGAGGAATCACCAAGCCATGTACCAAGCTCATCTCTTTGGCATCTAGACTGCCAAATAACTCTGCCCCCTCTATTGCTCTTAACTTCTCTTTCAGCAACTGATATTTCTTTTGAGATTCAGCAGTTTCTATCTTTTTCAGTTCAGCCAACCTTGCCTTTTCTTTCTCAACCAGTTCCTCAAAGTCCGGAACATCAACAATATCACTTGGATCAGCCCCAATGTTACCTTTTCTGTGAGCATAATTCTGTGCTTCAGCCACTAGTTGGATATAAAAATAGGAGGCTGCCCCAATTGGTAGCTCATTTCCCACATGCTGGGATGCTTGGCCCTTTAGATGCACGATTTCAGGTTGGTCTTCTTCATTTATTACCCTTTTTTGTTGTGATCGAATTCTCCCCCGGCCTTTTCTGTTTCATCATGGCGTTCATCATTTCCATAAGTTTAGCCATTTGTTCCCTTGATTCCTCCTGAGACTTAATCAGCTGTTCCTGTAGTTCCCTTTGAACCCATTCTATCCTCTCAATATGAGCAAGATGATCATCTCCATGATTCTAGCTTGAGATCTAGTGTTGTAGTGGTGTCGGAAATCCGTTTTTTTTGGAGTGCGCCCAATTTTTCCTTAAGTTTTTTGAAAAAAAAAAACCATGGATTAGAATTTATTTGACACATTTTTTTATGTTTTATTAAAAATGAATGAATGACTAAATATGAATGAATGAACAAATAAAATGAATGAATAAATGACTAAGTACATGAATATGAAAGAATAAATGAATGAACAAATAAAATAAATAAATGACTAAGTATATGAATATGAAAGGATAAGTAAATGAACAAATAAAATGAATAAATAAATGACTAAGTATATGAATATGAATGAATAATCTTAAAATAAACAAATGAATGATTATAACCATGAATAAATATATGAATGAACAAACAAAAAATATATATAAAAAAATGAATGCATTTGAAAGTATTGGCCCCGGGATAATTCCAACCAAACGGTCTTTCATTGATTTCCTGGAACTAAATACATCAAAGATAAAATAAAAGGATCACTGCCTAAGACAAATCCAGAATTCGACTATATATTTCAACGTACTGTTACAAAATACTGGTCCTATAGTAACTCCCTCGGATCTCGGACTTTCTTTCACAGTCCCCTTTTGATTGCCTTGCTCTTCAATCTGACCCCTACTTGTTCATGGCCCCTTGACGTGTCAGCAGAAACATCACTATGTAAAGGTTCCTTAGCTTGCTTCTCAAGTTGATTGGCTTGAGCTTCTTCATCCTTTGTTCTCTCTTTCCAGTAGTTATTCTCCTTCGACCTCTTGCTCCCATTCCCCGAAAGTATTGAGGGTTCTGTCAAATCTGAGCTCGAAGCGGTATCTTTTGTTTTCCACGTGCAAATCCCTGAGATCTTCCTTGATAGTGTCCCTTTCTCTCTTGATCTTTTCCTTTTCTCTTTCCTGAATTGATTCCCTATTTTTCATGTCTTCAATCTCTTATTGCAGTCGGGCAATCTCCTTGCTCATTTATGCCTTTTCTTTTTCGAATTCTACCCTTACAATTTCTAACTCTAATGGCACTTCCTTTGGTTGTGAATTCATGAACTGGAGCACTTCCCCATTTAATGTCAACAACCTATCATTAACCCTCAATTCCCTCCATACCAGGTAGTCAGGTGTGACGATGTCGGCATATTGAGCCACTTTTATCCGATGAGTTTTCTTCCATGCTTCAATCACTGCCTGCACCTTTCCAAAATACCCATCATCTCCATAAGTAAACTACGATAATCCTAGTTTATGAGTCACAAGTGTGAATTGTTGAGACTTAACCTGTCTTTGCACCAACATAGGTACATAGCTCACAGACCCCCCAAATTTTGAGAAGTGGAACCCCCGGGTTATCCCCACATTTATACATAATCGGCATAGGAACCATCTATGGAGCTTTCCAAGTTACCATCTCCCCTTTTAGACTCCGGAACATGTTGACCCATTTTTCTTCATCTTTGTCTTCAAGCCAATCATTTCTAAGGAATTCCCTAATCGAAGCTAAAGACTTCATGTACGGTTTGAAGGAAACCTCTTCTATCTTCCAAAAGTGACTTTGAATCCAAATATAAAAGAGTTGTACGCACCCCTTGATTCTTCCTTGTCCTTCCCTTTTACAAAAATTCAAAGATCGGATAGTTTCAGCTATGATGGCCGGAGATGGGTTGATTTTTTGTTCCAATTTTTCAAAGAAATCAAACACAGCTATATCCACATGACACAATACCTTTGGAAATATGATTAAGCCGTAGATGGCTAAAGCAAAGATGTCCCTGGCTTTTACTTTATCAAAATGACCCACTATCAATTGTCTGAGAGTTTCCCACAGAATGCATCAATTTTTCTGCTTTGTAACCACATGACTCTCAACCCAAGTTGTTTCCATTCCCGTGATCCTAGCCACTTTCTTCTTAAAACCTCAAGGTTTCACTTCTTTCAAATATACCCGATCAAGATTAGGACACTTAATGCATAACAGTGTTGAATATTCCTCAATTAGTGGGGTCATATCCTCCTTGTTAAAAGTGAAACATCTATAAGCAGGATTCCGAAACTGTACCTTAGCCTGAATCAACCCACTATTGACCCTAATCGAAATTAAAAGTGCTATACCTCCATATTTTTGAGTGAAGGCTTCTTTCTCTGATACATTCCACTTGTAGCAACCTAAAAGATAACAAGGCTTATCGCAAGACTTTATTATTCGTTAAGCGTGACATTAAAAAAACGGAGAAAAAGTCGACATAATTCCTCTTGAAAAATGAAGGTTTTGAAAATGACCTTGAAAAAGACATGGAGCCGCCACCAATCTTTTTTAGCTAGGTGTGATCGGCCATCTATTAAAACCGGTTTTATAAAATATTTTAAAATTAATTAAAACATTTCTAAAACCAATTTCAAGTCTGCGTTTTAAACCAGAGAAATCAAACAAGCGGGTTTGGGACTCGGTTACGTGCGGTGAAGGATTAGCATCCCCACAACGCCTGTATAAAACGGTACCTTATTAATCGTGTGTAATCTCAAGTCTCGGTAAAAAATTCGGTTTTAAATTTAGTATTTCAAGTTAATTCCCAATTTAAAGAAAAATAATTCCATTTATATTTGAAAATAATCCGAAATTTATTAATTCAAAATGTTCCTATATTTTCCAACAAACGTGCAAAATATAAAAAAATTTATTTATTTGGAAAATTTTCCGAATCATTCTCGTTACAAAGAAGATATTTCGTTATTAATGATAATTGATGATATTCTCCCCAGCAAACTTGGCAGAGAACTCATGAATTATTTAAATTCGGGAATATCTTTATTTTATTGAAAATCATTATCTTTTTCAAAACATTTAAAAAAATGAATATGAACATGTGTGACATAAATAAAATGACATAGCAAAGTCTAGATAATATAATGCAACCTAAATGATATGATATAATTTAAATGGCATAGTATATTATAGATTAAATGAAATATCCTAAGTATCATGGTATATTCTAAGTGAAATGAAATATTCTAAATGAAATGTAATATCTTAAGTGACATGATATATTCTATATGAAATGAAATATCTTAAGTAACATGATATGTTCTAAATGAAAGGAAACAACTTAAATAACATGATATTCTAAATGAAATGATATGATTTAAATGACATGATTTTGTAAATGAAATGATATGATTTAAATGTCATGGCTTTTTTAAATAATATGACATATTTTAAATGACATCGTATATTCTAAATAATATAATCTAAATGACATGAAATGACATAGACATAAAATAATGCTATCATGTAATATGCATGAAAATAAAAATAAAATAATAATGCATGAACATAATATATGCTAAATAATGTGGCAAAAATAAATAACTAAATAAAAAGCATAGGATAGCATGTAATATTCAAAACCATATAACAAACAACATAACACCATAAAATAAATCAAAATATTAACAATATCATAGCAAAAATCACATATTATATAAAATGCAAGAAAATGGAAAATGCAATGCATGAAAGTGTATTTTTTCCTTTAATTAAGGAAATCTGTATATCTAAAAAGATATCCGGCTACCTTAGAAAAATATATCAAATTAAATTTTCTAAAATCAAAATACTTTGTGGTCGTTAGAAAACAAATTTGAAAAACTTGAATGAAGATTAAAACCCTAGCCAAACCCTTTTAAAAATGGCTCAAATTTCCTAAGTTTAAAATCCCGGACTTGACCACCCTTAACCCGAACTCTATAAAAATCATTTTTTAAAGTTTAAAAAGGCTTAGAAACTATCCTAAGAAAGTAGCTAAAGCTTCTAACCAACCCCCTCTAAATGCCTTAGCTAAATTCAACAATTATTTTTCTTTTGAGTTCAAATCTGCCTCTACTATCCAGGTTTAAAACACGATTTTTTTACTTATTTTTAAAAATTCAAAAAAAATCTAAAACAAATACTGGAGACTCAAAACATGTAAAAATACATGAGAAAAAATTGTCTTAATTTTCTAATTAAAGAGGACTTCCCAGAAAAATCAGAAAAGTTCGAGTACTGGGTGAAAAACTGTTTTGCTAAAACACAATTTTTTTTGCCTTTGATAAAATCATTTAAAATCAAAGTAAAAATGTTGGAGACTCTCCTAAAGACCCACAAACAGTAGCTAACACTTTTAAAAAGTTAGACAAAAATTGGCCATGTAAAAGAAAATCACAAAGGTAGAATAATCAAATTGACGACTCTTTAATCTTCCACAAGTATGCTCAAACGAGCATGACTTTGAACCATTGATTGGCCTAAGTCATAAATCATGTGGCATGACATGAAATGCATGAACATACAACAAATTTAATGCATGAAATGCATGACTTAAAACCTAAATGATGTGAGAAATGCATGGCAATACAAAATAACCTAATGCCTAGCATGAGTTTGCATGGCAATAAATGTAATCCTAACCTAAGTATGCATGATAATGCAAATGAAACTTAGACCTAAAGTGACATGAAATGTATGGCAATACAAAGTGACCTAAGACCTAAATAGCATAGCAAATGCATGGAAATATCAATATGATTCTAGGCTTTATATGTATGGGAATATGCATGGCAATACCAATATGATTCTAGACCTTAAATGTCATGAAAATGTATGAAAATGTCATGAACATATAGTGACTAATAAACCTAAAACTAATGCATGAACAAGCAGCAACTAATACACAATCTCATGGCATGATAATGCAAAGCAATGGTACCTAAATATAATGCAAATGCGCACACAATGCAAGAATTACATGAAGAGGCCGAATGGCATTAAAATAGACTAATGCAATCCTATTTAGCCAATAACACAAACACATGGCAAACCAAATCAACATACACAATGTTATGGCATGAAATGAAAACCTATAAACTAAACAAAATGAAAATGCACACCAAGCAAAAAGAGTCAAGTTGGCCGAATGGTCCTTAAATCACATGGTATAATCCTAGCTAACAAATAACACAAAAACATGGTAGCAAACATGATAATAATGCAAATATAGTGACTAACATACCTCATGAACATATCAATGACAATATAACAAACACATGGCATGGTCTAAATATGTAAACCTAAATGGAAGCATACTAAGCAAGCTAACAAAAAGAAAAAAAAACACAAACATGGTGACTTTTCATAGCATGGCCGAATGGTCTTATAAACTTGGTATGGTATTTCCACAAATACATAGCATCGTATATTGCTAAACTACCACAATCAAACTAACCTTCCACAAATCAAACTAATCTAACACAAGTAAGCTAACCTACCACAACAATACTCATGAAAAAAATCAAAAACAAGATCATTTATAACAAAATCAAACCATTCGGCCATGATAAAATAAGAATAAAAACTTGTTATTTTTTATTTTCTTTTAAAAAAAACAAAATAGTAGCTCTTTAGAAACAAGTTTATTTCATAAAAAGGAAAAATATCATTAAAAAAAAGATCTTATCAATAAAACATGGAAAATAACCATGAAAGAGCATAGCTACCTTGCTCTAGCTTTCCAAATCAAGAAGAAACTAGAAAAAACCCTTCTTTTCTTTCTCTTTTTTTCTCCTCTCTTTTTTCTCTCATTTTCTCCTCAGCTACTGCCTCTTTTTAGCCTTCAAAACTTAAGAAAAACTGCTCAGCCCCTGATGGAGACTCAATTAAAAGTTGTAAACCCAAGTGCAGGTTATGTTCAAGTAATAAATTCTCGGTGTCCGAGGTCGAACCACAGGGAAGCGTATTAGTAAGTATAAGTTTATAAATATATAAGAAAAAGAAAGTAAACAAGATATTAGGGAATCAACAACAAAATAAGATAAACAAGATATTAGAGAACAAAATAAACAAAACAACATAAAAGAAATTAAACAAGATATAAACAAAACAATAAGAAAAGATGTTGAGGTTAGAGAATCCACTCTTGGTGTTATGCTAAGATTAATCTTGTTTTATTACACAATTGAAATCCACACATAAAGGAGGTTCCAATCGGAAGGTTTAGTAATTCAGTCCAAATTGTCCAACGTCCATAGCATATGATATTATGTTCATTTGGTGTCCTCAAAACTCATAAAAAGAGTCCAAGCATTCCTTATGCCAAGGTATATGTCTACAACAAATCAAGGTTATGAAACCAAGCATTTACTATGCCATTTTCCTTGTCAATAATGAATCAAGATCCCTACTTTGCAAGTATGATTTTAAACCAAAAGAAAATATTATCTATACTAGTGTTTATAAATGATGATTCATTTTAGCTCATGTTTAAGAGACTAACCTTAGCATTTACCAAAAGCTTCACCTCATCACCTCAACAATATGATTAGCAACACATACTAGATATGAATAAAATGAAAAGAAATGTAAGAAACATAAGTAAATAAAGAAAAAGAAAACTAGAGAAAGGAAAGAAGAAGAAAACTTAGAGAATTTTATTACAATGGCTAATATCCTACCAATATCCTTTAATGCTCATCCAAGGCCCTCTATTTATACACATTTTGGAGAGCTAAATGACAAGAGACAAGCTTTATAAATTTCAAAGGTAGGTATAATAGGTGGGTGCATTTTTCTAACAATTTTCGTCATATTGTATGACAATTCTGATCAGCCAGCTTGATGGTCGATTTTGTCAATGTTGGAGGCTCGATCTGATCAAATGGTCTTCTAGAAAAATATACCCCTATCAGTTACGGATCCATAGCCGTTGGAATCAGATCATTTTCTCATGTGGATCGGAAGATATGGTCAAAATACCAAAACAGGTCAGCACAGACGTCATTGCACATCAGCCAACTTGATGATCGATTTCGCTAGGGAAAACGACTCCGTTTCAAGAAGTGTAAAACATGAAAAAGATAGATATGCCTCTTAAATATGTACTGTAAAAATTTCAGCCTTAATGCTTCAGTGAAACTCCAGATATAGCTGATATGGCAAAAGGTGTCGGAACTGGAACTGAATTGGATTTGCCCTTAATTCTTGATTTAACCTAGTAATCTGAAATCACTCAAAGAAACTCGTGAAAAACACCAAATTACATAAAAATATAAAATATCATAAACACAATTAGACTAAGCAATAATAACTCGTATTTGACACAAAACAATAATAAAACATAACTAAGAACTATATAATTATACGAGTTATCACACCCCCACACTTAGATTGTTGCTAGTCCCTAGCAACGACTCAATAAAAATAAAATAAGAAAATCTAATCTAATCCATTTTCGTTGGAAATCACGGTGGCATTTAGCATGTGACACAAGCCTTTAAACCCCTAGATGTCCCTAGTGGACGAGTTTAGTCTCGTGAGGGTTTGCTAGAACGATACCCACAAACATTGAAAAACTAAAATATAAGTAAACTACATACACTAAAAATATTTACTCCTAATCCTTGCAATATAAATTAAAGACAATCTTTGAACAAGTCTTATAAACTAATCAATAGCTCAAAGAATTTCACAAAAATTCATGCTTGAATGTAAATAAATGAGTTAAGCCAATATTAACATAACATATTTCAATCAAAATAGTGCATATTCAACTTAATCTCAACTTCTCACTATACTCTCATGATTTTCACTCTTTAAAGTAGTGGTAAAGTGTTTACACTCAATCAATCTCATGAAAACAGTTCTACCATATGCTTGCTTGTCCACCTATTCTTCACTATTTAGATCATACAACTTCATAAATCAAGAGGTCTTTTTTCAAGGTTGTAATGGGGCCAAAGGGTTATAATGTGGTTAAAGAACAAAAGGATAAAGATATCACAAAGGTTCCAAAGAGTTCATAGAGTTTAGAGACATAATAAGATCATACAAATAAAACTTCTCAAAACTCTTATAAAGCACATAATAACATAGGCTAGATATTCATGTTGAGCCTTTGCTTCATTCTAACCAACTTTGTAACATCTTTTTCTTTACTTTAACTAGAAGTTCAAGAGAAGATTTTTTTTTTTTTTAATATGGGAATGTATTTGACAATGATCCCTTTCTTTTTCTCTTGACTTTTGCCTCTCTCCTCCCCCACACTTATCTTTCGTTCTAACCCAAATTTTCAAAAAGTATCCCTTGTTTTTGCAATATGTCTCAAAATATATAATCCATCTTTAGAACAAGGGTAAGGATATAAGTATATTTAGGCTAGGTGTAAGTTCTGGTTACCAATAAAATAGCATATTTAATGTAGGCTCAAATTGGCTCACTAGTGGGGATGTTCTCTTAGAACATTAATAATGGATGGCTGTTTGGCTCTGGTTATAATCCTAATGCCTCTATCATATTCATGTTGTCACATGTATCAATATAGTCTCAAACGGTTTAAAGCAAGTTCTAGAGAATCATGTAATCATAAGAGCACTCAAGAAAGAAATTAGATTGATTTGTATAATGCATCAATCATTATAGGCTCAAAAACTCACAAGGATGATTATACAAGTCAGATTAAGTCTAAACATGCTTCTTTCTCAATCAACATATCATATTAATATTGGCTCATAAAAAGGTTGACATCAAGCTCAATTCTCATGAAAATCTTCTCACTAATAAATCTGTTTTAGACTTATGCAATTCATATCTCATCATTGTATTAAAAAGGAACTAGAACACATTAAAAAAATAATAATAATAATAAAGACTCATAAAAAAAAATAGTAGACAAAAATAAAAGAAATCCTAAATCGTTCCCCCCACACTTAATTCTTACATTGTCCTCAATGTAAGTCTATTAACCCAAATGAAAGAATCATGTGTAAGAGAAAAGAACTAATAACATAAGAATAGCAATAACTAAGACTCAAAACAAAACAAACTCATGCAACCTAATTAATCCTAAAATACTAAACAAAAATTAACAAGTAAACATAAAAAGATTAAAATCAAACTGACAAGGTATGTCTCAAGTCTCCCTTACTCAGACCTTGTTCAGAATGAATACTTCTAAATTGCTTAAAACACAACAAACTTTTTTTTTTTTGAAAGAAGAAATCAAACTGACAAGGTATGTCTCAAGTCTCCCTTACTCAGACCTTGTTCAGAATGAATACTTCTAAATGGCTTAAAACACATCAAAAAAATTTTTTTTTTTTTAAAAATTAGCAAAATATGTCCCTTACCCCCTACTAAAGGTAGAATTTAGGAGATATTACCTGTAGAGGTTGCTAACCACTTATTATAACTGAGACACAACAAACAAAATGTTAGATAATGTCACAAAGACAGAGTGCAATCCACTCCTTGCTCGTCCATATCTCTTTTTCTTTTTCCGAGCGTTTGCGAAACAACCGTAGCAGATAAATACTCATAAGCTTGGAAGTTTTTGAGTAAATCTTCAATGGTTGTAGCAGAAATTATGGTTCTCCTTGCCTCTGAAAACATGAATCCATTATCCACAGCATTATCTAAATATGAAAGCAAATTACTAAAATAACCATTAATATTAAGCAAACCAATGGGTTTCTTATTTGTGACCAAAGATGACCAAGGCGCAAGCTATTTCTTCCAATGTACCCAGACCTCCTGGTAAAGCAATGAATGCATCGGCATAATGGTACATGATTGTTATCCGTTCAGGGATACTCCAGACTTGTATTTCCTTACCCACGGTAGGTCCACAAAAACCTGTGAATAGTTTTGGCACGATTCCTAGAACTGGACTTCCTCCGGCGTGTGCTGATGTAGCGACTACTCCCATTAAACCCGTACTACCGCCTCCATAAATCAACTGGATCTTTTGTTGGGCAAGTATTACTCCAACTCTTATGGCTTCATCAGCGAATATGTTATTTTTCCCTGGATAAGCACCTCCAAAGACACAAATTTTTTTAATGCGCTGGGACGAAGTACTTTCCATTTTTTTTTCAAGTGCCTGAAAGAGAATGAGTACATGGTGTAATATATAGAGGACTGAGTAGTGAATCAGACAAGAGTAATAATGTCGCCGAAAGTGTATTTGACCTGTCAGAAGAAAATGTTAACCTAACAAACGATTTTTGCGTGATTTCAGGAAGAAAATCAAAAGGAGAAGAAAAATCAACCGTAAAAGACCAATGCAAAAAAAAAAAACGAGAATAATTACACAAATCTAACAACACGTAAATTAAACCGAAATAAAGTTATTGCAAATCAAACCAAAAGCTGAGAAGTCATTTATTGTAGTTGTGATTGTGGCTCACATCTTCCTCTGGTTTTACGTCCAGAAACGGCTTAAACACCTTCTATGAGTCGAGGATATGCTTCCCATCCAATTTTCTTACAAGCTGGCAAACAGGGTCTTTTAACATCAGATTCCCAAGATGTTGCCATTCCCTTTGGAATTGCGGCCATAAATCAAGAATTTCTCTTTGTACGTCTCCATTAGGATGCGTCTCAAGAGAAAGTTGGATATTACCCAAATTCTCCTTACTCAGTCCATCCTTAATGAATTCAATTTTATCATCTCGATTAGAGGACGGAATCCCAATAGAACGACATTTACCGTTACACGTCCATCGTGCACATTTGTGGCAATTTGAACTCATGCGCTTTGCTCGTCGCTTCTTTGCAAAAGTGCTTCTACCTGTACCTGGTAAATGCAAAACAGGAAGATATTCATCTTCACGTACCTTGGCTTCAATTATCCAACGTATGTCTTCAGGAATCCCTTTGTGCATAAGCATTCTTAATCTTTCAAATCGAACTTGGTAAAGCTTCAGTAAAATATTTCGAGGAAAAGGAGGAAATCGTTTCTGCAATCTTTTGAGAATATCATCCATCCTGAAAAAAAAAATGAAAGAGAAATTGAAAGAGAAATTTATATACAATATCAGTTTTGTGGGTAGCTGATGGAACTGACTTAAATAATCACGGAGTACCGTTATCCGCCATTTAACCGGGGTTAAAAAAAATGTATTTTTTTTTTATGAAGATTAGTAAAAATTATATTTACATCTAGCTATTTTCAAAACAATGATCAAAAAGAAAAACAACCTCTTCTTGAGTAACATGATTTTCCAAAAAGAGTTTGAGTCTTTGTCCATTTACCTTGAATACGTTACCATTTTGAGGATTCTCAATGTCAACTGCTCCATAATGATACACATGCTTAACCACAAAAGGGCCAGTCCATCTTGATCTCAACTTACCAGGAAATATGTGAAGTCTAGAATTATAAAGTAGAACTTTTTGCCCAACATCAAATGTTTTTCTTGAAATTAACTTGTCATGAAAGGCTTTAGTTCTTTCTTTATGAATTTTAGAATTCTCATATGCATCTTTGAATAAAGTTGGCCAGTAAAATCCACACTGTAAAATTTTTGCAGCAGTTTTCTTTGATGAAAAATGACCACCACATGCCTCGGAATGACAAAACTTAATTACACTACTTACCTAATTGTCGGGAATGCATCTTCGAAAAATTTGATCAGGACAATATTTGAACAAGTAAGGGTCATCCCAATAGAACTTCTTTACCTCATTCAGAAACTTCCTTTTATCTTGGGGGCTCCATTGAGAAGGAATTTTTCCCAAAAAGGAATATTTTAGCTCGGATGGCAATGGTTTTAAATCCAGCTTGGGCGGTTCAATAGTTGATGGTACAGTGACATTTGTGAGTGATGGGAGTTCCTCAAACTTTTGTTTCCAACGATGCTTATCCTGAAAAGAATTTAACAAAGAATCAGTGTGTGAAATTTCTGAAGCATTATCAAACTCACATTCAATTAAATAAGCTTCTAACGGATCATGGAATGTGGTAGTGGTGAGATGTTCATGAACAAGTTCTTCAATGAAATCCACTTCATGTACTTCTGAATCATCACCAGATTGCTTGCAAATGTTGAACACATTTAATTCTAAAGTCATATTTCCAAAAGAAATGTTCAAAATACCATTCCTGCAATTTATCAGAGCATTAGAAGTTGCAAGAAATGGACGGCCTAATATAACAGGAATTTGAACATTTGGATTTGAAACAGGATGTGTGTCCAAAATAATAAAATCAACAGGGAAGTAAAAATTATCAATTTGAACCAAAACATCTTCAACTATCCCTCGAGGAATTTTTACAGAACGATCAGCTAGTTGAAGTGTAACAGGTGTTTCCTTGAGTTCACCTAAACCTAACTGTTGATAAACAGAAAAAGGCAAAAGATTAACACTAGCACTGATAACTCGTATAATTATATAGTTTTTAGTTATGTTTTATTATTGTTTTGTGTCAAATACGAGTTATTATTGCTTAGTCTAATTGTGTTTATGATTTTTTATATTTTTATGCAATTTGGTGTTTTTCACAAGTTTCTTTGAGTGATTTCAGATTACTAGAATTAAGGGCAAATCCAGTTCAGTTCCAGTTCCGACACCGTTTGCCATATCAGCTATATCTCGAGTTTCACTGAAGCAATAAGGCTGAAATTTGTAGCCGTGCAAAGCTAAGAGGCATATCTATCTTTTTCATGTTTTACACTTCTTGAAACGGAGTCGTTTTCCCTATCGAAATCGACCATCAAGTTGGCTGATGTGCAATGACGTCTGTGCTGACCTGTTTTCGTATTTTGCCCATATCTTCTTATCCACATCAGCAAATGATCTGATTCCAACGGCTATGGATCCGTAACTGATAGGGGTATATTTTTATAGAAGACCATTTGATCAGATCGAGCCTCCAACATTGACAAAATCGACCATCAAGCTGGCTGATCAGAATTGTCATACAATATGACGAAAATTGTTAGAAAAATGCACCCACCTATTATACCTACCTTTGAAATTTATAAAGCTTGTCTCTTGTCATTTAGCTCTCCAAAATGTGTATAAATAGAGGGCCTTGGATGAGTATTGGGATACATTGATACATTGGTAGGATATTAGCCATTGTAATAAAATTCTCTAAGTTTTCTTCTTCTTTCCTTTCTCTAGTTTTCTTTTTCTTTATTTACTTATGCTTCTTACATTTTTTTTTCATTTTATTCATATCTAGTATGTGTTGCTAATCATATTGTTGAGGTGATGAGGTGAAGCTCTTGGTAAATGCTAAGGTTAGTCTCTTAAACATGAACTAAAATGAATCATCATTTATAAACACTAGTATAGATAATATTTTCTTTTGGTCTAAAATCATACTTGCAAAGTAGAGATCTTGATTCATTATTGACAATGAAAATGGCACAGTAAATGCTTGGTTTCATAACCTTGATTTGTTGTAGACATATACCTTGGCATAAGGAATGCTTGGACTCTTTTTGTGAGTTTTGAGGACACCAAATGAACATAATATCATATGCTATGGACGTTGGACAATTTGGACTGAATTGCTAAACCTTCCGATTGGAACCTCCCTTATGTGTGGATTTCAATTGTGTAATAAAACAAGATTAATCTTAGCATAACACCAAGAGTGGATTCTCTAACCTCAACATCTTTTCTAATTGTTTTTTTCTATCTTGTTTAATTTCTTTTATATTTTGTTTATTTTGTTCTCTAATATCTTGTTTATCTTATTTTGTTGTTGATTCCCTAATATCTCGTTTACTTTCTTTTTCTTATATATTTATAAACTTATACTTACTAATACGCTTCCCTGTGGTTCGACCTCGGACACCCGAGAATTTATTACTTGAACATAACCTGCACTTGGGTTTACAACTCTTAATTGAGTCACCATCAAGTTTTTGGCGCCGTTGCCGGGGAGGCAATACTAAGTATATAAGTGTATAAGTATATTTATTTTTATTGGCTGGTTATACCGCCTATATTTATTTTTATTGGCTGGTTATACCGCCTAATTTTCTATATATTTATATTTATATTGTATATTAACTTTGTTTTATTTCTATTGGCTGGTTATACCGCCTAATCTGTATATTAACTTTGTTTTATGCTTGTTTGGCGACGTGATTTTAGATCTCTTCGTTTAGTTAGATTTTATTGTGAAACTTTTTCAGGTAATCTTTCTAATACAACTCCTACCATGGCTGACAATGAAAGTGTTCATGCTGAAGATGAGAACAGACAAGCACGCACCATGCGTGACTACTTGCAACCAACTCGAAGCTCATCACCCTCTTGTTTTATTTTTCCTCTCAATGCAAACAACTTTCGTTTTAAACCAGGTATGATAGCTTTGCTTCCAAATTTCCATGGGTTAGAATCGGAAAGTGCTTACTCGTTTCTAAAAGACTTCGAAGATGTATGTGTCACCTTTAATGACCAACAATGTACAAATGAAATTGTCAAGCTAAAATTATTTCCTTTTTCTTTAAAAGATAAAACAAAAATTTGGCTTCATAATTTAAAACCAAGGTCAATTGGCACATGGCAAGAATTACAAACTGAGTTTCTAAAGAAATTTTTCCCAACACATAAAACTACTGCTTTGAAAAGACAGATTCAAAATTTCAATCAAAATCAAAATGAAGCATTTTTTCAGTGCTGGGAGCGTTTTAAAGATTTGTTAAGTTCTTGTCCACATCATGGTTTTGAAAAATGGCGTCTTATTAGTTTCTTTTATGAAAGTTTAACTACCGAAACTAAACAATTTGTTGAAACAATGTGTAACGGTGAGTTTCTAGAAAAAGAACCTGAAGAAGCCTTTGACTACGTAGACCATTTGGCAGATAACTCTCAAGCCTGGCACACAGATAATTCCTCTGAAAGTTCCAATAGATCTAATGTTGTTTCTAACAGAGGAAAATATCATTTTAGTCAAGAAGATGAGATAAAAGCTAAACTAGCTAATTTGGCTAGAAAGATTGAAGCCATGGAACTTAGAGAAGTAAAAGAAGTCAAAACGGTTAAAAATGAAGAAAGTTGTGGAATTTGTGAAATCATGGGACACCCCACTTCTGAATGTCCAAACATTCCCATTCTTAAAGAAGCGTTGCATGATCAAGTAAATTCCATAAACACATTTAAAAAGCCTTTTCCTTCTCCTTACTCTGAAACGTATAACCCTGAATGGAGAAATCATCCCAACTTCAGTTGGCGGAATAATAATCATGTTCAGGTACCACAATCTCAAAAGCCGGGCAACACTTTTTCCTATCAACCTTCACGTGTACAAACCTTGGAAGAGACATTGCAAGCATTCATGCAAACACAAGCAAATGTGAATAACCAGACTTCACAGGACATTAATGAGATCAAAAACACCTTGTCCACATTGACAGCTTCATTACGCACTCAAGAAAAAGGTAAGTTTCCTGCTCAACCTCAGCCTAACCCTTCTACTCAATGTCTTGTTTCTTGCTCCAATGAAACTCAACAGGAAAATGCCAGTTCTATCACAACTCTTCGAAGTGGAAAGGCAATTGACAAAAACATTCCATCAAAAGACCAAGATCCTCCTTCCCCTCCGAAAAATAATGGTAAGGATGATGGTAAGTCTGAACTTCTTGAAAATTTGGACAAAGAAAAAGGTATGCATCCTGCTCCTTTTCCTCAAAGGTTGCAAACAATAAAGAATTTGAATCAAAATGCAGAAATTTATGAACTTTTCAAACAAGTTAAGATTAACATTCCTTTATTGGATGCAATCAAACAAGTTCCATCTTATGCTAAATTTTTGAAGGACATGTGCACAGTTAAAAGGAAACATAATGTACAAAAGAAAGCATTTCTGACGGAAAGTGTGAGCTCAATCATTCAGCACCTTACTCCACCAAAATTCAAAGATCCTGGATGTCCAACAATCTCATGCATCATTGGAAACACTAGAATAGAACGTGCATTGCTTGATCTTGGTGCTAGTGTTAATTGATAATTTTTACTTCCCTGTTGATTTTATTGTTTTGGACACACATCCTGTTTCAAATCCAAATGTTCAAATTCCTGTTATATTAGGCCGTCCATTTCTTGCAACTTCTAATGCTCTGATAAATTGCAGGAATGGTATGTTGAACATTTCTTTTGGAAATATGACTTTAGAATTAAATGTGTTCAACATTTGCAAGCAACCTGGTGATAATTCAGAAGTACATGAAGTGGATTTCATTGAAGAACTTGTTCATGAACATCTCACCACTACCACATTCCATGATCCTTTAGAAGCTTATTTAATTGAATGTGAGTTTGATAATGCTTCAAAAATTTCACACACTGATTCTTTGTTAAATTCTTTTCAGGATAAGCATTGTTGGAAACAAAAGTTTGAGGAACTTCCATCACTTACAAATGTCACTGTACCATCAACTATTGAACCACCCAAGCTGGATTTAAAACCATTGCCATCCGAGCTAAAATATTCCTTTTTGGGTGAGAGTGAAACTTTTCCAGTCATAATTTCTTCACATCTTGATGAACTACAAGAAGGTAAGTTGTTACAACTTTTGAAGATGCACAAAAATGCATTAGGATGGACCTTAGCTGACATAAAGGGAATAAGCCCATTAATCTGCACACATAATATTTATTTAGAGGAAAATGCTAAACCCTCTAGACAAATGCAACGAAGGCTTAATCCTAATATGAAAGAAGTAGTGAGAAATGAAGTCATTAAACTTCTAGATAATGGAATCATTTATCCTATCTCTGATAGCAAATGGGTAAGTCCTACTCAAGTCGTACCTAAGAAATCTGGAGTTACTGTAGTTAAAAATGAAAACAATGAATTAATTCCAGCTAAGACTGTTACTGGTTGGCGCATGTGCATTGACTATAGGAAACTTAACTCAGTGACGAGGAAAGATCATTTCCCTTTGCCTTTCATGGATCAAATCTTAGAAAGAGTTGCAGGGCATGAGTTTTATTGTTTTCTAGATGGATATTCTGGGTATAATCAAATTGCCATTGCACTTGAGGACCAAGAGAAAACCACTTTTACATGTCCTTTTGGTACTTTTGCATATCGTAGAATGCCATTTGGATTATGTAACGCCCCTGCCACATTTCAAAGATGCATGCTTAGCATTTTTAGTGACATGATTGAACGTAATCTTGAGATTTTCATGGATGATTTTTCTGTTTCTGGTGATTCATTTGATGATTGCTTAGCCAATTTGAAAAATGTATTGATTAGGTGTGAAGAAAAAAATCTTGTTCTTAATTGGGAAAAATGTCATTTCATGGTCACTAAAGGTATTGTACTAGGTCACATTGTTTCTGCAAAAGGGATTGAGGTAGACAAGTCAAAACTTGAATTGATTGCTAATCTACCCACACCAAAGACAGTAAAGGACATTAGGTCATTCTTGGGACATGCAGGTTTTTATAGAAGATTCATAAAAGATTTTAGCACGATATCTAAACCTCTATGTAATCTTTTAATGAAAGACACTGCATTTGAATGGACTAAAGATTGTGAAGATGCTTTTGAAAAACTCAAAAATATGCTCACTACTGCTCCTATTATGAGATCTCCTGATTGGTCTTTACCATTTGAAATAATGTGTGATGCTAGTGACTATGCTGTTGGTGCTGTGTTAGGACAAAGGAAAGATAATAAACCACATGTAATTTACTATGCAAGTAAAACTTTAAATAGAGCCCAAATGAATTATTCCACTACAGAAAAGGAATTACTTGCAGTTGTTTTTGCATTGGATAAATTCAGATCTTACCTTGTTGGATCATCAATTGTTGTCTTTAGTGATCATGCAGCTTTAAAATATCTTCTCTCTAAGAAGGATGCAAAACCTAGGTTGCTGAGGTGGATCCTTTTGCTGCAAGAATTTGACATCACCATTCGAGATAAAAAAGGAGTAGAAAATGTGGTGGCTGATCATTTATCAAGACTTGTTTGTGATGAATCTTTTGGAACCTCACCAATAAATGATACTTTTCCTGATGAACAACTTCTAATTGTCTCCACGACACCTTGGTTTGCTGACATTGCTAATTTTCTTGCTACAGGAAAAATTCCTTCTCAATGGAGCACCCAAGATAAAAGGAAGTTTCTGAATGAGGTAAAGAAGTTCTATTGGGATGACCCTTACTTGTTCAAATATTGTCCTGATCAGATTTTTCGAAGATGCATTCCCGACAATGAGGTAAGTAGTGTAATTAAGTTTTGTCATTCCGAGGCATGTGGTGGTCATTTTTCATCAAAGAAAACTGCTGCAAAAATTTTACAGTGTGGATTTTACTGGCCAACTTTATTCAAAGATGCACATAATTTTTGCAAGTCATGTGAAAGTTGTCAAAAATTAGGTTCCATTTCGAAAAGAAACATGATGCCTTTGAACCCAATTCTTGTAATTGAAATTTTTGACTGTTGGGGTATTGATTTCATGGGACCATTTCCACCATCTTTTGGTTTCTTATACATTTTAGTTGCAATAGATTATGTTTCAAAGTGGATAGAGGCAATTCCATGTCGAAATAATGATCACAAAACAGTGATTAAATTTTTAAAAGAAAATATTTTGAGTCGATTTGGAATTCCTCGATCTATCATAAGCGATGGGGGAACACATTTTTGCAACAAGGTTTTTGAAACATTAATGAAGAAATATGCCATTACACACAAAGTTGCAACCCCTTATCACCCGCAGACAAATGGACAGGTAGAATTAGCAAATAGGGAGATTAAACAAATTTTGGAAAAGACGGTTAATCCAAATCGCAAAGATTGGTCTCTTAGACTTAACGATGCATTATGGGCCTATCGAACAGCTTTTAAAACAGCATTGGGCATGTCTCCTTATAGGCTAGTTTATGGAAAACCTTGTCATTTACCTGTGGAACTTGAGCATAAAGCATATTGGGCCATTAAAATGTTCAACTCAAACCTTGATGACGCTTCTAATTTACGAAAATTACAAATAAATGAACTTGAGGAACTCAGAAATGATGCATATGAGAATTCTAAAATTCATAAAGAAAGAACTAAAGCCTTTCATGACAAGTTAATTTCAAGAAAAACATTTGATGTTGGGCAAAAAGTTCTACTTTACAATTCTAGACTTCACATATTTCCTGGTAAGTTGAGATCAAGATGGACTGGCCCATTTGTGGTTAAGCATGTGTATCATTATGGAGCAGTTGACATTGAGAATCCTCAAAATGGTAACGTATTCAAGGTAAATGGACAAAGACTCAAACTCTTTTTGGAAAATCATGTTACTCAAGAAGAGGTTGTTTTTCTTTCTGATCCTTATTTTGAAAATAACTAGATGTAAATATAATTTTTAATTTTTTTTAACCCCGGTTAAATGGCGGATAACGGTACTCCGTGATTATTTAAGTTGGTTCCATCAGCTACCCACAAAACTGATATTGTCTATAAATTTCTCTTTCAATTTCTTTTTCATTTTTTTTTCGAGATGGATGATATTCTCACAAGATTGCAGAAAGGATTTCCTCCTTTTCCTCGAAATATTTTACTGAAGCTTTACCAAGTTCGATTTGAAAGATTAAGAATGCTTATGCACAAAGGGATTCCTGAAGACATACGTTGGATAATTGAAGCCAAGGTACGTGAAGATGAATATCTTCCTCTTTTGCATTTACCAGGTACAGGTAGAAGCACTTTTGCAAAGAAGCGACGAACAAAGCGCATGAGTTCAAATTGCCACAAATGTGCACGATGGACGTGTAACGGTAAATGTCGTTCTATTGGGATTCCATCCTCTAATCGAGATGATAAAATTGAATTCATTAAGGATGGACTGAGTAAGGAGAATTTGGGTAATATCCAACTTTCTCTTGAGACGCATCCTAGTGGAGACGTACAAAGAGAAATTCTTGATTTATGGCCGCAATTCCAAAGGGAATGGCAACATCTTGGGAATCTGATGTTAAAAGACCCTGTTTGCCAGCTTGTAAGAAAACTGGATGGGAAGCATATCCTCGACTCATAGAAGGCGTTTAAGCCGTTTCTGGACGTAAAACCAGAGGAAGATGTGAGCCACAATCACAACTACAATAAATGACTTCTCAGCTTTTGGTTTGATTTGCAATAACTTTATTTCGATTTAATTTATGTGTTGTTCGATTTGTGTAATTATTTTTGTTTTTTTTTTTTTTGCATTGGTCTTTTACGGTTGATTTTTCTTCTCTTTTTGATTTTCTTCCTGAAATCACGCAAAAATCTTTTGTAGGTTAACATTTTCTTCTGACAGGTCAAATACACTTTCGGCGACATTATTACTCTTGTCTGATTCACTACTCAGTCCTCTATATATTACACCATGTACTCATTCTCTTTCAGGCACTCGAAAAAAAAAATGGAAAGTACTTCGTCCAAGCGCATTAAAAAAATTTGTGTCTTTGGAGGTGCTTATCCAGGGAAAAATAAAATATTCGCTGATGAAGCCATAAGAGTTGGAGTAATACTTGCCCAACAAAAGATCCAGTTGATTTATGGACGCGGTAGTACGGGTTTAATGGGAGCAGTCGCTACAGCAGCACACGCCGGAGGAAGTCCAGTTCTAGGAATCGTGCCAAAACTATTCACAGATTTTTGTGGACCTACCGTGGGTAAAGAAATACAAGTCTGGAGTATCCCTGAACGGATGACAATCATGTACCATTCTGCCGATGCATTCATTGCTTTACCAGGAGGTCTGGGTACATTGGAAGAAATAGCTTGCGTGGCTTCTTGGTCATCTTTGGTCACAAATAAGAAACCCATTGGTTTGCTTAATATTAATGGTTATTTTAGTAATTTGCTTTCATATTTAGATAATGCTGTGGATAATGGATTCATGTTTTCAGAGGCAAGGAGAACCATAATTTCTGCTACAACCATTGAAGATTTACTCAAAAAGCTACAAGCTTATGAGTGTATATCTGCTACGGTTGTTTCGCAAACGCTCGAAAAAAGAAAAAGAGATATGGACGAGCAAGGAGTGGATTGCACTTTATCTTTGTGACATTATCTAACATTTTGCTTGTTGTGTCTCAGTTATAATAAGTGGTTAGCAACTTCTGCAGGTAATATCTCCTAAATTCTACCTTTAAAATTTGACATTGGGGACAATGTCATATTTTAGTAGGGGGTAAGGGACATATTTTGCTAAAAAAAAAAAAAATTGTTGTGTTTTAAGACATTTAGAAGTATTCATTCTGAACAAGGTCTGAGTAAGGGAGACTTGAGACATACCTTGTCAGTTTGATTTAATCTTCTTCTTCTTCAAAAAAAAAAAAAAAAAAAAAAAAGCATGTTTAGACTTAGTGTGTTTTTTAGTTACTTTCAATACTATAATGAGATATGAATTGCATAAGTCTAAAGCAGATTTATTAGTGAGAAGATTTTCATGAGAATTGAGCTTGATATCAACCTTTTTATGAGCCAATGTTAATATGATATGTTGATTGAGAAAGAAGCATGTTTAGACTTAATCTGACTTGTATAATCATCCTTGTGAGTTTTTGAGCCTATAATGATTGATGCATTATACAAATCAATCTAATTTCTTTCTTGAGTTCTCTTATGATTACATGATTCTCTAGAACTTGCTTTAAACCGTTTGATACTATATTGATACATGTGACAACATGAATATGATAGAGGCATTAGGATTATAACCAGAGCCAAACAGCCATCCCTTATTAATGTTCTAAGAGAACATCCCCACTAGTGAGCCAATTTGAGCCTACATTAAATATGCTGTTTTATTGGTAACCACAACTTACACCTAGCCTAAATATACTTATATCCTTACCCTTGTTCTAAAGATGGATTTTTATATTTTGAGACATATTAAAAATAAAAAATAAAAAAATAAAAAATAAGGGATATTTTTAGTTGAAAATTTGGGTTAGAAACAAAAGATAAGTGTGGGGGAAGAAAAGAAAAGAAAAAGTCAAGAGAAAAAGAAAGGGATCATTGTCAAATACATTCCCATATTAAAAAAAAAAAAAGAATCTTCTCTTGAACTTCTAGAAAAAGATGTTACAAAGTTGGTTAGAATGATGCAAAGGCTCAACATGAATATTTAGCCTATGTTATTATGTGCTTTATAAGAGTTTTGAGAAGTTTTATTTGTATGATCTTATTATGTCTCTAAAATCTATGAACTCTTTGGAACCTTTGTGATATCTTTATCCTTTTGTTCTTTAACCACATTATAACCCTTTGGCCCCATTACAACCTTGAATAAAGACCTCTTGATTTATGAAGTTGTATGATCTAAATAGTGGAGAATAGGTGGACAAGCAAGCATATGGTAGAAGTGTTTTCATGAGATTGATTGAGTGTAAACACTTTACCACTACTTTAAAGAGTGAAAATCAAGAGAGTATCCCATGTGAGAAGTTGAGATTAAGTTTGAATATGCACTATTTTGATTGAAATATGTTATGTTAATATTGGCTTAACTCATTTATTTACATTCAAGCAAGATTTTTTGTGAATTTCTTTAAGCTATTGATTAGTTTTTAAGACTTTTCCAATGATTATCTCTAATTTATATTGGAAGGATTAGTTATAATTACTATTTTTAGTTTTTCTTATGTCTTCAATGTTTGTGGGTATCGTCCTAGTAAACCCTCACGAGACTAAACTCGTCCACTAGGGACACCTAGGGGTTTAAAGGCTTGTGTCACATGCTAAGTGCCACCGTGATTTCCTACGAAAATGGATTAGATTAGATTTTCTTATTTTATTATTATTGAGTCGTTGCTAGGGACTAGCAACAATCTAAGTGTGGGGGTGTGATAACTCGTATAATTATATAGTTTTTAGTTATGTTTTATTATTGTTTTGTGTCAAATACGAGTTATTATTGCTTAGTCTAATTGTGTTTATGATTTTTTATATTTTTATGCAATTTGGTGTTTTTCACAAGTTTCTTTGAGTGATTTCAGATTACTAGAATTAAGGGCAAATCCAGTTCAGTTCCAGTTCCGACACCGTTTGCCATATCAGCTATATCTCGAGTTTCACTGAAGCAATAAGGCTGAAATTTGTAGCCCTGCAAAGCTAAGAGGCATATCTATCTTTTTCATGTTTTACACTTCTTGAAACGGAGTCGTTTTCCCTATCGAAATCGACCATCAAGTTGGCTGATGTGCAATGACGTCTGTGCTGACCTGTTTTCGTATTTTGCCCATATCTTCTTATCCACATCAGAAAATGATCTGATTCCAACGGCTATGGATCCGTAACTGATAGGGGTATATTTTTATAGAAGACCATTTGATCAGATCGAGCCTCCAACATTGACAAAATCGACCATCAAGCTGGCTGATCAGAATTGTCATACAATATGACGAAAATTGTTAGAAAAATGCACCCACCTATTATACCTACCTTTGAAATTTATAAAGCTTGTCTCTTGTCATTTAGCTCTCCAAAATGTGTATAAATAGAGGGCCTTGGATGAGTATTGGGATACATTGATACATTGGTAGGATATTAGCCATTGTAATAAAATTCTCTAAGTTTTCTTCTTCTTTCCTTTCTCTAGTTTTCTTTTTCTTTATTTACTTATGCTTCTTACATTTTTTTTCATTTTATTCATATCTAGTATGTGTTGCTAATCATATTGTTGAGGTGATGAGGTGAAGCTCTTGGTAAATGCTAAGGTTAGTCTCTTAAACATGAACTAAAATGAATCATCATTTATAAACACTAGTATAGATAATATTTTCTTTTGGTCTAAAATCATACTTGCAAAGTAGAGATCTTGATTCATTATTGACAATGAAAATGGCACAGTAAATGCTTGGTTTCATAACCTTGATTTGTTGTAGACATATACCTTGGCATAAGGAATGCTTGGACTCTTTTTGTGAGTTTTGAGGACACCAAATGAACATAATATCATATGCTATGGACGTTGGACAATTTGGACTGAATTGCTAAACCTTCCGATTGGAACCTCCCTTATGTGTGGATTTCAATTGTGTAATAAAACAAGATTAATCTTAGCATAACACCAAGAGTGGATTCTCTAACCTCAACATCTTTTCTAATTGTTTTTTTCTATCTTGTTTAATTTCTTTTATATTTTGTTTATTTTGTTCTCTAATATCTTGTTTATCTTATTTTGTTGTTGATTCCCTAATATCTCGTTTACTTTCTTTTTCTTATATATTTATAAACTTATACTTACTAATACGCTTCCCTGTGGTTCGACCTCGGACACCCGAGAATTTATTACTTGAACATAACCTGCACTTGGGTTTACAACTCTTAATTGAGTCACCATCAAGCACCAAGATCAAGCAATGCACGTTCTATTCTAGTGTTTCCAATGATGCATGAGATTGTTGGACATCCAGGATCTTTGAATTTTGGTGGAGTAAGGTGCTGAATGATTGAGCTCACATTTTCCGTCAGAAATGCTTTCTTTTGTACATTATGTTTCCTTTTAACTGTGCACATGTCCTTCAAAAATTTAGCATAAGATGGAACTTGTTTGATTGCATCCAATAAAGGAATGTTAATCTTAACTTGTTTGAAAAGTTCATAAATTTCTGCATTTTGATTCAAATTCTTTATTGTTTGCAACCTTTGAGGAAAAGGAGCAGGATGCATACCTTTTTCTTTGTCCAAATTTTCAAGAAGTTCAGACTTACCATCATCCTTACCGTTACTTTTCGGAGGGGAAAGAGGATCTTGGTCTTTTGATGGAATGTTTTTGTCAATTGCCTTTCCACTTCGAAGAGTTGTGATAGAACTGGCATTTTCCTATTGAGTTTCATTGGAGCAAGAAACAAAACATTGAGTAGAAGGGTTAGGCTGAGGTTGAGCAGGAAACTTACCTTTTTCTTGAGTGCGTAATGAAGCTGTCAATGTGGACAAGGTGTTTTTGATCTCATTGATGTCCTGTGAAGTTTGGTTATTCACATTTGCTTGTGTTTGCATGAATGCTTGCAATGTCTCTTCCAAGGTTTGTACACGTGAAGGTTGATAGGAAAAAGTGTTGCCCGGCTTTTGAGATTGTGGTACCTTAACATGATTATTATTCCGCCAACTGAAGTTGGGATGATTTCTCCATTCAGGGTTATACGTTTCAGAGTAAGGAGAAGGAAAAGGCTTTTTAAATGTGTTTATGGAATTTACTTGATCATGCAACGATTCTTTAAGAATGGGAATGTTTGGACATTCAGAAGTGGGGTGTCCCATGATTTCACAAATTCCACAACTTTCTTCATTTTTAACCGTTTTGACTTCTTTTACTTCTCTAAGTTCCACGGCTTCAATCTTTCTAGCCAAATTAGCTACTTTAGCTTTTATCTCATCTTCTTGACTAAAATGATATTTACCTCTGTTAGAAACAAGATTAGATCTATTGGAACTTTCAGAGGAATTATCTGTGTGCCAGGCTTGAGAGTTATCTGCCAAATGGTCTAGGTAGTAAAAGGCTTCTTCAGGTTCTTTTTCTAGAAACTCACCGTTACACATTGTTTCAACAAATTGTTTAGTTTCGGGAGTTAAACTTTCATAAAAGAAACTAATAAGACGCCATTTTTCAAAACCATGATGTGGACAAGAACTTAACAAATCTTTAAAACGCTCCCAGCACTGAAAAAATGCTTCATTTTGATTTTGATTGAAATTTTAAATCTGTCTTTTCAAAGCAGTAGTTTTATGTGCTGGGAAAAATTTCTTTAGAAACTCAGTTTGTAATTCTTGCCATGTGCCAATTGACCTTGGTTTTAAATTATGAAGCCAAATTTTTGCTTTATCTTTTAAAGAAAAAGGAAATAATTTTAGCTTGACAATTTCATTTGTACATTGTTGGTCATTAAAGGTGACACATACATCTTCGAAGTCTTTTAGAAACGAGTAAGCACTTTCCGATTCTAACCCATGGAAATTTGGAAGCAAAGCTATCATACCTGGTTTAAAACGAAAGTTGTTTGCATTGAGAGGAAAAATAAAACAAGAGGGTGATGAGCTTCGAGTTGGTTGCAAGTAGTCACGCATGGTGCGTACTTGTCTGTTCTCATCTTCAGCATGAACACTTTCATTGTCAGCCATGGTAGGAGTTGTATTAGAAAGATTACCTGAAAAAGTTTCACAATAAAATCTAACTAAACGACGAGATCTAAAATCACGTCGCCAAACAAGCATAAAACAAAGTTAATATACAGATTAGGCGGTATAACCAGCCAATAAAAATAAAACAAAGTTAATATACAATATAAATATAAATATATAGAAAATTAGGCGGTATAACCAGCCAATAAAAATAAATATACTTATAAACTTATATACTTAGTATTGCCTCCCCGGCAACGGCGCCAAAAACTTGATGGAGACTCAATTAAGAGTTGTAAACCCAAGTGCAGGTTATGTTCAAGTAATAAATTCTCGGGTGTGCGAGGTCGAACCACAGGGAAGCGTATTAGTAAGTATAAGTTTATAAATATATAAGAAAAAGAAAGTAAACAAGATATTAGGGAATCAACAACAAAATAAGATAAACAAGATATTAGAGAACAAAATAAACAAAACAACATAAAAGAAATTAAACAAGATATAAGCAAAACAATAAGAAAAGATGTTGAGGTTAGAGAATCCACTCTTGGTGTTATGCTAAGATTAATCTTATTTTATTACACAATTGAAATCCACACATAAAGGAGGTTCCAATCGGAAGGTTTAGTAATTCAGTCCAAATTGTCCAACGTCCATAGCATATGATATTATGTTCATTTGGTGTCCTCAAAAATCATAAAAAGAGTCCAAGCATTCCTTATGTCAAGGTATATGTCTACAACAAATCAAGGTTATGAAACCAAGCATTTACTGTGCCATTTTCCTTGTCAATAATGAATCAAGATCCCTACTTTGCAAGTATGATTTTAAACCAAAAGAAAATATTATCTATACTAGTGTTTATAAATGATGATTCATTTTAGCTCATGTTTAAGAGACTAACCTTAGCATTTACCAAAAGCTTCACCTCATCACCTCAACAATATGATAGGCAACACATACTAGATATGAATAAAATGAAAAGAAATGTAAGAAACATAAGTAAATAAAGAAAAAGAAAACTAGAGAAAGGAAAGAAGAAGAAAACTTAGAGAATTTTATTACAATGGCTAATATCCTACCAATATCCTTTAATGCTCATCCAAGGCCCTCTATTTATACACATTTTGGAGAGCTAAATGACAAGAGACAAGCTTTATAAATTTCAAAGGTAGGTATAATAGGTGGGTGCATTTTTCTAACAATTTTCGTCATATTGTATGACAATTCTGATCAGCCAGCTTGATGGTCGATTTTGTCAATGTTGGAGGCTCGATCTGATCAAATGGTCTTCTAGAAAAATATAACCCTATCAGTTACGGATCCATAGCCGTTGGAATCAGATCATTTTCTCATGTGGATCGGAAGATATGGTCAAAATACCAAAACAGGTCAGCACAGACGTCATTGCACATCAGCCAACTTGATGGTCGATTTCGCTAGGGAAAACGACTCCGTTTCAAGAAGTGTAAAACATCAAAAAGATAGATATGCCTCTTAACTATGCACTGTAAAAATTTCAGCCTTAATGCTTCAGTGAAACTCCAGATATAGTTGATATGGTAAAAGGTGTCGGAACTGGAACTGAATTGGATTTGCCCTTAATTCTTGATTTAACCTAGTAATCTGAAATCACTCAAAGAAACTCGTGAAAAACACCAAATTACATAAAAATATAAAATATCATAAACACAATTAGACTAAGCAATAATAACTCGTATTTGACACAAAACAATAATAAAACATAACTAAGAACTATATAATTATACGAGTTATCAGCCCCCTCTCCCTACTAACCTTGGCTGAATTGTGCCTTCTAGAAGGTAGGTGGTTATTTTTTCTCATCCAATGGCTATCACTTCAAGATGCCTTCTATGTAAAGTTTTCACCATTAGATTAGATATGATCAGCCTTTGAATTATGATGTCATGAAGATGATGTCATAAATAGAATTATAAATATGACATCACTCCTCTTCAACCATTGGTCTATGTGTTGCAGATTCAAAGGCTTGATCATAAAAATAACTACCTTCCTCTTCACTTTTGACCTTTTGATTAAAAAATAAGAAAATATCTGACCTTCATTAGGCCTTGGCCGGCTGACCCTTCATCTTCCTGCCCATGCTTCAATTTCTAAAATGCAAGAAATGACCCTTTTCGGTTTCTTCGATAAAATAACCTTTTTGACCCTCAAACCTAAATAAACAGAAAACGGACTCCAAATTCAAAAATTATTTTTTAATACTTCCAAAATAATAAAAAATTGAATTCTGGAAGTTCTCATAATTTTTCGAGCCCATTTGCTATTTTTTTTTTTGGATTTTTTCCTTCCAAAATTGCCTTTTTGTGCATCTGAACTTTCACCATTTTTAAACGAGCTCCAAATCCAGATTTTTCTTCACCAATATCTTAAAATAATCTAAAAGTATGATATGGAAGTTTTCATAATTTTTGGAGCTCATTTACTATTTTTTCGGGATTTTTCTGCTTGAATTTTTGCATAATGGGCCCGGGATTTGGCCATTTTGCAAACGAACTCTGAATTCAGATTTTATTTTTCCAATCTCTTTGAAATGATTTAAGAATGAGATCTGCAAATTTTTGGAGCTCATTTGCTATTTTCCCAAATTTTCCAATTTTGCCCTTTTTGCCTCCGAAGCCCGATTTTGCTCAAAACAAGTCCGATTTTCAAATTTTCTTTTCCTGGGCCTTTTTCATATATTGAATTGGAGCTGGTCCAAAAACACCCAATTTTTACGATCAAATTCCCTTCCGTTTTGATTTTTTCTATTTTTAGTTTCGGGAATCACCTCGTTTTTTTGTTTTTCCCCCCTTTGGTTCTTTTCTCGGAATTACTTCAAAATGAGCCTTAGGATATCCTTGTTTACTCATTCCTCATCAATTAGGGGCTTTAGTTTCACCGAATCGGGCCATTTCTGTAATTTTCTCAATTTCACCAAAATCCACCAAAAACCCTAATTCTCGGTTTCTTTCGAATTGACTTTTCCTTCAGTTTTTCTTCCAAGTAGCCTCTCCATTACTCGTAGTCAGTGCTTATCTTTCATTTGGAACCTTCAATTTTGACCCATTTGATCGTTTAAGCACTTTTCTCCAAATTTCCCGAACTAGGGTTTCCTTTCTATTGAATCTCCGTAACCCAACTTCCGAACTCCATATCTTTCAATGTAGACCTCAAATTATCAAAATTCTTTCACCATTTTTCAATTGAACTTCAAATCTTGATTTTGAAAATAGGTTGACTTTTTCAGTAGTTGACTTTTTGGGGTTGACTTTTTTAGGGTTGACTTTTTCAAGTTTGACTTTTTATGCTTGACTTCTTAGACTAAATCTCGGAGTACCACTTGTAGGATGAGAAAAGTCTTTTTGCATTCTGAAACATCAATTTAGGAAAAAAAATACATGATTTAGTGGTCCGGACAAAATTAGTGTCTACAGATGCCCCTCTTTGACTATTGCTGAGAATCAGGAACCAAGCAAAGATAAACAAACAATAATTTTGTCCGGTTAGTGAAATCACATGTGAGGAAAGGAAAATGGGTTTTCATTTTTTCCATTTTTTCATTTTTTTTTTCAATTTTTTTGTTGTTGTTTTGGTTGTTTTTTTTTTTTTTTTTGAGAAAGTTGTAAATTGAAGATATTATCCTTAAATTGAATTCCTTGACTAATCAAGGCTCGACTCATCTTAAGAAAATGGGTTCGATTTTAAAACAAAATATTTGACTCATTTAAAAAAGCAGAACGAGTTTTAAAACAAAAGGGAATACCTCGACGATGGTCTCGGGGCTCAACTTATTTGAGAAACAAAATGAATACGATTTAAAACAAAAGGGAAATACCTCGACGATGGTCTTGGGGCTCGATTCATTTGATAAGCAGAATGAATTCAATTTGAAAGGAAATACCTCTACGATGGTCTCGGGGCTCGACTCATTTGATAAAACAAAATGAATTCGATTTAAAACAAAATGAAATACCTCGACGATGGTCTCGAGGCTCGACTCATTTGATAAAACAAAATGAATTTGATTCAAAACATAAGGAAATACCTCGACGATGGTCTCGAGACTCGACTCATTTGATAAAACAGAATAAATTTGATTTAAAACAAAAGGAAATACCTCGACGATGGTCTCGAGGCTTGACTCACTTGATAAAACAGAATGAATTCGATTTGAAAGGAAATACCTCGACGATGGTCTCGGGACTCGACTTATTTGATAAAACAAAATGAATTCAATTTAAAACAGAAGGAAATACCTCGATGATGGTCTTGAGGCTCGACTGATTTGATATAACAGAATGAATTTGATTCAAAACATAAGGAAATACCTCGACGATGGTCTCGAGGCTCGACTCATTTGATAAAACAGAATGAATTCGGTTTAAAACGAAACGAAATACCTCGACGATGGTCTCGAGGCTCGACTCACTTGATAAAATAGAATGAATTAGATTTAAAACAAAAGGAAGTACCTCGATGATGGTCTCGAGGCTCGACTCACTTGATAAAACATAATGAATTCGATTTAAAACAAAAGGAAGTACCTCGATGATGGTCTCAAGGCTCGACTCATTTGATAAAACAGAATGAATTCGATTTAAAACAAAAGAAAATACTAAGAATGATCCTGGGTTTGATTCATTTGGAAAAAATAAATTTAACTTGAAAATGAAAGGAACATATCTCGACGACGGTCTCGGGGCTCGACTCATTTGAGAAGCAGAACGAGTTCGATTTGGAAAGGAACATACCTCGACGTGGTCTCGAGGCTCGACTCATTTGAGAAGCAGAACGAGTTCGATTTGGGGAAGCCAAAGTTTTCCTGATTCCTGCAATGTTAGCTAAATGCAATGATGAGAATGACATGCTTTGCAAATGCTTGTATGTTTCCTAAGGATGAATACAATCAAATGATTGTGTTATGACTATTAACCCATGGTTTCTTTGAAGTTCACAGACTATTTGACTTCATGACGGAGTCTTCAACTTTTCACTATGCCCTACTTGTGGAACCTTCAATCAAGATAAATTGTCAAACAGTCCTTCTTGATGTAGATGTATTGGATTGATGCAAATGCTTCTTGGAATGATGCAAAATAAAATGCAAATGCTTCATGGTGCAAATACAAATGTCTTCAATTGATGCAACTACTTCTTAATGCAGATGCAGATATTAAGTAAGATGCAAATGCTTCATGGTGCAAATGCAAATGTCTTGAATTGATACAAATGCTTCTTGATGCAGGTGCAAATGTCTTGGATTGATGCAAATGCTTCTAAATGCAGATGCAGATGTCTTGGATTGACGCAAATGCTTCTAAATGCAGATGCATATGTCTTGAATTGATGCAAATGCTTCTAAATGCAGATGCATATGTCTTGGATTGATGCAAATGCTTCTAAATGCAGATGCAAATATTGAATAAGATGCAAATGCTTCATGGTGCAAATGCAAAGCTTAATAAAGAAATGAGTGATCATGAATTATGCAAATGCCCTTAATCGTTTTTTCTAGACTTTGGCTTAGCCTTTCCCATTCATTTTTCCTCTTCAAATCAAAGTATATCTTCAACTCCTGTTTAAGTCTTTGGCTAATCTCTAGCCCCAACAGTTTTCAAACTCTAATCAACAGAAATATGCTTGCTGATTTCTATTTCTTTTTCTGATATTTGGAAGTCAAGGTTAACCCTATTAGTTCCACACTTTTGGGTTAGAAAAACCCTTATCTCATGACAACATCAAAAATGGGTGTTTCAAAAATATTTTTATTTTCCCTTTTTTGGAAAACAATTTTGCTTATTTAATGAAAACTTCTGAGCCAAAATATTAACTCCACAGTGTGTGATGTACAAATCTTTTGAAGACTGATGATCACTGTTAGAAATTTCCTTAAGTGTTAATTTGGGTTTTTCAATTTGAATTGACAAGGCTTGGTAAAACATGATTTTGGTTTTTCCAAGAAAACTTCTCAACAAAAATGTATGTCCCTTCTATGCTCACAAGTGGAACAGATTTTATAAATCATGAATTCATTGAGAACCAAACAAATTCAACATTCTTTTAGTTTCCATATCAAGGTATTTTGACAAGCGTCAAGATTAGCCGGAATGTTTAAACGGGAAAGTTTAATCTTTGAGGAAAAAAGCTCACTTAAAAAAAATAATCCTCCGAATGAGAACTGATGTTTAGAAGGTTCATCAATTCCTAGATGTTCCTCGATGACCACTTCTCCAAGATGACCTTCTCTTTTATGGTATCGACACTATCATAGATGGCATCAAAAATTTCCATTTTACTCTAGATCGCCCGTTTTTGGGTTTTCGCCCTAGAGTCCCATTCTTTCCATTTTTTTCTCTCTTTTTTTGTTGTTCTACCATACACTTGAAAATTCTAAATTCTTCCTTAGTGAAATGATAATTCGATGAAATGGGACAAAATCTGAGGAAAAACCTTTCAAGTTAAATATTCATACTTAATCAAAATGGACTTTTAAAGCACGTAATGTAGGTCATGGCTCAGGGTTTAGAAAGAAAGGATAAATAGGCCCAAAATATGTGTTTGAGGGTAATCAGATGAATGATTATTTCTTGAGGAGGATTCTCTTTGAAACATTTGTCCATTCTTGGACTTTTCTTTCCTTTTTACTTTTGCTCTTTTTCTTCTTTGCTTTTGGCTTTCATTTGCCGTACTTTTTCACACACATTTTTTTGTGTGTTTTTCTTTTGGCTTCCATTTCGCCATCTTTTCCTTTTTCTTTTTCTTCGACAGAGTGAACCGTATTCATTTGGGGCTCCATTTGTTTTGTATCTGTCTTTGAGCTAGGACTCATTTTTCTGTGATCCTTGAGAAGATCTTTCCTCGCATTTGCCTCCCAGTGTAGAGGGTGATCCTTGATCAGGGTTTAAAGAAAAAGAATTCCTTAAGCTCAAAAGGGGTGACTATGGATAATTTTCTCTTTATGAGAGAGATATGAAAAATGGCCATTTATCATATCAATCCCAAATATTCTCATTGAAAAGCAATCCTCAAGGGAAATAGATAATCAAAATTTCATTGTGCACTTTGGAATCATCCGAAGTCTCATATGCATGATATCACAATTTTTTTTTCCGCATGCCGCACAGATTCATGCGTTAATCCATCCTTATTCATCACGTGTTCATCATTTCTAAATATGATGCCCCATTTTAATCAACCTTGGGAATTTATATCAACGAGGAACATAGCAAGTTTAGGTCTATTTTGAAAAGGCTGAGTTTCAATTCTGAGTTCTTTGAATAGACAAGGAAAATATGATCCAAAACGGGTTTTCTCTGGGACATATAATTTAGTTTAATTAATGTGCCCCGAGGGTGTTAATTATGAAATGATGTTTGAGCAATTGGTGTTTTGTGGTTATTGGAAAGGACATGAATGGCTTTGGCATAACCTTGACACACATCAAATTTCCAAAATCTAGATTCTTGAAAGAATATTTCATTTGTTTGAATTTCAAGGAGTTCGAAAAATTTTCAAAAGGTTTGTTCATTTGTTCATAGCCTAGACTAGGATTTACACCTTTGCTTATTTTGCAATGACAATGGTTTATGAAGTTTAATCAATCATATTCTTTGAAGTATCTGGTCTTTCAAGTTGTCTTGGTTTAAGGGATTTTGGTATAGGAAAACCCAAGAGAGAGGAAAAGTATTGGGTCATTTCTAATAATAATCATCAATATTCTCGAGAATACCCATTACTTCCTGTGAAAAACCCCTTATTATTGTTTACCACTGATTTTCTTAAAGTTCCATTTGTTTTTGCAAATTCATACTTATTGTTAAAATAAAATGAACATAAAACATTTAAATTCAAAGTTTATTTATTTCATGTATATGTCAACATGAGACAAGTGCTTCTATCATTAAAGTGTATAGAACTACATGCATCAGAATGCTCATATTGACATGCTTCCAAAGATAGTAATTCTCCTCTTTAAAACCCTACGAAGATACTGATTTATGGCAAAGTAGACTTCCACTATTTGATAAGCTCTGAAGTTAAATGCCACTGCGAAAAAGACCTTCCACCATTTCCTTCAGTTGTTTGTATTCTTCAGTCGAAAGCCCAATTGCCTCTATGTGATACTCACACTTGCTGTTAGGGTCATAACTCCTTGCTGATAGGTTTGGAGCTGCTTTCAAGGCACAGGGGTGAGGTACTGATTTTTTATCAGTATTGATAGTAGGTCAGGAATTGGGATCAGAATCTTCTCTTGGTTAGCCCATGGTTGTTTTTGGGAAAGAGGTTTTTCATGACACTTGAGCTTTCCATCTTCAAAACTTATCGAACCAGTCTTGATGAGATCCCTGACTTTTTAATTCAGAGCGAGGCAGTTCTCTATAGAATGGCCTTGATTGCCAGAATGATAACCACAACACTCATTAGCATCATACTAGCTTGGATAAGGGGGCTTCAGCGGCTCAAATCGCATAGGCATCACAAGGTGATTCTTGATGAGTTGAGGTAATAGCTCATTGTAGGAAATAGGAATTGGGCCAACCTGATTTCTTTCTTGCTTCATATACCCATATAAGCCTTTCTTTCCCATTCTGACATCTCCAGTTTTTTTACCCTGAACAATCAGTGGATTTTTCCCATTATCTGACTTCTGTTTCTTCTCAAAACTTAATAGCCCATTACTGATTAGCGCTTGAACCTTCCATTTTAGAGATAAACAATTTTCTGTGGAATGACCTCGAATCCCGTAATGATAACCACAAAATGCATTTTCATCATACGAGTCTGGGTACGGGGGTTGGATAGTGATGGAGACTCAATTAAGAGTTGTAAACCCAAGTGCAGGTTATGTTCAAGTAATAAATTCTCGGGTGTCCGAGGTCGAACCACAGGGAAGCGTACTAGTAAGTATAAGTTTATAAATATATATGAAAAAGAAAATAAACAAGATATTAGGGAATCAATAACAAAGAAAGTAAACAAGATATTAGAGAACAAAATAAACAAAATAACATAAAAGCAATTAAACAAGATATAAAAAACAATAAGAAAGGATGTTGAGGTTAGAGAATCCACTCTTGGTGTTATGCTAAGATTAATCTTGTTTTATTACACAATTGAAATCCACACATAAGGGAGGTTCCAATCGGAAGGTTTAGCAATTCAGTCCAAATTGTCCAACGTCCATAGCATATGATATTATGTTCATTTGGTGTCCTCAAAACTCATAAAAAGAGTCCAAGCATTCCTTATGCCAAGGTATATGTCTACAATAAATCAAGGTTATGAAACCAAGCATTTACTGTGCCATTTTCATTGTCAATAATGAATCAAGATCTCTACTTTGCAAGTATGATTTTAAACCAAAAGAAAATATTATCTATACTAGTGTTTATAAATCATGATTCATTTTAGCTCATGTTTAAGAGACTAACCTTAGCATTTACCAAAAGCTTCACCTCATCACCTCAACAATATGATTAGCAACACATACTAGATATGAATAAAATGAAAAGAAATGTAAGAAACATAAGTAAATAAAGAAAAAGAAAACTAGAGAAAGAAGAAGAAAACTTAGAGAATTTTATTACAATGGCTAATATCCTACCAATGTATAATGTCCTAATACTCATCCAAGGCCCTCTATTTATACACATTTTGGAGAGCTAAATGACAAGAGACAAGCTTTATAAATTTCAAAGGTAGGTATAATAGGTGGGTGCATTTTTCTAACAATTTTCGTCATGTTGTATGACAATTCTGATCAGCCAGCTTGATGGTCGCTTTTGTCAATGTTGGAGGCTCGATCTGATCAAATGGTCTTCTAGAAAAATATGCCCCTATCAGTTACTGATCCATAGCCGTTGGAATCAGATCGTTTGCTCATGTGGATCGGAAGATATGGTCAAAATACCAAAACGGTGCAGAACAGACGTCATTGCACATCAGCCAACTTGATGGTTGATTTCGGTAGGGAAAACGACTCCGTTTCAAGAAGTGTAAAACATGAAAAAGATAGATATGCCTCTTAAATTTGCACGGTTAAAATTTCAGCCTTATTGCTTCAGTGAAACTCCAGATATAGCTGATATGGAAAAAGGTGTCGGAACTGGAACTGAATTGGATTTGCCCTTAATTCTTGATTTAACCTAGTAATCTGAAATCACTCAAAGAAACTCATGAAAAACACCAAATTACATAAAAATATAAAAGATCATAAACACAAGTAGACTAAGCAATAATAACTCGTATTTGACACAAAACAATAATAAAACATAACTAAAAACTATATAATTATACGAGTTATCACACCCCCACACTTAGATTGTTGCTAGTCCCTAGCAACGACTCAATAAAAATAAAATAAGAAAATCTAATCTAATCCATTTTCGTTGGAAATCACGGTGGCACTTAGCATATGACACAAGCCTTTAAACCCCTAGGTGTCCCTAGTGGACGAGTTTAGTCTCGTGAGGGTTTGCTAGAACGATACCCACAAACATTGAAAAACTAAAATATAAGTAAACTACATACACTAAAAATATTTACTCTTAATCCTTTCAATATAAATTAGAGACAATCTTTGAACAAGTCTTATAAACTAATCAATAGCTCAAAGAATTTCACAAAAATTCATGCTTGAATGTAAATAAATGAGTTAAGCCAATATTAACATAACATATTTCAATCAAAATAGTGCATATTCAACTTAATCTCAACCTCTCACATGGGATACTCTCATGATTTTCACTCTTTAAAGTAGTGGTAAAGTGTTTACACTCAATCAATCTCATGAAAACACTTCTACCATATGCTTGCTTGTCCACCTATTCTCCACTATTTAGATCATACAACTTCATAAATCAAGAGGTCTTTTTTCAAGGTTTGCCAAAGGGTTATAATGTGGTTAAAGAACAAAAGGATAAAGATATCACAAAGGTTCCAAAGAGTTCATAGAGTTTAGAGACATAATAAGATCATACAAATAAATTTCTCAAAACTCTTTACAAGTACATAGTCACATAGGCTAAATATTCATGTTGAGCCTTTGCTTCATTCTAACCAACTTTGTAACATCTTTTTCTTTACTTTAACTAGAAGTTCAAGAGAAGATTTTTTTTTTTTTTGAATATGGGAATGTATTTAACAATGATCCCTTTCTTTTTCTCTTGACTTTTTCTTTTCTTTTCTTCCCCCACACTTATCTTTTGTTTCTAACCCAAATTTTCAACTAAAAATATCCCTTGTTTTTTTGCAATATGTCTCAAAATATATAATCCATCTTTAGAACAAGGGTAAGGATATAAGTATATTTAGGCTAGGTGTAAGTTGTGGTTACCAATAAAACAACATATTTAATGTAGGCTCAAATTGGCTCACTAGTGGGGATGTTCTCTTAGAACATTAATAATGGATGGCTGTTTGGCTCTGGTTATAATCCTAATGCCTCTATCATATTCATGTTGTCACATGTATCAATATAGTCTCAAACGGTTTAAAGCAAGTTCTAGAGAATCATGTAATCATAAGAGCACTCAAGAAATAAATTAGATTGATTTGTATAATGCATCAATCATTATAGGCTCAAAAACTCACAAGGATGATTATACAAGTCAGATTAAGTCTAAACATGCTTCTTTCTCAATCAACATATCATATTAACATTGGCTCATAAAAAGGTTGACATCAAGCTCAATTCTCATGAAAATCTTCTCACTAATAAATCTGTTTTAGACTTATGCAATTCATATCTCATCATTGTATTAAAAAGGAACTAGAACACATTAAAATAATAATAATAATAAAGACTCATAAAAAAAATAGTAGACAAAAATAAAAGAAATCCTAAATCGTTCCCCCCACACTTAATTCTTACATTGTCCTCAATGTAAGTCTATTAACCCAAATGAAAGAATCATGTGTAAGAGAAAATAACTAATAACATAAGAATAGGAATAACTAAGACTCAAAACAAAACAAACTCATACAACCTAAATAATCCTAAAATACTAAACAAAAATTAACAAGTAAACATAAAAAGATTAAAATCAAACTGACAAGGTATGTCTCAAGTCTCCCTTACTCAGACCTTGTTCAGAATGAATACTTCTAAATTGCTTAAAACACAACAAACTTTTTTTTTTTGAAAGAAGAAATCAAACTGACAAGGTATGTCTCAAGTCTTCCTTACTCAGACCTTGTTCAGAATGAATACTTCTAAATGGCTTAAAACACATCAATTTTTTTTTTAAATTAGCAAAATATGTCCCTTACCCCCTACTAAAGGTAGAATTTAGGAGATATTACCTGCAGAGGTTGCTAACCACTTATTATAACTGAGACACAACAAACAAAATGTTAGATAATGTCACAAAGACAGAGTGCAATCCACTCCTTGCTCGTCCATATCTCTTTTTCTTTTTTCGAGCGTTTGCGAAACAACCGTAGCAGATAAATAATCATAAGCTTGGAGCTTTTTGAGTAAATCTTCAATGGTTGTAGCAGAAATTATGGTTCTCCTTGCCTCTGAAAACATGAATCCATTATCCACAGCATTATCTAAATATGAAAGCAAATTACTAAAATAACCATTAATATTAAGCAAACCAATGGGTTTCTTATTTGTGACCAAAGATGACCAAGAAGCCACGCAAGCTATTTCTTCCAATGTACCCAGACCTCCTGGTAAAGCAATGAATGCATCGGCAGAATGGTACATGATTGTCATCCGTTCAGGGATACTCCAGACTTGTATTTCCTTACCCACGGTAGGTCCACAAAAACTTGTGAATAGTTGTGCCACGATTCCTAGAACTGGACTTCCTCCGGCGTGTGCTGCTGTAGCGACTGCTCCCATTAAACCCGTACTACCGCCTCCATAAATCAACTGGATCTTTTGTTGGGCAAGTATTACTCCAACTCTTATGGCTTCATCAGCGAATATGTTATTTTTCCCTGGATAAGCACCTCCAAAGACACAAATTTTTTTAATGCGCTGGGACGAAGTACTTTCCATTTTTTTTCAAGTGCCTGACAAAGAATGAGTACATGGTGTAATATATAGAGGACTGAGTAATGAATCAGACAAGAGTAATAATGTCGCCGAAAGTGTATTTGACCTGTCAGAAGAAAATGTTAACCTAACAAAAGATTTTTGCGTGATTTCAGGAATAAAATCAAAAAGAGAAGAAAAAGCAACCGTAAAAGACCAATGCAAAAAAAAAACGAGAATAATTACACAAATCTAACAACACGTAAAATAAACCGAAATAAAGTTATTGCAAATCAAACCAAAAGTTGAGAAGTCATTTATTGTAGTTGTGATTGTGGCTCACATCTTCCTCTGGTTTTACGTCCAGAAACGGCTTAAACGCCTTCTATGAGTCGAGGATATGCTTCCCATCCAGTTTTCTTACAAGCTGGCAAACAGGGTCTTTTAACATCAGATTCCCAAGATGTTGCCATTCCCTTTGGAATTGCGGCCATAAATCAAGAATTTCTCTTTGTACGTCTCCACTAGGATGCGTCTCAAGAGAAAGTTGGATATTACCCAAATTCTCCTTACTCAGTCCATCCTTAATGAATTCAATTTTATCATCTCGATTAGAGGACGGAATCCCAATAGAACGACATTTACCGTTACACGTCCATCGTGCACACTTGTGGCAATTTGAACTCATGCGCTTTGCTCGTCGCTTCTTTGCATAAGTGCTTCTACCTGTACCTGGTAAATGCAAAACAGGAAGATATTCATCTTCACGTACCTTGGCTTCAATTATCCAACGTATGTCTTCAGGAATCCCTTTGTGCATAAGCATTCTTAATCTTTCAAATCGAACTTGGTAAAGCTTCAGTAAAATATTTCGAGGAAAAGGAGGAAATCGTTTCTGCAATCTTGTGAGAATATCATCCATCTTGAAAAAAAATGAAAAAGAAATTGAAAGAGAAATTTATATACAATATCAGTTTTGTGGGTAGCTGATGGAACCGACTTAAATAATCACGGAGTACCGTTATCCGCCAGTTAACCGGGGTAAAAAAAAATCTTTTTTTTTTTTTTTTTTGAAGATTAGTAAAAATTATATTTACATCTAGTTATTTTCAAAACAAGGATCAAAAAGAAAAACAACCTCTTCTTGAGTAACATGATTTTCCAAAAAGAGTTTGAGTCTTTGTCCATTTACCTTGAATACGTTACCATTTTGAGGATTCTCAATGTCAACTGCTCCATAATGATACACATGCTTAACCACAAATGGGCCAGTCCATCTTGATCTCAACTTACCAGGAAATATGTGAAGTCTAGAATTATAAAGTAGAACTTTTTGCCCAACATCAAATGTTTTTCTTGAAATTAACTTGTCATGAAAGGCTTTAGTTCTTTCTTTATGAATTTTAGAATTCTCATATGCATCATTTATGAGTTCCTCAAGTTCATTTATGACTGGAAAAGTTTCATTCTCACCCAAAAAGGAATATTTTAGCTCGGATGGCAATGGTTTTAAATCCAGCTTGGGTGGTTCAATAGTTGATGGTACAATGACATTTGTGAGTGATGGAAGTTCCTCAAACTTTTGTTTCCAACAATGCTTAACCTGAAAAGAATTTAACAAAGAATCAGTGTGTGAAATTTCTGAAGCATTATCAAACTCACATTCAATTAAATAAGCTTCTAAAGGATCATGGAATGTGGTAGTGGTGAGATGTTCATGAACAAGTTCTTCAATGAAATCCACTTCATGTACTTCTGAATCATCACCAGGTCGCTTGCAAGTGTTGAACACATTTAATTCTAAAGTCATATTTCCAAAAGAAATGTTCAACATACCATTCCTGCAATTTATCAGAGCATTAGAAGTTGCAAGAAATGGACGGCCTAATATAACAGGAATTTGAACATTTGGATTTGAAACAGGATGTGTGTCCAAAACAATAAAATCAACAGGGAAGTAAAAATTATCAATTTGAACCAAAACATCTTCAACTATCCCTCGAGGAATTTTTACAGAACGATCAGCTAGTTGAAGTGTAACAGGTGTTTCCTTGAGTTCACCTAAACCTAACTGTTGATAAACAGAAAAAGGCAAAAGATTAACACTAGCACCAAGATCAAGCAATGCACGTTCTATTCTAGTGTTTCCAATGATGCATGAGATTGTTGGACATCCACGATCTTTGAATTTTGGTCGAGTAAGGTGCTGAATGATTGAGCTCACACTTTCCGTCAGAAATGCTTTCTTTTGTACATTATGTTTCCTTTTAACTGTGCACATGTCCTTCAAAAATTTAGCATAAGATGGAACTTGTTTGATTGCATCCAATAAAGGAATGTTAATCTTAACTTGTTTGAAAAGTTCATAAATTTCTGCATTTTGATTCAAATTCTTTATTGTTTGCAACCTTTGAGGAAAAGGAGCAGGATACATACCTTTTTCTTTGTCCAAATTTTCAAGAAGTTCAGACTTACCATCATCCTTACCATTACTTTTCGGAGGGGAAGGAGGATCTTGATCTTTTGATGGAATGTTTTTGTCAATTGCCTTTCCACTTCGAAGAGTTGTGATAGAACTAGCATTTTCCTGTTGAGTTTCATTGGAGCAAGAAACAAGACATTGAGTAGAAGGGTTAGGCTGAGGTTGAGCAGGAAACTTACCTTTTTCTTGAGTGCGTAATGAAGCTGTTAATGTGGACAAGGTGTTTTTGATCTCATTGATGTCCTGTGAAGTCCGGTTATTCACATTTGCTTGTGTTTGCATGAATGCTTGCAATGTCTCTTCCAAGGTTTGTACACGTGAAGGTTGATAGGAAAAAGTGTTGCCCAGCTTTTGAGATTGTGGTACCTGAACATGATTATTATTCCGCCAACTGAAGTTGGGATGATTTCTCCATTCAGGGTTATACGTTTCAGAGTAAGGAGAAGGAAAAGGCTTTTTAAATGTGTTTATGGAATTTACTTGATCATGCAACGCTTCTTTAAGAATGGGAATGTTTGGACATTCAGAAGTGGGGTGTCCCATGATTTCACAAATTCCACAACTTTCTTCATTTTTAACCGTTTTGACTTCTTTTACTTCTCTAAGTTCCATGGCTTCAATCTTTCTAGCCAAATTAGCTACTTTAGCTTTTATCTCATCTTCTTGACTAAAATGATATTTACCTCTGTTAGAAACAAGATTAAATCTATTGAAACTTTCAGAGGAATTATCTGTGTGCCAGGCTTGAGAGTTATCTGCCAAATGGTCTAGGTAGTCAAAGGCTTCTTCAGGTTCTTTTTCTAGAAACTCACCGTTACACATTGTTTCAACAAATTGTTTAGTTTCAGGAGTTAAAACTTTCATAAAAGAAACTAATAAGACGCCATTTTTCAAAACCATGATGTGGACAAGAACTTAACAAATCTTTAAAACGCTCCCAGCACTGAAAAAATGCTTCATTTTGATTTTGATTGAAATTTTGAATCTGTCTTTTCAAAGCAGTAGTTTTATGTGCTGGGAAAAATTTCTTTAGAAACTCAGTTTGTAATTCTTGCCATGTGCCAATTGACCTTGGTTTTAAATTATGAAGCCAAATTTTTGCTTTATCTTTTAAAGAAAAAGGAAATAATTTTAGCTTGACAATTTCATTTGTACATTGTTGGTCATTAAAGGTGACACATACATCTTCGAAGTCTTTTAGAAACGAGTAAGCACTTTCCGATTCTAACCCATGGAAATTTGGAAGCAAAGCTATCATACCTGGTTTAAAACAAAAGTTGTTTGCATTGAGAGGAAAAATAAAACAAGAGAGTGATGAGCTTCGAGTTGGTTGCAAGTAGTCACGCATGGTGCGTACTTGTCTGTTCTCATCTTCAGCATGAACACTTTCATTGTCAGCCATGGTAGGAGTTGTATTAGAAAGATTACCTGAAAAAGTTTCACAATAAAATCTAACTAAACGACGAGATCTAAAATCACGTCGCCAAACAAGCATAAAACAAAGTTAATATACAGATTAGGCGGTAGAACCAGCCAATAAAAATAAAACAAAGTTAATATACAATATAAATAAAAATATATAGAAAATTAGGCGGTATAACCAGCCAATAAAAATAAAAATAATTATACTTATAAACTTATATACTTAGTATTGCCTCCCCGGCAACGACGCCAAAAACTTGATGGAGACTCAATTAAGAGTTGTAAACCCAAGTGCAGGTTATGTTCAAGTAATAAATTCTCGGGTGTCCGAGGTCGAACCACAGGGAAGCGTACTAGTAAGTATAAGTTTATAAATATATATGAAAAAGAAAATAAACAAGATATTAGGGAATCAATAACAAAGAAAGTAAACAAGATATTAGAGAACAAAATAAACAAAATAACATAAAAGCAATTAAACAAGATATAAAAAACAATAAGAAAGGATGTTGAGGTTAGAGAATCCACTCTTGGTGTTATGCTAAGATTAATCTTGTTTTATTACACAATTGAAATCCACACATAAGGGAGGTTCCAATCGGAAGGTTTAGCAATTCAGTCCAAATTGTCCAACGTCCATAGCATATGATATTATGTTCATTTGGTGTCCTCAAAACTCATAAAAAGAGTCCAAGCATTCCTTATGCCAAGGTATATGTCTACAATAAATCAAGGTTATGAAACCAAGCATTTACTGTGCCATTTTCATTGTCAATAATGAATCAAGATCTCTACTTTGCAAGTATGATTTTAAACCAAAAGAAAATATTATCTATACTAGTGTTTATAAATCATGATTCATTTTAGCTCATGTTTAAGAGACTAACCTTAGCATTTACCAAAAGCTTCACCTCATCACCTCAACAATATGATTAGCAACACATACTAGATATGAATAAAATGAAAAGAAATGTAAGAAACATAAGTAAATAAAGAAAAAGAAAACTAGAGAAAGAAGAAGAAAACTTAGAGAATTTTATTACAATGGCTAATATCCTACCAATGTATAATGTCCTAATACTCATCCAAGGCCCTCTATTTATACACATTTTGGAGAGCTAAATGACAAGAGACAAGCTTTATAAATTTCAAAGGTAGGTATAATAGGTGGGTGCATTTTTCTAACAATTTTCATCATGTTGTATGACAATTCTGATCAGCCAGCTTGATGGTCGATTTTGTCAATGTTGGAGGCTCGATCTGATCACATGGTCTTCTAGAAAAATATGCCCCTATCAGTTACTGATCCATAGCCGTTGGAATCAGATCGTTTGCTCATGTGGATCGGAAGATATGGTCAAAATACCAAAACGGTGCAGAACAGATGTCATTGCACATCAGCCAACTTGATGGTTGATTTCGGTAGGGAAAACGACTCCGTTTCAAGAAGTGTAAAACATGAAAAAGATAGATATGCCTCTTAACTTTGGACGGTTAAAATTTCAGCCTTATTGCTTCAGTGAAACTCCAGATATAGCTGATATGGCAAAAGGTGTCGGAACTGGAACTGAATTGGATTTGCCCTTAATTCTTGATTTAACATAGTAATCTGAAATCACTCAAAGAAACTCATGAAAAACACCAAATTACATAAAAATATAAAAGATCATAAACACAAGTAGACTAAGCAATAATAACTCGTATTTGACACAAAACAATAATAAAACATAACTAAAAACTATATAATTATACGAGTTATCAGATAGGTTTTACTGGCACTCGAGCGAGGAGTCAGTTTTTGACAAGCTAGGGTAACAACTCAGAGTAAGAGATGGATAGTGGCTCAAACTGATCTCTTTTCCGAATATTCTTTGATTTTCTTAGATTGGCCTGAGGTTGGAAATTTGTCAAAAGATTAATTTGATAGGACATCGGGTATAAGTAAGGATCCCGATACACATTGTTCTTGGAAGGGTAGAACTGATGGCACATGGGTTGTGGAGGATATGGGACAAAGTTTCCCATCTGTTGCCCACCATAGATCATAGACTGGATATCTATTACTTTTATTTGGGGTTCCCAATTTCCCTTGCTACTGGATGTCACCCTTGCTTTGAGCTTTCCTTTCTTGTCTATCTCCTTCATTATATCCTTTGGAATTATCCTGCCTGTGGAATCTTTCATGGCATTAGCAACGAGCTTATCATAGCATGGAGCCTGCAGTGTTTTTGTAAACAGGACAACAACTTCTTTTTCAGTTAAGGCTGTACCTGGGCAACTGTATCTCTTAATCTGCGAGAATATTCTTCGAAGCTTTCAGTGGCTGTCTTTCTCATATTTTGCAAAAAGAGACGATCCGACAACATGTCAATCACATACTTGTATCGGATATAAAAAGCCTTAGCCAATCGCTCTAGGAACGAATCTAATCCTTACTCAGCCGACAATTCCATTCGCTTGTAGATCCTTTGAGGCTATCAAGAAAACAATGGATCAATAACTTATCATTATCCGCATGGCTCACCATCCTCTGGCAGGACATTTTGAGATGGGTCCTTGGATTAGTTGTCCTGTCATATATCTTGAAGCTGGGAACTTCGAATTCTGGTGGAATGACTAAATCAGGGACCAAGCAAAGTTCTTTCAGATCCACGCTCCCAAATTCATCTATGCTTTCTAATGCCCGGGGCTTTTCATTTAATAGCTGATACTTCACTGTATCTTGTGGCTGTATGCCTTGAGAATTCTGCCCTTTAATTGCTGTTACCTCACACGAGCAAGAGAGGTAATTCGTCGAATTATTTCCCAAGACTTTTGATTTTCCTTTTGCAGTAGAACTCTCAACCTGTCCCTGTTCTTTGACCATTGGTTCTATTAACTTAATCGTTTGCTCTTGGATCCCCTTCCGAACTCTAATCACTTCTTCCTCCATCTCTTGCTGAACCTGTTCTATTCTCTCCATTCTAGCCAAATTCTTAGCCTCCATGGCTCTTTCTTTCTCAGCAGAGTCCTCCTCATGCCCCTTTTCTTTGACAATAAAGGGTATTAGCTCCATCAACTTAATCGTTTGCTCTTGGATCCCTTTCTGAACTCTAATCGCTTATTCCTCCATCTCTTGATAAACTTGTTCTATTCTCTCCATTCTAGCCAAGTTCTTAACCTTCATGACTCTTTCTTCCTCAGCAGAGTCCTCAACATGCCCCTTGCCTTTGATAGTGTCGGACATCAATTTTATCATTTTAGCCATTTTTTCTTGGTAGTCTTTCTGATTTCTGTTCAGCCTTTCTTGTGTTTCCTACAGAGCCTGTCTCATTCTTTCAATTTCATCTAAATTTCCGCCTTCCATGAATCCTGGCAATGTTGAACAGATTCTCAATGACTCATATACCTCTGATTTGAAAAAAGTTTTCTTTGAAAGCTCTTAAAGCTAAGCCAATTTCTATTTCATTTGATTAACGTATTTCATGATGATTGAGCCATGGATGTTATGAATGTAACATGATGCCAATATAATGCATGCAATTCAATGTACGGATATATACAATGATTGACCATGCATATTTTAGATGTATTTCCCACTGAATGATCATATACACTATGAATGCAACACGATGTCAATTATGATGCATGTAAACAATGAATGATTGACACAGAGTATATACAAAGAAAATTATGCCGAGCATGTGTGTCATGAATGACTATGTATGCCATGAATGCAACCTGATGCCAACATGATGTATGTAAAGAATAAGCAAATTAATGCATGGATATATACAGAAAAATCATACTGACTATGAATGCATGAATGTAACCTGATGCCGATCATGATGCACATAAAGAATAAGCAAATTAATGCATGGATATATATAGAAAAATCATGCTGGTCATGAATGTATTCTAAAATGAATGAGCATGCATGCTTATGACTGTAACATGATATCCATATGATACATGTAAAGAATTCATAAATTTACACAAGGGTATGAACAAAAAATGACCATGTATATCACAAATGTATTCTACAATGAATGACCATGCATGTTAGGACTGTAACATGATGTCAAAATGATACATGCAAAGAATAAATGAATTAACACCAAGGTATATACAAAGAAATCAATGACTACACGAAATTGGTGGGACCAAATTTTGATTATTCAAAAATCTCATTGTGCAAGATTTGCCTCTAAATTTAATCTATGATTTTTTGAAACATGTTTTCTCTATGAAAAACCAATCATATTATTTTCAAAAGAATTTCGGGGTAGTGGATCCTACTATGGTATCATATCCAAATGTTCATATAACACTACCGGTTTTATGAAATCATCAAATAAGATTATTATCACATCCGTTTATTGCAAAAAATGAGATCAACAATACAACCATAAATGTACATGCTCTATTCACACATGCATGAAATGTGCAAAATGCAAAAATGTTTGAAAAAGAATGTTTATATTTTAAATTTCAAAAAGTTAGTGAACATTTGCCCCAACAGTATCCACCCATTTAGGCATCACAAGGCCTTTGGGGCTGATTCTCACATTTATTACGGGCGATGTACATTCATCGTTGCTCAATCTACAACCTCTATTTAGAGTGTAAAATAGGTAACAAAAGGTTTAGAAATGTCCCTCCATGTGTTCCTATCTTCGGTATATCTATCAAAAATTTGGCAGAGCTTCGCCTATGTTGGCTCTTATGGTTTGCTATATGTGGGTGAACGTTCTAAAGGCCCCGAATTGCTCCTCACTGTCGCCTGTGAAGGCTAGTAAGACACCCCAATAAAAGCGGGTCCAATTCGTTAGAGTCTATTTCCCTAGCCCATGTGGATTGTTAATCACAAAGGCTTAGGTAATTTAGTACTCCGGAAGTGTTTCACTAGCCCATGCGGATTGTTAATCAGGCAGGCTTAGTTACTTTGCTCCCACCTAAAAGGACGGAATCCGGGTATAGGGCTCATGATATGCAAATGCACGTGTGGTGTGTGAGGAGGAACAACAAACCTTTCACCACCTATTCTACACCCCTTATTCTAAATGCCCCAACAAGATTAAACAACATAAATCATCAATTAATCAATAAATAAATATATGCACCAAAATAACTAGAGAACAATAATAATATGTATGCACATGAATATGGACATATTTAAAAGCATTCTTCTTATTTTTTTTTTATAAAAAATGTGGGAATTTAAATTAAATACCAATTAAACCAACAAAATCGAGACTTTGATAACACACGACTAATTCTAGGCCTGACTCTCTAAATGTCCCTAGTGGAGTCGCCAAGCTGTCACAACCTAAACGATAACAAGGCTCATCGCAAGACTTTATTATTCGTTAAGTGTGACATTAAAAAAAAAAAAGGAGGAAAAGTTGACTTAATTCCTCTTGAAAAATGAAGGTTTTGAAAATGATCTTGAAAAAGACATGGAGTCGCCACCAATCTTTTTTGGCTAGGTGTGATAGACCACCTATTAAAACCGGTTTTATAAAATATTTTAAAATTAATTAAAACATTTTTAAAACCAATTTCAAGTCTGCGTTTTAAACCAGAGAAATCAAAGAAGCGGGTTCGAGACTCGGTTACGAGTGGGGAAGGATTAACACCCCCACAATGCCCGTATAAAACGGTACCTTATTAATCATGTGTTATCTCAAGTCTCGGTAAAAAAGTCAGTTTTAAATTTAGTATTTCAAGTTAATTCCCAATTTAAAGAAAAATAATTCCATTTTTATTTAAAAATAATCCAAAATTTGTTAATTCAAAATTTTCCTATACTTCCCAACAAACGCGGCAAAATATAGAAATTTTATTTATTTGGAAATTTTTTTTAATCATTCTCGTTTTAAAGAAGATATTCCGTTATTAATGATAATTGATGATATTCTCCCCAACAAACTCGGCAGAGAACTCATGAATTATTTTAACTCGGGAATATCTTTATTTTATTGAAAACCATTATCTTTTTCAAAACATTTAAAAAAAGTGAATATGAACATGTGTGACAAAAATAAAATACATAGCAAAGTCTAGATAATATAAGGCAACCTAAATGATATGATATAATTTAAATGGCAAATTATATTATAGATTAAATGAAATATCCTAAGTATCATGGTATATTCTAAGTGAAATGAAATATCCTAAATGAAATGTAATATCTTAAGTGACATAGTATATTCTATATGAAATGAAATATCTTAAGTAACATGATATGTTCTAAATGAAATGAAACAACTTAAATAACATGATATTCTAAATGAAATGATATGATTTAAATGACATGATTTTCTAAATGAAATGATATGATTTAAATGACATGGCAAATTTAAATAATATGGCATATTTTAAATGATATAGTATATTCTAAATAATATAATCTAAATGACATGGAATATAATCTGAAGGACATGAGACATATAATAATGCTATCAGGTAATATGCATGAAAATAAAAATAAATAATAATGCATGAACAAAAAATCAGACTTGGGCTGGAAAAGAGAGTGTTGGCCTGCCAAGGCCCAAAGGATGGAGGAAGCTTCTGATTTTTCAATCAAATGGCCAAGAATTAAGAGTTAGTTAGAGATTTTTTTGATCAAGCCATTGTGACTAAGCCACATAGGCCAATGCATGAAGAGGGAAAGTGTCAACGTTATTCTTGAACAGCTTTAATTATGGACAGCTGATACACTAATCTAAGGGTGATAATTTCATGATTTTTCACCTTGAATCACTAGCCCTTGGATGGAAATTGGTTGGAATCAAAATGACAACATGCTAGGTGAGGAGAGAGGTAAAATTCTGCCAGCATTATAGGGAGGATCCAGATTTTTATTTTCTTCACTTCATTTTTCAGATTTCTTCTTGGTTTTCTTAGTTTTTTCTCTCCTTGGTTGAAAGCAAAAAGAAAAAGTTTAGAAAAGAAAGGAAAGTTTGAAGAGATAAAGCTTGAAATATAGCTTCTTGAGGTTGCTTTTAGCACCAACTCTTGCACTTTCTTGATTTTCCCTTCTTGTTTTTGCTATTTTCATTATTATTTGGTGAGTTTTCTTTTTAAATAAGTGTTTTTTTTATGTTCTTCTTAAGTTCTTTCTTCATCTCTTTCTTAAATAATTTTTACAAATTTTTTTCTTATTTTTCTTTAATGGCCGAATGGCCTATATATTTTTTTTTTATTATGGTTGCTGTTTTTGCTTTAATTTATCATGTTATTTATGTTATTTTCTTTAATCTTCATGCTTTAAGTGTTCTTCTACTTCATATATTTGAATCATGTTTTAATTTGGTTGCTTTGTTTGTTGCCATTTATGATTTAAATATCATGTTCTTGCATTTTTAATTTTTTGTTTTCATAATGTTTAAATTTGTTAATGTTTTATATTTAGTATATCAAGTGTTTGTGAAAATGCTTGTTAGTTTTAATATCTCTACTTTGTGTTTGCATGATTTGAGTGTTATATTTTAGTTGAGCATGTTAGTATATCAAGTGTTTGTGAAAATGCTTGTTAGTTTTAGTATCTCTACTTTGTGTTTGCATGATTTGAGTGTTATATTTTAGTTGAGCATGTTAGCATATCAAGTGTTTGTGAAAATGCCATGCTTGTTGGAGCTTGAAGCCATTTGGCTACTCCATGTGTTTTACATTGTATGTGCATTTTTGCCATGTTAGTTGGTAGGTTTTGCATTTGCATGACATTTTATTGAGTTTTTAGTTTAAGTATACCAAGTGTTTGTGAAAATGCCATGCTTGTTAGGAACCATAGGCCATTCGGCCACTCCATGTATTCTAGCATTATGTGTGCATTTTTGCTATGTTAGTTGATAGGTTGGCATTTGCATGATATTTGGTTGAATTTTTGGTTTAAGCATGCCTTGTGTTTGTGTTATTGCCATGCCTATTTTAGATGTTAGATTAGGTTTATTTTTCCATGCATGTCCTTGCATTTTAGACCTAGGTTGCATTAAATGCCATGCAAGTTCATTTAGGTCTAGTCACTATATTAATGCCATGCATTTTTTCATGACATTTAGGTTTAAACTCATGCATTTCATGCATCATATTTGCTGTATTTTTTCATGCATTTCATGTTCATGCCACTTGACTAATGACTTAGGCCAATTAATGGTTCAAAGTCATGCTCTCTTGAGCACACTTGTGGAAAATTAAGGTTTGTCAAATTGATTATTCTACCTTTGTGATTTTTTTTACTTAGTCAATTTTTATCTAACTTTTAAAAAGTCTTAGCTACTGTTTGTGAGTCATTTTGTGAGTTTTAAATATTTTTACTTTGATTTTTTAAATAATTTTATCAAAGGCAAAAATGTATTTTGGCAAAGCAGTTTTTTCACCCAGTACTCGTACTTTCCCGATTTTTTTGGGCATTCATTTTTAATTAGGAAATTAAGATGAGTTTTTCCCATGTAGTTCTACATGTTCTGAGTCTCCGGTAGTTGTTTTAGATTTTTTTTGAATTTTTAAAAATACGGTAAAAAATCGTGGCTTAAAACTGGACAGTGGAGTCAGAATTGAATTTAAAGAAAAATCATTTTTCTGTTTTGGTTAAGTTACTTAGAGGGGGCTGATTAGGAAGTTTAGCTACTGACTTAGGGTAGTTTCTAAGCCATTTTAAACTCTAAAAATGATTTTTTAAGTCTCGGGTTTAGGGTGGTCAAGTCCGGGATTTTAAACTTAGGAAATTAGAGCCATTTTAAAAAAGGTTAAACCCAATTTTTATTTTTAATCTAAGCCTTTCAAAATTGTTTTCAAACGATCACAAAGTATTTTGGTTTTAGAATATTTAATTTGACATATTTTCCTAAGGTAACCGGATATCTTTTTAAATATACGGATTTCCTTAATTAAAGGAAAAAATACATTTTCATGCATTGCATTTTTCATATTCATGCATTTTATATAATTTGTGATAATTTCTATGATATTGTTATGATTTTGAGTTATGTTATATTGTTTATTATATGATTTGGAATATTTCATGATATCCTATGCTTTTTATTTAGTTTTTTTTTTTTTTTTTGTCATATTATTAAGCATATACTATGTTCATGCATTATTATTTTCATTTTTAATTTCATGCATATTATATGCTAGCATTATTTTACATTTTATGTCATTTAAATTATATGCCATATCATTCATATTTGCCATGTCATTCAAATTATTTCATCTCATATAGAATATATTATGTTACCTAGGTCATTTCATTTCATTTAGAATATGCCATATAACTTAGGACATTTCATTTCATTTAGAATATGCTAAGGCATTTAAATTATATCATATCATTTAGGATGCATTATATTATTTAGATTTTGCCATGTCATTTTATTTATGTCATGCATATACATATTCATATCTTTTAAAATGTTTTCAAAAGGATAATGATTTTTCAACAAAAAATAAAGATATTCCTTAGTTAAAATAATTCATGAGTTCTCTACCGGGTTTGCTGGAGGGAATATCATCAATTATAATTAATAAAGGAATATCTTTCTTTCAAAAAAAAAAATGAGAATGATTCGGAAAGTTTTCCAAAAATAATAAATTTTTTTTATATTTTGCCACGTTTGCTGGGGAATATAGGAAAATTTTGAATTTATAAATTTCGGATCATTTTCAATTAAAAATGGAATTATTTTTCTTTAAATTGGGAATTAACTTGAAATACTAAATTTAAAACCAACTTTTTACCGAGACTTGAGATAACACACGATTAATAAGGTACCGTTTTATACGGGCGTTGTGAGGGTGCTAATCCTTCCCCGCACGTAACCGAGTCCCGAACCCGTTTCTTTGATTTCTCTGGTTTAAACGCAGACTTGAAATTGGTTTTAAAAATATTTTAATTAATTTTTAAAATATTTTATAAAACCGGTTTTAATAGGTGGCCGATCACACCTAGCTAAAAAAGATTGGTGGCGACTCCATGTCTTTTTCAAGGTCATTTTTGAAAACCTTCATTTATCTAAAGGAATTAATCGACTTTTTCTCGGTTTTTTTTTTTTTTAATGTCACGCTTAACGAATAATAAAGTCTTGCGATGAGACTTGTTAATTTTTTAGGTTGCGACAATTCTTATTCAACCAACCAATGTTTATGAAATCATCAAATGAGATTATTATTACTAACCGTTTATTGCAAAGAATGAGATCTAAGATACAACCATGAATGTACATGCTCTACTCACACATGCATGAAAAATGCAAAAATGTTTGAAAAAGAATGTTTGTATTTTGAATTTCAAAAAGTTAGTTAGCACTTGCCCCAACAATATCTACTTATATAGGCATCACGGTGCCTTTGGGGCGGAGTATCACATTTATTTACGGACGATGTACGTACATCGTTGCCCGATCTACAACCCTTATTGATAGTGTAAAATAGGTAACAAAAGGTTAGAAATATCCCTCCATGTGTTCCTATCTTCGGTATCTATCAAAAATTTGGTAGGGCTTCACCTATGTTGGTTCTATGGTTCACTATATGTGGGTGAATGGTTCTAAAAGGCCCCGAATTGTTCCTCACTGCCGCCTGTGAAGGCTAGTAAGGCACCCCGATAAAAGCGGGTTCAATTCGTTAGAGTATATTTTCCTATGCCTGTACGGAGGATTATCACGAAGGCATTAGGTACTTTATACTCCGAAAGTGTTTCACTAGTCCATACGGAGGATCATCACGAAGGCGTAGTTACTTTACTCCCACTTAAAAGGACAGAACCCGGGTAGAGAGTTCATGTTATGCAATTGCACGTGTAGCGTGTGAGGAGGAACAACAAACCTTTCACCACCTATTCTACAATCCTTATCCTAAATACCCCAACGATTTATTAAAACAAAGATCAAGAATAGTGTAACGCATTAACCAACAAGAATACAATAGTAATATACAACATTAAATAACTAGAGAATAATAAAATGCATGTGAATGAATATGAACATATTTAAAACATTTTATTATTTTCAAAATTCTCTTTTATTTTTTTAAAAAATATGGGAATTAAAATTAAATACCAATTAAACCAATAAAACTGAAACTTTGATAACACATGACTACTTCTAGGCCTGACTCTCTAATATTCCCCAGTGGAGTTGCCAAGCTGTCGTAACCTAAAAAATAACATAACAAGTCTCATCGCAAGACTTTATTATTCGTTAAGTGTGACATTAAAAAAAAAAAAGGAAAAGCCGACTTAATTCCTCTAGAAAAATGAAGGTGTCGATACGTGATCCCGATCGCAGGGACCCGTTCGAGTAAGGGGGAAACAGAAGCAAAAGAAAAGACGACTTGATTTCTCTATATTGAAATAAAAGGTCGAGGGTATGAAAACGGCCTCGTAAAAAGACATAGAGTCGCTACCAATCTTTTTTAGCTAGGTGTGATCGTCCACCTATTAAAATCGATTTTATAAAACATTTTAAAATTAATTAAAACATTTTTAAAACCAATTTCAAGTCTGCATTATAAACCAAAAAAAATCGAAGAATCGGGTTCGGGACTCGGTTACGTGCGGGGAAGGACTAGCACCCCCACAACGCCCGTATAAAATGGTACCTTATTAATCATGTGTTATCTCAAGTCTCAGTAAAAAGTTGGTTTTTAATTTAGTATTTCAAGTTAATTCCCAATTTTAAGAAAAATAATTCCATTTTTAATTGAAAATGATCCGAAATTTATTAATTTAAAACTTTTCTATATTCCCCGACAAAATCGGCAAAATATAGAAATTTTATTCATTTGGAAAACTTTCCGAATCATTTTCATTTTTTGAAAGAAAGATATTCCTTTATTAATGATAATTGATGATATTCCCTCTAGCAAACCCGGCAGAGAACTTATGAATTATTTTAACTCGGGAATATCTTTAATTTTATTGAAAATCATTATCTTTTTCAAAACATTTAAAAATATGAACATGAACATGTATGACATAAATAAAATGATATGGCAAAGTCTAGATAATATAATGCAACCTAAATGATAAGACATAATTTAAATGGCATATTATATTCTAGGTGAAATGAAAAATCATAAGTATCATGGTATATTCTAAATGAGATAAAATGATTTAAATGACATGGCAATTTTAAATGATATGGCATATTTTAAATGACATGGCATGTTATAAATAAAATAACCTAAATGACGTGGAAAATGATCTAAATGACAAGAAATGACATGAAACATAAAATAATGCTATCATGAAATATGTATGAAAATAAAATAAAAATGCATGAACATAGTATATGCTAAATAATGTGACAAAAATAAATGACTAAATAAAAAATATAGGATAGAATTAAATATTCAAAATCATATGGCAAACAATATAACATCATAAAATGTAAATCAAAGTAATAATAATACCATGGAAAATATCATAGCAAAAATAACATATTAAATAAAATGCATGAACATGCAAAATGCAATGCATGAAAATGTATTTTTTCCTCTAAACAAAGAAATCCATATATCTAAAAAGATATCCGGCTACCTTAGGAAAATATGTCAAATTATATTTTCTAAAAAAAACAAAACTTTGTGATTGTTTGAAAACAATTTTGAGGAAAAATTGAATAAAGATTAAAACCCCTACCAAACCCTTTTAAAATGGCTCTAATTTCCTAAGTTTAAAATCCCGGACTTGACCACCCTTAACCCGAGGTTTATAAAATCATTTTTAAAGTTTAAGAAGGCTTAGAAATTAACCAACCCCCTCTAAATGCCTTAGCCAAATTCAACCATTATTTCTCTTTTGATTTCAAATCTGCCTCTACTGTCTGGTTTTGTCACATGATTTTTTTTCCTATTTTTAAAAGTTTTAAAAAGTCTAAAACAAATACTGGAGACTCAGAACATGTAAAAATACACGAGAAATAATTGGCTTAATTTTCTTATTAAAGATTCTGCCCAGAAAAATTGGAGAAGTTCAAGTACTGGGTGAAAAAAAACTGTTTTGTCAAAACACATTTTTTGCCTTCGATAAATTCATTCAAAAATCAAAGTAGAAATTGTTGGAGTTCATCCTAAAGACCTAAGGACAGTAGCTAAAACATTTAAAAACCTTTGATTAAAATTGGCTAACTAAGAAAATCACAAAGGTATAATAATCTATTGGACAACTTTTTAATTTTCCACAAGTATGCTCAAAAGAGCATGACTCTGAGCCATTGGTTGGCCTAAGTCATAAATCATATGGAAATGGCATGGAATGCATGAACATACAGCAAATGAAATGTATGAAATGCATGGTCTAAAGCCTAAATGGTAAAGGAAATGCATGACAATTCAAGATAACCTAAATGCCTAGCATGAGTTTGGATGGCAATAAATGCTATCCTAACTTAATATGCATGCAATGCTTGATAATGAAAATATGACTTGGACCTAATATGTTATGAATATGCATGAAAATGCTAATGTAAACTAAGACCTAAGTAGCATAGAAATGCATGGCAATACCAATATGATTTAAGACCTAATATGCATGGCAATACCAATATGGCCTAGACCTAACATGTAGTGAAAATGCATAGCAATAGTATGAAAATACAATGACCAATGAAACTAATGCTAATGCTGGAACAAGCAGCAACTAATACACAATTTCAAGATATGATAATGCAAAGCATGTTACCTAAACAAAATGCAAATGCATGACAAGGCAAGGGCTGCATGAAGAGGCTGAATGTAGTTACATGATACTCTAATGCAATCCTATCTAGTAAATGGCACAAGTACATGACAAATCATATCAAGATGCAAAATGTCATGACATTTTCACAAGCATATGACATACTAAAATCAAAATGTACAAGCTCATGGCATGGAGATGCAAACAAGTCAAGAAACAAGATAAAAAAAAAAACATATATAAGGCATATTAAATGGAATAGCCGAATGGTCATATACCCCAAATGATGGCATTTTGTCATAGCATTTTCACAAGCATATGGCATACTAAAATCAAAATGTACAAGCTCATGGCATGGAGATGCAAACAAGTCAAGAAGCAAAATGAAAATGCACATGCAAGGCATACTAAATATCAAGACATGCTAGCTCATGGCATGGAGATGCAAACAAGCCAAGAAGCAAGATGAAAATGCACATGCAAAGCATACTAACATGGAATAGCCGAATGACCATGTGACAATATATGAAAAATGCAAACATATTTATAAAATAAGACATGATACCAAAAAAAATGCACAATATGAGCATATGACACAATGGCCGAATCTTCAAGTACACAATATCATGCATGGAAATGAAATATAGAAACAAATATAACATAGAAAATAATGTGAAGAACATATATAAAATTAAACATAGACATGCAAAGCAAATAACAAGCAAAACTAGTAAATAAAACAAGGAAAGTTAAGCTCCATGGTTGGTATAAAATGGGCATAGCCTCTCACCTAACCATAATCACTTGGTTTTGCCAAGATCATGAATCCTTTCCATTTTAAAAATCAGAAAATAAACCATGCTAAATAGCAAAATTAAGGTGAGCTTCATGGTAGGTAAAAATGAGCATAGCCTCTCTCCTAACCATGGTCACTTGGTCTAGCCAAGATCATGTAACCATTTCAACCTTTTTGCTTCATCTTTTGTAAAAATTCAGAACCTTAGAATACTCTAAAAAACCTTCTAAAAATCCTTTTTCACACCAACATGCAAGGAAGAAAGAAAAAGAAAACCAAGGCAAGCAAACATGCCATATTCGGCCAAGCATGAAACCATGTAAAAAAAAATTGTTTTCACCATTTTGATGAAGAAGAAGAGATGAAAACATAAGTAAACATTAAAATCTTTATTTCTATGAAAAATTTAGTAGGAAAACAAGATAAAAAATCAAGAAAACACCATGGAAAACAAGAAGAAAGCTATGCTAGAACTTGGTAGAGATAACTACCTTCAAGCTCTCTATTGAAAACCTTTTTTTTTCTTTCTTTCAAAACCTTTTTCTTTGCTAAATTAGCTACTAACTTCAGCCAAAAAACCTATGAAAAAATGAAATCAGCCCCCCTCCCTTAGCCTTGGCCGAATGGCCTTTCTACCATTGGATGGAATTTGCACTTTTTCTCCTCCAATCTTGGCCCTTAAATTAAGATATTCTGATGACAACATAAAAATGTCATCTTGACAATTGATAGCATCCCTTAATATGTGTACTCATCCCTTGTAGTAACCTCAGCCCTTAGATGCAAAAGAGGACCAATCTCATGAACTCCCTTGCTTGCCTCCTTGAGTGCCTACCCTTGGATGAGTTGTGCTCTTCCATTATTGGTCATTGGATGAGGACAACATAAAAATGACATATTGTAGATTAAACCAGCCCTCAACATGTGTACTCAGCCCTTGTAGATGGCCTAAGCCATTGGATGAAAATAGACAATCCCATGCACTCCCTTGCTTGACCGAATGGATGTTCACCCTTGGATGAATTTCTTCCATTCTTGGACATTAGATGAGGGTTTTTTCATGACAAATAAAAATCTCATCTTGGCATTTAAACTTGGCCATTGGATGGTACATTCAAATTTTCTACAAGGCACCTAAGCCATTGGATGAAGGGGGATCATTTGCAAGGTGTTAGTGGTAGCATGTGGCTTGATAGTGACTAGGGAATTAAATTGTTCAAGCTTCCTTCTTCTTCTCTATGCTGGCTGACCAAGGGAAGAAAAATCCCAGCAATTCCTTCTTCTTTCATATTTTCCTCAATTACAAATTTGCCATTTTTGGTTTCTTTGGGGAAATAACCTTTTTGCCCCCCTGAACCTAAATAAATAGCAAATGGACTCCAAATTCGAATTTTATTATTTCAATACTTCCATAATAATAAAAAATTGAATTTTGAAAGTTTTCAAAATTTTTCGAGTCCATTTGCTATTTATTTCGGATTTATTTCCGAAATTACCCCTTTTATGCACGCGAACTTTACCATTTTTTAAACGAGCTCCAAATCCATATTTTTCTTCACCAATATTTTTCAAATAATTTACAAATGTGATCTGGAAGTTTTCATAATTTTTGGAGCTCGTTTGCTATTTATTCGGGATTTATCTGCTTGAATTACTACATAGGGGACCAGGATTTGGCCATTTTGCAAACGAACTCCAAATCAAGATTTTATTTTGCCAATCTCTTCCAAATAATTTAAAAATGAGATTTGCAGATTTTCAAAATTTTTGGAGTTCATTTTCTATTTTTTGGGGATTTATCCTCTTGAATTACTACATAGGGGATCTGGGATTTGGCCATTTTGCAAACGAACTCCAAATCAAGATTTTTTTTCGCCAATCTATTCAAAATTGTTTAAGAATGAGATTTGAAAATTTTTAGAATTTTTGGAGTTCATTTGCTATTTTTCCCATATTTTCCAATTTTGCCTTTTTGCCTTTAAAACCTGGTTTTGCTCAAAACAAGTCCGATTTTCATATTTTCTTCAAACTGAGCCTTGTGCTATCCTTGTTTAATCATTTCTCATCAATTAAGGGCTTTATTCCTGCCGAATCGAGCCATTTCTGTAATTCTTCCAAATTTCACTAAAATCTACCAAAAAACCCTAATTCTCGATTTTCTTCCTAATTGACTTTTCTATCAGTTTTTCTTCCAAGTGGCTTCTCCATTACCCGTAGTCAGTACTTATCTTTCATTTGGAACCTTCAATTCCGACCAATTTCATCGTTTAAGCACTTTTCCCTAAATTTCCCGAACTAGGGTTTCTTTTCTACTGAAATTCCGTAACCCAACTTCCGACCTCCATATCTTTCAATGTAGACCTCGAATTATCAAAATTCTTTCACCATTTTTCAATTGAACCTCAAATCTTGATTTTGAAAGTGGGTTGACTTTTTTAGTAGTTGACCTTTTGGGGTTGACTTTTATGGGGTTGACTTTTTTGAGTTTGACTTTTTTGAGTTTGACTTTTTTTTGTCTGCTTTCTTACACTAAGTCTCGGAGGGCCACCTGCAGGATGAGAAAAGCCTTTTAGCATTCTGAAACATCAATTTAGGAAGAAAACGTACCTGATTTAGGGGTTTGGAAAAAATTAGGTGTTTACAATGCTTTCTTGAAAAACTATGAAAAACCAATTTTTTTACATCTTTTTCTAGTGGCCGAATGGACTGTTTTTTGAAATGGTTGGGGTTTTCTTTTTAGTTTATGTTGTTTGTGATGTCTAGCATGTTTTTGATGTTTTATATTTTCTTCATATAACGAAAACATGGAGCTTGTTTTGATCCTTTTACTTACTTACCTCCATTTTTTTATTTTACCATCTTGTTTTCATGTTTACTTCCTTTGTCTACCATTTTTTAATTTTTTGTTTTCAACATTTTTGAGTTGTTCATGATTTGCATTTTACTATGCTATGTGTTTGTGAAAATGTCTAATCTTGTGCATGCCTTTACTTCATGTTTACATGGTTTAACATGTTTCTTTTTAGCTTTGCATTTTAGTATGTCATGTGTTTGTGAAAATGTCATGCTAGGATTCCATCACATTGTGACTATGTCCATTCGGCCTCCTCTATTTTACATGCTTTGTGTGTGCATTTTCATCATGCTAGTTGATAGGTTTGCATTTTCGTGCCATGACTTCGTGTATTTTGATTTAGCATACTATGTGTTTGTGTTATTGCCATGCATTCTTTAGGTCTAGGGTTCATTTGCATTGCCATGCATTTCATGCATGTTTAGACCTAGGTTGCATTTATTCCCATGCAAGTTCATGTTAGGTCTAGGCTATATTCTTTATGCCATGCATTTTTTATGTCATTAAGGTTTTAAATCATGCATTTCATGTATTCAATTTGCTGTATGTTCATGCATCTCATGTCATACCACTTGATTTATGACTTAGGCCAATCAATGGCTCAAAGTCATGCTCACTTGACATACTTGTGGAAAATTAAAGAGTTGTCAAATTGATTATTCTACCTTTGTGATTTCTTTTTACTTAGCCAATTTTTGTCCAAATTTTTAGAAGTTTTAGCTACTGTTTTTAGGTCCTTAGGAGAGTCTCCAGTTTTTTTACTTTGATTTGTAAATGATTTTATCAAAAGCAAAAAAAAAAAAAAATGTGTTTAGGCAAAACAGTTTTCTCCAAGTATTCTGACTTTCCCGATTTTTCTTGGAAGTTATCTTTAATCATAAAATTAAGCCAATTTGTTTCTGTGTAGTTTTACATGTTTTGAGTCTCCACTATATTTTTTAGATTTTTTTGAAATTTTAAAATAGGTTAAAAAATCGTGTTTTAAAACTAGACAGTAGAGTCGGATTTGAATTTGAGGGAAATTATTTTTCTTTTTTGGCTAAGTTACTTAGAGGGGGCTGATTAGGAACTTTAGCTACTATCTTAGGGTGGTTTCTAAGCCATTTTAAACTTTAAAAATGATTTTATAAAGCTTGGGTTAAGGGTGGTCATGTCTGGGATTTTAAAATTAGGAAACTAGAGCTATTCTAAAAGGGAAATTCGGTTAGGGTTTAGTTTTCATCCAAGATTTCAAATTTGTTTTCAAACCAATCACAAAGTATTTTGATTTTAGAAATTTTAATTTGATGTCTTTTCCTAAGGTAGCCGAATATCATTGTAGGTATATGGATTTCCTTATTTAAAGGAAAAAATACACTTTCATGCATTGCATTTTCCATGTTCATGCATACTATAAAATATGTGATTTTTGCTATGATAATTTCTATGGTATAGTTATTATTTTGATTTATATTTTATGATGTTATATTGTTTGTCATATGGTTTTGAATATTTCATGCTACCCTATGCTTTTTATTTAGTCATTTATTTTTGTCACATCATTTAGCATATATTAGAATATATCATGTTACTTAGGATATTTCATTTCATTTAGAATATATCATGTTATTTAGGATATTTCATTTCATTTCATTTGGAATATTCTATGCCATTTAAATTATATCATATCATTTAGGTTGCATTATATTATCTAGACTTTGCTATGTCATTTTATTTATGTCACACATATGCATATTCATATATATTTTTAAATGTTTTGAAAAAGAAAATGATTTTCAATAAAATAAAGATATTCTCGAGTTCAAATAATTCATGAGTTCTCTGCTCGGTTTGCTGGGGAGGATATCATCAATTATCATTAATAACGAAATGTCATTTTTAAAACGAGAATGATTCGAAAATTTTCCAAATTAATAAAAATTTCTATATTTTGCCACGTTTGTTGGGGAAAATAGGAAAATTTTGAATTAATAAAATTCGGATCATTTTCAATTAAAAATGGAATTATTTTTCTTTAAATTGGGAATTAACTTGAAATACTAAATTAAAAACTGACTTTTTACCGAGACTTGAGATAACACACGATTAATAAGGTACCGTTTTATACGGGCGTTGTGGTGGTGCTAATCCTTCCCCGCACGTAACCGAGTCTCGAACCCAATTCTTCGATTTTCTCTGGTTTATAACGTAGACTTTAAATTGGTTTTAAAAAAATGTTTTAATTGATTTTAAAATGTTTTACAAAACTGGTTTTAATATGTGGCCGATCACACCTAGCAAAAAAATATTGGTGGCGACTCCATGTCTTTTTCAAGGTCATTTTCAAAACCTTTTTTTTTTCAAGAGGAATTAAGTCGACTTTTCCTCTATTTTCCGATGTCACGCTTAACGAATATAAAGTCTTGTGATGAGACTTGTGATTTTTTAGGTTGCGACATTGCATATTCAAATTATTGTTAAAACACAACAAACACAAAGCATTTAAAATTCAAAATTCATTTAATTCATATGAATGCCGACATGAGACAAGTGTTTCCATCATGAGGTATGAGACCACATGCATCAAAAACTCCTCCATGACATGTTTTCCCTAAGTCAAACTGGCTATTCCTCGGTACTCTTTTCGACCTTTTCTTCTTCTTCCCCCATTACGACATCCACAATGGTCTCATCATTCTCATTCAGTGGATTCTCCACGCTGTCTGATCTTTGTTTCTTCCCCACATCTAACTGCCCTTTATTGATGAGTGCTTGAACCTTCTGTTTCAGACATAAGCAATTTTCTATGGAATATCCTGAATCCCGGAATGATAATCACAAATATGCATTCTCGTCATGCCAACTCGGGTATGGGGGTTGGATAGGCTCCAATGGAATTTTAGTGAGGAGTTGCTCTTCGACAAGCTGGGGCAATAGTTCAGAGTAAGACAAGGGGAGTGGCTCAAACCGATCTCTTTTTGGGATATTCTTCAGCTTCCTTTGGCTGACAAGAGGTTGAAGATTTGCTGGATTCTGAGAAGCCATCGGGTATAAGTATGAACCCTGTGATATGTTGTTCATAGAAGGACAGATAGTTGGTATGAGGGAGCTTGAAGATACGGGGCAAAACCTCTCATAGCTTGGACATCTTCCTCTTTCATTTTGGGTGTCCTGTTTCTCTCTGCATTAGATGTTTTATCTCCTTCAAGTTTCCCAACCTTGATAGCATTCTCAATCATTTCCCCGGAGATCACCATGTCTGAAAAATTCTTCGTGGCATTGCCGATGAGTCTATCATAGTACGGGGCTCGCAATGTATTCACAAAAAGAACAGTGTTTTCCTTCTGAGTCAGGGGCGGTCATACTTGGGTGACCATGTTCCTCCACCTCTGAGCATACTCTTTGAAGCTTTAAGTAACCTTTTTCTCCATATTTTGCAAAGTGAGACGATCAAGCACCATATCAATCACATGCTTGTATTGACTTAAAAATGCATTAGCCAAATCAATCCAAGAGTGAATTCGATCCTTGCTCAACTGATTATACCACCTAACTGCGGACCCGCTGAGTCTATATTGAAAGCAGTGGATCAAAAGCTTATCATTATCTGTATGGCCCGTCATCTTTTGGCAAAACATAATGACGGATCGGTCGTCCCATCATATATTTCAAAGTTGGGAACCTTGAATTTAGGTGGCATGACTAAATCAGGAACCAAGCAACGTTCATTCACATCTACACTCCCAAATACATGTGTACTTTTTACTGCCCAGAGTCTTTCCTCTAACAGCTGATACTTCCTTTGGGAATCTACCGACTCATCCCCATTCAACGCAACCATTTTCAATTTTTCCTGTTTAGCTAGATCATTTAAGTTTAGGACGTTGACAGGATTAACTGTGTTCTGAAAAGACTGGGCACCTAACATTATGACCTCATTCTGATCCCTTTGTGTCCCCGACCCTTCTTCGGCGATCAAGTTTTCAGTGTATCCCTTTCCCTTGATTACGGCAGACACCAGATCCATCAGTTTGGTCATCTGATCTCTAGATTCTGCTTGAGATTTTGCTAGTTGTTCTCGCAATTCTTCTTGTGCCCTTTCCATTCTTTCCATTTGGGCAGCTTGTTCACTTTCCATAGCTTTGGCTGTATTTTAAAGATGCTCAGTCCTTCTTATAGCTCTGAGTTGAATGAGAAACATCTTCAAAGCTCTTAAAGACAAGTCAATTTCTGTTTTATCCCCCCAAATATGTTTCATGAATGAGCCATGAATGTCATGAATGCAATTTGATGCACCTGAAGAATAAAAAATGCATAGGTATACACAGAGAAAAATGCTGACTATAGACACCTAATATTGTCCGGACCACTAAAACAGGTATGTTTGTTCCTAAACTGATGTTTCATAATGCAAAAAGACTTTTCTTATCCTACAGATGGCACTCCATGACTTAGTTTAAGAAAGCAGACATAAAAAGTCAAACTTGGAAAAGTCAACCCCGAAAAAGTCAACCTCAAAAAGTCAACTACTGAAAAAGTCAACCCACTATCAAAATCAATATTTAAAGTTAAATTGAAAAATGGTGAAAGAATTTTGATAATCCGAGGTCTACATTGAAAGATATGGAGTTCGAAAGTTGGGTTACGGAGATTTAGTAGAAAGCAAACCCTAGTTCGGAAAATTTGGGGAAAAGTGCTTAAACGATCAAATTGGTCGAAATTGAAGGTTCCAAATGAAAGATAAGCACTAACTACAGGTAATGGAGAAGCTACTTGGAAGAAAAACTGAAGGAAAAGTCAATTTGGAAGAAAACCGAGAATTAGGGTTTTTGGTGGGTTTTGATGAAATTGGAAAAATTGTAGACTTGGCCCGATTCGGTAAAACTAAAGCCCCTAATTGATAAGGAGTGATTAAAGAGGGATATCCCAAGGCTCAGTTTGAAGAAATTCCTAGAAAAGAGCCGATTGGAGGAAAACGAAAAAACGAGGAGATTCCCGATAGTGAAAAAAGGAAAAATCAAATCGGAGGGGATTTTGATTGTAAAAATTGGGCATTTTCGGACCAACTCCAATTCATTATATGAAAAAGGCCCATAAAAATGAAAATCTGAAAATCAAACTTGTTTTGAGCAAAATCGGGCTTCGGAGGCAAAAGGGCAAAATTGGAAAATTCGGAAAAAATACCAAATGAGCTCCAAAAATTCTAAACATTTGCAGATCTCTTTATTAAATTATTTGGAAGAGATTGGCTAAAGAAAATCAGGATTCGGAGTTCATTTGCAAAATGACCAAATCCTAAGCCCACTATGTAGAAATTCAAGTAGATAAATCCCGAAAAAATAGCAAATGAGCTCCAAAAATTATGAAAACTTCCAGATCACACTTTTAATTTATTTGGAAGAGATTGGTGAAAAAAAAAAATCTGGATTTGGAGCTCGTTTATAAAATGGTAAAAGTTCGGGTACACAAAAGGGCAATTTTGAAAAAAATCCAAAAAAATAGCAAATGGACTCGAAATTTTTTGAAAACTTCCAAAATTCAATTTTTTATTATTTCAGAAGTATCGAAAAAAAGAAAATTTGAATTTGAAGTCCGTTTGCTATTTATTTAGGTTCGAGGGTGAAAAAGGTCATTTTATCGAAGAAACCGAAAAGGGCTTTTCTGGCAATGGAATTGGGCTGGATTTTAAGAGGGAAATCAGCCAAGCCCATGATAGAGATTAATTTTTCTGGGCCATTTCATCTAAGGGCCAAGGAGGAGAGGAAGGTAGTTATTTTTTTTATCAAGTCTTTGAACTTGCAACGCATGGACCAATGGTTGGAGAGGGATGAAGTCGTAATTAGGATCCTATTTATGACATCATCTTCATGACATCATATATTTAGAGGTTGATTATTCTAATGGTGGGATTTTTACATAGAAGGCATCTTGAGTGATAGCCATTGGATGGAGAAAAAATAACCAACTTCCTTCTAGAAGGGGCCATTCGGCCAAGGCTATTGAAATGAGGGCTGAGCAGTTTTTTTTGATAAGGTTGAAGGCTGGAAAAGAGGCAGGAGCTAAGATGAAAAAGGGAGAAAAAAGAAAGAAAAAAGAGAGGAGAAAAAAGAAGGAAGAAAAGAAGGGTTTTAGCTTGTTTCTTCTTGATTTTGAAAGCTAGAGCAAGGTAGCTATGCTCTTTCATGATTATTTTTCATAGTTTATTGACATGATCTTGTTTTTTTTTATTGATATGTTTTCTTTATTATGAAATAAATTTGTTTCTAAATAGCTACTATTTTGCTTTTCAAAGAAAATATGAAAAACAACATGTTTTCAATGTTTTTTCTACAATGGTCGAATGGCCTTCCTTCTCCTACATGATTTAATTTTTTGATTTGTTCATGAGATTTATTGTGGTAGGTTAGCTTACTTGTGTTAGATTAGCTTGATTGTGGTAGGTTAGCTTGATTGTGGTAGTTTAACAATACATCATGCCATGTGTTTGTGGAAATACCTTGCTAAATTCATAAGACCATTCGGCCATGCTAGGTTTAAATTAATATGTTCATGTTTTTTATGTGTTAACTTGCTTAGTATGCTTCCATTTATGTTTACATATTTAGACCATGCCATGTGTTTGTTATATTGTCATTGATATGTTCATGAGTTATGTTAGTCACTATATTTGCATCATAATCATGTTTGCTACCATGTGTTTGTGTTATTTGCTAGCTAGGATTATACCATGATTATTTGAGGACCATTCGGCCAACATGACTCCTATTGCTTTGTGCATGCATTTTCATTTTGGTTAGTTGATAGGTTTGCATTTCATGCCATAACATTGTCTATTGTGATTTGGTTTGCCATGTGTTTGTTTCATTTTCTAGATAGGATTCAACTAGGATGCATAGTGGTCATTCGGTCTCTTCATGTATTCCTTGTCTTGTGTGTGCTTTTGCATTTTGTTTAGGTACCATACTTTGCATTATCATGTCATGAGATTCTGTATTAGTTGTTGTTTGTTCATGCATTAGTATTAGGTTTATTGGTCATTATATGTTCATGATATTTTCATGCATTCTCATGACATTTTAGGTCTAGATCATATTACCATGCATATTCCCATGCATATAAGGTCTAGAACCGTATTGGTATTGCCATGCATTGCTATGCTATTTAGATCTTAGGTCACTTTGTATTACCATGCATTTCATGTCACTTTAGGCTTAAGTCTCATTTGCATTATTATGCATCTCATGCATATATAGGTTAAGATTGCATTTATTGCCATGCAAATTTGTTAGGTCTAGACCATCCTTGTATTGTCATGCATATTTCCATACATATAAAGTCTAGAATCATATTGGTATTGCCATGCATTTGCTATTCTATTTAGGTCTTAGGTCACTTTGTATTGCCATGCATTTCTTGTCACTTTAAGTCTAAGTCTCATTTGCATTATTTTGCAACTCATGCATACTTAGGTTAAGATTGCATTTATTCCCATGCAAGTTTGTTAGGTCTAGGCCATATTATGTATGCCATGCATTTTCCATGCCATTTACATTTTAAATCATGTATTTCATGCATTTCACTTGCTGTATGTCCATGCATATCATGTCATGCCACATGATTTATGACTTAGGCCAATCAATGGCTCAAAGTCATGCTCACTTGAGCATACTTGTGGAAAATTAAAGAGTCGTCAAATTGATTATTCTACCTTTGTGATTTTTTTACTTTAGCCAATTTTTGTCTAATTTTTTAGATGTTTTAGCTACTGTTTGTAGGTCCTTAGGAGAGTCTCCAACATTTTTACTTTGATGATTTTACCAAAGGCAAAAAAAATGTGTTTTGGCAAAACAGTTTTCACCCAGTTTTCTAACTTTCTCAATTTTTTTGGGAAGTCATCTTTAATCAGAAAATTAAGCCAATTTTTTTCCATGTAGTTTTACATGTTTTGAGTCTCCAGTAATTTTTTTAGATTGTTTTGTATTTTTAAAAATAGGGGAAAAAATCGTGATTTAAAACTGGACAGTGGAGGCAAATTTGAATTCAAAAGAAAAACAATTGTTGAATTTGGCTAAGGCATTTATAAGGAGTTGGCTAGAAACTTTAGCTACTGTCTTAGGTTAGTTTCTAAGCCTTTTAATCTTTAAAAATGATTTTATAAATCTCGGGTCAAGGGTGGTCAAGTCCGGGATTTTAAACTTAGGAATTAGAGCCTTTTTCAAAGGGAATTCAGCCATGAATTATTTTTCATCCAAGATTTTCAAAATTATTTTCAAACAATCACAAAGTGTTTTTTTTTATTAGTTTAGAAAATTTAATTCGATGTCTTTTCCTAAGGTAGCCAATATCTTTTTAGGTATACGGATTTCCTTATTTAAAGGAAAAAATACACTTTCATGCATTGCATTTTCCATGTTCATGCATACTATATAATATGTGATTTTTGCTATGATAATTTCTATGATATTGTTATTATTTTGATTTATATTTTATGGTATTACATTGTTTGTTATATGGTTTTGAATATTCCATGTTATCCTATGCTTTCTATTTAATCATTTATTTTTGTCACATCATTTAGCATTTACTATGTTCATGCATTATTATTTTTATTTTCATGCATATTCAATGATAACATTGTTCTATGTTACATATCATTCCATGTCATTTTAATTATGTCATTTCATTTAGAATATGTTATGTTACTTAGGTTATTTCATTTCATTTAGAATATTTTATGATACTTAGGTTATATCATTTCATTTAGAATATGCTATGCCATTTAAATTATATCATGTCATTTAAGTTGCATTATATTATCTAGACTTTGCTATGTCATTTTATTTATGTCACACATGTTCATATTCAATTTTTTTTTTTTTATGTTTCGAAAAAGATAATGATTTTCAATAAAAAATAAAGATATTCCCGACTTAAAATAATTCATGAGTTCCCTACCGGCTTTGTTGGAGAGAATGTCATCAATTATCCTTAATAAAGGAATATCTTTCTTTCAAAAAAACGAGAATAATTCGGAAAATTTTCCAAATAAAAAAAAATTCTATATTTTGCCGATTTTGTCGGGGAATATAGGAAAATTTTGAATTGATAAGTTCCGGATCATTTTCAATTAAAAATGGAATTATTTTTCTTTAAATTGGGAATTAACTAGAAATACTAAATTAAAAACCGACTTTTTACCGAGACTTGAGATAACACATGATTAATAAGGTACGTTTTATACGGGCGTTGTGGGGGTGCTAATCCTTCCCCGCACGTAACCGAGTCACGAACCCAATTCTTCGATTTTCTTTGCTTTATAACGCAGACTTGAAATTGGTTTTAAAAATGTTTTAATTAATTTTAAAATATTTTATAAAACCGATTTTAATAGGTGGCCGATCACACCTAGCTAAAAAAGATTGGTGGCGACTCCATGTCTTTTTCAAGGTCATTTTCAAAACCTTCATTTTTCAAGAGGAATAAAGTCGACTTTTCCTCGGGTTTTTTTTTAATGTCACGCTTAACGAGTAATAAAGTCTTACGATGAGACTTGTTATTTTTAGGTTGCAACAGCTTGGTGACTCCGCTGGGAATCTTAGAGAGTCAGGCCTAGAATTAATCGGGTTTTATCAAAGCCTCGATTTTTGTTGGTTTAATTGGTATTTAATTTTAATTCCCATTTTTTTATATTAAAGAGAATTTTGAAAATAATAAAATGTTTTAAATATGTTCATTTGTCATATGCATGCATATTTATTACTTGTTCTTTGGTTATTTTGTTGAGTATATTTATATGTTTGCTTAACTGATGCTTTACATTGTTTGATTTTAGTGGGGTATTTAGAATAAGGTTTGTAGAATAGGTGGTGATAGGTTTGTTTTGTTCCTACTACATTTGCATTTGCATAACATGAACTCTCTACTCGGGTACCGTCCTTTTAAGTGAGAGTAAAGTAACTACGCCTTCGTGATGATCCTCCGTATGGGCTAGTGAAACACTTCCGAAGTATAAAGTACCTAATGCCTTCGTGATGATCCTCCGTATGCGCATAGGAAAATATACTCTAACGAATTGGACCCGCTTTTATCGGGATGCCTTACTAGCCTTCACAGGCAACAGTAAGGAACAATTCGGGGCCTTAGAACCAATTCACCTTCGTATAGTGAACCTAGGCGAAGCCATGCCGGATTTTTGTTAGATACCTGAAGTTAAGAACACATGGAGGAACATTTCCAACCTTTTACCATCTTTCTATATGTTAGATTTTACAATACATCATATCGCTCGTAATAAGTTTATTATTTCATCCCAAATGCGTCGTAATGCCGAAACTCTGTTAAAATTTTTGGGACATTTTTTAAGCATGTTGTTATACTTGTGAATTCATTTCTTTCCTAATTCTTTTCTTTGACATGCATCATAGAAATCATCATACACTTGAAGTTTATTGGCCTCGGGATAGTCATCAACCCAAAGGACTTTCATGGAGTGTCAGGTTATTTCAGTGTTAGAAGATCATGTAGTAGTTAGGGCACAGTCGAAAAAAGATCAGAGGGAGGATGGTGATTGTCTGAAAAAAGATAATGTGTCAGTGTTGCCAGAAAGGGTAAAAGTGGATGTGAGACAGAATACTCTCCAAGGGTTAGCCGACATTTGGAATCAGTGGTGTAGACACCTAATATTGACCGGACCACTAAATCAGGTATGTTTTCTTCCTAAATTGATGTTTCAGAATGCAAACAGACTTTTCTCATCCTACAGGTGGTACTGCGAGACTTAGTCAAAGAAGTCGAGCATAAAAAGTCAAACTTGAAAAAGTCAACCCCGAAAAGTCAACTACTAAAAAGTCAACCCACTTTCAAAATCAAGATTTGAAGTTCAATTGAAAAATGGTGAAAGAATTTTGATAATCCGAGGTCTACATTAAAAGATATGGAGTTCGGAAGTTGGGTTATGGAGATTCAGTAGAAAGGAAACCCTAGCTCAGGAAATTTAGGGGAAAATGCTTAAACGATCAAATGGGTTGAAATTGAAGGTTCCAAATGAAAGATAAGCACTGACTACGGGCAATGGAGAAGCTACTTGGAAGAAAAACTGAAGGAAAAGTCAATTCGGAAGAAAACCGAGAATTAGGGTTTTTGGTAGATTTTGGTGAAATTGGGAAAATTACAGAAATGGCCCGATTCGGTGAAAATAAAGCCCCTAATTGATGAGGAATGAGTAAACAAGGATAGCCTAAGGCTCAGTTTGAAGTAATTCCGAGAAAAGAACCAATTGGAGGAAAAACGGAAAAACGAGGAGATTCCCGATATTGAAAAGATGAAAAATCAAAACGGAAGGGAATTTGATCGTAAAAATTGGCTGGTTTTGGACCAACTCCAATTCATATATGAAAAAGGCCCAAGAAAAGAAAATTTGAAAATCGGACTTGTTTTGAGCAAAACCGGGCTTCGGAGGCAAAAGGGCAAAATTGGAAAATTTGGGAAAAATAGCAAATGATCTCCAAATATTCTAAAAATTTGCAGATCTCATTCTTAAATCATTTTGAAGAGATTGCCGAAAGAAAATCAAGATTCGGAGTTCGTTGCCAAAATGGCCAAATCTCGGGCCCACTATGCAGAAATTCAAGCAGATAAATATCAAAAAAATAGTAAATGAGCTCCAAAAATTTTGAAAACTTCCAGATCATACTTTTAAATTATTTGGAAGAGATTGATGAATAAAAATCTGGACTCGGAGCTCGCTTAAAAAATGTGAAAGTTCGGGTGCACAAAAGGGCAATTTTGGAGAAAATGAGAGAAAAAAGAAAGGAGAAAGAGATGAGAAAAAAAGAGAAAGAAAAGAAGGGTTTTTGCTAGTTTCTTCTTGATTTCGAAAGCTACAGCAAGGTAGCTATGCTCTTTCATGGTTATTTTTCATGTTTTATTGATATGATCTTTTTTTTTTAATGATATTTTTCTTTTTTATAAAATAAACTTGTTTCTAAATAGCTACTATTTTGTTTTTTTTTTTTTAAAAGAGAATAAAAAACAACAAGTTTTCATTCTTATTTTATCATGGCCTAATGGTTTGATTTTGTGATAAATGAACTTGTTTTTTATTTTGTTCATGAGTATTGTTGTGGTAGGTTAGCTTACTTGTGTTAGATTAGCTTGATTTGTGGTAGGTTAGCTTGATTGTGGTAGTTTAGCAATATACCATGCTCTGTGCTTGTGGAAATACCATACCAAGTTTATAAGAACATTCGGCCATGCTATGAAAAATCACCATGTTTGTGTTTTTTTTTTTTTTGTGTTAGCTTGCTTAGTATGCTTCCATTTAGGTTTACATATTTAAACCATGCCATGTGTTTGTTATATTGTCATTGATATGTTCATGAGGTATGTTAGTCACTATATTTGCATTATTATCATGTTTGCTACCATGTGTGTGTGTTATTTTCTAGCTAGGATTATACCATGTGATTTAAGGACCATTCGGCCAACTTGACTCTTTTTGCTTGGTGTGTGCATTTTCATTTTTTTTAGTTGATAGGTTTGCATTTCATGCCATAACATTGTGTATGTTGATTTGGTTTGCCATGTGTTTGTGTTATTGGCTAAATAGAATTGCATTACTCTATTTTAATGGCCATTCAGCCTCTTCATGTAATTCTTGCATTGTGTGTGCATTTGCATTATGTTTAGGTACCATTGCTTTGCATTATCATGCCATGAGATTGTGTATTAGTTGTTGTTTGTTCATGCATTAGTTTTAGGTTTACTAGTCACTATATGTTCATGACATTTTCATACATTTTCATGACATTTAAGGTCTAGAATCATATTGGTATTGCCATGCATATTCCCATACATATAAAGCCTAGAATCATATTGATATTGCCATGCATTTGCTATGCTATTTAGGTCTTAGGTCACTTTGTATTTCCATGCATTTCATGTCACTTTAGGTCTAAGTTTCATTTGCATTCTCATGCATACTTAGGTTAGGATTACATTTATTGCCATGCAAACTCATGCTAGGCATTAGGTTATTTTGTATTGCCATGCATTTCTCACATCATTTAGGTTTTAAATCATGCATTTCATGCATTCAATTTGTTCTATGTTCATGCCTTTCATGTCATGCCACATGATTTATGACTTAGGCCAATCAATGGTTCAAAGTCATGCTCGTTTGAGCATACTTGTGGAAGATTAAAGAGTCGTCAAATTGATTATTCTACCTTTGTGATTTTTTTTACTTGGCCAATTTTTGTCCAACTTTTTAGAAGTGTTACCTACTATTTGTGGGTCTTTAGGAGAGTCTCCAACATTTTTACTTTGATTTTAAATGATTTTATCAAAGGCAAAAAAAAATGTGTTTTAGCAAAACAGTTTTTCACCCAGTACTCGAACTTTTCTGATTTTTCTGGGAAGTCCTCTTTAATAAAAAAATTAAGAAAATTTTTTCTCATGTATTTTTACATGTTTTGAGTCTCCAGTATTTGTTTTAGATTTTTTTGAATTTTTAAAAATAGGTAAAAATATCGTGTTTTAAACCTGGACAGTAGAGGCAGATTTGAATTCAAAAGAAAAACAATTGTTGAATTTAGCTAAGGCATTTAGAGGGGGTTGGTTAGAAGCTTTAGCTACTGTCTTAGGATAGTTTCTAAGCCTTTTTAAACTTTAAAAAATGATTTTTATAGAGTTCGGGTCAAGGGTGGTCAAGTCTAGGATTTTAAACATAGGAAATTAGAGCCATTTTTAAAAGGGTTGGCTAGGGTTTTAATCTTCATTCAAGTTTTTCAAAATTGTTTTCAAACAATCACAAAGTATTTTGATTTTAGAAAATTTTATTTGATATATTTTCCTAAGGTAGCCGGATATCTTTTTAGATATACAATTTCCTTAATTAAAGGAAAAAAATACACTTTCATGCATTGCATTTTCCATATTCATGCATTTTATATAATATGTGATTTTTGCTATGATAATTTCTATGATATTGTTATTATTTTGATTTATTTTATGGTGTTATGTTCTTTGTCATATGGTTTTGAATATTACATGCTATCATATGCTTTTTATTTAGTTATTTATTTTTGCCACATTATTTAGCATATATTATAAAGCCAAAAGAAGCCCTTTTTGGTTGCTTGGATAAAATGACCATTTTGCCCCCCCGGAAGCAAATAAATGGCAAACGAATTCCAAATTCAAATTTTCTTTTTTCTAATACTTTAAAAATAATAAAATATTGAATTCTGGAAGTTTTCAAAATTTTCCGAGTCCGTTTGCTATTTATTTGGATATTTTCTTCCAAACATGCCCGTTTATGCCCCCACATTTTACCATTTTTTAAACGACCTCCAAATCAAAGATTTTTCTTCACCAATATCTTCCAAATAATTTAAAAGTGTGATATGGAAGTTTTCATAATTTTTGGAACTCATTTGGTATTTTTTCGGCATTTATCTGTTTGAATTACTGCATAGGAGGCCCGAGATTTGGCCATTTTGCAAACGAACTCCGAATCAAGATTTTCTTCTGCCAATATCTTCCAAATAATTTAAAAGTGTGATCTGGAAGTTTTCATAATTTTTGGAACTCATTTGGTATTTTTTCAGGATTTATCTATTTGAATTACTGCATAGGAGGCCCGGGATTTCGCCATTTTGCAAACGAACTCCGAATCAAGATTTTATTTTGCCAATATCTTCCAAATAATTTAAAAATGAGATTTGCAAATTTTCAAAATTTTTGGAGTCCATTTGCTATTTTCCCGGGCTTTATCTTCTTGAATTAAGATTTGGCCATTTTGCAAACGAACTCCGAATCAAGATTTTATTTTGCCAATCTCTTCCAAATAATTTAAAAATGATATTTGCAAATTTTCAAAAGATTTGGAGTTCATTTGCTATTTTTTCGGGATTTATCTTCTTGAATTACTGCATAAGAAACCCGGGATTTGGCCATTTTGCAAACAAACTCCGAATCAAAATTTTCTTTCCCCAATCTCTTCCAAATGATTTAAGAATGATATTTGCAAATTTTCAGAATTTTTGGAGTCCATTTGCTATTTTTCCCAAATTTTCCAATTTTTCCCTTTTGCCTCCTAAACCCGGTATTGCTCAAAACAAGTCCGTTTTTTAGATTTTCTTCAAATTGAGCCTCGGGTTATCCCTTTTTAATCATTCCTCATCCATTAGGGGCTTTTGTCTTACCAAGTCGGGCCATTTCTGTAATTCTTCCCGATTTCACCGAAATCCACCAAAAATCCTAATTCTCGGTTTTCTCCCGGATTGACTTTTCTTTCAGTTTTTCTTTCAAGTGGCTTCTCAATTACCTGTAGTCAGTGCTTATATTTCATTTGGAACCTTCAATTTCAACCAATTCGATCGTTTAAGCACTTTTCCCCAAATTTTCCGGATTAGAGTTTTCTTACTACTAAATCTCCATAACCCAACTTCCGAACTCCATATCTTTCGATGTAGACCTCGGATTATCAAAATTCTTTCACCATTTTTCAATTGAACTTCAAATCTTGATTTTGAAAATGGGTTGACTTTTTTAGTAGTTGACTTTTTGGGGTTGACTTTTTCGGGGTCGACTTTTTTTGGGGTTGACTTTTTTTTGAGTTTGACTTTTTATGCTCGCCCTCTTAAACTAAGTCTCGGAATACCACCTGCAGGATGAAAAAAAATCTTTTTACATTCTGAAACATCAATTTAGGAAGAAAATATACCTATTTTAGTGGTCCGGACAAAATTAGGTGTCTACAAGAATTATGAACCGATGGTGTTACATGAACATTTGCATATTATACCATATTAGGATCCACTATCCCGAAATTCTTTTGAAAATAATATGTTTGGCTTTTCATAAAGAAAACATGTTTCAAAAGATCATAGATTAAATTTGGAGGCAAATTTTGCAAAGTGAGATATTTGAATAATCAAAATTTGGTCCCACCAATTTCGTGAAATCAGTGGGCATTGTATATACCTTTGTGTTAATTCATTTATTCTATACATGTATCATTTTGACATCATGTTACAGTCATAGCATGCATGGTCATTCATTGTAAATACATTTATGACATGCATGGTCATTATTTGTATATACATGTGTATCAATTTATTTATTCTTTAAATGCATCATGTTGGCATTAGATTACATCCATGGCATACATAGTTATCATGATATGCTCATGCATTAGTCTGTCTTATTAACATCAGGATACATTCATGACACACATGATCAGCATGAGTTTCTTTGTATATACTCTGTGTCAATAATTCATTGCTTACGTACATCATAATTGACATCGTGTTGCATTCATAGTGTAAATGATCATTCATTGGCAAATACACTGAAATATACATGGTCATTCATTGCATAGATCCATGCGTTGATTTATTTATTCTTTGCTTGCAGCATGTTGGCATCGTGATTGCATTTATTACATACATGGTCAGCATGTTTCCACTATATATGTCCATACATCATTTTGTTCATTCTTCACATGCATCAAATGAAAATCATGACTCATTCATCATGACATACATTTGGAGAAATAAAACAGAAGTTGGCTTGGATTTAAGAGTTTTGAAGAAGCTTCTATTTCAAATCAGAGATATAAGAAGTACTGAGTACCCTTTTTAATACAGGTTAGTGCTGTGGAAAATGAACAAGTTGCCCGAATTGAAAGAATAGAAAGGTATAGGAAGAATTACGAGAACAACTGGCAAAGTCTCAAGCAGAATCTAAGGATCAGATGACTAAATTGATGGAGTTGATGTCCGCCGTAATCAAGGGAAAAGGATACACTGAAAAATTTGCTGCCAGAGAAGGGTTAGAGGCACAAAAGGGTTAGAATGAGGTCGTAATGATGGATGGCCAGAACGCAGTTAACCTCAGCAATACCCCAAACTTAGATGGCCCAGTTGAACGGGAAAAGTTGAAAATGGTTAAGTCAAATATGGCTGAGTTGACAGATTCTCGAGGGAAATATCAATTGTTAGATGAAAGGCTTCGGGCAGTAGAAAATACAGACGAATTCAGGAGTGTGGATGCGAAAGAACGATGCTTGGTCCTCAATTTAGTCATTCCTCCTAAATTCAAGGTCCCTGACTTTGTGAAATATGACGAGACGACCGATCCATCAACCCACATCACCATGTTCTACCGAAAGATGGCAAGTCACATAGATAATGATAAGCTTTTGATTCACTGCTTTCGGATAGCCTCAGCGGGTCCGCAATTAGGTGGTATAGTCAGTTGAGCAAGGATCAGATTCACTCTTGGAATGATTTGGCCAGGGCTTTTCTAAACCATTACAAGCATGTGACCGACATGGCACCTGACCGTCTCACCATACAAAATATGGAGAAAAAAGTTACTAAGAGCTTCAAAGAGTATGCTCAGAGGTGGAGGAACATGGCCACCCAAGTACAACCGCCCTTAACTCAGAAGGAAACCACTGTTCTTTTTGTGAATACACTACAGGCCCCATACTACGATAGACTTGTTTTCAACACCACGAAGAATTTTTCGGATATGGTAATCTCTGGGGAAATGATCGAAAATGCTATCAAGGCTAGGAAACTCGAAAGAGGTAGAACATTTAATGCGGAGAGAAATAGAACGCCCAAAAAGAAAAAGGAAGATGTCCAAGCTGTGGGAGACTTTGCCCCGTATATTTCGGTTACTTCATACCAAACACCCTGTCCTTCTACGAACTGTGTATCCCAGGGTTCATACTCATACCTGATGGCCTCTCAGAATCCAGTAATTTTTCAACCTTTTGTCAGCCAGAGGAAATTGAAGAATATCTGAAAAAAAGATCAGTCTGAGCCACTCCTCATGTCTTACTCTGAACTATTACCCCAGTTGGTCGATGAGCAACTCCTCACTAAAATTCTAGTGGAGCCTATCCAACCCCCATATCCGAGTTGGTATGACGAGAATGTATATTGTGATTATCATTATGGGATACGGGGATATTCCACGAAAAATTGCCTATGTCTGAAACGGAAAGTTCAAGCACTCATTAATAAAGGACAATTAGATGTGGGGAAGAAACAAAGGTCAGACAGCAGGGAGAATCTATTGAATGGGAATGATGAGACCATTGTGGATGTCATAATAGGGAAAGAAGATAGAAAGGTCGAAAAGAGTACCGAGGAATAGCTAGTTTGAATTAGGGAGAACATGTCAAGGGGAAGTTTTTATGCATTTAGTTTCATACCTCATGATGAAAACACTTGTCTTATGTTAACATCCCTATGAAATAAATGAATTTTGAATGTTTTTATGTTTGTTGTGTTTTAACAATAATTTGAATGTGCAAAAACAAGCATTAAGGAGGTTCTAATAATGGATAGTCTCGAGAATATTGATGATCATTGTTAGAAATGACCTAATACCTTCCCTCTTTTGGGGATTCCATATGTCTAAATCCTTGAAACAAAGATCACTTGAAAGACCTAATGCTTCAAGGAATATGATTGATTAAACTTCATAAACCATTGTCATTGCAGAATAAGCAAAGATGCAAATCCTAGTCTAGGCCATGAACAAAGGAACGAACTTTTTGAAATTCTTTCGAATTCCTTGAAATTCAAACAAATGAGACATTCTCTCAAGAATCTAGATTTTGGTAAATTGATGTATGTCAAGATTGAGCTAAAACCATTCATGACCTTTACCAATAACCACAAAACACTAATTGCCAAAACATCACTTCATGATTGACACCCTGGGGCACAATGATTAAACTAGATTATCCCATGTCCTAGAGAAAACCCGTTTTTGGGTCATATTTTCCTTATTCACTTCAAACAAACCCAAGATTGAAATTTATTCTTTTCAGTACAGACCTAGACTTGCGATGTTCCTCGTAATGATACAAATTCTCATGGTTAATCAAATTGGGGCATCATATGTAGAAATGATGGATACATGGTGAAAAAGGATGGACTAACGCATGAATCATTGGGGCATGTGATAAAAAAAAAAGAAAAAAGAAAATTTTTGATATCATGCATATGAGAATTCAGATGATTCCAAAGTGCAAAATGAAATTTTGAATATCTATTTCCCCTGGGGATTGCTTTTCAATGTGAATATTCGTGCTTGACATGAGAAATGACCAACTTTCATGTCCCTGCCACACAAAAAATTATCCATAGTCACTCCTTTTGAGCCGAAAGAATTCTTTCTTCTTGAAACCCTAATCAAGGATTACCTTTTACACTGAGGGGGGCAAATGTGAGGAAGGATCACTGAGAAATGAGTCCTAGCTCAAAGATAGATACAAAGAAAATGGAGCCCCGAATAAATACAGGCTTATTCTGTCAAAGAAAAAGAAAAAGGAAAAGATGGTGAAATGAAAGCCTAGAAAAAAAAAGCCAAGAAAAAGTGTGAAAAAGTATGGCATATGAAAGCTAAAAGCAAGGAGGAAAAAGAGCAAAAAGTCAAAAAAGAATGACAAGTGCAAAAAGGGATAAATGTTTCAAAGAGAATCCTCCTCAAGAAATGATCATTGATCTGATTACTCTCAAACACATATTTTGGGCCTATTTATCCTTTCTTTCTGAACCCTGAGCCATGGCCTACATTACGTGCTTTAAAAGTCCATTTTGATCAAGCATGAATATTTAACTTAAAGGGTTTTTTCCTCATATTTTATCCCATCTCATCGAATTATAATTTCACTAAGGAAGAATTTAGAATTCTCAAGTGCATGGTAAAACAAAAAAATATATATGAAAAAAGAAAAAATTGGAGAAAATAGGACTCTAGGGCGAAAACCCAAAAACGGGCGGTTTAGAGGAAAATGGGAATTTTTAGTGCCATCTATGATAGTGCCGATACCACAAAAGAGAAGATCATCTTAAAGAAGTGGTCATCGAGGAACATCTAGGAATTCCTGAACCTCCCAAATTGTCAACTCTCATTTGGATGATTGATTTCAAAAACTGAAACTTTTTTTCTCCAAAATCACCTTTCCAGTTTAAACATCCCAGGCAATCTTGACGCTTATCAAAATACCTTGATATCGAAATTAAAAGAATGTTGGATTTGTTTGGTTCTCAATGAATTCATGATTTATAAAATTTGTTCCATTTGTGAGCCTAGAAGGGACATAGATTTTTTGTTGTGAAATTTTCCTGGAAAAACCAAAATCATGTTGTACCAAGCCTTGTCAATTCAAGTTGAAAAACCCAAATTGACACTTAGGAATATTTCTAACAGTGATCATCAGTCTTCAAAAGATTTGTACATTACACACTGCGGGGTTAAAATTTTTGACTCAGAAGTTTTCATTAAATAAGCAAAATTATTTTTCAAAAAAAAAAAATTTTTGAAATACCCATTTTTGATGTTAACATGAGATAAGGGTTTTTCTAACTCAAAGGTGTAGAACTATTAGGGTTAACCTTGACTTCCAAATATGAGAAGAAGAAATAGAACTCGACAAGTAGACTTCTGTTAGTAAGAGTTTGAAAACTGTTGGGGCAAAGAGAATAGCCAAAGATTGAAAAATGAATTGAAGATATACTCTGATTTGAAGAGGAAAAATGAATTGGAAAGGCTAAGCCAAAATCTAGAAAAATGATCAGGGGCATTTGCATCACTCATGAGCATTCATCTATTTATTAGGCTTTGCATCTGCACCGTGTCAGCAAGCATTTGCATAATTCATGAGTACTTTTATTTGCACTATTCCATGAGCATCTGCATTCTATCTTTACAAGTACATCCTTCATATATATTTGCATTCGCATCATCTCAAGCAAGTGCATCATTACTAGGATCATTGCATCTTCATTATAGCTGCAATTACACCATTCATGAACCACTTACATGAACATGATTCGTAGGGACATTTGCATGTGTATTTAGAAGCATTTGCACCAATCCAAGACATTTGTATCATTTCAAGAAGCATTTGCATCAATCCAAGGTATTTGCATTTACACCATGAAGCATTTACATCCTCTCTCAAATCCTTCAGGTTAATTTTTAGGTCATTTCAATTTCTGGTTTCATCCAGATCCTTTTCAAAATTCTGATTTCACCCATGCTTTTCAACGTCTGGTTCCATCCAGATCATTTTCAATTTTTTGGTTTCACACATGCCTTTTTATTCTCTGGTTTCATCCAAATCTTTTTCAAATTTGTAGTTTCACCCATGCTTTTCAAATTTATGGTTCCATCCAGATCGTTTTCAAATTTCTGGTTTCACCTATGCCTTTAATCTTTAGTTCCATCCAGATCATTTTCAAATTTCTAGTTTCACCCATGCCTTTAATTTCTGGTTGCATCCAGATCATTTTCAAATTTCTGGTTTCACCCATACCTTTAATCTCTGGTTTCATCCAGATCTTTTTCAAATTTCTGGTTCCACCCAAGCTTTTCAATTTCTGGTTTCATCCAAATCTTTTTCAAATTTCTGGTTTCACCCATACCTTTTTAATCTCTGGTTTCATCTAGATCTTTCTCAATTTTCTGGTTTCACCCATGTCATATAAAACTTCTGGTTTTATCCGGATCCTTTCAATTTCTGGTTTTATCCTGATCTTTTTAAATTTTCTGGTTTCACCCATGCTTTTCAATTTCTGGTTCCATCCAGATCATTTTCAAATTTCTGGTTTCACCCATGTTATCTCAATTTTCTGGTTTCATCCAGATCTCTTTCAATTTTCTGGTTTCACCCATGCATTTTTAATCTCTGGTTTCATCTAGATCTTTTTCAATTTTTGGTTCATCCACGCGGGTAAGGCCTTCGGGCACCATTTTTTAAGACCTTCGGGCATAATTTTTCAAATCACGGATAAGGCCTCCGGGCACCATTTTTAAGACCTTCGGGCATAATTTTTCAAATCACAGGTAAGGCCTACGGGAAACATTTCTAAGACCTCCGGGCATCATTTTTAAGACCTTCGGGCAAAATTTTTTCTTTTGAAATCGAATCTGTTTCCTTAAGACAAGTCGAGCCTTGATTAGTCAAGGAACTCAATTCAAGGACAAAATCTTCAATTTACAGCTTTTTCAAAAATAAAATAAAAAAATATTGATGAAAAATGAAAAAATGATGAAAAAGAAGAAATGAAAAAAGAAAACCCCTTTCCCTTTCCTTCACATATGATTTCACTAACCATACAAAATTATTGTTTGTTTATCTTTGCATGATTCCTGATTCTTAGCAGTAGCCAAAGAGGGGCAGTTGTAGACACCTAATTTTGTCCTGACCCCTAAATCAGGTATGTTTTCTTCCTAAATTGATGTTTCAAAATGCTAAAAGGCTTTTCTCATCCTACAGGTGGTCCTCCGAGACTTAGTCTAAGAAAGCAGACAAAAAAAAGTCAAACTCAAAAAAGTCAACCCCAAAAAAGTCAACTACTAAAAAAGTCAACCCACTTACAAAATCAAGATTTGAGATTCAATTGAAAAACGGTGAAAGAATTTTGATAATCCGAGGTCTACATTGAAAGATATGGAGGTCGGAAGTTAGGTTACGGAATCTCAGTAGAAAAGAAACCCTAGTTCGAGAAATTTGGGGAAAAGTGCTTAAAAAATCAAATTGGTCAAAATTGAAGGTTCCAAATGAAAGATAAGTACTGACTACGGGTAATGGAGAAGCCACTTGGAAGAAAAACTGATAGAAAAGTCAATTCGAAAGAAAATCGAGAATTAGGGTTTTTTAGTGAATTTCGGTGAAATTTGGAAGAATTATAGAAATGTCCTGATTCGGAAGGAATAAAGCCCTTAATTGATGAGGAAAGATTAAAACAGGATAGCACAAGGCTCAGTTTGAAGAAAATTTGAAAATCGAACTTGTTTTGAGCAAAATCGGGTTTCGGAGGCAAAAGGGCAAAATTAAAAAAATGGGAAAAATAGCAAATGAACTCCAAAAATTATAAAAATTTGCAAATCTCATTATTAAACCATTTCAAAGAGATTGTCGAAAGAAAATCTTGATTCGAAGTTCGTTTGCAAAATGGCCAAATCCCAAGTCCCCTATGTAGTAATTCAACAGGATAAATCCCGAAAAAATAGAAAATGAACTCCAAAAATTCTGAAAATTTGTAAATCTCATTTTTAAATTATTTGGAAGAGATTAGTGAAATAAAATCTTGATTCGGAGTTCGTTTGAAAAAATGGCCAAATCCCGGGTCCCTTTTGTAGTAATTCAAGTAGATAAATCCTGAAAAAATAGCAAATGAGCTCCAAAAATTATAAAAACTTCCAGATCACATTTTTCAACTATTTGGAAAATATTGGTGAATAAAAATTTGGATTTGGAGCTCGTTTAAAAAATGGTAAAGTTCGGGTGGATAAAAGGGGCAATTTCGAAAATAATCCGAAATTAATAGCAAATGGACTCGAAAAATTTTGCAAACTTTCAAAATTCAATTTTTTATTATTTTGGAAGTATTGAAAAAAGAAAATTCAAATTTGGAGTTCGTTTGCTATTTATTTAGGTTCGAGGGGGGCAAAAAGGTCATTTCACCAAAGAAACCAAAAATGGCAAATTTGTAATTAAGGAAAATATGAAAGAAGAAGGAATTGCTGGGATTTTTCTTCCCTTGGTCAGCCAGCATAGAGAAGAAGAAAGAAGCTTGAACAATTTAATTCCCTAGTCACTATCAAGCCCCATGCTACCACTAACACCTTGCAAATGGTCCACCCTTCATCCAATGGCTTAGGTGCCTTGTAGAAAAGTTGAATGCATCATCCAATGGCCAAGTTTAAATGCCAAGATGAAATTTTTATTTGTCATGAAAGAACCCTCATCCAATGGCCAAGAATGGAAGAAATTCATCAAAGGGTGAGCATCCATTCGGTCAAGCAAGGGAGTGCATGGGATTGTCTCTTTTCATCCAATGGATTAGGCCATCTACAAGGGCTGAGTACACATGTTGAGGGCTGGATTTAATCTACAAGATGTGATTTTTATGTTGTCCTCATCCAATGACCAAAAATGGAAGAGCATAACTCATCCAAGGGTAGGCACTCAAGGGGGCAAGCAAGGGAGTGCATGGGATTGATCCTCTTTTGCATCTAAGGGCTGAGTTTGCTACAAGGGATGAGTACACATCTTAAGGGATGCTATCAATTGGCAAGATGACATTTTTATGTTGTCATTAGAATATCTTAATCTAAGGGCCAAGATTGGAGGAGAAAAAGTGCAAATTCCATCCAATGGTGGAGAGGTCATTCGGCCAAGGCTAAGGGAGAGGGGTTGATTTCATTTCATAGGTTTTTTGGCTGAAGTCAGTAGCTAATTTAGCAAAGAAAAAGGTTTTGAAAGAAAAAAAAAAGGTCTTCAATAGAGAGCTTGAAGGTAGTTATCTCTACCAACTTCTAGCATAGCTTTCTTCTTATTTTCCATGGTGTTTTCTTGATTTTCTATCTTGTTTTCCCACTACATTTTTCATAGAAATAAAGTTTTTTAATGTTTACTTATGTTTTCATCTATTCTTCTTCATTAAAATGGTGGAAAACAATTTTTTTTTTTTACATGGTTTCATGCTTGAATGAATATGGCATGTTTGCTTGCCTTGGTTTTCTTTTTCTTTCTTCCTTGAATGTTGTTGTGAAAATTGATTTTTAGAATGTTTTTTAGAGTATTCTAAGGTTCTGATTTCTTACAAAAGATGAAGCAAAAAGGTTGAATGGCTACATGATCTTGGCTAGACCAAGTGACCATGGTTAGGAGAAACGCTATGCCCATTTTTACCTACCATGAAGCTCACCTTAATTTTGTTGTTTAGCATGGTTTATTTTCTGATTTTTGAAATGGAAAGGCTTCATGATCTTGGCAAAACCAAGTGATTATGGTTAGGTGAGAGGCTATGCCCATTTTATACCAACCATGGAGCTTAACTTTCCTTGTTTTATATACTAGTTTTGCTTGTTATTTGCTTTGCTTTGCTTTGCATGTCTATGTTTAATGTTATATATGTTCTTTACATTATTTTCTATGTTATATTTGTTTCTATATTTCATTTCCGTGCATGATATTGTGTCCTTGAAGATTCGGCCATTGTGTCATATGCTCATATTGTGCATTTTTTTTTATGTATCATGTCTTATTTTATAAATATGTTTGCATTTTCATATATTTTCATATGGTCATTCGGCTATTCCATGTTAGTATGCTTTGCATGTGCATTTTCATCTTGCTTCTTGGCTTGTTTGCATCTCCATGCCATGAGTTAGCATGTCTTGATATTTAGTATACCTAGCATGTGCATTTTCATTTTGTTTCTTGACTTGTTTGCATCTCCATGCCATGAGCTTGTACATTTTGATTTTAGCATGCCATATGCTTGTGAAAATTCTATGACAAAATGCCATCATTTGGGGTATATGACCATTCGGCTATTCCATTTAGTATGCCTTACATGTTCTTTTTTTTATCTTGTTTCTTGACTTGTTTGCATCTCCATGCCATGAGCTTGTACATTTTGATTTTAGTATGTCATATGCTTGTGAAAATGTCATGACATTTTGCATCTTGATATGAGTTGTCATGTACTTGTGCCATTTACTAGATAGGATTACATTAGAGTATCATGTAACTACATTCGGCCTCTTCATGCATCCTTTGCCTTGTCATGCATTTGCATTTTGTTTAGGTAACATGCTTTGCATTATCATATCTTGAAATTGTGTATTAGTTGCTATTTTTTCCTGCATTAGCATTAGTTTCGTTGGTCATTGTATTTTCATAGTATTGCTATGCATTTTCACTACATTTTAGGTCTAGGCCATATTGGTATTGCTATGCATATTGGGTCTTAAATCATATTTGTATTGCCATGCATTGCTATGCTACTTAGGTCTTAGGTTACATTAGCATTTTCATGCATATTCATAACATATTAGGTCCAAGTCATATTTGCATTATCAAGCATTGCATGCATATTAAGTTAGGATAGCATTTATTGCCATGCAAACTCATGCTAGGCATTTAGGTTATCTTGAATTGTCATGCATTTCCTTTACGAATTAGGCTTTAGACCATGCATTTCATACATTTCATTTGCTGTATAGTCATGCATTCCATGCCATTGCCACATGATTTATGACTTAGGCCAACCAATGGCTCAAAGTCATGCTCTCTTGAGCATACTTGTGGAAAATTAAAAAGTTGTCAAATAGATTATTCTACCTTTGTTATTTTCTTACTTATCCAATTTTTATCCAAGGTTTTTAAATATTTTAGCTACTGTCCTTAGGTCTTTAGGATGATCTCCAACAATTTATACTTTCTTTTTTAATGAATTTATCAAAGGAAAAAAATGTGTTTTGACAAAACAGTTTTTTTCACCCAGTACTCGAACTTCTCTGATTTTTCTGGGTAGTCTTCCTTAATCAGAAAATTAAGACAAATTTTTCTCATGTATTTTAACATGTTCTGAGTCTCCAGTATTTGTTTTAGATTTTTTTTTTAATTTTTAAAAATAGGCAAAAAAATCGTGTGACAAAACTCGACGGTAGAGGCAGATTTGAAATCAAAAGAGAAATAATGGTTGAATTTGGCTAAGGCATTTAGAGGGGTTGGTTAGAATCTTTAGCTACTGTCTTTGGGTAATTTGCCTTATTAAACTTTAAAAATGATTTTATAAATCTCGGGTTAAGGGTGGTCAAGTCTGGGATTTTAAACTTAGGAAATTAGAGCCATTTTAAAAGGGTTTGGTAGGGGTTTTAATCTTTATTCAAATTTTTCCTCAAAATTGTTTTCAAACAATCACAAAGTTTTGTTTTTTTTTAGAAAATCTAATTTGACGTATTTTCTAAGGTAGCCGGATATCTTTTTAGATATACAGATTTCTTTGTTTAGAGGAAAAATACATTTTCATGCATTGCATTTTCCATGTTCAGGCATTTCATTTAATATGTGATTTTTGCTATGATATTTTCCATGGTATTATTATTACTTTGATTTACATTTTATGATGTTATATTGTTTGTCATATGATTTTGAATATTTAATGCTATCCTATATTTTTTATTTAGTCATTTATTTTTATCAAATTATTTAGCATATACTATGTTCAAGCATTTTTATTTTATTTTCATACATATTTCATCATAGCAGTATTTTATGTTTCATGTCATTTCTTGTCATTTAGATCATATTCCATGTCATTTAGGTTATTTTATTTATAACATGTCATGTCATTTAAAATATGCCATATCGTTTAAAATTGCCATGTCATTTAAATCATTTTATCTCATTTAGAATATACCATGATACTTAGGATTTTTTTCCATTTCACCTAGAATATAATATGCCATTTAAATTATGTCATATCATTTAGGTTGCATTATATTATCTAGACTTTGGCATGTCATTTTATTTATGTCATACATGTTCATGTTCATATTTTTAAATGTTTTGAAAAAGATAATGATTTTCGATAAAATTGAAGATATTCCCGAGTTAAAATAATTCATAAGTTTCATGGGTTTGCTTGAGTGAATATCATCAATTATCATTAATAAAGGAATATCTTTCTTTCAAAAAACGAGAATGATTCGGAAAGTTTTCCGAATGAATAAAAATTCCTATATTTTGTCGATTTTGTCGGGGAATATAGGAAAATTTTGAATTAATAAATTTCGGATTATTTTCAATTAAAAACGGAATTATTTTTCTTAATTGGGAATTAACTTGAAATACTAAATTAAAAACCAACTTCTTACTGAGACTTGAGATAACACATGATTAATAAGGTACCATTTTATACGGGCGTTGTGGGGGTGCTAATCTTTCCCCGCACGTAACCAAGTCCTGAACCCGATTCTTCGATTTTCTCTAGTTTATAACGCAGACTTGAAATTGGTTTTAAAAATGTTTTAATTAATTTTAAAATGTTTTATAAAATCGGTTTTAATAGGTGGCCGATCACACCTAGCCAAAAAAGATTGGTGGCGACTCCATGTCTTTTTACGAGGTCGTTTTCATACACTCGACCTTTTTTTTCAATCTAGAGGAATTAAGTCATCTTTTCCTCTGCTTCTGTTTCTCCCTTACTCGAACAGGTCCCCGCGATCGGGATCACGTATCGACACCTTCATTTTTATAGAGGAATTAAGTCGACATGTCCTCGTTTTTTTAATGTCACGCTTAACGAATAATAAAGTCTTGCGATGAGACTTTTTATGTTATTTTTTAGGTTACGACAAGCATAAAAGAAGAACTTGAAGAGAAAGCTTAAAAACACTTATTTTTAAAAATAAAATCAATAGAAAATCACCAAATATCAAATGAAAACAGCAAATCAAGGATGGAAATGCAAAAAAAAGTGCAAGAGTATGGTGCTTTTAGCTACCTCTAAAAGCTATATTGCAAGCTTTTCCTCTTCTTACTTTCTATGCCTTTCTAAATTTTCTATTTACTTTTCAAAATGGAAAGTATTCAGCCAAGCAAGTGTAGTAAAATGAAAATATCCCCTCTCCCCTTAAGGTGGCCGAATGGCCCTAGGAATGGTGTAGAAGGTTCTAGTTTTTTCTTTAGCCAATCTTGATCTTATGGCCTTTAATCCAAGATACTTTCTATGTAGAATTCTCACCCTTAGATTGGAATAATCAACTCCTAAATATGGTGTCATGAAGATGATGTCATAAATAGGATGTCATAAATATGACATCATTCCTCTCCATCCATTGGTCCATGTGTCACAATTTCAAAGGCTTGATCAAGAAAAATAACTACCTTCCTCTTCACTCTTAGCCTTTTGATCTAAATCTCAGCAACATCACTCTCCATTATGGGCTTGGCTGATTTCCCTTTTAAAAACCAGCCCAAACTCCAATTTTTTAAAGGCCTTCTTCAGTTTCTTCGGTGAAATGACCTTTTTAACCTACAAAACAAATTAAATAGCAAACGGACTCCAAATCCAATTTTTCTTCATAAATCTCTTTCAAATGATTTAAGAATGAGATCTGCAAATTTTCAGACTTTTTGGAGCTCATTTGCTATTTTTTTGGGATTTATCTGCTTGAATTTCAACATAGTGGGCCCGAGATTTTGTCATTTTGCAAATGAACTCCGAATCCAAATTTTCTTTCGCCAATATCTTCCAAATAATTTAAGAATGATATATGCAAATTTTTAGAATTTTTGGAACTATTTGCTATTTTTTTGGGATTTATCTTTTTGAATTTCAACATAGTGTGCCTGAGATTTTGCCATTTTGCAAACGAGCTCCGAATCCGAATTTTTCTTCACCAATCTCTTTCAAATGATTTAAGAATGAGATCTGCAAATTTTTAGAATTTCTGGAGCTCATTTGCTATTTTTCCCAAAATTTCCAATTTTGCCCTTTTATCTCCAAGGCCCGGTTTTGCTCAAAACAAGTTCGATTTTCAGATTTTCTTTTTCTGTGCCTTTTTTATATATTGAATTGGAGTTGGTCCGAAAATGCCCATTTTTACAATCACATTCCCCTCCGATTTGATTTTTCCTTTTTTCACTATCGAAAATTTCCTCTTTTTTTCGTTTTTCCTCTAATCGGCTATTTTCTCGGAATTACTTCAAACTGAGCCTTGGGCTATCCTTGTTTAATCACTCCTCATCAATTAGGGGCTTTAGTTTTACCGAATCGGGCCATTTCTGCAATTTTCCCCAATTTCACCAAAATCCATCAAAAACCCTAATTCTCGGTTTTCTTCCAGATTGACTTTTCCTTCAGTTTTTCTTCCAATTAGCCTCTTTATTACCCGTACTCAGTGCTTATCTTTCATTTGGAACCTCTAATTTCGACCAATTTTATCGTTTAAGTACTTTTCCCCAAATTTTTTGAACTAGGGTTTCCTTTCTACTGAATCTCCGTAACCCAACTTTCGAACTCCATATCTTTTAATGTAGACCTCGGATTATCAAAATTATTTCACCATTTTTCAATTGAACTTTGAATCTTGATTTTGAAATTGGGTTGACTTTTTTAGTAGTTGACTTTTTAGTGTTGATTTTTTTGGGGTTGACTTTTTCAAGATTGACTTTTTTTGTCTGCTTTCTTAAACTAAGTCTCGGAGTACCACCTACAGGATGAGAAAAGTCTTTTTACATTCTAAGTCATCATTTCAGGAAGAAAACGTACCTGATTTAGTGGTCCGAACAAAATTAGGTGTCTACAGCTGCCCCTCTTTGGCTATTGCTGAGAATCAAGAATCAGGCAAAGATAAACAAACACTAATTGTCTAATTAGAAATCATATGTGAAGGAAAGGGATTTTCATTCATCTTCTCTTTTTTTTCTTCATTTTTTTCTTTTTTTAAATGCTGTAATAGAAGATTTTATCCTTAAAGTTCCCTGACTAATGAAGGCTCTACCCGTCTTAAGGAAACGAGTTCGATTTGCAAGAGAAAAAATGACCTCAACGATGGTCTCGAGGTCTTAACCTGTCTTGTTCTCAGCTGTGTTTAAAATTCTGGGTATCTCCTCCAGAAGCTTCGGCTATCACCACCAAAAACTTGCTCATTTTTCAAAAAAATTTAACACTCTGGATATCGGTTCTTGAAAACATGTTGAAGATTATACCTGAAAGCTTTGAGAAGGGATGCAAATGCTTCTTGGTGCAGATACAGATGTTATATAAAATGCAAATGTCTTTGATGAAAATGACTTGATTTGATGCAAATGTTTCTTGATGCAGATTCAAATGACTTAGACTGATGCAAATGCTTCTTGATGCAGATACAGATGTTGAGTAAAATTCTGGGTATCTCTTCCACAAACTTCGGCTATCAACACCAAAAACTTGCTCAATTTTAAAACTGTAAAAACCCTAGATATCTCCACCAGAGGCTTCGGCTATCATCACCAAAGACTTTCTCATTTTTTTTAAAACTATAAAACTCTGGGTAACTCCTCTAGACGAAGATTTCTCATTGTTCAAAAATTATAAAATCCTGGATATCTCTACCAGAGGCTTCAGCTATCACCACCGAAGACTTGTTCACTTTTAAAATTTGTAAAATTCTAGATATCCCCTCCAGAAGCTTTGGCTATCGTCACCAAAGGTTTGCTCATTTTAAAATTTTGGGTAACTCTTCCAGATGCTTCAGCTATCACCACTGAAGACTTGCTCATTTTAAAAATCGTGTTGAAAATTATACCAAAAAGCTTTGAGAGAGGATGCAAATGCAAATGTCTTTAACAAGATGCTCATGCTTCATGGTGCAAATGTAAATGGCTTGGATTGATACAGATGCAGATATCTTTGATTGATGCAGATGCAAATGCTCTTAGATTGATGCAACTACTTCATGGAATGATGCAGATGTCCCTACTAATCATGTTCCTGTAAGTGGTCTATGAATGGTGTAACTGCAGTTACCACACAATAATGAAAATACAATGGTTCCAAAAAGGGTTAAATACTAAATTAGCCCCTGTACTTTAGGCCTTTTCTCTGTTTGGTACCTGAAGAAAATTTTTGGTCACTTTGGTACTCGAACTTTCCTACCGTCAATCACATTGGCCCTTTGCCCTAACACCGTTAGTTAATGGCTGACTAGGCAAAAAACCAACCAATCAGAGCCTAACACGTGGCAAACTGCCACATCATACGTGCCACGTCATCATGAATGAAAAAAATTCAAAAAATTCAAAAAAAATTATAAAAAAATATATAAAATAAAAAATTGATCTTTAAAAATCAAAATTTATTTTTTTTTAAATTTAAAAATTCTAAAATTATAAAAAATCAAAAGATAAATCTGAAATTTTCAAAATTAAAAAGAAAAATAAAAAATAGTTTTTTAATATATAGAAATTTCAAATTAAAAAAAATATATATGAAAATTCAAAATTAAAAAAAAAATAGAAATTTAAGAATTAGAATTAGAATTTTTTAAATTTTATTAAAAATATTCAGATTTCTTTTTCTCATTTTTTATTTTTTTTTTACAGATTTTTAAATATATATATATAAAGTTTTCAATTTTATAATTTATTTTGAATTTTGGTTTTTTATTTTTATAATATATATGAAAATTAAAAAAATAGAAAATAGAAAATATAAATTTAAAAATAGATTTTTTTTTAATTTTTATTAAAAAATTTCAGATTTCTTTTTCTTATTTTTTAATGTTTTTTTTACAGATTTTTAAATATTTATATATAAAGTTTTCAATTTTTATAATTTATTTTTAATTTTGGTTTTTCATTTTTATTTTTATAATTTTTATAAAAAAATGAGATTTTAAAATTTTTAATTTTGTTTTTTTAAAAAAATTTTATTTTGATTTTTAAATTTTGATTTTGATTTTTGTTTTTGAATTTTTTTGATTTTTTTCTTATATGATGATGTGGCACTAATGATATGGCTGTTTTGCCACTTGTCAGGCTCTGATTGGTTGGTTTTTTGCCTAGTCAGCCATTAACTAACGGTGTTAGGGCAAAAGGCCAATGTGATTAACGGTAGAAAAGTTCGAGTACCAAAGTGACAAAAAAATTTCTTTAGGTACCAAACAGACAAAAGGCATAAAGTACAGGGGCTAATTTAGTATTAAACCCTTCCAGAAATGATGCAATTGCTTGAGATAACGCAAATGCGAATTCCATGAAGGATATAAATGTAAAGGTAAAATGCATATGTTTATGGAATAATGCCCATGCAAATACCTATGAATGATGCAAATGCTTGCCGACATTGTGTAGATACAAAAGCTCAATAAAGAGATGAGTGCTTATGAGTGATGCAAAAGCCCCTGATTGTTTTTCTAGACTTTGCTTAGCCTTTCAAATTCATTTTTTCCTTTTCAAATCAGAGTATATTTTCAATTCATTTTGGCTATTCTCTTTGCCCCAACAGTTTTCAAACTCTCATAAACAGAGGTCTGAAACGGGTTCTATTTCTTCTTCTCATATCTGAAAGTCAAGACCTATCCTAGTAGTTCTATACCTTTGGATTAGAAAAAGCCTTGTCTCATGCCAACATCAAAAATGGGTATTTCAAAAAAATATTATTATTTGTTTTTTCATTTTGAAAACCTCTGAACAAAAATATTAACCCCACAGTGTGATGTACAAATCTTTTGAAGACTGATGATCACTGTTAGAAATTTCTCTAAGTGTCAATCTGGGTTTTTTTAACTAGGATTGGCAAGGCTTGGTAGAAAAAAAAATTTGTTGATCAAAGAAGACTTCACAACGAAAATGTATGTCTCTTCTAGGCTCACAAATGGAACAGGTTTTATAAATCATGAATTCATTGAGAACCAAACAAATCCAACATTCTTTTAGTTTCCATATCAAGGCATTTTGACAAACGTCAAGATTAGCCGGAATGTTTAAACGGGAAAGTTTAATCTTGGAGGGAAAAAGTCTCAGTTTTTGAAATCAATCCTCCGAATGAGAGTTGACAATTTAGGAGGTTCAAGAACTCCTATGTTCCTCGATGACCACTTCTTCAAGATGACCTTATCTTTTGTGGTATTGACACTATCATAGATGGCATCAAAAACTTTCATTTTACTCTAGACCGCCCGTTTTTGGGTTTTCGCCCTAGAGTCCAATTCTTTCTATTTTTCTCTCTTTTTTGTTGTTCTACCATGCACTTGAGAATTCTAAATTCTTCCTTAGTGAAATGATAATTCAATGAGATGGGGATAAAATCTGAGGAAAAACCTTTCAAATTAAATATTCATGCTTGATCAAAATGGACTTTTAAAGCACGTAATGTAGGCCATGGTTCAGGGTTCAGAAACAAAGGATAAATAGGCCCAAAATATGTGTTTGAGGGTAATCAGATCAAGGATCATTTCTTGAGGAGGATTCTCTTTGAAACATTTGTCCCTTTTGGACTTTTCTTTTCTTTCCTTTTTTTTTTTTTACTTTTGCTCATTTTCTTCTTTGTTTTTGGCTTCCATTTCGCCATCCTTTTTCACACACATTTTTTCTGTGTTTTTTTGTTTTTTTTTTTTTGTTTCTAGGCTTTCATTTTGCCATCTTTTTCTTTTCCTTTCGACAGAGTGAGCCCGTATTCATTTAGGAGCTCAATTTGCTTTGTATCTGTTTTCGAGCTAGGACTCATTTCTCAATGATCTTTGAGAAGATTTCTCCTCACATTTGCACTCCAATATAGAGGGTGATCCTTGATCGGGGTTCAAAGAAGAAAGAATTCTTTCGGCTCAAAATGGGTGACTATGGATAAATTTTTTTGTGTGAAAGGGATATGCAAGATGACCATTCATTATATCAAGCACGAATATTCTCATTGAAAAGCAATTCCCAGGGGGAATAGATAATCAGAATTTCATTTTGCACTTCGGAATCATCCGAATTCTCATATGCATGATATCATAATTTTTTCTTTCTTTTTTTTTTTGTCGCATGCCCTACTGATTCATGCGTTAGTTCCATCCCTTTTCATCATGTATCCATCATTTCCACATATGATGCCCCAATTTGATTAACAATGAGGATTTGTATCATTGCGAGGAACATTGCAAGTCTAGGTCTGTACTGAAAAGAATGAGTTTTAATCTTGGCTTCGTTTGAAGTGACTAGGAAAATATGACCCAAAAACTGGTTTTCTCTAGGACATGGGATAATCTAGTTTAATCATTGTGCCCCAAGGTGTCAATCATGAAGTGATGTTTGGGCAATTAGTGTTTTGTGGTTTGTTGGAAATGACAAGAATGGTTTTGGCACAACCTTGACATACACCAAATTACCAATGATCTAAATTCTTGAAAGAATGTCTCATTTTGTTTGAATTTCAAGGAATTTAAAAAAATTTCAAAAGTTCGTTCCTTTGTTCCTAGCCTAGACTAAACTAGGATTTACATCTTTGCTTATTCTGCAATGACAATGGTTTATGAAGTTTAATCAATCATATTCTTTGAAGCATTAGGTCTTTCAAGTGGTCTCAGTTCAAGGGATTTAGACATAGGAAAGCCTAAAAGAGAGAGAGAAGTGTTGGGTCATTTCTAACAATGCTTATCAATATTCTCGAGACTGCCCATTACTTCATGTGAAAAACCCTTTTATTATTGTTTACCACAAAATTGCCAGAATGATAATCACAACACTCATTAGCATCATACCAGCTCGGATAAGGGGGCTTCAAAGGCTCTAATTGCATGGGTGTCACAAGGTGATTCTGGATGAGTTGAGGTAGTAGCTCACTATATGTCATAGGAATCGGGTCAACCTGATTTCTTTTTCACTTTTTATGCCCCCTTCGATTATTCCCAAGGGTGTTAGATTGATAGACATATGTAAATTCTGGTATGGTTGTAGTCATTGGTTGGTAAGGATAAGCACCTTGAGAGATATTGTTCAAGGTAGAGTAAAATGGCTGATACGAGGAGAATTGGGGAGGTGGGGCAAAGCCTTCCACTACTTGGGTATCTTTTTTTTTCTTTTCAGATGCTCCATTTCTCTCGGTATTGGATGGTCTTTCTCCTTCAATTTTTCCATCCTTGATAGCATTCTCAATCATCTCCCCTGAAATTACCATGTCCGAAAAATACTTCGTGGTGTTGCTGACAAGTCTATCATAGTATGGGGCTTACAGTGTATTCACAAAAAGGACAGTGGTTTCTTTCTGAGTTAAGGGCGGTTGTACTTGGGCCATAATGGTCATCCACCTCTGAGCATATTCTTTGAAGCTCTCAGTAGCTCTTTTCTTCATATTTTGCAAGGTGAAACGGTCAAGCGCCATGTCCGTGATATGCTTGTACTGGTTTAGAAAAGCCCTATCCAGATCATTCTAAAAGTGAATCTGATCCTTGCTCAACTGACTATACCACCTAATTACGGAGCCACTGAGGCTATCCAGAAAGCAATGAATCAAAAGCGTATCATTATCTGTATGACTCGTCATCTTTCGTCAGAACATAGTGATGTGAGCTGACGGATCGGTCATCCCGTCATATTTCACAAATTCAGGGACCTTGAATTTAGGAGGAATGACTAAATCAAGGACCAAGCATCGTTCTTTCACATCCACACTCCCGAATACATCTGTATTTTCTACTGCCCGAAGCCTTTCATCTAACAACTGGTATTTCTCTTGGGAATCTGCCAACTCAACCTCATTTACTGCAACCATTTTCAACTTTGCCGGTTCAGCTGGATCATCTGAGTTTAGGACGTTAACGGGATTAACTGTGTTATGGGCATCCATCATTACAACCTCATTCTGATCCCTTTGTATCCCCAACCCTTCTTTGGTGGTCAAGTTTTCAGTGTATCCCTTTCCCTTGATTATGAACATCAGCTCCATCAATTTAGTCATCTGATCTCTAGAGTCTGCTTCAAATTTTTCCATCTTTTCTCGCAATTCTTCCTTTGCCTTTTCCATTCTTTCCATTCGGGCAACTTGTTCATTCTCTATAGCTCTGGCCTGTATCATAAAGGTGCTCAGTATAGCTTATACCTCTGATTTGAAATGGAAATTCTTTTAAAGACATTTAAAACCAAGCCAATTTTTGTTCTATCCCCCCAAGTACGTGTCATGATGAAGGAGCCATGAATGCAATTTGATGCACGTGGAGCCTAAACAATGTGATGTATGGACATGTACAGTGGAAACATGCTGACCATGTATGCAATAAATGCAATCACAATGCCAACAAGCTGCAAGCAAAGAATAAACAAATCATAGATATATTCAATGAATGATCATGTATATTTCAGCGTATTTCCCAATGAACGATCATTTACACTATGAATGCAACACAATATCAAATATGATGCATGTAAACAATGAATGATTGACACAGACTATATACAAAGAAAATCATGCTGACCATGTGTGTCATGAATGCGACCTAATGCTAACATGATGTATGATATAAGCAAATTAGTGCATGAACAATACAGAAAAATCATGCTGACTATGAATACCACCTGATGCTACCAAGATGCATGTATGAATGTATGGTATGAAAAATAATTGATCGAATGCAACAACAAAAAATGCAAAGGGGAAAGATATCACGAAAGAAATAAGAATAGGGGGAACTTAATCATCAACATCTCATAAATTTGAAGCATAACCAATTCATTCCCATATCAACGTTCATAATGGTATAAACCATGTTTTACAAAACCTGAGCAGTGGTTAAAACCGTATTTTACAAGCATTTTATTCTTCCTAGCATCCTAAGGCTATAAGAGTCGGCTACTAAAAAAGTGAAATCCTATTACATCGTATCAGACCGAAGTCTTTCTACATCATTGCCGTAAATCTCCCAATCCTAACTACTCTTTCCCAGCCCTCTATCAATCAGTGTCGTTGGATCCAACCACTTGGCGTCTATAAGAGATTGCACTTTCCTTTTGAAGGCTATACAGTCTTCAATGCTATGCCCAGCAATTCCACAGTGATAATCACATCTTGCACTTGGGTTATACCACTTGTGATATAGTGGTGACAAAGGGTTCAACGGGACACAGGCAACCATGTGATCTTGTAGCAATAGAGGGAGAAGCTCTTGGTAGCTGATTGGAATAAGATCATACTGCTCTCGAGTCTTATTCTTGGGTTGTTTCTTAGTCACACACAGCCTAGGAGTTGGGACACTTGGTGGTGGTACTAAGGTTCGAACCGAAGTGTTTACATGGAGAGGTGGCTGAACAGCATGGTAAGGGTATGGATTTAGACACGGGACCCTTGGAGGTTGTACATAGTTCGAGGTTCCTATCTCGGATGCTTGATAAGGTGCTTCATGAGGGAAGAAATACGAATTTCCAATTGGTGGTGATAGAGTGGGATTCAGGGCCATAGTAGGGTGAGGATACTAGTTTGGACTTAGGACCAATTGCAGGGACTGTTTTGGATCTGAGGTTTCTATCCTTGGTATCAAGCTCTCAGGTTTAATCATTTTCACGATTTTGTCCACAATTTCATCAGGATTGCAACCTTTGTGGCATTGACAAGTGTAGGATCCAGCAAGGATTGTATCTTCTAGACCTAATGGTTTTGGTTGATTCGAAGATGATGAAGATTCCTGAAAAAGTTTCCTCTTATCCTTACCCATATCCTCAAACCTTTTCATCAATTTGGCAAGCTGTTCTTTCATCTCCCGGATTTCATGTCCAAATTCCTCTTGATTTCGTTCCAAAGCACCCAATCGTTCCTCCGATTCATTCCTCATATCTCGATCCCCTTTCATGCAAATGAAATTGACATTATTACCATGAGCTCAAGAATACAATTATGAATGTACATGCTCTATTTCTATATGCATGAATATACTAATGATTAATGCATGAGCATATACAGAGAAATTATGATAACTATGTATGCCATGGATGCAATCTAATGCCAACATGATGCACTTAAAATGAATAAATTGATGCACAAGTATATACAAATAATGACTATGCATGTCATAAACGTATTCTATAATGAATGACTATGCATGCTATGACTGTAACATGATGTCAAAATGATACATGTAAAGAATAAATGAATTAACACAAAGGTAGATACAAAGAATGACCATGTACATCACAAATGTATTCTACAATGAATAACCATGCATGCTATGACTGTAACATGCTGTCAAAATGATACATGTAAAGAATAAATGAATTAACACAAAGGTATACACAAAGAAATTAACCAATGATTACACGAAATTGGTGGGACCTAAATCTTGATTATTCAAAAATCTCATTATGCAAGATTTGCCTCCAAAGTTAATCTACGATTTTTTTGAAACATGTTTCCTAAAAAAAAAACATGTTATTAATTTTTTTAAAAGAATTTCGGAATAGTGGATCCTACTATGGTATAATATGCAATGTAGCACTACCGGTCTATGATATCATCAAATGAGATTATTATCACCATCCGTTTATTGCAAGAAAATGAGATCAACAATACAACCATAAATGTACATGCTCAATTCACACATGCATGAAATGTGCAAAATGCAAAATGCTTGAAAAATTATTTTTATTCTTTTAATTTCAAAAAGTTAATTAACATTTGTCCCAACAATATCCAACCATTTAGGCATCACAAAGCCTTTAGGGCAGATTCTCATATTTATTACGGGCGATGTACGTTCATCATTGCCCGATCTACAATGCTTATTCAGAATATAGGAATAAATGGTAAAAGATCAAAAGCATTCCTCCAAGTGTTCCTAGCTTTGGTACATCTAACGAAAATTCGGCAGGGCTTCCCCTATGTTGGCTTTATGGTTCACTATATGTGGATGAATTAGTTCTAAAAGCTCCGAATTGTTGCTCACTGTCGCCGGTGAATGCTAGTAAGGCACCTCAATAAAAGTGGGTTCAATTCGTTAGAGTCTATTTCCCTAGCCCATGTGGATTGTTAATCACGAAGGCTTAGGTAATTTAGTACTCTGGAAGTGTTTCACTAGCCCATGCGGATTGTAATCATGAAGGCTTAGTTACTTTGCTCCCACCTAAAAGGACAGAACCCGGGTATAGAGCTCATGATATGCAAATACACGTGTAGTGTGTGAGAAGAAATAACAAACCTTTCACCACCTATTCTACATCCCTTATTCTAAATGCCCCAACAAGATTAAACAATCTAAAGCATAAATTAAGCAAAAAATAAATATACGCACCAAAATAACCAAAGAACAATAATAATATGCATGCACATGAATATGGACATATTTTGTAACAACCGAAGTTACGTACAATCATGTAAAGTTAAATCCCAAAAATTTTAAGGACAAACTTGAAAATTGATAAGAAGTTATAAGTGAAGGAATTAAAAGAAGAAAGGATCAAATTGAACAAACTAAAAAAAAAAATTAGGGGCTTAATGGTTATTATAAAAAGTTGAGGGACCAATGGCAATTATACCAAAAGTTGAAAAATATCTTTTAGTAATCTTATTATCTTGAATTTCTAGAAAATTTTCTTCATTTCTTTATGAGCTAGGCGGCCACCCTCCCCTCTCATTCTCTCAAATTCTCTTCATCTCCAACATTTCTCTTCAAGTATTCCACTAAATTCTCAACAACAATCACATCCAAGGTTAGTTTCTTGATAAATTCTTCCTTCTCTTTAGATATTCTACTTGAGCATGCTAAGATCTTAGCTCCATAAACATGTTAAGGTCTGAAATCCATCTATTAAGTACGAGTTTTACTCACCTTTGGTAAGAATTAAAAGAATTTGAAAGCATGAACAAGAAAATGGGAAGAAAAAGCAAAAGAGGGGAAGTTGAACATGCTTCCTGTTCGGATTTTTTGGGTTTAGAACAACTAGGTTTTTTTATTTTTTTGATATTTTTCCTAGAAACTATACTTCATTATGAGAATTTTGGTTTTTGAATCACCCAAAACCGAAAAGCGGTTAAAAGGATAAAATTTTGTGAAGTTGGTTGTTCTGTGTTGACCCCTGTTTCAGCATAGTTTCGGGATTTATCAAATTTGATCAAGATTTTTTTCTAATCGTCTAAGTTAGTTATTTTCTTCATAAATTAGACTTATTTATTGAAATAAACCAATTGGAATCACTTCAAAATTCCTTACAAAACTCAAGTTATGGTTTTCTAATCTAGCTTGATAGTAAGGAATTTATTGCTTAAGAGAAATATATTACTAAATGATGGTTATGGATTATGAAAATCTCTAAGGCATGGAGTACTAGAAAGGAATTTGATAAGGACATGAATATGGAGTTGAATTATGGAGAAAATGATTATGGAAATGATATTAAAAATTAAGGATATGTTGTTTTGAGTATGAGAAATTAGTATTGACTATGGGGTAGATTAATGGGACTTAGGTTGCATTCATAATTGTGTAATGCTTTGAGCATGTATAGATACTAATTATCGTTAATCTCTAGGCCATGTAGATCCGACGTCACCTGTGGATCCCGAAGTTTCAGATTGAGGTGTACAGTGAGACCATCTCAAGGATTATGAGTAGACGACAACTATAGTTATTTGAAATTTCTTTAATTATAATTATAATTTTTTTAGCATGATATTTATTTTACGTATTAAAGGTATATACAATATATAATCATATGAATTGATTTATTATTAAAGTACATTTATTTCAAGAAATATTATATCGAGTAAGTTGGTTGATTTATGAAATATGCTTATACATAGAATTTGACGTACATGGTTTTGGCTCCACCTGACTTAATGTATGAGATTATATCCTTGATCTGAATACGAGAGCTGCGTGCTACGTCTTTGTGGCGGGAGCCACCTCCAGAGTCCCAATTTCGTGATATTAGACTGGGGTATGGGAGCTGCGTGCTACGCCTTTGTGGTGGGAGCCACCTCCAAAGTCCCTATCCTTTTATATTAGCCTTTTGGGGGCACATCATAGCGACACATATGCCTTTGGGGCGTCCTATGGTGGTATTTTCCTTTGGGACCGGCTACTAGTATGCCTACATGGATATTGTCTGGTTATTTCATGGATGTATTCTTATGCATGACAGTAAGTTGGAGCCCAACTATACGTAACCTGATTTACTTTACAGATTTTATACATTGATTTAATATTTAAATATTGTTATACATTTGAAAACTTTGCTACATCTTTGAATTACTCATTATGGTTTTACTATTATTTATTTTGAAAATGTCAATTATGCTTTACAGGTTACCACTATAGTTTTCACACGCTTTAAATGTTGTCTACTCATTGAGATATTCATATATCTCACTTCTTCTTATTTCTCATTTTCAGGTCACAGTTAGGTGTCGGGATTGCTGCCTTCTTCTACTCTTCGCTTCAAGAGTATATTGACATGGTGGGCATCATATCTAAACTTCTAGAAGATTTGATCTCTTGATGTTTTTATCTAGTAAACCTTGCTGAGATAGGTTTACTTCTTGATATATTATATCTATTTGAAGATATGAGACAATAGATCAATATGTTTTGACTTGAGCATAAATTGATCATGGATAATTTTTTAATATGCATGGATATATGTGATAATAGTATTGAGAAATATTGCTGGTTGAGGATATGAATTGAGTGTTATGCAGGAGGGTTATAGTTGAGATAGAAAGAAAACCCTGCCGGATTTTAGGTAGATTATCCGGACAGGGTGTTTCAATTTGGTATCTGAGCAAGGTTATAGGTCCTATAGACTTAGAAACTGTTTGTTGAAATATTAAAATATTGTCACTTGTGTAGGAAATCAGACACGATGCCACCACGTCGAAGAGGAAGGCCTAGAATCAATCCCCTACCCCAAAATAGGGATAGGAATAGAAATGAGAATATTGATGATCAAATTGGAGAACAAGCTTCAGCTGCTGCTTCATCTTCTGTTGCTGCACCCTTAGCAGCTGGTTTTAGTTTAGCTGAGGCAGTTGCGGCCTTGGCAAGAGTAATTCCCGCTTTGACTGCCCCTACTGAAAACTGGATAGTTGATTATTGTAAAGATCTGAAGAATATGGGTTGCAAGATTTTCACGGGATCTTTGGAATCAGATTTAGCCTGGTCATGGGTACAAAACATTGATACTACTTCCATTACTCTTCAGATTCCCGAGCCTATGAGGTTACCACATGTGGTGCAATTTTTGGAGGATCATGCACACACATGGTGGAAAACTACAGTGCAAAGGTATGCTGGACGTCCTGCCATAACCTGGGCAGACTTTCGAAAAGAGTTTGAAGAAAAATACTATTCTCGGGCCTTGCGGGAAAAGAAATGGACTGAGTTTATGAATTTAAAAAAGGGTAGTATGTCAGTAGCAGAGTATGACCAAAAATTTAGCGAACTATCAGAATTTGCTCCATCAGTAGTAGCCAACGATGATGACTGATGGAGACTCAATTGAGAGTTGTAAACCCAAGTGCAGGTTATGTTCAAGTAATAAATTCTCGGGTGTCCGAGGTCGAACCACAGGGAAGAGTATTAGTAAGTATAAGTTTATAAATATATAGGACAAAGAAAGTAAACAAGATATTAGGGAATCAACAACAAAACAAGATAAACAAGATATTAGAGAACAAAATAAACAAAACAACATAAAAGAAATTAAACAAGATATAAAAAAACAATAAGAAAGGATGTTGAGGTTAGAGAATCCACTCTTGGTGTTATGCTAAGATTAATCTTGTTTTATTACACAATTGAAATTCACACATAAGGGAGATTCCAATCGGAATGTTTAGCAATTCAGTCCAAATTGTCCAACGTCCATAGCATATGATATTATGTTCATTTGGTGTCCTCAAAACTCATAAAAAGAGTCCAAGCATTCCTTATGCCAAGGTATATGTCTACAACAAATCAAGGTTATGAAACCAAGCATTTACTGTGCCATTTTCATTGTCAATAATGAATCAAGATCCCTACTTTGCAAGTATGATTCTAAACCAAAAGAAAATATTATCTATACTAGTGTTTATAAATGATGATTCATTTTAGCTCATGTTTAAGAGACTAACCTTAGCATTTACCAAGAGCTTCACCTCATCACCTCAACAATATGATTAGCAACACATACTAAAAATGAAAAGAAATGTAAGAAGCATAAGTAAATAAAGAAAAAGAAAACTAGAGAAAGGAAAGAAAAAGAAAAAGAAAACTTAGAGAATTTTATTACAATGGCTAATATCCTACCAATGTATATATGTATCCCAATACTCATCCAAGGCCCTCTATTTATACACATTTTGGAGGGATAAATGACAAGAGACAAGCTTTACAAATTTCAAAGGTAGGTATAATAGGTGGGTGCATTTTTCTAACAATTTTCGTCATATTGTATGACAATTCTGATTAGCCAGCTTGATGATCGATTTTGTCAATGTTGGAGGCTCGATCTGATAAAATTGTCTTCTAGAAAAATATACCCCTATCAGTTACGGATCCATAGCCATTGGAATTAGCTCATTTGCTGATATGGATAAGAAGATATGGGCAAAATACGAAAACAGGTCAGCACAGACGTCATTGCATATCAGCCAACTTGATGGTCGATTTCGCTAGGGAAAACGACTCCGTTTCAAGAAGTGTAAAACATGAAAAAGATAGATATGCCTCTTATCTTTGCACGGCTACATATTTCAGCCTGATTGCTTCAGTGAAACTCGAGATATAGCTGATATGGAAAACGGTGTCGGAACTGGAACTGAACTTGATTTGCCCTTAATTCAAGTAATCTGAAATCACTCAAAGAAACTTGTGAAAAACACCAAATTACATAAAAATATAAAAGATCATAAACACAATTAGACTAAACAATAATAACTCGTATTTGACACAAAACAATAATAAAACATAACTAAAAACTATATAATTATATGAGTTATCACTGACAGATGCAAGAAATTCCAAGATGGGCTACATGTTAGTATTCGAGATAGGGTGACGACCCTGAATACAGATGACTTTAATAAATGGGTCAACATGGCAATCAAAGCTGAACAGAATCTGAAAGAAATGAAAAATAGAGAAGAGAAGTTTAGAAAAATAAAAGGGCATTCCTCCAGTGAGGACGTGAGGCCTAAGAAAAGTTATGTAGAGAGCAGTGTCAGTGGTTACAAACCCTCGAGATTTCAAGAGGGATTAGACAGAAAACCTTTTAGCGGTTCTTCTAGCAGATTTATCATCGAACCTCAACAGCAGACTAGATCGCTGCCTGGGAGGTCAGGAGGACCTCGTACATTGACTTATCCTCAGTGTCCCCATTGTGGGAGGAGTCACCCTGGCGAATGTTGGAGACTACAGGGTGTGTATTTTTACTGCAAAGAATCGGGACACATGAAACGGGATTGTCCCAAGCTGGAGAACAAGGGAGTTACTAGTCAGCTATCAGTGGGTCAAAGGGAAAGGACCCAACCTACTACTGCACCTCATCCGACAGCAGTTAGAGATAGAATTGGGGCACAATCTCAAGTTGGTTCATCTACTGGCCCTCGACAAAGTGGATAGCCTGGTAGACCTCGAACTACAGCCAGAATTTATGCTATGACCCAACAACAGGCTCAGTCTACTCCTGAAGTGGTTACAGGTAGTCTCCCAATTTCTAGTGCAAATGTTAGGATCTTAATAGATTCGGGTGCAACTCATTCTTTTGTTGCTAATTCATATGTCATGCATTTGAGTAGAGAGTCTAGAAGGTTAGACATCCCTATGGTCGTTAGTACCTTAGTGGGAGAAACTTTGAAAATTGATGTGGTTTATCCGGATTATACCGTTATGGTTCAGGAGCATGAATTACCAGTTAATTTGTTTCCAGTAGGAATGTATGATTTTGATGTGATTTTGGGAATGGATTGGTTGTCTAAACACAATGCAGTGATAGATTGCTTTTCCAAAACTGTGACTTTTAAAAAGTCGGGAGACTTGGAGTTTACCTTTCAATGAGAAAGGAAAGTTTTACCTTCTTGCCTTATCTCCAAGATGGCAGCCAATATAAACTTGCAGAAAGGGTATTCTGCTTACCTTGCTTATGTGATTAACAAGGACATACATGAGGCAAAGTTGGAAACTATACCTGTGGTCAAAGAGTTTCCTGAGATCTTTCCTGAAGAATTGGTCGGTTTACCTCCTGACAGGGAATTAGAGTTTACTATCGACTAAATCCTTGGCAGTGCTCCTATTTCTCAGGCACCTTATAGAATGACACCTTCGGAGCTAAAGGAATTGAAAGTACAGTTGCAAGACCTAGTTGACAAAGGTTTCATTCGGCCTAGTGCTTCACCGTGGGGAGCACCGGTTTTATTTGTAAAGAAAAAGGATGGATTTTACGATTGTGTATCGACTACCAGCAACTTAACAAGGTCACCATTAAGAATAAGTATCCTTTGCCAAGGATTGATGACTTGTTTAATCAGTTGCGAGGTGCAAGTGTGTTCTCCAAAATAGACCTAAGGTCGGGTTATCATCAATTGAAGATCAAAGAATCTGATATTCCAAAGACTGCTTTCAGAACTCGATATGGTCATTATGAATTTTTAGTTATGCCTTTTGGGCTAACTAATGCACCTGCAGTCTTCATGGATTTGATGAATAGGGTGTTTCGACCCTACTTAGATAAGTTTGTTATTGTGTTCATCGATGACATCCTAGTTTATTCGAGGAATAAGGATGATCATGTAAACCATTTGAGAATGGTGCTGCAGACTATGCGTGAAAAGAAACTTTATGCTAAATTTTCCAAGTGTGAATACTGGCTGGACAAATTAGCATTCCTTGGTCTCGTAGTATCTAAGGAAGGGATTTTTGTGGATCCACAAAAGATAGAAGCTGTAGTTGCTTGGGAAAGACCCACGAATGTCACAGAAGTTAGAAGCTTTCTCAGATTGGCAGGGTACTATCGAAGATTCGTGGAAGGATTTTCCATGATTGCCTCTCCTTTGTCAAAACTAACAAGGAAGCATGCTAAGTTTGAGTGGACTGACGAATGTGAGCAAGCTTTCTAAGAGCTCAAGCGTAGATTGACCACAGCACCTTCTTACACTACCATCAGGGACTGGAAGCTTTGTGGTATACAGAGATGCCTCGAGGTGAGGTTTGGGTTGCATTTTGATGCAACATTGGAAGGTGATAGCTTATGCTTCTCGGCAACTGAAATAGCATGAGCAGAACTATCCCACTCATGATTTATAGTTCGCGGTAGTGGTGTTTGCACTGAAAATTTGGAGGCATTATTTATTTGGAGAAAAATGTACAATCTACATTGATCATAAGAATCTAAAATATCTGATGGATCAGAAGGAGCTAAATTTGAGGTAAAGGAGATGGTTGGAATTGATAAAAGATTATGACTGTGTAATTGGCTACCATCCAGGAAAGGCCAATGTAGTGGCCGATGCTCTTAGTCGAAAGTCTTCTAGTTCTCTTGCTCATATCCGAGCGATTCTGAAACCCTTACAACATGAGTTGAAGTCTTTACCTTTAGAATTGATGATTGATGAGAATGATCTCCTAATAGCCCACTTGAAGGTTAAACCGATTCATATTGATTGGATATGTTAAGCACAGAATAATGACCCTATGCTAGTAAAGTTAAAGCAAGAAGTAAGGGATGGTGTGGGGACTGACTTTCAAATAAATGATGATGATGTACTGATAATGAAAAATAGGCTTTGTGTGCCTCAAGATGAAGAACTCCGAAAGGTGATTTTGGAGGAAGCTCATAATGCACCATACGCGTTACATCCCAGCAGTGTGAAGGTGTATCGATCCTTAAGAGAACATTATTGGTGGCAAGGTATGAAACGGGACATAGTTGAGTTTGTTTCTAGATGCTTGGTATGCTAACAAATTAAAGCAGAGCATCAAAAACCTTTAGGGAAATTGAACCCCCTACCTATTCCTCAATGGAAGTGGGAAGATATTTCTATGGATTTCATTTCGGGATTGCCAAGAACGCAGTCTGGTTATGACAGCATTTGGGTGATTGTTGATCGTTTAACAAAATCAGCTCACTTTTTGCCAATCAAGAAGACTTTTTCCATGGAAAGACTGGCTAAACTTTATGTGAACGAAATTGTTAGGTTACATGGTGCCCCAGTATCGATTGTATCCGATCGAGACCCCCGATTCACATCTCGATTTTGGGGTTATGATGACAGCAGACAAAGTTAAGGTAATCCGGGAAAAGATAAAAATAGCTCAAGATCGACAAAAGAGCTATGCAGATAATCAGAGAAAAGATTTAGAGTTTGAAGTTGGTGATATGGTGTTTTTGAAAGTGACTCCTTGGAAGGGAGTAATCCGGTTTGGAAGACGAGGAAAGTTGGGTCCTCGATATATAGGGCCGTATGAGATCATTGAACGGATTGGCCCAGTTGCTTATAGATTGGACTTACCGAAAAAATTGTCATGAATTCATAATGTGTTCATGTTTCTATGCTCTGAAAGTACATTTTCGATTCTTCACATATATTGAAGGACTTGCCTATGGAAATTGAGGAAAATTTAACTTATGAAGAGCAACCAGTTGAGATTTTGGATAGAAAGGATCAAGTTCTAAGGACTAAGACTATTCCATTAGTGAAAGTTCTTTGGAGGAATCATTCATATGAAGAAGCTACATGGGAAAGGGAGGAAGATATGTGGACTCAAAATCCTCACTTGTTCAATCAAGTTGGTAAGTAAATTTCGAGGACGAAATTTTTCTAGGGGGGGTAAGTTGTAACAACCGAGGTTATGTACAATCATGTAAAGTTAAATCCCAAAAATTTTAAGGAAAAACTAGGAAATTGGTAAGAAGTTATAAGTGAAGGAATTAAAAGAAGAAAGGATCAAATTGAACAAACTAAAAAAAGTTTAGGGGCTTAATGGTTATTATAAAAAGTTGAGGGACCAATGGCAATTATACCAAAAGTTGAAAAATATCTTTTAGTCATCCTATTATCTTGAAATTTCTAGAAAATTTTCTTCATTTCTTTATGATCTAGCCGGCCACCCTTCTCTCTCATTCTCTCAAATTCTCTTCATCTCCTCCAACATTTCTCTTCAAGTATTCCACTAAAATCTCAACAACAATCACATCCAAGGTTAGTTTCTTGATAAATTCTTCCTTTTCTTTAGATATTCTACTTGAACATGCTAAGATATTAGCTCCATAAACATGTTAAGGTCTGAAATCAATCTATTAAGTATGAGTTTTAGTCACCTTTGGTAAGAATTAAAAGGATTTGAAAGCATGAACAAGAAAATGGGAAGAAAAAGCAAAACAGGGGAACTTGAGCATGCTTGCTGTTCGGATTTTCTGGGTTCGTCACATCTGGTTTTGTATTTTTTTGATATTTTTCCCAGCAACTATACTTCAATACAAGAATTTTGGTTTTTGAATCACCCAAAACTGATAAACATTTAAAAAGATAAAATTCAGTGAAGTTGGCTGTTCTATGTTGACCCCTGTTTCGGCATAGTTTCGGGATTTATCAAATTTTATCAAGATTTTATTCTAATTGTCTAAGTTAGTTATTTTCTTCATAAATTATACTTATTTATTGAAATAAACCAATTGAAATCACTTCAAAATTCCTTACCAAACTCAAGTTATGATTTTCTAGTCTAGCTTGATAGTAAGGAATTTATTGCTTAAGAAAAATATAGTACTAAATAATGGTTATGGATTATGAAAATCTCTAAGGCATGGAGTACTAGAAAGGAATTTGATAAGGACATGAATATGGAGTTGAATTATGGAGAAAATGATTATGGAAATGATATTAAAAAGTTAATGATATGTTGTTTTGAGTATGAGAAATTAGTATTGACTATGGGGTAGATTAGTGGGACTTAAGTTGCATTCATAATTGTGTAATGCTTTGAGCATGTATAGATACTAATTATCGTTAATCTCTAGGCCACGTAGATCCGACATCACCTGTGGATCCCGAAGTTTCAGATCGAGGTATACAGTGAGATCATCTCAAGGATTGTGAGTAGACGACAACTATAGTTATTTGAAATTTCTTTAATTATAATTATAATTTTTTTTTGCATGATATTTATTTTACGTGTTAAAGGTATATACGATATATAATCATATGAATTGATTTGTTATTAAAGTACATTTATTTCAAGAAATATTATATCGAGTAAGTTGGTTGATTTATGAAATATGATTATACATAGAATTTGACGTACATGGTTTTGGCTCCACCTGACTTAATGTATGAGATTATACCCTTGGTTAGAATACGGGAGCTGCGTGCTACGCCTTTGTGGCGGGAGCCACCTCCAGAGTCCCAATTCTGTGATATTAGACTGTGGTATGGGAGCTGCGTGCTATGCCTTTGTGGTGGGAGCCACCACCAGAGTCCCTATCCCTTTATATTAGCCTTTTGGGGGCACATCATAGAGACACATTTGACTTTGGGGCGTCCTATGGTGGTATTTGCCTTTGGGGCCGGCTACTAGTATGCCTACATGGATATTGCCTGGTTATTTCATGGATGTATTCTTATGCATGACAGTAAGTTGGAGCCCAACTATACGTAACCTGATTTACTTTACAGATTTTATTCATTGATTTAATATTATAATATTGTTATACATTTGAAAACTTTGCTACATCTTTGAATTACTCATTATGGTTTTACTATTATTTATTTTGAAAATGTCGATTATGCTTTACAGGTTACCATTATAGTTTTCACACGCTTTAAATGTTGTCTACTTATTGAGATATTCATATATCTCATCTCTTCTTATTTCTCATTTTCAGGTCAGAGTTAGGTGTCGGGATTGCTGCCTTCTTCTACTCTCCACTTCAAGAGTATATTGACGTGGTGGGCATCATATCTAAATTTCTAGAAGATTTGATCTCTTGATGTTTTTATCTAGTAAACCTTGCTGAGATAGGTTTACTTCTGGATATATTATATATTTGAAGATATGAGACAATAGATCAATATGTTTTGACTTGAGAATAAATTGATCATTGTTAATTTTTGAATATGCATGGATATATGTGATAATAGTATTGAGAAATATTGTTGGTTGAGGATATGAATTGAGTGTTATTTGTAGGAGGGTTATAGTTGAGATAAAAAGAAAACTCTGCCGGATTTTAGGTTGATTATACGGATAGGGTGTTTCATATTTAAAAACATTTTATTATTTTCAAAAAATTCTCCTTATTTTTCAAAAATGTGAGAATTAAAATTAAATACCAATTAAACACGATAAAACCTAGACTTTGATAACACACGATTAATTCTAGGCCTGACTCTCTAATAGTCTCTAGCGGAGTCGCCAAGCTGTCGCAACCTAAAAAATAACAAGTCTCATCGCGAGACTTTATATTCGTTAAGCGTGATATTGGAAAATAGAGGAAAATTCGACTTAATTCCTTTTGAAAAATGCAGGTTTTGAAAATAACCTTGAAAAAGACATGGAGTCGCCACCAATATTTTTCAGCTAGGTGTGATCGACCATCTATTAAAACCACTTTTGTAAAACATTTTAAAATTATTTAAAACATTTTTTTGAACCAATTTCAAGTCTGCGTTATGAACCAGAGAAATCGAAGAATTGGGTTCGAAACAGGTTACGTGTGGGGAAGGATTAGCACCCCACAACGCCCGTATAAAACAGTACCTTATTAATCGTGTGTTATCTCAAGTCTCGGTAAAAAGTCAGTTTTTAATTTAGTATTTCAAGTTAATTCCCAATTTAAAGAAAAATAATTCTATTTTTAATTGAAAATGATCCGGAATTTATTAATTCAAAATTTTCCTATATTCCCCAACAAACGTGGCAAAATATAGAATTTTTTATTAATTTAGAAAATTTTCCGAATCATTCTCGTTTAAAGAAGATATTCCGTTATTAATGATTATTGATGATATCCTCCCCAGCAAACCCGACAGAGAACTCATGAATTATTTTAACTTGGGAATATCTTTATTTTATTGTAAATCATTATCTTTTTCAGAACATTTTAAAAAAATATGAATATACATATATGTGACATAAATAAAATGACATAGCAATGTTTAGATAATATAATGCAACCTAAATGATATGATGTATTTTAAATGGCATAGCATATTCTAAGTAACATGATATATTCTAAATGAAATGAAATATCTTAAGTAACATGATATATTCTAAATGAAATGAATTATCCTAAGTACCATGATATATTCTAATGAAATGATATGATTTAAATGACATAGCAAATTTAAATGATATGGCATATTTTAAATAATATAATCTATATGACATGGAATATAATCCAAGTGACATGAAATGATATGAAACATAAATATTGTTATCATGAAATATGCATGATAATAAAAATAATAATGCATGAACATAGTATATGCTAAATGATGTGACAAAAATAAATGACTAAATAAAAAGCATAGGATAGCATGAAATATTCAAAATCATATGACAAACAATATAACATCATAAAATATAAATCAAAATAATGACAATACCATAGAAATTATCATAGCAAAAATCACATATTATATAGTGTGCATGAACATGGAAAATGCAATGCATGAAAGTATATTTTTTCCTTTAAATAAGGAAATATGTATACCTAAAAAGATATCTAGCTACCTTAGAAAAGACATCAAATTAAAATTTCTAAAATCAAAATACTTTGTGATTGGTTTGAAAACAAATTTGCAATCTTGGACGAAAACTAAACCCTAACCAAATTACCCTTTTAAAATAGCTCTAGTTTCCTAATTTTAAAATCTCGGACTTGACCACTGTCGATACGTGATCCCATCGCGGGGACCCGTTCGAGTGAGGGGGAAACAGAAGCAGAGGAAAAGGCTACTTAATTCCTCTTGATTGAAATAAAAGGTTGAGGGTTTGAAAACAACCTCGAAAAAAGTCATGGAGTCGCCACCAATCTTTTTTTAGCTAGGTGTGATCGGCCACCTATTAAAATCGATTTTGATCGATTTTGTAAAACATTTTAAAATTAACTAACACATTTTTAAAACCAATTTTAAGTTTGTGTTTTAAACTAGAGAAATCAAAGAGGCGGGTTCGGGACTCTATTACATGCGGGGAAGGATTAGCACCCCTACAACGCCCGTATAAAATGGTACCTTATTAATCGTGTGTTATCTCAAGTCTCGATAAAAAGTCGGTTTTAAATTCAATATTTCAAATTAATCCCAATTTTAAGAAAAATAATTCCATTTTTAATTGAAAATAATATGGAATTTATTAATTCAAAATTTTCCTATATTTCCCGACAAACGTGGCAAAATATAAAAAAATTTATTTATTTGGAAAAGTTTCCGAATCATTCTCGTTTTAAAGAAGATATTCCGTTATTAATGATAATTAATGGTATCCTCCCCAGCAAACCCGGCAGAGAACTCATGAATTATTTTAACTCGAGAATATCTTTATTTTATTGAAAATCATTATCTTTTTCAAAACATTTTTAAAAAAATATGAATATGAACATGTGTCACATAAATAAAATGACATAGCAAAGTCTAGATAATATAATGCAACCTAAATGATATGGTATAATTTAAAAGGCATAGCATATCCTAAATGAAATGAGATATCCTAAGTATCATGATATTCTAAATGAAATGAATAAGATTTAAATGATATGGAAAATTTAAATGACATGGCATATCCTAAATAAGATAATCTAAATGACATGGAATATTATCTAAGTGACATGGAATATGAAACATTAAATAATGCTATCATGAAATATGCATAAAAATAAAATAACAAAATGCATGAACATAGTATATGCTAAATAATGTGACAACAATAAATAACTAAAATAAAAAGCATAGGATAGCATGAAATATTCAAGACCATATAGCAAACAATATAACATCATAAAAATGTAAATCAAAATAATAATAATACCATAGAAAAATATCATAGCAAAAATAACATATTAAATAAAATGCATGAACATGGAAAATGCAATGCGTGAAAATGTATTTTTTCCTTTAAATAAGGAAATCCGTATATCTAAAAAGATATCCGGCTACCTTAGGAAAATATATCAAATTAAATTTTCTAAAATCAAAATACTTTGTGATTTGTTTGGAAACAATTTAAGAGACTTGAATAAATATTAAAACCTTAGCCAAAACCTTTGAAAATGGCTCTAATTTCCTAAGTTTAAAATCCCGAACTTGACCACCCTTAACCCGAGATTTATAAAATCATTTTTAAAGTTTAAAAAGGCTTAGAAACTATCCTAAGACAGTAACTAAAGCTTCTAACCAACCCCCTCTAAATGCCTTAGCCAAATTCAACCATTGTTTTTCTTTTGAATTCAAATCTGCCTCTACTGTTCGATTTTGACACACGATTTTTTAGCCTATTTTTAAAAAATTTTAAAAATATAAAACAAATACTGGAGACTCTGAACATGTAAAACTACATGACAAAAAAATGGATTAATTTTCTAATTAAAGATGATTGCTTAGAAAAATCGAGAAATTACGAGTACTAGATGAAAAACTGTTTTGCCAAAACACATTTTTTTTGCCTTTGATAAAATCATTTAAAAATCAAAGTAAAAATGTTGGAGACTCTCATAAAGACCTAAAAACAATAGCTAAAACATTTAAAAACATTGGACAAGAATTGGCTAAGTAAAAATCACAAAGGTAGAATAATCAATTTGATAACCCTTTAATTTTCCACAAGTATGCTCAAGTGAGCTTGACTTTGAGCCATTGATTGGCCCAAGTCATATATCATGTGGCATGACATGAAATGCATGAAAATACAGCAAAGTGATTGCATGAAATGCATGGTTTAAAGCCTAAGTGATATGGAAAATGCATGTCATAAATAACCTAAATGCCTGGCATGAGTTTGCATGGCAATAAATGCTATTCTAACTTAACATGCATCAACTAATGCCTAAATGACATGGAAAATGACATTAAAAATAATGAAAATGGCTTAGTGCCTAAATGACATGGGAAATGACATGGCATGTGAAAATGGCCTAAAGTCTAAATGTCATGGAACAACATGGCATATGAAAATAGCCTAATGCTTAAATGACATGTAAAATGACATGGAATAATAAAAATGGCCTAAAGCTAAATGACATGTGAAATGACATGGCATATGAAAATGGCCTAATGTTTAAATGTCATGAAAAAATAATATGGCATATGAAAATGGCCTAAAGCTAAATGACATGTAAAATGACATAGAATAATAAAATGACCTAAACTTAAATGACATGGAATAATAAAAATGGCCTAAAGCTAAATGACATGTGAAATGACATGGCATATGAAAATGGCCTAATGTCTAAATGTCATGGAAAAATAAGATGGCATATGAAAATGGCCTAAAGCTAGAAGAAAACACATATGCCCAAATGGCCTAGGAACCAAAGTGTTGTGAGAAATGTCATGTAAAATGACCTAACTAAATGCTATGGAAGATGATATGAAAAATGGAAATGGACTAAACTATATGACAATAGCCCCAAGATGCAAAAATATGACATAGGTCAAAAGAACAAGATGGTTAGCAAAAATATAAATATACATAAAGATAAACAATAATAGAAATAAACAAGTTAAAGTAAGCAAATAAATAACAAAGAGATGAGCTCCATGGTTGGTACATTGGACAAAGCCCCCCTAACCATTATCTCTTGATTTTCATCAAGGTCATGAAGCCTTTTCAATCTCAAAATCATAAAAAAAAAATAAGTAATGTAGAAAAAATATGGAGATGAGCTCCATGGTTGGTATATTGGACAAAGCCCACCCTAACCATTATCACTTGATTTTCATCAAGATCATGAAGCCTAACCATTGTTTTATTTATTTTTGAAAAGCAAAAACAACAAGAAAGATGTAAAAGAAATGGTAGGAAATCACATGGAAAAATAAATAAATAAATAAAGCATGAGGAAGAAGAAGAAAAAATGTAGTAGCAATGGTAGAATGGCTACCTTCACAAAAGCTTTCTTTCTTTCTTTCAAAAACCTTTTCTTTTCTAAATTAGCTACTGACTTCCCTTCCTAAATGATCAGCCTATGTGGAAAAAATAAAACATTCCCCCCCTTTCCTCTTGCTTGGCCGAATGGCCCCTCAACCAGAGGATGATTTTTGCATTTTTTCTCCTCCAATCTTGTCCCTTAGATTAAGATATTTTCATGAAAACATAAAAATGTCATCTTGCCAATTGATAGCAGCCCTTAAGATGTGTACTCAGCCCTTAGATTAAAAAGAGGACCAATCCCATGCACTCTATTGCTTGGCCCTTTGAGTGCCTACCCTTGGATGAGTTGTGCTCTTTTATTCTTGGCCATTGGATGAGGATTCTTTCATGACAACATAAAAATGTCATCTTGGTATTTAATCCCAGCCCTTAACATGTGTACTCAGCCCTTGTACATGGCCTAAGCCATTGGATGAAAAGGAACAATCCCATGCACTTCCTTGCTTGGCCAAATGGATGTCCACCTTTGGATGAGTTGTGATCTTAAATTCTTGGCCATTAGATGAGGGTTCTTTAATGACAAATAAAAATATCATCTTGGCATTTAATCTCAGCCATTGAATTGTGTATTCAACTTTTCTACAAGGCACCTAAGCCATTGAGTGAAGGGGGGACCATTTGCAAGGTGCTAGTGGTAGCATATGAGCTTGATAGTGACTAAGGAATTAAATTGATCAAGCTTCCTTCTTCTCCTCTATGCTAGCTGATCAAAGGAGGTAAAATCCCAGCAATTTCTTCTTCTTTCATATTTTTCTTAATTACAAATTTGGCCTTTCCGATTTTTTCGATAAAATGACCTTTTTGACCCCCAAACCTAAATAAATAGCAAACGGACTCACTACAGCAAATTGATCTTTCAGCGGCGTTTTTTTTTAGGAATAGCGGCGTTTATAAACGCCGCGAAAAAAATTAGAGGCGTTTTAAAAAATGCCGCAACAAACGCCGGTAAAAACTGTGACGGGAAATTTAGTGGCGTTTTCACCATAAACGCCGTTAAATTAGTGGCGTTTTTAGGTACATTAATGGGGTTTATAAAACACCACAATTGAAGGTCCGAAATGGTAATACTTGAAACTTTAGCGGCGTTTTCTATTCTCAAACGCCACTAAATGTTCGGTTTTAGCGGCGTTTTGGATGTGCTACTTTTAGCGGCGTTTTCTGATCACAAACGCCGCTAACTTTTGGCTTTTAGCGGCATTTTCTGATCAGAAAACGCCGCTATATTTGCAGAAATTTATGTATTTAGCGGCGTTTTTTTCTCAAACGCCGCTATAAATGCAGAATATTTTTTTTAAAAAAATACTATTTATTTCCTTTTAAAAGTTTATATAAATACAAAAATATTATTTGATAAAATTACTATTTAGCAACATTGTCGAATAATACACAAACAACACAAATTATAAAAAAAATATATATAATATAAAAATATATTTAATATCAACCATACAATGTATTATTCAACACATTAAATCCACTTACAAATTCTTTAATCTGAAGTAGATGAGCCTCTTAAATTCTTTTGCTGCACTAAATTCATCAACGACTGAAACTGTGTCTGCAGCTCCTGATATCGTCTATCCTGTTCTTCTTTCTAAGCTTGTCTCTCTGCTTCCTTCTCCTCAAAATGTTTATTCATATTTTGCATTTCTTCTCTCAGCATCTGAACTTCATATGCACTGAGTTTTGTGAAGAAGAAGCAGTAAACCGTTGAGAACCAAGTCCATAGTAGCTAGATGGTGTCGGACCCATTCCGACACCTCGAACCCGTCCATATCGTTCTTTTCCAGCTACTTCAGTGAATATTTGATTCTCGACATCTTGCATATTCGCTGATGACCCATCTGATGCTCCGACTTGATACTCAGCAATTTTATTTCGAGCTTTCTCCTATAAAACAATAAAATTAATAAAATCTTTTGTAAAACATATTTGTAAATGAAAACAAGTTTGAAGAAAATATACCACAATTTCCTGAGTCTCGATGTTCAAATAAGATCCATCATTCTTAGTATGAGTTAACTGAAATAGTTCAACTCGTCCAATTTTTTCACCCCGCTCAATTTCCTACAAAACAATAATAATTAATACTAAATTGTAATAAAATAATTGAGAACTAATATATTAATACATTATGAATGTAAACTTACTTTTTCATTAGCTTTTCTGGCAAAACTTTTTGAACCACTGGTGTGACTGTATTTCTGTTGTTTTCTACTGCTTACCCCTATCTTTTCTCGTTCCTGTACATTAGACAAAGCACGTTATAAAACTATACATATTCCATAAAATTGTATTATATCAAGTACTATAAGTAAATGACCAAAATAAATTATAAATGATACCTCTCCTTTTTTTGAATACCAGAATCTAACCAGTCTCTCATACTGCCACATAATCACACCACGCGGTATGGTTCGTAGTAAGACATTAGGATCAGTATTTCGATCGAAATACTTTTTCTTCAACTCATGCTTAAAGTCTTTCCATTTTTTCCCCAATGATTTCATAACAAATGATGTGGGAATCTGCAAAGAAAATCGTGACTGAAACGGAGAAGTTGTACAACGTTAGTTTCGATGATCAACAAAATTATTAAAATAATGCAATACTAATGTAACACGCTTATACCTCAATAAACTTTAACAGCTCGACCTTCTCAGTATTCGGCACGTCACGCCATGACTCATAATGAATGGGACACTTCATCCCATTTCGAGCAATCAGGCCAAGAAAGCTAGCCAATAACTGTGCTTCTGGACCAATTGGCTGCTGCTCATTATTTGCTGCGACAACAATACGCTCTTCAGGAGGTAGTGCCCATAACTCCTTTAATGTCGTACGACCACGAGTTCTGCGTTGTCCAACATTATCAACTACACAAAAGCAAATATATTAGCAATTTCCAAACTATTTTGCGTACTTTTAACACAAACGCCGTACCACGATACCTGTATTCAAGTTCGTATGAACTGCAGTTTCTGCAGCTATGGAGGCAGCCGACAACTCTGGTGGGTTAACATCTGCAGTAGACGCATTCGGCACCTCTGAAGGCGTCACTCTAGTGTCACCCTCAACAGTCTGAATGATATTGATATCCCTTAATCTTTTCCTCGCCATGCTATCTGCATCAATTTTAAGTAAACAACATTAGTATAAGAATGAAATACTATTATGTAAAAAACATTAATAATAATATTTACAGTATAAAAACATATTATATACAGAGTATTTGTTTCAAAATAATCTTACTAGATTCCGTTTTTTCATCAAGTTTCATAAATGTCTTCATCAACATCTTCGCGAACCTACCGAACATCTGTATTGGTACTAGGGATATTTTCATCCAAGTTTTGATCCGTAAATGGAAAGCATTCAGTTCTTTGTTCAATATCATCTTGAAATTTATCACCCATATCAAACAGGTTTCTAGGTGTGTTACGGAGTACAACATACCAACCCGCATCATTCGGATCTTCGGAATAAAATACTTGTTTGACTTGAGATGAAAAACATAAGGTTCGTCAAGCAGTTGCTGTCCGGTGTGAATTAATCGAGAGAAATTCACCATTGTAAATCCGAACTGATCTTTTTTAACACCTCTACTAGTATTCACATCAGCCCAATCACACCGAAATAACACGACCTTCCACTTGCCATAATAATCCAACTCAATAATATCATTTAGAATTCCATAATAATCAATATCCCCCTCCACAGGATTACTATCCCTAGCACTAGCATAGCTTGTTGTTGAAGAAGAAACAACAACTCCACAATTTTGTGTTCTCCTAAAGCGTTCATGGGATTTAGTATGAAATCTAAATCCATTAATGATGTAAGCACTGTATCTTTTCACTATTCTATTTGGTCCTTGTGAAAAACACTTAATTTCTTCGCTAACATCTCTTCCACTCCAAACCTATTACAAGAAACGCAAAGGCAAACACTTCAATTTATTTATATATTAAAGAATACATTGATCGTAATAAAATGATAAAAACTTGTGTTACTTACTACTTCTCCTAACCATTCGTGGAAATTTTCCGTAAATAACTTATCAAGCTCGCGAAGTTGTCTTCTTCGAGAACGTAAAGTTCCTCTCAAGTAGCTTCTATACTCACTATCATAAAAAGTACGTTTTTTACGTGAGAAAGCAAAAGACAAATTAAACTGTTTGTTAAATTAAAAATTATACTGAAACTTACGTGCGTGATGATTCCAGTGAATCACTATGGAAAAGCACATATCGATGCGCTTGTGCCCAAGATTTATCATCTAGCTCAACCACTTCAACCTTGCCGATTGGTTGTCCAACACTTTCAAATAAGTATGTTTCGGCTAAGTTGTTATGTGTGACCACATCATTTCTTCGCGGTCTATTAAATCTTGTTTCAACATCATCCAAATATCTTGCACAAAATGTCATACACTCCTCCGCTAAATATCCTTCAGCAATAGAACCTTCTGGATAGCGTTTGTTCCGACAATAAGATTTTAACTTTCCTAAAAACCTAAAACAGAATACATAACAATCTTAATGTGTAATTAAATGCTATGTAAACCAGATAAAAGTATAATAAGCTAATTAGCAAAGTATACCTCTCTAATGGGTACATCCATCGATAAAAAATTGGTCCGCCGACTTTTGCTTCATATGGAAGATGGATAACCAAATGCACCATTATAGTGAAGAATGATGGAGGAAAAATCTTCTCTAAGTGGCACAAAGTTAGAGCTGCTCGATGTTGAAGTTTTTCAAGCTCTTCTACCTTGAGAACTTTGCCACAAATAGCTTTCATTATATTACTAAGTTCAATTATAAAAGAAGTCACTTGCTTTGACATAGAACAACGTAAAGCAACTGGAAGTAAGTCTTGCATCAAGATATGGTAATCATGTGACTTTAAAGAAGAAAGTTTTCGATCCTTCACATTCACACATCTTGATATATTTGAGGCATACGCATCCGGGACCTTCATATCTTTCAACACCTTACAGAAGACGTCCTTCTCTTTTTTAGACATCCCAAAGCAAGAAGGAGGCAACCGTGATTTTCCATTAGGAAGTAATTCCGGATGAAGATCACGATGAATTCCCATGTCAACTAGGTCAAGCCGACTCTTTAAGTTGTCTTTTGATTTTCTATCCACATTAAGAATTGTCCCGATGATATTTTCACAAACATTCTTCTCTATATGCATCACATCAAGGTTGTGACGCAATAAATTATGCTCCCAATAAGGTATCTAAAAAAAATACTTTTTTTTCCACAAATCCGCCTCATTTGGATCATCTTCTTCATCTTCCTCCTCATCACTCTGAATTTCAACATCACCTTCTAACATCTCCCTTGATCTTTTCCTTGACTGTGTGCTACTTGTTTGATTCATCTTTCCATAAGTGAAATTGATATCTTTCAACATCAACAAGATATCCGACCCAATCGTGGTCTTAGGTGCTTGTCTTAACTCTTCACTGCCATCAAAGACATGTTTTTGGAATCTAAATCTATGATTTTCATCTAACCACCGACGATGTCCCATATAACTGAATTTTTTTCCGTTATATAACCATTTTGAACATGTTTGTGCAGCACAGCAAGGACAAGCATAACGACCTTTGGTACTCCAACCAGATAGATTTGCATAAGCAGGAAAATCGTTTATAGTCCATAACAAAGCTGCACGCAAATTAAAGTTTTCTTTTTTTGATGCGTCATATGTTTCAACCCCTTCCCATAACTGCTTCAACTCTTGAATAAGAGGTTGCATATAAATGTCAATATCATTTCCGGGACCTTTCTCTCCAGGAATTATCATGGATAAGATAAAAGAGGATTGTTTCATGCAAATCCATGGAGGCAAATTATAAGGAATCAAGACAACCGGCCAAGTACTATAAGAAGTACTCATTATTTTGAACGGATTAAAACCGTCAGAACCAAGTCCAAGCCTCACATTCCGGGGATCATTAGCAAAAGATGGGAACTTATTGTCGAATGATTTCCAAGCCAAAGAATCTGCAGGATGTCTTAATAAGCCATCATCAATCCTTTCATCATGATGCCACCTCATAGAATCAGATGTTTTTGATGACATGAAAATTCGTTGAAGTCTTGGTATTAACGGAAAGTACCGCAAAATCTTTGCAGGTTTCTTCTTTAAATGTGTGTCACCATCGTCCTCATTCATATTTTCTTCTGTATTTCCATTCAACCATCGAGATCTATCGCAGACATGACAAAATTGTTCATTTGTTCTATCACCCCAATACAACATACAGTCATTTGGACAACTATGAATTTTCTCATATCCAAGGCCTAGATCTTTTATCATCTTCTTCGAATCCTTACAAGACTGAGGGATTTTTTCAAAAGGAAACATTTCTTTCAAAAATTCTAATAACAGCGTCAAAGAATTTCCTGTCCACCCGCTTAAGCATTTTAAGTGAAAAAGACGGACACAGAAAGACAATCTTGTATGCTTAGATCCCTCGTAAAGTTCTCCATTCATATCATCAAGCAACTTATAAAACTTTGCCGCTTCTCCATTCGGTTCCTGATCACCATACCTCTTCCCGTTTCAGCAAAGTCATTCATGCCAACATTGAACCCATCATTCCCTCTAGGAACTTCTGGTGAAGATGTGTACAAACTATGGTTACGCATGTTAAATGCATCTCGCAACATGCCTTCCATGTCATCTTGTCTAATAGACTGATGTTGATTAGTAGAATTAGTTGGACGAACTCTAGAAGATGACCTATAAGTTACGGACTCTCCATGAAAAAACCATTGTCTGTAACCCGGGAGAAATCCTTCACAAATCAAATGTTCGAAAACAACTCCACGCATATGCCAATCAATATTGGCACACCTCGAACAAGGACATAATATCTTATTATCTTCGCTTGCGTTCTGAAAAGCGAATTCGAGAAAACTATGTACTCCATCTTGGTACTCTTGACTTAGTCTCGACTTTTGCATCCAACTCTTATCCATTTCGTACGTTCTGCATAGTTAAGTCCCATCAGAAACTCATCCCGAAAATAATGAAACAAGTTGGTGCAATTCCATTTGAATAACCAAAATTAGACATCAAATCATCCAATACGTGGAAGAGTTTTTAGTTCATGGGAGGCATGCAATACATCCCGAATAAGGAAGAAAGGAAGTGATTTGAACCCCCAAATTTCCCACAAAACCTTGAACAAGAATACCTAGCCATTGGGTCAAAGTTCTACAGTTAACATTCAATAATTCTGGTTAGATAACTTTCCACTTTATCATGACCATGCTCATGCTCATGTTCAAGCTCAAGTCATCTAAAGTATCAAAAAGATGACCACAAAAACCTAAAACCTAAAATTAAATCTCATAATAGAATGGTTTTGAAATATAGCAAAAAGATGTTCATTGCCATTCTTCCTTTTTCATTTCATTGGTAAACTCTAAGAAATTGTTCATCAGCAATGTCTAAGGCATAAGTTAGTGCTCTAATTCAACCCTCTTCTCAAAAATCTAGTCAAAACGGGCCATGTCAATGAAGCTCGTCAAATGTTCGACGGAATGCCTCAGAGAGACGACCATGATTTCTGGTTACGTCAGTGCCATGAACTCAAATGAAGCATTACTTTTATTCTCCAAAATGTGGATCTCAATAACTATTTGCTATTTGCTATCCTGAGCCAGAAATAGTTTGCCGAGAAGCAAGAGGATGCAGAGTTCAAGTTTGCTATATGAATATTTTTTGTGTTCAAATGTTCAGGAGTGCATTGAATGCTGTTATATAGACACGGATGCTTTGAAAATTGAAAGGAGCAAGAGGATGCAGAGTTCCTGAGCTGAAGCTGAGATTTTCTTTGCCGAGAAGGCGATAACTCTTAAAACAATTTGTTTCTTTGTAAGAATATTCCTTGTTATTTAGGACTTATCAAGTTTTCTTGCTTATATTGTTAAGACTTATATTATTAGGCTGATGCAGCTAAATATCATGCAATTTATCAGATTCCTAAGATACTTTGCTAGAGAATTAAAAGCATTTAAGAGCAATTTGTCAGATTCATAGTTAAGAGCTAACCTCATGAAAACGATATGCTATCTATACCTGAAGCCAGCCCTTTTGACAGCACGAGTCTCCTGAGAGGACTGTGAGCTGCACAAAGTTTGGGATTCTAATCCTTTCTGGTCTGATGGCAGCGGCCTAATAAAGACGTCAAGTCAATTTGCAATCTCAGATTCTGAATTAAGCAAAGCAAGAATTGAAATGCAACAAAGAGAAGGAACGATTTTGGCAAATTCAAGTAGTGTCCAAGATTGCCACCCATAGTAAAAGAACTTCACAACCCAAATACAACAAAACTCAGCTAAGATTAACAGAAGCTACCGCTCCTTATTTGACACATTAGGAGACAGCTCCAAAAACATATTTATCCTATTCAAACAAATTATCAAACACCTACCCTGCAAAAGCAAAAAAGCCAGAAAATTTCTGTTCAACCTGAAAATTACCACGTAATCCTCACAACCAAGCAATCAAGAAATTTTAAGCCAACTCATTAACCATACAATATTTCTCTCTCAGAATATGCTAAAGTTTGACCACCTCAAAGGTAATAACCTAGTCCCAAGCCCTTGCCAACTATTTCCATAACCTATAATCATACAGCAATAGCCAAATCACTCACCAATCTCAATCAATGAATAAGCCTTCCTGCACTCACAATTTAATGAATAGAATCAAACCAATGTCTTCTTTTATTGCAAAGAAAAGGGTAAGAATCAAACCTTATGAAAGCAGGTCCTGCAAGCTAATGGGAGAAGCTGTCAAGAGTGAGAGATGATGATTTCGAGATGAAGAGAGATATCAAGGCTTGGAGATGGCGATTTCACGATTTGGGCTTGGAGATGTGAGAGAGAGAGAGAGGGGTTTAGGTTTTTGATTTGGGGGAAATAGGGAAGAAGATGGAGTCCGAAAATCATATTAAAAAACATAGATACAAACGCCGCAAATTTACAAGGTAAAACACATCGTTTTGCCTTAAGCCATAAACGAATCAATATAGCGGCGTTTTTATTATCCAAACGCCATTATATCGAAATATTTAGCGGCGTTTATATTCAAAAACGCCGCTATATTATATTATTTAGCGGCGTTTGTGGACACAAACGCCCTAAAACAAAAGCCTAAACGCAGCGTCTCGCCTCTAAATTTTGGCGCCCAAATTTTGGCGAAATTTTAAGAAACTGATAAAAATTGATTATAGTTTAGCGGCGTTTGTATAATGCAAACGCCGCAATTAGTAAAGATTTAGCGGCGTTTGTACACATAAAACGTCGCTAATTTACAACTTCCTGGCGTTTTCTATAGAAACGCCGCCGGGTACTCAAAACCACGATACTCCGCGGCGTTTTTAAGTCAAACGCCGCTATATTAGCGCCACTGAAAACCAATTTTGTTGTAGTGACTCCAAATTCAAATTTTATTTTTTCAATACTTCCAAAATAATAAAAAATTGAATTCTGGAAGTTATCAAAATTTTTTGAGTCCATTTGCTATTTATTTCGGATTTATTTCCAAAATTGCCCCTTAATGCACCTGAACTTTTGTCATTTTGTAAACGAGCTCCGAATCCATTTTTTCTTCACCAATCTCTTCCAAATAATTTAAAAGTGTGATCTGAAAGTTTTCATAATTTTTGGAACTCATTTGCTATTTTTTCGGGATTTATCTGCTTGAATTACTACATAGTGGACCTGGGATTTGGCCATTTTGCAAACAAACTCCGAATCAAGATTTTCTTTCGCCAATCTCTTCCAAATAATTTAAGAATGAGATCTACAAATTTTCAGAATTTTTGGAGCTCATTTACTATTTTTCCGGGATTTATCTGCTTGAATTACTACATAGTGGACATGAGATTTGGCCATTTTGCAAATGAACTCCGAATCAAGATTTTATTTTGCCAATCTATTCGAAATGATTTAATAATGAGATCTGCAAGTTTTAAGAATTTTTGGAGTTCACTTGCTGTTTTTCCCAAATTTTCCAATTTTGCCCTTTTGCCTTCGAAACCCGGTTTTGCTCAAAACAAGTCCGATTTTCATATTTTCTTCAAACTGAGCCTTGGGCTATCCTTGTTTAATCATTCCTCGTCAATTAAGGGCTTTAGTCTTACTGAATCGGGCCATTTCTATAATTCTTCTAAATTTTACCAAAATCCACCAAAAACCATAATACTCGGTTTTCTTCCGAATTGACTTTTCTTTTAGTTTTTCTTTCAAGTAGCTTCTCCATTACCCGTAGTCAGTGCTTATCTTTCATTTGAGACCTTCAATTTCGACCAACTTGATCGTTCAAGCACTTTTCCCCAAATTTCTCGAACTAGGGTTCCCTTTCTACTTAAATTCCGTAACCCAACTTCCAACCTCCATATTTTTCAATGTAGACCTCGGATTGTCAAAATTCTTTCACCATCTTTCAATTGAAATTCAAATCTTGATTTCGAAAGTGGGTTGACTTTTTTACTAGTTGACTTTTTAGGGTTGACTTTTCTCGAGTTGACTTTTTTAAGGTTGACTTTTTTTGAGTTTGACTTTTTCTGTCTGCTTTCTTAGACTAAGTCTTGGAGTACCCACCTGCAAGATGAGAAAAGTTTTTTTGCATTCTAAATCATCAATTTAGGAAGAAAACATACCTGATTTAGGGGTCCGGACAAAATTAGGTGTTTACAACCACCCTTAACCCGAGCTTTATAAAATCATTTTTAAAGTTTAAAATGGCTTAGAAACCACCCTAAGACAGTAGCTAAAGTTCCTAATCAGCCCCCTCTAAGTAACGTAGCCAAAACAGAAAAATAATTTTCCCTCAAATTCAAATCTGACTCTACTATCCAATTTTAAAACTTAATCTTTTAACCTATTTTTAAATTTTCAAAAAAATCTAAAAAAAAACATTAGAGACTCAAAACATGTAAAACTTCCCAGAAAAATCGGCAAAGTCAGAATACTGGGTGAAAACTGTTTTGCCAAAACACATTTTTTTGCTTTTGATAAAATCATTTAAAAATCAAAGTAAAAAAATTGGAGACTCTCCTAAGGACCTACAAACAGTAGCTAAAACTTCTAAAAATTTGGACAAAAATTGGCCAAGTAAAAAAAAAAAAAATCACTAAGGTAGAATAATCAATTTGACAACTCTTTAATTTTCTACAAGTATGCTCAAGTGAGCTTGACTTTAAGCCATTGATTGGCCTAAGTCATAAATCAAGTGGTATGAGATGAGATGCATGAACATACAGCAAATTGAATGCATGAAATGTATGATTTAAAACCTAAATGACATAAAAAATGCATGGCATAAAGAATATAGCCTAGACCTAACATGAACTTGCATGGCAATAAATGCAACCTACGTCTAAACATGCATGAAATGCATGGCAATTCAAATGAAACCTAGACCTAAAGAATGCATGGCAATAACACAAACACATAGTATGCTAAATCAAAATACACAAAGTCATGGTTTGGAAATGCAAACCTATCAACTAGCATGATGAAAATGCACACACAAAGCATGTAAAATAGAGGAGGCCGAATGGACATAGTCACAATGTGATGGAATCCTAGCATGACATTTTCACAAACACATGACATACTAAAATGCAAAGCTAAAAAGAAACATGTTAAACCATGTAAACATGAAGTAAAGGCATGCACAAGACTATACATTTTCACAAATACATAGCATAGTAAAATGAAAATCATGAACAACTCAAAAATGTTGAAAACAGAAAATTAAAAAATGGTAGACAAAGGATGTAAACATGAAAACAAGATGGTAAAATCAAAAATGGAGGTAAGTAAGTAAAAGGATCAAAACAAGGTCCATGTTTTTGTTATTTGAAGAAAATATAAAACATCAAAAACATGCTAGACATCACAAACAACATGAAATAAAAAACAAACACCAACCATTTCAAAAAAACAGTCCATTCGACCTCTAGAAAAAGATGTAAAAAAAATTTGTTTTTCATAGTTTCTCAAGAAAGCATAAAAGAAGAACTTGAAGAGAAAGCTTAAAAACACTTATTTTAAAACTAAAATCAATAGAAACTCACCAAATATCAAATGAAAACAGCAAATCAAGGATGGAAATGCAAAAAACAAAATGCAAGAGTATTGTGCTTTTAGCTACCCCTAAAAGCTATATTGCAAGCTTTTCCTCTTCTTACTTTCTTTGCCTTTCTAAACTTTCTATTTGCTTTTCAAAAATGGAGAGTATTCACCTAAGCAAGTGTAGTAAAATGAAAAATCCCCTCTCTCCTTAAGGTAGCGGAATGGCCCTAGGAATGGTATAGAAGGTTCTAGTTTTTTTTTTAGCCAATCTTGATCCTATGACCTTTAATCTAAGATGCTTTCTATGTAGAATTATCACCCTTAGATATAAATAATCAGCTCCTAAATATGATGTCATGAAGATGATGTCATAAATACGATGTCATAAATATGACATCATCCTCTCAATCCATTAGTCCATGTGTCACAATTTCAAAGGCTTGATCAAGAAAAATAACTACCTTCCTCTTCACTCTTAGCCCTTTGATCTAAAATCTCAGCAACATCACTCTCAATTATGGGCTTGGCTGATTTCCCTTTTAAAAACCAGCCCAATCTCCAATTTTTTAAAGGCCTTCTTTAGTTTTTTCGGTGAAATGACCTTTTTAACCCCCAAACCAAATTAAATAGAAAAGGGACTCCAAATCTAAGTTTTTATTCACCAATCTCTTTCAAATGATTTAAGAATGAGATCTGCAAATTTTCAAAATTTTTGGAGCTCATTCGCTATTTTTTCGGGATTTATCTGCTTGAATTTCAGCATAATGGGCCCGAGATTTTTCCATTTTGCAAACGAACTCCGAATCCAAATTTTCTTTCACCAATATTTTCCAAATAATTTAAGAATGAGATATGCAAATTTTTAAAAAATTTTGAACTCATTGCTATTTTTTCGAGATTTATCTTCTTGAATTTCAGCATAATGGGCCCAAGATTTTGCCATTTTGCAAATGAGCTCCGAATCTGAATTTTTCTTCGCCAATCTCTTTCAAATGATTTAAGAATGAGATCTACAAATTTTCAGAATTTTTGGAGCTCATTTGTTATTTTTACCGAATTTTCCAATTTTGCATTTTTGTCTCCAACCGATTCTGCTCAAAACAAGTCCGATTTTCATATTTTCTTTTTCTGTGCCTTTTTCATATATTTAATTGGAGTTGGTCTAAAAATGCCCAATTTTTACAATCAAATTCCCCTCCGATTTGATTTTTCCTTTTTTCACTGTCAGGAATTTCCTCGTTTTTCTGTTTTTCCTCCAATCGGCTCTTTTCTTGGAATTACTTCAAACTGAGCCTTGGGCTATCCTTGTTTAATCACTCCTCATCAATTAGGGGATTTAGTTTTACCGAATCGGACCATTTTTGCAATTTTTCCCAATTTCACCAAAATCCACCAAAAACCCTAATTCTCGGTTTTCTTCCAAATTGACTTTTCCTTTAGTTTTTCTTCCAAGTAGCCTCTTCATTACCCGTAGTCAGTGCTTATCTTTCATTTGGAACCTCCAATTTTGACCAATTTGATCGTTTAAGCACTTTTCCCTAACTTTTTTGAACTAGGATTTTCTTTCTACTAAATCTCCGTAACCCAACTTCCGAACTCCATATCTTTCAATGTAGACCTCGGATTATCAAAATTCTTTCACCATTTTTCAATTGAACTTTGAATCTTGATTTTCAAAGTGGGTTGACTTTTTTAGTATTTGACTTTTTGAGGTTGACTTTTTCGGGGTTGACTTTTCAAGATTAACTTTTTATGTCTGCTTTCTTAAACAAAGTCTTGGAGTACCACCTTCAGGATGAAAAAAGTATTTTTGCATTTGAAATCATCATTTCAAGAAGAAAACATACCTGATTTAGTGGTCCGGACAAAATTAGGTGTCTACAGGCAAAAACAAGTATTAAGGAAGTTCTAATAATGGATAGTCTCGAGAATATTGATGATCATTGTTAGAAATGACCCAATACCTTCCCCCTATTTTTTGAGCTTTCCTATGCCTAAATCCCTTGAACCAAGACCACTTGAAAGACCTAATGTTTCAAAGAATATGAATGATTGAACTTCATAAACCGTTGACACTGCAAAATAAGCAAAAATATAGATCTGAGTTTAGGCTATGAGCAAAGGAACGAAAATTTTGAAAATTTTTCGAGCTCATTGGACACCTGAACAAATGAGACATTCTTTCAAGAATCCAGATCATGGTAATTTGGTATGTGTCAAGGATGTGCTAAAACCATCCATAGCTTTTCTAATAAAACACCAATTTCCCAAACATCACTTTATGATTGACACCTCAGGACACAATGACCAAACCAGATTATCCCCTGTCCCAGAGAAAACCAGTTTTTGGGTCATATTTTCCTTGTCATTTCAAACAAACCCAAGACTGAAACTCATCCTTTTTAATAGAAACCTAGACTTGCGATGTTCCTCGTAATGATACAAATTCTCATGATTAATCAAATTAGGGCATCATATGTGGAAATGATGAATACGTGGTGAATAAGGATGGATTAACGCATGAATCATTAGAGCATGCGACTAAAAAAGAAAGAAAGAAAAAAGAAGAAAAATTGTGATATCATGCATATGAAAATTCGGATGATTCCAAAGGGAAAAATGAAATTCTGATTATCTATTCCCCATGGGGATTGCTCTTCAATGAGAATATTTGTGCTTGATATGAGAAATGGTCATCTTTCATATTCCTTTCACAAAAAGAAATTATCCATAGTCACCCCTTTTGAGCTGAAAGAATTTTTTCTTCTTTGAACCCTGATCAAGGATCACCCTCTACACTGGGGGGCAAATGCAAGGAAAGCTCTTCTCAAAGATCATGAAGAAATAAGTCCTAACTCGAAGATAGATACAAAGCAAATTGAGCTCCCAAATAAATACGGGCTCACTCTATCAAAATGAAGATGTAAAAGAAAAAGGAAAAAAAGAATAAAATCGTGAAATGAAAGCCAAGAAACAAAAAAAAAACACGCACAAAACTGCGTGAAAAAGTATGGCAAATGAAAGTCATGAACAAAGGAGAAAAGGAACAAAAGTCAAAAGAAGGAAAAAAAAGTCCAAAAGGGACAAATGCTTCAAACGGAATCCTCCTCAAGAAATGATCATTGATCTGATTACCCTCAAACATATATTTTGGGCCTATTTATCCTTTCTTTCTGAACCGCGAACCATGGCCTACATTACGTGCTTTAAAATTCCATTTTGATCAAGCATGAATTTTTATCTTGAAGGGTTTTTCCTCAGATTTTATCCCATCTCATTGAATTATCATTTCAGTATGGAAGAATTTAGAATTCTCAAGTGCATAGTAAAACAATAAAAAAATATAAAAAATATATGTCGCAACCTAAAAAATAAAAAGTCTCATCGCAAGACTTTATATTCGTTAAGCGTGACATTAAAAAAATTGAGAAAAAGTCGACCTAATTCCTCTTGAAAAATGAAGGTTTTGAAAATGACCTTGAAAAAGACATGGAGTCGCCACCAATCTTTTTTAGCTAGGTGTGATCGGCCACCTATTAAAACCGATTTTATAAAACATTTTAAAATTAATTAAAACATTTTTAAAACCAATTTCAAGTGTGCGTTTTAAACCAGAGAAAATCGAAGAATCGGGTTCGGGACTCGATTACGTGTGGGGAAGGATTAGCACCCCCACAACGTCCATATAAAACAGTACCTTATTAATCATGTGTTATCTCAAGTCTCGGTAAAAAGTCGAATTTTAATTTAGTATTTCAAGTTAATTCCCAATTTAAAGAAAAATAATTCCATTTTTAATTGAAAATGATCTGGAATGTATAAATTCAAAATTTTCCTATATTGCCCAATGAACGTCGCAAAATATAGAAATTTTTATTAGTTTGGAAAATTTTCTGAACCATTCTCGTTTTAAAGAAGATATTCCGTTATTAATGATAATTGATGATATCCTCCCCAGCAAACCCGGCAGAGAACTCATGAATCATTTTAAATCGGGAATCTCTTTATTCTATTGAAAATCATTACCTTTTTCAAAACATTTTAAAAAATATGAATATGAATATGTATGACATAAATAAAATGACATAGCAAAGTCTAGATAATATAATGCAACCTAAATGGTATGATATAATTTAAATATCATAGCATATTCTAAATAAAATGAAATATCCTAAGTCATATGATATATTCTACATCAAATGAAATGACCTAGGTAACATAATATATTCTATATGAAATAAAATATCCTAAGTCACATGATATATTCTAAATGAAATATCCTAAGTGACATAATATATTCTAAATGAATTGAAATAACCTAGGTAACATAATATATTCTATATGAAATGAAATATCCTAAGTCACATGATATATTCTAAATGAAATAAAATGATTTAAATGACATGGAAAATATAAATGATATGGCATATAATCTAAATGATATGAAATGACATGAAACATAAAATAATGCTCTCATGTAATATGCATGAGTTTAAAAATAAAATAATAATGCATGAACATAATATATACTAAATAATGTGACAAAAATAAATAACTAAATAAAAACCATAGAATAGCATGTAATATTCAAAACCATATAACAATTAATATAATATCAAAAATTTAAATCAAAGACAATAACACCATCATGAAAATTGACATAGCAACAATCACATATTATATAATATGCATGAATATGGAAAATGCAATGCATGAGAATTTATTTTTTCCTTTAATTAAGAAAATCCGTATATCTAAAAAGATATCCGGCTACCTTAGGAAAATATATCAAATTAAATATTATAAAACCAAAATACTTTGTGATTGTTTGAAAACAATTTTGAAAAGCTTAGATTAAAAATAAAAACTTAGCTAAACACCTTTTAAATGGCTCTAATTCCTTAAGTTTAAAATCCTGGACTTGACCACCATAACCCGAGATTTAAAAAATCATTTTTAGATCCTAAAAAGGCTTAGAAACTACCCTAAGTCAGTAGCTAAACTTCCTAATCAGCCCCCTCTAAATAACTTAACCAAAACAGAAAAAAGATTTTCCTTCAAATTCAATTATGTCTCTACTGTTCAGTTTTAAAGCACGATTGTTTACCCTATTTTTAAAAATTCAAAAAAATCTAAAAAAAAAAAAATACTGGATACTCAGGACATGTAAAAATATATGGAAAAAAATGGTCTTAATTTTCTGATTAAAGGTGACTGCCTAGAAAAATCGGGAAAGTACGAGTACTGGGTGAAAAAACTGTTTTACCAAAACACATTTTTTTGCCTTTGATAAAATCATATAAAAATCAAAGTAAAAATGTTAAAGACTCTCCTAAGGACTCACAAACAGTAGCTAAAACTTTTGAAAAGTTAGGCAAAATTTGGCTAAGTAAAAAAAATCACAAAGGTAGAATAATCAATTTGACAACTCCTTAATTTTTCACAAGTATGCTCAAAATGAGCATGACCTTGAACCATTAATTGGTCTAAGTCATAAATCAAGTGGCAATGACATGAAATGCATGAAAATACAGAAAATATGATGCATGAAATGCATGATTTAAAACCTAAATGACATGACAAATGCATGGCATCAATAAAATGACCTAGACCTAAATGAACTTGCTTGGCATTTAATGCAACCTAGGTCTAAAATGCATGAATATGCATGGCAAAGCAAACCAATCCTAAACCTAAAGAATGCATGGAAAAAGCACAAACATATAGCATGCTTAAATAAAATATACAACCAAATATCATGAAAATGCAAACCTATCAACTAGCAAGATGAAAATGCACATGCAAAGCATAAAATATGAGGGGTGGCTGAATGGTCACATAAAAATAAGCATGGCATTTTCACAAATACTTAATATACTTAATATGCATAGCTAAAGATCAAATCATGCAAATATAAAGTAAAGGCATGAAAACCAATAGGCATTTTCACAAGCACATGGATTACAAAATGTAAAACATAAACAAACTTAAACATTTTGAAAACAGAAAATAAAAAATGCAAGACAAGTAAAATAAATTTGATAACAAGATAATAGATTCAAAAATGGAAACAAGCAAGCAACCAAATTAAAACAAGCTAAAAATGAAAAGAGAGAGACTCCCTCTAGTTGTGGCCGAATAGCCCTTCTCTTGCTAGGATATTGTCATCTTTTCTTCAACCAATTTTGATCCAAAAGCTATTGGTCCAAGATGTTTAAAATATAAAATTATTACCCTTAGATTAGGCAATCAGCTATCCACAATTACAGCTATTCAAGAATCTTAAGCCATTATGTTGACACTTTCCCTCTTCATGCATTAGTCTATGTGGCTTAATTACAAAGGTTTGATCAAAAAAATAACTACCATCCTCTTCATTGTTGGCCTTTTGATTAAAAATCAGAAAATATTTGCCCACCCATGGGCCTTGGCCGGCTGACCCCTCTTCTTCCAGCCCATGCTTCAATTTTTAAAAGGCAAGAAAAGCCCTTTTTGGTTTCTTGGGTAAAATAACCTTTTTGCCCCCCGAACATAAATAAATAGCAAACGGACTCCAAATTCAGTTTTTATTTTTTCAATACTTCCAAAATAATAAAATATTTAATTCTGAAGGATTTCAAAATTTTTCGAGCCCATTTGCTATTTATTTGGATTTTTCTTCCAAAATTGCCCTTTTGTGCTCCCAAACTTTACCCATTTTTAAAAGAGCTCCAAATCCATATTTTTCTTCACCAATCTCTTCCAAATAATTTAAAAGTGTGATCTGGTAGTTTTCATAATTTTTGGAACTCATTTGGTATTTTTTCGGGATTTATCTGCCTGAATTACTGCATAGTGGGCCCGGGATTTGGCCATTTTGCAAACAAAATCCGAATCTGGATTTTATTTTGCCAATCTCTTCCAAATAATTAAGAATGAGATCTGAAAGGAGTTCATTTGCTATTTCTCCGAGATTTATCTTCTTGAATTTCTACTTAGGGGACCCGGATTTGGCCATTATGCAAACAAACTCCGAATCTGGATTTTCTTTCGTCAATCTCTTTGAAATGATTTAAGAATGAGATCTGAAATTTTTCAAAATTTTTTGAGTTCATTTGCTATTTTTCCCAAATTTTCCAATTTTGCTTTTTTGCCTTCGAAACCCGATTTTGCTCAAAACAAGTCCGATTTTTAGATTTTCTTCAAACGGAGCCTTGGGCTATCCTTGTTTAATCACTCCTCATCCATTAAGGGCTTTAGTCTTACCAAATCGGGCTATTTCTGTAATTCTTCTAAATTTCACCAAAATCTACAAAAAACCTAATTCTCGATTTTCTTCCGGATTGATTTTTCTTTCAGTTTTTCTTTTAAGTAGCTTCTCCATTACCTGTAGTCAGTGCTTATCTTTCATTTGGAACCTTCAATTTTGAACAATTTGATCGTTTAAGCACTTTTCCCCAAATTTCTCGAACTAGGGTTTCCTTTCTACTGAATCTCCGTAACCCAACTTCTGAACTCCATATCTTTCAATGTAGACCTCAGATTATCAAAATTCTTTCACCATTTTTCAATTGAACTTCAAATCTTGATTTTGAAAGTGGGTTGACTTTTTCAGTAGTTGACTTTTTGGGATTGACTTATTGGAATTGACTTTTTCAAGTTTGACTTTTTGTGCTCGCTTTCTTAGACTAAGTCTCGGAGTACCACCTACAGGATGAAAAAAGTCTTTTTACATTCTGAAACATCAATTTAGGAAGAAAACATACCTGTTTTAGTGGTCCGGACAAAATCAGGTGTCTACAGCTGCCCCTCTTTGGCTATTGCTGAGAATCAGGAATCAGGCAAAGAAAAACAAACACTAATTTTATCCGATTAGTGAAATCACATGTGAAGAGAAGGGAAAGGGGGTTTCTATTTTCATTTTTCCTTTTTTTTTTGAAACAAGCTGTAAATAGAAGATATTGTCCTTAATTTGAGTTCCCTGACTAATCAAGGCTCGGCCCGTCTTAAGGAAAAGAGTTCGATTTGCAAAATGAAAATTATGCCCGAAGGTCTTAAAAATAGTGCCCGGAGGTCTAATCTATAATTTAAAGAAAAATTATGCCCGGAGGTCTTAAAAATGGTGCCGGAGGCCTTATCCGTGAATTGAAAAAATACGCTGTATGCGACTTTAAAAAATGATACCCGGAGGTCATAAGAATGGTGCCCGGAGGCCTTACCCATGATTTGAAAAAAATGCGTTGTATGCGAATTTAAAAATGATGCCTGGAGGTCTTAAGAATGTTGCCCGGAGGCTTTACCCGTGATTTAAAAAAAAATACGCTGTATGCGACTTTAAAAATGATGCCCGAAGGTCTTAAGAATGGTGCCCGGAGGCCTTACCCGTGATTTGGAAAAAAAAAGCGCTGTATGCGACTTTAAAAATGATGCCCGAAGGTCTTAAGAATGGTGCCCGGAGGCCTTACCCGTAATTTGGAAAAAATATGTTGTATGCGACTTTAAAAATAATGCCCGAAGGTCTTAAGAATAGTGCCCGAAGGCCTTACCCGTGATTTGGAAAAAATACGCTGTATGCGACTTTAAAAATGATGCCCGAAGGTCTTAAGAATGGTGCCCGGAGGCCTTACCCGTGATTTGGAAAAAATATGTTGTATGCGACTTTAAAAATGATGTCGGAGGTCTTAAGAAAGGTGCCCAGAGGCCTTACCCGCAATTTGGAAAAAAATATGTTGTATGCGACTTTAAAAATGATGCCCGGAGGTCTTAAGAATGGTGCCCGAAGGCCTCACCCGTTATTTGAAAAAAATACGCTGTATGCGACTTTAACAATGATGCCCGGAGGTCTTAAGAATGGTGCCCGGAGGCCTTACCCGTGATTTGGAAAAAATATGCTGTATGCGACTTTAAAAATGATGCCCGGAGGTCTTAAGAATGGTGCCCGGAAGCCTTACCCGTGATTTTTGAGGAATTGTTGAAAATTAACCTGAAGATTTTGAGAAGATGCGAATGTTTTTTGATGCTGGTGCAAATGATTAACAGGATGCACATACCTCATTTTGCAAATGTAAATGTTTTGAATTGATGCAAATGTTTCTTGATGCTGATGTTGGATAAGATGCAGATGTTGCATGGTGTACATAGAAATGATCTTCAAATTACGCGATTACTTCTCAGAATGATGCAAATGCGAAGGTCAACAATGTGCAAATGCTTCTATATGATGCAAATGAAAAATTGGTGTTAATGTAACTACTTCATGGAATGATGCAGACGCAAAGATTGACATTATGCAAATGCTTCTAAATGATGCAAATGCAAGGATTTTGACAACGTGCAGAATGATTCTACATGATGCAAATGCCAAGATCGATAATGATGCAAACGCTTCATAAAAAGATACAAATGCCCTTGATCATTTTTTTAGACTTTGGCTTAGCCTTTCCAATTATTTTTTCCTCTTCAATTCAGAGTATAACTTAAATTCATTTTTCAATCTTTGGCTATTTCCTTTGCCCCAACAGTTTTCAAACTCTTATTGATAGAAGTCTGTTTGCCGGGTTCTATTTCTTCTTCTCATATTTGGAAATCAAGATTAACCCTAGTAGTTCCACACCTTTGGATTAGAAAAACCCTTATCTCATGTCAACATCAAAAATGGGTATTTTCAAAAAAATATCTTTATTTGTTTTCTCATTTTGAAAACTTCTGAACAAAAAATATTGACCCCACAATGTGTGATGTACAAATCTTTTGAAGACTGATGATCATTGTTAAAAACTTCTCTAAGTGTCAATCAGGGTTTTTCAATTTGAATTGGCAATGCTTGGTATAACAAGATTTTGGTTGATCAAAGAAAATTTCATAACAAAAATGTATGTCCCTTTTAGGCTCACAAATGGAACAGGTTTTATAAAACATGAATTCATTAAAAATCAAACAAATTCAACATTCTTTTAGTTTTCATATAGGCATTTTGACAAACGTCAAGATTGGCTGGTATGTTTAAACTGGAAAGTTTAAGCTTGGAGGGAAAAAATCTCAGTTTTTGAAGTCAATCTTCCGAATAGAGCTAACAATTTAGGAGGTTCATGAATTCATAGATGTTCCTCGATGATCGCTTCTTCAAGATGACCTTCTCTTTTGTAGTATCGGCACTAACGCAAATGGCATCAAAAATTGCATTTTACTCTAGACTGCCCATTTTTGAGTTTTTGCCCTAGTGTCTCATTCTTTCCATTTTTTCTTTTCTTTTTTTTTCATTGTTTTACCACGCACTTGAGAATTCTAAATTCTTCCTTAGTGAAATGAGAATTCGATGAGATGAGATAAAATCGGAGGAAAAACCCTTCAAGTTGAATATTCATGCTTGATCAAAATGGGCTTTTAAAGCACATAATGTAGGCCATGGCTCGGGGTTCAGAAAGAAAGGATAAATAGGCCCAAAATCTGTGTTTGAGGGTAATCAGATCAAGGACCATTTCTTGAGGAGGATTTCCTTTGAAGTATTTGTCTTTTTTTTACTTTTCTTTCCTTTTTACTTTTGCTATTTTTCTTATTTGCTTTTGGCTTTCATTTGCCATACTTTTTCACAAGCCTTTTCTTTTTTTTCTTCTTGGCTTCCATTTCGCCATCTTTTCCTTTTCCTTTTGACAGAGTGAGCCCATGTTCATTCGGGGCTCTATTTACTTTCTATCTGTCTTTGAGCTAGGACTCATTCCTCCATATCTTTAAAAAGATCTTTCCTCGTATTTGCCCCCAGTGTAGAGGGTGATCCTTGATCAGGGTTTAAAGAAAAAGAATTCTTTAAGCTCAAAAGGGGTGACTATGGATAATTTTCTCTTTGTGAGAGGAATATGAAAGATGGTCATTTCTCATATCAAGAACAATTATTCTCATTGAAAAGCAATCCCCAGGGGAAATAGATAATCAAAATTTCATTTTGCACTTTGGAATCATCCGAATTCTCATATGCATGATATCACAATTTTTCTTCTTTTTTTTCTTTTTTTTTCATCGCATGCCCCTATGATTCATGCGTTAGCCCATCCTTATTCACCATGTATCCATCATTTCTACATATGATGCCCCAATTTGATTAACCATGAGAATTTGTATCAACGAGGAATATAGCAAGTCTAGGTCTATTTTGAAAAGGCTGAGTTTCAAATCTGAGTTCTTTGAAGAGACAAAGAAAATATGACCTAAAAATGGGTTTTCTCTTGGACATGGGATAATCTAGTTTAATCATTGTGCCCCAGGGTGTCAATCATGAATGATGTTTGGGCAATTATTGTTTTGTGGTTGTTGAAAATGACATGAATGGTTTTGGCACAACCTTGAGACACACCAAATTACAATGATATAAATTCTTGAAAGAAAGTCTCATTTGTTTGAATTTCAAGGAGTTCGAAAAAATTTTAAAAAGTTCGTTCCTTTGTTCATAGCCTAGACTAGGATCTACATCTTTGCTTATTCTATGATGACAATGGTTTTATGAAGTTCAATCATTCATATTCCTTGAAGCATTAGGTTTTCCAAGTGGTCTCGGTTCAAGGGATTTAGGCCTAGGAAAGCCTAAAAGAGAGGGGAGAATGTATTGGGTCATTTGTAACAATGATCATCAATATTCTCGAGATTATCCATTATTAAAACTTTTTTAATGCTTGTTTTTTCAAATTCAAATTATTGTTAAAGCACAACAAACACAAAGCATTTAAAATTCAAAATTTATTTCATTGATATGAATGTCGACATGAGACAAGTCTTTTCATCATAAGGTCTGAAACTACATGCATCAAAATGCTACTATTGACATCCTTCAAAGGTAGTAATTCTCCTCCTAAAACCTTGAAAGAAACTAATTTACGGCAAAGCGGTCTTCCACTGATTAATAAGCTCTGGTGTCAAAATACCATCGCAGCTAAGACTTTCAATTCTTTCCCTCAGTTGTCTGCGTTTTTTAGTTGAATGCCCAACTACCCCCAGGTGATAATCACACTTGCTGTCAGGGTCATAACTCCTCGCTGATGGATTCGAAGCTATTTTCAAAGGTACCGAGGTAAGGTACTGATTCTTTATTAGTAATGGTAGTAGGTCAGAGATGGGGATTGGAATTCCTTCTTGGTTGTCCCGCGGTCGTTTTCTGGAAGTAGGCCTTGTTGCAAGGACTGGTATAGGATTAGGTGCTTGTGTTGGTAGGTAAGGATAAAAGCTTGGAGATACCTCAGTTGGGTAACATGATTGGTATGAGGGAAATTGGGAATATGGGACAAAATCTCCCATAGCTTAGACATCTTCCTCTTTATTTCTAGGTGCCTTATTTCTCTCGGCATTGGATGTTCTTTCTCCTTCAAGTTTCCCATTCTTGATAGCATTCTCAATCATCTCCCCTGAGATTACCATATCCGCAAAATTCTTCGAGGCATTGCTGACGAGTCTATCATAGTACGGAGCCTGCAGTGTATTCACAAAAAGGATGGTGATTTTCTTTTGTGTCAAAGGTGGTTGTACTTGGGTAGACATGTTCTTCCATCTCTGAGCATACTCTTTAAAGCTCTCAGTAGCTCTTTTCTCCATATTTTGCAAAGTGAGACGATCAGGTGTCTTGTCGGTCATATGCTTGTACTGGTTTAGAAAAGCCCTAGCCAAATCATTCCAAAAGCGAATCTGATCCTTGCTCAACTGACTATACCACCTAATTGAGGACCCGCTGAGGCTATCCTGAAAGTAGTGATTCAGAAGCTTACCATTATCTATATAACTTGTCATCTTTCGGCAGAACATAGTGATGTAGGCTGACGGATCAGCCGTCCCGTCATATTTCACAAAGTCAGAGACCTTGAATTTAAGAGGAATGACTAAATCGAGGACCAAGCATCATTCTTTCGCCTCCACACTCCCGAATATGTTTGTATTTTCTACTGCCCGAAGTCTTTCATCTAGGAACTGATATTTCCCTTGGGAATCTACCAACTCTACCTCATTAACCTTTTTCAACTTTGCCTGTTCAACTGGATCATATGAGTTCAGGGTTTAACTGGGGTTAACTGTGTTCTGGTCATCCAACATCATGACCTCACTCTGACCATTTTGTGCCTCTAACCTTTCTCTGGCCGCCAAGTTTTCAATGTATCCTTTTCCCTTGATTACAGCGAACATTAGTTCCATCAATTTAGTTATCTGATCCCTAGATTCTACTTGAGACTTTGCCAGTTGTTCTCGCAATTCTTCATGTTCCCTTTCTATTCTTTCCATTCGGGCAGCTTGTTCATTCTCCATAGTTGTCTGTATTGAAAAGGTACTCAGTACTCCCTATACCTCTGATTTGAAATGGAAATTCTTTCAAAGACTCTTAAAGCCAAGCCAACTTCTGTTTTATTCCCCCTAAATGTATGTCATGATGAAGGAGCCATGAACGCAATTTGATGCCCCTGAAACATAAACAATATGATGTATAGACATGTACAGTGGAAACATGCTAACCGTGTATGTAATAAATGCAATCACGATGCCAACATGCAGCAAGCAAAGAATAAACAAATCAACGCATGGATATATGCAATGAATGACCATGTATATTTCAGCATATTTCCCAAAGAATTATCGTATACACTATGAATGCAACACAATGTCAAATATGATGCATGTAAACAATGAATGATTGACATAGATTATATACAAAGAAAATCATGTTGACCATGTGTCTCATGAATGCGACCTAATGCTAACATGCTGTATGTAATAAGCAAATTAGTGCATGAACATATACAGAAAAATCAAGCTGACTATGTTTGTCATGAATACCACTTGATGCTACCACGATGCATGTATGAAAGTATGATATGACAAATAATTGATCGGATGCAAAATGCAAGGGGGAAGATATCACGGAGGAAATAAGAATCGGAGGAACTTAATCATCAACATCTTATAAATTTGAAACACAACCAATTCATTCCCATATAAACATTTACAATAGTATAAACCATGTTTACAAAATCTAAGCAGTGTTTAAAACTGTCTTTTACAAGCACTTTATTTTTCCTAGCATCCTAAGGCTATAAGAGCCGGTTACTAAAAAAGTGAAATCCTACTACATCCTACTACATCATATCAGACCGAAGTCCTTCTACATCATTATTGTAGATCTCCCAATCCTTATTACCCTTTTCTAGTCCTTTGTCAATTAGTGTCGTTGGATCCAACCACTTGGCGTCTATAAGGGATTGTACTTTGTTCTTGAGTGCATTGCAGTGCTCAATGCTATGCCCAACAGTTCCACAGTGATAATCACATCTTGCATTCGAATTGTACCACTTTGGGTATGGTGGTGACAGGGGTTTCAACGCACATAGGCAACCAGGTGATTTCGGACCAACATTGGGAAAAGCTCTTGATAGCTGATTGGAAGGGGATCAAAATGCCTTTGGGTCTTATCCTGGGGTTGTTTCTTAGTCACACAAAGCGTAGGAGTTGTGGCACTTGGAGGTGGCACTAAGGTTCGAACCGGAGTGTTTACATAGGGAGATGGCAAAATAACAAGGTAAGGGTATGGATTTGGACATAGATTGGAGGTTGTACATAGTTCGAGGTTCCTATCTCGGATGCTTGATAAGGTGATTGATGAGGCAAATAGTACGAACTAAAAGTTGGTGGTGATGGAGTGGTATTCAGGAATCCCGTAGTGGTCATCCTAATGGAAAATTGGACTATAGTAGGGTGAGGATACTGGTTTGGACCTAGGACCAATTACAGGGACTATTTGGGATCTGAGGTTTCTATCCTTGGTATCAGGCTCTCGGGTTTAATCATTTTCACGATCTTGTCCATAATTTCATCAGGATTGCAACCTTTGTGGCATTGACAAGTGCAGGATCCAGCAAGGATTGTATGGTCTGGACCTAATGATTTTGGTTGATCTGAAGATGATGAAGAGGCCTGAGAAAGTTTCCCCTTACTCTTACCCATATCCTCAAACAACTTTATCATTTTGGCAAGCTGTTCTTTCACCTCCCGGATTTCATGCCCAAATTCCTCTTGATTACGTTCCACAGCACCCAATCATTCCTCCGATCCTTTCCTCATATCTCGAACCCCTTTCATGCAAATGAAAATGTCATTATTACCATGGGATCAAGAATACAATTATGATGGTACATGTTCTATTCTTATGTGCATGAATATACTGATGATTAATGCATGAGCATATACAGAGAAATTATGATGCCTATGTTTGCCATGAATGCGACCTGATGCTGACATGGTGCATGTAAAGAATAAGCAAAGTAATGCATGGATATATACAGATAAATCATGCTAACTATGAATGCAACCTGATGCCAACATGATGCATGTAAATAATGAATAAATTGATACATGGGTATATACAGGAAAAACATATGGTCATGAATGTATTCTACAATGAATGAGTATGCATGCTTATGGCTGTAACATGATGTCAAAATGATACATGCAAAGAATAAGTGAATTAACACAAAGGTATACACAAAGAAATTAACCAATGATTACACAAAATTGGTTGGACCTAAATCTTGATTATTCAAAAATTTATGCAAGACTTGCCTCCAAATTTAATCTATGATTTTTTGAAACATGTTTCATTTATGAAAAACCAAACACATTATTTTCAAAAGAATTTAGGGGTAATGGATCCTACTATGGTACAATATGCAAATGTTTATGTAACACTACCGGTTTATAGAAACCATCAAATAAAATTATTACCACTATCCGTTTATTGCAAAAAAAAAATGAGATCAACAATACAACCATAAATGTACATGCTCTATTCACACATGCATGAAATATGCAAAAATGCAAAAATGTTTGAAAAAGAATGTTTTGATATTTTCAATTTTAAAAAGTTTATGAATACTTGCCCCAACAGTATCAACTCACTTAGGCATCACGACACCTTTGGGACAGGGTATTAAATTTATTACGGGCATGTACGTACATCGTTGCCCGATCTACATCACTTATTCAGAGTGTAAAATAGGTAATAAAAGGTTTAGAAATGTCCCTCCATATGTTCCTATCTTCGGTATATCTAACGAAAATCTGGCATGGCTTCGACTAGGTTTACTATATGAAGGTGAACTAGTCCTAAAAGGCCCGAATTGTTCCTTATTGTCACCGGTGAAGGCTAGTAAGGCACCCCGATAAAAGCGGGTTCAATTCGTTAGAGTCTATTTTCCTAGCCCATGCGGATTGTTAATCATGAAGGCTTAGGTAATTTAGAACTCCAGAAGTGTTTCACTAGCCCATGCGGATTGTTAATCACGAAGACTTAGTTACTTTTCTCCCACCTAAAAGGACGGAACCCGGGTATAGGGCTCATGATATGCAAATGCACGTGTAGTATGTGAGGAGAAATAACAAACCTTTCACCACCTATTCTACATCCCTTATTCTAAATGCCCCAACAAGATTAAACAACATAAGTCATCAATTAATCAATAAATGAATATATGCACCAAAATAACCAGAGAACAATTATAATATGTATGCACATTAATATGGACATATTTAAAAATATTTTATTATTTTTGAAATTATCTTCTTCTTTTTTTAAATGTGGGAATTAAAATTAAATACCAATTAAACCAACAAAACCGAGACTTTGATAACACACGACTAATTCTAGGCCTGACTCTCTAATAGTCTCCAGCGGAGTCGCCAAGCTGTCGCAACCTAAAAAATAATAAGTCTTATCGCAAGACTTTATATTCATTAAGCGTGACATTAAAAAAACCGAAGAAAAGTCGACTTAATTCCTCTTGAAAAATGAAGGTTTTGAAAATGACCTTGAAAAAGAAATGGATTCGCCACCAAACTTTTTTAGCTAGGTGTGATCGGCCACCTATTGAAACCGATTTTATAAAATATTTTAAAATTAATTAAAACATTTTTAAAACCAATTTCAACTCTGCGTTTTAAACCAGATAAAATCGAAGAATCGAGTTCGGGACTCGATTACGTGTGGGGAAGGATCAGCACCCCCACAACGCCCATATAAAACGGTACCTTATTAATCATGTGTTATCTCAAGTCTCGGTAAAAAGTCGATTTTTAATTTAGTATTTCCCAATTTAAAGAAAAATAATTTCATTTTTAATTGAAAATGATCCGGAATTTATAAATTCAAAATTTTCTTATATTCCCCAACAAACGTGGCAAAATATAAAAAAATTTATTAGTTTGGAAAATTTTTCGAACCATTCTCGTTTTAAAGAAGTCATTCCGTTATTAATGATAATTGATGATATCCTCCCCAGCAAACCCGGCAGAGAACTCATGAATCATTTTAACTCGAGAATATCTTTATTTTATTGAAAATCATTACCTTTTTCAAAATATTTTAAAAAATAAGAATATGTGTGACATAAATAAAATGACATAGCAAAGTCTAGATAATATAATGCAACCTAAATGGTATGATATAATTTAAATGTTATAGCATATTCTAAATAAAATGAAATATCCTAAGTCATATGATATATTCTAAATGAAATGAAATGACCTAGGTAACATAATATATTCTATATGAAATAAAATATCCTAAGTCACATGATATATTCTAAATGAAATGAAATATCCTAAGTGACATAATATATTCTAAATGAAATGAAATGACCTAGGTAACATAATATATTCTATATGAAATGAAATATCCTAAGTCACATGATATATTCTAAATGAAATAAAAAAATTTAAATGACATGGCAAATATAAATTATATGGCATATAATCTAAATGATATGAAATGACACGAAACATAAAATAATGCTATCATGTAATATGCATGAAAATAAAAATAAAATAATAATGCATGAACATAATATATACTAAATAATGTGACAAAAATATATAACTAAATAAAAAGCATAGGATAGCATGTAATATTCAAAACCACATAACAATTAATATAATATCAGAAATTTAAATCAAAGATAATAACACCATCATGAAAATTAACATAGCAAAAATCACATATTATATAGTATGCATGAATATTGGAAATGCAATGCATGAGAATGTATTTTTTTCTTTTATTTAAGAAAATCCGTATATCTAAAAAGATATCTGGCTACCTTAGGAAAATATATCAAATTAAATATTCTAAAATCAAAATACTTTGTGATTGTTTGAAAACAATTTTGAAAAGCTTAGATTAAAAATAAAAACTTAGCTAAACCCCTTTTAAATGACTCTAATTTCCTAAGTTTAAAATCCCGGACTTGACCACCCTTAACCCGAGATTTAAAAAACCATTTTTAGAGCTTAAAAAGGCTTAGAAACTACCCTAAGTCAGTAGCTAAACTTCCTAATCAGCCCCCTCTAAATAACTTAACCAAAACAGAAAAATGATTTTCCTTCAAATTCAACTCTGCCTCTACTATCCAGTTTTAAAGCACGATTTTTTACCCTATTTTTAAGAATTCAAAAAAATATAAATAAAATACTGGTGACTTAGAACATGTAAAAATACATGGAAAAAATCGGCTTAATTTTCTGATTAAAGGTGACTACCCAAACAAATCGGGAAAGTACGAGTACTAGGTGAAAAAACTGTTTTGCCAAAACACATTTTTTTGCCTTTGATAAAATTATTTTAAAATCAAAGTAAAAATGTTAGAGACTCTCCTAAGGACTCACAAACAGTAGCTAACACTTTTGAAAAGTTAGGCAAAAATTGGCTAAATAAAAAAAATCACAAAGGTAGAAAAATCAATTTGACAACTCTTTAATTTTTCACAAGTATGCTCAAAATGAGCATGACCTTGAACCATTGATTGGTCTAAGTCATAAATCAAGTGGTAATGACATGAAATGCATGAAAATATAGAAAATATGATGCATGAAATGCATGATTTGAAACCTAAATGACATGAAAAATACATGGCATCAATAAAATGACCTAGACCTAAATGAACTTGCATGGCATTTAATGCAACCTAGGTCTAAGATGCATGAATATGCATGGCAAAGCAAACCAATCCTAAACCTAAAGAATGCATGGCAAAATCACAAACATATAGCATGCTTAAATAAAATACACAGCCAAATATCATGAAAATGCAAACCTATCAACTAGCATGATGAAAAAGCACATGCAAAGCATAAAATATGAAGGGTGGCTGAATGGTTCTATAAAAATGAGCATGACATTTTCACAAACACTTAATAAACTAACATGCATAGCTAAAGAATAACACTCAAATCATGCAAATATAAAGTAAAGGCATGAAAACCAATAGGCATTTTCACAAACACATGGATTACAAAATGTAAAACATAAACAAACTTAAATATTTTGAAAACAGAAAATCAAAAATGCAAGACAAGTAAAATAAACATTATAACAAGATAATAGACTCAAAAATGGAAACAAGCAAGCAACCAAATTAAAACAGCTTCATGTTTATGTATTAGAAGAAGATTTAAAGCATCAAAACTTGTTAAATATCAAGAATAACATGGAATAAAAAATGCAAACAGCAACTACACTAAAAAACAAGCCATTCGGCCACCCCAAAATGAAAAGAAAAAAAAAATTCTCAAAGCTTTTTCCAAGAAAGTATAAAGAAGAACTTGAAGAAGAATATTAAAAACACTTATTTTAAAAAGAAAAATCAAAAGAAACTCACCAAAATAGTAATCAAAACAGCAAATCAAGATTGGAAAATCAAAGAAAGTGCAAGAGTATGGTGCTTAAAGCAACCTCTAGAAGCTATATTGCAAGCTTTTTCTCTCCTAACTTTCTTTTCTTTTCTAAACTTTTCTTTTTGCCTTTCAACAATGGAGAGAAAATCAGCCAAAACAAGAGTGAAATAGAGAGTGAATAGCTGAAAATGAAAAGAGAGAGACTCCCTCTAGCAGTGGCCGAATGGCCCCTTCTCTTGCTAGGATGTTGTCATATTTTCTTCAACCAATTTTGATCCAAAGGCTATTGATCCAAGATGTTTAAAATATGAAATTATTACCCTTAGATTAGGCAATCAGCTATCCACAATTACAGCTGTTCAAAAATCTTAAGCCATTATGTTGACACTCTCCCTCTTCATGCATTGGTCCATATGGCTTAATTACAAAGGTTTGATAAAAAAATAACTACCTTCCTCTTCATTGTTGGCCTTTTGATTGAAAATCAGTAAATATTTGCCCACCCTTGGGCCTTGGCCGGCTAACCCCTCTTCTTCCAGCCCATGCTTCATTTTTTTAAAAGGCAAGAAAAGGCCTTTTCGATTTCTTGGGTAAAATGACCTTTTTGCCCCCCGAACATAAATAAATAGCAAACGAACTCCAAATTAAATTTTTATTTTTTCAATACTTCCAAAATAATAAAAAATTGAATTCTGGAGGATTTCAAAATTTTTTGAGCCCATTTACTATTTATTTAGATTTTTTCTTCCAAAATTGCCCTTTTGTGCTCCCAAACTTTACCCTTTTTTAAACGAGCTCCAAATCCAGATTTTTCTTCACAAATCTCTTTCAAATAATTTAAAAGTATGATCTGGAAGTTTTCATAATTTTTGGAAATCATTTGGTATTTTTTCGGGATTTATCTGCTTGAATTACTTCATAGTGAGCTCGGGATTTGGCCATTTTGCAAACGAACTCCGAATCCAGATTTTCTTTTGCCAATCTCTTCCAAATAATTTAAGAAAAAAATCTGCAAATTTTCAAAATTTTTGGAGTTCATTTGCTATTTTTCTGGGATTTATCTTCTTGAGTTTCAGCTTAGGGGACCCGGGATTTGGCCATTTTGCAAACGAACTCCGAATCCGGATTTTTTTTCGCCAATCTTTTTGAAATGATTTAAGAATGAGATCTGAAATTTTTCAGAATTTTTGGAGTTCATTTGCTATTTTTCCCAAATTTTTCAATTTTGCCCTTTTGCCTCCTAAACCCGGTTTTGCACAAAACAAGTCCGATTTTTAGATTCTCTTCAAACTGAGCCTTTGGCTATCCTTATTTAATCACTCCTCATCCATTAAGGGCTTTAGTCTTACCGAATCGGGCCATTTTTGTAATTCTTCTGAATTTCACCAAAATCCACTAAAAACCCTAATGCTCGGTTTTCTTCCGGATTGACTTTTCTTTCAGTTTTTCTTTCAAGTAGCTTCTCCATTACCCGTAGTCAGTGCTTATCTTTCATTTGGAACCTTCAATTTTGACCAATTTGATCGTTTAAGCACTTTTCCCCAAATATCACGAACTAGGGTTTCCTTTCTACTGAATCTCCGTAACCCAACTTTCGAACTCCATATCTTTCAATGTAGACCTCGGACTATAAAAATTCTTTCATCATTTTTCAATTGAACTTCAAATCTTGATTTTGAAAGTGGGTTAACTTTTTTAGTAGTTGACTTTAGAGGTTGACTTTTTAGGGTTGACTTTTTCATGTTTGACTTTTTGTGCTCGCCTTCTTAGACTAAGTCTTGGAGTACCACCTGCAGGATGAAAAAAGCCTTTTTACATTCTAAAACATCAATTTAGGAAGAAAACATATTTGTTTTAGTGGTCTGGACAAAATTAGGTGTCTACAATATAAAAAAATGGAAAGAATGGGATTCTAGGACGAAAACCCAAAAATGGGCGGTCTAGAGTAAAATGGGAATTTTTGATGCCATCTATGTCAGTGCCGATGCCACAACAAAAGAAGAGGTCATCTTGAAGAAATCGAGGAACATCTAGGAATTTCCTGAACCTCCTAAACTATTAGCTCTCATTCGGAGAATTCACTTCAAAAACTGAAACTTGGTTCCTCCAAAATTAACTTTCTAACCCTTAATATCCCAGCTAATCTTGACGCTTATCAAAACGCCATGATTTGTAAACTAAAAGAATATTGAATTTGTTTGATTCTCAAGGAATTCGTATTTTATAAAACTTGTTTCATTTGTGAGCTTGGAAAGGACGTACATTTTTGTTGAGAAGTTTTCTTCGATCAACCAAAATCCTGTTGTATCAAGCCTTTCAATTCAAGTTGAGAAACCCAGATTGACACTTAGAGAAATTTCTAACAGTGATCATCAGTCTTCAAAATATTCGTACATCACACACTGTAGGGTTAATATTTTTGGCTCAGAAGTTTTCATTAAGTAAGCAAATTTTTTTCAAAATGGGAAAACAGATAAAAATATTTTTGAAATAACCATTTTTGATGTTGAAATGAGACAAGGGTTTTTCCAACCCAAAGGTATCGGACTACTAGGGTTGACTTTGACTTCCAGACATAGAACTCGGCAAACAGGCTTCTGTTGATAAGGGTTTGAAAACTGTTGGGGCAAGGAGATAGCCAAGGATCGGAAAGGAAATGATCTCTTATGGAGCGCGAGTGTTCAAGATACTCTGATTTGAAAAGGAAAGGCTAAGACAAAGTATAGAAAAAAGAAAAAAATGACCGGGGGCATTTGCATCATCCACGAGCCATGTCATGAAGCATTCGCATCATTCATGGGTATTTGTGTTTGCATTATTCCATGAGCATTTGCATTTTACCATTACATTCACATCCTTCATGGATATTTGCATTTGCGTCATCTTAAGCAATTGCATCATTTCTAGGATCATTGCATCTTCATTGTTGTAAGACAACTGCAATTACACCATTCATGGACCAATCACGTGAACGCAATTCGTAGGGGCATCTGCATCTTTTCATGAAGCATTTGCATCACTATTGACCTTTGCATTTGCACCATTTAGAAGCATTTTGCACACTACTAATTTTTGCATTTGCATCATTCAGAAGCATTTGCAAAATGTCAATCTTTGCATCTGCATCATTCTATGAAGTAGTTGTGTCAATGTTGATCTCTGCATTTGCATCACCAAGAAGCATTTGCGTTAAACCAAGACATTTTCATTTGCACCATGAAGCATTTGCGTCTTATTCAATATCTGCATCTACACCAAGAAGCATTTACATCAATCCAAGACATTTACATTTGCACCAGGAAGCATTCGCATCTTATTCAATATTTGCATTTGCATCAAGAAGCATTTGCATCAATCCCAGACATTTGTAGTAGTACCATGAAGCATGTGCATCTTGTTTAATCTTTGCATCTGCATCAAGAAGCATTTGCATCAATCCAAGACATTTGCAGTAGAACCATGAAGCATGTGCATCTTGTTTACTCCCTGCATCTGCATCAAGAAGCATTTGCATCAATTAAAAACATTTGTATATGCATCATGAAGCACCTGCATTTTCTCTCAAAACCTTCAGGTAAACTTTCAACACATTTTCAAAAAACGTGGATAATCATCCAGACACTATATTCAGAAAATACCCCTGGCTTTACTAGATCTCTTCCCGACCTTTGGCTTCACCCTGGTCATCTCATAGAAAATACCCTCGGCTTCATCAGATCTCCTCTTCACCAGATCTCTTCTCGACCTTTGGCTTCGCCCAGGTCATCTCATAGAAAATACCCCTGGCTTCACCAGATCTTCTCTTCACCCAGATCTTTCTCGACCTTCGGTTTCACCCAAGACATTCCAATTTCTGGCTTCATACAGATCTTCCTCAATTTTTGGTTTCACCCAGGTCATATCAATCTCTGGCTTCATCTAGATCTTTCTTGACCTTCGGTTTCACCCAAGACATTCTTATTTCTGGCTTCATCCAGATTTTTCTTGACATTCTGATTTCTTGGCTTCATCTAGATCTTTTTTCGACTTCTGGTTTCGCCTAAGTCATCTCATTTGAAAATTATCTATGGTTTCGCCTAGATAACGTTTCGACTTCTGGTTTCGCCCAAGTCATCTCATTTGAAAATTATCTATGGTTTTGCCTAGATAACTTTTCGACTTCTGGTTCTGCCCAAGTTATCTCATTGGAAAATTATCTATGGATTCTCCTAGATAACTTTTCGACTATTGGTTCCGCCCAGGTCATCTCAAGTCATCTATTTGAAAATTATCTACGATTTCTCCTAGATAACGTTTCGACTATTGGTTCCGCCCAAGTCATCTCATTGAAAATTATCTACGGTTTCTCCTAGATAACTTTTTGACCTTTAGTTCCGCTCAGGTCATCTCATGTCAACTTTTGGGTTCTAGCCGGATCACTTTTCGACTACTAGTTTCACCCAGGTCTTTTTAATTTCTGGTTTCACCAACAAGACTTCACCAACATAGGATAAGGCCCCGAGACCACTGTCGAGGTATTTTCTTATCTTGCAAATTGAACTCGTTTCCTTAAGATGGGTCGAGCCTTGATTAGTTATGGAACTCAATTTAAGGACAAAATCTTCTAGCCGGATCACTTTTCGACTATCACTACCAAAGACTTTCTCATTTTAAAACTGTAAAACTCTGAATATCTCCACCAAAGGCTTTGGCTATCACCACCAAAGACTTTCTCTCTTTTATAAAAATTTTAAAACTCTGGATATCTCCATAGAGGCTTCATCTATCACTACCAAAGACTTTCTCTTTTTTTAAAAAAAAACTATAAAACCCTGGATATATCCTCAGAGGCTTCGGCTACCACTACCAAAAATTTTCTCCCTTTTCAAAAAATTTTAAAACTCTGGATATCTCCATAGAGGCTTCAGTTGTCACCACCAAAGACTTTCTCTTTTTAAAACTATAAAACCCTAAATATCTCCTCAGAGGCTTCAGCTATCACTACCAAAGACTTTCTCCATTTTCAATAAATTTTAAAACTCTGGATATCTCCACAGAGGCTTCGGTTGTCACCACCAAACACTTTCTCTTTTTAAAACTATAAAACCCTGTATATCCCCACAGAGGCTTCGGCTATCAATACCAAAGACTTTCTCCTTTTTCATAAATTTTAAAACTCTGGATATCTCCACAGAGGCTTCGGTTATCACTACCAAAGACTTTTTCTTTTTAAAACTATAAAACCTTGGATATCTCTACAGAGGCTTCGGCTATCACTACCAAAGACTTTCTCCTTTTTTCAAAAAAATTTAAAACTCTGGATATTGGTTCTTGAAAACAAATTGAAGATTATAAGCAAATGCTTCTTGGTGCAGATGCAGATGTTAAATAATTGCAAATGTCTTTGATACAAATGTAAATGACTTGATTTGATGCAAATGTTTCTTTATGCAAATTCAAATGACTTAGACTGATGCAAATGCTTCTTGATGCAGATGTAGATGTTGAATAAAATTCTGGCTATCTCCTCCAGAAGCTTCGGCTATCAATACCAAAGACATGCTCATTTTTAAAACTGTAAAACTCTGAATATCTCCACCAGAGTCTTTGGCTATCACCACCAAAGACTTTCTCTCTTTTCAAAAAATTTAAAAAAACTCTGGATATATCCACAGAGGCTTCGGTTGTCACCACCAAAAGACTTTCTCTTTTTAAAACTATAAAACCCTGGATATCTCCATAGAGGCTTCAGCTATCACTACCAAATACTTTCTTCCTTTTCAAAAAATTTTAAAACTCTGGATATCTCCATAGAGGCTTCGGCTATCACTATCAAAGACTTACTCACTTTTAAAATTTTGTAAAATTCTAGGTATCTCCTCCAGAAGCTTTAGCTATCACCATCGAAGACTTGCTCATTTTAAAAATCGTGTTGAAAATGATACCCAAAAGCTTTGAGAAAGGATGCAGATGCACATGTCTTTAACAAGGTGCTCATGCTTCATGGTGCAAATGTAAATGGCTTGGATTGATGTAAATTCTTCTTGGTGCAAATGTAGATATTGAATATGATGTAGATGCTTCATGGTGTAAATGCGAATGGCTTAGATTGATGCAGATGCCCCTAATAATTGTGTTCCTGTAACTGGTCTATGAATGGTGTAACTGCAATTACCACACAATAATGAAAATGCAATGATTCTAGAAATGATGCAATTACTTGAGATGACGTAATATGCAAATATCCATGGAGACTGTAAATGTAAAGGTAAAATGCAGATGTTTATGGAATAATGCCAATGCAAATACCCATGAATGATGCAAATGCTTGCCGACACTGTACAGATGCAAAAGCTCAATAAAGAGATGAGTGCTTATGAGTGATGCAAATGCCCCCGATTATTTTTCTAGACTTTGGCTTTGCCTTTCAAATTCATTTTTCCTTTTCAAATCAGAGTATATCTTCAATTCATTTTGGCTATCCTCTTTGCCCCAACATTTTTCAAACTCTCATCAATAGAGGTCTGAAACGGGTTCTATTTCTTCTTCTCATATCTGGAAGTCAAGACCTATCCTAGTAGTTCTATACCTTTGGGTTAGAAAAACCCTTGTCTCATGTCAACATCAAAAATGGGTATTTCAAATATCTTTATTTGTTTTCTCATTTTGAAAATTTTTGAACAAAAATATTAACCCCACAGTGTGTGATGTACAAATCTTTTGAAGACTGATGATCACTCTTAGAAATTTCTCTAAGTGTCAATCTGGGTTTTTCTCAACTGGGATTGGCAAGGCTTGGTATAACAAGATTCTGGCTTTTCCAGGAAAACTTCATAACAAAAATGTATACCCCTTCTAGGCTCACAAATGGAACAGGTTTTATAAATCATGAATTCATTGAGAACCAAACAAATTCAACATTCTTTTAGTTTCCATATCAAGGCATTTTGACAAGCGTCAAGATTAGCCGAAATGTTTAAACGGGAAAGTTTAATCTTGGAGGGAAAAAGTCTCAGTTTTTGAAGTCAATCCTCCGAATAAGAGCTGACAATTTGGGGAGGTTCAGGAATTCCTAGATGTTCCTCAATGACCACTTCTTTTGTTATGGTATCGGTACAGACATAGATGGCATCAAAATTTTCCATTTTACTCTAGACCGCCCATTTTTGGGTTTTCGCCCTCGAGTCCCATTCTTTCCATTTTTCCTTTCTCTCTTTTTTTTGTTTTCCATGCACTTAAGAATTCTAAATTCTTCCATAGTAAAATGATAATTCGATGAGATAGGATAAAATCTGAAGAAATACCTTTCAAGTTAAATATCCATGCTTGATCAAAATGGACTTTCAAAGTACGTAATGTAGGCCATGGTTCGGGGTTCAGAAAGAAAGGATAAATAGGCCCAAAATATGTGTTTGAGGGTAATCAGATCAAGGATCATTTCTTGAGGAGGATTCTCTTTGAAACATTTGTCCCTTTTGGACTTTTCATTCTTTTTTTGACTTTTGCTCTTTTTTCTTCCTTGCTTTTGGCTTTCATTTGCCATACTTTTTCACACTTTTTCTTTTGTTTTGTTCTTGGCTTCCATTTCGCCATCTTTTCCATTTCCTTTTTCTTTACTTCGACAAAGTGAGCCCGTATTTATTTTGGGCTCAATTTGCTTTGTATCTATCTTTGAGCTAAGACTCATTTTTTCATGATCTTTGAGAAAATCTTTCCTCGCAATTGCCCCCTAGTGTAGAGGGTGATCCTTGATCAAGGTTCAAAGAAGAAAGAATTATTTTGGTTCGAAGGAGGTGACTATGGATAATTTATTTTTTGCAAAAGGGATATGAAAGATGGCCATTCATCATATCAAGCCCGAATATTCTCATTAAAAAGCAATCCTCAGGGGAATAGATAATCGGAATCTCATTTTGCACTTTAGAATCATCCGAATTCTCATATGCATGATATCACAATTTTTCTTTTTTCTTTCTTTTTTTTTGCATGCCCCTAATGATTCATGAGTTAGTTCCATCCTTTTTCATCATGTATCTATCATTTCTATATATGATGCCTCAATTTGATTAACCATGAGGATTTGTATCATTGTGAGGAACATCGTAAGTCTAGCTCTGTACTAAAATAATGAGTTTCAATCTTGGGTTTGTTTGAAGTGACAAGGAAAATATGACCCAAAAATGGGTTTTCTCTGAGACATGGGATAATCTAGTTTAATCATTGTGCCCCAAGGTGTCAATCATGAAGTGATGTTTGGGCAATTAGTGTTTTTTGGTTTGTTGGAAATGACATGAATGGTTTTAGCACAATCTTGACACACACCAAATTACCAATGATCTAAATTCTTGAAATAATGTCTCATTTGTTTGAATTTCAAGGAATTCAAAAAAAATTCAAAAAGTTCGTTCCTTTGTTCCTAGCCTAGACTATGATTTACATATTTGATTATTCTACAATGACAATGGTTTATGAAGTTTAATCAATCATATTCTTTGAAACATTAGGTCTTTCAAGTGGTCTCATATCAAGGGATTTAGGCATAGGAAAGCCTAAAAGAGAGAGGGAAAGTGTTGGGACATTTCTAACAATGATCATCAATATTCTCGAGACTGTCCATTATTTCATGTGAAAACCCCTTATTATTGTTTACCACAAATTTTCATGAAGTTTCATTTGTTTTGTTTTTTTTTTATTTTGTTTTGTTTTTATTTTGTTTTTTTGCAAATTCAAATAAGTGCTAAAATATAATGAAAACAAACATTTAAATTCAAAATTTATTTATTTCATGTAGATTTCAACATGAGACAAGTGCTTTTATCATCATAGTGTATAGAACTACATGCATCAAAAATCCTAATATGATTATGCACTATGTTTCTTATGACACTTGGCTTTCCCATCTTCAAAACTTATCGACCCAGCCTTGATGAGATCCCTGACCTTGTACTTCAAAGTGGGGCAGTTCTCTGTTGAGTGACCTTGATTGCCAGAATGATAACCACAACACTTATTAGCATCATACCAGCTCGGATAAGGGGGCTTCAGAGGTTTTAATTGCATGGGTGTCACAAGGTGATTATGGATGAGTTGAGTTAGTAGCTCACTGTATGTCACAGGAATCGGGTCAACCTGATTTCTTTTTTACTTTTTATGCCCCCTTCGATTATTCCCAAAGGTGTTAGATTGATAGACAAATGTAAATGCTGGCGCAGTTGCAGGCATTGGTTGGTAAGGATAAGCACCTTGAGAGACATTGTTCAAGGTAGAGTAAAATGGCTGATACGAGGAGAATTGGGAAAGTGGGGCAAAGCCTTCCACGACTTGGGTATCTTTCTTTTTCTTTTCAGATTCCCCATTTCTCCCGACATTGGATGTTTCTTCTCCTTCAAGTTTCCCATCCTTGATAGCATTCTCAATCATCTCCCCTGAAATTACCATGTCCGAAAAATTCTTTATGGTGTTGCCGACAAGTATATCATAGTACGGGGCCTGCAGTGTATTCATAAAAAGGATAGTGGTTTTCTTCTGAGTTAAGGGCGGTTGCGCATATTCTTTGAAGCTCTCAATAGCTCTTTTCTTCATATTTTGCAAGGTAAGATGGTCAGGCGCCATGTCGGTCATATGCTTGTACTGGTTTAGAAAAGCCCTAGCCAGATCATTCCAAGAGCAAATCTGATCCTTGCTCAACTGACTATACCACCTAACTGCGGACCCGCTGAGGCTATCCTAAAAATAGTGAATCAAAAGCTTATCATTATCTATATGACTCGTCATCTTCTGACAGAACGTAGTGATGTGGGCTGACGGATCGGTCATCCCGTCATATTTCACAAAGTCAGGGACCTTGAATTTAGGAAGAATGACTAAATCGAGGACCAAGAATCGTTCTTTCTCATCCACACTCCCGAACACATTTGCTTTTTCTACTGCCTAGAGCCTTTCATCTAACAACTGATATTTCTCTTGGGAATCTGCCAACTCAACCTCATTTACTGCAACCATTTTCAACTTTGCCTGTTCACCTAGATCATCTGAGTTTAGGACGTTGACTGATTAACTTTGTTCTGGGCATCCATCATTAAGACCTCATTCTGATCCCTTTATATCCCCAACTTTTCTTTAGCGGTCAAGTTTTCGATGTATCCCTTTCCTTAGATTGCGGCCATCAGCTCCATCAATTTAGTCATTTGAGCTCTAGATTTTGCTTCAGATTTTTCCAACTTATCTCGCAATTCTTCCTGTGCCCTTTCAATTTTTTCCATTCGGGCAACTTGTTCATTCTCCATAGCTCTGGCCTGTATCATAAAGGTGCTCAGTACAGCTTATACCTCTGATTTGAAATGGAAATTCTTTCAAAGACTCTTAAAACAAAGCCAATTTCTGTTTTATCCCCCTAAGTGCGTCTCATGGTGAAGGAGCCATGAATGCAATTTGATGCACGTAAAGCCTAAACAATATGATGTATGACATGTACAGTGGAAACATGCTGACCATATATGTAATAAATGCAATCACGATGCCAGCATGCTGCAAGCAAAGAATAAACAAATCAACGCATGGATATATGCAATGAATAACCATGTACATTTTAGCGTATTTCCCAATAAATGATCATATACACTATGAATGCAACACGATGTCAATTATGATGCATGCAAACAATGAATGATTGATACAGAGTATATACAAAGAAAATCATGCTGACCATGTGTGTCATGAATGCATCCTGATGTTAATATGACAGATTAACGAATGAGCATATCATGATGACTATGTTTGTCATGAATGCAACCCAAAGTCAACATGATTTATATAAACAAATCAATGCATGTAAAGAGTAATCAAATTAATGCATGAACATATACAGAGAAATCATGCTGACTATGTTTGTCATGAATACGACCTGATGCTGACATGGTGCATGTAAAGAATAAGCAAATTAATGCATGGATATATACAGAAAAATCATGCTGATTACGAATGCATGAATGAAACCTAATGCTAACATGATACATGTAAAGAATGAATAAATTGATACATGGGTATATACAGAAAAATCATGCTGACTATGAATGCAACCTGATGCCAACATGATACATTTAAAGAATGAATAAATTGATACATGAGTATGTACAGAAAAATCATGCTGACTATGAATGCATGAATGCAACCTGATGCCAACATGATAATTTAAAGAATGAATAAATTGATGCACATGTGTATACAAATAATGACCATGCATGTCATAAACATATTCTATAATGAATGACCATGCATGCTATGACTGTAACATGATGTCAAAATGATACATGCAAAGAATAAACGAATTAACACAAAGGTAGATACAAAGAATAACCATGTATATCACAAATGTATTCTAAAATGAATAACCATGCATGTTAGGACTGTAACATGATGTCAAAATGATACATGTAAAGAATAAATGAATTAACACAAAGGTATATACAAAGAAATTAACCAATGATTACACGAAATTGGTGGGACCTAAATCTTGATTATTCAAAAATCTCATTATGCAAGATTTGCCTCCAAATTTAATCTATGATTTTTTGAAACATGTTTTCTCTATGAAAAACCAAACATATTATTTTTCAAAATAATTTCGGGGTAGTGGATCCTATTATGGTACAATATGCAAATGTTCATGTAACACTACCAGATTATGAAATCATCAAATTAGATTATTATCACCATCCGTTTATTGCAAAAATGAGATCAACAATACAACCATAAATGTACATGCTTTATTCACACATGCATGAAATGTGCAAAATACAAAAATGTTTAAAAAAGAATGTTTGTATTTTGAATTTCAAAAAGTTAGTGAACACTTGCCCCAACAATATCTACTTATATAGGCATCACAATGCCTTTGGGGCATATTATAACATTTATTACTGATTAAGTACGTACATCATTGCCCGATCTACAACACTTATTCAAAGCGTAAAATAGGTAACAAAAGGTTTAGAAATGTCCCTCCATGTGTTCCTATCTTCGGTATATCTATCAAAAATTTGGAAAGGCTTCGCCTATGTTGGCTCTATGCTTCACTATATGTGGGTGAACGAAGTTCTAAAAGGCCCCGAATTTTTCCTCACTGTCGCCTGTGAAGGCTAGTAAGGCACCCCGATAAAAGCGGGTTCAATTCGTTAGAGTATATTTTCCTAAGCCCACACGGAGGATCATCACGAAGGCTTTAGGTACTTTATACTCCGGAAGTGTTTCACTAGCCCATACGGAGGATCATCACGAAGGCGTAGTTACTTTACTTACGCTTAAAAGGATGGAACTCGGGTAGAGAGTTCATGTTATGCAAATGAAGTGCAATGTGTGTGAAGGAACAACAAACCTTTCATCACCTATTCTACACCCCTTATTCTAAATACCCCAGCAATTTATTAAAAGAATATTCAAGAATAGTGTAACGCATTAACCAAAAAGCAATTATAATATACAACCTTAAATAACTAGAGAACAATAATAAAATGCATGCACATGAGTATGGACATATTTAAAAACATTTTATTATTTTCAAAATTCTCCTTATTTAAAAGAAATGTGGGAATTAAAATTAAATACCAATTAAACCAAATCGAGACTTTGATAACACACGACTAATTTAAGGCCTGACTCTCTAATTTCCCTAGCGGAGTCGCCAAGCTGTCGCAACCTAAAAAATAACAAGTCTCATCACGAGACTTTATTACTCGTTAAGCGTGACATTGAAAAATAGAGAAAAAGATGACTTAATTCCTCTTGAAATAAAATGAGGGTTTGAAAATGACCTTGAAAAAAAAGACATGGAGTCGCCACCAATCTTTTTTGGCTAAGTGTGATCGGCCACCTACTAAAACCGGTTCTGTAAAACATTTTAAAATTCATTAAAACATTTTTAAAACCAATTTCAAGTCTGCGTTTTAAACCAGAGAAATCAAAGAAACGGGTTCGGGACTCGGTTGCGTGCGGGGAAGGATTAGCATCCCCACAACGCCTGTATAAAATGGTACCTTATTAATCTTGTGTTATCTCAAGTCTCAGAAAAAAAGTCATTTTTAAATTTAGTATTTCAAATTAATTCCCAATTTAAAGAAAAATAATTCCATTTTTTATTGAAAATTATTCGGAATCTATTAATTCAAAATTTTCCTATATTCCCCAACAAAATCAGCAAAATATAGAAAATTTTATTTATTTGGAAAAATTTCCGAATCATTCTCGTTTTTTGAAAGAAATATATTCCTTTATTAATGATAATTGATGATATCCTCTCCAGCAAACCCGGTAGAGGACTCATGAATTATTTTAACTCGGGAATATCTTTATTTTTATTTAAAATCATTATCCTTTTTTTAAAAAACATTTAAAAGAACAAAATATGAACATGTGTGACATAAATAAAATGACATAGCAAAGTATAGTTAATATAATGCAACCTAAATGACATGATATAATTTAAATGGCATAGCATATCTAAACGAAATGATATAACCGAAGTATCATAACATATTCTAAATGAAATAAAATAATCTAAGTAACATAACATATTCTAAATGAAATGACATAATTAAAATGACATGGAATGATATGTAACATAGAACAATGTTATCATGGAATATGCATGAAAATAAAAATAATAATGCATGAACATAGTAAATGCTAAATGATGTGACAAAAATAAATGACTAAATAAAAAGTATAGGATAACATGGAATATTCAAAACCATATAACAAACAATGTAATACCATAAAATATAAATCAAAATAATAACAATAACATAGAAATTATCATAGCAAAAATTACATATTATATAGTATGCATGAACATGGAAAATGCAATGCATGAAAGTGTATTTTTTCCTTTAAATAAGGAAATCCATATACCTAAAAAGATATCCGGCTACCTTAGGAAAAGACATCAAATTAAATTTTCTAAAATAAAAAAAAAAAAACTTTGTGATTGTTTGAAAACAATTTTGAAAATCTTTGGTTGAAAAATTCATGGCCGAATTCCCTTTGAAAAAGGCTCTAATTCCTAAGTTTCAAAACCTGGACTTGACCACCCTTGACCCGAGCTTTATAAAATCATTTTTAAAGATTAAAAATGCTTAGAAACCAACCTAGAACAGTAGCTAAGGTTTCTAATCAACCCCCTCTAAATGCCTTAGCCAAAATTAACAATTGTTTTTCCTTTGAATTCAAATCTGACTTTACTGTCTAGTTTTAAAGCATGATTTTTTAACCTATTTTTAAAATTTCAAAAAAAAAACTAAGAAAAATATTGGAGACTCAGAACATTTAGAACTACACGGAAAAAAATTGGATTAATTTTTTGATTGAAGATAACTTCCCAGAAAAATTGGGAAAGTCAGAACACTAGGTGAAAAATTGTTTTACCAAAACACATTTTTTTTGCCTTTGATAAAATCATTCAAAAATCAAAGTAAAAATATTGGAGACTCTTCTATGAACCTACAAACAGTAGCTAAATTTTCTAAAGAATTGGACAAGATTTGCCTAAGTAAAAAATCACAAAGGTAGTATTTTTAACTTGACAACTTTTTAATTTTCCACAAGTATACTCAAATGAGCATGACTTTGAACCATTGATTGGCCTTAACTCATCAATCAAGTGCAGGACATGAGATGTATGAACAAACAGCAAATTTGATGTATGAAATGCATGATCTAAAGCCTAAATGATATAGGAAATGCATGGCAATTTAAAATAACCTAGCATGAGTTTGCATGGCAATAAATGCTATCCTAACCTAATATGCATGGCAATGCAAATGTGACCTAGACTTAATGGACATGAAAATACATGGCAATACCAATGTGACCTAAGACCTAAATAGCATAGCAATGCATGGCAATACTAACATGATCTAAGACCTAATAGGCATGGGAATATGCATGGTAATATAAAGATGGCCTAGACCTAAAATGTCATGAGAATGCATGAAAATACCATGAACATATAATGACCAAATAAACCTAATACTAATGCATGAACAAACAGCAACTAATACACAATCTCACGGCATAGTAATGCAAAGCATGGTACCTAAACAAAATGCAAATGCACACACAAGGCAAGGAGCACGTAAAGAGGCTGAATGGCCACTAATTCTATATGGAAAAATGTAGCAAGGCATTAACACAAACACATGGAAAACTAAATCAAAACACACAATATTATGGCATGAAATGCAAACCTATCACCTAAATAAGATGAAAATGCACACACAAAGCAAAATGGAACATATTGGCCGAATGGTCACTAAACAATCATAATGAAATCCTAGCTAGACAATAACACAAACACATGGAAGCATAATAAACTAGCAAACATGATAATAATGCAAACATGCACAAAGAATCATCATGGCCGAATGAAAACAACATGAACGTGTCATGGTCTAAATGTATGAAGATCAATGGAAGCATATTAAACAAGTAAACATGATAAAAATGCACACATGCACAATGAAATCCATCATGGCCGAATGAAAACAACATGAACAAGGCATGGCATTATCACAAACACATGGCACGGTTTAGAACTAAGCTACCACAATCAAGCTAATATAACACAAGTAAGCTAACCTACCATAACAAATCTCATGAACAATATCAAAAATAAAATCATCTAAAAAAAAGAAGACACCACTCGGCCATGATATAAAAAAAGAGAGGAAAACTTGTTTTCTTTTTATTTCTATAAAAACAAAGTAGAAGCTCCTTAGAACTTATTTCAAAAAACAAGTTTATTTCATAAAAGAGAATAAAATAACAATCAAAATAGCAAAATCATGTCAAAAAAGTATGAGAAAACCATGAAAGAACATAGCTACCTTGCTCTAGCTTTCCAATTCAAGAAGTAGCAAGCAAAACCTTTCTTTTTTTCTCTCTTTTTCCCCTTTATTTTTTTCTTTCTTTTTCTCCCTAGATACTGCCCTTGTTCAACCCCTCAAGCTCCAGCAAAAATCTGAATCTCCCCCCTCATGCCTTGGCCAAATGCCCCTTCTTAGTGTAGGAAAGTTGTAATTATTTTGTAAGCAATTTTTGATCCAAAGGTCTTTAATCCAAGATGCTATCTATGTAAAACTCCCACCTTTGGATTGGAATAATCAACCCCTAAATACGATGTCATGAAGATGATGTTATGATGTCATAAATATGACATCATCCCTATCCATCCATTAGTCCATGTGTTGCAAATTCAAAGGCTTGATCAAAAAAATAACTACCTTCCTATTCACTCTTGGCCTTTAAATGAAATGGCTCAGCAAAATCACTCTCCATCATGGGCTTGGCTGATTTCCCTCTTAAAATCCAGCCCAATCTCCATTGCAAGAAAGGCCCTTTTTGGTTTCTTCGCTAAAATGATCTTTTTGAGCCCCAATCCTAATTAAATAGCAAACGAACTCGAAATCCAAATTTTCTTTTTTTAATACTTCTGAAATAATAAAAAATTGAATTCTGAAAGTTTTCAAAAAAAATTTAGACTGTTTGATATTTTTCTGAATTTTTTTCTTCCAAAATTGCCCTTTTATGTACCCCCAAACTTTTACCATTTCTTAACGAGCTCCGAATCCAAATTTTTCTTTAGCAATCTCTTCTAAATAATTTTAAAGTTAGATCTGGAAGTTTTCATAATTTTTGGAGCTTATTTGCTATTTTTTCGGGATTTATCTACTTGAATTTCAACACAGTGGGCTCGGAATTTTTCCATTTTGTAAACAAACTCCTAATCCATATTTTCTTTTGCCAATCTCTTCCAAATAATTTAAGAATGAGATTTGCAAATTTTCAGAATTTTGGAGCTCATTTGCTCTTATTCCCAAATTTTCCAATTTTGCCCCTTTGTCTCCAAAGCCCGGTTTTGCTCAAAACAAGTCCGATTTTTAGATTTTCTTTTTCTGTGCCTTTTTCATTTATTGAATTGGAGTTGGTCCAAAAATGCCCAGTTTTTACAATCAAATTCCCCTCCGATTTGATTTTTCCTTTTTTTTTACTATCATGAATTTTCTCGTTTTTCCGTTTTTCCTCCAATCGGCTCTTTTCTCAGAATTTCTTCAAACTGAGCCTCGGGATATCCTTGTTTACTCACTCCTCATCAATTAGGGGCTTTACTTTTATCGAATCAGGCCATTTCTGCAATTTTCCCCAATTTCACCAAAAATCCTAATTCTCGGTTTTCTTCCAAATTGACTTTTCCTTCAGTTTTTCGTCCAAGTAGCCTCTCCATTACCCGTAGTCAGTGCTTGTCTTTCATTTGGAACGTCCAATTTAGGCCAATTTGATCGTTTAAGTACTTTTTCCTAAATTTTCTGAACTAGGGTTTCCTTTCTACTAAATCTCCGTAACCTAACTTTCGAACTCCATATCTTTCATTGTAGACCTCGGATTATCAAAATTCTTTCACCATTTTTCAATTGAACTTTGAATCTTGATTTTGAAAGTGGGTTGACTTTTTTAGTAGTTGAATTTTCGGGGTTGATTTAAGATTGACTTTTTATGTCTGCTTTCTTAAACTAAGTCTTGGAGTACCACCTGCAGGATGAGAAAAACCTTTTTTCATTCTGAAACATCACTTTAGGAAAAAAAAAACATAACTGATTTAGTGGTCTGAACAAAATTAGGTGTCTAGAGGCATTTGTTTTGTCATGAAAATATCTTGGATCCAAGGGCTTAGATTGTGTAGGAGAATTAAATGAATTAATCTCCACTCTTCACCAACACTAAAGAGGGGTTTTCATTTTTCATATAGGAGAGGGGTTTTCATTTTTCATAGAGGGGGGAGGTCTGATTTTTATAAAAGGGCATTAGCTATAGAGAGAAAAGGGAGGGGAAAAAAAGAAAAGGAAAAAATAAGGGATTTTCTTACTACTCTTTGATTTGAAAAGCTAAAGCAAGGTAGCTATTTTCTTTCATGCTATTTTCCATGCTTAGTTCATATGATTTTGTTATTCCTTTATGATTTTCATTTTATTTTCTTTCATGAAATAAAATTGTTTTTCAAAACAAGTTCCAAAAGATTTCTTCATGTTCTATCAAATAACCAAGTTTGTCAAGTTTTTTCTTACAAGTTCTTACTTGATGTGGTTTGCTTGTTGGTTGTGGTAGGATAGATCCCCCTATTTGTTGCTTCATGTTCATGCATTCATCTCATCCCCACTTGATTTTTGACTTAAGCCAACTAATGGCTCAAAGCCAAGCTCTCATGAGCATGCTTGTGGAAAAATGAAAAGTTGTGCAAGTTGAATTTTCTGATTTTTCTCACCATGCATTCCTTGTCCAAATTTGAAAAAAAAAATAACCACAGGTTGTAAACCCTTTAAGGAGCCTCTAGTATTGTTTTTTTTTTTTTTAGGATTTTTCTATCAAAGGTTTAAAAATAGATTTTGACAAAACAGTTTTTAACTCACTGTCTTGATTTTGGGTAAAAATCGGTCATAGTATCCATACTCCAAAAATTAAGATGATTTTTTCCCATGGAGATAAACATATTCTGAGTCTCCCATAATTTTTTTTAGATTTTTATGAAATTTTTTAGGAGGAAAAAAAAAGGTTTTCAAAACTGCCTAATGGGTTTTAACAAAACAGTTTTTAGCTCACTGTCTTGATTTTTGGTAAAATTCGGTCATAGTATCCATACTCCAAAAATTAAGCTGATTTTTTTTCCATAGAGGTCGACCTGTTCTAAGTCTCCCATAATTATTTCAAAAGTTTTTGAAATTGTTTAGATGGGAAAAAAATCGGTTTCCAAAACTACCAATGAGAGTCAGTTTTGTTTTTTTAAGAAATACTAATTTTCTGTTTTAGTTAGGATGTTAAAGGGGGCTGATTTGGAGCATTAGCTACTGTCTTAGGTTAATTTTCAATCCATTTTAATCATAAAATTTGATTTTATAAAAGTCGGGTCATGGGCGGTCAACCCGAATTTCAAAATTAGGAAAATAGGGCCTTTTTAAATGGGGGGGTTCGGTCAAGAGGCTATTTTCATCCAAAAATTCCATTTTTTTTTAAATTCGAGCCCGAAGTCTTTTGATTTGGAAAATCCGATTTAGGTCTCTTCATAAGATAGTCGGATACCTTTCTAGGTATACGGATGTCCTTACTCTAAGGAAGAAATACATCTCCATGCATTATTTTAAAAATGTTTTTATTTAATTTGTCATAAAAACATATTTTTCAGTTTATTAAACATTTGGCATGAATTAGTTCCCGATCTTTGCTGGGTTTGCCGGGAAGTTAGTAATTTATTCAACACACATGTTTACGGAATCAAAACGTATGGTTTTCGTTTTACTCGGAACCATGTAAACATCATATGAAAGAATTATTTTCCAAGCTTTGCCGGGTTTGCCAGGAAGCACGGTAATATTTTTTGACATATGCTATTTATACGATTCCTCACATGAATAATTCATTTCAAATAATGATGTGTGCATGTGATCATGATGTAATTATGAATATTTTATGATGATGCCATTTTGTGATTATGCCATGTCATTCATTACATGCCATGTCATTCATATTTCCATGTCATTCATCCACTTGCCATGTCATTCATTATGCCATGTCATTTATTATGCCATGTCATTTATTATACCATGTCATCCAATATGCCATGTCATTTATTGTGCCATGACATCCAATATGTCATGTCATCCATATGCCACGTCATCCATATGTCATTCATCCGCATACCATGTCATCAAGAATTTGCCATGTCATTCACAAGCCATGTCATTCATTATGCCATGTCATTCACATGCCCTGTCATCCATTCACATGCCATATCATCCATATGCCAAGTCCTTCATTCACATGCCATGTCATCAAGAATTTGCTATGTCATTCATATACCATGTCATTCATATGCCATGTCATTCACATGCCATGTCATCTAGATTATGCCATGGCATGTCATTCATTTACATGCCATGTTCATTCATTTTGTCATGCCATGTCATTCATTTGCCATGTCATTCACATGCCATGTCATTCATTATGTGATGACATTCATATGCCATGTCATTTATTATGCCATGTCATTTATATTGCCATGTCATTCGCATGCCATGTCATCCATACTACCATGTCATTCACATGCCATATCAAGAATTTGCTATGTCATTCATATGCCATGTCATTCATTTGTGCCATGTTCATTCATTTTTCCATATCATTAACGTGCCATGACATTCCTTATGCCATGTCATTCATTATGCCATGTCATTCATATTGCCATATCATCCATATGCTATGTCATTCACATGCCATGTCATCCATACTGTCATGTCATTCACATGCCATATCAAGAATTTGATGTGTCATTCATATGCCATGTCATTCTTTCACATGTCATGTCATTCATTATGCCATGTCATTCGCATGCCATGTCATCAACATTTGCCATGTCGTTCACATGCCATGTCATTCATATGCCATGTCATTCATTCACATGTCATGTCATTCATTATGCCATGTCATTCATATGCCATGTCATTCGCATGCCATGTCATCAACATTTGCTATGTCGTTCACGTGCCATGTCACTAATATGCCATGTCATTCACATGCCATGTCATTCGCATGCCATGTCATCAATATTTTCCATGTCGTTCACGTGCCATGTCACTCATATGCCATGTCATTCACATGCCATGTCATTCGTTATGTCATTTCATTCACATGCCATGTCATTCATATGCCATGTCATTTTATTTGCCATGTCGATTTCATTCACATGGCATTCCTTCATATGCCATGACATTTTGTATGCCATGTCGATTTCATTCACATGACATTTATTCTTATGGCATGTCTTCAATTCATGCCACTTATTCTTTTGGTTATGTCATTTAAATTTTGTCATAGTAAATTGTTTGCCATGCAATGATATTTATGTATGTTACATATTCATGTTTTAATTTGTATATTCATGATTATTCAACATTATGGAAATTGGTGTTTTCCAATAAAACAAGGATATTCCCGAGTTAAAATAATTCATGAGTTCTCTGCCGGGTTTGCTGGAGAGGATATCATGAATTATCATTAACAACGGAATATCTTTCTTTCAAAAATGAGAGTGATTCGGAGACTTTCTAAATAAATAAAAGTTCTATATTTTACCGGGTTTGTCGAGGAATATAGAAAAAATTTAAGTTAATAAATTCCGGATCATTTTCGACTAAAAATGGGATTATTTTTCTTTAAAATGGGAATTATTTTAAAATGCCAATTTCAAAACCGATTTTCATCGAGACTTGAGATAACACATGATTAATAAGGTACCGTTTTATACGGGCGTTGTGGGGTGCTAATCCTTCCCCGCACATAACCGATTCCCGAACCCGTTTCTTTGATTTCTCTGGTTTAACAGTGCAGACTTCGAAATTGGTTTTAAAAATGTTTTAATTAATTTTAAAATGTTTTACAAAACTGGTTTTAATAGGTGGCTGATCACACCTAGCCAAAAAAAGATTGGCAGCTACTCCATTTCTTTTTCGAGGTTGTTTTCAAACCCTCATTTTATTTCAAGAGGAATTAAGTCGTCTTTTCCTCTGTTTCCCCAATGTCAACTTAACGAGTAATGTCTCGCGATGAGACCTTGTTATTATTTAGGTTGTGACAACCACGATTGGAGACACATGGTGTGGATTAATTGGAACATTTGCATTACATTGCATTCATGACATGCATGATATTTGTATTTCATGCACTTGCATGATGTCATTCATTGCATTGCATTGCATTGCATTCATGACAATTTTTATTTCGTGCACTGCATGATGTCATTCATTTCATGCGTTTAACATATGAGAAAGATTTTGAATTTTGAAGTCAAAAGTTTTTTCAAAGTGAAATTCTTGAGCCTTGGTTGAGGAAAGCTTTTTCGAAAGTAATTTTGTATGAAGAAGTCTTTTAAGGTGAAATCTTTGAGTCTCTGTTGGAGAAACTTTTTAAGATAAGACTTTTGAATTTCGGTTGAGGATATTTTTAAGATAAATTTTTGAGTTTCGTTTGAAAATTTTTGCAAGATAAACTTTTTCAAAAATTAGATGAGATTTCATAACATCTCTTTAGGAGTAATTTTAAAATGGATGAAATTTCAAAGCCTCTCACGAGGACGTTTTTAAACCTCTCATGAGGAGTATTTTTTAAGTTAAATAAGATTTGAAAACCTCTCTTGAGGAGTGTGTTTAAAATGGATGAGATTTTAAAGCCTCTCACGAGGATGTTCATTTTCAAAGTCTCTCACGAGGATGTTCGTTTCTAAACCTCTCACGAGAATGTTATTTTTTAAGCCTCTAATGAAGTTGTCGTTAAGACTCTCAAGAGGATGTTCGTTTCTAAGCCTTTCATGAGGATATCCAGGTTTTAAGCCTCTCACAAGGATGTTCGTTTTAAAGCCTCTCATGAGGATGTTTCCTTTTTAAAGCCTGTCACGAGGATGTTCATTTTTAAACCCTCTCACGAGGATGTTCGTTTTAAAGCCTCTCACGAGGATATTTCTTTTTTAAAATCTCTCACGAGGATGTTCCTTTTTAAAGCCTCTCATGAGGATGTTTGTTTTTAAGGCCTCTTATGAGGATGTTCGTTTTAAAACCTCTCACGAGGATGTCGTTAAAGCCTCTTACGATGATTTTTTAAGCCTCTCACAATGATGTTTTTAAAACCTCTCATGAGGATATTCTTTTTAAAACTTATCTCAAAGGATATTTTTCATGCCTCTCTCGAGGAATATTTTTCATGCTTCTCTCGAGGAATATTTTCATGCTTCTCTCGAGAATTATTTTCGTTAAGCCTCTCTCGAGTTATATTTCTTGATGATGAGCCTTTCTGGAGGATATATTTTGCTAATCTTTTTTGAGAATATTTTTGTTAAGTCCCTCTCGCGAATTATTTTTAAACCACTCTTGATAATATTTTTGCTAAATCTCTCTTGAGAATTATTTGCTTACATCAAATCTCTCTCGATGATTATTTTGTTTATATCAAATTTCTCTTGAGGATTATGTTTTTCAAGCTTTTCTTGAGGAGTATATAGATATATTTGTTTAAAATGTTGAGCCTCTCTTGAGGAACATTTTCTCGTTTGGAAATTTTAAAATTGATGCATCGGTGGAGGAGTATTTCATAATGTTTAAAGTCTATGCCTCATTTAGAGAAACTTTTTCGTTTGGATTTTTTTAAAAAAATTTATGTTTCATTGGGAAGAGTAATATTTCATTTGTCTTGGTTGACTTGAGCTAATTATGAGGTGTCTACGTCTTTGCACAGTTCCTGTTTCACAGCGAATGCGCAAAGAGGGACAACTGTAGACACTCGTTTTTGTCCGGGTTTTTTAGTTTGGGCCTCAAACCATCTTTTGGATTTGAAATTAATTGTTGGGCACGAATTAAAATTTTTGGGCTTCTATCAAGTTGGAATTGAAGGTTGACTTTTGGGCTTAGGATTAACTTGGGTCGACCGATCCAAACCTTTTCTTTTCAAATTTCTTTTTTATTTTTTTGTTATTTTCGGAAAATTTTGAAGAAAAAAAGGAACTGGAAACAGAAATAGATTTTGAAGCAAAGACAAATTCCAAGTTTGAGACCAAAATGACTTCGTTTTAGAGGAAAATTAGAGTTTGAATCCGAAACAATTTCTTGAATTAGAGTTCGATCTAAAAGATGGAACCCAAATCCTACAAAAATTGAAACACTTTGGAGAACACCTCTATTTAAACAGATTCACAATAAAGGAAAAGGGGGACCCAAAAAATAAAAATAAAAAAACAACAACAATCAAAGGGGATCCGAGGAAGAGGTCGAATCACAATACACAGAATCAGTGAAACACGAGACAAAAAGCAAAGGGAAATCGACAAACTTTTGGTTTAGTTTTTCTTGAAGCACTTTTGGGTTTAGTTAGTTTTGGACTGTTTCGGGTAAGAGATTTATCTTGGTTTCAGGTCCTTGAATTTATTTCGAAAAAAAACCAGCGAACAAGCAATCAAAACCCGAACCACAATATACCAGCAACAAAAATTAGGCAGTGAGTGTTGATAGGGTTGTCTCAAGTAAAGTAGTTTTTTAGGGTTCCGGATTGGAGTTAATACGGAGGTTTTCTTGAAGATCGGAACCAGTAGGAAGGGAGAGCCTAGGAAGGGAATGAACATATTAGATTTCTAGGCAGATCAGACGGCTATCGGCTATGGTTTAGGGGGTTAAACGTTTTGGGTTTCAGTTTAGATCTAGGCGTTTGGGTGGAGATTTTAAAGAAACCAATTCGGGAAATAGATAGAAGAGGCGAATAGGGTTTGGAAAAGGAAATTTTTTTTGTTTTTGGATTATTGGTGCAGCGGCTGACGGTGGAACAGACGACGGAAGCTCGCCGATTTTTGGGCTTTGAAAAACAGATAGTGGTTGTTATTGAGGAAGAGAGAGAGAATTCAGAGGAAAGATAATTTTATTTAAAAGAGAAGGTAAATATGAAAAAAAAAGTTTTTAAAGGGTTGCATCCGAGTCAGGTCATGGGGCCCGCTTATGGCCCGTGCCTAGGCCCAACCCAGATGTAGTCAATTCGGTTTTTTTTTTAATTTTTTTTCTATTTTTTGTTTTGATTTTTTCTTTTACGTTTTCTTCTTATTTATATTATTTTTATGATTTGATTAATTATATTTTTTTTATTTTATTTTATTTTATGTTTTGTTATTAATTGTTATTTATTTAATTTTTGACTAATTTTATTTTAGTTTGAATATTGCAGGTATATTTTTATTGACTAATTTAACTTTTATTTTGAGTAAATTGTTATTGTACATTATTTTGATTATTATTTTGATTATTATTTGATTATTGTTTTGATTATTATTTTGATTATTATTTGATTATTATTTTGATATATTATTTAGTTACTTGATATTTGATATGTTTCTCGTGTTAGTTATCAATTTAACTTGTTATATATTTTTGATTGTTTGATTCTAATTAAATCTTAATTAATTCTTATTTTTTTTAATTATTGTGAATATTTTTTTTATTATATTTTGTGTAAATTATTATAGATTTTTATTTATATATTTCTTGTTTAGATTATTTCTTATTTATTTTTGTTTATCTCATGATAGGAGTAATTTAAATTGGATTAAAAAAAATTTATTTTTACTAAATGATTTTTAATTGATACTTATTTAAGATAAAATACTTTAAGTAGAATAAAATTAGGATGAATAAAGACCATTCAGATAATACCAATTTAGGATAACATGTGAATAATATGGTATCATCTCTAGATAGGCGTTGTGGGGTGCTAATCCTTCCCCACACGTAACTGAACTCTCGAACCTAATTCTGAAACGTAGATCGAACCTATTCTTTTTAGGGTGCCTTAATCAAGCTTAGGATTACTTTAAAAGGGATAGATTCATATAGGTGACTAATCACACTTAGAAATATGATTAGTGGCGACTATATGATTTTGTGTCTAGCATGTTGAATTCGTATTTGGCACGTTATGACATATAGTAGAAGGCTGTAGAGTAGACTTGCTTAAGGATCGGGTAGATTGTTCGGTCCGATAAGTCCGGCCCGTATTGGATCCGGTCTGGATAGATTTTTTTTCATTTCGGACCGGTATTGGCCTACCTGCATTATTGTTTATGTAATAAAATTTTTTTTATTTAAATTTAATTATAAATATATATAAATATTAATATAAAAATAAAAATAAAAATAATTTTTAAAATATTATTTAAACAGTAAAGCGGGCCGGTCCGAACCCATCCAAGATTGGGCTTAGGTAAGGGAAGAAGAAAGTTTTTCAGGTTGCGGTCCAGTCTGACCCGATCTATGAACAGATCTACTATAGAGTTGAATATAATATTCAAAATTTCAAATAACATAACATAATATTTGACATGAATTTTTCAAGCGAGTTCAAAGAACAATGGTTAATTTTAAATGATATTAAATTAAAGTATACGAAATTGCCATTAAAGTATAATGAATAAATAAAAGTATAAATATTTATACTGAATAAATAATTAGTTAATATCATTTTTTATTCTTTAATTTCATTGGATAACATAAAAGTCTAATGAATAAATGATTATGAAATTAAATTAGTTAATATCTATTAAATATTTATAAATTCTAAACATAGATGATATTTTTAAGCATTTAATTAATATAATTCATACTCATTTTAGTTAGTAGTAATAGTATGATTATTAAGGAAAAGGGAAGGTAAAGCAAACTTAATCTCTCCTCATATAATATTCAATATCTTTATAACAAAAAATATAATTTAATTAGTGTAAATATTAGTATAAGATAATAATATATCATGCCCTTATTAATTAATTAAATTGTGATAAAAAATAATTACTTAAAAAAATTTGTGGATTACAATGTGAATAAACTAATTAAGCTTTGGCTTATGCATGGAAGAAAAGCTAACAATTAATAGTAATATAAGTATTATTATATTTTGAATCTCATATTAATTAAGTTTAGATTTTTTGATTTATTTTATTTTCTTATATAAAAGTTAGTAGTATTATTATTAGGATTGTTGATGTCTTTTTGGTTAGTACTTACTAGTTACTACTTACTACTTAATAGTATAATTTTTAATATATTTTTAAAATAACTTTTAGACATATCACATATGTCTAAAAAATAAATAAATATTATATTAAAGTTTAAGATTAAGATTTTTTATATACCCAATATAATTTTAATCTATAATTTTTTATTCTTTAATTACTGTTATACATGTTATTTGTGTCGTGTAAATTTAAATTGTGTTACCATTAGGGGTGTAGATGAACTAAATGTCCGTTGAACTGTTCGTGTACAAGCTCGATATCACTCGTTTATGTTCGTTTATTAAGTTAAACAAATGAACTTGAACAATATGTTAAGGCCCATTTAATAAATGAACAGAGTTCAAACACTAATAAGCTAGGCTCGTTTATGTTTATGAATAAGTTCGATAAGTTGTTTGTAAACAAACTCGATAAAAGCTCGATAATAGTATATTTCATTTTTTTTCAAGTAGGTTAATTTTAGCTTTAATATCTTTTAATACAATTCAAATCATGATTTAAGATTTATATCATTGTAAAGTATGAATAATGTAGATTAAAAACGCTCCATTTATTTTTTAGAATTATGATTTTGTAATAATTTTTTATGTACTTAAAGTTAAAGTTATGATAAGTTTCGAAACAAAAAGAAAATGAAGAAATTTTTTCCTAACTCTTTTAACTTAATCTCACATTGATGGGGAATATAATATAAAGGAGGAATTGAACTTATAAATAAGCCCTTCCCTTCTCTTTTTTGCATCTCAAGTCTTTAATTTAATCTCATATCAGAAAAAAAATATATATATACAAAGCAAAGGAAAAAGTTGCTTTATAAATAAACTCCTCTCCTCTTGCATTTTTATTAAAGTTGGCTTATCGCAATTGGGAAAGATATTTTATTAAAGTTGGCTTATTGCAATTGGGAAAGAGATAAGGGAAAAACTTATTTATAATTGCAGCTTTCTTTACCATTATGTTGTCCACCGGCATTTTTCCACCGATGTCTGATTATATTAAAAGAGTTGAAATGAGGAAAGACTTATTTATTAGTGTAGCTTCTCCTTTGCATTATAATTTCCACCAGTGTGGAACTGAGAATGTTGGGAAAATTTTTTCATTTTTGTTTTGTTTCAGAATTCAACATATCTCCAACTTTATAAGTGTTTGTGTATGTCTGAAAGTATGAATATTGTTTGATTAGAAATGCTTTTAAAGTAGTGTATGTTTAAAAGTACGAATATTGTAGATTAGAAATGCTTTTAAAGTTGAAGTTATGTTGAATTCTGAAACAAAAAGAAAATGAAACACCGGTGGAAATTATAATGCAAAGGGGAAGTTGCACTTATAAATAAGCCTTTCTCCATTTAAAATCTTTTAATGTAATCCACGTATTGGTGGGAATCATAATGTTGAGGGAAGCTGCACTTATAAATAAACCTCTCCCTTTCTTCTTTTTCAATTCTAATTCTTTTAACTTAATCCCACATTGTTGGAAAACACAAAGCAAAAGAGAATGTTGCTCTATAAATACGCCATTCCCTCTTGCTTGTTTATTCAGGTCTAATTTTATATTTTTTTTAAAAAAAATTGATTTGCTTAATTAGAATATTTAGCGAATTTAGATATTCGGTGAATAATGTTATTTAATTTGAATTTGGATAGTAATATTCGGATTTAATGTGGATAATAAATGGATTTGAATTTTATAGCAATTATGCGGATTTGAATTCAGATATTAAAAAAATATAGATATTCGTTCCGTTGTCATCCTTATCTAAAATCGTAGCATGCAAGATTTTTTTATTAAAAAATCGTTGCCAAAGTAGGCTATCTAGTGGCATAGTAGAGAGCAAAATGTGTAACAAGTTTTGTAGTTTGTCACGTTTTGATTTCAGTTTTAGCTTATGTTTGCTTATAAATCACAGTTAATGATACGGGCAGAAGTTTCTATCTGTTCCTCGTAAAAATTAATTTATTTTTTTATAGTTTGATAGATTCATAAATTATACATTTATATTTTTTTTATTTTTAAATTTTGTTATATTTTTTATTTTTATTATTTAAATTATATTTTTTATTTTTAAATTTATTTAACAGAATGAAACAAAAACGTGTTAATGAAGATGTTAAAGATCTTATAAATCAAAATTATAATATGAAATAAAAAAAAAAAAAAAACAATTGAAATAAAAAAGACCAAATTTTTTAGTACAAAGGTTGATTCTAACAACGAAAAAGTGAATAAGATAGAAATGTTTGAAATGGGGTGGGATGGCAGTAGAACAGATTCTTTGTGTTTGTGGATGATGATTGATGGCGAGGGTGTGATTGTGGTAAAAAAAGAAAAGAAAAACAAAGCTGGGGTCCACAATCTTGCGGCTTGTGCCCCTCAAAGGCTACAACGCGTGCTCATCCCTCAGTACAATCAACCGTCACCATTCAAATTCGCCCATGGCCATGAGATTGACAGCTTACTTGAACCTACCGTCACTATGGCAATAGAGCGGGGCGGGAACGGATTTTGCAGTATTCACTCTCGTCCCGTCATAGCACTGCTCTGTCTCGTCTTCCGTCCCGCTCCGTCGTGGATGTTGAAATTTCAAAACCACTACCGCCTCCATGGATGTCGGTTACATCCATAACCGCCCCGCCCCTTCCGCCCCATTCGATATTTATTAATTATTTTTATTTTTTTCAAATAATAAAGCATTATAAAAAAATTTTAATATAAATTCAATATAAACATGTCTCTAATCTAGGAAGAGAAAAAAATAAAGTATTATGTTTAAGTTTTTAAAAAGAAAAATAAAAATAATAAGTTTAATTATATTATTTTATTATTTTTTTAAAAGTTAAACATTTAAGGGTAAAATTGTAATTTCAGTATTCGGACGGGGCGGTGCGGATCAGGCAATTACCACAATTGCTCCATCCCCGCCTTTCAAACAAAAAAAACCGCACCGCCCCGCTCCGCCTCCATTGTTCAAAAAAAAAAACCTCTCCATTCGGATCGAATCGGTTCGAAATCAATCGGTCGGATCGAGTTTTGCCATCCCTAATCACTTCTTTTGTCCCCTTTCTCCACTCATTCACATTTTCTAGCCACTTCCCTAATTAGCTTATTGTTTGTTTATTAGTTATTACATTTATTGGTCTGGATAAATCTTACATTATTTTTTAATAATAAGATTTCTTATAAGATTATCAAGGTCCATATTTAATAATATATCATGCATGAGTTTGATTCACGATTTCTACATATAACATTTTCATATTTAGTTGAGGTTATTCCTAAATGATTTCGTTACTAATACCTTCCAATATGAATAAATTGTTAATTATATCTATATACATGTAATTTTATATAAAATTAAAATATTTAAATGTGAAAAAATAAATTATAAATAATATATGAATATCAAAGTATTTATATTATCACATTATATCAAAATAATAAATTTTTGCAATATAATAGGATAATTATGCATAATGTTTTTAAATTAATATTTTTGGACTTGAAATCTATTTGAAATTTGTTTCTATATTTTGAATTCCTTTTTCAAAAAATGCAACTTCTCAAGTGAAAATTTTAGTAAAATAGTTTTTTGGCAAAAGTCAACCTTTTTTCAAATAAAAATGTGATTTTTTTTTTTTTTTTGTAAATTTGGTAAAGAGATCGAATTTTTAAAAAAAAAGATTGATTTTTTTGAAAAAAAATAAATCCTTTTCATTGCAAAATTCAAAAAGATAAATCCCTTATAAAATGATTGATCATTTTCAATACAAAATAACCCCTTTGATAACAAAGTTTAAAAAGATCGTTCACTTCAAAAAGGGATCGATCCCTCGTCCCAAACAGCAAATTAGATAGATCTGAGTCGATAATTTCATTCAAAAGCAAGAGTAATATAAACAAAAATAAATTAATAAATGCATAAAAATATGATAAATTATACGTGACATAACCTCAACAAAATTTGATATTGTTATTATCTCAACATTATCGAATTTTGACATAGTAAATAATGTAACATTTTTTTATTTCAAAAATGTTATCGAATCAAAGGTGATAATCCCGTAATAAAAAGTAAAATTTCGGATAGTAATGTAATACTTCCCAATCCAAACGTGCCTTTAAGAGAAAAGAACATCAAATCAAAATAAATTAAGAATTCCTCCCTCCTTTTAGTGGGATTCACAAAATACCTTTTTGCCTCTCCTAGGTAGGACCCTAGCTGTTTTCATATTTAAATTATTCATTCTCATAATTCGTCATATGCCATTGTCTCTCTTTATATCTCCTATGCTCGTTCAAACTTTTCTAAATTTCTCCATCCATTTGTGACGATAACATAGAATATTCAATTTAATGAATATAAATAAAATAACTAAGTTTTTGATTGAATTATTTTGGGTTTTATCATTCAACATTCAAATTAATTCAATTCATTTTGCATTTCAAACTTTTTAAGTATCTATTTATCAATTTTGGATCATTTTAAGCTTTGTGCCTTTTTTTTTTTTTTTAAGTTCATTTGAATTATGTCAAGTAATTAATCAGGTTTGAGTGCAATTAAGTCAAATTATATTTTGTTGTTGAAGAATTGTATTCGTTTATATGATTTTAGTTCCTAGTAATTTTCGAGTTCAAGTTGTTTACTTAATAAAATCAATTTAATTGAAAAATACTAGTGTTGAATCTTTTGATTGGTTAACACTCAAAGCTGCATCCAAATTTGTCACTTTTAATTTGTAATAATAGTATATAATAATACAAATCAATTTAATTTGTCACTTTCAACTTTTAAGCAGGCAACTGTTGACGAGGACTTCTGTTGTGCGGAAGCGAATTGATATTACTAAAACCGATTTAAACACACTGAAAAAACACCGATATTTTACGTGGTTCGGCAACTGTGCCTACGTCCACGGGAGGAGGAGCTTGAAGCTTTGTATTAATGGAGTTTAGAGTACAAACATATACAGAATTCAAGGTGCTACACAAGCACTGAACTCACAACTCAACACAATACCGAATTACTCTATAAACACAGAGTATTTGCTTCAACAATTTAGCTCTAACACATACTCAACTCTACTCTACTCTCTCATCTCTACATGGCTATTTATAGCCAAAATATCAAGGTGTGAACATGCATCAAGTGGCAGCCACCATAGCCACCATAGCCACCATCCACCACCTATCTTGGTGTGAACACATTGCAAGTGGTAGCCACCATAGCTTCCATTATTGGTGGTGCAAGTGGTGCAAGTGGTAGCTCCATTAATGGTGCTAAGCCACCTATGTGACTTTGAGCCATATTTTGAGCCATATTCCAAGCCATATTCCAACAATCTCCACCTTGGCGAGAATCCACAGAGAGAATTCACAGATCAGAGCTTCCTCCTTTTTCTCCTTCAAATGTACACACCATTACTCACATATCAGGGCACCTACTGCATTGGCATGATTCATCAATGCACTGAGCCTGAGTCAATTTTTCTGTCTACTTCCCAGGAATTTTCTTAGCTTCTCCAAGATCATTTCGAACTCTGAGCTCAGTTGAGCCTTCAGCCTGTCGATCTCCACCTTGCCTTTTTCAGCAGATAGACAAATGATCCATCTTGAAGTTTCCGGAAATAAACACAGTGATCAAATTGACTGTGTGTGTACTTTTCATCCTGTCATAAAACAGTCCAACCGTTTGTACAGCTGTCACGGGATTGTTTCAGATCATACAGTGATCGGTTCAACTTGCTTTTGTAATCTCTGCGACCGGGGACTCCAGAACCATCTGGTTGAGTCATACAAATTTCCTCCTCTACGGAACCATGGAGGAATGCAGTTTTTACATCAAGTTGAACTATCTCTAGGTTATACAGTGCTACTAAAGCCAATAAGATCCGAATAGATGCATGCTTAACAACAGGTGAAAATACCTCATTGTAGTCTATTCCTTCTTTTTGAGCCTAACCTTTGGCTACCAATCTGGCTTTGTATATGATACTGTCTTTGCCGGTAGCACCCTCATTTTTGGCAAAGACCCATTTGCACTCAATTGATCTTTTGAGTGTTGGAAGTGAAACTAACTTCCAAGTCTGATCGCCTCCTTCCACTGGGCATGCTCAGGGCTGTTTACAGCTTCTTTGTAATTGATCAGAACATCATCATCAATTACTGAAAGGGCGTATGTCACCACGTCTGTGTATCGAGCAGGTTTCCGAATATGTCTATTCGGTCTACTGGTGACAACTGATTCAAGTTGCTGAAAGATTTCTGGTGATGACTCCTCCACTTCAATTAAGGTGTCATCAGATTCTGATTCAAACTCCACCTGCTTTAGAGAATCTTGGTTCACATTCTCTGGAGTTGACAGTTTCAGCATTACAGATTTGTCAAAGGCAACATCTCGGCTTACGATGACTCTCTTTGACTCAAGGTTCCACAATCGGACTGCTTTTACTCCTTCACTAAAGCCCATGAAGACAGCTTTCTTGGCTCTAGGATCCAGTTTTGCATCCGTTACTACGAAGCCGATCATATTCAATGGCAGAATATCCGGACTACACCTCTATGGGAGTCTTCCCATCAATTGCGGTGGAGGTTAGTCTGTTGATAATGTGGGAGGCGAACAATAAAGCCTCCACCCAAAATGCTTTGCTCAAGCTCGACTGGGATAACATGCAGCGAACTTTATCAACCAAAGTTCGGTTCATCCTTTCTGCAACTCCATTCTGCTGGGGAGTGCTAGGAACATTGAAGTGTCGGATTATCCCATCATTCTGTGAGAGGCTGCTGCTCTGCCTGTCACGGTTTCTCTGTCAAGGAGATACAGATTTCCCTTCATATAACCCTTCATTGCTAAGAATGCTCCACGTACAACTCTCAGGACTCCATTCTGAATGGTCACCTTGTAACCATTTGAGTCTAAGACCCCCAGTGATATGAGGTTCTTCTTGAGATCAGGGACATACCTTACGTCTGTAAGTTGTCTAATTGTACCGTCATGCATTTTCAGTCGGATCGTTCCGATGCCTCTAGTGTGACAAGTATTGTCATTGCCCATATGGACAATCCCTCCATCAAACTCTTTGAAGTTTGAGAACCACTTCCGGTTCGGACACATATGGTAGGAACATCCGGAATCCAGAATCCATTGATCTGAAGAGTGTGTTGTTGTGGAAATCGTAAATGCAGAGTCTTCCTCTCCCTCAGATTCTTGAGCTACACTCACAATCGACCTCTCCATGTTGGGACAGTTATTCCTCCAATGCCCTTTCTCATGGCAAAAGGCACACTCGTCCCTCGAGAGTCGTGTTCTCGATGATCCCCTCCTTGAGCGGGATTTACCTCGCTTGTTTTCTCTGGCTCCTTGGTTGCTCGTCCTGCCTCTGTACACAGTTAAAGCTTCTGGTGTAGTATTCTGGTGATCATGCTGATCCTTTTTCCGATACTCATTATTCACCAGAGCATTACAAACATTAACATATTCTATATCATTTTTACCATACAACAGTGTAGTGGTTAAATGATCATAGCTATCAGGCAAGGAATTTAACAGAGTAAGAGCCTTATCTTCATCAGAGATATTTGCATCTAGATTTTCAAGATCAGCGAGGATTTTGTTAAAACTTACTAGATGCTCCTGCATGGTGATACCTTGCATATACTGGAAGCGGAACAGCTTCTTCTTCAGATAGAGTCTGTTCTCCATGCTTTTTGTCATGTACTTGTCCTCAAGTTGTTTCCAGAGAGTTTTTGCATTATTCTCTCTCATGACAAAGTACTTCTGGTCCTTGGCTAGGCATAACCGGATTGTGCCACAAGCCTGACGGTTGACAAATTTCCAGTCATCTTCCGAAATATCTCTGGGCCTGTCTTCCAGAGCGATATATGAACCCTCTCGGAATAACAGATCCTGAACTTCGCACTGCCACATGCCAAAGTTGGTGGTGCCATCAAATTTCTCCACCTCGAACTTTGCAGTGGTCATCGAGTTCTTTCTGATATAAGAACTTGATCGTGCGCTGCTGGTTGTTTCATGTGTCTCTAATGATTCTGCCATGGTAATAAAACAAAATTACCAACAAAGTGTTTTTCCGGTACCTGTATGGAAAAACGGATGCCGCGGTTGAGTCCGGAATAGTCGAAATAGCCAGGAACGGGTCCAACTGTGTAAATTTTGGACACACGGTGAATATTCTGCGAATATTCTGCTACAAGTGGCTCGAAATGGACTCGGTTTAGCTCAGCCGGTTCGGAAAAGTCTCGGAATAGTGTTCTGAAAACGGCTCAAAAAATAGCCCGAAAAAGTTGGTCGGACCTGCGGCGGCGCGTGGGCGGCGTACGGCGGCGCGTGGAGCGCGTGGAGCTGTTTGGGGTTCCGGCGCGTGGGGCGCGTGGGATTCACGCGTCTTCAACCTCTGGAGGCACGTGTGGCGCGTGCTGCGAGTGGGTGTCACGCGTCTGCAACCTCTGGCGGCGCGTGCGGCGCGTGGGCGCGTGGGGCGCGTGGGCACTTCTTCTGGTGGCGCGTGCGGGCGCGTGTGGCCTCCTCTGGTGCTCCGGTTGATTCTGCTGCACTCCTCTCGACGACCTCTTCAACCTGGTATTTTCAAAACACAAATTGGAGCACTTTTGAAAAACGGACAGAATCGAACAAACTCGGTTTTACGTAAAAATTGGCTCTGATACCAATTTGTTGTGCGGAAGCGAATTGATATTACTAAAACCGATTTAAACACACTGAAAAAACACCGATATTTTACGTGGTTCGGCAACTGTGCCTACGTCCACGGGAGGAGGAGCTTGAAGCTTTGTATTAATGGAGTTTAGAGTACAAACATATACAGAATTCAAGGTGCTACACAAGCACTGAACTCACAACTCAACACAATACCGAATTACTCTATAAACACAGAGTATTTGCTTCAACAATTTAGCTCTAACACATACTCAACTCTACTCTACTCTCTCATCTCTACATGGCTATTTATAGCCAAAATATCAAGGTGTGAACATGCATCAAGTGGCAGCCACCATAGCCACCATAGCCACCATCCACCACCTATCTTGGTGTGAACACATTGCAAGTGGTAGCCACCATAGCTTCCATTATTGGTGGTGCAAGTGGTGCAAGTGGTAGCTCCATTAATGGTGCTAAGTCACCTATGTGACTTTGAGCCATATTTTGAGCCATATTCCAAGCCATATTCCAACAGACTTCATATACTTTGCATAGTACAGAGAGAACTATGCAAGTGTCAAGCCCCGATGGATTCATTAAGGTATCTGAAAACCGACCAATCAATCAGTGAATCAGCGAGAACTGTGCAAGAGAAAGAATTTTATAAGGATTTTGTTATCGAATGTTTGCACTCCTTAAAATTAATTAATATACTATTTATATTATCGAATGCCCTTGTGGATAATATTGTTCTTGCCCAAATGGTGCATTCCTTGAAGAAAAAGAACGGGAGGATGGGATCCATTGCTTGGAAAAATGATTTGGAGAAAGCATACGACAAAATAAATTGGGAATTTTTGAAAGAAATTCTTCAGCAAATTGGATTGAAAAGCTCTATGTTATCCCTTATCATGAGTTGTATTACCTCTACTTCTTTCCGAATCTTGTGGAATGGAGAGAAATCTGATGAATTTTAACCCACTAGAGGTTTGAGGCAGGGAGATCTGTTTATCTCCATACCTATTTGTTCTTGGGATGGAGAAACTGTCGCACCTTATTCAGGAGAAGGTCAACGCTAAAAAGTGGATTCCTGTTAAAGCTTCTAAGGGCGGTCCGGGTGTTTCCCATATCTTTTTTGCAGATGACTTAGTTCTATTCTCCCAAGCTACTAGTGAACAAGTTGAGATAGTGAAAGAAACTCTGGAAGAATTTAGCAACTGGTCTGGACAGACAGTTAGCTTCTCCAAATCGAAAATCTTCATCTCAAAAAACACACCCGAGAGACTTGCCAAAGATCTTACAAGCCAGAGTAACATCCCCAGAACCGCTGACCTGGGAAAGTACCTGGGAGTTCCTGTAATCCATGAAAGGGTCTCAAAAAAAACCTATTGGTATCTTGTGGAAAAGGTTCAAAATAGGTTGGCAAGCTGAAAGATCAACCAAATGTCTCTAGCTGGAAGAGCTGTCCTCATCCAAGCCGCTTCTGCTCCTATCCCCAATTACACTATGCAAACTACTAAAATTCCTCTTGCTGTCTGTGATCAGATTGACAAGCTTAATAGAAGTTTCTTGTGGGGGAGCTCTGTGGAAAAAAGGAGAATTCATCTACTTAATTGAGATGCTGTTTGCAAACCTAAAACAGAAGGTGGATTGGGACTAAATAAGACACGGGAAATGAATCTCGCCTTCTTAGCTAAAATGGGATGGCGACTGCTTGACGAGACTACAGGTTTGTGGAAAAAAAATTCTTTATGAGAAATATCTGTGCCATGCCTCTACTAAATGTAGTAATATCTCTTACACTTGGAGAAGCATATTAGATGGGAAGACCATTCTTGAAAAAGGTCTTAAATGGAGAATAGGGGATGGCATGAAAACTTACTTCTAGAAAGACAAGTGGTGGGATAGTGAGCATGCTTTACTACCTCTTTCTTTAAATAAGAATTGGGAAACACTAATTGTTATTAATGAGTTCATTGATGAGACTGGTTGGAATGAGGAGAAACTTATAGAATATTTTCCTTTGGAATTGGTTGATATTGTCACTTGTATCCCGGTGAAACCTTTTATTGATTCGACTGATAAAAGAATTTGGGGATTGTCCCCTTCGGGGGTGTTCTTTACGAGATCAGCCTACAAAAGCATTTGCAGTGAACCTTCAAACTCATCTCCTTATGCTAAAGTGATATGGCGACTCAAAGTCCAACCAAAAGTCCAGACCTTCCTTTGGCTTGTGATCAATAACAGAATCCTGTGTAATGTCAACAGGAAGATGAGAAACCTGACTGAAGACACAAGTTGTAATGCCTGTGGGGAGCCCCTCGAAACTATCATCCACATTTTAAGAGACTCCCGAGAGCCAATACCATTTGGACTACAATTATTGTTCATGAGCAACAAAACAATTTCTGGACTGGGAATCTCACGGATTGGATTCATTTCAATCTTGTTGGTTGTAAAAACTTAAGGATTGGTGAGTGGTTGTGGCCGACTCTGTTTGCTACTGTGGTTTGGCAACTCTGGAAATGGAGAAATGGACTTGTCTTCTCCAATATTAACATGCCAAATGTCAAAAAGCTGGAGACTTTAGGAAAGATTTTTAATGAATGGAAGGAGGCTTCAAACACTACTCAAGCTAGTCATGAAGAAGGGAAGTTATGCTCAGTTGGGATAAGCCTGAGAAGAATTGGATGAAACTCAACACTGATGGTAGTTGGTAATCAGTCCAAAAATATTGCAGCAGCAGGAAGTCTTATCAGAGATTCTAATGGTAACTGGACTATTGGTTTTGGATGCAAAATTGGTAATTGTAGTATTGATCTGGCTGAATTATGAGCTCTTTATCATGGGATTAAATTGGCTTGGCTGCATGGAATCCAGCACCTGGCTATTGAATCGGATTCTTATAATTCTATTCTTGCTATCAGGAATGGTGTCTCTCCTAACCATCCCTTTCATCCTCTCATCTTAGCGATCAAAAGTTTCTTGGACAGAGGTACAGCAATGGACCCTCAGTCATATCCAAAGAGAAAAAAAACTTGGCAGCTGATTGGATTGCTAAGTGGAGTTGCGCCAAGGATCCAGGAGATTTCTATCTTGATTCTCCTCCCTCTGGTTTGTCTTCCATTCTTATTGCTGATTTGGTGGGAGTGTCCCATCCCCGCCTCATTGCTTACTAATTTGGGTCTAGGATCCCCATTGTACCAATATATATATATATATATATATATATATATATATATATATTAATAATATTGTATTAAATACAAAAGTTGAAAACTTTATTAATTATTTTCAATGTATTAGATAAAGATATTATTATATATAATAAATTTAAAAAATGTTCTTAAGATATTCGCTACGAAAATTCATTTTATAAACACACGTGAAAGAGACTAGATTCTCATTCTCAAGCAAATTTTGTCTAGGGAATTAGGGGTGTTCAGTTTTAATCGAATTGACTGGTTAATAAAAAAAAAATTGGTTATCGATATAAAATTTTTAAAAATTTCGGTTATTCATTAATTCGATTGAAAATTCAAAAATAATCGAGTTATCTTAAATATATATAAAATATGATATTTTTAATTCTTATTAGATGTTTTAAGTTTGATATTGTTAAAGTTTTTGACTTATGATAGATGTATCTTTTACTTATAATTGACATTTAAATATTTGTTGGATGATTATACTTATTTGAATTATAAAAAATTAGAAATTTAAGATTTTAAAATATAATTTTAACGTATTATTGTAAAACAAATAAAATACGGTTAATTCGGTTAACTGACCAAATTAATCGAAACTATTTTTATCGGTTAGAAGTATATCTTTTGTAATTTGATTCGGTTAACAGTTAAAAAAATAAAATTTTGATTAATTTGATTAACAATTATTCGATTAAATTATTAATCAAACTGATCGAATGCACATTTTAAATAAAAAAAAAACAACGTTTTCCATGACAAGTCCACTCAGAAACACACCAAAAAAAATATAAAAAAAAAATCTCATAAGAAATGAACACCATCTTCCAAGAAAAAGGCAGCAGGGATGGGGAATTCTCCTTCTCTCCATATCCTTATTTTGTTTGAGAGAGAGATCTGCCATTTATCCAACGCTAGAGCTCGGTATAGGATGAACATGGCTCATTAGCCATGTGCCCACCTCACATGGCTAAACCGCCCATGTTTGATTTAATTTGATTATTTCTTATTATATATAGTTTAATTTTTTTTTCTCTCTATTAATCTATTTATCATATTTGATTAGTCTCCTAGGATCACCATTCATGATTCATTAATTAAGTTGACAATCCCATGAGATCTCCAAATAGATCTAAGTACTATTAATCACGATTATCTGAATCTTGGTTTTCCTTTTTATTCCTTTCTGATGTCTTCCCCCTCTCCATGTGACAGGTTAAAATGGTTCCAATTTTGGCCAATCAATACTTGACGATTTAACCCTAAATCTAAGTTAAAAAAAGTCTAAAGTTCAGGGCCTTAATTTTTTAATATAGTAGTTGGAGTACAAAGAAGTTAACATTCACATTTTCCTTATCTTTCCAAACTCTAGTAATAGGCCCCAATGAACTGTTTTGGAATTCAAAATCAAAACATTTCCCCCCTACAACAGGTCAACAGTGTAAGTGTGGCGCTTGAATTGGATTACTATATGTCAAAGATGAACAGGTTACTATGAATTGAACTGAACTGAATTACGTCATATCTATAAGGAGGTAAATTTTTATGTAGATTTTTTAGTTTTTTCAAATCATAATATCGGTGTTGAAGTTACTAAATTAAATGACCCACTTGTTGTTCTTGTAAAATATTTACAAGATGATTTATTAGGTGTAATACAACTTAAAACCTGTATTATTTAAATAATTATCTTCGTACCAAACAAAAATGAACAGGTTCCAAATCTTAGCCAAACTCTATTGAAAGCATGCATCGTCTCAAGAAAAACTCAAAAGGGATAAGACCTTGGAGAGGCATCAAATAGTTGCTTTTGTGGACCCAACGTGCCGGGCATCTCCAGCCTTCATTCAGATACCACTTTTACCAGAAATGCAAGTGTGCGTAAAATTGGCAATAAGTTAGGTAAGTGGTCCCTAACAAACATCATTTATCAGTAAGTTACGTGACAAAAAATATAGATACAATTTTTTTTTTTTTAAATTATTATAGAGAGATTAAATTTGTATTTTTGCATAAGTACAGAAATTAATAACATCATTTATTAGTAAGTCACGTGACAAAAAAAATCTACGTCATTAATTGACCAAAAATTTTGCTAATTAAGCTCGTCACGTCAACAAAGTCAACATCACGTCAGCAAGTCAACGTTCACGTCAACATTTTTAACGGAAGAAAAATAACACCGTTATTAATTGAATCAAATTTTTTAAAATAATATAGTAAGAGAATTCAATTAATATAAGTTATAATAGAGGGACTAAACTTCAAATTTTGAATCAATACAAGGACTAATAGCATAATTAATCCATTTTTTCTCATCTGTAGATATAGATGAATGATGTGTAGAATTACGTTAAATTATTGTATTTTGTATTCACTCAGTTGCTTGGTGATTGATTAGTTGGTATTATCCAGATTCAATTCATCTCATTTTACAGCTAAAAATTGGATTGTGGCAAATTATACAAATTGGGTGGTTGTTACTTGTTATATTTTATACAAGGTATACAAATTGTACTATTGAATAGACATGTTTTCATATCCCCGTTTTACTATATACAAGAAAATAAAAGAGGGGAAAGAATTCCAACTTTGAACCTTTAAGTATGTACGTACATGGGAATGTCAGTGTGGTTCCCTACAAAAAAATTTATAATATTTAATAACAATTTTTTTTTTGAGTAATTTGATAATGTTACAGAATTTTTTTTTAGCATAAATTTTTTTATGTTGCAATAACTGTTGTATATTACTTTCAATATATATTAAAATTGTTACAGATACTTTTAATAAGATGATAATTTATAACATTTTATAATAGGGTTTATATTTTATGCACACTGTATAAATCTATTCACTGTCAGTGAACCATATGATAACACCTCATTAATAAACAAACATAAGAATTTTAAAACACTTAAAAATAAATATAGATAACGTACATGTGTCATCAATAAATATATACACTGACAATTCATTAAATATAAATTTTTTGTAATATTACATAAAAATTTTAATGTTTATTATCAAATTTTTTTTGTATGTTTGGATTGCAGTTGCCCATTAAATCACATGCTTCTAGGTGTTAGCACAATGGGGATTATATATATATATATATATATATATATGTATATATATAGTATAAAAAAGACCGCATATTGAAATAGAAAAGAGATTATAAATGTTGAGATTCAAATTCAAACTTATTGAATATTATCTCTTAAAAAATCAGTCTACTAAGCTAAAATCAGATTCTAAGATATATACTAGCTCATGTGTATGCATGAAAATGCGTGTTACCATAGGATTTTTAGCAGAGAAACGAACTAGTAGAAGACAATATTATAAGGGCAAGGCATGCTCTCGCATCGCAACATAGAAAAACGTAAAAGCAATCGTAATATTATAACCTTAAGTTGTGTTTGATAGAGCGGAAAAGTGAAAGGATGAAAAGAAGAGTGTGAAAAAGTGGAAAGAAAATGAATTTTGAGTGTGCTTGGTAAGAAAGAAAAGTGAGAAAAAAAAATAGAAAAAATTATCATTTTTCACATCTATTAACAAAAACAAATAACTCCAAACTAAAAAGAAAAAAGGAAAAAAAATGAGAGTGGTGTGAGTTATCTTAACTTACAATGAGTATAATGCTAAAACAATATATTTTTTATTTTCTTTCCTTTCATTTTTCAACTCTACCAAGCAATGGATGGAAAGAAAATGACATTTTCTTTTCATTTTTTCATCTTTCTTACCAAGCACACCAATGGAAAGAAAAAATATGTTTTCAATCTTTTCACTTTTCTCCTCCAATTTTTCATCTTTTCAATTTTCTTTTCACCCTACCAAACAAAGCCTAAAGCATGTGGATGTGTGTGCCTCTAATTTCTCCGAATCAGAATTTGTGAGTTAGAACCTTGAAGGGTTTGGATTTTTAAAAAAAATAAAAACTTGGGGATAGGTAAGTTTTGGACCTTTAGCTTTTGGAAGAAAGTGAAGGATGGGAAGTTTCCCTTTTCCCATCTCAAATCTCTATGTCCTAATTGATTTTTGTTATATACATAATCCTTTGAACATTTTATTTAATACATTTTAATTATGATTGTTAATGTGAGTTTTCAAGGAACTTTTGGTGTCTGTTCTTACGAGGAGGAATTTAGACATACCAAGAGAGTAATGATAAGGCTTAACTGTATTTTCAAAGACATGTGAGAAAAATATATACCCCCTTATAGGACAACCCTAAAAGTTTACTTGAAAAAGTCTCAAAGACTTTTGCGTCATTTGGATGAAGAAAATGATTTTTACCGCATCGAAAAGTAGTTTTATTTTTTGATTTATAAAATTTCAATATCATTTTGAGATTTCGTACCGTGAGAATTTTTTTCTACCATGCATTCAAATGAAGCATTTGTTTTATAGTTGATGAATTTTTGGTGATATTTTTGAGTTTTTATTATAAAAATTTTAGATAAGCTATTCGAATTGACTTTTCTAAAGAAAGAGATACATGTATGTAGCATTAAATATCAAATTTAAAATATCTAATTAATCAAAAAAAATTAAAATTAAAAAGATTTGAGATAAACGAGTTACTTACAACTTTTATTCCCTCAAAATAGATACACTATGTAATTGTTCATGGTCTGCCACGGAAGGACATGTACAATAGTAATTATAAGCTTTTGACCATGTTTAACTTCACTGCTATATTTTGTCTAAATAATTTAATGCTGCCAACTGTCAAAGAGACGGGACAACCTATGTTACCCTAATTTTTTAATTTTTTTTTAAATATTCGTATTTAATATTCGTATCTGATATATATTCGGATATAAATATAAAGATATGATCTTTCAAATATATAAAAAAAAAATTTAAAAATTGAATATATCTATGTCGGATATATATCTGTATCCGATACTCACCTTGAGCAACATAACGTACAACTAGTCAACTACTTAAATGGAATCTCAATACATATATGAATTTGTACTGTTGATAAAATCTCAATCACAGCAGTGGACTAGATATGGTTGTTCTTGTTTAGCACACACAGCAGCAGCATACATGTGAGAAAGAATAATCAAAATGAAGTTGGTTTTAGTACTGTTTCGAAGGAAGAAAGAAACACTAGCTTTTCCATATATATTCATGCATTATCTTGATTTTCCTGCAAAGAATTTGTCTGGAATATCTTGTTCACAGGCATACACTTGCTTATATTTGGGACTGTCATTTGTTTTCAATTATAATAACACTGTGGCCCCATTCTTTGATCTTCCTTCACAATGCAGTTTGCAACTTCAATATATTATAATTATACAAATACAAATAAAATATACCATATGTTCAATACAATCATATATATAAATATTAAATTCAGCTTTCTCTCTCTCTTTCTCTGAAAATATTAATATTACTCACACAAATACATTGCTAGTCCAGCTTTTTTTCTTTTTCTTGCCTCCCTCTTTCACAGCCTGTCAAGCTTGAATTATTAACACCATGATTATATTTTTTTAGTAAGACTGCTCCTTGTTGTTTCTCTAAGAAAACTCTGAAGATCTGTTCTATCCTATGGCATAGTAGTTAACAAGGTTTTTTTTTTTTTTTGCTAGTGTCTACTCGGTTGTTTTGCGGAATTCGCCATACTCATACTGCTTAGATAGCTCCGTCCATTTTTCACCAAAAAAATGAGTCATGGTTGTTGCCCTTTTTGAGGTGATTAATTACTTCTTTTTTTTTTGGTATTCTTGGCTTTTGGTTATTGACAAGATTGTCTTATGGGTGAAAAGAGATATTGCTTGAGTGAGGAATATGTTCAATGAGCTTCTTTGCAGAGAATCACAATCCGGCAACTTTTACTTGCAGGTAAAATCAGCTAGGATCAGACAATGTTCTTCTTCTATACCTTTTGATTGAAGGAGACTTTTGCCGTCAGTGTTCATGTGTAAATCATTATTTTTGTTAGATCTTCTTTCATGTTGCTTAGCTGATGCCAAATTTGGTCGTCTTTCTTGCAGTTTTTGAGTGTTCTATAATTCTTTTTCCTATGCACAGTGATTATCTCTGATGCTTGAAAGTGAAAGAGATATTTTTTTCTTTATAATAATTTGCAGTTGAAGCACTATAGAATCCTCATTGTTCTTCAACTGCAAATTACTGTATAAACTGAATCTCTCTCTCTCTTTCATAATCATACCCTGTTTACTGTTGAATTATATAATAAATTTTATTGCTTCCAGATCCTTGTGCTTAGTTTCATAACATATTAACCTCATCTCTAGTGAGATTTCATGATGCAAATCAAAAACCAAAAAGAGAAAAAGAACTGGACACTTTTTGAGAACTTGTTGAAGATGAAGACCACTATAAGGCTAGTGATGGTACTACCACCAGAGAGAGAGAGACCCACAATCCATTTTCGGTCGCTTTATTGCCCACATCCCATTCCTTTTTTCTTCCTTCTTCATTGTCTGAGCACTGTTCAGAAACACTTTAAGAGCTCCCCAATGCAAGTCTGAACAATTTTCATGGTACCCCCCTTCACTCATTCCTGGCCAAAAAAAAAAAGAACTACTGTTTTGAAAGCAGCAACTTTTTTCATGTGCGGAGCCAAGCTTCCTAAACATGGCCTGCATTTAGTACCCCAAAAAGGGAACCACTAAAGTTTTGGGTCCATAAATACTTTAGGATATGTATACAAAGGCCAACTAGTGAATCTGAAGAACGAGTTCCCCTCCCTTTCTAGATGCAAGGATTTGTTAATTTCTTCCAATTGGCAAGGTTGGAGATGAGTGACTCAAGATTTATCAAATCTTTACATTAGTCTTTGTTGCTCAGATGTCACTTTGGACTCGTATACTTGGCTCAACTAGACTCTGTCTCCACCTCCATGTAGTGGCTGGCTTTTTCATGAATCACACACCCACCCAAGTTAAAAGAGGATATAAAGAACAGACAAGGAAAAAAGTTAAGTGCAAGAAAAGGAAAATAAAAAAGTTCCTAGGAAAGTTATTGTCTTGTATGTTTTTTTGCTAATTCTGGTGGCAGCTTTCAGCACTGTATATGTCCAAGCGATAATTCTTTGTGATTTCTTGTAATTGGATAATATGTTTGCTATTGGCCTATTGCCTGCCTTCAATGAGTTTATTGGTTAACCCATTTCAGGCATGGGAACCAAACTTGAGTGTGCCATAAATCCATTAGCAAGTTCAGAAAACAGCAATAGCTGCTGCAGCAGCTTTACTGTGCAATTCATGGATGACTATTACAGAACAAGAGCGCTGAAGGAGAATTGTGAAAAGATTGGGTTAGACAGGAGGATGCTGGAAAGCCAAAACATGGAATCTATCAGAAAGACAATGCAGATGCATGAAGATACCTTCAAACACCAGGTATGGTGAAAACATTAACTTTTGTTACAATTAAACTCCAATTTTTGCATTGCCATTTTCTGGAAACATAAAATTTCTCCCTTTTCTTCAATAAATCTAAGATTTATGGTCTCAAGATGAACATTCTGGAAAGGTTATGATTACCAATATGTCAGAGAAAATGCAAATATACACACATTTCTGATTTTTAAAATTCAAACTTTTATAATCTAATTTAAAGCAACAGTTGTTTTTGTAAGGTCTGATACTTTGCTAGCAATTCCAAATTCTACAATAATTAAATAATTTGACACCATGATCCCGATATGTAGCAAATAGTAGTTTCCAGCTGATTTGTTGAAATTGCCAAAGCCACCACAATGTTTCTTTCCATCATTCAAGATGCCCCATAAAATTATATCACTCCACAGTCCATACTTTCAAAATGCACGATTTAAGAACCATTACATTTCAGCTTTCAGCAAACCAATTCCTCAAAAGTAATGTCACAAACAATCAAAGGAAGTTTATCACTTGAACGTGGTAGTGGGAAGTAAGAAAATAACAACAACAAAAAAAAAATAACTGGGAATTGCAGGTACGAGAACTTCATCGGCTGTATAGTGTTCAAAAGATGCTGATGGATGAGCTGAAAAAGGAAATTAAGCAAAACAGATTCTGGGCTACTCCTATAACTAGTTTTGATATTAACCAATCCGAATTCATCAACCAGCAACATTTAACAACACAAACTACTTGCGGGTACAATTTCCATGTTCAAGGTGATCCGAGCTCAAGGGAGAGGAGTGGCAGTTGCTCTGGTGACACCATGAAAATTGCAAGGGGCTTTGATGATCTCAAGAGGCCAGCTCGGGAAGACATCTCGGCTGAAGCTAGTGCTGTTGAAGAAGACCAAGCAGGGCCTAGCTCCCTCATGCACTCCGGAAATAACCAGATGACCATCGAAGGCTCTGATGAAGATAGCGAAGTTGAACTGACACTAAGCATTGGAAGCAGCTCTAGGAAGAAGATGGCAAAGAATTACTCCAAGCCAAATAGTCAAGAATTAGGATGTACTAATTCTCAGTCAATTCATAAGGAAACTAGAGAGCTTGATTCATCAGCTTCGTTTAAATCAGACAGGGGAGAGGATTGCAGGGGACCCAACACTCCAATGAGCAGTTCTAGCGCAACATTTGATCAGGAAAGGAAACGACCACGTTGGCTTTTCCAAGGTTTAAGCATAAACAGGACTTGAACCATTGAACAATATTAATTTTTTTTTTTTCCTTTTTAACTTAATTTGTATGTGTGTATCCTTTCAATCCCTTGATTAAATTTACTTGGTTCATGACTTGAGATTCCTAATTTTTAGTATTTTTCCAACTTAATCTAATAAATGGATAACTGAGTCACCCATTTTTTTGGGCGTACATTGTTGTAAATAGCATTTCTCATTTTCTTGAGCAACATTGTCCAATCCATTGATTTATTATTAGCGTGTTTTTTTTCCGTGGCATTTCCTGAAAGTGGATAAGAATGCTCAAATTTCCATGAATTTCTCTACTTGCCAATTGTGCGGATTGTTCATTACTCTTTTACTGTCCAGTTCAGGCGGCTGGAATGTTTTTCTGCCCACTCGTGTCGCTATCTTCATCTCCATTTTCTATAGGGTAAATTTAAAAAATGTACCATACAAGAATAATAATTTGTGGATGGTATAATAATCAAAAGTTATTTAAAAAAGGAAATGTAAAAGTTTAAAATTATTAAGAAGGAAATTGAAATTACATTTGTAATCTTAGTTTTTTCTTAGTAAAAAGAAAAGAGATTGTCGACTCCCAACATTTAAAACATCAGTGGTTCTTCTTTTTATTGTTTTCAAAGCTTTCATCATTCATGTATCCAGTCAACATTTTTAACCTAGTTTTATTTTTTTTAAAATCATTCACACAGCCGACAACTTAAAGCATTAGGGGTTTAGGGATTGAAAACTCATTTAGAATTTGTTTAATTTGTAGGTTTATTTGGGTTCAGGTTAGCAGCAGAAATAGGAAACTGAAGAAGCAAATTGAGGTAAAATTTTGTTTGTTATTTTGATTTTAATTTGTGGGTATTTTGTTATTTCAATTTCAATTTGTGGGTATGTTGTTATTGAGACTCAGAACTATGTATGGAATCCATTCACCTCATTCTTACTCAAATCTATCTCTAAGTAAATGGTTTTGATAAAAAATCAATGTTTCCTCAATTTGCAAAACAGTTTTGTTTTTAAGCGGTTCAAGGACAAATTTAGTTCATTGATGAGCCCATCTTTAATCAATTAATCTCATATTATTATCTGCTACTTCCTTTCTGAAAATGACAAGAAAAATTCATTATTAGGTCAAAGCTTCGGCTCAAGCTGGAAAGCATAATGAGAAAACAGAAAGCTATGGTGAGACTAATAATTGATCCATGAGGCACAATAGTTGGCCGATTACCGAGTTAGATGGAGTTGCCCTTTTAGTAATCAGATTATTGTATGGTTATTTCCTTGGAGCAAGTGGTCCCTCTCTTCCTTTAGGAATAAAAAGTCAATATTAACTTAGTAATGAATTGAATTGGTTTTTCATTACTTCAGCGCGTGTGGTGGCAATTTAAATGGCATTAATTTTTTTTTTGTGGTTTTATATGATTTTTAATTTTTCTTGATCATTTTTATTATCTTGGTATTAAAAGTTATATATTTACTATTATTATTTTATATGAATTATTATATGTTTACTAATTTGTCCATTTGAAGGAAGGGAACATAAGAGCTTAATCTTTGGGTTTAGGATAGAATTTGATATAGATATAAAATGTACATATAGTTTTGCTCAATGTACATATAGTTATACTATATATACATATAGTTTTGCTATATGTACATATAAGTGAGATTGTTTTCTTGAATTATTTCTTATAATTTTTGTTATTTTTCAGTAGTTTTAAATGGCAAAAACGATTAGGGGAGGTATAAACATACTCTTCAATTTGCTCTCCCTTAAACACACACATATATATGCATACCAACGTCTCGTATAAACTTTTTGTCATGACTCATTCAAGGAAAAATAAGCTTGACATAATGGTAGAATGTTTTCATATTGTTGCTGGTTTTTAGTTAGTTTTTGCTGGTTATGATTTAAGTAGTGTCATTTATTAGATGTGTATCATCAGTTAATACAGCTTTAAGGAGGAAATACGTCTCTTGATGTAATTATATTAGTTCTTGCTGATTCTCTTGTTCTTTTATTCTTTTTTGAGGATTCATTTGTTGTTTATGGATATTAGATATTACTGAAGTAAAAATATATTCTTTATTTTAGATAATTATGCACATTCTATAGTAGTAATACCTAGGTAATTTTTGTAAGAAGAAGGTGTAGACACCTAATTTTGTTCGGACCCCTAAATCAGGTATATTTTCTTCCTAAATTGATGTTTCAGAATGCTAAAAGGCTTTTCTCATCCTGCAGGTGGTCCTTTGAGACTTAGTCTAAAAAAACGTACAGAAAAAGTCAAACTCAAAAAAGTCAACCCCAAAAAAAGTCAACCCCAAAAAAGTCAACTACTGAAAAAAAACAACCCACTTTCAAAATCAAGATTTGAGGATCAATTGAAAAACGATGAAAGAATTTTGATAATCCGAGGTCTACATTGAAAGATATGGAGTTCGGAAGTTGGGTTATAGAGATTCATTAGGAAGGAAACCCTAGTTGAGGAAATTTGGGAAAAAGTGCTTAAACGATCAAATTGGTTGGAATTGAAGGTTTCAAATGAAAGATAAGCACTGACTATGGGTAATGGAGAAGCCACTTGGAAGAAAAACTGATAAAAAAGTCAATTCGAAAGAAAACCGAGAATTAGGGTTTTTAGTGGATTTCGGTGAAATTTGGAAGAATTACAGAAATTGCTCGATTCGGTAGGAATAAAGCCCCTAATTGATGAGGAATGATTAAACAAGGATAGCCCGAGGCTCAGTTTGAAGATAATCTAAAAATTAGACTTGTTTTGAGCAAAACCGGATTTCGGAGGTAAAAGGGCAAAATTGGAAAATGTGGGAAAAATAGCAAATGAACTCCAAATTTTTTGAAAATTTGCAAATATCATTCTCAAATCATTTCGAAGATATTGGCAAAAGAAAATCTTGATTCGGAGTTCGTTTGCAAAATGGCCAAATCTCGGGCCCACTATGCAGAAATTTAACAGGATAAATCCTGAAAAAATAGCAAACGAGTTCCAAAAATTCTAAAAATTTTCAAATCTCATTTTGAATTATTTGGAAGATATTGGCGAAATAAAATCTTGATTCGGAGTTCGTTTGCAAAATGGCCAAATCCCGGGTCCCCTATGTAGTAATTCAAGCAGATAAATCCCGAAAAAATAGAAAATTAGCTCCAAAAATTATGAAAACTTCCAGATCACATTTTTAAATTATTTGGAAGAGATTGGTGAAGAAAAATCTGGATTCGGAGCGCGTTTAAAAAATGGTAAAGTTCGGGTGCATAAAAGGGGCAATTTCGAAAATAAATCCGAAATAAATAGCAAATGGACTCGAAAAATTTTGAAAACTTCTAGAATTCAATTTTTTATTATTTCGGAAGTATTGAAAAAAGAAAATTTGAATTTAGAGTCCGTTTGCTATTTATTTAGGTTCGGGGGCAAAAAGGTTATTTCACCGAAGAAACCAAAAAGGGCAAATTTGTAATTGAGAAAAATATGAAAGAAGAAGGAATTGCTGGAATTTTTCATCCCTTGGTCAGCCAGCATAGAGGAGAAGAAGGAAGCTTGAACAATTTAATTCCCTAGTCACTATCAAGCCATATGCTACCACTAACACCTTGCAAATGGTCCTTCCTTCATCCAATGGCTTAGGTGCCTTGTAGGAAAGTTGAATGCACCATCCAATAGCCAAGTTTAAATGCCAAGATGACATTTTTATTTGTCATGAAAGAACCCTCATCTAAAGGCCAAGAATGGAAGAAAAAAGATGAGCACAATTCATCCAAGGGTAAGCATCCATTCGGTAAAGCAAGGGAGTGCATGGGATTGTCTCTTTTCATCCAATGGCTTAGGCCATCTAAAAGGGCTGATACACATGTTGAGGGCTGGATTTAATCTACAAGATGTCATTTTTATGTTGTGCTCATCCAATGACCAAGAATGGAAGAGCATAACTCATCTAAGGGTAGGCACTCAAAGGGGGCAAGCAAGGGAGTGCATGGGATTGGTCCTCTTTCGCATCTAAGGCTGAGGTTGCTACAAGGGCTAAGTACACATCTTAAGGGCTGCTATCAATTGGCAAGATGACATTTTTATGTTGACATCAAAATATCTTAATCTTAGGGCCAAGATTTGAGGAGAAAAAGTGCAATTTTCATCCAAGGGTGAGAGGGTCATTCGGCAAAGCCATTAAAGGGGGTGATTTCATTTTTTTCATATGGTTTTTTGGCTGAAGTCAGTAGCTAATTTAGCAAGAAAAAGGTTTTGAAAGAAAGAAAAAAAAAAGGTTTTCAATAGGAGAGCTTGAAGGTAGTCATCTCTACCAAGCTCTAGCATGGTTTCTTCTTGTTTTCTATGTTGATTTCTTAATTTTCTATCTTGTTTTCCTACTACATTTTTCATAGAAATAAAGTTTTTTCAAATGTTTACTTGAGTTTTCATCTCTTCTTCTTCATCAAAAGGGTTGAGAATATTTTTTTTTAGATAGTTTTATGCTTGGCCAAATGTGGTTGATGTTTGCCTTGATTTTTTTCTTTTTTCTTCCTTGCATGTTGTTGTGAGAAAAATTATTTTTAGAAGGTTTATTTAAGTTGTAGACAGCTAATTTTGTCCAGACCACTAAAACAGGTATGTTTTCTTCCTAAATTGATGTTTCCGAATGTAAAAAGATTTTTTTTCATCCTGCAGGTGGTACTCCGAGACTTAGTTTAAGAGGGTGAGCATAAAAAGTCAAACTCGAAAAAAGTCAACCCCAAAAAAGTCAACCCCAAAAAGTCAACTACTGAAAAAGTCAACCCACTTTCAAAATCAAGATTTTAAGTTCAATTGAAAAATGGTGAAAGAATTTTGACAATCCGAGGTCTACATTGAAAGATATGGAGTTCGGAATTGGGATTTCGAGATTCAGTAGAAAGAAAACCCTAATCCGAGAAATTTGGGGAAAAGTGCTTAAACGATCAAATTGGTCAAAATTGAAGGTTCTAAATGAAATATAAGCACTGACTACGGGTAATGGAGAAGCCACTTGCAAGAAAAACCAAAAGAAAAGTCAATCCGGGAGAAAACCGAGAATTAGGGTTTTTAGTGGATTTTGGTGAAATCGGAAAGAATCACAGAAATGGCCCGATTTGGTAAGAACAAAGCCCCCAATGGATGAAGAATGATTAAAAAGGGATATCCCAAGACTCATCTTGAAGAAAATCTAAAAATCGAACTTGTTTTGAGCAAAATCGGGTTTCGGAGGCAAAAAGGCAAAATTGGAAAATTTGGGAAAAATAGCAAATGGACTCCAAAAATTCTAAAAATTTGCAAATCTCATTCTTAAATCATTTTAAAGAGATTGGCGAAATAAAATCTTGATTCGGAGTTCATTTGCAAAATGGCCAAATCCCGAGTCTCTTATGTAGTAATTCAAGAAGGCAAATCCCGGAAAAATAGCAAATGAACTCCAAATCTTCTGAAATTTTGCAAATATCATTTTTAAATTATTTGGAAGAGATTGGCGAAATAAAATCTTGATTCGGAGTTCGTTTGTAAAATGGCCAAATCCCGGGGCTTCTAATGTAGTAATTCAAAAAGGAAAATCCCGAAAAAATAGTAAATGAGCTCCAAATCTTCTAAAATTTTGCAAATATCAATTTTGAATTATTTGGAAGAGATTGGAAAAATAAAATCTTGATTCGGAGTTCCTTTGCAAAATGGCCAAATCCCGGGCCTCCTATGCAATAATTCAAGAAGATAAATCCCGAAAAAATACCAAATGGACTCCAAAAATTCTGAAATTTTGCAAATCCCATTTTTAAATTATTTGAAAGATATTGGCGAAATAAAATCTTGATTCGGAGTTCTTTTGCAAAATGGCCAAATCCCGGGCCTCCTATGTAGTAATTCAAGCCGATAAATCCCGAAAAAATACCAAATGAGCTCCAAAAATTATGAAAACTTCCAGATCACAATTTTAAATTATTTGGAAGATATTGGTGAAGAAAATCTTGATTTGGAGCTCGTTTAAAAAATAGTAAAATGTGGGGGCATAAAAGGGCATTTTTGGAAGAAAAAATCCAAATAAATAGCAAACGGACTCGGATAATTTTGAAAACTTCCAGAACTCAATGTTTTATTATTTTTGAAGTATTAAAAAAAAGAAAATTTGAATTTGGAGTCCGTTTGATATTTATTTGCATCTGGGGGGCAAAATGGTTATTTCACCCAAGCAACCGAAAAGGGCTTCTTTGGGCCTTTCAAAAAAATCAGACTTGGGCTGGAAAAGAGAAGTTCTGGCTTGCCAAGGCCCAAAGGAAGGAGGAAGCTTCTGATTTTTCAATCAAATGGCCAAGAACTAAGAGTTAGTTAAAGATTCTCTTTGATCAAGCCATGGTGATTAAGCCACATAGGCCAAGAGAGATGTCAACATTATTCTTGAACAGCTGTAATTTGGGACAGATGATATGCTAATCCAAGGGTGATAATTTCATGATTTTTTCACCTTGAATTATTAGCCATTTGATGGAAAATTAGTTGGGAAAAAATGACAACACTTTTGCATAAGAGAGGGGGGTTTCGGCCAGCTCTAATAGGGGGGACAGAATTCATTTTTTCACACTTCATTTTTTTTTATTTCTCTTGGTTTTTACTCGGTTTTTCTCTCTTTGGTTGAAAGCAAAAAGAAAAAGTTTAGAAAAGAAAGGAAAGTTTGAAGAGATAAAGCTTGAAATATAGCTTCTTGAGGTTGCTCTTGAGCACCAACTCTTGCACTTTCTTGATTTTCCATTCTTGATTTTGCTATTTTGATTACTATTTGGTGAGTTTCCTTTTTAAATAAATGTTTTTTTTTATTGTTCTTCTTAAGTTCTTTCTTCATCTCTTTCTTAAATATGTTTTTTACAATTTTTTTTACAATTTCTCACCATGGTCGAATGGCCTACATTCTTTATTTAAGTTGCTGTTTTGTTTATTTTATCATGTTGTTTATGTTATTTTCTTTGATCTTGATGTTTTAAGTGTTATTCTACTTCATACTTGAGTCATATTTTAATTTGGTTGCTTTGTTTGTTGCCATTTATGATTTAAATATCATGTTCTTGCATTTTTAATTTTCTGTTTTCATAATGTTTAAATTTGTTGGTGTTTTAGATGTAGTATATCAAGTGTTTGTGAAAATGCTTGTGTGGTTTTTGCATGATTTGAGTTTTATATTTTAGTTGAGCATGTTAGTATATCAAGTGTTTGTGAAAAATGCTTGTGTTGTGTTTGCATGATTTGAGTTTTATATTTTAGTTGAGCATGTTAGTATATCAAGTGTTTGTGAAAATGCCATGCTTGTTGGAGCTTGAGGCCATTCGGCTACTCCATGTGTTTTGCATTGTGTGTTGCATTTTTGCCATGTTAGTTGATAGGTTTTTGCATTTGCATGACATTTGATTTAGTTTTGCATGTTAGTATACCAAGTATTTGTGAAAATGCCATGTTTGCTAGTGACATAGGCCATTCGGTCACTCCTTGAATCTTTGCATTGTATGTGCATTCTTGCCATGTTAGTTGATAGGTTAGCATTTGCATGATATTTGTTTGAGTTTTTGGTTTAAGCATGCTTTGTGTTTGTGAAAATGCCATGCATATTGTAGTTACTAAGTTTGGTTTATTTTCCATGCATGTTCATGCATTTTAGGTCTAGGTTGCATTAAATGCCATGCAAGTTCATTTAGGTCTAGGTCACTATATTGATGCCATGCATTTTTTCATGACATTTAGGTTTAAACTCATGCATTTCATGCACTATGTTTGCTATAATTTTTCATGCATTTCATATTCATGCCACTTGAATAATGACTTAGGCCAATTAATGGTTCAAAGTCATGCTCTCTTGAGCACACTTGTGGAAAATTAAATTTTGTCAAATTGATTATTCTACCTTTGTGATTTTTTTTACTCAGCCAATTTTTATCTAACTTTTAAAAAGTCCTAGCTACTGCTTGTGAGTCATTTTGTGAGTCTTAAATATTTTTACTTTGATTTTTAAATGATTTTATCAAAGGCAAATATGTATTTTGGCAAAACAGTTTTTTGACCCAGTACTCGTACTTTTCCAATTTTTCTGGGAGTTCATCTTTAATCAGAAAATTAAGCTGATTTTTTCCTATGTATTTTTACATGTCCTGAGTCTCCAGTATGTTTTTTTAGAATTTTTAAAAATAGGGTAAAAAATCGTGGCTTAAAACTGGACAGTGAAGTCAGAATTGAATTTAAAGAAAAATCATTTTTCTGTTTTGGTTAAGTTACTTAGAGGGGGCTGATTAGGAAGGTTAGCTACTGACTTAGGGTAGTTTCTAAGCCTTTTTAAACTCTAAAAATGATTTTTTAAGTCTCGGGTTAAGGGTAGTCAATTTCGGATTTTTAAATTAGGAAATTAGAGCCATTTAAGAAAAGGTTTAACCCACTTTTTTATTTTTTTTATTTTTAAGCTAAGCTTTTCAAAATTGTTTTCAAACAATCACAAAGTATTTTGGTTTTGGAACATTTAATTTGACATATTTTCCTAAGGTAGCCGGATATCTTTTTTAGATATACGGATTTCCTTAATTAAAGGGAAAAATACATTTCATGCATTACATTTTCCATATTCATGAATTTTATATAATATGTGATTTTTGCTACGATAATTCCTATGGTATTGTTATTATTTTGATTTATATTTTTTGATGTTATATGGTTTATTCTATGGTTTTGAATATTTCATGATATCCTATACTTTTTATTTAGTTATTTTTATATTATTTAGCATATGTTATGTTCATGCATTATTATTTTTATTTTTATTTTCATGCATATTATATGATAGCATTATTTTATATTCCATATCATTTAAATTATATGCCATATCATTCACATTTGTCATGTCATTTAAATCATTTCATTTCATATAGAATATGTATGTTACTTAGGTCATTTCATTTCATGTAGAATATATTATATTACCTAGGTCATTTCATTTCATTTCATTTAGGATATATTATGTCATCTAGAATATTTTATTTCATTTAGATTATATCATATGACTTAGGATATTGCATTTCATATAGAATGTATTATGTTACATAGGTCATTTAATTTCATTTAGAATATATCATATAATTTAGGATATTTCATTTCATTTAGAATATGCTAAGACATTTAAATCATATCATATCATTTAGGGTGCATTTTATTATTTAGATTTTGCTATGTCATTTTATTTATGTCATGCATATACATATTCATTTCTTTTAAATGTTGCAATCATATCATCGACGTAAATTTCTACTTCCTTGTGCATCATATCATGGAAGAGGGTCACCATTGCTCTCTGGTAAGTCGCCCCGACATTCTTTAGCCCAAATGGCATCACTTTATAACAAAAAGTCCCCCACATTGTCACAAATGTGGTTTTTTTCATGTCTTCTGGTGCCATCTTGATTTGGTTGTAGCCCGAAAATCCATCCATAAATGAGAACAACGAGTGCCTGGCAGTATTATCCACGAAGGTATCGAGATGGGGTAATGGAAAACTATCTTTCGGACTAGCTCTGTTTAGGTCCCGATAATCAGCACACATCCGTACTTTCCATTCTTTCTTCGGGACTGGGACTATGTTCGCCATCCATTCAGGATACTTGGCGACTTTCAAAAATCCTGCGTCAAACTATTTTTTACTTCTTCTTTGACTTTTAGGAGCATTTCAGGCTTCATTCGTCTCAACTTTTGTTTCATTGGTTTGCATTCTGGCCCTAAAGGCAATCGGTGCACCACGATATTCGTATCAAGCCCTAGCATGTCCTTATAGGACCATGCAAACACATCCGCATATTCATGGAGCAGTTTCGTCAATTCTTGTTTTTGTGTCACTGAAAGTGAAGTACTGATTTTTATTTCCTTCTTATCATTCTCATTTCCCAGATTAACAAACTCCGTTATCTCCTGATGAGGCATAATTTGTTTTTCTTCTGACTCTATCAATCTCAACAAGTCAGGAGGTAAGTCATAGTTTTCAGCAATCTCATCATCGTCAATTTTGTCGATGTCAATACATTTCTCAAAATTGATTTTCGAACCATCGATGAGATTGTTTTCGCATTCATTAATAGGGGACCTGTGGTGGAAGCAAAAGAATATAGATATTTGTATAGGAGCAAAATAGAAAAGATGGACAAAAAGAAGTGGCAAATGAATTGAAACAAAATGCATCATGGTTTGTCATTCATTAAAACGATAATTTCATAAAAAGATCCCATGCACAAAAAGAAACTTTCATAACACTCTTGGGCAGAAGTGTTTGAAGACTTAGTTTGTTAATCAGAAAGAGACCTAAATACATTTGGTAAGTCTATAGCATGCCACTTCTTCAATTCAAATCCTGGGGGGCATGGGTAGATGGTCTCTTCCTCTGTTTGACTTCTCTCTCCTTTCTCTTGTTCCAACATCTGGATGCAGAATTCCGTGAACATTCCTTCCAAAATAACGACAGGCTTGGTTCTAACTGGTGAATCGGAAAAATAAAACCCGCCGATCGAAATGTCTCATAGAGGTGGGGGATATAGATCCTTCGGGTCTCCATCTCATGACCCTTTAGTCTTGCAAGCCTCTGTTATTTCCTTTCTCTTATCAGTCTCTTTTTTTCTTCTCTAGTTGGCTTGTATCCCAAACCAAACTTGTCCCCTTTTCCAATTACACTTATCCACCTTCGGATTCCTTGTAGGTCCTTTCCTAAGCCGACCCCGGCTCGGCAACCTTTTCCAACCACCTGAACAAGGCTGTTTTGAGTGACGTAAGATAAATGAGGCACAGGTATCTTAGAACCCTCTCCTACAAATGTGGCGTTAACAAACTCCAAGGTTCGGAAAGAGCATTCCCATGCTTCTTTGGCAACCTCTATGTAGGGGACACTTGAGGGTTTCGATACAATCAAGTCTTCTTCCCCATCCACAATTATTACCTGCTCCTCAACTCTGAATTTTACCTTATGATGTAGAGTGGACGGAATAGCACCAGCCATGTGAATCCATAGTCTTCCCAGCAAGACATTGTACGAGGGGATGATATCCATAACCTGGAAGGCGATATCAAATGTGCAAGGGCCAATCTGCATTGGTAAATCGATCTGTCCCACCACCTGCCTACGGGTTCTATCAAATGCCCGTACTATCATATGACTGTTCTTCATGTGGGACATGTAGATAGATTTGACCAGCGTAGTCATAGGCATGACATTTAATACGGAACCATTATCGATAAGCACTTTCACAATGATGTGGCTTTTGCATCGGGCGATGATATGGAGGGCCTTAGTACTACCTGTCCCTTCCGACGGGATTTCTTCATCGCTAAAAGCTATGAAATTATTGACAGCCACATTCCTACTACTTGATCGAACTTCTCTATAGATACGTCATGAACTACGTACGCCTCATTTAGTACTTTTAAGAGGGCCCTTCGTGTGGTTCTGAATTTGTCAACAATTCCAAGATGGAAATACGAGGTGGTGAACGTTTTAACTGTTCCACCATGCTTTATTCACTGTGCTTGATAAATTTGAGGAGTTCACAGGCTTCATCCTTTGTTACTGGCTTGTTCTTTCTTTGCTCGACCTCGTTTTCCGGGATAGTCTTTCCTTCATCAGTTTTAGCTTTCCCTTTTCTGGCAATTTTTGCTGCTTCGGGTGTATAGCATCTCCCGCTTCTTGTAAAACCTCCAAAACCGATAATGTCTACTGCAGTCGTAGAAATATTAAGCATTGGTGTAGTATGATTAGATTTTGGCAATATAACTTCACCGTCGTATTTCCAGGGCACAGCCTTGCCATTCCTAAGTGAAAAAGGGCCTGGTATTTCAATAGTTACTACCGGCTTTGATACCTTCGGTGTTTCTTTCACTAGCGGGTTTTGGGTTTCTTCATAGTAGATGACTAATGGCTTTGGCTTGACCCGTTCAGTAGCCTTTGGTGTTTCCTCAATTACCACATCCATTGATTCTTCTTCCCGTTCTGTGGAAAATTCTGCTACATCGATATCCATCATTTTTTGAATTTTATCCTGAAAATCAGAGCATTGGTCGATAGTATGTCCTACCAAGCCCCCGTGATACCTACAAAAGTATCCATTGTCTGATTCCAGCCTCAAAATTCTTTGCCCCATGTTGACTGGTTTGTACAGCCCCACTTTAATCATCGTATCCAACACTTCTCCCATACGAGTCTGGACGTCCTCAACCCTAGACAAAACCCGACACCCTTTTCTTTCCACTATTGCATTCACTACCGCTTTCCCATGATCGAGTAACGGATTTGCAGTGACATTAGGCTCTCCCTTGGTCTTGAAGTTTAGATAACCAGTCTTGATTAGGCTTTGCACCTTGTGTTTAAAGGAAGTGCAATTCTCTAGAGAATGACCCGGGTTGCCTCCGTGATAATCACAATTCACGTTTGGGTCGTACCACATTGGATATGGGGGTTTCATAGGTTCTAGAAACACGAGTGCTACTAAGTGATTTTGGATTAGCTTGGGGAAGAGCTGGGTGTATGTCATGGGAATGGGGTCGAATGAGGGTCTTGGTTGAAACTGTTGGGGTCCCCTTTGGTTAGTCCCTACGTTGTTGATTGGATTGGCCGGGTTAAGAACAGGCGTAGGGGTTGTGTATACGGGCGCTGGCATGGGCGATGGTGAATATACTGGCATCGACGGTCGATAGCTCATCAGGTATTGGGACTGTGTAGGAGGATATGTGTATGGGTTGGGTGAGTAACTGTAGGGTTGGTTTGTAGGGAAAGGGGTAAAATTTCGTGGTGGCCGATTCTCATACGAAACGGCCTGTACTTCTCCTTCCTTCTTCTTTATCACACCTATCTTCTTGAAATTTGCTGTGCCAACTCCTTCAATCTTGCCGTTCTTTATAGCATTTTCTATCATTTCATCGCAAATGACCATGTCGGCAAAATTTTTGGTAGCATTACCGACCAGCCTGTCATAATATGGCCCTCGCAACGTGTTGATAAACAACACGGTAGTTTCTCTTTCATTGAGGGGTGGTTGCATTTGAGCTGCCATATCTCTCCATTTCTTGGCGTATTCTTTAAAACCTTCTCCCGTCTTCTTCTCCATGTTCTGCAAGGATAACCTATCAGGTGCCATGTCAGCCATGTGTTTGTACTGGGTTAGAAAAACTCTTTCCAGATCTGTCCAAGTATAATGCGACCACGATCTAGTTGGTTGTACCACCTCGCGGCTAATCCTTTCAGACTGTCTTGAAAACAGTGGATCAATAATTTATCGTTATGAGTATGCCCAGCCATTTTGCGACAGAACATGGTGATATGAAATGAAGGGCACTTGGTCCCATCGTACTTTTCAAATTCTGGAACTTTAAACTTCGACAGTATTATCAAATCTGGAACCAAACTTATTTCATTTGCATCAAATTTCCCGAAGAAGTCCATCCCTTCTATGGCCTTGAGTCTCTCCTCTAGCATATCATATTTATGCTCCGTCCTGGTGTCTTCCACATGCTCTATCACACCCTTCCTCAATTTTTCTTGCTCTACGGGGTCATCTAAGTTTGGGACGTGAACTGGGTTTGAAGGATTAGTCCCTGAGTTGGATGCAAGCTGACTTTGGCCTTGCTGGCCTATGGGACCCGTGTGTTGACGTAAACATAAGGTTTTCCTCCCATTGGAGGTTCTCCTTGTGGATGCCTACCTTGTGATGTTTGGGTGAGGGTTGGAGTAAAACCTGGTGGATACAGAGTATCTTCGTCGTTACTTTCTCGAGGTCGGTGTCCTTCCCTTACACTTGAGCTTTCAGTTTGCCTCTTTCCCCTAGTCAGACTCATCGTCATTTCCATCATCTTGGCCATTTGTTCACGGGATTCTTCTTGTGACATTGCAATCTATTCTCGTGTTTCCTGTTGGGACCTAGCCAATTGTTCTTTTGATTCAAGTTGGGACCTGGCCAATTGCTCTTGCAATTCTCTCTATAGTTTTTCCATCCATTCAATTCGCGCTGTTTTCTCACTTTCCATGGTTCTTGTTTTAAACCTAGTATTATACTGGTGAGAGGACTGCTTTGATCTTTCCATCAGTCTGATTATGCTTGAAACCACTGTGAATTATTTTAGTTGTGATTAGTGCATGCTATTTTAAAAAGGGATTTTAAAATCGCTGGCGCGATATCAAAATCTTTTTCATTCATGACTTGCCAAGTTTTTTCGTGAGTAGATATATATGTATGCATGTAACACGAGTTAATGATGTTTATGGAATGAAATAAATGCATTTGAGAGGTGCTTGCTCTAATATACTTTTCAAAAGGTAGATTCTCATTGATCCCACAGTATATTTTTACATGTGATTAAGCATCCTAGAGTTGTAGCCATAGAAATATTTGACTTGCTCATATTGATCTTTCGCCTCTTCTAAGAAGCTAAGAAGACGTTGTCCATACTTTCCAGTAGGATTGACTTCTTGTATCAGAACCTCCACTCGTTCCACCATTTCTCTTGCTTTGCTTACTGCTTGCAGACTTGTATAGCCAAATGTTCTATGTATTGTTGCCTTCCCAAACTTTCAGCCTTCCACTTCATACTAGCATCCGTTGCCAAATCACAAGTGTAAATCCAATCTGCCTCTCTATCTTTCCATTCTCTCATAATTTCATCAATATGATTCCTCTGGTTCTGCAATTGTTGTTCCAAATGCTGAGTTAGTTGCCAGAGAGACTCCCTTTCTTCTTGTAATTTTGAGCATTTGTCCTTCTTATCTTTTAGCTTGGTTTTTAACCCCACCAACTTTACGGTGATCGAAGAATACATATTTTCCCATTTCTGCCTTTCATGGAAAGATTTAGCAATCTTCCCTTCATTTTCTTATGCCTTGTGTTTCCATCGTTCTACTTCTTTCTGGAGTTCTTTTTCGCGTCTATGAGATGACCCGAGGATGCTTCCGATCTTTATATCTGATCGTAGCTTCTTGTTTTCTAAGTGTAGTTTGTTCAAATCTGATTGGGCTGTGTCACGTTCCCTGACGATCTTTTGATTTCGGACTCCTTGTATTTCTGCCTTATCCTTCAAATTTTCCATTTCTTCCTGGAGCCTTCGATGTTCTTGCTTCATCTTCTCTCTTTCGATCTTGAATTCTTCCTTAGCGATCTCGAATTTTGAGATTTCTCTTGGCTGTGAAGGAATTGGTTGGGGTGGGACTTCCCCTGGAAGTATAACCGAAACCTTAACTCGGTTGGCTGTCCATAGCAAATACTGTGGAGCGACACTATCACTCAAAGCTCCTAGCCTCATTCTCCGAGTATCTTTCCATGCTCGAATTATCTGCTCGACCCTTTTTGACATGTTTGGCTCCCCATAAGAAAAGTCTACTCGAATGAGCCCATGAGTCACTGGAATAAACTGCTTAGTTCCATATTGCCTTTGTACCATAAGCGGAGCATAACTCACGGCCCCCCTACGGACCAAGGAGTTGTACCCATCGTTCCCCGCAACGGTATAATATTGGCACAGGGGCATCCATGGTGCCATCCATTTCACTTGCTTGCTAGTAAGTGTCTGGAAAAATGCCACCCATTCTCCTTTGTTTTTGCACTTCGGCCACTTGCTTTTGCAAAATTCCTAAATCGGGGCTCCACCTCGCAAATAAGGTTTTGTGAAGAAGCTCTTCTCACACTCGAAATGACTTTGAAGCCATACATATAGCAGCTGAGCACACCCTATGAAACGTCCTCCCCTTTCCTTCGGCAAAAGTTCAATGATCTTATAGTCTCTGCCAAGATTGTCGGTGATGGATTGCTATTATTCTCGACCTGCTCAAAGAAATCCACTACTGTTGCTTCGATGTGTCCCAAAACCTTCGGAAAGATTATCATCCCATATATAGCCAAAACGAAAGCAGTCATTCCTTTTTCTTCGTCCAAATGTTTTTCGATGAATGATTTGAGGAAGTCACAAGGTAGGCAAATGTGTTCTCCTTTGCGTCTCAGATTGGAATCTCCCACTTTAATCCCAAGGATTTTAGTCAACTTTTTGCAAAGTCCGAACTTCAGCTTTCTAACATATACTTTATTCGGACATTGGAGCTCTATCCCAAGTAAGACTAAGTATTCTGCAATGGTTGGGGTCATGTCCTCTCTATTGAAAGTAAAGCATCTGTATGATGAATCCCAAAAATGGATTGCTGCCCTGATTAGCGATTCTTCGATCATCACCGGGATAAGCAAGGCTATCTGCCCGTATTTCTGAGAGAATCTCATCTTTCTTTCTTTACTCACTTGTTCCCAGATATTTGCCAAACTCGTCAAGTCATTTTGTGAAAGATCTAGGTTTATCTTCTCGGGCAGTGTTGATACAAAATCGACCGTCAAACAATCCCCTTCTTCTTGCTGAGTTTTTTCAGACCAAATTCGTACATCCATAGGTGATTCGCATGTGACATTCACGGATGAGGCACAAACCCGACGTTCAGTAGATTCCATGAGAATTTACGATCGAACAATGTATTGAAGCAAACACCTCGTTATGGGATGCTAATGATGCCAATGATAATGATACGGCAAGAAGACAACCACAGAAAACATAATCTGTTAGTGTATGTATACAGATATAATAACAAAATAAAGTTCAGGAAAAGAATCAAATTTCTTTTTACCAATGATAAGACTTCCTAAGTTTCGTTATATGCTGGGTTCGGTATTTCGTATATCTAAAAGATTCCCAAATTGTTCCTCACTACTGTCCGAAATGGACTAGTAAGGCACCCCGATCCTTGCCTATCGCAGGCCGTGAACGGAAAGGGTTCAATTCGGGTGGGAGTATTTTCCAGGCTTGTGTGGAGATTATTATCTCACGAAAACGTAGGTACTTTACACCCCGAGAGTGTTTCGCTAGCCCATGCGAAGGTATTACCTCACGAGAGCTAGGTACTTTACTCCCTCCTAAAAGGACAAAGCTCGGGTATAGAGCTCATGTATTGAATGCGTGTTTTAGTGTATGAGGTGGCCCGGATGCCCCGAACAATTTAATACACACGAAAAGATGCAAATAATCACAAACAATTGCGAAATAGTCGTGAATGCAAATTTATTCAAAACCGAAGATTTTCCTTTTATTCTTAAAACAAATAAGGGAACTATGATTAAATAATAGTAAAATCATTAATTTAAGATTCCGGGATAACACGTAATTAATTTATGGCTCGACTCTCGAAAAACGTCCCCAGTGGAGTCGCCAAGCTGTCATAACGATTTTTTTCGACCACTTAACGATTTTTCTTTTTAAAATAAATAAAATGTTAAAATAAAATAAAAATACAGGGAGTCGCCACCAATCTTTTTTGGTTAGGTGTGATTGGTCACCTATGAAAACTTGTCTTCTTAATAATATCCTAAAATTAATTAAGATATATTAAAAAGATAATTTTTGATCTGCGAAACAAAGTTAGGTTCAGCAGTACGGTTACGCGTGGAGAAGGATTAGCATCCCCACGACGCCCGTTTTAAAAACGGTACCGATTAATCGCGTGTTATCTTTAATCTTGAAAAAGTGATTTTAACTTTAATATTTAATAATAATTTCCTTAGTACATTTTATTTAAAAAGAATATTTTAAAATGAAGGTGAGATAATTTTTTTTTTTTATAATTATTTCTGAAGTAAAAGAAATTACTTATGGAAAAATAATTCTCGAATCACTCCGATATTTTCGATAATGTTTCGATAATTATTTTTACACGAACCGTTTTGAAGAACGATAGATATTCTGACCGTCCGGAGAACAGATTCGTTTTTAGAGAATTTCCTTTACCAAAAATACTTCAAAAAAAAAAGGAACCATTTTTTTGTTTGTGGAGAAAAAATAAGGAATAAAAAAATAACGTCTTTTTTGTGAATAATTTCGAGATAACAGAAATCATCTACGTAAAATAGTTTCCGAATCACTTCGATAATTTCGATAATGTTTCGGTAGCAATTTTTACTCGAACCGTTTCGTGGAACGATTGATACTCCGACCGTTCGAGAAATGATCCGTTTTAGAGAATTTCTTTTACCACAAATAATTCTAAAAGCCATTTTTTATTTATGGAGAAATAATAAATAAATAAAAATATAACGACGTCCTTTTTTATGATTAATTCCGAAATAACAGAAATCATCTATGCAAAAATAATTTTCGAATCACTCCGATAATTTTGATAATGTTTCGGTAACTAATTTTACTCGGACTGTTTCGCGGGACAATTGGTACTCCGACCATCCCGAGATATAATTCGTTTTTTAGAAAATTTCATTCTTTGAAAAGACGTTTATGGAGAAATTAATAAAAATATATTTTTATAATTAATTTCAGAATAAAAGAAATTACTTTATGTAAAAAAAATTCCCGAACCACTCCGATAATTTCGATAATGTTCGATAATCATGTTTACACGAACCATTTCGAGGAACAATTGATATTCCGACCATTCCGAGAAATAGTTCATTAATTTCAGAGAATTTTCTTTACCGAAATTAATTTAAAAGACATATTTTATACGCGAGAAAAAAAAATTTAAGAAACTAAATAAATAAAATTAAAAAAAAAATCCCTTTTTTTTGTATATTGATAATGCATAAAAATAAATAATGCCAATAACGATGGAATTAACAAATAAATAAAATAATAAATAATAATAATAATAGTAATAATAATAATAATGATAATACTAATAATAATAATAACAATAAATATAAAATGAAAGTTTTTTTTACTTTTATATAAACATCCGGGTCGGGTCCCAGGACCCGCGCGTGGGTCCGCACCTGGACCCGACCCAGATGTCGTTTTCATTTTTTTTTTTAAAATTAGTATTGTTATTATTATTTTTAATTATTATTATTATTATATATATATACTTTTTATTTCTTTTTATTTTATTATCTTATTATTATATTTATTATTATTAATTTTCTTTTATTTGCTAGTATTATTATCATTATTATTTTTATTTTATTTTGATATATATATATATTTTATTTTATCTTTTAATTTTTTATATTTTTTATTATTTAAATTAGTTTTTTTTTTATTTTTTCCATTATTATTATTATTATCATATATTATTTTATATATATATATATATATATATATATTCATGTCTATATTTTTTATTTATTGTTATTGTTATTATTATTATTAGTATTATCATTATTATTATTAGTATTATTATTATTATTTATTTATTTGTTAATTCCATCGTTATTGGCATTATTTATTTTTATGCATTATTAATATATAAAAAAAAGGGAAAGTTTTTATTTTTATTTTCTTAAATTATTTTTTTCTCGCGTATAAAATATGTCTTTTAAATTAATTTCGGCAAAGGAAATTCTCTCAAAATGAACTATTTCTCGGAATGGTCGGAATATCAATTGTTCCTCGAAATGGTTCGTGTAAACATGATTATCGGAACATTATCGAAATTATTGGAGTGGTTCGGGAATTATTTTTACATAAAGTAATTTCTTTTATTCCGAAATTAATTATAAAAATATATTTTTATTAATTTCTCCGTAAACGTCTTTTCAAAGAATGAAATTTTCAAAAAAATGAATTATATCTTGGGATGGTCAGAGTACCAATTGTCCCGCGAAGCAGTCCGAGTAAAATTAGTTACCGAAATATTATCGAAATTATCGGAGTGATTCGGACATTATTTTTGCATAGATAATTTCTGTTATTTCGGAATTAATCATAAAAAAGGACGTCGTTATATTTTTATTTATTTATTTATTATTTCTCCATTAAAAAAATGGCTTTTAGAATTATTTGTGGTAAAAGAAATTCTCTAAAACGGATCATTTCTCGAACGGTTGGAGTATCAATCGTTCCACGAAACGGTTCGAGTAAAAATTGCTACCGAAAAATTATCGAAATTATCGGAGTGACTCGAAAACTATTTTACGTAGATGATTTATGTTATCTCGAAATTATTCACAAAAAAGACGTTATTTTTTTATTCCTTATTTTTTTCCACAGACAAAAAAATGGTTCCTTTTTTTTTTTTGAAGTATTTTTGGTAAAGGAAATTCTCTAAAAACGAATCCGTTATCCGGACGGTCGGAATATCTATCGTTCTTCAAAACGGTTCGTGTAAAAATAATTATCGAAACATTATCGAAAATATCGGAGTGATTCGGGAATTATTTTTCCATAAGTAATTTCTTTTACTTCGGAAATAATTATAAATAAAAAAAAAACATTATCTCACCTTTATTTTAAAATATTCTTTTTAAATAAAATGTACTAAGGGAATTATTATTAAATATTAAAGTTAAAATCACTTTTTCAAGATTAAAGATAACACGCGATTAATCGGTACCGTTTTTAAAACGGGCGTCGTGGGGGTGCTAATCCTTCTCTACGCGTAACCGTACTCCCGAACCTAACTTTGTTTCGCAGACAAAAAATTATCTTTTTAATATATCTTAATTAATTTTAGGATATTATTAAGAAGACAAGTTTTCATAAGTGACCAATCACACTTAACCAAAAAAGATTGGTGACGACTCCCTGTATTTTTATTTTAACATTTTATTTATTTAAAAAAAAAAAAATCGTTAAGCGGTCGAAAAAAATCGTTATGATAATGATCATATTATGCACCTTAGTTCAAGGTAGAAAACACCTCAACGGACAAGAGTTACAAAAGGTTTGGCCTATGGAGTCTTTTTGTTAAGCATTCAAAACAAGAAAATGGTGGTTATAAGGATTAGACTTGATAATCCGTGTATCTTTTTTTTTCTAAGCCAACAAAAATTTTATTAAAAAGTAACCTCAAAAGACTACAAAATTAGAGAGCATAAAGCTCCCCAGCAAGTAAAATGAAAACCACCTGAACAAGATCCAAAGTTACAAAAACCACCTTAAACTATAAAAATACAAAGCTAAAACCTCAACACAACTAAAGACACCAAGGAAAACACCTTTGCAATCTGAAAGCAAGTTTGTGCTCCAAAAATAGATTTGCAACTTCCAAAAAAACTCAAGTTGCTCATCGTCCTGATATTTAGAATCCCATCACAGACACAACGCAAGAAACAATCGAAGAAATAGGTCACAAAACATGTCCTGATATTTAGCTAGCTCAAGCTTTCCTTTCAAACAACCATCGATTTTAATTCCAAAAAAACATCTTGAGATTGATCCAATAGCCGGGTATTATATCACCAAATTATCTTCCATCAAATTCACGCCATTTGGAGAAGAAAAAGACCAATTGCAATTTCCATCACTTCATCAAAATGACACCCCTTGATACTTGCAACAATTCCAATAGGATTTCTAGGATTATAATCATCACAACCTTATAAAGAATCATTATTTTCTTCAAACCATTTCATTAAATCCTTCAGCCAAATCCTTAAAAATATGAAGCAAAAATCTCATCTTCACAATAAACTTCACTTTGAGCCATCCCACCCAAACCAAAACTCAACACGTACACAATTTCCACATCCCAACATAGCTCAACATCCCAAATCAAATAAACCAACCCAAATACGATAGAAAACTGTCAATTCTACTCCTTTTTGACCCTGCGCCATACCAAGTAAACTTCTTATCCTGGAGTGGTAAACCAATAAGCTCGGCATTTAATATAAAGTTACTAAAATCATCCACTCCAAATCCATTGGATACACACGGTATTAAAATCACCTGCAATGCACCAGCTTCCATTGATTCTTGTTTTCAACTTCAATAATTTCCCCCATAGCTTTCTTTTGTCTTCCAAGCCACACGGCGCATAAACATTCACCAAAATGCATTCAAAGTCATCTAGAACCCATTTACCTTTGATCATAATAAATCTTTCTTTCACAACGACTTCATCTTTTACAAATATTTTTTGTCCCAGATTATCAATAAACCCCCAAATCTTCCTTCAGCTGGTTGCCATACCCATTCATAGTCCTCGTTCGGCCAGATCCTTTGAATACGTCCATTATCACACACACTCAACTTAGTCTCCTGTATTAAAATCACCTCAACTTTATAATTCCTAATATACCTCTTCCCTATTTTTTCCTTTATCCCACTTGAATTTCCTCTAGCATTTCAAGATATCATCCTCATAATTACTCGTTTCCACTTAGAAAAGAACACCCACGCACTAAACTAATTCCAAATGGGTCCACTTCCACTGGTACAATTAACCTACTCCCCACTTATTAAAACCCAAAATTCCCAAGCACACCAACTGTCCACCATGCAACTACATCCGAGTCATACAGCCAAATATTTTCCATTATTACAAAAACCCCAACTCCACAATATACTTGAATAACCGAAAATACAAGAAAAATAGGAGATAAAAAGAAGAAACAGCACCTCAAAAATTCGTGGGTTTCCACGGTACCTGAACCCAACACTAGCTTCTTCTTGCATTGCTTTGAAGCTCCATCAATTTGTTTATGACTTCCTGCTCATCTTCGATCGACGTCAAACCCAGCTTTTTACCCATGCTCCAGGTCGCTTCCACTTCCTCTAGCCAAATCTTTTCTTCCTCTTCCCTTAGAATCACTCTATTTCTGTTAATAAAATCTCCATCCAAAAGGGAACAGTTTGCTATTTTTTTTTTTCCATCAGCATGTGCTCGCTCTCCTTTTTTTTCTTCTCAATGTGTTACGATCCCACATTGGATCACAAATTTTGTATGATTTATATAGATTTAGGTTTTTCATCTCAATAGTTAATTTTTAAGGTGTGATTCTTCAAAAGTTTATATCAATTAATATCAGAGTCAATCCCACCAAACTCATATAGTGATGGTTCGTGAAGTGATAGCCTGTATCAAAAAAAAAAATATTAGTGGTGATCAACGTGATTCGTGACCAATAAAAACGTTGATCTTTCAAAAAATGATGATTTATTACGATTTCACATAGGACTACAAAAATTTTTGTTATGTAATTTATATGAACCTATGAAAAATCATACTTCAAAAATTAAATATTGAGATGAAAAAACTTAAATCTATATAAATCACAACAAAAAGAAAATCCTTTGTGGTCCAATGGGATCGTAACACAATGTTCTACTTTTTTTATGTTCTTTTGCAGCTTACCAAACAATCTGTCTTCAATATCATCATACATCTTCCATTTATTTTTCACTTTTGGGCCCCTCTATTATTTTCTTCACAAACCCACTCTCGTCATTTCCTTCAATTAACATCTCCAATGGATTAGTAATTTTATCTATATCACCTTCCACTTGTAACAAGCCCACATCCTCCATTTCTCCACACCCATGCATATACGGGCCAATATTAATAAGCCCATCCTCATTCACACTTATATTTCCACTTTTCTCATTTTGTTTTTCAAGATCACTGTGGGTCCCACTCTTTTCATATTGTTTTTCCAACTCACCTTGATTCTCATCAGTAGCTATTATCATTTAATAGTTGTCCCTTTTGTACTTGTGCCGCCACCTTTTCACCCACACCACCCTCGGTATTTTCATCATTGTTAGTTCCCATAAGGCCTTTTTTTGCTATTTTCCAGATCGTTCCCTTGCACGCAAACTTCCAAACTGTCTTCTTCTTCCACTAGTTTCCCAGATTCTACCTCTTCATCTTCCAAAGAACAGGACCTTTGATTGTTTTCCAGATTATTAAGAACATTAGCTCCTGAACTCATGCTTGATTCCTCATTATCCGATAATATCTTATCTTGATTCTCACAACAGCAAGTAATATTTGGCATTATCACTGGATCCACTTCCAAAATTTTAACTGGATATACCGAATTCCCTACTTTCAACTGAACTAATTCATTAATTTTTGTCATTTGCTCCGTAATGATCTGCATATTACCTCTAACAAAGGATTGAAATTTTAATGTGTCACCATCCATACTAATGAAATCCCCCCATCTTCTAGTTATGTTCTGGAAAGTTAAGATAATTCGTGTACTTGTATTGTATTCATGTATTTTCCCATGTTATAATTATGTTTAAGATATTTTATATTTATATAAATTTTGATAAGTTAATAATTCGTGTTATATAAATTTTAACACGTTTATATATTCATATCATATTCGTATTATTTTTTCGTACTATGTTCGTATCATGTCAAAAATTATTAGATTTAACAAAGATGACATGTAGAAGGAACTATTACTACAATAGATAGTCTAATGAAGTGCAGAAAACTCAGCATGCACTACTACAAATTGGACTTTTAGCAGTATTTTTATTGCGGCGTTCCCTAAATGTAATTTAAACTAAGTTAAATTTTACATTATGTCAAAATCACCCAAAATGTAGTTTTAGTATGCATTAGTAATGGTTTTTTCTGAGAAAAAGAAAGGATGTTGAAAGATTTTCTTTTTGAGCCAAACGGATATTGAAAGTTTGATAAATTGTTATTTAGAAATATAAATATTTTTTAAATGTTATGAAATTACTATAGTTTTTTCCAAGAAAATTACTTTCGAATTGAACACGATAATCAAATATATATATATATATATATATATATACTATTAATAAAGTGGTTGATTGAGTTTGGTGTCCCTGAGTTAAGTGATAAGGACACTAACTCAATTGGTGAAATGATACAATAATTTGAATTAGATTATAATAAATTTATAAAATAAAGGATAAAAATGTCATTTAATATGAAGTTTAAATATTCTTAATTAATTTTATTTTTTAAATATTCATACATGAAAAAAAAAAATATCCACTGCTTTAGGTAATTTTTTTTTTCTTTCACACACATAGTAGGTGTGCCAAAATCTAGTCTATACTTATATAAAACTCCTAACTAAATTGGTATTACGAGTCAAGTGACAACAATTTAGTTAAGTAATACACAAAAAAACTAAAATAGCAATAATAATATATGTGAAATTAAGATATATATATATATGTTATTCATTTATTTTAAAATAAAACACATTTAAGAAAAAAAAAATTATGCACTATCTAAAAAACTACAATTTTTGTTTTAATATAACTTTCTCATACCTTTTAAAACATATATTTTTTTTAAAACACTCGCATAATGAGAGATCATATTCTAGTACTGAAAATTGGCTTTAATCCCTAATAATAAATGCTTTTGTGCCCTTCCTACCCATAAATCGGATTGGATGGGTCAGACTCGAATAGTAAAACTAGCAAGCATAAATAGAATTCTAAATGAATCGGGCTTGAATAAATAGATTTTTGTTCATGTTCGTTTATTTATTTTTGAGTTTGTTTGTGTTCGGTTCGTGTTCGTTAAGAGTTTTAAAATTGTATTCGAGCTCTGTTCGTTTAACATTGAGTGTGTTCATGTTTGTTTTAATTAAATGAACATGTTCATGAACATATAATCGAACATGTTCTTGAACAATTAAAAATATGTTTATGAACAATAAACAAACAAATCTAAACAATTTTAACAAACAAACAAATAAAAAAAAGTCAATTTTAAATTAATAAATATAAAATAATTAAATACAAATATAATTAAATTTAAGTTATTATTAAAAATAAATAATAAAACATAAATATTATTAAATTATTAAGTTTAAGTTATTAAATAATATTAATTATATTATAAGTAAATAAAATACAATACAATACAAATAATAATATTATTAATTATATTATAATCGAACAATAAACGAGTTTCAACGAGTTTTAAACAATCTATTAAACGAATTTTAAACGATCCATAAAAGAGCTTGTTTCGTCAACATAAATAAACTGAACAAATTTTGTTCGTGTTCGATTCGTTTAATAAACGAACCTGTTCATAATCGTTTATTTAACTTGATAAACGAACATAAATGAACATAAATCAAACTGTTCACGAATTGTTTATCAAACGCTCTATTTATTTACACCCTTAAGCATAAATTTCACTGCATTTCATTGTTAATTTTGAACACTGAGGTTACTTGTTATGCTCATTTGAGCTAAGATCAGGTGTTCTGAACCTTCGGCAAGTGATAAATAGAGGAGTCGTTATCTACCATTAAAAAGGTTGAATAAAGGAATGTAAGAAGAAGACTTCAAAAGCATTTTGTTAAGGGTTCTATTTTCCCTTCTTCAATTACTTTAACAAACCTCTACTGTGAATAATTTAATTTCATGATTCTTTGGTTTTTTGGTTTAGTTTGTTGGTTCAGGAAAAAGTTTGAGAATTGAGGCAGCGAGATTGTTGAATAGATTAATGGCATTTTAAAATGAATTAAACAAAATGCAACACTGCATGGGGGAGGCAAATAGAAACAGATCGATCAAGCATGATTTGATACATGTGATCTTGAATTACAAGATAGGAGGAGGTAGCTTTCTTCCATATTATTATAAATTTTACTTTGCTCGTTTCAAGATTTAAATTCGAAACTTTCAAGATAGAATCTCAAATTCTAATTGATAGGTTTGTCGCGTCGAAAACAAAGATAATTACATACATACATACATATTGTTAAAACGAAATAAAAAAGCGTAAGTAGAGAGATGATTAAACAAAATAAAGAAGGTTGGTTAAATCATAAATGTAGCTAGATGACAGTGAGACTTATTGAGTCATGGGGAGCTAGCTAATGGCAATAGGCGACTGAGTTCATGAGAGAGTGGAGGTTTAGAAAGTGTTGTCAAAGAGAGAACAACATCCTTTGGAACCAAGCACTTATCTTCAGTGCAAAGCTTTTCTTGAACCTTTGGAGATGTTACAATTTGCATGTTTTCCTTGCAATTCGCCTTCTCCTCATTTTCCTGCATTTTTAAACCCCTTTGCTTATGTTAGCAATTCACTCTTTTCTTTTTATATTTAGAACAATGAAAAGCTACATCTTTTTCCCAAAAGAAGAATAAATTTGATTTAATAATTGACAATAAAAAAAAAATGACAAATTTCTTATCAAATTTTAAGAGATTAGCAAACTGGACATTAGAAATTTTTTTATTGAGTGAAAAATTATATGTTGGAATTCACTTTTTTTTCTCTAAAAAATTAAAACAAATAGACCATCAAATTTTACTTTATACTCTTTTTTTTTTTTCCCTTCCTAAAGGAAAAGGGGTGTTGGGATGGAACTTAAAGGTCCATTAAGTTACATTCAGTCTCTGCAAATGGAAAACTACAAATATGAATAAAAAATTAAAAAAAAAAAAAAGAGCTGAGACACTTTCTTTTTCTTATTATTATTTGAATGTATAAAATAAAAATAAAAAATAAAAAAAAAAACTTATATATACTGGCATAAAAATTACTTTTTTATAATTATTTTTCATTCTATTTAATTCTTTTATTTTATTTTCAAAATTCTTAACCTCAGACTTCCATACGTTTGCAACTGTTTCTACGAAGCATGCAGCATGATATAATTACGATTAATTAAGAGTAGTAAAAATGGAAAAATAAATAAAATCTAGATTTTTTTTTCCACCTGGGATAGAGAATACTGATTTTTCTTTTTTATAAAAAAATAAATGACAGTAAGTAAACTAAAAGCAACTTTTTTCAATGAGTGTAAACAGTTAGCAAAATTCTTATTTTAAAAAAAGAAAAAAGAAAAAACAAAGTTAGCAGGAAAAAATGATAGTATTAGCCAAGAAAATTACCGGAAACGAGTCCATAACTTGAAGGATTCCAACTTGAGCTTGCAAATACTTGATATATTTGAAGGCAGCTTGAAGCATTTCAGCTGTGTTCATCTTATTCCCACCAGGCACAAGCTTCCCAAGCTCTTGAGTCTTCTTAGTAATCTTCCTCCTCCTTTCTCTCGCTGCAATGCTTTGCACTGACACACACTTTTCACTAATCTTCTTACCGTTTTCCACATTTCCTTCCAAGTTAATCTGATTCATGCTTTGATCTTCAAGCACGGGACAGGAATTTAGAGCAACCCCATCAAAGAAAGCAGGCATAAAATCTGAGCAGTGATGATCTTCAATGAGCTTCTGGCGTTTGGGGCATGGATAGGAGCTGAAATTTTCACATGGGATGATTTCAGGTGGGAAGGAAATTAAAGGGACATATGGAGAGGAGAAGTATGGAAGTAAGGGAGTGTAGTTTTCAGGGTGTAGAATATTGTTATTCAGGTCAATGTGAGGATCAAGAAAAGCATAAGGCAACTCAAATGTATCCCAGTAATATTCAAGATGCTGATGATCGTCTCCTGCAACAAGCTGGGCCTGAATTGTTTTTGTTTGATAGATTGGCTCCGAGTTGACATTCTGATCAACATCAGTTTGCCAGTTGGAGTATGAACTCAAAACCATGGTGTTACTGTTAAAAACACTGGAATATATAGAAAATTCAGAAATGCAAAATATTGTTCATCAATTAAGCAGTTTCAGGAAAATGAAAACAATTACAGGAAATTGAAGTAGCAAAAACTAAAATAAAAGCAAAAAGCTAGTAGCGTCCAGCTAAAGAAATAAAAAGATGCAGAGAAGCGCAAAATACCTGAATTAGGAGAAGAAAACTGTCAAATCTGTTTCGCTGCTTATTGACCTGTCGAGACAGAAAAGATTTTCATAAGACCGAACTTTATAAAAGCAAGAGAAAAAACAAAAAAATGAATTTGAAGAGAGAGAGTGGTGGGTTGAGATAAAATAGGGAAGATGGGATAAGGAACAGTTAGTTAACTGCTTCCGAGGAAAGTTAGGGTTTTTTTTTTTTTTCCATCAAAGAAACTGAAAAACTGTTAACTAAAAGGACCTTTCCCACTTTGGCGGCTGCCTTATAAGTTATACTCATTGGACTCTTTAACTCTGATGGTTATTTTATTTTATTTTATTTTATATTCTTAACCTCTATTAATTTAATGGTTAACTTTTTCTATTTTCGAGTTTTAAAAGTAAAAGATTTTTCTAACTTATTTATTTGTGTATGCATCATTTTTTATTTTAATTTTTTCAAGCTTGGAAGTAAAGAAAATTTGCAAAAGTTTTTGCTTATCTATATATTATTATATCTATATTATTATAAAAGGGTACTATTATAAAAGAAATGATTGAGTTGGTGTCACTGAATCAAGTGATACCAATTCAGTCACTCTTTTTACAAAAAAAATCAAATTTATATTATTATAAAATGAATGACTGAATTGATATCACTGAGTCAAGTGATATCAACTCAGTCACTCTTTTTACTAAAAGTCACTCTTTTTACTAAAAAAAATAAATATTTAATAAATCAGGGTGTTTATATCTTTCAATTTTTGATATAATATATATATATATATTTCAAATTATCCACTTTCTTAAAAGAATTACTATTCTCTTAAAAAACGATCACTAATTTAAAAACTACATTCTCTTAAGAAAATTATTATTTTCTTAAAAAATTATCATTCTTTTAAAAAAAAAAAAAAACTGTTTATATATATTTTTACACAAATTTTTTTCCCACTCACATATAGACCTGTTCACGGGTCGGGCAGCCCGCCCGGCCCGACAGGCCCGGCCCAATACGGGTCGGGCCTGGGCAGGATATTTTATGTTCCGGGCCGGCCCGGAACAGTGATTTTTATTATAATAATATTATTTTATTTGATTTTAATTATAAAAAAATTATAAAAAAATTATTTTTTATTCCAATGAACAGTGTTTCGGGCCTAAACGGGCGGGCTTGGGCAGAGGAAAAAAAAACCGGGCCGCGGCCCGGCCCATGACCACCTCTACTCACATAGTGAGTGTGACATAATATAGTTATTATAAAAGAAATGACTGAGTGGGTGTCACGAGTCAAGTGATATCGGTTCAGTTGAAAAAATTATCATTTAAAAAAAAATTATAATGATTATAGAATAAGGGATGTTAATATCTTTTTAATATTTTTTTAAAATAGATTTTTGATTTAAAAAATTTACAAAAATTATTCATTTTATGTTAAAAACTACCTAAAAAATTATTTATTAAAGTTTATTTATTATAATATTTTTTATCAAATTATTTATTAAAGTTCATTTATTTATATTATATTAAAAAAATTAGACGAAAATTATAAATAACAACAATATGAGATATGTGATAGCTACAAAAGTATAATAAATTAAAAATTAATTCAATTGTCATTTAAAATCAAAGTCACATAATTCATCTTTACTCTAATTGCTTTCCTGCTTGCATTGAAATTTCCTTGTTTGAGGGGGAAAAAAAACAAATAATCATATGTGACTAAGTTAAAGAAAATAAAATTTTAATATATATATATATATATCATTTGATTAAAAAAGGTAAACACATTATACAAACCTAATCATAAATTTGCACAATTCTTCATATGTTGTCTTTCTTATATCTTCATGTTGTTTGAAAAACTGCATAATTTTTTTAGAAATATCAAAGTTGTAATTTCAATAAATACTCGATATTGTATCTCCTAAATTTTTTTTCTCTTCTTACCTTCAACGTATAGATTTCCTCCTTAGCATGATTTTTGCACCTATAAAAACAAATAAAGTATTAAATTAAAATAAATACTTGTAAATATGCAGGAATTTTTATGAAACTTAATTCCATTAGGTATACCTTGTTTGTACAATGTTAGTATGAAACCATGGTATTTTCTTGAAATTTCTTCTATAATTTTGATCCAACTGCAATTATAAATAAAATTAATTGTTTTATTAAAAATACATATTTTCTGTGGTTATAGTTAAATGGACCGACATGTGTCATACCTCTGTAACATCATACTCAAACTTTGATATATTGTCATTTTTTTTGAAACAATAAAGTTTTAATTAGCATAATATATATATTTTTTTAAAATAAAAAATAGAATAGATTTGATATTGATATTGATATTTACCATTCTGCCCTTTGGGCCAATATTTCTCTCTTAAACATATTCTACAAATGAGTTTTATCAACCCACACTATTTTACTTCAACCAAAGCTCATTATTTTAAATTGTTTTACCTGCATGTGCATACATAAGTTGGATTAAATTTGTTAAAGAATACAATTTTATTAAATTTTAAAATAAATTGTAGCATAATAAAATTAATGTTTAGTTCATACCGACTTACCGAGTCATATACTTTTTCATTTGATTGGTGTAGCAAAATTTCATCTTTCTATAAATCCATTTGACATTGGCTTTGAAGTGAAACTTGTATAAACAAAAACATCATATTAATAGTCTAATTTCTATCACTATTAAATTTAAATTCAGTACATATATCCAATATCTTTTGTGTTTTTTCAACTTCATTGTTCGAGTGCTTTATTTCATGTAAGACTTTTAGTAACTCATTGATAACTCTAAGAAATATAGTTATTTTTCCACCTTTTATGCTTTTGAATCGGCTAAGTCCTTGAGGATTTTATTAGAATTTGATTAGTTTTAGATATTTTTATATTTATTTTAATTATTCATTTTATGTTTAAAATAGTTATTTAGTTGTTATTTATGTGTTTTTATAGGTCCAAGGTGATTTGGAGTTTAGAGGTGCAAAACGACAAAAATCGGTGCATTCCAATGAGCAGGCAGATTCGACCTCCGGAGCTTCTTTCAAGAAAATCTCGGTCTTAAAGACTTCAAATGAGAAAACGATCTCTTGACTTTTGAACCTGACTTCCATACCTTTCCAACGGTATAAGGCGCGTCAAAATCGAACAAGATTTTTCCAGTCAAAACAGCTTACGAAGTTTGAGAAGGCGACAGAATCCGGACACTAGGCAGAGAGTTGGGGCCGCGGTGCCAGGGAGTCAGAAAATTGGCGCCGCGGCGCCAACTCGTGAAAAGTACCCATTGAAAAATGTAAAAAAATGCAACAAAAAAAAAAAAAAGCCTATACTTACCTAGTTGCTTGGGCATGAAGTTTTGAACTCCAGGAGGCCTTGGACACTTTAAATATGACTCTTTTAGGTCAAAATAAAGGGGATTAGACACCTAGAAACCTAATTCTCTCTCAAGAAGATAGCCACCATCAACTTCTCTCAAGAAGATTGGAAGGTTGAAGATTGAAGACTCAAGAACTGACAACTCTTAGTTTTTTATTTTCTCTTCTTTATTTTCCTTGTGTTGTTGATGATGGTTAAACTATTTGAATATTTGTTTTCATTAATTATCATGAACTAAATCTCTTTTACTAGGATTTCAATGGAACTCAACACATAGTTTGAATTTATTTTCTCTCTCTAGCTTGATTTAATGGTTTGTTGAGTTGTTTGTTCATTCTTGTTCTTAATGCTTCTAGTTGATTGGCCACCAATTAGATTGATTTGTTAACCTATATATAACTTAGAAAAGGGAGTTTAGTGTTAGACATGGATTGAATGACACATGTTTCATATTCATTTATTAGGATTAATTGATTTGCAGGTAGGTAGGAATACACTTACATGTCATGTGTAACCATTATTAGAGCCTAAGCTTAATGAGTTCTTCTTTAATTCAATTATCATAGGAATATAGTTAATTGGTTAAGAAGGATATTTTTATGAGACCATCGGAAGATCCTTATAAATAAGATAGAACTCTAAGTTAACAAGTCAGGATCATTAATCAAGTGAAGAGGTAGAGAGAGATTCAAGCGAAGTGTTGAGGGAAGTTATAATCCTAGGCTTTTATAATTAATTGAATTCAATCTTTTTAATTTACTTGCTTTTAATATTAGTTTCTTTTAATTTAGTTCTTGATTACCATCTTTATTTAATTGTTTAGATAAGATTGAGTTTGTTAATTTTAGTACTTAGCAAAATTAATAACAATTCCTCGTGGGTTCAACACTTTACTTCTCATTATATTACTTGTTTGCGATACGTGTGTCGCAACCTAAAAAATAACAAGTCTCATCGCAAGACTTTATTATTCGTTAAGCGTGACATTAAAAAAAAACCGAGGAAAAGTCGACTTAATTTCTCAAGAAAAATCGATGGTTATGAAAATAACCTTGAAAAAAACATGGAGTCGCCACCAATCTTTTTTTGGCTAGGTGTGATCGGCCACCTATTAAAACCGGTTTTATAAAATATTTTAAAATTAATTAAAATATTTTTTTAAAACCAATTTCAAGTCTGCGTTTTAAACCAAAGAAATCAAAGAAGCGGGTTCGGGAATCGGTTACGTGTGGGGAAAGATTAGCACCCCCACAACGCCCGTATATAACGGTACCTTATTAATCGTGTGTTATCTCAAGTCTCGGTAAAAAGTCGATTTTTAATTTTGTATTTCAAGTTAATTCCCAATTTAAAGAAAAATAATTCCATTTTTTATTGAAAATGATCCAAAATTTATTAATTCAAAATTTTCCTATATTTCCCAACAAGCGTGGCAAAATATAGAAATTTTTATTATTTTGGAAAATTTTCCGAATCATTCTCATTTTAAAGAAGATATTCCGTTATTAATGATAATTGATGATATCCTCCACAGCAAGCCCGGCAGAGAACTCATGAATTATTTTAACTCGGGAATATCTTTATTTTATTGAAAATCATTACCTTTTTCGAAACATTTAAAAATATATATATATGAATATGAATATGTATGACATAAATAAAATGACATAGCAAAGTCTAGATAATATAATGCAACCTAAATGGTATGATATAATTTAAATGTCTTAGCATATTCTATATGAAATATCCTAAGTCATATGATATATTCTAAATGAAATGAAATGACCTAGGTAACATGATATATTCTATATGAAATGTAATATCCTAAGTCATATGATATATCCTAAATAAAATAAAATATCCTAAGTGACATAATATATTCTAAATGAAATGAAATGACCTAGGTAACATAATATATTCTATATGAAATGAAATATCCTAAGTGAGATGATATATTCTAAATTTAATAAAATGATTTAAATGACATGGCAAATATAAATGATATGGCATATAATCTAAATGACATGAAACATAAAATAATGCTATCATATAATATGCATGAAAATAAAAATTAAAATAATAATGCATGAACATAGTATATGCTAAATAATGTGACAAAAATAAATAACTAAATAAAAGCATAGGATATCATGAAATATTCAAAACCATATAATAAACAACGTAACATCAAAATATAAATAATAAATAATAACAACACCACGAAATTATCATAGCAAAAATCACATATTATATAGTATGCATGAATATGGAAAATGCAATGCATGAGAATGTATTTTTTCCTTTAATTAAGAAAATCCGTATATCTAAAAAGATATCCGGCTACCTTAGGAAAATATGTCAAATTAAATTTTCTAAAAATCAAAATACTTTGTGATTGTTTGAAAACAATTTGGAAAACTTAGATTAAAAAAATAAAAGCCTAGCTAAACCCTTTTAAATGGCTCTAATTTCCTAAGTTTAAAATCCCGAACTTGACAACCCTTAACCCAAAATTAAAAAAAATCATTTTTATAGTTTAAAAAGGCTTAGAAACTACCCTAAGGCAATAGCTAAACTTCCTAATCAGCCCTCTCTAAGTAACTTAACCAAAACAGAAAAATAATTTTCCTTCAAATTCAATTCTGCCTCTACTGTCCAGTTTTAAAGCACGATTTTTTACCCTTTTTTTTTTGAAAATTCAAACAAATCTAAAACAAATACTGGAGACTCAAGACATATAAAACTACATGGGAAAAAATCATCTTAATTTTTTGATTAAAGATGACTGCCCAGAAAAATCGAAAAAGTACGAGTATTGGGTGAAAAAAAACTGTTTTGCCAAAACACATTTTTTTGCCTTTGATAAAATCATTTAAAAATCAAAGTAAAAATGTTAGAGGCTCTCCTAAAGATTCACAAACAGTAGCTAACACTTTTGAAAAGTTAGACAAAAATTGGCTAAGTAAAAAAAATCAAAAAGGTAGAATAATCAATTTGACAACTCTTTAATATTTCACAAGTATGCTCAAAATGAGCATGACTTTAAACCATTGATTGGTCTAAGTCATAAATCATGTGGCAATGACATGAAATGCATGAAAATACAACAAATATGATGCATGAAATGCATGATTTAAAACCTAAATAATATGAAAAATGCATGGCATCAATAAAATGACCTAGACCTAAATGAACTTGCATGGCATTTAATGCAACCTAAGTCTAAAATGCATGAATATGCATGGCAAAGCAAGCCAAACCTAAATCTAAAGAATGCATGGCAATAACACAAACATATAGCATGCTTAAACAAAATACACAACCAAATATCATGAAAATGCAAACCTATCAACTAGCATGATGAAAATGCACATACAAAGCATACAACATGAGGGGTGGCTGAATGGTCTCATACTTTAAAATGAGCATGGCATTTTCACAAACACATAATATATAATGTGCAAGATTAAAGAATAATATTCAAATCATGCAAATATAAAGTAAAGGCATGAAAACCAATAGGCATTTTCACAAACACATGGATTAACAAAATGTAAAACTTAAACAAACTTAAACATTTTGAAAACAGAAAATAAAAAATACAAGATAAGTAAAATAAACATGATAACAAGATAATAGACTCAAAAATGGAAACAAGCAAGCAACCAAATCAAAACAAGCTTCATGTTTATGTATTTGAAGAAGATTTAAAGCATCAAAACTTGTTAAATATCATGAATAACATGAAATAAAAATGCAAACAACAACTATATCAAAACAATAGGCCATTCGGCCAACCCAAAAAAACAAAAGAAAAGAAATTTCTTAAAGCTTTTTCCAAGAAAGTATAAAGAAGAACTTGAAGAAGAATATTAAAAACACTTATTTTAAAAAGAAAAATCAAAAGAAACTCACCAAAGTAGCAATCAAAATAGCAAATCAAGAATAAAAAATCAATGAAAGTGCAAGAGTATGGTGCTTAAAGCAACCTCTAGAAGCTATATTGCAAGTTTTTTCTCTTCTAACTTTCTTTTCTTTTCTAAACTTTTCTTTTTGCCTTTCAAAAAATGGAGAGAAAATCAGCCAAACAAGAGTGTCTATAAAATGAAAATCCCCCTTCCCCTTGTAGTGGTCGAATGGCCTTCTAGATGGCTACGATGTTGTCATTTTTTTCCAACCAATTTTGATCCAAAGGCTATTGATCCAAGATGCTTAAAATATGAAATTATCACCCTTAGATTAGGTAATCAGCTATCCACAATTACAGCTGTTCAAGAATCTTAAGCCATTATGTTGACATTCTCTCTCTTCATGCATGGGTCCATGTGGCTCAATTACAAAGGCTTGATCAAAAAAATAACCACCTTCCTCTTCATTCTTGGTCTTTTGATTAAAAATCAGAAAATATTTGCCCACCAATGGTCCTTGGCCGGCTGACCCCTCATCTTCCAGCCCATGCTTCATTTTTTTAAAAGGCAAGAAAAGCCCTTTTCGATTTCTTGGGTAAAATAACTTTTTTGCCCCACGAACATAAATAAATAGCAAACGGATTCCAAATTCAAATTTTATTTTTTCAATACTTCCAAAATAATAAAAAATTGAATTCTGGAGGTTTTCAAAATTTTTCGAGCCCATTTGCTATTTATTTGGATTTTTTCTTCCAAAATTGCCTTTTTGTGCTCCCAAACTTTACCATTTTTTAAACGAGCTCCAAATCTATATTTTTATTCACCAATCTCTTCAAAATAATTTAAAAGTATGATCTGGAAGTTTTCATAATTTTTGGAACTCATTTGGTATTTTTTCGGGATTTATCTGCTTGAAATACTACATAGTGGGCCTGGGATTTGGCCATTTTGCAAACGAACTTCGAATCCTGATTTCTTTTTCCAATCTTTTCCAAATAATTTAAGAATGAGATCTGAAAATTTTTAGAATTTTTGGAGTTCATTTGCTATTTTTTCCAAATTTTCCAATTTTGCCCTTTTGCCTCCGAAACCTGGTTTTGCTCAAAACAAGTCTGATTTTTAGATTTTCTTCAAACTGAGCCTTGGACTATCCTTATTTAATCACTCCTCATCAATTAGGGGCTTTAGTCTTATCCAATCGGGCCATTTCTGTAATTCTTCCAAATTTTACAGAAATCCACCAAAAACCCTAATTCTCGGTTTTCTTCCGAATTGACTTTTCTTTCAATTTTTCCTTCAAGTAGCTTCTCCATTACTCGTAGTCAGTGCTTATCTTTCATTTGGAACCTTCAATTTTGACCAACTTGATCGTTTAAGCACTTTTCCCAAAGTTCCCAAACTAGTGGATCTCCGTAATCCAACTTTCGAACTCCATATCTTTCGATGCAGACCCCGGATTATCAAAATTCTTTCGCCATTTTTCAATTGAACTTCAAATCTTGATTTTGAAAGTGGGTTTACTTTTTCAATAGTTGACTTTTTGGGGTTGACTTTTTGGGGTTGACTTTTTCAAGTTTGACTTTATGCTCGCCTTCTTAGACTAAGTCTCAGAATACCACCTGCAGGATGAAAAAAGTCTTTTTACATTCTGAAATATCAATTTAGGAAAAAAAACATACCTGTTTTAGTGGTCCGGACAAAATTAGGTGTCTACAACGTGCACTTGCGTAGTGAAAATCGACAACAAGTTTTTGGCGCCGTTGCCAGGGAATTGTTTATTATTTTGTTGATATTAATACCAAGCAACCTTAGTCTTAATTTAAACTTTCTTTTTCTTTCTTATTTTCAGGTACAATGGCTGAAGCTGACGAAACAAAGACTTTGCGAGAGTATGGGGTTCCTCTCATGCAACACCTTCATACTAGTATTCACAGGCCTGCCATCTAGGCCAATACGTTCGAGATAAAGCCAGCCATCCTTCAGATGATCAATACATTAGTTCAGTTCAGCGGCTTACCGAACAATGACCCGAATGCTCACATCGTCAATTTCCTAGAAGTTTGCGGTCTTTTCAAATAAAATGGTGTTACTGATGATGCCATTAGATTAAGACTCTTCCCTTTCTCACTTCGAGATAAGGCCAAGAGTTGGTTGAACTCTCTTCCTGCTGGCTCCATTACCACTTGGGCTGATCTTGCCCAGAAATTTCTTGCCAAATATTTTCCTCCTGCCAACACAGCTAAGATGCGGAATGATATCACATCTTTTATGCAATATGACTCAAAATCATTATACAAAGCTTGGGAAAGATACAAAGATCTGCTTTGACGATGTCCTCATCATGGGATACCTGACTGACTTCAGGTAAACACCTTCTACAATGGGTTAATGGGTCCTACTAGAAGTTCTATAGATGCTGCAGCAGGTGGGGCACTCATGGGAAAATAAATTGATGAGGCTTATAATTTAATTGAGGAGATGGTGTCCAATAGTTATCAATGGTCCACTGAGTGAATTTTGCCAAAGAAAGCTCCAGGTGTTTATCAGTTGGATGAGATCAGTGCTTTATCGGCATAGATGGCTGCTTTGTCCAAGAAATTTGATACTATGAGTGTGCATTCAGTCCAAAGCCCAATTGTAACATGTGAATTTTGTGGGGAAGGACACAACAGTGATAGATGCACAACCAAAGCTGAATCTGCTCAATATGTGGGAAGCTATAACAGGCAGCAGAACAACCCATATCCAAACAATTATAATCCAGGTTGGAGGAATCAGCAAAACTTTTCTTGGAACAACCAAGGGCCATCATCACAAGCTAAGCAAGTAGTCCTTCCTTGTTTTCAAGCACAAGCCAGGGTTCCTGTTCAAGAAAAGAAAACATCTATGGAAGAGATGTTTATGCAATTCATGACAAAAATTGATAATCTCATTCAGAATCACTCAGAATCACTTCAGGAGAATAAAATATCACTTCAAAGTCAAGCTGAAACACTTCGAAGTCATGCTGAAATACTTCAAAGTCAAACTGAATTACTTCAAGTTCAAACAACATCACTTAGAAATCTTGAGACACAAGTGGGCTAGCTTGTTAAGGCAATTAACAATCGCCCAATGTGATCTTTTCCAAGCGATAGTATGACCAATCCTAAAAGCCATAGGAAAGAGCAATGCAATGCCATTACATTAAGAAGTGGGAAAGAAGTATAAGTGGGTAGCCAGAAGCATAATGAGAGAATTCAAGAGAAGACACCTCGAGGTTACCCACCACCACCCTTTCCTCAACATCTTCATAGAAAAGTGTCAGAATTGCCGTCCAAGCCTCTTGAAGTGAAAAATTTGGGGGAAAAAGAAATTGAAAAAGCACAAAAAGAAGTGAAAAAGCCTACAGTCTATCCACCACCACCATTTCCTTAGCGCCTTCAAAAGAATAAGCTTGACAAACAGTTTTAGAAGTTTCTTGAGGTATTTAAAAGGCTCCATATTAATATACCTTTTGCTGAAGCTTTAGAACAAATGCCTAAGTATGTCAAGTTTATGAAAGAAATTTTGTCTAAGAAGAGGAAATTGGATGAGATTGAGACAGTTGCACTTACTAAAGAGTGCAGCGCTATTCTTCAAAAGAAACTCCCACCCAAACTCAAAGATCCGGGAAGCTTCGCCATTCCATGCGCCATTGGTGATAAATTTTTTGGTAAAGCTTTATGTGATTTGGGGGCAAGTATCAATTTAATGCCTCTTTCTATCTATTGCAAGCTTGATTTGGGGGAAATAAAGCCCACTACAGTGATGTTGCAACTAGCCGATAGATCCATCAAACATCTAAGAGGCATGGTTGAAGATGTGCTAGTCAAGGTTGACAAATTCTTCTTTCCTGCCGATTTTATTGTGCTTGACATGGAGGAAGATAGTGAAATACCCATAATTCTTGGGAGACCATTCTTAGCCACCGGTAGAACTCTCATTGATGTGCAAAAAGGAGAACTTACCATGAGAGTTTTAGACCAACAGGTAACTTTTAAAGTTTTTAAGGCTATGAAGTTTCCTAACGAATTTGATAAATGTTTCGCAGTTAAAGTGATGAACAGTGATTCCAAAGAAGCATTCAATGAAAGTTGCTCCACCACACCACTTAAGGTAATTTCACATTCTACTTCCAAGATGCATGGAAGCCATAATTTTGTGAATGCAAGGCCTCATAAAGCAAAGAAAAAGGGGAGGGCAATGGTTCAAGTGGAAGGATGCCGGTTAATGAACAATGAGATAATCAACTGATGACTATAAATCAAGCGCTTCTTGGGAGGCAACCCAAGTTCTAAACTTTTTATTTTATTTTATTTTTAGAGTATTTTTATTTTTATTATTATTAATTTTATTTTATTTTGTTTTCTTTTGTAGTGACTACTCACCCAACTTGGACAAGAATAATGAAGTCTAAGAGGAAAACTAAAGCTTCTCCTACGTTGTTTTCATCGATAGGGGAGTTTTCTTGTTCTTACTCTTTTTAGTTTTAAACATTGAGGAAAAATGTTTGTTTTAAGTTTGGGGTGTCTTTAGATTTATTTTAGTTGTGTGATTGTCTAATTTTATTAGGAGTCTAAAAAAAATATTGTTTTTTCTTGAGATATTTTGCACTTAGTATGATGAAATCCTTATCCAATGATGAATTTTAGTTATTGATTTATCTTGATTCTTAGGAAAACATAAGCATGAGAAGAAATTGTATTAAATTCTTTTGTTAGTTTCATGTTAGGATGTGATTTTCATAAATTGAGCACTTAATCTCTTGCTTAGATTTGCATTGCTTATTTAAAGACTGATTATGTTGATGTGAATTGCAATTATGTCTAGAACCTAGAATTTGTTTGATTCTCTCTCAAGGCGAAATCTTAGACAACACTAAGTTGAGAAAGTGATTTAGGCCATCGTTGGATCATTTGAGCCTTTCATGCTTACCTTCATATATTAATATATTAGTCTACCTCTTTGAGCCTAATTGATATACCTATTTTCTTTGATTGCCACATATTTTAGCCTAGCCAAATAAGAAAAACCATGATTAGCCTTCACTACATAGGCATGTGATGATATTACAGGAAAAATTTATGAGCCATGTCAAATTTGGGTGAAATGGTGATGTGAAAAAAAAATATGAATAAATTGGTGAAGCAAAAAGGAAGTGTATTCAAAGAAAGAATGAAGAATGTAATTTGAGGAAAAGACTATGGCTCTCAAAAATCCTGATAAAAATGTAAAGTGTTTATGGGTGAACTTAAACCGAAATATATCTTTATCCTACCTTGACCCTAGCCTTACATTACAAGCTTAATAAAGACCTACTTGATCCTTGATGAAGTGTTAGTCTACATTAGTGGGGAGAGAGATGAAAAGCAAACATATGAGAATCTAGTACTAATTCGTATTTTGCATTGATATAAACATATTTAGATTGCATGTGATGATTTGCAATGAGTTTTACACACACACACTGAAAATCCATTCAAGCATGAAGTTTACGATTGAATTGAATCATTGATTTGGATTATGTTTATGTTCTACTTTGAATCAGGATTTTGAGATAACTTTTGAGAAAAATTAAGAAATCATTATTTGAGTGCATTTATCTTGAGTGATGTTTTGTGTCAGGTTATTTAGTTAATTTGTTTAGTTTTGTTTTGCTCGAGGACTAGCAAAATATTAAGTTTGGGGGTGTGATAACTCTAAGAAATATAGTTATTTTGCCACCTTTTATGCTTTTGAATCGGTTAAGTCTTTGAGGATTTTATTAGAATTTAATTAGTTTTAGATATTTTTATATTTATTTTAATTATTCATTTTATGTTTATTTTAGTTATTTAGTTGTTATTTATATGTTTTTATAGGTCCAAGGTGATCTGGAGCTTCGAGGTGCAAAACGACAAAAATCGGTGCATTCCAATGAGTAGGCTGATTCAACCTCTACAGCTTCATTCAAGAAAAACTCAATCTTAAAAACTTCAAATGAGAAAACGTATTTCTTGAATTTTGAAGCTGACTTCCATACCTTTCCAATGGTATAAGGCGTGTCAAAATCGGACAAGATTTTCCTAGTCAAAACAGCTTATAAAGTTTGAGAAGGTGACAGAATCCGAAGACCAGGCAGAGAGTTAGGGCGGCGGCCCTCTGGGGAGGCAAAAAGTTGATGCCGCGGCGCCGACTCGTGAACAGTACCTGTAGAAAAATGTAAAAAAATGCAAAAAAAAAGGCCTATACTTACCTGGTTGCTTGGACACGAAGTTTGAGACTCCAGGAGGCCTTGGACACTTTAAATAGGACTCTTTTAGGTCAAAATAAAGGAGATTAGACACCTAGAAACCTAATTTTCTCTCAAGAAGATAGCCACCATCAACTTCTCTCAAGAAGATTGGAAGCTTGAAGATTGAAGACTCAAGAACTGACAACTCTTAGTTTCTTCTTTTCTCTTCTTTATTTTTCTTGTGTTGTTGATGATGGTTAAACTATTTGAATATTTGTTTTCATTAATTATCATGAACTAAATCTCTTTTACTAGGATTTCAATGGAACTCAACACATAGTTTGAATTTACTTTCTCTCTCTAGCTTGATTTAATGGTTTGTTGAGTTGTTTGTTCATTCTTGTTCTTAATGCTTCTAGTTGATTGGCCGCCAATTAGATTGATTCGTTAACCTAAATATAACTTGGAAAATGGAGTTTAGTGTTAGACATGGATTGAATGACACATGTTTCATATTCATTTATTATGATTAATTGATCTGCAGGTAGGGTAGGAATACACTTACTTGTCATGTGTAACCATTGTTAGAGCCTAAGCTTAATGAGTTCTTCTTTAATTCAATTATCATAGGAATATAGTTAATTGGTTAAGAAGAATATTTTTATGAGACCACCGAAAGATTCTTATAAATAAGATAGAACTCTAGGTTAACAACTCAGGATCATTAATCAAGTGAAGTGGTAGAGAGAGATTCAAGCGAAGTGTTGAGGAAAGTTCACTACAAACAAATTGTCATATACTGACGCTTACTTATACTGACGGTAGAAATCCGTAGGTAAAAAGGATCTATTGCAACGGATTTTTGTTACCGTTAGAATATACATAACATATACCGACGCTTCATTTATCTGTCGCTATAGATATACTTATACCGACGGTTAATGAGAAACCGTCGGTATAGGTACAGAACATATACCGATACTTCAATTATCCGTCGCTTTAGATACTCCTATATCGAGGATTAATAAGAAACCGTCAATATAAGTACATGGTATATACCGACGCTTTAGTTATTTGATGGTATAGATACACCTATACCGACGGTTAATAAAAACCCGTCGGTATAGGATTCTACCAAAAAACAATTATTTTTGCTTAAATAAATTTATAGTTTTTATAAAACTCCAGAACTTTAATTTTAGCAATTTCATTCATTTTTCATTTCTAATTATAATCATTTGATAAAAAAAAAATCCAAATCCAACCGTGTATTCCATCTTCGTCAACGGACTCCATTCACGTAATAACCTCCTCTTTTTTCTTTTTTATTTTTATTTCCCCTGTATAATTTATATAACGTAAAAAAATAAAAATTAAACTGAAAGTGAAAATGAAAATGAAAAGGAAAAGGAAAGTGAAACTGAAAGTGAAAAGCCCTTTTCTTTACTTTTTTTTCTGTAAGGAACAAATCTCCCAACTTTAACAATCATCGAATCTCCGATTTTTCTTCCTTTCTTCGATTTTTCTCTGAATCTCCGTTTGGGTGCAGGGGGTCAATGAGAAGTTAGGTGTCGCGGAGGCTGGGGAAGTGACAGTTAGGGAGGAGGAGAATAATAATAATAATAGGGTTTTACAGGTAGGGGAGAGAGTGGAGAAAAAGGAAGTTGGGGAGAAGTCGATGGACGAGTTTGATAGCAGAGGGAGGCGGAGCAATGATAAGGGTAATGCTGGTGAGGATGAAGGCAGCACCGCACCGTCCTGAAAAGGTTTGAGATTTCCTTACAAAACTTGGGCTTTTCTGGTTTGGTATTGTGAAATTAGCTTATTTATATTGTTTTAAAAGCTGTTAGATTAATTGATTATTTTTTGCGGAATTAGTTTGATTTTAGGATTTTTTTGACAACCTAGATAAACTTGATTTCGTTTTGGTTGTAGTCTAGATTTATATGGAAGAGTTCCAGCTTCCATTTCGTTTATCAACATTTTTAGTGATTGTTTTACGATGGCCCTGTTCGCGGCGTCCATTTCCACATGTCTCAGCCTTTGTTTGTCTCTGGAGGTTAAGATTTCATTTCTTTTCACCTCAATTTTAATAATGTTGTTTTTTATGTTTCTTTATATTATTATTATACAGCTTACAACAGCAGATTAAAAAAATATATTGAAATTGGAAACAGAAGATATAAACGGCATACCTCTACAGCATAGCTCTCCTTTCGCCGTTTGTTTATTTAATATAATATATTTCTTAAGATGCGGCCAAAGTTGTTACAGTTAGAAATGCCCTTTTTTTTTTTTTCGTTGTATCACATATCAGCATTTGGTAGACCAAATGCAGGGCATGATTGGGTTGGGTCTACTCTATGACAAGAAACACGCTTTAACATGGTGTCAAATTGGTTACTCACTGAGTGAGACCATTGTCTGAAGTTTAGCAGTAATCCAGATTCCAAAGGTAAAGGTTTAAATCTTATATTATTTATGCATGTTTTCTTTAATCACAGTACTTCCTGTATTACTATATATTATCATCCTTGCTTTGGTGTCTCACATTTATCAGATTATTATGGAAGCCATGTTTCATCAAATCATAGACCCAATCATGTATTATAATTCTTGGCTTCTCTCACCTGCGACTACTAGTGGCAATGGCGATGGTTGTACACTACGAACACGACTCGTCGTTTCCATATGCTTGCAAGGGGCATATGGAGCGAATGTAGGCTTAAGTTAAGGAAGCTTGTTTTTGTACCATGTTTCATGAAAATTACCTTGGTTGTGGTGTTTAAACTAGTCACTAACTTTGGTTCATGATTACGGAAGTATTATAAAGAGCAGTGACTATTTCTTAACTCATAGTATGGTGTAATCCAATGTATTAATTGTGGTGTTTTAGCTTGCATTTTTCCTGCAATTTAATTGAAATGCCTATTGACATGATTTATCCATGATCTTGCAGTTTTAGCTTGCATTTTTGCTGCAATTTAGTTTAAATGCCTACTGACATGTTTCTGTCCCAACAGCATCCATGACTCTGATTCTGGGTTATTACGGATTTGTGACTACAGTTGGGTCCAAAATTGCTCACGCCTTATACAATCTAACTCTTTCTTTGTTCACTCTATTCAGGTGAATATTGCTTTTTTGGTTCTTGCTGTTGCTGTTGTTGTCATTACTGTGGACTAATCTTGATTAGTTTGTTAACAGGGCAAAGAATTGGATAAGCAAAAACCTGGTTTAATGGTGTATGGATTGCACAGACCACCTCCCTCAGATGTTGAAATCTCCTGGATTGAAACACATGAAGCATTTGTACCAGCAAATTTCCATAAGGTAAATGGTTTCTCTATATTTATAAGAACATTAGTTCTTTATTTCTTTTCATACTTTCCACTGTCAAGTCATAAATTTGCATCAGTTCAGTTATGCACCATATATAGCTAATTTAGAAATTGTCATTAATGGTTTAGAATCTTGTTTCTTTTATTTTCCAGGACTGGCTATTCTTCTTAAGCAAAGGGTCTAAAGTGAATATTTCATACACTATAAGATCCGCCAGTAACTCAAGTTTATCCCTTGTCATTGCCCTAGGTGAAACCTACTTCTTCTGTAAATATTTGTGGTGATTTGTTCTTGCTATTGTTTGAATGAAACATCCTGGATGAATAGTTATGCACCAAGGTTAATAATGATTTCATGATTAAAGTTGGTCCATTCCCCATTCTTTTTTTTTTCACTTTAGTTATGCATGGCATTACTAAGCATTTTTACAGACATTTGGAAGTGCATAAAAGTATGAACTTTAAATTCATTTGCAAATGTTTAATATTCTCAATTTCTTTTTGCAGTTTATTAACCATCTGATCAATCAGCTTGCAAGGCTGAGTGGTAAGTTGGATCTTATGTGTGGTCTCTGTATTGTATGTGTATCTGTATCCTTGTACATATTTTCTGCAATACTTTCCATTGCCATTTTATACATTTCTATTGCAGCTTTCTGTTTGTGATACATTCCATGTTAGTGTCTTTAGCTTGAATATTAGAGATTAAACTATATATTCTTTTAATTCCATAACCTTCTCTTAGATCCATATTTTAGCTGAATAGCCTAGAATCTGTAACATGATCTACAGATATAGTAAGTAATCTATTCTTGTTGGAATTTTCTTGTCTGCACCACTTTCATAAAATCATGTTTTTAAGTCTTTAACCATAGATTTTGCGATGTAGCAGAAGTATTATCAGTTCCTTTGTTTAGGCCAAATTTAAGAATTTAGCTCACAAACAATTTATTCTTTCTGTCAATTATGGAGATTCTTGTAAATGAAGGATATAAAAAGCAATTGATCTGCGAGTTAAATCCAATCATGCAGCCACTTGACAGAGCTATTAGTTGCTTCACTGTTCCAACTTCCATGTTAAGATATTATCCCGTATGCTTGTAAAAGACACTTGCCAGCAACTAGTAGAAGATACATTTTACAATTTCAGAAGATGACAAATACGGAAAGGAAAAAGAAAGAACCATGCTTGATCAAGTGAGTTATTTAACTGTACATAATAATATTGTATTTTGCACTATTAAAGCTTTATATATTGTGTTTCATTATTGCATATTTCCAAGTACATTCTCTATTTTTCTTAGAGACCACTTCTCATTGTGTTTCATTGTTGGGTTTGCTTGTACTTTTTGAATGCCCGTCTGATATTATTTTATCTTATCTTGGGCAGCCAAGTTGGTTCTTGCTTTGGAAAACATTGCTATTAACATTAAAACCACAATCTGTCCAACTGCCCCAGCTGGAAATAGGAAAGCTGCCTTAAAAGTAAAAGTACCATCTTTTGGAAAACATGTGAAATCTTGGCCATGTAGCAGAAGTATTATCAGTTCCTTTTAATACACATAATTAAGCATTTCACATGCTTGAAATTGTGACCCATAGAGTTTGTGAATGAAGGCACACAAAGGATCCTCACAGAGTTTAGTAGCTCTTTGACTCTGTACTACATCACTTGGAATTTTTTTATTATATTTGCCTAACTCAGGTTATTTACTTATGTATCTTGATTGAACCTAATTCATGTTATAGACAATTTATTTTTAATATTATTAAATACTTTGTACTTTCTTATGATGGTTTTTTTATATGAAATATGTTGGAATAAATTATTAATATATCAATATTAATAATTGAAAATATGATAAAATTTTATTTTTACCGAAGCTTTGACCTCTATACTGACAGTTCATATAACAACAAAAAAAATTTATAGTATACAGACGGAGTAAACTGTCGGTAAAATTATGACAAACCGTCGCTATAGGTAAATCATATATTTTACAATTTCATCTATATCGACTGACGTGAAAAAAATTCGTCGGTATAAGTATACCAACGGACATAATGATCGTCGATATATGTATATTTATAGTATCTATGCCGACGGAAACTATATACCGACGGATGGTAGAGCCGTCAGTATAGGTAAAAACAAAAGGGATTGACCCAACATAGGCTATACCGACAGTAGTAACATTAGTGACGCCTAAAACCGTCAGTATAGGTTATACATCCTATTCCGATGGTCTTTTTTTTCGTCGGTATAGGTCTATACCGACGAGGGTTTTACCGTGGCTTAATTTTTTGTAGGAATAGCCATTTTGACCGTCGGTATAGGGTTTTAGGACTTTTAGCGACGGATTTTCGGGTTTTACCAACGCTTTTTGGACCGTCATTATATGGTAATTTGTTTGTAGTGGTTGTAATCCTAAGCTTTTATAATTAATTTAATTCAATCTTTTTAATTTACTTGCTTTTAATATTAGTTTTTTTTAATTTAGTTCTTGATTACCATCTTTATTTAATTGTTTAGATAAGATTGAATTTGTTAATTTTAGTACTTAGCAAAATTAGTAACAATTCCTCGTGGGTTCTACACTCTACTTCTCATTATATTATTTGTTTGCGATACGTGCATTTACGTAGTAAAATCTGACAACACTCATCATACTTTGGCGGGACCTTCAACTCTGCAAATTCAGTACATTATATATTAGATTACTTATAAACATATACGAAATGATAATGAAATTTATATAATAGATAAAAGATATAGAATGATAATAAAATTGACATAATAAATGAAAATGGTTGGGGTATAGATATACTTAATTAACATTTATCAAAACAACTTTGTAAACAACATTTTTGGTACAAACAACATTTTCCTCATTTTGTGTTCCTTTTTTCACCAAAATCTTGGTTGTTGACATAGACATTTCTTTTGACAGTGCTACGTAAAATTATCCATGACTGAAAACATAATTTGGAAGGAAAATTTCAACATTTGAAATTGTTTGTCCTTGAGATTTATTTATCGTGAGAGCGAAACTCAAACGAATGGGGAATTGCCTTCTAGTCATCTGAAAGGAAGATTCACATTAACAATTGGCATCAAAGAGATGCGATGTAAAAATATTCGAGTTCTTGCAAAATGACACTTCTAATCTGATAAGGACTATTTTAAACTCCTGATATACTTGCAAAACACCAATTATAACCTTAACACCCTACTTCTTGAGAAAATAAGTAAAATGATAATTAGTAGTATACAATATTCTAAAAAATCTAGAATATTCTAAATCCTATGTAAAGAACTACACTAAAACACATAATATATAACAATATTACAAAATAAAATTTTTAGTGTAATCTCTTTAGCAACTCTTTCCTGTCTTGTATTGTCCATTGTCTTTATTAGCTTATTGATGGCTCCTATCAGTGTTTATTAGTTTGCCCTGATGATTCAAATGATCACGGTGGAGATGAGCTTAATATTTTATGCAATGTTGTTAAAGGTGCGCGCGCCTAAGCATTGCGCTTTAGTGCTAGACCACAAAAGGGCTTTAGACCCTTTCAGGCGAAGTGCATTTGGCCAGGTATACGTCTTTTTTGTTAAGATGAATAGAGCAAAAAAAAAATCGCCTTATTGAACTTCTATTTAATTTCTTTAATTTTAGTTTTTTTTCATTAATTGTATCTTTACTAGTAAGAAAGAAAATAGTATCCAATTATCTACTTATCAATATTTGAGTACTCAACAACAGACATAGGACTATAAAGAAATCATGCATATGGGCCAACAAAAGAAAAAGAAAATTTTGCATGCTTTGTAAGATAAACTGGACTTATATATCTTAAGCTTATTTCATATATATACATAGTCACACGTACAAAAAAACGAACATATACATATTGCACTTTATTTTATTTAGACGAGTGCTTTTTTGTGCCTTACGCCTCAGGAAATATAAGGGTTTTACTGTCTAAAGTGCGCCTTGCGTCCTTGACAACAATAATTTTACGCTACTAGCAGCCAATGCGAGAAACTAGAGAACTTTGACTTTTTGATAGCACATAGGTCAATCAAGTGAAAGATCTAGAGTTTTAGAGCTTGTGATGTAGCAACAAGAAAGATTGAGAGTGAAAATAATATGCAGTATACACCATGTTGCTTAGGCTTTCTTTAACTTGAGTTCAGTAATAATAATAATTGTGCACTTGGCTTAGAAATCTAAATTTGCTTCTTTTTTTTGTCGAATTGGAGTGAACAAGCTTTTCTCCAACATAACATAAACATGTTAGCCGTTGAACATAACCTAAAATTGCCACTTTCAAACACCATGCTAACACCATTGAATAGTAGAGGAGATGGTTGGAAAACAAACAGGCAACATATTAGCCTTATAAATTTGTGGGATCTCAAATTAGTTATATCTATTGGGTTTTTTCTTTAATTGTCAAAAGATATATATTTATATCTTGTTATTTATTATATTTAATACATATGTACTATTTCAATTTATAATTCCTAAAGTATTCAAGTCGGACACATGTCGGATATCTCAAAGTTGAGAATTTGGGCTTTAACCCTTCAAATATAAGGAAAAACTTGAGATCATTAGTATGCACCTTTATTGGACATGTAGCCATGTCAAACACTCACTCCCAAGTCTAAACAAAATAGCTTTTGAATCCTTTATTAGTTTCAGCCAACGACCAAGCACTTGGACACGTATTATGTTGAATACTCTATGTGAGTTTTCAACAACATAAACTTCTACCATTTCTACTCCACTTTGAGGGATTAACTAACTTAAGATTTTATGGGACTTAATTGTAACATGTTGTAGATTTAGAGTTATCTTTGTTATTTTACATTTATATAAGGGTTTAGGATCTTAGTTTGGGTTTTCTTGATCTTTTTATTTTATTTTTACGTTTGATAGTTTTCTATTTAGAGTGTAAATATATTTTCTAAAGTTCTATATCGACTAGGAGTTCTAATCCTTTGAGAATTAGGGATGCTCGGAGTCTATACAAATCAATGAATGCTTTCTATTGAGATATAGTTTTATATCAGAATTCCTAGTGTTATGCTTTGTGATTGTGTGATGCAATCGACCTTAGGTGTGACTTGTAAGGAACCTTAAGAGTAAAGCTTAGGTTTTATTTCATATTTATTGTGTGATGTGATCAAGAAGTCCTAGGTGTGAAGCTTTGGTTCTTTTCTTTCTTCTTGATTTTGTGATGGAACCTAGTAACTCTAGGTGTGAGTCTTAGGGATCTTTCTCTTGTTCCCATTTCTTTTTTTCCATTTTTCTGTGCTTTCTCAAGAATTTCAGGTTATGAAACAATCAAATTCTTATCCTGTTGCCGTCCTACATCACTTTTACTTTATCAAGATTGGTTATTTTTTTTACCTGACTTAAAACAGTTGCTAATAGTTTAGTGGTACTCTTCTGATCTCTAAGACAGTCTTTCAACTTAATTATTTCCAGCCATGATGTAGTACAGGGTGGCAAAGACAGAGGAAATAAAACACAAATAGAAAATTAGAGGGAAAGAGGAAGAAAGCATAAGAAAATGAGGGAGAATATTAAAATCCAGAGAGAACCAACAGCGAACAATCTCCATACTCAAATCTTAATTTTATATTGTCTCAATTATCAAATCCTAATAACTCAAAACTCAGTTTTTTTTTTTTTTTTTGCTAAGCAAAAATGGATTTTATTAAAAAAGTAACCAACAGATTACAAAGATCCAACCCCAGGTTAGACAAACCAGAGAATCAAAAGACTCTAAAAAACCAAAACAACACCAGAATAACATCTAACAAAACACCACAAAACAGAAAGAAGAAAAAAAACTAAAATCACAACATTTCAAATACATATAGTCTGACTAGCAAAAACAAACATCGAAAAATCTCAAAGGAACCGAAAGCTTAAACATACCAAAGTATAAGAGAATGACCAGAGTTCTCTCCCATGGATCGAACGTAAACAAATGAATCTCGCTTGTTGTACCTTGTTCTTTATTTTTGAAATTACCGTCAAGAAATACAAGAAGATTAAATCACCAACACTAATTTGAAACCATCTAATCACATTTCATCAAATAGATTACTCCAAAATCCTTAAATTTACCAAAATCTCCCTTTCATCACAATTTATCGAATTTTTATTCCACATTACCAACATTCAAAATTCTTCCAATTCACTCTCAAGATTCCAACTTGGTTTCCCGATACTCAATCCGAGTTAATTTTGCTGCAGAACTATCTTCGCTTTTAGATCTTTAACTTCTCGAGGACTTTTTCAATCTTACGAAACATATACAATCGAAACAGATTCCATAAGCTCATCACTGATTAGCGCATAAGATTATCCAGGATACACTCAAAATCATAAAGAGTACATAGTAAGAATATATATTTTCCTTGTATTGCCAATTTAAGCTCCAATAATCCCTCTCACAATGCATTTTCCCCCAAAACCATCACATGGAGCATACACATTACACACTGTACACTCAAGGTTCCATTTGATCAGTTATCCTTAACCACCATATATCTATCATTACCCACCAATTTTTCACAAACAAAACAACATTAATCCCCTACCTTAATCAACCCACCAGAATTGCCCTTTGATTAGAAGAAAGTCCACTCAAAATTCCACTTGCCCCGCACATCCAAAATAAGATATTCTTTAATACACTCTAGCATTGTTTCCTGGATTAAAATTATCTCAACATTATCGAAAAAAGAAGTTTCTTTAAGTAGTGGCCATACCAGCTCACAATCTTCATTGTACAAAGCCTCTGTTAAAGAAATTAACAACACCACAACAAACCCCTACTACAGAACTACTAACAGCAGACATCACCACAACACAAGTATTCAAAAAAAAAAATAATTAATAAAAACACTCTTGATCCCTGCCATAGCATTCAACACTATAAATGCATAAAGGGAGTTGTAAAAAAATAGAGAACAAAATGAAGAAGAAAAATTTGAAGAAAACAAGTAAAAGTTTAGGAAACTAGCTCACGTTTTTTTCATATCTTGAGTTGAAGCATTTCAATCAATATATAGAATGGACATAAGTTGTCTTGATTACTATTACAACTATTATAAAGTTGTCTTAAATGCATTCTCACTACACACACTAGCTAGGTAGACAATATCAACCAAAAGTCTAATACAAATCATGCAAAAGTCTACAATATCAAGTAAAAGTCTAATACAAATCATGCAAAAGTCTACAATAGATCTGCTTGCAAGTGAGAATTAATGTGAAGCAAAAGCTTTGACAGCAAAAGTGTCACTACACGCAACACTCCTCATTGATATTTTTGCTAGAAACACCAAGACTTTTCGTTAATGATTCAAACCTTGCTTTGGGCAAGGCTTTAGTGAGAATATCAGCAAGTTGATTTTCTAAGCTGCAATGGACCAACTTTATCTCATTTTGTGTTTTAGCTTCTCTAACTAAATGGTACTTAATTTTTATGTGTTTGGTTCTTGCATGGAACACTGGTTCTTAACCATAGCCACTACTGACTGATTATCACACCTGATCTCAGTTGCTTCATTCTGAGTCAGGTCTAAATCTTTTAGCAATTTCCTTAGCCAAATTGCTTTATTCATAGTGGCTGTTGCTGCAATATATTCAACTTCTGCAGTTGATTGAGCCACTATTTTTTTCTTCTTTGAGTTCCATGCAAATGTACCTGAGCCAAGTGTAAACAAATAGCCTGAAGTCCTCTTCATATCATCACAAGAGCCTGCCCAATCACTGTCTGTATAACCCAATAACTTCACTTCATCTGACTTTTGAAACAAAACACCAAAATCAATTGTCCCCTTAATGTATCTCAACACTCTCTTTGTTGTTCTGAGATGAGTTTCACTTAGACAATACATAAACCTGGAAAGGAGGATGACAGCAAACATTATGTCTGGTCTAGTTGTTGTCAGATATAACAAACACCCAATTAGCCTCCTGTAATTTGTTTCATCAACCTTGGCAGAGTTTTCATCTTTTTTAAGTTTCTGATTTTGAGCCAATGGAGTGCAAACATATTTGCAATTCTCCATGTTGAATTTCTCCAGCACTTGTTTGACATAATTCTGTTGAGAAATGAAAATTCCTTGTTGAGATTGAGAAATCTCTATTCCAATGAAATATGACATCTCTCCCAAGTCTGTCATTTCAAAGACCTTCATCATTTGATCGTTGGATTGTTGCACCAGTTCAGAGTTGCTTCCTGTCACAAGTAAATCATCAACATACAAAGAAACAACCAATAAATCATTGTTTGTAGTAACCTTAGTATAGAGTGTGGCTTTACTAAGACTTTTTTTAAATCCCAAACTCAGCAAATGATCATCAATTTTGGAATATCAAGCTCTTGGAGCTTGTTTCAATCCATACATGTCCTTCTTCAGTAAATAGACCTTGTCTTCAACCTCATTAGCAACAAAATCTTCAGGTTGTTCAATGTAGATCTCCTCCTAAAGATAACCATTCAAAAATGCAGATTTGACATCGAGTTGGAATATTTTCTAACTTTTCTGTGCTGCTAAGGCTAATAACAACTTTATGGTGTCCAGCCTTGCAACTGGAGCAAAAGTTTCTAAGTAATCAACACCATACTGTTGAGAGTAGCCCATAGCAACTAATCTAGCTTTGAGCTTGTTGATAGAGCCATCTGCATTAAACTTGGTTCTGAAAATCCATTTGACTCCAACAACGTTCTTATTGCTAGGTCTGTCTACTAGCATCCAAGTCCGATTTTTTTCAATCATCAAAATCTCCTCCTTCATGGCATCTCTCTATTCTGAAAATTTGAAGGTTTCTTTAAAGCTTGCAGGTTCAAGAATGACAACATTTAACCTTTGGTAGATGCCAGTAAGCAGGTTTCATCATCAAACATGAAATTCTCTTGCTGTTAAGAGTTAAAATCCACTGCAGTTTGATTGACAAGTTCTTCTTCAAGTTTTTCCCAATTCCATGCTCCATGTTCATTGACTTCACATTTCTGCTTACAATCACTTTGCCTGTAAGTGGATTGTAAGTTCTATAGTCTTTAGTGATGCTGATGTAGCCTAGAAAAATGAAGATTTCTGCCTTCTGATCAAGCTTGTCCCTTTTAACCTTAGAAACATGCACATAACAAATGCTGCCAAAGACTCTGAGATGTTGAATTGATGGTTTGCTACCATACCATGCTTCAAATGGAGTCATTCCCTTCAAGGCTCTTGTAGGCAGCCTGTTAAGAAGATAGATAAAGGTGTTTACTCCTTCTGCCCAGAATTTCTTAGGAAGTTTCTTTTCAAACACATGCATCTGGCCATTTCCATGATGGTTCTGTTCTTCCTCTCACTAACGCTATTTTGTTGTGGAGTGTAAGTTGCTGTCAACTGGTGTTCAATACTTGCAACTTTACAAAACTCATTAAACCTGTCAGATGTGTACTCAGTACCATTATCTCACCTTATGGTTTTGATTTTGTAGCCACTTTGGTTTTCAATCCTTGCTTTGAACCTCCAAAACACAACTGCTACTTCAGACTTTTGTTTCATGAAGTATATCCAACACATCCTGGTAAGATCATCTATAAAAACAATGAAGTATCTACTGCCATTCAAGGATAGGGTTCTCATAGGGCCACAAACATCGATGTGAATAAATTGCAGCTTGTCAGAAGCTCTCCAAGCTTTGTTAATTGGGAATGGTAGCTTACTTTGTTTTCTCAATTGAAAAATTTCACATAGATCAGCACAAACATCAACAGTAGGCATGTTTAACACAAGATCATTTTTATGCATATAATTCAATGCCTTGTAATTGAAATGTGCCAATCTTTTATGCCATAATGCAGATTCATGTACTGAACTAGTATATGCAGATGAATTTTCTTGTTGCCAATCCAAGGAGAAACATTTTTCTTTCATGCTAACAGTGAACAGTTCATGGCTAGTAGGATCATGAATGATGCATGTTCTATCTTTAAACACCAAGGAGTAGTTCTTTTCTAGTAATTGTCCTACACTTAGGAGATTCTGATCTATTTGTGGTACAAATATAACATCTGAAATAAGTTTTGTACTTGATGGTGTCTCAACTGTCACTACTCCTCTTCCTTTGACTTCTATGAACTCACCATTACCAATTTTGACTTTGGAACTGCATGTCCTGTCCAGCTCTTTCAACTGGTTGATGTCAGATGCCATATGATGAGTGCATCCACTGTCAATGAGCCATGCACTTGAGGAAGTTCTGGTTACATAGCAGGAAGCAACAAAAACTTGCTCATCTTGCTATTGTGGGATATCTGCAACTCTGGCTTGTTGATCTTGTTGCTGTTGGTTTTTGATCTTACAAACCTTCTCAATGTGGCCAAGCTGTTTACAAGACCTACATTGCATATTAAGTCTGTACCAACAATATTTCTCTAGATGTGTGTGTAGACACCTAATTTTGTCCGGAGCCCCTAAACAAGGTAAATTCTCCTTTCAACTTCCCAAAATATGAAGAATCTCCCCTCATTCCATAGATGGGTCTCCAAGACTTTAATTTTGGAAGTCAATACGAAAACATCAACCCAAAAAAAAGTCAAACCAAAAAAGTCAACCCTAAAAAGTCAACCATTAAAAAATCAACTCTTAGTCAAAATCAAGATTCAAAGGTGAATTGAACAATGGTGAATGAATTTTGATGATTGGAGATCTACATTGAAGATAGAGAGTTTGAAAGTCAAATTACAAAATTTAGTGTAGGAGAAAAGCATGGAATTTTCAAATTTGGGGAAAAGTATGTAAATGATCAAATCGAATGAAATTGAAACGTCAAATTAAAAGAGGATCAATAAAAAAACAATATCCCAAGGTCCAAATTCACCAAGAAGAATCAATCGGAAGAAGAAGTGGACAAAATTGGAAATTGCCATTTATGGGGAAAATGGGAATTGTTGCAAATTTGGGGAAAAGTGCGTAAACGATCAAATTGGACGAAATTGAAGTTTCCAAATTGAATAAGATCAATAAATATGGATATTGGAAGATCCAATTTTGAAAGGGAGTTGAAGGAAGATGTGGTTTGAAGAGAAAAAAGAAAATGAAGATTTAATGAATAAATGGGAAATTCATAAATTTGGGGAAAACTAAAAAGATGGTCCGATTCGATGAAATTAAAGTTTTAAGTTGATGAATAATAAATAAACAAGGATACCTCAAGTCCAAATTTGAAGTGGATCCAAAGGAAGAGCCAATTGGAAGAGAAACGGGAAAATCAAGAAAATTCCCAATTTTGAGGAAAAAGTGAAAAACTAAATCGGAGAGAAATTCAGATGTAAAAATTGGGCATTTTCGGTCTAACTCTAATTCAATATATGAAAAAAGCATTGGAAAAAGAAAATTCGAAAATTTGGCCCGTTTCAAGTAAAACCGAGGTTTCAGTGGTTAAAGGGCAATTTTGGAAAATCCGAGAAAAATAGAATTCGAGCTTGAAAAATAGCGAAACTTTCCAGAACTGAGTTTTTGGATGGAAAGAAAGAAATGAGAAGAAGAAAACCCAAAATTTGGGCTGAAACGCAAATATGCTAAAATCGAGAGACTAATCCTTAATTTTAAAGAAAAATCTGGGAAAAATAGAAAACTAGCTCGAAAAATTATAAAAACTTCCAGAACTATGTTTTATATTTGATAGAATGGATTGGAGAATAAAAATCCGGAATCAGAGCTCAAATGGAAATAGACAAAGTTTGGGGGCACTAAACCGAAAAAGAAAAATTCAAGAAAAATGCAAAACGAGCTCGAAAAATTATGAAAACCTCTAGAACTAAGTTTTATATTGGATGGGATGAATTAAAAAATAAAAATAAAAATAAAAATTGGGGTCCATTTGCAAATAAATTAAATTTGGAGGCCAAAATGCAATTTTATCGAAAAAATCAAAAATGGCCATTTTGCCAACCAAAAAAAAAAAAAAGAGGAATGGCCTGGATAATTCCAGGCCATTTTGGCCAGCTCATGGATGGAAGAGAGAGGTTTGATCATCTTAAATCAAATGGCCAAGATTGAGTAGCAAGATGACATTTTTAAGAAATGACAAGATTCTCCACTTACCTACATGGCATTTTTGGCCAATGGAAGGCCTCCAAATTACAAAGCCATGTGATGATGCCAAATGGATTAAATTGCCACCTAGGAAGATGTTTTGATAGTAACCCATATGATCATGACAAGTGGCTTAGATATTTTGTAGAGATAAGAGACAAGAATAATCTAGGTGGCATTATTGTCCAATGAGAGGTTATAAGACCCTTAATTTAATTAAAGCATGCAAAAAGGAGACAAGAACTCTTAATTTAAAGAAAGCATCATGCAAAGAGGGGACAAAAATTAGCCATGTGGCAAAGATGTTGGAGAGCATGCAATGTATGACAAAGGCTTAAAAAATAAGCAAATTCTCTACACTATACATGAAGGATTAGGCCAGCCCTCTAAAAGAAAAGGAGGAATTCATTTTTTTAAAGGCTATTCACTACACTCTTAAGGAAGAAAGGAGAAAAAGAAAAAATGAGAAAGAGAAAGAGAAAGAAGTTTGAGTGCTTGATTTGGAAAGCTTTGCTAGGTAGCTATTTCCTCTCTTCTTCTTCAATTATTTCTTGGATTTTATGTTCTTTTTCTCCTATTTTCCATGTGATTGTTAACTTTCTTTGTTGAATAAAATGTTTTCAAAATAAAGTTTCTAAAAGGTTTTTCCCTTTCTTTTTATTCTTTACAAAATAACAAAGCTGATAAAATTTTCCTACATATTTTCCCTTTGGCCAAAACCTAGGAAGTTTTATTACGTTTGTCTTTTACTTGATTTTCTTGCTTGCTTGTTGACTGTGGGTTTCACCATTGTGGTAGGATAGATTTTCTCCTTTAGTTTTCTTTTCTAAAAAATTGAAATAAAAGGTTTGAAAAGCTTGAGGATCTTGATTTTTATCAAGTGATTTTGGTTAGGTGGGACTATGTCCAAGAAACCAACCATTGAGCCAACCTTCATTTTTTTTTTTTTTTTATATTTTTTTAGCTCATTATTGATTCGTTTTCATATGTTTGTGTTGTTGGAAAATCATGCATTCATACCATTTTCAACTTGATTTTTGTTTAAGACCAACCAATGGTCTCTAACCAAAGTCTCTTGTGCAAACTAGTTGAAAGAATAATAGTTTTTAAGTTGGATATTCTGACCTTGGGCAATTTTTTCACCAAGTTTCTTTTGTCAAAATAAAAAGATTTTTTAACACATTTAGTAGACCCTTATAGGAGCCCCTAGTATTTTTTCCAAGCTTTTTAGAATTTTTTATCAAGGGTGGAAATATGATTTTCGGTAAAATAGATTTTAGTCTGCTGTTCTGACTTTAATGCAATTTCGGTCAAGGTGTCCAAATTTAAAACTGATTTTTCCTCATAAATACCATAATGTATCAAGTCTAAACTGGTTTTTTCAGAATTTTTTATAAAGGGTAGAAAAATAGTTTTTCAAAATTGGTTTTAGGTGTCAGAAATGAGTTTTTCTAAACTAACAATTTTTTGACTTTTTATTTGTAAAAAGGACGGGCTGATTGGAGTCATTAGATACTGTTGTAGGTTGTTTTCTATGTCATCTCAAGGATAAAAATTGATTTTACAAATATTGGATCATAGGTAGTTAATCCGAGTTTTAAAGATAGGAAACTAGAGCCTTTTTAGGAGGCCATTCGGCCATAGGTATTGTTTCTACCCAAAAATTGCATTTTTTTTCTTAATTCGAGCCCAAAGTCATTCGGTTTAACGATCCCATTTAAGTTTCTTTCAAAGGTAGTCGAATACCTTCTTTAGATATACAGATGTCTTTACTTCAAGGGAGAAATACATCTTCATGCATTGCATATTTTAATGTTTTTGTTTAATTTGGCATAAAAACGTGTTTCTCGATTTCCTAAATATTTGGCAAGAATTAGTTCCTAATCTTTGCCGGGTTTGCCAGAGAGGTTTGGAAATTATTTAATGCACTTGGTTATGAAATCACAAGGCATGGATTTTGTTTTATTCGGAATCATATAAATGTATATGAAAGAATTATTTTCCAAGCTTTGCCAGGTTTTCCGGGGAGTACGGTAATATTTTCCGATATATGCCATTTATATGATTCTTCACATGAAAAGAATTTCGAAATGATGATGTGAGGATATTCCATGATATCTATATTTGCCATCTTAATCATGCAAATTCCATGTATATGAATATTTTATGATGATGTCGGTTTGTGATTTTTGCCAATATGATCTCTTTGTATGCCATGTCATGATTCATTTTGTTATGCCATTAATAAGATTTTGCCATGTCAAGTATGCCATGTCATTCATTCTTTTGTCATGCCATAATAAGACTTTTCCATGTCAAGCATGCCATGTCATTCATTCTTTTGTCATGTCATAATAGGATTTGCCATGTCAAGCATGCCATGTCATTAATTCTTTTGCCATATCATAATAGGATTTGCCATGTCATTAATTTATATGTCATGTCATTAATTCTTTTGGCCATGTCATTTAGATTTTGCCATGTCATGTATGTCATGCCATTAATTCTTTTACCACGTCATAATAAATGTTTGCAATGCCATGATAGTTGTACATGCGATTTAATTTATTATTTTTGTGCCTTAGTATTGATTTGCATATTCATGACCATTTTTTATGATTTAAAATGCATGAAAAATTATTAGTGTTATGTTTGGAAACATGAATTTGAAAATTTGGATTTAGGTTTCATTTGCTATATAAATTGTGAGAATGGAATGCATATATTAAGTATAAATTAGTTGAGATTCAATATGATTATATATTTGAAAGATATAAAAACATTAATTTCAAATTCACAAATAGCTATAGGGATTTCAAATTCACCACTAAATAGGCATCTAATAAATCCATGGATTTGAAAAATGATCATCAATGTTATATCTACATGTGTTTTATTACACATTATACTATTTTTGAAATCAAAACCCATCTTTTGAAATTCAAGTTCCCAAACGCAACCTAAAGATTTTTTATAAAACAAGATTATTCCTGAGTGAAAATAATTCATGAGTTCTCTGCTGGGTCTGCCGGAGAGGATATCATTAATTATTATTAACGACGGAATATCTTTTCTTCAGAAACGAGGGTGATTTCGAAGAATTTCAAAATAAGGAAAAATTCCATGTTTTGCCGAGTTTGTCGAGATAACACACAAGTAATAAGGTACCGTTTTATACGGGCGTTGTGGGGGTGCTAATCTTTCCCCACACGTAACCGACTGCCGAACCCGCACTTGTTTTCTCTGGTTCAAAGCGCAGACTTCAAAATTGGTTTTAAAAAAATATTTTAATTAATTTTAAAATGTTTTATTTAAAGCTGATTTTAATAGGTGACCAATAACACCTAGCCAAAAAGGATTGGTGGCGACTCCATTTCTTTCACGAGGTTGTTTTCATACCCTCTCAACCTTTATTTCAAGAGAAATTAAGTCGTCTTTTCCTCTATTTTTTCCAATGTCACACCTTAACGAAGCCGTTGTCCCGCGACGGGGCAGATTTTTCGGTTCATCTTTTTAAAAGGTTGCGACAGCTTGGCGACTCCACTAGGAGAGTCAGGCCTAAAACTAGTCACGTGTTATCTAAAGTCTTGGTTTATCGGGTTTAATTGGTGTTTAATTGTAATTCCCATATATATATTTTTTTAAATAAGGAGAATTTTGAAAATAATAAAATGTTTTTGAATATGTTCATTCTCATGTACATGCATATTTTTACTGTTCTCTGGTTATGTAGCCTTGTATGTTATTATTATTCCTTGTTTAACTAATGTTTTACATTGTTTAATCTTGTCTTTATTAAATTGGTAGGGTGTTTAGGATAAGGAGTGTAGAATAGATGGTAAAAGGTTTGTTTGTTCCTCCTCACATGCTACATTTGCATTTGCATAACATGAGCCCTATACCCGGGTTTCGTCCTTTTAGGTGGAAGTAAAGTAACTATGCTCTCGTGAGGTGATAACCTTCGCATGGGCTAGCAAAACACTTCCGGAGTAGCAAACTACCTATGCTTTCGTGAGGTGATAACCTCCGTATAGGCCTGGGAAATACACTCCAAAGAATTGAACCCGCTTTAATTGGGGTACCTTACTAGCCTTCACAGGCGATAGTGAGGAGCAATTTAGAGCCTTTTAGAGTCTAATTCAACCTCATATAGTGAGCCATAAGAAGCCAGCCTAGGTAGAGCCATGCCAAATTTCCGTTAGATGCACCAAAGATAGGAACACATGGAGGAATGCTTCTGATTTTTTGCCATTTATTTCTACATTCTGAATAAGCATTGTAGATCGGACAACGATGAACGTACATCGCCCGTAATAAATTTAAATTTCTACCCCAAAGGCATTGTGATGCCTAAATAAGTAGATACTGTTGGGGCAAATGTTCATTGACTTTTTGAAAATGAAAATATAAAAATTCTTTTTCAAACATTTTGCATTTTGCACATTTCATGCATATGTGAATAGAGCATGTACATCTATGGTTGTATTTTTTATCTCATTCTTTTCAATAAATGGATGGTGATAATAATCTCATTTGATGATTTCATAAAAATTCATTGATTTAATAAGAATTGTAGACCGATAGTATTGAATGAACATTTGGACACACGTGCCATAATAAGATCCACTACCCCAAAAGTTTTTAAAAATTGGTTTTGGAAAATAATATTTTGATTTTTGCGGAGAAAACATGTTTCAAAAATCGTGGATTAAATTTGGGGGCAAATCTTGCATAATGAGATTTTTGAATAATCAAGATTGGTCCTACAAATTTCGTTTAATCATTGATTAATTTCTTTGTATACACCCTTGTGATTAATTCATTTATTCTTTACATGTATCATATTGACATCATGTTACAGTCCTAACATGCATGGTCATTCATTGTAGAATACATTTGCGACATACATGGTCATTCTTTGTATATACCCTTGTGATTAATTCATTTATTCTTTACATGTATCATATTGACATCATGTTACAATCCTAACATGCATGGTCATTCATTATAGAATACATTTATGACATACATGGTCATTCTTTGTATATACCCTTGTGATTAATTCATTTATTCTTTACATGTATCATATTGACATCATGTTACAATCCTAACATACATGGTCATTCATTGTAGAATACATTTGTGACATACATGGTCATTCTTTGTATATACCCTTGTGTTAATTCATTCATTCTTTACATGCATCATGTTGGCATCAAGTAGCATTCATGACAAACATAGTAAGCATGATTTCTCTGTATTTGTTTATTCTTTACATTCATCATGTTGGCATCAGGTCGCATTCATGACAAACATAGTCAGCATGATTTCTCTGTATATGTTCATGCATTGATTTGTTTATACATTACATGCATTATGTTGGCATCAGGTTGCATTCATGACAAACATAGTCAACATAATTTCTTTGTATATGTTCATGCATTGATTTGCTTATTCTTTACATGCATCATGTTGACATCAGGTTGCATTCATGACAAACATAGTCAGCATGATTTCTCTGTATATTTTCATGCATTGATTTGTTTATTCTTTACATGCATCATGTTGGCATCAGGTTGCATTACTGACAAACATAGTTAGCATGATTACACTGTATATATTCATGCATTAATTTGTTTATTCTTTACACGCATCATATAGGCATCGTGTTACATTCACAACATTCATGGCTCATTCATCATGACACACACTTGGGGGGATAAAACAGAAGTTGGCTTGGCTGTAAGAGTTTTTGAAGAAATTTCTATTTCAAATCAGAGGTATAAGAAGTACTGAGCACCTTTATAACACAGGCCATAGCTATGGAGAGTGAACAAGCTGCTCGGATGGAGAGAATGGAAAGAGCACAGGAAGAATTGCGAGAACAGTTGGCAAAATCTCAAGCAAAATCTAGATATCAGATGACTAAACTGATAGAGCTGGTGTCCGTCGTGATCAATGTAAAGGGATACACTGAAAACTTGGCCACCAGAGAAGGGTCGGAGGCACAAAAGGGTCAGAATGAGGTCGTAATGTTAGATGTCCAGTCTTTTCAGAACATAGTTAATCCCATCAACGTCCTAAACTTAGATGATCCAGCTGAACAGGGAAAATTAAAAATGGTTGCGTTGAATGGGGCTGAGTCGGCAAATTCCCAAGGGAAATACCAGCTATTAGATGAAAGGCTCTGGGCATTAGAAAGCACAGATCTATTTGGAACTGTAGATGCAAACGAACGTTGCTTGGTCCCCGATTTAGTCATTCCTCCTAAATTCAAGGTTTCCAATTTTGAGAAATATGATGGAACAACCGATCTGTTAGCCCACATCAATATGTTTTGCCGAAAGATAACGGGCCATACGGATAATAATAAGCTTTTGATCCACTGCTTTTAGAATAGCCTTAGCGGGTCCGCAATTAGGTGGTATAATAGTTGAGCAAGGAACAGATTCGCTCTTGGATTGATTTGGCTAATGCATTTTTAAGCCAATACAAGCATGTGACTGATATGGTGCCTGACCATCTCGCTTTGCAAAATATGGAGAAAAAGGTTATTGAGAGCTTCAAAGAATATGCTCAGAGGTGGAGGAACATGGCCACCCAAGTACGACAGCCCCTGACTGAGAAGGAAACCACTATCCTTTTTGTGAATACACTAAGGTACCTGTACTATGGTAGACTCGTCGGCAATGCCATGAAGAATTTTTCGAACATGGTAATCTCCGGGGAAATGATTGAGAATGCTATCAAGACTAGGAAACTCGAAGGAGATAAAACATCCAATGCAGAGATAAACAGGACACCCAAAAATAAAGAGGAAGATATCCAAGCTATGAGAGGCTTTGCCCCGTATCTTCAGGCCCCCTCATACCAACCATCATGTCCTTCTATGAAGAACATATCCCAGAGTTCATACTTATACCCGATGGCCTCTCAGAATCCAGCAAATCTTCAACCTCTTGTCAGCCAGAGAAAGTCGAAGAACACTCTAAAAAGAGATCGGTTTGAGCCACTACCCTTGTTTTACTCTAAACTATTGCCCCAGCTGGTTGAAGAACAACTCCTCACTAAAGTTCCAGTGGAGCCTATCCGACCCCCATACCCTAGCTGGTATGAAGAGAATGCATATTGTGATTATCATTCCGAGATTCGAGGATATTCCACAAAAAATTGCATATGTATAAAACAGAAGGTTCAAGCACTCATCAATAAAGGGCAGTTAGATCTGGGGAAGAGGCAAAGGTCAAACAGCATGGAGAATTCACTAAACGGGCATGATGGAACCATTGTGGATGTCATAAAGGGGGAGGAAGATGAAAATATTGAAAAGAGTACCGAGGAATAATCGGTTTGAATTATGGGAAAACATGTCAAGAGGGGAGTTTCTGATGCATGTAGTTCTATGCCTCCTGATGAAAGCACTTGTCTTATGTTAACATCCATATAAAATAAATGAATTTTGAATTTTAAAATGCTTTTGTGTTTATTGTATTTTAGCAATAATTTGAATGTGCAAAAACAAACATTAAGGAGGTTTTGATAATGGAAAGTCTCGAAGAACATTGATGGTCATTGTTAGAAATGAACCAATACCCTCCTACCTCTCTTTTGGGCTTTCCTGTGGCTAAATCCTTTGAATCGAGACCACTTGAAAGACCTAATGCTTCAAGGGATATAAATGATGAATTTCATTGTAGAATAAGCAAAGATGTAGATCCTAGCTTAAGCTATGAACAACAGAACAAACTATTTGAAAATTTTTCGAGCTCCTTAGAAACTCGAACAAATGAGTCATTCGTTCAAGAATCTAGATCGTGATAATTTGATGTGTGTCAAGGTTGTGCCAAAACCATTCACATCTTTTCCAATAACCCCAAAACACCAATTGCCCAAACATCACTTCATGATTGACACATCGGGGCACAATGACTAAACCAGATTATCCCATGTCCTTAGAGAAAACCAATTTTGGGCCATATTCTTCCTTGTTAGTTCAAGCAAACCCAAGATTGAAACTTAGCCTTTTCAATATAGACCTAGACTTGCGATGTTCCTCGTAATGATATAAATTCTCATGGTTAATCAAATTGGGGCATCATACGTAGAAATGATGGATACATGGTGGATAAAGGGAAATTAACGCATGAATCATTGGGGCATGCGACAAAAAAAAAAAAAAAAGGAAAATTTATGATATCATGCATATGAGAAAGTAGATGATTCCAAGTGTAAAATGAAATTCTTATTATCTATTCCCCCTGAGAATTGCTTTTCAATGAGACTATTTGTGCTTGATATAAGAAATGGCCATCTTTGATATCCCTTTCACTAAAAGAAATTATCAATAGTCACCCCTATTGAGCCAAAAAAATTCTTTCTTCTTCGAACCCTGATCAAGGATCACCCTCTACACTGGGGGGCAAATGCGAGGAAAGATCTTCTCAAAGATCACGAAGAAATAAGTCCTAACTCGAAGACAGATACAAAGCAAATTGAGCTCCCAAATAACTACGGGCTCACTCTGTCGAAATAAAGATGCAAAAAGGAAAAAGAAAAAAAGATGGCAAAATGAAAGCCAAGAACAAAACAAAAAAGAAGAAAAAAAAAGAAAATGTGAAAAGGATGGCGAAACGAAAGCCAAGAACAAAGAAGAAAAATGAGCAAAAGTCAAAAAAAAGGAAAGAAAAGTCCAAAAGGGACAAATGTTTCAAAGGGAATCTTTCTCAAGAAATGATCCGTGATCTGATTACCCTCAAACACATATTTTGGGCCTATTTATCCTTTCTTTCTGAACCCCAAACCTTAGCCTCCATTACGTGCTTTTAAAGCCCATTTGATCAAGTATGGATATTTGACTTGAAGGGTTTCTCCTCAGGTTTCATCCCATTTTTTAAATTGTCATTTTACCATGGAAAATTTTAGAATTCTCAAATGCATGGTGGAACAATTTAAAAAAAAAAAAGAAAAGAAAAATGGAAAGAATGGGACTCTAGGGAGAAAACCCAAAAATGGGCGGTCTAGAGTAAAAATGGGAATCTTTGATGTGCCGATGCCACAACAAAAGAAGAGGTCATTTTGAACAAATCGAGGAACATCTAAGAATTCCTGAACCTCCTAAAATTGTCAGCTTTCATTTGGAAGATTTACTTCAAAAACTGAGACTTTTTTCCCTCCAAAATTAACTTTCCAGTTAGAACATCCTGGCCAATCTTGATGCTGGTCAAAACGCCATGATTCGGAAACTAAAAAGAATGTTGAATTTGTTTGATTCTCAATGAATTCGTGTTTTGTAAAACCTGTTCTATTTGTGAGCCTAGAAGGGACATACATTTTTCTTGTTCTGAAATTTTCTTGGATCAACCATAATCTTGTTATACCAAGCCTCTCAAATTCAAGTTGAAAAAAACAAATTGACATTCAAAGAAATCAGTGATCATCAGTCTTCAAGAGATTTGTACATTACACACTATGAGGTTAATATTTTTAGCTCAGAAGTTTTCATTAAATAAGCAATTTTTTCTAAAAAGGGAAAACAAATAAAAGAAATAAAAATCTTTTTGGAAATAACCATTTTTTATGTTGACATGAGACAAGAGTTTTTCTAACCCAAAGGTATGGGGCTACCAAGATAAATCTTGACTCCCGAAAATGTGAAGAAGGAATGAACATCCGACTCAGACTTCTGTCGATAAGAGTTTGAAAACTGTTGGAGCAAAGAGATAGCCAAATACTGAAAAGGGAATGATCTCTTATGGGGCACGAGTGTTCAAAATACACTTTGATTTGAAAGGGAAAATGAATAAGAAATAGGGATGTAAATGAACAAAGCGTTTGACGAACCGTTCATGAACAGTTCGATTCTTGTTCATTTATGTTCGTTTATCAAGTTAAATAAACAATTATGAACATGATTTTAAGGTTCGTTTATCAAACGGACCGAACACGAACAAGGTCTGTTCAGTTCATTTATGTTCACGAACAAGCTTATTCATGGATCGTTCAAAATCCGTTTAATAAATTGTTTAAAGCTCGTTTATTGTTCAATTATAATATAATTAATAATGTAATTATTTGTATTTTATTTACTTATAATATAATTAATATTATTTAATAACTTAAATTTAATAATTTAGTAATAAATTAAATTTAATTATGTTTATATTTTATTATTTTATATTTAATAATAATTTAAAATTGACTTATTTTTTTTATTTGTTTGTTTGTTAAAATTGTTTAGATTTATTTATTTATTGTTCATGAACATATTTTTAATTGTTCGCGAATATGTTCGACTATATGTTCATGAACATGCTCATTTAATGTTCACAAACAAGTTCATTTAATTTAAATGAACTTGTTTGTGAATATTAAATGAACGAACACAAACACACTCAATTTTAAATGAACAAAGCTTGAACACAATTTGAAAATCCTTAACGAACACGAATCGAACACAAACAACCTTAAAAAAAAATGAACACGAACATAGGCATGTTCGTTCAAGTCTGGTTCATTTACAGTCATAATTAGAAAGGCTAAGTCGAAGTCTAGAAAAATAATCGGGGATATTTGCATCATCCATGAGCACTTACCTCTTTATTAAGCTTTGCTTCTACACCGTGTTAGGAAGCATTTGCATCATTCATGGATAGTAGCATTTGCACCATGAGCTTCAGCGTTTTACCATTACATTTACATCCTTCATGAATATTTTCATATGCATCATCTCGAGCAATTGCATCATTTTCAAGATCTTTATTATTGTGTGGTAACTGCAGTTACACCATTCATGGACCATTTACACGAACACGATTCGCAGTTGCATTTGTATCATACAGAAGCATTTGCACCCTGTTAATCTCTGCATTTGCACCATTCAGAAGAATTTTCACAGTGTTGATCTTTGCATCTGCATCATTTCATGAAGTAGTTGCATCATTTGAGGATATTTCAATTTGCACCATGAAGCATTTGCATCTTATTCAATATCTGCATCTGCATCAAGAAGCATTTGCATCAATCCAAGACATTTGCATTTGCACCATGAAGCATTTGCATCTTTTTCAATATATGCATCTGCATCAAGAAGCATTTGCATCAATCCAAGACATTTGCATTTGCACCATGAAGCATTTGCATCTTATTCAATCTCTGCATCTGCATCAAGAAACATTTGCGCAATCCAAGACATTTGTATTTGCACCATGAAGCATGTGCATCTTGTTTAATCTCTGCATCTGCATCATGAAGCATTTGCATCAATTAAAGACATTGGCATCTATATCATGAAGCATTTATATCCTCTCTCAAACCCTCCAGGTTAATTTTCAACACATTTTCAAAAACTATGGATAAGACATCTCGGAATCGTTTTCGAAATCTTTGGCTTCACCAGACCTCTTCTCGACCTTTGGCTCCGTCCAGGTCATCTCATAGAAAATACCTCTGGCTTCATCTAGATCTTTCTCGACTTTCGGTTTCACCAAAGTCATTTCAATTTCTGGCTTCATCCAGATCTTTCTCGACTTTCGGTTTCACCCAGTCATTTCAATTTATGGCTTCATCCAGATCTTTCTCAACTATCGGTTTCACCTAGGTCATTTCAACCTCTGGCTTCACCTAGATCTTTCTCGATTTTCAGTTTCACCTAGGTCATTTCAATTTCTGGCTTCACCCAGATCTTTCTCAATTTTCGGTTTCACCCAAGTCATTTCAATTTCTGGCTTCATCCAGATCTTTCTCGACTTTCAATTTCACCCAGGTCATTTCAATCTCTGGCTTCACCCAGATCTTTCTCGACTTTCGGTTTCACCCAAGTCATTTCACCCAGGTCATTTCAATCTCTTGCTTCGTCCAGATCTTTCTCGACTTTCGGTTTCACCCAGGTTATTTCAATCTCTAGCTTTATCTAGATCTTTCTCGACTTTCGGTTTCACCCAGGTCATTTCAATTTCTGGCTTCACCCAGATCTTTCTCGACTTTCGGTTTCACCCAAGTCACTTCAATTTCTGGCTTCATCCAGATCTTTCTCGACTTTCGGTTTCACCCAGGTTATTTCAATCTCTGGCTTCACCCAGATCTTTCTCGACTTTCAGTTTCACCCAAGTTATTTCAATCTCTGGCTTTATCCAGATCTTTCTCGATCTTCGGTTTCACCCAAGTCATTCCAATTTCTGGCTTCATCCATATCTTTCTCGACTTTCGGTTTCACCCAAGTCATTTCAATTTCTAGCTTCACCCAGATCTTTCTCGACTTTCGGTTTCACCCATGTCATGTGATAACTCGTATAATTATATAGTTTTTAGTTATGTTTTATTATTGTTTTGTGTCAAATACGAGTTATTATTGTTTAGTCTAATTGTGTTTATGATCTTTTATATTTTTATGTAATTTGGTGTTTTTCACAAGTTTCTTTGAGTGATTTCAGATTACTAGAATTAAGGGCAAATCCAGTTCAGTTCCAGTTCCGACACCGTTTGCCATATCAGCTATATCTCGAGTTTCACTGAAGCAATAAGGCTAACATTTGTAGCCATGCAAAGCTAAGAGGCATATCTATCGTTTTTATGTTTTACACTTCTTGAAACGGAGTCGTTTTCCCTAGCGAAATCGACCATCAAGTTGGCGGATGTGCAATGACGTCTGTGCTGACCTGTTTTCGTATTTTGCCCATATCTTCTTATCCACATCAGCAAATACGCTGATTCCAACGGCTATAGATCCGTAACTGATATGGGTATATTTTTCTAGAAGACCATTTTATCAGATCGAGCCTCCAACATTGACAAAATCGACCATCAAGCTGGCTGATCAGAATTGTCATACAATATGACGAAAATTGTTAGAAAAATGCACCCACCTATTATACCTACCTTTGAAATTTGTAAAGCTTGTCTCTTGTCATTTAGCCCTCCAAAATGTGTATAAATAGAGGGCCTTGGATGAGTATTGGGATACATTATACATTGGTAGGATATTAGCCATTGTAAAAAAATTCTCTAAGTTTTCTTCTTTTTTCCTTTCTCTAGTTTTCTTTTTCTTTATTTACTTATGCTTCTTACATTTCTTTTCATTTTTAGTATGTGTTGCTAATCATATTGTTGAGGTGATGAGGTGAAGCTCTTGGTAAATGCTAAGGTTAGTCTCTTAAACATGAGCTAAAATGAATCATCATTTATAAACACTAGTATAGATAATATTTTCTTTTGGTTTAAAATCATACTTGCAAAGTAGAGATCTTGATTCATTATTGACAATGAAAATGGCACAGTAAATGCTTGGTTTCATAACCTTGATTTGTTGTAAACATATACCTTGGCATAAGGAATGCTTGGACTCTTTTTATGAGTTTTGAGGACACCAAATGAACATAATATCATATGCTATGAACGTTGGACAATTTGGACTGAATTGCTAAACCTTCCGATTGGAACCTCCTTTATGTGTGGATTTCAATTGTGTAATAAAACAAGATTAATCTTAGCATAACACCAAGAGTGGATTCTCTAACCTCAACATCTTTTCTTATTGTTTTTTTATATCTTGTTTAATTTCTTTTATGTTATTTTGTTTATTTTGTTCTCTAATATCTTGTTTATCTTGTTTTGTTGTTGATTCCCTAATATCTTGTTTACTTTCTTTTTCTTATATATTTATAAACTTATACTTACTAATACGCTTCCCTGTGGTTCGACCTCGGACACCCGAGAATTTATTACTTGAACATAACCTGCACTTGGTTTTACAACTCTTAATTGAGTCTCCATCAAGTTTTTGGCGCCGTTGCCGGGGAAGCAATACTAAGTATATAAGTTTATAAGTATATTTATTTTTATTGGCTGGTTATACCGCCTAATTTGTATATATTTATTTTTATTGGCTGGTTATACCGCCTAATTTATTTTTATTGGCTGGTTATACCGCCTAATTTTGTATATTAACTTTGTTTTATGCTTGTTTGGCGACGTGATTTTAGATCTCGTCGTTTAGTTAGATTTTATTGTGAAACTTTTTCAGGTAATCTTTCTAATACAACTCCTACCATGGCTGACAATGAAAGTGTTCATGCTGAAGATGAGAACAGACAAGTACGCACCATGCGTGACTACTTGCAACCAACTCGAAGCTCATCACCCTCTTGTTTTATTTTTCCTCTCAATGCAAACAACTTTCGTTTTAAACCAGGTATGATAGCTTTGCTTCCAAATTTCCATGGGTTAGAATCGGAAAGTGCCTACTCGTTTCTAAAAGACTTCGAAGATGTATGTGTCACCTTTAATGACCAACAATGTACAAATGAAATTGTCAAGCTAAAATTATTTCCTTTTTCTTTAAAAGATAAAGCAAAAATTTGGCTTCATAATTTAAAACCAAGGTCAATTGGCACATGGCAAGAATTACAAACTGAGTTTCTAAAGAAATTTTTCCTAGCACATAAAACTACTGCTTTGAAAAGACAGATTCAAAATTTCAATCAAAATCAAAATAAAGCATTTTTTCAGTGCTGGGAGCGTTTTAAAGATTTGTTAAGTTCTTGTCCACATCATGGTTTTGAAAAATGGCGTCTTATTAGTTTATTTTATGAAAGTTTAACTCCCGAAACTAAACAATTTGTTGAAACAATGTGTAACGGTGAGTTTCTAGAAAAAGAACCTGAAGAAGCCTTTGACTACCTAGACCATTTGGCAGATAACTCTCAAGCCTGGCACACAGATAATTCCTCTGAAAGTTCCAATAGATCTAATCTTGTTTCTAACAGAGGTAAATATCATTTTAGTCAAGAAGATGAGATAAAAGCTAAAGTAGCTAATTTGGCTAGAAAGATTGAAGCCATGGAACTTAGAGAAGTAAAAGAAGTCAAAACGGTTAAAAATGAAGAAAGTTGTGGAATTTGTGAAATCATGGGACACCCCACTTCTGAATGTCCAAACATTCCCATTCTTAAAGAAGCGTTGCATGATCAAGTAAATTCCATAAACACATTTAAAAAGCCTTTTCCTTCTCCTTACTCTGAAACGTATAACCCTGAATGGAGAAATCATCCCAACTTCAGTTGGCGGAATAATAATCATGTTCAGGTACCACAATCTCAAAAGCCGGGCAACACTTTTTCCTATCAACCTTCACGTGTACAAACCTTGGAAGAAACATTGCAAGCATTCATGTAAACACAAGCAAATGTGAATAACCGGACTTCACAGGACATCAATGAGATCAAAAACACCTTGTCCACATTGACAGCTTCATTACGCACTCAAGAAAAAGGTAAGTTTCCTGCTCAACCTCAGCCTAACCCTTCTACTCAATGTCTTGTTTCTTGCTCCAATGAAACTCAACAGGAAAATGCCAGTTCTATCACAACTCTTCGAAGTGGAAAGGCAATTGACAAAAACATTCCATCAAAAGACCAAGATCCTCCTTCCCCTCCGAAAAGTAATGGTAAGGATGATGGTAAGTCTGAACTTCTTGAAAATTTGGACAAAGAAAAAGGTATGCATCCTGCTCATTTTCCTCAAAGGTTGCAAACAATAAAGAATTTGAATCAAAATGCAGAAATTTATGAACTTTTCAAACAAGTTAAGATTAACATTCCTTTATTGGATGCAATCAAACAAGTTCCATCTTATGCTAAATTTTTGAAGGACATGTGCACAGTTAAAAGGAAACATAATGTACAAAAGAAAGCATTTCTGACGGAAAGTGTGAGCTCAATCATTCAGCACCTTACGCCACCAAAATTCAAAGATCCTGGATGTCCAACAATCTCATGCATCATTGGAAACACTAGAATAGAACGTGCATTGCTTGATCTTGGTGCTAGTGTTAATCTTTTGCCTTTTTCTGTTTATCAACAGTTAGGTTTAGGTGAACTCAAGGAAACACCTGTTACACTTCAACTAGCTGATCGTTCTGTAAAAATTCCTCGAGGGATAGTTGAAGATGTTTTGGTTCAAATTGATAATTTTTACTTCCCTGTTGATTTTATTGTTTTGGACACACATCCTGTTTCAAATCCAAATGTTCAAATTCCTGTTATATTAGGCCATCCATTTCTTGCAACTTCTAATGCTCTGATAAATTGCAGGAATGGTATGTTGAACATTTCTTTTGGAAATATGACTTTAGAATTAAATGTGTTCAACATTTGCAAGCAACCTGGTGATAATTCAGAAGTACATGAAGTGGATTTCATTGAAGAACTTGTTCATGAACATCTCACCACTACCACATTCCATGATCCTTTAGAAGCTTATTTAATTGAATGTGAGTTTGATAATGTTTCAGAAATTTCACACACTGATTCTTTGTTAAATTCTTTTCAGGATAAGCATTGTTGGAAACAAAAGTTTGAGGAACTTCCATCACTCACAAATGTCACTGTACCATCAACTATTGAACCACCCAAGCTGGATTTAAAACCATTGCCATCTGAGCTAAAATATTCCTTTTTGGGTGAGAGTGAAACTTTTCCAGTCATAATTTCTTCACATCTTGATGAACTACAAGAAGGTAAGTTGTTACAACTTTTGAAGATGCACAAAAATGCATTAGGATGGACCTTAGCTGACATAAAGGGAATAAGCCCATTAATCTGCACACATAATATTTATTTAGAGGAAAATGCTAAACCCTCTAGACAAATGCAACGAAGGCTTAATCCTAATATGAAAGAAGTAGTGAGAAATGAAGTCATTAAACTTCTAGATAATGGAATCATTTATCCTATCTCTGATAGCAAATGGGTAAGTCCTACTCAAGTCGTACCTAAGAAATCTGGAGTTACTGTAGTTAAAAATGAAAACAATGAATTAATTCCAGCTAGGACTGTTACTGGTTGGCGCATGTACATTGACTATAGGAAACTTAACTCAGTGACGAGGAAAGATCATTTCCCTTTGCCTTTCATGGATCAAATCTTAGAAAGAGTTACAGGGCATGAGTTTTATTGTTTTCTAGATGGATATTCTGGGTATAATCAAATTGCCATTGCACTTGAGGACCAAGAGAAAACCACTTTTACATGTCCGTTTGGTACTTTTGCATATCGTAGAATGCCATTTGGATTATGTAACGCCCCTGCCACATTTCAAAGATGCATGCTTAGCATTTTTAGTGACATGATTGAACGTAATCTTGAGATTTTCATGGATGATTTTTCTGTTTCTGGTGATTCATTTGATGATTGCTTAGCCAATTTGAAAAATGTATTGATTAGGTGTGAAGAAAACAATCTTGTTCTTAATTGGGAAAAATGTCATTTCATGGTCACTAAAGGTATTGTACTAGGTCACATTGTTTCTGCAAAAGGGATTGAGGTAGACAAGTCAAAACTTGAATTGATTGCTAATCTACCCACACCAAAGACAGTAAAGGACATTAGGTCATTCTTGGGACATGCAGGTTTTTATAGAAGATTCATAAAAGATTTTAGCACGATATCTAAACCTCTATGTAATCTTTTAATGAAAGACACTGCATTTGAATGGACTAAAGATTGTGAAGACGCTTTTGAAAAACTCAAAAATATGCTCACTACTGCTCCTATTATGAGATCTCCTGATTGGTCTTTACCATTTGAAATAATGTGTGATGCTAGTGACTATGCTGTTGGTGCTGTGTTAGGACAAAGTGATGGTAACTCAATTAAGAGTTGTAAACCCAAGTGCAGGTTATGTTCAAGTAATAAATTCTCGGGTGTCCGAGGTCGAACCACAGGGAAGCGTATTAATAAGTATAAGTTTATAAATATATAAGACAAAGAAAGTAAACAAGATATTAGGGAATCAACAACAAAATAAGATAAACAAGATATTAGAGAACAAAATAAACAAAATAACATAAAAACAATTAAACAAGATATAAAAAACAATAAGAAAGGATGTTGAGGTTAGAGACTCCACTCTTGGTGTTATGCTAAGATTAATCTTGTTTTATTACACAATTGAAATCCACACATAAGGGAGGTTCCAATCGGAAGGTTTAGCAATTCAGTCCAACGTCCATAGCATATGATATTATGTTCATTTGGTGTCCTCAAAACTCATAAAAAGAGTCCAAGCATTCCTTATGCCAAGGTATATGTCTACAACAAATCAAGGTTATGAAACCAAGCATTTACTGTGCCATTTTCATTGTCAATAATGAATCAAGATCTCTACTTTGCAAGTATGATTTTAAACCAAAAGAAAATATTATCTATACTAGTGTTTATAAATGATGATTCATTTTAGCTCATGTTTAAGAGACTAACCTTAGCATTTACCAAGAGCTTCACCTCATCACCTCAACAATATGATTAGCAACACATACTAGATATGAATAAAATGAAAAGAAATGTAAGAAGCATAAGTAAATAAAAAAGAAAACTAGAGAAAGGAAAGAAGAAGAAAACTTAGAGAATTTTACTACAAAGGCTAATATCCTACCAATGTATAATGTATCCCAATACTCATCCAAGGCCCTCTATTTATACACATTTTGGAGGGCTAAATGACAAGAGACAAGCTTTACAAATTTCAAAGGTAGGTATAATAGGTGGGTGCATTTTTCTAACAATTTTCGTCATATTGTATGACAATTCTGATCAGCCAGCTTGATGGTCGATTTTGTCAATGTTGGAGGCTCGATCTGATAAAATGGTCTTCTAGAAAAATATACCCCTATCAGTTACGGATCCATAGCCGTTGGAATCAGATCATTTGCGCACGTGGATCGGGAGATATGGTCAAAATACCAAAACGGTGCAGAACAGACGTCATTGCACATCAGCCAACTTGATGGTCGATTTCGCTAGGGAAAACGACTCCGTTTCAAGAAGTGTAAAACATGAAAAAGATAGATATGCCTCTTAGCTTTGCAGGGATACAAAGTTCAGCCTTATTGCTTCAGTGAAACTCGAGATATAGCTGATATGGAAAAAGGTGTCGGAACTGGAACTGAACTGGATTTGCCCTTAATTCTAGTAATCTGAAATCACTCAAAGAAACTTGTGAAAAACACCAAATTACATAAAAATATAAAAGATCATAAACACAATTAGACTAAACAATAATAACTCGTATTTGACACAAAACAATAATAAAACATAACTAAAAACTATATAATTATACGAGTTATCACACCCCCATACTTAGATTGTTGCTAGTCCCTAGCAACGACTCAATAAAAATAAAATAAGAAAATCTAATCTAATCCATTTTCGTAGGAAATCACGGTGGCACTTAGCATGTGACACAAGCCTTTAAACCCCTAGGTGTCCCTAGTGGACGAGTTTAGTCTCGTGAGGGTTTACTAGGACGATACCCACAAACATTGAAGACATAAGAAAAACTAAAAATAATAATTATAACTAATCCTTCCAATATAAATTAGAGATAATCATTGGACAAGTCTTAAAAACTAATCAATAGCTTAAAGAAATTCACAAAAAATCTTGCTTGAATGTAAATAGTTTGAGTTAAGCCAATAATAACATAACATATTTCAATCAAAATAGTGTATATTCAAACTTAATCTCAACTTCTCACATGGGATACTCTCTTGATTTTCACTCTTTAAAGTAGTGGTAAAGTGTTTACACTCAATCAATCTCATGAAAACACTTCTACCATATGCTTGCTTGTCCACCTATTCTCCACTATTTAGATCATACAACTTCATAAATCAAGAGGTCTTTATTCAAGGTTGTAATGGGGCCAAAGGGTTATAATGTGGTTAAAGAACAAAAGGATAAAGATATCACAAAGGTTCCAAAGAGTTCATAGATTTTAGAGACATAATAAGATCATACAAATAAAACTTCTCAAAACTCTTATAAAGCACATAATAACATAGGCTAAATATTCATGTTGAGCCTTTGCATCATTCTAACCAACTTTGTAACATCTTTTTCTAGAAGTTCAAGAGAAGATTTTTTTTTTTTTTTTTAATATGGGAATGTATTTGACAATGATCCCTTTCTTTTTCTCTTGACTTTTTCTTTTCTTTTCTTTCCCCCACACTTATCTTTTGTTTCTAACCCAAATTTTCAAATAAAAATATCCCTTGTTTTTTTGCAATATGTCTCAAAATATAAAATTCATCTTTAGAACAAGGGTAAGGATATAAGCATATTTAGGCTAGGTGTAAGTTGTGGTTACCAATAAAACATCATATTTAATGTAGGCTCAAATTGGCTCACTAGTGGGGATGTTCTCGTAGAACATTAATAATGGATGGCTGTTTGGCTCTGGTTATAATCCTAATGCCTCTATCATATTCATGTTGTCACATGTATCAATATAGTCTCAAACGGTTTAAAGCAAGTTCTAGAGAATCATGTAATCATAAGAGCACTCAAGAAAGAAATTAGATTGATTTGTATAATGCATCAATCATTATAGGCTCAAAAACTCACAAAGATGATTATACAAGTCAGATTAAGTCTAAACATGCTTCTTTCTCAATCAACATATCATATTAACATTGGCTCATAAAAAGGTTGACATCAAGCTCAATTCTCATGAAAATATTCTCACTAATAAATCTGTTTTAGACTTATGCAATTCATATCTCATCATTGTATTGAAAGTAACTAAAAAAAAAAACACACTAAGTCTAAACATGCTTTTTTTTTTTTTTTTTTTTTTTTGAAGAAGAAGATTAAATCAAACTGACAAGGTATGTCTCAAGTCTCCCTTACTCAGACCTTATTCAGAATGAATACTTCTAAATGTCTTAAAACACAACAAATTTTTTTTTTTTTTTTTTTTTTTTTTTTTTTTTTTAGCAAAATATGTCCCTTACCCCCTACTAAAATATGACATTGTCCCCAATGTCAAATTTTAAAGGTAGAATTTAGGAGATATTACCTGCAGAGGTTGCTAACCACTTATTATAACTGAGACACAACAAGCAAAATGTTAGATAATGTCACAAAGACAAAGTGCAATCCACTCCTTGCTCGTCCATATCTCTTTTTCTTTTTCCGAGCGTTTGCGAAACAACCGTAGCAGATAAACACTCATAAGCTTGTAGCTTTTTGAGTAAATCTTCAATGGTTGTAGCAGAAATTATGGTTCTCCTTGCCTCTGAAAACATGAATCCATTATCCACAGCATTATCTAAATATGAAAGTAAATTACTAAAATAACCATTAATATTAAGCAAACCAATGGGTTTCTTATTTGTGACCAAAGATGACCAAGAAGCCACGCAAGCTATTTCTTCCAATGTACCCAGACCTCCTGGTAAGGCAATGAATGCATCGGCAGAATGGTACATGATTGTTATCCGTTCAGGGATACTCCAGACTTGTATTTCCTTACCCACGGTAGGTCCACAAAAATCTGTGAATAGTTTTGGCACGATTCCTAGAACTGGACTTCCTCCGGCGTGTGCTGCTGTAGCGACTGCTCCCATTAAACCCGTACTACCGCCTCCATAAATCAAGTGGATCTTTTGTTGGGCAAGTATTACTCCAACTCTTATGGCTTCATCAGCGAATATGTTATTTTTCCCTGGATAAGCACCTCCAAAAACACAAATTTTTTTTATGCGCTGGGACGAAGTGCTTTCCATTTTTTTTTCTTTTTCGAGTGCCTGAAAGAGAATGAGTACATGGTGTAATATATAGAGGACTGAGTAGTGAATCAGACAAGAGTAATAATGTCGCCGAAAGTGTATTTGACCTGTCAGAAGAAAATGTTAACCTAACAAAAGATTTTTGCGTGATTTCAGGAAGAAAATCAAAAAGAGAAGAAAAATCAATCGTAAAAGACCAATGCAAAAAAAAAAAAAAAAAAAAAAAAAAAAAACGAGAATAATTACACAAATCGAACAACACGTAAATTAAACTGAAATAAAGTTATTGCAAATCAAACCAAAAGCTGAGAAGTCATTTATTGTAGTTGTGATTGTGGCTCACATCTTCCTCTGGTTTTACGTCCAGAAACGGCTTAAACGCCTTCTATGAGTCGAGGATATGCTTCCCATCCAGTTTTCTTACAAGCTGGCAAACAGGGTCTTTTATCATCAGATTCCCAAGATGTTGCCATTCCCTTTGGAATTGCGGCCATAAATCAAGAATTTCTCTTTGTACGTCTCCACTAGGATGCGTCTCAAGAGAAAGTTGGATATTACCCAAATTCTCCTTACTCAGTCCATCCTTAATGAATTCAATTTTATCATCTCGATTAGAGGACGGAATCCCAATAGAACGACATTTACCGTTACACGTCCATCGTGCACACTTGTGGCAATTTGAACTCATGCGCTTTGCTCGTCGCTTCTTTGCATAAGTGCTTCTACCTGTACCTGGTAAATGCAAAACAGGAAGATATTCATCTTCACGTACCTTGGCTTCAATTATCCAACGTATGTCTTCAGGAATCCCTTTGTTCATAAGCATTCTTAATCTTTCTAATCGAACTTGGTAAAGCTTCAGTAAAATATTCCGAGGAAAAGGAGGAAATCGTTTCTGCAATCTTTTGAGAATATCATCCATCCTGAAAAAAAAATGAAATAAAATAAAATGAAAGAGAAATTTATATACAATATCAGTTTTGTGGGTAGCTGATGGAACCGACTTAAATAATCACGGAGTACCGTTATCCGCCATTTAACCGGGAAAAAAATGAATTTTTTTTTTTTTTTTTTTTGAAGATTAGTAAAAGTTATATTTACATCTAGTTATTTTCAAAACAAGGATCAGAAAGAAAAACAACCTCTTCTTGAGTAACATGATTTTCTAAAAAGAGTTTGAGTCTTTGTCCATTTACCTTGAATACGTTACCATTTTGAGGATTCTCAATGTCAACTGCTCCATAATGATACACATGTTTAACCACAAATGGGCCAGTCCATCTTGATCTCAACTTACCAGGAAATATGTGAAGTCTAGATTTATAAAGTAGAACTTTTTGCCCAACATCAAATGTTTTTCTTGAAATTAACTTGTCATGAAAGGCTTTAGTTCTTTCTTTATGAATTTTAGAATTCTCATATGCATCATTTCTGAGTTCCTCAAGTTCATTTATGACTGGAAAAGTTTCATTCTCACCCAAAAAGGAATATTTTAGCTCGGATGGCAATGGTTTTAAATCCAGCTTGGGTGGTTCAATAGTTGATGGTACAGTGACATTTGTGAGTGATGGAAGTTCCTCAAACTTTTGTTTCCAACAATGCTTAACCTGAAAAGAATTTAACAAAGAATCAGTGTGTGAAATTTCTGAAGCATTATCAAACTCACATTCAATTAAATAAGCTTCTAAAGGATCATGGAATGTGGTAGTGGTGAGAAGTTCATGAACAAGTTCTTCAATGAAATCCACTTCATGTACTTCTGAATCATCACCAGGTTGCTTGCAAGTGTTGAACACATTTAATTCTAAAGTCATATTTCCAAAAGAAATGTTCAACATACCATTCCTGCAATTTATCAGAGCATTAGAAGTTGCAAGAAATGGACGGCCTAATATAACAGGAATTTGAACATTTGGATTTGAAACAGGATGTGTGTCCAAAACAATAAAATCAACAGGGAAGTAAAAATTTTCAATTTGAACCAAAACATCTTCAACTATCCCTCGAGGAATTTTTACAGAACGATCAGCTAGTTGAAGTGTAACAGGTGTTTCCTTGAGTTCACCTAAACCTAACTGTTGATAAACAGAAAAAGGCAAAAGATTAACACTAGCACCAAGATCAAGCAATGCACGTTCTATTCTAGTGTTTCCAATGATGCATGAGATTGTTGGACATCCAGGATCTTTGAATTTTGGTGGAGTAAGGTGCTGAATGATTGAGCTCACACTTTCCGTCAAAAATGCTTTCTTTTGTACATTATGTTTCCTTTTAACTGTGCACATGTCCTTCAAAAATTTAGCATAAGATGGAACTTGTTTGATTGCATCCAATAAAGGAATGTTAATCTTAACTTGTTTGAAAAGTTCATAAATTTCTGCATTTTGATTCAAATTCTTTATTGTTTGCAACCTTTGAGGAAAAGGAGCAGGATGCATACCTTTTTCTTTGTCCAAATTTTCAAGAAGTTCAGACTTACCATCATCCTTACCATTACTTTTCGGAGGGGAAAGAGGATCTTGGTCTTTTGATGGAATCTTTTTGTCAATTGCCTTTCCACTTCGAAGAGTTGTGATAGAACTGGCATTTTCCTGTTGAGTTTCATTGGAGCAAGAAACAAGACATTGAGTAGAAGGGTTAGGCTGAGGTTGAGCAGGAAACTTACCTTTTTCTTGAGTGCGTAATGAAGCTGTCAATGTGGACAAGGTGTTTTTGATCTCATTGATGTCCTGTGAAGTCCGGCTATTCACATTTGCTTGTGTTTGCATGAATGCTTGCAATGTCTCTTCCAAGGTTTGTACACGTGAAGGTTGATAGGAAAAAGTGTTGCCTAGCTTTTGAGATTGTGGTACCTGAACATGATTATTATTCCGCCAACTGAAGTTGGGATGATTTCTCCATTCAGGGTTATACGTTTCAGAGTAAGGAGAAGGAAAAGGTTTTTTAAATGTGTTTATGGAATTTACTTGATCATGCAACGCTTCTTTAAGAATGGGAATGTTTGGACATTCAGAAGTGGGGTGTCCCATGATTTCACAAATTCCACAACTTTCTTCATTTTTAACCGTTTTGACTTCTTTTACTTCTCTAAGTTCCATGGCTTCAATCTTTCTAGCCAAATTAGCTACTTTAGCTTTTATCTCATCTTCTTGACTAAAATGATATTTTCCTCTGTTAGAAACAACATTAGATCTATTGGAACTTTCAGAGGAATTATCTGTGTGCCAGGCTTGAGAGTTATCTGCCAAATGGTCTAAGTAGTCAAAGGCTTCTTCAGGTTCTTTTTCTAGAAACTCACCGTTACACATTGTTTCAACAAATTGTTTAGTTTCGGGAGTTAAACTTTCATAAAAGAAACTAATAAGACGCCATTTTTCAAAACCATGATGTGGACAAGAACTTAACAAATCTTTAAAACGATCCCAGCACTGAAAAAATGCTTCATTTTGATTTTGATTGAAATTTTGAATCTGTCTTTTCAAAGCAGTAGTTTTATGTGCTGGGAAAAATTTCTTTAGAAACTCAGTTTGTAATTCTTGCCATGTGCCAATTGACTTTGGTTTTAAATTATGAAGCCAAATTTTTGCTTTATCTTTTAAAGAAAAAGGAAATAATTTTAGCTTGACAATTTCATTTGTACATTGTTGGTCATTAAAGGTGACACATACATCTTCGAAATCTTTTAGAAACGAGTAAGCACTTTCCGATTCCAACCCATAGAAATTTGGAAGCAAAGCTATCATACCTGGTTTAAAACGAAAGTTGTTTGCATTGAGAGGAAAAATAAAACAAGAGGGTGATGAGCTTCGAGTTGGTTGCAAGTAGTCATGCATGGTGCGTACTTGTCTGTTCTCATCTTCAGCATGAACACTTTCATTGTCAGCCATGGTAGGAGTTGTATTAGAAAGATTACCTGAAAAAGTTTCACAATAAAATCTAACTAAACGACGAGATCTAAAATCACGTCGCCAAACAAGCATAAAACAAAGTTAATATACAAATTAGGCGGTATAACCAGCCAAACAAAATAAATATACTAAATTAGGCGGTATAACCAGCCAATAAAAACAAATATATACAAAATTAGGCGGTATAACCAGCCAATAAAGCAAAGTTAATATACAAATTAGGCGGTATAACCAGCCAATAAAAATTAATATACTTATAAACTTATATACTTAGTATTGCTTCCCCGGCAACGGCGCCAAAAACTTGATGGAGACTCAATTAAGAGTTGTAAACCCAAGTGCAGGTTATGTTCAAGTAATAAATTCTCGGGTGTCCGAGGTCGAACCACAGGGAAGCGTATTAATAAGTATAAGTTTATAAATATATAAGACAAAGAAAGTAAACAAGATATTAGGGAATCAACAACAAAATAAGATAAACAAGATATTAGAGAACAAAATAAACAAAATAACATAAAAACAATTAAACAAGATATAAAAAACAATAAGAAAGGATGTTGAGGTTAGAGACTCCACTCTTGGTGTTATGCTAAGATTAATCTTGTTTTATTACACAATTGAAATCCACACATAAGGGAGGTTCCAATCGGAAGGTTTAGCAATTCAGTCCAACGTCCATAGCATATGATATTATGTTCATTTGGTGTCCTCAAAACTCATAAAAAGAGTCCAAGCATTCCTTATGCCAAGGTATATGTCTACAACAAATCAAGGTTATGAAACCAAGCATTTACTGTGCCATTTTCATTGTCAATAATGAATCAAGATCTCTACTTTGCAAGTATGATTTTAAACCAAAAGAAAATATTATCTATACTAGTGTTTATAAATGATGATTCATTTTAGCTCATGTTTAAGAGACTAACCTTAGCATTTACCAAGAGCTTCACCTCATCACCTCAACAATATGATTAGCAACACATACTAGATATGAATAAAATGAAAAGAAATGTAAGAAGCATAAGTAAATAAAAAAGAAAACTAGAGAAAGGAAAGAAGAAGAAAACTTAGAGAATTTTACTACAAAGGCTAATATCCTACCAATGTATAATGTATCCCAATACTCATCCAAGGCCCTCTATTTATACACATTTTGGAGGGCTAAATGACAAGAGACAAGCTTTACAAATTTCAAAGGTAGGTATAATAGGTGGGTGCATTTTTCTAACAATTTTCGTCATATTGTATGACAATTCTGATCAGCCAGCTTGATGGTCGATTTTGTCAATGTTGGAGGCTCGATCTGATAAAATGGTCTTCTAGAAAAATATACCCCTATCAGTTACGGATCCATAGCCGTTGGAATCAGATCATTTGCGCACGTGGATCGGAAGATATGGTCAAAATACCAAAACGGTGCAGAACAGACGTCATTGCACATCAGCCAACTTGATGGTCGATTTCGCTAGGGAAAACGACTCCGTTTCAAGAAGTGTAAAACATGAAAAAGATAGATATGCCTCTTAGCTTTGCAGGGATACAAAGTTCAGCCTTATTGCTTCAGTGAAACTCGAGATATAGCTGATATAGAAAAAGGTGTCGGAACTGGAACTGAACTGGATTTGCCCTTAATTCTAGTAATCTGAAATCACTCAAAGAAACTTGTGAAAAACACCAAATTACATAAAAATATAAAAGATCATAAACACAATTAGACTAAACAATAATAACTCGTATTTGACACAAAACAATAATAAAACATAACTAAAAACTATATAATTATACGAGTTATCACAAAGGAAAGATAATAAACCACATGTAATTTACTATGCAAGTAAAACTTTAAATAGAGCCCAAATGAATTATTCCACTACAGAAAAAGAATTACTTGCAGTTGTTTTTGCATTGGATAAATTCAGATCTTACCTTGTTGGATCATCAATTGTTGTCTTTAGTGATCATGCAGCTTTAAAATATCTTCTCTCTAAGAAGGATGCAAAACCTAGGTTGCTGAGGTGGATCCTTTTGCTGCAAGAATTTGACATCACCATTCGAGATAAAAAAGGAGTAGAAAATGTGGTGGCTGATCATTTATCAAGACTTGTTTGTGATGAATCTTTTGGAACCTCACCAATAAATGACACTTTTCCTGATGAACAACTTCTAATTGTCTCCACGACACCTTGGTTTGCTGACATTGCTAATTTTCTTGCTACAGGAAAAATTCCTTCTCAATGGAGCACCCAAGATAAAAGAAAGTTTCTGAATGAGGTAAAGAAGTTCTATTGGGATGACCCTTACTTGTTCAAATATTGTCCTGATCAGATTTTTCGAAGATGCATTCCCGACAATGAGGTAAGTAGTGTAATTAAGTTTTGTCATTCCTAGGCATGTGGTGGTCATTTTTCCTCAAAGAAAACTGCTGCAAAAATTTTACAGTGTGGATTTTACTGGCCAACTTTATTCAAAGATGCACATAATTTTTGCAAGTCATGTGAAAGTTGTCAAAAATTAGGTTCCATTTCGAAAAGAAACATGATGCCTTTGAACCCAATTCTTGTAATTGAAATTTTTGACTGTTGGGGTATTGATTTCATGGGACCATTTCCACCATCTTTTGGTTTCTTATACATTTTAGTTGCAATAGATTATGTTTCAAAGTGGATAGAGGCAATTCCATGTCGAAATAATGATCACAAAACAGTGATTAAATTTTTAAAAGAAAATATTTTGAGTCGATTTGGAATTCCTCGATCTATCATAAGCGATGGGGGAACACATTTTTGCAACAAGGTTTTTGAAACATTAATGAAGAAATATGCCATTACACACAAAGTTGCAACCCCTTATCACCCGCAGACAAATGGACAGGTAGAATTAGCAAATAGGGAGATTAAACAAATTTTGGAAAAGACGGTTAATCCAAATCGCAAAGATTGGTCTCTTAGACTTAACGATGCATTATGGGCCTATCGAACAGCTTTTAAAACAGCATTGGGCATGTCTCCTTATAGGCTAGTTTATGGAAAACCTTGTCATTTACCTGTGGAACTTGAGCATAAAGCATATTGGGCCATTAAAATGTTCAACTCAAACCTTGATGACGCTTCTAATTTACGAAAATTACAAATAAATGAACTTGAGGAACTCAGAAATGATGTATATGAGAATTCTAAAATTCATAAAGAAAGAACTAAAGCCTTTCATGACAAGTTAATTTCAAGAAAAACATTTGATGTTGGGCAAAAAGTTCTACTTTATAATTCTAGACTTCACATATTTCCTGGTAAGTTGAGATCAAGATGGACTGGCCCATTTGTGGTTAAGCATGTGTATCATTATGGAGCAGTTGACATTGAGAATCCTCAAAATGGTAACGTATTCAAGGTAAATGGACAAAGACTCAAACTCTTTTTGGAAAATCATGTTACTCAAGAAGAGGTTGTTTTTCTTTCTGATCCTTGTTTTGAAAATAACTAGATGTAAATATAATTTTTTTTTAACCCCGGTTAAATGGCGGATAACGGTACTCCGTGATTATTTAAGTCGGTTCCATCAGCTACCCACAAAACTGATATTGTATATAAATTTCTCTTTCAATTTCTCTTTCATTTTATTTTATTTCATTTTTTTTCAGGATGGATGATATTCTCAAAAGATTGCAGAAACGATTTCCTCCTTTTCCTCGGAATATTTTACTGAAGCTTTACCAAGTTCGATTTGAAAGATTAAGAATGCTTATGCACAAAGGGATTCCTGAAGACATGCGTTGGATAATTGAAGCCAAGGTACGTGAAGATGAATATCTTCCTGTTTTGCATTTACCAGGTACAGGTAGAAGCACTTATGCAAAGAAGCGACGAGCAAAGCGCATGAGTTCAAATTGCCACAAGTGTGCACGATGGACGTGTAACGGTAAATATCGTTCTATTGGGATTCCGTCCTCTAATCGAGATGATAAAATTGAATTCATTAAGGATGGACTGAGTAAGGAGAATTTGGGTAATATCCAACTTTCTCTTGAGACGCATCCTAGTGGAGACGTACAAAGAGAAATTCTTGATTTATGGCCGCAATTCCAAAGGGAATGGCAACATCTTGGGAATCTGATGATAAAAGACCCTGTTTGCCAGCTTGTAAGAAAACTGGATGGGAAACATATCCTCGACTCATAGAAGGCGTTTAAGCCGTTTCTGGACGTAAAACCAGAGGAAGATGCCAAATACACTTTCGGCGACATTATTACTTTTGACTTTTATGGTTGATTTTTCTTCTCTTTTTGATTTTCTTCCTGAAATCACGCAAAAATCTTTTGTTAGGTTAACATTTTCTTCTGACAAGTCAAATACACTTTCGGCGACATTATTACTCTTGTCTGATTCACTACTCAGTCCTCTATATATTACATTATGTACTCATTCTCTTTCAGGCACTCGAAAAAAAAATGGAAAGCACTTCGTCCCAGCGCATTAAAAAAATTTGTGTCTTTGGAGGTGCTTATCCAGGGAAAAATAACATATTCGTTGATGAAGCCATAAGAGTTGGAGTAATACTTGCCCAACAAAAGATCCAGTTGATTTATGGAGGCGGTAGTACGGGTTTAATGCGAGCAGTCGCTACAGCAGCACACGCCGGAGGAAGTCCAGTTCTAGGAATCGTGCCAAAACTATTCACAGATTTTTGTGGACCTACCGTGGGTAAGGAAATACAAGTCTGGAGTATCCCTGAACGGATGACAATCATGTACCATTCTGCCGATGCATTCATTGCTTTACCAGGAGGTCTGGGTACATTGAAAGAAATAGCTTGCGTGGCTTCTTGGTCATCTTTGGTCACAAATAAGAAACCCATTGGTTTGCTTAATATTAATGGTTATTTTAGTAATTTGCTTTCATATTTAGATAATGTTGTGGATAATGGATTCATTTTTCAGAGGTAAGGAGAACCATAATTTCTGCTACAACCATTGAAGATTTACTCAAAAAGCTACAAGCTTATGAGTGTTTATCTGCTACGGTTGTTTCGCAAACGCTCGGAAAAAGAAAAAGAGATATGGACGAGCAAGGAGTGGATTGCACTTTGTCTTTGTGACATTATCTAACATTTTGCTTGTTGTGTCTCAGTTATAATAAGTGGTTAGCAACCTCTGCAGGTAATATCTCCTAAATTCTACCTTTAAAATTTGACATTGGGGACAATGTCATATTTTAGTAGGGGGTAAGGGACATATTTTGCTAAAAAAAAAATGTTGTGTTTTAAGACATTTAGAAGTATTCATTCTGAACAAGGTCTGAGTAAGGGAGACTTGAGACATACCTTGTCAGTTTGATTTAATCTTCTTCTTCTTCAAAAAAAAAAAAAAAAGCATGTTTAGACTTAGTGTGTTTTTTTAGTTACTTTCAATACTATAATGAGATATGAATTGCATAAGTCTAAAACAGATTTATTAGTGAGAAGATTTTCATGAGAATTGAGCTTGATATCAACCTTTTTATGAGCCAATGTTAATATGATATGTGATTGAGAAAGAAGCATGTTTAGACTTAATCTGACTTGTATAATCATCCTTGTGAGTTTTTGAGCCTATAATGATTGATGCATTATACAAATCAATCTAATTTCTTTCTTGAGTGCTCTTATGATTACATGATTCTCTAGAACTTGCTTTAAACCGTTTGATACTATATTGATACATGTGACAACATGAATATGATAGAGGCATTAGGATTATAACCAGAGCCAAACAGCCATCCCTTATTAATGTTCTAAGAGAACATCCCCACTAGTGAGCCAATTTGAGCCTACATTAAATATGCTGTTTTATTGGTAACCACAACTTACACCTAGCCTAAATATACTTATATCCTTACCCTTGTTCTAAAGATGGATTTTTATATTTTGAGACATATTGCAAAAAAAAAAAAAACAAGGGATATTTTTAGTTGAAAATTTGGGTTAGAAACAAAAGATAAGTGTGGGGGAAGAAAAGAAAAGAAAAAGTCAAGAGAAAAAGAAAGGGATCATTGTCAAATACATTCCCATATATAAAAAAAAAAAAAAAATTCTTCTCTTGAACTTCTAGTTAAAGTAAAGAAAAAGATGTTACAAAGTTGGTTAGAATGAAGCAAAGGCTCAACATGAATATTTAGCCTATGTTATTATGTGCTTTATAAGAGTTTTGAGAAGTTTTATTTGTATGATCTTATTATGTCTCTAAACTCTATGAACTCTTTGGAACCTTTGTGATATCTTTATCCTTTTGTTCTTTAACTACATTATAACCCTTTGGCCCCATTACAACCTTGAAAAAAGACCTCTTGATTTATGAAGTTGTATGATCTAAATAGTGGAGAATAGGTGGACAAGCAAGCATATGGTAGAACTGTTTTCATGAGATTGATTGAGTGTAAACACTTTACCACTACTTTAAAGAGTGAAAATCATGAGAGTATAGTGAGAAGTTGAGATTAAGTTGAATATGCACTATTTTGATTGAAATATGTTATGTTAATATTGGCTTAACTCATTTATTTACATTCAAGCATGAATTTTTGTGAAATTCTTTGAGCTATTGATTAGTTTATAAGACTTGTTCAAAGATTGTCTCTAATTTATATTGAAAGGATTAGGAGTAAATATTTTTAGTGTATGTAGTTTACTTATATTTTAGTTTTTCAATGTTTGTGGGTATCGTTCTAGCAAACCCTCACGAGACTAAACTCGTCCACTAGGGACACCTAGGGGTTTAAAGGCTTGTGTCACATGCTAAGTGCCACCGTGATTTCCAACGAAAATGGATTAGATTAGATTTTCTTATTTTATTTTTATTGAATCGTTGCTAGGGACTAGCAACAATCTAAGTGTGGGGGTGTGATAACTCGTATAATTATATAGTTTTTAGTTATGTTTTATTATTGTTTTGTGTCAAATACGAGTTATTATTGTTTAGTCTAATTGTGTTTATGATCTTTTATATTTTTATGTAATTTGGTGTTTTTCACAAGTTTCTTTGAGTGATTTCAGATTACTAGAATTAAGGGCAAATCCAGTTCAGTTCCAGTTCCGACACCGTTTTCCATATCAGCTATATCTCGAGTTTCACTGAAGCAATAAGGCTAAAATTTGTAGCCATGCAAAGCTAAGAGGCATATCTATCTTTTTTATGTTTTACACTTCTTGAAACGGAGTCGTTTTCCCTAGCGAAATCGACCATCAAGTTGGCGGATGTGCAATGACGTCTGTGCTGACCTGTTTTCGTATTTTGCCCATATCTTCTTATCCACATCAGAAAATACGCTGATTCCAACGGCTATAGATCCGTAACTGATAGGGGTATATTTTTCTAGAAGACCATTTTATCAGATCGAGCCTCCAACATTGACAAAATCGACCATCAAGCTGGCTGATCAGAATTGTCATACAATATGACAAAAATTGTTAGAAAAATGCACCCACCTATTATACCTACCTTTGAAATTTGTAAAGCTTGTCTCTTGTCATTTAGCCCTCCAAAATGTGTATAAATAGAGGGCCTTGGATGAGTATTGGGATACATTATACATTGGTAGGATATTAGTCATTGTAAAAAAATTCTCTAAGTTTTCTTCTTTTTTCCTTTCTCTAGTTTTCTTTTTCTTTATTTACTTATGCTTCTTACATTTCTTTTCATTTTTAGTATGTGTTGCTAATCATATTGTTGAGGTGATGAGGTAAAGCTCTTGGTAAATGCTAAGGTTAGTCTCTTAAACATGAGCTAAAATGAATCATCATTTATAAACACTAGTATAGATAATATTTTCTTTTGGTTTAAAATCATACTTGCAAAGTAGAGATCTTGATTCATTATTGACAATGAAAATGGCACAGTAAATGCTTGGTTTCATAACCTTGATTTGTTGTAGACATATACCTTGGCATAAGGAATGCTTGGACTCTTTTTATGAGTTTTGAGGACACCAAATGAACATAATATCATATGCTATGGACGTTGGACAATTTGGACTGAATTGCTAAACCTTCCGATTGGAACCTCCTTTATGTGTGGATTTCAATTGTGTAATAAAACAAGATTAATCTTAGCATAACACCAAGAGTGGATTCTCTAACCTCAACATCTTTTCTTATTGTTTTTTTATATCTTGTTTAATTTCTTTTATGTTATTTTGTTTATTTTGTTCTCTAATATCTTGTTTATCTTGTTTTGTTGTTGATTCCCTAATATCTTGTTTACTTTCTTTTTCTTATATATTTATAAACTTATACTTACTAATACGCTTCCCTGTGGTTCGACCTCGGACACCCGAGAATTTATTACTTGAACATAACCTGCACTTGGGTTTACAACTCTTAATTGAGTCTCCATCATCATCACCCAATTACTGGTTTCACCCAAGTTGTTTCAATTTGTTGGTTTCGTCAGTAAAGTTAGCTGAAAATGAGATCAGGCCCTGAGACTACCGTCGAGGTATTTTCTTCTCTTGTAAATTGAACTCGTTTCCTTAAGACGGGTCGAGCCTTGATTAGTCAGGGAATTCAATTTAAGGACAAATTCTTCTATTTACAATCTTTTCGAAAAATATGATTTCATCCCAAAATTATATACATGTCATGTGAAAAGATATTTTTCTAAAGCTCTGCTGGGTTTGCCGGGGAGTTTGATATCCTGACACATGTCATTTATATAATTTCACACAAGACATCCAGTTTTAAACAAAATTTCACCAAGATAAGATAAGGCCCCGGGACTTCCGCCGAGGTATTTTCTTCTCTTGCAAATCGAACTCGTTTCCTTAAGACGGGTCAAGCCTTGATTAGTCAGGAAATTCAATTTAAGGATAAATTCTTCTATTTACAGTTTTTCGAGAACATGATTTCATCCCAAAATTATATACATGTTATGTGAAAAGATATTTTTTAAAAGCTCTACTGGGTTTGCCGGGGAGTTCGATATCCTAACACATGTATTTATATAAATTTCACCAAGATAAGATAAGGCCTCGGGATCACCGCCGAGGTATTTTCTTCTCTTGCAAATCGAACTCGTTTTCTTAAGACGGGTCAAGCCTTGATTAGTCAGGGAATTTAATTTAAGGACAAATTCTTCTATCCTTTTTGAAAAATTTGATTTTATCCCAAAATTATATACATGTCATGAGAAAAGATATTTTTCTAGAAACTCTGCTGGGTTTGCCGGGGAGTTCAGTGAAATATCCTGACACATGCCATTCATATATTTTCACACCAAGATAAGATAAGGCCCCGGGTCTTTCGCCGAGATATTTTCTTCTCTTGCAAATCGAACTCGTTTCTTTAAGACGAGTCGAGCCTTGATTAGTTAGGGAACTCAATATAAGGACAAATCTTAATTTTAAACAAAATTTCATCGAGATAAGATAAGGCCCAGGGACTTCTGCCGAGGTATCTTCTTCTCTTGCAAATCGAACTCGTTTTCTTAAGACGGGTCGAGCCTTGGTTAGTCAGGGAACTCAATTTAAAGACAAAATTATTTTATTTTACAATTTGCAAAAAAAATGAAAAATGAAGTAAATTCCCCCTTCTATCCTTCACATGTGATTTCACTAACCGGACAAAATTATTGCCTATTTTATCTTTGCCTGATTCCTGATTCTAGTAATAGTCAAAGAGGGGCAGCTGCAAACACCTAATTTTATCCGGGCCCCCTAAATAAGGTAAATTCTCCTTTCAACTTCCCAGAATAGGAAGAATCTCCCCTTATTCCATAGGTGGGTCTCCAAGTCATTGATTCGGAAGCGAATACGAAAAAGTCAACCCAAAAAAGTCAACTCTAAAAAGTCAACCCTAAAAAGTCAACCATTAAAAAGTCAACTCTTAGTCAAAATCAAGATCCAAAGGTGAATGGAACAATGGTGAAGGAATTTTGATGATCGGAGATCTACAATTGAAGATAGAGAGTTTGAAAGATAAATTGCAAAATTTAGTGTATGAGAAAAGCATGAAATTTTTAAATTTGGGAAAAAGTGCGTAAATGGTCAAATCGAATGAAATTGAAACCTCAAATTGAAAGAGGATCAATAAAAAAAGGATATACCAAGATCCAATTTCACCAAGAAGAATCAATCGGAAGAAGAGGACAAAATTAGAAATTGCCATTTATGGGAAAAATGGGAATTTTTGCAAATTTAAGGAAAAGTGTGTAAACGATCAAATTGGACGAAATTAAAGTTTTCAAATGGAAAAAGATCAATAAATATGGATATTGGAAGATCCAACTTTGAAGGGAAGTTGAAGGAAGATGTGGTTTGAAGAGAAAAAGGAAAATGAAGATTTAATGAATAAATGAGAAATTCACAAATTTGGGAAAAAGTACAGCGATTGTCCGATTCGGTGAAATTGAAGTCCCAGTTAATGAATAATAAATAAACAAGGGTACCCCAAGTCCCAATTTGAAGTGGATCCAAAGGAAGAGCCGATTGGAAGAGATACGAGAATATTTCCAATTGAGAGGGAAAAGGGAAAAACTAAAGCGGAGAGGAATTCGGATGTTAAAATTGGACATTTTGGTCCAACTCCAATTCAATATATGACAAAGGCAGTGGAAAAAGAAAATCCAAAAAATTTGGCCCGTTTCAAGTAAAATCGAGGTTTTAGGGGTTAAAGGACAATTTTGGAAAATCTGAGAAAAATAGAATCTGAGCTCAGAAAATTGAGAAACTTTTCAGAACTGACTTTTAGAAAGGAAAGAAGGAAATGAGAAGAATAAAACCCAAAATTGGGGCAAACACAAATTTGCTAAAATCGGGAACTAGTTTGCAATTTTAAAGAAAAATCCGGGAAAATAGAAAAAAAGAGCTCGAAAAATTATGAAAACTTCCAGAGCTGAGTTTTGTATTTGATAGAATGGACTGGAGAAGAAAAATCCAGAATCGGAGCTCAAATGGAAATAGACAAAGTTTGGGGGTACTAAATCAAAATTTTAGAGAAAAATTCGGGAAAAATGCAAAATGAGCTCAAAAATTTATGAAAACCTCCATAACTGAGTTTTATATTGGATGAGATGGATTAAAAAAGAAAAAATATGAAATTGTGATCCATTTGCAAATAAATTAAGTTTGCGAGCCAAAATGTAATTTTATCCAAAAAATCAAAAAGGGTTATTTTGCAAATAAAAAAAGAGGAATGGCCTGGAAAATTCCAGGCCATTTTTGGCCAGATCATGGATGGAAGAGAGTGGTTTGACCATCTTCGATCAAATGGCCAAGATTGAGTAGCAAGATGACATTTTTAAGAAATGACAAGATTCTCCACTACTTGCCTACATGGCATTTTTGGCCAATGGAAGGCCTCCAAATTGCAAAGCCATGTGAAGAGCATGTGAAGGCTATGTGATGATGCCAAATGGATTAAAAATGCCACCTAGAAAGATATTTTGATAGTAAGCCATATGATCATGACAAGTGGCTTAGATATTTTGTAGAGATAGGAGACAAGAATAATCTAGGTGGCATTATTAGCCAATGAGAGGTTATAAGACCCTTAATTTAAGGAAAGTATCATGCAAAAAGGAGACAATAACCCTTAATTTAAGGAAAGCATCATGCAAAGAGAGGACGAAAATTAGCCATGTGGCAAAGATGGTCGAGAGCATGCAATGCATGACAAAGGCTTAAAAAAAAGTAAATTATCTACACTATACATGAAGGATTCGGCCAGCCTCTAAAAGAATATGAGGAATTCATTTTTTTTAAAGGCTATTCACTACACTCTTGAGGAAGAAAGGAGAAAAAGAAAAAGAGAGAAAGAAGAAGAAGTTTGAGTGCTTGATTTGGAAAGCTTTGCTAGGTAGCTATTGCCTCTCTTCTTCTTCAATTATTTTCTTGGATTTTATGTTCTTTTCCTCCTCTTTTCCATGTGATTATTAACTTTCTTTGTTGAATAAAATATTTTCAAAATAAAGTTTCTAAAAGGTTTTTCCTTTTCTGTTTATTCTTTACAAAATAACAAAGTTGATAAAATTTTCCTACATATTTTCCCTTTGGCCGAAACCTAAGAAGTTTTATTGTGTTTGTCTTTTGCTTAATTTTCTTGCTTGCTTGTTGATTGTGGGTTTCACCATTGTGGTAGGATAGATTTTCTCCTTTGGTTTTCTTTTAAAAAAATAAAATAAAAGGTTTGAAAAGCTTGAGGATCTTGATTTTTATCAAGTGATTTTGGTTAGGTGGGACTATGTCCAAGAAACCAACCATTGAGCCACCCTTCATTTTTGTTTTTTTTTTTTATATATTTTTTAGCTCATGATTGATTCATTTTCATATGTTTGTGTTGTTGGAAAATCATGCATTCATACCATTTTCAACTTGATTTTTGGTTAAGACCAACCAATGGTCTCTAACCAAAGTCTCTTGTGCAAACTAGTTGAAAGAATAATAGTTTTTTAAGTTGGATATTCTGACTTTGGGTATTTTTTTCACCAAGTTTCTTTTGTCAAAATAAAAATATTTTTTAACCACATTTAGTAGACCCTTAGAGGAGCCCCTGGTATTTTTTCCAAGATTTTTAGAATTTTTTTATCAATGGTGGAAAAATGATTTTCAGTAAAACAGATCTTAGTCTACTGTTCTGACTTTAATGCAATTTCGGTCAAGGCATTTTTAGTCCAAATTTAAAACTAATTTTTCCTCATAAATACTATCATGTCTCAAGTCTAAAATGATTTTTTCATAATTTTTTTATAAAGGGTAGAAAATTAGTTTTTCAAAACTAGTTTTGGGAGTCAGAAATAAGTTTTTCTAAATTAACAAGTTTTTTATTTTTTTTATTTGTAAAAAGAATGGGTTGATTGGAGTCATTAGCTACTGTTGTAAGTTGTTTTCTATGTCATCTCAAGGATAAAAATTGATTTTACAAAGATCGGATCATAGGTAGTTAATCCGAGTTTTAAAAATATGAATCTAGAGCCTTTTTAGGAGGCCATTCGGCCATAGGTATTGTTTCTACCCAAAAATTGCATTTTTTTTCTTAATCCGATCCCAAAGTCATTCGGTTTAAAGATCCCAATTAAGTTTCTTTCAAAGATAGTCGAATACCTTCTTTAGATATACGGATGTCCTTACTTCAAGGGAGAAATACATCTTCATGCATTGCATATTTTAATGTTTATATTTAATTTGGCATAAGAACGTGATTCTCGATTTTCTAAATATTTGGCGAGAATTAGTTCCTAATCATTGCCGGGGAGGTTAGGAAATTATTCAATGCACGTGGTTTTGAAATAGCAAGGCATGGATTTTGTTTTATTCGGAATCATATAAATGACATGTGAAAGCATTATTTTCCAAGCTTTCCCGCGTTTGCTAAGGAGTATGGTAATATTTTCTGACATATGCCATTTATGTGATTCTTCACATGAAAAGAATTTCGAAATGATGACGTGAGCATATTCCATGATATCTATATTTTCCATCTTAATCATGCAAATTCCATGTACATTAATATTCTATGATGATGTCATTTTGTGATTTTTGCCAATATGATCTCTTTGTATGCCATGTCATGATTCATTTTGTTATGCCATAATAAGATTTTTCCATGTCAAGCATGCCATGTCATTAATTCTTTTGGCCATGTCATTTATATTTTGCCATGTCAAGTATGCCATGTCATTCATTCTTTTGTCATGCCATAATAAGATGTTGCCATGTCAAGCATGCCATGTCATTAATTCTTTTGGCCATGTCATTTAGATTTTGCCATGTCAAGTATGCCATGTCAGTCATTCTTTTGTCATGTCATAATAGGATTTTCTATGTCATTAATTCATATGTCATGTCATTAATTCTTTTGGCCATGTCATTTAGATTTTTACATGTCATGTATGCCATGCCATTAATTTTTTTACCAATTCATAATAAATGTTTGCAATGCCATGATAATTGTACATGCGGTTTAATTTCTTATTTTTGTGCCTTAGTTTTGATTTGCATATTCATGACCATTTTTTATGATTTAAAATGCATGAAAAATTATTAAAAGATTTTTTACAAAATAATTTATAAGTTCTCTGTTGGGTCTGCCGGAAAGGATATCATCAATTATCATTAACGGCGAAATATCTTTTCTTCAGAAACGAGGGTAATTTCGGAGAATTTCAAAATAAGGAAAAATTTCCATGTTTTGCCGAGTTTGTCTAGATTTATGGAAAATTTTCTGTTAATAAATTTCAGATCATTTTCAAATATAATATGATTTTTTTAAGGGAATTATTTATAAACACCAAATTTAAAACCGACTTTCAGCAAGACTTGAGATAACACACAATTAACAAGATACCGTTTTATACGGGTGTTATGGGGTTGCTAATCCTTCCCCACACGAAACCGACTCCCGAACCCGCACTTGTTTTCTCTGGTTCAAAGCGCAGACTTCAAAATTGGTTTTAAAAAAAATGTTTTTCTTAATTTTTAAATGTTTTATTTAAAACCGATTTTAATAGGTGACCAATCACATCTAGCCAAAAAAGATTGGTGGCGACTCCATTTCTTTCACGAGGTCATTTTCAAACCCTTTCAACCTTTATTTCAAGAGGAATTAAATCGTCTTTTCCTCTATTTTTTCCAATGTCACACCTTAACGAAGTCGATGTCCCGCGACAGGGCATATTTTTAGGTTCATCTTTTTTAAAAGGTTGCGATAGTGTGGTCTTCTTGCAATGAGAGCATGGTAGAAATTTACCTTTCTTTCCACTGTTTCCAAAATTCTTGTTTCTTCTATCTCCTGGTTTTTTGTTCTTGCCATCATATTGCATTTTTCCTTTCTCACTGACTGCAAATGCACCTTCTGTTGAATCCTCTTGCCTAATAGCCCTCCTTTGCTCTTGTGCGTCCTGAGCATTCATTAATTCCGCCAAAGATATCTTAGTCAAGTCTTTAGAGTCTTCAAGTGAAAAAATTTTGGATTCAAACATCTCAGGTAAGCTGACAAGAACTTTTTCTACAACTTTTTTGTCTATCATCTCCTCTCCAAGTAATCTAAGCTTGTATACTGTCTTCATGAGTTTGTCTTTGTACTCCTTTAGAGTTTCAGACTCTTTCATCTTCAAGACTTCATATTCTCTTTTAAGGTTGAGCACTTGCATTTGTCTGGTCTTATCATTGTCTTGGAACTCCTCCTTGATCATGTCCCAAGCTTGCTTTGGTGTCTCACATGCCATGATTCTGATGAAACTTTCATCAGAAATAGATGACTCAATGCTGCTCTTGGCTTTGTATTTCTTAGCCTTTTCATCACTGCAATTCTTCATTTGGTTTAAGGTTGGATTGGCTGGAAGATGGGGTGGTTCTTTCTCATTTTCAACCACATCCCATAGATCAAAAGCACTCGGATATATTTTCATTTTGATAGCCCATATCTGATAATTTTCACTAGAAAAAAGAGGAGGTGTTGGCAAATAACAGCTGCTTGAAGCCATTTTTGGAGTTTAACAAATGTTCGATGGTTATTTAACACTCAACTCTCAATGATTTATAGGTCCTCTAAGATCAAATAGCAGCTTTGATACCAATTGAAGAGAGTTGTAAAAAACTAGAGAATAAAATGGAGAGGAAAAAATTGAAAAAAACAAGTAAAAGTTAAGGAAACTAGCTCACGTTTTTTTCATATCTTGAGCTAAAGCATTTCAATCAATATATAGAATGGACATAAGTTGCCTTGATTACTATTACAACTATTATAAAGTTGCCTTAAATGCATTCTCACTACACACACTAGCTAGGTAGACAATATCAAGCAAAAATCTAATACAAATAATGCAAAGTCTACAATATCAAGTAAAAGTCTAATACAAATCATGCAAAAGTCTACAATAGATATGCTGGCAAGTGAGAATTAATGTGAAGCAAAAGCTTTGACAGCAAAAGTGTTACTACACGCAACAATGCAACATTGATATATTTACATACACACACCTGTAAGACCCATTGTGCATTCAATCTTCAAGATTCATCATTCGGTTGATCATCGTTTTATCATCACAATTTGCTGAACATCCCAACAACTTGTCCAATTTCCATGTCGCTTTGGCATCTTCATCTATCATCCTTTTTAGATCCTTAAAATCTCTATTTGAAAGAGACTCATTGACTATTTCCCGCTCTATTTTCTTTGATACAACTTTTCTATTTTTTCCAAGTTTTTTCCCTTTTCCCTTTTCTTTTTGATTTTTGATTGATTTGCTAAGAATCTCATCCTCTAAATCTTCTAAATTCCTTTTTTTTTTTCTTTCTCCCATAAGCTTTCATTGAAGGAAACCTTTCACCAGATTTTAGAGTACTACAACTGAAATAATTGGTATTTATATATTACTCCTAGACTTTAATACTTGGTAAATGAGAATGTGCATTACTAGTTAGTTTGAATAACTTAAAATACCCTTAAATGTATTAAAATTACAACCGGTCCCATAAAACATAAAATTAATATGATGTCATTAGTATTGTATTATATAGATTTCCCTTATTACATTTGGGGTAACATGGTCGATAAAGGGATTTCATTGGACAACACATCCTTGATTCCTTTTCTTGATACATTAAATTATGAATATTTACACATAAATTGCACAGCCTCAATACTGTTAGCTTAAAAACTTACTTGTTATTTGTTTGAGCCTTTAGATGATCATAGGTCATGTTCCACTGTTTTTTCAGCCTTTGCTAACCTTGATTCGTCAAGACTTGATCCTTCTTTCATGTGATTGTTACCTTTGGCCTCAGCAATCCTGGATGCATCCTCCATAACTTTTCAAGGACTCTGTGTGTATCTGTGTCTATGCTATTTGTATTTTAACTTGGCATTCACTTGTTTTAGCTGATAGATTGAATATCATTTAAGATGCGGCATAAAAAATGTAAAAATGACTGTGTAAGTGTGCAATGTTAATGATCTAAGCAATTCTTTTTCATATATTGAGGGAGTGAAAGTAAAAAAAATCTGGGATTCAGAAATTCACTGCCATGTGTTTAAATATTGTCAACCATTTAAAAATGGGGCATATTTTCCAGTAATGAGTATTGGTTTCTATTTTCACTTTAAATTTGTGTCTATACCTCAAAGAAAGTAATTTATAGATAGGTGGTTGCTTTAGCAGAGGTCATATTTTATATGGAAGTCAATCTTAGAAAATTCTGGCTCCCTAACATACAAGATATAGTAGTAAACTTTTGAGCCCTTTGGATGTGGCTTGACAAAAGAAACGAACCTTGTTTGAGTAAAATTTTGTTGGATTTTAATTATAGTTGGTGTGTTTTGCTTGCAGATTGCTAGTGGCTTTCTTAGCCAAATTGAATCGGGGATGACATCTATAATTACATGTGAGGCTTTGAGCTCTTTGCAGGGTGCTTTTTCTGACTAATCTCTCAAAATTTTGATACTTGTATGTATTATCATGTAGCATCTAATTGTACCAAGTGATTACAACTGCTGGATTTGGATGTGAAATTTGTGAATGTTGGATTTGTTAGTTGAATGCCCAGAACCATTTTTATGCATTTTATGGCTAAAATGCCCATAACCCTTTTATTTGTATCAAAATAACTATTTTGAAAGGTTGATATATGTTACGGTCAATGTTCAGTTTGATTTTAGTTTTTGTACCGATCCGTATCGGTCATATCGATTTGTACCGGTCAATACTAATACGTACCGAGCCGTACCGGTTGGTACAAGATTTTGATTTTTTTTTTAAAAAAAAATTATAAAAAAAAATCACTTATTTAATTTTTTAAACCAATTTCAATATTTTGTATCATTATCATTTTTATTTTTTTTTCATAATTACATTTAAAAATAAAACATGTTCATTAAATTAGGCTATTGAATATAATTAATCATAATTTACTATATATTTTAAATATTTATTTTACTTATTTGATGTTTAAAAATTTTATATATTAAATATTTAAAATTTATATATGTTAGGCATATTCGATTGATATCCAACAATATTTCATATTTACATGAAAACATATGTATGCATGTGATGGATTTATATTTGTTTGTGTATATATATATATATTTTATTAAAAACTTGAAAATAGAGTTTATATATATATATATATATATATATATATATTTGAAAAATATCGATAAATCCGAAACGATATATCAAAATACATCGATATTGATATGTATTAATATCAAAACAAAAATAATACGTCTTCTAGTACGACTACCTTGCCTTTGACTCTCGCTCTTAATCCTCAACTCATGCCCGTTTTGGCCATTAGCAAGCCAACCGGTGTCGTATTCGATGTCATTAAGGTCGAAAACGGGCTAAAACAACTTGAAAGAAATCAAACCTGAAGCTAGATTCAGTCTATTTCAGAATATTTCGACTAGTTTTGAGACTGTTGTCGGCCTTGAATATGGTCTCGGTCGACTTGATTCTGTCGGATAATGATCGGAACGGATTTGTGTTAGGTACCAGAGTGACGGAATAGTGTCTCACAACTAAAATAAGAGATGAGAAAATAGGAACTGAACACACAAAATTTAACGTGGAAAACCCTCAATGAATAAAGGGAAAAACCACGGGGCAAGACTAGAAGAATTTCACTATGAGAAAATATTACAACACCTCTCTCTAAATACTAGGAGAGAACAACCTCACAAAGAATATAAGAAAGTATACAAGAGAGGAAGAGATAATTCTTGGGATGGTTTTAATACTTCTCCTTAAGGCTCTTTATATAGCCTTCAAGGAGGAACTCCTTCGTTACTCCCACCGATGTGGGACTAAGTTCTAACAATTCTCCCACTTGAAGATTTGATTAAACCAATCATATCTTCACACCACTCTTTCTGTCTTGCCATTCCATGTTGCTTACGTTTCTGATAGACCATAGGAGGATCGACACCAAATAAACTTGTCAGTGTTGATTGGCTTTGTCATAACATCTGCTAGGTTGTCTTTGGTGTGAATCTTTTGCATATCCACACTTCCTTCTTCTACTACTTCTCGAACAAAGTGATACTGTATACCTATATGCTTTGTCCTGGAATGAAAGGCTGGATTCCTTGCAATGTGCAAGGCACTCTGACTGTCACAATACACAATAATCTTCTGCTGCTTGTGCCCGAGTTCTTCCATTAACCTTTGTATTCATATTGCTTCCTTGCATGCTTGGGTAGCTGCCATGTACTCAGCTTCTGTAGTAGACAAAGCTACAACAGTCTGTAACTTAGATAACCAGCTTACCGCTCCTCCTGCAAGTGTGAACACATAGCCAGTAGTGGATTTTCTTTTATTAAGATCACCTGCAAAATCTGAATCAACATAACCCCTGACAACAAGTTCTGATCCTCCAAAACATAATGCAACATCTGAGGTTCCTTTAATGTATCTAAGGATCCTCTTAACAACATTCCAATGCTCTCTACCAGGATCTGCCATAAATCGACTGACCGCTCCCACTGCTTGTGCAATGTCTGGTCTTGTACATATCATAGCATACATAAGGCTTCCCACCGCTGATGCATACGGTACTCGAGACATTTCCATCCTCTCTGCTTCATTGCTAGGACTCATACCTGAGGATAATTTACAATTGACAGGAAGTGGGGTAGATATTGGCTTACAGTCTTGCATGTTGAAGCGTCGCAAGACCTTCCTCAGATAATTCTTTTGAGAAAGCCAAATTTTCCTGTCTTTTCTGTCTCGGTGAATTTGCATCCCTAAAATCTTGTTTGCGGGTCCCAAGTCCTTCATATCGAACTCCCTAGCCAACTGTGCCTTCAAATCTTGGATTCGATCTTTGTTGGGGCCTACCACCAACATGTCATCCACATACAACAGCAAAATAATGAAATCATTATCATCAAACCTCTTGTAGTACGTACAATGGTCTGAACTCAGTCTGTTGTATTCAAGGCTAATTATGAAAGAATCAAATCTCTTGTACCAACATCTGGGCGCCTGCTTTAGACCGTACAGAGATTTGGTCAACCTGCAAACCAAGTTCTCTTTGCCTGTTTCAACAAAACCTTCTGGTTGGAGCATATAAATTTCTTCTTCAAGCTCTCCATGTAGAAAAGCCGTCTTTACATCTAGTTGTTCAAGATGTAAATCAAATGCAGCACACATAGCCAACACTACTCTGATAGTAGTAAGTCTGACAACTGGAGAAAATATCTCGTTGAAGTCAATACCTTCTTTCTGAGCATATCCTTTTACAACCAATCTAGCACGATATCGTTCTACTTGATCATTGCTATCCCGCTTGATCTTGTAGACCCATTTGTTACCAATGGCTTTTCTGCCACGTGGTAATTCCACCAGTTCCCATGTCTCGTTCTTGTGAAGAGCTTCAATTTCTTCTTGCATTGCTGTCATCCACAGAGAAGCATCTGGGCTACTAGTAGCTTCATGAAAAGTTGATGGCTCTCCATCCTCTGTTAAAAGACAGTATGCAACATTGCTCTCCGTAACATACTCCGTGTGCCAATTTGGAGGCCTTCTCTCACGAGTTGACCGTCGAACTTCTACAGCCTCGGACTCAACTGGTTCTGGTACCTCATGCTCTGGTTCTGCTTCAGAAGAATCATCTTCTTGAGAATTTCTATCCATCTGCACTGTAGCAGTCTCTTTTGAAGTGTTGTCATTTGTTTGCTCACTTTGCAGTTCATTTTCTGCAAAAACTACATCTCTGCTGACAACAACCTTGCGGGCAGTGGGATCCCACAGGCGATACCCCTTAACACCGTCAGCATAACCCAAGAATATACATTTTCTGGATTTTGGATCCAGCTTTGTTCTTTCTTGGGAGTTGTACATCACGTACACAGGACATCCAAACACATGTAGAGAAGAATAATCAGCTGGCTTTCCTTTCCACATCTCCATAGGCGTCTTCAAACCAATCGCCGTTGATGGTGATCGATTTATCACATAACAGGTGGTTTTGACTGCTTCTGCCCAGAAAGATTTGGCCAATCCTGCTGTTCTCAGCATGGCTCTTGTTCTATCTAGGAGAGTTCTGTTCATCCGCTCTGCTACACCATTCTGTTGAGGCGTATGTGCAACCGTGAATTGTCTCATAATACCCTCTTTCTTACAGAATGCTAGAAAGTTACCGTCTACATATTCTCCTCCATTGTCTGTCCTCAAGCACTTGATTCTTTTCCCAGTTTCAAGCTCTACTTGTGCTTTGAACTCCTTCAATACTGGAAACACATCAGACTTCTTCTTGATTGGGTACACCCATAATCTCCTGGAATAGTCATCAATGAATGATACAAAATACTTTGCTCCACCCAGGGATATTTCTGGTGACTCCCACACATCAGAATGGATTAAGTCCAGTATGTGTTTGCTTCTTGTAGTTACTTTAGCAAACTTCAATCTATGCTGCTTGCTTATCACACAGTGCTCACAGAAAGGTAAATTGACCATCTTGAGCCCGGGCAGGAGATTGCGTTCTGCAAGGACTTTCAAGCCTCGCTCTGACATATGGCCTAATCTGCGATGCCACATCATCGTCGTTTCTTCTTGGCTGGCTGCTGCAACTGATGCATCTGCCTCTTGCAACGTCTCTCCCAAAAGCATGTATAGATTGCTTGTGATCTTCTCTGCTTTCATCACCACAAGGTTTCCTTTCACTACTTTCAATATTCCACATTCAGTGTGGATCTTGCACCCGAGGTCATCCAATTGTCCAATTGACAATAAGTTCTTCTTTAAGCCCTTCACATGTCGTACCCCTTGAATTTTGCGAACAGTACCATCATGCATTTTTAATCTGACGGTACCGACTCCAGCAATATCTAAGGCGTGATCATTTCCCATGAACACAGATCCTTCCGAAATAGGTTCATAAGTGCAAAACCAATCTCGGTGTGGAGTCATGTGCCATGTCGCACCTGAATCCATTATCCAGACATCATTGAGTTTCTTTCCGCCTTTAGAACTAGTCGCTGCTTCACTATACAAGATTTCTCCATCATCTGAGGTACTTGCAACACAACCTTGGGAGGTTGATGTTTCAGAATTCTTTTCTCCACCCTTCTTATTATGCCAACACTCCTTCTTCGAGTGCCCTCTCATGCCACAATTGTAGCATTTAAGATTCTTCCTTCTTCGAGATTTTGATCTACCATGATTCTGACTCCCACTGGAGCCACGTTCTGTTGATCTGCCTCTCATCACCGTTAAAGCCTCTGCTTGCTTTGAATTTTCTGACCTTTCCTCCTTATTCTTGCGCCTGGATTCTTCTTCAAGAATAGCACCGGCAACATCATCAAAGTGAAGAGAGTCACTAACATTGTTATTTGTGATGTTGATGATGAGTTGATCATACGAATCTGGTAAACTCTGAAGTAGAAGTTCCGCACGTTCATTTTCCGCTATTTTGAAATCTGATGCTGTGAGTTGAGCAAATAGCGTATTTAGAGTGTTGATGTGATCCGTTACTGACGTGGATTCACTCATTCGAAGAGTGTAGAGTTTCCTCTTCAAGAATATTCTGGTGTGAAGTGACTTCACCTCGTACAATTTGTTTAGAACATCCCAAATCTCCTTTGCAGTCTTCTTCTCTGCAACACTTGACAAAACTGAATCCGCCATTGCTAGGTGCAGATTGGCAACAGCATTGTCATCCTTCTCTTTCCACTTTTCATCAGTCATTTCTGTGGGTCTACTTTCAATTGCTTCTAGACAATTATCCTTCCTCAAAATTGCTCTTATCTTCAATTTCCACAAGGAGAAATTTCTCCCACTGAACTTCTCTATCTCGAATTTTGCTGCCATGGTTGTACACGAACTGAAGCGAGTTACACTATTTCACCGTGAATAGTACCGTATACGTGAACAGTATTGTACGTATGTCGTACACTAGAACAAATCCAGTATACGTTAACAATTACTGCAAAAGTATACAACCACATGTATGAATAATAACCGTATCTGTGAATAGTACAGTACAATTGAATAGCCCGTATACTGGAACAGTGACCGTAGCCCGTGAATAGTGCACCAGGTAGGTTCCCAGGAAAGAGAGGTGGGTCACTGATAGACACACTTAAATACCAAGTCTTTCCTAGCCAGAACTTCCCTAGACACTTTCACACTACCACACTTTATTTCCAGCAACAAGAATAATTCTTTTCTGATGTGGAAGATCAGACAATACTGCAACCACAGAGCATACTAAGAACCAACACTTTCACTACAGCGGAATAAGGACCACGAACCAATGGCTCTGATACCACTGTTAGGTACCAGAGTGACGGAATAGTGTCTCACAACTAAAATAAGAGATGAGAAAATAGGAACTGAACACACAAAATTTAACGTGGAAAACCCTCAATGAATAAAGGGAAAAACCACGGGGCAAGACTAGAAGAATTTCACTATGAGAAAATATTACAACACCTCTCTCTAAATACTAGGAGAGAACAACCTCACAAAGAATATAAGAAAGTATACAAGAGAGGAAGAGATAATTCTTGGGATGGTTTTAATACTTCTCCTTAAGGCTCTTTATATAGCCTTCAAGGAGGAACTCCTTCGTTACTCCCACCGATGTGGGACTAAGTTCTAACAATTTGGAGTGAGAATCGGGAGGAGAGGATAGAAAAAAAAATCTTTTTTTTATTTTTCAATATATATGTATATATATTTTTGAATTCTAAGGGACTCAAGAGGTGTTTTTAAATTCTAAAGATTATTTTGATCTGTCTGAGGAAGGTAAAAAGGTCTATTGCCTCTGCTATTCACTGTTTGCTTTTGTAAGAGTTTATGGAAATACTTTTTTTTTCTGACCGCTTGCATTTCCGGATGCTATATATTTGGTTGACATTGAGGGTGGAGAGATACTTATAAAAGCCTGTGAGATATTTTGTTAATTTTTTAAATAAATTTTTTATATTTGTGTATTAGAAAATTTATATTATTTTTTTTAAGAAAAATTATGTTTAAAAATTGTTTATCACTTTATAATTTTAAAATAAAAATATTTATTTAATTTATTAATTTTTTTTAGTTATTTTATTTTATTTTTAAATAATATATTTAAAAAAATTGATTTGCATATTAACTCGCAAATCAATTTAAAATTCGTATTCGACTTACACAAAAAAATTTAAAAAAATTATTTTATTAATTTTATTTTTAATTATATATTTAAAATGATTGATACGTATAGATATAAATAATCTTGACCAATTTTATGTGTTATCAAAATAGGCACACTATACCTACACTTTATTTGTCGGCAGAATAAATCTAAGCTTTACTAATAGACCACAATTATGTGTCAATATAATAATGATATATACCTATGTTTTTTTCATTAATATAAAATAATATTAAAAAAATATAATTTATATTCGTAATAAATATATAATTAATAGGCTAACAAACTCTTGGCTGAGTGGCCAAGAGTCTTGGGGCATGAAGTCTTGGGTTCAAACCCAAGCAACCCCTTCCTTTACCCAATTATCAAAAAAATATATATATATATATATATAATTAATATTAATATATAAGATCAAACCCAAATCAAATACCCAATAAACCGATTCGGTTACCCAAAACCCCATTACCCATAACTCAATTAAACCCACTCTGCCCTAACCTAACCTAACCGTATACCCAAAACCAAAATCTGAAAATCCCTAATTTCTTTCCCTTGCACCTTCGCTGCCGCTTCTCGCTCTCGCTCTCACTCTCGACTACTCCCCTGCGTCTCCGCCTCTGCTCTTGCTCTGGACTGCTCCCCTGCGCCTCCACAGCTCTGCCTCTCGCTTTGTTCCTTCTCCCCTACAAGACAAAGAGCGTGACAGGTAACATAACACTGTTCTAATTTCTAGGGCCATTTTTTTCTTTTTCTTTTGTTGATTTATTTCTCTTGACTCTCGAGGAAGACTTTCTGTGATATATTATGAAAGTGATCCTTGTAATGTATTATTAGCCACTAGTATTTTATATTTTTACTAGTAATTAGCTTAAGAAGATTCCTTGATTCTCATAAGTGGTAATACTTGAGCACTAAATTTTACTGGTAATGTATTATTAATGAAGAAAGTGAGACTTGTAATCTATTATTAGCCACTAATACTTGTAATTTTTTACTAGTAATTAGCGTGTAATTTGTTCTTGCAAGTTGCTCTTAAAGCCAATATATTGTTTTGGCCATGAAATTGAAATTTTTGCTCTCAAGATCTCACTTGTTTTCATTTCCTAGGTTCATCATTGCAGCACTTAAACAAAAATTTGAATAAATCAACTCATTAGATCTCGAATATTTCTTTTATTTGCATTGTAGTCCTAGCTCATCGTTCCTCTATCGTATTTCTGCATTTTGTACACCACAAATCATTTCAATTAATAGTGTTCTGACCCTTAGTCATATATATTTGATGGTTACTTGCATACTTTGATATCATAAATAATTCACAGTCAGGTAATCCACAAATTGATTCCATCTTTCCATCACTATCTGTGCTATATTTATTTAATGGCTTGTGGGAGGAAGATTTGAAAAAAAAATTCTGTTTATATATTTGGCCATTATTAGGCAATTACTTATTCCATCATTTGGTTATTTATTTTTTGCAGCTTTAGAATTGGGATCACATACAATGGATCTTAGTAGTAATCAAGAGTCTATTAATGAACATGCAGCATCTTCCATTACTCCTACTTCTTCAAGAAATCGATCTCAAGTTTGGGAAGAGTTTGTTGTGCTCGAATCCGATGAACAAAGGAGATATCAACAAGATCTTGAAGATTCAAAAGATAGAGTTAAATGTATACATTGTGAGAAGGTTTTAATTGGCGAGACTCTTTCAGGTGCTAGTGCTTTGAAACGTCATTTGAATATATGTCTTAAACGTCCTGTGCGTGAATGTGAAGTAGAGGTAGGGGCATCAACCAAGATAGAATCAGATGTTTATCGAGAAATGATAGCTGAATGTGTAATTGAGCATGGTTATCCATTTGAGTGGGTTGAACATAGAAAAACTAGAGCCTTATGTTGCTATTTAAATAAGGATTTCAAATCAATTTCTAGGAATACCTGTAAGGCTGATTGCTTGAAACTACACAAGAAAATGAAAGAAAAGCTTAAATCTAGTTTGGAAAAAGTTTCAAGTAGGATTTCTTTGACATTTGATATTTGGATGTCATGCACATCGGATGGATATCTTTGTTTGACTGTTCATTATATTGATGCTGATTGGAAGTTGCATACCAAAATTTTAAGTTTCTGTCATGTTGCACCCCCACACTCTGCAAATATTTTATATAACATCATCTATGATTTATTGAAAGAGTGGGGAATTGAAAGAAAAGTTTTTAGTATCACCTTGGACAATGCAAGTAACATGTATAGCATGCAACAGATGTTGTGCAGTCAACTTGAACAACAAGATGTTCTGGTATGCCATGGCCAATTTTTTCACATTCGTTGTTATGCTCATATATTGAATCTTATTGTTCAATATGGTTTAGAAGTGATTAGAGAAGGCTTGCTGAAACTAAGAAATTGTGTGAAATATGTTGAAGGTTCAGAAGCTAAAAAGATTAAGTTTCGTGAATGTGTAGTTCAAGCTGGATTGAATTATTCTAAGGGATTATGGTTGGATGTTTCAACTAGATGGAACTCGACTTATTTGATGCTAGAAAGGTTTCTCCACTATCTTGTTGCCTTTAAAAATTTGGCAAGGGCAGATCAGACTTTCAATAGTTATTTTCCAAAAGATGATGAGATTCGTTGGATTGAGAAAATTTTTGTATTTTTGGAGCCGTTTCATAATTTAACCATCTTGTTTTCAGGAATTGAATACCCTACCTCCAACTTATATTTTGAAAGTGTGTGTCAAATTCAGTTAAATATTGATAAAGAACTTGTATCAGAAGATCCAATCATTAAGCAAATGGCAGTAAATATGAAAAGTAAGTTTACGAAGTATTGGGAGGAACACACCTTGGTGCTATCTTTTGCAGCCATACTTGATCCTCGTTTTAAGTTGCAATTGTTGCAGTTTGTCTTCACACAATTGGGTCCAGAATATGAAAATAAGTGGGTAGGTATTCTTGAACAAATGAAGAAGCTTTTTGAAGAGTATCGAGGTCAATTTGAGGAGCAGCAATTTGCTTCAACTACTGATGTTGAAAGAAGAAGTAAAAGAATAATTTCTGAAGACATGAGAGTAAGTTATATTTGTCTAGATTTTTATTAAATCCAGTATTTAGTTATTTTTGAACTTTTATTTTATATTTATTATCACAATATGATATGTGACTTTGTTTATTTTGTTAATATAGGAGTTTTGTAATTTTGATTCTCGATCTAAATCAAATAGATCGGAGTTGGATATATATTTAGATGAAGTTAGAGAGGACTACTACAAGGACCTTGATATTCTTGATTATTGGAAAAAAAATCAATTTCGATATCCTATCCTTGCACGAGTAGCAAAGGATGTGCTAAGCATTCCGATTACTACAGTTGCTTCAGAATCAGCATTTAGTATGGGTGGTAGAGTTATCAACAAATGGAGAAGTTGTCTTTTGTCTGAAAATGCGGAAATGTTGATTACCGCTCGAAATTGGTTATATGGATATGATGGTAAGATTTTCTTTTTGCTAAATTTTTCTTAAATAATGTTTTTTTAAAATGATTTAGTATATATATCTTTGTTTTAGATGAGGAAAAGAATGCAATCACATTTGGAAGGGAGATTGTCTACCTTTAATAATCTATTGGAGGATAAAAGCTTCTAGTTTGTAAGTATGTTTATAATTTATAATATTTTATTTTTTAATATTAGTTTTGCAAACTTAAAGAGTTAATAAAAGTTTCATTTATAGTAATATTTTTTTTATCTTAATTTGTAGGTTTGACTTTTTGAACATTGGGGTGATATTGACAAGTAACAAATGAATTAAATGTTTTATGCATACGATCAAGATTCATAATTTTCATTGATCGTTTAGTGTTTTTATATTGTACATGTTTTCTCTTTACCCTTAAAAAACTATTGAATATAGTTTTTCAAATTGCTTTATGCACTTGTAACTTTTTTGACTAGTGGTTAGGGTTAGAGATATTGCTTGATAATATATTGATTTTTAAGCTTTTTTTTTTCTTCTGTTATCCTTATATTTTTTCTTACTATGCTGCTAGTTTAAGTCTAATATATGTTCAGTGAATGCAAAGTCTTAAGCATATAGGAAAAGGAATGAAATTGTTTTTATTCTCGTAGAAGGAATGGGATGGAAAATAGTATACAAATTGTTCCGTTGTTTTTCTGATTTTTTTAGGTTGTGAATTCTATAAATATATAGAAAAAAGAAGCAAAAGAAAAGAATTAAAATTGATACAAATTGCAGAATCTTGACATCCCATAAGGATATAGTTAGCTTTCAATTTTAGTTAACATTTACCGGAGGATGTGTATGTAACACCTCAAAATATAGGTTTAGAAGTTGTTTGATCATGTTTGGTTGGGCATGATGTTGACTATCTAAGATGCCACTGTTGATTGAAAACATTAATTATAAGTAAAAAAATGTACCTAGTTAGAAAACAAGATTCTAAAGGTAAAATATCTGGTACTGTACCAAAAGTGTATTCTTTTAAGAAGAAAATGGGAAGTTAAATATATGTACATTACTATCTTATAGGGTTGTGAATCATAATTTTTTTTTTGCTTTTGAAAAAGACAATAGCTTATGATTTTGCTAGTGAGATTTTAAATTCTTTAATGCCAAAAAATGATAAAATGTCTAGTCAAAAAAAAAAAAAAGATTATCATGCAAATAAAATAACATAAACAAAGGATAAGAATTATTTTATATCAAATTTTTTTCAACTCTAAATTCTTAACGAGTTTAGAATCTTTACATTGTAGATTCATCTAGACCTGCAACGTTAAAGTTATAAGAACAAAATATAATTTACTTTTTGATAAAATTATTATTTAATCATACATATATATATATAATATGTATTAAATTTTAATTAAATTTAGATTAGAATAAAATTGATAATAAAATTTATTATTTTATAAAAAATTATTTAATTATAATTTGATCATTTTTATTTTTAGTATTAAATTCGGGTTTAGGTTCGGGTATTTTCGGGTTTGGTTTTTTCGAGCTTGGGTTTTTGGGGTTAGGGTTTTTTTTTGTATTCTAGTTTTTTCGAGTTCGGGCCATTTTAAGTTCGGATAATTTCGGATTTGGGTCATTTCGAGTTCGAGATTTTTTGAACGGATTTTCGAGTTCAGGTTTATTTTGCCACCTCTAATAGTGACTTCAAGTAAAATATTTTTAAGAAATAAAAATGCACTAATAAATCATTTTGGTTCGTCCGTCATGGCTATAAAATACTATGTTTTTTTGAAGCTGTAAGTTAATTCCACAATGCCTGTCAAGTACAAGCATGATGTTTAACATTAGATTAAACAAATTAGTGTGCTACTCACTTCGCGTCGAATATCTTAATTCAAGTTGGCATATTTTCTTAGAGATCATTCTCTTTCCATTTAAGTAAAGTTAGAGTTTTGTACATGTTGTGAAAGTCTGATTAATACAAAAAATGATGCAAAATTTTTTCAAGAAGAGTTAGGATTACTGGATTATTAGTATATAAATATAATAAGAATATAGTTTTTGTTATTCAATTATATAATCATAATTTCAGTCTCCATGAGAGGGACAATCCTATATTAAATTTCAATATCATCTTAAGGCCTTTCATGTTGTCAAGATGCAACCCAAAACACATCTTCTGATATGCACCCTAAAATCTAATGAAAAAAATAATAGCATCTTCCTAGTCATATCACCAATGTTGTTAGCAAATTAAATCATAGAATATGATGATATTTACAAAGAGGTATATTAACAAATAGGAAATAAACATTTAACAGATAAAGATCAATTATAGTACAAAACTATCATTGAGTAACAGCCTTCCAATAAAATCACTTATCTCATTAACAAATCGAACTTGCAATGTAATGAAATTTCAAAGAGGCATTAAGTCAGACCAAAATTTACCAAAAAAAAGAACTCAATTTTGACAAAGTTAAAAGAATCTAAAAAACTAAAACATAAAAGATGTTGAAAAAGAACAGAAAAATTACTACCAATTCCTCTAGCCGCTTAAGAAGACAACCAAAAATCATGCTCCCTTTATCCAAAACCAAACATAAGCACGACTCCAATTATACTTATGACGGGTCAAAGGCAAAACCACCAAAATTTAATTGTTTAAGCACCTCCTAAAAATTAAATACAATCCTTTCAACCCCACAGCCTCCTTTTTCTTCCCTTCCTTTTTATACTACTTCTTGTGCAATGCAAGGGGCATGCAACTTTGACTTAATGATTATCCCAAGATCTTTTGCTTCTGTTAAATTTTGAAATGAGAAAGTCTCATCTAAGGCCAATAGCGGCAGTTGATTGCATGAACGAAATCTTAATTAATTTTAATTGAACTCAAATTGATTAAAAAAATATTTTTCACGAAAGATGTTTCCATAAAAATAATAGAAAAGAGAGAATGAGAAACAAAAAGCTGTAAACGTTTCAATCGGGTTAAAAAACAAAGTGATTAAAAAGGTTAAAAGAAATATGGCGAGCAGTACTCGTATGACATGCGAGGTTACCGGTATTACTGTATCAATATTGATGGTATTGGTATGATACGTACTGATTTTGAAAAAAAGCGATATGATATTAATATTGTACTGTTTCAATTTTTGTAGCTGTTCGTAACGATTATACTGGTTTGTACCAACCTATACCGACCTATATTAATTAGCTATATTATCCGGACTCTTAATTTTTGTAAAGTATCCGTATTCGACACTTGTGTCCGATATATTCGAACATGGGTATGGGAGTATGATCCTTCAAATATATGAAAAAGTTTAGAAAAAATTGAGTATACCCGTGTCGGACACATATTCGTATCTGACAGTCACCCCAAAATTCAAGTAACATAGTGATTAGGGATGGCAAAACCCGATCCGACCGATGGATTTCGCACCGATCCGCTCCGAATGGAGAGGTTTTTTTTTGGAACGGGGTGGAGCGGAGCGGTTTTGGTAAATGCTTGCTCCACTCCGCCCCGCCCCGACTTTTGAAATTACTATTTTATCCTTTAAAATATTTTATATTTTTTCTTATATTTTTAATTTATATTAGATATATATACTAAAATCATATATATACTAATATTTTATATCTATACTTTTAGTATATATATTATATATATTATATTAAAGATTTTTATATACTAAAATTATGTTCATGAATAAATTATAATATAATTTTTTACAATATTAAGTTAAAAATAATTAATATAAATTGGGGGTGTAGCGGAATGGAGCACCGTGGAGCGGTTATGGATATAACCGACATCCACGGATGTGGATGTTTCCAACATCCATGCAAGAGTGGGGTGGAGGTGGATAAGGCAATATCCGCCCCCGCCCCGCTCCATTGCCATCCCTAATAGTGATTGATACAAGATTTTAATTTTTTATTTTTCTTTTAATATTTTCACTTATTTGATTCTTTTAATCAATTTTTAATAATTTTTTTCCTCTCATGATCATTTTTATTTTTTCATAATTTTAGTCAAAAATAAAATATATTTCATTAAATTATACCATTGAATCTGTTTAACAATAATTTATTATATTTTTTTTAATATTTATTTAATTTATTTGTTTTTTAAAAGTTTTGGATATTAAATATTTATAATTTTTAAATTTATATTTTATATTTGCATATAAAGATATAAATGTAAGTAATCAAGATGTGTGTATGCGTATATAATATATATTTGATTAAAGAACTTGAAAATGAAGTATATAAATATGATTTTTTTTATTTTTAAATATTGATAAATCCGAAATAGTACGTCGATATATACCAATACCGATATATATCAATATCAAAACAAAAATGATATGCATACCGATACAATAATAATTACTTCGATGATATGACATAAAACTAAAGCAATAGGTTACTATAAACATGCAAGGTACACTATAGATCAAGTATGTTCTCTTTAATCTTCACAATTATTGGTGTAGACACTTTATTTTTCCTCATATGGTTATCAAGCATATTATTAAGCTATGTTCTAGTTTTTTTTTTTTTTTTTTGGAAAAGGCATGCTAACAGCTGAAGGAGCCAGGGTTAGTTGAAAAGATATTTGTACTCCTAAGTCTAAAAAGGGTCTAGGATTGAAAGATCTTCTCTCTTGGAATCAAGCTTTCATCCTTGGACACTTATGATCTATTTCACACAAGCTGACTCTTTGTGGATTGGTTGGATCTAAACTTATGTGCTTAAGGGTCATAGTATTTGAAAGTTTTCAATTACTCAAAATAGCAGAGCTGGTGTATGAGGAAGCTTTTGGAAATTAGGAACATTGCCTCTAGATTTTTGCAATTGACTGAGCATGGATTTGTTTGGAAAACACATGGCTCTACTTATTCTGTAGCTGTAGTTTGGGAAGATTTAAGGCCAAAGCAGATGAAGGTTGTTTGGCATCGACTTATTTGGTGTCAATTTCATATTCCCATACATGCTGATATTACTTGGATGGCTATCCTTCTTAATAGGCTACCTACTAAGGATAGATTTATTAACTGGGGATCTCTGTTGATGGAGTTTGTTGTCTATGTAAACATGATTTAGAGAGACTAGGAATAATCTCTTCTTTAGCTGTAGTTATTCAAGGTCTGTTTGGAAACATATGCTACAGCTTTGTGATTTACAGAGAATGGTTGCTGGATGGAATTGGGACTTGGGAGCTTCAATGGGCTGTGAGGCTTAAGGGGAAGGCTTTGATTTCTGTCTAACTGAGAGCAGCTTTTATCTATCAGATATGTCAGGAAAGGAACAGGAGAGTTTATTCCATGAGAGAGCAGGTTTTGCATCTCATTAAAGGTAATATCAGAATGAAGTTATCTAGTCTGAAAGACTTTGTGAGAACTGGAGACTGCATAACTACATTTTTCATAAAATTTTGATGCTCTGTGATGTTCTGATTTTTGTTTTTGGTTTTGGTTTGATTGTAAACATTTTATGCTGTGTTCTGTTTTTACTGCTTTGTATTGTTGTAGCAGTCAATTGGTGCTCTTGAATAATAATACAAATTACTTATCCAGAAACAAAAAATGCAACATCCCTCTTTTGCAAATTTATTTTTATTTAATTACAGAATTACATCAATTAAACGGACGGGGCACAACAACTAATACCTACATATAAAAATTATCTACCTGTCTGTCTATCAAATACGACTATCCTAAGAACGAAGAATAATCCATGGTGAGCATTGTCAAGCAGTTCACAGTACACAAACCTTACAAAAACCAAAAAAAAAAAAATACATTTTTTCAAGTTACTCATTTCAGAGTTCTATCCCGAGCCAGACCAACCTCGTACACGAAAATGCATCACGGGACAATCACCTAATACAAAACAAAACCCCTGGCATGCATGACCAGAGCAATGTTTGTCAAGAGTTGTTTTGTTTCTTCCTTTTCTTTCCTAGTGAGACCCAAGGATGTTTCACCAATCAAGTTCTCAGAAATCTATCTCATCTTGGAGTCGAGGACTCGTTTTGAGTCGGGACTCCTTTTATAACAGATTACTATTATCCCATCTGCACATCCTCTTTTAGCCATGACTGTAATCAGATAACCGAACTTGTCAGCGAAAGCTCATGGAGCTCAGTTAGCATCCACTCCTCACCGGTTTGACCGCCGAGTACAATAGCCCTTGTCCCACCAACAACACAAGTACTATGACCCCAAGCAAACCTTGGGGGTCGGCCAGGCACATTCAGTATCCTCCACGTAGGTTTTTCATCAGTAGGGTCCAGGAGATAAAGTTGGGAAGCAGAGTGAAGACCAGCAACAGAGCCACCAAAGATGAGAATTCTTCCACCAGGAAGGCTCACAGCAACATGATCCAGTCTTGGAGGTGGAGCCATGCCACCTGGATTTCCAGCACCAGGCATTCCACTCCCTGTTACACATCTCCAACATGGTTCCTCCTCACTTAAATCCATTGTGAATACATCACTAGAACGAAACCGGAGTGGACCACTCTTAGCAAGACCCCCAAACATCAATATTTTCCGACCACCATATACTGACAGTGTGTGACCCAAACGAGAAGGTGGGGTCCATGCTACAGGTATCTCTCTCCACACAGGTTTCTCCATTGAAAGATCAAGCAGGAAAGTGTCACTAAGAAGTACTCCTGAATCTGCACAACCACCAGAAACAATCAGCTTGGTCCCATCAAGAGTGCAGGAGCTGTGCCATGATCTAGGAAGTGGAGGAGCCAATCCTGAGATCTCTCGCCAGGTTGGAGGCTTTGCATCCAAATCTAGCACAAAAACATCATTGAGCAGGCCCTGCCTTCCACAGCCTCCAAATACCACCAGATGAGACCCATTTACACAAGATAGTGTATGACCCCAACGACCAGGAGGAGGAGAGCTCACTTGGACATGTTGCCACTCAGGGTTGCTGGAATTTAGATCCAATACAAAGGTGTCATTCATCGGTTGCATGTTTACCCCTTCACCACCAAAAAGCACAACACGATTCCCAACAGCACAAGCACTAAAGTTGCACCGTGAAGGTTCAACAGCACCTCCAACAGTAAGCTTCATCCATGCAGCTGCTTCAAGAGTGGTCAATTCCCTTGCCAGCCTACCCCACCCAAGTCTCTTTGCACCAGGAACTGTCTCTAAAACACGTGTAGTCTCGCAACCCCATGCATTTTGACAGACCATCCGCCAAAGATCCTCATTTTTTGTCAGCTCATAAAATCGCCTACAGACAGAACCAACTGATGCAATATCTCTTGGTGTCAGTAGTGAAAGTATCTTGAGAGACACCACCTCATCACTCAAATGCAATATCCCACAAACCCCACGGCAGACATTTCGGTCCCCAACTACGACAGGACGAAAAGCAGAAAATCCAGAACAAGAACGATCAGATGACTTCATAGACTCCTTTATTGAAGATCCCGGCACTGGACCTAGATCAATGTTCGCTTCTGTGAAGAACTGAATCCCAATAACATGAGTGACTGTCTCATCATCTCCATATATAGGAGTAAGATGCAGCCTGTTCATCAATGGAGATCCATCCTTTCTAAAATTCAACAACTCGCCTTGGAATTCAATTCCCTCCTCAAGGCATCTTTGTATTTCTGAAACTACTGTCGAGTCCACCAATGAATGTCGTCTTTTTGCAAATGGTCCTCTACATTGCAAGAAACGGCTGAAACAAAATACATAAATATCAGAGCAAAGCAGAACAACTCACAACAATCAGTAACTTGTAACAAGATGAACAGTAAATATTCCTTTTTCTTTCTACAAGAAAATTTATGGGTGGCAAGGTGCATAGTAAGTAGTGTACAATAATATGAGAGGAAGAGGGGGAGTAGGGGGTATGAGCTTTCAAATTTAAAATGATGCTCCATCAATTGAAAGTCGAAACAAAGAACACAAAAGGATACATTTTGTTTTTTAAAAACCTTCTAAAGCGAAGTTACAACACAACATACAGTCATCACCATTACCCCGCCCCCCCCTGGTTTCAAATATGCAGTTGTGACCAATAAGCATAAAATTACTGACACAAACAGATATGCAACTTTAGAGGCCTCAGAATCACCAAGGAAAGTAGAAATTAACCAGAAGTCCAACAGTTTATCAAGTGCACCCAATTTCAGGGTAGAACTAAAAATATTTAATAGAATACTTAACACAGCAATGGCTAAGACATGCTAAAACAAAACAAAGATTCAATAATAATGGCTCAGATACTTATTGACAACTTCAACAAGCAAAAAAGAAGGTACTGCTTGCCAAGGGATGTGCAGCATCTCTAGAACTAATGGCCCAACTATCAAAGTAGATTCAAAGAGCATCGCAACACTTGAGCAACGAATAATTCATCTATGCATAAATGATCCAAAACCATTCAAAAGAACCGTAAGCAATGCACTTATAAAAAATATGCACACAAATTATAATGCAAAACATTAGTTAAAACAAAGAAAAACTTCCTCAGGTAAACCAAAGAGGCAAAGACCTTTTATTGAGATGGGATTAATGACGCAAAACTACACAAAAGTACAATTAGCAGTTCAATTACGCAATATAAGCCAGAATTTAGTGTAGCTTACAAATATCCAAGAATATAAAAAATAGTCACAGATAATAGATATGATCATCAGTCATTTGCTTCAATTTAAAAATGTAGACAAACAGTTAAAGAGCTATTTTTACAGCCATAATATAGAAAGAAAATAAGAATTCATTCTATCCAGTGCATTCAATTCACACACATGCTTTACAATCCTCCCACCATCTTGCAGAGAAACACACAAAAAAGGCAATTTTTTTCACATTTGTTTCAATTGGACTGATTTATAGGGCTAGAAAACCTATGAAACAAAGGAAGAAGTGATTAGCATGGAATCACTTCCAGATACACTTCTTTTTTAGGGAAGAAGCAGGAGCAATCTCCTTAAGTGCTTATTACTAATGTCCTTAAAAGGAGAGCAGGAACCTAACAGTACCAATCAACATATAGATATAAAGGATAGGGAATAAGGATGAGACTAGCTTGTAGCATTTAGTTGGCGAAGGAAGAACTGGGCCCTGGCTTCAGTTCATGAAGAAGGATATTGAAAGAAACCTAGTTAACCTAGCAAGTGATAAAGGTATCATAGTACAAAAATTTTACAATTCTTGTACTGCTCTAATATTAGGAAAATATCATTAACGCCGGCTCTTTTCTGAGTTTTCAACAACAATGTGATATCTTTGGCGCAAATGTATTGACAACATCCAGAGAAAATTGCAATATAACTTATCAGAAATATATATTGACAATATAACAATTTATCTACAACCATGTTGAGGCTTTGGTGGAAAGATGACCAAAATTAAATAGCTGGGCGAAACAACACAAAGATTGTATGTGGTTTAACATATGGAAAAAGGGGAAGCACAGTTGCACCACTAACATTAGAACTTTAAAGAAGCATTTGATTGTACAATATGTAATGTATGTAAATATAACACACTTTTTTCAACCCTACAGGTCCACAGAAATATTATTATTCTGGACCACAAAAAAAAAGTGTAACTTGAAAACAATACCACATTAATAGAACACCTCAGGCTGGAAGTTTACAAAATTAAAACAACTTTAAGAGTTCGTTTTTAATACACTGACAGTAGAGTTTTTTAACTACACAAGCGAGGTTAAGAGACTGCCACATCTCCTGTTTCTTTTTTAAATTAGTTTTCTTTTTAATTTTTTTAAGTATACCTTAAGGGGTATGTGTCACTTTGCTAACTCCACTTGAGGAGTCTAAAAACTCCACTGGCAGTGGATAAGATAATTTCTCCAACTTTAATTGGTTTGTTTCATTGCAACGAAGTCCAAAAGCTAATATCTTAAAAAAGTACATTAAAAGCACAATATATATAAAATTATTATACATTTCTAGCTGTAACTGTAAAGCAATGTAGAATTAAAATAATGTAGAAATCAATGTGCAAGCACCATAGACCACTAGGGCAATGGGAAAAATAGGATAACATTTAGACAAGTGCACAACTTCAGGCTGATTGGTTTGAGTTGGTTGAACTTAAACAAAGTAAACTTATTTCTGACAAAATAAAAATGAAAAGGAAAAAATTTTGCATCATGTTTGACTTTTACACCTCCATTTCAAATCCACAGACTTCAATTAATTAAAAGACACTGATGCTATTTTCCTCCAAATGGATGGAGTCATACTCAGTAAATCCCATTTCCCTTACCTATTTTCACTTTTTGCATTAAAAGAAGCAAGGAAAATGAGATAAATGGAGTGAGTAAAGAAGGGAGAAAGCTCTTACCTGGTAAAGAAAATACATTATTGGTAACTGTTGTAGATACTCTATTCTCAGTCTTTTTTGATAAGAAGTATTATTAAGAGCAGAAAAAAGCACACAATTATCTTACACCAGAGATATAGAAGAGCAAACGCCAAACATGAAATGAGAAAAGAGATATAAACAATCCAACAAACCGAACAAGACATGACTAGAAGGCAATAAAAAAAATTCATCCAAGCGAGTATATCTCAGAAACACAAATGAAGTCATTGAATACTTAAGCTCTGACTCTTCATAAAAATGAAGCTGTTCTATTCTTCCAATTCCACCACATAAACAAAATATACAGACTGCAACAAATATAACAAAATCTATATAATGCTTCTTCAAATTATGGATATTTTGATAAAAACAAGTGGCAAATAATTAATTGTTCTTAATTCCTTGAAAGTATCTTTTTTTTTCTTTTTTTTTTCCAGCTTATTCACAGGTGTTTTTCAAAATGAGTTGAGTCTGGTATCGTCCATAATTTTGTTAATAGTCCTTAATATGCTTTCATATTTATTTTAGAGTCTTGCAGCATAGAAGCCCACAAATAAAAAATAAAAAAAGAATTGAAAAAGAAACAACAATGAAAAAGAACTACATGCACATAACACACACATATAAAAATTCACACATATGCTTATTTTTTAAAATAAGGATATATCTAAACTTGGAAGGATTTAGTTGATGGAGTTTCAACCACTTCTGTTTGAGTATGGAGGCACGATTGTGCATGCTTTTCATCTACTATACAGACACATATACAAATTCACACATGCTTATTTTATAAAATAAGTATATATCTATAATAGGAAGGATTGAGCTGATGGAGTTTCAAGCACTTCTGTGTAAGTATGGAGGCATGATTGTGCATGCTTTTCTTCTACAAACTAGAGGAGTCTTCTTTCTCTCTTCCTACTTGTCAGCCTTCTTTTTTTATTTATTTATTATTATGCTTGTACCACAGCTTAATTTTGCACAATTTTCCTCATTAAATTATGAGCTACCTGTTCCCAGGTTTCCTTCAATGAAATTATATCATCACACTAGCAAATCTTAAAAATCAATAAAAGAACCCATCCCCATCCTTCCCCACCACCCCGCCAACGTACAAGTTTGCTAGCCAAAAGATTCAAGCATGTGATAAATACAAGTCATTTCAAGCCTTCAAATATCAACCCCAACTATTTCTCTTTTACACTCCGAAACCAAAATTCATAAGTTGCTAACTCTAGTTCATCAAAAAGGCTTTGTAGGAGATCCACCCTATATTGACAATTGAAAGCTTGAGCAAACTTGTGAAAAAGCATTTTACCACAGCAATAAGATTCCTGAAGCAAGTATGAAATTAAGTCTCATCTGATAGTACCAAAATAGTTTTGAAGCAAGTATGAAATTGAGTCCCATCTGATACTACCAAGATATTTTCATCATACCACATAACTTTATGATGTAAAGCAAATTTCCTTCAATGTACTGCATCAACTCTAAATGCTAAGCTCTAGAAGTCAGTTAGAATGATGTAGTTATGGTCCCACTGACATATTTTGCTCATGTCTCCCTTCAGATAAGCTTCAACATTTAAACCGTATAGATATTTAAATGACAAAGTATAGTGTTACCGATATTGCTATAAATTTCCAAACATCTTATCTAAATTTCTGACCACCATAGTCCAACAAACTGTGCTTAGTGCAACATTCAAGAGGAACACTACAGGTTGCTAATTTTTTTGTGATTTTAGAGAGCGCTCATGATATATATGAAGATATCATCTCCTTTGCCAAAGAAAGCAGTATAGTATAGAAACATTTCTTCGTTTCGTCATTGTACTAAATGCTGGTATATTGGGTAATAAAAACTCTATCTTTAGTAAATACTATATGAGATTTAGTTTACAGATATCAGAAACATTTTAACAAGGATATAACATTTAACTTTTTTTTTTGGGTATGGTTCAGGAATGTTTCCCACTTAAATAATGATTACTTAAATCAAGAAAACTCCATTATGATACCTTAACATCAAGGGGTAGCTTCTTTAGAAAGTAACAACAGGCAATATAATATAAAAACAGAAGATGCCCTCTAGGGCAGGAACCTTTATTATCAACGTGTAGGATGAATTTGAAGCTTTGAAAGTCTAATGCAATCAAGATGAAGTAAGAAATAATACATAGATAGATCAACATGATAGTCATAGTACCACCATGCCCACCTGATACAAGCTTCCAATCCCTAATCTCAATATCACTATCATAAATTTAGTGATATGCCATCAAAAAACCATTTCACACTTCTAAGGTATAATCCCTAATGACAAACTAGTTAAGAATCCCAAAAATGATACATCAAGTTGAAGGTTCTCTTTCTAGTGTATGCTAGCCTACTCTACTAGAACCACATAACATCTCATATCATTCACACTGAAAGTTCACACCAAAAATCCCCCAGATTAGTACTTCCTAGTTAATGTACTTTTTTTTTTTGGATAAGACTAGTTAATGTACTTTGTAACATATTCCCACCAAACATTCTATTTAAGGAAATCAATACCACCACAGTTAATTTTAAGTTGGTTCTGGATAGATAATAAGGGGCTTTGCCACACACTTGATATGATGAGCATTTTACGCTGCCTGAAACATTAACAAGGGCAATATTTAAAAAAACCCCTTATATAGAGACTTCAAAAGGGCACTTCCTAGATCTAAATTCATTAAACTGCAAACGAAAATTTTGGGCCAAAAGAAAAATTAATACTGCCTATCTTGAATATGTTCAACAATCTTTAGCACATAAATAAAATACCCCACCCACACCAAAAGGCAAATAACCAAAAAAAAAAAAAAACAATAAGAATTTTCATTAATCAATAAATTCTACAGCAGAGACGTAAAACATGGTATATTATATCTGCAATCATTTCATATACCACTCAAAAGCAAAATAAGAATCCAAACGCCACTTGAAAGAAATGAAAAAATTATATATCAATTCTCAACCAACATAACAAAGCAAAAAAAAAGGTTATAGGGACTGACCAATTGCGGCCAAGAACCTCCTCAGCGCGATAGCCCGTAACCATCTCAAAGACGGTGTTGACATAAATGATGGGATGGTCGGGCTCGAGGGCATCAGTGACGACAAAGCCACAAGGAGCCGTTTGGAGCAAGTTTGGGACAGGGAAAGGAAGTGGGCCGCCATCGTTGAGCAGGAAGCCCTCGTCTTCGTCCCCACTCAGATCGGAATCACTATCCCACTCCATATATTTCTAAGAAAGCAATCAAGGCGGCGGGTTTTCTTCTTCAACCCATGGAGGCTTATGAAGAAAGAAAGGGGAAAGGAAAGAGGGAAGAGAGGATAGCAGAAGAAGAAGAAGAAGAGGGAGTTGGGATTGTTGGTGTTGGGGAGGGTTCAGTGGGAGAGAAGGGAGATAATGAGTGGTGAGCAACGTTTCAGCAAATTAAGCTAAGGCCTAAGGGGAAGGAAAGGAAGAAAAAGACAGTTGTACATAATATATTTGCACTCACGGCCTAGCTTGGTCGAAATATCTAGCAAACTTTAGATGGGTTTTTGGTCGAAATATCTGTTTTCCTTTTGATCTTTTAGTTAGGGATTTGATAGTTGATACCCCTGAACAAGTCCATGGTCGGCCCGGGATTTGACTTGGGTAGAGCTTTGTTAGACCTCTTTAAAAATTGAATAGCTGACCAGTTTAACAAGTTCAGTTCGTATTGTATTTGAATTAAGTTCTTTTTTGTAATTTAGATTGACGAATTATTATTTATTAAATAAAAATATTTTTATTTTAATTTAATTATAAAATATTAATATATAATTAATTTTTTTAATAATTAATGAATAATAAAACGAGTTTAGGCAAAGAAAAAAAATCGGGTTACGGTCTGGCTTAGACCTGCTCATGGGTCGGGCAACCCACCCGGCCTATATTGGGCTGAACAGTATTTTTTTATTATAATAATATTTTTTATTTAATTTTAATTATAAAAAAATTAAAAAAATAAAAAAATATTTTTTTTAATCCAATGAACAGTGTATTCGGGCCTACCGGGCCGGGCCTGGGCAAAGAAAATAAAAAAAATCGGGCCACGGCCCGGCCCATGAGCAGGTCTAGTCTGGCCCATGAACAGGTCTAAGCTTTGTACATGATATTTTAAATTCAGATTTGATAGATCGACTTAAATTATTATATTAATATATTAGTAATAAAAACTTATTTTTTATTTAATTTGATTTTAGGATATATTTAAAACATTAAAATGTTAATAGGAATAGTATCCCAAAAAACTCTTAAATTTTCAAAAATAAAAATAAATTATTGATGTTTTATTACATGAAATTAAAGTTGTGAATTATTATTTTATTGTAATTAAAACATTGACAATATAAAATATTCAATTTTTTTAAAAAAAAATCTTCTTAGTTGAATGATGTAATTTACAATAAAATACTTATTCAGATTTATTTGGAAGAGAAAGATGCCAAATATTTAAGAGAATGTTATTTAAAAAATTCTAACTATTGGACTTTACTCATTCATTTTCAAAATTTAATAAATATAATTATAATAAAGTAAATTTTCATAGTCTTAATTTTATGCAATAAAATATCGTATAGACTTGTTTTCATTTTAGAGTAAAAATAAAATTCATTTTTTGTATTATTCCATATTAATATAAAAATATTTTTTTATTTTCTAATAATATGCTTAAATGAACTTTGATAAGCGAGTCAAGTCAGGTTTGGATAAATGTTTAAAGGTGTCAAATAGACCTAACTTGACCTAGCCCGACCATGGAAGATTATATATACTCCAATTATAATCAAATATTTTACTATTTGATAAATATAATTTAAAATAAAAATCTAGTAATATATATCTACGTGTGAATAGAATACGAAATCCAACATTTTTTTTTACTGATAGAATTCTCTTCTGGAGCTGTTTCTCTCTTTCCCAAATCATCAAAACCCACTTCATCCCAAAAACCTAATTTCCTCACGTCTTTTCTTCTCTTCTCCCCATCACGGTAAGCTGAAAGATTAACTCGATCCTTAATGATCAGGCTTCATTAGTTGTTTCCATCTTCCCCAAAATCTTTCTTGTTTTCTGTTTCTCTTTCTTCTTTTAAACCACTAGCTTAACGTGTAACCTCAAAATCTTTGTTTTCCTTAGGTGTAATCTACACTAGATTCTGACGCTCTAATCCTTAGCTTTTCTCTTAGTATCTGTATAAAATATTTCAAAATCCCTAATCTCTGATTGTTCTTTTTCCTTTTTATAAGGATTGGCTTTTGGTGTTCCCAAAACATCTTTTATTTTTCATTTTCTTTTCGATATCGGAACACACAGAATTAATGCATTGGGCCTTCACCTCTAATTCTTATCCTCTTCTTCTCAATATTATAATCTTGCAATCATTTCTTAGCCGTCTAATATCCTCTTTTGTTTACTCTTCCGAGATTTGCCCTATCGTTTCCTTTAGTTCGCTGATTTGTGTTCCAAAACCTTTTGTTTTGTTTTTTCAATAATGATGGATATAATGGATATGGATTCTTCTAGCCTTCTTGATCATCCTGGGAGACAAAAAGATCTTAGATAATTTCCAGTTGCCTTTAAATAGGAAAGGATCTTGCCTTCCTCTCTCACATTTATTCCCTTTAGAAAGACCCACCTCTAGCAAATACATCCCCCCGAAAAGGAAAATGGAGCGTTTTACAAATCGGAGAGAAGTTAGCTGGTCTGAAAGTGAGGATTCTATATTGAGCAGTGATAATGAAGAATTTCGTGATATGGGTCATGTTTCCTTTCCAAACTCGGAAGTCCGTCAAAGGGCAAGAAGGGGTCCTTTAATACAGTTTGAGTCTAAGAAATTGCGCCACAAAGATCATTTTGGGAGCATTGTCTAGTTGCCTATCTTCTGGATATTAGGGAGTTCTTTGCCATAACAGTTTAACGGATTATCAACACTGTTTGGAGAATACGAGGAAGAGTTACCATTGTGGGAAGGGAGGATAATTTTTACATTTTCCATTTTGAGGACATTGCTGATATGGAATTCATATGGAACGAGAGCCCATGGTCTTTGGAAGGAGGATTCTTTGTGTTTGATAGGTGGAGACCTAACATGGTCTTAAGGGATCTGCATCTCTGTGCCTCGCCTATCTAGCTCCAGATTTGGGGACTTCCGCTCGAGTACCAAACACCACAATTTACTTCTAAAATCGCAAATATTGTTGGTTAAGTGATATCAGTTGCTTGGCAAAACACAGTTCCAAGGAATATAAGATTTATGAGGGTACGTGTCTAGTTTAATCCATGGCTCCCATTACTAGCGGGTTGCTTCATCAGAGGAGACAATAGAGTCAGAATCTGGGTAGACTTCAAGTATGAAAGGATTTATAAATTCTGTAGAAATTGTGGTAGAATAGGTCATACTTTTCCAAATTGTTTTTTGGATAACTCTGATGTGGAAAGGATGATTGGGGAACAAATGGAGGATATTACAAGAAGATTTGGCTATGAAACATGCATTGATCTTTCTCAAGTCCTTTTTGTGAATGATGTCAGAGCCTTTCATAACAGAAGCACTAGAAGAACCACAAGAATTTATTATAGTGGAGAGCCAGTCGGTCATAATGAGGGGGTTCAAATGGTGGTGAAGCCCCTTAACATCCTATTTCCTGAAGAAATAAATACTCAAGTTGATCTTGCTTCCCCACCTTGGGTCCGGCCACAATAGATAACGGGGTTCTTCAAAATCACAGATATGGAGAGGTGCAGCAAGAAGTAGGCACTGCTGATCACACTCCCCCCTTCCATATAGAAATACAAGATCCTTTTACTCAACCTATTACAAATGAACTCCGATGGATCAAATTGGAAAGTGGAGAAACTTTTTTCACAAATGCAAAACTAGTCTTAGAGGGCCCTAGTGATGGAGCGGAGAGTAGGAGGATAGCTGAAATGCGAGTAGAGATAAGGGCTGGAAGAAATTTGGAATCTATGTCTGCATATGAGAATTTCAAGATTGAAATCGATGAACACGAACAAGACACTTTAGTGCAATGTTGGCTGGGAAATATTGAAAAGGAGGATCAACCTAGTCATGAAAATGTCCAAGCTAATTTTGGGAGTAATGAAATGGATCGTATCAACAGTGAAGCATCTCAAGATGGCATTATTCCGAACCTGCAAATTCCAAGCTATCAAGGTGCAGACTCACAACAACTTCAAGATGCAATAAACATATTTTCTCAAGGGGAAGGCTTCCATCAACAAGCATCCCTCAAACAAGAGGACATTGATGAAAAAAATAGAGTAAGTGAGGAACAGGTCAAACAGGAGACACAAAGTCTGAACAGCTTGGAGAGCAAAAGGAAAAGAGAAAGCTCTGAGAGTGAGGACGAATCTGAAGGAAGAATATAGGTTAGAAGAATGCTATGGAATCTGGAAGTTACTGATGATGATGGAAAAATCTCTGCTGCGTGGGGGTTCAGGCAGGCTGTCCCTGAACAGCCTCCACAGGAACCATGATTATCCTAAGTTGGAACACTAAGCGTTTGGGTCAGCCTCTAGTTGTTCATCAGTTATACCAAATGACCCAGAAATATAAGCCTAGTTTTTGTTTTGCCATGGAAACTAAAAAACAAAAAGAAAAGTTGGTTAGTATGGCAAGAAGATTGGATTTTCCCGGATATGAGGGAGTATCATGTGTAAGGAAAAGTGGGGGTCTATACGTTATGTGGGATAGTTCTATTAATGTAACCCCTATTTCTAGCAATAAAAATATTATGCATTTTGTTGTGTATGATGAGAAAGGAATTTTTTCTGCATCACCTATTGCTATGGTCAACCAGATCTGAATCATAGACAAGTTGTGTGGAACCAACTTAAGTGTATTGCTGATCAAGTGGGTGATGAGAGTTGGGTTATCCTTGGTGATTTTAATTAGGTTCTTTCTTCCTCTGAAAAATTCTCATTGAACTATAACAACATAAAAGGGCACTCAGCTTTTAGGGAATGTTTAAACCACTGCAACCTGTTTGAGATCCCTCCAAAAGGCCAATTTTTTACATGGACTAACAACAGGAAGGGTGAGGATGTATTATGGGAAAAATTAGACAAAGCATTTTGCAAGCCTAAGTGGATTGAAAACTTTCAACAAGCATCTCTGCTCAACTTGCCTGTTCTTAGATCAGATCATTGGCCAACGCTCTTATACACAAACAAGAAAATATTGTTCACAAGAAGACCTTACAGATTTGAGGCTGTGTGGTTATTACACCCTCAATGCAAGGAGATCATTAACGCTATGTTTGGATAGATATTAGTAAAGGAAAAGAAAAGAAAGAAAGTAAAAGAAAGGAAATGAAAGGTTTTTAAAGGAAAGGAAAAGATGCATATTTTCTTGTTTGGATAATTAAAATGTGTCGGGGAAAGGAAAAGAAAGTAATGTCAGCCTCCGTCGTTTGGATAAAGTATGGAAAGGAAAGAAAAAGAGAAATTATAATATACATTTTCAATTATGCCCTTTATTTTTAATCAAAATAACAATATAAATATTATAAATCAAATAATAAAAAATAAAATAAACATTACATTAAAAATATGAATGTAATGTAAAAAAAAAAAAAAAAACAAAAACAATAAAAGTAACAGTAAAATTTTTTTGTTATAATTTTTAATGGCAATTATGTGAAGTATATAAGTTTAGAAATGAAAAAGTTATTCTTTATAACATTACTTGTAATTTGATGAATGTAGAATGGGTAATATAAACATTTTATATTTAAACTTTTTTTTTTTTCCTTTCCCTTCATTTTCCACCAATTTGGGGTGTAGACACCTAATTTTGTTCGGACCCCTAAATGAGGTACATTTTCTTCCTAAATTGATGTTTCAGAATGCTAAAAGGCTTTTCTCATCCTGCAGGTGGTACTTCGAGGCTTAGTCTAAGAAAGCATACAGAAAAAGTCAAACTCAAAAAAATCAACCCGAAAAAAGTCAACCCTAAAAAAGTCAACTACTAAAAAAGTCAACCCACTTTCAAAATCAAGATTTGAGGTTCAATTGAAAAACGGTGAAAGAATTTTGATAATCCGAGGTCTACAATGAAAGATATGGAGTTCGGAAGTTGGGTTACGGGATTCAGTAGAAAGAAAACCCTAATTCGGGAAATTTGGGGAAAAGTGCTTAAACGATCAAATTGGTCGGAATTGAAGGTCTCAAATGAAAGATAAGCACTGACTACGGGTAATGGAGAAGCTACTTGGAAGAAAAACTGATAGAAAGGTCAATTCGGAAGAAAATTGAGAATTAGGGTTTTTGATGGATTTCGGTGAAATTTGGAAGAATTACATAAATGGCACAATTCGGAAGATCTAAAGCCCTTAATTGATGAAAAATTAAACAAGGATAGCCCAAGGCTCAGTTTGAATAAAATCTGAAAATCGAACTTGTTTTGAGCAAAACCGAGTTTCAGAGGCAAAAGGGCAAAATTGGAAAATATGGGAAAAATAGCAAATGAACTCCAAAAATTATGAAAATTTGCAAATCTCATTCTTAAATCATTTCAAAGATATTGTAAAAATAAAATCTTGATTCGGAGTTCGTTTGCAAAATGGCCAAATACCAGGTCTCCTATGTAGTAATTCAACAGGATAAATCCCGAAAAAATAGCAAACGAGTTCCAAAAATTCTGAAAATTTGCAAATCTCAATTTTAAATTATTTTGAAGATATTGGAAAAAGAAAATCTTGATTCGGAGTTCGTTTGCAAAATGGCCAAATCTCGGGTCCCCTATGTTACATTCAAGCAGATAAATCCTGAAAAAATAGAAAATGAGCTCCAAAAATTATGAAAACTTCCAGATCACATTTTTAAATTATTTTGAAGAGATTGGTGAAGAAAAATATGGATTCGGAGCTCGTTTAAAAAATGGTAAAGTTTGGGTGCATAAAAGGGGTAATTTCGGAAATAAATCCGAAATAAATAGCAAATAGACTCGGAAAAATTTGAAAACTTCCAGAATTCAATTTTTTATTATTTTGAAAGTATTGAAAAAAGAAAATTTGAATTTGGAGTCCGTTTGCTATTTATTTAAGTTCGGAGGGCAAAAAGATCATTTCACCAAGAAAACCAAAAAGGGCAAATTTGTAATTGAGGAAAATATGAAAGAAGAAGGAATTGCTGGGATTTTTTATTCCCTTGGTCAGCCAACATAGAGGAGAAGAAGAAAGCTTTAACAATTTAAGTCCCTAGTCACTATCAAGCCACATGCTATCACTAACACCTTGCAAATGGTCCCCCCTTCATCCAATGGCTTAGGTGCCTTGTAGGAAAGTTGAATGCACCATCCAATGGCCAAGTTTAAATGCCAAAATGAAATTTTTATTTGTCATAAAAGAACCCTCATCTAATGGCCAAGAATGGAAGAGAAAAGATGAGCACAATTCATCCAAGGGTGAGCATCTATTCGGTTGAGCAAGGGAGTGCATGGGATCATCTCTTTTCATCCAATGGATTAGGCCATCTACAAGGGCTGAGTACACATGTTGAGGGCTGGATTTAATCTACAAGATGTCATTTTTATGTTGGCCTCATCCAATGACCAAGAATGGAAGAGCACAACTCATCCAAGGGTAGGCACTCAAGAGGGGCAAGTAAGGGAGTGCATGGGATTGGTCCTCTTTTGAATCTAATGGCTAAGGTTACTACAAGGGCTGAGTACACATCTTAAGGCCTGCTATCAATTAGCAAGATGACATTTTTATGTTGTCATCAAAATATCTAAATCTAAAGTTCAAGATTGGAGGAGAAAAAGTGCAATTCCCATCCAAGGGCTAGGGGGCCATTCGGCCAAGGCTAAAGGGAGGAGGATGTTTTCATTTTTTCAGAGGTTTTTGGCTGGAAAATAGTAGCTAATTTAGCAAGAAAAAAGGTTTTGAAAGATAGAAAAAAGGGTTTTGAATAGAGAGCTTGAAGGTAGTCATCTCTACCAAGCTCTAGCCTAGCTTTCTTCTTCATTTCCATGGTGTTTTCTTGATTTTTCTATCATGTTTTCCTACTACATTTTTCATAGAAATAAAGTTTTTTTAATGTTTACTTATGTTTTCATCTCTTCTTCTTCTTTAAAAATGGTGGAAAACAATTTTTTTCTTATGGTTTCATGCCATGGCCGAATGGCACATTTATTTGCCTTGTTTTTTCCTTTTTTTCTTTCTTGCATGTTGTTGTGAAAAATGATTTTTACAAGTTTTTTTAGAGTATTCTAAGGTTCTGATTTGTACAAAAATATGAAGCAAAAAAGGTTGAAATGGCTACATGATCTTGGCTAGACCAAGTGACCATGGTTAGGAGAAAGGCTATGCCTATTTTTACCTACCATGAAGCTCACCTTATTTTCCGTTTTACATGGTTTATTTTCTGTTTTATTGAGATGGAAAGGCTTCATGATCTTGTCAAGACCAAGTGATTATGGTTTGGTGAGAGGCTATGCCCATTTGATACCAACCATGGAGCTTAACTTTCCTTGTTCTACTTACTAGTTTTGCTTGTAATTTTTGCATGTCTATGTTAAATCTTGTGTATATATATTCTTTACATTATTTTCTATGCTATATTTACTTATATATTTCATTTCCATGCTTGATATTGCATCCTTGCATATTCGGCCATTGTTGTTCATATGCTCATGTTGTGCATTTTTTTCCATGTATCATGTCTTACATGTTTGCATTCTCATGGTTTTGTTTCATGACCATTCGGCCATTCCATTTTGTATGTCTTGCATATGTATTTTTCTTTTGCTTCTTAACTTTTTTGCATCTCCATTCCATGAACTTGTATATTCTGATTTTAGTATGCCATGTGCTTATGAAAATGCTATGATAAAAATGTCACCATATTGTTTCATGGCCGTTCGACAATCCCATGTTTGTTTGCCTTGCATGTGCATTTTCCTTTTGTTTCTTAACTTGTTTGCATTTCCAAGCCATGAGCTTGTGCATTTTGATTTTGGTATGTTATATGCTATTGAAAATGTCATGACATTATGCATTTTAATATGATTTGTCATGTACTTATGTCATTTACTAAATAGGATTGCATTAGAGTCTCATGTGATCATTTGGCCTCTTCATGCATCCCTTGCCTTGCATGCATTTGCATTTTATTTAGGTAACATGCTTTGCATTATCATATCTTGAAATTGTGTATTAGTTGCTGTTTGTTCCAGCATTGACATTAGTTTCATGAGTCATTGTATGTTCATAGTATTGCTATGCATGTTCATTACATTTTAGGTCTAGGCCATATTGGTATTGCCATGCATATTGAGTCTTAAATAACATTGGTATTGTCATGCATTACTATGCTATTTAGGTCTTAGGTCACATTAGCATTTTCATGCATATTCATAACATAATAGGTCCTAGTCACATTTACATTATCAAGCATTGCATGCTGATGCACCCAAAAGAGTGTATCTTATTTAACCTTGCACTAAAAAGATCAATTGTAAGTATAATGATTAGCAAGGGTCGAGTCCTCAGGGATTGGGTTTTAATCTATGAGTTATTAGTTTATAACTTACGTTCAAAGAAAACAATAAAAGAAAAGGGGTTTTTGAAGCCAGATTTAAATTAAAGTAAATAATAAGAAAAAGATGCAAGGCGGTATAACCAGCCAATAAAAATATATATACTAAATTAGGCGGTATAACCAGCCAATAAAAATATATATACTAAATTAGGCGGTATAACCAGCCAATAAAAATAAAACAAAGTTAATATACAAATTAGGCGGTATAACCAGCCATTAAAAATAAATATACTTTTAAAAATAAGCAAACTAGAAAAGTAAGAAAACAAGTAAGTAAGAAGAATCAAATATGAAAAATATGGTTAAGGTTTCATTCTCCACCACTAGACATCATTAAGAATCAATTTCAGATCTATCAATATCAACCAACTATCAAAGTTAACAACCGTAGATAACAACAAGCTTTGTTATCCCAATCTTTCCTTAGTTTGTCGTTAAATAGAACAAGCTCTCTATTTAATCTCTAACCATTAAACAACCTAGAATAAGCTCTCTAAATTCAATTTAATGGCAGCTTTATGATGAGAAAGATAGGTTGATCTAAGCAACAAACACATAAGCTCGGATTGTTCAACTTAGGTTATGTTCCACTTTGCAATTATTGAAAACTTGACCATAATCATTAATCACAAATTGCCACTTATGAATAGGAAATCAAGACAATTACACGGATCAAGACTCCTAGACTAGCAATAGATAATTATCAAGATCTATCTAGTTGTACACCTAAATAAATCAAGACAACATCATGAATAATTCTTGTAGAAGAACATAAGCAACTTTGATAGAAAATTAATGATAGATAGAATCTGAAAATCAATCACAAAACATGTCTAGGGCTTTGAAATCACCCTTAACCAAATAGAAGTTTAGCCTAGCATAGGCATTGTAAACATAAACATAAAATTAAAGAGAATCTAAGAAGGAAATAAAAGAAAGAAAGAAGAAGAAAAAAATAAAGAAAAAGAAAACTAGAGAAAAGAAAGAAGAAGAAAACTTAGAGAATTTTATTACAATGGCTAATATCCTACCAATGTACAATACCTCTTACAATCATCCAAGGCCCTCTATTTATACACATTTTGGAGGACTAAATGACAAGAGACAAGCTTTACAAATTTCAAAGGTAGGTATAATAGGTGGGTGCATTTTTCTAACAATTTTCGTCATATTGTATGACAATTTTGATCAGCCAACTTGATGGTCGATTTTGTCAATATTGGAAGCTTGATCTGATCACATGGTCTTCTAGAAAAATGTTCCCCTATCAGTTAGTGATCCATAGCCGTTAAAATCAGCTCATTTGCTGATGTGGATCAGAAGATATGGGCAAAATACCAAAACAGGTCAGCACAGACGTCATTGCGCATCAGCCAACTTGATGGTCGATTTCGCTATGGAAAACGACTCCGTTTCAAGAAGTGTAAAACATGAAAAAGTTAGATATGCCTCTTAACTTTGCACGGTTAAAATTTCAGTCTTATTGCTTCAGTGAAACTCCAGATATAGCTGATATGGCAAAAGGTGTCGGAACTGGAACTGAACTGAATTTGCCCTTAATTGTTGAATTAACCTAGTAATCTGAAATCACTCAAAGAAACTCGTAAAAAAACACCAAATTACATAAAAATATAAAAGATCATAAACACAATTATACTAAGCAATAATAACTCGTATTTGACACAAAACAATAATAAAACATAACTAAAAACTATATAATTATACGAGTTATCACATGCATATAGAGTTAGGAGAGCATTTATTACCATGCAAATTCATGCTAGGCATTTAGGTTCTCTTGAATTGTCATGCATTTCCTTTACCATTTAGACCTTTAGACCATGCATTTCATACATTTCATTTGCTGTATGTTCATGCATTCCATGTCATTGCCACTTGATTTGTGACTTAGGCCAATTAATGGCTCAAAGTCATGCTCCCTTGAGCATACTTGTGGAAAATTAAGGAATTGTCAAATTGTTTATTCTACCTTTGTGATTTTTTTACTTAGCCAATTTTGTCCAATGTTTTTAAAATGTTTAGCTACTGTCTTTAGGTCTTTAGGATGATTTCCAACAATTTCTACTTTGGTTTTTGAATGAATTTATCAAAGGCAAAAAAATGTGTTTCGACAAACAGTTTTTTTTTCACCCAGTACTCGAACATCTCCAATTTTTTTGGGCAGTCATCTTTAATCAGAAAATTAAGCCAATTTTTTCTTGTGTATATTTACATGTTCTGAGTTTTCAGTATTTTTTTTAGATTTTTTTTTTTGAATTTTTAAAAATATGCAAAAAAAATCGTGTGGCAAAACCGGACAGTAGAGGCAGATTTGAAATCAAAAGGGGAATAATGGTTGAATTTGGCTAAGGCATTTAGAGGGGGTTGGATAGAAGTTTTAGCTACTGTCTTAGGGTAGTTTCTAAGCCTTTTTAAACTTTAAAAATGATTTTATAAATCTCAGGTTAAGGGTAGTTAAGTCTGGAATTTTAAACTTAGGAAATTAGAGCCATTTTAAAAGGGTTTGGTAAGGGTTTTAATTTTTATTCAAGTTTTCCTCAAAATTATTTTCAAAACAATCACAAAGTTTTGTTTTTTATAAAATCTAATTTGACATAGTTTTCTAAGGTAGCCGGATATCTTTTTAGATATACGGATTTCTTTAATTAAAGGAAAAAATAGATTTTCATGCATTGCATTTTCCATGTTCATGCATTTTATTTAAATGTATGATTTTTGCTATGATATTTTCCATGATATTATTATTATTTTAATTCACATTTTATGATCTTATATTTTTTTGCTATATGATTTTTAATGTTTCATGATATCCTATGCTTTTTATTTAGTTGTTTTTGTCATATTGTTTAGCATATACTATGTTCATGCATTATTATTTTTATTTTCATTTTCATTTACATGCATATTATATATTAGCATTATTTTAATTCCATGTCATTTCTTGTCATTTAGATCATATTCCATGTCATTTAGGTTATTTTATTTATAACATGCCATGTCATTTAAAATATGCCATATCATTTAGAATTGCCATGTCATTTAAATCATTTTATCTCATTTAGAATATACCATGATACTTAGGATTTTTTCATTTTACCTAGAATATACTATGTCATTTGAATTATGTCATATCATTTAGGTTGCATTATATTATCTAGATTTGCCATGTCATTTTAGTTATGTCATACATGTTCATGTTCATATTTTTAAATGTTATGAAAAAGACAATGATTTTCAATAAAAATAAAGATATTCCCAAGTTAAAATAATTCATGAGTTCTCTACTGGGTTTGCTGGAGGGAATATCATCAATTATCATTAATAAAGGAATATCTTTCTTTCAAAAAAAAAAAAAAAAAACAAAACGAGAATGATTCGGAAAGTTTTCCAAATGAATAAAAAGTTCTATATTTTGCCGATTTTGTCAGGGGAATATAGGAAAATTTTGAATTAATAAATTCTGGATCATTTTCAATTAAAAATGGAATTATTTTTCTTAAAATTGAGAATTAACTTGAAATACTAAATTAAAAACCAACTTTTAACTGAGACTGGAGATAACACACGATTAATAAGGTACCGATTTATACGGGTGTTGTGGGGGTGTTAATCCTTCCCCGCACGTAACCGACTCTCGAACCCTCTTCTTTGATTTCTCTCGTTTATAACGCAGACTTGAAATTGGTTTTAAAAATGTTTTAATTAATTTTAAAATATTTTATAAAATCAGTTTTAATAGGTGGCCGATCACACCTAGCTAAAAAAGATTGGTGGCGACTCCATGTCTTTTTACGAGGCCGTTTTCATACCCTCGATCGTTTATTTTATTTCAATTTCGAGAGAAATTAAGTCGTCTTTTTCTCTGCTTCTGTTTTCCCCTCACTGGAACGGGTTCCCCGCGATCGGGATCACGTATAGACACCTTTGTTTTTTTAGAAGAATTAAGTCGACTTTTCCTCGTTTTTTTTTATGTCACGCCTAACGAATAATTAAAGTCTTGCGATGAGACTTGCTATTGTTAATGTTATTTTTTAGGTTGCGACAGCTTGGCGACTCCACTGGAGAATATTAGAGAGTTAGGCCTAGAATTAGTCGTGTGTTATCAAAGTCTCGGTTTTGTTGGTTTAATTGGTATTTAATTTTAATTCCCATATTTTTTAAAATAAAGGTGAATTTTGAAAATAATAAAATGTTTTTGAATATGGTCATACTCATGTGCATGCATTTTATTATTTTTCTCTAGTTATTTAATGTTGTATGTTATAATTGCTTGTTGGTTAATGCGTTAAACTCTTCTTGATCTGTGTTTTAATAAATTGTTGGGTTATTTAGGATAAGGGGTATAGAATAGGTGGTGAAAGGTTTGTTGTTCCTCCTTACACACCTCATTTGCATTTGCATAACATGAACTCTCTACCCGGGTTTCGTCCTTTTAATGGGAGTAAAGTAACTACGCCTTCGTGATGATCCTCTGTATGGGCTAGTGAAACGCTTTCGGAGTATAAAGAACCTAATGTCGAAAATCAACTCGGTAAGAAAATAAAGATAATAAGGAGTGATAGAGGTGGTGAATATGATTCATTGTTTAATGAATTCTGTTCAAAAAGTGGTATCATCCATCAAACCAATGCTCTTTATTCACCTCAACAAAATGGTATTGTCGAACGCAAGAACCGAACGTTGAAAGAAATGATGAACGCTTTGTTGATAAGTTCAGGATTACCTCAGAACTTGTGGGGGGAAGCTATTTTATCAACTAATTATATTTTAAATAAAATACCCCACAAGAAGTTAGACAAGACACCATATGAATTGTGGAAGGGTCGAAGACCATCCTACAAATACATGAAAGTGTGGGGGTGTCTTGCGAATGTAGTTGTTCCTCCATCTAAGAAGGCCAAAATAGGACCTAAAACTGTTGATGCGTATTCATTGGATATGCAAACAATAGTGCTGCTTACCATTTTCTTGTGTCCAAGTTTGACATTCCCGATATTCATATCAATACGATAATTGAAAAAAAAAAGATGTACTTCCTTACAATGAAAAACAAGAAAATAAGACTACTAAGAGAACTCATGAGTCCTCGAGTAGTGATCCAATTATGGATGAAGAGGAACAAGAGGAACCCAGAAAGAGCAAACGGGCTAAAGTATCAACTAATTATTGTCCAAATTTTCTAACATATTTATCAGAAAATGAACCTCAAACTTTTAAGGAGGCTATGTCATCTCCAAAAACACAATTCTGGAAAGAGGCCGTTAACAATGAAATTGAATCCATCATGCAAAATCATACATGGGAACTGGTGGATCTTTCTTACGGGCATAAGCCTTAGGATCCAAATGGATATTTAAAAGGAAGATGAAGACAGGTGGATCGATTGATAAATATAAAGCCCGGCTTGTAATAAAAGGAAACAAGCAAAAGGAAGGGCTTAATTATTTTGATACGTACTCATCAGTTACGAGAATAACATCCATTCGAATGTTAATAGCTATAACAGCCCTTAACAATCTCGATATACACCAAATGGATGTTAAGACAGCTTTCCTGAATGGAGATTTAGACGAAGAAATGTATATGAAACAACCTGAAGGTTCAAAGTTCCAAGACAGGAAAGGAAGGTGTGTAAGCTTGTTAAATCATTATATGGTTTAAAACAAGCTCCTAAACAATGGCATCAAAAATTTGACAATACAAGTTGTCAAATGGTTTTCGTATTAATGAATGCGATAAATGTGTATACATAAAGAATACGAATTAGGGAGTTGTCCTTGTTTGTCTATACGTAGACGATATGTTGATCTTAGGCAGTAATGATGAGATCATTAAAGCTACCAAAGCATGGTTGACCAGTAAGTTTGATATGAAAGATATGGGTGTAGCTGATGTGGTTTTAGGAATTAAAATTTCTAAAACACAAGATGGCGTGGTAATATCTCAAGATCATTATGTAAATAATATTCTTGAGAAATTCAATAAGAATGATACCAATATTGCCAAAACACCCGTAGATGTTAATTTACATCTAAAGAAAAATACTGGTGACGCAATATCTCAAATTGAATATTCGCGGATAATTGGTAGTCTTGTGTATCTCATGAACTGCACAAGACCAGACATAGCTTACTCAGTTAGCAAACTGAGTAGATTCACAAGTAATCCTGGAATGGATCACTGGAAGGCCATTGTGAGGGTACCCAAATATTTAGGATACACCTCAAGTTATGGACTGCATACAAGAAGGGTACACTGATGCAAACTGGATATCTGATACTAAAGATTCGAAATCCACCAGCGGGTTTATCTTTACTATTGGAGGAGCTGCAGTGTCATGGAAATCTTCTAAACAAACATGTATTGCCAGATCCACCATGAAATCTGAGTTTATAGCTTTAGAAGATATTTCATGTTGGCCGAAACATGTGCCTGCAATTAGTATACGTTGCGATAGCCAATCTGCAATTGGTAGGGCACATAGTAGTTTGTATAACGGTAAATCTCGACACATTCGTCGAAGACACAATACCGTTAGACAGTTGTTTTCAAATGGGATTATCTCTATTGATTATGTAAAATCAAAGGATAATACTACGGATCCGCTAACGAAAGGTTTAACAAGAGAGCAAGTAAATATATCATCGAGGGAAATGGGTCTTAAGCCTATAAATAAAAGTTACATATTGGCAACCCAACCTAGCTGACTAGAGATCCTAAGATTTAGGTTCAAAGGGACAACCGAGTTATGTTAACTTAGTGTGAGCACTAAAAGAGTTAAACACTCTAATCTATTCCTATGATGAATTAGTGCTGCCTGCAAAGGAGTTAGGATAAGCTATGGTTTTAATGATTCTTATGGCTTAATAAAATCAAGTGGGGTATTGCAGGATACTCTTAAAAAGCAATCACCTATTATGAGTAAGAAACGTGGCCACTTCTATGAGAATTGATCAGGCTAAATTCTCTAGAGTACTCATAGAAACCAGGAAGTGTTCGGGGCCAAAATGGACACAACCGTGAGAACGAAGATGTTCGAAGAGGAATTGCGTGATACCTATTGTCTAGGTTTATACGAAAGGCTGAATAGTTCAAGACATCATGTTCACTAGTTAGCCAAGTAAATCCAATAGTTATCGTTATGGAAGGTTCAAAGCCAAAAGCTACCTATCCTGATGCACTAACTCTTCAAAGTAATTCTCTCTCAAATTCCGAGTCAGTTTGTGGTTTAATCAGACAATTTTCATTCATGTAGGGGATTGTTGGATATCAAGTATTAATTTGGTGTATAAATACGAAATACGTATACCAATATTTAGGTTGTTGTAACTAGATACACGGTGTATAATTTATGTACACAATTGATATCAAAATTGAATGAGAAATTGATCTCATTAAACACACACTTGAATAGGAAGAAAGTTGGTTGAAGTTGTGTTTGGTAGACAATCCCACATAGAACAATGTTTGGCTTTAGCTTGTAATATATATAAGCTAGTGTTCCATGTTGGGTTGGGCCCCAAGGGGCACCCAAGTTTTGTGGTAGGTGAGGACCTATCAAACTGGGCTGGACCACAAACACGCACGCCGCCGCCGTCGGGCCGAGCTTGGGATTGGGTTGGGTCTGACCGGGCTTGGGCTTAGGTCAGTAACTATCTTTTTGCTGTCCAGCCCAACCATCCAACCAGCATTTTTTGTCCGATTAGTTTTGACTATTCGGTCCATGACTGAACTGGTAAGGTCTGCTTCTAGAATTTACCTTTTCGGATTTGTCATGCTGGTTCGGTGCTATGCATGACCGAACTGGTTTGTCTCTTGGGACATGTTTGTTCTGATCGAATAGACTCCTTCCAACTGGTGCACCCTTTCCGAACAGGTTTTCTGGCATTTATAAATACAAACATCCAGTGTCTGTTTTATTAACTAATTCATAATACAAATTTCTTCTCTTCCTCCGATTTTCCTTTTATGTGTTGAGAGGGAGTCTAATATTTTTGGTTCGCTGAATTGCTTCGAGTGTGCCCTTTAGAGCAACGTTATTGAGGAGACCTGAGAGACGATTTACATACAATCTGCAAGCATCTTGAGACAGGCAAAATTCATCTTAAGGTCAGAGGTCCAACCTTGACTCGATATTGATTTTTTTCAAATCAATTTCTGTAAGTGTCTTTATATTCGATTTTGTGCAATTTGTTATTACATGCAAGTATGTGTATATATCAAGTTCCAATTTCTTTAATATATATTCTGTTTATAATTTAGTATATAGCATCTTACAATAATTTTATTGGTTTGGTGTCAAAAAAAATTAAAAAAAAATGGATCGTACGAGTTGTCTCATATAACTTAATCAAAGTGCACCAAACAGTCCAAACTTAGCTTTATGATGTGGCCATCTAGAGATGATAATAGGTATTGGGTACCAATTTATTCTTATAATTGATAAATTATTTATTAAATTTTGTAAATTGCACAAATATAAGATTTTATTTTAAATTTGTTGATTTAATTTTAATTTATAAAATAGATAAAATAATTAAAATCTACTATTTGAGTCTTTAGAGATCCAAGAGACTTTTTTCAAATAGATCAAGGATAATTTTATCTTATTATATATATAACATATAAAAAAAATACTAATGTGTAGTTTTTTTTTAAGTTTTTTTTTTTTTTTTAAAGATTTTTAGATGTTTAGGTTTTTTATTTTATTTTTAAATTATGTATTTAATGACGTTAGTCCGTATGTTGACTCGCGAGTTGATTTAGGATCCGTACCCGACCTATTCGAAAAAAATTATTCATTCTTTTTTACTTTTAAGTTTTTATTTTATTTTTAAATCATGTATTTAAAGTGGTTGATCCTCACATTGATTTGTAGGTGATTAAGGATTCGTACTCTACCAGTACGAAAAAAGTTAAATTTTTTTACTTTTATTATTTTTATTTTAAATGATGTATTTAAAGGGGTTGGTCCGCACGTTGACTCGTGGGTCGATTTAAGATCCATACTCGATCCGCTCGAGAAAAAAATTAAACAAAAATTTATTTTATTAATTATTTTTAGTTTTTTATTAATTATTTTATTTTAAATGATGTATTTAAAGAGGTTGGTTCACACGTTGACTCGTGGGTCAATTTAGGATCTGTACCTAATCGTCTCGGGAAAAAAATAAATTTATTTTAATAATTATTTTATTTTAATTGACTCGCAGGTTAATTTAGGATCAGTATCCGATCCGTTCGAAAAAAATAAAAAATATATATTTTATTTATTAATTTTGTTTTAATTTTAAATGATGTATTTAAAGGGGTTGGTATGAACGTTGATTTGCAGGTCGACTTAGGATCCATGACTCGACCCGCTCGAAAAAAAGTTAAAAAATAAATTTATTTTATTAATTATTTTTTTTAAATGATGTATTTAAAAAGGTTGGTTCGCACGTTAACTCGCGGGTCGATTTAGGATCCGTACCCGACCTGCTTGGGGAAAAAAACGAACTTGCTGCTAACCTATGTGAGAAAATCAATCTTACGAGAGAATAAAATACAAACCACAATTTTTTTTTCTGTTATTATTTTTTTACCTCCTATAAATAAAAATATACAGTATACAATAAAATCTAAATATTTAAAAAAAAATGCATATAAATAACATTTAAAAATGTATTTGTATTACGTAATTTATAAATAAACAATTATCATAAATTTAATTTTCATAATCAACAAAATATTATTATATTAATATTATTACAATTTAAAATTATAAATTTAAATAAATAATTATTATTTAATAAAATATAATTTATAACTAATTTTGTTTTTTATTAATTAAAAAATTTATTAAAAAATTAAAAAAAAAACCCCGATGAAGCGGGGACTTTATTCTAGTTTTTATTGTTAAATTTGAGAGTTAATAGCACCAATGGTCCCCAAGTTTTAGGGCATACTTTATAGGTCTTTTTATCTTAATATAGCCAAAAAAAATTATTTACCAAAATACGGTTCTTTTCAGATTAATTCCCAAAATACGCTTTTTTAAACCAGTTGGGAAATCGCCATGGCCCATAGCGATTTCCCAACTGAAAATTTTAATTTTTTTTTAAAATACCAGTTGGGAAATCGCCATGGGCCATTGCGATTTCCCAACTGTAATTTTCAAATTTTTCATTTTTTTACATTGGGAAATCGCCACCTACGGTGGCGATTTCCCAAGGTAACTTTCTTCTTTTTTATTTTTTTTATTTTAATAAATAATAAAATTTAAATAAAAATTATATAATTTAAATTTTTAAAAAATAAAAATTTAATAATTTTAATATATAATTTTTATCCCATGGTGGTAGAAGTGTCCATGGGCCGGGCCGGGCCATGTATGGTATCAACACCACATTTGCTTGCCCAAGCCACGGTGGCAATTTTTCAATCTTTATTTATTTATTTTTTAATTTTATAAAATAATAAAAATTATATAATTTTTAATTTTAAAAAATAAAAATATAACAATTTACCAAAAATTAAAAAATTATATTTGTAATTAGACCTGTTCATGGGTCGGGCCGCGACCCGGAATTTTTTCCCTTGCCCAAGCCCATTTCGAGTCGTGCCGACCCGAAAGCCCATTTTACTATTAAAAATATATTTTTATATATTTTATAATTTTTTGAATTTTGTTATCTAATTTTTTTTAAATTAAAAATTGTATAATTTTTATTTAAAATTTATTATTTAATAAAATTACAAAAACACTTGTCCAAGCCCGGACTAATACGACACTCTGGTTGGCCTTTCTCCCGGAGGTCTATTTATTACGAATACAAGTTGAAAGAATTCGATTGACATTACGGATAGACCTGCTCATGGGCTAGGCAACCCGTTCGGCCATGCCCGGATCACTATTTATATATTAAAATAATTAAATTCAGGCCCACGAGCCGGGCCTTGGCAAGGAAGTTGAAAAATTTCGGATCGCGGCCCGGCCCATGAGCAGGCCTAATTAGGAATATAATTTTTTAATTTTTGGTAAATTGTTATATTTTTATTTTTAAAAATTAAAAATTATATAATTTTTATAATTTTATAAAATTAAAAAATAAATAAATAAAGGTTGAAAAATTGCCACCGTGGCTTGGGCAAGCAAATGTGGTGTTGATACCATACATGAGCCTGGCCCGGCCCATGGACACTTCTACCACCATGGGATAAAAATTATATATTAAAATTATTAAATCTTTATTTTTAAAATTTTTAAGTTATATAATTTTTACTTAAATTTTATTATTTATTAAAAGAATAAAAAAAATTAAGAAAATTACCTTGGAAAATCGCCACCGTGGGTGGCGATTTCCCAATGGGGGAATTCACATGAAAAATTTGAAAATTGTAGTTGGGAAATCGCCATGGCCCATGGCGATTTTCCAATTGGTATTTTTAAAAAAATTAAAATTTTCAGTTGGGAAATCGCCATGGTTTAAAAAAAGTGGATTTTGGGAATTAATCTGAAAAGAACGGTATTTTGGTAAATAATTTTTTTAGCTATATTTTGATAAAAAAAAAAAACCTACTTTATATTGGTCCCCAAATTTCAAAACGTATCAATCAGATCCTCGATCTTATAGTTTTGTATCAATGTGATCCTTCCGTTAGCAAAACCGTTAGAATAGATGTTTTTTTTATTCAAATATAGCCAAAAAAAATACCAAAATACCGTTGATTTCGGATTAATTCCCAAAATCCGCCTATTTTTTTCTAGCTGGGAAATCGTCATCCCCCATGGCGATTTTCAAGTGTAAAAATTTGCATTTTGGCAAAAAAACACCAAGGGAAATCGCCATGGGGGGTGGCGATTTCCCTTGGTGTTTTTTGCAAAATTTGCAAATTATACCAAGGGAAATCGCCACCCCCCATGGCGATTTCCCTTGGTATAATTTGCAAATTTTGCTATTTTCATCAAGGGAAATCGCCATAGGGGTGACGATTTCCCTTGATGATTTTTTTTTACTTAAATTAAAAAACAAATTTTATTTTTATTTTTAAATTTGTAAGTTTTGTTTTTTAATTTTAAAAATTATAAATTAAATTAAAATATTTTTTAGGTTTGGTTATTTATTTTTTTAAATATATATTAAAAATGTAATTTAATTTATTATTAAAATTTTTTAAAAAATAAAAATATATTTCTTATTAAAATTTAAAAAAGAAGATTATATTTCTTATTAAATTTTTATATCAAAAATTGTATTTCTTATAATTTTGTAATATTATAAAAAGCAAAATTTAATTTATATCAAAAATAATTTAATGATGTAAAATGTAAATAAAATTTTTTTAAAAGAAATTTATCGAGTAACTTTTTTAAATAAAGAAGTTATTTTTAAGTTGGTATCGTAAAATAATTTTTTTAATTTGATTTTTTTTTATTGAGTTGGTATTCGATTAACTCGTGACATCAATTTAATCATTATTTTTAATAATAGTATAGATTGTTGGTATAATTTTAAAATTAAAAGTTATATTTTATTATAATTTTAATATGATAAAAATTTCTAATTTTTACAATTAAAATAATAATTTGGTAATCAAAAGATAAAATAAAATTTTTACAGTTTAAAACTGGATATTTGATAAAATAATTTTAATTTAATTTATGATTAAAATTTTATAAAAATAAAATTTTATTTCTTATTAAAATTTAAAAAAGAAAATTAAATTAAAATGAAAAAAAGAAAATCAACTTATCATGTAATTTGGATTATTATTTTATTTAAAATGAAAAAAAATTATAAAAATATAACTCAATTATATTTATTTTTTTACAATTTTTTAAATTAAATAACAACATTAAGATATAAATTAAATAACAACATTAAGATATAAATTAAAATAAAATATAACAATTAATTTCCCAACAAATTTAAAATAAATAACATGAAATGCAAAACATATAAATTTATATATTAGAAATTTAAAACACATTATTCTCGTTATATTGATAAAAGTACATTTATTCTAATTATTGCGTGGTGTAGAGCAACAGTGTCGAGCTCTTCTAGTGCGTGGTGGTTGCACCCGTCGTTCAACCTCGTTAGTGGCACGTATTCGCGGTCGACCACGACCTCCTACTATAACCGCCACTGGTTCCGGTTGTATGTCATCAGTCATTTCTTCTGTATCAAAAATTTGAAACCCACTGCTGGATGAGCCAACACCTAGTTCACCCATAACGGGAACCTGACTACTAGATGCACCCATAAATGATGTACCATCAAATGCTGACGAAGGGGTTCCAAACTGATACATTGATGTTAGATATGCTGAACTTGGACTTAGGATGGGGAGCTGGTCATCTAACCTCGTTCTTGGCGGTGATGGTCGGTAACACTCATCAACGTCATATCCGGGGTGACTTACGGAATAACGATGACTGGATGGTACTCCATGATCCCGTTCAGGTTCAGGATGATTAAATGACATCCTCGGTGCTGTGAACTCCGATGAGGTCGATTGACGAGTTCGCCCACGTTGTCGGCGAGGTCTAGGAGCATCCATATCCTGTGTAGGAGGGACTGGAGCTGAAGTTTGTCCGGTAAATGGCATACTCCTAACATCCTCATACATCGACGGTGGACAAACGAAAGGCCGACCTTCATTTTTATACCATCCTATGTAATCATCAGATGGGTTGAAATTATTACCAACAATCGGGTAACCTGTCGGAATTCGTTGAAAACGTATATTCCACCAATGGATCCAATGTTCATGCTTCGCAGGCCAGAATTCCTCATGACGACCACGCATGTCGATCTTGTGAAGCTTATCAAGGTTCACCGAGGCTGCAGGAATTGGTTGTTGCATCCCAAATTGTCGCAACACCCTGTCAGTTTGGTGCCACTCTACATATGAAAAACATATCAATGCTGTGTTTGCTTTCCATATATTACAATTATTGTAGGCATCCGATGGGAGGCATGCCATAATTTCACTTGAGGAATATGGCATCCACAGAAACTGCGAATAATTATTACAAATTATTAGTTTCATATGGATTAAATAAATAAAAACTTCAATGTAACAATTGAAATATTTACCTTATCATATCCTACTCGATCTAGTCGTACTCTTATACTTGCAAGGTCGCTCGGAGTCTCTGTAAAATCTCTACTCCTACTCCTACTCCACCTATTAAAATGCATATAATATCTTAATGACGTATAAAAATACAAGTTCGTACAAAATGAATAAAATAGTAAAGATTATTACCTGCTTGCAAGGGGGTATATAGCCGAAATATCCACGCGCGGAGCAAGAAATGGTAGCCGATACCAAGCCCATGATTGTAGAAGCACTAAACATCCACCTATGTCATGGATTTTTGGAACTGTAGCCCGGCAAAGTTCTCTATACAAAACCGCCAAACACGCAGAACCCCAACTATAATTTGCCGCATCCTCTAAATCACGTAGTAATGGAAGATACATTAAATGTACCCGACTGCTCGATTTGTTAGGCATCAGTAATCCTCCAATCAAACGTAAAATATATGCTCTAGCAGCATATTGTATCTGTTGTTCAGTTGCATGTAGTGGAAGATTTTGAAACGATTTCAACCAATTTAGTCTCACCGTTGAGCCAGATACATACTCATCTGGAGGTACCGAGCCCAATAGATTTTGACACACTTCATTCCAATCTAGCAAGCTTCCGCCTGTAACTGCATCGCCATGGATCGGAAGTCCAAGTTGCAGCACAACATCTTCGAGAGTTACCGTGCATTCACCAAATGGAAAATGAAAAGTGTGCGTCTCGGGTCTCCATCGTTCGATCAACGCACTGATTAAGTCGGGTTGTATCAAAAATCGTCGAATTTGAGTTGCGTGATAAAATCCGGCTCTTCTTAAGTGCTTGATAATAGATGGATGCGGATCTTCCAATGTAAACTTCCTCGAACGTAGCACGCGACGAGTTTCCGGTTATAATAATAAAAATTAATATATTATAAAACTATAACAATTAAAAATTAATAAATAAAACTCTAAAACTATAAAATAACAAAACAATAATAATAAAAAATTTAAATTTTTTTATATAATTATTAAATAATTCAATTATATAATAAATAAATAACTATAAAATTAAAATTAAAAGAAAATAATAATTACAAAATTATAAAACAATAATAATATAATACAATATAATATATAATATAAAATTTAAAATTATATAAAACTATAAAATGAAAAATAAAAAATAATTAAACAATTATAAAACTATAATAATACAAAATAATATAATATAAATTTATAATTATATAAAACTATAAAATGAAAAAACAGTAATAATTACAAAAGTATTATTCTATATAATAATAATAAAAAACCATTATAATATAATAATTAAAATTATATAAAACTATAAAATGAAAAAACAACAATAATTAACAAATTAAATAACTATAATAATAAAAATTAAACAATATAAAAAATAAATAATTATATAACTATGAAATCAAAAAACAATACTAATTAATAAATGATAAAACTATAATAAGCACTATAACATTAAAAATATAAAAATTATAAAACAATAAAACTATAAATTTACAAAATTCTAATGAATAAAAAATAACTAAAAATTGATAATGTAATACAAATAATATCATAACAATTTACTTACCTCTTTAAATATAACCTCCGATATGTGATTTTCTTGCAACCTCAATAGTGATGATGAAGCCATTTCTAAATATTATTGTAGAAAAAAAATATTGTTGTAGAAAAAATAAATTGTTGTAGAAAATAATTTTGTTGGTAGAAAGAAATTTAATTGTTGAAAGAAGAATGGAAAATGAAGTGGTATTTATAGAAGAGTGAAGTGTGTGTGTGGGTGGGGGGGAGGGAGGGATTTGAAGGCAACAGTCATTTGACCGTTGCCTTCAAAAAATTTTGAATTTTGAATTTTGAATTTTAATTTTTTTTTGTTTTTTGTTTTTTGTTTTTGTGTAATTTGTTTTTTGTTTATAACAAAATTTACAAAAAAATTTTCATAAATTTTAAATAATAAAATATACCTTACAATTTTTTTTTTTAAATTATAAAAAAAATATTTTAATTTAATTTATAGTTTTTAAAATTAAAAAACAAAACTTACAAATTTAAAAATAAAAATAAAATTTGTTTTTTAATTTAAGTAAAAAAAATTTCATCAAGGGAAATCGCCACCCCCATGGCGATTTCCCTTGATGAAATTTGCAAATTTTGCAAATCGCCATGGGGGGTGGCGATTTCCCTTGGTATAATTTGCAAATTTTGTAAAAAACACAAAGGGAAATCGCCACCCCCCATAGCGATTTCCCTTGGTGTATTTTGCCAAATTTCAAATTTTTACACTGGGAAATCGCCATGGGGGATGGCGATTTCCCAGGTAGAAAAAAAAAGGGGGATTTTGGGAATTAATCCAAAATCAACGGTATTTTGGTATTTTTTTTGGCTATATTTGAATAAAAAAACCTAGAATAGACGTTAAATGACAGATGACATGTGACGTGTAAATTACAAAAATGCCATCCTGCTGATGTGGTCCTTATTTTTCTCTTTTTTCTTTATTCCTTTATTCTTTTTCAAATTTTATATTTTCTTTTCTCTTTTTTATAAATAAATACAAAAAATAAAAATAATTTATATAATAATTTAAATTCATTTTTAAAAATAAAATTAATTTATATATATATAATATTTAGTTAAATTAATTTTATAAAAACGTAAAAATAAAATTTTTTATTTTTTCTTTATTAAAATTTTTTTTCTCCTCCTTATAAAAAAAATAAAATAAATATATTATAATTTAAACTAATTTTATAAAAATAATAATTTATAAAAATATAAATATTTATTTGCATTAATATTATAAAAATATTTTAAGTTTTTATACTTTTTTTTTTTATTTTTTTCCTTTTTCGTTTTTCTTCTTTATAAACATATAAAAATAATTTATATTATAATTAAAATTAAATTAAAATTTCAAAAATAAAACAATTTATAAAAATATAATATATTTATTTACATTCATTTTATAATAAAAAAATATATTTTATTTTATTTTATTTTCCTTTTTCTTTTTCTAAATAAATTATTTTTATAAAAAATTAAATAATTTATAAATATAAAATATTTATTTACATTCATTTAATTAAAAATTTATATTTTTTATGTCGATTCCAATGCTGAAGTTGAGGCGGCAACTACCTTGATCGAATCTGCCATAAAGCGCCAAATCGGACCCTCCTCGATCTAGCGCGTGAGATCAAATTTTGCCTCTTGCAACGCCTATCGAGCGTTATGAATGGTAATCTGATCCTTCGCAGGGTCGAACTGACGATGGCGATTCAAATTTCTTTTTTCCGATCGACGAGAGTTAGGTGGAGAGAATAGAAAGAAAAAAAATAAAAAAAAGGAAAATAGAATATATTTACAAAAAAATTAATGTATTAAAAATTTATATTTGATAAATTATTTAATCTCTTACAAAATTAATTTATTTATAAAAGAAAAGGAAAAAGAAAAAAGGAAAAAGAAAATAACTTTTTTAATTAATTAAAATAAATATATTATTTTTTATAAATTATTTAATTATTAAAAAATAATTAATTTTTATTTAATTATTTATAACAGTAAATAAAGACGAAAAGAAAATTTATTTTTATAAATTAATGTAAATAAATATTTTTCTATTTTTTATAAATTATTTACTTTTTTAAATTTTAATTATATTATAAATTATTATTTTTATTCTTTGTATTTATTTATTAACAAGAAAAAAGGGAAAAGAAAATAGAGAAAAAAAGTAAAAAAAACTTAAAATAATTTTTATAAAATTAATGTAAATAAATATTTTATATTTTAATAAATTATTTAATACTTATAAAACTAATTTTAATATAATATAAATTATTATTTATGTTTTAATTTATTTATAAATAATATAAAATGAAAAGAAAAAAAAAGAGAAAAGGGAAAGAAACAAAAAATTTAAAAATAGTTTTTATAAAATTACTTAAAATAAATATTTTATATGTTTATAAATTAATTATATTTTCAAAAATTAATTTAAATTATTTTTTTATTTTTTGTATTTATATATAAAAAAGAGAAAGAAAAATTTTAAAATTTAAAAAAGAAAAAAAAAAAGAATAAAGGAATAAGGAATAAGGAATAAAGACAAAAGATAAAAAGAAAGACCACATCAGCATATGACATTTTTGTAATTAATACGTCACATGTCACATGTCATCTGTCATTTAACGTTTACTCTAACAGTTTTGCTAACGAAAAGACCATATTAATACAAAATTATAAGATCGAGGATCTGATTGATACGTTTTGAAATTTGAGAACCAATATAAAATATACCCTAAAATTTGGGGACCATTGATGCTATTAATTCTAAATTTTAGTTGGGTTGGGTTTTTTGTAATGGACATTCACGTCACTTTTAACCAAATTAACGGGTTTGAATTTTAATTGGGTTAAAATAGGGTAATGTTAATCTGGTTCAGATAGAGTATGTATAATGTATATTTATCTACTATAATGTAAATTGAGTCCTAAGGGATTCATAGGAGATTTTTGAATTTAGTTAAAGGATTTTGTTGTCCTATTTTGTCATCTTTTATAGGTATTTTTGAATTTTTCAAAGAGTTCTTAGGGACCCAAGGGGTATTTTTTCAAATGTCCAAAATTTGTTTGTTGTATTTTGTCTTTTATTTGGGGCAAAAATATCTTTTTTTTCGGGACAATGGGGTAATTTTGCAAATATTAAGGGTATTTAAGTCTTAATTTGTCTTTTTGTGAGGGTCGAAGAATCTTTCGACGGGACAAGATAGTATTTTTTTAAATATTAAGGGTGTTTCGGTATTAATATATTTGTTTGTTTTTATTAGTGTTGTTTTAATTTTTATAATTAAGAAGAATAAGAGGAAAAAAAATAGTTGTAGTTTTTATTTTTTATTATTGTTGTTTTAATTTTTGATAATTTATTATTTTTACAAAAATAAATAAATATATATTTAGTAATAAAAATTTACATAATTTTAGATTTTTATGTATTAAAAAATTTATTAATATTTTTTATCATTCTCTTATCATTTTTTTAATGAAAATATGATTTAAAATAATTATAGTAGTTTATTTATGACTTTGTATTTATCAAATTAAATTAAAAAAAAATTAAAAAATATAAAGATATAATAAGAAAAAATATTAAATATTAGATATTTTTTTTTTCATTCATTTTATATTTTTTAAAATAACATTAATTTAAAATAATTCAATAAAATTACTTATATACATTTTAAAAAATATATACTTTTCAAACATCACCCGAATAAAATTAGTAAATTACTAGTTACATTAAATATATTCGGATTGGAGTACAAGTACACCTCAAAATTAGCGAGTAACCTACTTGTTGCCATTCCTACTTGGCATGTGAGGAGGGGTGGGGGCCGTAGTAGGCCTTCGTAGCCGTAGTGTCATGGTTATAGAGAGGAGTCATGAATCCCATCGGCTGTGTACTAGAGTTTGATTGGGTATATAAGTGTTCACACCATATTCAACATGCGATGCGTCTTTTGTGGACAAAACCGTGAGGTCCAATGGGCCGAAGCAGATAATACCTTGCAAGTTGGTGTGGACAGTGACATTTGGTATCAGAGCCGGCTCTAGGGGTACTAGCGATATGCCACTAAGGACAGTGGGCTCTCATTAGAGTAGGGGAAGATATCATAGTCCTAGAGTAGGGGAAGATATCATAGTCCTAGAGAAGAGTAATGAATCCCATAACTGCTGTGTACTAGAGTTCGACTGAGTATATAAGTGTTCACACCATATTCAACCTGCGAGGCATCTTTTGTGGACAAACCGTTTTGTGGATAAAATCGTGAGGTACAATGGGTCGAAGCGGACAATACCTTACATGTCGGTGTGGACAGTGATACGTACGCAGTGCATGGCATGTTGGTTCCGCTTTGGCAGACAACAATATTGGGCCAATTCTAGTAGCATGGCCATTTAATACTTTCTCTAAACTTTTATCGGGCCCATCTTGAGCTTTTTAGGACAACGTTCAGCAGTCCAAGGTGGCGTAATGGAGTTGTAGATTCAACGCTTTGTCTTTATACGGTAAAATCTCTGGGAAAATATATTATTGAAAAAGACAAAAAAAAAAAAAAAGAAAGAGAGGAAAAAAAAGAGGTGAAAGAGTAAAAGAAAAGGGAAAAGAAGGAGAGATTGACACAGTTGAAAATTTTCTTATAGTAATTAATTAATTCAAGTAGTATAGGAAAGGGCGAAGCAAGAGATTTGATTTCGGAAGAACAATTTGGAATTAGGCACTTCTATTTTATTTTTGTTTTCGGAAATAAATAAAATCTCAAAGCGTCGGTGAGTTTAATTCGATGTCGAGCGAGAAAGTCCCCGTTGAGTTGTCCAAGGGCGTTAACGGCCTCGAGAAAATCATCCTCCGCGAGGCACGTGGCAGCTCCGCCGAGGTAATTTTATAAGGCTTTCTTTCTTTCTTTCTTCCTTCTTCTTTTTTGTTTCAGGATCTGTTCAATTTGATCTGCGCTAGTCTTCTTTTGTTTCTTCCAATTTAATTGTTATTCTCTTTTTTTGGTTGTTATTTTTTTTTCCACATATCCATTATTGTATTTTATTTTTTGCTGGGGGCGTTTTTCAGGTGTATTTGTATGGAGGACATGTGACATCTTGGAAGAATGAGCATGGAGAGGAGTTGCTTTTCGTCAGTAGTAAGGTGCTATTCACTATTCAGTGACAGTAGTTTTCTTGATTAAATATGAATTAGGAGTATAATGTAACATATTGTTCGAATCCTTTGTATTGATGGTTCATTTAGAACTATCTGATTTTATTTTATCTTTTCAATTCAGTATTTGATGTCTTATAGTAGATATTGCCAAAGCAAATGTTTAGCAATGAGTTATATTCCATTAATTCATAGATGTCAGAATGATGGAATAGGCAATAGCTTGTGAATACAAGATTTTCCGTGAAAATGGTTCTAAGGTTTGGGGGTGTCTAAAGGCTACTTAATTTATGTAATGTAAACTATTTCATCATTTCTAATGAAAGCAGTTTGCTTCCCACTTTGCCCTTTTCAACCCTGGATCCTTCTGTTGAGTCTGTAAGCAATTGCTAAAGTTGGATGGATAATTTGTTTTCTAGGTTGTAAAGCATTCTGAACCATAATTTGAAACCATAGAGAGCAGATTTTGTAAGTAATTACAATCATTTGAACCCACAGATTCACTGTTCAGAAAATTAAGTTTAAAATAATAAGTATGCTTTTGAAGAAATTGAATGAAATTTATGAATTTGTTTGAAACTCTGCATGCTATTATGGAGCGAAATAGTTAAGATATTTTTAGTCATAAGAGCTGTTCAGTAACTTAATTTTCTTCAACCAATTATTGTGTTAAACATAGCTTCTATTACATTTTCATTCCATTCAGCAGCCATAGAAGGTAAGGGAGTAGAAGAAATTTTTTGGTTTATGAAGGATAAAAGGATAAATGCCTTGGATTTTATAGTTGAACTTTCCTAACAAGAATTAATTAATTTATAGTTTCTTTAAAAAGTGAACATCTGCATGTACAAATGCAAGCGATTAAGAAGACAATGTTTAGAGTATATGTGCTTTCTTGTTTCTAATGTACTAGACACGTATCTTCTGCAGGCATTATTCAAGCCTCCAAAAGCAATTCGTGGAGGAATTCCAATATGCTTCCCTCAAGTATGTGGATCTCTTCTATTGTCCTTGCTTGTTTAAACCATGATCATCCTACTAACCTGCTCTGTTTTCGCAGTTTTCAAATCATGGTCCTCTTGAGCCACATGGATTTGCTAGAAATAGATTTTGGAGCATTGACACTGATCCACCTGCTTTTCCAACAAACTCATCCAGTAAAGCTCACATTGATTTGATCCTTAGGCCTTCTGAAGAAGATATGAAGATTTGGCCTCACAGGCAATTCTTTTTTAAAATCTCTCAACGTCAGTTTGTGAAGAGAGATTCCTAGTAGAATCTTTATGACCTTATTCTGTTGACTAATTGACTTGTCTCCATGGCTTTGTCTTCTATCTCAGTTATGAGTTCCGTCTGAGGGTAGCTTTGGGACCTGGAGGAGATCTAATGTTAACATCTCGAATCAGGAATATGAATACTGATGGGAAGCCGTTTACATTCACATTCGCATATCACACTTACTTTTCTGTTTCTGACATCAGGTAACTAAGGATTTGCGATATATTTAATCTTGTCTGTGATATAATGTTCAGATTCACACTATATTTTGACATGTATTGGTTGCACTGTCTTCTTCCATTGTTATGTTTGTGTATCCTAGTTCATTAGCATTAATTTTTATCAACTAAATGGCTAAATCACTTTTCTTGATACCAGGGTCTAATATCTTCATGATTACAAGCTTGTCTTTCTTAGATCAATAATAGCATTTATATTTTCCTTTTAGTTGCATAGCTTGTTTTGTCTTCTCCCATTCTCACAGTTTATGCATTCTAGTTCATTATTATTAAGTTTTAACAAGTAAACTATCATTAGTTGTGAAATTTCTGTTCTGAGCTACTGGCTTCTAGTTGATGGCAGGGTGTAAAATTCTCTCCATTATTGCAAGCTTGTTTTGTGTTTGAGCCATTCAGCAATGATAATATGGTTTTGGTTTCCTTTGAACTGTTAGTTATTTATTGTATGGGAGATGGGAACTTTGTTTATCCATCCCTAATTTGCCCCACCCCCCTTTGAATCATTTATTGGTTTGGACGATCCTGATTGCAGTGCACTCATGATCTTGATTGTGAAAGTACCAGATGTTCTTCCGCCTGCTCATCCAAAGCCACACATACTTTCCATGATGGATTGCCCCCCTCTGGCTGCAACCCATTATTCTCCAACCATTATAGCAGCAAATAATGTCTTTACGACAAGAAGAAAATGGACATTTCTTTTAATTTAAGGGTTTAAAATCTTAAAATACGTGTTATTCTAAACTTTTTTATTCTAAAATTAACTTAAGTTACCTGATCCTCCAAGTAATTTATAAGAACTAAGTTTTTACTTGTTGAAAGTTTATATTTTAGTGAGAAGATCTTGTTGGTCATTCTTAATGAATAAGATATATAAATAAGGTACCAACAATAGTTCTTGGTTTTCTTTAAAAAAGAAAAGAAAAATACAATTCTCAGGTTTTGATCATGTAAACTGAAATAAAATGTTATTTTGGTAATTTCTTTTCTTTATTTGATGTTAGTTTTATTTGCTTGTTTTGTATTCTTCAACCTTTAGTTTGGAATTTCATTTTTCGGAAGTAGGCTATGGATTATTAAAATCATGGATTTTGTTCTTAAATTTAATAGTTTTCTTTAATAATTTATTTTTCAATATTAGATTTTTATATAAATGATAGAATTATATATTGTTACTATTATAGTGAGAAGATATTGTTGGTCATTCATAATGAATAAGATATATAATATGGTAACAACAATAATTCTTGGTTAAAGTATCTAGGTAGTCCTTGTACTATAGTCAAAAGTGCATTTTAGTCATTGTACTATAGAAGTGAGTAATTTAATCCTTGTACGTTTGAAATTGATGCAAAAAAGTAAAATTGGTAATAGTGTTAATGGAAAACCGTCTAAATGCTGACATGGACATGTGAAACTGACATAATAGATGACTTGGAAAAAAAAATGATATGTCAAATTTTTTTATTCAGATGGAATTTAAAAACTGATAAAATAGATGACTTCGAAAAAAATAATGACATGTTTTTACGGGTAAGGGAGGGATTTGGGTAAAAAAAAATTATGTTTTTCTAAATTTCACTTGAGTGAAAAAAGTTGACACGCCATTTTTGTTTCAAATCATATTTTCTGCCAGTTTCACATGTCCATGTCAGCATTTAGATGGTTTCCCATTAACACTGTTACCAAATTTACTTTTTTTGCACCAATTTTAAATGTATAAGGATTAAATTACTCACTTCTATAGTACAAGGACTAATATGCACTTTTGACTATAGTAGAAGGACTATTTAAGTACTTTAACCATAATTCTTAGTTTTCTAAAAAAAAAGAAGAAAATACAATTCTTAGGTTTTTAATCTTTCCTTTTCTTTATTTGATGTTAGTTTTATTGCTTGTTTTGTATTCTTCAACCTTTAGTTTGGAATTTCATATTTCGGAAGTAGACTATGGATTATTAAAATCGTGGGTTTTGTTCTTAAATTTAATAGTTTTCTTTTAAGTATTTATTTTTAATATTATATTTTTTATATAAATTTTATAATTATATATTGTTACATGTATATTTATTATAGTGACCCAAACAAAAATTCCAATCATTCCATGATCCTAATTAGCAATTCGAAGAAGCCTACTCCTTCATTCCATGTAGCATAGCTGTATATGTATTGTGGTGTAGAATGAATCTGTCAACCTTGGGATATCCATACTACAGTAGAAAGCCAGCAATCCTTTTAGGTATCTCTAAGTCTTTTCTAAGTTGGATATTTTAATTACAAATACAACCCTTGGTCTTCATGCTTAGTTAAGATGCAATAGACAAAATACTAAAACAGTTGCTGAATAATGGAAATAAAACAAGAGAATGGGTGATATCTAGAGTGACTATTCAACATGCGCAGAGTGTGTGTCAAAGGTATAGTTTTATTTCTTGGGACAATTTTTTGTCAGAAGTGCTTTGATTTGTACTATTGATATTATGGTTTGACTAGTCTTGATTCTTGAGGCAATAAAGTAGGTCTGGATGTCTTGAAAGCTTAAAAGACTGGTTGCAAGGTTTAGCTGTTTTAACAAATGAGTTCATTATGATCTTTAAAAGGTCATTGGTTTTTATAACTTGTTTGGCATTCCTGATTGGCAGGTCTGATGATCTGTGTATTTAATAGTAAAAAAGTTTTCAATTGTCCAGTACTTTCTAAAATAAATCAAGATCTAATTTGTAATGTGAGGTCTCTTGGTCTTTAAATGGTAGACTAGAGTCAAATTTTGTGAAAGGTAACTAATTTTAGGAACCCATTTTCATTTTGGTTGAGATTTTAATCCATGAAGGAGGCACTGGAGATATATGGTTATTGCATTTGCAAGTCATTGAGTTTTCTGTTGGCCAAAATATTTTGAAGCAAGGCTGAAGTCCTGTTTGTTGCCATATCTATTTACTTTTATCATTTCTCCTTTGCCTTAAATTAAGAACTATATTACTTGTCTGTAGTTTTGTGATCAGCAAATGTTGCATGTGAGTGGCAGTATTAGCTGTTGATCTTCTGTTTGGCTCTTAAATTGATGTAGTTTTACTCCCCATGAACACGTACATTTCTAACTTTTCTCTCTCAATCTCATTTTCATTTTATTTTTCAAACTGTGCATCTGGTTGTCTATTGATGTAGGACAGGAATGCAGTAAGCAGCAAATTAAGAAATCTGGTTATATGGTAGGCGTGAACCTTTAAATTTGGAATCTAATTTGATGGGTGAAGATTTGAGGATTATTGTTTCATTTGGAAAACACTCAGTTTTCTGGTGAAAAAGCAAACTGATCCAGATTTAAGTAATTAATGGAAAGCGAGTCTTGAGAATTTCAACAACTATTATACTTTCTTCTTTAGGGTTGTATGAATCAACCCTAAACCTAGGCATGAAGCCTTGGGGATATAAGGTGTGAAGCCTGGATCTTTTTCTTATTATTTATTTCCCACTGTTTCATATTTAAACGCTAGAATAGACATCTATTCAAATCCTAACCAAATTTACACGAAAGTGACCTCCAAGCGGAAATCCTAACCTGAATCTAACTCTTTAATGAGAAGCATCTCCTAGTCATTGGTCTTTTTATTAATCAAAGTTTCTGTAATCCTCTCCCTTTTCATTGCTACACTCTCAATAGTTTACTTGTTCCTAGCTGATATTTACTGGGCTTACACTTCACTTGTTTCATTTTGGTCAGTTACCTGAGATTGCTTTCACACTTTTTAAAGTTTTGGCACATTAAGTGAGGCTGTATTTAAAAACAAAATAAAAAAATCGTATCTTGCTGGGTTTTTTTTTTTATTTTATTTTTCTTTCTGGTACTTCATATTTGCAATTTGCAAAATAATTGGGGCTCAATTTCAAACTCTTATTTCTTTTTCTTGTTTGTTTTTCCGCTTCCATTAAAACAGGAAAGAAAATTTTAATTTATGGAGTATGTCAAGTTGGTAATTTATTTTTCAACATTCTCTAAAAGATGTTCAACTAGGTGAGAGTACCCTCAAGCCAAAGTTGTAAAACCTGTGTCCCACAAGCATGCCTTTCAATACATGGCAGCTCTTTAACTTTATGTTATTCCAAATCCGTAAGAGTATAACTTTTTTACTCTAAGCTTTACCTGTATGCTTTATACATGTGTTCCAGTGTTGATTATATGCCTGTTCACACATACATAAGATTGTTATGTTCTGATTGGTCCAGCAATGCATTTTGTTTTAATTTGTTGCTTCTATTTGTCAGGTACCTCTAGACACAAAAACATCCAATTTAGATTTATTGGTTGATAGTCTTCTGTTTTTCATTTGCTTACACACGTAAAGAAATGGAATCTCCTTCCCTTTTCTCCATATTACCTATACACTTGGTTCCATCCTTGATAAACATCAGAAGGTTAGCAAGTTGATCTTTGTATGTTTAGAGGTTTAGGAGAGACAATATATGGTCATAAATCTAAGGCTTCTAGTGGGACCATCAATTGAAAGGATAGATTTTAGGGCTTTTAGGGTGCTGAAAACAAAAGGCCAGAATGCAGAAAGCGTGCTGATGAGGCATGCAGGTCAGATACTACGAAAAGACAAGTAAGTCAATCTGAATGAATAATAGAAAGCAACAAATTATAATATCAAAATACAATAAAGGTAATTACACTGCAAGTTTCCTAAGCCATCACATCTAGGGATGTAAATTCAGCTGATTTGAAAGCTATAAAAGCCCCTGCAATGAAACCTTTTTCACTGTCCATTTGCTATTAAATAGGTTTCTTGACTTCTAGAATTCTTAACTCTTATAGGACTTTTGACTTTTGGTGAGAACTTGCTTCAATTCTTGACTATCAATTTCTACTTTAGACCCTATATAAGATACTATGGCTGGGAAAATAATTAAAGGACTTGTGAGATACAACTGCTATTACCCATGATTCAGATCCAGAAATTACAGACTTACCCTGATTACTGATCAAAGGGAATCCTAAATTAAATTGAAACTATATTAGTATTATTTTTTGTCTTATTTGTCTGTCCCAATCTTACATTAAAGATTATTATCCCATGTTTTCTCTAGGTTTATTACCTTCTTTCTCTAAATTTCTTTTTTACTGCATTATCCTTCTTATTAATGCTCTTGTGCAACACTATCTAATCCCAAACGAACAAAAATTAAAAAACCATCTCATACAAATCTTTTTGATAGTGTTATTCTGCTAGCAGATATTTTTAGAGTTTAGGATAAATTTTGGTTCTCGAGTCCTGACTGAGATGATCTGTGAAGCATTGTTGCTGTAAAAATTTAGGCCTTCATTGACAAGTTGTTTAAAATTCATCTGGCAAACTGCTAACCTTCTTGAAGTTCTGTTTTTTTTTTTTTCTTTGGATAAGTAACCATCTTGAAGTTCCTTAATTCATTTAGCTAATTATTGATGTGCAGTTGTGCACACTAATTGAATGGTGCTTGTTTCTTTTCTTTTACTATGATATTGCACCTCAACTGGTAAAACTAATTCATGGTAGAACATGTTAACAGATGTTTGTCTAATGTCATGATTATACAATGGATGAGCTCATATTATCAGGATTTAAAATAACTTAGTCGCTTTCTGTTCAGTGAAGTTCGTGTGGAAGGATTAGAGACACTTGATTATCTGGATAACTTACAGAACAAGGAGCGTTTTACTGAACAAGGAGATGCAATAACATTTGAAACAGAAGTGAGTTCATGATGACTTTTTTTCTTTCAATTTTCTAACACTTCAATTTAGTTTGCTATTTACATAATTTTAATTGTGGTTAAACAGGTGGACAAGATATACCTCAGTACTCCTACAAAAATTGCAATTCTGGATCATGAAAAGAAGAGAACCTTTGTAATACGCAAAGATGGACTCCCTGATGCTGGTGAGGTTTATATTTGTCCACCTTTTTTATTCTGATATCCTTGCTTTTATGTATATGGGGCCTGATACTTCTTATGTTTAAGCAACATCTCTATTGATACTCTCAAGCACATAAGCAAGAATACTTCATATTTACACAGTCAGAATTTAAAAATAAAGCTTTATCATGTTGTTCATTGCTACTTAATAGTAGAGGAACTACTTTGTCTTTTTACTTATGCATAAGAATACTTTAACATAAGTTATGACTGTGAGTTTGAGTTATCTAACCTATGTATGACATTTCCACCAATCTCCATCAACCTGTGAAAACCTTTTTTGTAGATTATTGTTAGATGATTGAAACTAGTTGTGGGAACTACTTTCTCTTTTCAGATGTATATGTTTGAAATGAATTATGAACTTTGGCTTGAGTTTTGTACCAGCTCTTGTAGATATACCAAATCCTGGTAATATTTGCATATATGAAAATGTAGAAAAACAGTCCAGCTCTTGTAGAAATGAATTATGAAATGGCTTTTTACATTTTAATATCCGAAGCTGTTCTTTGCACAAATGTTCTTATTTATTTTGCACGTAGTGGTGTGGAATCCCTGGGATAAAAAGGCAAAGGCTTTGGCTGATTTTGGAGATGATGAATACAAGCATATGCTCTGTGTGGAGGCTGCTGCTATTGAGAAACCTATCACATTGAAACCTGGTGAGGAGTGGAGAGGAAGGCAAGAACTTTCTGCTGTTCCTTCTAGTTACTGTAGTGGGCAACTTGATCCTCAGAGGGTCCTCCAGGGCAGCTGAAAGACGCATTACTGTGGTCACTATTATGTACAGGTATTTTTTACTGAATGTTTAAAAGAAGTACTTAAAATTCTAATCTTTTTCTTAAAAATCAGATGATAAGTTGCTATAGGCGAATATGTAATGGTTTGGGCCATTACTGTTATCTTTCTGGCATTTCTGGTGAAGGCCTGATACATGTGCAATATCAGCCATACACTGTTATGATACTTCCATGCTTTTTCCATTTTACTTTTCGTCTCATCTCCCCAATTTGGTTTTCTAGTTCAATTTGAAACTCAACCTCAAATTGTGAAAATCAATGTGAACTTTCAAGGTTAGTACCTGCAACATGGATCTTTTTCTTTGATGTGTTTGAATGGAATGTATTTCATTCTGGCCATACAAAATGAAATAAAAACTTGTAGTTTATATATATATATATATAAACATTTCTCCTCTTAAGTGGCCATAATTTTTGGCTGTGGTCGTTTGCAGTTAGTTTTTTTTTAAGTTCTTTTGCATGTATGTGCTGTTATATCATTTATAAGTGGAAACATGTACAGTTTTTTTTTTTTTCCCTTGATCTTGTTTTATAAATCGAGAATGACGCAGTATTTGTCTTGGCAACAATTACCTTGATCTTGTTTTATAAGTAGAGATAGTGCTGCTTGTGTGTTAACTAGAATTGATTATGTTTTGCTCACTAGTCGCGTCACGTCACGTCACGTCGTGACTTACAAAAATTGAGTTGATGAACCTCTTTCCTACTAAGCAATAAGTCATTTCTGATTAGAATCTACATGCAGGATTATAATGCAACATGTGGAAGGATCCGGGTGGGACAATTTTATTGACCTCCTGGATTTTTGATGGTTGAAGGATGGATTTCATGAGTAGCTAGGACATTGTCGAATAATGTTGCTTCCGATGATGACTGTTTTTCAACCAAATATACAAATGGATGACAATATTTGGGGAGTGTCAAGTGAACCCAACAAAGCTTAAAATATAATTTTCTGATATATGATGTGAAATTGCATCTTTTCGTTGGAGTCTCCTCTTCTGCCAAAGTATGCTGTTCCTTAGCTGCTATTGTATTTACTTTTCATAAACTAAAGGGAGCAATTACTATTACTACTATTATTATTATTATTATTATTATTATTATTATTTGGATTCTTGCTGATGTTGAAGACTGTTATTCCAGTTGTGGATGAGCTATGGGTTGAGCTGTCTTACTAATAGATTTGATAATTTTGAACATAATATGATTACACGAATACGACATGAAAAAATAATTAAAACATGATACGATATGAAAAATTAACATAATATGAATACATGAATATAGTTTATCCAAAAACAAAAATACATGAATATATTAAAATTTATGTAACATAATTTATTAATGTTTAAAATTTATACAAATATATAATATTTTAAATACAATGAAAATAACACGAATACATACAAATATACAGGTCTGGTTTATTTGTGAATTAAACAGCAGCTCAGGTTTTGTAAGAATCTACTAATTCAATTGAGTTGGATTATTTTATCTTTTTTTGAAGTCAAGTTTCTTAACAATATTCTATTACTCTATATTTGGTTTGTGGAAACTGGAAATGTGGAGTAAAAAAGAACAGGGAATAAAAGGGGTATAATGTTCAAAATGTTCGTTAAAATTTAATTTAGAAGAAAATAGTATACGAATTACTAATTACAGTTAATATATTATGAAAACAATTAATTATATTTAATTTTTTTTTTGATTTTTTTTTTTTTAGAATTTCTATTGTTTTTAATTTAGATGGATATATTATAAGATAATATTGACAATTAATCATATCATAGTCATGAAAAAGAAAATGAACCCTAAATTTGGTTAAGCTGATTGACTTGCTATTTCTCAACTCTCTTAAAACTCTAATAAAATTAATATCTTTCTTAACTTTGTTACTAATTAGTAGATGTGACAATTGAATTGATTCAGATCGGGTCATTTTGTATTTGAGTTTTTTTGGGTTCAGATCATATCAGATTTAGGTCATTTCGGGTTTGGATCATTTTAAGTCGGGTCATTTTCGGTTTGGATAATTTCGAGTTCGGGTTTAGGCAAGTTTTACGTCATTTTTATGTTATAATGGAAAGATCATATTTTTCCCTTTTGATTAAAATTTTTAGAAGCAAGCAAGTTGCATCTTATGTTGTTTTCGACTTTATTTATATACTTTTGGATAAAACTGAAGCTAGAGCAGGAATGAAGATCTAATGATTTATTATATATTAAAATTTATAAATATTTCATTGAACTTGGAATCTTATGCTTGATAAGAGAAATATAAAACATAAAACTTATATCAAAATCAACTAATTAAACTTTATTTTGAGTAGAAAGTTTATCTCCGATGAAATTGAGAGTAGATGTACTAAAAAAGATCATTGTAAAATCATGGCAAAATTATTGATGTTCCTCTGATCTCTTGTTGAACCTTTTAACTTGGTCAATAAATTAATTGACATTTTCATAGCATGTGATTGGTGAGATAGAATTCTGATTTTTGTAGGCTGTTCACGTTGAATAATTCTATCTCAATTAGTAGAATGAAGTCAACATCAACTTTATTACAGCTGATATCAGCCATTCATTTGATTGTTCATTTTGTTTTTCATCCTATTTAATATTTATCTTCATATAAATTTAAGTTTTTTAAAATGTTTGAAGTGATTTTAATGATTTGTTTATACAATTCAAATTGTTTTATACTCATATAGTTTCAATATCCCTACATGTTACAAGTAAAAAATACAATTGATTTTTTGATAAATTATTATTTTACCACATATATATTAAATTTTAAATTTTGATTAAAAAAATGAAAAAGAGATTAGAATAAATGATAATTAAAGTTTTTGTTTTTATTAAAAAAAAATATTTAATTACAATTCAATCATTTTTATTTTTAGTATTAATTCGGGTTATTACGAGCTTATGATCTGGTCGGTGTCGGTTTCGGGTTCGGATCATTTCAAGTATGGATCATTTCGAGTTCGAGTCAATGACTTATTTTGTCAAATTGAGTTTGGACGGATTTGAATTCAGATTTTTTCGAATGAATTTTCAAATTTGAATTCATTTTGTTACATCTACTAATTAGCTATTAATGTATAGTATACTAACCTTCACAAATTCATTTACAGCTGGGAAATTCAATGGTCATGAGCTGATGATGATGCACTCAAGTTGGCTGAAATGCTAAAGTCAGGAATTTTTCCTGATTGATAATCTTTTTTTTAGAAAAAAAAGAAAAAACTAACTATGAAACGTTTTCAACGGAGAATTTTACGAATTTGATGTAAAAAATGTGACCTAAATGAGACTGGACTGACTAACACAACAATAACTGAAGGGTTGAATATCAATTCTAAAAAGTAGTAATGTTTTCAATTCCTTGCGTGCCAAAGATTTAAAAATAAGAATAATTACCTACATTAGATAATAATAATAATAATAATAATAATAATAATAATAATAATAATAATAAAACAAAAAGGAAAAGAAGATGGAATTTTTCTTTGTCTCTTCTCATTTTCTAAAGCAGGCTTTTCGATTGTGATACACAAAATAATATATCTATTAAAACTTTGCATTAAATTATGATTGCAATTGTGTATAGTAGTAAAGAAGGGCCGAATCCACAGATATTGTTCTTAATTTATATGTTAATTGATTCTAATACCTAAACTAAATTTGAGGGATTTTGTTTTGAAGATGGAAAGAAAATAAGAAAACTAAAATTTAAAAGTAAGATTTAAAGAAATAGGAATTTAAATATATCAAATAACAATAATAATGAAAAGTATGGTTAAGAAATCATTTTCCACCACTAAACATGAAATATAATAAATAATCAGAATTATCTTTCACTCTCTCTTATAAATTTAATAACCCTAAGACAACACACAAATGATCATTGTCTCGAATCTTTCCTTTGTCGTTGGAAAAAAGAACAATTGCTTTTATCCAATCTTTTTTTCCCACCTAGGATAAGCTTCAAAACCCTGAAAACAAGTCCTTGCCGCACAAGTAAGTTTAGGGCTGCATATTTGCCTTTTTTTTTTTTATTTTTTTTATTTATGGAAATTTTCAGATTCACGGCCAGCGCTGCAGCGCTGGCTCTCGAACTTTTGGGCGCCGCGACGCTGATCGCTGAATTTTTTGATTCATCTTCTTGCACTTCCTTAGCTGATTTGGATGATCATTTCTTATCCGATTTGAGCATATGATATACCATTGGAAAGGTATTCACGTCAGCTTCAAAAGTCAATCAAGAAGTTTTTTTGAATAAAGACTTTAACATCATGTTTTCTTAGCAACAAGCTCCGGAGGTCAAATCTGCCTGATTGCTTTGCACTAAGAATTTGATTTTTTGACTCCCAAGTCTTCTTCCATCTTGTGGTTATGATTTTGTAAGCTCTTTAACATCATGATTGACATCTTTTCACTTCATTCTATTAAAATACCTAGAATTCAAAAACATAACATAAGTAATCAAGATAAAGATCGAAAACATAACTAAAACTAAGAATACAAAGAGCATAAAATGTGTATTTTATGAGCTTATCAGATTGGACTTCGTAAGAAAAATACTTGCATGTTTGGGAGAATGGTTGGCCACTAACATGCACTTGATTTGGCAAAGAATAAAAGCCTTACTCTTACATTATTGACTAACAAGATTGAAGCGTAAAATCATTGACTTAACGAACCCGAAGCTCAACCTTTTTGTTCATTGTTGATGTCTTTTTTGTGGTTGAGGTGGTTACCCTGGTGGCTTAGATGTTGGTTGAAGGGAGAGAAGGCTGGAAGGAAGAGCAACAAGGTTTAGGGGTTAAGGTATGAGGAGTGTCTACACTTGGTTAGTCCCTCGGAGGGCTATTTATACTTTTAAGGATGGGTCGACATCCGCCACGTGTTGGAACCCAGGTATGGGTTAGTGGTCGATAGCATGAGTATCCTGACATGGTGGTCAAGGCCCCACGTGGCCTTTTGAGGTGATAGGTGACGATGCGATCATGGAGCTTTAAGAGTCGCCCTCATGTGCTTCAGGTGGTGAGCCCAGATACAGGGCCTAACGCTGCTGGGCTTCCTGTTCATGGTTCAAGGTTTGGCTAGCCCAATCGGTTCAAGGTTTGCCGAGCCCAATCAGTTTATGGCTTCTTTCTATGGTTCAAGGCCTAGAAGGCCCAATTGGTTTAACAATTGCCCCCTAGGCGAGGTGGGGGTCATAAAGTGACTGTTGGCGAGCCTGTTGTGTGCAAATGTAACACGAGTGATTGCGAGCCCTTAGTTGTTGGCGGGGTCTTTGTCTTGGTGTTTTAATGGTGCTATTTTTGGCGGGAAAATGCGTGTCGGTTGGCGTACCCTCATATAGCTAGGCATTTAAGTTTAGGGTTGTTTTGTACGAGGCGTTGCCACGTGTTAAGCCATGATTGGTAGGACAAATGGTTTCTTATGGATTTGTGTGTATGCCCTAATTGCACCGGGTATAAATAGGGGAGAATTTCGAAGAGGTCGGTTACTTGTTGTTTTTGGTGTCAAAGCTCTGTCGGATTTTCGCTGGAACTGTGGTATTCTGAAGATTGTGGCTTTTTTTTTTCTTCTCTTTTCTTTTCGAAAGGTGTTGCTCGGAGGTTTGTTAGGTATTTCCGGTTTCTTTGTCGCTTTGATTTTTCGTTTTGCTTAGGCGGTTGTTTATGCCTAGGTATTATAGAATGGTGATTACCGATAGCGAGGGTTTGGAAAATTTGGAGGGTAGGTGTTGTCAGATTTTACTACGCAAGTGTACGCTATCGCAAACAAGTAATAAAGTGGAAGCAGAGTGTCGAACCCACGAGGAATTGCTATTAAATCCGTTAAATACTAAAATTAAAATAACTTAATCTTATCCAAATAATTAATTAAAAATTTATGAATTGAAACTAAATTAAATAAAAATAATAAAATAAAGAAAGCAAATAAAAATTGGATTTAATTCAATGGAGAAAAGCCTAGGATTACAATTTCCTTTAACACTTCGCTTGAACGTATCTTACCCTCTTAACTTGATTAATGATCTTGAGTTGTTAACCAACAATTCTAATCTATTTATAAGGATGTTCCGATGGTCTTATAAAAATATCCTTATTAACCAATTAACTATATTCCTATGATAATTGTATTAAAGAAGAACTCATTAAGCTTAGACTCTTACTTTGATTACACATGACACGTAAGTGTATTCCTACCCTACATGCAGATCAATTCATCCTAATAAATGAATATGAAACATGTGTTATGCAATCCATGTCTAACACTAAACTCCCTTTTTCAAGTTGTATTTAGGTTAACACAGTTTAATTGGTGATCAAGCAATTAAAAGCATTAAGTACAAGAATGCATAAACAACTCAAATATCATTAAATCAAACTAGAGAGTAAAATAATCCAAACCATGTGTTGAGTTCCATTGCAATCATAGAAAAGGAATTTAGTTCATGCTCATCATTAAAAACAATAAGCAAAGGAGTTTCACCAACATCAGATTACAAGAAAATAAAAGAAGATTAAGGAAAAAGAGAAAACTAAAGGTTGTCAGCTCTTCAATCTTCTAATATCCAAAACTGTTCTTAGCTCCCTGCAAGATAATGGTGGCTGCTCTCCTCTTCAGAAACTTAAAGCAAAAACTAAGAAGGTCTAAAAAAAATAAAGTCCTAAGGGTTCCTATTTATAGAGTTCTTAAAAGCCTGAAGAAGGGAAACTTTGTAGCCTAGTAAATGCATCCAGCTTGGACTTTCCTTATATGAGCTGAGTCTCTCCTTCTTGCTTTAGGACTCTACAAAACTACAAAAAACATTAATTAATAACTAAAATAAAACATAAAATAAATAAATAAAACTAAATTAAATTAAATAGAAATAAATAAAAAATAACTAAAAATATTTAATAAATAGTTTAAACTACAAGGACTTAGCTATTTTAAAAGCACAAAATATGATTAAATAACTCTATTTTATTGAGTTATCACACCCCCAAACATAAGATTTTGCTAGTCCTCGAACAAAACAAAACAAGACAAACTAAATAAAATGAAACAAAACATAAATGGAGATGAATGCACTCAAGTAATGATTTTATAATTTTTCTCAAAAGTTATCTCAAAATCTCTATTCAAAGTAGAACACAAACATAATCCAACTTTATGATTCAATTCAATCGTATGTCTCATGCTTGAATGGATTTCCAATGTGTGTGTTAATAATCTCTTGACAAATCATTGCATGCAATCAAAATAAGTTTATGCCAATGCAAAATACGAATTATAGTACTAATAATCTCTCTCTCCACTAATGTAGACTAACACTTCGTCAAGGATCAAGTAGGTCTTTATTAAGCTTTTAATATAAGGCTAGGGTCAAGGTATGATAAAGATATATTTCGGTTTAAGTCACGTATAGACACTTTACATTTTTTTTAGGATTTTTGAGAGCCATAGTCTTTTCCTCAAATTACATACTCCATTTTTTGAATACACTTTCTTTTTGCTTCACCATTTTTTTTTTCTTTTTTCTGTTCTTCATTTACGAAGAACCATAACCTTTTCTAATTTTTTTTTTCACACCACCATTTCACCCAAATTTGACATGGCTCATAAATTTTCCTGTATGTCATACACATGCCTATGTAGTGAGGGTTAATAATGGTTTTTCTTATTTGACTAGGCTAAAAGATGTGGCAATCAAAGAAAAGAGATATATCAATTAAGCTCAAAGAGGTAGACTAAGGATATTAATATATAAAGGTAGGCTCGAAAGGCTCAAACGATCCAAATATGGCCTAAATTATCTCCTCAACTTAGTGTTGTCTAGTATTTCGCCTCGAGAGAGAATCAAACAAATTTTAGGCTCTAGACATAATCGCAATTCACATCAACATATTCAGGCTTTAAATAAATAATGCAAATCTAAGCAAGAGATAACATGCTCAAATTGTTGAAAATCACATCCTAACAATGAAACTAACAAAAGAATTTAACATAAAATCAAATCATGCCTATGTTGTTCCCAAGAATCAAGATAAATCAATAACTGAAATTTCATCATTGGATAAGGATCTCATCATGTTAAAGTGCATAATATCCCAAGCAAAATTTTTTTTTTTTAGATTAAAGACTCCTAAACATAAACATGCAAAATAAACATAAAAAGACATACAAAGCTAATAAAATAATAACATAAAAATAGATAAACACCCCCAAACTTAAATAAAACATTGCCCTCAATGTTGGAAAAATAAAAGAGTAGGAAGAAGAAAACTCCCCTGTCATTGAAGAAAACCCAGGAGAGCTCTAATCTTCCTCGTCTTCTTTTTTCCTCTTCTTCTTCTTCTTCTTCTTCTTCTTCTTCTTCTTCTTCTTCTTCTTCCGCTTCCTGGGTATCCAAAGGTGTTGGTGGTGGTGGCAAGAGGGAAATTGGGTCATGTCGGCACCCATATGATGTGCACAAAAATGGATCATTTGCTCAACAGCTTTGAAGCATTCAATCTGATGGGCATGATATGCAAGGTGGTGAGCATTCTGAAGTTCAAGTCGGGCATTCTGAAGTTCAAGTCGGGCTGTGCGCTTTGCCATGGTTAACTCTTGCGGTGGAATCGGTGCTGGGGCTGAGGATGAACTCGCACCAGGTCTAGGTGGATGACGTGCAATTTCTTGGTTCAAACAATACATAATGGTGTCATCAATGGGACCCTTAGGATGTAGCAACTCTTCACCATCACCCCATCGGACACCAGTGTGGTCACACAATCGAGTGATTAAGGAGGGGAACCAAAGGCCTTTCCGTGGTGTTCTAACACTATGCATCACGACCCCGTAGATAAGCTGGCCGATGTCAATCAATTTGTTTGTAGTAATAGCATAGAGCAGGATTGCTCTATCTTTGGTGACATCGCTAACATGCTTACATGGAAGCATATTGGCCGCTATAAAATGCATCCAAACCTTAATCTCTTTATCTAGTGTGTTGGCCTTGAACGACACAAGTTCCCCCTTTGACATTTTCCAAGTAGTCCCCTATGGGCATAAATGTGCAGTGACATTCATGTCAATGTGCCCATTCAAATACTGACTAAAGTCATCATCCACAATATTCGGTGTTTGGTAATACTGATTAATTGTTTGGGGAGCAAACGGTACTTGACATCTACGGGCAAAAATCGTATCACCACTTGGTTAGGAGGCATTAGCATAAAATTCTATAACCACCGATAGCACAGCGGATTGCAGTGGAGCACAAAATTTTTGCCAATGTCGTGAAGTAATTACTTGTTGTAACTCAAGATGACACGGATCAATATTAAACCCCCGCTCCGGAATAGGATTTTTCTGGATGAGCGATTGGGTATGCCGTAAAACCGTCGCCTCGGACACGAACTTGCTACTATCAAAAGTCGGAGTACTAGTGCTAGCTTTGAGTTTCTTCTTGGGTCCCATGACACTAGTTCTAAGTTCTTCAATATCAACCAAGTTCAACAATTATCTTCAACCAAGCTAACACTTCTAAAGCAAGAATTAAATTCTTCCAAAATTTCCCACCAAAAATTTTCACTCAACCAAATTATAATTCTAGGCTAATCACCACCAAAAACAAAACCCAAGATATAATCACTATCAATTTCTCCAATCTTTAATGAAACACAACCCACTTCACAACAACCAACTTGCTCAAAAATCTACAACCATCAACAATCAACCCAAACCCAAGTCTAGACTATGTGATACAAGAACAAGCCTAAACACCAAAAATCAACCAATAATCAACCAAACATGAACAATCTTCAAGAAAAAGTATAGACTTACTTAAAGAACTTGAAGATTGGGTGAGAAATTCCTTGCTTGAAGATGATGGAGAGTGGTTTGGGTGTAGCTATGTGAAGTTTTTGTGAAAGAAATTGAAAGGAAGATGAGCTATGGAGATGGGTAGTTGGGAGAGAGGAGAGTTGAGAAGTTTGTGTTAGTAAAGATGGGTAGTAAAAATTGTTGGGGAAAAGGAGAGTTGGGAGAGATGAGAGGTTTTTTTGTTGTTTGAGAGAGAAGAGTGGCTGAAATTTAAAACAAAATTCGGGTTATGAGGGTTAGGGTTTGAAAACCCTAAAAAAACATATTTTTTATATAATTTTTTTCGAGTCGGTGCCAAAAACTTGTTGTCAGATTTTACTACGCAAGTGCACACTATCACAAACAAGTAATAGAGTGGAAGTAGAGTGTTGAACCCATGAGGAATTGCTATTAAATTCGTTAAATATTAAAATTAAAACAACTTAATCTTATCCAAATAATTAATTAAAAATTTGTGAATTGAAACTAAATTAAATAATAATAATAAATTAAAGAAAGCAAATAAAAATTGGATTTAATTCAATGGAGAAAAGCTTAGGATTATAATTTCCCTCAACATTTCGCTTGAACGTCTCTTACCCTCTTAACTTGATTAATGATCTTGAGTTGTTAACCTAGAGTTCTAATCTATTTATTAGGATCTTCCGATGGTCTTATGAAAATATCATTCTTAACCAGTTAACTATATTCCTATGATAATTGAATTAAAGAAGAACTCATTAAGCTTAGACTCTAACTTTGATTACACATGACACGTAAGTGTATTCCTACCCTATATGCAGATCAATTCATCCTAATAAATGAATGTGAAACATGTGTTATGCAATCTATCTCTAACACTAAACTCCCTTTTCCAAGTTGTATTTAGGTTAACAAATCAGTTTAATTGGTGATCAAGCAATTAAAAGCATTAAGTACAAGAATGCATAAACAACTCAAATATCATTAAATCAAACTAGAGAGTAAAATAATTCAAACTATGTGTTGAGTTCCATTGCAATCCTAGAAAAGGAATTTAGTTCATGCTCATCATTAAAAACAATAAGCAAAGGAGTTTCACCAACATCAAATTACAAGAAAATAAAAGAAGATTAAGGAAAAAGAGAAAACTAAAGGTTGTCAGCTCTTCAATCTTTTAGTATCCAAAATTGTTCTTAGCTCCTTGCAATATGGTGGTGGCTGCTCTCCTCTTCAGAAACTTAAAGCAAAAACTAAGAAGGTCTAAAAAAAATAAAGTCCTAAGGGTTCCTATTTATAGAGTTCTTAGAAGCTTAAAGAAGGGAAATTTTGTGGCCAAGTAACTGCTTCTAGCTTGGACTTTCCTTATATGAGTTGAGTTTCTCCTTCTCGCATTAGGACTTTACAAAACTACAAAAGACATTAATTAATAACTAAAATAAAGCATAAAATAAATAAATAAAACTAAATTAAATTAAATAGAAATAAATAAAAATAACTAAAGATATTTAATAAATAGTTTAAACTACAAGGACTTAGCTATTTTAAAAGCACAAAATAGGATTAAATAACTCTATTTTAGGGTTATGAGTAGGTCTTGGGGAAGTGGAGCTGAGGAGTCGGAGCTAGAGACGACGGAAGTCAGTCAAGAAATAGAGGAAGGGGCTCGATTTGTTGTTGGTGGTGGTGCTGAGGGTAGTGGTGGTGGTGGGGTGGTTGGTGGTGATGCTGAGAAGGTCGCTGCTCCTAATACGGAGGGCCAGAAGGACGTCAATGCCGGTGGCCTTGAGGAGGACTGAAAGGATGATGATCTCTGCGACATCACCTATCGAGAGATAGAGCTATGTCTACGAGAGAGGGGCATCTGTCTTCTTAATTATCGCTACGAGTTTGTTGTGTCTGAGGAGGGGCCGCGTAAGTCAGGTGCTGGGTGGCGGGCGTAATGTGTGCTTCTACGCGTACATGTTCGAGGTGGTTTCCATCTTCCCTTACACTCTTTTTTCGAGGCCTGTCTTGATTTATATGGGGTTGTTGCTTCCTAGTTGAATGGGATGTCTTGGCCGTTCATGGTGTCATTCTTTATAGACAGTTGTGAGAGGGGGCAAGTTCCTCTTGTCGCAACTTTTCACAATTTGTACCGCTTGAAAATTTTGGGTCGCTACTACTATTCATTCTCTTGGAATAAGAAGGTGGTGGTAATACTCCCAACAATCTCCATATTGTGCGAAACAAGTTTTTTGCTGCTACTCTGAAGCTGGAGACAAAATGGCCTTTTAAGGTGAAGTGGTTCGACCCTTTAGAAAGTAGGAGAAAGGCCAAGCTGCCTATGGGGGCCGAGCTAGAACAGTTCGAGTATTACCAGGAGCACACTATCGACTGGGGGAAAATGGTGACTCCCGAGAATGTTTACCCGTTATTGTTTGAGGAACAAAAATCCCTACCGCGTGTTGTTCGATGTTAGGTGTGGCCTTCCCCCGCAAGAAGGTCAAGTTTGCCTAAGGGGATACAGACGTACTGACGATGCTATTCACAGGACGTGCGTGGTGATAGATTCTGAGGGTGTTACTTCCTACATCGTGGTTGAGGTGCCCGAAGGTGCCGGGGTCACCTCTTCTAGCATAAGCCCTCTGTCCCCATTTGACCTTATGGAAGGTAAGGTTTTACGTTTCAAACTTGGTTGATCTTGTGGAACTGTCAGTTTGCTGTCATACTGAAGGGTTAGTTTTTGTTTTGCAGTGGACGATGACGTTGCTTGTGAGCCTTTAGATCCTCTTAAGGACTTGCCCATCTTGGATTTGGAACCCAAGTAGTCCCTGCCTCTAGTAATGATAGCAAGGCATTTGGGGACCTGCTCGCCATTGTGCCCTGGGTCCCCCCTTCTGTTGTCGTATCTATGGCTCTTTCGGTGATAGAACTGTCTTCGAATTCTATCACTCGTGAGAGCGGTGTTGGTGGTGGTTAGTCAAGGGTCGTGCTTGACTTGGATGATGAGGGGGAGTCTGACTTCGATGCTATGTTAAGGGAGGATAATTTGTACACGGAGAGTGAGGTTTCAGATAGCCTCTCCTCTTCTTCGGGGGAGCTCAGATATATGGCGACCTTTAGGGCATTGCGTTCGGTGATAGGTAGTTTCCTTTTGCGTTTATGCCTTGGGGCCCTTATGTTGTCTGATCTTATTGCTGGTTTCTTTGCAGATATGGCTGGCGGGCAGGATTTAATGGCGCGTCTGATAGGGATGGAGAATACCATCGTAGAGTGCTCGACGAAAAATCCTTGAATGAGGGAAAATGTCCCCTCGCCAAGAAGCAAAAGACTACTCTCTGGGAAATTAGGATGAAGGACCCTATTCCTTCCAGTATACTCTGGCGGCCACTACTGGTGACGTCCAACCGACAGGCTCCAAAAGCAAAATTTTGGCTTGTCGATCCAAGGCAAAAGACCCGCCCACATTGAAGAAGAAGGATAAGGAGAAGGAGAAGAATGTTGATAAGGGAAAGAAGGCCCTTGACAAGGAGGGTTCCCAGGAAGGGGATTGGAGTCTATCCATCTCGTAGGAGAGTCGATCGAGCTCCTATCCGGCGGCCCATCCTCATAGTAAAAGTGGGCATGTCCGGTGACCAACGAGTAAGAGTATTTTGGCTGGCGGGATCACCTGCCCATGAATGGCATCCCCTTGAGCGTGGATCGGACAGTGTCATGGGTGCGAGAGACTTTTTCTGCACCGGTTATTTTGGACAGTGTCAGTGGTCCCTTATGGCTCTCCATATCGAGGTATGGTAACTACTGCTTGTGTTCTTCCTTATTGCCTTTTAGGTGGCAATGAGCTGTAGTTCGTGTTGTAGGATGAGATGGTGGCGATGGCCATATACAACAGGGGTAGGGATAATGATCGTCTGCTGGAGGAAATCGAGAAGAAGTTTATCGATGCTGAGCAGAGGATGAAGGTTAAGGCTAAAGCGATGAGCACCTCTACTGCCCGTGTTATCGAGCTGGAGGCCCAACTCAAGGAGGCCAATGAAAAAGCTACGGCTACAGAAGATAATGTAGCCAAACCCAAGAGGGTTTGTTTGGCCAAGGTTGGTGAGGTCGAGCAGCAGAAAAAGGCTGTCGAGAAAAAGCTGATCTTTATTGAAAATGAGGTTCAGATTTTGAAGGATTGCCTTGTAGAGGCTGGTTAGGCGAGGTTGAAGGCCATGGCGGAGGAAGAGAAGAAGTGGCAGGACAAGTTGGAAGAGGAGCAACAAAAGATCTTGGCTAACACTTTGAATTGTTGTCTAGGTTACAGAATGACTGCCTTGGCTTTCGTGCAAGCACAGTTTGGTCCTCTGGATCTTCGATGGACCAAGTTTACTAATCTTCAGGGGGTTCCAGAGGGGTTTGACCTTTTTTTCCCGATAATGCTGCACTTGCAGGCCTAAAGCAGACCCTTGCGACCAACAATCCTCCTGCTACTCTGATTGAAAGTGTACCCGCTAATCATGCTGTCGAAGGTGGCGAGGTTGCTACCACGGATGCCATGGAGGTGGATGCTGGCGTGGTCACTAATGCTCTTGAAGAGGGTTGCCAGGATGGTGGTTCTAATGATAATGTAAATACTGAGGTAGCAAATGTTGAGGACCCTGTTATTGTAGAGTAGGGTTGCTCTTTAGGTTGTACAACTTTTGTTTTTTGAATGAAATCCACCTTTATTTCAATTTGTATTGTGTTGGTTGTAAGTTGTGTAATGTCTGTTATTTGATGGCGAATACATCGTAATGTTTATTACCTTTATTTTTGTATTCGTGTTGTTGGTTATTGAACCCATAGGAGAGCTAGTTAGAGGCTGTTGAGCGTGTTACACGGTGTCGCAAGGCGAGCACTCGTGCATGGACGCATGAGAGAGCCAGTTAGAGGCTGTTGAGCGTGTTACAAGGTGTCGCGTGACTAGCACTCGTGCGTGAAAGCATAAGAGAGCTAGTTAGAGGCTGTTGAGCATGTTACACAGTATCGCGTAGCGAGCACTATGCGCGAACGTATGAGAGAGCCAATTATAGGCTGTTGAGCATGTTACACGGTGTTGTAAGACGAGCACTCGTGCGTGAACGGATGAAAGAGCCAGTTAGAGGCTGTTGAGCACTCGTGCACGAACATATGAGAGAGCCAAGGCTGTTGAGTGTGTTACATGGTGTCATGAGGCGAGCACTAGTGCGTGAACGCATGAGAGAGCTAGATAGAGGCTGTTAAGCATGTTACACGGTGTCGCATGGAGAGCACTCGTGCGTGAACACATGAGACAGCCAGTTAGAGGCTGTTGATTGTGTTACACGGTGACGCGTGGCGAGCACTCGTGCGTGAACGCATGAGAGAGCCAATTTGAGATTGTTGAGGCGAGTTTTGGCGAGTCAGTGAGTCAGATATTGCCTGCAAAATGCGATTTGATTTCATATATTATGATAAAGAAATATAAAGTTTTCTACAAAAAGTACTTCTTCAAATGGATCGCATTCTAGGTTCTGGGTACAAGGCTTCCGTCTATTCGTTCCAAGGAGTAGGCCCCTGAGCCGATCTTCTTAACAACTCTGTATGGTCCTTCCCAGTTTGGGGCCATCTTTCCCTGCTTGCCTGCTGGCATGCTTGCCTCACAATTTCTGAGGACAAGGTCACCAATCTGAAATTGCATGTTCTTCACCCTGGAGTTGTAATATTTGGCTACCTGTTGTGATTTGGCAACTAACTTTACCTTTGCCCAATCTCTGGTTTCTTCAAGTAGGTCGAGGTTTGCTCTCAGTGCTTCTTCATTTGAGATAGCATTATAGTGTGCCATTCTCAGAGAGTTGATGCCAATCTTGGCTGGTATCATAGCCTCTGTCCCATACATCAAATTGAATGGTGTTTATCCTACGCCCGAGTGAGATGTGGTTATGATGGCCCATCCAACATTTCTTCTAACCATACTCCCTTCGCATGATCCAGCTTTTTTTTCAACCCTTGGAGGATCTTCTTATTCATTGTTTCGACCTAGCCATTGGTTTGCGGGTGTTTGACCAAATCGTGTGTGAATAGAATCTTGAAGTTTTCGCAGAATTTTTTCAACTTGCCCCCTGAAATTGTGTACCATTATCTGCCACTATAGTGTTTGAAACCCCGTATCTGTACACAATGAACTTCCATACAAAGTTCTCAATGACTCTTTCTGTGATGATTGCCACAACTTCAGCCCATTTAGTGAAGTATTCGTAGGCGACCACCACAAATTTATTTTTCCCAATGGCGATGGGGAAACGTCCCAAGATATCGATGCCCCATAAGGCGAAGGGCCGGGGCTCGAAAGTTGGGTGAGCAGCTCTGCCAATTGCTTGGGCACAGCATCGAATCTTTGGCTCTTATCACACTTTTTTACCATTTTCGTAGAGTCGACCTTCATAGTGGGCCAGTAGAACCCTTGTCTCAATGCTTTCTGCGTCAACGCCTTTCCTCCCAAATAGTTGCCACATACTCATTCATTAATTTCCCGTAGGACATAATTAGCTTCCCCTGGTGCTAAGCACCGCAATAAAGCTTGGCTGAATGCTTTTTTTGTATAATGTCAGTCGCAACCTAAATAAAATAACAATAACAAGTCTCATCGCAAGACTTTATTATTCGTTAGGCGTGACATTAAAAAAAAGAGGAAAAGTCGAATTAATTCCTCTAGAAAAACGAAGGTGTCGATACGTGATCCCGATCGCGGACCCATTCGAGTGAGAGGGAAACAGAAGCAGAGGAAAAGATGACTTAATTCCTCTAGATTGAAATAAAAGGTCGAAGGTGTGAAAACAGCCTCGTAAAAAGACATGGAGTCGCCACCAATCTTTTTTAGCTAGGTGTTATTGGCCACCTATTAAAACCGGTTTTATAAAAAATTTTAAAATTAATTAAAACATTTTAAAACCAATTTCAAGTCTGCGTTATAAACCAGAGAAATCAAAGAAGCGGGTTCGGGTGTCGGTTACGTGCGGGGAAAGATTAGCACCCCCGCAACGCCCATATAAATTGGTACCTTATTAATCGTGTGTTATCTCAAGTCTCGGTGAAAAGTTGGTTTTCAATTTAGTATTTCAAGTTAATTCCCAATTTTAAGAAAAATAATTTCATTTTTAATTGAAAATGATCCGGAATTTATTAATTCAAAATTTTCCTACATTCCCCGACAAAATCGGCAAAATATATAAACTTTTATTCATTTGGAAAATTTTCCGAACCATTCTCGTTTTTTGAAAGAAAGATATTCCTTTATTAATGATAATTGATGATATTCCCTCCAGCAAACCCGGTAGAGAACTCATGAATTATTTTAACTCGGGAATATCTTTATTTTTATTGAAAATCATTATCTTTTTCAAAACATTTAAAAATATGAACATGAACATGTATGACATAAATAAAATGACATGGCAAAGTCTAGATAATATAATGCAACCTAAATGATATGACATAATTTAAATGACATAGTATATTCTAGGTAAAATGAAAAATCCTAAGTATCATGGTATATTCTAAATGAGATAAAATTATTTAAATGACATGGCAATTTTAAATGATATGGCATATTTTAAATGACATAGCATGTTATAAATAAAATAACCTAAATGACATGGAATATGATCTAAATGACAAGAAATGACATGGAATTAAAATAATGCTAACATATAATATGCATGAAAATGAAAATGAAAATAAAAATAATAATGCATGAACATAGTATATGCTAAAAAATATGACAAAAATAACTAAATAAAAAGCATAGGATATCATGAAACATTCAAAATCATATGGCAAACAAATATAAGATAATAAAATGTGAATTAAAATAATAACAATATCATGAAAAATATCATAGCAAAAATCACACATTTAAATAAAATGCATGAACATGGAAAATGCAATGCATGAAAATGTATTTTTTCCTCTAAATAAAGAAATCCGTATATATAAAAGATATCCGGCTAACTTAGGAAAATATGTCAAATTAGATTTTCTAAAAAAAAAAAAACTTTGTGATTTTTTGAAAACAATTTTGAGGAAAACTTGAATAAAAATAAAACCCTTATCAAACCCTTTTAAAATGGCTTTAATTTCCTAAGTTTAAAATCCTGGACTTAACCACCATTAACCCGAGATTTATAAAATCATTTTTAAAGTTTTAAAAGGCTTAGAAACTACCCTAAGACAGTAGCTAAATCTTCTAACCAACCCCCTCTAAATGCCTTAGCCAAATTCAACCATTATTCCTCTTTTGATTTCAAATCTGTCTCTACTGTTCGGTTTTGTCACACGATTTTTTGCCTGTTTTTCAAAATTCAAAAAAATCTAAAACAAATACTGGAGAATCAGGACATGTAAAAATAGACGAGAATTTTTTTTCTTAATTTTATGATTAAAGATGACTACCCAAAAAAATCAGAGAAGTTCGAGTACTGGGTGAAAAAAAACTGTTTTGTCAAAACACATTTTTTGACTTTGATAAATTCATTCAAAAATCAAAGTAGAAATTGTTGGAGGTCATCCTAAAGACCTAAGGACAGTAGCTAAAACATTTAAAAACCTTGGATAAAAATTGGCTAATTAAAAAAAATCACAAAGGTAGAATGATCAATTTGACAATTCCTTAATTTTCCACAAGTATGCTCAAGAGAGCATGACTTTGAGCCATTGATTGGCTTAAGTCATAAATCATGTGGCATTGACATGGAATGCATGAACATACAGCAAATGAAATGTATTAAATGCATGGTCTAAAGCCTAAATGGTAAAGGAAATGCATGACAATTCAAAATAACCTAAATGCCTAGCATGATTTTGCATGGCAATAAATGCTATCCTAACTTAATATGCATGCAATGCTTGATAATGCAAATATGACTTGGACCTAATATGTTATGAATATGCATGAAAATGCTAATATAACCTATGACCTAAATAGCATACTAATGCATGACAATACCAATGTGATTTAAGACTCAATATGCATGGCAACACCAATATGGCCTAGACCTAAATGTAATGAACATGCATAGCAATACTATGAACATACAATGACCAATGAAACTAATGTCAATGCTGGAACAAACAGCAACTAATACACAATTTCAAGATATGATAATGCAAAGCATATTACCTGAACAAAATGCAAATGCATGACAAGGCAAGGGATGCATGAAGAGGCCAAATGTAGCTACATGATGCTCTAATGCAATCCTATCTAGTAAATGACACAAGTACATGACAAATCATATTAAGATGCATAATGTCATGACATTTTCATAAGCATATGACATAATAAAATCAAAATGCACAAGCTCATGGCATGGAGATGCAAACAAGTCAAGAAGCAAAGTGAAAATGCACATGCAAGGCATATCAATAATGGAGTTGCCGAATGGTCATGGAACAAAATAATGGCATTTTATCATAGCATTTTCATAAGCACATGGCATAATAAAGTCAAAATGTACAATTTCATGGCATGGAGATACAAACAAGTTAAGAAGCAAAAGGAAAATGCACATGCAAGGCATACAAAAATGAAGTTGCCGAATGGTCATGGAACAAAATAAAGAAAATGCAAACATGTTTATAATATAAGGCATGATACATGAAAAAAATGCACAACATGAGCATATGAACAACAATGGCCGAATATGCAAGGGAAAGTTATTAAGCATGGAGTAGAAATATATAAGTAATTATAGCATAGAAAATAATGTAAAGAACATATATATAAAAAATTAACATAGACATGCAAAACAAATAACAAGAAAAACTAGTAAGTAAAACAAAGAAAGTTAAGCTCCGTGGTTGGTATCAAATGGGCATAGCCTCTCACCTAACCATAATCACTTGGTCTTGCCAAGATCATGAAGCCTTTGCATCTCAACAAAACAGAAAATAAACCATGTTAAACAAAAAAAATTAATGTGAGCTTCATTGTAGGTAAAAATGGGCATAGCCTCTGTCCTTACCATGGTCACTTGGTCTAGCCAAGATCATGTAGCCATTTGAACCCTTTTGCTTCATCTTTTGTAAAAAATCAGAACCTTAGAATACTCTAAAAAACCTTCTAAAAATCATTTTTCACAACAACATGCAAGGATGAAAAAAAGGAAAACCAAGGCAAGTAAATAAGCCATATTCGGCCATAGCAGGAAACCATGTAAAAAAAATTATTTTCTACCATGTTAATGAAGAAGAAGAGATGAAAACATAAATAAACATTAATAAAACGTTATTTCTATGAAAAATGTAGTAGGAAAACAAGATAGAAAATCAAGAAAACACCATAGAAAATAAGAAGTAAGCTATGCTTAGAACTTGGTAGAGATGACTACCTTCAAACTCTCTATTGAAAACCTTTTTTTTTCTTTCTTTCAAAACCTTTTTCTTTTCCAAATTAGCTATTGTTTCCAGCCAAAAAACATATGAAAAAGTGAAATCAACCCCCCCTCTTTAGCCTTGGCCGAATGGCCTCTCACCCTTGGATGGGAATTGCACTTTTTTTCTCCTCCAATCTTGGCCTTTAGATTAAGATATTTTGACGACAGCATAAAAATGTCATCTTGCCAATTGATAGCAGCCCTTAAGATGTGCACTCAGCCATTGTAGTAACCTTAGCCCTTAGATGTAAAAGAGGACCAATCCCATGCACTCCCTTGCTTGCCCCATTGAGTGCCTACCCTTGGATGAGTTGTGCTCTTCCATTCTTGGTCATTGGATGAGGAAAACATAAAAATGACAACTTGTAGATTAAATCCAGCCCTCAACATGTGTACCCAGCCCTTGTAGATGGCCTAAGCCATTGGATGAAAAGAGATAATCCCATGCACTCCCTTGCTCAACCGAATGGATGCTCACCCTTGGATGAATTGTGCTCATCTTTTTTCTTCCATTCTTGGCCATTAGATGAGGTTTATTTCATGACAAATAAAAATTTCATCTTGGCATTTAAACTTGGCCATTGGATGGTGCATTCAACTTTCCTACAAGGCACCTAAGCCATTGGATGAAGGGGGGACCATTTGCAAGGTGTTAGTGGTAGCGTGTGGCTTGATAGTGACTAAGGAATTAAATTGTTCAAGCTTCCTTCTTCTCCTCTATGCTGTCTGACCAAGGGAAGAAAAATCCCAGCAATACCTTCTTCTTTCATATTTTCATCAATTACAAATTTGCCCTTTTTGGTTTCTTCGGTGAAATGACCTTTTTGCCCCTGAACCTAAATAAATAGCAAACAAAATCCAAATCCAAATTTTATTTTTTCAATACTTCCAAAATAATAAAAAATTAAATTCTGGAAGTTTTCAAAATTTTTAGAGTCCATTTGCTATTTATTTCAGATTTATTTCTGAAATTGCCCCTTTTATGCATCAAACTTTACCATCTTTTAAACGAGCTCTGAATAAAAATTTTTCTTCACCAATATTTTCCAAATAATTTAAAAATATGATCTGGAAGTTTTCATAATTTTTGGAGCTCATTTGCTATTTTTTCAAGAGTTATTTGCTTGAATTACTACATAGGGGATCCGGGATTTAGCCATTTTGCAAACGAACTCCGAATCAAGATTTTATTTCTCAAATATCTTCAAAATAATTTAAAAATGAGATTTTCAAATTTTCAGAAATTTTGGAACTCATTTGCTATTTTTTCGGGATTTTTTTTGTTTAATTTCTGCATAGTGGGCCCGGTATTTGGCCATTTTGCAAACGAACTCCGAATCAAGGTTTTATTTCGCCAATCTCTTCAAAATGATTTAAGAATGATATTTTCAAATTTTCATAATTTTTGGAGTTCATTTGCTATTTTCCCATATTTTCCAATTTTACCCTTTTACCTCCGAAATCCGATTTTGCTCAAAACAAGTTCGATTTTCAGATTTTCTTCAAATTGAGCCTTGGGCTATCCTTGTTTAATCATTTCTCATTAATTAAGGGCTTTAGATCTATTGAATCGGGCCATTTTTGTAATTCTTCCAAATTTCACCGAAATCCACCAAAAAACCCTAATTCTCGGTTTTCTTCCGAATTGACTTTTGTATCAGTTTTTCTTCCAAGTGGCTTCTCCATTACCCGTAGTCAGTGCTTATCTTTCATTGGAGACCTTCAAATTCGACCAATTTGATCGTTTAAGCACTTTTCCCTAAATTTCTCGAACTAGGGTTTCTTTTCTATTGACATTCTGTAACCCAGCTTCCGACCTCCATATCTTTCATTGTAGACCTCGGATTACCAAAATTCTTTCACCGTTTTTCAATTGAACCTCAAATCTTGATTTTTAAAGTGGGTTGAATTTTTTAGTAGTTGACTTTTTGGGGTTGACTTTTTTTTTGGGGTTGTCTTTTTTTTTTTTTAGTTCGACTTTTTATGTCTGCTTTCTTAGACTAAGCCTCGGAGTACCACCTGCAGGATGAGAAAAGCCTTTTAGCATTCTGAAATATCAATTTAGGAAGAAAATGTACCTGATTTATGGGTCCACACAAAATTAGGTGTCTACAGCTGCCCCTCTTTGGCTTGCTGAGAATCAGGAATCAGGAAAAGATAAACGAAAACTAATTTTGTATGGTTAGTGAAATCACATGTGAAGGAAAGGGAAAGTGGTTTTCTTTTTTCAATTTTTTTTTTCATCATCATTTTCATTTTTTCATTCTTCCTCAAAATGTTTTTTTTTTTCTTTTTTTTTTTTGAAAAAAACTGTAAATTGAAGATTTTGTCCTTAAATTGAATTCACTGACTAATCAAGGCTCAACCCGACTTAAGGAAACGGGTTCGATTTCAAAAGAAAAAATTATGCCCGAAGGTTTTAAAAATGGTGCCCGAAGATCTTAAAAATGGTGCCCGGAGGTCTTTAAAATGGTGCCCGGAGGCCTTACCCGTGATGAAAAATTATGCCTGAAGGTCTTAAAAATGGTGCTCGAAGGTCTTAAAAATGGTGCCCGGAGGCCTTACTCGTGATGAAAAATTATGCCCGAAGGTCTTAAAAATGGTGCCCGGAGGTCTTAAAAATGGTGCCTGAAGGTTTTAAAAATGGTGCCCGAAGGTCTTTAAAAATGGTGCCTGGAGGCCTTACCCGTGATGAAAAATTATGCCCGAAGGTCTTAAAAATGGTGCTCGAAGGTCTTAACCGTGATGAAAATACCTTGACGATGGTTTCAAGGCTCGACTCATTTGATAAAACAGAATGAATTCGATTTAAAACAAAAGAAAATACCTCGACGGTGGTCTCAAGGCTCGACTCATTTGATAAAACAGAATGAGTTCGATTTAAAACAAAAGGAAATACCTTGACGGTGGTCTCAAGGCTCGACTCATTTGAGAAGCAGAACGAGTTCGATTTGGGAAGCCAAAGTTTTCTTGATTCATTGCAATGTTAGCTAAATGCAAAGATGAGAATGACATGCTTTGCAAATGCTTATATGTTTCCTGAGGATGAATGCAGTCAAATGATTGTGTCATGATTTCTAATCCATGGTTTCTTTGAGGTTCACAGATTATTCGACTTCATGATGGAGTCTTCAATTGTTCACTGATGCCCCATTTAAAGAACCCTTTACTCAAGATAATCTGTCTAACAATCCCAGTTTCTGACTTCACTGAAATTCACAAATTTCTGACTTCATGGCGGAGTCTCCAACACATTCACTGTTTTCCTTTTCTTGGTGAATTTTCCATCAGGATTAGTGGTTTTCCGAACCTTTTTAAGATTTAAATCTATTCCTTAGTAATACTTTTAAACTCCCTTTTATTTTAAAAATTTATGTTTACTAATCATCATTCAATTTAATAACAAACAAAATACCATCTCTAAAATGTATGAAAGAAAGTATGAAACAAGCAATTGTCATAAAAAGGGTAACAAAAATTTATTGCAACAAAATGTTTTAAAATGATAAAAGTGGATATCAAGGATATAAGAAACAAATGTAAAGTTATAGGTTGTTGATGCCCCGGATGCGGAATATCTTGGACCCCTCCTTTTTCAAATCATCTGAAATTTCTATTGAACGGTCAATTTACTTGGGTAATCCCTCGGCTTCTGTAGTTATGTCAAACTAAGTTGTTCCCCTTTTCTCTGATTTTCAAATACTTTCTCCCCCTTTACACGAAGCATTGACTCAAACCTTAATCAGTACTTGAGCCGCCCTTTGCGGGTTTTCAACTCAGGTATCCCCCATTCGATATTAAGTCGCCCTTTGCGGGTTTTCAGCTTAAACCTCTTTTTTTTTTTTTTTTTTTTTTTTTCTGTATTCTACCATGCATATGAGAATTCTAAATGCTTCCAAGGTAAAATGTCAATTCAAAATATGGGATGGATTCTGAGAAAAACCTTTCAAATTAAATACCCATGCTTGATCAAAATAGACTTTTAAAGTACGTAATGTAGGCCATGGTTCGGGTTTAGAAGGAAAGGATAAAATAGGCCCAAAATGTGTTTAAGGGTAATTGGATCAAGGATCATTTCCTGAGGAGAATTCATTCTTGAGACATTTGTCCCCTTTTTGGACTCTTTTTTTTCTTTCAAATCATCTGAAATTTCTATTTTCTTTCATTGCTGGCTTTCATTTGCCATTCTTTGATTTCACATTTTCCAATGGCTCTCTTTTTTGCCATGATTTTGATTTTTTTTTTCATATTTGCCCTCCAGTGTAGAGGGTGATCCTTAATCAAGTTTTCAACAAAAGAAATAATTCCTAAGGCTCAAAGGGGTGACTAGGGATAATTTCTTTTCAGTGAAGGGAATATGAAAGATGGCCATTCATCATATCAAGCATGAATATTCTCTTTGAAAAGCAATTCCCAGGGGAGATAGATATATAGAATTTCCATTTCTACACTTGAAATCATTCGAATTCCCATGTACATAGCATCATACCTTTTTTTTTTGTTTTTTTAAGCATAATGCTTCTTCAGTTCATCAGCATTCATGGGATGTCTATAATCATCCCCGTCCATCCGAGTTAGAATCAATGCTCCTCCAGAAAAAGCTCTTTTTACCACATAGGGTCCTTCCCAATTTGGAGCCCATTTTCCTCGCGGATCCTTCACTATAGAGAGAATTTTCCACAATACCAACTCTCATTCTCGGAACTGTCTGGGTCGAACCTTCTTGTTATGGGCTTGAATCATCCTTTTGTGATACAACTGCCTGTGACAAATTGCCTTCAATCTTTTCTCCTCGATGAGATTCAGCTGTTCATAACGAGCTCTAACCCATTCTACCTCTTCTAGGCCGACCTCCATCAAAACCCAAAGTGAAGGAATCTCAAATTTAATAGGTAACACTGCTTCCATACCATATACCAAAGAAAATGGCATTGCCCCTGTAGATGTGCGAACCGAAGTGCGATATGCGTGAAGAGCAAAAGGAAAAATCTCATGCCAATCCTTGTACAATCAGTTATTTTCTCGACAATCCTCTTGATGTTTTTTTTGGCTGCTTCTACTGCCCCATTCATCTTCGGACGATAAGGTGTCGAATTGTGATGCGTAATCTTGAATTGAGTACACCCTTCTCTCATCATCTTATTATTCAGATTGAGAGCATTTTTTGAAATAATTCTTGCTGGAAATCCATATCGGCATATGATTTCCTTCTTAACAAATTTGCGTACCACCGACTTCGTTACATTCGTATAAGAAGCAGCTTCCACCCACTTTGTGAAATAGTCTATGGCCACCAGGATGAAACAATGTCCATTTGAAGCTTTTGGGGTAATAGGCCCAATCATATCCATTCCCCACATTGAAAACGGCCATGGTGCAGTCATGACATGCAATGGCGAGGGCAGTACATGGATCTTATCTGCATATATCTGGCATTTATGGCACTTTCGAGAATAACTGGCACAATCTCCTTCCATCGTTAGCCAATAATATCCTACTCTCATAATCTGCTTAGCAAGCATGTAACCATTAGCATGGGGTGCCACATATCCCTTCATGGACTTCCTCTATGATTCTTCGAGCTTCGACAGACCCGACACATCTCAATAGAACTTATCTTTCCCTTTCTTGTAGAGAATCTCTCCATCTAGAACAAAACCTATTGCTAGTCTTCTCAGAGTCCTCTTGTCATTTTCTGTTGCCTGTTATGGATACTGTTGACTCTTGATGTACTGTAAGATATCGTTATACCAAGGGAGACCATCTGCTTCTTCTTCGATACTCAAACAGTGGGTAGGAGACTCATATATGCTCATTTTGATCGGCACAACTTTTGCCCCTTCATTCACTTTAAACATTGATGACAAAGTAGCCAGAGCATATGCCATCCAATTTTCTTCTCAGGGAAAGTAATTGAAACTTACTTCTTCAAACTCCTCCAAAAAACTCAATATGAGTTCTCGGTATCGGATTAGCTTTGTATCCCGGGTTTCCCATTCTCCTCGTAACTGGTAAATCACTAAGGCTGAGTCCCCAAAATTTCCAAAACTTTGATTTTTCTGTCCACTGCTACACGAAGGCCCATAGTACACGCCTCATATTCAGTTGTATTGTTTGTACAATCAAAATCCAATCTGGCGATGAAGGGATAATAATTTTCTTTTGGGGATATGAGCACTGCACCTATTCCGTGCCCCATGGCATTATATGCCCCATCAAAGTACATTTTCCATACTTTCTTCTTCAAGGGAACCTCATCCGCTCGCGAAACATACATCAAATCTTCATCTGGGAAATCAAAGTTCAACGGCTCATAATTTTCCACTGCCCGACTTGCTAAAAATTCAGCCACTCCACTGCCCTTGATAGCTTTCTGACTCACATATACAATGTTGTATTCTGACAACAAAACCTGCCATCTTGTCGGCCTTCCTGACAAAGAAGGTGCTTCTAACGTGTACTTGATTGGATCTAGCTTGGAGATCAACCACGTTGTATGGTACAACATGTACTGTCTAGGCCTCCGAGCAGTCCAAGCTAAGGCACAGCACAGCTTTTCTACCGATGAATATTTTGACTCATAATTTGTGAACTTCTTGCTAGGATAGTAAACCGCCTGTTCTTTCTTTCTAGTCTCATCAAGCTACCCCAAAACACAACCCATAGATCTCTCAAATATTGATAGATACAATATCATCAGTTTTCCAGAGCCAGTGGCATTAATACGGGTGGGTTTGATAGATAATGCTTAACCTTTTCAAAAGCAATCTGACACCTTTTATCCCACTCTCCTGGATCACGTTTTTGAAGTAACTTGAATATTGGATCACATTTATCGGTTAACTGAGTAATAGAGCAATGTAATTCAATCTCCCGGAAAACCTCTTACTTCTTTTTGAGTACATGGAGGTGGCAAAGTCTGGATGGCCTTCACTTTATCCGGATCAATCTCAATTCCCCTTTTGCTAACAACAAAACCCAACAATTTCCCCAAAGTGACTCCAAAAGTGCATTTTGTCGGGTTTAGCTTGAGTTGAAACTTTCTTAGTCTTTCAAAGAGTTTCCTAAGATTCACAATATGCTCATCTTCTCCTTGTGACTTTGCAATCATATCATCAACATAAACCTCAATTCCCTTATGCATCTTGTCATGAAAGAAGGTCACCATGGCTCTTTGATACGTTGCCCCAGCATTCTTCAACCCAAACGGCATTACCTTGTAGCAGAATGTTCCCCACATTGTAACAAATGTGGTTTTCTCCATATCTTGCGATGCCATCTTAATCTGATTATATCCCGAGAATCCATCCATGAAAGAAAACAAGAAACTCTTCGCTGTATTATCCACCAAAGTATCAATGTGAGGCAAAGGGAAATTATCTTTGGGACTGGCCTTGTTCAAATCTCGGTAATCGACACACATATGCACCTTGCCATCCTTCTTTGGTACTGGAACAATGTTTGCCACCCATTCCGGATATTTTGCCACCTCTAAGAATCCAGCATCAAACTGCCTCTTCACCTCCTCTTTTACCTTTAACAGCATGTCCGGCCTCATTCTTCTCAACTTTTGCTGAATTGGCTTGCATTCTGGCCTTAAAGGGAGCTTATGTACCACAATATTTGGATCCAGACCCGGCATGTCTTGGTATGACCATGCAAATACATCTACATATTCCTGGAGCAAGGCTATCAATTCACCCTTTATTGATGATGACAATGTAGTCCCGATTTTAACCTCTTTTATCTCCTTACTACTTGCCAAATTCAACAATTCCGATAGCTCCTCATGTGGAAGTACTTGTTTTTCTTCTTGTTCTATTTTTCTTAATAAGTCCGGAGGTAGACCATAATCCTCAATATCTTCGTCGGCCTCAAAATCACTCGTGCAAATGGGCCTCTCAAAATCAATTTCAGAATTACTGACAGGAAGGTCCTCATATTCCGCATCCTTACACTTGTAAATAGGTGGGGAAGAAACAATATAGGAAAACATATATACAATCGAAGCAAAATAAATAGCATAAATGAAAGAATATGGACACATCAATATGAAGGAAATGCATCATGTTTGTTATTTACTGGATGAAAAGTTTTAGACAAAAGCCCATTACAAAAGAAATTCTTAATATCTTCGGGCGAAGATATTTAAAGATTTGTTTAAAAGCATTACGTTGGAATAAACCTAAAAACTATGGGTAGCTCGGTTGTGCTCCAATTGGTCAGTCTATATCCTGGTGGACAAGGTCGCACTATCCAATTAGCATTCTCACTTTCAATTCTTTCTTCCCAGTCGTGCAGATCTCCATATCATACATCTGCTCATCCCTATTCACCTGGAATCTCTCGAAGGCTTGCTCGATCATTACGAGCACATCATCAGAATTCTTTTCTTTGAATAGAGAACCGGCTGAGCTAAAGCTGTGAAGGATAGGTGGAAATATCATAGGCTCCCATTCAATATCCATACCAGCAAGACGGGCCATCCTCCTTTGTCGGTTCCTTTCAACTTGTTTTCTTTTCTCATGGGCCTTCGAAAGATACCCTAGGCCAAACCGGTCTTTCTTTCCCACTACTTCTATTGCTCGGGCAATCCCCTGAAGATATTTCTCGAGACCTTTTCCAGCCCTATAGCCTTTTCCCACGGTAGTTCTTACCCCTAGTCTTGTGTTCTTGGATAGCCTCGATTTGGAATTTTTCATCCTTCAGCGATGAAAACTGCATTTACGAATTTCAAAGACTGAAAGGAACATTCTACGGCATCTTATTGGGTTCAACATAAGGAGATTCAGTAGATGCAGAGGCTATTACATCCTCTTCTCCTGATACAGTGACCAAACGCCCCTCTATTACAAATTTCAGCTTTTGGTGGAGAGATGAAGGTACAGCCCCTGCCGAATGTATCCACGTCTTTCCCAACAGGCAATTATAGGACGGATTAATATCCATGACCTAAAAGTTAACTGTATAAGTGCATGGGCCTATCTCCTGAGGAACCTCAATAGTTACCATTACATCTCTCCTGGTACCATCAAAGGCTTTGACCACCGTGCATCTTGACAGCATATAAGAAATATCCACTGGCAATTTGGACAGGGTTGCCAAGGGCATCATATTTAATGAAGAACCATTATCCTAAAGGACCCTTGGTAATATGTGCCCCTTACAAGTGGCAGTTATGTGGAGAGTTTTTGTTGACCCAATACCATTGGGTGGTATCTCCTCATAACTGAAATATATATGGTCGTCTGCCGCGATGTTTCCCACCAGCCTGTCTAATTTTTCTACCGATATGTTGTTAGCCACATATGCCTGATTTAACACTCTCAAGAGGGCATTTCTGTGTGGCTCCGAATTCAAAAGCAAAGATAAGATTGAAATTCTAGCTGGTTGACATTGCAATTGCTCAACCACGCTATTCTCACTGTGCTTTATGAATTTTAAGAACTCGCATGCTTCCTTTTCATTCACCGAATCTTTTATTCTGTTTACCGAGGCTGACCCCCTTTCTACTTTTTTGGACAAATCCATCTCAATATGGATTGGTTCAGCTGCTTTCTTCCCTTTGTCCATTCCTCTATCTTTCCCTGTTAACCCCTGTTCAACAGCCTCAGGAGCATAACACCTTCCACTTCGCGTTAAATGCCCCACACTTGTGATATCTTGCTAACTCGAAGACCCAGGCATAACCATGCTGCAGTCGTATTTCCATGGTGCAGCTTTGTTTTCCTTGTACGAAAGGAAACAAGCAAATCAATGATTAACTTAGGCGCACTTTCCTCAACGACTGGCATAACTTTCTCCTCTGGTTCATCATAATAGATGATCAAGGGTCTTCCTATCCTGTAGCCAGCTATATTCTCAATAACCTCTACTTCCTCCTCGTAAAACTGGGCCTCCCCATCATCCATCATCTTTTGGACTTTAGCCAGAAAGTCCCCGCAGTCCTGTATGACATGACCTCCACACTTATGGAACGGGCACCAATTCTGCACCCTTTTTGCGAGCATTTTTAAACTATCAGCATCTCCTACCATTCCTGCCTTAACCATCTCGACCCATACTGTCAATATTGGAGTCTTGACTTTCCTAACATTCTTTTTTACCCTTCTGACTTCACCTATCCAACTGCATTTACCCGGTTCTCCGTATTATCTAGCAATGGGTTTCCCTCTACATTTGGCCCATTCTTTGCCCCAAACTTCACAACTCCGGCGTTGATCAGGGTTTGGACTTTCTTTTTAAAAGCCAGACAATCTTCAGTAGAATGTCCTTGAATTCCTGCGTGGTACGCACAGTTAGTGTTTGCATTGTACCACCTTGGATACGGCGATGTTAGAGGTTTGAGGTACATGGGTGCAACAAATTGACTTTGCAACAGTTTGGGATATAGCTCACCATAGGTGGTAGGAATCGGATTAAATTGGGGTTTTTGATCGTTCCTTGGTGAACGTTGGTCATTGCGCCCGGCTCCCTGAGTGTTTGGGATAGTGTTTCGAGGAAGTTTTATCTGTGGGGATATGCCAATCGAAAACGGCTGTTGTGGTATATTGGTATAAGGGAAGGGATTTTGGGTAAGGTGGTTCACATTGGGGTAATAAGGATTATACCCCGGGTAAGGTGTGTAAGGTGTAGGAGGTGCATAAGATATGGTAGGAGTATAGGGCCTTGGTGGTGTATATGGTGTGGGAGGTACATATGGGTATTGGTTGATACTAACTGCATGGATCTCCTCTTTCTTCTTGGCAGGGAATACTTTTTTCGGAATAGAAGGCTCACCCCCTTCCATTTTCCCATTCTTAATGGCTGACTCTATCATTTCCCCGGATATCACCATGTCGGCAAAGTCCTTGGTGGCACTCCCCACCAATTTATCATAATAGGGTGCTTTCAAGGTGTTGATGAAAAGCACTGTAGTTTCTTTGCTAGTTAAAGGGGGTTGCACCTGTGTGGCCAGATCCCTCCACCTTTGTGAGTATTCTTTGAAACTCTCATTGGTCCTCTTTTCCATGTTCTGTAGCGACAACCTATCAGGTACCATGTCAGATACATGCTTATAATATTCCATGAAAGCCTTGGCTAAATCTGTCCGTGAATGAATCTTGGTACGACTCAGTTGGTTGTACCATCAGGTTGCAGACCTGTCAAGCTATCTTGGAAACAATGGATAAGTAGTTTCTTATTATCATCGTGCCCCATCATTCTTCTGCAGTACATGGTCAGATATGCTGATGAGTTGGTAGTCCAATTATATTTTTCAAAGTCTGGTACTTTGAACTTTGGGGGAATTACTAGATCGTTTACTAAGCTCATCTATTTGGCATCCAGACTGCCAAATAACTCCACCCCTTCAACGGCCCTCAGCCTCTCCTCCAGCAGTTGATATTTTTTCCGTGATTCTGCCATTTCGACCCTCTTCAGCTCAGTCATCTTTGCTTTTTCCTTTTTAGCTAGTTCCTCAAATTCTGGAACGTTAACATCATTAGGGTCAGCTCCCATATTACCCTTTTCGGGAACATAATTTTGTGTCTCAGCAGCTGGCTGGATATAAACATAGGGGGCTGCCCCAATTAGCACCTCTTGGCTCTTTCACTATATGTTTTCAGGTTGATCCTCTTCAACTACCACCCTTTTCCCGATGACCAAATTCTTTCCCAGCCCTTTTTGTTTCATCATGGCACTCATCATTTCCATGAGTTTAGTCATGTGTTCTCGTGACTCCTCCTGATATTTAGTTAACTGTTCTGTGTATGAACATAAACGAATTACAAAAATGAATGATTATAAATATGAGTAAATGTACAGATGAACAAACAAAATATATAAAATATGAATGCATTTGAATGTATTGGCCCTAGGATAATTTCAACTGAACGATCTTTCATTGATTTCCTGGAACTAAATACATCATAGATAGAATAAAAAGATCACTGCCTAAGATAAGTCCGTAATTCGCCTTTCAAAATGCTATTACAAAATTGGTCCTATAGTGACTTCCTCGGATCTTGGACTTTCTTTCATAGTCTTCTTTTGATTGCCCTGCTCTTCAATCTGACCCCTACTTGTTCACGGCCCCTTGACGCGTCAGCAGAAGCATCACCGTGTTAGCTTTCCTTAGCTTGCTTCTCCAGTTGATTGGGTCGGGCTTCCTCATGCTTCGCTCTCTCTTTCCAGTAGTTATTCTTCTTCTTGAGATTTTTGACCTCATGCTCCCATTCCCCGAAAGTCTTGAAGGTCCCCTCAAATTTGAGCTTAAAGCTGTACCTCTTGTTCTCCAAATGTAATTCCCGAAGGTCGCCCTTAGCACTGTCCCTTTCTCTTTTGATCTTTTCCTTTTCTCTTTCTCAAGTTGATTCCCTATTTTTCATGTCCTCAAGCTCTTCTTGTATTCGGGCAATCTCCTTGCTCATCTAGGCCTTTTCTTTTTCAAATTTCGCCCTTGCGATTTCTAACTCTGATGGCATTTCCCTCGGTGGTGGATTCATGAACTGACCTTTTTCCCATCTGATGTCAATAGCCTATCATTAACCCTTAATTCCCTCCATACCAGGTAATCAGGTCTGATGATGTCGGCATATCTGGCCACTTTTATCCTGTGAGTTTTCTTCCATGCTTCAATCACTGCCCGCACCTTTCCAAAATATCCGTCATCTCCGTAAGTGAACTCTGATGATCCTAGATTACGAGTCACAGGTGTGAATTGCCGAGACTCAACCTGTCTTTGCACCAACAGAGGCGCATAACTCACAGGCCCCCAATTTCGAGTAGTGGAACTCCCGAGTTGTCCCCATATTTGTACATAATCGGCATAGGAATCGTCCATGGAGCTCTCCAAGTCACCATCTCCCCTTTTAGATTTTGGAACATGTTGACCCATTTCTCTTCATCCCCGTCTTCAGACCAATCATTTTGAAGAAATTCCCTAATTGGAACTAAAGACTTCATGTATGGTTTGAAGGAAACCTTTTCTATCTTCCAAAAGTGACTTTGAATCCAAATATAAAGGAGTTGTACACACCCCTTGATTTTCCCTTGTCCTGCCTTTTTACAAAAATTCAAAGATCGGATAGTTTCAGCTATGATGGCTGGAGATAGGTTGATCTTCTGTTCCAACTTTTCAAAGAAATCAAACACGGCTATATCCACATGACCCAATATCTTCGGGAATATGATTAATCCATAGATGGCTAGAGCGAAGATGTTCCTGGCTTTTTCTTTGTCGGAATAACCCAATATCAACTGTCGGAGAGTTTCCCACTGAATGCATCCATTTTTCTGCTTTGTATCCACATGAACCTCAACCCATCTTGTATCCATTCCTATGATCCTATCCACTTTCCTCTTAAAACTTGAAGGTTTCACTTTCTTCAAATATACCCGATCAAGATTAGGACATTCAATACGTAACAGTGCTGAATATTCTTCAATCAGTGGGGTCATATCCTCCTTCTTAAAAGTAAAACATCTATAAGCAGGATTCCAAAACTGTACCATAGCCTGAATCAACCCACCATTGACCCAAATCGGAATTAAGAGTGCTATATCTCTATATTTCTGAGTGAAGGCTTCTTTCTCTGATATATTCCATTGATTCCAAATGTCAGCTAACCCTCGGAGATTATTCTATCTAGAATCCACTTTGACCCTTTCCGGCAATACTGACACATAATCTTTCTTCAAGCAATCACCATCCTCCTTCTGATCTTTTTCCGACCGTGCCCTGACTACTGCATGGTCTTCTATCACTGAAATAACCTGACACTCCATGAAAGTCCTTTGGGTTGATGACTATCCCGAGGCCAATAAACTCCAAGTGTATGATGATGTCTATGATGCATGTCAAAGAAAAGAAAACAGAAAGAAATAGATTAGTAAAGAAATAAATTCACAAATATAACATAAATAACAACATGCTTTTTAAAGAATGTCCCAAAAATTTTAACAGAGCTTCGACATTACGACGCCTTTGGGACAAAATAATAAATTTATTATGAGTGATATGATGTTCGTTCACCATCATCCAATTTGTAAAATCTAACATATAGAAAGATGGTAAAAGGTTGGAAATGTTCCTCCATGTGTTCTTAAACTTCGGGTATCAAACAGAAATCCGGCATGGCTTTGCCTAGGTTCACTATATGAAAGTGAATCGGTTCTAAGGCCCCGAATTGTTCCTTACTGTCGCCAGTGAAGTCTAGTAAGGCACCCCGATAAAAGCGGGTCCAATTCGTTAGAGTATATTTTCCTATGCCCGTACGAAGGATTATCACGAAGGCATTAGGTATTTTATACTCCGAAAGTGTTTCACTAGCCCATACGGAGGATCATCACGAAGGCGTAGTTACTTTACTCCCACTTAAAAGGACGAAACCCGGGTAGAGGATTCATGCTATGCAAATGCAGACATAGTGTGTGCGGAGGAACAAAACAAACATGTCACCACCCCTTATTCTAAATACCACACTAAAATCAAACAATGTAAAGCATCAGTCAAGCAAACATATAAATATACGCAACAAAATAACCAGAGAACAAATAATAATATGCATGCATATGAAGATGGACATATTTAAAACATTTTATTATTTTAAAAATTCTCCTTTATTTTAAAAATATGGGAATTAAAATTAAATACCAATTAAACAAACAAAATAGAGACTTAGATAACACACGATTAATTCTAGGCCTGACTCTCTAAAAAGGTCCCCAGTGGAGTAGCCAAGCTGTCGCAACCTAAATAAAATAACAATAACAAGTCTCATCGGAAGACTTTATTATTCGTTAGGCGTGACATTAAAAAAAAAGAAGAAAAAATCGACTTAATTCCTCTAGAAAAATGAAGGTGCCCATACGTGATCCCGATCGCGGAGACCCGTTCGAGTGAGGGGGAAACAGAAGCAGAGGAAAAGACGATTTAATTCCTCTACATTGAAATAAAAGGTCGAGGGTATGAAAACGGCCTCGTAAAAAGACATGGAGTCGCCACCAATCTTTTTTAGCAAGGTGTGATCGGCCACCTATTAAAACCGGTTTTATAAAACATTTTAAAATTAATTAAAACATTTTAAAACCAATTTCAAGTCTGCGTTATAAACCAGAGAAATCAAAAAAGCGGGTTCGGGAGCCGGTTATGTACAAGGAAGGATTAGCACCCCCACAACGCCCATATAAATCGGTACCTTATTAATTGTGTGTTATCTCAAGTCTCGGTAAAAAGTTGGTTTCTAATTTAGTATTTCAAGTTAATTCCCAATTTAAAGAAAAATAATTCCATTTTTAATTGAAAATGATCCGGAATTTATTAATTCAAAATTTCCCTACATTCCCCGACAAAATCGGCAAAATATAGAATTTTTTATTCATTTGGAAAAATTTTCGAATCATTCTCGTTTTTTGAAAGAAATATATTCCTTTATTAATGATAATTGATGATATTCCCTCCAGCAAACCCGATAGAGAACTTATAAATTATTGTAACTCGGGAATATCTTTATTTTTATTGAAAATCATTATGTTTTTCAAAACATTTAAAAATATGAACATGAACATGTATGACATAAATAAAATGACATGCCAAAGTCTAGATAATATAATGCAACCTAAATGATATGACATAATTTAAATGACATAGTATATTCTAGGTAAAATGAAAAATCCTAAGTATCATGGTATATTCTAAATGAGATAAAATGATTTAAATGACATGGCAATTTTAAATGATATGGCATATTTTAAATGACATGGCATGTTATAAATAAAATAACCTAAATGACATGGAATATTATCTAAATGACAAGAAATGACATGGAATTAAAATAATGCTAACATATAATATGCATGAAAATAAAAATAAAAATAATAATGCATGAAAATAGTATATGCTAAACAATATGACAAAAATAACTAAACAAAAAGCATAGGATATCATGAAACATTCAAAATCATATGGCAAACAAATATAAGATCATAAAATGTGAATTAAAATAATAATAATATTATGTAAAATATCATAGCAAAAATCACACATTTAAATAAAATGCATGAACATGGAAAATACAATGCATGAAAATGTATTTTTTCCTCTATATAAAGAAATCCGTATATCTAAAAAGATATCCGGCTACCTTAGTAAAATATGTCAAACTAGATTTTCAAAAAAAAAAAAAAAAACATTGTGATTGTTTGAAAACAATTTTGAGGAAAACTTGAATAAAAATTAAAACCCTTACCAAACCCTTTTAAAATGGCTCTAATTTCCTAAGTTTAAAATCCTAGACTTAACCACCCTTAACCATAGATTTATAAAATCATTTTTAAAGCTTAAAAAGGCTTAGAAACTACCCTAAGACAATAGCTAAATCTTCTAACCAACCCCCTCTAAATGCCTTAGCCAAATTCAACCATTATTCCTCTTTTGATTTCAAATCTGCCTTTACTGTCCGGTTTTGTCACACGATTTTTTTTGCCTATTTTTCAAAATTCAAAAAAATCTAAAAAAATTACTAGAGAATCATAACATGTAAAAATACACGATAAATATTTTTCTTAAGTTTATGATTAAAGATGACTGCCCAAAAGAATCAAAGAAGTTTGAGTACTGGATGAAAAAAAAATTGTTTTGTCAAAACACATTTTTTGCCTTTGATTAATTCATTCAAAAATCAAAGTAGAAATTGTTGGAGGTCATCCTAAAGACCTAAGGACAGTAGCTAAAACATTTAAAAACCTTGGATAAAAATTGGCTAAGTAAAAAAAATCACAAAGGTAGAATGATCAATTTGACAATTCCTTAATTTTCCACAAGTATGCTCAAGAGAGCATGACTTTGAGCCATTGATTGGCCTAAGTCATAAATCATGTGGCATTGACATGGAATGCATGAACATACAGAAAATGAAATGTATGAAATGCATGGTCTAAAGCCTAAATGGTAAAGGAAATGCATGACAATTCAAAATAACCTAAATGCCTAGCATGATTTTGCATGGCAATAAATGCTATCCTAACTTAATATGCATGCAATGCTTGATAATGCAAATATGACTTGGACCTAATATGTTATGAATATGCATGAAAATGATAATATAACCTAAGACCTAAATAGCATAGTAATGCATGACAATACCAATGTGATTTAAGACTCAATATGCATGGCAACACCAATATGGCCTAGACCTAAATGTAATGAACATGCATAGCAATACTATGAACATACAATGACCAATGAAACTAATGTCAATGCCGGAACAAACGGCAACTAATACAAAATTTCAAGATATGATAATGCAAAGCATTTTACCTAAACAAAATGCAAATGCATGACAAGGCAAGGGATGCATGAAGAGGCCAAATGTAGCTACATGATGCTCTAATGCAATCCTATCTAGTAAATGACACAAGTACATGACAAATCATATTAAGATGTATAATGTCATGACATTTTCATAAGCACATGACATACTAAAATCAAAATGCACAAGCTCATGGCATGGAGATACAAACAAGTCAAGAACCAAAACGAAAATGCACATGCAAGGCATACAAAAATAATGGCATTTTATCATAACATTTTCATAAGCACATGGCATAATAAAATCAAAATGTACAAGTTTATGTCATGGAGATGCAAACAAGTTAAGAAGCAAAAGGAAAATGCACATGCAAGGCATACAAAAATGAAGTTGTCGAATGGTCATGGAACAAAATAAAGAAAATGCAAACATGTTTATAATATAAGACATGATACATGAAAAAAAATGCACAACATGAGCATATGAACAACAATGGCTGAATATGCAAGGGAAAGTTATTAAGCATGGAGTAGAAATATATAAGTAAATATAGCATAGAAAATAATGTAAAGAACATATATATAAAAAATTAACATAGACATGCAAAAAAAAATAACAAGCAAAACTAGTAAGTAAAACAAGGAAAGTTAAGCTCCATGGTTGGTATCAAATGGGCATAGCCTTTCACCTAACCATATCACTTGGTCTTGCCAAGATCATGAAGCCTTTCCATCTCAATAAAATAGAAAATAAACCATGTTAAACAAAAAAAATTAAGGTGTGCTTCATGGTAGGTAAAAATGGGCATAGCCTCTCTCCTAACCATGGTCACTTGGTCTAGCCAAGATCATGTAGCCATTTCAACCTTTTTGCTTCATCTTTTGTAAAAAATCAGAACCTTATAATACTTTAAAAAAACTTCTAAAAATCATTTTTCACAACAACATGCAAGGAAGAAAATAAGGAAAACAAGGCAAGTAATTCGGCCGTAGCATGAAACCATGTAAAAAAAAATGTTTTCCACCATTTTAATGAAGAAGAAGAGATGAAAACATAAGTAAACATTAAAAACCTTTATTTCTATGAAATATTTAGTAGGAAAACAATATAGAAAATCAAGAAAACACCATAGAAAACAAGAAGAAAGCTATGCTTAGAACTTGGTAGAGATGACTACCTTCAAGCTCTCTATTGAAAACCTTTTTTTTCTTTCTTTCAAAACCTTTTTCTTTGCCAAATTAGCTATTTTTTCCAGCCAAAAATCATATGAAAAAATGAAACCAACCCCCCTTCTTTAGCCTTGGCCGAATGGCCTCTCACCCGTGGATGGGAATTGCACTTTTTTCTCCTCCAATCTTGGCCTTTAGATTAATATATTTTGATGACAACATAAAAATGTCATCTTGCCAATTGATAGCATCCCTTAAGATGTGTACTCATCCCTTGTAGTAACCTTAGCCCTTAGATGCAAAAGAGGACCAATCCCATGCACTCCCTTGCTTGCCCCCTTGAGTGCCTACCCTTGGATGAGTTGTGCTCTTCCATTCTTGGTCATTGGATGAGGACAACATAAAAATGAAATATTGTAGATTAAATCCAGCCCTCAACATGTGTACTCAGCCCTTGTAGATGGCCTAAGCCATTGGATGAAAAGAGATAATCCCATGCACTCCCTTGCTCAACCGAATGGATGCTCACCCTTGGATGAATTGTGCTCATATTTTTTCTTCCATTCTTGGCCATTAGATGAGGGTTCTTTCACGAAAAATAAAAATGTCATCTTGGCATTTAAACTTGGCCATTGGATGGTGCATTCAACTTTCCTACAAGGCACCTAAGCCATTGGATGAAGGGGGGACCATTTGCAAGGTGTTAGTGGTAGCATGTGGCTTGATAGTGACTAAGGAATTAAATTGTTCAAGCTTCCTTCTTCTCCTCTATGCTGGCTGACCAAGGGAAGAAAAATCCCAGCAATTCCTTCTTCTTTCATATTTTCATAAACTACAAATTTGCCCTTTTTGGTTTCTTTGGTGAAATGACCTTTTTGCCCCCCGAACCTAAATAAATAGCAAATAAACTCCAAATTTGAATTTTCTTTTTTCAATACTTCCAAAAATAAAAAATTGAATTGTAGATGTTTTCAAAATTTTATGAGTCCATTTGCTATTTATTTCGGATTTATTTCGAAATTGCCCCTTTTATGCACCCGTATTTTACCATTTTTTAAACGAGCTCCGAATCCAGATTTTTCTTCACCAATATTTTCCAAATAATTTAAAAATGTGATTTGGAAGTTTTCATAATTTTTGGAGCTCATTTGCTATTTTTTCGGGATTTATCTGCTTGAATTACTTCATAAGGGACCTGGGATTTAGCCATTTTGCAAACGAACATCGATTCAAGATTTTCTTTTTCCAATCTCTTCCAAATAATTTAAAAATGAGATTTGCAAATTTTCAGAATTTTTGGAACTCATTTACTATTTTTTCGGGATTTTCCTATTGAATTTCTACATAGTAGGCCCGGTATTTGGCCATTTTGCAAACAAACTCCGAATCAAGATTTTCTTTCGTCAATCTCTTCGTAATAATTTAAGAATGAGATATGCAAATTTTAAGAATTTTTGGAGTTCATTTGCTATTTTTCCCATATTTTCCAATTTGGCCTTCTAACTTCGAAACTCGGTTTTGCTCAAAACAAGTCCGATTTTTAGATTTTCTTCAAACTGAGCCTTGGGCTATCCTTGTTTAATCATTTCTCATTAATTAGGGGCTTTATATCTACCGAATCGGGCCATTTTTGTAATTATTCCAAATTTCACCGAAATCCACCAAAAAACCCAAATTCTCGGTTTTCTTCCGAATTGACTTTTCTATCAGTTTTTCTTCCAAGTGACTTCTCCATTGCCCGTAATCAGTGCTTATCTTTCATTTGAGACCTTCAATTCTGACCAATTTGATCGTTTAAGCACTTTTCTCCAAATTTCCCGAACTAGGGTTTCTTTTCTATTGAGATTTCGTAACCCAACTTTCGACCTCCATATCTTTCAATGTAGACCTCGGATTACCAAAATTCTTTCACCGTTTTTCAATTGAACCTCAAATTTTGATTTTGAAAGTGGGTTGACTTTTTTGTAGTTGACTTTTTTGGGGTTGATTTTTTCGGGGTTGACTTTTTCGGGGTTGACTTTTTTTGAGTTTGACTTTTTTCTATCTACTTTCTTATACTAAGCCTCGGAGTACCACCTGTAGGATTAGAAAAGTCTTTTAGCATTCTAAAACATCAATTTAGGAAGAAAATGTACCTGATTTAGGGGTCCGGACAAAATTAGATGTCTACAACGTCTTGCCAATCATAGTGTACCTGGCGGCCCTTGTTCTTAACTTTGCCTTTTGGGATCGTCTGGAGTGGCCCTGCCAGTAAGATAATCAACAATGGGTGTTAACTAGCAGGGCTCGTTCGTGATACAGAGGGTTTCCTATCCAGTTTGATAGTTTGGCATTTGGCGGTGTCCAACAAGATTTTGCCTCTCTGCCTGACATCAACAGATGAGGCAAGCTTGGAGAGGGTGTCAGCTCTGGTGTTTTCTTCCCTAGCGATCTACTTAACAATTGCTCAAAACATTTTTTCAACTTGAGCACCTGTCTATGATATTTGACCAGGGCAAGTTCCCTCACCTCATACTCGCCATTCACTTGCCTTGCTACTAACTACGAATCCGTGAAAAATAGCAGTTTTGTTGCGCCCAATTTTAAGGCTAGCTCTAATCCTGCCAGGAGGGCCTCATATTATGCAGCATTATTTGATGCGGGAAGCCACCGAGAGGCGCCTCGAAGCACATTGAAGAAAGGTAAGCATTTGTCTGCCAGCTTGAAGACAAACCTATTCAAGGCGACCAACATACCATTTAACCTTTACATTTCTCGGGTGTTCTTGGGTGGTTGCATATCTAGTATTCCCTGAATTTTCTCGGGGTTCACCTCAATGCCCCTGCTTGACACCATAAATCCTAGAAATTTTCCAGCGCCAACTGCGAAAGCACATTTGGCGAGGTTTAACCTCAAGCCATGTTGTCTGAGGACTCGAAAGACCTCTGCTAGGTCAGATATATGCTGTTCCATAAAGGAACTTGATAACTCTATGAAATAGAGTTATTTTGCCATATTTTATATATTTAAATTAGCTAAGTCCTTGTAGTTTAAACTATTAATTAATTATTTTTAGTAACTTTTTAATTTATTTTATGTTTAATATAGTTATTAATCTAATATATTTTATATTTTTGTAGAGTCCTAAAGCAAGAAGGAGTGAATCTGCTCATATATGGAAAGTTCAAGCTGGAAGCAATTACTGGGCCACAAAGTTTTCCTTCTTCAGGCTTTTAAGAGCTCTATAAATAGGAACCCTTAGGACTTTAGTTTTTTGACTTCTTAGCTTGTAAATAACCTAATTTTCTTAATAAGAGAGTAGCCACCACAAAGTTACAAGGAGCTAAGAGAGGTTTTGGAGACTAGAAGACTGAAGACCTGACAAACCTTAGTTTTCTCTTTCCTTTTACTCTTCTTTTGTCTTTCTTGTAATATTTATGATGGTGAAACTCCTTTGTTTATTGTTTTTAATGTTTAGTATGAACTAATTTATTTTTCTTGGATTGCAATGGAACTCAACATGTAGTTTGGATTATTTTACTTTCTTGCTTGATTTAAAGATATTTGATGTTGTTTATTCAATCTTATGCTTAATGCTTTTAATTGCTTGATCACCAATTAAATTGATTTGGTAACCTAAATACAACTACACATAGGGAGTTTAGTGTTAGACATGGATTGAATAACATATGTTTCATATTCATTTATTATAATGAATTGATTTGCATGTAGGGTAGAAATATACTTACGTGTCATTTGTAACCAAGTTTAGAGTCTAAGCTTAATGAGTTTCTTTTTAATTCAATTATCATAAGACATATAGTTAATTGGTTAAGAGAGATATTTTTGTAAGACCATCGGTAGATACTTATAAATAGGTTAAAACTCTAGGTTAACAACTCATTGTCATTAATCAAGTTTAAGAGGGTAGGAAAAGTTCATACGAAGTGTTGAGAGAAATTGTAATCCTAGGCTTTTCTCTATTGATTTAAATCCCAATTTTAATTTGCTTTCTTTTCTTCTTATTTTCAATCTTAAATCAATTGCTTGAATAAGATTAAGTCGTTCTAATTTTAGTACTTAACGAATTTGGTAACAATACCTCGTGGGAACGATACTCTACTCTTCACTTTATTACTTGTCAACGATACGTGCACTTGCGTGGTAAATCTGACAACAGAACTTTTCACTAACATGTCATCCACATAAACTTCTACATTTCGACAAATTTAGTCCCTAAACAACTTGTGTACCAATCTTTGGTAGGTCGCCCCTGTATTCTTCAGTCCAGAGGGCATTACCTGATAACAGAATAGGCCTTCCTCCGTGATGAATGATGTTTTATCATGATTCTCGGGATTCATTTTGATTTGATTGTATCCTGAAAAAGCATCCAAGAAACTGAGATATTTGTGCCCCGCTGATGAGTCTACCAGTCTGTCTATGGAGAGTAGAGAAAAATTGTCCTTTGGGAAAGCCTTGTTCAGGTCGGTGAAGTCTACACATGCGCCACTTGCCGTTAGCCTTCTTTACCATCTCCACGTTGGCTAACCAATCAGGGTACTTGACTTCTCTAATGAATCCTACGACGAGCAATTTTTCAACCCCTTCCCTAACTGCTTGTATTCGTTCAGGGATGAATTTCCTCTTATTCCGTTTGACCGGCCTGGCCGTCGGATCGACACCTAAGGAGTGGATGATAGTATCCATGTCTATTCTCGGCATGTCAACTTCCGACCATGCAAAAACATCTGCATTAGCCTGCAATATGCGCACTAAGGGTTGTTTCTCCTTATCATTCAATGACGACTCAGCTTGAGTTACCTTTTTTGGGTTATCATCACGTAATGTGATAGCCACTGTTTGTTCTACTGATTCTGCTTTATACTGGCTGGTTCCCCTCTGCTGTCTAAGCTTTCCAATGTAATGGTACTTTTGTCAACCAGGTTCACTTGCGTCTCCACTACTTTTCCCCAGTTTCTGTTTCCTGTTTCTCAAATTCTGTCACCTGCCCCCTGAACCTTGTATTCTCAATACTTCTGTGGTTGACTGCTGCTTTCCTTGATTTTTTTCTAGTGAGCTGTATAAAGAGTATATGGTATTGTCGCGCTGTCTGTTGATCTGTCTTCATGTATCCTATTCCTATAGGGGTCGGGAATTTTATTGTTAAACAATAGGCTGCTGTGACCATTTTCGTCTTCGTCATCAAAGGTCGCTCGAGAATAGCGTTGTGTGCCAGGGGTTGATCAACTACTAAAAAGTTCGTCATCACTGTCAGGACGTGGTCTTCGTCCCCAATGGTAACTGCAAGGCGACAGAGCCCTTGACATTATTCGGCTGATTGGCGAAGCCAAATAAAGGGCTTGTGGGATTCAAATCTGTGTCTGGAAGGCCAATTTTTTTGAATGCTTCCAATTGGAGGACCTCAACTGCGCTGCCACTGTCAACGAGGTCCCTCCTAATCTTGAAATTCCTAATTGTGGCTGACACGACTATCGGGTCATTTTTGTTATCCTCTAAGATGTTGATATCCTTGTCCGTAAAGTCTACCATCCAATCCTCATTGTGCTTCATTCTTTTATGGGCGACGTCAACTGCCATTATACTCCTGAGATGTGACTTTCTTTTGGAGTTATTTCTCGCCCACTCCTCTGTTCCACCTATTATCATGTTGGTTATCCCCTGGATGAGCTTCTTCTCCTCTGCTCTACTGTGGCTTTTTTGATTGGTTGCTGATGTTTGCCCCTGCTGGATGCCCGTCTTCTTAATAAACTATTTAATCTGTCCTCTCCTGATGGCACTCTCGATTGCATTTTTCAAAGATCGACAATCTTCTGTGTTGTGCCCTACGTCATTATAATACTGGTATTTCTTTTTAGAATTCAAACGAGCCGGGTTATCCCTAATTGGGTATGGCGTGCCCAAAATGCCCTCTTGAGACACGACATTCAAGATATATGCCTGGGAGGCATTAAGAGGGGTATATTCTTTAAAATTGGAATATGGGGCTTTTTCTATCCTTCAACTGTAACCTTGGCCCTGGTGACCCGATTCATTCTGGAGGGCCCTGTCTGGAGATCTCGACCTTCTACGACGTGAATCAAATATGGACTGAATCCTGTTGTCCTTCTGCCCCTGTCTATTCTTTTGGAACGTTTCTTGGTCTTAGGTGATCTGCCCATTCAGTGTTTGTTTTTGCCATTTTCATTTTTTCGATCTCGGCATACCTCTGGGCTTTCTCATAGAGGTTGTAGAGTTTTTTTAGTTTTGCATATGTCAGGGCATATCGCGAATGCTCATGGCAGACACCAGAAATGAATGCTTGTATAACCCAGTCATCATGTAGGTCTTTGATTTCCATTGTAGCGGAATTGAATCACCGAATGTATTCCCTCAAAGATTCACTTTTCTTTTGCTTGACTGCTAGCAGGCTGTTGGGGGTCTTAAAAGTTACTTTATTGGCGAGGAAATGAGCAATGAACATTCTACCCAACTTCTCGAAATTGTAGATAGAGTTCGCCAATAATGAGTGATATCATGTTCTGGAGTGCATCCGCAACATCATGAGAAACACTTGACACTTGAGGACGTCAATTGCTCCCAACAAGTCCATATAATTCTTATACTGGATAAGGTGGTCGGCGGGGTCCTTGGTGTTATCATAATTTTTTTTGGCAATTTTATGGATGTGGGCACCTACTCCTGCTGGATTTGCATCGGCAGGGGGATGTTATCGTTACTCATCTATTCTACTTCTTCTACTCTGTCCTTCATCATTCCATGAACCACATTTCGTAGGGTCGCCATCTGGGCCTCGACATTTGTAGTAGCTGTCCCCATAGTATTTATCTTGGCCCTTATATTATGTGCTCGCCCTTCTTCCAGAACTGGTGCTCACCTTTTAGGAGACTGTTCATGATTTTTTTTTTCATGTTCTATTGGGCCCTGTTTGGTGGCTTCCTCGTGAAGATGAGCTGATGCTTTCCTCTTCTTGGTCTCGATATTGGTTCTTCTGGAGGTCATTGAGTCATTGCGTGGTTTGGCTTGCAGTCCTTTGTTGCTCTGCCAATTGAACCCAGAGTGTCTGTATCTGGTTCATCAAAGCATGATGCATCGGGTCTAAGTATGGTAATGGTGGTGGGAAGAAAGACATATTTGGTAGTTGTAAAGTTGGGTCAGTTGCCATTACATAACCAGAGGAGGTTAGTGGTACTTTTCATGGTAGGTGTGGTGGATCCTGAGCGGTCTGTGTTAGGTCAATGTCGAGTGTGAGGGTGATGCTAGCTTGTTCCATGGCATCAGTTTGAGTGGCTGTGGGATAACTTACGGAGGCCCTCGTGCCCCTGTGCAAGCGGTGGCCTTGTTGAATGGCTGAGGTTGTTTCATGTATCAGATTGAGGGTTACGGAGAATATTGAGGAAGTGGTTGTTAGTAGATTTTGGTAATAATTATGGGGAAAATATGGCTGGTGGAACCAAGGGTTAGGGAAAGGGTAGTTTTGGTTACTAGAACTTGGTGCTGGCAGGTGGAGGGTTTGCTGGGGGTGGACTCATTGGGGGCACTAGCACTATAAGAGAACGAACTTTTACAGACGGAATTTTCCAGCATCGGTGATACTTAAGTTGGTGATACTACTTCTTTTCGTCAGTAATAGATAACTATCGGCAGAGTATTACCAACAAAATATTTTGTCGGTGATACTTTACCACCGACGGGCTAATTTTGTTGGTGAAACAATTACCGACCGAATTTGTTCGTATGATTATTCCGTCGATAATAGATAATTATCGACAGAGTATTACCGACGAAATATTCCGTTGGTGATACTTTACCACCGATGGGCTAATTCTGTCGGTGAAATAATTACCGACAGAATTTGTTCGTACAATTATTTCGTCGGTAATGTGTTACCGACGGATAATTTCATCGGTGAAAGACATTTACCGACGGACTATTTCTGTCGGTGAAACAATTATCGACAGCGATTATTCCATCGATAATGTTTTACCGAAGGATAATTTCGTCGACGAAAGACATTTATCGAGGGAACAATCCTTTTGTAATTTATTATTTTCCAAAAAAAAGTTATATAATAAAAATTTTAAAAAATAAAATATATAATCAATATTTAAAAAAATAAAATTGTATTTTAATAAAAAATATTTAAATAAATTACAATATTATTAATAAAAATAATAATCAAATGTAGCTCTCGAATATAAAACAGATGCTGTCATCACTCGGTACTGCTGTCATCGGCTTCACTGTCCTCAATATTGCCTTCGACACCACTGACTCCGACACCACCTCCAACAGCAGTCAATCCAGCACCCATGCCTCCAACTCCACCTCTGGCAGCACTCAGTCCAACACCCATGCCAAGTTCTGCACCTACTCCAGGACCAACTCCGGCAGCACTTGTTTCGATCCCGCCTAATACAGCTACAGCTGGTTGCTGTGACTGTAGTAAACTGGTGATGAGAGTCTTAAGTCTGACATTGATGTCTGGGTTTGCGAGAAATCGGACCTCAATGCATTATACTGGTTCTCAGACGGCGCTGCTGGCTGCTGCTCTGAAGTACTAGGACCACATGGAGTGTAACTGGTTGCATCTGAACTTTGATGACTGTCGGGCATATCGAAAATTTGTCAATTCTTCGATCTTGTTCCAAACCCATAAACGTGCGTCCGCGTAGTCTCAATGCCCCCAATAGCATTAGACCATGACTGAAGGTCGAAATCGGGATATAAAGATGTATAGTCCCTATATTTTTTACTGTAACGAGGCAATGTAATTTTCCTACAACCACAAATATTGAAATATATAAACAATTAATATATGAAATTGTAATGAACACGTACATAAACAATTCAGTAATATAATAAATTAATGTAATATATAAAAGTATTGATATAGTTAAATACTTACAGTAACAGCTTTAGACTTGTTGTCTAAGTAATCACGTTGATCCTTTGCACGTTTATGGGTTTTGTTAAACAGCTCCAGGAAACTCACGTTGCGCTGCAACTCTTGTGACTACAGATTAAAAGAAGTTTTGAAAATTATGTTAATTAAAGAAAATATTCACATAGTTTAAAGTATAAAACTTTTAAACAATAAATTACAAAACAAAAAAGAAATATTACCATCCTTTACCCTGTAACTAGAAAAGAAACTGATCCAACAGTGTTCTTCGTAATGCTTACATCCTTCTCTGTGTTCCTATTACCCTTGGCCTTTTGGGACCTATTTTTCCAAGCGTCTGTACTCTAGACACTGCCAATAAGTTGATCCCAAATATCGACTGCTATCCAATCACACTTGTAACCCTTGCAGTCTTCTATTTGATTCGTCTTAAAGAAAGCTATGGCATTATCCCTCTCAAAATTCATCATGTCCTTAAATCTATCCTTGCATGTGGCCTCCCATAATTTCCTAACCAGTGGTGTTTGCTCGGGAGACCACTGACATTTTCCCTACAATGAGACATTTTGAATTAATATGATAGTCTTAAACATAATTAAATTATAATATGACTCTAAACCAAATCATACCTCAAATATAGTCCACATAGACAGTTTCACCTCAGCCGATATCTTTGACCAAGTAGACCACGGTCTGTTATAGTGTTGTCTGATCACCGAGGCAATGGTCGATTTTACACAACTCTCCTTGAAAGTTCTAAAAGAAACGAAATGTGTTAGTGAACAATAATTTATTTCTTACTTAAATAATAGAATTATCATAATGTAATTAACTTATGTGTTTGCAACAATTGACAATCGAAACCTATCATCCAAATTACTCGGTGTCGGTAATCTTTTCGTTCGACCTCTACCTCGTTTACTCTGCTCAGTGGCAGTACTAGTAGAGGGCGAAGGATGTGATTTAGGTACCTCTGACTACAACTTGGTGCCATCATCCGCTAAATACGTCGGTGCTGGCTCATTGACGAAATACTGCGCAATGTCATTCAGTGGTGGGGTAGACGATGGTAATACGGGATCCGCCTGAGTCGCTTGAGTCACTTGACTAGGTGTCGGCCGTGGTAGTGGAGCGGGAGTCGATGTGGACGGATGTACAGCAGAGGTAGGCACTGAGTATGGACCCACTGTGGAGAGAGCCAGTGCAGAGGGATCCAGGGGCGATGGAGGTAGTGCAGATGGGGTCTGTGGCGATGCAGCCGAATAAGGCGGCAACTGTGTCGATAGAGGCCATAGGGAGGGAGTCGACCCAAATGAAAACTGTGGTGTAGAAGACCCCGAGGACGATCTATCAGATGCTTTGAAAGCATCCCACATTGAACTCCGTGACTTCTTTGCACTACTTTTGCGCTCTCCTCCTCGCATTTTGTCTGTAAAATGAAAAATATGAAATTTATTACTAAATATATATTAAAAAGCATACATATATAGAATATATTATTTGATAGATCATGCAATTACAAAATGAATAAATAATATTAACTTTCTAATCATCATCATTCTCGTCGTTCTCATCAGCATCATTATCATCGCTGTCATCATAATCTTCTTCTTCTTCTTCTTCTTCTTCTTCTGAACATTAATGTTTACTTCTTTGAAATCACCCTTTACCAAAATTCGAGGATTGTCAAGATATTCTAAATATGTGACAATGGTGGGAGTAGGCACATCCATTTGTTGATAAACCCTTTCGTTTAGATCAATTATTTCTCCTGCACGATATCCAATATCAAATCTACTCCTAGCCTTTATTTTGAACACAGCCCACCAATCTCGACGTTCTCTCCTATTCGATGGATAAGAACTGTAATACACTTGTTGACATTGATGAGCTAAGAAAAAAGGTTCATTACTAGCAAGTATTGACCTGCACTTTATTTCAACAACCGAATTATAATGATCTACCCGAATTCCTTTATCCATATCAAACCATCAACATTTAAAAAGTACAACCCAATTTCCAACACCAAAATATTCTAACTCCACAATATATAACAACATTCCATAAAAGTCATGCGAAGAATCGTTATAACAGTCGCCTTTAACGCATACACCACTATTCACGGTTTTTCGATTTTGTCCATAATCTAATATATGGAACTTGAAACCATTAACGAAATATCCAGAATAACACCAACCCATACGTCTTGGATCATAAGATAACTCAACTATACGAGAGTTATGTTGAATTGAACCTTGCTGAACCTATAAACAATAACGAAAAACAATATGACAATCAATATCAAATTTCATAACTCATTAGCGGACCATACAATAATGACTGGAACTTACATAGTCCTTAAACCATTTTGTAAATCTAGATGCATGGACTTTCTCCAACTCACCATCACTAATGTTCGGTGCATCGATTTTCACTATCTCATCAAACATCCTAAAAATGAATAGATACATAATGATTCACTATATTTGAAGTATATAACGTAATGTCTAAATATATAATTAAGCAACGGTAAATATCTTACTCAATATAAGGTATGACTTCCTCGCAATTCATTAATACATATAATTCAGCTGCATCGTACTCATCGTGCTCTAAGTAACGAGCCTTTGTTTTTTTCGGACCAAAGATCTCCCTTCATGTGCGAAAATTGAGAGTCGTCCCATCGGATCGACATCTCCTCCATCATCATATCGGGGCACCTGAGTAAATATTGTTGCAACATTTGGTTCAAAGTATAAGGTGCAGAACGATGAAATTTCTTCCATTATATACGCCTCAACTATTGACCCTTCAACACATGCAAGATTTTTCACTTTTCTCTTCAGATGATGTAGAAATCTAATAATAATAAACAAATGTTCAATTCAATAGAGTAATTAATAAAAAAGATTACGTACATCCTTTATATATTAATTACCTTTCGAATGGATACATCCATCGATAATGGACCGGTCCACCAAATTTTGCCTCATAAGGTAGGTGAATAGGAAAATTTTCCATTGAATCAAAAAATACTGGAGGGAATATTTTTTCCAACTTGCAAATGGTCTCAACAATATTGGTTTTCAAGAACTTCATCTGGTCCACATGAATTTCTGTAGAGCATAGGTCTCTGAAAAAATGAGATAGCTCCGTAATTGCAAACCAAATAGTGTTAGGTACGAAATCTCGAAACTCAATTGGTAGCAACCACTGCATAAAAATATGACAATCATGACTTTCATGCTGTTAGCTCAAGTGGTGATTAAATCAAGAGGGGATGAATTGATTTCTTAAAAATTAATTAAGGAATTAAAGCACAAGTAATGAAATTGTAAAATCTAAATAATATAATTAATTTGGCAAGTAAATATGCAAATAAAATATGTAAAAGAGTAGGGAAAGAAGATCAAACACTAGTGGTTTATAGAGGTTCGGCCTTATGCCTACATCCTCTCCCTTAGCCTCACTTGTCAAGGAGTTCCCAATTCACTAACTTGAATTGCTACCTTTTTAAGGACAAGGTATAACCTTCACAATCCCTATCTATTATGTAGGCCTAGTTAGCAACCTCTTCCCCCTATCTTTTCAAAGCTTAGATAAAACCTCTCTACCTTTTTAAGGCTTAAGTAGTAACCTCCCCCTTTTTACAAAGGTATTTGTGTAAACAATATGAACCTCTAGTAGGCTAGGTGTTTACAAGTTTAAGCTCAATAAATAGAGATTATACAATGGTGATTTTACAAAGGAATACAAGAAAGATTGAAAGGATTTAGCTTAGAACAAAGAAAACTTCTTGAAAGCTTGAGAGAGATGAAATATATGGCTTTGATCTTTCTCTCTTGGTGTCTCTTGGAGTTGGAAGTGTTAGGAAGTCCCTTCTATACCTTCAATATGAAATATGGCCGTTTGGGATCATTTAATACGGAATAGAGACGTTGTTTCTTCAAAAAGTCGTACTTGGAAGTCAGTACAGCTTGTATGGGATCGATCCTATGATTGTAGGAATCGATCCCCTCCTTTTTCTTCTTTAAAAATATGACCGTTGGAGCCATGGGATCAATCCTCTCCTTGTGGGGACCGATCCCTTACTGTCCTGCAAAGTTCAATTAGCTACTGACTCTCATGGGATTGATCCTTTCGATCCTCTAGCTTAGTGATTGATCCTTCTACAGTACGACACAGTGAAAGACTATTTATGGATCAACCCTTCACTATTCAGGGATTGGTCCTCTCTTGAAAATGTGTTAAAAAATTGATTTCTTTAGCTTTGAAAAAGTGTTAACTTGTCTCAAAAATGTTTTGAATATAGATATACATTTAAGAACATGTATTTTTGAGAAAGCTAAGGATTTCAAAATATTTTCAAAATAATTCAAAGAAGAATGCTAAATTGAAAACATTATTATTAAGCTAATTAAGCTTAAGATTTTGTCATTTCAAAATTAAGATCAATTCAAAGCTAACAATCTCCCCCTTTTTTGATATGCCACAACTTAAGATAAATTTTCTTGTAAAAACTCCCCCTAAATCATTTAAGAAATAAAGATTTTCAATAAAAGCTCCCCCTTAAGAAAAGCATTCTTTTCAACTTTGCAAGAACAAGTAAGGAACAAGCAAGGACACTTTCTATCCAAAATATCCATAAACATATAAGCACAAATATCCAACACAATTCATATTCATAAGATAGAAATATTTAAGCACATATGAAAATTCTTCCCTTTTTGCTTTTCATCTAATTCTTCCCTTTTTGTTCATTTAAAGCAAATTTATCCATATAAAACTTCTCTCCCTTTTTGTTATATCAAAAAGAAGATCAATTCAAAGTTAAAAACAATGCAACAAGAGAGACACAATCATGTATCCAAACTTTTAAGCAATGAAGTTCAATACCAATTGTTAAAATGGACAATGAAGTCTGATACCAATTGTTAAAAATAGACAACGAAGTTCAATAGTATCATGTATTTGTTTGAAATCATTTAAGCACAAAGTCTCAAGATCATGAGTAAAAAAAAATTACCAATTGTAAATACCAATTGTTATCTTTATGTATAATACTCATAATCAAACAATCATACATATGGAAGTCATTTAAGCACATATAAAAACATTCTCATACATATGAAAAATATAAGCTCACTTATGAAATATACATGAATACCAATTGAGCAATTAAGAAGAAAACCATCATACCAATTGTTATTACTAAATGTTAATACACAACACTATACCAATTTTTAATATTTTCATGCCAATTGTTAACACAAAAGCATAAAAATATAGCAATATGCCTAATTCAAATATATGCAAGCATGTAAGCATAAGGTGGTATATACCAATTGTTGTTAAGAGAGATGGTTTAACTCAAAGATACATACAAGGCAAACTTTTCAAGCAAGAGATACCATGTGTGTCATTCAACTCATGTATGTCATCAAGCTTAATACCAATAGATATGAGCTTGTATAGCATAGGATTAGAATTTACCTCCATGCTTACCAAGCTTTGTTCATATGCTCATTTGACTTTGAATCCTTCATACCAAATGTTTGAGCAAGTCCTTGAAGTACTAGGCTTGATTTTGATGAATATGGCATGCTTTGTTTGCTTGTATTTGAAATGCAAGTGTAAGTTCTCCACAAAGGAATGTAAGCTTTATCACCATTTTACCTTGCATAGACTTAGAGAAAATCTTGGAAAATATATTCATTAGTAGCACCAAGATATCAAGTGTTATGAAAATATATTCATTAAGCTCAAATGATACAAAATTTAAGAAATAGTATTCAATGAAAACCTATTAAGCATTCAACTTAAAAAAAATTTAAGCATATAAGGTCAAGCTAAAACAATAAGCATATAAGCATAAATCTTGACCAAAGTAATAGATGAACTAACAATAAATGTATTTCATTTAAGATCAAGGAGTTCATTATGCATAAATTTACTAGCATAAGGTATGAATTAAGTCTTGAATTAAGTCTTGAATTATAAATAAAGCACAAAGAGACAAGATATATCAAAATTCTTACCATAATCATGCCATTTGATTTGTAAAATTATTCATCAAGAGTGAATTCATACATATAAGCACATGATGATTCAAGAAGTTATGTCAATCAAGATTGGAAAATCATAAAATTGAAGCATTTAGAGCAAAATCCCACTAAAAATGAAGAAAATAGCATTTTTGGCCCAAAATTGGCCTTGGGGATCGATCCTCTTTGAATGAGGGATCGATTCTCTATGAATGAGGGATCGATCCTTCCCCTGTTTTCTAGCAAAAATCAATGCAATTTTGTAATTTTTTTATTTTTGATACCAAATAAGGATGTGTGATGTATTTAATAGAAAATAAGACTTGTAACATGTTAAAAACATCATTTGAGACTTGTAAGAACATGAAGTTTCGATCAAAAACAACTTTTAAAACAATTTTTGAAAAGATTTTGCAAATAAGTTATCATGCAACCTTAAAGCATTGAACATGGGATTTTTCATTCAAAAGACATATACACAAGTTCATAAGCATATCCAATGTTCACCAAACTTGTTCAAGCAATAAAAACATGTTCATATAAACACAATTTCATAAGTAAACTCTATAATCCTCATATAAGCAAAATAACCATATAGCATTCAAGAGGTATAAAGTTTGTTAAAACATGTTATGGCACCAAACTCACTCAAGATTGTTTATTTATACACAACATGATAGAATAGATCAATCAAAGCTTAATATATTTAAGATTTTGATTTTTGGTACCTTAAAACTCTATTTTCTTGGGAAAAGGCCTTGAAAAATAGTAAAGACTTGTTAATCCCATTTTTAACCAACTTGAACCTTTACAACAAGTTTCAAATGATAAAACAAAATTGTTCAAGTGATCATTTGCCCTTAGAAACAAGGAAATCAAAAAGTCAACTCTTCAAACCTCATTTTCCTTGAAAATGCTACTAGAATGGGCAAAATCTTAGGAAAGCATTTTAAAGCTCTTTAAACCATTTAGAAAAGTTTTATGTCACAATTTAAAAATGTCCAAATGGTTTTTATGGTCATAGTTGCTCAAAAGCAAGATTTTTCTTTGTAAGCTCTATAAATTATCCAAAACTTGCATTTAACACTTCAAGAATTAAGAAAATTGCAAGTTAATCAATTTTATTTGTTTGAGCAAGTTTAAAAGAATGAACTTAAGATAATCAAAGGAATTTTGCACTTAATAACTTGCCAAAACACAATTTGACACTTTTAGGATCAAGTTTGTAAAAGTAATTTTCAAAATAAACTTGAATTCTCAAAATCATTAAACTTTGAATGCTCCCCCTAAAGATATGCATAAATACAACTTAATCATTCAAGCATACAACATAATTCTTCAAACATGATATCATCAAAATCAAACATTTGTGCATACTTCAAAAACAATATCTCAAGAAATTAAGCACAACATCAATTTCACCAATCAAAGAAATATTAATATTAAGCACTCAAGATCAATTTTACCAATCATAGAGATGTATCAACATTAAGCACTCAAGATCAAATACTATAACATATTAGTCTTATACTTTTTATAAAGTCAATTTTGCACAATCAAGATATACCAATAAAGATGAAAGGAAAAATGTCAAAGAATTAAGCATCAAGTGATTAAACATGAATAGGCAACCAAAATTCTCATCCAAAAAGCTTTTAAGCATAAAGGTGACCCATATTCCATTTGTGTATCTAGAGCATCCAATCAAAGCACTTTGTTCCTCTTTGCTCTAGCACACCTACAAGAGATAATCATTTGGATTTTGGTACCCAAATTGCTTTGGGTCCTTGCAAGTTAGTCACCAAATCTCTTGTTCCTTTTGGAACCCATACTTGCCTAACTATATATGGCATCTTTTTCTTAATAGGACAAGTATGTGTAGAATGACCATGATAATTACAATGAGCATATTTGGTCATTTTCAAGAGTAAAGATTTTTCAATAAAAATTTGTTTTTCATTTTTCAAGCTTTATTTTTAATTCTAAATTCTCTTTTTCCAAAGTGTTATTTCCCTTTTGAAAAGCTTCAAAATTCATTTTAAAATTTTCATTTTGCTTTTCTAAATCATCCTTTGTTTTTAATAAAAATTCATTTTCAATTTTTAATTTTGAAATGATTTTCTTGTATTTCAAATTCATTGTCTCAAAATTCATAAATAATTCATTATAAGCACTTTGCAATTCATCCAAAGAATGAGAATTTGAATCACAAGAGCTAGATACCTCAGGCTCTTCAAGAGCCATGAGACATGACACATTTTGGCTTGAGGAGTGAGTTCCACTTGGTTCCTAATTTTTATTTGCCTAGCCACTTGTTGAACATTGACTTTCACAAGACTTTTCTTCAATTTCTTCCTCTTTATTTTCTCCATAAACCTCATCAAGTTTCTTCCATATTTCCTTGGAGGTGGCACAAGTAGAAACCAACTTCAAATTGAAATCATCAAGTGCCTCATGAAGAAAATTCATGGCCGCTGCATCATCTTGTAGTTTCTTCATGAATTTTTCATCATTTGAATATGCTTCAAGACCATTTTGAATCGTAAACCAAGCTCTCATATCATTAGCCATCAAAAAGACTCCCATCCTCAATTTCAAAGCCCAAAACTCATGTTTTTCCAGCTTTGGGAACTTGAGGATATTCTCACCACTTTGCATCATTCTTTGAGATTTGAAAAGGATATTCTCTCAAGGTTGTTAAACCTACAAAAGAGACCAAAGATCTAATACCAATTGTTAGCTCAAGTGGTTATTAAGTCAAGAGTGGGGTGAATTGATTTCTTAAAAATTAATTAAGGAATTAAAGCACAAGTAATGAAATTTTAAAATTTAAATAATATACTTAATTTGACAAGTAAATATGCAAATAAAGTATGTAAAAGAGTAGGGAAAGAAGATCAAACATTAGTGGTTTATAGAGGTTCGGCCTTGTGCCTACGTCCTCTCCCTTAGCCTTATTCGCCAAGGAGTTTCCAATTCACTAACTTGAATTGCTACCTTTTCAAGGACAAGGTATAACCTTCACAATCCCTATCTTTTATGTAGGCTTAGATAGCAACCTCTTCCCCCTATCTTTTTAAGGCTTAGATAGAACCTCGCTACCCTTTTAAGGCTTAAGTAATAACCTTCCCCTTTTTACAAAGGAATTTGTGTAAACAAGATGAACCTCTAGTAGGCTAGGTGTTTACAAGTTTAAGCTCAATAAATAGAGACTATACAATGGTGATTTTACAAAGGAATACAAGAAATATTGAAAGGATTTAGCTTAGAACAAAGAAAACTTCTTGAAAGCTTGAGAGAGATGAAATATATGGCTTTGATCTTTCTCTCTTGGTGTCTCTTGGTGTTGGAAGTGTTAGGAAGTCCCTTCTATACCTTCAATATCGAATATGGCCGTTTGGGATCATGTAATGCGGAATAGAGCTGTTGTTTCTTCAAAAAATCATACCTGAAAGTCAATGTAGCATGCATGGGATCGATCCTATGATTGCAGGGATCGATCCCCTCATTTTTCTTCTTTAAAAATATGACCGTTAGAGTCATGGGATCGATCATCTCCTTGTGGGGATCGATCCCTTACTGTCCTGCAAAGTTCAATTAGCTACTGATTCTCATGGGATTGATCCTGGGATCGGTCCCGGGATCGATCCTCTAGCTTAGGGATTAATCCTTCTACAGTACAGCATAGTGAAACACTATTTAGGGATCAATCCTTCACTATTCAGGGATTGATCCTCTCTTGAAAATGTGTTCAAATTGATTTCTTTGGCTTTGAAAAGGGGTTAACTTGTCTCAAAAATATTTTGAACATAGATATACATTTAAGAACATGAATTTTTGAGAAAGCTAAGGATTTCAAAATATTTTCAAAATATTATTATTAAGCTAATTAAGCTTAAGATTTTGTCTTTTCAAAATTAAGATCGATTCAAAGCTAACACATGCCATAAAACCTCCCATCCACCACATTTGCACAACGGCTAATATTCGAGACAAATCCATCGAGAAGTCATAATTATTTTACCCATGCATAAACTTTTTTTTGATCTTCTCTGTTTAATGTGTAACTGCCTTTGGGCTTGCACGTTTTTCCGTTACTTTCCACCAATTCTAATTCCGACCGTCTGCAAAGCAACGCTAAATCCATTTTAGCCTTTATATTGTCTTTTGTTTTTCCCTTGACATCCATCATTGTGTTGAACACGTTATCAAACACATATTTCTCAATATGCATTACGTCCAAATTGTGCCGAATGAGATTTGTATACCAATAAGGTAACTCCAAAAAAATACTCTTTTTCGTCCAATTGTGACATTCTCCAAATCCAATCAACTTTTGTTCACATAATTTACTCCCAAATATGATATTCGGAATGCAATCTATCCTTTCCAAAATTGCCTCATCGGATAATCGCTTAATTGGTGAGTCATGCTCTAGTCTTCGACAAAATTTATCTCTTTGTCTTCTAAAATGATGATTTAAAGGCAAGAATTGCTGATGACAATAAAAAAAACATGGTTTCTTGCCATAATGCAATCTGAATGACTTAACTTCTTCCATACAATAAGGACAAGCCAATCGTCCGTGTGTGCTCCATCCTGATAACATGCGGTAAGCAGGGAAGTCATTTATCGTCCATAACAATGCAACTCTTAATATAAAGTTTTGTTTCCTATACCCATCATAACTCAGAACACCGTGATTCCACAATAATTTCAAATCATCTATCAATGGTATGAGGAAAACATCAATATTCTGTGATGGACTATTTGGACCCGGAATTACCATATTAAGAATTAAATATGGTTGCTTCATACACATCCATGGTGGTAAATTATATACATAAAGCATTACCGGCCAACAATAGTACGATTTCGCTCCATGAGTACACGGACAAAACCCATCTGCACACAAACCCCATTTGACATTTCGAGATTCAACTACAAAAGACGGATGCCTACGATTAAAGTTTTGTCATGCTTCACCATCAACAGGATGACTCAACACTCCATCATCCCTTCGATTATGCGCATGCCATGTCATATTCTCAGCTGTTACCGTTGACATATATAATCTTTGAACTCTCAGAATCAATGGCAAATAACGGAGAATCTTATAAGGAATTCTCTTCGATTTTCTAACATTTGATTTACTTGGTTTATAACGAGGATGGCCACATATGGAACAAAATTCTAAGTGAACCAAGTCATTATAAAACAACATGCAATTGTTGTTGCATGCATGTATCTTCTGATAGTGAAGTCCAAATTTGGCCATCTTTTTCTTCATTCGGTAAAAATTATCAAGTAAATTATCACTTTCTGGCAACATCCCTTTTATCATAATCATCAAATGATTGAAACACGATTCACTCATGTTAAATTCAGACTTCACTTTTCACAGTTATGACACAGCAAATAAAGTTGTGTGTTTTGTACATCCTAACCACAACGATTCATCTGTTTCGTTCAACAACGAGTAAAAGTTTCTTGAACTTAAATTCGGTTGATCATCTTGAACCATTGTCTCATCAACATTGTAATTACCATCTAAAATCAGATTCGGGTTTAGAGTATCCATAACCATTCTAGCATAAGGATTATCTCTTTTAACGTCACTTCTCGTCTCGACTTCATCATTATGAATCCTTGATGACTAACCTTGATGACTTTCACCATGTGCATCCCAAATATAGTAATTCTCCTTAAACCCTCTATAATACAAGTGTTTACGCACATCATCAATTTCTGCAAACCGATTATTCTGACACTTCACACAAGGGCATCTAATTCTATTATACTTTACGTACTCGCTGTGAGCATATGCAAAACCTAAGAATTCTTCAACTCCATTCAAATTCTTATTACTAATATATTGAGAGTCGTCCACTACCTATACATCCAAGATTTATCGTGCTTCATTGTCTAAGCCTAAGTAAACTATCAACAGTACAATAACACAATAAACACAATAACACAAGAATCAAAATAACACAATAAACACAATACAAATCAGCAAAATAATCATAATAACAAATTTCTCAATACCAACTGCAATCTATATGAAAAGCTACCTAATTGAACAGTTAGATTAAAAACGAGGCACTACTACACCAATTTTTTTTATTATCTTTTTCTTAAACATGAACATCAAAATCAACTAGAAGATTATCTTAGTAAAGAACAACACTATTTAAATAGCTCACAGATACAAGACACCAACCCAACATCATACACCAGATAATCACTAGTATCTAAAGACGAATTTGAACAGGTTTCAAGGATTAGGTCCTTATCTAAGAATAGGATCAAGTTTAAAACTAGTAAAACCTAAAGCTGCTTGGTATACCAACCCAATGAACAATACAAAATCATCAGAATAGGCCATGCTAGATCTGATTTTCTGCATTATAGTAAGCCCACCAAAAAGAAATGGACATTAATTTCTACCTTCAGCACAATATCAAAATTCAATGTTCATCAGTAAGAAAAGAACAGAAACTAACAGATCTTATTTTCAATCAACGTTTACCAAACCAAGCTAAAATTGTAAAGCTTACAACAATTTAAGCATCCAAACATCTATAAGAAAATAATCAAATTGAAAATAAATGCTGTAGACACCAAATTTTGTTCGGGCCCCTTAAACCAAGTAGGTTCACCTTTTTCAACTTCTCGAAACGCAAAGAGACTTCCACCATTCCATAAAAGGGTCCCCAAGACTTTGTTTCGGAGGTCAGCACAAAAAGTAAACTCGGAAAAAGTCAACCCAAAAAAGTCAACCTTTGAAAAAGTCAACTTCCAGTCAAAATCAAGATTCGAAGCTGAATTGAACAATGGCGAAAGAATTGATAATCCAAGGTCTATAGTGAAAGATATAGAGTTCAGAATAGGGGTTGCAAAAATTTAGTGTAGGGGAATAACTAATCTGGCAAATTTGGGGAAAAATGCATAAACGATCAAATTGGATGAAATTGGAAGTCCCAAATGAAATAAGATCAATAACTACTGATATTGGAAGGTCCAATTTTGGAAACGGAGTTGAAGGAAGATACTGTTTGAAGGAAAGTAAGGATTTAATAAGAAATTCATGAATTTAGGGAAAACTGCAGAGATAGCCCGATTCTATGAAATTGAAGCCCCCAGTTGATAAAGAATGAATAAAAAAAAATAGCCCGAGGCCCATTTTGAAGTGGATCCCAAGGAAGAGCTGGTTAGAGAAAAAACAGAAAAAACGAGAAAATTCCCGGTATTAGAAAGGGGAAAATTAAATCGAAGGGGAGTTTGATCGTAAAAATTGGGTGCTTTTGTACTAACTTAAATTCAATATATGTCAAGGGCAGTGGAAAAAGAAAATCCAGAAATCGGACCCGTTTTGAGCAAAATCGAGGTTTCGGAGGTTAAAGGGTAATATTGGAAAATCTGAAATAATAGGTCCCGAGCTCAGAAAATTTTGAAAACTTTCAGACTTGAATTTTATATCGTATGGAAAGGATCGCTAAACAAAAATCCAGAATCAGAGCTCAAATGGAAAAAGACAAAGTTCGGGTGCACTAACCCGAAAAATCCCAAAGAAAATTTTGGATAAAATAGCAAATGAGCTCAAAAAATTATAAAAACTTCCAGATCTGAGTTTTATATTTTTTGGAAGAGATTGGAGAAAGGAAATCCGGAATCGGAGCTCGAATAAAAAAGGCGAAGTTCAGGTGCACTAACCCGGAAAATCCAAAGAAAATTTCGGGAAAAATAGCAAATGAGCTCGAAAAATTATGAACACTTTTAGATCTGAGTTTTATATTTTGTGGAAGAGATTGGAGAAGAAAAATCCAGAATCAGAGCTCAAATGAAAAGTGACAAAGTTCGGGTGCCCTAACCCGAAATTCCAAGAGAAAATTTCGAGAAAAATAGCAAACGAGCTCAAAAAATTATGAAAACATCCAGATCTCAATTTTATATTTTATGGAAGAGATTGGAGAAAGAAAATCCGGAATTGGAGCTCAAATGAAAAAGGCTAAATGTGGGAGGTACTAAACCGAAATTTTAGAGAAAAGTCCGGGAAAAATAGAGAATGAGCTCAAAAAAATATGAAAACCTCCAGAACCAAGTTTTATATTGGATGAGATGAGTTGGAAAAAACAAATTCGAAATTGGGGTCCATTTGCAATTAAATTAAGTTTAGGGGGCTAAAAGGTAATTTTACCGAAAAAGCCAAAAATGGCCAATTTGTAAAATGAAAAAAATGAAGGAATTTCTGTTATATTCCAGGCCCTTAGCTGGCCATCTCATGGGAGAAGGATGGAGATTTTATCAATTTCATCCAATGGTCACTATCAAATTACAAGATGTCATTTTTATTGTCTTCAAAGTGTCGTTGTCCATCCAAAGGCCTAGGTGCTTTGTAAAAGATGAGTACATCTTTCAATGGCCAAGATCAAATGGCAAGATGTCATTTTTATTGTCTTGAAAATATCTTTGATCCAGTGGCTTAGATTGTTGGATAAAAGATGAGCACATATCATTCAAGGGTGAGGAGGCCATTCGGCCAAGAGAAAGGAGAGGGGAAGGATTTTTTTTATTTCTTAAGTTGGTTGGTCATTTGGAGAGAGGAAGGCAGTAGCTAAACTTGGAGAAAAAAAGAAATTTGAAAGAAAGGAAGAGAGAGTTAGCCAAGGAAGCTAGGAAGGTAGCCATTCCTCATTTGTTCTTGCATTATTTTCCTAGCCATTCCTCATTTGTTCTTGCATTATTTTTTCTTCTTTCTCATGCTTTGTTCCTTACTTCCATGTGATTTCCAATCCTTTTCTTGTAAAAATAAAGTTTTTGAAATGTTTTTTAAGCTTTCAACTTTTCCTTTTCACTAAAAAAAAACAATGTTTACAAATTTTTTTTACCATAGCCGAACCATGCTTGTGCTTGTCTTGATTTTTTTTTTTTTTGCATGTTTGATATGGGAAACACGATTGTGGAAGGCTTACATTTCTTCTTATGTTCTGCTTTTAAAAAATAAATGAAATAAAAGAGGTTGAAAGGCTTCATGATCTTGATAAAAATCAAGTGATCATGGTTAGGGGAGACTATGTCCATTGTACCAACCATGGAGCTCACCTCCATTTTTCTTAGTTTGCTTGGTTTAATTTATGATTTTTGAGTTGGAAAAGCTTCATGATCTTGATGAAAATCAAATGATCATGGTTAGGGAGGACTATGTCCATTGTACCAATCATGGAGCTCACTTTCCTTATTTTTTGTTTGCTTATTTTTATTGTCCATGCATCTTTGGTCATGTCTCTTTGCACTATTTTCATGCCATACTAGTTTTTGCATCATATTCATGGCATGTTAGCTTCCTATACCATTCGGCCATATCATGTATTTTAGGTTCATGCTATGCTTTGCATCATATTTCGTTATGCCATGCATCTTAGGTCATGTAGCTATGTCATTTAGCATTTTGTGTTCATGACATGTCTTGCATCATTTTCGGCCAAACCATGTATTTTAGGTTTATGCCATGCCTTGCATCATATTTGATTATGTCATGCATCTTAGGTCTTATAGCTATGTCATCTTAGAATAAGTCATTTTCGGTCATGCCATGTCATTTTAGTGGTTAGGTCATTTTTATGATATTTGCTATGTCATTTAGAGTCTAGGTAATTTTTATGCCATGTCATCATTTTATGCCATGTCATCCAAGTAACATGTCATACCATGTCATTTATAGTCTAGGAGCATTTTCAAAGTTTGCGCTTTTAAAATAGAGAAAACAAAAAAAGCGGGTTCGGGAATCGGTTACGTGCGGGGAAGGATTAGCACCCCACAACACCTGTATAAAACGGTACCTTATTAATCATGTGTTATCTCGAGTCTTGCTAAAAGTCGGTTTCGAAATTAGCATTTTAAAATAATTCCCATATTAAAAAAAAATCCCATTTTTAGTTAGAAATGATCTGGAATTTATTAACTTCAAATTTTCCTATATTCCCTTGCAAACTCGGCAAAACATAGAAAATTTTATTTATTTAGAAAATCTTTGAATCACTCTCATTTTTTTAAAAAAAATAAAGATATTCCATTGTTAATGATAATTGATGATATCCTCCCCAGCAAACCCGGCTGATGGAGACTCAATTAAGAGTTGTAAACCCAAGTGCAGGTTATGTTCAAGTAATAAATTCTCGGGTGTCCGAGGTCGAACCACAGGGAAGCGTATTAGTAAGTATAAGTTTATAAATATATAAGACAAAGAAAGTAAACAAGATATTAGGGAATCAACAACAAAATAAGATAAACAAGATATTAGAGAACAAAATAAACAAAATATAAAAGAAATTAAACAAGATATAAAAAAACAATAAGAAAAGATGTTGAGGTTAGAGAATCCACTCTTGGTGTTATGCTAAGATTAATCTTGTTTTATTACACAATTGAAATCCACACATAAAGGAGGTTCCAATCGGAAGGTTTAGCAATTCAGTCCAAATTGTCCAACGTCCATAGCATATGATATTATGTTCATTTGGTGTCCTCAAAACTCATAAAAAGAGTCCAAGCATTCCTTATGCCAAGGTATATGTCTACAACAAATCAAGGTTATGAAACCAAGCATTTATTGTGCCATTTTCATTGTCAATAATGAATCAAGATCCCTACTTTGCAAGTATGATTTTAAACCAAAAGAAAATATTATCTATACTAGTGTTTATAAATGATAATTCATTTTAGCTCATGTTTAAGAGACTAACCTTAGCATTTACCAAGAGCTTCACCTCATCGCCTCAACAATATGATTAGCAACACATACTAGATATGAATAAAATGAAAAGAAATGTAAGAAGCATAAGTAAATATAGAAAAAGAAAACTAGAGAAAGAAAAGAAAAAGAAAACTTAGAGAATTTTATTACAATGGCTAATATCCTACCAATCTCTAATGTATCCTAATACTCATCCAAGGCCCTCTATTTATACACATTTTGGAGAGCTAAATGACAAGAGACAAGCTTTATAAATTTTAAAGGTAGGTATAATAGGTGGGTGCATTTTTCTAACAATTTTCGTCATATTGTATGACAATTCTGATCAGCCAGCTTGATGGTCGATTTTGTCAATGTTGGAGGCTCGATCTGATCAAATGGTCTTCTAGAAAAATATACCCCTATCAGTTACGGATCCATAACCGTTGGAATCAGATCATTTTCTCATGTGGATCGGAAGATATGGTCAAAATACCAAAGCAGGTCAGCACAGACGTCATTGCACATCAGCCAACTTGATGGTCGATTTCTCTAGGGAAAACGACTCCGTTTCAAGAAGTGTAAAACATGAAAAAGATAGATATGCCTCTTAACTTTGCACTGTAAAATATTCAGCCTTATTGCTTCAGCGAAACTCCAGATATAACGGATATGGCAAAAGGTGTCGGAACTAGAACTGAACTGGATTTGCCCTTAATTCTTGATTTAACCTAGTAATCTGAAATCACTCAAAGAAACTCGTGAAAAACACCAAATTACATAAAATATAAAATATCATAAACACAATTAGACTAAGCAATAATAACTCGTATTTGACACAAAACAATAATAAAACATAACTAAGAACTATATAATTATACGAGTTATCACACCCCCACACTTAGATTGTTGCTAGTCCCTAGCAACGACTCAATAAAAATAAAATAAGAAAATCTAATCTAATCCATTTTCGTTGGAAATCACGGTGGCACTTAGCATGTGACACAAGCCTTTAAACCCCTAGGTGTCCTTAGTGGACGGGTTTAGTCTCGTGAGGGTTTGCTAGAACGATACCCACAAACATTGAAAAACTAAAATATAAGTAAACTACATACACTAAAAATATTTACTCCTAATCCTTTCAATATAAATTAGAGACAATCTTTGAACAAGTCTTATAAACTAATCAATAGCTCAAAGAATTTCAAAAAAATTCATGCTTGAATGTAAATAAATGAGTTAAGCCAATATTAACATAACATATTTCAATCAAAATAGTGCATATTCAACTTAATCTCAATTTCTCACTATACTCTCATGATTTTCACTCTTTAAAGTAGTGGTAAAGTGTTTACACTCAATCAATCTCATGAAAACAGTTCTACCATATGCTTGCTTGTCCACCTATTCTCCACTATTTAGATCATACAACTTCATAAATCAAGAGGTGTTTTTTCAAGGTTGTAATGGGGCCAAAGGGTTATAATGTGGTTAAAGAACAAAAGGATAAAGATATCACAAAGGTTCCAAAGAGTTCATAGAGTTTAGAGACATAATAAGATCATACGAATAAAACTTCTCAAAACTCTTATAAAGCACATAATAACATAGGCTAAATATTCATGTTGAGCCTTTGCTTCATTCTAACCAACTTTGTAACATCTTTTTCTTTACTTTAACTAGAAGTTCAAGAGAAGATTTTTTTTATTTTTTAATATGGGAATGTATTTGACAATGATCCCTTTCTTTTTCTCTTGACTTTTGCCTCTCTCCTCCCCCACACTTATCTTTCGTTCTAACCCAAATTTTCAAAAAGTATCCCTTGTTTTTGCAATATGTCTCAAAATATATAATCCATCTTTAGAACAAGGGTAAGGATATAAGTATATTTAGGCTAGGTGTAAGTTCTGGTTACCTATAAAATAGCATATTTAATGTAGGCTCAAATTGGCTCACTAGTGGGGATGTTCTCTTAGAACATTAATAATGGATGGTTGTTTGGCTCTGGTTATAATCCTAATGACTCTATCATATTCATGTTGTCACATGTATCAATATAGTCTCAAACGGTTTAAAGCAAGTTCTAGAGAATCATGTAATCATAAGAGCACTCAAGAAAGAAATTAGATTGATTTGTATAATGCATCAATCATTATAGGCTCAAAAACTCACAAGGATGATTATACAAGTCAGATTAAATCTAAACATGCTTCTTTCTCAATCAACATATCATATTAACATTGGCTCATAAAAAGGTTGACATCAAGCTCAATTCTCATGAAAATCTTCTCACTAATAAATCTGTTTTAGACTTATGCAATTCATATCTCATCATTGTATTAAAAAGGAACTAGAACACATTAAAAAAATAATAATAATAATAATAAAGACTCATAAAAAAAATAGTAGACAAAAATAAAAGAAATCCTAAATCGTTCCCCCCACACTTAATTCTTACATTGTCCTCAATGTAAGTCTATTAACCCAAATGAAAGAATCATGTGTAAGAGAAAAGAACTAATAACATAAGAATAGGAATAACTAAGACTCAAAACAAAACAAACTCATGCAACCTAATTAATCCTAAAATACTAAACAAAAATTAACAAGTAAACATAAAAAGATTAAAATCAAACTGACAAGGTATGTCTCAAGTCTCCCTTACTCAGACCTTGTTCAGAATGAATACTTCTAAATGGCTTAAAACACATCAAAATTTTTTTTTTTTTTAAATTAGCAAAATATGTCCCTTACCCCCTACTAAAGGTAGAATTTAGGAGATATTACCTGCAGAGGTTTTCTAACCATTTATTATAACTGAGACACAACAAACAAAATGTTAGATAATGTCACAAAGACAGAGTGCAATCCACTCCTTGCTCGTCCATATCTCTTTTTCTTTTTCCGAGCGTTTGCGAAACAACCGTAGCAGGTAAATACTCATAAGCTTGGAGCTTTTTGAGTAAATCTTCAATGGTTGTAGCAGAAATTATGGTTCTCCTTGCCTCTGAAAACATGAATCCATTATCCACAGCATTATCTAAATATGAAAGCAAATTACTAAAATAACCATTAATATTAAGCAAACCAATGGGTTTCTTATTTGTGACCAAAGATGACCAAGAAGCCACGCAAGCTATTTCTTCCAATGTACCCAGACCTCCTGGTAAAGCAATGAATGCATCGGCAGAATGGTACATGATTGTTATCCGTTCAGGGATACTCCAGACTTGTATTTCCTTACCCACGGTATGTCCACAAAAACCTGTGAATAGTTTTGGCACGATTCCTAGAACTGGACTTCCTCCGGCGTGTGCTGCTGTAGCGACTGCTCCCATTAAACCCGTACTACCGCCTCCATAAATCAACTGGATCTTTTCTTGGGCAAGTATTACTCCAACTCTTATGGCTTCATCAGCTAATATTTTATTTTTCCCTGGATAAGCACCTCCAAAGACACAAATTTTTTCAATGCGCTGGGACGAAGTACTTTCCATTTTTTTTTTCGAGTGCCTGAAAGAGAATGAGTACATGGTGTAATATATAGAGGACTGAGTAGTGAATCAGACAAGAGTAATAATGTCGCCGAAAGTGTATTTGACCTGTCAGAAGAAAATGTTAACCTAACAAAAGATTTTTGCGTGATTTCAGGAAGAAAATCAAAAAGAGAAGAAAAAGCAACCGTAAAAGACCAATGCAAAAAAAAAAAAAAAAACGAGAATAATTACACAAATCGTAAATTAAACCGAAATGAAGTTATTGCAAATCAAACCAAAAGCTGAGAAGTCATTTATTGTAGTTGTGATTGTGGCTCACATCTTCCTCTGGTTTTACGTCCAGAAACGGCTTAAACGCCTTCTATGAGTCGAGGATATGCTTCCCATCCAGTTTTCTTACAAGCTGGCAAACAGGGTCTTTTAACATCAGATTCCCAAGATGTTGCCATTCCCTTTGGAATTACGGCCATAAATCAAGAATTTCTCTTTGTACGTCTCCACTAGGATGCGTCCCAAGAGAAAGTTGGATATTATCCAAATTCTCCTTACTCAGTCCATCCTTAATGAATTCAATTTTATCATCTCGATTAGAGGACGGATTCCCAATAGAACGACATTTACCGTTACACGTCCATCGAGCACATTTGTGGCAATTTGAACTCATGCGCTTTGCTCGTCGCTTCTTTGCAAAAGTGCTTCTACCTGTACCTGGTAAATGCAAAACAGGAAGATATTCATCTTCACGTACCTTGGCTTCAATTATCCAACGTATGTCTTCAGGAATCCCTTTGTGCATAAGCATTCTTAATCTTTCAAATCGAACTTGGTAAAGCTTCAGTAAAATATTTCGAGGAAAAGGAGGAAATCGTTTCTGCAATCTTGTGAGAATATCATCCATCCTGAAAAAAAAAATATATAAAATGAAAGAGAAATTGAAAGAGAAATTTATATACAATATCAGTTTTGTGGGTAGCTGATGGAACCGACTTAAATAATCACGGAGTACCGTTATCCGCCATTTAACCGGGAAAAAAAAATGTATTTTTTTTTTGAAGATTAGTAAAAATTATATTTACATCTAGTTATTTTCAAAACAAGGATCAGAAAGAAAAACAACCTCTTCTTGAGTAACATGATTTTCTAAAAAGAGTTTGAGTCTTTGTCCATTTACCTTGAATACGTTACCATTTCTAGGATTCTCAATGTCAATTGCTCCATAATGATACACATGCTTAACCACAAATGGGCCAGTCCATCTTGATCTCAATTTACCAGGAAATATGTGAAGTCTAGAATTATAAAGTAGAACTTTTTGCCCAACATCAAATGTTTTTCTTGAAATTAACTTGTCATGGAAGGCTTTAGTTCTTTCTTTATGAATTTTAGAATTCTCATATGCATCATTTTTGAGTTCCTCAAACTTTTGTTTCCAACAATGCTTAACCTGAAAAGAATTTAACAAAGAATCAGTGTGTGAAATTTCTGAAGCATTATCAAACTCACATTCAATTAAATAAGCTTCTAAAGGATCATGGAATGTGGTAGTGGTGAGATGTTCATGAACAAGTTCTTCAATGAAATCCACTTCATGTACTTCTGAATCATCACCAGGTTGCTTGCAAATGTTGAACACATTTAATTCTAAAGTCATATTTCCAAAAGAAATGTTCAAAATACCATTCCTACAATTTATCAGAGCATTAGAAGTTGCAAGAAATGGACGGCCTAATATAACAGGAATTTGAACATTTGGATTTGAAACAGGATGTGTGTCCAAAACAATAAAATCAACAGGGAAGTAAAAATTATCAATTTGAACCAAAACATCTTCAACTATCCCTCGAGGAATTTTTACAGAACGATCAGCTAGTTGAAGTGTAACAGGTGTTTCCTTGAGTTCACCTAAACCTAATTGTTGATAAACAGAAAAAGGCAAAAGATTAACACTAGCACCAAGATCAAGCAATACACGTTCTGTTCTAGTGTTTCCAATGATGCATGAGATTGTTGGACATCCAGGATCTTTGAATTTTGGTGGAGTAAGGTGCTGAATGATTGAGCTCACACTTTCCGTCAGAAATGCTTTCTTTTGTACATTATGTTTCCTTTTAACTGTGCACATGTCCTTCAAAAATTTAGCATAAGATGGAACTTGTTTGATTGCATCCAATAAATGAATGTTAATCTTAACTTGTTTGAAAAGTTCATATATTTCTGCATTTTGATTCAAATTCTTTATTGTTTACAACCTTTGAGGAAAAGGAGCAGGATGCATACCTTTTTCTTTGTCCAAATTTTCAAGAAGTTCAGACTTACCATCATCCTTACCATTACTTTTCGGAGGGGAAGGAGGATCTTTGTCTTTTGATGGAATGTTTTTGTCAATTGCCTTTCCACTTCGAAGAGTTGTGATAGAACTGGCATTTTCCTGTTGAGTTTCATTGGAGCAAGAAACAAAACATTGAGTAGAAGGGTTAGGCTGAGGTTGAGCAGGAAACTTACCTTTTTCTTGAGTGCGTAATGAAGCTGTCAATGTGGACAAGGTGTTTTTGATCTCATTGATGTCCTGTGAAGTTTGGTTATTCACATTTGCTTGTGTTTGCATGAATGCTTGCAATGTCTCTTCCAAGGTTTGTACACGTGAAGGTTGATAGGAAAAAGTGTTGCCCGGCTTTTGAGATTGTGGTACCTGAACATGATTATTATTCCGCCAACTGAAGTTGGGATGATTTCTCCATTCAGGGTTATACGTTTCAGAGTAAGGAGAAGGAAAAGGCTTTTTAAATGTGTTTATGGAATTTACTTGATCATGCAACGCTTCTTTAAGAATGGGAATGTTTGGACATTCAGAAGTGGGGTGTCCCATGATTTCACAAATTCCACAACTTTCTTCATTTTTAACCGTTTTGACTTCTTTTACTTCTCTAAGTTCCATGGCTTCAATCTTTCTAGCCAAATTAGCTACTTTATCTTTTATCTCATCTTCTTGACTAAAATGATATTTACCTCTGTTAGAAACAAGATTAGATCTATTGGAACTTTCAGAGGAATTATCTGTGTGCCAGGCTTGAGAGTTATCTGCCAAATGGTCTAGGTAGTCAAAGGCTTCTTCAGGTTCTTTTTCTAGAAACTCACCGTTACACATTGTTTCAACAAATTGTTTAGTTTCGGGAGTTAAACTTTCATAAAAGAAACTAATAAGACGCCATTTTTCAAAACCATGATGTGGACAAGAACTTAACAAATCTTTAAAACGCTCCCAGCACTGAAAAAATGCTTCATTTTGATTTTGATTGAAATTTTGAATCTGTCTTTTCAAAGCAGTAGTTTTATGTGCTGGGAAAAATTTCTTTAGAAACTCAGTTTGTAATTCTTGCCATGTGCCAATTGACCTTGGTTTTAAATTATGAAGCCAAATTTTTGCTTTATCTTTTAAAGAAAAAGGAAATAATTTTAGCTTGACAATTTCATTTGTACATTGTTGGTCATTAAAGGTGACACATACATCCTCGAAGTCTTTTAGAAACGAGTAAGCACTTTCCAATTCTAACCCATGGAAATTTGGAAGCAAAGCTATCATACCTGGTTTAAAACGAAAGTTGTTTGCATTGAGAGGAAAAATAAAACAAGAGGGTGATGAGCTTCGAGTTGGTTGCAAGTAGTCACGCATGGTGCGTACTTGTCTGTTCTCATCTTCAGCATGAACACTTTCATTGTCAGCTATGGTAGGAGTTGTATTAGAAAGATTACCTGAAAAAGTTTTACAATAAAATCTAACTAAACGACGAGATCTAAAATCACGTTAATATACAGATTAGGCGGTATAACTAGCCAATAAAAATAAACAAAGTTAATATACAATATAAATATAAATATATAGAAAATTAGGCGGTATAACCAGCCAATAAAAATAAATATACTTATAAACTTATATACTTAGTATTGCTTCCCCGGCAACGGCGCCAAAAACTTGATGGAGACTCAATTAAGAGTTGTAAACCCAAGTGCAGGTTATGTTCAAGTAATAAATTCTCGGGTGTCCGAGGTCGAACCACAGGGAAGCGTATTAGTAAGTATAAGTTTATAAATATATAAGACAAAGAAAGTAAACAAGATATTAGGGAATCAACAACAAAATAAGATAAACAAGATATTAGAGAACAAAATAAACAAAATATAAAAGAAATTAAACAAGATATAAAAAAACAATAAGAAAAGATGTTGAGGTTAGAGAATCCACTCTTGGTGTTATGCTAAGATTAATCTTGTTTTATTACACAATTGAAATCCACACATAAAGGAGGTTCCAATCGGAAGGTTTAGCAATTCAATCCAAATTGTCCAATGATAACTCGTATAATTATATAGTTTTTAGTTATGTTTTATTATTGTTTTGTGTCAAATACGAGTTATTATTGTTTAGTCTAATTGTGTTTATGATCTTTTATATTTTTATGTAATTTGGTGTTTTTCACAAGTTTCTTTGAGTGATTTCAGATTACTAGAATTAAGGGCAAATCCAGTTCAGTTCCAGTTCCAACACCGTTTACCATATCAGCTATATCTCGAGTTTCACTGAAGCAATAAGGCTAAAATTTGTATCCGTGCAAAGCTAAGAGGCATATCTATCTTTTTCATGTTTTACACTTCTTGAAACGGAGTCGTTTTCCCTAGTGAAATCGACCATCAAGTTGGCTGATGTGCAATGACGTCTGTGCTGACCTGTTTTCGTATTTTGCCCATATCTTCTTATCCACATCAGCAAATGAGCTGATTCCAACGGCTATGGATCCGTAACTGATAGGGGTATATTTTTCTAGAAGACAATTTTATCAGATCGAGCCTCCAACATTGACAAAATCGACCATCAAGCTGGCTGATCAGAATTGTCATACAATATGACGAAAATTGTTAGAAAAATGCATTCACCTATTATACCTACCTTTGAAATTTGTAAAGCTTGTCTCTTGTCATTTAGCCCTCCAAAATGTGTATAAATAGAGGGCCTTGGATGAGTATTGGGATACATTATACATTGGTAGGATATTAGCCATTGTAATAAAATTCTCTAAGTTTTCTTTTTCTTTCCTTTCTCTAGTTTTCTTTTTCTTCTTACATTTCTTTTCATTTTTAGTATGTGTTGCTAATCATATTGTTGAGGTGATGAGGTGAAGCTCTTGGTAAATGCTAAGGTTAGTCTCTCAAACATGAGCTAAAATGAATCATCATTTATAAACACTAGTATAGATAATATTTTCTTTTGGTTTAAAATCATACTTGCAAAGTAGGGATCTTGATTCATTATTGACAATGAAAATGGCACAGTAAATGCTTGGTTTCATAACCTTGATTTGTTGTAGACATATACCTTGGCATAAGGAATGCTTGGACTCTTTTTATGAGTTTTGAGGACACCAAATGAACATAATATCATATGCTATGGACGTTGGACAATTTGGACTGAATTGCTAAACCTTCCGATTGGAATCTCCCTTATGTGTGAATTTCAATTGTGTAATAAAACAAGATTAATCTTAGCATAACACCAAGGGTGGATTCTCTAACCTCAACATCTTTTCTTATTGTTTTTATATCTTGTTTAATTTCTTTTATTTTATTTTGTTTATTTTGTTCTCTAATATCTTGTTTATCTTGTTTTGTTGTTGATTCCCTAATATCTTGTTTACTTTATTTTTCTTATATATTTATAAACTTATACTTACTAATACGCTTCCCTGTGGTTCGACCTCGGACACCCGAGAATTTATTACTTGAACATAACCTGCACTTGGGTTTACAACTCTTAATTGAGTTACCATCAAGTTTTTGGCGCCGTTGCCGGGGAGGCAATACTAAGTATATAAGTTTATAAGTATATTTATTTTTATTGGCTGGTTATACCGCCTATATTTATTTTTATTGGCTGGTTATACCGCCTAATTTGTATATTAACTTTGATTTATTTTGGCTGGTTATACCGCCTAATTTTCTATATATTTATATTTATATTGTATATTAACTTTGTTTATTTTTATTGGCTGGTTATACCGCCTAATCTGTATATTAACTTTGTTTTATGCTTGTTTGGCGACGTGATTTTAGATCTCGTCGTTTAGTTAGATTTTATTGTGAAACTTTTTCAGGTAATGTTTCTAATACAACTCCTACCATGTGCACGATGGACGTGTAACGGTAAATGTCGTTCTATTGGGATTCCGTCCTCTAATCGAGATGATAAAATTGAATTCATTAAAGATGGACTGAGTAAGGAGAATTTGGGTAATATCCAACTTTCTCTTGAGACGCATCCTAGTGGAGACGTACAAAGAGAAATTCTTGATTTATGGCCGCAATTCCAAAGGGAATGGCAACATCTTGGGAATCTGATGTTAAAAGACCCTGTTTGCCAGCTTGTAAGAAAACTGGATGGGAAGCATATCCTCGACTCATAGAAGGCGTTTAAGCCGTTTCTGGACGTAAAACCAGAGGAAGATGCCAAATACACTTTCGGCGACATTAATACTCTTGACTTTTACGGTTGATTTTTCTTCTCTTTTTGATTTTCTTCCTGAAATCACGCAAAAATCTTTTGTTAGGTTAACATTTTCTTCTGACAGGTCAGATACACTTTCGGCGACATTATTACTCTTGTCTGATTCACTACTCAGTCCTCTATATATTACACCATGTACTCATTCTCTTTCAGGCACTCGAAAAAAAATGGAAAGTACTTCGTCCCAACGCATTAAAAAAATTTGTGTCTTTGGAGGTGCTTATCCAGGGAAAAATAACATATTCGCTGATGAAGCCATAAGAGTTGGAGTAATACTTGCCCAACAAAAGATCCAGTTGATTTATGGAGGCGGTAGTACGGGTTTAATGGGAGCAGTCGCTACAGCAGCACACGCCGGAGGAAGTCCAGTTCTAGGAATCGTGCCAAAACTATTCACAGATTTTTGTGGACCTACCGTGGGTAAGGAAATACAAGTCTGGAGTATCCCTGAACGGATGACAATCATGTACCATTCTGCCGATGCATTCATTGCTTTACCAGGAGGTCTAGGTACATTGGAAGAAATAGCTTGCGTGGCTTCTTGGTCATCTTTGGTCACAAATAAGAAACCCATTGGTTTGCTTAATATTAATGGTTATTTTAGTAATTTGCTTTCATATTTAGATAATGCTGTGGATAATGGATTCATGTTTTTCAGAGGCAAGGAGAACCATAATTTCTGCTACAACCATTGAAGATTTACTCAAAAAGCTACAAGCTTATGAGTGTTTATCTGCTACGGTTGTTTCGCAAACGCTCGGAAAAAGAAAAAGAGATATGGACGAGCAAGGAGTGGATTGCACTTTGTCTTTGTGACATTATCTAACATTTTGCTTGTTGTGTCTCAGTTATAATAAGTGGTTAGCAACCTCTGCAGGTAATATCTCCTAAATTCTACCTTTAAAATTTGACATTGGGGACAATGTCATATTTTAGTAGGGGGTAAGGGACATATTTTGCTAAAAAAAAAAAAAAAATATTGTTGTGTTTTAAGACATTTAGAAGTATTCATTCTGAACAAGGTCTGAGTAAGGGAGACTTGAGACATACCTTGTCAGTTTGATTTAATCTTCTTCTTTCAAAAACAAAAAAAAAAACAAAAAAAAAAAAAAAAAAAAAAAAAAAAAGCATGTTTAGACTTAGTGTGTTTTTTTTAGTTACTTTCAATACAATGATGAGATATGAATTGCATAAGTCTAAAACAGATTTATTAGTGAGAAGATTTTCATGAGAATTGAGCTTGATGTCAACCTTTTTATGAGCCAATGTTAATATGATGTGTTGATTGAGAAAGAAGCATGTTTAGACTTAATCTGACTTGTATAATCATCTTTGTGAGTTTTTGAGCCTATAATGATTGATGCATTATACAAATCAATCTAATTTCTTTCTTGAGTGCTCTTATGATTACATGATTCTCTAGAACTTGCTTTAAACCGTTTGAGACTATATTAATACATGTGACAACATGAATATGATAGAGGCATTAGGATTATAACCAGAGCCAAACAGCCATCCATTATTAATGTTCTACGAGAACATCCCCACTAGTGAGCCAATTTGAGCCTACATTAAATATGCTGTTTTATTGGTAACCACAACTTACACCTAGCCTAAATATACTTATATCCTTACCCTTGTTCTAAAGATGGATTATATATTTTGAGACATATTGCAAAAAAAACAAGGGATATTTTTATTTGAAAATTTGGGTTAGAAACAAAAGATAAGTGTGGGGGAAAGAAAAGAAAAGAAAAAGTCAAGAGAAAAAGAAAGGGATCATTGTCAAATACATTCCCATATTAAAAAAAAAAAAAAAAAAAAAAAATCTTCTCTTGAACTTCTAGAAAAAGATGTTACAAAGTTGGTTAGAATGATGCAAAGGCTCAACATGAATATTTAGCCTATGTTATTATGTGCTTTATAAGAGTTTTGAGAAGTTTTATTTGTATGATCTTATTATGTCTCTAAAATCTATGAACTCTTTGGAACCTTTGTGATATCTTTATCCTTTTGTTCTTTAACCACATTATAACCCTTTGGCCCCATTACAACCTTGAATAAAGACCTCTTGATTTATGAAGTTGTATGATCTAAATAGTGGAGAATAGGTGGACAAGCAAGCATATGGTAGAAGTGTTTTCATGAGATTGATTGAGTGTAAACACTTTACCACTACTTTAAAGAGTGAAAATCAAGAGAGTATCCCATGTGAGAAGTTGAGATTAAGTTTGAATATACACTATTTTGATTGAAATATGTTATGTTATTATTGGCTTAACTCAAACTATTTACATTCAAGCAAGATTTTTTGTGAATTTCTTTAAGCTATTGATTAGTTTTTAAGACTTGTCCAATGATTATCTCTAATTTATATTGGAAGGATTAGTTATAATTATTATTTTTAGTTTTTCTTATGTCTTCAATGTTTGTGGGTATCGTCCTAGTAAACCCTCACGAGACTAAACTCGTCCACTAGGGACACCTAGGGGTTTAAAGGCTTGTGTCACATGCTAAGTGCCACCGTGATTTCCTACGAAAATGGATTAGATTAGATTTTCTTATTTTATTTTTATTGAGTCGTTGCTAGGGACTAGCAACAATCTAAGTGTGGGGGTGTGATAACTCGTATAATTATATAGTTTTTAGTTATGTTTTATTATTGTTTTGTGTCAAATACGAGTTATTATTGTTTAGTCTAATTGTGTTTATGATCTTTTATATTTTTATGTAATTTGGTGTTTTTCACAAGTTTCTTTGAGTGATTTCAGATTACTAGAATTAAGGGCAAATCCAGTTCAGTTCCAGTTCCAACACCGTTTACCATATCAGCTATATCTCGAGTTTCACTGAAGCAATAAGGCTAAAATTTGTATCCGTGCAAAGCTAAGAGGCATATCTATCTTTTTCATGTTTTACACTTCTTGAAACAGAGTCGTTTTCCCTAGTGAAATCGACCATCAAGTTGGCTGATGTGCAATGACGTCTGTGCTGACCTGTTTTCGTATTTTGCCCATATCTTCTTATCCACATCAGCAAATGAGCTGATTCCAACGGCTATGGATCCGTAACTGATAGGGGTATAGTTTTCTAGAAGACAATTTTATCAGATCGAGCCTCCAACATTGACAAAATCGACCATCAAGCTGGCTGATCAGAATTGTCATACAATATGACGAAAATTGTTAGAAAAATGCATTCACCTATTATACCTACCTTTGAAATTTGTAAAGCTTGTCTCTTGTCATTTAGCCCTCCAAAATGTGTATAAATAGAGGGCCTTGGATGAGTATTGGGATACATTATACATTGGTAGGATATTAGCCATTGTAATAAAATTCTCTAAGTTTTCTTTTTCTTTCCTTTCTCTAGTTTTCTTTTTCTTCTTACATTTCTTTTCATTTTTAGTATGTGTTGCTAATCATATTGTTGAGGTGATGAGGTGAAGCTCTTGGTAAATGCTAAGGTTAGTCTCTCAAACATGAGCTAAAATGAATCATCATTTATAAACACTAGTATAGATAATATTTTCTTTTGGTTTAAAATCATACTTGCAAAGTAGGGATCTTGATTCATTATTGACAATGAAAATGGCACAGTAAATGCTTGGTTTCATAACCTTGATTTGTTGTAGACATATACCTTGGCATAAGGAATGCTTGGACTCTTTTTATGAGTTTTGAGGACACCAAATGAACATAATATCATATGCTATGGACGTTGGACAATTTGGACTGAATTGCTAAACCTTCCGATTGGAATCTCCCTTATGTGTGAATTTCAATTGTGTAATAAAACAAGATTAATCTTAGCATAACACCAAGGGTGGATTCTCTAACCTCAACATCTTTTCTTATTGTTTTTATATCTTGTTTAATTTCTTTTATTTTATTTTGTTTATTTTGTTCTCTAATATCTTGTTTATCTTGTTTTGTTGTTGATTCCCTAATATCTTGTTTACTTTATTTTTCTTATATATTTATAAACTTATACTTACTAATACGCTTCCCTGTGGTTCGACCTCGGACACCCGAGAATTTATTACTTGAACATAACCTGCACTTGGGTTTACAACTCTTAATTGAGTTACCATCATCCAACGTCCATAGCATATGATATTATGTTCATTTGGTGTCCTCAAAACTCATAAAAAGAGTCCAAGCATTCCTTATGCCAAGGTATATGTCTACAACAAATCAAGGTTATGAAACCAAGCATTTATTGTGCCATTTTCATTGTCAATAATGAATCAAGATCCCTACTTTGCAAGTATGATTTTAAACCAAAAGAAAATATTATCTATACTAGTGTTTATAAATGATAATTCATTTTAGCTCATGTTTAAGAGACTAACCTTAGCATTTACCAAGAGCTTCACCTCATCACCTCAACAATATGATTAGCAACACATACTAGATATGAATAAAATGAAAAGAAATGTAAGAAGCATAAGTAAATATAGAAAAAGAAAACTAGAGAAAGGAAAGAAAAAGAAAACTTAGAGAATTTTATTACAATGGCTAATATCCTACCAATCTCTAATGTATCCTAATACTCATCCAAGGCCCTCTATTTATACACATTTTGGAGAGCTAAATGACAAGAGACAAGCTTTATAAATTTCAAAGGTAGGTATAATAGGTGGGTGCATTTTTCTAACAATTTTCGTCATATTGTATGACAATTCTGATCAGCCAGCTTGATGGTCGATTTTGTCAATGTTGGAGGCTCGATCTGATCAAATGGTCTTCTAGAAAAACATACCCCTATAAGTTACGGATCTATAGCCGTTGGAATCAGATCATTTGCTCATGTGGATCGGAAGATATGGTCAAAATACCAAAACAGGTCAGCACAGACGTCATTGCACATCAGCCAACTTGATGGTCGATTTCGCTAGGGAAAACGACTCCGTTTCAAGAAGTGTAAAACATGAAAACGATAGATATGCCTCTTAACTTTGCACTGTGAATGATTCAGCCTTATTGCTTCAGTGAAACTCTAGATATAGCGGATATGGCAAAAGGTGTCGGAATTGGAACTGAACTGGATTTGCCCTTAATTCTTGATTTAACCTAGTAATCTGAAATCACTCAAAGAAACTCGTGAAAAACACCAAATTACATAAAAATATAAAATATCATAAACACAATTAGACTAAGCAATAATAACTCGTATTTGACACAAAAAAATAATAAAACATAACTAAGAACTATATAATTATACGACTTATCACCGGCAGAGAACTCATGAATTATTTTAACTCGGGAATATCCTTATTTTAAAAAGCATGATCTTTATTATATTAGAAAACATTTTAAAAAGATGGTTATGAATATGCAAATCATTATAGTGACATGGAAAAAGAGTGAATGACATAGCATATGGATTGATGACATGACATGCTTGACATGGAAAAATCTAGATGACATGGCATAATCTAAATGTCATAGCAAAAGAATTAATGACATGGTAAGAAACATAAAATAACATTATCATAGAATATGCATGAAAATAAAAAAGGCAATGCATGAGCATAACAAAACCTAGATGATAAGGAAAAATAATTAATGACATGGAAAGAAGCATAAAATAACCTAGAATATCCATAATTACGTAATAACCATGATAACACCATGAAATCTAAATCAAAGCAATGACATTACTATGGAATATTCATACATATAATTTAAATGACTAAGATAGCAAAATTAAATACCATGGAATATGCATGAACATGGAAAATGCAATGCATGAAAATGTATTTCTCCCATGAAGCAAGGACATCCGTATACCTAAAAATGTATCCGACTACCTTTGGAAGAGACCTAAATTGGATTTTCAAATTTGGACTCGGGTTTAAAAAAAATAGAATTTTTGATTTGAAAAAGGCCTCATGGTCGAACCCCCTCTTTAAAATGCTCTATTTATCCTAGTTTTGAAATCCGGGTTGACCACCCCTGACCCGACTTTTATAAAACCAAATTTTATGATTGAAAAGACATGGAAATCACCCAAAGACAGTAACTAATGTCCCAAATCAGCCCCTCTTAATATACTAATAAAAATAAAGAATTATTATTTCTTGAAAATAAATATGACTCTCACAACCAGTTTTGAAACTCAATTTTTTTACCCTTTTAGAAAATTAAAAAAAAAAAAGAAATCTGAAAAAATTAGGGGAGACCTATAACATGTTTATCTACTTGGGAACAGATCAGCTTAATTTTTGGAGCACGAATACTATGACCGAACTAACCAAAATAGAAGATAGTGAGTTAAAAACTGCTTTGTCAAAATCCATTTTTTCAATCATGATAAAAAAAATCTAAAAATCATGAGAACAATATCATGGCATCCCCTAAATGACTACTACATGTGGTAAAAAATGAATTTATTTTAAGCATGGATGAGTAGTGAAAAGAAATCCAAAGTCAGAATACCCAATCTAGACTATTAATTTTCCACAAGCATGCTCAAGAGAGCTTGGCTTTGAGCCATTGATTGGCTTAAGTTAAAAACCAAGTGGGAATTGTATGAAATGCATGAACAAACAGCAAGTTAAATGCATGAAGTGAATGGCATGGCAAAGATGCATGACCTAAGTTATAAGTGACATAGCAAAATAACCTAGAATGCTAAATGACATGGAAAAATGACATGGCATAATGAAAAATGACATAGTATGTCTAAATGTCATGGAAAATGACATGTCATATGAGAAATGACATAATATTTAAATGACATGGAAAATGGCATGGCATATGTAAAATAACCTAAAGTCTAAATGCCATGGAAAATGACATGTCGTATGAAAAATGACCTAGACTCTAAATGACATGGAAAATGTCATGGCATAATGAAAATAACCTAAAGTCCAAATGTCATGGAAAATAAAATGTCATATGAAAAATGACCTACACTCTAAATGACATGGAAAATGTCATGGCATAATGAAAATAACCTAAAGTCTAAATGTCATGAAAAATGACATGTCATATGAAAAATGATCTAGACTCTAAATAATATGGAAAATGGTCTAAGGCATGGCAAAGATGCAAAAAATTATGTCATGTCAGAATGAAACATGGTGAAAATGCAAAAACATGGCAAGGCAAAAATACAAACACATGGCATTGCAATAATGCAAAGCATGAATGACTTGGTATGAACAATATAGTATGACAAAAATACAAATGAAAATAAATAATAAAAACAAAAAGTTAAAGTAAGCTGATAACTCGTATAATTATATAGTTTTTAGTTATGTTTTATTATTGTTTTGTGTCAAATACGAGTTATTATTGTTTAGTCTAATTGTGTTTATGATCTTTTATATTTTTATGTAATTTGGTGTTTTTCACAAGTTTCTTTGAGTGATTTCAGATTACTAGAATTAAGGGCAAATCCAGTTCAGTTCCAGTTCCGACACCGTTTACCATATCAGCTATATCTCGAGTTTCACTGAAGCAATAAGGCTGAAATTTGTAGCCGTGCAAAGCTAAGAGGCATATCTATCTTTTTCATGTTTTACACTTCTTGAAACGGAGTCGTTTTCCCTAGTGAAATCGACCATCAAGTTGGCTGATGTGCAATGACGTCTGTGCTGACCTGTTTTCGTATTTTGCCCATATCTTCTTATCCACATCAGAAAATGAGCTGATTCCAACGGCTATGGATCCGTAACTGATAGAGGTATATTTTTCTAGAAGACCATTTTATCAGATCGAGCCTCCAACATTGACAAAATCGATCATCAAGCTGGCTGATCAGAATTGTCATACAATATGACGAAAATTGTTAGAAAAATGCACCCACCTATTATACCTACCTTTGAAATTTGTAAAGCTTGTCTCTTGTCATTTAGCCCTCCAAAATGTGTATAAATAGAGGGCCTTGGATGAGTATTGGGATACATTGATACATTGGTAGGATATTAGCCATTGTAATAAAATTCTCTAAGTTTTCTTCTTTTTCCTTTCTCTAGTTTTCTTTTTCTTTATTTACTTATGCTTCTTACATTTCTTTTCATTTTTAGTATGTGTTGCTAATCATATTGTTGAGGTGATGAGGTGAAGCTCTTGGTAAATGCTAAGGTTAGTCTCTTAAACATGAGCTAAAATGAATCATCATTTATAAACACTAGTATAGATAATATTTTCTTTTGGTTTAAAATCATACTTGCAAAGTAGAGATCTTGATTCATTATTGACAAGGAAAATGGCACAGTAAATGCTTGGTTTCATAACCTTGATTTGTTGTAGACATATACCTTGGCATAAGGAATGCTTGGACTCTTTTTATGAGTTTTGAGGACACCAAATGAACATAATATCATATGCTATGCACGTTGGACAATTTGGACTGAATTGCTAAACCTTCCGATTGGAACCTCCTTTATGTGTGGATTTCAATTGTGTAATAAAACAAGATTAATCTTAGCATAACACCAAGAGTGGATTCTCTAATCTCAACATCTTTTATTATTGTTTTTTATATCTTGTTTAATTTCTTTTATGTTATTTTGTTTATCTTGTTTTGTTGTTGATTCCCTAATATCTTGTTTACTTTCTTTTTCTTATATATTTATAAACTTATACTTACTAATACGCTTCCCTGTGGTTCGACCTCGGACACTCGAGAATTTATTACTTGAACATAACCTGCACTTGGGTTTACAACTCTTAATTGAGTCTCCATCAAGTTTTTTGGCGCCGTTGCCGGGGAGGCAATACTAAGTATATAAGTTTATAAGTATATTTATTTTTATTGGCTGGTTATACCGCCTATATTTATTTTTATTGGCTGGTTATACCGCCTAATTTTCTATATATTTATATTTATATTGTATATTAACTTTGTTTTATTTTTATTGGCTGGTTATACCGCCTAATTTTTTATATTAACTTTGTTTTATGCTTGTTTGGCGACGTGATTTTAGATCTCGTCGTTTAGTTAGATTTTATTGTGAAACTTTTTCAGGTAATCTTTCTAATACAATTCCTACCATGGCTGACAATGAAAGTGTTCATGCTGAAGATGAGAACAGACAAGTACGCACCATGCGTGACTACTTGCAACCAACTCGAAGCTCATCACCCTCTTGTTTTATTTTTCCTCTCAATGCAAACAACTTTCGTTTTAAACCAGGTATGATAGCTTTGCTTCCAAATTTCCATGGGTTAGAATCAGAAAGTGCTTACTCGTTTCTAAAAGACTTCGAAGATGTATGTGTCACCTTTAATGACCAACAATGTACAAATGAAATTGTCAAGCTAAAATTATTTCCTTTTTCTTTAAAAGATAAAGCAAAAATTTGGCTTCATAATTTAAAACCAAGGTCAATTGGCACATGGCAAGAATTACAAATTGAGTTTCTAAAGAAATTTTTCCCAGCACATAAAACTACTGCTTTGAAAAGACAGATTCAAAATTTCAATCAAAATGAAAATGAAGCATTTTTTCAGTGCTGAGAGCGTTTTAAAGATTTGTTAAGTTCTTGTCCACATCATGGTTTTGAAAAATGGCGTCTTATTAGTTTCTTTTATTGAAGTTTAACTCCCGAAACTAAACAATTTGTTGAAACAATGTGTAACGGTGAGTTTCTAGAAAAAGAACCTGAAGAAGCCTTTGACTACCTAGACCATTTGGCAGATAACTCTCAAGCCTGGCACACAGATAATTCCTCTGAAAGTTCCAATAGATCTAATCTTGTTTCTAACAGAGGTAAATATCATTTTAGTCAAGAAGATGAGATAAAAGCTAAAGTAGCTAATTTGGCTAGAAAGATTGAAGCCATGGAACTTAGAGAAGTAAAAGAAGTCAAAACGGTTAAAAATGAAGACAGTTGTGGAATTTGTGAAATCATGGGACACCCCACTTCTGAATGTCCAAACATTCCCATTCTTAAAGAAGCGTTGCATGATCAAGTAAATTCCATAAACACATTTAAAAAGCCTTTTGCTTCTTCTTACTCTGAAACGTGTAACCCTGAATGGAGAAATCATCCCAACTTCAGTTGGCGGAATAATAATCATGTTCAGGTACCACAATCTCAAACGTCGGGCAACACTTTTTCCTATCAACCTTCACGTGTACAAACCTTGGAAGAGACATTGCAAGCATTCATGCAAACACAAGCAAATGTGAATAACCAAACTTCACAGGACATCAATGAGATCAAAAACACCTTGTCCACATTGACAGCTTCATTACGCACTCAAGAAAAAGGTAAGTTTCCTGCTCAACCTCAGCCTAACCCTTCTACTCAATGTTTTGTTTCTTGCTCCAATGAAACTCAACAGGAAAATGCCAGTTCTATCACAACTCTTCGAAGTGGAAAGGCAATTAACAAAAACATTCCATCAAAAGACCAAGATCCTCTTTCCCCTCCGAAAAGTAATGGTAAGGATGATGGTAAGTCTGAACTTCTTGAAAATTTGGACAAAGAAAAAGGTATGCATCCTGCTCCTTTTCCTCAAAGGTTGCAAACAATAAAGAATTTGAATCAAAATGCAGAAATTTATGAACTTTTCAAACAAGTTAAGATTAACATTCCTTTATTGGATGCAATCAAACAAGTTCCATCTTATGCTAAATTTTTGAAGGACATGTGCACATTTAAAAGGAAACATAATGTACAAAAGAAAGCATTTCTGACGGAAAGTGTGAGCTCAATCATTCAGCACCTTACTCCACCAAAATTCAAAGATCCTGGATATCCAACAATCTCATGCATCATTGGAAACACTAGAATAGAACGTGCATTGCTTGATCTTGGTGCTAGTGTTAATCTTTTGCCTTTTTCTGTTTATCAACAGTTAGGTTTAGGTGAACTCAAGGAAACACCTGTTACACTTCAACTAGCTGATCGTTCTGTAAAAATTCCTCGAGGGATAGTTGAAGATGTTTTGGTTCAAATTGATAATTTTTACTTCCCTGTTGATTTTATTGTTTTGGACACACATCCTGTTTCAAATCCAAATGTTCAAATTCCTGTTATATTAGGCCGTCCATTTCTTGCAACTTCTAATGCTCTGATAAATTGCAGGAATGGTATGTTGAACATTTCTTTTGGAAATATGACTTTAGAATTAAATGTGTTCAACACTTGCAAGCAACCTGGTGATGATTCAGAAGTACATGAAGTGGATTTCATTGAAGAACTTGTTCATGAACATCTCACCACTACCACATTTCATGATCCTTTAGAAGCTTATTTAATTGAATGTGAGTTTGATAATGCTTCAGAAATTTCACACACTGATTCTTTGTTAAATTCTTTTCAGGATAAGCATCGTTGGAAACAAAAGTTTGAGGAACTCCCATCACTCACAAATGTCACTGTACCATCAACTATTGAACCGCCCAAGCTGGATTTAAAACCATTGCCATCCGAGCTAAAATATCCCTTTTTGGGAAAAATTCCTTCTCAATGGAGCCCCCAAGATAAAAGGAAGTTTCTGAATGAGGTAAAGAAGTTCTATTGGGATGACCCTTACTTGTTCAAATATTGTCCTGATCAGATTTTTCGAAGATGCATTCTTGACAATGAGGTAAGTAGTGTAATTAAGTTTTGTCATTCCGAGGCATGTGGTGGTCATTTTTCATCAAAGAAAACTGCTGCAAAAATTTTACAGTGTGGATTTTACTGGCCAACTTTATTCAAAGATGCATATGAGAATTCTAAAATTCATAAAGAAAGAACTAAAGCCTTTCATGACAAGTTAATTTCAAGAAAAACATTTGATGTTGGGCAAAAAGTTCTACTTTATAATTCTAGACTTCACATATTTTCTGGTAAGTTGAGATCAAGATGGGCTGGCCCATTTGTGGTTAAGCATGTGTATCATTATGGAGCAGTTGACATTGAGAATCCTCAAAATGGTAACGTATTCAAGGTAAATGGACAAAGACTCAAACTCTTTTTGGAAAATCATGTTACTCAAGAAGAGGTTGTTTTTCTTTCTGATCCTTGTTTTGAAAATAACTAGATGTAAATATAATTTTTACTAATCTTCAAAAAAAAAAAAAAAAATTCATTTTTTCCCGGTTAAATGGCGGATAACGGTACTCCGTGATTATTTAAGTCGGTTCCATCAGCTACCCACAAAACTGATATTGTATATAAATTTCTCTTTCAATTTCTTTTTCATTTTTTTTTTCAAGATGGATGATATTCTCACAAGATTGCAGAAACGATTTCCTCCTTTTCCTAGGAATATTTTACTGAAGCTTTACCAAGTTCGATTTGAAAGATTAAGAATGCTTATGCACAAAGGGATTCCTGAAGACATACGTTGGATAATTGAAGCCAAGGCACTTGAAAAAAAAAATGGAAAGTACTTCGTCCCAGCGCATTAAAAAAATTTGTGTCTTTGGAGGTGCTTATCCAGGGAAAAATAACATATTCGCTGATGAAGCCATAAGAGTTGGAGTAATACTTGCCCAACAAAAGATCCAGTTGATTTATGGAGGCGGTAGTACGGGTTTAATGGGAGCAGTCGCTACATCAGCATACGCCGGAGGAAGTCCAGTTCTAGGAATCGTGCCAAAACTATTCACAGGTTTTTGTGGACCTACCTTGGGTAAGGAAATACAAGTCTGGAGTATCCCTGAACGGATAACAATCATGTACCATTCTGCCGATGCATTCATTGCTTTACCAGGAGGTCTGGGTACATTGGAAGAAATAGCTTGCGTGGCTTCTTGGTCATCTTTGGTCACAAATAAGAAACCCATTGGTTTGCTTAATATTAATGGTTATTTTAGTAATTTGCTTTCATATTTAGATAATGCTGTGGATAATGGATTCATGTTTTCAGAGGCAAGGAGAACCATAATTTCTGCTACAACCATTGAAGATTTACTCAAAAAGCTCCAAGCTTATGAGTGTTTATCTGCTACGGTTGTTTCGCAAACGCTCGGAAAAAGAAAAAGAGATATGGACGAGCAAGGAGTGGATTGCACTTTGTCTTTGTGACATTATCTAACATTTTGCTTGTTGTGTCTCAGTTATAATAAGTGGTTAGCAACCTCTGCAGGTAATATCTCCTAAATTCTACCTTTAAAATTTGACATTGGGGACAATGTTATATTTTAGTAGGGGGTAAGGGACATATTTTGCTAAAAAAAAAAAAAAAAAAATTGTTGTGTTTTAAGACATTTAGAAGTATTCATTCTGAACAAGGTCTGAGTAAGGGAGACTTGAGACATACCTTGTCAGTTTGATTTAATCTTCTTCTTCTTCAAAAAAAAAAAAAAAAAAAAAAAAGCATGTTTAGACTTAGTGTGTTTTTTAGTTACTTTCAATACTATAATGAGATATGAATTGCATAAGTCTAAAGCAGATTTATTAGTGAGAAGATTTTCATGAGAATTGAGCTTGATATCAACCTTTTTATGAGCCAATGTTAATATGATATGTTGATTGAGAAATAAGCATGTTTAGACTTAATCTGACTTGTATAATCATCCTTGTGTGTTTCTGAGCCTATAATGATTGATGCATTATACAAATCAATCTAATTTCTTTCTTGAGTGCTCTTATGATTACATGATTCTCTAGAACTTGCTTTAAACCGTTTGATACTATATTGATACATGTGACAACATGAATATGATAGAGGCATTAGGATTATAACCAGAGCCAAACAGCCATCCCTTATTAATGTTCTAAGAGAACATCCCCACTAGTGAACCAATTTGAGCCTACATTAAATATGCTGTTTTATTGGTAACCACAACTTACACCTAGCCTAAATATACTTATATCCTTACCCTTGTTCTAAAGATGGATTTTTTGAGACATATTAAAAAAAAAAAAATAAGGGATATTTTTAGTTGAAAATTTGGGTTAGAAACAAAAGATAAGTGTGGGGGAAGAAAAGAAAAGAAAAAGTCAAGAGAAAAAGAAAGGGATCATTGTCAAATACATTCCCATATTAAAAAAAAAAAAAAAAGAATCTTCTCTTGAACTTCTAGAAAAAGATGTTACAAAGTTGGTTAGAATGATGCAAAGGCTCAACATGAATATTTAGCCTATGTTATTATGTGCTTTATAAGAGTTTTGAGAAGTTTTATTTGTATGATCTTATTATGTCTCTAAAATCTATGAACTCTTTGGAACCTTTGTGATATCTTTATCCTTTTGTTCTTTAACCACATTATAACCCTTTGGCCCCATTACAAACTTGAATAAAGACCTCTTGATTTATGAAGTTGTATGATCTAAATAGTGGAGAATAGGTGGACAAGCAAGCATATGGTAGAAGTGTTTTCATGAGATTGATTGAGTGTAAACACTTTACCACTACTTTAAAGAGTGAAAATCAAGAGAGTATCCCATGTGAGAAGTTGAGATTAAGTTTGAATATGCACTATTTTGATTGAAATATGTTATGTTAATATTGGCTTAACTCATTTATTTACATTCAAGCAAGATTTTTTGTGAATTTCTTTAAGCTATTGATTAGTTTTTAAGACTTGTCCAATGATTATCTCTAATTTATATTGGAAGGATTAGTTATAATTATTATTTTTAGTTTTTCTTATGTCTTCAATGTTTGTGGGTATCGTCCTAGTAAACCCTCACGAGACTAAACTCGTCCACTAGGGACACCTAGGGGTTTAAAGGCTTGTGTCACATGCTAAGTGCCACCGTGATTTCCTACGAAAATGGATTAGATTAGATTTTCTTATTTTATTTTTATTGAGTCGTTGCTAGGGACTAGCAACAATCTAAGTGTGGGGGTGTGATAACTCGTATAATTATATAGTTTTTAGTTATGTTTTATTATTGTTTTGTGTCAAATACGAGTTATTATTGTTTAGTCTAATTGTGTTTATGATCTTTTATATTTTTATGTAATTTGGTGTTTTTCACAAGTTACTTTGAGTGATTTCAGATTACTAGAATTAAGGGCAAATCCAGTTCAGTTCCAGTTCCGACACCGTTTACCATATCAGCTATATCTCGAGTTTCACTGAAGCAATAAGGCTGAAATTTGTAGCCGTGCAAAGCTAAGAGGCATATCTATCTTTTTCATGTTTTACACTTCTTGAAACAGAGTCGTTTTCCCTAGTGAAATCGACCATCAAGTTGGCTGATGTGCAATGACGTCTGTGCTGACCTGTTTTCGTATTTTGCCCATATCTTCTTATCCACATCAGCAAATGAGCTGATTCCAACGGCTATGGATCCGTAACGGATAGAGGTATATTTTTCTAGAAGACCATTTTATCAGATCGAGGGCCTTGGATGAGTATTGGGATACATTGATACATTGGTAGGATATTAGCCATTGTAATAAAATTCTCTAAGTTTTTTTCTTTTTCCTTTCTCTAGTTTTCTTTTTCTTTATTTACTTATGCTTCTTACATTTCTTTTCATTTTTAGTATGTGTTGCTAATCATATTGTTGAGGTGATGAGGTGAAGCTCTTGGTAAATGCTAAGGTTAGTCTCTTAAACATGAGCTAAAATGAATCATCATTTATAAACACTAGTATAGATAATATTTTCTTTTGGTTTAAAATCATACTTGCAAAGTAGAGATCTTGATTCATTATTGACAAGGAAAATGGCACAGTAAATGCTTGGTTTCATAACCTTGATTTGTTGTAGACATATACCTTGGCATAAGGAATGCTTGGACTCTTTTTATGAGTTTTGAGGACACCAAATGAACATAATATCATATGCTATGCACGTTGGACAATTTGGACTGAATTGCTAAACCTTCCGATTGGAACCTCCTTTATGTGTGGATTTCAATTGTGTAATAAAACAAGATTAATCTTAGCATAACACCAAGAGTGGATTCTCTAATCTCAACATCTTTTATTATTGTTTTTTATATCTTGTTTAATTTCTTTTATGTTATTTTGTTTATCTTGTTTTGTTGTTGATTCCCTAATATCTTGTTTACTTTCTTTTTCTTATATATTTATAAACTTATACTTACTAATACGCTTCCCTGTGGTTCGACCTCGGACACCCGAGAATTTATTACTTGAACATAACCTGCACTTGGGTTTACAACTCTTAATTGAGTCTCCATCATAAGCAAATAAAGAAAATAGACATGAAAATAAATAATAAAAACAAAAAAATTAAAGTAAGCAAATAAAGAAAATAGACATGAAAATAGAGGTGATAAATAAACCATCAAAGAAAACTATCCTACCACAACCAATGTAAGAATAAAATCAAACACAAGGTGAGCACAAAAATGGCCTATTTGGCCAAGGTAAAAGAAATGGTAAAAAAAATGTTTTTGATTTTTTTTTGATGAAAAGGAAAGATGAAAACCTTAAAAGAAAACTTTCAAAACCTTTATTTACACAAGAAAAGGATTGGAAATCACATGACAAAGAAAAATAAATATGGAAAGGAAAGAAAAATACAAGAGAGGGGTGCCAATGGCTACCTTCAAAGCTTGCTTTCTCTTCAAAATTTTTATTTCTTTTCTCTAAGTTAGCTACTGCCCTTTCCTTCTAAAATGACCAACCTAATATGAAAAATAAAAGATCCCCTCCCTCTCAATTGGTGTGGCCGGTTGCCTCTCTCCCTTCTAGAATAGGATGTGCTCATTTTTTCGAAACAAAGACATATGGCACCATCACATGGTATACTAGCCAAAGAAAATAAAAATGCAATCTTGCAACCTCATTTGGTCCTTTGATCAGAATTTTCCAGCCAAGAGGAGATAAGGATGTGCTCATTTCTCTACAAAATATCTAGGCCACTTGGCAAGATCACAAAGGAACTAATCAAAGATTAAAAATTTCTTCTTGCAACTTAATCTTGGCCATTGAATAAAATTAATCAAATCTCAGCCTTCATTCGATCATGAGCTGGCTGAATGGCCTAGTATGTTCCAGCAACTTCCTCATTTTTAATTTGAAAAATAGCCCTTTTTGGTTTCTTTGGTAAAATTGCACTTTAACCCCCAAACTTAATTTAATTTCAAACGGACCCTAAATATGGATTTTCTTTCTCCAATCTCTCCAAATAAATATAAAATTCAATTCTCGAGATTTTCATAATTTTTGGAGCTTGTTTTCTATCTTTCGCAGATTTTTCATTAAAAATAGGATTAGGCCTCCCTGAACTTTGCCTTTTTTTAAATCAGCTCCAATTTGAGATTTTTCTTTTCCAATACCTAGAAATCAATATAAAACTTAGTTCTGGAAGTTTTCATAATTTTTCGAGCTCGTTTGCTATTTTTCCCAGAATTTTCTTTAAAAGTTTTCGTTTAGTGCTCCCAAATTTAGCCTTTTTCATTTGAGCTTTGATTCTGGATTTTCCTTCTCCAATATATTCCAAAAAAAATACAAAATTGAGATCCAAAATTTTTCAAATTTTTTCGAGCTCGTTTCCTTTTTTTCTAAGAATTTTCTCTTGGAATTTCGGGTTAGGGCACCCGAACTTTGTCATTTTTCATTTGAGCTCTAATTCCGAATTTTTCTTCTCCAATCTTTTCCAAAAATTATAAAATTGAGATTTGGAAGTTTTCATATTTTTCCAAGCTCGTTTCCTATTTTTCCCGAAATTTTCTCTTCGAATTTCCAGGTTAGTGCACCCGAACTTTGTCATTTTTCATTTGAGTTATGATTCTAGATTTTTCTTCACCGATCCCTTCCATACAATATAAAATTCAGATCTTGAGATTTTCGTAATTTTTCAAGCTCGAATTCTATTTTTTTCAGATTTTCCAAGATTGCCCTTTAACCCCCGAAACCTCGGTTTTACTCAAAACGGGTCCAATTTCCATATTTTCTTTTCCATTGCCTTTGTTATATATTGAATTGGAGTTGGTCCAAAAATGTCCAATTTTTACAATCGAATTCCTCTCCGATTTGGTTTTCCCCTTTTTCATACCGGGAATTTCCTCATTTTTTTCATTTTTCCTCTAACCGGCTCTTCCTTGGGATCCACTTCAAACTAAGCCTTGGGCTATTTTTTTATTCATTCTTCATCAACTCGGGGCTTCAATTTTACTGAATCGGGCCATCTTTGCAATTTTCCCCAAATTTGTCGAATTAGGTATTCCCCTACACTGAATTTTTGTAACCTATCTTTCGAACTATATATCTTTCGTTGTAGACCTCGGATCATCAAAATTCTTTCACCATTGTTCAATTAAACCTTGAATCTTGATTTTGAATGAGAGTTGACTTTTTAAGTAGTTGAATTTTTAAGGTTGACTTTTTCAGAGTTGACTCTTTTAGGTTAACTTTTCGTGTTGAACTCTGAATCACAAGTCTTGGAGAACCATTTGTGGGATGATGGGAGTTTCTTTGCATTCTGAGAAGTACAAGGAGGAACTTACCTGGTTTAGAGGGGCCGAACAAAATTTGGTATCTACAGTTGCCCCTCTTTGACTATTGCTGAGAATCAGGAATCAGGCAAAGACTAATAGACTACCATTTTGTCCAGGTGTGGAGGTAATCTACGTAAAGAATTTTTTTTTATTTTAATTTTTGATTTTTTTGATTTTTTTGATTTTTGATTTTTTTTATTTTTTTGATTTTTGATTTTTGAAATGCAGAGATTTAAAAATGTAAATACTTCGACGTAAGTCTCGAGGCTTTATCCATTTAGAAAAAGGGATTCGGCTTAAAATGAAAGATACCTCGATGACCCATTTAGAAAAAGAAAAAAAAACGGATTCAATTTAAAAGGAAAGATACTTCGACGTAAGTCTCGGGGCTTTATCCATTTAGAAAAAATCGATTCGGCTTAAAACAAAAGATACCTCAACAACCTATTTGGAAAAAATGGATTCAATTTAAAATGAAAGATACTTCGACGTAAGTCTTGGGGCTTTATCTATTTAGAAAAAACGGGTTCGACTTAAAATGAAAGATACCTCGACGACCCATTTAGAAAAAATAGATTAGATTTAAAAGGAAAGGTACTTCGACATAAGTCTCAGGGCTTTATCCATTTAGAAAAAAGGGATTCAACTTAAAACGAAAGATACCTCGACGACCCATTTATAAAAAATGAATTCGATTTAAAATGAAAGATACTTCGACGTAAGTCTCGGGGCTTTATCCATTTAGAAAAAAATGGATTCGGCTTAAAACCAAAGATACCTCGACGGCCTATTTAGAAAAAAATGGATTCGATTTAAAATGAAAGATACTTCGACGTAAGTCTCGGGGCTTTATACATTTAGAAAAAATGGATTCGACTTAAAACAAAAGATACCTCGATGACCCATTTAGAAAAAACGGATTCGATTTAAAATGAAAGATACGTCGACATAAGTCTCGGGACTTTATCTTATCTTTTACCAACTTCACTGGGCTTATATCATCTAATATGCCAATTTCACTGGGTTTAAACTCATCTAATGTGCCAACTTCAACTGGCTTAAACCATAATTGCCAGCTTACATTGGGCTTAGACAAATTTAAAATGCCAACTTCACTAGGCTTAAACCATAACTGCCAGCTTACATTGGGCTTAAACAAATTTAAAGTGCCAAATTCACTGGGCTATATCACTTTTGTGCCAGCTACATCGGGCTTAATCAAATCTAAAATGCCAACTTCGATGGGCATACTTCCTTTTGTGCTAGCTTACATTGGGCTTAACCAACTAAGACGCCAACTTCACTGGGCTTACTTCACAATTGCCAGCTTACATTGGGCTTAACCAACTAAGATGCCAACTTCGACTGGGCTTACTTCACAATTGCCAGCTATATCGGGCTTAATCATCAATTCTTTTGAAAAACTCCTTTTTCGAGGCTCCACAACTTTTAAAAATTAAATGCTCCTCTCAACAGAGGCTTCACAACTTTGAAAATTAAATTGCTCCTCTCAACAGAGGCTCCACAAGTTTAAAAATTTCTTATCTAAAAATCATTTTCATTTTTCGAAATTTTCATTATCTTGGGATTTTTCAATACTTTCTCGATTTCATCGTCCCAAAATATCTCAATACTCACATCTTTTCTTTTCAGACAAACTTTTGTTTTTTTCCTTCTTTTCTTCAACAGATTCTTTCGTCTAAATCTAAAGAAGACCCTTCCCTTTTTAGGAAACCTATCTTCTTTTCTTTTTTGTGTTTTCAATGCTTGGCGAATGCGATGATCAGCTGTATGGATGCAAAAGCCAATGTGACATATGAAGATGATGATGCACATGTTCATTACATGATGCATGAATGCTTATGACACCATTTCATATTAAGAGAATGTTAAAAGGGTTAATCATCTCTCTTTTTCCTCGTGTCCTGGTGAGGTTTCCTCATTCTTTGCTATTTTGTCCTATTGGAGGGAATGATTCCTGCCTTTTGTCTATATTTTCCAATTCATCTTGTCGGAAGAAATTGCATGGTTCGTATTCCCAATTTGTCCTTGCCCTATCAGATTTTTTCTTTTCAGTTATCTAGTCAAAACCAAAAAACAGAGTCAAACTTCATTCAAACTCAAAATTTCATGCCCCTGAACAATATGAACTTTTTTCTAGAGCATATCCACATCTCAATTTTAGTTTGTTCTTCCTAAGTCATGTCAATTTCATTTCTTCCAAAACATGTGAAATTGAAGTCTTTCAGAAATTGGTGATCACCATTAGAGACATTTCTAAGGGAGATGGGAAATTAGCCTCATTTTTTTGAGTGATTTGAACGGTTTAATGCAACAAAGTCAATGGTTTGATGTAATAAGGTCCAGATTTGTCTACGAAAGCTTTTCATCTTGACAAAAAGGAGAAGGTGAATGTCCTTTTGTCTCGGCTCATGAGTAAGTTTTCTCAAAACAGGAATTCCTTGAAACCAAATGTTTTTTTTTGGAAAAATTTTATTTAAATCTCTTCAATCCTCCAATCTCTAAATATGGCATTTTGATAAGTGTTAATCCTTAGCCATGATAGGTTCAATGTTGGAAGGTCAATTTGGAAGGAAAAAGGTTTAGATTTCAAAATCAATTCCAAAGAAAGGCTGTCCTTTTAGTATGTCTAGGAGATCTTTGAGGATCCTTGTATTCCTCAAACTGATGGCTTCGGCAATACCAATGTGTGGCAATAGAGTTTCTTCTTGTTCTGCTCTAGATTGCCTGTTTTTGGGTTTTCACCCTAAAGCTTCATTGTTTCTCTTTTTTCTCTTTTTTTTTATTGTTCCACCATGCATCTGAGAATTCTAAATTCTTCCACAATGAAATGATAATTCGATGAGATGGGGTGGGATAAAATCTGAGGAATACTCTTCTAGTCAAATATTCATGCTTGATCAAAATGGACTTTTAAAGCACGTAATGTAGGCCATGGTTCGAGGTTCCAAAAGAAAGGATAAGTAGACTCAAAATATGTGTTTAAAGGTAATCAGATGAAGGATCATTTCCTGAGGAGGATTCCCTTTGAAACATTTATCCCTTCTGGACTTTTCTTTCATTCTTTTGACTTTTGCTTCTTTTCTTCTTTGTTCTTGGCTTTTAATTTTTCATCTCTTTCACACATTTTTTTGTGTGTGTTTTGTTCTTGGCTTTCAATTCACCATCTTTTCTCTTTTTTATTTTTCTTGTATCTCTATTTTGATAGAGTGAGCCCGTACTTATTTGGGAGCTCAATTTGCTTTGTTTCTGTCTTCGAGCTGGAACTCATTTCCCCATGCTCTTTGAAAAAGATCCTTCCTCGCATTTGCCCTCTAGTGTAGAGGGTGATCCTTGATCAAGGTTCAAAGAAAAAACTTCCTTAGGCTTAAAAGGGGTGACTATGGATAATTTCTTTTCTTTTTGTGAAAGGGATATGAAAGATGGCCATTTCTCATATCAAGTACGAATATTCTCATTGAAAAGCAATCCTCAGGGGAATAGATAATCAGAATTTCATTTTATATTTGGAATCATTCGAATTCTCATGCGCATGATATCATAACTTTTTTTTGTTTGCTGCATGCCCTAAAAATTCATGCATGATTCATCTTCAGCCACAAATGATGTCTCATTTTGATTTGCCATTCAAGTGAAGGTCTTTTGGTTTGTGGTAATCTTGTTGTGAAGGAAACATCTCATGTTTTATCTCCGAGCTTTTTGCTACATGAACATGTTTGGGTTTCAATTTCTTCAAAGTATTTCCAACACATGGGAGAGAAAAGAAAGGTGTTCTGGTTCATTCTTGGGTTCAGGCTCATAAATCAAGGTCTTGGAAAAGGCCTAGGGATTTGGCATTTGGAATCATTCAAAAAGATTCGAGAGATTTTTGAATCTTTGAGTTTTTCCTATGATTGGCAGTATGGCATAACTTTAACACGTATCAAACTACCAAATCTAGATTTTTTTGGAAGATTGTCATGTTTGCTTGACTTTCAAAAAATCCACGAAAGAATTTTTCAAACTTTCATTACTCATGGCCTCGATAAAAGTTATTCTTTGCGACTTTTGAATGGTCTTTATTCAACTAGCCTATGGTCTAGGTACATGTAGAGATAAGGTGTTTCCTAGGAATACATCCCCCATGATGATCACCAATTCTTTCAAAACTCATTTCACTTTTCAAAGGAGTATCTTTTTATTTTCAAGACGAAAAAATATCTATATGGACTTTTATTTCCAACCCTTTTTGTTGTTTTTCTTTCAAAAATCATAAAAACAAAGCTCAAGAAGAATCCAAAACCTCAAATGATATATGATGTATGATGCTTGCAATTTAAAGTTCATTCATTTTAAACAAATTGAAAATATGTACAAAACATAAAACAAGGTTAAAGATTTCCCCTGATTGGTATGCTACCCTGGAAACAAATGACATTTAGCCCCGTCGTCCTTGATAAGCATCCATGAACTCTTTGAACTTTGTCAGGTTTGCATCAATTACTACTTGAACTTTGTCCTTGAATGCCGTGCAATTTTTCTTGGAATACCCTTTAACTTCTCCATGATACTCGCATGTGGCATTAGAATCATACCATTTTGGGTAAGGAGACTTCCTAGGTTTGGCAAGTTCAATGGAGATCATTTGGATTTGGACAAGCAATGGAAGAAGTTCTGTTTAGGTAATCAGAATTGAATGGTACACCTTTGCCTTCTTTCTCTTATTGCTCTGAGAACAAACTGAATTAACCACTGGATCAATTAGCGTGACAAAACCTTGAGGTGATGTGAAAGGCCTTGGAGCATGATGATGACCATGCTGAAGGCAATGGTCGATATAGGGTCGGGGATGTAAATAACCACCAAAAGGCTTATCTTGCATTGCACTGAACCCTCTTTAGTTTTTACCTTCAACATTCACGACCTGAACATGTCCCTTAACAACATCATCTTTCTTCTCGAAAAACATTTCGGCGTTAGTATCCACAATTTTCCCTTTTTTTATCCCATCCTCAATCCTACCCATGAAAACAATATATCTGCAAACACTGAAAAAACGTTGCCGATCAACTTGTCATAGTATGGATGTGGGAGGGGATCCACAAACAAAGCACATTTTTCTATCAGTAAAAGGTGGTTGGACTTGCGAGGCTACAACTTTCCATCTATGAGCATATTCTTTATAGTTCTCATTGGGCCTCTTTTTCATGTTCTGGAGTGTCAATCGATTTTGGAGCCATTTCCAACATGTGCTTGTATTGTTTTAGGAATGCCGGAGCTAAGACTCTCCATGTATGCACTTGGCCTTTTTCCAGCTGATAATACCATTTAGATGCTCTCTCTGTCAGACTGTCTTGAAAAACATAGATAAGCAATTTCTCATCATGCGCGTGCTTTGCCATCGTATTACAATATGCAGACAAGTGTGTTTTAGGGCATTTAAGTCCATCATACTTTTCGAATTTCGGAACCTTGAATTTTGGCGGGATGACCACATCAAGGATCAAAAGAAACTCCTTTATACTTACTTTATCTCCACCTTCCACAACTCGAATCCTTTCCTCCAATAGGTCATAATCTTGTTGTATCTCTGCCTTTTGGCTCAAAACTTGTTGTGAATGAACCTGATCAGAAATCTGGTCTTGAATATTCTTACCCAGATTGGCATGCTCTTGAAGTTGAGTACTTTTTTTGTGTAAAGTGTTCTCCCATAATTTCTATCCATTGTCCATTATTTGCCTGAGTCACCTGAATCCCCTATGCGACCTGTTCAGATGTATTATTCTGCACTTGTTCTATTTTTTCCAATTGGGTAGTATGATCATCTCCCATTTTACTTTTCTGCAAAAAGAAAAACAAGGCTATCTTTTAGACATGAACTTTTTCATGGCTCTTTATTTTAGGGGTTTGAGGGAAACCTCTTTTATTTGCCTCTAGAGATTAGAAATTATCGATGATAATATTGACTTCTCTATCCTTGGCGTTGATAGAGCCATTGCTATGCGTAAATAAACTCAATGCCAATACATGGATGGATGAAATAGTATGGAAAATAATTGATCAAATGCAAATGCAAGGGGAATGAAGATACGACAGAGGAAATAAGAATCCGAGGAACTTAATCATCGATATCCCATAAATCCAAAGCATAATTAATTCATTCCTGTTCCAATGTTCAAAAGACATAAACCATATTTACACATTTGATAAGTGGTTAAAACTGTCTTTACAAGTATTTTATTTCTCCTAGCTTCCTAAGGCTATAAGAGCCGGCTACTGAAAAGACCAAATTCCTATTACACCCTGAAAGACCAAAGTCAACATCAATTTTCGAACCCTATTTGGCTTTCCCAAGTCTTCCATCAATTAGTGTCTTCAGATCCAACCACTTGGCATCTATAAGAGACTGCACTTTGTTCTTGGGTGCAGTGAAGTCTTGAATGCTATGCCCAAAAATTCCATAGTGATAGTCACATCTTGCATTCGGGTTATACCATTTGGGATACGGTGGTGACAGGGGTTTAAACGGCACTAGGCAACCAAGTGATTTTGGATCAACATAGGGAAAAGCTCTTGGTAGCTAATTGGAATGGGATCAAAATGCCTTTGGGTCTTGTTCTTGGGTTGTTTCTTAGTCACACACGGCTTAGGAGTTGGGCACTTGATGCTGGTACTAAGGCTCGAACCGGAGTGTTTACATGGAAAGGTGGCGGAATAGCAAGGCAAGGGTATGGATTTGGACATGGGAATCTTAGAGGTTGCACACAGTTCAAAGTTTTTATCCAGGATGCATGATGAGGGAAAAAGTACGAGTTATCTGTGGTGATGGAGTGAGACCCAAAGACCTCGTGTTGGTCACCTCAGTGGATGATTGGACAGTAGTAAGGTGAGGGTATTGCAGGGATGGTATGGGATCCGGAGTTTTCGTCTTTGGCATCAGGCTCCCCAGTTTAACCATGTTCATGATACTATCCCCAATTTCATTAGAGTTTAAATCCTTATACAATTGACCAGTGCGGGATCCAACAGAGATTATTCGACTTGGACTGGATGATCTTGATTGTTCCGAAGGCAATGAAAAGCCTTAAGAAAATTTCTCTTTAACCTTAACAAGATCCTCAACCATTTTCATCAATTTGGCAAGCTGTTCTTTCACCTTTCGGATTTCATGTCCAATTTCCTCTTGATTGTGCTCCAAAGCGTACACTCGTTCCTCCAATTCATTCCTCATATCTTAAACCCCTTTCATGCAAATGAAATTGATAATAGTGTCACAAGATCGAAAATGCAAATAAATGTACATGCTCTATTCACATATGCATGAATGTGATGATGATTGATGCATGAAACGTACAAGATGCGAAGATGTTTGAGGAAATGAATTTCCATATTTACAACTGCTTGCTTGTTATGCTAAAATGCAAATGAAAAGATCAAGGAAAAGAAGATCCTAACATCACTCGTTTTTATTTTCTATTTTTCTTGAATTTTCTTGACAACTAGTTTTTGACATTTTTTTATTTTCTCATTTTCTCAAAAGTCTAAAACTAAAAGGAGATTTTTATTATTTTCACATCACTACTCCACTACAAAAGAACTTTTTTCATATCTTTTTTCATTTTTTGCTTTTCTTTTCTTTTTCAAGGAGGAAATATTTCTCTATCATTTTTTTCTTTTTCAAATTCCTACAAAGGTACAAGTGTAAAAGAAATTTTTTAAAATAGCCCAAAGATACTACTTTTCAGTATTATTACAAATGATACATGGAAAAAGGAATAAAGCAGTAAAGGAGTGGAATAATCAATGCAAAGTAAGAAAATTAATGAATGTGTGCCCCAATATTATCAACTTGTTTAGGCATCGCGATGCCTTTTGGGGCTGAGTATTAACCTTATTACGGGCGATGTACGTTCATCTTTGCCCGATTTATGAAACTTATTCCGAATATAGAATTAGGGGATAAAAGGGTTAGAAACGTCACTCCACGTGTTTCTAACTTCAGTACTTCTAACTAAATTTTGGCATTGCTTCGCCTAAGTTCACTATATGAGGGCGAATCGGTTCTAAAGGCCCCGAATTATTCCTCACTGTCGCCGGTGAAGGCTAGTAAGGCACCCCGATAAAAGCGGGTTCAATTCGTTAGAGTATATTTTCCTAGCCCATACGGAGGATCAATCACGAGAGCTTAGGTAATTTATACTCTGGAAGTATTTTGCTAGCCCATGCGGAGGGTCAATCATGAGAGCGTAGCTACTTTACTTCCACTTAAAGGGACGGAACCCGGGTATAGGGCTCATGTTATGCAAATGCACGTGTAGTATGTGAGGAGGAACAACAAACCTTTCACCACCTATTCTACACCCCTTATTCTAAATACCCCAACAATTTAATAAAAGAACATTCAAGAATAGTGTAACGCATTAACCAACAAGCAATTATAATATACAACATTAAATAACTAGAGAACAATAATAAAATGCATGTGAACGAATATGAACATATTTAAAACATTTTATTATTTTCAAAATTTTCCTTTTTTTAAAAATGTGGGATAATTAAATACCAACTAAAACCCAACAAACCGAGAATTTTGATAACACACAACTAATTCTAGGCCTGACTCTCTAAGGGTCCCCACTGGAGTCACCAAGTTGTGGCAACCTAAAAAATAACAAGTCCTATCGCGAGACATTACACGTTAAGTGTGACATTGGGGGAAACAGAGGAAAAGATGACTTAATTCCTCTTGAAATAAAATGAGGGTTTGAAAACCACCTCGAAAAAGAAATGGAGTCGCCACCAATCTTTTTTGGATAGGTGTGATCGGCCACCTATTAAAACTGATTTTGTAAAACATTTTAAGATTAATTAACATATTTTTTAAAACCAATTTCGAAGTTTGTGATTTTAAACCAGAGAAAACAAAAAAAAACGGGTTCAGGAGTCGGTTACGTGCGGGAAGGATTAGCACCCCCACAATGCCCGTATAAAATGGTACCTTATTAATCATGTGTTATCTCGAGTCTTGGTAAAAGTCCGTTTTGAAATTAGTATTTTAAAATAATTCCCATATTAAAGAAAAATAATCCCATTTTTAGTCGAAAATGATCCGAAATTATTAACTTACAATTTTCCTATATTCCCTAGCAAACCCGGCAAAACATAGAAATTTTTATTTATTTAGAAAATCTCTGAATCACTCTCATTTTTTTTTTTGAAAGAAAGATATTCCGTTGTTAATGATAATTGATGATATCCTCCCAGCAAACCCGGCAAAGAACTCATGAATTATTTTAACTCGGGAATATCCTTATTTTAAAAATCATGATCTTTATTATATTAGAAAACATTTTAAAAATAGGGTTATGAATATGCAAATCATTACTAATGACATGGTAAAAGAGTGAATGACATAGCATATGGATTGATGACATGACATGCTTGACATGGCAAAATCTAGATGACATGGCATAATCTAAATGTCATAGCAAAAGAATTAATGACATGGTAAGAAACATAAAATAACATTATCATTGAATATGCATCAAAATAAAAAAGGCAATGCATGAACATACAAAACCTAAATGATATGGCAAAATAATTAATGACATGGCAAGAAGCATAAAATAACCTAGAATATCCATAATCACAGAATAACCATGATGACACCATGAAATCTAAATAAAAGAAATGACATTACTATGGAAAATTCATGCATATAATTTAAATGACTAAGATAGCAAAATTAAATATCATGGAATATGCATCAACATGGAAAATGCAATGCATGGAAATGTATTTCTCTCATGAAGTAAGGTTATCCGTATACCTTACAAAGTATCCGAATACCTTTGGAAAAGACCTAAATCGGATTTTCAAATTTGGAATCGGGTTTAAAAAATGAAATTTTTGGGATGAAAAAGGCCTCATGGCCGAACCCCCTCTTTAAAAGGCTCTATTTTTCCTAGTTTTGAAATCCAAGCTGACCACCCCTGACCCGACTTTTATAAAATCAAATTTTATGATTGAAAAGACATGGAAATCACCCTAAGATAGTAACTAATGTCTCGAATCATCCCCCTTTTACTATACTAATAAAAACATAGAATTATTATTTCTTGAAAACAAATCTGACTCTCACAACCAGTTTTGAAACCCGATTTTTTTTTTACCCTTTCAGAAAATTTCAAAAAAATCTGAAAAAATTAGGAGAGGCCTATAACATGTTTATCTACATGGGAACAAATCAGCTTAATTTTTGGAGAACGGATACTTTGACCGAACTAACCAAAACAGAAAACAGTGAGTTAAAATCTGCTTTGTCAAGATCCATTTTTTCAACCATGATAAAAAATCTAAAAATCATGAGAACAATATCATGGCATCCCCTAAATGACTACTGCATGTAGTAAAAAAATAAATTTATTTTGATCATAGATGAGTAGTGAAAAAAAATCCAAAGTCAGAGTACCCAATCTAGACTATTAATTTTCCACAAGCATGCTCAAGAGAGCTTGGCTTTGAGCCATTGATTGGCTTAAGTAAAAAATCAAGTGGGAATTGTATGAAATGCATGAAAAAACAGCAAGTTAAATGCATGAAATGAATGGCATGGCAAAGATGCATGACCTAAGTTCTAAGTGACATAGCAAAATAACCTAGAATGCTAAATGACATGGCATAATGAAAAATGACATAGTATGTCTAAATGTCATGGAAAATGACATGTCATATGAGAAATGACATAATATTTATATGACAGGAAAATGGCATGGCATATGTAAAATAACCTAAAGTCAAAATGCCATGGAAAATGACATGTCATATGAAAAATGACCTAGAATCTAAATGACATGGAAAATGTCATGGCATAATGAAAATAACCTAAAGTCTAAATGTCATGGAAAATGACATGTCATATGAAAAATGACCTAGACTCTAAACGACATGGAAAATGTCATGGCATAACGAAAATAACCTAAAATCTAAATGTCATGGAAAATGACATCTCATATGAAAAATGACCTAGACTCTAAATGATATGGAAAATGGTATAAGGCACGGCCAAGATGCAAAAAATTATGTCATGGCCGAATGGAACATGGTGAAAATGCAAAAACGTTGCAAGGCAAAAATGCAAACACATGGCATGGCAATAATGCAAAGCATGAATGACTTGGTATGAACAATATAGTATGACAAAAATACACATGAAAATAAATAATAAAAATAGAAAATTAAAGTAAGCAAATAAAGAAAATAGACATGAAAATAGAGGTGAGAACTAAACCATCAAAGAAAGCTATCCTACCACAACCAATGTAAGAATAAAATCAAACACAAGCTGAGCACAAAAATGGCCTATTTGGCCAAGGTAAAAGAAATGATAAAAAAAAATGTTTTTGATATTTTTTGATGAAAAGAAAAGATGAAAACCTTAAAAGAAAACTTTCAAAACCTTTATTTACACAAGAAAAGGATTGGAAATCACATGGAAAAAAAAAAGAAACATGGAAAAGAAAGAAAAATGCAAGAGAGAGGTGCCAATGGCTACCTTCAAAGCTATCTTTCAAGCTTGCTTTCTCTTCAAAATTTTTCTTTCTTTTCTCTAAGTTAGCTACTACCATTTCCTTGTAAAATGACCAACCTAATATGAAAATAAAAGATCTCATCCCTCTCAATTGGTGTGGCCAGCTGCCTGTCTCCCTTCTAGAATAGGATATGCTCATTTTTTCAAAACAAAGACATGGCACCACCACATGGTATACTAGCCAAAGAAAATAAAAATGCAATCTTGGAACCTTATTTTGGCCCTTTCATCAGAATTTTTCAGCCAAGAAGAGATAAGGATGTGCTCATTTCTCTTCAAAATATCTAGGCCACTTGGCATGATCAAAAAGGGACTAATCAAAGGTTAAAATGTCTTTTGCAACTTAATCTTGGCCATTTAATAAATTAATCAAATCTTAACCTTCATTCCTTCATGAGCTGGCTGAATGGCCTGGTATGTTCTAGCAACTTCATTTTTAATTTGCAAAATGGCCATTTTGGGTTTCTTCGATAAAATTGCACTTTAGCCCCCAAACTTAATTCAATTGCAAACGGACCCCAAATTCGAATTTTCATTCTCCAATCCTCCAAATAAATATAAATTTCAGTTGTGGAGATTTTCATAATTTTTGTAGCTCGTCTTCCATCTTTCGCGGATTTTTCATTAAAAATGCTGATTAGGCCTCCCTGAACTTTGCATTTTTTCGAATCAGCTTCAATTTAAGATTTTTCTTTTTTCCAATACCTCTAAATAAATATAAAACTCAGTTCTGGAAATTTTCATAATTTTCAGAGCTCTTTTACTATTTTCCCCAGATTTTTCTTTAAAAGTTTCGATTCAGTGCCTCCCAAATTTAGCCTTTTTCATTTGAGCTTCGATTCCGGATTTTCCTTCTCCAATCTCTTCCAAAAAATATAAAATTTAGATCTGGAAGTTTTCATATTTTTCCGAGCTCGTTTCCAATTTCTCTCAGAATTTTCTCTTGGAATTTCGGGTTAGGACGCCCGAACTTTGCCATTTTTCATTTGAGTTTCGTGGATTTTTCTTCTCCAATCTCTTCCAAAAAAATATAAAATTGAAATCTGAATATTTTCATATTTTTTCGAGCTCGTTTCCTATTTTTCCTAGAATTTTCTCTTAGAATTTCCAGGTTAGTGCACCCGAACTTCGTCATTTTTCATTTGAGCTCCGATTCCAGATTTTTCTTTACCGATCCCTTCCATACAATATAAAATTTAGATTTGGAGGTTTTCGTAATTTTTCGAGCTCGGATTCTATTTTTTTCAGATTTTCCAAGATTGCCCTTTAACTTTCGAAACCTTGATTTTACTCAAAACGGGTCTGATTTCCAGATTTTCTTTTTCCATTGCCTTTGTTATATATTGAATTGGAGTTGGTCCGAAAACGGCCAATTTTTACAATCGAATTCGTCTCGATTTGGTTTTCCCCTTTTCCATACCGGGAATTTTCTCGTTTTTTCCTTTTTTCCTCTAACTGGCTCTTCCTTGGGATCCACTTCAAACTGAGCCTTGGGCTATTTTTGTTTATTCATTCTTCATCAACTGGGGGCTTCAATTTTACCGAATCGGGCCATCTTCGCAGTTTTTCCCAAATTACCGAATTAGCTATTCTCCTACACTGAATTTTCGTAACCCATCTTTCGAACTCTATATCTTTCGTTTTTAGACCTTGGATCATCAAAATTCTTTCCCTATTCTCAAGTAAACCTTGAATTTTGATTTTGATTGAGAGTTGACTTTTTGGAGTTGACTTTTTCAGAGTTGACCTTTTTAGAGTTGAATTTTTTTGGTTGACTTTTCATGTTGAACTCCAAATCACAAGTCTTGGAGAACCATTTGTGGGATGAGGGGAGTTTCTTTGCATTCTGAGAAGTACAAGGAGGATCTTACCTGGTTTAGAGGGCTCAGACAAAATTAAGTGTCTACAACATTCATTCTTATGCCTTGTCATTCACATGCCATGTCCATTTGCATGCCATGTCTATTTCATTCACATGACATTCATTCTTATGCCGTGTCATTCATATGCCATTTCATTCTGTTGCCATGTCGATTTCATTCACATGACATTCATTCTTATGCCATGTCATTCATATGCCATGTCATTTCGTTTGCCATGTCAATTTCATTCACATGACATTCATTCTTATGACATGTCCTTCATATGCCATGTCGTTTGCCACATCATTCATTCCCATGCTATGTCATTTTCGTGCCACGTCATCTTATCAGGCCATGACATTCGTATGCCATGTCATTTTGTTTGCCATGTCGATTTCACTCACATGACATTCATTCTTATGCTATGTCATTTTATTTGCCATTTCATTTAGTTCTCCAAGCTTATGTTTGCCATGTCGATTTCGTTCACATGACATTCATTTCCTTATGCTATGTCATTTAAACTTTTGCCATGTCTAGCATGTCATTATTTCTTTTACCAAGCCATAATAAAATGTTTACCATGCCATGATAAATACGCATGCCCATTTAATTTTTATCTTAGCAACATTTTTGCATACTTATGGTTAATCTCAATAATTTTTCAAATACATGGAAAACAAGTTATATTTTTTTATAAATCAAGATTATTCCCGAGTTAAAATAATTCATGAATTCTCTGATGGGTCTACCGGGGAGGATATCATCAATTATCATTAACAACAGAATATCATTTTTAAAAAAACGAGGATGATTCGGAGAATTTCAAAATTAAGGAAAAATTCCATATTTTGCCGAATCTATTGGAAAATATGGGAAATTTTATGCTAGTAAATTCCGGATCATTTTCAAATAAAATATGAATTTTAAGGGAATTATTTACAAACACCAATTTTAAAACCGACTTCTCACCGACACTCAAGATAACACATGACTAATAAGGTACCATTTTATACGGGCGTTGTGGGGGTGCTAATCCTTCCCCGCACGTAACCGACTCCCGAACCCGCACTTGTTTTCTCTGGTTCAAGGCGTAGACTATAAAATTGGTTTTAAAAATGTTTTAATTAATTTTAAAATGTTTTATAAAAGTAGGTTTTAATAGGTGGCCAATCACACATAGCCAAAAAAGATTGGTGGCGACTCCATTTCTTTTTCGAGGCCGTTTTCATACCCTCAACCATTGATTTAGAGGAATTAAGTCGTCTTTTCCTCTACTATTTTTTCTTCAATGTCACACTTTTTTAATGATTTGTCGGATTGTCCCAGTGACGGGGCAGAATTATTTTTGGACACTCGTTAAAAAAAAAGGGGGTTACGACAGCTTGGCGACTCCGCTGGGGACAGTTAGAGAGTCAGGCCTAGAGTTAGTCGCGTGTTATCGAAAGTCTCGATTTTGTCAGTTTTGGTTGGTGTTTACTTATAATTCCCATTTTCTAATAAAAGAAATTTTTTTGAAAATAACCAAATGTTTTAAATGTGTCCATTCTCATGTGCATGCATATTTTTATTGTTCTCTGGTTATTTAATTTATATGTCATTATTATTCTTTGTTTAATTAATGTCTTAAATGTTTAATTTTGTCTTTATTAAATTGCTCAGGTGTTAGGATAAGGGGTATAGAATAGGTGGAAAAATGTTTTTTTTTTCTCCTCACACACTATACTTGCATTTGCATAACATGTGCCCTCTACCCAGGTTCCATCCTTTAGGTGAAAGTAAAGTAACTACGCTCTCGTGAGGTGTTAACCTCCACATGGGCTAGCGAAACACTTTTGGAGTAGTAAACTACCTAAGCCTTCGTGGGGTGATAACCTTCGTATAAGCCTGGGAAATACACTCTAACAAATTGAACCCGCTTTTATCGGGGTACCTTACTAGCCTTCACCTGCGATAGTGAGGAGCAATTTGGAGCCTTTTTAGAACCTAATGCAACCTCATATATTGAACCTAGGCAAAGCCATGCCAAATTTCCGTTAGAGGTACCGGAGCTATGAACACTTGGAGGAACCTTTCTTACCTTTAGCTATTTATTTCAATATCGCACTGATTTGATTATTATACCCTTGTACTAACTCATTTTCTTTTGTTCTTTTTGTTTTGCTCTGTTTTCATTGCATGCATCATGGTCACTTAGGAGTGTTTTGCCTTAAGGAGAATTTCAGTCAGAGGGGTTTTCATTACTGTCATGGAACACCGAGATCTTGCACCAGTTCCAGTTACTTCCAAGACATACCGAGAGGTCCGAACAGAGTCAGAGAAGCATTAGGTTGACAGGGGAGACTGCTTGACTAGAAGCTTCGTGTCTGTTCTTCTAAAGTCGGTTCATTTAGATCTGAGTCAGAACGATTTGACAGAATTAGAAGAGATTTAGGGACGATGGGGAACGACAAAGAAAAACGAGTTCGCTAAGAAGTATGGCGACATAGCATTACTTCTTCCAATCCAGATACATGAGTAGTTGATTAGGGTAGTGGTATAGTTTTGGGATCCCCCCTACCGATGCTTCATATCCAATCAGGAAGATATGACACCCACCATCAAGGAGTATTCAATCTTGCTCCATATTGAGTCATCCACCCCCGATAAGATATATTGCAAGCAGCAAAAGACAGTTAGCTTTCGGAAGAAGTTATCCGACATATTGGGTACGGAGATTTCGATTGACTCCCCGAATATTAAGAAGAAGGGTTCGAGTGCTTGTATCCCATGGGTATTCTTGCGAGACTATATCGTGAGCAATCCGAAGAGTGATCGTGTGGTGGATGTTTTTGCCTTGGCAATCTATGGATTGGTGATATTTCCAAATATCTTGGGGCATATTGAGATGGTCGTAGTAGATTTTTTTGAGTGCCTAGGGAAACAAATCGATCCTTTGCCTACTATCCTTGTCGAGACATTTAGGTCACTCAGTTTCTGTCGAAGAAAAAGCGAGGGAAGTTTTAAGGGATGTGCACAGCTTCTTTATGTTTGGATCCAAAGTCATTTCTAGGGAAATGATAAGGAAAAGCTTCGTCCCTACATAAAGACTTTTATTCCTCTTAAGGAATTCTGCAAGAAAGAGTGGCCGAGAAAATGAGATAATAAATAATGGATCATGACTCTTCGTCACTTAGCCCGAGAGGACGTCACTTGGAGAGTTCTGTGGATGCCAATGGGATCGATTTTGTATAGTTGTGGAGACAAACCGTAGGTTCCGTTAATGGGAATTTGGGGAGCTATTAGCTATGCACCACTTCTGGTACGAAGACAGTATGGGTCTGAGCAGTTCATCTCGATGACTCTTGAGCTCACTTTGGTAGATTTTTCATATAATGGGTTCGGGAACATGAAGGAAACACGTGAACTCATCGAAGCGTGGAGGAAAATGCACCGATCAGAATTGGGTAGATATACAGACAACGTTACTCCCAGATACTTGGTTTAGAGATATAAGAGGATCCACGATATAGTGCTCCCTGTCGAAGATGACTCTGTCTATCCAGTAATCCTTCAGCCAGAGCTGGTAGTACCCTTAGAGGTTGAGCTTGTCAGGCAAGAATTAGCAAAAGCCAAAGGAAAATTGAAGCGAGAATATGATAAGCTTCAAGAAGATGTCGAGGATTTGAAGACTAGGCTTGAGATCCAAGAGGTCAAGACACGGAAAGTGGCCAGAGAGCGAGACATGGCACAATCCAATATACAGGACTTGCATCAAGAAAATGAGAGGCTAAGAGCCAACGAAAAGTTCACTGGAACTAGCAGGTCTCTGAGTGACCATGAGAAAGAGATAGAAAAGCTTTAGAAAGAAGTAGACTTCTGGAAGGGTAAGGCTAAGGAAAGCAAAGAAAAGGAGTCCCGAATTTCTCATGAGCGGCAGAAGTGGGGAGATGCACGTTTATTGATCTCGGCCAAGTTAAAAAGATGCCTGCAAGAGAATGAGCTATTGAAAGCCAAATTGGGGAATGAGAGGGAAAGAACATCCACGCTACGCAAGGAGAATGAGACACTCCATGCGACTATTCAGACCCTAGAATATCAGTTGCAAGTCTAGAAAGATGATATCGCTGCCATCATTCGAAAATACAGTTTGAGGAAGGCCGAATGGAGCCAGGCAAATGACTTAACTTTAGATGCCAACACGAGGTGGAAGAATGAGACCTTGGGAAAGCAGTAGTATATATACCACCTGGCTAGGAAGATCCGCAATGCTGTGGTCAAGGCCAGAGAGATATTGGAGAAAGTGAAGACTTTGAAGTGTGATGTCAACCTGACAGGAAAGCATAGACAGCGCTTGTGTTGAATTTCCTAAAGGAGGCTCAAGACCAGTACGAGCAGCTTAGATATTTCTATGTAACTCGAGAGTGAGAGAGGATTTGTAAAAAGTTTCTATGAATTAATGAAAAACCTTTGTGTTGGAATTTGATCTTAAGGCAAATACTATTATTTGCATCATCTCATTTCATACAATTATAGTAGCATACATTCATTCATTCATTTGTTTGATCAGTCATGCATTGATTTATTCATTCTTCCTTGCACATATTTAATAAGAAAAAAAGAATAATGTGCCATTCTTACCCATGGTATTTACACCAAGGTTTAAAAATTGGGCGTCCACTGAAACTCCTAGAGAGAAGCACTCTGCATCAGTATAATACTCGATCGCAAGTCAGGATCATGAAAAATGAACAGCTTGCCCGAATGGAGAGAATGGAAAGGGTACAGGATGAGTTCAGGGAACAGTTGGCCAAATCTCAGGCCGAATCGAGAGATCAGATGATTAGGCTAATGGAACTAGTGTCCGCCGCAGTTAAGGGAAAAGGACACATGGAGAATTCATCCCTAGGAGTAGAATCAAGAAATCAAGGGGGCAAAGAGGGTCAGCAAGAAGTTGTACTGACAAAAGGTCAATATGTGCAGAATACAAAATTTCCACCACCGATAGCTGAAACACCTTTTGTATATGTTCAAACCAACACAGGGGCACAGAAACAAATGCCAATTGGGGTGAATATTGGGTCAATTTCGACAAATCCTATCGATATCCCAAACCTGGATGATCTCGCGGAGCAAGAAAAGTTGAAAATGGTGGAACTGAAAAGGGTTGAAATGGCTGAATCACAAAAGAAGTGTCAACTATTGGAGGAAAGCTTGAGGGTCGTGGAAAGGGCCGAGTTGTTTGGAAGCCTCGATGCTAAAGAGATGAGTTTAGTCTTCGGTTTAGTGATCCTACCCAAGTTCAAAACGCTAGATCTTGAGAAGTACAACGGGACCACCAATCATTCCGCACATTTGATAATGTATTCCGGAAGATGACCGAACATGATAGTGATGAGAAGTTTCTTATCCACTGCTTCCAAGACAGCCTTACTGAGTCTGCCACTCGATGGTACAATCAACTCACCCGTAGCAAGATCCGATCATGGACGGACTTGGCTAGGGCCTTTCTAGAACACTACAAGCACGTCTCTGACATGGTACCTGACAGATTATCCCTGCAAAACATGGAGAAGAAAGATACTGAAAGCTTCAAATAGTATGCTCAGAAATGGAGAGACATGGCTACCCAGTTGCCACCACCGTTGACAGATAAAGAAATTACAGTTCTCTTTTATCAATACTTTAAAGACACTATACTATGAAAAGTTGGTGGGTAACGCCACTAAGAATTTGCAGATATGATTATATCTGGAGAGATGATTGACACCGCTATCAAAACTAGGAAGATGGATAGTGGGGAACCAGTCGCCCAATAGAAAATAATTCCTACCAAGAAAAAGGAAAGGGAGGCTCATGCAGTCAGTTTCAATAATCGACCATTTTCACCTCCAGCACCCTATACACCTTATCCAACTTACAACCCTTACTATCCAGCTATAAACAGCCTCATTCAGAATCCTTTTCCTTACACAACTATACCTCAACAACCATATCCAACTGGCATATCTCCGCAGATAGCCATTCCACCAAGAACTACCCTAAACATGCAAAACATTCCCCAAAATGATCAAAGGCCTGTGAGGAATACCCAAAAGCCTCAATATGACCCCATCCCTACTACGTACAGTGAGTTATACCTGAAGCTTCTACAGGATCAACTCGTTGCACCTATCTAACTACAACCTTTAAAACCTCTTTACCCCAAGTGGTATGATTCCAACGCTCATTGCGCATACCACGTGGGCATCCAAGGACACTCAATCGAGACTTGCACTACTTTTAAGCGCAAGGTTCATAAACTTATTGATGCAGGAATCTTGAAATTCGGGCCAAAAAATGGGCCTAATGTCACGGGTAACCCGTTGCCTAATCACTTAGAGGCCAAAGTTAACACGATAATGTCGGGAGAGTTTGAAAAGGTGAAAAGGGATGTCAGGAAGGTAAAGACGCCAATGATAGAATCTGGACAGAAATGGTCAAGGCGAGGTTGATTAAGCCGAAATCAGATGTGATGAAAATAGTCAGTCAGTCAGAAGACTTTTGCCAATACCATGAGTATAAGGGGCATGCCATTCAGAGCTGCAAAGAGTTCTTAGCAAAGGTTCAAAAGATGATGGATATGGACGAGGCCCAGTTTTTTGAAAAAGTAGAAGAGCTTGAAGTCAGTATGAATGAAATTGGTTATGGGGTAAACAGGCCCCTAGTCATATATTATGATGAGCCCGAGGTAAAGGCTATTCCAGTAGTCGAGGGACCAACTCCGAAGATGATCATAGAATTGCCATCACCTTTTCCTTACAAAAGGGATAAGACGATTCCATGGAACTATGAATGCAGTATGGCAATACTGAGATCTTCGAACCATCAGGCAGCTGCCGTGGATGTAACCAGAGTGGGGCACCTAACCTGAAGCGGTAGATGTTATGTCTCGGGGATAGTTGAACTTGGAAAGTCAGGGGGACCTGACAAAGGAAGGGCAGTGGGACCAAACATTATGTAGGTAAAACAATCTGGGGAAGTTGAAAAAGACCCAGCACCATTTGGTAAAGTAATTGAATCGGTGAATTAGAAGGAAGCCTCTGAGTTTCTAAAGTTCATCAAGCACAGTGAGTACAGTGTGGTAGAGCAATTGCACCACCAACCGACGAGGATTTCAGTTCTTTCATTACTGTTAAACTCGGAGCCACACCGAAATGCTCTGCTGAGAATTTTGAGCCAGGTTTATGTAGCCAACAACATATGGAAAAATTAGACTGATTGGTGGGAAACATTACAGCGGATGATTACATCTCTTTCAGTTATGATAAGATACCGCCAAATAGAACAGGATCCACCAAGGCTCTTCGTATCACCACTACCTGCAAGGGGCATATTCTACCCCGAGTACTCATTGACAGTGGATCTTCTCTGAATATGATGCCATTGGCTACCTTGTCAAAACTGCCAATTGATATATCCTACATGCTGTCGAGTCATACCGTTGTCAGAGCCTTTGATGGCACTCGCCGAGGGTGATGGGAAGCATCAAGATTCCACTTTAGATAGGCCCTTTTACCTATAAAGATTGAGTTCCAGATGATGGATATCACCCCATATTACAATTGTTTGCTGGGAATGTCGTGGATTCACTCTACCGGGGCTGTGCCATCATCTCTCCATCAAAAGCTAAAATTTGTAATGGAAGGGCATTTGGCCAGTGTGTCAGGAGAAAAAGATATCATAGTTTCCGCATCCACAGATACCCCTTATATAGAGGTGAATAAGGATGCTGTAGAATGCCCTTTCAGGTCCTTGGAATTCGTCAATGCTGTGTTCATCACTGAGGGATATAAAATTCCAGAGCCGAGGTTATCCAAGAGTACCAGGTTAGGAGTGAATAAGACAGTAGGAAAGGGCTGCAGAGTAGGAAAAGGACTAGGAAAGTATCTTTAAGGGATGACCAAAGCAATAGAAATGGCCGAAAAGAAAGATCAATTAGGTGTCGGGTATCTCTCTAAAGCTCACGAGAAAAGGAAACAAATTGAAAAGAACCGAAAGAGGAGGATGGCCCGTCTTTCGGGTATGGATATGAAGTGGGAGCCTATGACTTTCCTGCCAATCCTTCACATCTTTCGCTCGGCCGGTTTCGAGTTCGGGGGCAAGAATTTCGAGGATGTGATGGTCCTACTGGAGCAGGCTTTTGAAAAGCTCTACGGGGTTGAAGAAAAACAACCACATGAAATGGGTCGACATGGCCGAAACAGATAAACAGATGGGTGAAAGCACAAGTTGGGTTGTACGCCCGTGCCCTCCTGGTTATGAGCTAACAAATTGGAGCATGAATGAACTTCCCATCGTTTTTAGGTCTACTCTAGTGTAATGCTTGAACCAACCTTAATTGCCTCCACCCGAAGGCATTAAGAATCCTTGGTACGGGCTTATGATTAAGATTAATCATTCAAATAAATAACAACCACTATGCATGTTCTTCATATTGATGTGTCCATATTCTTTCATTATTATTGCCTATATGCCTTCCTATATTGTTTCTTCCCTACCTATTTACAGGTTCCCGGATACGGAATATGAGGATCGTCCTGTCAATAATTCTGAAATTGATTTTGGAAAACCCATCTGTATGGGTGATTTCGACACTAACGAAGATGTCAAGGGCTATGATTTGCCTCCAGATTTGTTGAGAATAATAGAACAAGAGGAGAAACAAGTATTGCCTCACAAAGAGCAATTAGAAGTGATAAATTTGGGGAATAGGAAAGAAATAAGAGAAAGTAAGATTAGGATTGCCATTTCACCATCTATAAAGCAAGATTTGATAAGTCTACTCTAGGAATACGCGGATGTGTTCACATGGTCGTACCAAGACATGCTTGGGTTGGACCCTGACATCATGGTTCACAAACTCCCATTGAAACCAGATTGCAAGCCAATTTAGCAAAAACTGAGAAGAATGAGGCCCGAAATGCTGCTAAAAGTGAAAAAGAAAGTGAAAAAGCAATTCGATGCCAGATTCTTGGAAGTGGCAAAATACCCGAAGTGGGTAGCAAACATTGTCCCATCTCCAAAGAAAGATGGCAAAGTTCGAATGTGTGTCGATTATCGGGATCTGAACAAGGCAAGCCCTAAGGATAACTTCCCATTGCCTCACATTGATACCTTAGTCGATAACACCGCCAAGAATTTTGTGTTTTCCTTCATGGACGGGTTCTCAGGATATAATCAGATTAAGATGGTACTGGAAGATTAGGAGAAAACCACATTCATGACAATGTGGGGAACCTTTTGCTATAAGGTGATGCCATTCGGGTTAAAAAACACTGGGGCAACATATCAAAGAGCCATGGTAACTTTGTTCCATAACATGATGCACAAAGGAAACAAAATTTATGTCGATGATATGATCGCAAAGTCGCAAGGAGAGGATGAACACATTGTGAATCTTAAAAAGCTCTTTAAAAGGTTGAGACAATTTCAAGTTAAAGTCAACCCGACAAAGTGTACTTTCAGAGTCACTTTGGGAAAGCTATTGGGTTTCGTTGTTACCCAAAAAGGGATTGAAATTGATCCTGATAAAGTGAAAGCTATTCAGAGCTAGCCTCCACCTCGTATTCAAAAAGAAGTAAGAAGCTTTTTGGGTAGGCTGAAATATATCGCTTGGTTCATCTCTCAACTGACCGATAAGTGCGATTCGATCTTCAAGCTACTCCGAAAGCATGATCCAGGGAAATGGGATGAAAGATGCCAGATAGCCTTTGATAAGGTCAAGTATTATCTATCAAACCCACCGGTACTAATGCCACCAGTCTCAGGGAAGCCGCTGATATTGTATTTGTCAGTATTTGAAAGGTCCATGGGATGTGTGTTCGGGCAACATGACAAAATCGGAAGAAAGAACAAGCCATTTACTATCTCAGCAAAAAGTTCACCGAGTACGACTTGAAGTATTCATTGGTAGAAAGGCTTTGTTGCGCCCTAGCCTGGAGTGCCCGAAGGCTCAAACAATACATGTTGTATCACACGACATGGCTGATTGCAATGCTAGATCCCCTCAAATACGTATTCAAGGCGCCTTCGTTGTCAAGAAGAAAGGCGAGATGGCAAGTGTTTCTTTTCGAATATGATATTTTGTATGTGAGCCAAAAGGTTATAAAAAGTAGCACAATAGCCGAATTCCTAGCAAGTCGAGCAGTAGAGGATTAAGAGTCTCTAGACTTTGATTTCCCTAATGAAGACTTAATGTGTGTTTCACAAGAAAAAAGGTACTTCCTCTGAGAAGAAAACCTGGAAAATGTATTTTGATGGTGCATCTAATGCCATGGGGCACGAAATCGGTGCAGTGCTCATATCCCCTGAGGAAGATTTTTATCCTTTCACTGCTATATTGGATTTTGATTATACAAACAATACCGCTGAGTATGAAGCATGTACTATGGGTCTTCGTGCCGCCATAAAAAGAAATATCAAAACACTAGAGGTCTTCGGAGATTCAGCCATGGTATTATACCAACTGCACGGAGAGTGGGAAACCTGGGATGCAAAGCTGATCCGATATCGAGAGCTTATACTAAGCTTGATTGAGGAGTTTGAAAAGGTGGTTTTCAATTACTGGCCCCAAGAAGAAAACCGAATGGTAGATGCTTTAGCCACTTTATCATCAATGTTTAAAGTGAATAAAGGAGCCGAAGATGTGCCAATCAAGATAAGCATATATGAGTCTCCTGCCCAATGCTTGAGTATCGAAGAAGAAGCGGATGGTCACCCTTGGTATTATGACATCTTGCAATACATCAAGAGTCAATAGTACATTGAACAAGCAACGGAAAATGATAAAAGAACCCTGAGAAGAATGGCGATGGGTTTTGTCTTGGATGGTGAAATCCTTTACAAGAAAGGAAAAGACCAGGTTATGTTAAGGTGTGTTGTTTCTGCTGAAGCTCAGAGAATCCTCGAAGAGGTCCACAAAGGGATATGTGGCACTCATGCCAATGGCCATATGCTGGCTAAACAGATTATGAGAACAGGATACTATTGGTTAACAATGGAAGGGGATTGCATCAATTATTCCCGTAAGTGCCATAAATGCCAGATATATGCAGACAAGATTCATGTGCTGCCATCGCCGCTGCATGTTATGACGGCTCCATGGCCATTTTCGATGTAGGGAATAGATATGATCGGGCCCATTACCTCGAAAACTTCGAACGAACACCGTTTCATCCTGGTGGCCATAGACTACTTCACAAAGTGGGTAAAAACAGCTTCTTATACCAATGTAACAAAGTCAGTGGTGTGCAAATTCGTCAAGAAAGAGATTGTGTACCGATACGGACTTTCGAAAAGAATAATTTCGGACAATGCTCTCAATCTGAACAATAAGATGATGAGAGAAATATGTACCCAGCTCAAGATTAAGCATTATAATTTGACACCTTGTCATCCGAAAATGAATGGGTGATAACTCGTATAATTATATAGTTTTTAGTTATGTTTTATTATTGTTTTGTGTCAAATACGAGTTATTATTGCTTAGTCTACTTGTGTTTATGATCTTTTATATTTTTATGTAATTTGGTGTTTTTCATGAGTTTCTTTGAGTGATTTCAGATTACTAGGTTAAATCAAGAATTAAGGGCAAATCCAATTCAGTTCCAGTTCTGACACCTTTTGCCATATCAGCTATATCTGGAGTTTCACCGAAGCATTAAGGCTGAAATTTTGAAAGTGCAAAGTTAAGAGGCATATCTATCTTTTTCATGTTTTACACTTCTTGAAACGGAGTCGTTTTCCCTACCGAAATCAACCATCAAGTTGGCTGATGTGCAATGACGTCTGTTCTGCACCGTTTTGGTATTTTGACTATATCTTCCGATCCACATGAGCAAATGATCTGATTCCAACGGCTATGGATCAATAACTGATAGGGGCATATTGTAATAAGGAAACAATATACATTGGTAGGATATTAGCCATTGTAATAAAATTCTCTAAGTTTTCTTCTTTTTTCCTTTCTCTAGTTTTCTTTTTCTTTATTTACTTATGCTTCTTACATTTCTTTTCATTTTTAGTATGTGTTGCTAATCATATTGTTGAGGTGATGAGGTGAAGCTTTTGGTAAATGCTAAGGTTAGTCTCTTAAACATGAGCTAAAATGAATCATCATTTATAAACACTAGTATAGATAATATTTTCTTTTGGTTTAAAATCATACTTACAAAGTAGGGATCTTGATTCATTATTGACAAGGAAAATGGCACAGTAAATGCTTGGTTTCATAACCTTGATTTGTTGTAGACATATACCTTGGCATAAGGAATGCTTGGACTCTTTTTATGAGTTTTGAGGACACCAAATGAACATAATATCATATGCTATGGACGTTGGACAATTTGGACTGAATTGCTAAACCTTCCGATTGGAACCTCCTTTATGTGTGGATTTCAATTGTGTAATAAAACAAGATTAATCTTAGCATAACACCAAGAGTGGATTCTCTAACCTCAACATCTTTTCTTATTGTTTTTTATATCTTGTTTAATTTCTTTTATATTTTGTTTATTTTGTTCTCTAATATCTTGTTTATCTTATTTTGTTGTTGATTCCCTAATATCTTGTTTACTTTCTTTGTCTTATATATTTATAAACTTATACTTACTAATACGCTTCCCTGTGGTTCGACCTCGGACACCCGAGAATTTATTACTTGAACATAACCTGCACTTGGGTTTACAACTCTTAATTGAGTCTCCATCAAGTTTTTGGCGCCGTTGCCGGGGAGGCAATACTAAGTATATAAGTTTATAAGTATATTTATTTTTATTGGCTGGTTATACCGCCTAATTTAGTATATATATTTTTTGGCTGGTTATACCGCCTAATTTTCTATATATTTATATTTATATTGTAAAGTTTATATTTATATATTATCTATTTATTAACTTTGTTTTATGCTTGTTTGGCGACGTGATTTTAGATCTCGTCGTTTAGTTAGATTTTATTGTGAAACTTTTTCAGGTAATCTTTCTAATACAACTCCTAACATGGCTGACAATGAAAGTGTTCATGCTGAAGATGAGAACAGACAAGTACGCACCATGCGTGACTACTTGCAACCAACTCGAAGCTCATCACCCTCTTGTTTTATTTTTCCTCTCAATGCAAACAACTTTTGTTTTAAACTAGGTATGATAGCTTTGCTTCCAAATTTCCATGGGTTAGAATCGGAAAGTGCTTACTCGTTTCTAAAAGACTTCGAAGATGTATGTGTCACCTTTAATGACCAACAATGCACAAATGAAATTGTCAAGCTAAAATTATTTCCTTTTTCTTTAAAAGATAAAGCAAAAATTTGGCTTCATAATTTAAAACCAAGGTCAATTGGCACATGGCAAGAATTACAAACTGAGTTTCTAAAGAAATTTTTCCCAGCACATAAAACTACTGCTTTGAAAAGACAGATTCAAAATTTCAATCAAAATCAAAATGAAGCATTTTTTCAGTGCTGGGAGCGTTTTAAAGATTTGTTAAGTTCTTGTCCACATCATGGTTTTGAAAAATGGCGTCTTATTAGTTTCTTTTATGAAAGTTTAACTCCCGAAACTAAACAATTTGTTGAAACAATGTGTAACGGTGAGTTTCTAGAAAAAGAACCTGAAGAAGCCTTTGACTACCTAGACCATTTGGCAGATAACTCTCAAGCCTGGCACACAGATAATTCCTCTGAAAGTTCCAATAGATCTAATCTTGTTTCTAACAGAGGTAAATATCATTTTAGTCAAGAAGATGAGATAAAAGCTAAAGTAGCTAATTTGGCTAGAGAGATTGAAGCCATGGAACTTAGAGAAGTAAAAGAAGTCAAAATGGTTAAAAATGAAGAAAGTTGTGGAATTTGTGAAATCATGGGACACCCCACTTCTGAATGTCCAAACATTCCCATTCTTAAAGAAGCGTTGCATGATCAAGTAAATTCCATAAACACTTTTAAAAAGCCTTTTGCTTCTCCTTACTCTGAAACGTATAACCCTGAATGGAGAAATCATCCCAACTTCAGTTGGCGGAATAATAATCATGTTCAGGTACCACAATCTCAAAAGCCGGGCAACACTTTTTCCTATCAACCTTCACGTGTACAAACCTTGGAAGAGACATTGCAAGCATTCATGCAAACACAAGCAAATGTGAATAACCAAACTTCACAGGACATCAATGAGATCAAAAACACCTTGTCCACATTGACAGCTTCATTACGCACTCAAGAAAAAGGTAAGTTTCCTGCTCAACCTCAGCCTAACCCTTCTACTCAATGTCTTGTTTCTTGCTCCAATGAAACTCAACAGGAAAATGCCAGTTCTATCACAACTCTTCGAAGTGGAAAGGCAATTGACAAAAACATTCCATCAAAAGACCAAGATCCTCCTTCCCCTCCGAAAAGTAATGGTAAGGATGATGGTAAGTCTGAACTTCTTGAAAATTTGGACAAAAAAAAAGGTATGCATCCTGCTCCTTTTCCTCAAAGGTTGCAAACAATAAAGAATTTGAATCAAAATGCAGAAATTTATGAACTTTTCAAACAAGTTAAGATTAACATTCCTTTATTGGATGCAATCAAACAAGTTCCATCTTATGCTAAATTTTTGAAGGACATGTGCACAGTTAAAAGGAAACATAATGTACAAAAGAAAGCATTTCTGACGGAAAGTGTGAGCTCAATCATTCAGCACCTTACTCCACCAAAATTCAAAGATCCTGGATGTCCAACAATCTCATGCATCATTGGAAACACTAGAATAGAACATGCATTGCTTGATCTTGGTGCTAGTGTTAATCTTTTGCCTTTTTCTGTTTATCAACAGTTAGGTTTAGGTGAACTCAAGGAAACACCTGTTACACTTCAACTAGCTGACCGCTCTGTAAAAATTCCTCGAGGGATAGTTGAAGATGTTTTGGTTCAAATTGATAATTTTTACTTCCCTGTTGATTTTATTGTTTTGGACACACATCCTGTTTCAAATCCAAATGTTCAAATTCCTGTTATATTAGGCTGTCCATTTCTTGCAACTTCTAATGCTCTGATAAATTGCAGGAATGGTATTTTGAACATTTCTTTTGGAAATATGACTTTAGAATTAAATGTGTTCAACATTTGCAAGCAACCTGGTGATGATTCAGAAGTACATGAAGTGGATTTCATTGAAGAACTTGTTCATGAACATCTCACCACTACCACATTCCATGATCCTTTAGAAGCTTATTTAATTGAATGTGAGTTTGATAATGCTTCAGAAATTTCACACACTGATTCTTTGTTAAATTCTTTTCAGGTTAAGCATTGTTGGAAACAAAAGTTTGAGGAACTCAGAAATGATGCATATGAGAATTCTAAAATTCATAAAGAAAGAACTAAAGCCTTTCATGACAAGTTAATTTCAAGAAAAACATTTGATGTTGGGCAAAAAGTTCTACTGTATAATTCTAGACTTCACATATTTCCTGGTAAGTTGAGATCAAGATGGACTGACCCATTTGTGGTTAAGCATGTGTATCATTATGGAGCAGTTGACATTGAGAATCCTCAAAACGGTAACATATTCAAGGTAAATGGACAAAGACTCAAACTCTTTTTGGAAAATCATGTTACTCAAGAAGAGGTTGTTTTTCTTTCTGATCCTTGTTTTGAAAATAACTAGATGTAAATATAATTTTTACTAATCTTCAAAAAAAAAAAATACATTTTTTTAACCCCGGTTAAATGGCGGATAACGGTACTCCGTGATTATTTAAGTCGGTTCCATCAGCTACCCACAAAACTGATATTGTATATAAATTTCTCTTTCAATTTCTTTTTCATTTTTTTTCAAGATGGATGATATTCTCACAAGATTACAGAAACGATTTTCTCCTTTTCCTCGGAATATTTTACTGAAGCTTTACCAAGTTCGATTTGAAAGATTAAGAATGCTTATGCACAAAGGGATTCCTGAAGACATACGTTGGATAATTGAAGCCAAGGTACGTGAAGATGAATATCTTCCTGTTTTGCATTTACCAGGTACAGGTAGAAGCACTTTTGCAAAGAAGCGACGAGCAAAGCGCATGAGTTCAAATTGCCACAAATGTGCACGATGGACGTGTAACGGTAAATGTCGTTCTATTGGGATTCCGTCCTCTAATCGAGATGATAAAATTGAATTCATTAAGGATGGACTGAGTAAGGAGAATTTGGGTAATATCCAACTTTCTCTTGAGATGCATCCTAGTGGAGACGTACAAAGAGAAATTCTTGATTCATGGCCGCAATTCCAAAGGGAATGGCAACATCTTGGGAATCTGATGTTAAAAGACCCTGTTTGCCAGCTTGTAAGAAAACTGGATGGGAAGCATATCCTCGACTCATAGAAGGCGTTTAAGCCGTTTCTGGACGTAAAACCAGAGGAAGATGTGAGCCACAATCACAACTACAATAAATGCTTCTCAACTTTTGGTTTGATTTGCAATAACTTCATTTCGGTTTAATTTACGTGTTGTTAGATTTTTGTAATTATTCTCGTTTTTTTTTTCTTTTTGCATTGGTCTTTTACGGTTGTTTTTTCTTTTCTTTTTGATTTTCTTCCTGAAATCACGCAAAAATCTTTTGTTAGGTTAACATTTTCTTCTAACAGGTCAGATACACTTTCGGCGACATTATTACTCTTGTCTGATTCACTACTCAGTCCTCTATATATTACACCATGTACTCATTCTCTTTCAGGCACTCGAAAAAAAATGGAAAGTACTTCGTCCCAGCGCATTAAAAAAATTTGTGTCTTTGGAGGTGCTTATCCAGGGAAAAATAACATATTCGCTGATGAAGCCATAAAAGTTGGAGTAATACTTGCCCAACAAAAGATCCAGTTGATTTATGGAGGCGGTAGTACGGGTTTAATGGGAGCAGTCGCTACAGCAGCACACGCCGGAGGAAGTCCAGTTCTAGGAATCGTGCCAAAACTATTCACAGATTTTTGTGGACCTACCGTGGGTAAGGAAATACAAGTCTGGAGTATCCCTGAACGGATGACAATCATGTACCATTCTGCCGATGCATTCATTGCTTTACCAGGAGGTCTGGGTACATTGGAAGAAATAGCTTGCGTGGCTTCTTGGTCATCTTTGGTCACAAATAAGAAACCCATTGGTTTGCTTAATATTAATGGTTATTTTAGTAATTTGCTTTCATATTTAGATAATGCTGTGGATAATGGATTCATGTTTTCAGAGGCAAGGAGAACCATAATTTCTGCTACAATCATTGAAGATTTACTCAAAAAGCTCCAAGCTTATGAGTATTTATCTGCTACGGTTGTTTCGCAAACGCTCGGAAAAAGAAAAAGAGATATGGACGAGCAAGGAGTGGATTGTACTTTGTCTTTGTGACATTATCTAACATTTTGTTTGTTGTGTCTCAGTTATAATAAGTGGTTAGCAACCTCTACAGGTAATATCTCCTAAATTCTACCTTTAGTAGGGGGTAAGGGACATATTTCGCTATTTAAAAAAAAAAAAAAAAGTTTGTTGTGTTTTAAGCAATTTAGAAGTATTCATTCTGAACAAGGTCTGAGTAAGGGAGACTTGAGACATACCTTGTCAGTTTGATTTTAATCTTTTTATGTTTACTTGTTAATTTTTGTTTAGTATTTTAGGATTAATTAGGTTGCATGAGTTTGTTTTGTTTTGAGTCTTAGTTATTCCTATTCTTATGTTATTAGTTCTTTTCTCTTACACATGATTCTTTCATTTGGGTTAATAGACTTACATTGAGGACAATGTAAGAATTAAGTGTGGGGGGAACGATTTAGGATTTCTTTTATTTTTGTCTACTATTTTTTTTATGAGTCTTTATTATTATTATTATTATTTTAATGTGTTTTAGTTCCTTTTAATACAATGATGAGATATGAATTGCATAAGTCTAAAACAGATTTATTAGTGAGAAGATTTTCATGAGAATTGAGCTTGATGTCAACCTTTTTATGAGCCAATGTTAATATGATATGTTGATTGAGAAAGAAGCATGTTTAGACTTAATCTGACTTGTATAATCATCCTTGTGAGTTTTTGAGCCTATAATGATTGATGCATTATACAAATCAATCTAATTTCTTTCTTGAGTGCTCTTATGATTACATGATTCTCTAGAACTTGCTTTAAACCGTTTGAGACTATATTGATACATGTGACAACATGAATATGATAGAGGCATTAGGATTATAACCAGAGCCAAACAGCCATCCATTATTAATGTTCTAAGAGAACATCCCCACTAGTGAGCCAATTTGAGCCTACATTAAATATGCTGTTTTATTGGTAACCACAACTTACACCTAGCCTAAATATACTTATATCCTTACCCTTGTTCTAAAGATGGATTATATATTTTGAGACATATTACAAAAAACAAGGGATATTTTTAGTTGAAAATTTGGGTTAGAACAAAAGATAAGTGTGGGGGAAGAAAAGAAAAGAAAAAGTCAAGAGAAAAAGAAAGGGATCATTGTTAAATACATTCCCATATTCAAAAAAAAAAAAAAAATCTTCTCTTGAACTTCTAGTTAAAGTAAAGAAAAAGATGTTACAAAGTTGGTTAGAATGAAGCAAAGGCTCAACATGAACATTTAGCCTATGTGACTATGTACTTGTAAAGAGTTTTGAGAAATTTATTTGTATGATCTTATTATGTCTCTAAACTCTATGAACTCTTTGGAACCTTTGTGATATCTTTATCCTTTTGTTCTTTAACCACATTATAACCATTTGGCCCCATTACAACCTTGAATAAAGACCTCTTGAATTATGAAGTTGTATGATCTAAATAGTGGAGAATAGGTGGACAAGCAAGCATATGGTAGAAGTGTTTTCATGAGATTGATTGAGTGTAAACACTTTACCACTACCTTAAAGAGTGAAAATCATGAGAGTATCCCATGTGAGAGGTTGAGATTAAGTTGAATATGCACTATTTTGATTGAAATATGTTATGTTAATATTGGCTTAACTCATTTATTTACATTCAAGCATGAATTTTTGTGAAATTCTTTGAGCTATTGATTAGTTTATAAGACTTGTTCAAAGATTGTCTCTAATTTATATTGAAAGGATTAGGAGTAAATATTTTTAGTGTATGTAGTTTACTTATATTTTAGTTTTTCAATGTTTGTGGGCATCGTTCTAGCAAACCCTCACGAGACTAAACTCGTCCACTAGGGACACCTAAGGGTTTAAAGGCTTGTGTCACATGCTAAGTGCCACCGTGATTTCCTACGAAAATGGATTAGATTAGATTTTCTTATTTTATTTTTATTGAGTCGTTGCTAGGGACTAGCAACAATCTAAGTGTGGGGGTGTGATAACTCGTATAATTATATAGTTTTTAGTTATGTTTTATTATTGTTTTGTGTCAAATACGAGTTATTATTGCTTAGTCTACTTGTGTTTATGATCTTTTATATTTTTATGTAATTTGGTGTTTTTCATGAGTTTCTTTGAGTGATTTCAGATTACTAGGTTAAATCAAGAATTAAGGGCAAATCCAATTCAGTTCCAGTTCTAACACCTTTTTCCATATCAGCTATATCTGGAGTTTCACCGAAGCTTTAAGGCTGAAATTTTGACAGTGCAAAGTTAAGAGGCATATCTATCTTTTTCATGTTTTACACTTCTTGAAACGGAGTCGTTTTCCCTACCGAAATCAACCATCAAGTTGGCTGATGTGCAATGACGTCTGTTCTACACCGTTTTGGTATTTTGACTATATCTTCCGATCCACATGAGCAAATGATCTGATTCCAACGGCTATGGATCAGTAACTGATAGGGGCATATTGTTCTAGAAGACCATTTGATCAGATCGAGCCTCCAACATTAACAAAATCGACCATCAAGCTGGCTGATCAGAATTGTCATACAATATAACGAAAATTGTTAGAAAAATGCACCCACCTATTATACCTACCTTTGAAATTTATAAAGCTTGTCTCTTGTCATTTAGCTCTCCAAAATGTGTATAAATAGAGGGCCTTGGATGAGTATTAAGGAAACAATATACATTGGTAGGATATTAGCCATTGTAATAAAATTCTCTAAGTTTTCTTCTTTTTTCCTTTCTCTAGTTTTCTTTTTCTTTATTTACTTATGCTTCTTACATTTCTTTTCATTTTTAGTATGTGTTGCTAATCATATTGTTGAGGTGATGAGGTGAAGCTTTTGGTAAATGCTAAGGTTAGTCTCTTAAACATGAGCTAAAATGAATCATCTTTTATAAACACTAGTATAGATAATATTTTCTTTTGGTTAAAATCATACTTACAAAGTAGGGATCTTGATTCATTATTGACAAGGAAAATGGCACAGTAAATGCTTGGTTTCATAACCTTGATTTGTTGTAGACATATACCTTGGCATAAGGAATGCTTGGACTCTTTTTATGAGTTTTGAGGACACCAAATGAACATAATATCATATGCTATGGACGTTGGACAATTTGGACTGAATTTCTAAACCTTCCGATTGGAACCTCCTTTATGTGTGGATTTCAATTGTGTAATAAAACAAGATTAATCTTAGCATAACACCAAGAGTGGATTCTCTAACCTCAACATCTTTTCTTATTGTTTTTTATATCTTGTTTAATTTCTTTTATATTTTGTTTATTTTGTTCTCTAATATCTTGTTTATCTTATTTTGTTGTTGATTCCCTAATATCTTGTTTACTTTATTTGTCTTATATATTTATAAACTTATACTTACTAATACGCTTCCCTGTGGTTCGACCTCGGACACCCGAGAATTTATTACTTGAACATAACCTGCACTTGGGTTTACAACTCTTAATTGAGTCTCCATCAATGGGGCAGTAGAAGCAACCAATAAGAACATCAAAAAGATTGTTGAAAAAATGACTGATGTGTACAAAGATTGGCATGAGATCTTGCCCTTTGCTTTCCACGCATACCTTACTTCAGTTCGCACATCTGTGGGTGCCACACCATTTTCATTGGTATACGGTATGGAGGCAGTGCTGCCTATTGAGGTCGAAATCCCTTCATTTCGTGTCTTGATGGAAGTAGGCCTTGAAGAGGCAGAATGGGGGAGAGCTCGCTATGAACAGTTGAATCTCATCGAGGAGAAAAGGCTGAAGGCAATTTGCTATGGGCAGATGTATAAGAAAAGAATGATCCGAGCCCACAACAAGAAGGTTCGCCCTAGGCAGTTTCGAGAGGGAGAGTTGGTACTACAGAAAGTTCTCCCTATAGTGAGAGATCCTCGCGAAAAATGGGCTCCGAATTAGGAAGAACCCTACGTGGTGGAAAGAGTTTTTTCTGGAGAAACATTGATCTTAACTCTGATGGATGGTGATGACTTGAGAAATCCCGTGAACGCAGACGAATTGAAGAAATATTATGCTTGAAGAAAAGAAAAGAAAAGTGTGATACTGTACATATGGGAATTCAAATGATTCCAAGTGTAAAAATGAGAATTCTATATATATATATATATATATATATATATATATATATATATATATATATTTCCCCTGTGGATTGCTTTTCAATGAGAATATGTGTGCTTGATATGATAAATGATCATTTTTCATATTCCTATCACTAAGAAGAAATTATCCCTAGTCACCCCTTTGAGCCTTAGGAATTCTTTCTTTCTTTGAACCTTGATCAAGGATCACCCTCTACACTGGAGGGCAGATGCGAGGAAAAATCTCCTCCCAAAAAAATCATGGTGAAAGGAGCCATCAGAAACAAACAAAAAAAATCATTATGGTGAAAAGAGCCATAAAAAAGGAAAACACACACAAAAAACGTGTGAAATCAAAGAATGACAAATGAAAGCCAAGAATGAAAAGAAACAAAATCAAAAATCCAAAAAGGGAGAGGAAAGTCCAAAAGGGAAGAATGTTTCAAAAATGAATTCTTCGTCATGAAATGATCCTCGATCTGATCACCCTTAAACACATTTTGGGCTTTCTACCCTTTCTTTCTAAACCTGAACCTTGGCCTACATTATGTACTTTTAAAAGCATGGGGTATTTAACTTGAAGGTTTTTTCTCAGATTTTATCACATCTTTTGAATTGTTATTTTTACCTTGAAAGCATTTAGAATTCTCAGATACATGGTAGAACACAAGAAAAAAGAAAGCAAAAAAGAGAAAATGAAAAAAGAAAGTAAAATGAGAGGTTTAAGCTGAAAACCTAAAAATGGCGACTTAAAATCGAACGGGGGACACTTGGGTTGAAAACCCGTAAAGGGCGGCCCAAGTACTGATCAAATATTGAATCAATGCTCCGTGTAAAGGGGGAGAAAATATCAAAAAATCAGAGAAAAGGGGTAAAGCTCAGTCTTAAACAATAGCGAAAGTCGAGAAGTCACCCAAGAAAATGGCAAGATCAAAAGATATTTCAGAGGAATTAAAACAGGAAGGGTCTAGGATATTCTGCGTCTGGAGCATCTATACCTTCTCCTTTGCATTTTCCTTTTAATCCTTGATATTCATCTCTGTTATCTAAACCTTTTTGCAATGAACTCATGTTGGCCTTTCGCGACCTTTCGCTTTTCATACCATCTTTCATATATGTTGTTGTGATGCATTTTTTAATGTTATCAAATTAAATGATGATTAGTAAACATAAAAATCTTTAAATGAAAGAATTTCTTTGCATTACTATGGAGTAGATTTAAATTCTAGAAAAGGTTTGGAAACCACTAAAATTTGGAGAAAATCAAGACAACCCATAATGCTGAAAAACTCATCAAGTGGGGCAAATATTGGATACACTAAACACTTCAATCCAAGATACAAAGAAGAGCCCATCAAGTAGAGCAAATCAGAGATATGCTAGAACTACCGTCACAAAGTCAAAACATGTGGATCACGGTGAAACCATAGAGAATAGCTCATCAGTAGAGCAAATCAGAGATAAGCTGGAAGCGCCGTCACAAAGTCGAAACTTGTGGATCACGGTGAAACCATAGAGAAGAGCTCATCAAGTAGAGCAAACAGTGGAGTTGAAAAGATTCGTGAACCTTAATGAAATCATGGATTAAAACTCAAAACACAATCATATAATTGCATTCATCCCTAGGGAACATGCATCTTACAAACATTTGCAAAACCTGTCATCAGCAACACTGCATTTGACTAACATTGCATAAATCATGGAAAGTTTTCTTTCTTAAGTCCAACATAGCTTGCACAAAAGGAAGCAATACCTCCAACTTTTTCCTGGACAAGACAACCAAACTTTTCAGACAAGACATCCAACTTTTTCTGGACAAGACAACCAAATTCTTCGGACAAGACCTCCAATTCTCCTGGACAATACATCTAATTTTCCTAGACAAGACAACCAGATTTCTCAGACAAGACATCCAATTTTCCTGGACAAGACAACCAGATTTCTTTGGACAAGACAACCAAACTTTTTAGACAGGACATCCAAGTCTTGCAAATCAAACTCGTTTCTTTAAAACGGGTCGAGTCTTGATTAGTCAAGGAACTCAATTTAAGGACAAATATTTTGTTTTGACCAAACTTCACCAAGATGATGTAAGGCCTTAGGACTTCCGTCGAGGTATTGCCTTCTCTTCCAAATCGAACTCGTTTTCTTAAGACAGGTCGAGCCTTGATTAATCAAGGAACTCAATTTAAGGACAAATTTCTTTTATTTTCATTTTTTACAGTTTGCAAAAAAATTAATAAATAAAAAAATGGAAATTCTCCCCTTCTATCCTTCACATATGATTTCACTAACCGGACAAAATTATTGTCTAGTTTATCTTTGCCTGATTCTCAGCATTAGTCAAAGAGGGGCAGCTATAGGCACCTAATTTTGTCCGGGCCCCCTAAACTAGGCAGATTCGCCTTTTCAACTTCCCAAAATGAAAAGAGACTTCCACCATTCCATAGATGAGTCCCTAAGACTTTGTTTTGGAGGTCAACATAAAAAGTCAACTAAAAAAAGTCAACCTCGAAAAAGTCAACCTCGAAAAAGTCAACCTCGAAAAGTCAACCACTGAAAATTTAACTCCCAGTCAAAATCAAGATTCGAAGTTGAATTGAATAATGGCGAAAGAATTTTGATAATCCGAGGCCTACAACGAAAGATGTAGAGTTCGAAAGAGGGGTTGCGGAAATTCAGTATAGGAGAATACCTAATCCGGCAATTTTGGGGAAAAGTGCGTAAACGATCAAATCGGATGAAATTGGAAGTCCCAAATGAAATAAGATCAATAATTATGGATATTGAAAGGTCCAATTTTGAAAACGGGTTTGAAGGAATATACTGTTTGAAGGAAAATAAGGATTTAATAAGAAATTCACGGATTTGGGGAAAACTGGGCCTTGGGATAATTAAGCTTAAGATTTTGTCTTTTCAAAATTAAGATCAATTCAAAGCTAACACATGCCATAAAACCTCCCATCCACCACATTTGCACAACGGCTAATATTCGAGACAAATCCATCGAGAAGTCATAATTCTTTTACCCATGCATAAACTCTTTTTTGATCTTCTCTGTTTAATGTGTAACTGGCTTTGGGCTTGCACGTTTTTCCGTTACTTTCCACCAATTCTAATTCCGACCGTCTGCAAAGCAACGCTAAATCCATTTTAGCCTTTATATTGTCTTTTGTTTTGCCCTTGACATCCATCATTGTGTTGAACACGTTATCAAACACATATTTCTCAATATGCCTCACATCCAAATTGTGCCGAATGAGATTTGTATGCCAATAAGGTGACTCCAAAAAAATACTCTTTTTCGTCCAATTGTGACATTCTCCAAATCCAATCAACTTTTGTTCACATAATTTACTCCCAAATATGATATTCGGAATGCAATCTATCCTTTCCAAAATTGCCTCATCGGATAATCGCTCAATTGGTGAGTCATGCTCTAGTCTTCGACAAAATTTATCTCTTTGTCTTCTAAAATGATGATTTAAAGGCAAGAATTGCTGATGACAATAAAAAAAAAACATGGTTTCTTGCCATAATGCAATCTGAATGACTTAACTTCTTCCATACAATAAGGACAAGCCAATCGTCCGTGTGTGCACCATCCTGATAACATGCGGTAAGCAGGGAAGTCATTAATCGTCCATAACAATGCAACTCTTAATATAAAGTTTTGTTTCCTATACCCATCATAACTCAGAACACCATGATTCCATAATAATTTCAACTCATCTATCAATGGTATGAGGAAAACATCACTATTCTGTGATGGACTATTCGGACCCGGAATTACCATATTAAGAATTAAATATGGTTGCTTCATACACATCCATGGTGGTAAATTATATACATAAAGCATTACCGGCCAACAAGAGTACGATTTCCCTCCATGAGTACACGGACAAAACCCATCTGCACACAAACCCCATTTGACATTTCGAGATTCAACTACAAAAGACGGATGCCTACGATTAAAGTTTTGTCATGCTTCACCATCAACAGGATGACTCAACACTCCATCATCCCTTCGATTATGCGCATGCCATGTCATATTCTCAGCTGTTACCGTTGACATATATAATCTTTGAACTCTCAGAATCAATGGCAAATAACGGAGAATCTTATAAGGAATTCTCTTCGATTTTCTAACACTTGATTTACTTGGTTTATAACGAGGATGGCCACATACGGAACAAAATTCTAAGTGAACCGAGTCGTTATAAAACAACATGCAATTGTTGTTGCATGCATGTATCTTCTGATAGTGAACTCCAAATTTGGCCATTTTTTTCTTCATTCGGTAAAAATTATCAAGTAAATTATCACTTTCTGGCAACATCCCTTTTATCATAATCATCAAATGATTGAAACACGATTCACTCATGTTAAATTCAGACTTCACTTTTCACAGTTATGACACAGCAAATAAAGTTGTGTGTTTTGTACATCCTAACCACAACGGTTCATCTGTTTCGTTCAACAACGAGTAAAAGTTTCTTGAACTTAAATTCGGTTGATCATCTTGAACCATTGTCTCATCAACATTGTAATTACCATCTAAAATCATATTCGGGTTTAGAGTATCCATAACCATTCTAGCATAAGGATTATCTCTTTTAACGTCACTTCTCGTCTCGACTTCATCATTATGAATCCTTGATGACTAACCTTGATGACTTTCACCATGTGCATCCCAAATATAGTAATTCTCCTTAAACCCTCTATAATACAAGTGTTTACGCACATCATCAATTTCTGCAAACCGATTATTCTGACACTTCACACAAGGGCATCTAATTCTATTATACTTTACGTACTCGCTGTGAGCATATGCAAAACCTAAGAATTCTTCAACTCCATTCAAATACTTATTACTAATATATTGAGAGTCGTCCACTACCTATACATCCAAGATTTATCGTGCTTCATTGTCTAAGCCTAAGTAAACTATCAACAGTATAATAACACAATAAACACAATAACACAAGAATCAAAATAACACAATAAACACAATACAAATTAGCAAAATAATCATAATAACAAATTTCTCAATACCAACTGCAATCTATATGAAAAGCTACCTAATTGAACAGTTAGATTAAAAACGAGGCATTACTACACCAATTTTTTTATTATCTTTTTCTTAAACATGAACATCAAAATCAACTAGAATATTATCTTAGTAAAGAGCAACACTATTTAAATAGCTCACAGATACAAGACACCAACCCAACATCATACACCAGATAATCACTAGTATCTAAAGACGAATTTGAACAGGTTTCAAGGATTAGGTCCTTATCTAAGAATAGGATCAAGTTTAAAACTAGTAAAACCTAAGGCTGCTTGGTATACCAGCCCAATGAACAATACAAAATCATCAGAATAGGCCATGCTAGATCTGATTTTCTGCAATATAGTAAGCCCACCAAAAAGAAATGGACATTAATTTCTACCTTCAGCACAATATCAAAATTCAATGTTCATCAGTAAGAAAAGAACATAAACTAACAGATCATATTTTCAATCAACGTTTACCAAACCAAGCTAAAATTAAAGCTTACAACAATTTAAGCATCCAAACATCTATAAGAAAATAATCAAATTGAAAATAAATGCTGTAGACACCAAATTTTGTTCGGGCCCCCTAAACCAAGTAGATTCACCTTTTTCAACTTCCCGAAACGCAAAGAGACTTCCACCATTCCATAAAAGGGTCCCCAAGACTTTGTTTTGGAGGTCAGCACAAAAAGTAAACTCGGAAAAAGTCAACCCAAAAAAGTCAACCTTTGAAAAAGTCAACTTCCAGTCAAAATCAAGATTCGAAGCTGAATTGAACAATGGCGAAAGAATTGATAATCCAAGGTCTATAGTGAAAGATATAGAGTTCAGAATAGGGGTTGCGAAAATTCAGTGTAGGGGAATAACTAATCCGGCAAATTTGGGGAAAAATGCATAAACGATCAAATTGGATGAAATTGGAAGTCCCAAATGAAATAAGATCAATAACTACTGATATTGGAAGGTCCAATTTTGGAAACGGAGTTGAAGGAAGATACTGTTTGAAGGAAAATAAGGATTTAATAAGAAATTCATGAATTTAGGGAAAACTGCAGAGATAGCCCGATTCTGTGAAATTGAAGCCCCCAGTTGATAAAGAATGAATAAACAAAAATAGCCCAAGGCCCAGTTTGAAGTGGACCTCAAGGAAGAGCTGGTTAGAGAAAAAATGAGAAAATTCCTGGTATTAAAAAGGGGAAAACTTAATCGGAAGGGAGTTTGATCGTAAAAATTGGGCATTTTTGGTCCAACTCAAATTCAATATATGCCAAAGGCAGTGGAAGAAGAAAATCCAAAAATCAAACCCGTTTTGAGTAAAACCGAGGTTTCGGAGGTTAAAGGGTAATATTGGAAAATTTGAGAATAATAGGTCCCGAGCTCAGAAAAATTTGAAAACTTCCAAATTTGAATTTTATATTGTATGGAAGGGATCGGTGAAGAAAAATCCAGAATCGAAGCTCAAATGGAAAAAGACAAAGTTCGGGTGCACTAACCTGTAAAATCCCAAAGAAAATTCTGGGAAAATAGCAAATGAGCTCAAAAAATTATAAAAACTTCCAGATCTGAGTTTATATTTTTTGGAACAGATTGGAGAAAGAAAATTCAAAATCGGAGCTCGAATGAAAAAGGCGAAGTTCGGGTGCACTAAACCGGAAAATCCCAAATAAAATTTTGGGAAAAATAGCAAATGAGCTCGAAAATTTTTGAAAACTTCCACATCTGAGTTTTATATTTTTTGGAAGATATTGGAGAAGAAAAATCCAGAATCGGAGCTCAAATGAAAAGTGAAAATGTTCAGGTGCCTTAACCCGAAATGCCAAGAGAAAATTTCAGGAAAAATAGCAAATGACCTCAAAAAATTATGAAAACTTCCAGATCTCAATTTTATATTTTATGAAAGATATTGGAGAAAGAAAATCCAAAATTGGAGCTCAAATGAAAAAGGCTAAATTTGGGAGGCACTAAACCGAAATTTTAGAGAAAAATTCGGGAAAAATAGAGAATGAGCTCGGAAAAATGTGAAAACCTCTAGAACCAAGTTTTATATTGGATGGGATGAGTTGGAAAAGACAAATCCAAAATTGGGGTTCATTTACAATTAAATTAAGTTTGGGAGGCTAAAAGGTAATTTTATTGAAAAAACCTAAAAGGGCCAATTTGTAAAATTCTAAAATGAAAAAAATGAAGGAATTTCTGGAATACTCCAGGCCCTTGGTTTGAGAGTTCATGGGAGAAGGATGGAGATTTGATCAATTTCATCCAATGGTCACTATCAAATTACAAGATGTCATTTTTATTGTCTTCAAAGTGTCCTTGTCCATCCAATGGCCTAGGTGCTTTGTAAAAGATGAGTACATCCTTCAATGGCCAAGATCAAATGGCAAGATGTCATTTTTATTGTCATGAAAATATCTTTGATCCAATGGCTTAGATTGTTGGAGAAAAGATGAGCACATATCATCCAAGGGTGAGGAGGCCATTTGGCTAAGAGAAAAGAGAGGGGAAGGATTTTTTTTATTTCTTAAGTTGGCTAGTCATTTGGAGAGGGGAAGGCAGTAGCTAAACTTGGAGGGAAAAAAAAAAAGAAATTTGAAAGAAATGAAGAGAGAGTTAGCCAAGGAAGCTAGGAAGGTAGCCATTCCTCTTTTGTTCTTGCATTATTTTTCTTCTTTCTCATGCTTTGTTCCTTAATTCCATGTGATTTCCAATCCTTTTCTTGTAAAAGTAAAGGTTTTTAAATGTTTTTTAAGGTTTCATCTTTTCCTTTTCATCAAAAAAAGAAAAAAACAATGTTTACAAAATTTTTTCACCATACCCAAACCATGCTTGTGCTTGTCTTAATTTTTTTGTTCTACATGTTTGATGTGGAAAACATGATTGTGGAAGGCTTATATTTCTTTTTATGTTCTATTTTTATAAAGTAAATGAAATAAAAGAGGTTGAAAGGCTTCATGATCTTGATAAAAATCAAGTGATCATGGTTTTGGGAGACTATGTCCATTGTACCAACCATGGAGCTCACCTCCATTTTTCTTAGTTTGCTTGGTTTAATTTCTGATTTTTGAGTTGGAAAGGCTTCATGATCTTGATGAAAATCAAGTGGTCATGGTTAGGAGGCTATGTCCACTGTACCAACCATGGAGCTCACTTTCCTTATTTTTTGTTTGCTTATTTTTATTACTTCCATACTTATCCATGCATCTTTGGTCATGTCTCTTTACACTATTTTCATGCCATACTAGTTTTTGCATCATATTCATGGCATGTTAGCTTCCTATACCATTCGGCCATCTCATGTATTTTAGTTTCATGCCATGCTTTGCATCATATTTGGTTATGTCATGCATCTTAGGTCATGTAGCTATGTCATTTAGCATTTTGTGTTCATGACATGTCTTGCATCATTTTCGGCCAAACCATGTATTTTAGGTTTATGCCATGCCTTGCATCAAATTTGATTATGTCATGCATCTTAAGTCATGTAGCTATGTCATGCATCTTAGGTCATATAGCTATGTCATCTTAGAATAAAGTCATTTTCGGTCATGCCATGTCATTTTAGTGGTTAGGTCATTTTTATGATATTTGCTATGTCATTTAGAGTCTAGGTCATTTTTATGCCATGTCACTTATGCCATGTCATCCAAATAACAGGTCATACCATGTCATTTTCCTTGTCATTTATAGTCTAGGTGTATTTTTAAGCCATGCCATTCATGCCATACCATTTTTCATGTCATCCGGCCATGCTATACCATTTATAGTCTAAGTCATTTTCATGCCATGTCATCATTTTATGTCATGTCACCTATGCCATGTCATCCAAATAACATGTAATACCATGTCATTTATAGTCTAGGTGCATTTCTATGCCATGACATTCATGCCATATCATCATTTCATGTCTTTCAGCCATTCATATGCCATCACCATGCATTCGGCCATTCATATGCCATCTACATACCATTCAGCCACTATGACATTTTATTCATAATCTATGTCATTTGCCATGTCATTTAGTGTTTGAGCTCATTTTATACCATGATTAAGCATGTCATGCCGTTCATGCCATTATTGTGACATTCAGCCACCATGACATTTTATTCATGATCTATGTCATTTATGCCATATCATTCACATAGCATGTCATTTGCCATGTCGATTTCACTCACATGACATTCATCGTCATGCCATGTCATTTGGTTTATCTAGCTTTGGTTTGCCATGTCGATTTCAATCACATGACATTCATTACCATGCTATGCGGTCCTTATGCCATGTCATTACCTCATCTTCCATATCACAATGAAAATGCTTATCATGTTTTGGTAATCATGCATGCCATAATGTCAATTTGCATGTTCATAACATCTTAATAAATAAGGCAATATTGCCGAGTTTAAATAATTCATGATTTTCTCTGCTGGATCTGCCGGGGAGGATTTCATTAATTACTGTTACAAAGGAATATCCTTTTCTAAAACAAAAGTGATTCGGAGAATTTCGAAATGAATAAAACTTTCTATGTTTTGCCAGGTTTGTTTGGAACACGAAAAGATTTTGGTGTTAATAAATTTCGAGTCATTTTCAAATAAATTCAATCTCATGCTATGACACTTGTCCATGTCATTTTATTTGCCATGTCGTTTTCATTCATGTCATTCATACGCCATGCCATTCATTCATATGCCATGTCATCCATTTATATGTCATTCATTCATATGCCATGTCACTTAGATTATGTCATGTCATTCTCATGTTGTGTCACTCATATGCCATGTCATCCATTTATATGTCATTCATGTCACGCCATGTCAATTTCATTCACATGACATTTCTTTTTACACCATGTCATTCATAATTCATGTCATGCCATGCCGATTTCATTCACATGACATTTCTTTTTATACCAAGTCATTCATATACCATGTCATTTGCATGCCATGTCGATTTCATTCACATGACATCTCTTTTTATACCATGTCATTCATATGCCATGTCCATTTGCATCCCATGTCAATTCCATTCACATGACATTCATTCCTATTCCATGTCATTCATAAACCATGTCATTCTGTTTGCCATGTCGATTTCATTCACGTGACATTTCTTTTTATACCATGTCATTCATATATCATGTCATTTGCATGCCATGTCGATTTCATTCACATGACATCTCTTTTTATACCATGTCATTCATATGCCATGTCAATTTAATTCACATGACATTCATTCCTATGCCATGTCATTCAGTTTGCCATGTCGATTTCATTCACGTGACATTCATTCTTATGCCATGTCATTCATATGCCATGTACATTTGCATGCCATGTCTATTTCATTCACATGACATCATTCTTATGCCGTGTCATTCATATGTCATGTCATTTTGTTGAAATGTCGATTTCATTCACATGACATTCATTTTTATGCCATGTCATTCATATGCCATGTCGTTTGCCACATCATTCATTCCCATGCTATGTCATTTTTGTGCCACGTCATCTTATCAGGCTACGTCATTCGTATGCCATGACATTTCATTTGCCATGTCGATTTCACTCACATGACATTCATTCTTATGCCATGTCATTTTGTTTGCCATGTCATTTAGTTCGCCAAGCTTATGTTTGCCATGTCGATTTCATTCACATGACATTCATTTCCTTATGCTATGTCGTTTAAACTTTTTTGCCATGTCTAGCATGTCATTATTTCTTTTACCAAGCCATAATAGAATGCTTACCATGCCATGATAAATACGCATGCTCATTTAATTTTTATCTTAGCAACATTTTTGCATACTCATGGTTATTCTCAATAATTTTTTAAATACATGGAAAACAAGTAATACTTTTTAATAAATCAAGATTATTCCCGAGTTAAAATAATTCATGAATTCTATGCTAAATCTGCCGGGGAGGATATCATCAATTATCATTAACAACAAAATATCTTTTTAAAAAAAAAACGAGGATGATTCAGAAAATTTCAAAATCAAGGAAAAATTTCGTATTTTGCCGAATCTATCGAAAAATATGGGAAATTTTATGCTAGTAAATTCCAAATCATTTTCAAATAAAATATGAATTTTTAAGGGAATTATTTACAAACACCAATTTTAAAACCGACTTCTTATTGAGACTCAAGATAATACACGAATAATAAGGTACCATTTTATACAGGCATTGTGGAGGTGTTAATCCTTCTCCGCACGTAACCGACTCCCAAACTCGCACTTGTTTTCTTTGGTTCAAGACACAGACTATAAAATCGGTTTTTAAAATATTTTAATTAATTTTAGAATGTTTTATAAAAACCGGTTTTAATAGGTGGCTGATCACACCTAGCCAAAAAAGATTGGTGGCGACTCCATTTCTTTTTTGAGGCTGTTTTCATACCCTCGACCCTTGATTTAGAGGAATTAAGTCATCTTTTCCTCTACTATTTTTTCTTCAATGTCACATTTTTTTAACGAATGGCCAGATTGTCCCCACGACGGGGTAGAATTATTTTCGGACACTCGTTCAAAAAAAAGGGGTTGCGACAAATACCTTTGCTTGGAAGTTTCAGCAAGTCTTTTTCTACATTACAAAAAGAAATGTCATCAGTCAGACACTACAAAATGCGAAATTCAAACTAGAAAAAAAGAGATGTAATTCTAGTGATAATTAAATAAAAAAATAAATCAAAGTTTAAACATTTTCCAATAACATAATTCATAAAGGTTTAATTTTTCAACATCAAAGACATGTTTGGTTGCAGAGAACTGATTAGAAAAAGATTTGAGAAAAAATACCATATTTGAGATAGAAATTGAAGAGATAAAAGAAGGGAGAAGAAAGAAAAAAGAAGGGACATTCCAGGCCCTCGGCCAGAGACGGTGGAGGCACGTTCAGACGACGATGTCTGTGGCACGCTCAGACAGTGGATGGCAGACGACCGACGGCAGGGAGGAGCTAGTTGGGTCTCGGGCAGGGGAGAACATTACCAGATTAGAGATAGAAATTGAAGAGAATAAAGTAAATAGAAAAAAGAAGAGTGAAGAGAAATACCAGGAGCTCGAACGACGACGGTAGGAGGGCCTGGTTTAGAATCGGGCAGAAGAGATAAAAAGGAAAGAGAGAAAAGGGAAAAAGAGAAAAGAAATAAGGAGAAAAGAAGAAATCTTAGGCATTTAGTTATGCCCGAGACTATCACCGACGGAATCTCAATATCAACGACGAAAATTCCGTCTGTAATACTTTTGGCGGGCTTTCAAATTCCATCCGTCTGTAATAGCGAATTTCGTCGGTAACATATCACTGACGGAATAAACATTACCGATGGAATATGCATATCACCGATGGGCAATCCGTCGATATTAGTTTTTGACCATTCACTTTTTCTCCTGTTATTAATTTTGTCATAAATTTGCATTTATTAAATATAAAAATCTGTGATTTTGTATTACCGAGGGAATATCCGTTGGTGATACTCATATTTCGTCGATAATATATCACCGACGGATTCAAAAATACCAACGAAATATGCATATCACCGACGGACAATTCGTTGATATTAGTTTTTACCGTTCACTTTTTCTCCCGTTATTAGTTTTGTCATAAATTTGCATTTATTAAATATAAAAATCCATGTATTTTTTTATCGAAGGAAAATTATGTCGATCATACATGTAACTCCGTCATTAATAATTTGACGGGAGTCTAAGCCATTCTCGCCAAATTATTACCGACGGAAATTATCGACGAAATTATTCGATCGTTAGAATTCCGTCGGTATTATACTATTTCAGTCAGTAATGCTAAAAAAATCCTTTGGTAATGCGCAAAAACATTACCGACGAAATTTCATCGGTAATTCTAAAAATTTCGTCGATAAATAAATGTTTCACCGATGAAATATTTTCATCGGTAAAGATTCCATCGCTAATTCACCGTCTTCTTGTAGTGTAGAGACATGGCTGTCTTTCCCATAGATGCACCAATATGTTGATGTATTTTTTGTGGTTTAGGTGGTTACCTTGGTGGTTTAGATGTTGGTTGAAGAGAGAGAAGGCTGGAAGGCAAAGCAACAGGGTTTAGGGGTTAAGGTATGAGGAGGTCTACACTTAGTTAGCCCCCCGGAGGGCTATTTATACTTTTAAGGATGGGTCGACATCCGCCACGTGTTGGAACCCAGGTATGGGTTAGTGGTCGACAACATGAGTATCCTGACATGGTGGTTGAGGTCCCACGTGGTCTACGAGGTGATGGGTGGCGATATGATGTTGAAAGCGGCTGTCGGGAGACCACGTGGCCTTTCGATGTGATAGGTGGTTATGCGACCATGGAGCGTTAAGAGTCGCCCACGTGTGCTTCAGGTGGTGAGCCGGGATACAGGGCCTGACGCTGCTGGGCTTCCTGTTCATGGTTCAAGGCTTGGCGAGCCCAATCGATTTAAGGTTTGGCGAGCTCAATCGATTTATGGCTTCTTTCTATATTTCAAGGCCTGGAAGGCACAATGAGTTTAACATTCATCAAGCAACCTTTCAACAGGTTTGAATTGTAAATCATAATAGATATAATACTTTTCACTATTTTTAAACTATGGGTTTTCTTGCACAAAAAAACCATTGACTTAATTTACCAATTCAAAACATAATCACATACAAAAATTATTCAATTTTTCATAGCCTAAATTCTTTACAAGCAAAGAGTTTGCCTTAATATTATTTATTCTTAGAACAAACAGTTTTTTTTCTTTTGTTCTTCACTTTTTTACTTATCTTCTTTTCTTCGATTTTTTAACCTTTTTCTTTACTTCTATTATGGCCGAATGATATTGTCTCATTATCAAAATAAAAGTGTTACAACTTCCATTTCAAAGTTATTGCATAACATAGGGGTGAACAATCATTCGATTCAGTCTTAAAAAATTGAAAATCAAATTAACCGATCTTATATAAAATTAAAAAAAAAATCAACTAATTTAATATAAATAAATGACAATAACCAATACCAAATTAGGTCAGCCAATTCGATCAGTAACCAACCCTATGTAAAGACTTTTTTTAAACAAAGCAAAAGATCATAAACATCACTATTACAAACACAAAGCCATGAAAAGTGAATAAAATTTTATTTTTATTTAATTCTATATCTAGGTCTAAGTAAACTTGAAATTTGATGCCCAAGAAAAAGATAAAGTTATTTTGCAAGATGAAAATATTCAAACAATTGATATGATGAGATGATGAGGAGGAAGAAGATTTGCAAGATGAAAAGGAAGGGGATGGAATAATCGAATGATGCACTTTTCTTTTGCCGGAAAACTAATAAGTCAAACTAGTTAGAATGCTATAAAAAGAACTAGTAGAAGAGTAACATAGTCATGATGATATGATCCAGAATTTGGGGATGAGAATTGTGATATAGAGCTTTGAGATCATAATTATATTAAAACTAAACACCTATTTGTGTACCTTCGGGTCATGATTATTCAAAAAAATGACATTGCTCCAATCATACAAAGAAATATTCTTTCATTTTGATATGTGTTTTCTAGTCTATTTTTATGTTTTCTGTAATTACCTTCAGGCAATATATACTAAACTAGGGATTCATATATGATAACTAATTAAAGTTAATTCCTATCATCAAGGAATCCTTATCATAATCAGTTACTGACAATGAGTAGTTATCTTTAGCTCTACTATTAGTCTATCACTAGAGTAGTCTAACTTGAATAGGATTTACTGAGATTGTATCACCTAAATAATTATTAAATGATTAAACATTTATTTTGACCTACTAAATAATTATGTGGGCTACATTATTTTTCTACATTCTTCCACTTGGCCTATATGATAAAACCAAGAACTTGAATAGGTGATATTTAAATTCAAACTTAGTATGACCATCAGTTACTCTAGTCAAACTCCCACTCAATTAAAGATTTACATAACACGAATCATGGCGGTAGCATTCTAATCCAAATATTTCCTTCCATGTATTACAATGTATCCTCTCTAAAAGAGCATTTTATGAGACAATACTTTATGAGTGAATTTTTTGTAGTCATTCAAGGTCCAAACAAACATGTAAACTTTATTGGCACAAACTGAAACATGTTCACAAATGTTTAGAATGTGAAAATAACAACATTAAGCATCTTAAAGGAGTCAAATCACATTTTAACAGAAATTAATTAGTCTCATATGATCCACATGATTTTTAAATTGTTTTGTAGATAGTGCTTTAGTCATGGGATTTGCAACTATTAAGTTTGTACTAATGTATTAGATATCCACGTGTTGCTTCTTTACATGATCTCTAATAGCAAGACACTTTATATCGATGTGCTTATTGCGTCTTCCACTTTCATCAATCTTAGAAAAGAATACCGTAAAAGAGCTGTCACAATAAATCTTTAAATGCTTTGCAATGGAATCGACAATTCTTAAACCATAAATGAAATTTTCTTAACCATAATGCCTTTGATGTTGCTTCATAACATGCAATAAACTTAGCTTCCATGATATATGAAGCAACAACTGTTTACTTAGCACTTGTCCAAGATACAAAACCACCATTTAGGATGAAAATGTATACTGAAGTGGATTTTCTTGTATCCATACATCCACCAAAATCTGAACCAAAATATCCAATCATTTCCAAATGAACAGATTGTCTATATATGAGTCTCTAGTCCTTGGTTCTTTGTAGATAACGCATGACTATTTTGGTAGCTTCCCAATGACCAATGCCATGATTACTTTGATATCTGCCAAGCATTCCTATTGTAAATCCTATGTCAGGTCTTGTACAAACCTGAGCATATATAAGGCTACCAACAACATATGCATATGGAATGCCTTTCATCTACTCCTTTTTCAATTTATTTTGGGGACACTGGCTTAAACTTAATTTATCCTATTTCACAACTGATGCCATTATTAGTGAACAGGTTTCCATCCTAAATCTTTCCAAAACCTTTTTGATGTAGGCTTTCTGAGATAGACTTAATGTCTTTTGAGATCTATCGCTATACCAATAACATAAAAGGCTTCACCTGAATCTTTCATCTCAAAGTTTTGTGAAAGAAAAACTTTGTGTCGTGCAGAAAAGGTAAATCGCTACTTACAAGGAGAATATAATCAACATATGGGACTAAAAATATGAACTTACTCCCACTAACCTTAAGGTATATACAATGATCAACAATATTTTCATTAAAACCAAAGGCTAAATGTTCAATTTAGGATCAAAACTTTCACGGTTGAGTGAATCAGGATCAAACCTTTAATTTGAGTCTAATAAGGGTTAAACGTTTTCGATTTATAACAATTAAGGACTTTTCCTAACGTGGTTAAACTTTTTTTAACGGAATTAAGCGATTGGATTACACTTGCTATTAAAATACCTAACAGTGACACGTGGCAATGCCTAGATGAATAGAACAATTAGATATTCTAAAATAAAAAATAAAATCCTAAAAGCATTCCAAAAAGTTGAAAAAAAAAAAAAAAAAACTAAAAACTTTCATCGATACAATTTTAAAACAATCAGTTTACATAATTCAATTCATTTTTTCATTTTTATTTTTCTAAATAACACTAAAATTTCTAAGCAATCAAACCAACAGAAAGTTCCATGGCACCATAAAAAAAAAAAACGAAGACCCAAAATTTTTCCTTTCTTTTTTATTCACTTTTTCAACAACCAAACAGAAAATTAACAAATAATAAAGAAAATATTACTAGAAACGACTTGCTTCCTTCATTAATTGGTTGAAGAAGCTCTTTAACAAAATCCAATGCAACCTTCAGTAGCTTAGACATATTAATCTTTTCATTCCGTTTTTCAATTCTTCAAACAAAATATTCAAAAACTTGATTCTACATATCAAATTACCATGCAACAATTACTTTTTAATTCTAAAAGTATGAAAACAAAATCCAGATCACTTGCTAATTTGGATATTGATTAATTGCAATTTAATTTTTTTTTTAAATATTTAAAATAATTTGGTTATGAAAAAAAAAAAGAAAAAAAAATTCATTAAAAACCTAGAAACACAATATTATATTTTTTTTATAAATTTAAAAACCCAAAAATAAAATCCCAGTTGAAATATTTTTTAAATAATCATAATAGAAATTTTAGAAAAAATTGTTTATTGATTTAAAACTAGAAAAAGATAAAGATAAATTTTTTATAATTTGTACAAGAAAAAACCCAACAGTTATAATGATATTAGAAAATCATCAAACAAATTAGAAATAGTACACCATTGAACGCCTCTAATACTACGAAAAACACGATTTTTTGCCAAAAGACGACGATGTCGCTTCTTCATTTTCAAATTCTTTGCTCATTCTTGCAATCAACTCAAAATTTTTGAAATACTTGACTTCTTTTTACAAATTGGCATCAGAGAACGATGGAGATGATGGTTCAAGTGGTTGAAAGTGACGATCGGATGTCCAATCTAGAGAGAGACAGAAAATTGAGGGATGGAGAGAGAGGATAAAAGAAAATAAAATGGAAAATTAAATTTTATTCTAAAACATGAATCTAGAGAGAGACAAAAATTAAGGGATGGGAGAGAGGATAAAAGAAAATAAAGGGGAAAATAAATTTTATTCTAAAACATGAATCTAGAGAGAGAGAAAATTGAGGGAAGGAGAGAGGATAAGAGAAAATAAAAGGGACAAATAAATTTTGGTTTTTTTACTATAATATAGTAAAAAAAAAAAAAAAACCAAATTACGGTTGGTTTTTGATTATTTCCCAAAATACGGCTTTTTTTTTTCCTAGTTGGGATGGCGATTTCCCAGCGTTTTTTTTTTTGAAAATTTGTAAAAAACACCAAGGAAAACGCCATGGGGGGTGGCGATTTCCTTTGGTGTTTTTTGCAAATTTGCAAAAAAATACCAAAGGAAATCGCCACCCCCATGGCGATTTCCCTTGGTAAATTTAGCAAAATTTGCTAAAATCATGAAGGGAAATCGCCATGGGGGGTGGCGATTTCCCTTCATGAATATTTTTTTTTAATTAATAAACAAAAATTATATTTAAACAAAAATTTATTTTTATTTGATAAATTTATTTTTAAAAATTATAAATTAAATTAAAATATTTTTTTATAATTTTAAAAAAATTAAAAATTCGTAAAATATATTTTAGGTTTTTTTATAATTTAATATTTTGATTTTTTTTTTTTAAATTTTAAATTTGAAATAAAAAAAAACAAATTAGAAAAAAAAAATTTTTGAAATGGGGGCAACGGTCATATGACCGTTGCCCCCCCTCCCCCCACGTCCCCCTCCCCCCACACCCCCCACCCCACTCATTTTATCTATAAATACCCCCCTTCTCTCCTTCAAATTTTCATTCCTCTCATTCAAATTTTCATTTTCTTTCAACAATTTTTCATTTTTCTACAAAAAAAATTTCTTTCTACAAATTTTTTTTTCTACAACAATATTTTGAAATGGCTTCACTATTGAGGTTACAAGAAAATCACATCTCGGAGGTTATATTTAACGAGGTAAGTAAATTGTTATATTATTATTGTTTTTTATATTATTATTATTTTTTATATTATTATTGTTTTTTATATTATTATTGTTTTTTATATTATTATTGTTTTTTATATTATTATATTATTATTATATTATTATTATTTTTTATATTATTATTGTGTTATATTATATTATTATTGTTTATATTATATTATATTATTATAGTTTTTTATATTATTATTGTTTTATATTATATTATATTATTATTGTTTATATTATATTATATTATTATTGTTTATATTATATTATATTATTATTGTTTTTTATATTATTATTGTTTTATATTATATTATTATTGTTTATATTATATTATATTATATTATATTATTATTGTTTTTTATATTATTATTGTTTTATATTATATTATTATTGTTTATATTATAATATATTATATTATATTATTATTGTTTTATATTATATTATATTATTATTGTTTATATTATATTATTTAATATTATATTATTATTATTTTGTTATTTTATAGTTTTATTTATTAATTTTTAATTGTTATAGTTTTTTAATATATTAATTTTTATTATTATAACAGGAAACTCGTCGCGTATTACGTGCGAGAAAATTTACATTGGAGGACCCGCATCCTTATATTATCGACCACTTAAGAAGATCCGGATTTTATCACGCAAGTCAAATTCGACGACTTGTGATACAACCCGATTTAATCTCTGCGTTGGTCGAACGATGGAGACCCGAGATGCACACTTTTCATTTTCCATGTGGTGAATGCACGGTCAGTCTCGAAGATGTTGCGCTGCAACTTGGACTTCCGATCCATGGCGATGCAGTTACAGGCGGAAGCCTGCTAGATTGGAATGAAGTGTGTCAAGATCTATTGGGTGAGGTACCTCCAGAAGACTATGTATCTGGCTCAACGGTGAGACTGACTTGGTTGAAATCGTTTCAAAATCTGCCATTACATGCAACCGAACAACAAATACAATATGCTGCTAGAGCATATATTTTACGTTTGATTGGAGGATTACTGATGCCTGACAAATCGAGCAGTCGGGTACATTTAATGTATCTTCCATTGCTACGTGATTTAGAGCAAGCAGCAAATTATAGTTGGGGTTCTGCGTGTTTGGCGGTTTTGTATAGAGAACTTTGCCGAGCTACAGTTCCAAAAATCCATGACATAGGTGGATGTCTAGTGCTTCTACAATCATGGGCTTGGTATCGGCTACCATTTCTTGCTCCGCGCGTGGATATTTCGGCTGTATACCCCCTTGCAAGCAGGTAATAATCTTTACTATTTTATTAATTTTGTACGAACTTGTATTTTTATAGGTCATTAAGATATTATATGCATTTTAATAGGTGGAGTAGGAGTACGGGTAGAGATTTTACAGAGACTCCGACCGATCTTGCAAGTATAAGACTACGACTAGATCGACTAGGATATGATAAGGTAAATATTTCGATTGTTACATTGAAGTTTTTTTTTATTTATTTAATCCATATGAAACTAATAATTTGTAATAATTATTCGCAGTTTCTGTGGATGCCATATTCCTCGAGTGAAATTATGGCATGCCTCCCATCGGATGCCTACAATAATTTCAATATATGGAAAGCAAACACAGCATTGATATGCTTTTCATATGTAGAGTGGCACCAAACTGACCGGGTGTTGCAACAATTTGGGATGCAACAACCAATTCCTGCAGCCCCGGTGAACCTTGATAAGCTTCACAAGGTCGACATGCGTGGTCGTAATGATGAATTCTGGCCTGCGAAGCATGAACATTGGATCCAATGGTGGAACATACGTTTTCAACGAATTCCGACAGGTTACCCGATTGTTGGTAATAATTTCAACCCATCTGCTGATTACATAAGATGGTATAGAAATGAAGGTCGGCCTTTCGTTTGTCCACCGTCGATGCACGAGGATGTTAGGAGTATGCCATTTACCGGACAAACTTCAGTTCCAGTCCCTCCGACACAGGATATGGATGCTCCTAGACCTCGCCGACAACGTGGGCGAACGCGTCAACCGACCTCATCGGAGTTCACAGCACCGAGGATGTCATTTGATCATCCTGAACCTGAACGGGATCATGGAGTACCATCCAGCCATCGTTATTCCGTAAGTCACCCCGGATATGACGTTGATGAGTGTTACCGACCATCACCGCCAAGAACGAGGTTAGATGACCAGCTCCCCGTCCTAAGTCCAAGTTCAGCATATTTAACATCCATGTATCAGTTTGGAACCCCTTCGTCAGCATTTGATGCTACATCATTTATGGGTGCATCTAGTAGTCAGGTTCCCGTTATGGGTGAACTAGGTGTTGGCTCATCCAGCAGTGGGTTTCAAATTTTTGATACGGATGAAACGACTGATGACATACAACCGGAACCAGTGGCGGTTATAGCAAGAGGTCGTGGTGGACCGCGAATACGTGCCACTGACGAGGTTGAACGACGGGTGCAACCACCACGCACTAGAAGAGCTCGACACTGTTGCTCTACACCACGCAATAATTAGAATAATTGTAATGTGTTTTAAATTTCTAATATAAATTTATATGTTTTGCATTTCATGTTATTTATTTTAAATTTGTTCGGAAATTAATTGTTATATTTTATTTTAATTTATATCTTAATGTTGTTATTTAATTTTAATATAATAATCCAAATTACATGATAAGTTGCTTTTCTTTTTTTCATTTTAATTTAATTTTCTTTTTAAATTTTAATAAGAAATAAAATTTTAATCATAAATTAAATTAAAATTATTTTATCAAATATCTAGTTTTAAACTGTAACAATATATACTATTATTAAAAACAATGATTAAATTGATGTCACGAGTTAATCGAATACCAACTCAAAAAAACTAATCAAATTAAAAAAATTATTTTACGATACCAACATAAAAATAACTTCTTTATTTAAAAAAGTGACTCGATAAATTTCTTTAAATTTTTTTTTTTTTACATTTTACATCATTAAATTATTTTTGATATAAATTAAATTTTCTTTTTTATAATATTACAAAATTATAAAAATAAAATTTTTGATATAAAATTTTAATAAAAAATATAATCTTCTTTTTAAATTTTAATAAGAAATATATTTTTATAAAATTGTAATAATAAATTAAATTACATTTTTAATATATATTTTAAAAAAATAAATAACCAAACCTATAAAAAAATATTTTAATTTAATTTATAATTTTTAAAAATAAATTTATCAAATTAAATTAAATTTTTGTTTAAATTTTAATTTTTGTTTATTAATTAAAAAAAATTATACATGAAGGGAAATCGCCACCCCCCATGGCGATTTCCCTTCATGATTTTAGCAAAATTTGCTAAAAATACCAAGGGAAATCGCCATGGGGGTTGGCGATTTCCCTTGGTATTTTTTTGAAAATTTGCAAAAAACACCAAGGGAAATCGCCACCCCCCATGGCGATTTCCCTTGGTGTTTTTTACAAATTTTCAAAAAAAAACGCTGAGAAATCGCCATGGGGGATGGCGATTTCCCAGCTAGAAAAAAAATAGCCGTATTTTGGGAAATAATCTAAAACCAACGGTAATTTCGTAATTTTTTTTCCTATATTGTAATAAAAAAACCAATAAATTTTATTCTGAAACACGAAAAAAATAAGAAAACAATATTTTAATTGGGTTTATACAAATGATCACTTACCACATGTACATAAAACAATACATCAGTAACCTATTTGTTAAATCACTCCATTTAACGTTGCGTGCATTTCAACCCTTTAACGTTTTTAAAAAAAATCCTTAATTGTTATAAATCGAAAACGTTTAACCCTTATTAGACTCAAATAAAAGGTTTGATCCTGATTCATTCAACTGATAAAAGTTTTGATCCTAAATTGAGCATTTAGCCAAAACCAAATGATGTCAAAACATTGTGAAACTTTATATACTATTGACGGGATGCCTGTTTTAGTCCATATATTGATTTCTTTAATTTGCAAAATTACTATTCTCAAAGAAACTTTCAGGTTGACTCATTTATACCTTTTCTTCAAGATCTCCATTTAATAAAGATGTTTTCACATCAATTTTATGTAACTCTAAATCAAAATGAGCTACAAGAGCCATCATAATTCTAAATGAATCATTCTTAAAACTGGAGAGAAAGTTTCATGATAACCAGTACATTCCTTTTGAGTGAAACCTTTGACCACAAGTCTAACATTATATCGTTCAACATTATCAGATGTATCTATTTTGGTTTTATAAACCATTTACACTTAATAGTAGAAACTTCTGTTGGTAATTCAGTGAGTTCCCAAACTTAATTATTAGCAATTGATTCCATCTTACTATCATAACTTTATGCCAAAGTGTATAATTTTCATTACTCATGGCTTGTGAAAATGAGGTAGGATCATCTTTAGGTCTGACGCTAAAATATGACTATTGTAGGTATACGATAAAGTCATTAGAAATAGCTGGTTTTCTTATCCTATTGGATCTTCTTAATTCTACTATCTCTTATACATTTTGCATGTTTCCAGTAGCATTGTTACTGAGATTGTTGTTCTCTTGTAAAGGTTGTTCTTGATTTAGTTATTCTCTAGTTAATTCTGTAGGTTTGTTTTGAAAAAACTATTAAGTCTTCCACAAGAGATTCATCTAAATCTAATTTCTTCCTCAATATCAATCTTACGAGGAAAGCCACTCTCATTGGACTCATGATCCTCAAGGAACTTAGTATTTCTAGATTCAATAACGTTAGGTGAATGTAAGGGATAGTAAAACATATATCCATTTGAATTAACTGCATAGCCTATAAAATAACCACTAACTATTCTTTGATCCAGTTTCCTTATACTTGGGTCATAGACCTTCACTTCAACTGGACAACCCCAAGTTCGTAAATGTCTTAAACTGAGTTTCCAACCATTCCATAATTTTCAAAAGGAATTTTAGAAACTGATTTAGTTAGAACTCTATTTAAGACATAAACAATAATTTTTAAGGCATCACTCCATAAACTTAGGGGAAGGTTATTATAACTCATCACACTACTTACCATGTCCAAAAGAGTGCGGTTCCTTCTTTCTACCACACAATTTTGCTGGGGTGTACCAGACATGATGTATTGGGATACAATGCCTTCTTCTTGCAGAAACTTTGCAAATGGACTTGGCATTTGACCCATTTCAGTACTCTCATAATATTCTCCACCTCTATCTGACCTTACAATCTTATATTCTTTCCCTTTTATTTCTCAACATTTATCTTGAATACTTTAAAGGCATTTAATGCTTTTGATTTCTTAGACAGAAGATAGCTGTAGACATCTAATTTTGTCCGGACCACTAAAACAGGTATGTTTTCTTCCTAAATTGATGTTTCCGAGTGTAAAAAGACTTTTTTCATCCTGCGGGTGGTACTCTGAGACTTAGTTTAAGAGGGCGAGCATAAAAAGTCAAACTTGAAAAAAGTCAACCCCAAAAAAAGTCAAACTCGAAAAAGTCAATCCCAGAAAGTCAACTACTGAAAAAGTCAACCCACTTTCAAAATCAAGATTTTAAGTTCAATTGAAAAATGGCTAAAGAATTTTGATAATCCTAGGTCTACATTGAATGATATGGAGTTCGAAAGATGGGATTTGGAGATTCAATAGAAAAGAAACCCTAATCCAAGAAATTTGGGGAAAAGTGCTTAAACGATCAAATTGGTCAAAATTGAAGGTTCCAAATGAAAGATAAGCACTGAATATGGGTAATGGAGAAGTCACTTGCAAGAAAAATCGAAAGAAAAGTTAATCCGGGAGAAAATCGAGAATTAGAGTTTTTAGTGGATTTCGGTGAAATCAGGAAGAATCACAGAAATGGCCCTAATTGGTAAGACCAAAGCCCCAAATAGATGAGGAATGATTAAAAAAGGATAGCCCAAGGCTCAATTTGAAGAAAATTTGAAAATTGGACTTGTTTCGAGCAAAACCGGGTTTCGAAGGCAAAAGGGCAAAATTGGAAAATTTGGGAAAAATAGCAAATGGACTCCAAAAATTCTAAAAATTTTCAAATCTCATTTTTAAATCATTTAAAAGAGATTGGCGAAAGAAAATCTTGATTCGGAGTTCGTTTGCAAAATGGCCAAATCCAGGGCTTCTTATGTAGTAATTCAAAAAGAAAAATCCCGAAAAAATAGCAAATGAGCTCCAAATCTTTTGAAATTTTGAAAATATCATTTTTAAATAATTTGGAAGATATTGGAAAAATAAAATCTTGATTCGGAGTTCGTTTGCAAAATGGCCAAATCCCGGGCCTCCTATGCAATAATTCAAGAAGATAAATCCCGAAAAAATAGCAAATGGACTCCAAAAATTCTAAAATTTTGCAAATCTCATTTTTAAATTATTTGGAAGATATTGGTAAAAGAAAATCTTGATTCGGAGTTCGTTTGCAAAATTGCCAAATCCTGAGCTCCTATGAAGTAATTCAAGTCGATAAATCTCGAAAAAATACCAAATAAGCTCCAAAAATTATGAAAACTTCCAGATCACACTTTTTAATTATTTTGAAGATATTGGTGAAGAAAAATCTTTATTTGTAGCTCGTTTAAGAAATGGTAAAATGTAGGGGCATAAAAGGGCATTTTTGGAAGAAAAAATCCAAATAAATAGAAAAGGGACTCGGATAATTTTGAAAACTTCTAGAACTCAATATTTTATTATTTTGGAAGTATTAAAAAAAGAAAAATTGAATTTGGAGTCCGTTTGATATTTATTTGCATCCAGGGGGCAAAACGGTCATTTCACCCAAGCAACCGAAAAGGGCTACTTTGGGCCATTCAAAAAATCAGAGTTGGGCTGGAAAAGAGAATTTCTGGCCTGCCCAGGCCCAAAGGAAGGAGGAAGCTTCTGATTTTTCAATCAAATGGCTAAAAATTAAGAGTTAGTTAGAGATTCTCTTTGATCAAGCCATGGTGATTAAGCCACATAGGCCAAGAAAGATGTCAGCATTATTCTTGAACAGCTGTAATTTGGGAAAGCTGAGATGCTAATCTAAGGGTGATAATTTCATGATTTTTCACCTTGAATTATTAGCCATTTTATGGAAAATTGGTTACAAAAAAAAATGACAACATCTTGGAGCATTTTAAGGGCCATTCGGCCAGCATAGGGAGGGGGTTCAGAATTTGCAATTTTCATCTTCATTTTGCTGAGTTCTTTTGGTTTTTACTTGGTTTTTCACTCCTCGGTTGAAAGCAAAAAAAAAAAAGTTTAGAAAAGAATGGAAAGTTTGAAGAGATAAAGCTTGAAATATAGCTTCTTGAGGTTGCTCTTGAGCACCAAGTCTTGCACTTTCTTGATTTTCCATTCTTGTTTTTGCTATTTTGATTATTATTTGGTGAGTTTCTATTTTAAATAAATGTTTTTTTATTGTTCTTCTTAAGTTCTTCCTTCATCTCTTTCTCAAATATATCTTTACAAATTTTTTTTACAATAAACTCACCATGGCCGAATGGCCTACATTATTAATTTAAGTTGCTGTTTTGATTTATTTTATCATATTGTTTATGTTATTTTCTTTGATCTTGGTGTTTTAAATGTTATTTTACTTCATATTCTTGAGTTATATTTTAATTTGGTTACTTTGTTTGTTGTCATTTATGATTTAAATATCATGTTCTTGCATTTTTACTTTTCTGTTTTCATGATGTTTAAATTTGAGCATGTTTTAGATTTAGTATATCAAGTGTTTGTGAAAATGCTTGTGTGGTTTTTGCATGATTTGAGTTTTATATCTTAGTTGAGCATGTTTTAGATTTAGTATATTAAGAGTTTGTGAAAATGCTTGTGTGGTTTTTGCATGATTTGAGTGTTATATTTTAGTTGAGCATGTTAGTATACCAAGTGTTTGTGAAAATGCCATGCTTGTTGGAGCTTGAGGCCATTTGGCTACTCCATGTGTTTTGCATTGTGTGTTGCATTTTTTTCCATGTTAGTTAGTAGGTTTTTGCATTTGTATGACATTTGATTTAGTTGAGCATGTTAGTATACCAAGTGTTTGTGAAAATGCCATGTTTGCTAGTCACATTATTCCATTCGGCCACCCTTGGAATTTTTGAATTTTATGTGCATTCTTGCCATGTTAGTTGATAGGTTAGCATTTGCATGATATTTGATTGAGTTTTTGGTTTAAGCATGCTTTGTGTTTGTGAAAGTGCCATGCATATTTTAGTTATTAAATTAGGTTTATTTGCCATGCATGTTCATGCATTTTAGGTCTAGGTTGCATTAAATGCCATGCAAGTTCATTTAGGTCTAGGCCACTATATGAATGCCATGCATTTTTTCATGACATTTAGGTTTAAATTCATGCATTTCATGCACTATGTTTGCTGTATTGTTTCATGCATTTCATGTTCATGCCACTTGAATAATGACTTGAGCCAATTAATGGTTCAAAGTCATGCTCTCTTGAGCACACTTGTAGAAAATTAAGTTTGTCAAATTGATTATTCTACCTTTGTGATTTTTTTTACTTAGCCCATTTTTATCTAACTTTCAAAAAGTCTTAGCTACTGTTTGTGAGCTATTTTATGAGTTTCAAATATTTTTACTTTGATTTTTAAATGATTTTATCAAAGGCAAAAATGTGTTTTGACAAAACAGTTTTTTCACCTAGTACTCGTACATTTCCGATTTTTCTGGGAATCCATATTTAATCAGAAAATTAAGAAGATTTTTTTCCGTGTAGTTTTACATGTCCTGAATCTCCAATATTTTTTTCAGAATTTTTTGAATTTTTAAAAATATGGTAAAAAATCGTGGCTTAAAACTGGACAGTGGAGTCAGAATTGAATTTAAAGAAAAATCATTTTTCTGTTTTGGTTAAGTTACTTAGAGTGGGCTGATTAGGAGGGTTAGCTACTGACTTAGAATAGTTTCTAAGCCTTTTTAAACTCTAAAAATGGTTTTTCAAGTCCCGTGTTAAGGGTAGTCAAGTCCAGATTTTTAAACTTAGGAAATTAGAGCCATTTAAAAAAGATTTAGCCCAGTTTTTACTTTTAATTCAAGCTTTTCAAAATGGTTTTCAAACAATCAAAAAGTATTTCGGTTTTAGAATATTTAATTTGACATATTTTCGTAAGGTAGCCGGATATCTTTTTAGATATACGGATTTCCTTAATTAAAGGAAAAAATACATTTCATGCATTGCATTTTTCATATTCATGCATTTTATATAATATGTGATTCTTGCTATAATAATTTCTATGATATTGTTATTATTTTGATTTATATTTTTTTTGATGTTATATGGTTTATTATATGGCTTTGAATATTTCATGATATCCTATGCTTTTATTTAGTTATTTTTTATTTAGCATATACTATGTTCATGCATTATTATTTTTATTTTCATGCATATTATATGATAGCATTATCTTATTCCATGTCATTTAAATTATATGCCATATCATTCATATTTGTCATGTCATTTAAATCATTTCATTTCATTTAGGATATATTGTGTCATCTAGAATATTTTATTTCATTTAGATTATATCATATGACTTAGGATATTGCATTTCATATAGAATGTATTATGTTACATAGGTTATTTAATTTCATTTATAATATGTCATATAACTTAGGATATTTCATTTCATTTAAAATATGCTAAGGCATTTATTTCATTTCATTTAGAATATGCTAAGGCATTCAAATCATGTCATGTCATTTAGGTTGCATTATATTATTTAGATTTTGCTATGTCATTTTATTTATGTCATGCATATACATATTCATTTCTTTTAAATGTTTTCAAAAAAAATAATGGTTTTCAATAAAAAATAAAGATATTCCCGAGTTAAAATAATTCATGAGTTCTCTACCGGGTTTGCTGGAGGGAATATCATCAATTATCATTAATAAAGGAATATCTTTCTTTCAAAAAAAGAGAATGATTCGGAGAGTTTTCCAAAACTAATAAAAATTTCTATATTTTGTCACGTTTGTTGGGAAATATAGGAAAATTTTGAATTTATAAATTCTGAATCATTTTCAATTAAAAATGAAATTCTTTTTCTTCAAGTTGGGAATTAACTTGAAATACTAAATTTAAAACCGATTTTTTACCGAGACTTGAGATAACACACGATTAATAAGGTACCGTTTTATACGGGCGCTGTGGGGGTGTTAATCCTTCCCCACACGTAACCGACTCCCGAACCCGCTTATTTGATTTCTCTGATTTAAAAAGCAGACTTGAAATTGGTTTTTTAAAATGTTTTAATTAATTTTTAAAATATTTTATAAAACCAGTTTTAATAGGTGGCCGATCACACCTAGCTAAAAAAGATTGGTGGCGACTCAATGTCTTTTTCAAGGCCATTTTCAAAATCTTCATTTTTCTAGAGGAATTAAGTCGACTTTTCCTCGATTTTGTTTTTTAAAATCACGCTTAACGAATAATAAAGTCTTGCAATGAGACTCGTTATTTTTTAGGCTGCGACAGCTTGGCGACTCCGCTGGGGACAATTAGAGAGTCAGGCCTAGAAATTAGTCGTGTGTTATCAAAGTCTTGGTTTTGTTGGTTTAATTGGTATTTAATTTTAATTCCCATATTTTTAAAATAAAAGAGAATTTTGAAAATTAAAAAATATTTTAAATATGTCCATCGTCATGTGCATTCATATTATTATTTGTTCTCTGGTTATTTTGTCGCGTATATTTATATGTTTGCTTGACAGATGCTTTATATTGTTTGATTTTAGTGGGGTATTTAGAATAAGGGGTGTAGAATAGGTGGTGACAGGTTTGTTTTGTTCCTCCACACACACTGTATTTGCATTTGCATAACATGAATCCTCTACCCGGGTTCCATCCTTTTAAGTGGGAGTAAAGTAACTAAGCCTTCGTGATTGATCCTCCGTATGGGCTAGTGAAACACTTTCGGAGTATAAAGTACCTAATGCCTTCGTGATAATCCTCCGCATGGGCATAGGAAAATATACTCTAACGAATTGAACCCGCTTTTATCGAGGTGCCTTACTAGCCTTCACCGGCAACAGTGAGGAACAATTCGAGGCCTTAGAACCAATTTACCTTCATATAATAAACCTAGGCGAAGCCATGCCAGATTTTCGTTAGATATACCTAAAATAGGAACACATGGAGGGACATTTCTAAACCTTTTGTTACCTATTTTACATTCTGAAGAAGTTTTGTAGATCGGGCAACGATGTACGTACATCGCCCGTAATAAATGTGATAATCCGTCCCAAAGGCATTGTGATACCTATATAAGTAGGAGAAACAATAGATAATTTTCAAAGAGATGACTTGGGCGAAACTAGAAGTCGAAAAGTTATCTAGGAGGAACAGTAGATAATTTTCAAAGAGATGACTTGGGCAGAACCAATAGTCAAAAAGTTATCTAGGAGAAACAGTAGATAATTTTCAAATGAGATGACTTGGGCGGAACCAATAGGTATTTTCTGAATATGACGCCTGGAGGTCTTATCCCTGATTTTGAAATAATTGTGCTCGGAGGTCTTTAAAAATGGTGCTCGAAGGTCTTATCCGTAATCTGGAAAATTATTCTCGGAGGCGACTTAAAAAATGGTGCCCGGAGGTCTTATCCATGATTTTGAAGAATTATGCCCGGAGGTCTTTAAAAATAGTGCCCCGAGGTCTTATCCATGATTTTGAAGAATTGTGCCTGGAGGTCTTTAAAAATGGTGCCTGGAGGTCTTATCCGTGATTTGGAAATTTGTTGAAAATTAACCTAAAGGTTTTGAGGGAAGGCAAATGCTTTTTGATGCAGCTGCGAATGTCCTTAACTGGTGCAAATGCTTCATGATGTAGGTGCAGAGATTAACAAGATGCACATGCTTTATATTGCAAATGCAAATGTCTTGGGTTGATGCAATGCTTCTTGATGCAGATGCAGATATTGAATGAGATGCAAATGCTTCATTTTGCAAATGCAGAGGTCTTAGATTGATGCAAATGCTTCTTTGTGCAGATGCAGTATGTTGAATAAGATACAGATGCTTCATGGTGCAAATGCAAATGGCTTGGATTGATGCAAATGCTTCTTGATGCAGATGCAGATGTTGAATAAGATGCAGATGCTTCATGGTGCAAATGCAAATGCAAATGGCTTGGATTGATGCAAATGCTTCTTGATGCAGATGCAGTATGTTGAATAAGATGCAGATGCTTCATGGTGTAAATGCAAATGGCTTGGATTGATGCAAATGCTTCTTGATGCAGATGCGGTATGTTGAATAAGATGCAAATGCTTCATGGTGCAAATGCAAATGGCTTGGATTGATGCAAATGCTTCTTGATGCAGATGCAGTATGTTGAATAAGATGCAGATGCTTCATGGTGCAAATGCCCATGCAAATTGTGTTCATGTAAGTGGTCCATGTATGGTATAACTGCAATTACCACAAAATAATTAAAATGCAATGATTCTAGAAATAATGCAATTGCTTGAGATTATGCAAATATCCATGAAGGATTTAAGGGTAAAATGCAGATGCTTATTGAATAGTGCCACTGCAAATACCCATGAATGATGCAAATGCTTGCCGACACTATGCAAATGAAAAGCTCAATAAAGAGATGAGTGCTCATAAGTGATGCAAATGTCCCGATTGTTTTTTTCTAAACTTTGGCTTTTCCTTTCCAATTTATTTTTCCTCTTCAAATCAGAGTATATCCTGAACCCTCGTGCCCCATAAGAGATCATTCCCTTTTCGATCTTTGGCTATCTCTTTGCCCTAATAGTTTTCAAATTCTTATCAACAAAAGTCTGAACCAAGTTCTATTTCTTCTTCTCATATCTCGAAGTCAAGATCTACCCAAGTAATTCTAACCCTTATCTCATGTCAAAATCAAAAATGATTATTTCAAAAATATTTTACTTGTTTCCTCATTCTAAAAAGAATTTAGTGAAAACTTATGAGTCAAAAATATTAACCCCGCAGTGTGTGATGTACGAATCTCTTGAAGACTGATGATCACTGTTAGAAATTTTTTGAATGTCAATTTGGGTTTTTTTCAACTTGAATTGAACGGCTTGATACAACAGGATTTTGGTTGATTGAAGAAAACTTCACAACATCTAGGATCACAAATAGAACAGGTTTTATAAATCATGAATTTATTGATAACCAAACAAATTCATCATCCTTTTAGTTTCCAAATCAAGGCATTTTGACAAGCGTCAAGATTGGCCAGGATATTCAAGGTTAGAAAGTTAATTTTGGAAGGAACAAGTTTCAGTTTTTGAAGTCAATTCTCTAAATAAGAGCTGGCAATTTGGGAGGTTCAGGAATTCCTAGATGTTCCTCGATTTCTTCAAGATGACCTTTTCTTTTGTGGCATCGACACTAACATATATGGCATCAAAAATTCTTATTTTACTCTAGACCGCCCATTTTTGGGTTTTTGCCTTAGAGTCCCATTCTTTCCATTTTTTTTTTATTGTTCCATCATGCATTTGATAATTCTAAATTCTTCCTTAGTGAAATGATAATTTGATGAGATGGGATAAAATCTGAGGAAAAACCCTTCAATTTGAATATTTATGCTTGATCAAAATGGACTTTCAAAGCACATAATGTAGGCCATGGTTTGGGGTTCAAAAAGAAAGGATAAATAGGCCCAAAATATGTGTTTAAGGATAATCAGATCAAGGATCATTTCTTGAGGAGGATTCCCTTTGAAGCCTTTGTCCTTTTTGGATTTTTCTTTTCTTTTTTGACTTTGCTCGTTTTCTTCTTTGTTCTTGGCTTTTATTTGCTATCCTTTTTCACACACATTTTTTGTGTGTGTTTTTTTCTTCTTTTTTGTTTGGTTCTTGGCTTTCATTTCGCCATCTTTTCCTCTTTTTCTTTTCCTTTTGCACCTTTATTTCGACAGAATAAGCCCGTATTTATTTGGGAGCTCAATTTGCTTTGCATCTGTCTTCGAGATAGGACTCATTTCTCAGTGGTTTTTGAGAAAATCTTTCCTCTTATTTGCCCTTCAGTGTAGAGGGTGATCCTTGATCAGGGTTCAAAGAAGAAAGAATTCTTTCGGCTCAAAAGGGGTGACTATGGATAATTTCATTTTCTGAAAGGGATAAGAAAGATGGCCATTTATCATATCAAGTACAAATATTCTCATTGAAAAGCAATCCCCAGGGGGAATAGATAATCAAAATTTCATTTTGCACTTTAGAAACATCTGAATTTTCATATGCATGATATCATAATTTTTCTTCTTTTTTCTTTTTTTTTTTTGTCGCATGCCCCAATGATTCATGCATTAATACATCCTTATTCACCATGTATTCATCATTTCTACATATGATGCCCCAATTTGATCAACTTTGGGAAATTGTATCATTACAAGGAACATCACAAGTCTAGGTTTACATTGAAAATACTGAGTTTCAATCTTGTGTTTGTTTGAAATACCAAGGAAAATATGACCCAAAAACAGGCTTTCCTGGGACATGGGATAATCTTGTTTGGTCATTGTGCCCCGAGGTGTCAATCATGAAGTGATGTTTGGGCAATTGGTGTTTTATTAGAAAAGCTGTGTATGGTTTTAGCACATCCTTGACACATACCAAATTACCATGATCTAGATTCTTGAAAGAATGTCTCATTTGTTCGGGTTTCTAAGGAGCTCGAATTTTTTTTCAAAAGTTTGGTTCCTTTGCTCATAGCCTAAATTTGGATCTACATCTTTGCTTATTTTGTAGTGGCAATGGTTTATGAAGTTCAATCATTCATATTCCTTGAAGCCTTAGGTCTTTCAAGGATCTCGGTTCAAGGATTTAAGTATAGGAAAGCCCAAAAGAGAAGGGAAAGATTTGGGTCATTTCTAACAGTGATCATCAATATTCTCGAGACTATCCACTATTAGAACTTCCTTAATGTTTGTTTTTGCACATTCAAATTATTGTTAAAACACAATAAACACAAAAGCATTCAAAATTCATTTATTTATACGGATGTCAACATAAGAAAAGTGTTTTCATTATGAGGTATGGAACTACATGCATAAAAACTCCTTTCTTGACATGTTTTCCCATAATTCAAACTGGCTATTCCTCGGGACTCTTTTCGACCTTTTCATCATCCTCCCCCATTATGACATCCACAATGGTCTCATCATTCCCATTCAGTGGATTCTCCATGATGTCTGACCTTTGTTTCTTCCCCACATCTAACTGCCTTTTATTGATGAGTGCTTGAACCTTCCGTTTCAGACATAGGCAATTTTTTATGGAATGTCCCCGAATCCCGGAATGATAATCACAATATGCATTCTCATCATACCAGCTCGGGTATGGGGGTTGGATAGGATCCACTAGAACTTTAGTGAGGAGTTGCTCTTCGACCAGCTGGGACAATAGTTCAGAGTAAGACAAAGGGAGTGGCTCAAACCGATCTCTTTTTAGACGTTCTTCAGCTTTCTCTGGCTGGCAAGAGGTTAAAGATCTGCTAGATTTCGAGAGGCCATCGGGTATAAGTATGAACCCAGGGATATGTAGTTCACAGAAGGAGGGGATAGTTGGTATGAGGGAACCTGAAGATACGGGGCAAATCCTCCCATAGCTTTGACATCTTCCTCTTTCTTTTTGAGTGTCCTGGTTTTCTCTACATTAGACGTTTTACCTCCTTCGAGTTTTCCAGCCTTGATAGCATTTTCAATCATTTCCCCGGAGATCACCATGTTCAAAAAATTCTTCGTGGCATTATCGACGAGTCTATTACAGTACGAGACCCGCAGTGTATTCACAAAAAAGACAGTGGTTTCCTTCTGAGTCAGGGGCGGTTGTACTTGGGTGGCCATGTTTCTCCACCTTTGAGCATACTCTTTGAAGCTCTTAGTAACTTTTTTCTCCTAATTCTATAAAATGAGATGGTCAGGCACCATATCAGTCACGTGCTTGTATTGGCTTAAAACTGCATTAGCCAAATCAATCCAAGAGTGAATCTGATCCTTGCTCAACTAATTATACCACCTAATCGCAATCCCACTGAGGCTATCTTGAAAGCAGTGGATCAAAAGCTTATCATTATCCGTATGGCCCGTCATCTTTCGGCAAAACATAGTGATGTGGGCTGACGGATCGGTGGTCCCATCATATTTCTCAAAGTTGGGAATCTTGAATTTAAGAGGAATGATTAAATCGGGGACCAAACAAAGTTCGTTTGCATCTACACTCTCAAATACATCTGTACTTTCTACTGCTCGGAGCCTTTCCTCTAATAGCTGATACTTCTTTTGGGAATTTACCCACTCAGCCCTATTCGACTCAACCATTTTCATTTTTGCTTGTTCTGCTGGATCATCTAAGTTCAGGACATTGACGGGATTAACTGTGTTCTGAAAAGATTGGGCACCTAACATTACGACCTCATTCTGATCCCTTTGTGTCCCCGACCCTTCTTTGGCGGTCAAATTTTCAGTGAATCTGTTTCCCTTGATTGCAGCGGACACCAGCTCCATCAGTTTAGTCATCTGATCTCTCGATTATGTCAACTGTTCTCGCAGTTCTTCCTGTGCCCTTTCCATTCTTTCCATTCGGGCAATTTGTTCATTCTCCATAGCTCTGGCCTGTGTCATGAAGATGTTTAGTGCTTCTTATACCTCTGATTTAAAATGGAAATTTCTTCAAAAACTTTTACAACCAAGCCAATTTCTGTTTTATCCCCCTTCCAAATATGTTTTCATGATGAATGAGCCATGAATGTCATTTGAGGTACGTGAAGAATAAACAAAGTGATGTATGGGCATACAGTGGAAACCTGCTAACCATGTATGTTATAAATGCAATCACGATGCCAACATGATGCAAGCAAAGAATAAACAAATCAACGCACGGATATATGCAATGAATGACCATGTATGTTCCAGATGCATTTTCCAATGAATGATCCTATATACTATGAGTGAAACATGATATCAATATGATGCATGTAAAGGATAGATAAATTAATTCATGAACATATACAAATAAATCATGCTGATTATGTTTGTCATGAATGCAACCTGATGCCACCAAGATGCATGTATGAATGAAATGTATATGACAAATAATTGATCGGATGCCAAATGCAAAGGGGAAGATACCACGGAGGAAATAAGAATCGGAGGAACTTAATCATCAATATCTCATAAATTTGAAGCATAACTAATTCATTCCATGTCAATGTTCACAAGACGTAAGCCATGTTTACAAAATCTGAGCAGTGTCTTTACAAGCACTTATTTTTCCTAGCATCCTGAGGCTATAAGAGCCAGCTACTGAAAAGATCAAAGTCCTATTACATCATGAAAGACCAAAATCAACATCAATTTCCCAACCTACTTGGATTTCCCAAGTCTTCCATCAATTAGTGTCTTCGGATCCAACCACCTGGCATCTATAAGAGACTGCACTTTGTTCTTGAGTGCATTGCAGTCTTCAATGCTATGCCCAACAATCCTACAGTGATAGTCACATCTTTCATTCGGGTTATACCACTTGGGATATGGTGGTGATAGGGGTTTCAACGGCACACAGGCAACCAAGTGATTTCGGATCAACATAGGGAAAAGCTCTTGATAGCTGATTGGAATGGGATCAAAATGCCTTTGGATCTTGTTCTTGGGTTGTTTCTTAGTCACACACGGCCTAGGAGTTGGGGCACTTGATGGTGGCACTAAGGCTCGAACCAGAGTGTTTACATGGAGAGGTGGCGGAATAGCAAGGCAAGGGTATGGATTTGGACACGGGATCCTTGGAGGTTGTACATAGTTCGAGGTTCTTATCCCGGATGCTTGATAAGGTGCTTGATGAGGGAAAAAGTACGAACTGCCAATTGGTGGTGATGGAGTGGGACCCGGGGATCCCGTAATGGTTATCCTAGTGGACAATTGGACCATAGTAGAGTGAGGATACTGGTTTGGACCTAGGACAAATTGCAGGGACTGTTTGGGATCTGAGGTTTATGTCTTTGGTATCAGGCTCTCTGTTTTAGTCATTTTCACGACGTTGTCCACAATTTCATCAAGGTTCAAATCTTTGTGGCATTGACAAGTGCAGGACCCAGCAAGGTTTGTATGTTTTGGACCTGATGGTTTTGGTTGATCCGAAGGCGATAAAGAGCCCTGAGAAAGTTCCCTCTTACTCTTACCCATATCCTCAACCATTTTCACCAATTTGGCGAGCTGTTCTTTCACCTCCTTGATTTGATGTCCAAATTCCTCTTGATTGCGTTCCAAAGCACCCAATCATTCCTCCGATTCATTCCTCATATCTCAAACTCCTTTCATGCAAATGAAATTGACATCATTATCATGAGATCAAGACTACAATTATGAATGTACATTCTCTATTCTTATGTGCATGAATGTAATGATGATTAATGCATGAAATGTACAAAATGCGAAGATGCTTGAGGGAATGAATTTTCCATTTACAACTGCTTAAACAATGTGTATGTTATACAAAGAATGCAAGTGAAAACATCAAGGAAAATAAGATCTAAACATCATTCTTTATTCTTTTTCAAAGGAGAAATTTTTTTCATAGAATAAAAACTTTTTTTTTTAGGAACACCTAAAAATGAAAAAAAAATTCAAAATAACCCAAAAACACTAGGTTTCAGTATTATTACAAATGATGTGTGTGGAAAAGAAACAAAGCAAGTATAAGGGTACAATCATCAATTCAAAGTGAAAAAGTTAATGAACATGTGCCCCAACAGTATCTACTTCTATAGGCATCACGGTGCCTTTGGGGCGAATTATCACATTTATTACGGACGATGTACGTTTATCGTTGCCCAATCTACAATGCTTATTCAGAATGCATAAATAAATGGCAAAAGATCAGAAGCATTCCTCCAAGTGTTCCTAGCTTCGGTGCATCTAACGAAAATCCGGCATGGCTTCGCCTAGGTTCACTATATAAGGATGAATCGGTTCTAAAGGCCCCAAATTGTTCGTCACTATAAGGCACCCTGATAAAAGAGGGTTCAATTTATTAGATTATATTTTCCTAAGCCCATGTGAAGGGTCAATCACGAAGGCTTTAGGTACTTTATACTCCGGAAGTGTTTCACTAGCCCATACGGAGGGTCAATCACGAAGGCTTAGTTATTTTGCTTCCACTTAAAAGGACAGAACTCGAGTATAGGCTCATGATATGCAAATGCAAGTGTAGTGTGTGAGGAGGAATAACAAACCTTTCACCACATATTCTACAATCCCTATTCTAAATGCCCCAGCAATTTATTAAAACAAAGATCAAGAATAGTGCAACGCATTAACCAACCAGAGAGCATTAATAATATGCATGCAAATGAACATATTAAAAATATTTTGTTATTTTAAAAAATTCTCCTTATTTAAAAAATTGTGGGAATTAAAATTAAATACCAACTAAAAACCAACAAACCGAGACTTTTGATAACACGTGACTAACTCTAGGCCTGACTCTCTAATGTCCCCAGTGGAGTCGCCAAGCTGTCGCAACCTAAAAAATAACAAAGTCTCATCGCGAGACTTTATTCGTTAAGTGTGACATTGAGGAAAATAGAGGAAAAGACGACTTAATTCCTCTTGAAATATAATGAGGGTTTGAAAACAACCTCGAAAAGAAATGGAGTCGCCACCAATCTTTTTTGGCTAGGTGAGATCGGCTACCTATTAAAACCAATTTTGTAAAATATTTTAAAATTAATTAAAATATTTTTTTAAAACCAATTTCAAAGTCTGTGTTTTTAAACCATAGAAATCAAAGAAGCGGGTTCGGGAGTCGGTTACGTGCGGTGAAGGATTAGCATCTCCATAACTCCCGTATAAAACGGTACCTTATTAATCATGTGTTATCTCAAGTCTCGGTAAAAGTTGGTTTTAGATTTGGCATTTTAAAATAATTCCCAATTTAAAGAAAAATAATTCCATTCTTAATTGAAAATGATCCGAAATTTATTAATTAAAAATTTTTCTATATACCCCGACAAACTCGGCAAAATATAGAAATTTTTATTTATTTAGAAAATCTCCGAATCATTTTAATTTTTGAAAGAAAGATATTCATTTATTAATAATAATTGATGATATCCTCCCCAGCAAACTCGGTAGAGAACTCATGAATTATTTTAACTCGGGATTATCTTTATTTTTATTGAAGATCATTATTCTTTTTTTTTTTAAAAAAAAACATTTTAAATAGATGAATATGAACATGTATGACATAGTAAAGATGATATAGCAAAATCTAGATAATATAGTATAATCTAAATGACATGATATAATCTAAATGACATAGTATATTCTAAATGACATGATATAATATAAATAACATGACATGATTAAAAAAAACATAAAATAACATTATAATAAAATATGCATGAAAATAATAATAATAAAAAAAAAAACAATGCCTTAACATAATAAATCCTAAATGATATGACAAAATAAATAATGACTAAGCAAGGATCATAGAATAACATGAAATATTCACAACCATATAACAATCAATATAACGTCATGAAATATAAATCAAAACAATAACATTACCATATAAATATTCATAGCAAAAATCATATATCATATAACATGAATGAACATGGAAAATGCAATGCCTGAGAGTGTATTTTTTCCTTTAAATAAGGACATTCGTATACCTAAAAAGGTATCCAACTACATTAGGAAAAGACATCAAATCAGATTTTTCTAAATAAAAAAATACTTTGTGATTGGATTGAAAATAATTTTGAAAATTTTGAATGAAAATGGCACTATGGCCAAAAACCCCCCTTAAAAAAGCTTTCTTTTCCTAACTTTGAAAACCCGGGTTGACCACCCTTGAACCGAACTTTATAAAATCATTTTTTAGGATTAAAAAGACTTAGAAATTAACCTAGGACAGTAGCTATGGTTCTAAATCAGCCCTCTCTTAATGCCTTAGCCAAAACAGAAAATTATTTTCTCCTTAAAAACAAATCTGACTTTTCTGACCAGTTTTAATACATGATTTTTTTACCTATTTTAAAATTTCCAAAAAAATATGAAAAACTTATGGGAGACTCAAAATATGTCTACCTCTATGGGAAAAAATCATCTTAATTTTTAGGCTTATGATGACCTACCCGAAAATTCATGAAAGTCAGAACACTGAGTGAAAAACTGTTTAACCAAAAAACATTTTTAAACCTTTGATAAAAATGTCCAAAAATCAGAATAAAAATATTGGAGATTCCTCTAAGATCCTATAATCAGTGGTAAAAATTTATAAAAATTTGGACAAGGATTGCCTAATGGAAAAAAAATTACAAAGGTAGAAAATCCAACTTGACAACATTTTAATTTTCCACAAGCATGCTCATGAGAGCTTGGTTTTAAGCCATTGATTGGTTTAAGTCAAAAATCAAGTGGGATGATATGAAATGCATGAACAAACAGCAAGTTGAATGCATGAAATGCATGACCTAATGCCTAAATGACATAGAAAATATGTATGGCACGAAAGATGACCTAATGCCTAACATGACATGTGCATGGCAATAAATGTAACCTTAGACCTAATATGCATGAAAATGCATGGCAATAAATATGACCCTAGACCTAATGAACATGAAACATGCATGGAAATACAAGATGACCTAAGACCTACTAAGCATGAAATTATGCATGGTATACAAAGTGACCTAATGCCTAAAATGTCATGAGAAGATGTATGACAATATAACATGACCTAATGCCTAATATGACATATAAACATGCATGGCTATAATATGAACATATAATGACCAAATGATCATAATAATAATGCATGAACATGGCACAACAAATACACAATAACATGGCATAATGATGCAAAGCATGAATGAAAGAATGGTAACTAAACAAGATGAAAATGCAAATACACAAGGCAAAAAAACATGGAAATCGAATGGACACTTAAGAAATGTGAGATCCTAGCAAGGCAATAACACAAACATATGGCATGGCAAATATGTAAGACATAAATGGAAGCATGATAGCCAAATAATCATGATGAAAATGCAAAGATATAGCTAGGCAAATACACAAACACATGGTATGACAATAATGCAAAGCATAAACAACTTGACATAGTAAAAACAGAAAATTAAAGTTAGTAAATAAAGCAAGTATACATGAAAATAGATGATAAAAACAGAAAAATAAGAACAAGTAAAGAAACAAAGTTAGAAATAAGCTTCATATCTTGATTATTATAGAAAGATAAAACATCAAAACAAGCTAATCTACCACAACCTACATAGAAAATAAATCAAACAGAAGACAAGTATACTAAAGGGAGGTCATTCGGCCATAGCAAGAAAGATGGTAAAAAATTTTGTTTTTGATTTTTTTTATGAAAACACAAGACAGGAGCCTTAAAAGGAAGTTTTAAAAACCTTTATTACATAATAAATAACAAGAAATCATATGGAAAAAGAGCAAAATCAGCAAAGAAAAAGATGCAAGAGTTAGGTGCCAAAAGGCTACCTTTCAAAGCTATCTTTCAAGCTTCCTTCTCTTCTAAATTTTTCTTTGCCTTTCTACCACTTAGCTATTGCTCCAATAATGAAAATACTCAGCCCAAAAAAAACCTCCTAAAAGAATGAAAACCCCCCCTCTAAATAGGCAGCCGAATGGTCTCTATGTGCTCATAATGTTGTCATTGTTTTTCCTAGCTAGCTAGATCCAAAGACCACTAATTAAAGATGCTAAAAATGTGAATTTACAACCATAAGATGAAGTGATCAACTCCTAACGATAAAAGTTGGCCTAAAATATGTAACCATAATGTTGTCATCATTCCTTTTCATTCATTTGGCCACATGGCAAGATCACAAAGGCTCGATCAAATAAAGATACCATTTTGCTATCCAATTTTGGCCTTTGGATGAAATAACTCAGCCAACCTTCCCCTCTTCACGGGCTGGTCGAATGCCCCTTCAAATTCCAGCCACTTCTCTATTTTTTAATTGCAAAAATGGCCCTCTTCGTTTTCTTCGATAAAATTACACTTTAGCTCCCCAAACTTTATTAAATTGCAAACGGACCCCGAATCTGGATTTTATTTTTCCAATACTTCCTAAATAATATAAAATTGAGTTCTGAAAGTTTTCATAATTTTCTGAGCTCATTTTCTAATTTTTCTCAGATTTATCTTCTGGAATTTCGGTTTGATGCCTCCCAAATTTGGCCTTTTTCAATTGAGCTCTGATTCCGTATTTTTCTTCGCCAATCTCTTCCAAATAATATAAAATTGAGATCTAAAAGTTTTCATAATTTTCCAAGCTTATTTGCTGTTTTTCTCGGATTTATCTTCTGGAATTTTAGCTTAGTGCACCCGAACTTTGCCATTTTTCAAATGAGCTTCCATTCCGGATTTCTCTTCGCCGATATCTTCCAACTGACATAAAACTCAGATCTGGAGGTTTTCATAATTTTTCGAGCTCATTTCCTATTTTTCCCAGATTTTTCAAGATGCCCCTCAACCCCCGAAACCTCGGTTATACTCAAAATAGGTCTGATTTCCATATTTTCTTTTTCCATTGCCTTTGTTATATATTGAAATGGAGTTGGTCTGAAAACACCCAATTTCTATGATCAAATTCCCCTCCGATTTGATTTTCCCTTTTTTCCAATATAAAGAATTTCCTCGTTTTTCCGTTTTTCCTCCAACCGGCTCTTTTCTCGGAATTACTTCAAACTGAGCCTTGGGCTATCTTTGTTTACTCACTCTTCATCAATTAAGGGCTTTAATTTTACTGAATCGAGCCATTTCTGCAACTTTCCCCAATTTTGCAAAATTCACCAAAAACCCTAATTTTCGGTTTTCCTTCCGAATTAACTTTCTTTGGTTCTTCTTCCAAATGGCCTTTCCAATACCCGTAGTCATTGATTATATTCCATTCGGAACCTCTAATTTTGACCAATTTGATCGTTTAAGCACTTTTCTCCAAATTTACCGAATTAGGGTTTTCTTTTCACTGAATCTCCATAACCCATCTTTCGGACTCGATATCTCTCGTTGTAGACCTCGGATTATCAAAATTCTTTCACCATTGTTCAATTAAACTTTGAATCTTGATTTTGAATGAGAGTTGACTTTTTTAGTGGTTGACTTTTTGAGGTTGACTTTTTGAGGTTGACTTTTTACGGATTGACTTTTCATGCTTGACCTCTTAAATAAAGTCTTGGAATACCACTTGCTGGATGAGAAGAGACTTTCTGCATTCTAAAACATCACCAGGAAGAAAATTACCTGATTTACGGGTCCGGACAAAATTAGGTGTCTATAGTGATAAAACATGTTTTCATGAAATATTATGTACATGCAAATATGACGAGGATCAATTTTTTATTTTTGTAAAACTATATCTTTTGTGAATATGAAAATTGATTAAATGAATGTGAACGCAAAGACTATACAATGCAAAAAATGAAATTATAAATAAATAAAAATGTCCCAAATTATTTCTCGTTTTTTCTCTTTTTCATATTTCGTTTAATTTCAAAATTGAGGAAGTAATGGAAACACTTTTTTTTAGAAAAAGGTTAAGATTGAGGAAAACACATTTTTTTCTTTTTAAAATGAATTGAAGAATTTTTTAGTTCTTTTTTTTTTCTAAAATGAAGAAATTAAAATTTTCTTTTCCTTTAACTTTTTACCTTTTTTATTTAAAAAAAAAAATCAATGATTGTGAAAATAAATTTTAAAAAAAAAAATCTTCTTTTTCTTTTATTTTTTGTGATTTTTTTAGAAGAAAACAAAATTAACACTAAGAAAGCATCATTTTGTTTATTTTGAAGAAAAGAAAAAGAATCTAAGATAAAAAATATATATATGAAATATTTTGAAAACGAATTTTTTTTTTTTAAATGTACAAAATTTTTAGAAAAGAAAAATAATAAAAATTTTGGACAAACTCTTACTTTACATTTAGCAATATCCAAAAGACAAAAATAAAAATTTCAAGTGTTCAAGATTTTTTGAATCCATACTGATTATGCGGGGTGTGATTTCTTACAAATATGTCCCCTCACGTGTCCTAATTCTGGGTAATTTCTACAAAACACGGGCATGGCTCTACCTATGGTTGACTTCATATGGTTCACTATATGAGGTTAAATTAGGTTCTAAAGGCTCCAAATTGTTCCTCACTGTCGCCTGTGAAGGCTAGTAAGGCACCTTGATCCGAAGGAAAGGGTTCCATTTGTTAGAGTATTTTTCCCAGGCTTATGCGGAGGTTATCACCTCATGAAGCGTAGGTAGTTTATACTCCGGAAGTGTTCACTAGCTCATGCAGATGATATTACCTCACGGAGCGTAGGTACTTTACTCCCACCTAAAAGGACGAAACCCGGTTATTAGGGCTAATGTTATGCAAATGCAAGTGTAGTGTGTGAGTAGAATAAACAAACCTTAACCATTTATTTCACAACCTTATCCTAAATATCCCCAATAATTTATTATGAGAAAACAATATAAAAACAAAGAATGACAAAAGTATATAAATGCAAGTTCATTCAAAAAAATTAACAAAAAGGAAATAAAAGAAAAAATAATCTTTTTATTTCAAAAACAAGGGAATTATCGTTAAATACCAATTAAAGTTATCAAATCAAAATTTTGGATAACACGTGATTAATTTATGGCTCGACTCTCAAAAATTCCCAGTAGAGTCGCCAAGCTGTCATAAAGGTTTTTTGAACGCTAGACGATTTTCAAAACACAAGGAGTCGCTACCAATCTTTTTTGTTTAGGTGTGGTTAGTCACCTAAGAAAACTGATCTCTTTAATAAAATTTTAAAATTAATTAAAACTTATTAAAAAGATAATTTTGGTCTGCAAAAACAAAATTGGGTTCGGGAGTACGGTTACACGTAGGGAAGGTATTAGCACCCCCACGATGCCCGTTTAAAAAAAGGGTACCATTTATTCATGTGTTATCTTTGATTTTTAAAAAAATGAATTTAATTTGGATATATAAAAAAAAAATCCCTTAATCAAATCCAATGATTTATTAAAAGTAAATTGATTTATTTTGAACAAAATGGGTTTTTTTTTTGTCACAACAAAATTCCCTATACTCCCCCAACAACTTGGCAGAATATAGGGATATTTTTCTAATAAAAAAATTCATTTCGCTCATAAAAGGGTATTCCTTTACGATGGACAATTATTGAATATTCCCCAGCAACCTGGCAGAAACTCAAGAATTATTACCGTTCGATAGTATTGCCTAATTTTATTTTAACAAAAAATAGTTTTATTTAAGAATGCAAAGGACACAAAAAAGATAAATATGTATCAACAATAAATAAAATATTATGACTGAATAGACTTTTATTTTCTGACTCCATCATTATTTTATTTATTAATTTCCATTTAGGTCATAACGCGAAAAAACTTGCATCGGAGAATTCCCTAGATTCCCCAACAACTTGGCGAAATTTAAGAAATTATTCTTCCGCACGTTAATACTCGCATTATTCCGTGAAAGCAAGAATAATGATATCTCGTGGGAAGACCATAGGTACCTCCCCAGCAACCTGGCGGAAGTCTCGAGATCATCTCACTAGATCACACCATCTCTATTTTTGAAAGCTTAGATTAAAATTCATAACAAAATTAAAACTTTTTAATTTCATATTATATAAAGGAAAAAAAAAAAAAAACATAGCAATTACTTTTTTTTTACTGAAGTGTTGTAAAAGTTCATTGCGTTTGAGGATTTTTGGAACTCCCGGGCAACCTGGTGGAATTCGAAAAGTTATTCATTCGCCTGTAAATTTTCACATCATTTTCGTAAACGAGAACAATGATTTCTCATGAAAAAATTATGGATGTTCTCCCCTGCAACTTGGAGGAGATCCCAAAATTTCACCATTTGATCACACCATCTTTTTTTTTTATTTAACAAAGAAATAAAAATAATTTTTTTTGAAATTTTATTCATTATTTTCACACATTTTAAAAAATATTTATCTATTAAAAACAAATAAGTAAAAATGCATGTTTTAAAATAAACGAATAAATAAATACATAAACAAATAAGTAAAGTCATACCCAAAATATTGTGCGTCCTGAAGTGTAGATCACGTGCCGAATCGGATCTCCTAAAGTGTTTCGGCTTCTTTTTTCAATTTGCTCCTTTCTTTTATTTATTAATATTTCTTTTCTTCTCTTTTTTTTTCCTTTTTTATTTTCCTTTTCTTTTTATTTTTTTCTTTCTTTTCTATTTTCCTTTTGTTTTTCTTTTTTTCCTTTTTTTCTTTTTTTTTCTTTTTTTTTTTCTTTCCCCCATACCCAAAATATTGTGCGTCCCGAAGTGTAGATCACGTGCCGAACCGGATCTCCTAACGCGTGTCGGCTTCTTTTTTCAATTTGCTACTTTCATTTATTTATTAATATTTCTTTTCTTTTTTTTCCCCTGTTTTTTCCTTCTTTTTTTTTTTACTTTTTCTTCTTTCTTTTTCTTTTTCTTTTTTTTTTCTTCCCCCAGACTTGGGTCAGGAGCGGACACAGGCCGACCCGCGAGTCGGCGCGCGGGTCGTGCTTGACTCGCACGCTAGGGGTTTAAAATCCCTTATTTTTACCTCAGTTCTCTTCTCCATTCTCTCTCTCTACTCTCCCACCCTCTCCCTTCTCTCTAAACCCAAGCTCCCAACCCAAAAACAACCCCCAGTCCCAGAATTCGGCAGCTGGTAGCCACGTCGATCGTCGGTAACCGTCGCCGTCAGCCGGAGACAAAAATATCCCAAAAAATTCCAAAAAAAAATCACTCCTCCTCTATACTTCTACCCAAATCGATTTCCCAAAAAGTGCCCCGATTTTCCTAGATCTACCTTTGAAACCCGTTGCCAAGAACTCCATTCCCGTCGCCTTCCATCGTCCGATCACCACCAAAATTCAGTATGTTCTTCAACTTCCCATGCTCCACCTTCTCACTGTCCAAATCTTCTAACCCTCACCTAGAATGCCTCGAAACCCCAAATGGCTGAAATCTAAAGGGCTTTATTCATGGTTTTTTTGTTCATTTTCGGTTTTCTGGATGTTGTGACTTTTTGTGTTTATGGTATTGTTGTTTTGTGTGTGGGAGGGAGGGGGTGTCGGGGTTAGGAAGGGTTTGAGGGTCTCGGGTAGTGTTAGGGTTTGGGCAGTGTGGGACCAAAGGAGAGGCTCTGGTTGGGGGGTCCTGGTGCTGATGGTTGTGTGGCTTTTTGGTTTTAAGGGGGTGGCTTCTGGGTTAGGCAGTGGATGTGTTGGTCTCGGTTTCGGGATGGTATTTGTGAGGTAGGGGTTTTTTTTGGCTCGGGTCTATTTGATTGATGGTGGTCTGAGCTGATGGTGGGGGATGGGTACTAGTGGTTCGGCTTGAGGTTGCTGTGTGGGAGGCAGAGTCTCCCCTCTCAATTTTCGAATTCCCCCCACTTTGTGATTAGGTTGACTTCCTTTTTTATTGAAAGAAGAAAGTGAATTAGTGGTTGCAATCAGAGGTCTGCTAGCTTTTGACTTTTTTGGGATGGTGTTTACACGAATTGATGTTTTGGCTAGAAAAGTGAAAATTCTGGAAAAAATAACAAAAGCTGCAAATGGAAATTTTTTGGGAGAAGGGGAAGGCTGCTGCCATGCCTGCAGGCAGCCACCCCTTTTTTTTAATTTAATTAATAATTTTTAGATTAATTGAAAAATGAATAAAAAAAATCCTAATGGGCCCGCTTAATATGGGCTTCCATTAAGGCCCAAAATGAAAAAAAAAATCCTATTAGATCCAAATCGATAACAATGGAGTCGAGAGTTGGAATTCAAAAATTATTTTATTTTAAAATTAACCCAAACAAAAATTGGTGTCTACAGATGGTATCTAACAAATTTAAAATTCGAATTTTAACATTTATAATCTCTTTTCTTTATACTTGAGATCTCTTTTATAAATAAAAAAAAAAAAAAATCATTCCAAATCTTCTCTTATTGAGAACGAAATAAAAATTTGAAAAAAAAAAGAGTTTGTTGATGGAAGATCCAAATGCAACCGCACTGCATCAAGTTAGACCCAAACCCTGTTAACTACCCCACCAAAGCGGCAACCCCAACTAGGGCTGTAATCGAGCTGAGCTCGAATAGTGAAAAGCTCGAGCTCAAGCTCGACTCGAAACTCGTGGCTCGAAACTCGGCTCGAGCTCGATCAGTATCATTTTCTAGGCTCGAGCTCGGCTCAAATAAAATCGAACTATTCGAGCTCGACTCGATTAGGCTCGATTAGACTCATTTATTCAATTTTCATATTCGAGCTCGAGCTCGAATTAAATTTTTTCATATAAAATTTTTTATATTAATTAAATTTAATAAATAATAAAAAAAAAATCAATGGAATAATGATAAGACAATGAACAAATTACTAAAAACCAAGACAAATTCTAACATATTAGATCTACAAAAACGAAAATCAAATACAAAACTGCTTGATAACATATTTAATATTTAACACCATGTGTTAAATATCTCGAAATGCATTTGAAACTAAGATTACAGGATTTAAAAGGATGAGAAAATTGTGTCATTTTTTTGCTTATACCTTTTTTCTAGAGTTAAACTTGTCGAATTCCTGAAGCATTTGGAAACTTGTCGAATTCTGATTTCTGAGTTGGGAGTAGTGGAGGGAGAGAAGGCATTTTGACAAGAGGCTTCATTATGTGGTGGTTGTCGCGGGTGAGAGTATGATGCCTTTTACGCACTGCCCTTACTGGTGGCTCTGTTGCCACCGCAATTCCTGTCTTTACCATTTCTGGAAGTTCTGATCTCTTCTGCCAGCTCTCTGTTGCAACACTTTCTTCTTCATGTTCTTTTCCATCCTTCAAAAAGAATATATATATATTTTACATGTCATAAATTTTGTTGTCTTTAATTATCCAAAAAGAAATTTGTTGTCAATGATCTACAAAGACAAATTCAAACCTTGGTGAGCTCGCGCTGTGGGGTGATCTCTTCCGCCACCTCTTTCTGCAATGTCACTGGCTTTCTGTTGCGGTGAAAGCTCCTTTGTGGCTTGCGAGATATGAAGTTTGTCCTGACCGTAGAGTGGGAGAGAGGGGAGAAGCTGGGAGAGAAGGGATGAATCGGTGGGAGTTGGGATTGGCAGGGGGAGAGGAGAAGGAATAGGGGGCAGGTCATGTGAGAGAGGGGAAGAAAAATTAGATTTAGGGTTTTTAAGTGTATATATATATATATAAAGGATAAAATAGTAAATTTCTAATTAAAAATAATAAAAATATATATTAAAAATGAAAAAACTCGATTAGGCTAGCGAGCTATTCGAGCCGAATATTAGGATACTCGAATTTGGCTCGTTCGATCTCGAGCTGCTCGAGCTCGGCTCAACAATAACCGAGTCGAGTTCAAACTTTTTTTGAGCCAAACTCGAGTAGCTTACGAGTACAGATATCTCATTTACATCCCTAACCCCGACCCGTCATTCATTGGCGCCCCAAATGTTTTTCACTCACCGGTTTGATCAATTTTCACTTCTATTTTTGAGTAAAAATAACATAAATGAGGAATAAAGAAAGGCCATGTCACTTCCTATTGATTCCATTGCCAGGCACTGCATAACACTCCTCTCACATTCATTAATTAACCATTATCATCCACACATACTTTCTCTTGCACCACCTTCTCCTTAAACCACTCAAATATCCCATCTTTGACTCCTTTTTCTTCTTCCTTAACTCCAAGTTTCCTTAATCATTTAACAATATTAAAGAGAATAGTTGAACTGCTTTTGAGTTGGTCTTTTTTGGTTGCTAGCTAGCTCTCCTGCATGAAACAGAGTTCCCTGTCTTGTTTGTCACTGTTGCAATTAAGTATATCAGAACCAACAGCTTGAAACGGTTGTTCTAATTAAAAAGACGCAGTTTTGAAGAAGATGTTACAAACCAACATGGGGTTTTCGAAGTAGAAGACAATAGCAAAGATAGCTTCGAGATTGTTTCAGTTGCAGAGCGTTCTCAGAGACCTTCTTGGAGATGCTTCTCCTTTGAAGAATTTTTTGTTGCCACCAATGCTTTTAGCTCAGGTTTTTTAAACTGTTCAAGCTTTTTTTGTTGGGCTCAAGTCTTTATTTTTTTTGGGTGTTAATGTTTTCCATTTGGTTATGTCGGTAAACAGAGAATTTGGTAGGGGAAGGAGGGTATGCAGAGATATACAAAGGAGTGTTAGATGATGGGGAAGAGATTGCAGTGAAGAGGCTAACAAATTATTCAATTGACGAAAGGAAAGAGAAGGTTTCTTGACAGAAATTGGAACTATTGGTCATGTCTGCCACCCAAATGTATTGGCACTTTTAGGCTGTTGCATTGACAATGGCCTTTATCTCATCTTTCAATTCTCTTCCAGAGGTTCTGTTGCTTCTCTCCTCCATGGTACAATATGTAAATTTTTTTTTTTTTTTTCCTTTTTCCCCATCAAAGTCAATTGTTTCACTTCTGGGTTTCATTTGGTTTATTGAATGTTTTTGAAATGTCTTTTCTTCATTGAGTTTTTGTTGCTGCAGATGTGAATTTGCCACCAATGGAGTGGAAAACAAGGTATAAGATTGCAATTGGTACTGCGAGAGGACTCCATTACTTGCATAAAGGGTGTCAAAAGAAGGATAATTCACCGTGACATTAAGTCTTCAAATATTCTATTGACTGCAGATTTTGAACCTCAGGTACCCATATCAAATTTGCTATGTTTCGGCTCTCTCTGATCAGACAAATATTTGAGCTATTGCAGTGTAGTATTATGAGTTTGATGGTATTCTTTTCAAACTCTTTCTTTTTGAATTTATGTGTAGATATCAGATTTTGGACTAGCAAAATGGCTTCCTTCTCAATGGACACACCATTCTAGTGCTCCAATTGAAGGTACATTTGGGTAATATATTCTACAAGCATTTTCTCTTTTCTTTTCTTTTAAACCAAAACTATAAGGATGGAATGGTTTTAAATGGCTATGCTAATTGTCATGTAGGCATTTAGCGCCTGAGTACTTTATGCATGGAATTGTGGAAGAGAAGACAGATGTGTTTGCATTTGGAGTTTTATTGTTGGAGATTATTTCAGGGAGGAAACCAGTTGATGCCTCTAACCAAAGCTTGCACTCTGGGTAATATTGCCTCTCTTTAATTAGAAAATCATCTTCCATTAACTTTTGTTTTTTAAAAGGAATGGATGATTATGTGAATTTCATGCCTTTAATTAGTTTACCCTTTTGAACTTAATAGGCAAAACCACTCTTGAACCGTGAGGAGATTGCAAAATTAGTAGATCCAAGGCTCCAAGGGGCCTTTTTAATTTCACAGCTAAAAAGACTTGCATTTGTGGCATCTCTCTGCATTCGATCATCTTCAGCATGGCGTCCTACCATGAATGAGGTGTTTTATCTGCGATGCTACTGGACCTTGATTGTGAATCAGCACTAATTCAATTACTTTCACATTGATGAATCAGTTTTTGTTATTGACTCCATGCATCCCAAATTGGTCTTACACATGCATTTCTTATAAGATGAAGTAATTTTCAAAGGAGCTACTGCTCCTAACCGTTCGTACGCATTTCGGATGCTGTTCGTTTGACAGATACAATGATATATATTTTTTTGAAACTAAGTGGTCCATTTCTGCTTCCGATAAAGAAGTCTTTAATTCAATGATATTTCGTCTTTCAATAGTAGGACTTTAGATACATTAACCTTTAGTTTTTATCAGTAAACAAAACTTCTTGATAAGGATCATTAGATCTATGTTGCTCCGACTATTTTTCTTGAAGAACCCGTATCCGAAGCATATCCAGATATGGGTATGGGAATATGACTCTCTAAAGATCTTTTAAATACATGGAAAAACTTAGAAATAATGAACATACTCGTGTCGGACACATACCCATATCCGACACTTACACCCGAGTCCGAGTAACATAGCACTAGACTATAGCAACATATATCCATGGATACAATAGTTACATTTTAGTTGATAGCTGAGTGGCTGACTGTATACATATAGGTTTGTTCCGGTATTCAGAAATACCAACTGCCTTAATATAATATGATTTTGTTAGCTGTCATCTTCTTAATATTTTGGAGGTTTGCCTGTAATGATTTTGCATATATCCTTTTCAGCAGTAAGGAATGCAACATGCAAACTTAGATTTGGTCATTTTTGGGTGCTGGAGATGGGGAATCCGGCCTTTTACGCAATTTCAATTAGTGAGAGGATGTTCTATCCTACCTTAACCTAAATCTTTAAGCTAATACAGAAACTAAAATATTGCAAACCCATGTGATTACAAGGCTCAGAATATCATTACTAAATGATTGGAAAAGCAGTTCCTGTTTTGACTTATCCTTGTACCATATTGTATTTAAAAGTAAAATATGTGTAATTCCCCCTTTCTCTATAATTTAGATTATTTGGTTAGAAATTGGGGTATCCTCTTGCTGAAGCAACTGACATGGAAATGTAATTTTGATTATTTTTCCCAAGTAGTGCTGCTAAAATTTGTTCATTTAAAGTTTAAACGTGTCAAGTGCATTAAAAAGAAGGGAAAATACTAACACCAGCCTAGGCTGATATGCATACGTTTACCTGAAAAAGTCATGATAGAAATATGTAATTTAGTGATATCATGGGCCTCATTTTCTTGTCATGAATCACATGAAGCAAATGTTGCTGAAGCAGCCTTTTGACATTTCAAAATTTTACACAGACAAAACTGATGCATTATCAATTTTATGATGATGATCCTACATAGTTCATTGATTTGTTTAGCTAGCCAATTTCTTGAAGTCAAATTTCAGTTCTATCCAATGAATCCTTGAAGTAAACTATTTTCCTGTTAATGCATATAGGTTTTGGAAGTTCTTATGGAAGGGGATACTGATAAAGAGAGGTGGAAAATGCCAGAAGAAGAAGAAGAAGAAGAAGAATTATTCTGGGGCTTTGAGGATCTTGAATATGAATGTCACAGTTCTTTCTCAGTTTCTCCAGATGACTCAATATCTACTAGAAGTTCTTAGAGGGAAAAACAAATCCAAAGTACTGCTTAAGAAAATCCTAACCACTGCCATTGTCTTCATATTCGTGTTATTTTGTTATATTATAATCATGTTTAAAGTGTTATATATTTATATAAATTTTGACATGTTAATAATTTATGTTATTTAGATTTTGACACATTTGTACATTCGTGTCATATTCGTGTCATTTTTTTCGTATCGTGTTTTAATTATTTTTCTCGTATTGTGTTCATGTCGTATCCAAAATTACCGAATTCAAGTAAGATATATGAGATAAGAAAGAATTATTTCCAATTGTACACTTCAAAATCCTCATGTATGAGGAAGAAAAAAAAAAAGTTGTACCCCAAAAATTGTTGAGGACTCAAATGTTGTTCAATAATTTATAAATGTTGTTGAGACAAGGATTCTATACTAGGTACAGTATAGAGATTGAGTCTATATTATATATAATATTTTGTTGAAATGAAATATATATTAAAGAACATAATGATCAATAATTAAAGTGTATGCAATGATTTTGTCAAATTATGGAAGACCTGCTACCTCTTTTTTGCTGTAGAGTTTTCAAACCATCGAAATTAAAAATGATCATATCGGAAATGCCAAAGTCAAGTTACCTCTTTCAATCTTGCTAAGAAGCATGAATGAGTAGTGTTGTGGAGATAAAGCGGAAACATCCGATTCACCGTCATTTTGATTTGAGCAATCAAACCCAATTTTTCATCTTGAATTTGGCATATCCCATTTTTGATAGAGATCTCATACCCCTTCTCTTGCAGCTGGCCTACACTAAGTATATTGGTCTAACTCTGGAACAAAGAGGACATCAGAGATAGTCTGAGTGGAACCTTCATTAGTTTGGATTGTCACTTGTCCTTTTCCCATAACAGAGATTTTAGAATTAGCTTCGAACTTCACTATATCACGATGTGATTCATCCAAATGAGAGAAAGCATACTTGTCTCCACTCATGTGATTGCTGCAGCCAATATCCAAGTACCACATATTTTGGTGGATTTTCTCCTTCGCATGACACACCATAAGAAGAGATACTTCTTCTTCCTTCTCCGCAAAGTGAGATTCTTCACTACGTCCTTTAGACAGATTAGTTCTGCATTCTGACTTATAATGGCCAAATCTGTGACATCTGAAAAATTCCACATTTGATTTGTTTGCTGACTTTGGTCTATAAGCGGTTTAATGGTGACCACCACGACCTCTTCTTCTGCCTTGAGAATCATGAAGTTGATTATCTTAGGATTTTTGTTACTGGTTTCTACGATCATTGTTTCTTCTGCCTCTTCCTCTTCCTCGATCTGCTCTATTTGGTGTCGAAGGCTGATTGTTGGTGGAGGCTTACAATGCTTCCTCTTCTTTTTCTTGCTGAGCCATTTTTTGTTCATGAACCAACAAAGAGCCCTATAATTCATCAATCGAAAGAACATCAAGATCTTTTGATTCCTCAATTGCACAAACAAAGTAATTAAATTTTGGCATCATTGATCGAAGAATCTTCTCAATCACAGTCACGTCTTCTATCTTTTCTCCATGCATTGGAGCTGGTGCATTCCGATCTTTGCAGGCCAATAAATCCATCTTTTAATGGAGGCAAAAGATATATATTTACCTCCATTGATGATTATAGTCGAAAAACATGGGTCTATTTTTTTGCAGGAAAAATCTGAAGCTTTTGTAGCCTTCAAAAACTATAAAGTGCTTGTTGAGAAAGAGGTTGGAAGCCCGATAAAAATTCTTCGCACTGATCGTGGTGGAGAATACAACTCACATGAATTTGTAAATTTTTGTGAGATCCATGGAATCAAAAGGCAAGTTACAGCAGCGTACACGCCTCAACAAAATGGAGTTTGCGAGAGGAAAAATCGCACTATTTTGAATATGGTGCGAAGTCTTTTGACGAGGAGTGGCATTCCGAAAACTTTCTGGCCTGAAGCAGTTAATTGGAGCATTCATATATTGAACAGAAGTCCCACCTTTGCTATTCAGAATAGGACATCGGAGGAAGCTTAGAGTGGACGAAGACCGACTGTAAATCATTTCAGAATTTTTGGGTGTATAGCTTACGCCCATATTCCAAATGAGAGGAGAAAAAAACTAGACGACAAGGGAGAAAAATGCATTTTTCTTGGTGTTAGTGATCAGTCAAAAGCCTATAAGCTTTACAATCCCAGCACCAAGAAAATTGTCACCAGCCGCGATGTTGTTTTTGTTAGAACTTATCCCACATCGGTGGGAGCAACGAAGGAGTTCCTCCTTGAAGGCTATATAAAGAGCCTTAAGGAGAAGTATTAAAACCATCCCAAGAATTATCTCTTCCTCTCTTGTATACTTTCTTATATTCTTTGTGAGGTTGTTCTCTCCTAGTATTTAGAGAGAGGTGTTGTAATATTTTCTCATAGTGAAATTCTTCTAGTCTTGCCCCGTGGTTTTTCCCTTTATTCATTGAGGGTTTTCCACGTTAAATTTTGTGTGTTCAGTTCCTATTTTCTCATCTCTTATTTTAGTTGTGAGACACTATTCCGTCACTTTGGTACCTAACAGTGGTATCAGAGCCATTGGTTCGTGGTCCTTATTCCGCTGCAGTGAAAGTGTTGGTTCTTAGTATGCTCTGTGGTTGCAGTATTGTCTGATCTTCCACATCAGAAAAGAATTATTCTTGTTGCTGGAAATAAAGTGTGGTAGTGTGAAAGTGTCTATGGAAGTTCTGGCTAGGAAAGACTTGGTATTTAAGTGTGTCTATCAGTGACCCACCTCTCTTTCCTGGGAACCTACCTGGTGCACTATTCACGGGCTACGGTCACTGTTCCAGTATACGGGCTATTCAATTGTACTGTACTATTCACAGATACGGTTATTATTCATACGTGTGGTTGTATACTTTTGCAGTAATTGTTAACGTATACTGGATTTGTTCTAGTGTACGACATACGTACAATACTGTTCACGTATACGGTACTATTCACGGTGAAATAGTGTAACTCGCTTCAGTTCGTGTACAACCATGGCAGCAAAATTCGAGATAGAGAAGTTCAGTGGGAGAAATTTCTCCTTGTGGAAATTGAAGATAAGAGCAATTTTGAGGAAGGATAATTGTCTAGAAGCAATTGAAAGTAGACCCACAGAAATGACTGATGAAAAGTGGAAAGAGAAGGATGACAATGCTGTTGCCAATCTGCACCTAGCAATGGCGGATTCAGTTTTGTCAAGTGTTGCAGAGAAGAAGACTGTAAAGGAGATTTGGGATGTTCTAAACAAATTGTACGAGGTGAAGTCACTTCACACCAGAATATTCTTGAAGAGGAAACTCTACACTCTTCGAATGAGTGAATCCACGTCGGTAACGGATCACATCAACACTCTGAATACGCTATTTGCTCAACTCACAGCATCAGATTTCAAAATAGCGGAAAATGAACGTGCGGAACTTCTACTTCAGAGTTTACCAGATTCGTATGATCAACTCATCATCAACATCACAAATAACAATGTTAGTGACTCTCTTCACTTTGATGATGTTGCCGGTGCTATTCTTGAAGAAGAATCCAGGCGCAAGAATAAGGAGGAAAGGTCAGAAAATTCAAAGCAAGCAGAGGCTTTAACGGTGATGAGAGGCAGATCAACAGAACGTGGCTCCAGTGGGAGTCAGAATCATGGTAGATCAAAATCTCGAAGAAGGAAGAATCTTAAATGCTACAATTGTGGCATGAGAGGGCACTCGAAGAAGGAGTGTTGGCATAATAAGAAGGGTGGAGAAAAGAATTCTGAAACATCAACCTCCCAAGGTTGTGTTGCAAGTACCTCAGATGATGGAGAAATCTTGTATAGTGAAGCAGCGACTAGTTCTAAAGGCGGAAAGAAACTCAATGATGTCTGGATAATGGATTCAGGTGCGACATGGCACATGACTCCACACCGAGATTGGTTTTGCACTTATGAACCTATTTCGGAAGGATCTGTGTTCATGGGAAATGATCACGCCTTAGATATTGCTGGAGTCGGTACCGTCAGATTAAAAATGCATGATGGTACTGTTCGCAAAATTCAAGGGGTACGACATGTGAAGGGCTTAAAGAAGAACTTATTGTCAATTGGACAATTGGATGACCTCGGGTGCAAGATCCACACTGAATGTGGAATATTGAAAGTAGTGAAAGGAAACCTTGTGGTGATGAAAGCAGAGAAGATCACAAGCAATCTATACATGCTTTTGGGAGAGACGTTGCAAGAGGCAGATGCATCAGTTGCAGCAGCCAGCCAAGAAGAAACGACGATGATGTGGCATCGCAGATTAGGCCATATGTCAGAGCGAGGCTTGAAAGTCCTTGCAGAACGCAATCTCCTGCCCGGGCTCAAGATGGTCAATTTACCTTTCTGTGAGCACTGTGTGATAAGCAAGCAGCATAGATTGAAGTTTGCTAAAGTAACTACAAGAAGCAAACACATACTGGACTTAATCCATTCTGATGTGTGGGAGTCACCAGAAATATCCCTGGGTGGAGCAAAGTATTTTGTATCATTCATTGATGACTATTCCAGGAGATTATGGGTGTACCCAATCAAGAAGAAGTCAGATGTGTTTCCAGTATTCAAGGAGTTCAAAGCACAAGTAGAGCTTGAAACTGGGAAAAGAATCAAGTGCTTGAGGACAGACAATGGAGGAGAATATGTAGACGGTAACTTTCTAGCATTTTTGTAAGAAAGAGGGTATTATGAGACAATTCACGGTTGCACATACGCCTCAACAGAATGGTGTAGCAGAGCGGATGAACAGAACTCTCCTAGATAGAACAAGAGCCATGCTGAGAACAGCGGGATTGGCCAAATCTTTCTGGGCAGAAGCAGTCAAAACCACCTGTTATGTGATAAATCGATCACCATCAACGGCGATTGGTTTGAAGACGCCTATGGAGATGTGGAAAGGAAAGCCAGCTGATTATTCTTCTCTACATGTGTTTGGATGTCCTGTGTACGTGATGTACAACTCCCAAGAAAGAACAAAGCTGGATCCAAAATCCAGAAAATGTATATTCTTGGGTTATGCTGACGGTGTTAAGGGGTATCGCCTGTGGGATCCCACTGCCCGCAAGGTTGTTGTCAGCAGAGATGTAGTTTTTGCAGAAAATGAACTGCAAAGTGAGCAAACAAATGACAACACTTCAAAAGAGACTGCTACAGTGCAGATGGATAGAAATTCTCAAGAAGATGATTCTTCTGAAGCAGAACCAGAGCATGAGGTACCAGAACCAGTTGAGTCCGAGGCTGTAGAAGTTCGACGGTCAACTCGTGAGAGAAGGCCTCCAAATTGGCACACGGAGTATGTTACGGAGAGCAATGTTGCATACTGTCTTTTAACAGAGGATGGAGAGCCATCAACTTTTCATGAAGCTACTAGTAGCCCAGATGCTTCTCTGTGGATGACAGCAATGCAGGAAGAAATTGAAGCTCTTCACAAGAACGAGACATGGGAACTGGTGGAATTACCACGTGGCAGAAAAGCCATTGGTAACAAATGGGTCTACAAGATCAAGCGGGATAGCAATGATCAAATAGAACGATATCGTGCTAGATTGGTTGTAAAATGATATGCTCAGAAAGAAGGTATTGACTTCAACGAGATATTTTCTCCAGTTGTCAGACTTACTACTATCAGAGTAGTGTTGGCTATGTGTGCTGCATTTGATTTACATCTTGAACAACTAGATGTAAAGACGGCTTTTCTACATGGAGAGCTTGAAGAAGAAATTTATATGCTCCAACCAGAAGGTTTTGTTGAAACAGGCAAAGAGAACTTGGTTTGCAGGTTGACCAAATCTCTGTACGGTCTAAAGCAGGCGCCCAGATGTTGGTACAAGAGATTTGATTCTTTCATAATTAGCCTTGAATACAACAGACTGAGTTCAGACCATTGTACGTACTACAAGAGGTTTGATGATAATGATTTCATTATTTTGCTGTTGTATGTGGATGACATGTTGGTGGTAGGCCCCAACAAAGATCGAATCCAAGATTTGAAGGCACAGTTGGCTAGGGAGTTCGATATGAAGGACTTGGGACCCGCAAACAAGATTTTAGGGATGCAAATTCACCGAGACAGAAAAGACAGGAAAATTTGGCTTTCTCAAAAGAATTATCTGAGGAAGGTCTTGCGACGCTTCAACATGCAAGACTGTAAGCCAATATCTACCCCACTTCCTGTCAATTGTAAATTATCCTCAGGTATGAGTCCTAGCAATGAAGCAGAGAGGATGGAAATGTCTCGAGTACCGTATGCATCAGCGGTGGGAAGCCTTATGTATGCTATGATATGTACAAGACCAGACATTGCACAAGCAGTGGGAGCGGTCAGTCGATTTATGGCAGATCCTGGTAGAGAGCATTGGAATGTTGTTAAGAGGATCCTTAGATACATTAAAGGAACCTCAGATGTTGCATTATGTTTTGGAGGATCAGAACTTGTTGTCAGGGGTTATGTTGATTCAGATTTTGCAGGTGATCTTAATAAAAGGAAATCCACTACTGGCTATGTGTTCACACTTGCAGGAGGAGCGGTAAGCTGGTTATCTAAGTTACAGACTGTTGTAGCTTTGTCTACTACAGAAGCTGAGTACATGGCAGCTACCCAAGCATGCAATGAAGCAATATGGATACAAAGGTTAATGGAAGAACTCGGGCACAAGCAGCAGAAGATTATTGTGTATTGTGACAGTCAGAGTGCCTTGCACATTGCAAGGAATCCAGCCTTTCATTCCAGGACAAAGCATATAGGTATACAGTATCACTTTGTTCGAGAAGTAGTAGAAGAAGGAAGTGTGGATATGCAAAAGATTCACACCAAAGACAACCTAGCAGATGTTATGACAAAGCCAATCAACACTGACAAGTTTATTTGGTGTCGATCCTCCTATGGTCTATCAGAAACGTAAGCAACATGAAATGGCAAGACAGAAAGAGTGGTGTGAAGATATGATTGGTTTAATCAAATCTTCAAGTGGGAGAATTGTTAGAACTTATCCCACATCGGTGGGAGCAACGAAGGAGTTCCTCCTTGAAGGCTATATAAAGAGCCTTAAGGAGAAGTATTAAAACCATCCCAAGAATTATCTCTTCCTCTCTTGTATACTTTCTTATATTCTTTGTGAGGTTGTTCTCTCCTAGTATTTAGAGAGAGGTGTTGTAATATTTTCTCATAGTGAAATTCTTCTAGTCTTGCCCCGTGGTTTTTCCCTTTATTCATTGAGGGTTTTCCACGTTAAATTTTGTGTGTTCAGTTCCTATTTTCTCATCTCTTATTTTAGTTGTGAGACACTATTCCGTCACTCTGGTACCTAACAGTTTTTGATGAAGATCGAATCTGGTCATGGAGCGAGAATAGTGTTGAACAACATATTCCAGCCATAGGTTTGGCTAGTGATGATGATGAAGAAAGGCAACAGTATGGAGAATGAACAAGAGCCAGCAACCACACCAAACGTTCCCCAAAACACTTAAAGCATGCCTATAACTAAAGCTGATGATGTACAACGACCACAACATGCTAGAAGAAGACTCGAATGGCTGACCGATTATGAGGTAACTGGGATTGATCAATCTGAAGACCCACTTACATACTTCATTTTTTTTTTCCAGATTGTGACCCTGTAGTTTTTAAAGATGCTGTCAAAGAAATAAAATGGTGGAAGGCTATGGATGATGAAATTGCTACCATAGAGAGGAACAACACTTAGCAGTTGACTGATCTTCTAAAAGGACACAAGACAATCGGGGTCAAGTGGGTTTACAAGACAAAATTGAAGGAAAATGGTGAAGTGGACAAATACAAGACGCGGTTGGTAGCTAAAGGCTATAAGCAAGAGTTTGGTGTCGACTACAAAGAAGTATTTGCTCTTGTGGCAAGGCATGATACAATCAGATACATTGGCAGCCCAAAATTCATGGCCTATCTTCCAGTTGGATGTGAAATTGGCTTTTTTATACAGAGACTTGGAAGAACATGTATTCATTGATCAACTTCCTTGTTATGTGAAGATTGAAGATGTGAATAAAGTGTATAAATTAAAAAAGCACTACATTGACTAAAACAAGCTCCAAGGGCTTGGTATAGTCGTATTGATACTTATTTCCTGAAATAAGGCTTTAAAAAATGTTCATATGAACATACACTTTTTATTAAAATAAATGATGGAGGAAAGATGCTCATTGTGTGTTTATATGTTGATGATCTTATCTTCACTGGAAATGATAGTGCCATGTTTGACAAATTTAAGAGATCAATAATGGTTGAATTTGATATGTAATGATGCATTGTTTTCTTAGTATTGAAGTGAAGCAATTTGCTGCTGGGAGCTTTATTTCTCAAAAAAAATATGTGCAAGAAATTTTAGACAGGTTTTAGATGATGAATTACAATTCTGTGACTACCCCAACTGAGTATGGTTTGAAGCTTCTAAAGGATCCTGAAAGAAAGAAGCTGGACAGCACTATTTACAAGCAAATTGTTGGAAGCTTGATGTATTTAACTGCAACAAGACTTTATATAATGTACGCAGTAAGTCTTATTAGCAGATATATGGAGAATCCAACACAGATGCATCTTCTAGCTGCCAAGAGAATTTTCCGTTACTTGCAAGGTACTGTTGGTTTTGGGCTGCTCTACAAGAAGGGAGAAAAGTCAGATTTGATTGGGTTTACTGATAGTGATTATGTTGGAGATCAAGATGATAAAAAAAGTACTTCAGGGTATGCTTTTATACTAGGAACAAGAGTTGTTTCATGGTCTTCAAAGAAACAACCTATTGTCACTTTATCAACAGCTGAAGCTGAATTTGTAGCTGCAACTCAATGTGCTTGTCAAGCTATTTGGCTGAGGAAAATTCTTGAAGAGCTGCAATTCAAGCAAGAGGGAGCCACGACAATTTATTCTGACAACAATTCAGCAATAAAGCTTTCCAAAAATCCAGTTCAACATGGTAGAAGTAAGCATATTGATGTAAAGTTTCACTTCCTAAGTGATCTCACAAAAGATGGAGTAATTGATCTCATCTATTGCAGGAGTGAAGATCAGGTTGCTGATATATTCACCAAATCCCTCAAAATGATGTCGTTTGTAAAACTCAAAAAGTTACTCGGCATCTGCACTTTGGAAGACATAGTTTAAGGGAGAGTGCCTCACTGTTAAACTGAATTTTTGAGAACATCAGTTTAAGGGAGGGATTGTTGACACACTTGTTTGTTTAATAAGTCTTTATTTTGTTAACTACTGTCCTAGTTATAGGAGTTTGTTGATAGTGGAGTAGTGCTGAGCTGTTTTTCAACAAGTCTATTTTATTGTTGAAGTAGTGATTTGTTATTTACGAAATCTTTAGCTTTTGCACGTTAAAATTAGTGGTTCCTATTTTTATGCATTCATTCGTTGGCTTTTGCTCTATATAAAGAGAAGTGATTGTAAGTTCCAAAATTTGTGAGCAATAAATTTTATTCTTCTTCCACTTCTACATATAAGCATATATATTGTAACAATGGTATGAGACCTCAAGTTGTGTTCTGTTGTTTTAACTGTCTAATCCCATGTGAGGTTGTCCACGTGTAAGCCTTGTGAGCTACACGTGAGTGTTAAGTGGTATTATCTCACATTTGTTAAGTATTGGGTTTTATGTGATCTTATATTAAAGTTGGACCCTCCACCTAGTACCAATTGATTTTAAGTTGGATGCTTAATAGATTTGGTATTGTAAAATTGAAGCAAGGACATATTGCGGTTTGATGAACAGTTAGACTTTGCCCTCTTGACAATGGGGTCGGCATAAATTTATGCAATGCTACCAAAAAAATAATTGAAACCACAGAAAATGTGTTAGTTGAGCACTGGGAGTGCTTGTTGTTTAGGAGTTAGGAGCATTTTAACTTTTTTTTTAATCTTATTTAAGGAAAAAAAAAAAGTACATTTCTGATTAAAAAGTTGAGAAGTTGTATAACTTATAAATACTCAAAGGAACTAGTAGTGCAACGACAAATTAAAATCGTGGCGCTTTGAGATGGCAAACAATTGTTAAGTTAAGATTCGATTGATTAACAAATGTAATGATTTGTTCTAATGAGTTGATTAAGTTATTCATCTTTTACTAATCAATAACTTTACTTGATCGAATCTAGGGGTGTGCATAATTCGGTTTTAACCGAATTAACCGACCGAATTTTAATTCAGTTCGGTTAATCGGTTAACCGAATAAAATTCGGTTCGGTTAACGGTTAATAATTTTGAGAAATTTTGGTTTTCGGTTAATTCGGTTCGGTTAAGCGAAAATAACTGAATTACACGAATTAACCGAAATGCTTAAAACGACAAGATTTTATGAGTTTAGATATATATATATATATATATATTTTTTAAATTAATTTATATATTAAAAACTAAAAACCCTAATAACCTTTCCTATTTAATTTATATATTAAAAACTAAAAATTAATTTATATATTAATTTAGATATATTTTTGAGTCTTTGAGACTATGTAATGTTCATGTTTTATCATTTTTTTTAGCTGTGTTTGTTTCATATTTGGATTTTATAATATGCTTTGCTTTTGGATTTTGATTGGTTGGACTTGGATGGATAATTTGGATACAAAATCATGTAAAAAAATAGGTTAGCAAAATAAATTTTTTATTTATTTCGGCTAATTCGGAAACCGACCGAATTAACCGAAATAATTTCGGTTCGGTTAATTAACCGAATTAATTATTCGGTTCGGTTAACGGTTAATTGGAAAAAAAATTCGGTTAATTCGGTTTTGGGTAATTCGGTTCGGTTATTAACCGAATTAACCGAATGAACACCCCTAATCGAAACACTAATATAAATTAAGGGTCTAATCCATGGTTCGACTTTGAGAAATCAAGTACATTTAACATTAAAACTGACAAAATAAATCCGATCTCAAAATTTTGTTCGAAAAAAAACTTGAATTGCTTGAATTCAAATCCACTCGAATCTCATTTGATAAAAAATGTTAATGACTCGAATATGAAAAAACCTGAATTTGATATGGTCTGAACTCGGAAAAACATGAATATGAAATTACCTGAACTCTAAAAACTTGAATTCAAAATTATCTGAATCCAAAAAAACACGAACTCAAAACACAATCCAAGCTTAAAAAGCATGTTAAAATGTCTTTTATAAAATCTAAAAAATGACCTGACTAGCTGAATCTGAATCCTGCCCAAACCCGAAAAAATCATAACCCAAAAATATTTGAACTTGGAATAATCCGAATAAAAAAAAAATCCAAACTCGAAATATCCAAATCGAACTTACTCCGATTTGCCCGATTGCCACCGCACTATTTTCTTGTTTCGTTTCTTGTATTGGCCCTGATAAATCATTGTGGATATTTATAAAATATTATGGGTTTGAGAATTGTAGATGTTAAATATTTAAAATATTTAGAATTATTTCTTTATGAATATATAAATGCCTACAATAAAGATGTGTTTGTATGTGTATATTTATTTGATAGATAAAATTTTAGATAATGTTCATTAATACGATATTGAAAATAAAGCACTTGTTATTGTGTGCTTAGAATACTTTAAGGTGTTGTTTGATAACGTATTGAAAAAAATCAATGCATTAAAAATTAAAAAATTTAACAGTTTAATTTTTTAATAGGTTTGAAAAATCAATATTAAAAACCACTTAATAGAATTTTTTTCAATAAAAAACTGTTGAATAAGATAAGTAGATAAGAAATGACTTATCACTTAATGTAGAACACGCTCAATCAATTTTACTTTAATTTTTTTTAAGACTATATTATCCTAAATAATTTAGGTTTACTCTACAACTACTTCTTCATTCTCTCCTTTATTTAATATAGAATTTTCTCTAAAACTTAAACCTGTCAAGTTGAATGCTAAATCCTATTCTAAGTGAGAATTTCTTCTACTTTTATTTTAATATTTGAGTTTAGGGTGTTGACTCAAGGTTTAAATATCCATTTATTCTTTTAAAATCTCATATCTTTTCACACGATTTTTCAATTTTGTTTAGGCCTTCAATCATCTTTTTCTTTTCTTTGTATTATGTCAAAAGGTAGTGTGGAAGTGAACTTGGTTAAGTTAGTGATGGTACATGCACAAAAAATTATGCCTTTTTTCTTTTTTGTAGTATTAAATTAATGACAGTGGTTTGGATTTCAATAATTTTTTGTACCTATTTTTCAGTTGTAGGATTTTTAGTGCATGGAAATTGATTAATAGTATTGAGAATTGAATTGAAATTGGAATCTGGGTGTTATCAATTTGTTGATGGAGATAAACTTTGTTTTAGGAGTTTATGTCACTTTAAGCCTTAACCCATGGATGGATGACAACATTGATTTGGCATGGGTTTACTATTTGCATGGTGGGGGTTAGAGACAGGTACATTTTACAAATTTCTGGGTTTTCATGGCGGTGGTTTATTTCTAATACGAATGGTTTATGGTTTATTTCTATTTTCATATATTTTTAAATATTGATTTTTCAATACTTATGTGTAGGAATGACTTCTCTTGATATTGGCAGAGCTAGCTGGAAAGATCCTTCATTAGTGAAATTATTTTAGATTTATGTATTGACCAAATAAGAATGGTAGGAAAAAATAGGACAGTTTGCATATAGAATCATGGGATAAAATTGCAAAAATTATTGAGAAAAAAAAAAAGAAGTTTACTCAAAAGCAATTGAAAAGTCAATGGAATCATTTAAAACAAAAATACAGAGTGTGGTCTAATTTAGTAGGAGTATCTGGTCATGGCTACAATCCAGTAACAAACACAGTTGATTGGACTGCAAAAAAATGGGAAGAGTATATTAAGGTATTATTCTTTCAAATTTTTACATAAAAGTAAAATTCAAAAGTAGTTAGATTATTGTTATGCTAACCATATTTATACAACAGAAAATTCCTGAAGCAAAATAATTTCGATACACTGGATTACAATTTGCAGACAAGATGAGATCATTATTTGATGGTACAACAGCTACAGAACAAGAAGCATGAGGCCCATCTAGACAAAGGTTGCCTAGAAATAGTGTTGAAAATGCTTCAATAAGTGCTCAACCTATTATAGAAAATTCAGAGCTACATGTAGACTTGATTCTCAATCTCCACTAATCCCTTCATCACCAATAGAAATGTCTTTAACAACAACAAAAAAAATCATAAGAAAATTAATGGTGGAGGTGTGGATGAAAAGCTACTAGCAATTCTTAAAACCTTGGAGCAATCCGATGGACCTATGATAAGCTTATAAAATGCACATTTTATGTCTTTTCTATTCTTAGTTTTAGTTATGTTTTCGATCTTTATCTTGATTACTTATGTTATATTTTTGAATTCTAGGTATATTAAAGAGAATGAAGTGAAAAGATGTCAATAATGATGGTAAAGAGCTTACAAAATCATAATCACAAGATGGAAGAAAACTTGGGAGTCAAAAAGATCAATTTCTGGTTGCAAAGCAAGAATGCAGATTTGACCTCCGGAGCTTGTTGCAAGGCAAACATGATGTTAAAGTCCTTATTTGAAGAAACTTCCTCGAAACTTTTGAAGCTGACTTGAATACCTGTCCAACTGTAGTTTACACACCCAAATTGGACAAGAAATGGTCATCCAAATCAGTCAAAGAAGTTCGAGAAGATGCAGCAACGGAAGAGACAAGGCAGAAGTTCGGCGTCGCGACGCCCGAGATTCGAGAAAAACCGTGAAAATAGCAAGAAAAGCACAATTTTCTGCCTCTTAACTTACTTGTGCGGAAAGGACTTGTTCTCAGGGTTTTAAAACTCCATAAATACCATATTTTGAGCCACAAACTAGACATCTTTTGATGAGACTCAAGGATCATCATTATTCTTCTTCTTCTTCTCCATTCTCTTAGTTTTCTTTTAGTTTTTCTTCTTAGTTTCTTTTATGTTTATGTTAATAATGCATATGCTAGGCTAAACTTTTATTTGGTTAAAGGTGATTTCAAAGCCTTAGACATGTTTTGTAATTGATTTTCATATTCTATCTATTATTGGTTTTCTATCAAAGTTGCTTATGTTCTTTATAAGAATTGTTCATGATATTGTCTTGATTTGTTTAGGTAGCCAACTAGATAGATCTTGATAATTATCTAATGCAAGTTTAGGAGTCTTGATACGTAGCTTATCTTGATTTCTATTCAATAGTGGCAATTTGTGATTAATGATTATATTAAAATTTTCGCTAATTGCAAAGTGAAACATAACCTAAGTTAAACAATTCATGTTTATGCTTTTGTTGCTTAGATCAACCTATCTTTCTCATCATAAAGTTGCTGTCAAATTAAATTTAGAGATGTTTATCCTAGGTTGTTTGATAGTTAGAGATTAGGTAGTGGCATTCGTCCTACTTAACGACGAACTAAGGAATGATTGGGGTAACACGGGAGGTTGTTATCTACGGTTGTTAATTTTGATAGAGAATTGATGTTGATAGGTCTGAAATTGATTCTTAATATTGTCTAGTGGTGGAGAATGAAACCTTAATCATTTATTTGATTATTTTTTATTTGCTTTTTATTGTTTGCTTAAGTTTAAGCTGATTTCAAAAACCCCCCATTTTATTTTGTTTTCCTTGAATTTAAGTATAAACTAATAATTCTTAAACTAAACACCAGTCCCTGTGGACTCGACCCTTATTAATCATTATAATTTACAACTGATCTTTGTAGTGCAAGGTTTTAAATAAGATATACTCATTTGAGTGCATCAAATTTTTGGCGCAGTTGTCGGGGATTGCTTTATTAGTTTATTAGTTATTCGGTTTATTTTATTTTTAGTTGTAATTAATTTTATTTTTCTTGTACATACAGGTTTTTTTCTTTTCAATTTTTTAGCAAAACACGATGGAATTGAGCAATCTAACACTTGAGGAGTTGGTGGCATACATGAACATTGAGAACCGACGAGCCAATCTCACCTCCCCAGTTCAACAATTTACCATGGGTAATATTCAACAATCAAGATAGTGTGGAATGTGCTTCATGATGGATCATCCAACCAATTGGTGCCCATACTACCGAAAAGATAATTTTGAACCAGCCTATGATGTGGAAGGATACCAAAGCCAACAAGGGTTCCACAAACAACAGTGTGATCCTTTTCCAAACACTTACAATGAGGGATGGTGGGATCATCCTAATTATGGCTACTCAGGAAATTATCATGAAATAGATCCTTATACCAATTACACTCATCCATCGAGCTTTAATCAATCATGGTCTCAAGAACCAGATCTTTTTCAGCCCCAATCACAAAATTCAGGTGAGTCTCTAACAGATGATGTCAAATCTCTTGCTACTAACCAATTGCAAATGCAACAGGAAACAAGGCAAGCAAAGGCAAGCATTCAAGAGATAAAAGGGCAAATGAGAGAAATGAAAACAAAGATGAGTCAATTGCAGACTCAATTGGGACAAATGATAACAGCGATAAGCCAATTAGTAGAACAAAGATCTCAAGAACTACCTTCCCAAACTATGATTGATCCAAAGGAAAGTGTTAGTTCCACACAACTTAAGGATGATACAGAAAATCCAAGGGAACCCAAGGATGATAAAGAACTAGAGATGGATTCTACTCTTGAGGATGATAAAGCCACAATTCCAATTGAGAGTAATTTGGCACCTAAGGTAACTTTTTTTGAACAGCAATGCAATATTTTATTGAATGAAATAAAAGACAGGAGTAAGGATCTACCAGAGAAATCTGAATATCCTAAAAGAGAGTCTACCCTTCAAGCAATAAGCATGGACCCTACTTATCCCACTTATTACAAAAGAGAAATGTGTAATTTCCTAAGCGACTACCCTTCAAGCTAAAGATAGCTTGAAACCCTGATAAAGCCCAGTGATATACGATAAAGCTACCTCAAAATTCTTTTTATTACAGGGAAACACAAATCTAATAAAACGAGAAGAACTAGTCATAGCCAATAAACAACCAAAATGAAAATGTCCTTCCTTGTCCAATTATGAATGAATCGCAATTCCAATAGAAGCAGAGAGATTGCACCAAATTTGAACCTGCTTAAAACAAATTTTTTCCTTTGTTGAAACCTGTTAAACAAGTGAAGCCTAGATGCAACCAAAAGCAAAATGACCCGTAGAAGGGGTCAATTTACATCCAACACTGATCCTGTCCTGTATTGACTAAAAGAAACAAAAAAACTAACGGTACAAATACTAAATTGGCCAAAACACTACCAATGATAAAAAGCAATGCACAAGACTATAGCATACACAATTAATGCGCATTACAATAGAAAATACAAAGCATGACTCAAAACCTATATTAATATTACCCCTCAAGCCTAAAAATGACTTGATATCCCAAAAAACCCTCCATAAAGATGTCAGAGACCAAGTGCAATAATAGAAGAAAAAAAAACTTCAATATTCTACCCATCAAGCAAAAAAAGTGCTTCTTCCAACCATCCCCAAAAAACATTTAATATGAAAGATACCTAGAATGTGCTTACCCTATCTTGCAAAAGACTTACAAGATCCCTATATCTCCAAAATTCACTTGGTCACTAAGAGAAGCTGAGAATTCTGCCATACTCGTTGTGTTCACATGTACTCATATAAAAAATAAGAGGACAATCACCATGCTTGTTGTACCTGCGAAAATAAAACAAACGTCAAATAAAACACGACATGGAGTTCTCTCAATCCAAACAGCCGCCACCCTTTGATAACTATTAATCATTGACCCAGGCAATAAAATCAATCTCCCTATTAACTCCTTGGCGTGCAAGAGCATCCGCAAAAGAGTTAGCAGAACGCCCCTTGTGTACCACCCTGCAATCATTCAACTTTCTCATTATCCGATCTATCCCCATAAAAGCGAATTAAGACACCAAGGTCTTATCTCACTAGACTTACACCAAGCAACTACAGTCGTTGAGTCACTTTCTACTTCCAGCCTTATTGTTGAAAGCTGTTGAGACTGAATAACCTCAAAAGCTTCCTTTATGGCTCTCATTTTTGCCTCATTAGAATCCATCACACCCACAGACTTAGAGAACATAGCCAACACTATACCTTTATCATTCCTTAGCACCCCTCCGATCCCCGCTGGCCCTGGTTTCCCAATAACGGATGCATCCACGTTGAACTTCCACCAGTGTGGATCCGGAGCAATCCAATTATGAGAACATTTCGATTTGTCTTATTTCTACTGGTTGAAAAGAAATCGGATTGTGTAGAAACTCTTCCATTGAAGGAAACTCATTTGGCCATTTTGCCCAAACACCACTAAGCAAATCTGCTTTTAATCATGAATATCAAGGAATCAAGATCGATTACCTTTCCATTAAGCATTACGCCATTTCACCATAACCAAATAGTCTATACAACAACTGCAAAAATCATAAACCATACTTCATCTTTCACTGAACTATGCATTAGCCCCATCCACTGTTGAAACCAATCATTTATTATTTTCGGCTATACTATGGTTATCTTCCACCATGCGCAAACCAGTATCTATATCTTCCAAACACATCTGCACCATGCAAACAAGTGATCTACTGTTTCCACATACTCCTTGCACAATGGACATTTAAGGTTATCAGCAATTAAAATATTGCATCTAAACAAATACATAAAAAGAGGCAATCTATTACGAAAAAGATTCCATAGAAAGATCTCCACTTTAGGTGGAACAAGACCACGCCATTTATAAGTATTAATAAATCTTTCATCCGATGTGTTTCCCTTCGTTGTTTGTTTGAACAACCTCGATTTGTATTGATCATCCATAGCCGGTGTCCATATAAGTCTACCTTTCGCTTTTACGTCCAACTGAACACCCTTAAGAGTTTCGAATAACAACTGCCACTGACTGATTTCCCAATCAAAAATATCTTTGCGCAAAGTGACCCGCCATCTCCAAATGTCACCTTCCCACCATCCGAATTTATTGATCACTGCGTTTTTTACCACTGATAAAGCAAATATCCTCGAAAACTTTTCTTTTAGCAACTCCCCATTCAACCATCTTTCTTCCCAAAATAAAATGGATTCGCCATTCCTATACATCAAACAAATATTATTCAAAATACAGTGCTGGAATTTTCCACCTTTTGTAAGTGGATTAATGATACCTTTCCATACCGTAGATGTGCTGATTCTAGGCTGATATTTTGGAATGAGATCGCATACATCCATTCTGTATTTGGCACATATGACCTTCTTCCAACTGCTATCCTGTTCCTCCGAGAATCTAAAAATCCATTTGTTGAGTAATGCTCTGTTCTGAACTTCAATCGGTATTATACCTAACCCTCCTCTACTAACTCTCCGGCATACTAAGGGCCAACTAACCAAATGCATTTTGTGCTTCTCATTGTTCCCATCCCAGAAGAAGTCTCGCTATATCTTCTCTATTTTCTTAACCACAGCTACTGGCGCTTTGAACAATAACAGAAAATACAAAGGCATACTAGCCATAACTGACTTTATCAGTGTTAACCTTCCACCGGTGGATAGATATCTCTTCTTCCAATGGCCCAACCTGGTCTCAATTCTCTTGATCACTGGCTCCCACATTGTAGTATTCCTTTTGTCAACCCCCAACAGCAATCCAAGATATTTCAGAGGTCACTCAACTGTTCGGCATGCCAGCATGTCGCCCCACTCCTTTAGATCCTCCAACTCGACGTTACTATCAGCCATGCAACTTTTAGTGAAGTTGATTTTAAGTCTTGACATCAACTCAAAACACCTTAATGTCCTCTTTAAATTCTTCAACGACGAACCCACTGCTTCCAAAAAGATTATCGTGTCATCAGCAAACTGTAAATGAGTGATTTCAATACCTTTCTGTCCAACCACTGGACCTCTGAACAAATTCAACTCATTTGTCTTCCTCGATAGCACATTTAGACTTTTTGCCACCATATTGAATAAAAAAGGTGATAAGGACACCCCTGTCTTAGACCCTTCTTCATATCAAATTGTGCTGTGGGCGATCCTTTGACCAAGACTGACAACAACACTGAATTGATGCACCCATTCATCCATTTCCTCCATTTGTCTCCAAAGCCCATTCGGCCCATAACATAATCAAGGAAATCCTATTGCACACAATCATACGCTTTTGCAAAGTCTAATTGCAGAACACATGCTTTCTGCTTCTCTTTCCTCACCAGTCTACTGTTTCATTTGCAATCAACACACTATCAAGTATCTGAAGTCCGCCAATAAAAGTCGACTGTGACTGCCCAATTACTTCTGCCATTACCTGTCTCAGTCTGTTAGCCAAAATTTTTGCAATTATCTTGTACAAACATCCCACCAAACATATGGGTCGAAAATCAGACACCACTGTAGGAGACTGTGTTTACGGAATTAGTGAAATAAAAGAAGCTTTAACATACCTGGGCATGAAACCAGTCTTCCAAAACTCCACTATGAAATTGATGATGTCTCCCTTTAGCAATTCCCACTTCTGTTTAATGAAACCCATGTTGAAACCATCGGGACATGGCGCCTTCGAACTACCACAATCCTGTACTGCTAGCCATACTTCTTCCTCTATCAATGCATTCTCTAAGAAACCTCGACTTTCAGTAGATAACATATTGAATTCACAACCTGGCATTGTAATTTTCAAATCATCCGGACAAGAATAAAAATGGCTTGAAAAATGATTAAACACTACCTGCCGAATTTCCTTAGTTTCCGACACCATTCTCCCATTATGCATCAACTTCTCCACATTGTTGTTTCTCTTCCTTATTCTAGAAGTTGCATGAAAATTTTTTGTGTTTCTATCCCCACATTGGAGCTAATTCAATCTCGACTTCTGTTTCCACTGTATCTCCTACATTCTAAACAAATGCCACAATTTAGAAGTAAGGAGAAACTTATGTTCTTGGCAGCTTCTGTCACCACACCCTGAATCTATTTTGCATTTATCTCTGCTAATTCTTTCTCAACTATTCTGATTCGGTCCCCTAGAGAATTTCTTTTATTCCTCTGCCAATCCTTGATGACCATCTTCAGGTTTCGAAATTTTGCCCACGCGCTGCCCATTTTTTCCTTTTCCCAGGCCTCCGTTATCACTTTATCAAACCCATCCTCTAAGAACCAGTGATCATAGAAATGGAAAGATAGAGGATCCCAATCCGTATTTTCTGATATCAAACATATTGTATTATGATTCGATAAATAACTTGGCAGTCTCTGTACTGAGATGTCTGGAAAATGATGTAATAAATTCGAAGTGAATAAGAACTGATCCAATTTGCTCTGAGATGTGACTTTCTTAACCGAACAACAATTGAATTTCCCTCCTCTCATATGAACCTCAATCAGCCCAGCACTGGCTACAAAGGATTGGAAATCAGACGTTGCTCTTACATTGCAGTGCAAACCTATATGCTCATCGCTATTCAATATTGCGTTGAAATCGCCCCCGAACCATGGAACTGTAAAGTGAGCCATCAGAGTTCGAAGTTCCTCCCATAATTCCCTTTTCCCTCATCATTATTTGGCGCATAGATATTGACTATGGCCACATTTGTCTTTAACTGGATGAATTCCCCTATCAAAATCAAGTATCTGAATTTTTTTATTGCCTCTGTCACCACAAAAACTCTGTCATCCCAGACTGATATAATACCACTTGAATTACCCTCTAACGCCACTGCCTCCCACAACCCATTATCATCAAACCATATCTGTCTCAAAAAGTTTTGTTTTACTGATTCCAACTTGGTCTCTTGTAGAAGTAGAAACCAGGGCTTATTTTTCGATGATATTCGCCGCACCATCCCCACATTTTCCTTCTTTCCCAACCCCTTGACATTGAAAGAGATGATCTTCATAAAAAAGATAAAACACCCCTTTAAATGATTTTGGTTCCCAAACTAGAGATCCCCTATTCCACGTACCATCGCTGCATCCCTTTCTTCCATCTCTGATAACCTTCTCTTAATTTCACGATCGTTCCCATTACACCTAAGCCCCATTTGCTGCCCCTATATCATGTTAACTATCCCTCGTTCGGAGATGCACATCCCACATCATCCTTCTGCTTACTATTATTGAGAAAACCCTTTGATCTCGTTCTTAGGTAGTTCCTGTTCTCAACATTCAAGGATAACACTTTTCTAGGCCTGCCTCTATTCTTCGGTGTTATTGTCACCTCTCTCTGCACTTCCATCACCCTCCTATCCTCTAAGACTTCCTCCCTGACCTCCTCCTGATCATTCAATAATACCTGACTCCCCAATTCCATCGTGCGAATATTGTTGCTTTCAAAACCCCTTGCTTCACTATTATTGGTCGCATGTTCTTCCCGAACATCCTCAGCAGAATTGCTATTCTGAATGTAGAATGAATCCCCATTGCAAGCTCGTACCATGTCACTGGTTCTGGTATCGGCATCCAAATCAGTACTATCCCCTTCTTTCTAATACTGTTTAAAACAATCCGGATACTTCAGCGAAGTAGAAAAATCTCCCGATAAATGTAAAGGAATTACCTCACCATTGACGACACAAGAACACAACCCCCTGATAGAGAAAGGCTTTGAACAAGAAATGAGAATCCGTGCCACATCAAATCTTTCTCTCGAAAGAGTCTTCTCATCCACCGCAATGAACTTTCCCCATTGTTCGGCGAGGTTTTTGAAAATTTCCAAATTCCAATAAAACAAAGGAACCCTTTCAACCCGAATCGACACAAAATAATCCTGAGCTACATTGTTCGAAAGCCAAGCACGGACCTCAACGAACCAATCTCTTCTCCATTTATGTTTGTTTTCTAAAAACCTCATGACATCCTCCTTATTTTCAAACGAAATAAGAACTTTATTTAGATCAATTATTGCTACTCTGCATCTAAAAAATCCTTGACCACCAAAATAATCTTCCAATAATTTTAGATTAGTGAATTCATGAAGCAAACACACAACAGAAAGTTTTAACCATTCATCCGACTTTGATACATCTCCTAAATCAATGACATGTGAAGCAGTGCAAACCCTTACCTCCTAATTGTCTTGAGACCTACCATCATCATTCTGCAACGTCCTCTTCAAAATAAATTCTAACCAAAGCTTTGCTGGTTGAGAGGCATCATGATTTCGATTAGAAATAAGCAATGACCTACTTCCCACTGGCAGATTCTCCGCTCCGTTCTCTTTCAAAGGCCAATGGTCAGCAAAAAAAGCCTTCACTGAACAGATATCTCCCTTGCTCGTAAAAGACCTTACAATAGTAGGAGTCTGCGCTGCCTTCCCTATATTTTCAGTTTGAGTGTTCTGCCCACCACCACTAGTTTGTGCGATGTGAACTGCCTCTGATAAAGATCTAACAACCTTGGAAGACTGCTCTCCCATCGCCTCCTTCTCCTGATTTACCATTGCTATTCCCCCTATTATTCGATGATGCTCTTAGTTGTCTATCTCTCGAATATTATTTCCACCACCAATACAGTAGGCCTCCTTCCCACCAGGTTTGTTCATCACCTCTTGAACATAAGAGCGATCATCACGGGTAGACTCTTTGATCACTCGTCTCTCCTGCTTCTTGTTTGAAACCCTATCAACAGGTTTCGGTTTGGAGCTTTGTCTACTCTCTGGTTCGTACCTCGCCCTTGATAAAGAAATCCTTCTACCCAAAATAACATCTCCATCACACTTAACAAAGAGACGTCTTGCATCAGCACCCACTACTCAAATGAAGCCAAAGAGATCCAAACGTCTAGGTCTCTTTTTTTCGAAACAAATAGATCTTAAACTCTGGCTTAACAATCAAAATAATCAAACAAAGGTTTAAAACCAACCCTAGAACTGAGATTGTCAATGAAGATGGTGACTATCTCATTGTCTTCTACGTTTCACACGTCCCTAATCGACCCAGAAACCCTGGAAACATGGTTGTACAATGACTCTCTTTCAGAGAAAGCCAGGCACCTGAGGTAACTTTTAAGGTTCCTATTTCTACTAATGTTTCTTCTTCACTTTTTCCTACCAGATTTGCAAAGCCCAAGAAAGAGAAACATGAAAAACAAATGCTGGAAACCTTAAACAGCTTGCTTATGGATGATATTAAGCAAGTACCAAAAGATGCACCTTTCCTCAAAGAACAATGCACCACCAAAAGTGATGGAATAATAATTGTGGTGGAGAATGTATCTGCTGTTGTGCACAGACAACTTTCAACAAAACGCATAAATCCTGAAAGTCCCATGCCTATAACAGAAAAGCCTAAAAACCCAAGAAGGGGTGTTAGTTAGGTTGGACAACTTAACTCAAGTACTAATTGGGAAGGCAGTCCAATTAATGAAGAAATTACCAACCTGCCATACTCAGATTCGCTTTCTTTTCCTTTTCCTTTTCTTTTTCGTTTTCCTTTTATTATTTTTATTGTTTTTATTGTTTATATTGTTTATGTAGTGTTTTAGGTTTGTTTAAGTTTTATTAGTTTGTTTTGAGTTGTTAATATATTTTTTTTATTCGTTTCTTTTTTTTTAGTAGTTCTTTTCTCTTACATATAATTCTTGCATATGAGGCGATAGTATTACATTGAGGACAATGTAAGAATTAAGTGTGGGGGGAAGAATTTAGGATTTCTTATTTCTTATTTTAGGTTGTCAATTTTTTTTATTATTATTTTTTGTTTTTTCTTTTTTAGTATGTTTTAGTGTGTTTCTAGTTCTTTTCGATACAATGATGAGACATAAATTGCACAGGTCTAAAACTAGTTTAGTATTGAGAAGATTTTTCATAAGAATTAAGCTTGATATCATTTTCATGGAGCCAATGTTAATATGATATGTTGATTGAGAAAGAAACATGTTTAGACTTGATATTGACTTGTATAATCATCCTTGTGAGTTTTTGAGCCTATATGATTGATGCATTATACATATCAATCTAATTTCTTTCTTGTGTGCTCTTATGATTACATGATTTTCTAGAACTTGCTTTAAACCATTTTGAGACTATATTGATACATATGACTACATGGATATGATAGAGGCAATAGGATTATAACCAGGCCAAATCAGCCATCCCTTATTAATGTTCCAAGAGAACATCCCCACTAGTGAGCCAATTTGAGCCTACATTGAATAAGCTATTTCTTTGGTAACCACATCTTTTCCCTAGCCTAAATGTACTTATATCCTTACCTTTATTCTAAAGATGGATTACATATTATGAGACATATTGCAAAACAAGGGATACTTATTGAAAATTTGGGTTGGAAACAAAAGATAAGTGTGGGGCAAGAAAAGAAAAAAAAAAAGTCATGAAAAAGGAAAAAAATACATTCCCATATCGAAAAAAAAGAAAAAAAAAATCATCTCTTGAACTTTTGGTTAAAGAAAAAGATGTTACAAAGTTGGTTAGAATGGAGCAAAGGCTCAACATGAATATTTAGCCTATGTTATTATGTGCTTTATAAGAGTTTTGAGAAGTTTTATTTATATGATCTTATTATGTCTCTAAACTCTATGAAATCTTTGGAACCTTTGTGGTATCTTTATCCTTTTATTCTTTAACCACATTACAACCCATTGGCCCTATTACAACCTTGAATAAAGACCTCTTGATTTATGAAGTTGCATGATCTAAATAGTGGAGAATAGGTGGACAAGCAAGCATAAGGTAGAACTGTTTTCATGAGATTGATTGAGTGTAAACACTTTACCACTACTTTAAAGAGTGAAAATCATGAGAGTATCCCATGAGAGAAATTGAGGTTAAGTTTGAATATGTACTATTTTGATTGAAATATGTTATGTTAATATTGGCTTAACTCAAACTATTTACATCAAGCATGATTTTTTGTGAAATTCTTTAAGCTATTGATTAGTTTATAAGAGTTGTTCAAAGATTGTCTCTAATTTAAATTGAAAGGGTTAGGAGTAACTATTTTTTAGTGTATGTTAGTTTATTTTATTTTAGTTTTTCAATGTTTGTGGGTATCGTTCTAGTAAACCCTCGCGAGACTAAACTCGTTCACTATACCAAGGGGTTTAAAGGCTTGTGTCACTTGCTAAGTGCCACCGTGATTTTCTACGAAAGTGGATTAGATTAGATTTTCTTATTTTATTTTTATTTTGTTTTGCTCGAGGACTAGCAAAAAACTAAGTGTGGGGGTATTTGATAAGCTCATAAAATACACATTTTATGCCATTTCTATTCTTAATTTTAGTTATGTTTTCGATTTTTATCTTGATTACTTATGTTATATTTTTGAATTCTAGGTATATTTAAGAGAATGAAGTGAAAAGATGTCAATAGTGATGGTAAAAAGCTTACAAAATCATAATCACAAGATGGAAGAAGACTTGGGAGTCAAAAAGATCAATTTCTGGTTGCAAAGCAAGAAGGCAGATTTGACCTCCGGAGCTTGTTGCAAGGCAAACATGATGTTAAAGTCTTTATTTGAAGAAACTTCCTTCTTGACTTTTGAAGCTGACTTGAATACCTATCTAACAGTAGTTTACACGCTCAAATTGGACAAGAAATTGTCATCCAAATCAGCCAAAGAATTGCTAGAAGATGTAGCATCTGAAGAGACAAGGCAGAAGTTCGACGCCGCAGCGCCCGAGATTTGGGAAAAACCTTGAAAATAGCAAGAAAAATGCAATTTTCTGCCTCCTAACTTACTTGTGTGGCAAGAACTTGTTCTCAGGGTTTTAAAACTATATAAATACCATCTTTTGAGCCACAAACTAGACATCTTTTGAGGAGACTCAAGGATCATCATTATTCTTCTTCTTCTTCTCCATTCTCTTAGTTTTCTTTTAGTTTTTCTTTTAGTTTTTCTTCTTATTTTATTTTATGTTTATGTTAATAATGCCTATGCTAGGCTAAACTTTTCTTTGGTTAAGGGTGATTTCAAAACCCTAGATATGTTTTGTAATTGATTTTCATATTCTATCTATTACTGGGTTTCTATCAAAGTTGCTTATGTTCTTCTATAAGAATTGTTCATGATGTTGTCTTGATTTGTTTAGGTGACCAACTAGATAGATCTTGATAATTATCTAATGCTAGTTTAGGATTCTTGATACGTAGCTTATCTTGATTTATTTTTAATAGTGGTAATTTGTGATTAATGATTATGTTAAAATTTTCGCTAATTACAAAGTGGAAAATAACCTAAGTTAAACAATTCATGTTTATACTTTTGTTGCTTAGATCAACCTATCTTTCTCATCATAAAGCTGCTGTCAAATTAAATTTAGGGATGTTTATCCTAGGTTGTTTGATAGTTAGAGATTAGGTAGTGGCATTCGTCCTACTTAACGACGAACTAAAATAGGATTGGGGTAACACGGGAGGTTGTTATCTACGGTTGTTAATTTTGATAGAGAATTGATGTTGATAGGTCTGAAATTGATTCTTAATGTTGTCTAGTGGTGGAGAATGAAACCTTAACCATATTTCTCATATTTGATTACTTTTTATTTGCATTTTATTGTTTGCTTAAGTTTAAACTGATTTCAAAACCCCTCCTTTTATTTTGTTTTCCTTGAATTTAAGTATAAACTAATAATTCTTAAACTAAACACCAATCTCTGTGGACTCGACCCTTGCTAATCATTATACTTTAGAACTGATCTTTGTAGTGCAAGGGTTTAAATTAGATATACTCATTTGAGTGCATCAACCTAGCATAGAAGAATGTAATGAGAAGTTAGATGAGATAGGAACATTAGAAATGGTTGACCCGTTATATATTGTTGCTTGTACTATCTCTTGTGAAAGTAAAGCATGTAGAGAACAATGGATAGCGCTTTCACAAAAGCCTGAAGCAGTTAGAATTGCTTGGATTCAAATGATAGCCAAAATAAAAATTATGATTGCTTTAAAATTTTAGTATCTATTTTTAATTTCAAGCAATATTAAGATACTTAAACACAATCTATATGGTATTTTATGACCTTTTTTTTTTGTTGCTTTATAAGGACATTAGTTTCTTTCTTATTTACTATAATATTATTCTTTTTCAATATTTGGTTTTAATGATTAATTTATCTTTATCGTTTAAGTTTTTAGGATTTGCTTTCATTTTTTACTTATATAAATAATTTATGCTTTAATTTAATATCAATTATAAATAATATCTATACAACTAATTTATACGTTGAATTTGCTTACAAGATGTTAAGTGAAAAGCAAAGAAAAGTATTGAAAATCGTTGTATTGATTCTTATCAAAAAGATTCTTAGAAACAGGCAAGTTGGGAGGAGACTAGATACTGATTCGTCATTGAATGGTTCTGCATACATTAAGGAAATTCTTAATGGTATCTAATGCATTGCCTAGAAATTTTAAGAATGAATAAACAAGCATTTGTACATATGTGCAAACACTTCAAAACTAAAGGATGGTTGAAAGATAGTTGTTATGTCAAAGTTGAAGAGAAAGTGGCAATGTTTCTCATGACATTAAACCACAATGTGAGAAATCGTGTTATAAAAAGAAGATTTAACCATTCAACTCAAACAATACATTTTTACTTTCATGAAGTATTGAATGCAAATGCTTCAATTTTAAAATAAAAAAAATAAAAAATGATTGTGCCTACACGAGCAACTGAAGTAACACAAGACCAACATTACCGACGTTTAAGAGACATATTAAAAGTAATGAATCAATTATTATAAAATTATATATTTATTTATTTTTATTATTATTATATTGATTTTTTTCTTTTTATTTATTGAAAATAGGATGTTATTGGTGCACTTGATGGGACTCTTGTTCGTGTTATGATACCAACTAACAAACAAGTTCCTTATCGAGGAAGAGGACGAGGAGACTGCTATCAAAATGTGTTGAACATATGTGATTTTAATATGAATTTTACATTTGTGTGGGTCGGATGGGAATGAGTAGCACATGATTCAAGAGTATTAGCAGAGACCATGCATAATCCTGAAAATAATTTTCCATATCCTCCACCAGGTTAGTATAAATTTTTTATTATTAATTTTTTAATAAATTCATAAAAATATTTTATTTATTTTTATACAGATAAATACTATCTTTGTGATGCTGCATACACACATACTCGAGAATTTATGGTGCCTTAGCGTAATGCACGATATTGGTTGTCAGATTTCTGTAATGGTGCTCGCCCTCGTACAAGAGAAGAGGTATTCAACCATGCACATGCCAAATTAAGAAATATGATTGAGCGATCTTTCAAAGTTTTAAAAACTCGTTTTCCAATTTTGAAGAGGATGGCGTCATATCCATTTTCAGTACAGAGAAACATTGTTATTGCTTGTGTAGCTATGCATAACTACATCAGAAAATTATCCATTACAGATGCTTTCTTGGAGCAGACCGACAATGAAGGTGAAGGTAATTCGAAAATGGATCAAAATAATGATGAAAGTTTACCACAAGTAGGAGGAGAGCTGCACAATTTGATCAAATTTTTATGATTAATTTAAGAGAACAAATAGCAAATCAACTACATAATAATTTAAATTAATTATTTTTATTATATTAGTTTGGATCTCGTTAAAAACAATTTTTTTTTAGATTTATGATATTTTTATATTTAAGAATTTAATTTTTTCCAAATATTTAATACTTATATTCAAATCAAAATATGTCATTAAAATTTTGACTTTATTTGAAATAACATAAAATGTAATAAAAATAAGGGTAAAAATGAAAAAAATTTAGAATTCAACATTTACATTTATCAAACAGTATATTTATATTCAGCACTTAATTTTCAATAACATATCAAACAGTTTTTATAATTCAAATTCAATATTTATAAGATTCAACACTAAAAATTGAACACTTAATTTTTCAGTTTATATAGCACCTATGTCTAGACAAATATTGCATTTCTTTTATTACCACTTTAAGAAATAAATACGAGATGAAAAAAAAAAAAGAAAGTGATGGAGGTAGGTATAGTTGGACTTGCTCATGGACTGGATCGGGTCGTGACTCGAAATTTTTATGATTTTTTTATCCAAGTCCGATCTTGGATGGACCCGAGTCGGTCCGTCGGCCCGGTTCACTATTTAAAAAATAAATAAAAAATTTTATTTTTATATTAATATTTATATATTTTATAATTAAATAAAAACGAACAGTGATTCGAGCCGGACCAGACTGATCCGAATCGAAAAAAAACTCTATCAAAACTCGATCCAATACGGACTTGACCTATTGAACCAGATGGGCCTTGAGCAGGTGTAGGTATAGTTCATTACCAACTTATTTTATGTGTACATTGAATTATAGTGGCTGATGGAATATTGTACAGATGAAAAATGTAAGTATATGCACCCATAATATATTATTGTTTGTTATTATTATGCAACAACAAAAAAAAAGCATATAAAAATGTAAGTAGAAAGCATATCTATTACTTTTATTACTTGCTATAAAAATTATCATGGGAAAAGAGAATTTTGAATTTTGAATTCATGTTTAGTTGACAACTAAGCATGGGTATTAAAAAGGTTAGGGGGTTAGTTTGGATATTTTTTTAAAAAAATTGATTAAGAAGGAAAAAAAAAAAAAAAAAAAGAAAAGAAAAGAAAGGAAAACATGATTATACGAATTATTATTTTTTGTGTCGTGCTCGTGTTATTTTTTCGTACGTTCAAAGTATTATAAATTTATATAAATTTTTACATATTAAAATTCATTTTATGTGGATTTTGACACGTTCTTATATTTGTGTTATTTTCATATTATTTTCATGTCGTGTCGTATTTTAATTATTTTTTCATGTGTTCGTGTCATGTTTTAATTCATCCAAATATTTTGCATAGTTTGTCATGGTAATTCAATTTAGAGAAAATTGTGTGTGTTCATGTCGTGTCTCAATTCATCCCATATTTTACATAATTTGTCATAATAATTTAGAGAAAAAATTGTATGTTCGTAACATATTCGTGTTATTTTATCGTGTCTAAAGTATTATAAATTTATATAAATTTTTACACGTTAATAATTCGTTTTATGTAGATTTTGACACGTTCATGTATTTTTGTCGTGTTTATGTTATTTTTCGTGTCATATTTTAATTACTTTTTCCATGTTGTGTTAGAGTCATATAATCATGTTGTGTCCGAAATTACCAAATCTAATTGACACTATTCAAATAACTCACAAATTTATGTCGCGCATCATCATGTTCGTGTTAATTTTTCCTTTTATAATCGTATTCAAGGTATTATATATTTATATAAATTATGACACATTAATAATTCGTTTTATTTAGATTTTGACACGTTCATGTATTTGTATCGTGATCATGTTATTTTTGTGTCATATCGTGTTTTAATTACTTTTCCTATGTTATGTTCGTATCGTATAATTATGTTATCTAAAATTGCCGAATGTAAGTTGACTATATTCAAATAACTCTTTCAATTTTATACCAAATATCATATAAAAATAAAATTTATTATTTTTACCATTCTTATTTTCTTCTATTTAAAATTTATTATAAAATATTAATTTAAATTCGATAAATTTTATCTTTGCGAGCATTATTTAGTTTTAGTAATAGTCTAACTAAATTAATCCCCATTCAGCTTCCTCAGTGGCACTAAACAAGTTTTATATCGTGACCTTTCATTCAGCATCACTCTAATTAGCTCAACTTTCTTTTATTTTACCTGTCATCTTTGATCTAGGTAACGAAAGACAACCCTACCTTTTTTTTTTTTTTTTTTAATACTGCATTGTTCATTTCAAGATTAGAACTCGAAATTTATTACCAAAAAAAAAAAAAATCTATCGACTGAGATGTCAGCTTTTGAGACACTCAATGTTGCATTTCCCCAACGATTTAAAAAAAAAAAAATATATTGGTTAATGTCTTCCTTGCTTTCTCAAACATATAATAACCTCGTACAAAACGAAAAAAAAAATTTTGAAAACATGATCCCTATTCAAAATACAAAATTTCGAAGCAGACAATGAGGTATCAACTCTGTCCTTATAGTTTATTAGTACTGACCTCAAGCCACCGGTTTAACTCATTTGGAGTATCATACTTTATCAACCAGACAGCTTCCTCCATTGGTGATGTTTCAGAAGAAAGAATACACACAGAGAACTTGCATTTATCATCACTCAAAAAGGGTGGTATAAGAATATGTATCTAAACAGCAGCTGCCCTCTTTTCCAATAATGATTCAAGGAAAGCCGAACACAATTTGGTGAGGGGTGGAAGATTATGAGATGATCCGGCGAATATTGTTTCCCAAGGTCTCTCAGATGGAAATGATGGAACCCAAGAAGTCTGGGTTCTCTTCACGTCAAACTCTGGTAGCTCTCCGTAGATGGATGCATACCCAAACTGTCGTGCTTGTCCTGTCATTCGATAGATAAATAACAGGAGAAAAGAAGACAGCAAATTTAGTCCTGAGAAAACATTGTTTCTGCAAAAACTTATCATCATTAACTGAATTTCTTGTGTGTGTGTGTTTTGGGAATACGAAGAGCCTTCCTAGAATCCTAACTGGACATGATCATATAAAACTTTGCAACCTACATGTAATATCCTTCAAGTTTAATACTTCATAATCTCAGTAAACATGGACTGCGAATCTAGCATTTCATGGGATAAATAAAACAGCAGTTCATAAAATAAAAAGTATCACACCAAAAAGCTATATTTGCTTTTGCCCATTAATAGTGATGATAGTGCCACTAGTGAATATCATGAACTTGATTTGGATATAAGTGAGGTTATGATTATTGTAAGGAAGCCTCACCTTTGAGTTCAAGGGCAGCAAGTCCTTCCTTTTGGCTCATGCTAACCTCATGGTCATGGGCATCTTTGCAGTATGGATCAAAGATAACATATTCATGATCACCATTCATATATGCAAGCAGCACCTCAGGTGTTTTACCATCTATACTGATCTCTTCAACGGAAGATGGATTTACTTGAAGAAAACCAAGAGCCCCACCCTTGGCCTGCAATAAGCAAATAAAGGATCACACTACAACATAATTCTTCTCTTATTATGCAATAAAATGATTACCAAGTACGCTAATATTGGAGAAGAAAATATACTACCCCAAAGAGATACTTAACCATGGTAAGGTATGTCATGCCATGCAACAAGTTTTCAGCTATACACATAAACACACACACACACACACATGTCATCGTCATCATCATCATCAGAAGATTTCTGGTGTATTCCCTTACAACTACTTAAAAGCCATTTGTTAGGAGAGAAACGGCTGAAAAGTAAAACTATAATATATGTATATAATATGTATAAATATAATATATATATATATATATAGTTGTTCAAGTTAGCAACAAAGTTTGTTTTTCTCTATTGCTACTTGTTCAATGATCTCCAGCCTACTCTTGCTCCAATGTTTATGCTATCACCCCAATATATATAAATATGATGAAATTAAGAATGCAAAACCTTGTATTGGCAGAGGAAATTTCCATTACCATAGGGAAACAGTTCTAAATGCTTGTTACCTGCCTAGAACATGGAAACAACTGTTGCAAAGGTTGCTCACTCAAAGAACAAAAAATTTCAAGACAACAGCAGTTGACCACTTTGCTCCAAAAGAACGATATTATAACTGTTTTAATTTGATATGTCACACAGATTAACTTTTCCTTAAAAATACTGTCATTACAAGAAAAATACAAAGATCCTAATAACCAACTGTAATTTTTATCTTCAGCAAACAATGCTTTAGCAATATAATCTTCTCTATAGTTAAACAAAAGAAAATTTTAAATAAATTTTATAAATGCTAAAATATAATGTTCCTAAGCTACTAGATCTGCCTGATCGCAAGTAGTTAGTCTGAAACAAAGTCGCAATTCTTAAAAAATTTGATCTTTGGGCGTATATATTTATTCATCTTCATGACAAGCTCAGTTTTTCACTTCATACCATTGTTGGTTAGACATGGGATGAGAACATACCTTCCTCACGGACCAAATTGCAGTAGGAACAGGATCTGTTGCATTATATAATAAGATTACACCATCCCTTCCTTCAAAAGTTGTTTCATTAGATGATTCAGGAAGAAGGGCCAGAGCAGCAAAAGAAGATGAATCAACTGCAGAAGCTACAGCTGCACAATATAAAAGTAACAACATAAAATCTAACTTTGCCAGATACAGCAACTGAAAGTAAAATCTAATTTGACTTGACACATATGTCATATTGCATAAAACTAAGCAGGCTACGACCTTATGAGTGCAGTGGCACAGGGAAAAATAAGGCAAGCAGTTTCCAACATTACAAATCAATAATTTCAACTACTAAACAAGTCCATTGTATTTTACAAATTGGGATGCCACAAAGCAGTTTCAACTTTTGAGATCAATGGAGAAAGCAAAGAGAACAGCAATTACATTTTACACTTGTTTGCATACTTTATATAACTTGCTGTTTCACTAATAGTGAGTTGATGTTCCGGCTACTATAAATTTAAGGCTACTAGCAGAGGGTTTTATTGAATCCCCGAAATTGGCAGTTCAGACATTTGAACTCTAGCGAATGAATTTGACATGCATTATTCAGGCTTCTCAAAGATACTCAATGGTGACTAGTGTTTCACAATTGTATAAGTCAATATGCAAAATCAGAAAATTATAATTAACACAAGTTCAGCAATTATCAAAAGCTTGTCTTGTTTTTCTATATCAAAATGACTTAGGAATTGCAATGATCTACCTTGAGCTTCAAGAAAAAAGAAAAGGCATACAACTTAAAGCAGGAGGATCTCAAAACTTTTTGCTTTGAAAATTATATTTAGATACTAATTCTTTGGTTTTTTTGGGTTTTTTTTTTTTTTTTGGCTAAAAATACTAATACTAATTACATTCAGAAAAAAAAAAATGAACCTGGGACCTCTCCAGGCCTCAGAAAATCAATGATACTAGAAAAAGACTCGCGCTATGCTGCGGACTAATTTTTTTCACTTTGCTAATAGAATTAAAATGTTTGAAAATATTAAAAGATTAATCTTTCGTGACAATATGAAAAATATGAAAATATAAACCATCATGAATTCAAAGTTTTATGAAATAAGTTTGCATTTTATAAGTTTTTGCATGGAAATAAGAAAATAACATGAAATAATTTAAGAAAAGGAAATAAGGAAAGATAAATTTGTTAGGAAGAAAGAAGTTGTAAAGACAAAATTGTCCTTAATGAAAAAATCTTCCATTCCCTTTTCCTTCTAAATCAATAAACTTAAAAATCTAATTTCAAAATTTTAAATTTTTTTATTTTTTTATTTTTTTGTTTTTTAGAATTTTTTAATTAAAAAAAGTAAATTAAATATATTTTTAAAATTAAAAAATTTTATTTTCAAAAATTTTATTTTTGTATTTTTTAAATTAATTAAAAAAGTAATTAAAAAATTAAAAGTTTCTAAAATGCTGACGTGGCAAAGTTGCCACTTGGTTTTTTTTTTTTTTTTAAATCTAAATGATTCATTAAGAGTAAAAATGTCTTTACAATTTCCTTAACAACATTTTTTTCTTTCTTCATTTCCTTTTTACAAATTATTATTAGTTATTATACCATAGAATAATTATGCTAGTATTGAAGGTATGTTTTTCAAATATACCCTTATAGGTGCATTTTTTTGAGGCCTCAAGAGATTTTTTTGCTAGCTAGCTAGTTGTATAGATTGTATAGATTTTTTTTTAATGTAAAAAGCTAAAAAAAAAATTAAAAAATAAAAAAGTACAAAGAAAAGAAAAGAAAGAAGAGAAAGTGAAATGTCGTGCCGTGCACTTCACTTTATCTTTCTTTAATTTGTTAACTTGATTTTTTTTTAAAAGAGTAAATTAAAAAAAAATGAAAATTATCTTTTTAACAAATTATGCAAAATATGTTATGAATTGAGACACGTTATGAACACACAATTTATCTAAATTGAATCACTATAACAAATTATGTAAAATATGTCATGAATTGAGACACGACACGAACACATAAATTTTTCTCTAAATTAAATCACAATGACAAACAATGTAAAATATGAGATAAATTAAGACAGAATATGAACACAACATAGGAAAAATAAGTAAAACACAACACAAAAAATAACACGAACACGACACGAATACACAAACGTGTAAAAATATACATAAAATGAATTATTAACATGTAAAAATTTATATAAATTTATTTTACTTTTAAAACACAAAAAAAAAAAAAAAAACACGGACACGAATACGTCACGAACACAAATTTTTTCTGTAAATTGAATCATTATGAAAAACTATGCAAAATATGTCATAAATTGAAACACGACACGACACAAATACACAAATTTGTGTCTAAACTGAATCACAATGAAAAACTAAGTAAAATATGAGATGAATTGAGATACGACATAACACGAATACAACATAGGACATGTAAAAATATATGTAAAACGAATTATTAACGTGTAAAATTTATATAAATTTATAATACTTTAAACACAAAAACATAACGTGTAAAAAATATATTATATATATATATATAATGAATTATTAACATGTAAAAATATATATGAATTTATAATACTTTATATAAATTATTAACGTGTAAAACTAATACCCGAACATGTAAAAAATACTCATTTTTTTCTTCCTTCCCTCTTCCTTTATTAGCTGAAAAGAAAAAGAGTTTCACCTTCTATACGAAGCTTATATGACCATGATAGAGATAACTTTGACATACTCCAAACAGAAAGTTGTGGATTTGAACCACGTGATGCAGCTACAAGATTATCTGACTTCCCAACGAATGATAGGGTCACAATTGGCTGTGGGAAAAGAAACATAGAAACAATTATCCTTAGACTAACGATTTAAACATACAAGATACATAAATACCATTAGCAAAGACAGTATACTGTCAAATGGAGGAACTCTTTTTTTTATAGGGATAGAGGAACTCTGTTGTGCACAAAAACCAGAAAAGAAAAAAAAAAGATGACTCATGTTCCAGCAAAGAAAAAAATAGCAGCATAACTAAATCTAATCTTGAGAATTTCCAACAGAGAAGGAAATTGAATTCCCAAATTTGTTCCTTTACTTTTCCTTTCTTGTCAGCACTAATCTATTATTCCCCTATTTAGTAAATACTCTTATCCATTGGTTCCTGTCTGTCCATTCAATCCTGGCCAGATCAGACCGAGAATGTGGTTAATTTTTCATTTCGAGCAGACACATAATAACAAACAACAAATTCAATATACATACATATATATATATATATATATATGTGGAAAGAACCATTGCGACAAAGGACCCTTGAGATAACTCAAGTCTATTGTTGTTTGCAAAGACTGAGCACTGTTGAGCAGCACAGATAGTTATTTAATACAAGGAGGTATCAAAGTGATCCATAAAAGGACCAAAGCATGATGGCTAGGCCATACCTGTTACCCGGCATTTATGTGGTTATTTTCTTATAAATGGTTTCAACAGCACATATAAGAAAGACAGATGGTAATAACAATAGAATTACCGTGAGAGTTTCTCCAAGTACAGCCAAGAGGACATTCTTGTATGGGTTCCATAATGTAATAAGGGTTTCTGCTGCAACAGCAAGAACAGAACCATCAGCAGAAAATGTAGCAGCAGTCATTGGCTTTTTTCTGCAACAGGGAAGAGAATAAATTAGAATAACAGAGATTGATTTCTTTTAATCCCCATAATGTGGAGGAAGATAGCATATCAGATTGATATGTGTTGCAAACTACCAATCTGTCTCTTTCTATGCTGAAGGCCTATCTCGACATGTCAAGTTCTAGCCTATTTAAAAATAACTTGTGAACAGTGATTCATTAATGTGAAACACACAAGTTCTACCATCTATGTAAGTTTTTTTAGAATATACTTAATATATGTCTTGGGCATGTAATACCGGCCTCAATGGGGCAAGAATTGATGTAAATTTAGAAGTCATACTTATAAGAACCAACAGCATGGCAAGTCCAGCTAGAATTCTGACGAATCTGATCATTTTGTCTACTGTCATTGTTGCATTTCCAAACCTGAAATATCATAATAAACCAAAAGAGAAGGTTAATTTCATCAAAAAGAGCAGAGAAAACCAAAATCATGCTGATCCAAGATTACCTTGAAGTCACCACCAAAAGATGAACTAACCACCATATTACCAGAAGGATGTAATGTAACATCAGAAATGCCCGCATCCCTAAAAAATGTCAAGTATCATCATAATATTCATTTCTAACATTGATACATTAAAAGATAGTATATTCTAATTTAGATGCAATTCAATTGCAACCTTCGCTTCATTAATAAGAATAAAATATGTGTGTGTTTGGATGAAGGATTTCAAGGAGAGATTTCATTTGTAGAGAAAAATCAAAATTTTAAAAGCAAATTAGCTTGTTTGGCAAAATAAAATTTGAAATTGTCAAAATTCTTGGAATTTGGATGAGCGATTTTGAAGACTCAAATATCTTATTTCAAATTCCACCTCAAGAGGTGAAATTTGAGAAATTGCTGGCTTTTTTAGTGAGATATCAAACATACCGCAACTTTTATTCTCTTTAACTCTAACTACAAAAACTTATTTGTTATATATTTCTAGACATTTTATATTATTTACAATATCTCTACATATTACAAATCTACTAACACCCATACTGCATATTTTTCTTCATCTTTTTCTTATTCTACCCATAATATCATTGTTGTTCTATTATAATTTTTTTTTATATCATCAAATTCCAATACTCAAAATTTCATTCTAAAAAATACTTGTCCAAACAATGCAATTTTAAATGCTATTATTTTAAATTGATGCCTTTAAAATGCCTTCATCTCAAAATTTCAAATTTCCTCATCCAAATGCATCCTAAGAGAAAAACAGAGAGAAAAAGAATAAAGAACAAGTGTTTTTTTAGACAAAAAAAAAGGCTAAGTTCATTGTCACCAGAAAAATTGAACTACAAAATCTTAAAGCGCCATCTGTACATACATCATGGCAGTATGAAAGTAGAGCTAGAACTCTGGCCTATCATGCAGATAATAGTTCATCAGACATTTCATTTTCTATTGTTTGTGGAGAGGGGTTAAATAAACCAGTTCACCTGTGTGGTTCATAAACAATGGTTGACAAGCTAAACTCTTTGTTTCGAGACCCTGATGCCCAAAACTTGAGGCAAACTAGACCACCTATGCCCTCTTCAGCAAGCTTCACTTCAGAAGTGCTCATCACAGAGCCATCAAGGGAGAGAGCCACTGCAGTCACTATTACCTGTAAAATTAGTCTAGAAGATATTAATTACAGTCAATAACGCATCAAATTTATCAGAAGACACATTATTACAAAACATGATCAATTTACCGTGACATCATCGCCTGGTTGATGGTTTCTCTCACAAACTTGAACCTGAAAGACAGCATATTTAGAAATTTTCAACTTGCAACTTATTGCAAAAAATAGAAAGTTATGGTATAAAAATTTGTATTCCATGATGAGTATAGCACACATGCAAAAGGAATCCATATACAATTTGATTTATCCGACTTACATCCATTAGGCTACATGTCCAATAAGATTTAAGCAACAGAAATAAAAATATCCTCACCTCAGAAATTCCACGATCATCAAATAGGCTGTAAAATTGGATGCAATAATTCTCTGTGCGTAAGGCAACCAACCCAGCAGTTTGATCAAAAGCAATCCCATTACCCAAGCCTTTGTACATCTCAGGATAACAACATGGGGCCTGAAACACACAATACATATGAGTAACTAACTTCTATTAGCAGAAAACAGAAATACATACCAAGGCCGATCACATCAAAGGCCCCAGAACCAGGCACTGACAACTAATATCCATATATCCTATGCACTAAGAACGACTTTTGTGGGTTATTTATAAGTTCACAACCATAAGGTGTAAGCAATTTTGCACATTAAAGCATTATCTTGGGAGTGCATATCCGTGGTGTCAATCATCACCGAGCAGTAAATTATTTACACAGGATCTATAAAAATCATATGGAAAATTAATATCTGCAAATCATCCACTTCAACGTACAGTCATTTCAGTCAATCAAATGCTTGATAATCAGAAAAACTCAGGAAGCTGTCACATTTAACTAGAAAGAAAAAGGTTCCTAAAATTCAGGTCATGCTGATCAGAACAACCTTTATCCCCGAAATAGTCTTCAAAATTCCCATTGAAGGCATTTTCAGTAGATGAATTTGATTATCTGCACAAGAGATCTGAAGACCCTGAGTTAGTAGTTTGTACAATAACTACAACTAAATAATACTATCCTAAAGAACAGAACAGAAAGCAATAATACAACTGTCAAACAACAAATTCTACTTACAGAAGAAAGGGTGGGATCAGGAGAATCTATAAAATGCAGCAGAGGAGATCCAATTCGTGGTAGAAATTTCTTCTTCCCGGTGTCTAGTTGCCAAACCACAAGCACTCCTTCCTTTCCACCTGAATGCTAGCAAAAGTCAGTGTTAGAAATAGACAACTGACTTCTTTTGACTTTTGAGTGTATGAACAAAAAGCTAGAGGAAAAAATGAGTGGAAGCAATTGATCTGAAGCAGATTTCGGTCAATTATTGAAGCCAACCACCAAAAAGGTTAATAACAAAGTTAACACATTTACCCACATTCTCTATTCTCGATGAAATTTGTAATTTATCATATGCAAGCACTCAGCAAAAAATGCACAATGCCACTAATTTAGGGTCCATATAAAACAAAGAACATATTCAGTTGCTGAATTATCAATCTTTATTTTTAGTAACACGACAGACAAATATTGCAGAAAATTCAAAAAGCCAGTCCATTCTCATCCCCATGCCAGCATTGCAAGAAACCCAAACACTCGAAGAGAAGTACGCAAAAGTTCATGTGTTATACATGTATATCAATTTTCAGTTACCTGAATACAAATACGCGCCATCTGAAGAGAAAGAGAGGACATTGACTTCAGCAGGGTGCCAATGCCATGTAGAGCAGGAATCAGCATCATCATTATCCCTCACCCCAGGTTTGTCCTCTTGAACATCTATCAACTTTTGGTTCACTACTCCATTGCCTGCAGCAAAGGCTCTATTACCAAATCCCCTCCAAGTTAAAATTCTCCCAGTCACATCCCCTGCAGCTATAATTCTCTGAGTTGGATGGAATGCAAGGACAGTAATCTTCTTTGTATGATGTAGTGTTATCTTCCTAACTGCTGCATGCTCAGACCCCAGATCAGGAACCTTCCATATATGAAGCTTGCACTTATTTCGAATGCCAAAGAATTTTCCTGAAGGACTAACAGTTAAAACCTCTGGCTTTTTTGTCTGTAAAGAAAGAGAAAAACATGGTATCATTCATATGATTTTCATATATGGTCAGTTCTGCTGGTAACCCTTCAACAAAAAATATCTCAATTTCTTAAACTCCAAAATGCTAATCCCAAAAATGTTCCTCAGAATTCATTTCAAGTAAGTCAAAATCATTGTAATAAGAAATATAATTATTTTTTCAGGACGGAGGCAGGGGAGATTTCTCACAAAATTTTTATGCCAGTCACCATAAGAAAGCAAAACATTCAGAAACATCTCCCAGCTCCCCATTACTCAACCATGTTTAAACATTCCATCATGAAGAATTTTGAATGTTCAGACAAACGTTCCTACCACCATGAAAATAATGCAGTTGCTTTAATAAAGCTAGAGCTATATACAGCATTTCTAATAGCATTAATTTTATTAAGTCAAAGTTGGCAGGTCTATCTCTAAGTCTATGTCTGATCCTGAGTAAGGCAATACATGCTTTACATTTTTGAAAGCTATCCATACAAATAGAAGAAAGGTCCATAGAAATCTTTTGGATTATACCTCTCCCAAAATTAATCTACCAACTAAACGAGACTTGCTTAAGTTACACTTCCGGATCTGTCTTCGCAAGGCTTTGGTCTTCTCTTGTGTTTCCTTCGTATCTTGAGTAGACACATATGCGAAAAGGTCCTGATGCTTTCCATTATCCTCAGCTGGAACGTCAAGGAAAGATGGAATCACCTAACATTCAAGATAAAATAATCAAACACTCACTAAGAGTTACAGTAAGGTAAAAGAAAATCAAAATTTAAGATAAAAGTAATAATTGGCAACTAGTATGCACTCATTTCAAGAACACGGGTTAATGTAAAAGCAATGAGCAAAAAGAACAGCTAGAATGCACTTATTTCAAACACATAGAAAAAGAGATGAAGTTTTAAGCAAATTAGACCTGATTTGAGCAACCTGATCTTTTTCTTAACAATGGATAGCTAGAATCAATTCAATTTGGCAAGTACAATGACGAATAATCCTCATCACTGATTTTTAAATTTGAAGTAAAGAATATTACCCGTTATTAGCTTATGAGTTCAAAGTAACTCAGTCTGATGATAATAGAAACAATGTTACAAAGAAATCACGCAACGACTAGTCATAAATTCACAAATATAAGCTTCTAACATACAATAATAAGCAACATATTGGATGAAAAAACAAGGAAATAGCTAAACCGTAACATTTTTTATTCAGAAAACTTTAAATTTTTATATGCTTACCATGGAGAAAATTGGCATTCGAATATCGATAGTCTTCATTAACTCAGGCAATGAAAAATCCCAATAACGAATAGTACCATCAAGCGAGGCGGTCCAACAATAACACAAAACCTTTGCAGCTGGATTCGACGCTGGTACCACTATGACCGAGGTGACGAGCGCCGTGTGACCCTCAAGTGAGGTTGTCTAAATTCAACCACACAAAAAAATATATATATATTGAAATTTCAGAAGATGAAAAGAAGAAGAAAGAAAAAATGAAGTGAAGACTGAAGAAGAAAAGAAAAGAAAAAACCTGGAATCCGGTGGCAGTGCTGAAGACGGAGACGGTGTTGGCGGTGCAGACGAGGAGTTTCTTGGCGTCGTTAGAGAAGGCAGGAGGTGAGGACACGAAGCTTCGACCACCTCTCATCATTGTTTCTCTGTGAGGGAGACTTCCTTGTCTGAGAAAAGATTTGTTGTTAGTCTTAGGTCGTCGCCGCCGCTGCTGCTTCTCAAAGCCCTAGCTAAAACCCCATTCTAAAGTTTTTATCGTTTTATTTTAGTTTTTGCGTTTTCAAGTGGGCTTTCTTTTCGTTTCCGTCTGTGTTTCAATGCTGAGCTGGCACTTTTACGTTTGAACAACTAGTAGCAAAAGGGTCGCGCTATAATACTATTTTATTAATTAAAAAAACAAATTGTTTAATTTTAATTTAGTATATATCATATAATATTAACGTTAAATACATTTAATTTAACATTAATTAAAAAATTCATTAAGATATATTAATAAATCGAGTGATTTTCATAATTTTTAATTTTACATTTATCATTATTAAAAATAATATTAATTTAATTAAAATAAAATAATATTTTTATACAATTAAAAAATATACAATATAATTAATTTCATATAAACAAAATCCATGATATTAATAATTTGAAACATCTCTCACGCATTGAAAAAATAAAATAAAAAAATTCTATAAAAAATAACAAAATATTGGTAAATTTCTAAAATAAAATAAAACCTCGTTTTCTTTCTTTATCTAATTGTCACATTTCGATCAATTTCTTTTACTTTGATTTTTTTATTTAATCAAATTTAATTTAATTTTGCCAATTTTATTTACTCCAAAGTTCTTAAAAAATATCATAAATAGTAATATAAAAAATTATTTAAACCAGCATTTGTTAAATAATCAATGTATTTAACATTGATTGATATGGTAGGACATAAATATCTTGTACTCCAAAAACAAAAAATCAACCAACCAACGACAAGCTGATGGCTCTTTCAATTTCTTTAATTATAAGAAATATTTTTTTTTTTAAATTAATTATTGTCAGTGAATCAAATGATGTCATCTTATTAAAAATAAAATTATTTTTATTTATTTTTAAAAAATTTTAATAAAATATCTGGTTCACTGACAATGTATAAATATATATATTGTCACTGCATCAAATATAAATTTTTTTTTAAATGTAACAAAACTGACCTAACAATATGATTAAATGGCTTTTTACTTACCTCTTAGACTTTTACATATTTTGAATTAATTATTTATAAAATTTGGGAAATGAATAATAATAGAAAAAAGATTGTATGAAATAATTTCTCCATGTTAACTATTTTTGAAAAAAGTCAACTTTAAAATATATTATTAAAGTGTTAGAAAATTTTAATATTTTAAATATATTTTGAAAATAAAATAAAATATACTATTTATTACTCTCTTATTTCACAAAAAATATTTTAATTTGATATTTATATTTAAGGGTCAAACTTACTTTTTCAACTTTAATTTCATTTTATTTGAATATATTATTAATTAAAATATGAATGTTTTAATTTGATAATTATATTTAAGGGTCAAACTTAATTTTTCAACTTTGATTTCATTTTATTTAAATATATTATTAATTAAAATATGAAAGAAAAATACTTTATAAAAAACCTTGAATGGGAAAATTTTCAAATATGACTTTATAAAAAATTAATTTAATATATTATTAGTCAAAATTGATAAAATTTAATTGTAAATAATCAAATTAAACATAACTTACTAAATGAAAAGATTAATAAAATAAAATATTCAAGACGGATCACATGTCACGAGCCGAGACTTAAGCTCTAAGCCTGTGCGGCACTTGAACCCGGGAATGCACTCTTCCAAGCTCAAGATCAACCTTCACATGACAAGGTGCTCTACACTTAGTGCAACAAGACCTAACAAGCTCTAGTGTTGCCCACTAACTCAACTAACACATTAGGAGTACTAGTAGATAGCTAAGAATGAGAGAGTTAAGGCAAGAGTATTGTATTACTCAATGATTGCTATGTACACTTGCTCTTGTACACAAGGTCCTAAGCTCTCTAGCTCTCATGCATCTAAGCTTCTCTAGACTCCCTACACAAATGAGGGGTTAGGGTATTTATAGGCAAAACTCCCTACAAGGTGTGGCTATCATTCAGCCAAGTGTGTGGCCAGCAGCCACACTCTAGAAGCTTCCAGGGCCACTAGCCCTCTAGAGCCTACCAGGGCTGCCAACAGCTCTTCTAGTGCCTAAGGCTTCTAAACAGTTCCAAACCTCTCCAGGCAGTGCACACCCTGCCCTGGCTGTCCAGCACACTCCAGGCCCTAGTTTTAGATCCTTCCAGCACCATCAACACACTCTACCACTGTTCCTGCTACAATAGTCGCTACAGTGCAAGAACCCTCTAGATTGCCTGCTTGGCTGGCCTGCTGATGCTAATGCTCTAGAATCTTCTGGCCAGTTCCAGCACACTCAGCACCTTGTCCTGGACCCTGGGCCTCCTTCAGCACACTCTCCAGCCCCCTTTCACTTGGACAGGCACCTTTGCTAGGCTTGTGTAGCAGACTTGGGCACGGACCAGCGCTCGGACCGTGACATTCTCCCTCACTCGTTCTAGCAACGCCCTCGTTGCTAGGGGAATGTCGCGCTCGCTTTGCACGCGTACGCCGGTTCCGTCTTCTATGTCGCGGACCATTCTTGCCTCGTTCCGGCCTCGTTGCCTTGCGCATATTCTCCTGGTCTTCGCAGTTGCTCTCAATGCTAGGATCAATGGAACACTCCCTCGATGTTCCCTTTGTCATTTCGCGCTACCGACGCGTCCGTCACCTCTTCCTCCGAGTTGCTCGCTGCACACTCGCTCGGGAGGGGTCAAGCTGCACTCCAGGACTCTCGCTGTGGCACTCAGCTGCCACCTTCACGTCCCCCTCATCTAATGACTGAAAGGTCCCCACCTCACAGCACACTAGCACAGCACCCAGCCTCATCATTCTCCGGGGCTGCTCCCGCTCGCTACTCTCAACTTCGGACTGCTCCTCAGCCCGCACTATGGCTGACAGCTTCTTACACACAAGGCACTCCCTGACCCTGTGCGGACCATCGCACATGAAGCAGCTCAAGGGCTTATCCTCATTGCCCTTGTCCTTGGCAGCTCCCTCGGTCTTGGCCTTGCGATAGCGGGGCTTCTCCTTAGCCTCCTCCTCCGATGAGAAGCTGCTACCCTCGTCTCCCCCACTCGTTTCCTTGGCTCTACGCTTGGGAGACTCGGTGCGCTCGAACTCGACCAACGATTCAACCATCACAATAGCCCGACTCAAGTCTTGCACGCCTCGCCGCTGCAGCTCAGTCTTCGCCCACGGCTTCAGCCCATCCATGAAGGAGAATAACGCATCCCTCTGGCTCATACCGGGGATCATAAGTAACAGCTCGGAGAACTCCTAAAAGTAGTCTCGCACTCTTCCCTTTTGAGTGAGCCGACGAAGCTTTCCTTGAGCTTCCTCTTCCGCATACTCCAGCTTGAACTGTTGGCTTAGTTCCCTTACAAACTCGTCCATGTGGTGACCGGACGCTCCCTTCGTCACACACCGTCACACCTACGGTGCCACCACAACAGAGCATTATCACTCAAGTACATAGCAGCGGTGCTTACCTTATCATCCTCCGCTGTCCCGACCACTCGAAAGTACTGCTCCATCCCCCACACGAAGTTATCCACGTCTTTCGCGGAGCGACTTCCCATGTATGGCTTTGGCTTGGGTACCTCCACCCTAGGACCTAACACCAGACCAACAACCATGGCAGCTCGCAATGCAGCTAGCTCACCCCTGAAATGTTCGAGCTCCCCTCGCATAGCTACCACCATGGCCTCTAGAGACACGTTCCGCTACGTGAGCACGTCCATTGCCTCGTTCAAGGCACCTTGCATCTCACATGTGAGCTCATCCCGCATGGACTCAAGCTCTTCGATGCGTCCCTCGGTGTCTTCGAACCTATCCTGCAACTCTCCCACGGTCACCTCACACTTACCCAAGCAAGTGTCCATGGATGTCAACATATCCCTCGAACTAGCCTTCTTCCCCTTGCCCATGAGGGGGCAGCTCTCCAGTACATCACTTGTGCCTTTCGGCTGATGCTCACTAGCCATGCCTATCACACACACCAGTAATTCACAATTGCAAAGTCTAGGGACTTACCTCACCTTCTGACCAGCACTCAAGTGACTCTAGGCTCACAGCACACACCACCAGCACTGATAGCCTTCAGCACAACATGCCCGCACACCCACTGCACACCAGCAACACTCAACACTAAAGAGCACACTTGGAGCCTCCGCTCTCATGCAACCGTGGCTAACCTGGCTCTGATACCAACTGTCACGGGCCGAGACTCGAGCTCTAAGCCTGCGCGGCACTTGAACTCGGGAATGCACACTTCCAAGCTCAAGATCAACCTTCACACCACAAGATGCTCTACACTTAGTGCAATAGGGCCTAGCAAGCTCTAGTGCTGCCCACTAACTCAAATAGCACACTAGGAGTATTAGGAGAGAGTTAGGAAGGAGAGAATTAAGGCAAGAGTATTGTATTACTCAATGGTTGCTATGTACAATTGCTCTTGTACACAAGGTCCTAAGCTCTCTAGCTCCCATGCATCTAAGATTCTTTAGACTCCCTACACAAATAAGGGGTTGGGGTATTAATAGGCAAACCCCCCTACAAGGTGTGGCTATCATTCAGCCAAGTGTGTGGCCAGTAGCCACACTCTAGAAGCTTCCAGGGCCACTAGCTCTCTAGATCCTACCAAGGCTTCCAGCAGCCCTTCTAGTGCCCAAGGCTTCTAGATAGTTCCGGACCTCTCTAGGCAGTGCACACCCTGCCCTGGTTGTCCAGCACACTCCAGGCCCTAGTTCTAGATCCTTCCAGCACCATCAGCACACTCTGCCACTGTTCCTGCTACAGTACCCGCTACAGTGCAAGAACCCTCTAGACTGCCGCTTGGCTGGCCTGCTAATGTTGATGCTCTAGAACCTTCTGGCCAGCTCCAGCACACTCAGCACCCTGTCCTGGACCCTGGGCCTCTTTCAGCAGACTCTCCAGCCCTCTTCCACCTGGACAGACACCCTTGATGGGCTTGTGTAGCAGATTTGGGCACGAACCAACGCTCGGACCGTAACACATGCATCAACTTAAAAATCCAAATGAAATTAAACACTTGAAATTTTTAAAACCAACCGACTTAACTAAATAAAATCCAACATAAAATTAGTTCAAATAAAACCGTCCAACTCGATAGAATCAACCTAAATTATACCCAAAAAAGAGAAATCTTCATGCATGGCAAAGAAGTACTTTGTAAATAAGAATAAAAGTGCTTATTTTAGGGGAAAAACTCAAAAATCGAAATCTTCATGCATGGCAAAGAAGTACTCTGTAAATAAGAATAAAAGTGCTTATTTTGGGGAAAAAACTCAAAAATCCCTTAATTTTATTTTATTAATTATAATTTATCTTGTAACTTTTTAAGTTAAAGCTAGTGTTGGTAACCTTCATGCATCTAGATTATACCAAAAAAGAAAAATCTTCATGCATTTAGATGGCATTGATCACATGTAACTCGTCACATTAATTGTCAATAGGTCATTTCTTCACATTTTTTTTATCAAGAAAAAAAAAGTTGAGTCTGATTTTTTTGAGCAAGAGATACATACAATTCGAATGAGAAAAAAAATTATAAAGAAGGAGCAATATTAGGATTGGGTAATTTTGGACACGACATAAAAAATATAATTAAAATATAATACAAAACATGTCACGAATATTTGAATGTGTCAAAATCTATATAATACGAATTATTAATATATTAAAATTATATAAATATATAATATCTTAAACACTATTATAACATCTAAAATTATATAAATATAACACGAATAGACAGATTATCAATTTATAAACTTTTTTGCTCTGTTCATACTCAGCAGGCGTTCCTATTCTTCTATCAGCTTGAGCGGGGACTGTACTATTGTTGTCGTTTGTTTGCTGGAAGCGTGTTCTTTAAGCTTTCAATTCGAAGTCTGGTTCGGCTGTGCTTGTTCAGCTTCATCCGCAAGGATACTTGACCACAAATTTGATCTACGCGGATCAGAGGCCCAGCTAACGTGTGAAACACTCAGCCTGGGGAGTACAGTCGCAAGACCAAGACCGAAACCGAAAGGAGTTGATGGAGGCCTACACAAGCGGTGAAGCATGTGGTTTAATTCGACGCAACCAGTCCTTCACATATGAACAACAAAACCTGTCGGGTCGTGACTTTGTTCATGTCCTATAAATTAACGAACGAAACCCTCGTTTAGTGTTGCTGAACCTATTTCTATCATTTAATGCACTTCATTACTGTTTTCCATGTTATTTGACAGGTTGAATTTTTTGTAAAAAAAAAAAAACCCTATGTGCTTAAACTCCAGCACCTAACCCTTCATCTGTTATGTTTTTACTAATAATCTCTGTCACTTTTCAATTTAGACCCAGTCACAACAATTAAATTTCCATGAAACCTCTTTTCTAAAAATCTATTGATTCCAGAGTTATCGGTACCGTACCGGTATCGGCTGATACATACCATTTTTAAGGTAAACCGAAACGGTATCAGTCTCGTTCCATTCCGATTTTGGTATCGACCCGTACCGATCGTACCGGTCTGTACCGGCTGTAGACATCGGATTTTATCCGGGTTGTAATCCGAATTTTATTTTCGAATTAAATAAAAGAAAATCAAAAAAAGGAAATTTCAAAATTAAAAAGAAATAATCAGAAAAAAAAAATAAAGGAAAAAAAAAGTTTGGATTGAACTAAAATTCTTTTTTGGATTAAACTTGGACTCTAGAGTTATGGTTGGAACAAAAAATCCTTTCTTGATCAAATTAAAGACTCCTAACTAGATTAAAACCTAAATTCCTTTCCTATATAATGAAACCAAGCCTCAACCACAAAAGATATCAGAGAATCATAGAATTTTCGGCAAAGCAATAGAAGACACAGGGCAAAGGTTCCCGATAATCATGGTAGTCTCACTGGGTCAGACTTGAAAGTAGAAGTAATGGAGGAGAAACAACTTCGAGATTTAACTCGTGAGATATGTTTGCTCCTCTATACTATAGCGTTACCCGGATTAAACGCTAGCCTTCCTTCTTTAGAACACTCTGGCCATGTTGGTCGTGTGGACATGTCTTCTTTGAAAGATTTGGATGCATTTGCATCGAGCCCTATGGTTGGTTTCCTTTTGAAGCACAACAGCCTGGCAATTCCAATATTGCAGATTTCATTAGAAGCATTTACTTGGACAGACAGTGAAGTTGTGACCAAAGTTTGTTCTTTCTCTGCTACTGTGGTTCTTCCAGCTATATTTACAAACAATGTGGATCTCTAGGAATTTGTTTCAAGAGATCTATTTTCTGCAGTCATTCGAGGTCTGGCCCTCGAGTCAAATGCTGTTATCAATGCTGATTCTGGTTTTTTTTTTTTTTTTTTTTATTATTTTGTTCATTTTGTTCATTTCTTTATTATTTATTATTACTAATAATATTTTAAGTTTTTTTGCAGGTTAATTGTTTACTAATTAGTTACTATTAAATATTTATTAACCATTATTTTCTATATAAAAACATAAAAAAACTATTATTTACTTTAATTATTAATTATTATTATATTATATTATTATTATTATTATATTTTTTGTTATTACTAACCATTGATTTATTTTTAATAAGATTAGATTAATTTTTAAATTGAAGATTAGTTATTTTTAAAATTAATAAATTGAGATTTTTCCAAAGATGAAATTCAAAGAAATTACAAATGGTTGATTTGAGAAATTTCTCTTAAAAATTCTTCAGAATGAATGGAAGGATTTTTTAAGAGATTATTTTCGATACCAATAAAAATCAAAAATTTATTTTTTTAAAAGAATAATTAATTTTCAACTTCTTTTTCTTAAAATGATTTTCCATAATAAATTCTTAATTTAGATTTAAGGATAAATTAAGATTTTTTCCGATGATAAAATTCAAGAAAGTCGCGAACGGATGACTTTTAAGAAATTTCTAGGTGGAAAAATTCTCTTAAAAATTCTCAAAAACGAATGGAAGAATATTCTAAGGGATAATTTTTGATATTAAGATCATAATTTATTTTTCGAACAAACATTAATTTTGGAAGATTAATTTAAGAGAAATAATTTGGTTAAATAATCAAACTTTTCCAACGACGGAGCCTCTTCAATAGAACGAATGGTTTCTTTTGAATACTCTCGAGGTGAGGAAACATTTTTTTAGTAATTTCTCCAGAATGAATGGAAGGAAGACCTAAAAAATAATTTTCGAGATTTCTAACTTTAACAATTAAAATCAAATAGGATAGACAAGACTATTTAATTAAGACTTTTTAAGTATCACAAGACTAATTAGGTACTATCTCTTAGATAGGCGTTGTGAGGGTGCTAATCCTTCCTCACACGTAACCGTACTCCCGAACCTAGTTCTGATAAGTAGACCAGAACCTATTCTTTTTAAGGTGCCTTAATCAAGCTTAGGATTACTTTAAATAGGATAGATTCGTATAGGTGACTAATCACACCTAAATTAGATGATTAGTGGCGACTCCATTGATTTGCGTCTAGCATGCTGAATTTGTATTTGGCACGTTATGACAGTTTGGCGACTCCACTAGGGACATTAAAGAGTCAAGCCATAGATTAGTCTTGTGATACTTTAGGTTTGAAATATTGGTCTTAAAAAGTGTTTAATTTTTGTTCTTATCTTCTTTTTAATTTTTATTTTATTATCTGTGATAACTCTTGTTTCTTATACATTGGTGGGAAAGAGAAGGTTTGAATGGGGTTTTTTATACGAATATAGCCAAAAAAAATTAAACCCCAAATTACCTATGCTTTTAGATTATTTCCCAAAATACGCTTGTTTTAAAATTAGCTGGGAAATCGCCACCCCCCATGGCGATTTCCCAGCATCAAAATATTGATTTTGGTTAAAAATACCAAGGGAAATCGCCATGGGGGGTGGCGATTTCCCTTGGTATTTTTTTCAAAATTTGATAAAAATACCAAGGGAAATCGCCACCCCCCATGGCGATTTCCCTTGGTATTTTTAACCAAATTTGTAAAAAGAATGAAGGGAAATCGCCATGGGGGGTGGCGATTTCCCTTCATGTAATTTTTTTTTTAATTAATCAACAAATTTTAATTTTTTTTTTATTTTTTAAATTTAAAAATTATAAATTAAATTAAGTTTCTTATTAAATTTAAATATGGAAAATTTTATTTCTTATAAAAATTAAAAAAACAAAATAATATTTCTTCTTAAATTTGTATATCAAAAATTATATTTGTAAGTTTTGTTTAAATTTTAAAATTTTAAAATTTTAAAATTTTGTAAGTTTTGTTTTTTAATTTTAAAATTTATAAATTAAATTAAAATAATTTTTTTATAATTAAAAAAAAAAATTCGTAAGGTAAATTTTATTATTTAAAATTTATGAACAAATTTTTTTAAATTTTGTTAATTGATTTGTATTAGATAAAAACAAAAAACAAACAAAAAAACTTGCATTACATTTTCATAAGCAAACAAGTGAAATTCTGGAAAGCAGAAAAAAAAATTTCAGCTATATTTCAGTCCATCAAATGCTGCAGAAAATATTGGAACTTGATTTTTTCTGCAATGGATAAGACTGATGATATAGGTTTTTAAACAGGTTTCAGCTATTTTCCAGTCCATCAAATGCTGGAGAAAATATTGGAACTTGATTTTTTCTGCAATGGATAAGACTGATGATATAGGTTTTTAGACAGGTTTCAGCTATTTTCCAGTCCATCAAATGCTGGAGAAAATATTGGAACTTGATTTTTTCTGCAATGGATAAGACTGATGATATAGGTTTTTAAACAGGTTTCAGCTATTTTCCAGTCCATCAAATGCTGGAGAAAATATTGGAACTTGATTTTTTCTGCAATGGATAAGACTGATGATATAGGTTTTTAAACAGGTTTCAGCTATTTTCCAGTCCATCAAATGCTGGAGAAAATATTGGAACTTGATTTTTTCTGCAATGGATAAGACTGATGATATAGGTTTTTAGACAGGTTTCAGCTATTTTCCAGTCCATCAAATGCTGGAGAAAATATTGGAACTTGATTTTTTCTGCAATAGATAAGACTGATGATATAGGTTTTTAGACAAGTTTCAGCTATTTTCCAGTCCATCAAATGCTGCAGTAAATATTGGAACTTGATTTTTTCTGCAATGGATAAGACTGATGATATAGGTTTTTAGACAGGTTTCAGCTATTTTCCAGTCCATCAAATGCTGGAGAAAATATTGGAACTTGATTTTTTCTGCAATGGATAAGACTGATGATATAGGTTTTTAGACAGGTTTCAGCTATTTTCCAGTCCATCAAATGCTGGAGAAAATATTGGAACTTGATTTTTTCTGCAATGGATAAGACTGATGATATAGGTTTTTAGACAGGTTTCAGCTATTTTCCAATCCATCAAATGCTGGAGAAAATATTGGAACTTGATTTTTTCTGCAATGGATAAGACTGATGATATAGGTTTTTAGACAGGTTTCAGCTATTTTCCAGTCTATCAAATGCTGGAGAAAATATTGGAACTTGATTCTTTCTGCAATGGATAAGACTGATGATATAGGTTTTTAGACAGGTTTCAGCTATTTTCCAGTCCATCAAATGCTGGAGAAAATATTGGAACTTGATTCTTTCTGCAATGGATGAGACAAATGATGGGATTTATCAATGACATTTTGCATTGAATAAGTTATAACTTTTTCAGTCAAATAGTCAAATAGTCCTAGGCAGAATATCAGAATTAGATTCCATCCTATACAAAGGATGGGATTTGTCATCTGGTACAACATAATGAACCATTATAAATTCATAATACTTATGAAGGTTTACAATACCCCCATACAACAGTTTTTCAATCAGATTTTTCCTGAGTGCTAAAACCTCCTCATTCTCATTCTCATCCTTCTATATTTCTTCTTTCTTTTGCTACACAACATGAGCAATAGAGTGATCGCATTGGTCTACTATAATGGCCAAATTCATAATACTGACGAAGGTGCTACCTTTGATTGTGAACGTCCAAAAAGTTTTCGTGTTGAAGACGACGTCACATTAGAGGAACTGAAGCTGCAAATTCATACAAAAATTAAAGCTGGAACTAGAAAAAGAGTTTCAGAGGTTAAGTACAGGCATCCTCTTTCTATTGGTGAAGGATGTGTCCGATATAGAACATTTCCACTTGAAGATGATGATGATGTCAGATGCATGTTTTATGCTCATGAGACATTTGCAAATGTTGGTGTCCTTGAGTTATATGCTGACATAGATGATGTTGACGATGATTGCGGCCCTTCAAATGTTCGCACAACAGAAAACTTTCCCATAGAAGATTATGATTCTGGGTCGTTCTATGTTCACACTACATACGACGTTCCCACAGAAGAAGTCGTGCCCTTATCTCAAGCTACAACTTTTCAGACTTCATTAGTCTCACAAACCCTAATTCCTACTACCCTCGAAGATGAGCCAGCTGGTGTTGATCCTGTTCGTCCACGTGGAGTCCATGGTGAAGATGTTGGTGAATTTAGTGAGCAAGAAGAGGATGCTGAATTCGCAAGTGATGACAATATTGATTCTGACCCAGACGTCGTCCCTGCTGAGATCAACACTCATGGAGATATCAACACTCATCGAGATATTCCCCCATATCAGGCTGCATCCCATATGCATACACTGGATCTGGAGGCAATGCATGTGCCGGAATTTCCAGAGTATGTTCATACATTAGCTACGCCTCTGACATTTGATCCATCTGCACTTGATCTGTGTGTTGGGTTACAATTCCCAACGAAAGAGGCTGTGCTTTCAGCTATCAAGCACTATAACATCAAAAACTCTGTAGATTACAGAGTAATTGAATCTGAGCCGACGAAATATTATGCCAAGTGCTTAATGTATGGGAATGGGTGTAATTGGAGAATAAGGGCAACTTTTATGAAGAAGAAACATCTATGGGAGATTAGAAAATATGAAGGGCCTCATACTTGCACATCGGCGAGGATTTCACAAGATCATTGCAAGTTAGATTGTAACATGATCTGCTCATGCATTTTGTCATTGGTCCAAGCAAATCCGGAGATTTCCGTTTCAGTTTTGATCGCTGAGATGCGAATCCGGTATGGATACATCACCTCCTACAAGAAAACATGGCAAGCAAAGCAAAAGGCAATTGTTCGAGTATTTGGCGATTGGGAAAGATCGTACAATGAGCTACCTAAATGGTTAGGTGCAATGCAACATTTCGTGCCTGGTACAATTGTGGAATTGCAAACGATACCTGCATATCACGGTGATCGATTGGTCCAAGGTAAGAGAATATTCCATCGACTATTTTGGACATTTAAGTCGTGCATTGAAGGGTATCCGTATTGTAAACCAATTGTGCAAATAGACGGTACTTTCTTATATGGAAAATACAAAGGCACATTATTGTTAGCTATTGCACAAGATGGCAACCGAAACATACTGCCAATTGCCTTTGCCATTGTGGAGGGTGAGACAACAGAGGCTTGGTCATTCTTTCTCAGTAACTTGCGCAGACACGTGACAAAACAGTCTGGCATTTGCTTGCTGTCTGATCGACATGAAGCCATCAAAGCTGCGATTAGACGCAATGGTGGATGGAATCCTCCACATGCATATTCAGTGTACTGCATTCGACACATTGCAGCGAACTTTATGAAAAAGTTTAACAATAAGGAATTGCGTCGACAAATTGTTAACATGGGTATGGAATCAAATCATAGTTATTTTATCTCTTATATTTCGTTTAGCATATAAAATAATATTGAAATTCACAAGTTTTTTGTTTTAAAATTTATTAGGATACGAGTTGAGGCGACCGAATTTTCATTTCATGTATGACAATCTTCGTGGAGAAAATGCAGAGGCGGCTAACTGGCTTGATAGGATCCCCAAGGAGAAGTGGGCGCAGTCATATGATCAAGGAAGGCGTTATGGCCATATGACAACCAACCTAGCTGAATCTATCAATTCGGTGTTGAAGGGAACGCGTCATCTTCCCATTACTGCTTTAGTGCAATCAACATATTATAGGTTGGCTGCACTTTTTGTTAAGATGGGGAACAAACAAATTGCCATGATGGAGGGAGGGCACACATATTGTGAAACAGTCACACAAGCTATGCAAGAAAATCGCAGGAAAGCTAACTCCCACATTGTTCGTAATTTTACGCGAGCAAATCAATCTTTTCTGGTTGAAGAGTTAGTTGCTCCACAAGAGGGTGTTTCTGCAATGAACTACAAAGTCAACCTCAGTGACATGTGGTGTGATTGTGGAAAGTTTCAAGCACAAAGGTTCCCTTGTTCACATGTAGTTGCTGCCTGTGCACATGTCCATGTAGATTGCATGCAATATGTGGACAAAGTCTATAAACTGGAAAATATATTGAATGTTTATAGACATGAGTTCGAAGCTGTTGGAAATGAAGGTTACTGGCCTCAATATGATGGTCCAGAAGTGTGTCCCAATCAAGAAATGCGGAGAAATCCACATGGTTGGCCAAAATCAAGTCGTATTCGTAATGAAATGGACCTCAGGGAGAAAGGCCAACCAAAACGTTGTGGATTATGCAGAAACGGAGGTCATAACCGTCGAAATTGTCCGCAACGATTTGGCACATTGGGGGAGACTTCGCATCAACAATAAATGAATTACATGTTTTTCTCAACTTATCATGTACTTTGGATTATAAGGGAAAATGTAATGCAAGTTTTTTTTGTTTGTTTTTTGTTTTTATCTAATACAAATCAATTAACAAAATTTAAAAAAATTTGTTCATAAATTTTAAATAATAAAATTTACCTTACGAATTTTTTTTTAATTATAAAAAAATTATTTTAATTTAATTTATAAATTTTAAAATTAAAAAACAAAACTTACAAAATTTTAAAATTTTAAAATTTAAACAAAACTTACAAATATAATTTTTGATATACAAATTTAAGAAGAAATATTATTTTGTTTTTTTAATTTTTATAAGAAATAAAATTTTCCATATTTAAATTTAATAAGAAACTTAATTTAATTTATAATTTTTAAATTTTAAAAAAAAAATTAAAATTTGTTGATTAATTAAAAAAAAAAATTACATTAAGGGAAATCGCCACCCCCCATGGCGATTTCCCTTCATTATTTTTACAAATTTGGTTAAAAATACCAAGGGAAATTGCCATGGGGGTGGCGATTTCTCTTGGTATTTTTATCAAATTTTGAAAAAAATACCAAGGGAAATCGCCACCCCCCATGGCGATTTCCCTTGGTATTTTTAGCCAAAATCAATATTTTGATGCTGGGAAATCGCCATGGGGGTGGCGATTTCCCAACTAATTTTAAAACGAGCGTATTTTGGGAAATAATCTAAAAGCATAGGTACTTTGGGATTTAATTTTTTTTTTGCTATATTCGTATAAAAAACCCGTTTGAATGTCCCTTCGCACACACTACACATTGCATATCATAAAGCCCTATACCCGGGCTCGTCCCTTTTAGGAGGGGATAAAGTACCTATGCCTTCGAGGGGTGAAAACCTCCGCAACGGCTAGCGAAACACCTTCAGAGAGTAAAGTACCAAAGTTTTCGAGAGGTGATAACCTCCGCCACAACTTTGGAAAATACTCTCACCCGAATTGAACTCTTCAGGTTGGAGCCTATAATGGGTGAGGAATGGGGTGCCTTACTCATTCTACATGGATGATGTTAGGGAGCAATTTGGGGACCTTTTTAGCTTGGTCAAGTATCCTAAACCCAGCATATAAACAACACTTAAGTGGCCAAACTTTAAGATAGAGCCTTGTCCACCTTTTTCATAGATAATAACCCGAAATAGGACACATGAAGGAATGTCCTTGTATTTTATTTTATTTTTCTTTATTTTCACATTTTCTTGTTAAATTTGTTGTGAATAGCATTTTATTTGTGTCAAGCTTTGTAAAGTCATTGCTTATGTCATAAACTTCATCATTTAGATATTTTCATCATGCATTTACCATGTACATTTTTTAACCATGCTCATGCATTTACCATGTATATTTTTCATAATGCTTATACATTCACCATGTATATTTTCATAATACTCATACACTCATCATGTACATTTTTCATAATGTTACTGTTAAACTTTGTGAATATTTTTGGTATTGTCATGTAAATTAATTTCTTTCTTTCCTTTATTTGCATCCATGTGCATTTCATAAAGACATGAGACCTGAATTTTAAAATTGTGGTAATGAAAGGTTCAAGGATAGCTCAGAAAGATCTTGGGGGCATTCCTACAACATTCGTTCATGGGTTAAAACAATGACAAAGGAACAGGCTGCTAGGATTCGTTCACAGGTTAAATCAATGGCAGGGGAACAGGTTGCTAGGATGAACAAAATAGAAAAAACCCAGGGTGAGATTAGAGAGCAATTAAACTCGTTGTTGAAAATGATGAAGAGTCTGAAAGGGAAAGATAAGACAGATGAATCCAGCTCTGAGGGAAAGAAACAAAATGTGGGTGAATCTTCGTATCCACCAGGTCTCCAATCTCAAGTTCAAATACCTCAACAAGTGCAGTCGCTACAAGCACCATTCATAGGAGGATTTAACTATCCGGGATATAACATTCCTGTCCCAGAGGCAAAGATAGATCCTGTCCGAATTCTAGATTTAGATGATCAAGAAAGGCTGAAGGAAGTTGAAGAGATGGACTCTCGTAAAATGAAATTGATTGAAGAAAGACTCCGGGCTGTTGAGGGTTTGGATTTCTATGGTTCTATGGATGCTGAAGGGCTTTGTTTGGTTCCACATGTGGTTATCCCGCCCAAGTTCAAGACTCCTGATTTCGAGAAGTTTGATGGGTCCAAGTGCCCCATATCTCATATCACCATGTTTTGTCGAAAGATGGCTGCTTATGCGAAAGATGATAAGTTGCTCATCCATGTCTTCCAGGACAGCCTTACAGGTTCTGCTGCCAGGTGGTATGTTCAGCTAGATAAGAACCGCGTTCGTACTTTGAAGGAATTAGCAAAGACGTTCATTAATCAATACAAGCACATTGTTGACTTGGCCCCAGACCGTTTAACCTTACAAAATATGGAGAAGAAAGCTACTGAAAGCTTCAAAGAGTATGCTCAGAGATAGAGGGATATTACTGCCGAAGTTCAACCACCTCTCACTGAAAAAGAAACTACAGTCTTGTTTGTTAGTACCCTTAAAGCACCATACTATGAAAGGATGATTGGGAATGCCACCAAGAATTTTGCAGACATGGTAATCTCCGGGGAGATAATTGAGAATGCTATAAAGAGTGGAAGCTTGAAGATAGAGAGACATCCGATGCAAAGAACGAGGCATCTAAAAAGAAAGAAGAAGATGTTAAAGCTGTGACTTATGGAGGACAACAAACAAGAGATCTTCCCCTATACCATCCATATCCGATGTACCAACATTATTATCCATTGTAAATAATGTTGCACCACAACCAACTTTTCGGCCAAACTTTTACTCACAACCATCTACTTTCATGATTGGTCCATCTACACCTGCAGCTAGGCCTGTTCCCAAAAGAAGACCAAGAAACAGTCAGGAGAAAATTTCGATCCCAATTTCTGATCTTTTGCCTTTGTTGATAAAAAACCAGTACCTTACTCCTGTGCCTTTAAAGACAATTCCAAATCCATCAGCAAGGAATTATGATCCTAATAGCAAGTGCGATTATCATATAGGAGCAATTGGGCATTCAACGGAAAAATGCAGGCCGTTGAAAGAAAAGATTGAAGATCTCATTAATGATGGTACCTTGACTTTGGATGTTTTGGAACAATAGAGATGTGGAGTTTGAATTTGGGGAATGTCACCTCAAATACTTCGTCTGAATAATTTCAAATTTGTGATGTTTTTATTTTTTCCTAGGCATGGCATTTTTAACATTGATTAGGTGTTTGATAGTTTTGTTGGTAATTGTTTATGTTTGCATGACTTATTTTGGAAAATATTTTGGACCTTAAATAAAATGGTGATTATTTTTAAGAAATGAACTTTGCATGACCAGTTAGTTGTAAAAGCTTGATTTCTTTGATGGCCTAAATTTGAAGTGTCATGAACCTCACCTTTATTTTGACCAGGAAATGAATCCCAAAAGGTCAATAATCTTCGTCTAAGCAAATGAGCAATGAAATGAACATTTGATTTGCAAAACATTTTTTTTGAGAACCAATTCATGAGGCACTCTCTTGAAAGAATCTAGATTTTGGTAATTTGATAAGTGTCAAGGCTATCTAGAGCTTTAAACACATCACTCCTAAGTTTCTCAACCATGCCCGAACTTTTCTTTTCTTGAATGGTGTCCTTTACTCACATATTAGGGGCAAAATTACCTTAAAGCCAATATTTTTCCAGTATCCTTGAATGCTTTGACTTGAGTAACACCCATTTTCACCCATTTATCATTTGCCACATCTTGGAGTAGGAATACCAAAGAGCCAAATGACTTGATGTTTTTCTTTGCACACCATTACCGACTTGTGCAAAATTTGTTTTTCTCTATGATTGAAAGAAATTGTATGGACACTTTGAGAAAGCCGGAATAATGAGAATTGTTGGGTTGAGCCTTCATTTGGATAGGCACATTAAGAGGATGCATGAGTTGTAAAAAAAAAAACCTGTGATATCATGCATATGAGATATTTAAATAATTTTAATGGCAATTCTTATTATCTATTTCACCTGGGGTTTGCTTCTCAATGGAAATATTCATATTGGACATGAGAAATGGCCATCTTTCGTATTCCTTTCACAAAATGAAAAATTATCCTTTGCTACCCCCTTTGAGCCTATTGGATTCTTGTTTTTTGAACGAACCTTGACCAAGGATCACCCTCCATATCGGGGGGCAAGTATGAAGAATTATCTTTCTATGGAGGGTCATACGTTTGGATCATATTTCTACACCACGAAAAGAATGCTTTATGTCAGGGGGGCAAATATTGAAATGGATTGAGTTTCAAATTTTCAAACTCACTTTATGATAGGAAAGTCTGTGAAATGAAAGAAGAAGAAAAAAAAAAGAGAAAAAAAGGAGAAGAAAAAAGAAAAAAAAAGGAAAAAGAAAAAGAAAAAAAGAAAGAAAGAAAAAAAAAAGAAAAGAAAAGAAAAGTTCGCAAGACGAAATTCTCATGAAGAGAAATGATCCATGGTTTGATGAGAAGTAGAAATGATGAAATCCTCATGAAGAGAAATGATCCATGGTTTGATTACCTTCAAAATGAAAAGAAAGATATGAGATATTTTGAGATGAATAAATGATCCTTGGTTTAATTACCTTTAAACACATTTTTGGGCCTGGTTATCCTTTTTTTCATAACCCCAAACCTTGGCCTACATTACAAGCTTGAAAAGTCCATTTTGATCAAGTATGAATGTTTAAGTTGAAGAGTTTTTCCTCATATTTTATCTCATCCTTTTGAATTGTCATTGAAGAAATTTGAATTCTCAAATGCATGGTAGGGCAAAAAATTAGGAAAGAAAAGAAAAGAATGAAGCTCTAGGGTGAAAACCCAAAAACAGGCAGTCTAGAGCAAAAATTTGAAAGCAACTCTGCATAACTGTGCCAAGGCCTAACAAGAAGTACAAAAGAAATGATATTTTGAACCCATCAGGAAACACCGAACACTTTTGAGAAACTTAAGAAGGTCAACATCATTTGGATGACTTGGCCCGAAATTGAAAATCCTTTTTCCTTTCTTGTCCAAATTTTGAACTCATCATAGATAGTCTTGACATTTGTTGAATCGCTATATATCAAGAAACTTACAAAGAGTGCTAAAATGGATTGTGTTTTCAAAATAAAACTTTTTTGTGAAAACCTGATTGTTGAAGGAAATTCATTGTGAGTTTAGATGAAGAAACATTGATTTTTCCCTTATGTGATGAAACCTCCCTTGATAACCAAAACCTTGACAAATTGGAATACTCAATGAACCAAATTGTGATTCACCTTATCTATTCTTGCAGTAATCACCAGTTTTAGGAGATCCAAAGTTGCATTTTTTGTTTAGAAAATGGAAACTTGATTTTCGAACATGGAAACTTGATATGGGGCAATTTTCATGGGGGCGTGATTGAAAAATGATTTTTGGGCATATTCTTTCTTTTCAAAGAAGTTTCAAAAGATTAGAACATGAAAACATTCAAGTTTGGAATTATATATATTTGAGTTTTGAACCAGTATGATGAGAGTGACATTTCTGGGGGCAAAAATGAGAAGGTTTTTTTATCATAATGAGAGGACTGGTTTCTAGAATGGGATCTATTGAGTCGGCAAATGGCAGAGTAGGCTCTTTTGCATCATTTCATTGAAGATTTTTCAGTTTGAAATTTGAATATGCTTGAAGATGACATTCTGGGAAGAAAGGAGAATATGATGAGAATAATGAAAGAGTCTGAAAATACATCTGTTTAAAACCTTGGGACTAAATGAGATGTCTTTTTGAGAAAGAAAAGGGTGTTGTGATCAACTGATGAAATTAGCGGAGATCAGCCTGGTCCTAAGTCCAAGCGTTTGGAAATTGAAAAATGACGAAACGATGAGCTTGAGTATCCTTTTGTCATAGTTAAAGATTCATGATATTAGTTTGCATTCCATCACATGACATTCATTTTATATAATTGCATTTCATGGCATTCATGTCATTCATCGCATGGATTTAACATATAAGAAAGATTTTAGTTTTTGAATTTTGAAATTAAACTCTTTTTAAGGATGGTTCTTTTCAAGGTGAAGTATTGAATCTCGGTTGAAGAAGACCTTCAAGGTAAGAGTTTTGAGCATTCAGTTGAGGAAAGCATAAAAAGCGGTATCTTTTCAAAACCTCCGGGTAATTTCTCAAAGCCTCCGGGTATCTTTTCAAAGCCTCCGGGTAATCTTTCAAAACCTCTGGGTAATTTTTCAAAGCCTTCGGGTATCTTTTCAAAGCCTCCGGGTAATTTTTCAAAACCTCCGGGTAATTTTTCAAAGCCTCCAGGTATCTTTTCAAAGCCTTTGGATAATTTTTCAAAACCTCCGGGTAATTTTTCAAAGCCTCCGGGTAATTTTTCAAAACCTCCAGGTAATTTTTCAAAGCCTTCGGGTATCTTTTCAAAGCCTCCGGGTAATTTTTCAAAACCTCCAGGTAATCTTTCAAAACCTCCGGGTAATCTTTCAAAGCCTCCGGGTATCTTTTCAAAGCCTCCGGGTAATCTTTCAAAACCTCCGGGTAATCTTTCAAAGCCTCCGAGTATCTTTTCAAAACCACCGGTTAATTTTTCAAAGCCTCTGGGTATCTTTTCAAAACCTCTGGGAATCATTTTACAAGAACCTTCGGGTATCAATTTAGAACTTTTGGATAAAATTTTTCAAATATCTCAGGAGTCTTCTTTTTAATTTTGGTATTTAAAGTGGAAGCCTCGGTGGAGGAGTATATTTTCATAATTAGGTTTATTTAAAGTTGAAGCCTCGGTGGAGGAGTATATTTTCATGTTAGATTTATTTAAAGTTGAAACCTCGGTGGAAGAGTATGTTTTCCTTTAAAGTTGAAGCCTCGGTGGAGGAGTATATTTTCATGTTAGATTTTTTTAATGTTGAAGCCTCGGTGGAGGAGTATATTTTCATGTTAAGATTATTTAAAGTTGAAGCCTCGGTGGAAGAGTATGTTTTCGTGTCAGGTTTATTTAAAGTTGAAGTCTCGGTGGAGGAGTATATTTTCACGTTGAGTTTATTTAAAGTTTACACCTCGCTTAGAGGAGCTTTTCTACGATGGGATTTTCTTTAAGTACATAGGTCTTTTTAATGTTTGAGAACTTAGTAGGGTGTCTACGTCTTTGCACATCTCCTGTTTCTCAGGGAATGCACAAAGAGGGGCAACTGTAGACACCGAATTTTATCTGGATTGTAATCCGAATTTTATTTTCGAATTAAATAAAAGAAAATCATAAAAAAAGGAAAATTCAAAATTAAAAAGAAATAATCATAATAAAAAAAAAAGAAAAAAAAAGTTTGGATTGAACTAAAATTCTTTTTTGGATTAAACTTGGACTCTAGAGTTATGGTTGGAACAAAAAATCCTTTCTTGATCAGATTAAAGACTCCTAACAAGATTAAAACCTAAATTCCTTTCCTATATAATGAACCCAAGTCTCAACCACAAAAGAGATCAGAGAATCATAGAATTTTCGGCAAAGCAATAGAAGACACAGGGCAAAGGTTCCCGATAATCATGGTATTCTCACTGGGTCAGACTTGAAAGTAGAAGTAATGGAGGAGAAACTACTTCGAGATTTAACTCGTGAGATATGTTTGCTCCTCTCTACTATAGCGTCACCCATATTAAACGCTAGCCTTCCTTCTTTAGAACACTCTGGCCATGTTGGTCGCGTGGACATGTCTTCTCTAAAAGATTTGGATGCATTTGCATCGAGCTCTATGGTTGGTTTCCTTTTGAAGCACAACAGCATGGCAATTCCAATGTTGCAGATTTCATTAGAAGCATTTACTTGGACAGACAGTGAAGTTGTGACCAAAGTTTGTTCTTTCTCTGCTACTATGGTTCTTCCAGCTATATTTACAAACAATGTGGATCTCTAGGAATTTGTTTCAAGAGATCTATTTTCTGCAGTCATTCGAGGTCTGGCCCTCGAGTCAAATGCTGTTATCAATGCTGATTCTGATTTTTTTTTATTCATTTTGTTTATTTCTTTATTTATTATTTATTATTACTATAATATTTTAAGTTTTTTTGCAGGTTAATTGTTTACTAATTAGTTACTATTAAATATTTATTAACCATTATTTTCTATATAAAAAAATAAAAAAACTATTATTTACTTTAATTATTAATTATTATTATATTTTTTATTATTACTAACTATTGATTTATTTTTTAATAAGATTAGATTAATTTTTAAATTGAAGATTAGTTATTTTTAAAATTAATAAATTGAGATTTTTCCAATGATAAAATTCAAAAAAATTACGAATGGTTGATTTTTGAGAAATTTCTAGGTGAGAAATTTCTCTTAAAAATTCTCCAAATGAATGTAATGATTTTTTAAGAGATTATTTTCGATACCAATAAAAATCAAAAATTTATTTTTTTTAAAAGAATAATTAATTTTCAACTTCTTTTTCTAAAAATGATTTTCCATAATAAATTCTTAATTTAAATTAAGGATAAATTAAGATTTTTTCCGATGATAAAATTCAAGAAAGTCGCGAACGGATGACTTTTAAGAAATTTCTAGGTGAGAAAAATTCTCTTAAAAATTCTCCATAACAAATGGAAGAATATTCTAAGGGATAATTTTTGATATTAAAGATCAGAATTTATTCTTCGAACAAACATTAATTTTGGAAGATTAATTTAAGAGAAATAATTTGGTAAATAATCTAACTTTTTCGACGACGGAGCCTCTTCAATAGAACGAATGGTTTCTTTTGAATACTCTCGAGGTGAGGAAACATTTTTTTAGTAATTTTTCCAGAATGAATGGAAGGAAGACCTAAAAAATAATTTCCGAGATTTCTAACTTTAACAATTAAAATGAAATAGGATAGACAAGACCATTTAATTAAGACTTTTTAAGTATCACAAGACTAATGAGGTACTATCTCTTAGATAGGCGTTGTGAGGGTGCTAATCCTTCCTCACACGTAACCGTACTCCCGAACCTAGTTCTGATAAGTAGACCAGAACCTATTCTTTTTAAGGTGCCTTAGTCAAGCTTAGGATTACTTTAAATAGGATAGATTCGTATAGGTGACTAATCACACCTAGATAAGATGATTAGTGACGACTCCATTGATTTGTGTCTATCATATTGAATTCGTATTTGGCACGTTATGACACTGGCCAATATCGATCAGTACCGGTACGAACTGGTCCGTACCTGTTGGTACAAGATTTTGATTTTTTTATTTAAAAATTCATTTATTTGAATTTTTAAACCAATTTTAATATTTTTTGTGTCATGATCATTTTTATTTTTTTCATAATTATATTTAAAAATATATATATATGTTCATTAAATTAGGTTATTGGACATAATTAATAATAATTTACTATTTTTTTTAACATTTTAATATTTATTTTATCTATTTGATGTTTAAAAATGTTAGATATTAAATATTTAAAATTTATATTTGTATAAAAATATATATATGCATATAATGGATGTATATTTACATGTGTATATAATATATATTTTATTAAAAAACTTGAAAATAGACTATACATATAGATATATGAAAAAATATTTTAAAAATGTCGGTAAACCCGAAACGGTACGCCGAAACACACCAGTACTGATACGTACCAGTACCAGAACAAAAATGATACGTCCACCGGTACGGTACTGACTAACTTGATTGATTCCCAAATAAATTCAAAGTTGCTATCTCCAATACATCTTTGTACCTCACAAATGTCGAAAAATTGACACCATATCCTTTTACTAAACCACGGATTTACAACTTTATGGAGATTTAGCCTATGCAACAAATCAGACTTAGATAGGTGAAAACAGATTCCAGATAAACAGGGGTGAGTTAGTTTCAACTAAAACTTCCACTATTGTTGAAACTCTCATCCAATGTTTCATGGTTCACCTTTGCATTTATGGCAAGCTGAAATTAAGATGCAATTTCCAACCCGAATTTTAAAAAAGAATGGCACCTTGCTTTCAACCTATTGTGCTTATCAAAGTTGGGTCTTTGGAAATTCCATAAATTTGGAGAGAAAGGATTTCAACTTTGAAGAGTTGATGAGAATTGTTAAAGGGATGCTAACCTTCCGTGCTTGTCTAAGATGGCCTACTCTAGTCTAAACTATTAGCTTCACATGTTACTGGCGTCCACACTCTCTGCCCTGTTTTCAGACAGAGTACGAGGAAGATCAACAGCTAGTATTAAACACTAGGAACTGAACAGGGTTAGAGTACTGAGATAAATAGCGCTTAAAAAAACAGGAATTTCATGAAAATATAGCGTATTGTCAGTGTCTGCGCGCTGTCTTTCAACATTGCTGCCTTCTTTTTTTTGAAACTTTTTTCCCCATTAGGAAGCTAGCTAAATCTATTTGATTCAATATGTTTTTGTTAGCAAATAAACCACAAGGGCCATTTAGTTTCCTTGTCATCAAGCTTCAAATTATTCCATCAGCACCAACTTCCACTTTGGACGATGAGTACTTTCATCGATGGTAATCTATCAGTTGTTGTAATGCAAATGCAAGTGTAATTGCCACAGAATTCGGTAGAAAACATAGCAACAGTAGTTAAAAGTTGAAACTAAAAACTGCAGTTCATCATGAAGTCCACGAAGCTGCTCTAAACTTCTAGTTTCTGACACCAACTATCACTAGTACAGCACCATTTCTAGCTAATTACTTTGAAAAAAAAGAGTTCAATTTCTAGGAGAGCTGAAGATATAATGAACCAAATTAAAGAGTGTGATACAAATAGCGAAACCATGTTGGAGTATATATGATCAGTATGGCTTTCATTATGATTGTGGAAGCACATAATTTACAGCCAATAATGGATCCAGTAGAACTAACTAGGTGGAGGCCATTTGAATTTCATATTTTCTCATGAGAGGAGTTGCACATATTAAAGTAGAACTTGCTACTATTGAAGAGAATTCTGAATCGCAAGAGGTACCGGTCCATGTGGTGTGGGTAGGAATATTATTATTAGGCTCCATCCAAAAAGCTGCAAAAGGATTTGAAGGGGCAGGAATCTCCAATGCTCCTTCCAACATTTTCACCACAACGCTCATCAAAGGCCTCGACTCCGGCCTATGTTGAACACACCACAAAGCTGTTTTCATCATCCTCTCTGCCATATCTCTGTCCTTGTCCTCAATTCCGCAGACTATCATTAACTCAACAAGACTTTCATTCTCAATCTTTTTCCAAACCCATCTTGGAAACCACTCTTGGCTTTCAGGAAGGTTTCTATCAAGGTTCCTTCTCTTACCTATGATTTCAAACAGTAGCATCCCAAAGCTGTAAACATCACATTTATGGGTAATAGGATACGGCATCCAAAGTTCTGGCGCTGCATATCCTGGAGTACCCCTTCCTCCTGTCATAGTTACATGAGTATTTTCCCTGTTGCAGAGTTTGGCCAAACCAAAATCAGCTACTTTAGGGAAGAATTTGGCATCCAAGAGAATATTTCCTGGTTTTATGTCATAGTGGATAATGCGCTGTTGGCATTCTTCGTGCAAGTAAGCAATCCCTTGCGCTGTGCCTACTGCGATCATCTGAAGCTGTTCGAATCCCAATTTCTTGTCTTCATGACTAAATAAAAACTTGTCAAGTGAACCATTTTTCATGTACTCGTATACAAGAGCTCTCAGATTCCTCTCGAAGCAAAAACCATAAAGTCGAACCAGATTAAAATGGTGAACTCTTCCAATTGTACCCACTTCTGCCATAAACTGTTCCTCGATCCTTTTGTCAGAAGTTCCATGCAAAACTTTCACAGCCACGATGGTTCCATTACTAAAGATTCCTTTATAAACATCTCCAAAGCCACCAGAACCAAGCAAGTTGGTGAAATTATCAGTTGCAATCCTTAGCTGCAAAGAGGTGAATCTGATCGGCTTCTCACTTTCCATGTCGTTCAGGAATTTATCCATGGTTAGTGTCAGAAATTGAGAGTCTGGGAAAACATTGCTGCTTTGTTTTTGAGCTCTTTTATTGCATACGTATACTATGATAAATACCTTTATAACAATGACCACTGCAAAGTGTAAGAAATCAGCTACAATCCATAATTATCATTTCTAACTTGCATTATACATGAATCCTAAAAAACCAAAAATAAAAGCAAAGCAAATCAACAAAAATTTTACCTACAACCGCAACGATAACAGCTGGATCAACGCCTGCAGCACTTGTCTGTGGACTTGACATTAATGAAGAGATAAAAGTACAGCAAAATTAGTAGATTTGATTGACACAATTTTAGATGTCATGTAGACCATAGATGTTGGTTAACAATTTGCGAAACAGATTATGTAAATCGCTAATGTGCAAGAACAAAAGAAAGAATATATATTTACAATGTTGCAATACTCTGAGAAATTTCGGAACACTAATGGGATCTCAATGGAAAATCCGATTATTCCAATTCTAGTGTAAACTTTACGTTAGAAGCTGGAGTATACTTTGTTCAACTCCGTGTGGGGTACATCGCCTAATGACTTAAAAACAAGGCCGGCAAGGATATTCTTTATATAAATTTTGGACCATATTTCAGTGATATTACCCAAACATCTTCCTTAATATTGAAATACCATAAAGTTAAATAGAAATTTTGTTATTCTTTGCCCTATTTGACTTTGCTACCTGGAAAGCTACCTTCAAAAAATCATATTCAATATTCAGAAAATAGATGAAATATTTGTCCTGTACCATGTGTTAACAGTGACTTTTGAAAACGATAAACAATAATAAAAAAATATATATAGGCTAATATTTATTTTATAGACAAGATTATAGGAATTAACTTGTTTTCGTTTTCCCTTTTTCCAAGAATGAGCAACTTGGAATTTAGTTCCAGCAGTAGCTTATTATAGTATCTATGGAAAGAGATTGATAATTTACACACTACACCATTAATTACTTAAGGGGAAAAGAAAAGGGGGAAGGGAGGATCAGAAAGCAATTGTGTAAAGGTTAAACTCAAATCATCCTTATGGTTCTCTAAGAAGGTTTAACAATGATTGACGGGCGGTTTATTTACTATAATAATTGTTGATTTTTGACCTTCGATACCGATTGTAGTTTTGTGCTACAGTACCGATTTGCTACAGTAACTTCGAAAACAACTCTTTTATTAATATGAGAAAAGACCAAATACAATTGGTGTGAACACCAACTAACAATAGACACAATCTTAAACAAACTCTCTCATGTTACTATTCACTCACTATTCACTCACATACACCATAATATCCTATACCCATATTCACCCTATATTTTTTTCATTTTTGTCTTCCTAATCACTCACCCGACACCACCACTCAATCACTCAATTGCTCACATCTTTTGATTTCTCCACTTTTTCTCTTCTCTTTGTTTTTTTGCTCTCTTTTCTACACCTTTCTTCTATTTTTCTTTTCTCTTCAACCTCTCCACATTTTCTTCTTTCTTTCCTTTCTCCTCTACGTGTTCTTCCCTTCACCTCCACACATCACACACAACACTTATCTCTATTTATAAGCTTTGTTAAACCGACTTAGTATTGTTGGTTGGAGTATTCTAGAGTAAGCTTTAGACTACCATTTCAAGATGAAGAACCTAGAATTTTTGAATGAACCTTTTGGAAAGATGAAGGACTTTCTAGAGAGAGAAGATTGAAGAACACTCTAGAGGGAGATGAAGAATTTTCCATGAAGGTGAGTAGTCGGTGATTCTTAACAATAATTCCTTTTGGGAAGAAGCTGTATGACAATATCTACCATTAAGTGCAGAAATGGCGTCCTCTGAAGTTGGTGGCCTTTTTGATATGTAAAAGAGCTAATCAGTCAACATCTAAATCTACAACTACAAGAATATTTCAACTTTTTCCATGACACTTCAATGAGCCAATTTCTTTGTTTTTCTTAATTGATACAATCAATCAACCAATCGATCATTATATCTTACAATAGATTGTACAAGTAGATAATATGCATCAATCAATAGACTGAAACCAAAGGCGAAGGCACGAAAATCGAAGGGAATGACAGAAAGCAAGATCTATATATTTAGTTATTCACATTTTAATTAATGTACTAAGTAGAAGTGCAAGCCACTTCAATCTCATAATTTTTCATGGTAGGAGTTGCACCTACTAACTTCAATTCTGATTCTGAACCATTATCAGTGTCCATGTTGTAATGGCAGGAATGCTACGAATGTGAGTCTTCTTGATCCACTAGCAAATGCGCAAATGGGTTTGAAGGTGCTCCTTCTAACATTTTAACCACACCATGCTCATGATCAAAAGGCCTCCACTCAGGAGTCAAGTCAGGTCAATACTGGGCACACCATGACCATTCTCTCGGTTCAGTTGTCTCTCTATTTTTGTCATCAATCTTGCAGACTTCATTAACTCTCCTAAATCTCCATTCTCAATGTTTTTCCACACCCATCTCGGAAACCACTCTTGGCTATCTGGAAGTTGAATTAATGTCAAGGAACGTTCCTTCTCCTACCGGTGATTTCAAATAGTAGCATTCCAAAACTATAAACATCACAATTATGGGTTATTGGATATATATAAGGCATCCAAAGTTCTGGCGCTGCATATCCTGGAGTTCCCCTACCTCCTGTCATGGTCACATATGACTATTTTCCCTGTTGCAGAGCTTAGCCAAACCAAAATCAGCTACTTTAGGAAACAACTTTGCATCTAGGAGAATGTTTCCAGGCGGCTTTTTGTCATAGTGAATAATTCGCTGTTGGCAATGGCATTCCTTAATTATGCAAGTATATAAACAATATCCCTTTCGCCGTGCCTACTGCAGTGTCATGAAGTTTTTCAAATCCTATTATCCTTTCTTTACGAAATAAAAACTTGTCAAGTGAGCCATTTGTCATGAACTCGTAAACTAGGGCCCTCGGGTTCCTCTCTCAAAGCAGATACCATTGAGTCGAACGAGATTAAAATGATGAACTCTACCAATTGTACTCACTCCGCCCTCAACTTTTTTATCCGAGCTTCCATGTAAAAACCTTTAACAGCTACGATGGTTTCATTATTGAAAACTCCCTTGTAGACTACTCCAAAACCCCCTTAACCCAGAAAATTGGTAAAATTATCAGTTGCAGTCCTTTGCTGCTGAGAGGTAAATCTGATTGGTTTCTCCTTTTCCATGGTTAGTGTCAGAAATTGGGAGAGGTGAGCATTGCTCCTAATAGCTTCAGCTCTTCCATTTATACCGATAAGAAGCATTAATGACAAGAATCACGATGATGTTGATTACTGCAGAGCGTAGAAAATCATTACAAATCATAATTTATCAGTTTCTTTGACGTGGATGAAAATGAAGAAAATGGAACCTGCATATATCTGCATATAGATGATGGGAGGAGAAGGCACAAGACAAGCAGATGCATGCCATTAACAATATTTTAGATATATAGCATTCAAAAGTAGAAATATTTACCAACAATTTATGGAGCAAATGAATTAAAATATGACATTTCCACGAAGGGGACAAGGTCGAAAACTTATACAAACTTTTTCTCCATGTCAGGATGTGGAGCATTGCAGTCATTTCAAGCTCTAACCAGTGATTCCTATTCTAGTGTAACGTTGTCTAGACTTAATATTGGACATGATATAAAAATAATAATTAAAATACGATATGACAAAATATATATATATATATATAAATATATCAAAATTTATATAACATAAATTATTAACGTGTCAAAAAATATATATATATATAATAAATTTTGAATATTTTCTTAAAAGAGAGTGTCGACGTGACATGAGAGCTGTTCATCTTTCTTCCTTTATTTTTTTGTTTCGAAAAAGCATTCTTCTCTTTTTGGTGTTCATTTTTTTTTCTTATCTTTTTTTATTTTACATTTACATTTTTTTTTATTTTATTAAAAAATAAAAAATATGATGGAGATAAATGAAAGAATTGGTGAGAAGATTTAAGTTATTTTAGATTTGATAATTGTGTTCGTGTATTTTCATGTGTCATAACCGAGTTTAAGGTATTATATATTTATATAAATTTTGATACATTAATAATTCGTTTTATATGAATTTTGACATATTCGTGTATTCGTATCGTATTCGTATTATTTTTTTGTTTTCTATCTTGTTTTAGCTATTTTTCGTGTCTTTTTTTTTATTTTAAATTTAAGTTTTAGTTATTTTATTAAAGATTTAAAAAATAAAATATATATATGATGAAAATAAATGGAAGAGTTTGTGAGAAAATTTAAGTTATTTTAGACTTGATAATTCGTGTATTCATGTCGTGTTCGTGTATTTTTATGTGCTATAATCGTGTTTAAGGTATTATATATTTATATAAATTTTAATACATTAATAATTCGTTTTATATGAATTTTAACATATTCGTGTATTCGTTTCGTGTTTGTGTTATTTTTTCGTTTCGTGTCGTGTAATAGCTCTAAGTTATTTTATTAAAAAATTTACTTTTAAAAAAAAAAGATAAAATATTAATAAACAAATGATGTTGCCATCATATATTTAACATTAGATACCCGCAATGTGCGGATTTTTTTTCTTCTAGTTTATATAAATGTATATCAATTTAAATATGATTATAATATTAAAAATATATAAATACAATATGAATACACGAATTATCAAATCTACGTTTTCCTATTGAGAAATATAGATGAACTCCATGTGCCATCGGCCAGCCAACCTATCATAAAAATATAACAAGGCCGGCCATAGAAGCAAATAGAAACAAGACAATGTAATAATAGTGAGTAGAGGTGCCAATTGGACAAGTTCGGGTCGGTCATTTTGGGTTCAGATATTTTATTTTAATTTTTTTCTCGAGCGGGTCGGGTATCGATCCTAAATTGACCAGCGAGTCAACGTGTAGACCAACCTCTTTAAATACATAATTTAAAAAAAACTTAAAACTTAAAATAATGAATCTTTTGAACTGACGAAAATATTCATTGTTTTTTTATTATATTATTAATTTGCCACTTTAAATATTTTTTATTAAAAATAAAATTTATCCAATTTATAAATAAAAATTCAAATTCTATTGAAAGTCTTTAGTTAAATGGATTTTTTGATAATAAATAAAAAAGTTAAAATTTACAATGAATTACTTTATCTTTAAAATTATAATTTTTCATTAAACTTAAAAATAAAAAAGTTATATTAATCTAATTTTAAATGTTCATGCAAATTTTGATTATTTATGTAATATGCAACTTTATGCCCAATATATAAATTTTTATAAATAAATAAGTTTTTTATAATATAAATATTTTATATTATATTATAAATAGTAATAAGATTTTATTCATTCTAATTTAGAAATATTGTTTATTATTAATAAGATTTATCCAATTTATAAATCAGAATCATAATTCTAGACTTTAATTAAATGGATTTGTTTGATAATAAATAAAAAAATAGTTAAAATTTACATTGAGCTATTTTATTTTCAAAATTATAATTTTTCATTAACCTTAAAAAATAAAAAATTATATTAATCTAATTTAAATAATGATGCAAATTTTGATTATTTATGTAATATGTAACTTTATGCTCAATATATAATTTTTTATAATAAATAAGTTTTTATATTATAAATAGTAATAGATTTATTCTATTTTTATGAATAGATAAATTATTCATGGTTTTTTTTCATTTGGTTTGTTAAACATAAATTATTTAATTAATAAAATATAATTAACGTGTAATATCACGTGCAACGCATGTGGCACAATGACTAGTATATATAAAAATACAAATGTGAAGAATCTTTTGAACTGACGAAAATACCCATTATTGTTCATTATATTATTAATTTACTATTTTAAATATATTTTTTATTATTAATAAAATTTATTTAATTTATAAGAAAAAAATTTAGTTTTATTAAATTACTTTCATTAAATGGATTAATTTGATAATAAATAAAAAATAAATTTTATATGAAACTGCTTTAATTTAAAAGTTTAAATTTATAACTAATCTTGAAAAGTAAATCAATTTATTTAGTATGAATAAAAAATTTTACATTAAATTTTTAATATTCATAATTAATTTTGCATTGATATTAAAAATAATAAACTTTATAATAATTTGATATAATTTTCATATGAAACAAATTTTACCAAAATTGAGTTAATATATATTTTATTAGTTTTACTTATTTTTAAAATATATAATCATATATTCAAAAATAAATAAAACAACGAGCATTCACATGCAAACGCATGTGATAACAAATACTAGTTAGATTAAGTATCAAATATTGATTTATAAAAGTATCATGTGCTTTTAGTATTTAATAGTATTTAACATAATTAGTTGATTTAATTTTGTAATTGATTTATTATTTATTTTATTTTAGATAAGTATTTTTTTAATTATTATTATATTTCTTTACACTTGATATAATTTACTTTTAGTTACATATCATATCAAAATTCAAGATTGGTTCACTTGGTAATATCCTTACTAATAAAAGTTAAATGTTAGGTTTGCCTCTCTCCATAAGCATAAATTTTTGCATTTTACAACTATATAAACGGATAATTGAATGCCAGGGTTCGTTCCTAAAAGTCCCTTATTTTATAATGAATATAAATTATAATGTATTTACATGTTTAAATTCAAGTTCATCAAATCAATTATTTTAAATATCAATATGATTAATTTATAACATATCATATTTTTTATAATAAATTATTTAAAAAGTTGATTTTATATAATAAATTAATTTTATATTCTTTTGGTGCTAACAAATATTAATTTTAAAAAATAAATATAATAAAAATATTATATTATATTATAACAAAAGTTTACTTTAAAAAATAATAGTAAATTAATAATTTATTTTTAGATGTAAATATTTAAATTACGTAGAAATGATTACATCTAATATAAAATAAAAATAATTTAAAACATATCCAAATCCGAAATAGTCCAAATCCGAAAAAATCTGAACCCAAAATGACCCGACCCAAACTTGTCCAATTGGCACCTCTACTCACTATTATTACATTGTCTTGTTTCTATTTGCTTCTATGGCCGGCCTTGTTATATTTTTATCATAGGTTGGCTGGCCGATGGCACATGGAGTTCATCTATATTTCTCAATAGGAAAATGTAAATTTGATAATTCGTGTATTCATATTGTATTTATATATTTTTAATATTAGAATCATATTTAAATTGATATACATTTTATATAAACTAGAAGAAAAAAAATCCGCGCATTGCGGGTATCTAATGTTAAATATATGATGGCAACATCATTTGTTTATTAATATTTTATCTTTTTTTTTTTAAATTTTTTTTAATAAAATAACTTAGATCTGGTAACTTAATCTAACTAGTATTTGTTATCACATGCGTTTGCATGTGAATGCTCGTTGTTTTATTTATTTTTGAATATATAATTATATGTTTTAAAGTAAGTAAAACTAATAAAACATATATTAACTAAATTTTGGTAAAATTTGTTTCATAAGCAAATTATATCAAATTATTATAAAGTTTATTATTTTTAATATCAATGCAAAATTAATTATGAATATTAAAAATTTAATGTAAAATTTTTTATTCATACTAAATAAATTGATTTACTTTTCAAGATTAGTTATAAATTTAAACTTTTAAATTAAAGCAGTTTCATATAAAATTTATTTTTTATTTATTATCAAATTAATCCATTTAATGAAAGTAATTTAATAAAACTAAATTTTTTTCTTATAAATTAAATAAATTTTATTAATAATAAAAAATATATTTAAAATAGTAAATTAATAATATAATGAACAATAATGGGTATTTTTGTCAGTTCAAAAGATTCTTCACATTTGTATTTTTATATATACTAGTCATTGTGTCACATGCGTTGCACGTGATATTACACGTTAATTATATTTTATTAATTAAATAATTTATGTTTAACAAACCAAATGAAAAAAAACCATGAATAATTTATCTATTCTTAAAAATAGAATAAATCTATTACTATTGATAATATAAAAACTTATTTATTATAAAAATTATATATTGAGCATAAAGTTACATATTACATAAATAATCAAAATTTGCATCATTATTTAAATTAGATTAATATAATTTTTTATTTTTTAAGGTTAATGAAAAATTATAATTTTGAAAATAAAATAGCTCAATGTAAATTTTAACTATTTTTTTATTTATTATCAAACAAATCCATTTAATTAAAGTCTAGAATTATGATTCTGATTTATAAATTGGATAAATCTTATTAATAATAAACAATATTTCTAAATTAGAATGAATAAAATCTTATTACTATTTATAATATAATATAAAATATTTATATTATAAAAAACTTATTTATTTATAAAAATTTATATATTGGGCATAAAGTTGCATATTACATAAATAATCAAAATTTGCATGAACATTTAAAATTAGATTAATATAACTTTTTTATTTTTAAGTTTAATGAAAAATTATAATTTTGAAGATAAAGTAATTCATTGTATATTTTAACTTTTTTATTTATTATCAAAAAATCCATTTAACTAAAGACTTTTAATAGAATTAGAATTTTTATTTATAAATTGGATAAATCTTATTAATAATAAAAAATATTTAAAGTGGCAAATTAATAATATAATAAAAAACAATGAATATTTTCGTCTGTTCAAAAGATTCATTATTTTAAGTTTTAAGTTTTTTTTAAATGATGTATTTAAAGAGGTTGGTCTACACGTTGACTCGTGGGTCAATTTAGGATCGGTACCCGACCCGCTCGAGAAAAAAATTAAAATTAAAATTTATTTTATTAATTACTTTTATTTTAATTTTAAAGGGTTGGCTCATACGTTTATTAGATGGTCGATTTAAGATCCGTAATCGGCCTGTTTGGAAATTTTAAAAAATATATATTTTATTAATTATTTATTTTTAAATGATGTATTTAAAGGGATTGATCATCACGTTGACTCGCTGGTCGATTTAAGATCCGTATCCAACTCACTCGGAAAAAAAAGTTAAAAAAAAAAAAAAAAATTTGCTGCTAACCTATGTGAAAAAATGGATCATACGAGAAAATAAAATACAAATCACAATTTTTTTTTCATTTATTATTTTTTACCTTTTATAAATAAAAATATAGAGTGTACAATAAGGTCTAAATATTTTTCACAAATATAAAAATAACATTTGAAAATGCATTTATATTATGTAATTTATAAATAAACAATTATCATAAATTTAATTTTTGTAATTAAAAATATAATTATATTAATATTATTACAGTTTAAAAAATATATTTAAATAAATAATTATTAGTTAATAAAATATAAATATAAATATAAATAAATTATTATTATTAATTAATTAAAAATTTTCTTATAATAAAAATTAAAAATGCCCCGACAAAGCGAGTTTTTTTTTTTTTTTTAAATATATTTTAATTTTGGGTCAATTCATTAGAGCCGATCAGTTAGTTGTGTGGGACAAAACCATAAACCTAAATGAATCGAAATGGATATCTTACAATATGGTGAGGACCGCCGCTGTGAATGTAACCCTTTTCAAGTTAGCTGCGCAATTGCAATAAAACAGATTTGCTTCAGTTATCTGATAGAACGATTGAATAAGAGAGATGATTGGAAATTGAAGCCTGAAGGGGCATGGATTTGCTCCAGTTATTTGATAGAACGATTGAATAATTAAAAGAAGTTGTCCCATGATGATGATTGGACTAAAACCAGTGATTCTGCCTGCCTTTGTTCCTCATCGCGTTAGCATATTGTTATCTGCCATGCCATGTGCTGAAAACCTGGATTGACGTTTTCAGTCAATCTAGCTGAAACCATTGGAATTGGATGCTTAACTGCTCTGGGTGCATATCCATCATATATAAAATTTACTTCAAAACTTGAAAGATCAAACTCAGACAGAGGAGTATAATATAGGGACCAGTTTTCAGAATTTACCTCTCAAATACAACTCCTAAGAACAACCAAGCTCAAGAAATATATATATATATATTTTAAAATGAAATTTTAGGGGAAAATGGCAGTCATTCAATGTGGACGCATCCATTACACTGCTTTTGATCTTGGACTGCTATTATTTTGGTTGAAACGTGTATAAAGAATGAAACTGAAACACTAGTAGGACTTACAACCTGGTGAATGAGCCAACAACTGTTATATAAAAAGGATAAGAATTCTGCCATTCTTACATAATCATTAAGAATGACAAAAGCTAATATTAACTATAAATCATGGTGACAGTCTATATGAAGAATATATATGTTATGGGTCTAAAGAATTATGCTAACACAGACCCTGGCCTGAGCAGGTTTGCATTCAAAAACTACTTGATCTCAGCATATGATATGACCCCATTGATGTCAATGCCAAAGCTTCATGCAAAAGCCAGCAGGCACGATAGATGATTTTTTGCTTGAGATGCAATACGAAAATGTGTCAACAAGCTGCTCGGCAAGAGATGCTGGATCTGTAATGAAGATATCAACAAAGACCTTCACAATCCTCACCTCCTGTGGGGTTGCTCTCAAGCTGTACCAGGTGAGGAATTTCTGCCTAAAGTTCTTCTCAATATGTCCCTTACACTCTAACCATCTGATCACCTTCACGCAATGCTCAAAATCCGTATCTGAGAGACCATTTTCCACACATTCTTCGTCCCGCCTTTCCCCACTTCTCTTCTTCGAGGTGCTGCCATCTTGGGGATCTTCTCCTTTCCCACTCCCATTCTCTATGTCTTTGTTGCTGGATTTAGATCTCCCACTCCTTCCTTGTCCATCTTTAATTATTTCCATCCTGCAGGGAGTAATGGGCAAGCCAGCTTCTGAGCAACCCACAAATGGCACACACTCGGTACCAGTCTGAACTGGGGCATCAGAGCCGTTATCAGTGCTTGTCTCCTCGGTAATTGGGTCATCTGATGTGTGCTTTTTCTCAACATTTAGGACATCAGAATCAGGCATACGACCAACTATCTCCATGGCACGTTCCTCACCCAACAGATAAACAGCATCTGCTGGAATTCCATCTTCACCAAGGGCAGTGCAGTTGATAGCACTTTTAGACAGATTTGTGGAAACAATTTTATCAGTGTCCTTGCAATATGTCACATAATTGTCTGCCCGGTCATCATTCTGATCACCATATGGAGTAACGTTATTAGTTTCATCCTCCACAGAAGATGGATTAGAAAGGCTGCTACAGTTGGTTGCTGGGCTTTGACTTCTTTCCATCACCGGGCAGCTTGGGACTTCATCCCCACTACAAGCTGTCGAAATTGGAACTTCCCATGGACCGAACTCTCTTGTCCCATTAAAGGAGACAATTTTGAAATGATACTTTGTAGCAGGAGTCAGCCCTGTGACAACAAACCTTGTATTCGGCACAAACAGGGTACAAGTTGATTTAACAGGGTAATCCCTATCATGAACCTTGGAATGCCATAAGGTGTAACCAATAATACTGCCTGGTAAAGTATCTTCAGAACTCACAATCACAGTAAGGGAAGTTGGTCGAACATCTTCAAAGCGTACAATTGATGGAGGTTTTGAACTAGAACCTGCAGAAAATGAAGGACAAGTTGATACACAAAATCAACTAAATATATACCATCAAAAATTTACTTGAAGGTTGCAGTAAAGGTCTGAAATTAAAGAAAGTTAAACTTCTGTTGCAAGTAAAGATTACACAGGATTAACACTTCATCTGAGGTTATAGAAAACTCATTTATCAAGACTCGAGAGCAACAAGTAAAAGATTACCTGGTATTGAATGATCTGGTGAAGAATTTGAGACAGCATCAAAAAGCATTTTGTCCAGTAACTCCACCGCAGAAGAACAGAGTTTCTGAACTTCTGGTCCTGAAGAAAGCCTGTTGACAATACCCCTAGCCATCTTCACAGGCACACCAGTTAATGGACCTACTTCAGCTTCAAGCTTCTTAACAGCTTCATCAACAATCTCAGAAAGCTTTTGGTATTTTTCAGTCCCATTAAGAAGTTTTTGCCCTAAAGAGACACGATAACAGAGTATGTCCACCCTCCTCGTATCTTTAGCACCCATCAGTTGTTTTCTCCAGCACCTAAATGCATATGGGAAGTATTCGGAACTGATTTGATCAGACTCTTGATTAAATAAATAACAAAAGTATCATTTAATATAATCAATATTTTTGGTTTAATATATTTATATTTACATGCCTTCTTCCTAATATAGTGTTGTAAGGGGCATTATTAGAGTATCAACATCAAATTTAGTTAACACAAAAAGTTTCCATTATTTCCACTACTTTGCAGAAATCAAAAGTGAATTCTAGGTTTTTCTGATAAGAGAAACTCCATAAACATTCTCGAGAGCTTAGAGCCAAACCAGTGAATGAAACTTCAGTGACCCACCACAGTGGCTTTCAGAATGTAGTACCAACATTTCAAACATGCATAAATGTTCAACAGAATACTGAAGTATACCATTTTACTGAGTGACAAACATGTATAATAATGAGAATAAAAAATTCCACAAGAAACAATATCTTTGGTTTCAGTATATAGAAAAATTCTAAATGAATAGACAAAGGGAGAAATTTCTTTTGTCCTTTCGTCTCTGTGTGTGTATCTGTGCCGCGTCAAAGTAAAAACAAATCACATAACACATGCAACACGATTCATAAAACATATAATTGCTGATGGTCTTAAGTATATGGAATAACTAATACAATATAACTAATTTAACAATAAATTATATTGATTTTCCTTATCGATCTATTTATGTTTCATTCAACTTTGTCTCTGAGGGCATAAGTTTTTCTCATCCTAGTACAGAAAATAGCAAATAGTTGAAATAATACTTATCACTCACACTATAAAGCATGAGTATCAAACTACATGGCCAAAGTCCAGCATAACATAAAGAGTAAAATCCCAGTCTAGAAGTATAAAGCTAGGCAAGAAGTGGCAAAAATGAATGCCAAATAAAATCTTTATCATATATGCAAATGTGACATGATGGTGTAGTATACTCCTTGAAAACTGAATTCAAGTAATCTAAAAAAATCAACTCAATTGCATTTCATCCTCATCTTGACGAAAGTAACAACCTTACAGCTGAAAATTTCTAAAGTTAAATAAACTCCTGAAGGAGAAATCAGTTAAAATCAACTTGGAAACATATAAGACATCTTATAAAGGCCAGGGTAATCATGAACTCTGCTCTGCAAAATTAAATATGAAAGTGCTTGGAAAATACACTGATCAAGAAAAAACAAATATTATTAACTTTAGCACTTTTGCATTCCTTATGCTAGATAGAGTGCACCATTTAAACTCAAAGAAGAAAAGTAACCCTCCCATCGTTGGTTAAACATGCACAAAACAAATTCATAAGTGACAACAAAAAAGAAAATGTCAAAACACCAGTATATACGATGACAAGTGACAGCAATAAAAACTATGATAACAATTACTCTTGGCTCTAGAAGATAATAGAAAAGAAAGCAAAAATAACATATAATTAAGTTAACAAACGGACTGATCAGAGTTAAAATATTCAACTTTTATCTTAAACCAATCTAGCAAAAGTAAGCTGAAAATTAGATTCACTCAAAGAATTACACTGATAATTTACTGCTAATTCTTGCAGTATGACTCCAATGTATGCTTGAATGTAATTCAACTACCATAACTCAACTGCTTATTCTCATAGAGCTAGTGGAAAAGTGGACAAAATAAGGACCAAGGGAACGGAAAATTAACATATTTTCAATTGGCATATTACAACTCATGTCATTTGAAACTTTAGTACATTAATATGTCAGTGGTGCATGCACCAGTCTGTAGCACAAAATAAATGAGACTTCTTGATAATAAAACCGGCATGCAGATTTCATGGTGTTATGCAACTATATCATGCCAGAGATGCTTAGTAGAAGGCTGAAATTCTCTGGAGAATACAGTAAGACATACAACAAGCGTAATACAATTTGAGAAGTCGCCTAGTGAAGGTAAGATGATAATTAAATTAAAGGTTTAAGGGTTAGGCATTGTCAATTACTTAAGAAATACTATAAAAGCCCCATGAAAAGCCAGGATAATCCATTAAAAATAATCAAAGGTGAAAATGATGTGAAGAAACAGCCATGAAAATTTATAACTGAGATAGGAACTCAAGATTTATAAATTTATTTTAATGTTACACTAGGAAATTATCATACAGGCTTATTTCATACCTCAGACCAAGTACATTCCTTGTAGCCCAAATATTATGTTTAGACTGAAGAAGAAACACCATAGGATGGCATACATTTATCCCCGCTTAAAATGAGATTCCACTTTCCGGCTCCCTACATGCCTTTTATTTTTCATGAAATATTATAAAATTATTAAAAATTGCCCAACTTTCAATAAATTTTACAAGTTATACATCTACATCACAAACTCCTCAAGTCAGTAAGGACCTTACCTTAGTATATCTTGAACAAGTGTTTTTCTTCAATTTGCCAATACTTGTATCATTAGTTAAGTTTTTAAATATGTTTGATCACACTCGAACATGTTCTCTCACCATTCATGTAACAATGTAAGTAATTATCCAGATTCATTGGATTTTAAGTGCAAATATCCAATTTTAGCATCTTGTTTCCTTTTATTCAGAAGTTCTAGTCATGCAGCTACTCCTTCAAACCAGATCAACCTCTCTCCATTATGTTATCCATTGAAATTTAAAAGTTCTGAGCAAATCCTTCATGATACCAACAATGAGACCTTAAGGAAATTCTGCACCCTAAAGATTCTGTCATCAGAGCCAGAATCGCCAAAATAATTCAAATTACAGTCAACAAATAACATTAGAAAAAATTGGAAAATGATAGATGGAGAACAGAAACTATCCGTAGGGCATAGACAACAACAAGGTACATTCACTCACACAAAAATAAAACATAAAGCTGTTCTTATATGATTAAACAGAGCTGCAGAATACAATCAATGAAAGTTTGATATTGTCTGATACCAGCAAAAGTTATTTGCAAATCAGTCATCTCCTAGTGCTTATAGAATCACAACCATGAGGTACAAAACGGAAACAATCAAAGAGATAAATTTAGGATCTTTAAACAAATTAATAGTAAATATCAAGTGCTAGCATTTATGGTGGTTCAAAAATATCCATAATTTCTAAGGACCAAAAGATCTGCAAAGCACCACAGCAAAATAGAAAAAAGGAAAAAGATAAAACAAAAACTCAAACTCACTGAACAGTATACCAATGAAAAGAAACACACAGGCAAACAAAAAACAGATAAATAAATATATATATATATATATATATATATATATATATATAGAGAGAGAGAGAGAGAGAGAGAGTAAATAGCATCTAGGAGTATTTACCCAAGCAAATCATTTACTTTCCCACATGCTACACAATAAAATCTCCCATCAAGTCCAGCATGTCGTTTATCCTTTCGAATACCAGACTTCTCATGTTTTAAAGCACACTCAAGATGACATGACATGCCACAAGAATTGCCCTGGAAAGGAGGCTCTGAGCTGCAAATTAACCACAGGCTAGGATCCTTGTTGTCATCGAACTTATAACAGATGCAGCAGGAACACCTCTTGCAAAATGCATCTTCTTGTCTCAAGGTAGCCTTGCAAGCCGAGTTTTTACAATAAATAGCATTGGGCATGTCATTGCCACCATTATTAATTGCAAGATCATTCACCAGAACGGGCAGTCGGGAAGGATGATCAGCTTTCCTCTGCCTTTTGGATGCTCTCTGGCCATATGTTGGGGAAGATTGCGATTCAGGATCTGTTACACCCTCATGATCCCCTGAATTCTTTTCAGCTACAATTTTCAAAAGGTTTTCTATAATTTTCAGCTTAGTCAAGCCAGTATATTTCCTTTCCTTCCCCATCTCAGCACATAGGATCTGTAAAATCTCCTGACGGCTCCATGATTGTAGCATTTCAGAGGCCCTATTTGTCCTCTTTGATAATTCATAGACAAGTTCTCTCTTTTCATCCATACTCAATTTACTACATTTTGATGGATCAAGTGCAACTCCTATAGCCAAGAGAGCAGAAAATTGCAAGTTAACATGTAGAAGCATTAGAAGGTACCCAGACGAACAAGAGATCCTAATACTTGTATCAACTAGACAAAATGTTGAAAATGATAAACAAGGAATTTATATAATTATTAATAAAGGTAAAAAAAAAAGAACAGCATAAAGATGAGAAAACAAAGTTATAACCTCTTACAGATCCAAAAACCAAAATATTCTTGAGCTTATCATTGTCCATCTAGGAAATAACAATGCTGTCTTTCACCCCATGCACTTGACATGCAATAATACAGAACCAAAAAGATAACGAAATTTATAAACAAGAAACTGAACCGACTAATACTCCTGAATTGCTGTTAGGTAATTCTGTTACTAACCAATTATGACAGTCATTCAAGAAGCTCTAGTAGAATCACCCATATACTAGATGTCTTAATAAACTTAATTAATCAAAGTATATTCCAATCCACTCTGTTCCAAAACAGAAAAACTAATAGTTGACTTCAACTAAAAAGGACGTTCCAACTACATCAAATACCAGGAAATTTTTACAGGACAATTCAATATAATTGGATATAGGAAGACATCATAGCCACCTCAAGTAAGGGATTGGACACAATGCCATTTGACTTTCTAAAACCTTAGGCTCCTCACTTTCAGCAGGGTTGTCACATGGGGTAATTTAAGATGGTATGTGCTCATTAAATATGAAAACGTGATAGAATATAAGGTTAGTTCTTCCTCATATACATCTATACAATGCATTGATAGTAATGCAGAGAAAAGACACCACAGGCATTATCCATAATAAAAGCAAATTAACAGTCAAATTCACCCACCACAATAAATTTGTAAGAAACCAATATATCAGAATGCTGAGGAAGATCAAAAGACAAGATGATCTCAAATTTCCACATATTTCCAGAAAAAGAAAGAACCATCTAACTAAAAAATAAGTATAAGGAAAAAAAATTCTTTACTGATGTCCAGAGGAACCCATAAACTCTAATTAACACCAGAATCAGAAAACCAAGAAATAAACAAAAAACTGAAGCAATTTGACAAATTGCGAGTCCTTTGAAAGATCTAACCTTTAAAGACCTTCAATAAACTTAAAACCAAAAGCAAAAGAAAATATTGAATACCCAGATTAGATATAAGCCAGAAAAAGAAAAGAAACTACATTATTAGAAAGAAGAAAAATAAAAAAAATAAATAAATTACCCTCAAAAGAGGAATCCATGGGAACAACAGGTGAAGAATAGGAGAGCACTCAACACAACACCCACATTACCATCAAAATCCCAACTTTTTGAAGCCTGTAACAAAAAAAAAAAAAAAAATAGAAACTTCCTCTTAAAAAAAACTAATTAGAAACAAAAATATTATTAACAAAAATAAATAAATAACATATTTCTTAAAAAAAAGATTAAAAAAGGAGAGAGAAAGAAAGGGAGAAACATGATGATGGTGATTATGATGATGGGAATGAGGCATAACAAATACCAAGAAAGGAGGCTTGAAATTCCGCCACAACAAAAGAATCCATGACTTGGGGTTGAGAGTTGAAAGCCTTTCTTATTCCTATTCCTTCTCTCTTTTCTTCTGAAAAATAAAAAAAATAAAAATATGTAGATACTAATATATATCTATATAATACTATATTTTTCTGTTGTACTATTAAACGACTCCTCTCTTTTTGTTGTGGGCACTTTTTTTATTTTAGTATTTTCTCTTCTTTTCTTTCAGGAGAGGGAGATTCGAGGGACTTGTTCTAATTCTAATTAGAGAGTGAGAAAAGAGAAGAAAAGGGAGGAAAGGAAAGTATCATATGAGTATTATCCATATTTATTAATTTTAAAATAAATTAAAATGATATCAATATGATTTTTTTTTTTTTTGTATCGATCAATATCAATATGTATGGGTCCATATTGATTGGTATAATAATTTATTTTTTTAATTTAAAAAAAATTATTTATTTGATTTTTTTAAACTAATTTTTAATGTTTATTATGTCACAATTATTTTTATTTTTTATATAATTACATTTAAAAATAAAATATTTTCATTAAGTTAGGTTAATGAATATAATTAATAATAATTTATTATATTTTTTAATATTTATTTAATATTTAAAAAGTTTAGATATTAAATATTTAAAATTTTAAAATTTATATTTGAATATAAAAATATATATGTATATAATGAAAATATATTTACATGTGCATATAATATATATTTGTTAAAAAACTTAAAATAATTTATATATATATAAAATATCGATAAATCTAAAATAATATATCAAAACACGTCAATATCAATAGAATAAAAATGATACGTCCATCAAGCTTGAGACGGAGTCTATAAAGAGATGAGGCGATGGCGGGACGTAGTTTAGGTTAAGGGTCTGTTTGTTTCGCAGAAATTGATTTTTAGAAAATATTTTTCTGAAAAATGTGAAGATCTTTCAGAAAAATAAAGATTTTTTGATATTTGGATGATTTACTGAAAAATGTTTTCTGTTATTTAGTTATTTTTTGAAAAATCTACTTTTTTCAAATATCAAAATTGACATAATATATTAAATATTAATTATTAAAATATTAAAAATGATTTCTTATTAAAATATTAATATTTTAGTAATATTTAATATTAAAATATTATATTAATATTAAATACTTAAAATAATACTATTTATTACTAAAACATTAATTATATTCATATTTAAAATATTATAATTATTATTATGCTATTAACATTAATTATATTAATACTTAAAATATTATATTATTATTAAAATATTATTTCTATTAATATAATAATTATTAAAATATTATTTCTAATAATATAATTATTATTAATTTTATTTTGATTACTATAATAATTATTAAATTTTATTTATATTAATATAATTATTATAAAATATTATTTTTATATTTTCAAATAATAATAATATAAATATTAAAATATTATTTATATTATTTATATTAATATAATTATTATTAAAATATTACTTCTACTTTTTTCAAATAATAATATGGCATAAATATTAAAATATTAAAAAATAATATTATTATTTCTATTAATATTATTTATTATTAAAACATTAATTATATTAATATTTTAAAATATTTAAAGTGTTTTTAATAATTATTAAAATATTATTTCTATTAATTAATATTTATACTATTAAAATAATAATCTTTTTATACTAAAAAACATTTATTATTAAATAATAATAAAGTATAATTTATATATATTTATTATTAAAATAGTAATATAATATCATTATTCAATAAAATTTTAAAAATATTATTTAAACTTTAAAATATTTATAGTGTTACAATTTATTATTAAAATAATGATATTGTAATATGAAATAATATTTGTATTAAAATAATAAATGATAGTCATTATATTAATAATTTATTATTTATTATTAAAATATTATATTATATAATTAAAATATAAATATGTAGGTTTTATAATATTTAAATAAAATATTGAAAATTACAATATTAAAATATGTTTATATTAATATTTTCATATATTTTTATAATTAAAAAATAAATATTTTTATTAATATAATAATATTTAGCTCGAGTCAAGTTAAGTTTCGATCTAAAATATGATGTCCAAATTTCGATTCGAGTAGCTCTACTCATGGCAGTTGTTTTCAGGAAATTATCTTATCCTTTTGAAAAGGGGAAGACAATTTCTAGAAGAAAAAAAACCCTTATTTTTCATTGACCAGCAAGTCATTTTCTTCTGACCAATCAATTTTTCGCCAACCAAACACCAAAAAATGTAAAAATCATTTTTCGTAAATCATTTTTAGTGAAACAAACGGACCCTAAAAGTTAAAATTTGAGAGTTGACTATTTTTTTTTTTTGGCCGATAGAGTTGACTTGGTTGAGAATAGAGAGGAAGAGAGGGGCAAAAGCGGTTGCTTGCATTTGCATTTGCATGTATTTTTTTTGTTACAAAAGAGGTTGCAGTAAAGTAGTCAATATCATGTTGTGAGTGTATCATTTTTTTTTTGTACTGATACATACCGTTATTGGTGTGTTTGGAATTTATCGATATTTTTGAAATATTTTTTATATATGTTTAATTATTTATAAAACTCATTTCTAAATTTTCTAATAAAATATATATTATATATATATGCACAAATATATCTCAATTATATTTATATATATATATAGGGGGGACAAGGAAGGGCCTTGGCCCCCTTAAATTTTTCAAGGCTTTTGTATGGCATTGAATCCTACTTAAAATATGATAAAATTACATTTGGCCCCTCTAATTTTTTAAAATTCTTGAAGTATTTTGTATCATTATTTGAAAATAAAATAAAATTATATTTGGTCCCTCCAAAAAATTTCAATTTAACCTATTGTAAAATTTGTAGCTTAATATGATAAATTTGATAACATTTTTAATTTATACATCATCCATTATTATTAACTTAATTATTTGTACCTTTTCAATCAACCAAATAGATACATTTACGTTTTGTGTTAATATTTTTCATTCTATGCTCATAATAAAAAATAAATTAATAAAATTAAACTATTACAATATTTAATACAAATTGTACATTACTTGTTTTACGTTTTCTAAATGTATGTAATCTTATATTTTTCTTTTGTAATATTAAATAATTCTATGCATATTTTAATTATATTATAATTTCTTTGCAATCGAAACTTCAATTCGTATTAAATTTTTTACATATACAACATGATTTATAACATTTGAAAATTAAAAAAATTTTATTTTATTATAAGATTTTTATATATTGTTTGTAATTTTAATATTATATATAATATTTAAATTTAATATTTTTATAATAGAACATTTCATGGATCGAGTCAGGTCAAACTCGGATAGCAAAAAAATTTGCTTGTCTAACCCTGTCCAGTCCGTCTTGTCTTTGATGCTTTTTTTAATATTAAAAAATTATTTTTTAATTTTATTTTTATTAAATATATTTTATAATTAAATAAAAATGAAAATATTTTTAAATTAAAAAATAAATCCAAATCAAGCCCAAAGTTTAAAAACCTCGGACTGGGTCATTGAACTAGACAGACAACCCAACTTTTGGATAAATCTATTTTATAATAATTTATTTTTACTTTAAATTTATATATATTTCGACCCCTTAACAATAGTTTGGCCCCCCTTAATAATGTGTCTGGCTTCGCCCCTATATATATATATATATATATTTATATTTATATGCAGATACAAAATTTTAAAATTTTAAATATTTAATATCTAAATTTTTTAATATAAATAAATAAAATAAATATTAAAAAATATAATAAATTATTATTAATTAGATTCAATTACCTAATTTAATAAATATATATTTTAAAATGAAATTATAAAAAAATAAAAATTATTGTGACTAAAAAATATTAAAAATTGGTTAAAAATCAAGTGAAAAAAATAAAAAATAAAAATTTTGTACCAACCGGTACGGGTTGGTACGTACCAGTACAGGCCGGTACCGACCGATACGATTAGTATGGACCGGTACAAAAATCGAAACGGCACGATGTTGGTACCATTCCGTTCTTCTTCAAAATCAATACGTACCGGCCTGTACGGTACCAACTAACACGGGCCGCAGTCTAAGAATAAGAGAAGGGATTGTAGATGCTAGAATTCGAACTAGACTTGCTGAATGTCACCTCTTAATGGTGACTGCATGAACCGACTGAACTAAGGGAGCGTTTGGTGCTTTCCCATGGGTCAAAGTACTTGGGAGGTCCCTGTACTATATCATCTAGTGCAAATTAATCCATTTACTATAAAATTGGATAATTTAGTCCTTATTCCTTTTAAATTGAAGCAAAAAGGTAAAATCACTAACTGATGTAACGTGAACTGTTTAAAAAGCTGACATGGCATTTAACCATTGTTTAATTGATGACGTGGATGTCAAATGCTGACGTGGTACCAATAAAATATATTATTTATGATGACATGGACAAAATAAATAATATATTTTCAACATTTGATGTGGCATTTTCAACAACTTGGTTATTTATTTTGTCCAGATCATCTTAAAATAATATATTTTATTGATACCATGTCAGCATTTGACCTTCACGTCATCAATTAAACACATATTAAATACCAAGTCAGCTTTTTTAATGGTTTACTTAGTAATTTTACCTTTTTGCTTCAATTTAAAAAGAATAAGGATTAAATTACCCAGTTTTATAGTAGAATGACTAATTTGCACTAGATGATATAGTACAGGGACTTCCCACGTACTTTGACCTTTCCTATGTCATGATTCCAAGGGAATGTGACTCCTGAGAATGTGATTCCTGAGAATATAACTTTATAGCGTTTGGTATACATGAGAAAGTACTGATTAAAATCTTAGGAAAGTTACATTGAGACCTTTGGTTCACTAAACACTTTAGGAATGTGATGATAATTTTCGAAATTACCCTAATGTAAATTTTATTAATTTTAACATTTTTCAATGATATTTATTATTAATAAATATTTATAATAAATATTTAAAAATAATATTTTAATTGGTAATTAGAGTTATGTTTTAGGATAAAAAAAATGTTTGTTAATAATAAATTTTCGAAGTTACTCTCATGTGGTTAAAAAATTAAAAAACTGAATGCAAATTAAATATTATTTAAATATTCAATGATATTTATTATTAACAAATATTTATACTAAATTTTTAAAAATAATATTTCAATTGGTAATTTGAGTTACTTTTAAGATAAAAAAAGTTATTCTCATGTAGTTTAAAAATTAAAAGACTGGATGCAAATTAAATATTATTTAAATATTTTAATGATATTTATTATTAACAAATATTTGTACAAAATATTTAAAAATAATATTTCAATTGGTAATTTGAGTTAATTTTAGGATAAAAAAAATGTTTGTTAATAATAAATTTTAAAAGTAACTCTCAAGTAATTGAAAAATAAAAAAGCTGGATGCAAATTAAATATTATTTAAATATTTCAATAATATTTATTATTAACAAACATTTGTACTAAATATTTTAAATAATATTTCAATTAATAATTTTAAATCAAATAAAAAGAGGGTAATTTTGTCTTAACATTTTTTTAACTTTTTAACTACATGGGAAAGTTATTTTCCCACCACTCCTCATGAGAATCACATTCCAATATTTGTGGGAAAATAACTCTCCAAGGAAAGTGAGTATTTTTTAGTATACCAAACATGGGAATCACATTTCCACCAATTACTTTTCATGAAAAATGATCACTTTCCATCACACCAAACACCCTCTAAATTTCAGGTTCCATATAATCTTTTTCACCCTCTCTCTTCATGTTACTTCTTTATATTTTTGTTTTTTATCCAATCAATTTTTTTTCTCTATAAGATATTTGTAACTTTATTTTAGTAGATACTAAAAGAAAATAAAACTGGTATGTGACATTATTCTTTTTATAAGTGATAATGTTATGAATGATTTTTGAAGTTTATTAAAATTGTCAGTGTGAATCAATGTGATACCTTTACTTAACACCGTTAAATATAGATAATGATGTAGCATTGACCATTTAAGTGATGACATGTGGCATCACCTGATTTTTAAAAAATTAATATCTGAATTTTTGTAAAAAAAAATTAAGAAAAAATATTTAAAAAATATAAAATATGTAAAATTATATTTTTAAAAATTAATATCTATTTTTAAAAAATATATTAAAAAATTAAAAATTATATTTTTTAAAATTAATATCTATTTTAAAAAAAATTAAAATATTTAACTAAAATTATTTTCAAAATATAAAATATTTGTAAATTACTTGTTAAAAAATCTATAGTATCTAAATTTTAAAAATATATATTTTAAAAAAGAAAATTTTATTTTTAAAATTACAAAAATTAAAATATGAAATTAAATTATTTAATATTTTAATTTTTAAAAACTATTTATTAAAAAATTAAATTAATTTATTTTAAAAATGTAAAAAGGAAAAAAAGAAAAATATATTACTTTTATTTTTAAAATTAAAATAATAATTTTTTGTTAATACATGTGGCATCATTATGTGGTGTCATGTGTCAAGTTTTCATTAAATGCAAAAGCGATGTCACCTAATATTTAACGGTGTTACTGATAAGTACTACAATAGCACACGGAGTGAAATAAATATTTTTATAATAGAGGTACCACACTGAAAATTTTGATAAACTTCAGAAATCATTTGTGACATTATCCCTTTTTATATCTAAAAAAACTATTCAAGGGTTAATTACTTATTTGGCCCCTATACTTTATATCTTTTGTCTAATTGGTGCTTAAAGAAAAAAATATGTCAACTTAGTACTCCAACTTTCCTTCCGTCCAACATTTTACCCCCAAATTGTAACTCCATTTAAAAAAAAATGGATGTGTATTAAATGCCTAATAAAATACATCTATTTGTCCAATAATTTTTCATTATTTTTTTAAATGAAAAACCAAATCATACTTGGCTTTTTTACATAAGCTTTTCTGCTTCTACTTACTATTATTCAATCTGGGTCTACTGTTGGTTTTTTTAAGCATGTTTGAGGTGCTCAGTTTATGGAGAAATAAAGCTAAATGGAGGAATTTGTTTAATAATTTTTTGAGGGCTTTGGATTTTTCATGGAAGGAATACTGTTAAGGGGATCAAAATATATATATATAAATTTAAAGTAAAAATAAATTGTTATGAAATAGACTTGTCCAAGAATTGGGTTATCCATCTAGTTCGATGGCCCGACCCGAATATGTTTTAAAATTTGGGCTGACTCAGATTTATTTTTGTTAGCTCAAGTGGTGATTAAATCAATAGGGGATGAATTGATTTCTTAAAAATGAATCGCGGAATTAAAGCACAAGTAATGAAATTGAAAATTTTAAATATATCAAGATGGCAAGTAAATATGCAAATAAAGTATGTAAAAATAGTAGGGAAAGAAGATCAAATACTAGTGGTTTATAGAAGTTCGGCCTTGTGCTTACGTCATCTCCCTTAGCCTTCCTTGCCAAGGAGTTCCCAATTCACTATCTTGAATTGCTACCTTTTCTAGGACAAGGTATAACCTTTACAATATCTATCTTTTGCTTAGGCTTAGATAAAACCTCTCTACTTTTTTAAGGCTTAAATAGTAACCTTCCACTTTTACAAAGTTATTTTGGTAAATAAGAAGAATCTCTAAAAGGCTAAGTGTTTACAAGGTTTAGCACAAGAAATAGAAACTATACAATGGTGTTTTTACAAAGGAATACAAGAAATATTGAAAGGATTTAGCTTAGAACAAAGAAAATTTCTTGAAAGCTTGAAAGTGATGAAATATTTTGATTTGATCTTTCTCTCTCGGCGTCTCTTGCTCTTAGAAGTGTTGGAGAGTCCCTTCAATAGCTTAAATATGATCTGTTGGAAATGAATTAGGATGGAAAAGAGTCGTTATTTCTTCAAAAAATCATACTTGGAAACCAGTACAACTCGTAAGGGATCATCTTCTCATTACGCCAAATTTGACATATAACAGCATTTGCGAAGTTCTGTGAAAACTAAAAAAATTGATGCTGTAAGATAAGATAGCATTTTTTCATGTGTTGTATATGTGGCCACAGCCTTATGTCTTTAGTAGCATTTTTATATATGTATAATAACACTTATCAAAATGCTGTTATTTCTACTTTATAACAGTTTTTCAAGACCTTTTGCATACATTTTTCAATTGGTGCAAAAGATCTCAATGATAGCAATTATAAATGCTACCAAAAACATTTTTATAAGATAACATATATAATAGCATATGTCAAATGCTTTTAAAAATTTTAAAAATGCTGTAATTATTGGCTATTATAACATATAACAACAATATGCAAAAATGCTGTCAAAGTGCTGTCAAAGTGCTGCTTTTGCTATTTTTAACAACATTTGAGAAATGCTATCAAAAAAATGTTGTCTAAGACTAGTTTTGGCGTAGTGTCTACATGAGGGGATCAATTCTCTACTTGTTCCAATTCAAAAAAAAAAAAATGATTGTTGGATCATGAGGGATCGATCCTCTCCTTGTGGGATCGATCCCCTACTACCCTACAAAGTGAAAAACGCCTCTGTTTTGCTGGGATCGATCCTAGGATAGATCCTAGCCAAAATTCTTCACTAGGGGATCGATCCTCTCTAAAAAAAAATCTTCAAAAATTGATTTCTTTGGCTTTGAAAAGTGGTTAACTTGTCTAAAAAATGTTTGATCATAGAAATACATTTAAGAACATGTATTTTTAAGAAAGCTAAGGAGTTCAAAATATTTTAGAATTTTTCAAAGATTTTTCGAAAAGATTTAAAGAAAAATATTTAAACTGAAAAATTTATCGTCAAGCTAATTAAGTTTAAGGTTTTGTCATTTCAAAATTGACTTCAATTCAAAGCTAACATAGTTAATAATTTTTAATTTAAAAATGTTTTTATTTAATTTTAATTATAAAATATCTTTAAAAATAAAATATAAATTTTTTAATATTAAAAAAGGCATCAAAGGTAAGACATGCTAGATTAGATTAGGCAAGCAAATTTTTTTTTTGCTATCCGAATTTGGTCTGCCTCGATCCATATCCATGAACAGCTCTATTATGAAAACATTAGATTTAAATATTATATATAATATTAAAATTATAAACAATATATAAAAATATTATAATAAAATAAAATATTTTCAATTTTCAAGTATTATAAATCTTGTTAAATATGTAAAAAAATTAATAAGAATTGAAATTTAAATGTCAAAAAAAATATAATCTAATTAAAATAATTAAAATATGTATAGAATTATTTAATATTACAAAAGAAAAATATAAGATTACATACATTTAGAAATGTAAAATAAGTAATGTACAATTTGTATTAAATATTGTAATAATTTAATAATTTAAATTTTTTTCATTATGAGCATAGAATTAAAAATATTAACACAATAATTAACATAAATATACCTATTTAATTAATTAAAAAAAATTAAACTAATAATATATATAAATATACAAATATGATACGAATACACGTATTATTATATTTACCATTTAAAATGTAAATTAGGTTGGCAGCGTCTAATTGTCACGGCCCGCGCAATCTCGCTCGGGTCCGTTATGCACACAACAGGTCCAGACCCAGTTCGCACACAATAGGTCCAAGCCCAGGATCTGAGTTACAAAGAGTATCTTGACCCACCAGAATAGACCCTATCCTTGGAGCATTCCAGAAGGCCCTGGAAGACAGATTTTACCTAAAGGTTCTAGAAGCAGTAAAAGATAGTTACTGCCCAACAGTTCCAGCTTATTTAGAACTCTAAGAGATAGAGTTTAAATTCCTTTAGGCTTCTAGATAATGTAATCTTAGCAGTTCATTTGTTTAAATCTGAATCGTTGATGTAAGGGGGATTCAACTATAAATAGAGGCCTCCTCCAGCCTCATTTGTATCATTCAACTCATTTGAGTAATATACAAGAGTATTATTTTCTACTCTCTCTTGTTCAGTTTTTCTGCTTAGCCCTAGTAACTTTTAGTTACCAGTGCCTTTCTTGAGTGTTAACAGGCTGACTTAGACATTCAAGGAAACGACTTCCAGCCTAAGGCCGCACGGTTCGCAAGGCTAAAATTTCAAGTCCGTGACAATTGGTATCAGAGCTTGTGGTTCCTGAAAGGTGCTGATCATAGGGATGGCGTCTCAGGCAGATAACCAGACACAAGAGGTCCCAGAGACTCGTGGGAGGAGTAAGAAGGCTAGTTCGAGGGCCAGTTCGAAGGATGTTCTATCGTCCATGGATGGCAGGGTGGCCAAGCTCGAGGTGACTATTGGAGACATGCGGGAGAACCTGGAGATCGTTGAGGGTCGCATCGAAGAGCTAGACTCCGCGGGGGAGGAGCTCAAGGACAAGATGCAGGGGGCTCTCAATGAGGCTATAAACATGCTGACTCATAAGAACAATGCTTTAGAAGCCATGATGGTGGCCATGTGAAATGAGATGGAGGAGCTTAAGGGAGAGCTCACTTCATGCAAAGCAGCCATAGGGGGTGGCGTGCTAGCTGTGACACCCAAACACAGGATGAAGATCCCTAAGACAAAAGAGTTCAAGGGAACCAGATCGGGAAGGATGTTGACAACTTCTTGTGGGGGATGGAACAGTACTTCTGTGCAATGGGCATTTATGATGATGCCACTAAGGTAAACACTGCCTCAATGTATTTTACTGATATTGCTGTTTTATGGTGGCGTCGTAGGTGCAGCGATGAGAGGCGTGGTTGCACTACCATTGGAACCTGGGAGGAGTTCCAAAGTGGGTTCAGGCAGCAGTTTTACCCAAAATATGCCGAGGATGAGGCGTGTGTCAAGTTGCGACGACTTACGCAACAAGGCACAGTTTGAGAGTATGTGCGGGAGTTCAGTGAACTCATGCTCCAGATTTTTGATCTCGGTGAGAAGGAGGCATTCTTCTCATTCATGGATGGACTCAAACCCTAGGCAAAGCAAGAGTTACAGCGAAGAAGTGTCCAGGATCTGACCAAAGCCATGGCCACAACTGAGTCCTTAGTCGACCTCAGTTCTAAGAAGCCGGACAAGTTCGAGTCTTCCAAGCCTAAATCCTAGGGCAAGGGCAATGATGGGGGAGATAAGGATCGACAGTCCAAGAATGGTAATGGGAAGCCACCGACAAGGAAGTGGAAGTCCAACAAGCAGTAAGAAAACAAGAAGGACAGGGAGCCATTGCAGTGCTTCCTATGTGATGGTCCGCATCGAATGCGAGACTGCCCAAAACGAGCCAAGCTTTCTACCATCAACAGGGAAGATGATGAGCCAAAGAAAGAGACCCTGAAGCTTGGTTCTATTATGAGTTCTGTCAAGGCCAAGAGGGGCCGAAAGCAGAAGGGATTGATGTTTGCAGACATCACCATTGCAGGCTAAAAAATGAGTGCTCTAGTTGACACATGAGCATCAGATTTGTTCATGTCCGAGGAAGCTGCTAAGAAACTTGGTCTCAAGGTTGAGAGGACAGCCAGTTGGATCAAGACTATTAACTCAAAGGAGGTCCCAACCACGGGTGTGGCAAAAGAAGTTGAGCTACAACTTGGAGACTGGAAGGGCAAGGAAACTATTGAGGTAATCCCATTGGATGATTATGAGTTTGTTCTTGGCTTAAATTTTCTTGACCGGATTAATGCTAAGCTTGTGCCTTTTGCCGATTGTATTTGTATCTTGGATGCCCTATGCCAATGTGTTGTGCAAGTGAATCGAGAAACAGGTGTTGGAGCCAAGGTGTTGTCCGCAATCCAGTTTGCCAAGGGTGTGTGCAGAGATGAAGTCACCTACTTGGCTGCCCTAAAGTTTGATGAGCCTCATGAGCCCATGGATGAGACCCCCCTGGAGGTACTAGAGGTGCTACAGTCCTTTAGTGATGTGATGCCTGCAGAATTGCCTAAGAGGCTGCCACCCAAGAGAGAGGTGGATCATAAGATTGAGCTGGTGCCTAATGCCGAACCGCTAGCCAAGGCCCCGTACCGGATGGCACCCCCAGAGTTGAAGGAGTTGTAGAGATAGTTAAAGGAGCTTGTACATGCTGGTTTCATCAGGCCATCTAAAGCCCCGTTCGGTGCGCCAGTTTTATTTCAGCGAAAGCATGATAGGTCTTTGAGATTGTGCATAGACTACCGGGCACTCAAGAAGCTCACTGTGAAGAACAAGTACCCAATCCCACTTATCGCAGACTTGTTTGATCAGCTTGGAGATGCGAGATGGTTCACCAAGCTAGACTTGCGACCCGAGTACTATCAGGTGAGGATAGCCGAGGGAGATGAGCCAAAGACAGCATGTGCGACGCGCTATGGCTCTTATAAGTTCCTTGTGATGCCCTTGGGCCTTACCAATGCTCCAGCGATATTTTGTACTCTTATGAACAAGGTACTTCAACCTTTCCTAGATCGTTTTGTTGTTGTTTACCTTGACGATATTGTGATCTACAGTAAGTCACTGGAGAAACATGTGGAGCACTTGCGGGAAGTGTTCCAAGTCTTACGGGAGAATGAGCTATATGTGAAAAGGGAGAAATGCTCATTTGCCCAGCATGAGGTGCCATTTTTAGGCCATATTATGGGAAGTGGCAGGATCCGGATGGATGGGAACAAGGTTCGGGCCATATTTGACTTGGAGCCACCAACCAAGGTAACAGAGTTGCGGTCATTTATTGGGTTGGCGAACTATTACAGACGCTTCATCAAAGGCTTTTCCAACATCACCACACCATTGATAGACTTGCTCAAGAAGGGGAAAGTATGGGACTGGAGTCCAGGGTGCCAACAGGCCTTTGATTAGTTGAAGCGTGCAGTGACAGAAGCGCCCGTACTTGCCTTACCGGATCACACTAAACCGTATGAGGTTCATACTGATGCATCAGACTTTGCGATTGAAGGAGTACTGATGCAAGATGGACATCCAGTGGCGTTCGAGAGTCGAAAGCTCAATGAGACTGAGCGACGATACACGGTCCAAGAGAAAGAAATGACAGCAGTGGTGCATTTCTTGCGCACCTGGAGACATTACCTGTTGGGGTCCAGGTTCGTTGTGTTTACTGATAATGTTGCAAACAGTTATTTTCTAACTCAGAACAAATTGTTTCCCAAATAGGCTCGTTGGCAGGTTTTTTTGGCAAAGTTTAATTTCAGCATGGAGTACAAGCCAGGGAAAACCAATGCAATGGCTGATGCACTAAGTCGGAAGGTTGATCTTGCAGCCATTAGTTACCTTGAAGGTTCACTGCTGGAGCGCATTAAGAAAGGGTTGCCCATGATCCCACAGCCAAGACCCTAATGGAAAATGCCAAAGAGGGAAAGACCAGATGGTTTTGGTTTGAGGGAGACTTGCTCTACACCAAGGGACACCGTCTTTATGTGCCTCAGTATGAGAAGTTGCGCAAGGAGATCATGTAGGAGTGTCATGATTCGAGATGGGATGGTCATCCAGGTATGCACCATACCTTAGCACTTTTGGAGGACTGTTACTATTGGCCACACATGGGCGACGATGTTGAGGTGTGAAAACTTGTCTGGTTTGCCAACAAGATAAGGTGGAGCTAAAAACATCAACCGGACTCTTGCAGCCATTGTCCATACCGGAGTACCTATGGGAGAGCGTCTCCATGGATTTTATTGTAGGTTTGCCCAAAGCAGATGGATTTGGGAGCATCATGGTAGTGGTTGACAGGTTTTTCAAGTATGGGACTTTCATTCCAGCAACTAAGGAGTGCCCAGCGGAGGAAGCAGCCCGATTATTCTTGAAAAACGTGGTAAAGTACTGGGAGTACCACAGACCATTGTTAGTGATCGGGACGGGCGATTCACGGGACTATTCTGGACTGAGTTGTTCAAGCTATTGGGGTCAGACTTGAACTTTTCCACCAGTGTGCATCCCCAAATAGATGGGCAGACCGAAAGAGTGAATGCTTTATTGGAGGTATATCTCAGGCACTATGTGAGTGCAACGCAGCGAGACTGGCCAAAGCTGTTGGATGTGGCGCAGTTTTCTTACAACTTGCAGCGGAGTGAGGCCACAAACCAGAGTCCATTCGAGATAGTGATCGGGCAGCAGCCACTTACACCCAGTGCTGTTGCAACAGGTTACACAAGATCAAATCCAGCAGCTTACAGGTTTGCTAAGGCTTGGCAGGAGCAGACTGACTTAGCCAAGGCTTGCCTATACAAGGCAAGAAAATGCACCAAGAAGTGGGCAGATCGAAAGCGCAGGGATGTGCAGTTTCAAGTTAGAGACTTAGTCCTTATCAAATTGCACTTGGTGTTGCGTTACCCAGGAATGCACAAAGGGCTTGTGCGGAGATATGAGGGGCCTTTCAGAGTTCTGAAATGGGTAGGCAAGGTGGCCTACAAACTTGAGCTGCCAGCAAAACTCAAGGTACACCCAGTTTTTCATGTCAGTATGCTTAAGCCTTTTCAGGTAGATCAGGACGATCCAGCCAGGGGCGACTCTTAACGCGCACCAGTAAGAGTGAAGGCCTCTTACGACAGAGATATACAGTGTATACTTGCGGATCGAATAGTACGACAAAAGAATTACAGGCCAAGGCATGAGTACTTTGTCCGATGGAAGGGACTACCCGACAGTGAGGCAAGTTGGGAACCAGCCGAGGCATTGTGACAGTTGCAGGATAAGATTGAGCAGTTCTATGCAGAGGATGCGACGAGGGCGTCGCTGGAACAAGTAGGGGAGAATGTCACGGCCCGCGCGATCTCGCTCGGGTCCGTTATACACACAACAGGTCCAGGCCCAGTTCGCACACAACAGGTCCAAGCCCAGGATCTGAGTTACAACGAGTATCTTGACCCACCAGAATAGGCCCAATCCTTGGAGCATTCTAGAAGGCCCTGGAAGACAGATTTTACCTAAAGGTTCTAGAAGCAGTAAAAGATAGTTACTGCCCAACACTTCCAGCTTATCTAGAACTCTAAGAGATAGAGTTTAAATTCCTTTAGGCCTCTAGATAATGTAATCTTAGCCGTTCATTTGTTTAAATCTGAACCGTTGATGTAAGGGGGATTCAACTATAAATAGAGGCCTGCTCCAGCCTCATTTGTATTATTCAACTCATTTGAGTAATATACAATAACATTATTCTCTATTTTCTCTTGTTCAGTTTTTCTGCTTAGTCCTAGTAACTTTTAGTTAGCAGTACCTTTCTTGAGTGTTAACAGACTGACTTAAGCATTAAAGAAAACGACTTTCAACTTAAAGCCACATGGTCCGCAAGATTAAAATTTCGAGTCCAACATAATCACGTAGTAGATAAGTAAAATGAAGACACTGAACGCGCATGAAAATTTACGCATGTGCTTTTTAGCTTAGGATACTTTTGGTAACATCATTGCTTTGCAACTTCTGACTTGAAAATTTGCTAAATTTGGATTGGAGCAGATTTTATTTTATTTTATTTAGATTTAATTTTGTCTGCTATTGGTATAGGGACTAACGAAGAGTCGACGACGTGGACTGGATTGGATAGCTGGCTGGCTGGCTTCACTCACTTTTTTCATGACTTTCAATGTTACCTAACCTAGCTAACCCAATTAAACTTTATTTTTCTTGGGTAAATATAAAAAATATGCAGTCAATAATCAAGTTATTGTTAAATAATATAAGGGATAAAAATTATTTAAAAAAGAAAAATAAATAATTAAAAATTATTATAAAAGATATTGTAAAAATAAAATTATCCTTAATGAAAAAATTTACTTTTCCTTTCTCTTCTATTAAGAAAATATTATTTTTTAAAAATTTTAATTAAAAATAAATTTAAAAAATTAAATATTTAAATATTTATTCTTTTTAAAATTTAAAAAAATAAATAAAAAATAATTTTAGAAAAAATAATGTTATTTTTTAAAAAAATTTAACTAAAAAAAGTAAATAAAAAATTTAAAATTTTAAAAAAATATTTTTTAAAATTAAAAAAAATTATTTTCAGAAAACTTTACTTTTTAATTAAAAAAATAAATTAAAAAATAAGAAAAAAAGAAAGGAGAAGATTTTTTTATCAAGGGTAATTTTGTTTTTACAATTTTCTTCTTAATAATTTCTAATTGTTCATTTCTCTTTTTCAAATAATTTTTACTCTCATTATATCATTTAACAATAATTTGGTTATTGATAGCATGTTTTTCAAATTTACCCTTTTTTAATTATCAAACTAATCTTTGGTTTTTTTATTAAAATATTACGAAAAACAATTATCAAACTACTTATATTTTGAAATTATTTATCAAAATACGCTTATTTTAAAAAATATATATATATTGGGAAGTTGCCATATTAGGGCGACTTCCCAACTTAATTTTTTTTTTTTCAAAACAAAGCACGGAAGTCGTCATATGACTTCCCAACATTTTAAAAAACAAGCGTATTTTGATAAATAATTTCAAAATATCGATAGATATAACGATTTCCGTGCTTTGTTTTGAAAAAAAAATAAAATTTTTAAGTTAGGAAGTCGCCATATCATATGACGACTTTTCACATATTTTTTTTTTTATATATTTTTTCTTAAATAATTGAAAAATCGTCATATGATATGACGACTTCTCAACAATTTTTTTTTTACATGCTACAAAGCATGTTGATGAATTCATTTTATGAATTCACAAGTTGGGAAGTCGCCAACCTATTTGGCGACTTCCCAACATATATATATATATATATATATATATATATAATATTTTAAATGGTACATAATAAAATTAAAATTAAAAATTGTATAATTTATAATTTTAAAAAATATAAATTTAAAAAATTTTAAATAAAAAATAAAAAATTATTATAATTTACAAAATTTTTAAAAATTATATAAATTTTGTTTATACAATTTATATATAGTTTTAACTGTATGTAGAGCTGGTAATATTGGACACGACACGATTAAACGATACGAAAATCACAAGAAAAAAATAACTAAAAACACGACACCAAAAAATAACACGAATACACGAACGTCTCAATATCTATATAATACGAATTATTAACGTATCGCTGTTTATATAACCTTAAACATGATTATAACACGACAAAATACACGAACACGACACGGATACACAAATTGCCAGATCTAACTGTATGTATATAATTTATATATTTTTTCGATCTGGAAATCAATAATAATATTATTATGCATACGGTTATCCGTGTCGTGTATACATAGTGTATACAATAACTGTATGTATAACAGGTGGTAGTTTGAAATTTCAATATAAAAAATAAAATTTATATAATTCTTTTTATTTAATTTATAAAAAATTTAAATTTTTATATACAATGGACACGACACGAATTTTTAAATTTTTTATAAATTAAATAAAAATTTATATAATATTTTTATTTAATTTATATACATACGGCTTTATTTATTTTTTTCGTCTCATGTTCGTGTCATGTCTAATGTTGCCAGGTCTAATACAACTAAAGCACACTGATATAAGTGACTTTGTAATATCAATGTGCTTTAGTTGTGTTAGACCTGGCAACATTGGACACGACACGAAAAAAAACTAAAAACACGACATGAAAAAAGCACGAGCACGACACGAATATCTCAAAATTTATGTAATACGAATTTTAAATTTTTTATAAATTAAATAAAAAAAAATTATTTTTTATATTGAAATTTCAAACTACCACCTGTTATACATACAGTTATTGTATACACTATGTATACACGATACGTATAACCGTATGTATAATGGTATTATTATTGATTGCAAGATCAAAAAAATATATAAATTATATACATACAGTTAGATCTGGCAATTTGTGTATCCGTGCGTGTTCCTTGTCATGTCATAATCATGTTTAAGGTTATATAAAGTTTGATACATTAATAATTTATATTATGTAGATATTGAGACATTCGTGTATTCGTGTCGTGTTCGTGTTATTTTTTCGTGTCGTGTTTTTAGTTATTTTTTCCTTGTGATATCCGTACCGTGTAATCGCGTCGTGTCCAATATTATCAGGTCAACATACAGTTAAAACTATATATAAATTGTATAAACAAATTTTATATAATTTTTAAAAAAAATTTAAATTATTATTTTTTTAATTTGTTATTTCAAATTTATTAAATTTATATTTTAAAAATTAAAAATTATATAATTTTTATTTTTAATTTTAATTTTATTATGTAACATTTAATATATATATATATATATACACACACATTGAGAAGTCGCCAAATGGGTTGGCCACTTCCCAACTTGTGAATTCATAACATGAATTCACCAACATGCTTTGTAGCATGTAAAAAAAAAAAAAAATTGTTGAAAAGTCGCATATGGCGACTTCCCAACTATTTAAAAAAATATATATACAAAAATACGTTGGGAAGTCGTCATATGATATGACGATTTTCCAACTTAAAAATTTATTTTTTTTAAAAAAATATAAAGCACGGAAGTCGCCATATCATATGACGACTTCCGTGCTTTGTTTTGAAAATAAAATAAAATTTTTAAGTTGGGAAGTCGTCATATCATATGACGACTTCCCAACGTTTTAAAAAATAACGTATTTTAATAAATAATTTTAAGATATCCGTAATTTGATAAAAAAAAATTTAGCAATATCTTAATAAAAAAAACCCTAATCTTTTTCTATTATTTAATTTATTATTTTATTGCATGAAATTTAGAAACTCTTGATTCAACTCCGACCACATGCAAATCCAGCATGCCTCGCATTTCTTTTTTTTTTTTTTTTTTTGCCAAAGCTAAAAAACATTGAAAAACTATTACCTTCCGGTCTGTGATTCTTTTAAAAATCACGGACACATTTTTATCATAAATTTTTGTTTTCATAATCAGCTAATTTGATTAGTCGGTTGGTTGTTTAATTATTTAGTATAAATATTTTTTTTGGTCATCCGTTATAATTTCTTTCATTTTTTATTGATACCAATTATTAAAATAACTTCCAAAAGCATTAAGTTAATATAAATAAAACAAAAGAATATTAAGCTAATATTAATTTCTCAATATGATACATTTTTAAAATTATAACTTTTAAAATTTTGTTTAGATAAAATATCCGTGTATATGCTGAAATAATACATAGTATTTTTTTTCTTGATTAAAGTAATTTATATTTTATAAAAAAAATAGATTTTAAAAAAAATAAAAAATGAAAAATAAAATAAAAATTTTGATGTCTCACTTAATGGTTTGTCAAACAAAATTATGAGCTCATAAAATGAGTTAAATAAAATTTAAAGCTTCACTTTTAACTAAAAAAAAAATATTATCGATTATGCAAGTTTTTGATTTTCTCTGAAAACAAATTCATAATTGAAATTTGTCCGTCACTCCCGGTTAGCTAAGTAAAGTCCAAAAACATTTGTTGTTTAGCCGGCGTTGCAGAGACTCCGTGCTTTCGTACCAATAATATTAATAATTTGTAACTTAGCCCTCGTTTAGCATTGTTTTTGGCACAGTTTTTGAGGTCAAAAGCTGCTTTTCACCGCAAACGTAATGCTAAACAGATAAAAAAATTTGGCTTCTTCTGTTGAAACCATGGTTTGAAAAGCCAAACCAAAAAGCCAAAAAATATAGCTTTTGAGCTTTAAAAGCTGGCTTTTAAATAAAATGACTTTATTATCCTCACATCTCTACACTTTTATTATTTTAAACATATCTTTTTTTGACATTTCAATTTCTTACAATACTTTTTCACAGCAATACTAAACACTTAAAAGTTTTTAAACCACACTTTTTTCAACTCAAGCTTTTTCCAACCCAAATTTTTTTCAACAACAATGCTAAACCAACCCTTAATGAAAATATTTTTTGTAAAAAAAAAAAATTCTTAATCAAAACATTATTCAAAGCTTTTGAAGAATTCCTGAGAGGTAGTATATATTTTCTTTCATATACCGAAAAGTAATTTTTTAATAATATATAAAAATATTTATTTCATTCACCATCAACAAAATTTTTAAAATTTATAAACGAAATTAATAAAATAACACATATTTTTTTTAAATATATTTATAAAATTTTAAAAATAAAATATATGATAAATTTTTAACACCAAAGTTAAAACTTTTAATTACTACTAATATATAAAAATTAAATATATAATATATAGGGAATAGTAATTGTGATTGAAAGCAACATAATTAAGAATCATAAACTCATAAGCACTCACAAAAAGACACAACCGCCCTCCCAAGTCACCTTTCATGCAAAAAGATGCTTATCCAACAATAATTCAAAGAAATTAATATAAAAATAATAAGTTATGGTCACGTTAACATTCCACTCCATCAAGTTGCTCATCTCTTTTACATATTATAATAATGATAATTAATCCATCTAATCTAATTACTACATCATTCTTCATTTCATATATAAGAAATAAAAAAAAAGTTCCCACAAAGATGATTACTAGTGATTATTTGAGATCTTGTTTTAAATATTTTTTTTTGTTGTTTCAAAAATATTTTTTAAGCGTTGAGTTCAAATCTTAATATTAGAAAGGTGAAATCGGTTTTTTTATCATAATATTATTTTTTTTTAATTTTTAAAATACCGTTGTTTTCAAATTAAGTATCAAAATTCGCTTTTTTTTTAAACTAGTTGAAAAATCGCCATGAGTTATGACGATTTTTCAATTATTTTTTTATTTTTTATTTTTTGTATTTTAATTTTTAAATTTGCAACGGCTGAAGAAAAAAAATTCAAATTTGAAGGCAACGGTCACTTGACTGTTGCCTTCAAATTCCTCCCTCCCTACACCCCAAATACCTATAAATACCCCTCTTCCTCATATTTTTACAAAAAATCTCAAAAATTTTCTTTCTCCTTCTTTCATACAAAATCTCTTCTTGTTATTTAAAAATTGCTTCATCATCATTATTGAAATTGCAAGAAAATTACATATCCTCAATTATATTTAAAGAGGTAAGTAAATTTTTGTAATATTATTTGTATTACATGATCAAAATTTTTTAATTTTTATAGTTTTATAATTATTATTGTTTTGTCATTTTATAGTTTTATAATTTTTATATTGTTTAATTTTTTAATTATTATAGTTTTATAATTTTATAATTATTATAGTTTTCTCATTTTATAGTTTTATAATTTTATAATTTTTATATTCTTTAATTTGTTAATTATTATAGTTTTAAAATTTTAAAATTATTATTGTTTTGTCATTTTATAGTTTTAGAATTTTTTAATTTTTATATTGTTTAATTATTATAGTTTTATAATTATTATTGTTTTGTCATTTTATAGTTTTAGAATTTTAGAATTTTTATATTGTTTAATTTTTTAATTATTATAGTTTTATAATTTTATAATTATTATTGTTTTGTCATTTTATAGTTTTAGAATTTTTATATTGTTTAATTTTTTAATTATTATAGTTTAATAGTTTTATAATTATTTAATTTAATTTAATTTAATTTAATTATCAACAGGATACTCGTCGCGTCTTATGTTTTAGGAAATTTACATTGGAGGACCCGCATCCTTATATTAAGAAGAGCCGAATTTTATCACACAACTCAAATTCGACGATTTTTGCTACAACCCGACTTAATCAGTACGTTGATCGAATGATGGAGACCCGAGACGCACACTTTTCATTTTCCATTTAGTGAATGAACGGTAACTCTAGAAAATATTGCGCTTCAACTTGGACTTCCGGTCCATGGTGATGCAGTTACAGGCGCAAGCTTTCTAGATTGGAATGAAGAGTGTCAAAATCTATTGGGCGCGGTACCTCTAGATGAGTATGTATCTGGCTCAACGGTGAGACTAAATTGGTTGAAATTCTTTCAAAATCTTCCACTAATTGCAAGTGAAGAACAAATACAATATGCTGCTAGAACATATATTTTACGTTTGATTGAAGGATTACTAATGCTTGACAAATCGAGCAGTCAGGTACATTTAATGTATCTTCCATTACTAAGTGATTTAGAGCATGCGGCAAATTATAGTTGGGGTTCTGCGTGTTTGGCGGTTTTGTATAGAGAACTGTGCCGGGCTACAGTTCCAAAAAGCCATGACATAGGTGGACGTTTAGTGCTTCTACAATCATGGGCTTGGTATCGGCTGCCATTTCTTGCTCTGCGTGTGGATGTTTCGGCTGTATACCCCATTGCAAGCAAGTAATAATCTTTACTATTTTATTAATTTTGTACGAACTTGTATTTTTATAGGTCTATTAAGATTTTATATGCATTTTAACATGTGGAGTCATCGTAGAGATCTTACCGAGACTCCGACCGACCATGCAAGTATAAGATTACGACTAGATTGAGTAGGATATGATAAGGTAAATGTTTCGATTGTTATATTCAAGTATTTTTATATTTAATCCATATGAAACTAATAATTTGTAATAATTATTCGCAGTTTTTGTGGATGTCATATTCTTCAAATGAAATTATGGCATGTCTCCCATCGGATGCTTACAATAATTGTAATATATGGAAAGCAAACACAACATTGATATGCTTTTTATATGTAGAGTGGCACCACATTGACAGAGTGTTGCGACAATTTGGGATGCAACAACCAATTCCGGAAGCACCGGTGAACCTTGATAAGGTTCACAAGATTGACATGTGTGGGCGTCATGAAGAATTCTAGCCTACGAAGCATCAACGATGGATCCATTGGTGGGATATACGTTCTCAACGAATTTCGACTGGTTATCCTATTGTTGGTAATAATTTCAACCCATCTGATGATTACATAGGATGATACAAAAATGAAGGTCGTCCTTTTGTTTGTCCACTGTCGAGGTATGAGGATGTTAGGAGTATGCCATTTAAAGGACGAATTTCAAATCCAATCCCTCCTACACATGAAATGGAAGCTCCTAGTCCTAGCCGACAACGTGGGCGGACGCGTCAGCCGGCCTCATCACATGCATCGGAGTTCACTGCACCGAGGATGTCATTTAGTCATCCTGAACCTGAATGGGATCATGGAGTACCATCTATTCATTGTTATTTCGTCAGTCACCTTAGATATGATGTTGATGAGTGTTACCGACCATCACCGCCAATGATGAGGTTAGATGACCAGCTCCCCATCCGCGATCTTCGGATTTGCTTGGACCAATGAATGAATGCATGAACAAATCATGTTAGAATCTAACTTGCAATGATCTTGTGAAATCCTCCCCGATATGCAAGTATGAGGCCCTTCATATTTTCTAATCTCTCATGCGTGTTTCTTTTTCATAAATGTTGCCCTTATTTTTCAATTGCACCCTTTCTCATACATTAGACATTTGGCATAATATTTGGTCTGCTCAAATTCAATTACTCTGTAATCGACAGAGTTTTTGATGTTATAGTGCTTAATAGCTGAAAGCACAACCTCTTTCGTTAGAAATTGTAACCCAACACACAGATCAACTGTAGATGGATCAAAAGTCAGAAGCGTAGGAAATGTATGAGCATACTCAGGAAATTATGGCACTTGCATTGCCTCCAGATCCAGGGTGTGCATATGGGATGCAGCCTCATATGGGGGAAGATCTCCATGAGTGCTGATCTCAGCAGCGACGACGTCTGGGTCAGAATCACTATTGTCATCACTGTCATTTGCGAATTCAGCATCCTCTTCCTGCTCACTAAAGTCACCAACATATTCACCATGGACTACACATGACGGAACAAGATCAACACCAGCTGGCTCATCTTCCAGGGCAATAGGAATTATTTGTGAGACTAATGAATTATGAAAAGTTATAGCTTGAGATAGCGGAACGACTTCTTCTGTGGGAATGTCGTATGTAGTGTGAACATACAACGGCCCAAAATCATCATCTTCTGTAGGAAAGTTGTCTGTAGTGCGAATATTTGAAGGCCCACAATCATCGTGAACATCCTCTATGTCAGCATATAACTCAAGTACACATCAAACATGCATCTGATATCATCATCATCTTTAAGTGGAAAAGTTCTATATCGGACACATCCTTCATCAATAGAAAGATGAAGCTTATACTTAATCTCTGAAACTCTTTTTCTGTTTCTAGCTTTAATTTTTGTATGAATTTGCAGCTTTAGTTCCTCTAATGTGACGTCTTCACCAACACGAAAACTTTTAGGACGTTCACAATCAAAGGTAGCACCTTCATCAGTATTATGAATTTGGCTATTATAGTAGACCAATGCGACCACTTTATTGCTCATGTTGTGTACTAATGAAATCGAGAAGGATGGAGGTATTATCACTTAGCAAAAGAAAGAAGAAATAGAGAATGATGAGGTATTAGCACTCAGAAAAAATCTGATTGAAAAACTGGTGTAGGGGGTATTGTAAACTTTCATCAGTATTATGAATTTATAATGGTTCATTGTGTTGTACCGGATGACAAATCCTATCCTTTGTACAGGATGGAATCTGATTCCCATTTTCTGGCTAGGATTAATTGACTGAAAAACTGATCACTCATTGAATGAAAAATCTTATGAAAAATCCCATCCTTTGTACCGGACTGTCCAATTCCAATATTTTCTACAACAGACTGGAAAATAGCTGAAACCCTAACCCTAAATCTGGTCAATAGGCCCATCATTGCAGAAGAAATCCAATTCCAATATTCTCTGCACCATTTGATTGACTGAAAATAGCTGAAACCCTAACCCTAAATCATTAGTCCCATCCATTGCAGAAAGAATCCAATTACAATATTATCTGCAGCATTTGATTGACTGGAAAATAATTGAAACCCTAAACCAAAATCTGGTCAAAAGTCCCATCCATTGGAAAAGGAATCAAATTTCAATATTTTCTATAGCATTTGATTGACTGAAAAATAGCTGAAACCCTAACCTTATATCATTAGTCTCATCTATTGCAGAAAGAATCCAATTCCAATATTTTCTGCAGCATAAAATTAAAATAAGAAATAAAATTTTATTTTATACAAAATTCAAATAAGAAATAAAATTTTAATTTATATAAAATTAAAATTAAAATAAGAAAATAAAATTTTATTTTATATAAAATTCAAATAAGAAATAAAATTTTAATTTATATAAAATTTTAATAAATATAAAATTTAAATAAGAAATAAAATTTTAATTTATATAAAATTAAAATATGAAATAAAATTTTATTTTTTGTAAAATTAAAATAAGAAATAAGATTTTATTTTTTATAAAATTAAAATAAGAAATAAAATTTTAATTTATTTAAAATTTAAATAAGAAATAAAATTTTAATTTATATAAAATTTAAATAACGAATTAAATTTTATTTTTTGTAAAATTAAAATAAGAAATTAAAATTTAATTTTTATAAAATTAAAAAATTTAATAAATTAAAAAATTTAAGTATATAAATTTTTAAAAATAAACAAACACCAATGGAAATCGCCACCCTCCATGACGATTTCCCTTGGTGTTTTAAAAAAAAATTGTAAAAACATCAAGGAAAATCGCCACCCCCTATGATGATTTCCCTTGGTGTTTTTTTAAATCTTTTTGAAAATTTACGTTGAAAAATCGCCGTGGGAGATGACGATTTCCCAGCAGATTTTAAAAGTAGCGGATTTTGGACAATAATTTGAAAACAACGATATTTCGATAAATAAAAAAAATGACTATATTATGATAAAAAAAAAAAACAAAAACAGGTGAAATCCATGAATATGTGAAACAATTGCATTTTGTTATGCATCTCAGAGTTTATAGATCTCTGTATGTAAAGTAAAAAAAAAAAAAAGTTTACATGAGATATTTTGGCCATGTTGGAGAATATTGATTTTTTAAAAGATTTTTTTTGAAGATAGTTACAAAAAATTCTGATAATGGTGAAAACAATCAATTATTGATTTGAAAAATATATTTAAAATCAAATGTACAATTATAGTAAGTTGTAATCTCTATTGTCTCTTTTATTATTGTTTTTCATATTTTGTCTAAATCACTCATAAATCCTATGCATTATTTCACAACTCCACATATTAATAATGTACCTCTTTGACTTTTCTTCGGTAATTGTAAGTTATCAAGATCGAATCACGTATATTTTTATATTGATAATAATATCATATTTTTTCTATATTTCACAAGTGATCATATTTTTATTTAAAATTTCACAGCCATGTGGGACATTTACAATTGGGATGTAAAAAAATTAAGGATTTAATTTAAATTTATTCATGAGTTGAAAGTCTGGCTAGACCTGTGGCTCTAGCCATGTTTTGATCGAGTTTTAGGCAAGACTTTTCAACCTTAAATTCAGCGTGGGCCAAGATATTATTTTATTTATAAAAATTATTTAATTTTAAAAGTTTATGTTAAAATATTATCATAAAATGTTAATATTTTTAATATGCATAAGACTAAACTGATGAACCAAAATTATCCGAATTTGATATTTAAAGATATCATCATGACCCGATCAATCCATAAAGACCTTTAAGTTATTCATTATATATGAAGTGATGTTTTTTTTTTTTTTTTTTTTTAAATATATATGATCTTTAATTACATAATATGAAGTTTAATTATATAATATGAAGTATTTTTATTTTGCCCATTTTACAAAATTTATGTCATTTATTTATTTAAAAATTTGAACTTAGAAAGTTTGAAGATAAAATTTAAAGTAGCCTGAACTGATATTATAGTGGAGAAAGTGACATATGCCTAAAGGGCCACGAAAGATAATTAGGTATAAGGAGCAATTTGATCGGATGCCTACTAATAATTAGAATTTGTAAAAAAAAAAAGTAATTAAAAAAATATAAATCTCATAAAAAATTATAAAAATATATAAATTTTTATTTATAAAATTAAAAATATTCATTAGATGTACGAAATAATAATTGGAAAAAAATTGTCAGTGAATGAGTGGAGAGAAAGAAGAGGCGTATCATAGTCTTATGTGGTTTTGGTGAGCGTGTGGGTGTTGGGGGATATGACGGCGCCTACTCCTTTGCCACCTGGATTCCTAACATCGATTAATCTTCACCCTTAAACATTAATCCGACGGTTAATGACTTGGTGTCGGTTCATCAATTTCTTGTAGTAATCAAAGTCAATGCTTCAACTCACTCTCATTTATTCATCTTAATTAAAATAAGATCTATTTTCATAAACGATGAGATTGATTTTGGTGAAATTAAAAATACTGATGAGATTGAGATTAGTTATTGTAATAATGACATTAAAATCAATGCTGGGATGTGTGTTCGGATTCAAACAAAATGGTGTTAGTGAGATGTGTTGAACCCACTCGGCCTACCAGGTGCGGGCCCAATTCGCCAAGCACAGGCCCAGCTAATCAGCCTAACCAGGCGAGCCCAACAATCACCGGGAACAAAGGCCTGGGACACGTGGGCACCTCCCCTTCTCCCAAAGGTCACATCTCCAGTCACCTCGGCGTCCACCTGGGATAGTGCGAGGCGTTAAATGCTACAGTCTGCAGATGACAGATATTAAATGCGGCCATCTCCTCGACAAGGCCCCCCAGGCCGTTTAAGTCAGATGACCTATCAGAGTCGGGCACGTGAAACTAGTAGGGCGAGCACCAGCTCGCCCAACCTCCTCATCACAAGGCTATTCGCAATTAAGCTCTCTCTCTCTCTCTCTCTCCCAAACATTTCTTTTTCCTCCTCCAAACACTGACTTAAGCATTGGAGTGTGTCCCGAAGCTCAACCTCCGGTGCCCTCTAACCTGTTCTCCTCTTTCTCAGGGCCTTAGACCACTAGGGACCTCAGGAGCACCACTACGATACAAAAAGACATCAAAATTTGGCGCCGTCTGTGGGAAACGACAAGCCATGTCTTTACCACCAATCCAACAAACTTCCTCACCTAGAGACCTAGGTACCGTTCCCCCTATTACCAACTCCTCCACACCCTCGGTTACAGGCAGTTTTCAATCTTCCCCCCAACGAACCTCCCTTAACCTCCTGGGACTTGGCACCAGCTACCAAGCACCTTTTATGCCTAACTTCTGGCTCCAACAGCCCTTCTACCCTCAGCCCTACTACCAGAGCCTACTCACGGCCTCCTCCCCAGTGTTCTCAACCCTCACGACTCCGCTGCGAGACGTACCTACAGCCACCTAGCAAATCACCCGCAAAGCCTTCTCCAATCCCTTAGAAACTCAATTTAACGTCGTGGGACAAACGAGCATTTCCTTTGTCCCTGGAGCAGACCCCCTCACCAGCTGGCCAAGAGAAGCCACCAGCCACACTACCGCCAAATACCGCCACCGAGCCCCCACTGGCAACCAACCCCACCATCCAATACCGTTTTCCAACCCCTTGTGCTACCCTATATCTACCCAACATACCAGATACTCATGAGCCAAATACAAACCCTTCAGGCTCAACTGGCTGAGCAACAGCGTGCCGCCCACCAGGCTCATCAGAAAGTAGGGCCAAACCAAAAGGGCAATATTAACAATCAAGAAGAAAACAGTGCTAGCTTGTCTTATCGGGGCAGCCATCGAACAGCCGTAAACAGGGCCCACAGACAAAGCAGGGGACATCGTTCCGAGGAGCGACCCCTGAACCAGGAGGACCTGCCCGCCAATAAGGAGACGGCTGCTTGCACTATGGAGGCCCAGATGGCTGCCCTAAGAAAAGAAGTCCATGGCATGATGAAAGACAAAACCAAGGAGGCAGAATGGATGACGGACGACAAAAATCCTCTGACTCTGGAAATCCGGTAGAAACTGGTGCCCAAAACAATCAAGCTCCCCAAAGAAACCTATGATGGCACCAGAGACCCCACGGACCACCTCATCCAGTACAAAAACTATATGGATTTGTTGGGGGCCACTGACGCCCAGAAGTGCCGAGTGTTTCCTATGACAATCAGAGTGTACGCTAGAACTTGGTACCATTCGCTGTTGGTAGGGTCCATCGACAGCTTTCAGAAGCTTGGTAGAACCTTCATTGCCCACTTCCTCGCCAACAAGACAATCTTCAAAACCCCAGGCAATATCCTCGCAGTAAGACAGAAAGAAAGCAAAACCCTCAAAGAATACATCCGCAGGTTCAACTCTGCCACAATGGAGATCAAAGACCTACATGATGACTGGGCCATACAGATATTCATCTGCGGGGTTCGCCATGAACACCTCCGATATGCCCTGACATGTGAGAAATCAGAAAAACTATATAACCTGTATGAGAAGGCCTAGAGGAATGACGAAATAGAAGAAATGAAACTAGCCGAGGGGTCCGACGAAATAACGCACTACCAACAGGGTCAAGGACGCCCCCCAAAGAACAAACAGGGATACCAAGATAAAAGGAGACAGTTGGGTCTTGACTCACATCGCCAAAGATCCAGGTCGCCCGAAAGAACGATCCGTCAGAATAATACGGATAGGGCCGTCCAGGGCCGCTGGCGAAGAGGGGAAAGAGCCCCATACTTTAAGTTCAACAAGTATAGCCCTCTCAACGCCTTAAAGGTGTACATCCTGAACGCGGTAGCCCACGAGGGTATCTTGGGAGTGCCCTACCCTATGAAGGACAACTCCAAGGAAAGGTGCAACTATCACAATGATGTGGGACACAGCACGTAGGATTTTAGGTCTTTGAAAGATGAAATTGAGACCGCCATCAGAATAGGGCATATCAAACAGTTTGTAAGAAAGACAGAGGCCCAACATGGGCAATCGTCGATGAACAGTCAAAGGAACACAGGTAGAGCAGAAGGGAAGAAGCCGATACATAGGGTGATAATCATGATAGTAGGGGGCACAGAACAATGGATCGCCAGTAATTCCATGAGAAATGGCCACTTAAGAAGCATAATGGCAATCGATGCAACCCCCAAACGAGCAAAGCAAAATGAAAATTGGATGGTAGACTTCACTGATAACGATGTCGACATCTTAGAAGACAATGGTAATGAACCGATTGTTGTGGCGGCCACCATCGAAAATTTTAGAGTAAAAAGGGTCCTCGTCGACAGCGATAGCGCAGTAAAAGTTATTCAAAAGGAAGCTTTTAAGAGAATGGGCATCCCTGAGAAAGATCTGAAGCCAGCAAACCCAATTTTCGGGTTTGCAAATCAGCCAATTACAGTCAAAGGGTCAATCACCTTGCCAGTAACAATAGGAAACGGTGACCACACCCTCACTGTAATCTCTGAGTTTCTAGTGGTCGACCAGCTTTCGGCTTACAACACCATCCTTGGAAGGCTTGTGATGAGAAAGGCAAGGATGGTGGCTGCCGTCTACTGCCTGACAGTAAAATTCCTGACACCCATGGGAATCGGTTACATGAAGACAGGTCAGCAAACAGTGCAGCAGTGACACGTGTTGTCCATACAGATTGCAAAAAATACCAAGACGCCAAGCATGACCTCGACATGGCAAAAGCAGGGGGTAAAAGAAAGAAACAAGGGGACAACTGATAGAAGCCCAGGTCAGCCTGATTGATAAAACCATGCTCACCTTGGAAAGTTTGGACAACAGGACAAAAACAAACCAGTATAAGGTGGAGCCTACAGAGAAAACGAGGATAGTCCCTTTGGATCCAGAAAACTCGTCTAAAATAACCAAGGTCGGGTCCTCTTTGGGAGGTGAAGAAAGGTGGCCACTGGTGGCCATGTTGCAAGAAAACATCGACATCTTTGCATGGCGGCTGCTGACATGCCCGGAGTAGACCCGAGTGTTATCATCCACTCTCTCAATGTGCACCAAGCAGCAAAGCCGGTCAGGCAAAAGAAGCGCCAGTTCACCCCTGAGAGAGTCAAGGCAGTTAGAGAAGAAGTTGAGAAACCGCTCGCCGTTGACTTCATCAAAGAAGTGGTCTACCCAGATTTTCTCGCCAACGTAGTAATGGTAAAAAATGCCAGTGATAAATGGTGAATGTGTGTAGACTTCATAGATTTGAATAAGGCCTGCCCTAAAGACAGCTTTTCCCAACCAGTCATAGATAGATTGGTTGAATCCTCAGCATGACACAATTACATGAGTTTTATGGACACCTTCTTCGGTTACAACCAGATCAAAATGAACCTTGAAGACCAAGACAAGACGTCTTTTGTGACAGAGGAGGGTCTATTCTGCTACCAAGTGCCCTTCAGGCTAACGAACGCAGGAGCCACCTACCAAAGGTTGGTAAACAGACTCTTCAAGGACCAAATTGGGCAAAGTATGGAAGTATATGTAGACGATATGCTGGTCAAAATCTCCTCGCTAGACCAGCACGTTTGGGATCTAGAAGAAGCCTTTGGCATCATCAGGAAGTACAACATGAGGTTGAATCCAGAAAAATATGCATTCGCGGTAAGAGCAGGGAAGTTCCTTGGTTTTATGGTTTGCAACAGAGGAATAGAAGCAAACCCATAAAAGATTCAGGCAATCTTGGGCATGTGTTCGCCAAGAAATACTAAAGAAATGCAAAGACTTACTGGCAGGGTTGTCGTCCTCAACAGGTTCATCTCCAAGCTCGCCGATAGGTGCTTACCTTTCTTCAAACTAAAAAAGTATTTATACTCGCCGCCTCTACTCACTAGTCCCTTGCCAGGAGATCAGATGTACGTCTACCTTGCAGCCTCAGACGAGATCATAGTCGTCGTGCTCCTTAAAGAAGAAGAAGGCCGCCAAAGACCAGTTTATCATGTCAGTCGAGCCCTGCAGAATGGAGAAGTTAACTACACCTGTCTGGAAAAAACCACTTATGCTCTGATAGTGGCCGTCAGGAGCCTGAGGTAGTATTTCCAAGCCTATCCCATCACGGTATTGACGGATCAACCGCTAAGGGAGGTCTTGCAAAAGGTAGACACGGTGGGCAGAATGACAAAGTGGAGTGTTGAGCTAAGTGAGTTTGGTTTGGAGTATAAGTCAAGGAAGGCTATCAAGGCCCAAGCTTTGGCAGACTTTATAGCTGAGTGCTTTTGACAGAGCCATCACGGCGCCAATCCATTACCCTGAAGAGCCACCGTCGAATCCTGACGAGGGAGTAAAGCCGCTATCTCCAGAGCCAACCCTGATACAAAAGCCCCAACAACAAGAAGTCGCCCCAAGCGGCATGTGGACTTTGTATGTGGATGGATCCTTAGGAAAAGAGGGATTAGAGGTCGAAATATTATTGACCGACCCCCAGCGAAGCGAAGGGCTCGAGTTGGCACTCAAGTTTGGGGCCACAAGACTATCTGTGTCTACCGACTCCCAATTGGTAGCAACACAGGCAAATGGGGAATATGAAGTAAGGGAGCCCGCCTTGGTAAAGTATCACAAAAAGGTCATGGACCTAAAGCTGCGCTTCAACCAGTTGGTGATCCAGCAGATCGCCAGAGAAGAAAAAGTGAGGGCGGACTCTTTGTCCAAGCTCGCCTCTGCAATCGAGATAAGACAAAGAGGAAAGATCCCCCTCGAACACCGTCCTCTACCAAGCCACCAAGAAAGTGTAGAGATCCTCCCAATAGCCAACGAGCAAAGCTGGTTGACAGACATTACAAACTTTCTCAAAAATAGGATCTCGCCCGAAGACCCCAAAGAATAACTAAGATTAAGAAGAAGAGCTGCCAGATACACAATAATGGGCGACACTCTGTACAGGAAATCATTCAGTGAACCCTTGTTGAGTTGTTTAGCACCACCAGAGGCTGAGTATATCCTCCGGGAGATCCACGAAAGAGTATGTGGAAATTACATGGGGGTAGGTCTTTGTCACAGAAATCACTCAGACAGGGTTTTTACTGGCCGACAATGAAGAAAGACGCCACAGAGTTGGTAAAGAAGTGCGACAAATGTTAAAAGTTCGCTACCGTCCCGAGGCAGCTAGCAGAACTACTTAACCAGCTCTCGAGCCCATGGCCCTTTGCGATGTGAGGGATAGACATCTTGGGACCTTTCCCAATTGCCATAGGACATAAGAAGTTTGCGGTTGTCGCCTGCGAGTACTTCACTAAATAGGTAGAAACAGAGGCCGTGACGACCATTATAGAAAGGATAATTGAGAAATTCATCTGAAAGTCTATAGTGTGCATGTACAGAGTCCCCAACACCATCGTGGTGAATAATGGTGCACAGTTCTTGGGGGCAAGTTAAAGAAATTTTGTGAAAACTTCAAAATCATGCTCACTCACAGCTCGGTCAAACACCCCCAAACAAATGGACAGGTGGAGGCGATGAACAAGAAAATCCTCTAAGGCTTGAAAAAGAAGCTCGACGATGCCAAGAGGGCATGGCTAGAAGAAATGTCAGGAATACTATGGGCCATTAGGACTACGTCCCACTCCGGCACGGGCGAAACCCCTTTCAATCTGATGTATGGGACAGAGGCTGTGATACCAGCCGAGATAGGTATCAACTCCTTGAGAACGGCCCACTATGACCCCGCTACTAACGAAGAAGCACTTAGAGGGAATCTGGATCTCTTGGAAGAAACCAGAGACTGGGCAGAAGTCAAACAGTCCGTCAGATCACATCAGGTCGCCCAGTACTATAACTCAAAGGTCAAAGGCAGACAGTTCCAAGTCGACGACCTCGTCCTCGCAAGTTACGAAGCCAGCAGGCCCACGGCGAATAATGAAAGATGGCCCCGAACTGGGAAGGCCCTTACAAGGTGACAAAAAAGATTAGCTTTAGAGCTTACGCGTTGGAACGAATGGACGGAAGCCCTGCACCAAGGACTTGGAACGCAATCCACCTGAAGAAATATTTCCTGTAATCTTATGTACAAGTTGTATTTTTTCTCATAAGAATAATAATACAACTTGCCTTTTGCAGGAAAAATAAAAAAGCCAACACTTCGCCCAATGACCTCTAACTGGCCCATCCATCCTCGCGTCCGCCATGTGCGCTCGCAATAAGATGCCATGCTGCACGCCCAATGGCCTCTAACTGGCCCATCCATCCTCGCGTCCACCATGTGTGCTCGCAATAAGATGCCATGCTTCACACCTAATGGCCTCTAACTAGCCCATCCATCCTCGGGTCCACCATTGCGCTCGCAATAAGACGCCATGCCGCACACCCAATGGCCTCTAACTGGCCCACCCATCCTCGCGTCCACCATGTGCACTCGCAATAAGACGCCATGCTGCACGTCCAAAGACCTCTAACTGGTTCACCCAACCATCCGTCAGCGTCCACCACGTGCGCCAGCACAACTACTTGTCTCCATCCGACCCTTATGCTCACACGCACAACTAACAGAGCAGCAACCTGCAGCAAGTTTGATAGTTTGCCAACACACCAACAAGATGCACAAGGACAAACTCCAAAATAAACAGCAAGGCAAACTAAACAGAAAAGAAGGAAAGCAAAGGGCAAGCAAACGAACTTCTTTATTAATAGAAAGATGGGTTACAAAGTTCTAAGCATTATGTACAAGGTCTTCACCTAAAAGACCACTACCCGTCCCTGTTACATCAACCCCAACTACAACAGTTGGATCTCTAACTTCGCCATCTTTAGGAGGGTCCACAATAAGAGCATCAGCTGCAAGCATCTCTTCGGTGGCTGCAGTAGATGGGGGTAACTCGCTTTGCGGAGTGGAAAGCACAAGCTCTTCTTGCGAAGTGAAGAGTACACCCTCAACTTGAGGCGTTGCAAGGATAACAGAGCTAAAGGCAATCTCATAATCTACCCTTAACCTCTCCAACAATGGCATTTCAGGGCATACAGGGTCAAAGCCCTCAGAAAGGTTCGCAATGGCCCTAAAATCTATTCCTTTGTAGTCAAGGGGCCCATGCATCAATTAGACACCAGTAAGGATGGTCGCCCTAAACGCTTCCATCATCCCAAGGGCTACTTCGATCACCTCGCCTTTTTTTATTTACCTACAAGGCCTTTTGTAGCGCGAGAGCATGTCCCTCATTCTTAGCCTCCACAGCCTTGGCCGCAGCTTCAACAATGGCGGTTTCCACAGCCTTGACAACGGTGGCCTCCACAGCCTTGGCAACAATAATCTCTTTCTCTTTCTCTGCCAAATCCTGCTTCAGGACTTTGATCTCTTTGTCCCTGGCCTTAACGTGGTCCTCTGCTTTGGTAAGTTGATCGCGAAGAAGCGTGGCTTGCTTCTCAGACTCTGCCACTTTGGCCAGGCAGGACTATTCGCTAGTGACCACCTCGTCCTCAGCTGCTTTGGCTTTGTCCTTCTCAGCCTTGAAAAGGAGCTCCAGCTCTGTCACACGGGTAGACGTGAGCTGGAGATCCCCCTCCACATCGCAAAGACGGGCGTCCGCCTCCTCGACACAGTTATATACGGCCAAGGTCGTGGCCAGATTCTGAAAGAAAATAACAAACCATGTTATCAAGACCAGCCAACACCAACCATCAAGAAACCCGAAGAATAGAGTGTAGTAACCATATTTTGTCCGAGTCGTGCTCGAATCAAATCCGAACCATAGTTTTAGTGAAAATCTAAGTGCGGGTCTTAGTAATCAATTGGGCTCAATTCGTTAAAATTGATTGGATCAAATTTTGTAAATGCATATATTTTTTTATTAAATCGAAGTGGGCCTTACATTTGCTTAGAGCCATTTAGGTTTTACTTTGGATTTTCATGGGCCTATCATTTGGGCTAATTTTGGCTAGATTAATATTTGACAAGGCCAAGATTTTGTTTGGGCCTTAAGACCCACGGCCCAAATACAGCTTTTTGGACTTGCTGGGCAGGCTGATCCGCAAGCCCACTGCCCCCTATCCAAGCATGCACCCTGGCAGTAGCCAGCAACCCTAGCCAACCCTACCCCCTGGCAGCAGGTGTAGCAGCAACCCCTTACTCCACCACCTGTAACAGCCACCCTAACCTGCCCACAACCTCCCCCACGCAACTGGTTGCTTAGAAGCAACATGGCCTCCCCCAAAATCTTGTGGCCCGAATCCCAAATCCTAGGTTTTTGAACCCTAATCCTTCAAAAACAGGAGGCCAGCAAAAATCAGAGGACTCTTTCCCAGACAGTGATCGAGCCCCCCACTCTCGATTCTCTTCCCCTGCAACAACCAAAAAATACACCAGTAAGAAAGAAACAAAAAAAATACAAACAGCCATACACCATTTAGGTTTCGGGTTTTTAAGGTTCCTAGGGTTAGGGGCCTTGTTCGGGGAATTCGAACAATAAAAGGGGTGTTTCGGGATAAGGGAAGGCTCGGGGGTCATTTTTCGGATCGATTCAATGGCGGCTTTAGGAGATCGAAAAAATAATGGGCCGAACCTTTGGCCTCTGATCTACGTGTTTTGAGACAACTTTTGGAGAATCCGAGCTCAGATTTAGATAGAGGGTGAGGAGAGCATTCATTTGGGGCAAAAGGTGTTCGAAAAAGCCATCGGCATCGACGGAGCACGGTGGTAGGTTTGGCCGATTGGCGTCCAATTCTGGGCTGGTGGCCACCGGTTACTGAAGAAGAGTAGAGAGAGAGGAGAGGATTTGGGATGTAGAAAGAGAAAGGGGAAAAGAAAAAAAAAAGACGAGATTTAGTTCTTTAAAAAAAAAGAGGGAAAACCGGGAAGGATCCGAGCATTGGCCCGCGGATAGTCCGACCCGCATGTAACCCGATTCGAAAAGGGAAGAAGGAATCACTCGGGTCAGCCACCAAACCAGACCCTTTTGGCTCCCAACCCGGCCAAAAAAAAAAGGAAGAGGACCAGCAGGCAACCCGACCTGCAACCCAACAGGTGACCCGACCCGCGACCCAGCTGGCCTGATTTAGCCCGCCAGCAGCAGACTTGGATTTGGGCCTCTTGCTTTGGGCCTTGACACCTTAGCCTATTTTGGTACGTTTTTTAGCCTATTTTATTTAAGTGTTTATACAATCTTTTTATATAAATACCTACATTATATATATATTTATTTAATTGTCATTTATTTATGTTTTTTTAAAAAAAATATTAAAGATAATTTATTTAAATGAGTAATAAAAATAATGAAGTTTCCTTATTTTAATTAAAATGAAAATAGAGACAATCAATAAGATTTATTTTGGTTATGAGTCATAGGTGTGGGGACTTTTATTTGGTTATATGTCATATACAATAAATAAAATCATAATTTATTGGTTCGAAAATAAAAATGCAATTAATAACAAATAATCCTTAGAAAGAAATAAAAATGAAAGTTTTTTTATAAAAAAAAAAAAGATAAAAATGCATTAACAACAAATAATTTTCTCAAAATTTGAATAAGATAATATGCTTGAAAAATAATAAAAATAATAATTTATTGATTCTTGCCTAGATGTTGGAAGAATCCCAATATATGAATACGGTCATCTCAGGGTTCACTGTAAGAACTCTCAACTATGGAGAACCTTTTCAAATTCCGCCTAGACGTTGAGGAATTTGGGAAGGCTCTCACATACGACGAGGGTTCGTGTTTATTTCTAAAAAATAATAAAAAATAATAATAATAATATTAAAAAAATGGTAGTCAAAATAATAGTTAAAATAAGTAATGAATAAAAAAAAAAGATAAAAAGGGATAATAATACAAAAAATAATAAAATATATTTTTAATCAATTCATTATGCCATCTTTTTATTCGTGCTTACTTATTCGTCTTTGGTCGGCATGTTAACATTATTCGTTCAGTTTATAATGTGTTACACAGCACAAACATCAAATAAAAATTTTCAACAAAAAAGGGAAGAATTTTCTCGAATAATAATAATATGCTTATAATGAGAATTTTCGAGTGTAGAGATCTTCTCCAAATTTCGCCTAGACAATGGGGAATTTGAGGAAGATCTCACATCGAGGGTTCTCGTATTGCCTTTAAAAAATAAAATATTCCGTTTTACAATTAAATTAATTCATCATTCACGTCGTTGTATATTTCGAATCAAAAAATGGGAATATGTCAGTTTTAAGGACCGAGATATGGATTTTCGAAGGTAGAGATCTTCTCCAAATTCCGCCAAGACAATAAGGAATTTGGGAAAGCTCTCACACCGAAGATTCTTATCCTCACCCAAATGAAAATTTTATTTTTAAAATCAACAATTTCTTGTTTAAATTATTACTCTTTATTTTTCTATGCATGCTCGCTCATTAGCATTGATTATTTCTTTCATTGCATATCATATTTTATTATAAAATAGAATAAAAAAAGAAAACCGAGAGTTTTAAGAGGATCCAAAGAAACAAAAATAAAATAATATTTCGAGTAAAAACAAATATTGATATCCTGCCTAGACGTGGAGGATCTTGAATAATTGTTATTTACGAACGAACATTACTTGATTTAGAGGAATATTATGCAAATTCGAAAGCGAATAAACTCTTTTCAAATTCTGCCTAGACGTTGGAGAATTCGATGAAAGTTTTCGTCGCCAAATATTTTCATTTTATTCCTAAATGAAATAATTTGTTCTTTTCTACAAATACAAAAATTTGTAATGAAGAGAGCCATGGAAATTATTTTTAAATATCAAAATAAAAATCGTTTTATCAAGATTAAAGGATAACACATGATTAATTGGTAACATTTTTAAACGGGCTTTGTGGCGGTGCTAATCCTTCCCCTTACGTAACCGACTCCCGAACCCGATTTTGTTTTCTCTCTGGTTTAAAGCGCAGACTTCAAATTTGTTTTTTTTTTTAAATGTTTTAATTAATTTTAATTTTTTTTTTTATTTTATAAAAACCAGTTTTCTTAGGTGGCCAATCTCACCTAAACAAAAAAGATTGGTGGTGACTCCATTTGCTTTTAAAATCGTCTATCGGTCAAAATATCGTTATGACAGCTTGACGACTCCATTGGGGACCTTTGAGAGTCGAGCCATTAATTTGATCATGTGTTATACAAAGTCTCGGTTTATCGATTTTAATCGGTATTTAATTATAATTCTCACCTTAAATAAATAAATAAAGAGGATTTCCTTTTAAAAAAAGAAAAAAAAATATATATGTTTTCACATATATTCATACACATGCATGTTAAATTTACCCTTTGGCTAATTAATATTTTACATTATTTGATTATTGCTTTAATAAATTGTTGGGGGGCATTTGAGATAAGGGTTGTAGGATGGACAATTAAAGGTTTGTTTGTTCCTTCCCACACACTTTCACGTGCATGTGCATATCATGAGCTCTATACCCGAGCTCTGTCCTTTTAAGTGAAAGTAAAGTTACTACGCCTTTGTGATAATCCTCTGTATGGGCTAGTGAAACATTTCCGGAGTATAAAATACCTAAAGCCTTGGTGATTGATCCTCCGTATGGGCTTAGGAAAATATACTCTAACAAATTGAACTCGCTTTTATCGGGGTGCCTCACTAGCCTTCACCGGCGACAGTGAGGAACAATTTGGGGCCTTTAGAATCGAATTCAACCTCATGTAGTAAATCTAAGCGAAGCCATGCTAGATTTTCATTAGATACCAGAAGTTAGGAACACACGGAGGAACATTCCCAACCCTTTGCCATCTTTTGGCATCTTGGACAAGCCTTGTAAATCGGGCAATGATGAACGTACATCATATCGCCCACAATAAGGCATTGTGATGCCTAAATAAATTGATATTGTCGGGGCAAATGTTCAATAATTTTCTTATTTTGTATTGATGATTTTACTCTTTGCTCGTTTGTCAATAGTACCAGAAATTTATTTAAGTTATTTTCCTCTATTGTTTTGAAAAAAGAAGTTTTTTTTCTTTCATTTGCCTTTGTAGAGATTTCTTAGAAAAGAAAAAAAGAAGAGTTTTATTCCATGAAAATAATGAAAAATATTTCTTTTAAAAAATAAAAAAATGAAAAGGATGAAAAGAATAATGAAAAAAGCTCTTTTGTGGTGGAGTAGTTTTGTGAAAAAATAAAAATTTCTTTTTAAGTTTTGACTTTTTGAAAAAATATGAAAAAAAAAAGATGTCAAAAAAATAGTTGTAAAAAAAAATTCAAAAAATGTAGAGAAGAAAAAAATCAAGGGAAAAATAAAAAGTGATGTTAGGATCTTTTTTTCCTTAACCTTTTCATGACATTTTGTACAAGATTCATAGCATTTGAGGCATTGTACGTATGAAAATTCATTTCTTCAAGCATTTTGACATCTCGTATATTTCATGCATTAATGCATATGTAAATAGAGCATATATATTTGTTGTTATATTTTATTTTATTTGATTTTTTTTATTTTTATTTCATCTCATTTGATAATTTCATAAATAGTCATTGATTGAATAAGAATTGCAGACTGGCAGTGTTGAATAAACATTTGGATGTCATGCCATAAAATAAATAAAAAACTGCCCAAAATTTTGTTGTTGAAGATTTTGTTTTCACTCTTGCGGGAAAAACATGTTTCAAAAAAATTCGTGAATTAAAATTGGGGGCAAATCTTGCATATCAAAACTTTCAATTGATTAAAATTGGTCATATTAATTTAGTTTAATCATCGAATAATCTCTCTGTGTATATTCATGCATTAATCTGTTAATTTTTTTACATGCATCATGCTGGTGTCGTGTTGCATTCAGGACATAAATGATTATTCACTGTATATACCCGTACATCAATTTGTTTATTCCTTACATGCATTGAGCTGGCATCAAATCGCATTCATGGTTCATTCGTCATGAAACATATTTGGGGAATAAAAAAGAAGTCGGCTTAGCTTTAAAAGCTTTGAAGAGATTTCTCTTTCAAATCAGAGGTATAAAAATTACTGAGTACCTCTATGACACAGGCCGGAACCATAGAGGATGAACAAAATAGACTGGATAAGATGGAAAGAGCACATAGAGAATTACAAGAACAATTGGCAAAATCACAAGAACAATTGGCAAAGTCACAAGAACAATTGGCAAAGTCTCAAGAGGAATCTCGAGAACAGATGACTAAGATGATGGAATTGATATCCACCACTGTTAAAGGAAAGTGGCATGTTGAGAGTTCTACTGTGAAAGGATTGGAAACCATGGGAAACAGTCCGAAGGATAACCCCTCTCGTCCGCCTGGGACAACACCAATTAAAGATTAGACAATCCAAACTGTGAGAACTCGAGAGAAATATCAGCTGTTTGAGGAGAGGCTCCGGCATTAGAAGGCGCAGAGGTGTTTGGGATTATAGATTTAAAGGAACTTAGCTTGGTATCCGATTTAGTCATCCTTCCTAATTTCAAGGTCCCCGACTTTGAGAAATATGATGGGACAACCGATCCTTCAGTCCATATCACTATGTTCTGCCGAAAGATGACAGGCCATACGAATGATGACAATATTTTTGATCCAGTGTTTTCAGGATAACCTCAGCAAATCCTTGATCAAGTGGTATAATCAATTGAGCAGGGATCAAATTCGTTCTTGGAATGATCTGGCTAGAGCTTTTCTAAGCCAATACAAGCATGTGACTTATATGGTGCCTGACCGTCTCACCTTGCAAAATATAGAGAAAATGGCCACCAAGAGCTTCAAAGAATATGCTCAGAGGTGGATGGACATGGCTACCCAAGTACGACCGCCCCTGACTCAGAAGAAAATTACTGTCCTTTTTATGAATACATTGCAGGCCCCATATTATAATAGACTCGTCGGCAATGCCACGAAGAATTTTGCGGATATGGTAATCTCAGGAGAGATGATTGGGAATGCTATCAAGAACGGGAAACTTGAAGGAGATAAGGCCTCCAATGCCGAGAGAAATGGGGCACCCAAAAAGAAAGAGGAAGATGTCCAGGTTATGGGAGAATTCACCATAAATCCCCAATTCCCCTTATATCAATCATGTTACTCTACCAATGTCTCTCCAAGCCAATATCCTTACATACCAAATATTCATCCCCAAACACATAATCCTATGCTAGTTCCTACAACTAGGTCTGCTTCCCAGAAACGACCGCGGGACAACCAAGAGAAAATTCCAATCCCAATCCCCGACCTGTTGCCATTACTAATAAGGAATCAGTACCTTACCCCTATGCCTTTGAAAACAGCTCCACACCCATCAACAAGGAGTTATGACCCTAACAGCAAGTGTGAGTATGACATGGGGGTATCTGGGCATTCAACTGAAAAATACAGACAACTGAAGGAGAAGATTGAAAGTCTTGTCCACGATGGCATTTTGACTACAGAGCTTATCTAACAGTGGAATTGGTGTTCTCTTAAAGAATTTTGAGGGTGAGAATTGTTATCTCCGAAGGCATGTCCATAGGAGAATTATGATGCATGTAGTTTCATACCTCATGATTAAAACACTTATCTCGTGTCGACATCCATATGAATTAAATGAATTTCAAGTTTTAAATGTTTTGTGTTTATTGTGTTTTAGCAATAATTTGAATTTACAAAATAAAACTTTGAGAAAATTTTTGATGAAAAATAAAAATTTATTTTTACATGAGATAATAAAAAGTCTCGAAAATATTGATGATCATCGTTAGAAATGATCCAATACCTTCCCACCCTCTTTCAGGATTTTCTATGTTTAAATTGAAACCACTTGAAAGACTTGATGCTTCAAGAGACATAAATGATGAATTTCATTGCAAAAAAGGAGAATGGAGATTCTAGCCTAGGCAATGAACAAAGGAATGAACTTTTTGAAAAAAATAATAATTGAGCTCTTTGGAAATTCAAGCAAATGAGACATTCTTTCAAGAATCTGGACCGTGGTAATTTGATTTGCATCAAGGTTGTGCCAAAACCATTCATTTCCTTTCCAATAACCACAAATATTGCCCAAACATCACATCATGATTGACATCTCGAGGCACAATGACCAAACTAAATTTTCCCATACCCCCAGAAAAACCTATTTTGGGCCATATTCTTTCTTGTCACTTCAGACAACCCAGAAAAGACTTGAGATACTCATTGTAATGACATTAATGCTCTTAGCCAATCAAACTAGGACATATTTGTAGATATGGTGGATAGGTAGTGAAGTAACACATGAATTTCTAAGGCATACGTCAATCTAAAAAAGAGAGAAAAGAAAAAAAATGCAAAAAAAAAAAAAAAAATGTGACATCATGCATTTACGAAATTCAGGATGGTTCCAAGAAAAGTCATTTTCAACGTGTTTTCCTCTAAGGAATGACTCTTTAGTAAAAATATTTGTGTTTGATATGAAAAATGGTCATCTTTCATCATCTTTTCACAGATGTAAAAAAATATCCTTTCACTACCCTTTTTGAGCCTAATGAATACTTTTTCTTTGAACCCCGATCAAGGATCACCCTCCACACTACGGGGCAAATGCAAGGAAGGATCTTTTCAAAGGTCACAGATAATGAAGTCCTAGTTCAAAGACGAAAAAAAGATGCCTTTAATCAAAGAGCAATTTGAGCTTCCAAAAAACTACGGGCTCACCCTGTCAAAATAGAAATGCCAAAAAAAAAATGTGTAAAAAAAAAGAAAAATGAAAGCCCAAAACACCTAGAAAAAGAAGGAAAAAAGAAAGAAAAAAAAAGAGATGAAAATCATCAGATAAAGAGAAAAGCTCAGAAAAGACAAATGTTTCGAAGAGAATCCTCCTCATGAAATGATCCTTGATTTGATAACCCTTAAACACATGTTTGGGCCTATTTATCCTTTCTTTCAAAATCTTGAACCTTGACCTACGTTACGTACCTTGAAAAGACCATTTTGATCGAGCATGGCCATTTAAATTGATGAGTCTATTCTTAGAGAGATGCACAAGACTTCGGTCTCCTTTCTGGTTAACAATCCTTTTTGGATAAGTCTTGATTTCTTAAATGCATGGTAAAACATTTAATGAAAAAAATGAAAAAAAGAAAACTCTAGGGTGAAAACCCAAAATGGGCAATCTAAAGTAAAATGAGAGAATTTCGATGCCACCTATGGTATTGTCAATGCCATGACAAAAGAGGAGGTCATTTTGAAGAAATCATGGAACATCTCGGAATTCCAAAATATCCCAAAACTGTCAACTCTCATTGGGAGGTTTGACTTCAAAAACTAAGACCTTTTTAATTCCAGAATTAACTTTCTAGTTTGAACATCCCGGCTAGTCTTGACGCTTGTCAAAACGCCATGATTTGAAACTAAAAGAATGTTGAATTTGTTTGATTCTCAAGGAATTCATGTTCTATAAAACCTGTTCCATTTGTGAGTCTAGAAAGGACCTACATTTTTGTGAAGTCTCCTTGGATAAACCAAAATCTTGTTGTACTAAGCTTTTCGACTCAATTTGAAAAAGCCGAATTGACACACAAAAAAACTTCTAACAGTGATCATCAGTCTCCAAGAGATTTGGATATCACAATGTGAGGATAACATTTTCAGCTCAAAAGTTTTCAATAAATGAGCAAATATTTTTCAACTAAAAAATGCAAAAACAAATAAAAAATGAAAATATTTTTGAAAAAAAAATCATTTTTGAATAAAAATGATGTTGGCATGAGGCAAAGGTTCTTCTGGCCCAAAGGTAGGAAACTACTGAGGTAGAAGAAATGAACATTCGGCTCAGACTTCTGTCGATAAGATTTTGAAAACTGTCGGGGCAAAGAGATAGTATCAGATTGAAGAAAATGGATAATCTCTTACGAGGCACGAGTGTTTCAAGATACACTCTGGTTTGAAAAGGAAGAACGAATTGGAAAACCTAAGCCAAATTCAGGAAAAACAATTGTGGATATTTGCATTTGCATCATTCATGAACATTTGCATATTTATTGAGTTTTGTATCTGCATCGTGTCATGAAACATTTGCATTAATCATGGGTACTTGCACGTGCATCATCATGAGGCATATGCATCTATTTATATTGACCTCGTATGACATTGGCTATTTGAAATTTTGATATTTGAATTTGAACCCTTAGTGAGATTTCCTTCAAAGATATGATTATGTGTGATTTTCAGGTATGATCACCAAAACCTCTGGGTAGCATCTCTTTATCTTCTTTTTTTAATGACTCTGGACACCGCCATTTTCAAAAAAAAACCCTCGAGCTTATCCTTTTTAAGACAATTTTTTAAGACCTTTGGGCATCTGTTCTCAAGACCTCCGGGCACTATTCTAAAAAATCATGGATAAAGACCTCTGGGCACCATTCTCAAAATCAGGGATAAAGACCTCCGGGCATTATTTTCAAAATCAGGGATAAAACCTCCGGGCACCATTTTCAAAAAAGTAACATTTTTTAAGACCTCCGGGCATCTGTTCTCAAGACCTCTAGGCATTATTCTCAAAAATCATGGATAAGACCTCCGACACCATTTTCAAAGAAAAGACAAATTTTTAAGACCTCCGGGCATCTATTCTCAAGACCTCCGAGTACTATTCTAAAAAATCATGGATAAAGACCTCCGGGCACCATTCTCAAAATCAGAGATAAAGACCTCCGGGTATCATTTTCAAAATCAGGGATAAGACATTTAGGCACTATTTTTAAAGAAGTAACATTTTTAAGACCTCCGAGCATTTGCTTTCATAACCTTCGGGTATCATCTTTCAAAACGATATTTATCAAGACCTCCGAATACCATTTTCAATTCTTGGAAAGTCAAACTCGTTTCCTTAAGACGGGTCGAGCCTGGTTATGTTAGTCAAGGTAATCTCTTTAAGGCAAATCATTTTATCACAAGTTTTCGAAGAAATATGACAAAAAAAAAAAACTCCTAATTTTTCCTTAACAATGAACCAAGAGCCTCTCTGAAAATGAACCTCCATGATCGGGAAAAATTGGTTCTATTATCTTTGCCTAATTCTTGATTCTCAGCAATGTGCAAAGAGGGGCAGCTGTAGTAACCATATTTTGTCCGAGTCATGCTCGAATCAAATCCGAACCATAGTTTTAGTGAAAATCTAAGTGCGGGTCTTAGTCATCAATTGGGCTCAATTCGTTAAAATTGATTGGACCAAATTTTGTAAATGCATATATTTTTTTATTAAATCAAAGTGGGCCTTACATTTGCTTGGAGCCATTTAGGTTTTACTTTGGATTTTCATGGGCCTATCATTTGGGCTAATTTTGGCTAGATTAATATTTGACAAGGCCAAGATTTTGTTTGGGCATTAAGACCCACAGCCCAAATATAGTTTTTGGACTTACTAGGCAGGCTGATTAGCAAGCCCACTGGCCCCCTATCCAATCCTGTACCCTGGCAGTAGCCAGCAACCCACCCAACCCTACCCCCTAGCAGTAGGTGTAGCAGCAACCCCTCACGCCACACCTACAACAGCCACCCTAACCTGCCCACAACCTCCCCCACGGGACTGGTTGCTTAGAAGCAATATGGCCACCCCAAAATCCGGTGGCTCGAATCCCAAATCCTAGGGTTTTGAACCCTAATCCTTGAAAAATAGGAGGCCAGCAAAAAGAAGAGGACTCTCTCCCAGACAGTGACCGAGCCCCCCCACTCTCGATTCTCTTCCCCTGCAACAACCAAAAAATACACTAGTAAGCAAGAAACAAAAAAATACAAATAGCCATACACCATTTGGGTTTCAGGTTTTTAAGGTTCATAGGGTTAGGGGCCCTGTTCGGGGAATCCGAACAATAAAATGGGTTTTTCGGGACAAGGGAAGGCTCGGGGGTTATTTTTCGGATCGATTAAATACCGGGTTTTGGAGATCGTAAAAATAATAGGCTGAACCTTTGGCCTCAGATCTACGTGTTTTGAGATGACTTTTGGAGAATCCGAGCTCAGATTTGGATAGAGAGTGTGGAGGGGATTCATTTGGGGCAAAAGGTGGTCGAAAAAGCCATCGACGTCGGCGGTGGATAGCGAAGCACTACGGTCGGTGCGGCCGACTGGCGTCGGATTCTGGGCTGGTGGCCACCAGAAATTGAAGAAGAGTAGAGAGATGGGAGACGATTTGGGAGGTTGAGAGAGAAAGGGGGAAAAAAAAGGAAAACAGGGAAGGATCCGCGCGTTGGCCCGCGGATAGTCCGACCCGCATATAACCCGATTCGAAAAGGGAAGAAGGAATCACTCGGGTCAATTACCAAACCCGACCCGTTTGGCTCCCGACCCGGCAAAAAAAAAGGAAGAGGACCAGTAGGCAACCCGACTCGCAACCCAACTGGCCTAATTTGGCCCGCCAGCAGTAGACTTGGATTTGGGCCTCCTGCTTTGGGCCTTGACACCTTGGCTTGTTTTAGTACATTTTTTAGCCCATTTTATTTAAGTGTTTATACAATCTTTTTATATAAATACCTACATTATATATATATATATATATTTATTTATTTGTCATTTATTTATTTATATATATTTTAAAAAAAATATTAAAGATAATTTATTTAAATGAGTAATAAAAATAATGAAGTTTCTTTATTTAAATTAAAATGAAAATAGAGACAATCAATAAGATTTATTTTGGTTATGTGTCATAGGTGTGAGGACTTTTATTTGGTTATATGTCAAATACGATAAATAAAATCATAATTTATTGGTTCGAAAATAAAAATGTAATTAATAACAAATAATCCTTAGAAAGAAATAAAAATGAAAGTTTTTTTTTTAAAAAAGATAAAAATTCATTAAGAACAAATAATTTTCTCAAAATTTGAATAAGAAAATATGCTCGAAAAATAATAAAAATAATAATTTATTGATTCTTGCCTAGATGTTGAAAGAATCTCAATATTTTGAATATGATCGTCTCAGGGTTCGTTGTAAAAACTCTCAAATTCCGCCTAGACGTTGGAGAATTTTGGGAAGACTCTCACATACGACGAGGGTTCGTGTTTATTTCTTTAAAAAAATAATAAAAAATATATTAAAATATATTAAAAAAATGGTAGTCAAAATAATAGTTAAAATAAGTAATAAATAAAAAAAAAAGATAAAAAGGGATAATAATACAAAAAATAATAAAATATATTTTTAATAAATTCGTTATGCCATCTATTTTTTCGTGCTTACTTATTCGTCTTCGGCCGGCATGTTAACATTATTCGTTCAGTTTATAATGTGTTACACAGCACAAACATTAAATAAAAAATTTCAACAAAAAAAAGGAAGAATTTTCTCGAATAATTATAATATGCTTATAATGAGAATTTTCGAGTGTAGAGATCTTCTTCAAATTTTGCCTAGACGATGGAGAATTTGAGGAAGATCTCACATTGAGGGTTCTCGTATTGCCTTTAAAAAATAAAATATTTCATTTTATAATTAAATTAATTCATCATTCACTTCGTTGTATATTTCGAATCAAAAAATGGGAATACTTCAGTTTTAAGGACCGAGATAAAGATTTTCGAAGGTAGAGATCTTCTCCAAATTCCGCCAAGACGATGGGAAATTTGGGAAAGCTCTCACACCGAAGATTCTTATCCTCACCCAAACGAAAATTTTATTTTTAAAATCAAACAATTTGTTGTTTAAATTATTACTCTTTATTTTTCTATGCATGCTCGTTCATTAGCATTGATTATTCCTTTCATTGCACATCACATTTTATTATAAAATAGAATAAAAAGAAAACCTATAGTTTTAAGAGGATCCTACGAAACAAAAATAAAATAATATTTCGAGTAAAAGAAAATATTGATATCCTGCCTAGACATTGGAGGATCTTGAATAATTGTTATTTACGAAGGAACATTACTTGATTTAGAGGAATATTATGCAAATTCGAAAGCGAAGAAACTCTTTTCAAATTCTGCCTACACGTTGGCGAATTCGATGAAAGTTTCCTTCGCCAAAGATTTTCATTTTATTCCTAAATGAAATAATTTTTTCTTTTCTACAAATACAAAAATTTGCAATGAAGAGAGCCATGGGAATTATTTTTAAATATCAAAATTAAAATCGTTTTATAAAGATTAAAGGATAGCACATGATTAATTGGTATCATTTTTAAACGAGCGTTGTGGGGGTGCTAATCCTTCCCCGCACGTAACCGGCTCTCGAACCCGATTTTGTTTTCTCTCTAGTTTAAAGTGCAGACTTCAAATTTTTTTTTTATTAAAAAAATGTTTTAATTAATTTTAAAATATTTTATAAAAACCAGTTTTCTTAGGTGGCCAATCTCACCTAAACAAAAAAGATTGGTGGCGACACCATTTGCTTTTAAAATCGTCTATCAGTCAAAATACCGTTATGACACAAAGCTCACCTCCACCATGTTCGACATAATGCCGCGCTGAACAGTGCGAAGGCCGCAGTTATCAATAACCTTCACCTCCTGGAAAGGGAGATAACTACGACCCCAGCAAACGCACGAGTCAACGTTATCAAGCAAGGACCCAACCGGCATACGGCTTTGATACTCGAAATACGAGTTGGACCCTTAACGTGCATCTCGGAGTCCACCCCTATGAGGAGAAGGGGAAGAGCGCGCGGAGTGCGCCACAACGTCGTCGCGGGTAGAAGAAGAGTCATCTCCGCCCGGTGAGGCTGGTATGAAGGGCAAGGTCTTGCCACCTTTAGGAGGATCCGAGGCCTTCTTGGATTTGGGAGCACATCAGTTGGGGCAGCCTCTTTCCTTGCTCCCGCCAATGGCTGTAAAGAGCCTTGACCCACCTTCTGTGTAGCGACGCCAAGGTCTGCCTGCTTAGCAGGCAAAGAAGGGATAGACTTCTACTTTTTTGGATCCACGCCAACTTTCTTCTTCTTTGGGGCAGGGTCGGCGACCAGGCTGTCCCTCTTGTGCTTCTTGGCGGGCTGCTCCTGAGCTAACGGAGCAGTTGACCCTGTGCCCTGGCTCTGGGCTTTACTCTTGTCCTTCGCCGCCTGGCAAATCTTCTCAGCAATGGTAAGACTTGACATACCTGCACAGAAGAAAACAATCAAAATGAGAGCTTATCAAAGCCCAAACGACGAGGGCACGCAAAGTATACCAGCTTGCCAAAGATTTAGAAACAACGCCACCGCAGTAGAACTACCACGCCAAGCACCATCTTCACTAACGGAGCTATCAGAGCTATCGGAGCTCACAGAATCCCCCATGTCGAACACCCTCTCCTCATCACTGTCATCATCCAAGATAATAACTTCAACCGGCTTTGTTCCAGCTCTTAAACCATCACCACCTACGCTCTCTGACAAACTAGGGGAGGGTGGATGTTCTATCACAGCGAGGGTTGAAGCAAGAGGGGCAGGCTCAGGGATCCAAGGCACCAAAGCAAGCGTATGGCTGGAAGCCCAAGACCATTACCTTCATCGGCGGCGCCCACCTCTTTAGGAACCACCTTGCCAGGAGAGGCAGCACTTATCTTTTTCGAAAGAGCAGCCCCGCTTAGGCGAGAGTTGCCTGACTTCTTGCTCCTTTTCTTCTTCTTCTCGGGCTTGATGATACCCATCAAAACCTCGGCGTAGTAGTCAGTACCACCCACGGGCCACTCTTTACCTTGGGGAGGAGGGACTAGATCTGCAAACTTGGCCGCCACCCTGTTTGAACTAATATCTTCCAAACAAAGCTTGTAAATACAACGGTCCGTAACGGCGTCCTCCCTGTTGATCTTATTCTGCATATGATGATTGAACTGATCCTTCTCCAGATCATCCATGGCCACAGACATTTTATGCGGATCCTTAGGGGGCTCACACCACTTCATAGGGAAGCCCCAACTCCTCTCCAACTTTAACTTCACAGCAAAAAACTGTGACCTTCTAATATGGTTGTTACAGGGAGCATTCTCTACGACCACCCGGTGGCTAGGACTAAGGTAACAAAACTTGTCCTGTTTCACCTTCAACTGGTATAGGTTGCGAAAGGCGACGTACAAAGGCTCCATGCCTCTCTTCTTACAGTCGAGGAAGTACGCCACCATAACAAGCCAAGAAGACCCTGTCAGTTGAGCGCTCACAATACCATACCCCTCAAGGCAAGTGGTGAAGAAGGGATGTAGAGGAAGGTGGAATCCCCCTTTGAACATGTGCTTGAAGAAGATCACGTCCTTCACACCTTTCATAATCTGACTTGGGCACTGACCCGGGGCGGGCACATAGAATTCATAACGGTAATTGGGGATGAAGATACCACGGGTCAGCATCAAAGTGCCAACCTACTCGGCAGTCATAGTAAGGGGATATCATCATAAAACTGAACGCCACCACCCCCAACAACCCCTTCACCTTCCCCACTTTTCTCACTCTCCTCAGAAGACGTTTGGTCTACCTCCGAGGCACCACCACCAACAACCCACCTCCATCACTCATTCTAGCACCACCACCAGTAGCCAGCCTAGCCCCTTCCTCGATCTCATGATCCAAATTAGCACACACCTCGTCGATGCTCTAACCACCGGCGTAGGAAATACCCTCCATCCTCTCTAACGCATCGGAACCACCAAAGTCACTCAAACCCATCCTGCAAACCACCACACACAACAAAAATCAAACAAAATTGCTAAGACAAGCTCCGAAAATGCCTATGCAGACTTGAATCAACTTTCTCGGACCAACGAAACGGAGAACAGCGCAAGCAGATCGAAAGTCTGGACACGTTTGGCAGTAAAAAGGCCAGCACCTCGACAGCAAAAATGACAAACAACAAAGAGGACAGAACCGGGCACCCCTATTTATAGCCAAAAAGGGACCCTGATGGCCGCCCAATGCACCACAAAATGCTCGACACGTCTTTGTCTCTCGAATGGCGCGCCCAGCCTTTAAGGCTGTCATTAAGAGACAGGAACGTCAAACATCGTGTCTTACCAACCAAAAGACAGCAGCAAATTCAGAGCACCTTCTCGCCCAAATTCAAGCATGCTCAGGCCACTTCAACATGTTACTCCCCGACACACTCCAAGAAAAGAAGATCGTCGCTTATACCTTAGCCAGAAAAACCCAAAAATTAAAGTTAAGTCTTTGACTCCTCGCCAATATAAGACAACCCTTCCAGCATGAGTCACCGGTTATCAACAGGCTCGCCGTCGGTCACTTTATAACCTCCACCTCGCCTGGAGGGAAATTGTTGAACCCACTCGGCCCACCAGGAGCAAGCCCAATCCGCCAAGCACATGCCCAGCTAATCAGCCCAACCAGGCGAGCCCAACAATCACCGGGAATAGAGGCATGGGACACGTGGGAGCCTCCCCTTCTTCCAGAGGTCACATCTCCAGTCACCTCAGCGCCCACCGAGGCTGCTTACATCAGACGACCTATCAGAGTCGGGCACGTGGAACTAGTAGGGTGAACACCAGCTCGCCCAACCTCCTCTTTATATAGCCCTCCCTAGGGCTATTTACGGTTAAGCTCTCTCTCTCTCTCTCTCAAGATTACTCTCTCCCAAACACCTCTTATTCTTCCTCCAAACACTGACTTAAGCATCGGAGTGTGTTCCGGAGCTCAACCTCCGGTGCCTTCTAACCTGTTCTCCTCCTTCTCAGGATCTCAGACCACCAGGGACCTCAGGAGCACCACTACGACACAGAAAGACATCAACAAGATGAATTATAGTGAGAAAAAAATAAACATTAAAGATATTAGATTAAAATGTGTATATATAATAAATAATAAAATAATATATTAAATAATAAAATATATATTAAAATTATATTTATGTTAAATAATAATTAAAAATTATATTTATTATTAAAATAAAGATATAATAATTTATTTAAAACTTAAATAAATTTTTTTTAAAATTAAAAAAATAGAAGAGGAGATAAAAATGGTATTTACCCCATGGGGTCAGTAAACTCACTCGTCTCTGCCCCTCCAATTTAATTGGAGGGGCCAATTAATGTTAAACCCTTACTGGGGATGCATTTGGGGGAAAATCCCCCCACAAACTCCTGAAGATTTCATCGCGTCATAGGCGTAATGGAATCCAAAGGGAGCCATAGTCGGTTGACCTCTTTTCTCGTTATTCATAATTAAATTTTTGGTATTTTAATACCAAAACGATACAATAATGTAATAAAAAAAAAATTCATCGATTATTCAAATAAAATATTAGTGATAGATTGATAAATTTGATATGACCACAAAATATAAATATATATCTTGCAATTTGCAAATATCTCTCCATATATTCTTGTAGTGTATTGGATATATAAATATTTTCAATATCAATACCATAGTACCACAAAAGTATATGTAGTCCCCTTCTTAATTATCCCATGATTTTTTTTGTTCACACAATTATTTTTAATTAATTGATTTTACAAGTTGTCTGTCTGTATGCTTACGCTTCATTTGAAAGCCTCTTTCCATCGCACTGAAATGCTGGTATTTCAATACGGTGGAAACTAATCAAACAATACTCGTATAATGAAAATTTTTTTTCATCAACCTTTCAAATAAAACTTTAAAAGTTTGAGTTTGAAATTATGAGAGTAAGTAATTCATATCAATCTACACTTCTTTTATTGTATATAAATGCACTTTAAACAGTGTGAAACTTTTTTATATGAAGATAAAAACAATTATATCGTGCTTATTAATTTGTTTTTAATAAAATTTTATGATACTTGAATTACTTTCAAGTAAAGAGTTATTGTACTCCAATCAAATCATTGTCTTCTATTTAAGGATATTCCTATTTGTTTCTATTGATATTAGAAATACTTTAAGGATCATGAAGCAAACAAAATCTTTTAAATTTTGAAATTTTGATTACCCATCCATTTTTCTTTTTATAAAAAAGCATGGTAATCGATTTGGATTTCGTGAAATATATATATATATATATATATATATATATATATATTATATGCATGCAACATATATGCATTCATGTAGGTAGGGATGTGGGCGAGTTTGGGGGAGAGTGCATTCCTCATCCTCGACCGCGACTTTGAGAATTGCCCACGTCCTTGTTCGAATATATCTACTTATGGGTTAGATTGGATAGAAAATTTTTGTTTCGGATTGATCCGGAACAGTATTTTGAGTATTAAAATAATATTATTTTATTTAATTTTAATTATAAAAATATAAAATTATTAATAAAAAATATTTTTTTATTTTTAAAATGTAATGAACAATGCTCACAGAAAGACGGTCCGGGCCGGCCCAAATCCGCCCAGGATCGGATCTGGGTAAGGATCTTCAAAAAATTTCGAGTCTCGACCCGGCCCATGAGCACCTCTAGTCCAAAATATCTTTACTTTTTCAACATTAGACCTAGGTTAATTTAGGTCCAATATAATATTACTAGTGGCACATTTTTTTAAGATTAAAAATTGCATTTTACTACAAACACATATTAAATAAGTAAAAAAAAAAAACTTTTACAATTAAAATTATGATTTGGTAACCTAAATAAAAAAAAAAATCAAGAAAATAAAGATTTTGCGATTTACAAATTTGCTTTTGGATAAAATAACTTTATTATCCTCACATATATAAATTTTTATTATTTTAAACATATTCTTTTTTGATATTTTAATTTCTCACATCACTTTTTTCACAAAAATGTCAAACACTTAAAAGTTATGAAATTATATTTTTACATCACATTTTTTAAATTAAAACTCAAATTTTTTTCAACAACAATACTAAAGTACTAAACTAGCCCTTAGAAAATTATTGCTTTTTCTTTATGACGTCTATCTCTGTTCTTGTTGAAAGTATCAAGAGCCCGATCTTTTGGTCGCCTTGAATAATCAAATTATCTTAAGATGTTCTTAAAAAATCAACCAATACAAATATATAAAAAAAAAGATAAGGAGATTCTTATTTTACTTTTAGGTGAAGTTATTTGAAATTTCTTAATAAAACTATAAATAAGTTAAAACTAGAATCTAAAATTAATAAAATAGATGAATTAATAGAATCAAATTAATAAGGTTTTGTTTGTTAAATGATTTTACTTTATATTTTTTGTTTTTTTACGAAGAGAAAGAAAAAAGAAAAAAATTAAAAATTAATAGAAAATTACATACAATTAGCAAATAGAAAAAAGCAAAAATTAAAAATATTTTTCCAAACAGAGTCAATATAATTATTTTTTAATATAAGAGAAATCAAAGTCTAGAGAATAAGAGAAGGAAAATTGTTGCAAATAAGAGGGATTGAATCTCAACCTTATGAGGTGTTTGATATGGGGTGATCATCCAAAAAATAAAGATGATTTGCATTCAGTAATTACATCATAATGTTTGTTAGCAATTTAAAAATCTTACGTGGCAGTAATCTTAAATCACTAGGGTGATAAGATCACTGTCTTAAGGAGTGATCTAATTCCCATCCAAAAAGATGAGAAAGTTTTATCACCATGGAAAATAATTTTCTATGTTATTTTATTACTAATTTGCCCTGATAATAGCGAAGAAAAAAAAATACGTGTGAAAAACTGTTAGCTAATCTTTAGCGTTGACCTCTAAACTTGGCCAACATTTTGTGACGTTTGTGTTTTAAGGTATAAGTTTGTATTCTATCCTTATTATGGTATAAGTTTTTTGTATTTTTATCCATAAATATTTTTTTAAAAGCAAAAATCTGAACATAAAAAAAAAAAAAAAAAAAAGATAAGTGAAAAAATGTTCATATAAGCAAAAAAAATTCTTTTATGGAAAAGTTATTTTGGATATTTTGTACTCGATGATCTATTTTTTTTTTTGTAATACCAAACATTGTAGTTTAAAATCACTAGTGATTTTTAATGTTATATCAAACATGGTAATATAAAATCATTAGTGATCAAATCACCTTGGTAATTTTATCACCATGATAATTAAACCATTATTGTGATCTTACAAATGATACCAAACTTTACTTATAAGAAATCAAGGAAAATGGATAAACTATGTGGATTAAACCAAGGTTGGAATTCATAATATTATTTTATTTCCTGGGAATAGTAGCCAAATGAGATTAAGTTGCGCTACCAAAGTAATCCAGCAAAAGATGAACACCAAGCTTAGGCAAATCAATATAGAAACATATCAAGATTGGTCACTTATTTAATCCTCTCACTAACCAAGACTGTTGTATATAGGGTTAGGCCATTAGAATTTAAATATGTTAGCCATTTCTATCTTGCACGTTTAGGTTTATAACTCACCTACTTCATCTTAACTTTGACTTGTGATTTTAGAAATTAGGATTATTATTTTATATTGAGAGTTAGAGTTTTTAAATTTTATAAATAAAATTAGGTAGTTGTCATATTTTTAAATAATTAATTAATATATTAATTTTAATGAGAGGATGCATTAAAATAAAAACTCATTAAACTTTTATAATAATATAATTGATGATCACCAATTAATTAAATTATTTTTTTCAATACAAGCCCAATAAAATGTGTCAAACTTCTTTATCCACTCACCTTTCATAAGCTCCTTACAAGTAAATGTAATCATGACTGGTTGACAACTGTTTGTGAGATAGTCAACACCATCAAGTTGACAGTAGAATTGGCTTTAAACAAATAAAACATAGTAAACAAGTTGAGAACATACTATTTATAATTAATAAAGTATGAATCAGTCTTGAAAAAATCGAATTGATCGGTTGGACTAGTTCAATCGAAAATTGAAGATCTGTCCGATTCGATATACATCTTAAAATAAAATATTTTGTGAACTGATAAAAACTCGGATTAAATCGGTAAAAAAATTAGTTTTAGGATTTTTTTTTTTGTTTTGTAAGTGATAAGATTTCAACTTTTAACCTCTTAAATTTATATTGAAAATTATACTATTTAGTCAAATATATATTTTTATTAACTATTTACTATATTAAAATTTATTTAATTTAAAATATTTATTTAATATTTAAATTTATTTTAATTAAACTGATCAATCTAACTATCGAATTAATTGAACCAATGATAAAAAACAAATCGATTTAACTTTTGATACGATTTTTTTTTAACCTTGGTATGAACATTGAAACCACCTCAACGGCTCAATTATGACGAGAATATTATGCATATAAAGGATTCGCGGCTGCCCACCAAATTTGACAAAACAACTTGAAATTAAGCCAATAATATATTTGCAAATTTTGAGCCATCAATTTTTCAGCAAATAAGATGTCCCAATACTCTTCAAGGAATATTATAGCATTTTACAAATTAAATTATGCTGAACTATAAAGGAAGAATAAGAAACTTTGGGTAATTCTATATATAAAATGGTTTGACAAAGTAAAATATTCCATGCATTGTGTTGGTCAATATTCCTAATTCCATATGACCATTGGCCAAAAGAACTAAAAGAAAAAAGTTCTAATTTTTGGTTGATTCTGTTAGGTATCAGAGTGACGGAATAGTGTCTCACAACTAAAATAAGAGATGAGAAAATAGGAACTGAACACACAAAATTTAACGTGGAAAACCCTCAATGAATAAAGGGAAAAACCACGGGGCAAGACTAGAAGAATTTCACTATGAGAAAATATTACAACACCTCTCTCTAAATACTAGGAGAGAACAACCTCACAAAGAATATAAGAAAGTATACAAGAGAGGAAGAGATAATTCTTGGGATGGTTTTAATACTTCTCCTTAAGGCTCTTTATATAGCCTTCAAGGAGGAACTCCTTCGTTGCTCCCACCGATGTGGGATAAGTTCTAACAATTCTCCCACTTGAAGATTTGATTAAACCAATCATATCTTCACACCACTCTTTCTGTCTTGCCATTCCATGTTGCTTACGTTTCTGATAGACCATAGGAGGATCGACACCAAATAAACTTGTCAGTGTTGATTGGCTTTGTCATAACATCTGCTAGGTTGTCTTTGGTGTGAATCTTTTGCATATCCACACTTCCTTCTTCTACTACTTCTCGAACAAAGTGATACTGTATACCTATATGCTTTGTCCTGGAATGAAAGGCTGGATTCCTTGCAATGTGCAAGGCACTCTGACTGTCACAATACACAATAATCTTCTGCTGCTTGTGCCCGAGTTCTTCCATTAACCTTTGTATCCATATTGCTTCCTTGCATGCTTGGGTAGCTGCCATGTACTCAGCTTCTGTAGTAGACAAAGCTACAACAGTCTGTAACTTAGATAACCAGCTTACCGCTCCTCCTGCAAGTGTGAACACATAGCCAGTAGTGGATTTCCTTTTATTAAGATCACCTGCAAAATCTGAATCAACATAACCCCTGACAACAAGTTCTGATCCTCCAAAACATAATGCAACATCTGAGGTTCCTTTAATGTATCTAAGGATCCTCTTAACAACATTCCAATGCTCTCTACCAGGATCTGCCATAAATCGACTGACCGCTCCCACTGCTTGTGCAATGTCTGGTCTTGTACATATCATAGCATACATAAGGCTTCCCACCGCTGATGCATACGGTACTCGAGACATTTCCATCCTCTCTGCTTCATTGCTAGGACTCATACCTGAGGATAATTTACAATTGACAGGAAGTGGGGTAGATATTGGCTTACAGTCTTGCATGTTGAAGCGTCGCAAGACCTTCCTCAGATAATTCTTTTGAGAAAGCCAAATTTTCCTGTCTTTTCTGTCTCGGTGAATTTGCATCCCTAAAATCTTGTTTGCGGGTCCCAAGTCCTTCATATCGAACTCCCTAGCCAACTGTGCCTTCAAATCTTGGATTCGATCTTTGTTGGGGCCTACCACCAACATGTCATCCACATACAACAGCAAAATAATGAAATCATTATCATCAAACCTCTTGTAGTACGTACAATGGTCTGAACTCAGTCTGTTGTATTCAAGGCTAATTATGAAAGAATCAAATCTCTTGTACCAACATCTGGGCGCCTGCTTTAGACCGTACAGAGATTTGGTCAACCTGCAAACCAAGTTCTCTTTGCCTGTTTCAACAAAACCTTCTGGTTGGAGCATATAAATTTCTTCTTCAAGCTCTCCATGTAGAAAAGCCGTCTTTACATCTAGTTGTTCAAGATGTAAATCAAATGCAGCACACATAGCCAACACTACTCTGATAGTAGTAAGTCTGACAACTGGAGAAAATATCTCGTTGAAGTCAATACCTTCTTTCTGAGCATATCCTTTTACAACCAATCTAGCACGATATCGTTCTACTTGATCATTGCTATCCCGCTTGATCTTGTAGACCCATTTGTTACCAATGGCTTTTCTGCCACGTGGTAATTCCACCAGTTCCCATGTCTCGTTCTTGTGAAGAGCTTCAATTTCTTCCTGCATTGCTGTCATCCACAGAGAAGCATCTGGGCTACTAGTAGCTTCATGAAAAGTTGATGGCTCTCCATCCTCTGTTAAAAGACAGTATGCAACATTGCTCTCCGTAACATACTCCGTGTGCCAATTTGGAGGCCTTCTCTCACGAGTTGACCGTCGAACTTCTACAGCCTCGGACTCAACTGGTTCTGGTACCTCATGCTCTGGTTCTGCTTCAGAAGAATCATCTTCTTGAGAATTTCTATCCATCTGCACTGTAGCAGTCTCTTTTGAAGTGTTGTCATTTGTTTGCTCACTTTGCAGTTCATTTTCTGCAAAAACTACATCTCTGCTGACAACAACCTTGCGGGCAGTGGGATCCCACAGGCGATACCCCTTAACACCGTCAGCATAACCCAAGAATATACATTTTCTGGATTTTGGATCCAGCTTTGTTCTTTCTTGGGAGTTGTACATCACGTACACAGGACATCCAAACACATGTAGAGAAGAATAATCAGCTGGCTTTCCTTTCCACATCTCCATAGGCGTCTTCAAACCAATCGCCGTTGATGGTGATCGATTTATCACATAACAGGTGGTTTTGACTGCTTCTGCCCAGAAAGATTTGGCCAATCCCGCTGTTCTCAGCATGGCTCTTGTTCTATCTAGGAGAGTTCTGTTCATCCGCTCTGCTACACCATTCTGTTGAGGCGTATGTGCAACCGTGAATTGTCTCATAATACCCTCTTTCTTACAGAATGCTAGAAAGTTACCGTCTACATATTCTCCTCCATTGTCTGTCCTCAAGCACTTGATTCTTTTCCCAGTTTCAAGCTCTACTTGTGCTTTGAACTCCTTGAATACTGGAAACACATCTGACTTCTTCTTGATTGGGTACACCCATAATCTCCTGGAATAGTCATCAATGAATGATACAAAATACTTTGCTCCACCCAGGGATATTTCTGGTGACTCCCACACATCAAAATGGATTAAGTCCAGTATGTGTTTGCTTCTTGTAGTTACTTTAGCAAACTTCAATCTATGCTGCTTGCTTATCACACAGTGCTCACAGAAAGGTAAATTGACCATCTTGAGCCCGGGCAGGAGATTGCGTTCTGCAAGGACTTTCAAGCCTCGCTCTGACATATGGCCTAATCTGCGATGCCACATCATCGTCGTTTCTTCTTGGCTGGCTGCTGCAACTGATGCATCTGCCTCTTGCAACGTCTCTCCCAAAAGCATGTATAGATTGCTTGTGATCTTCTCTGCTTTCATCACCACAAGGTTTCCTTTCACTACTTTCAATATTCCACATTCAGTGTGGATCTTGCACCCGAGGTCATCCAATTGTCCAATTGACAATAAGTTCTTCTTTAAGCCCTTCACATGTCGTACCCCTTGAATTTTGCGAACAGTACCATCATGCATTTTTAATCTGACGGTACCGACTCCAGCAATATCTAAGGCGTGATCATTTCCCATGAACACAGATCCTTCCGAAATAGGTTCATAAGTGCAAAACCAATCTCGGTGTGGAGTCATGTGCCATGTCGCACCTGAATCCATTATCCAGACATCATTGAGTTTCTTTCCGCCTTTAGAACTAGTCGCTGCTTCACTATACAAGATTTCTTCATCATCTGAGGTACTTGCAACACAACCTTGGGAGGTTGATGTTTCAGAATTCTTTTCTCCACCCTTCTTATTATGCCAACACTCCTTCTTCGAGTGCCCTCTCATGCCACAATTGTAGCATTTAAGATTCTTCCTTCTTCGAGATTTTGATCTACCATGATTCTGACTCCCACTGGAGCCACGTTCTGTTGATCTGCCTCTCATCACCGTTAAAGCCTCTGCTTGCTTTGAATTTTCTGACCTTTCCTCCTTATTCTTGCGCCTGGATTCTTCTTCAAGAATAGCACCGGCAACATCATCAAAGTGAAGAGAGTCACTAACATTGTTATTTGTGATGTTGATGATGAGTTGATCATACGAATCTGGTAAACTCTGAAGTAGAAGTTCCGCACGTTCATTTTCCGCTATTTTGAAATCTGATGCTGTGAGTTGAGCAAATAGCGTATTCAGAGTGTTGATGTGATCCGTTACTGACGTGGATTCACTCATTCGAAGAGTGTAGAGTTTCCTCTTCAAGAATATTCTGGTGTGAAGTGACTTCACCTCGTACAATTTGTTTAGAACATCCCAAATCTCCTTTGCAGTCTTCTTCTCTGCAACACTTGACAAAACTGAATCCGCCATTGCTAGGTGCAGATTGGCAACAGCATTGTCATCCTTCTCTTTCCACTTTTCATCAGTCATTTCTGTGGGTCTACTTTCAATTGCTTCTAGACAATTATCCTTCCTCAAAATTGCTCTTATCTTCAATTTCCACAAGGAGAAATTTCTCCCACTGAACTTCTCTATCTCGAATTTTGCTGCCATGGTTGTACACGAACTGAAGCGAGTTACACTATTTCACCGTGAATAGTACCGTATACGTGAACAGTATTGTACGTATGTCGTACACTAGAACAAATCCAGTATACGTTAACAATTACTGCAAAAGTATACAACCACACGTATGAATAGTAACCGTATCTGTGAATAGTATAGTACAATTGAATAGCCCGTATGCTGGAACAGTGACCGTAGCCCGTGAATAGTGCACCAGGTAGGTTCCCAGGAAAGAGAGGTGGGTCACTGATAGACACACTTAAATACCAAGTCTTTCCTAGCCAGAACTTCCCTAGACACTTTCACACTACCACACTTTATTTCCAGCAACAAGAATAATTCTTTTCTGATGTGGAAGATCAGACAATACTGCAACCACAGAGCATACTAAGAACCAACACTTTCACTGCAGCGGAATAAGGACCACGAACCAATGGCTCTGATACCACTGTTAGGTATCAGAGTGACGGAATAGTGTCTCACAACTAAAATAAGAGATGAGAAAATAGGAACTGAACACACAAAATTTAACGTGGAAAACCCTCAATGAATAAAGGGAAAAACCACGGGGCAAGACTAGAAGAATTTCACTATGAGAAAATATTACAACACCTCTCTCTAAATACTAGGAGAGAACAACCTCACAAAGAATATAAGAAAGTATACAAGAGAGGAAGAGATAATTCTTGAGATGGTTTTAATACTTCTCCTTAAGGCTCTTTATATAGCCTTCAAGGAGGAACTCCTTCGTTGCTCCCACCGATGTGGGATAAGTTCTAACAGATTCTCATATAAAGACATGGCAATATCTACAAATTGAGCTTTTGTTTCCCTTACAAGGTTTGCATTGTGATATCAATCTTAATATCAACTTGTTTTCTTTAATTTTTAAAGTAATAAGAGAGTTAAAGAAATTAAATTTATGCTCTCCTAAATAAAGTAATCCCCATCAAATTTCATCAAGGAATATGGTAGACTAGCATTAATGGCGAGTTAACGAAGTGTTTGGATTTGCAGATGAAGAAATAGCCTAGCTAATGCTATTCGCATTTATTTTATATCCATACTAAAATTTTCAAATTTATCAACAATGGGTTGTCTCAATATTTAATTTTTTTTTTTTTTTTCACTTTGAATAGAAATTTTGTAATAATAGGTTCAAACCATGTATTATATATGGTCACCGGCATGGGTTGATTAATCTTATGGAAGTACGATACATCTTGCTTCAGTTTAGAGTAAAAGTGTTTAAGAGTCAAAAAGAAAAGCGTGATATGGTTTATGGATACTTCTATAGTGTAAAGAATTATACCTCAAGATTTTTATTTTTCCAAAATAAAAATAAAGTTTAGATCTTTCTTTAAACTTAACTATATGAGCTACTATTGCTTTAGAGAGAAATATTTAATTCTCTCAAAATGTAAAAGAATCAACCATTGAAAATTGATTCAATTAATTAGTTTGTTTACATCAACAATATAATGCCATGCATTTGATGACCCATGACATCTTTCGATATTATCTTGAATATAAGCTTGTTCTTAAGTCAAGTAAGAAGGGCAAAAGCTTATGCGTCCGCATCTCATAATGAACAAAATTATATATGTAGGAACATGCCTTAAGAAATTTTCACACAATGTTACTCAAAGATGCATCGATTGCATGCTCCAGCTGCCATGCATTAAAGACCGGCGAAAAAGCAAATAAATTGCCACCATAAGTATAGAATATAGATACATGTACTCACACTTAGATATGTTCCTAGATCGGATTAGGTCGCGATCCTGATTTTTTCATCTTATCCAGATTCGATTTTGAGTGAGTGCGGATCGGTCCAATTCATTATTCAAAATAATAATAAATTAATTTTTTTATTAATATTTTTATTTTTATAATTAAATTTAAATAAAAAATTAATTTTTTTTAATAAATAAAATAATGATTCAGACCGGATCAGTTCAGATCATCAAAATTTTTATTCAGATCCGATCTAATACGGACCGAACGGATTACCTGATCTATGAACAGGTCTATCCACACCCACTTGCCTAACTAGTTGATCATCCTAGCCTAATCAGCACTTGAACATGGTGGAGAGGGAATTATTAATTGTTATTATATACCCAAAACATGAAAAACAATGTTATCATCTTTGTGGTCCTCATGGAATGGTTACCAATCAATCATGGCATTTAAAATCATTGTTTTGTTCAAAGCATTTTTGAACCCTCACTTTAAATTGTTGCGATGCGATAATTTCCTTGGAGATGCTCTTAAGGCTATATATAAAATGGGAAAAATATCGTCTTCATATAAAGCCTACCCTACCTAGCTTTCCTATATATAACCATATATATATATATATCATTAATTCTTGACGTAAAAGCACAGTTCTTTTACGTGGGTCCAATATTTGCTTTAAGTCACAAGCAAATACTATTTATTATCAGAAACTGTAAATATATAAAAGGCAGCAAAATTCTACACTTGGACACCATGATTTCAACATTTAATCCCATCAGTACTCCATCATTAAGCTACCATATACATGAACTAAAGTTGTGAAGATTGTTACACATTTAATTCAAAATTTTCAAAGACAATGACATTTACCATTTTGCCCTTGTCAATCATGAATTAGCTATTCATCCATAATTATTGATGCTGTAACCGACATGGAGAGAGTATGTATTTGCTTAAAGAGAAAGCCTTTGGATGTCATTTATGTTGTTCGAATTTAAAGACTAATATCGAATATAAATATGAATATAATATGGATATGTTAATTTTTAAATAAAATTTATGTATTTAGAAAATCATCTTATATTCATATTCGAATATATATTGGATATAAATGTCGAATATAAATATTTTTAAAAAAATAAAAAATTCGGATATAAATATGTAAGAGGCAACACCGACTCATTGGATTAAGTTCAAAAAACCAAATGAAAATGTGATCTTTTTGTTTGTCGAAATCACTCACCAGCTAGTGTGTAAAGAATAAAAATGTAAAGCATGAAAGTTGAGAGAGTGGTGATTGCTCCAATTGCTTTCCATTAAAAGTGCATGATGAGATTGAGAGTGCATGAAGGGATCCAAATCTTTGAGTGTAAAACACGTCAACTTTTTTTTTTTCTTCCGAAAAAAATGCATTCAACAAATAAATATTTAACATATTACTTTCGAATTAATATTTTCTCAAATTTTTAAAACTCTTCATATCGATATCCCTTTATTTTTTGAAAAAAAAAAAAAAAAAACCATTAGAAAAGGATTCAGTAAGTTCTCTCTGTTACCGTAGTTGTAAGCAACTGTCCATAGTCAAAATGTTGGTAACCTAACATGCTTACTTTCTGTCCCTTCTATGAAACCTTGATTTATCACTTTACCATGTGATTAAGTTTCCCATTATTATTAAATCAAATTAAGCACTAATTTTAACGTTTCCAAGGAGGTTATCTGATGACAAATGCACAATAGTATTCAATGCTATCTTATGCAGTGCTTCATATCTTTCCAAATAATAAAGTTTTAAACTATTAATCAACTTTCAATAATGCACGCTTTCTATACATAGTACATACCAATTAGATCTGACAATCCATTTACATGTGGTCATGTTTCTTTTTTCTTTTCTTTTTTATCTGTCTTATAATATAAACACGACACAAATTATTAAATATGTCAAAATTTTAAATATAAACACAATACATATATTAAACGTGTTGTGTCATATTTATTAAACATATTATGTTCGTGTCATGTTTTCGTGTTGTATCCAAAATTATCGATTCTAATACCATATCCTGATCAGCAGAGGAAAAATTATGAGAGTGAGCGTTGCTTTGGGAACTCCGAACTGCAGTTTTCAACCGCAGATCAATTTAAAGCTTCAAGCAATATTGCTATAACTTTGCACATGGATGTTATTTTCAGAGGCTGAGACTGAGACGTGTAACAGATTTTCAATTACCGTGAAAGGTAGCTTGATGATTTGTATATAATCTTTTTCCTTTTCAAAAATACATGCAATATCTTACAAGTTTAGGGCATGACCAGCTGTTATTGAGTAGAAATATTGTAATTCAGGGGCTGAATTTTTTTCCCTGATTTGGTTGATTAATAGAAGTCCATTCATCTATCAAAAAGGAAAGGTCTGAATATATATGGTAATTTTAAAACTATGACCTGTTCTCCGTAAAGGTCAATAATTTTGCCTATCCAACCATATGCATTGAGAAAAAGAGGAACAAACCTGGCCTGTCAAAAGCAACATCAATGATTTGATTTTGTCCCCCATTTCCTAAAATTGCACCCAATATCCATTCAGTTGCAAGTGAAATTGACACAGTAACTATTCAATTTGATCCAAAAGGAATCATGATTTTTAGTTTAGGAAAGCCAAAGTTTATATTTAATATTTGATACGAAATTATAAAATATCATTTTATATATATTCTATAATTTTTACGATTAACATCAGTTGATAGAATATTAAAATAAATTTAGATAACAGATATCCAAAAATTCATATTCAAATTCACTGTGGATAGTAAATCTAATATCCAAATTCGTAATATCTAAATTCACAAAAAATGAATCAAATAATGTCGAATATTCAATTTTTTATTATTCATTGTGATGTTATGGGGATTTTGAATCCGCTGTGGATAGTAAATCTAATATCCAAATTCGTAATATCTGAATTCACAAAAAAAATGAATTAAATAATGTCAAATATTCAATTTTTTATATCCAATTACTCAAAATTATGCCCATACCTTATCTAAGCCAACCTCACAGCTGATCACAAACCACCTGCTTGCCGGACACTTGCATTATTTGGATCTGTTGGTGTCAAAAGATAAAGAAAAGGAAACATAAAATGAAAAAAAAAAGTATACTATGAATCTCTAGAAGACTAGAACCACGCCAACTAAACTTTAAGAATTGAAAAACTATAATAGTTCTTCAAGAAGAAGAAACTATGAAAAGGACTTTCTGATTGAATTTAATAAAAAAATGATATAAGAAATAGAGAAAATAGAAAAGAAAAAAAAAAAAAAAAAACTTGTAGACATAGCAGAAAGGAAATTATGAATAAGAAATGGATTTAGTAGAAAGAAGACAGAATAGTCCAAGGAGAAGACAGAAAGCCCAGTGGAAGGAAATTATTATTTGCTTGATATTTAAAAAAAAAAAAAATTATGTGATATATTGTCAATCGAATTTAAAATTTTCATCAACAGATTTAGAAAAATGACATATGTTACTATAAGATATAATAAAATATATGAAAAAAATTAATATAACAAAAAAATATTTGTTAATTTTTTAATCCCATTTGTAAAATATAAAAATTCAATGGTGTATAAAAAGCAAACTCTTAAAAAAAAAAAATCATAAAACAACAGATAGTGGGGATGCTATTGTTATTGGAACAGTTTGGGAGAGGAAAATACTGTTGCAATAACATTGGGTTAATATGGGGGGGTCAATGAAAATAGTTTAGTTGATGAACAAAGAAAAACAAAATGGGCCTTTGAATTTTTATCACTTCATGCATGCCTAGGTCGAACTTCAAACCATTAATCAACCCAAAGCCCAACACTCTAATTTATAATCTAGCTTACTTGCTTGCTTCCAATACCTATCTTATCTATCCAGTCTTATTTTTATTAAAATCAAAAGGTTGCATTGCATGCGGTTAGCTTAAGGATTTCTCTCTTCAACCACTCAAACCTTTAAATAGTATTTGCTGAAGACTTCTACTTGTAACTTTTACATTTCTTTTATTTTTTTAATCCCTTTTTAATATTGAATCGAATTGGGTAAGTTCTAAGTTTCATATTAACGAACTTTTTTTTTGCTTAGACTTGGTTTAATCATGTAAAATATTATCTAAATTCGCATAGATTTATCCAATATTCTATAGAATTATGCTCAAGACTCTACTCATTTTTAAACAAATTTTTTTTTCTCAAACTCACTTTTTTAGTATAATATGTTTGTTCAAACTCTTTCAAATATTAAATGAATCTTCGAGTTTGAACCAATAACTCAACTTTTTACTTATATGCTTTTTAATTATGTTTTTGAATTTGGTAATCAATTTTTTTTAAATCTATTCAATGGTCAGAGATGGAAGAGGCCCGATGGATAGATTGATAAATTCAAATAATTAATATATCGTAATCAATTACACAAGAATAAAAGTAGTATTGAAATTTGTCTTACAAAATCTATTTACATAGCCAAATCCAATGAAGTTCTTTTTTCCGACAAAACAGCTCCAAAATTTTTAAATTCAAGTTCGAGTTTTATTACATGTGAATTTAATTTAAAGTTATATGTTTGATATTTTTAGGGTCCGTTTGGATTCAAACGGATCCTTGTTTCGGTGTGATACTGAAACATCCATTTAGTTACATTTGGACAGGAGGTCTAGTCCATGGAGGGTAATTCCTCTTTTACCCCCTTCATTATTTTTTATTATTTTTAAATTTTAACTTTTTAAATTATAATTTAATATAAATATAAATATAATTTTTAATTATTATTATTTAATATAAATATAATTTTAATTATTATTATTTAATATAAATATAATTTTAATTATTATTTAATATAAATATATTTTTAATTATTTATTATATATATATATATACACATTTTAATTTAATGCCTTTAATGGTCATTTTTCTTTCTCACTATAATTCATCTCACTGCCACCGCTGCGTTTGAATCCAAACACATATTCCATCGCTGATTTTAATCTCACCAAAATCAATCTTATCACTCATCCAAATAGACCTTTAGATGTTTGGTGTAGCACGGTCTCACCGTGCTGCACCAAAATTGTTCCATTTGACCTAAAAGGTCCAGTGGAAAGTAATCCCTCCCATTGGTGGGAGGGATTACAAATATGCCATTGTGTTATCATTTTTTTCCTTTATTGCTATTTACTTTTTAATGTTAAATAATTTTAAATTTTATTATTATATAATAAATATATAAATATATAAATTTTATTATTATATAATTAATGTGATTTAATTAAAAAAAGTAATTACATAAATAATAAAAAGTTAAAATATTAGTTGATATATTATTATTAAAATATTAGTTGATATATTATTATTTTTATAATTTTTAATTATCTATTAGTAAAATTATTATTTGATATAAATATAATTTAATATTTTTAATTACTTATTAATTTCATAGTTATTAAATAATTTAAAATTTTTATTAGATACAAATTTTAAGATAATGTCCATAATGGTCATTATCTCTTTTCACTACACTACACTACACTTCACTTTCACTGTTGTTTTTGAATCCAAATACATATCCCACCACTGATTTTAATCTCACCACTACAGTATCCAATCTCACCGCTACAGTAACTAATCTCACCTCTACAGTTGTTTTTAATCTCACCGAAGCCAATCTCACTTCCCATCCAAATGGAGTCTTAGTTTGTTTGTGTGATTAACTTATTTATTAATTTTTTTTTGTAAATGTATTATTTCATATATATATATAAAATTATTAGAATTTGTAATTTTTATTCTTAATATGTTATCTCAAAAACAACAAAGAAAAAACCTTGTACATAGAAGCAAAAGGAGAAGCACTTGAGTTAATGCTAAAACTAAGAGTGAGCAGTAATCGGTTGGAATCAATTTAACCGATCGAAATTGATCAAAAAGTATTAATTTGGTTTGTTTATTTAGTTTTGATATTAATTGGTTGAAAAATAATTTATTCAATTAATTTGATCAGGTATTGGTATTCAAAATTGATTATCAAACTAACACATCCTATTAATTTATTTTTAAATATATTTTTATATATAATATAAATACAACATAATTTATATCAATATAATATTAATAAAAATAGCTTTTATATAATAATATAAATAATATATTTTTGGAAAGTTAAAACTGATCAAACCGATGGACTTAAGTCGATTTTGATTTTTTTGGTTAGTTATTTTAATTCGATCTAGTTCGATGATTTAATTCAAGTGAGATAGGTTAATTTAATTTTTGAATTTTTAAAACCGAATCCATTAAATGCTCTCCCTAGCTAAAACCGCGAGCCTGCAGGCTGCAAAGTGCACCGCAAACCCCTTAATACCTCTCTCAGGTCATGGTTAAAACTAACAAATAAAGACATAATTAACAAATAAATAAACAAAATAACTGAGGATGGATTCGAGAAAATGTATTTCACTCATTTCATGAGGGGTATTCAAATACTTGATAAGGGTATCTAAAATCCAAATGCCTCAGAGAAAATCTCAAACAGAACTGAAAAGGGGTTGGGCATCCGAATGCCATGAAAAGGGTATTCGAATGCCTCTACTGGACAAGAAAATTTGGTTTCAAAGTTACGAGGCATTCGAATGCCATGGAAAAGGTATTTGAGTGCCAATGACCATTTTGAAATAGTGTTGAAAATCATTTTTGGATATTCGAATACCATGACATGTTATTCGAATACCGTTTCTAGAAAACCAAAATTTTGTAAAAATCAAAAGGGACATTCGAATGCTTGATAGGGGCATTCGAAATACCTCAATGTAAAATCTACTAATTTTGAACAGAAGCATCCAAATGTCATGAAGGGCCATTGGAATGCTCTTCATTGCAAGGTGGAAACTTCGTTTAAAACCTTTGTAGGAGATACCTTTCGAAGTTTAAATCAATCATCAAAAACTTGTTTTGAAAAAATTTGGACCATTTAAGGAAAAATCAAACCTTTTGTTTTGCTTGTTTATAAAACATCTTTGACAAAAAACATTTCCAAAAGCCAAAACTAAAGAAGTTGAACTTTAAATAAAGAAAACTTTAGCCTATTTTCTTTTCAAATTTGAATCTTTCTTTGCTTTTCCTGGTTTCAGGCCGGAAATCGAAACAACCAAAGACTCATTGTTTGGACCTTGGTTAGGTTCCACCAGGGGATTTTTTAAAAACATTTTAAAATATTGGCTTAGCCCATGGATTAGCTAAATCTAAAAATGAGCAACCCAAAATACCATTACCAAAAGCATTTGATGAACAAGCCATACAAATAGTAGGATTAAGGTCTCATCTCAATGAGACCTTGTAATTAAACCAGCCTCAAAATAAGATCTCATCAGCCCTTCATCTCCTTATGCAAACAAAGTTTAAACATAAAAGCAAACACAAACGAAAAAAATAAGATTGAAGCTTCCTATTTAAGGTGTATCATATTTGAAATATCACCATTGAAAGAATTCATTAACCCTTCATTTCCTCGCACAATTAAGTGTAAAACACACACACACACAAAAATAAGAGAGGAGAAAAAAAAATCCACAAGCTCAAAAGATAAAAAAATCACCTTAGCAAAAAAACCCTATTTTTCTCTCACTAAGCTACTAGAAAGCTAGATTTTTGTTTCAAAGAAATTCAAAGTCTAGAATCTGTATAAGTGTCCAAGGTGTCCTTTTTTTTTGTTGTACCTTTCTCCTTTTATAGCCAAATTATTGATCTTCCCATGAGCTCTTGGATCATTTGATCTAAGGGTTATTATTTTTTCAACAAAAGCTCTTCCTTTTTATTTTAATTCCCCCTTTTTAGAGATCCTTGGGTCTCCCAAGATGAATGGACAAAATTAAAACCATAAGAATGGGGGAAGGGATGTCCAAATTATCATTCATTTTCTTTTTTATTTAAAAGACATTTTCTTCTTTTCATTTTTTCCTTTTTTTTATCTCTGATTATTCTTCAAAAACACTTTTTAAACCCTTCTATTAAAGAAACATTAAGCCTCGAGGTTAAAATTTTCTTTGACTCGAATTTTAGTTAGAAATTAAAAATCAGTACTTCTTGAAGTGGCACTCAATTTGAAGAATCCAAGGGAATTTTTAAACCCAAAATTGCAACTAGTAAGCTTTACAAACTTAAATATCATGGGAAACATTTTTAAAAATTATTAGTAATTGGACTCAGACAAAATTAGAAATCTACAAGGAAGTTTACAATAAATCCTATGTTTGCTCTATAACAAATTCAAGTATATAGCAGAGGACAACTTTAAGCGCTAATCTTAAATTTGCATCATTATTCCTTGAAGAAGAAAATCCTATGCTTCTTAATAAAAATTATGCTCTTTTTTTGTAACTAATAATAATATAAAAACAATAACAACGAGCAACTATGGTTTTGGATAAAATTAATCAAATCACTTATCTAAAATTTTCAATAGGGAAGGCTCGTTACTCTTAATTGAGAAGGTTCATATTTACAATTTCTTTGCATACAAATAAAAGATTATAGGCATTTGAAAAGACTAATTTTTTCAAATAAAAAAAATGTTATAACAAGTCTCTGAAAAATAAAAGCTATTTAATATTTGAAGGTCTACCTTTTCGTAAGGGGCACATAGGTTATCCATTACTGCAGTGACCCTGCTACAAAGGTTCGAAACAATCCAACCTCTTTTTATCGACTATTTCAGATTCAAATATCTCATATCACAACCAACTACAAATCTGTATAACTAAACTCTATCTTCTAGTATAAAATGAATATTAGAAATTGCAATCAATACCATAGATGCTAGAATTAATGGCCATCATAGGTAAACAAGATTCATTTTTAGTTATGTAAAGATTAATAAATAGTAAGATATATAAAAAAAAAAAAAAAAATTAAGTTATCAATTTAAACATTAAAAAAAAAATAGATTCATTAATGAAAATAAAATATGCAAATTCTTACAAATAATAATGAACTAATTAATTAATTTAAATAGTTGAAGTCAAATAAATTATTTGAACCTTAAATGCGGTGATTTCTTCTTCTTTTTTTTTTTCCAAAATCTACATAAAACTTCATCGACAAAAATAAAAATAATGTAAGATTTTTAAAAAATACCTGCAAAAAACTATTTAACTTTTTTTTTTTTTACAATCAAAGAAATAAAATAATGATAATTAATTTTAAATTCCTACCATAATATTTAAGGGGAAAAAAAAAACAATTAAAGAATCAAGGTAAACATAGCAAACAAAGCAAAGAAAGAAACGGAATAATGAAAAGATAAAAGATAAAAAAAAAAAAAAAAAAAGTGGAAATGATGATCTAAAGAAAGTGAATAAACTTCATGTCTATCGTTTTTCTTTATACAATAAGCAATTCTTATCTATGTTATCCTCAACCACAAATAAATATCAACATTTGTCATTCACATCAAATCTTTCAAAAAAAAATTGACAATTATATCTTAAACATTTTTTCTCAATTTTTGAGAAAATTTTCAACTCTTTCTCAATTTTTTTGCTTTTAAACTATGTAATAAATTTTGCAAAAAATAATACTATCTAATAAATGTGAGGAAAAGGTAAATCAAATCAAAGAAAAGAAAAAGAAAAGTCAATGCTAATAAAAAAGGAAAATAGAAAATTAAATAGATGACTGAAATAAATTAAATCATACCATTTTCCCTTTTTCTTCTTTCTCATTCTTCCTTCTTCTTTGACCCAGACTAGATGTCAATCTGGACATTTAATAATAGATCTATGTGTCAATGGTTTTTTATTATCACCTTGGTTTGGCTCTCACCATCTTCTTCTAACTTTGACTCCTTTACCAGCTCTTATATTTTTGTTCAGAATAAACAAACTTCATACAAATAATCCCATAATCAATAAACAAAAAAAAAAGAGCAAAATTAGATTTATGCTATAACTTCAACAAAAAAAAAATCAATTCAATTCAATTCAATTTTTTCTTTTGCTCTTCCATTTTCTTTCCTATCACTTCCTTTCAAAGCTGACCGACAAGTGACATGTTCTAGTAAGATTTGGACCAAAGATTAAGGTTAAATCCTCCCCCTCGCTTTCTTCCTCTTCCCTTATCCTTCATCTCTATCTCCATCTTTCCTTGTTTTTTTTTTTCTGTTTTCAATGTTCCTTACTCTACAAGCTGGTAGGGGTGTTCATTATTCGGTTTTAACCGAATTAAACGAACAAAATCTAATTTGGTTCGGTTAATAAAAAATAAAAATAAAAAAAGGTTTGGTGATTAGTTAAGGGTTTTGATAAATTTAGGCTTTCGGTTAATTTGATTCGGTTAAGCGAAATTAATCGAATTAACCATATTAATTGAAATACTTTATGTTTTTTTAGTTGTTTTAGTATGTTTGATATTTGGATTTTATTATAGCTTTGCTTTTTGATATATTATTATGGATGCAGTACAATTAGCTTGTTTTGACATTTTGGTTGGATATAAAATCATGTATTAAAAATAGGTTGCAAATAAATTGGGCGTTTATTTTGTTTAATCGAAAACCGACCGAATTAACTGAAATGATTTCGAATTGGTTAATTCATCTCTTATACTATTCGGTTCGATTAACGGTTAAGAAAAACAAAAATTCGATTAATTGAAATTCGACCATTTGAACACCTCTACAAGCTGACCCTCTATCTTTTTCCATCCCAATCATTTTCTCTTTCATAAATTTGCTCTCTCCTCTCCTCTCCCCTTTATCTCTATTTTTTTTATTTATTTTGTTTTTAATCTACAAAAATTTACAATCAACCCTAATTATGTTGTTTATTATTTATTAACTAATCAATTACATAACTTTTTTTTTTCTTTCCTTTTTCTCTGGCTCACCGAACGATTCGTTTTGCATCTTACTATAAATCACCTAACTTTTTGAGTTCATTTTCTTCCATTCTCTCTCTCTCTACTTCACTCTCCTCTCTCTAAAATTCCCTAAATCGATAGTCACCAACTTCCTAGAATTCGACCTCCAGATCATCACAATCAGTCACTCACGAGTCAAGTAACATCAACTCAATAAGAGTAATTATAAAAAATAAAATAAAATTATTATAAATAATATAAAAATAAAGATGAATACGTCCTTTTAATTTAAAAAAACCACTCACTTAAAAAACAATGTCCTTTTACATTTAATACATAAATATCAATTTAAAAAAATTACCTATATATATTTTTAAGAATTAATCTTTTTAAAATATAATTTTTTTTTTTATAAATATTTTTTCACCAACGAAGGGTGTACCAATTCTAGTTTAACCATGGATGAAAAAACTGGACCAGACTAACCGGTCAAACCTGTTCAATCGAGACTAAGAGGCCTGTTCGATTTGGTGCTATATAAAGAATCGAAAATCATTTGAACCAGCTTGTAATTGATTTAACCGGTAAAAAATCAGAGAAAATCGGAAAAATCTATTTTTTATATTTTTTAATTATTTTTTCAAAAATATTTTTTGTAAGTGATGAGATTTGAACAATAACCTCTTAGGAGAGTTTGGTTCGGATAATTTAATATTATAATAAGATTCCACCTTACAAGATTACCAAGACACATTACGAGTAATATATCATATTTGTGTTTGGTCTAGCAAGCCTTCATATAAGATTCTTATGTTTGGTTGAGAAGCATATAAGATTCCTAATTTACATCTTTACTAAATTACCCTCTAAGCAAAAAGAATAAAATTTGTTAAGTTACACACGGGTCCGGCTCCCCTCTAAGAAAATGATTGTCCAATAATTTCCAATAGTTATCTAGATGAAAGACACGTGTTTACTTTATTTTCAATGGTCAATATTAAATTAAATATTGAAAACCAATTAGTTATAACTGTTCCGTTAACTAAGGTTGTTCTGTTTCTTGTTCTCTTCCAAAATCTTCCTTCTACCCAAAATTCAGAATAAAATTCTATCAGAATTACCAAGATACATTGCAGTAATCATGTTCAAATATTCTGAAAATTGAGAAGAATTAATTTTCTTTTAAATTCTCAACACTTTCTTTACCCAAAAAGATGTTTCATTAAAAAGATTACACTAATAAGGGGAAACACCATAATGCCGAAATAGTAATCAATCAAATAGCCACAACTACGATTAATAGCATGCACGAGATCATTGGGCATGGCATGAGTCACCCGGATTGTGCATGTCAATGGATCAAAACTTGAGATCCTTGCAAATGTGAAATGTCGCACCACAAATAGCATTAGCACAGGCTGTGAGTGCCGACCATGATTTCTATGGCTTTACCTTTGGACAAATGTAGATGTTTTGTTTAAGCCAGCTGTGAGATCCAACTTTGAGAGAATGCTTGTTTGATTTGTTTACAGAAAGGTGTTGGATTTTGAAGAAAAAAAAATGTAAGAGAAAAATAGAATGGTTAACTTTAATGTATAAATAAACGGAATATTTATTAGTAACGAGATGTAAATGACTATATTTGGTTTTCGGTATTTAATTTAATCTTGGTCATTGAAAATAAAGTAAACACGTGCCTTTCCTCTAGATAATAAGTATTGGAAATTATTGGATAATCATTTTATTAGAGGGGAGTCGGACCCTTTATTAACCTATTATACCAATATAATATACTTTGATATAATATTTAATTACTAACTAAAAGAAAACTATCATATATAAAGGAAGGAATATTTTTTAAGTACTAACAAAAAAAAAATACTATTTAAGTCTCAAAATAATGCTACAATTCTTAAAGTATCAAGAATACAAAAACAAAACCATACACAAATACATTGATCGATAAAAAAATTTACCCTACATAAGTTGTTACCATATACAAATACATTGATCAACAAAAAATTTAATAAACAAAGTTGTGCAAACTCCAATAAAAAATTTCATAATTAATCCTTTATTATAATAAGGAGAATGAGATGCATAATTGCTTCTGCTCATATCATTTGAATTTTTTTGAAATATTTCTTCTTATTATTCCGTCACATTTAAGTTCCAATACTCTAGAAATGCAATTTCTGTATCCCTTTGATAATTATACATCTTGTGATGGATATTCTGATAATCCAAGACTTGTGCTTTAGCTTCATCCCAAGTATTATAAATACCTGACCTATGTTCATTGAAAACAACATAATACTTTCCAATCATTTTCAAAAAAATATAGAAATATAAAATAATTATCAACATAATTGGCAAATAACATTAAAACCAGTATTGATCCTAGAAAAAGAAATCATCGATAGAAACCTTTGATCAAACAGCACAACAATTATGAATAAGAAAAAGAAAAAAAATTTTAAGAAATCATCACTATAAAGAAGGTAAAGAAGGTAAAGGCAGTTAATCATGTCTTTTAAAAAAGAAGCAAATGAAGGACCACAAGCACATCCTGAAAAATGAAAAGCTTGCACATATATTGACTGCGCCCATTCTCCAAACCTCCACTTTCTTCACCCATAAACTTTCTAATGGCTGATGCTAATGTTCATGCAAGTCAAAATGAAACCAGAAAACAATTTACTTTTTTCTAAGTTCTTACTTAGATACTTGATGTTTGCCAAAAGTTTCTTCATGCCATATGACAACACTTGTGAAACATGGAAAATCATCGTTGTTGGATTACTTACAAATATAGTTTGAATATGATTTAGCTCACAGAATTTTTAGGATTAGTCTTTGCCTAAAACACTATGCATACAAATTTGCCAATCGTAAGGAAAATCATGAAAAACATGATTTTAGCATTGCTGCCATCTGGAACATTAGAATTGATTTACTAAAATCATTAGTGCATTCAAAGTTCTTCTTGATTATAATTTCTATGCCTTAAACTTTACATACATTATGTATTGAGGTAGCTCTTACATTATTAGATATTCGTAAATCCAAGAACATACCACCACAAACTTTAGAATGACAAAGTAAGAAAGTTATTCACATGAAAAGGTCTCAAGACATGCAAACAAGGAAAAAGCAGAGTCACAACAGATAAGGAAAAAGCTAGATGACACCTATGTTTTTCAGCTATCATCATCATTAGAGTATCAGAGTTAACCCCCAAACTTTGACACACGAGAATAATTAAAACCCCCAAAATCAAAACCCTAAACTTTTCAATTTGGCATGCAAACACAAAACCCGTAAGCTATAAACATATAAATCGAAGATTTGAAAATGAAATCATACCTAAATTAACCGACAAAATTAACAAAGGAAAAAAAAATTGTCGATTGCAACATTGAATGAGAGAGTCACTTGTTCAAGGAGAAGTCAAGAGGGAGAGGCAGTGGTTAAGGGAGAAGTCGAGACGAGAGGAAAAGACCAAAAGCAAAAAATAAGTCCCGTGAAATAAGTTTAACTTTTAAGGGCAAAAGAGATAGAAAACGTTAATATTGGGGGTAAAAGTGATACAAATGTTACGTTCCAGACGAAATATAACATAACCTCAGAAAGAAGTTAGTATGACATTACCCCCAATATTACTGAATCTTGTCACTGCAGATAATATCATATTATCGAGATTAAGGAATGTTTTTGAACCAATTGATAAAAACTCATGACGAAATCTTAGATTTCGGCCGGTAATGAAACATTATCCAAACCAAACCTACCCTTAGAGTTATAATAAAGATCATACCACTAGGCCAAATGTATATTTTCATCAATTATTTATTATATATAATATTTATTTAATATTAAAATTATTTTAAAAATATTTAAAATCTTGTTTAAATGAACCGATCGGTCGAAACGGTGAAAATCGAAGTTACACCATTTTGACCTCTGGTCCGATTTTCTTAACCTTGAGATTAACTATATAGACTGATTTTTTCAAATAAAGAAAAAGTAAGCAAATTTTTTTTTTTTTTTAAAATAAAAATAAAATATTAATATAACTCTTTTAATATATACTATTTTTATTTTATAATTTATTTATTTGTCAATTTCTTAATTGAGCTGATGTCACTTGACTCGTGACACCAACTCAATTAAGAATTTTGTATATAGTATCTATACTATTTTTAAAATCCCTAACTAAGTTCGTATTACGATCAAGTGATATCAAAATCAGTTAAAGAATAAACAAAAAAATCAAATAAAATCATTTTAATAAATATAAAATTAAAAATATTTCTATGACTTTACTTAAAAAAAAATAATTATCCACTTTTACAAAAAAGCTCACCTTTTTATTTAAAAAAATCCATCCTTTTACTTAATAAAAAAATGTGATGCAATCATTGTGGAGAGCGACGAGCCTAGTGGCCAATTCGTACAGAAGTAGAGAGATTCTAATGACAAACGGAATCCTAGGCTAGCCACCGATTCCAGGACACTAACGTCATTTAAATCTTCTCCCGTGTCACTCTCGTCATTTCGCAATCTAAATCACTAATATCTTCGCTATTAGTCTCACAGAGACGGTAACACTCCACATCTCACAGACCAATAACATATTAACATTACAATCCGCAACGAACTTTGACAACAAATTCTCCAATCAAATCAAAGATCCAGGCATCCAGCCCGCTTTTTAAGAAGTCACCTAAAACCTCGCCGTCTACTGAGAGTCTGCCCAATCTGACCTTTGGCCTTAAAAAAATTTCAACACACAGAAAACTTTTTATTTTTTATTTTTTTATAATAAGAAAATCGTACCTTTCCCCTGGGCGGTGTTAAAGCAGCCGCTGTAGGGTTTCGTCGCCGATCTTATCCGCTCTTCTCTTCTCGTCTCACAGTCTTTCTTGTAAGCTCTTTCTCCCTTTTTGATTTTTAAAAGTTATTGTTTTGGTGATTAGATACTGAAGTTTTGAAGTGAATCTAGATGAGAGTGTTTTTGGAATCTTATTTGATTAGGATGTTACTTTTGAACGGGTATAGCTAATTTGATTCATATAACGAAGTGTTCTCGCAGCCGTAATCTCTTCATTTTGGAGTTTTCCTTTTATTGATTTCTTTGTTCATTTCTTTTGCCTGCATTTCGGCCGTGAAGATGCTTGTAAAGCTTTTTTTTTTTTTTTTAATATTAATTTTTTTAAATGCTAAGCGTGGATGAGGATGCTGGCATTGATTTAGTTATTGTTAGCTTGTTGCTTTATTACTTTTTTTCCCTAGGGATAAAAAATGCAAACTATGTGATTAGATACAAAGAAAATTACATTTCGGAAGAATGAATTAAAAATGTACTATATATTTTTGCTTCACTATTTTAAACGATAGTTATATTAGAATTGGATGTTATTTTTTTCCTTTTTAATCAATTACTATGATTTTTCTTTCTAACAACTTTTTCAAAGCAAAATGCCAGTAGCAAAGTAACAACAAATGGGGCTTTATTACCCTCCCCGCAAGTCCTCTCTTTCGTAGAAGCTCCTCCATTTGCATGCTGCTTTTGGCACTTGCTTTCTCTTAGCAAAAAGTTAAAAGAACATTTGGGTACGAAAGCAAAAAAAAAAATTTGAAGAATTGAATAGTAAAGTTTGACTTTCATGGATAACAAAAATGTTTAATTTGTGTTAACACAACATATGAAAAGAATTTCGAACTAGAAAAAGTATTATTATCATTTCACATGCATTTGCTCCATGATTTATTTGCCCCACCTTTTGTTTTCCTATTAAATAAAAGTTTTCCGATGATTAAGTGATGATGTTATCTTGGTGGTATTTTCAGGCTGTTGTTGATTATCCTTCTATCAAGATGGTTGGACCAGCTCCATTTGTAGATATGGGCAAAAAAGCCAAAGGTATAAGTTGCACATGTCTTCTTTATTCCTATTCTTGTCCGTATTGTATTTTTAGATATTGTCTGATATGCCTGCACTTGAGATAGTCATTCTTTTACTAGAAATGACTTGTTAATGTTTATCGGCAAGTCAAACTGGTTGATGTGTAATGAAGCTGGCAACCAGCTTTTTGGAGGCATGGAAATGGTTGGGATAGAGGAATTGGGAAGATTAATGCAGTTATTTTTTGCCAAACACTTAGAGTCTGTTCGGTGGCGCCCCCCAGTTAAGTGCCAGTGGCGTTTTGGTGCCCACTGGGGCTTTTGTGTGGTGCGAATGACTCCCCACTGCACTGGGGGGAATCACCGAATGAAACATTAATAAACCAAAAAAAAAAAAATGCTAATATATGTGATAGATAGCCAAAACAATTGATTACTAATTTACTAGTACACTGTGAGGATTTACAAGTGCCCCATATGCTCAATAAGATAAACTTATCTAACAGATCATCTCTACTTTCTATCTTACTGATATAATGAATTGCCTTTTCTAGTCTGAGACTGTCGAGGACTTTTCATGCTATTTGTAACTTTTGGTGAATACCAATTCTTGCTGCAGTTGTTCGTTTGCCTTTTCATGTGACAACACGGGGTATTCAGAACCTGTTGACATTTGCTTTTATCTATAGATTCTAATCATTTATAAATGTGTTTATGCAGACCTCTTGACAAAAGATTACAACTTTGACCAGAAGTTTACACTTTCAATGCTGAGCTCCACTGGAATGGTAGTGTTTCCCAATAAAAATTGTTGACCCCTTTTATTGAGCTGCTTTAGTGATTTACTTTTTATTTTTTTGCCAGAGATTGCTTGATCTACTTTAAAACATAAATCTTTTTCTTTGCCAGGATGTTATATGCCATTGATGTTATGGGCGAGAATATATAGTTAGTTTGTTAAATATTAGCAGAATGATTATCTGTTTAGTTTTTCAAATATGAACAATATTCTCATGGGGTGTTTGGCTTGGCCTGAATATAAATTCCATTTTTTAAGCAGTCTTCCCCAGTACATTATTAGCAGAACCTGTTGCTGCACTTCAATGTTTGAGACATAGAAAAAGAGCAACTTATTCTCCTTAAGGAATTTTATGTACTTGAATAAATTATTGAATAGTATTACTTTTTGCTATTCTATTGTGCTTTTATGTTTGTGTTGTGCATGTATATCTGAAGCATTAAGTCTTTGAACCCACACAACAAGCCATACTTTCATAATTATTTCAATTTTTTTACTGCTAGTTATTACTCTTTTTTGTTAAATTGGATGAAACTGGTAATTATCACATGTGTGACCATTGGTGGCCTAAGTTTTTATTGAAATGGTTGACATGTTTAAAAATTTGTAAGTATGGATGTAGAAACAAGTACCATCTGGATTCTGTCGTTTCAATTTCCCTTGCTTCAATCCCTTAACTTTACTTCTGTTTGTTTTCTTCCTATATGAGCTTAAATAATCCAATTTAGTTCTTGTAAAATATAATGCATTCAGTTCCTTATATTACATGACCCATGTTACTTTGACTCTTCATTTCTCCTAAAGTAATTGTTTCCAACGAATATTTGATGATAGGGGTATGGTTGTCTGCCTCCAAATAGAGGGAAAAACTTAAAAAAAAATTAGAAGTATCCATGTTGAACACATATCCTTAGTAAACTCTCAATCCCGAGTCCAAGTAACATAGTACTACATAACCATTTCATCTACTAATTTATCTGTCTTTTTCTTCCTCATTCTGTCAAAGTAATTATTATATTTTTGGAAGCACTTCCTCAAAGGTTGGTCTAAAAATGATTTGAGTTTGCTGGACTTACAGTTCATGGTCTGGAAATTAGAAATATGATAGTTTGGTTGCTAAGGAAATTAGAGAAACCAGCAGCAGGAAGATCAAAATTATGAAGCATAGAACAAAAAGAAATTGAAGAACCAAAGAGAGCTAAAAAGAACAGAACTGATGCAGAATGCTAAGAAGCTAATTATGGGATTAGTTTACTTGAGATTTTATTTTTTTACTCTTTTTATATTTATGGAGCTTAATTGCAATATTTTATAGGTCTAGGGTTATATTTAGTATTTTACATTTAATTAGGGTTTAGTATCGTAGTGATTACCCTATTAGGTTTTGTTTTCAAGTCAAGTTTGTTTTTCCATTTTCTTGAGTTTCAAGTCAAGTTTATTGTTTCCTGCTTTCTTGAGTTTCAAGTTAAACTTGTTAGCTTAGAGTCCAAGTTAAGGGTATATATAAATTAATGTACTCTTCTATTGAGGGAATAGACATACATTTATATTTCAGATTATTGCTTTTGTGGTTGTGTGATACAATCATCCTTGGTGTGACTCCTAAGGAACCCTAGGTGTGATACTTAGGTTTTCTTTCTTCTTGCTTGTGTGATGCAATCAAGGAACCCTAGGTGTGAAGCTTAGGGATCTTTTCTCTTTTCTTTATCCAATTTTCTGTTTTCTCAAGAAATTCAGATTATAATTTAACTTAAAACCCTAGCCCCTAAGCTGTCCTGTATCAAGAAGACTTGGTATATATGCCTCAAGAAACCAAATACCTAATAAGTATTTATAGTCTAAGAGAAATTGGAGATCACAAAAAGTATTGACTTTCAAGGTTTTGATATCTTATTCACTTTTACCATCAACAGGTTTTAACATTGTAATGGTTCTACTGATAAGTTCCTAAAACGAAAAAGAAAACCAGACAAAACAAAACAAAACACTCTTGATTATTTTGTTATTTAAAAGTCTGTATTTAAATTTCCACTAACTTGATTGTTATGTCAACTGATGTCAATCTTAAAATGTTTTGCAGGCACTTACAGCTACAGGGCTCAAGAAGGACCAAAATTTTTTTGGAGACATAAATACCGTTTACAAGAGTGGAAATACTACAGTGGACGTGAAAGTTGATACCTATTCTAATGTATGGAAAATTTCTCTTTTAAGACTATTATCTGCGGCTTTTCGTATTTTGGTTCAGTTTAATGCATCGCCTGTTTGTATTTGGAGGAGGGTGTTAAATCTATATTGTGTAATCTCAATAGCTTTGCCCTTTTTCATCTTCATTTTTTTTTTTTTTTTTTTTCTGTAGGTTTCTACAAAAGTGACTGTCAATGATGTCTGGCCATGTTCCAAAGCTGCTTTAAGTTTCAGAATACCTGATCACAAGTCTGGCAAGGTCAGTGCATCAATGTTAACAGTATATGGATTATGGAAAATGACAGCGTTAATGTTACATAGTAATTTAAGTATTGCACTGTGTTCTAGATGAAACATTTTTTTTTTTCTTTTTCTGATAAATATGCTAAGCATACATGTGGTGGGGATTGTGATTACCCTTACTGTCGACCATTCCAATTCTCTTACTAGTTACTACATATTTACCATGGTTGTAGTTGAAATAATTATTGTTTTGTTATGGCTTCTTTTCATGTATGTTACATAGTTTCTGCTTTCTGAGTGATTTTATCGGGAAAGAAGAAAAAGTTAATTTATGAAAGCATATCGTTTGATGGAACTTTACTGTCTCTTGATGCTAACTAGTATGTGGACCTGCTTGCAGGGTTTATATCAACTAAATTTACCTGTTAATGACAGCAAACTAGCAATTTCTTGAAGTATTGGTAATATAATCATGTGGTTGAGAAACTGGATCTCTTACTCTTTCTATGCATCATATCTCAGCTGGATGTTCAATATCTACATCCTCATGCTGCCGTTGATTCTAGCATTGGCCTGAATCCAACTCCACTGTTGGAGCTTTCAGCAACAATTGGAAGCAAGGAGCTTTCTTTGGGTGGTGAAATTGGATTTGATACAGCTTCTGCTTCCTGTACTAAGTACACTGCTGGGATTGGCTTGAACAAGCCAGATTTCTCTGTTGCACTTTTACTGTAAGTACTTCTATACCATCTACCTAAGGAGATATTTATTGATTTTATCTTGTGTGTATATGTGGCTGTGCCTTTGCTTATGCTGAAACCTTCAGTTGAGTTGACAAGTGCTATATCATTAGCAGTTATTTTATAAAATCTTGTTAGAATTGCACAAGAGCTAAAATTGGATTAAGAAGATCCGAAACTGGATTGCATGGCACCTACTCATATATACCTGAAAGGGCATTATACCTTTTAAGGACATCACAACTAATGTTGTACTCTCATTTACCTTCAAACAAGATTCACTAATTCAACACTTAATGCTATATCAAAGAAAAAAAAAACTAATGACTAATTAAAAGGGAAAAACCGAGAAAATCTGGTGTATGTTTTTCACAAAAATCAAATTGAAGCAAAGAAGTGGATAGGATGCTAAGCAATATTATAATTGATAATTCAAACTTATTGTAACTTCTCTATACACCTTTTGAAACCCATTTTTGACAGCAAGTCTCCCTTCTTTGAGGGAGTGGCTGACTTGATATTTCTATGTAAGAAATCCAGTAATTCCACCATTTTGTTCATTAGAAGAGAGTGATAGAGAGTTAATTTGTCTGTCACATAAAATTTTGTTTCGGGCTGAATCTGCAATGGCCCAACCTCTCTCTTTCTGCCCATTTTTTCAATAACTTGTTGCCAGCCTCCACTCTGAGTTTGTGTTCTCTTTCCTCTTTTGGCCTTTAGAAGCCTGAATGCCTTCACCTGCTTTCCCCCACCATCCCAATCTCTCCCACCCTTAAATCAACACAGCCTTAAACCTATGAACTGACATTTGATGAATTTTTATTGAAGATATAACAAACTTAGGTCAAATTAAATTGTAATTGAGTCTGCTCGCTAATACACCTCTAGTGATCAATGCGAAACTTTTGTAACAAAGAATCACAATCAATTGATCAATATGTTTGTATTTTGCATGTGTATTTTTATCTTAGAAATTTGTGCGATCTGTATAGATTTGGGAGACAAAACGATATTGGCTCTACTTCTAGGGTGTAGAGAGAGAGTCGAACAGTAAGAATTAAGGGGAGAGCAGAGAGTTAAGGGGCTGCTGAAGTTAGGGACATTGTGATTAGTAAGAGAAAAAAGAAAAAGGCTAATCCTATTTCCACAAATGTTTGCAAATGGCCAACAAGCTCCTAGCCGAGTGGCCAAGAGACTTGGGGGCATGATGTCTTGGGTTCAAACCCAAGCAACCCCTCCCCTTACCCAATTATCAAAAAAAAAAAAAAAAAAAAATGTTTGCAAATGTCAATTATCATGTGAGTAGACATGTAGGACCACATGTAAGTAATTGTGACTGATTTACTTTGAAGAAGTGTGCATGGAAATAGGGTCTCGCCCAAAGAATAAAGAGGGGAAAAGGAGGAGTAGAAGAATGTAAATAAAGAAAGAAGAGAAAAGAAAAGAAAAGAATAGCTTACTCATTGACTTGGATGCTGATGTGGCTGCCACATAAGCTCTTCGTTTCTTTTTTTGATACCAGAATGACAGCATTTTTTGCATAGAGAGAAATTCTGTGACCTAATTTGTATAAATTGAAGCTTATCCGAATGAAACTTATATAGAAAATTAGTGACTATGCATTTCCCTTTCTATTCCTTTGAAGTTGATCTTTCTTGTTATTGTTTTTATTTTCTGCATCATGGAGACATAGCAATTAGAGATTGTACTGTCGGTATTGGTATTTCTTGTATTTCATGTAACTTAGAGAAGGGGCAATCTTGACTGACTCTTCTGTAAAGAATTTAGAAAAGATGTGAGCAATCATGATTGAGGTCTCTGCAAAGAGTTTAATGAGTATTGTAATCTGGTGATTCTGTGTGCAGTAAGCTAATTTTTCTTTGTTTCGAAGGTTATCTTGATTTGACTTGCTAAGTAGATTTACTTCCAATCTATCCTCTGTGAGGTTTTTGTTTCTTCTAAATCGAAGATTAAGTTTATGTGTTTTGCAATCATTATTATGGTAAACGTCAGTTTGATTCCTTTGATATATTGAAATAGGGTGTGTAATATGATCATTTAAAAGAGGTAAAAACAAGTATCCGAGCAGTTTGGAGAGATTTTAAGATGCATGGAGATGAACTAAACAACTAGTTAGCTGCAGAATATTTAAGTGTTCCATTTCCTTGCGACTCTGCTGAGCAATTCACCAATAAGAAAGAAAGATTAAAAATGTCTCAAGGTTAAATTCAGATGATGTTTTGTCAACCTTTTTTCTGCCCCTTCTTCTTGTTGTTGTACTTGCTTTCCCTCTGGCATCAAGGTCTTGCCTAAAAGTTTTTGAATGCATGTTTTCTGTATGTAGGAGTGATAAAGGACAGGCAGTGAAGGCATCTTATATCCATAATGTCAACCCTTTCACTTGTGTTGCTGCTGAAATGACACACAGAATTTCCAGCTTTGAAAACAATTTCTGTATTGGAAGTTCCCATGTTGTGGATCCTTTTACATTGGTAAAAACAAGGTTCTCTGACAATGGAAAGGTTGCAATGCTATGCCAACGTGAATGGAGACCCAAATCAGTCGTAACTTTTTCAGCTGAGTATGATTCAAAGGCCATTAATGCGTCCCCTAAGATGGGGCTTGCCCTTGCTCTAAAGCCCTGACCGGGAACATCTGTTTATTCTCTCATTCAGCAGTTTGATTTCCATATTTTTTTCCCTGAACCCATGGGAGAGATTCATCCAGATTTTTATATTGAAAAAAAAGAAGGAAAAAAAAAAAGAAGAATCAGTTGATGAGCTGATGAATGTTTTTTACCAGAACGTTGGTGGGGAAATTGAACCCAATTTTGAAGAATTTTATAATGATAACACCACAGCATTTTTTATTTTATTTTAAATGCTGAATGTTGAGAATGTTTTAATATTGTATGGATGGCAGGGTTATTTTCTCTAAATGGTTTCATAGATCTGTTCAGTGGCATTTCTTCAACAATTGCCTTTGCCTTTCTTATTGAAGCACCTGCCTTACTTGAATTATAATGGTTTAATTTCCAATCTCAATCTATTTGTGAAGTGTAGCCCACAAGGTGGCCTAGTGGGGCAACCAAAGTGAACATTTTTGGTAATTTTTTGTTATTTATTTATTTAAAAGAGCGGATTTGATTCCAATTCTTTGAATATATATATATATATATATATATATATATATATTTGTAATCGAATTAAGTAATTGGTGCACAACTTGTAGTATTTAGGTTCATTCTTTTTTAAATTTCTAGGTTTGGTTTACTTGGGTGGTTATGTTTTCACGTTGAATAAAATAAGAGATTCCTAGAACCATAAATGTGGTTCAATCTCTACTATCTTTTGTAATTTCTTGTAGGAAAGATTTTCGTCATGAATGCCCTTTTTCTATGAAAATCTTGTTGGAATGTGTTTTCTTTAAAAAGGTCAATTAGCCAAGCAACCATCTTAATAAATTAAAGTTTTTTTTTAGAAAAGTAATAATAGTATTTATCTATAATCTATATCTATAATATATATAAAAACATTAATGTCCAAAATCTTTTGAATTGGCGAAAATGATAATTGTTTGTTTACTAAGTTTTGAAATTATCATTCTATTTTTTTTTTACTATTAATAAGATTTATCTAATTTTATAAGAATTTTAATTTCATTGAAAGACTTTTATTAAATAAATTTATTTGATAATAAATTAAAAAAGTTAAAATTTACATTAAATTATTTTATTTGTAAAATTATATTTTTTATTAACCTTAAAAAGTAAATAAATTTATTTGATAGATAAACAAGAGTTAAAACTTACCTTAAATTTCTTTTTATCTTCGTACTTTTAATTTTACATTAACATTAAAAGAATAAATTTTATATTAATTTGATATGATTTGTACATGAAACAAACTTTATATTTTATTAAAAATTTCGTTAATAAATACTGTATTACTTTTATTTATTTGTAAAGTATATAATTATATATTAAAAATATATTAAAATAACGAGAATTCATATGTAACACATGTGATAGTAAATACTAGTACAAATAAAAGAAAGAATGGCTCTATCATTTTATCCTTTAAATAAAATCAAGGTTAAAATAATTCTTAAGTCAATAAAATTTCCTGTTTCCTATTAAAAAAAAACTACTTGGATAATTTATTTACTCAAGGAAAAAGAGATGCAATTCATGTTGTATTCGCCAAGAGAATAGCATACTCAATAAAGTTATTCAAACCGAATTTCACTACCTTATTGGGAATTTTTTTTTATTTTTTTATTTTATAGGATCATGACATTCAAGAAATTAGCAGCCAACTTAATGCACTTCGATAAACTAGGAATATTATCAAATTCAAAAAGAATTATTCCCTTTGACTGTTTTCCATCTCACAAAGATTAAACAAATATAGTGAGTATTGTTGAATTTAAAAATAATTCTGATAATTTATATATGTATATCGTATTTCATATTATTAGTGTAAATATAAATATAATATAAATTATTAAATATGTTAAAATTTTAAATATAAATATAATACGTGTATTAAATTTATCATATTAATTATATTATATTTATTAAACATTTAATATTTATATCATGCTTTAAATTATCAAATTAATTTAAAAACAATCAATCAAAGTCCGAAGTTGGAAGTCCAAGGAGTATCGTTAATTGGGATTGCCATAGGATGTTTTAATTCACATTTACTCATTTTTAGTTTTTCGATGGTGGAGTGGAAGCAATTGATCTTTCTAAATTAATTGAGATTCCATTCGAAATATGAATCGTATTTATATTTGAATGACGGAATAAGATTTTAAAAATCCAATGGAACTTAAAATTTAAACACATCAATATTTTTATATATATATATATATATATATGATCTTATCAATTTCTTTTTTAAATCATTGATTTATCATTTACTTGCTTAAACCTTGAGCATGAGATAGTTCCTTTTTTCTTATTTGGAACTTAATATTAATATAATAATTTATTGTAATCTCAATTGTTGAACTTAGCAATTACGGTTTGATATACTGTTGAATTCTTAATCCTCGTGATCAGAATTTAATTTCTAATATATTTAAAAAATAATTGATTTTTTTTTATTTTTATTTTATGTAAAGAAGTAATAGATGCTCTTGCGTTATCACCGGTGTAAAATTTTTATAATAAGATAAACAAATATTTATTTATATTATGTGTAAGTGTGATAATTTTTGTAAAAAATAACAAATTAAAAAGAAATATAAACTGATTCACCAAAAAAAATTTTCAATTTATTATAAAGTATAATTTTTTTAAAAAAAAAAATGAAAGAGAGAGGAAACGAGAGATAAAAAAGAAAAAGAAAAATGATATATATAAACTATATTTTAATTTAATTTTTTTTGACCTTTAACGCGGTATTTTTTTGTTTTACTATACATTTTCATTTTATTTTATTTTTGTCCCCTAAAACCAAATTCTCTTGTTATAGCTACTCTCTTACCTATCTCATCTCTTCTCATGTTTCAAGCGCCAAATCTATAATTTATAATCTATAATCTATAACAATCTATAACAATATATAAAAATTATCCCAAATGCAATGAGAGAAGAGAATTGGAGATTTTGAATTAAGGGTTGATTGACACCTAAGTATAGGTATTAAGGGAGTTGGGGGGTTAGTTTGGGTATTTTTATTTTTATTTTATTAGGAAGGAAAGGAATAGAAGAAAGGAAAGAAAAAAATGGAGAAAATATTATGTGTTCGTGTCGTTTTTATGTTCGTGTTATTTTTGTTAGATATCATAGTATATATTAAGTATGTATATATATACGAAATACGTATTCTAATATGTAGGTTGTCGTACACAAATGATATCAAAGTGAATGAGAAATTAATCTCATTTTTTACCCACTTGAAGAGGAAGAAAAGTTGGTTGAAGGTATGTGTGGGAGTCAATCCCACATAGGACTAAGAATGACTTTAGCTTATAGTTTATATAAGCTAGAGTGTCATGATGGGTTGGGCCCCAAGGGGCACCCAAGTTTTTGTGGAGGGTGAGGACCTACACAACTTGGGCTAGACCACACGCGCGCGCCGCCGAGCCGGGTTGGGTCGGGTCGGGTCGGGTTTGGGTCAGTAAATAATTTTTTACTGCCCAATCGGATTATTTTTTGTCCAAACCGAACCAGCTCAACACCAAGCAGCCGAACCAGCTCAAATCCAACCAGCTTTATGTCCGAATAATTCTTCTTCTAGAATGTGTCTGTTCGGTTCCTTGCCTTTTTCTGAATTGTCTTGCCTTTTGGATTGAACCGGTTCGTTGGTTCAGACTTGTCTTTTGACCGAACCGGTTCATGTCCAATAGTTGTGTCTGACCGAACAGACTTCTATGTATCTATAAATAGGACTGTTTGTATCTGTTTTAAATCACTTATTCACCGAAAATATTCTTGCTTTCTGAGAGAGAGACTTCAACATTCTTCAGTTCGCTGTGTTGCATCCGAGTGTGCTCTCATTTGCAACGTATATCGAGGAAACCTGGGAGACGATTTGCATCGATACTGTAAGCACCTTAGACAGGCAAAAAACGTCTTAAGGTTAAAAGGTCCAACCTTGACTCGATATTGATTTTTTCAAATCAATTACTGTAAGTGTCCTTGTTCGTTTTTACATATTTGTTGTAATCTGCTTCTATATATATATAGATCAAGTTCTTCTTTTATTTTCTATTTATATTTTCACAGTATATAGCATATTGCGTTATATTTCGATCAACAATTTTTTATGTGTTCAAACTATTATAAATTTATATAATTTTTACACGTTGATAATTCGTTTTATGTAGATTTTGACACGTTCGCATGTTCGTGTTCGTGTTATTTTTTCGTCTGTTCAAAATATTATATATTTATATAATTTTTACATGTGAATAACTCATTTTATGTAGATTTTGACATGTTCATAAATTCGTTCGTGTTCATATTATTTTTCATGTTTGTGTTTTTTTTTTTTTTTTTTTTTTTGTGTTTTCAAAGTATTATAAATTTATATAAATTTTTACATGTTAATAATTCATTTTATGTAGATTCTGACACGTTCGTGTATTTGTATTGTGTTCATGTTATTTTCGCTTCATGTCGTATTTCAATTATTTTTTCCATGTGTTCGTGTCATGTTTCAATTCATCCAAATATTTTGCATAGTTTGTTATGGTGGTCCAATTTAGAGAAAATTTTGTGTGTTCGTGTCGTGTCTCAATTCATCCCATATTTTGCATAATTTGTTATAATGATTCAATTTAGAGAAAAATTATATGTCCTTAACATGTTCGTATTATTTATCATGTGTTTAAAATATTATAAATTTATATAAATTTTTACACGTTAATAATTCGTTTTATGAAAATTTTGACACGTTCGTGTATTTGTGTCGTGCTCATGCTATTTTTTGTGTTTGTATTTTAATTATTTTTTCCATGTTGTGTTCGAGTCGTATAATCATGTTGTGTCCGGAATTGCCAAGTCTAATTGATACTAATCAAATAACTCACAAATTTGTGTCACGCGTTATCATGTTCGTGTTGTTTTTCCTATTATAATCGTATTCAAGGTATTATATATTTATATAAATTTTGACATGTTAATAATTCATTTTATGTAGATTTTGACACGTTCGTGTATTTGTATCGTGTTCATGTTATTTTTGTGTCATGTCGTGTTTTAATTATTTTTTCCATGTTATGTTCGTATCGTATAATTATGTTGTGTCTGAAATTGTCGGATGTAATTGACCATATTCAAATAACTCTCAATTTTATATCAGGTATCGTATAAGAATAAGAGTTATTATTTTTCTAAATTATTATCTTTACTTATACTCTTGCTTTTTTATTTTCCAAATTTATTACAAAATGTTAATTCAAATCCTATGACATTCCGCAGCGAAGCGCGAGCATTATCTAATTTCATAAAAGGAACCACAAATAATTTTTTATGAGTAGAAGTTTAAACCTGCTCAAGGGTCGGGTAACTCGCCCTGTCCGTATTGAGTCAGGTCTGAGCAAGATTTTTCATAATTCGAGCCGGCCCGGCTCTACCCAGATCACTATTCATGCATTAAAATATTATTTTTTATTTAAATTTAATTATAAAAATATATTAATATTAATATAAAAATAATTTTTTAATTTTTTATTTATAAATGAACAGTAACTCGAGTCAACAGATCGAACTTGGGTAAGGAATCAAAAAAAAATTTCGAGCCGCGACTCGGCATAATCCATGAGAAACATAAAAGACAAAAAGCCCTTAAACAAAAGAAAAGTAGAAAAAATTAATTTAAAAGTAGATTTTTAGTAATTTGTTTAAATTAAAAAAAAAGGTAATTAAAAATTTATTAGAGTATACATTTTTTATATATTTTTTCAAAATTACATGAAAATAGAATAAAAAAGGTTTTTAAAGAGTATATTTTTATGTACTTTGTGAGAATAGCAAAAATAAAAAGTATAATTGTTTTGATAATTTTTCAAAATTATATAAAAAGATTGAAACAAATATTTAAGAGGAACTATAATTTTATTTTATTTTGTAATTTTATCAAAATTAAGGGTCCGTTTGTTTCACAGAAAACGATTTTCGAAAAATGATTTCTGCATCTTTTTGTATTTGATTGCGAGAAAATTGATTGGTCAACAGAAAATAACTTACTGGTCAACAAAAAATAAGACATCTTTTCTGAAAATTGTTTTTCCCTTTTGAAAAGGGGAAGACAATTTTCATAAAACAATTATCTATGAGTAAGACTATTCCATGAACCTAATTCAACTCAAATCGGGATTTGGACATCATATTTTAGATCGAGACTTAATCTTGACTCGAGTCAAATATTATATTATAAAAATATTAATATTAATATTTTTTAATTTTTAATATTTTATTCATACTTTTTTTTTTATTTTAATAATATAATATATTATATTATTATTTTAATAATAAATTATAACATTATCAATATTTAAAAAGTATTTTTAATATTTTATTGAAAATTTTACTATTTTAGTAATAAATAAATATAAATTATACTTTATAAAGATTTAATAATAAATTTTTTTAGTATAAAAATATTATTTTAATAGTATAACTATTAATAGAAATAATATTTTAATAATTATTAGAACACTTTAAATATGTTAAAATATTAATAGAATTAATGTTTTAATAATAAATAAAATTATTTTAAGCATATAATATTAATATATTACTTTAGTATTAAATATTATTTATTAAAATATTACTAATTGAAATATTAATATTAATATTAAAAATTAATATTTTATATTTTATAATTAATATTTTTTAATATTTTATGCCATATTACTATTTGAAAAAGTAGAAATAATATTTTAATCATAATTATATTAATAGAAATAATAATTTATTAATATTTTAATATTTATGTCAATATTACTATTTGAAAAACTAGAAATAATATTTTAATAATAATTGTATTAAAACAAATTATATTTTAATATAAATTATATTAATAGAAATAATATTTTAATAATAATTATAATAATTTAAATATTAATAAATGTTTTAATAATAATTAGTTTTATTTTATGTATTTAATATTAATATACTATTTTAGTATTAAATATTATTATGAGAAATATTAATATTTGAATAATAAATAATTTTTAATATTTAAATAATTAATATTTATGTCAATATTGTTATTGAAAAAAATTAGATTTTCTAGAAAATAATCAAATAATGGAAAATATTTTTCATTAAGTCATCCAAACATCATAAAATCTCTATTTTTTCGAAAAATTTTCACATTTTTCATAAAAAAATTTCTGAAAGTCAATTGTTACGAAACACACGAACCCTAAATAAAATGTAACCTTACAAACTTAATAAAGTTTAACCTTTTTTATAAAAAAAAAATTCAAATTTATATAAGAAAACCACCCAAAGAACTTATTAAAATTAATTATTTTTAGAACTTAACTAAAAATGCAATTGTCAAAAATGAGACATTGTCTTTAGGTTACATAAAAACTAGTAAATGCATGTGCTTTCCTACGGTGTGAATTTTTTATAAAGAAATAGATAAATAATATTTTGTAATAGTATATACTGTATCTTTTTCTTTAGTCACTCTACTAATATAATTATTACTTTACTAGCATTTCTTTGCTTTTTTTATAGTTTGAAATCTTCAAAGTAATCTTAAATGGACTAAATCTTTCAGGTTATATTATTTTGGAACTTGTTCAAACCATAATCCACCGTTGAAAATAAAAAACTCACGGTCAAAGGTTTGAATAAGGAAAGGGTACAATAGAAATTCGATTAAGGTGGAAGCTTGATTTTTTGGATAGTCTTGGGATATGGAAGGCAATTCGAATATGATAATCACATTGACTTTAGCAATAGACCTATCCATGAGTCAAGCCGGATCGCGATTTGAATTTTTTTTTATTCAAATTTAACTTTGAGCTGGTCCATGTCGATTCGTTGGTCTGGTTTACTGTTTAAAATAATAATAAATAATACTTTTATTTTTATTTTTATATTAATTTTTATAATTAAATTTAAATAAAAATTATATATATTTTTTAACAATTGAATAATGATTCGGATCGGACTAGGCCGACTCAAATCATTAAAACTTTTATCCAAGTTTGACCAAATACAGATCGGATGAGTTAACTGATCCATGAGCAAGCTTATTTGGCAACACTAATGGATAATTAATCCACCAAAAGTTTTGAATAATTGAGACTTAATACATGAAAGCAAAACTAATTAAACGTAGAATTTTTGGATAGACGATTACCTTTCTTTATATAGCACAATTATATATATATATATATATGAGTATAAAATTAATTTAGTATATGTTTTATAATTTTGTATATGATTTATATTTGTTTAATTCGATCATTGTATTTCATGTTCTATTCATATAGATCGTGCACGTCAAATTTCGAGTAATTAAAAATATTTAACTATTAGTTTGATATAAAAAAAATTCAACCATTAAATATATAATGAAAAAGACGATATTCTCGATCGACATGATATAGATATCGATTCAAAATTTTACGTGCACGACGAGTGTGCTTATATTGCTAAATCTAGCGATCGATTTGTTAAAATATCAATTGTACACAAAATCTTAAAAACATGTAAAATTAAATAATTTTACACCAATATAAATTATCCATCCTCTATGATACAAAAAACTGTTTTAGAATATTCCCTGGCATTTTGGAGGAATTCTCAAATTTGGTTATCTTTTTTGAATTTTGATACCAAACGAGGCCTAAAGGATCAATGAAGATAAAATGAAAAAACGAAAATAAAAGAAGAAAAGATAAATGTTGAAAAGAGAATTTTATTGTTGGGTATTGCTTTACAAAGAGTTTTCTCAAAAAAGTTCTTCCTTCAAATGAAAAACTTACCCCTTACATTGATTTTGGGAGCCTTATATAGAGGCTGGCTCCATGATTTGCCTTAGCACTATTATGTAGGGAATATATTACCTGCCTCTAATCTAATTGGATGCTTCTGCATCATTACAACTTTGTGCAGGGAATATATTCCCTGGCTCTAGTCCTATTTGGATGCTTTAGCATCATTACAACTTTTGAATTTTCAAATTGAAACTTTTCAAGGAATCTATTCCCTGTCTTTTGTCCTATACGGATTATTACAATTTGAATTATAGCTGAGACTGTATTTGTACATTTGTCCGTTGTCAACTTTGAAAAGATTCCTGAAACTATTCCTGTTTTCTTTCCAGACTTTTTTTTTTTTTAACACTTTGTCTTGTTCTGTCGACAATTTGTGTCATCATTTCTTCTTTGATTTGCCTATAATGACTTCATCATCTGCCAGGTTTATGGTCTTGTTGGAGGATATTGAGGATTCGTCTTCTTCTGAGTCAGAGTCCATTGAGTTGAGCATTTTTATCATCAGTTTCTTGTATTCTTTTTTGGTCTTGGCTTGTGCTAGGAGTGAACTAGCATTTGTTTTAGCCTGAAAAAATCTGGCTATATCTTGATCTGGTGCTGCAGATTTGCAAAATTGTGGATTTTTGTTGAACCATTCATTGAGAACTTGTGGGTTATATTTTTCTTCATTAAATTTGTCCTACCACATGGTTTTGAACTTGCGGATAATCAATGGTACTCCCATCTGGTTATCTGTTTGGTATGTATATTCCCAGGACGTAATCCATGAGATGCATAATTTTGAGAAAAAAAGGATGGAGGGATGTAATTGTTTTTGATCTTCTTCTGGTTGGAATTTTGAAATGAATTGATTATAAAAAAGATCAAATTTATTTGGTAGTATTTCTCTGAGAAAAAAAGGTAATTCTTGGTAATAGTAAAGTTTTTATCTCCGTTTTGTTGTGTCATTAGGAAGTTCCAGTCCTTTCAGCCATTGGTTAAGGTAGTAGAGGATAACAATTTCCCCCTGTAGGCAACTATAATAATTTTGGTTAAACAGTAGAGACCTATGTAAGAGATTAAGGGATAATTGAAAATGTTTCCTTTTCTTAAAAGAACTACTTCTTCTTCTAGTTCTTTATCAAATTAATCCCAACATTCCAGCTTGGTAAACTCAACTCAAAGCCAAAACTAGTCTGTCAATGAAGAAAATATTCAATACGAAAATATCATCCAAGGAGTTGATAATTGGGAAATCCCCAGAGTTCTCCGAAATCAAATTTACAAAACATCAATATTCCATAGCCTCAATGCTTTCTGTGGATATTTGATCAAAACAAAAGAAAAAAGTCTACCCATCCAAAAACAATACGAAACCATTAGGCTTTTAGATCAATCAACAATAGAAAAGCTTAAACAACAAAAATATAATTATCTCCATTTTGGATTAGTCCAAGTAGGAGTAAAAGCCCTGGGAATAGAAGACAAAAACACCTATTTGCTTATAGCCTTAAGAGACCAAAGACATCTCAGATTCAATGATTCTCTATTAGGAACAGTAGAGACAAGCCTATGTCTAGGCCCAATACACTTCAACTATTTCCCCAATTTTATGGTTTCATTAACTGATAAAAATATTCTGAGTGCTTTAACACTCCAAATTAAAACTCACAACTACACACTGCAAGCAAGATCCTAAGTACACTCCAACAAATGACAATGATGTCAAATACCATATATGAATGGAACATTGACGGTATGTCTGAATACAACATCCTAAGTACACTCCAACAAATGACAATGATGTCAAATGTTTACAAATCACAAAACCAGATAGGCCAAATCACCGATCATGCAATAGCAAATCTTTTGGTTGCGGGATTTACAGCGTAACTAAAAGGATGGTGGCATAATTCTCTTACCACAAAACAACAACAAGAAATTTTAAAAGCCATTAAAAAAGATAACCAAGGAAAAGACATCCTTGATGAACAAGGGAGAGAAATTCAAGATGCGGTGGCAACCTTAGTCTTTTCAATATCTAAATGCTTCATAGGAGATCCTTCACACCTCAAAGATAGGAATTCCGAATTATTATCAAATTTAAAATGCAAAAAATTAACAGAAAAATGGTACAAAGATGTGTTCATGACAAGGGTCATGCAAAGGTCAGATAATCAACAACCATTTTGGAAAGAAAAATTTCTAGCTGGACTTCCGACATTACTAGGAGAAAAAGTCAAAAATCAAATAAGAGAAAATTACAAAGGGATAATCTCTTATGAAAAGCTTACATATGGTGAACTTATTAGTTTCACCCAAAAAGAAGGATTAAAAATCTATCAAGATCTAAAATTATAAAATCAGCTTAAAAAAGAAAGACAACAATGTAGAAAAGAATTAGGATTCTTTTGTCGCCAATTTGACATTAGACAAAAACCTTTGTCTTCAAAAACATGTTGTCCTGCAAAAACAAAATCCATAAGAAAAAATACTCTTGAATATTACAAAAAACCAAAATACAAAAATTATAGAAAAGAGAAAAAACTAAAAATAAAATAAACAAAACAATAAAATGCTACAAGTGCAAAAAACAAGGTCACATCTCAAAATATTGTAAGATAAAAAGAAAAATCAATAACCTCCAATTGGAAGAGGATGTTGAACAAAAAATCAACGAAATTCTCCTAGAATTAACAGCATCAAATTATGAAACATCCGAAAATACAAATTCCACAAATGAATTTCAAATAGATGAAATACAAACAACATCCCGATCTTCAACAGATAATGAAATACAAATAAACATCTTAACAAAATATCAAGAATTTATGATTAAAATTGTTGATAAGATTCAGGATTCAGATCTTAAAAAAGAATATCTCAAAAAATTAAAAGCTTCTTTAAAAGAAAGACCATAGAGAGACATAATCACAAATCAATCACAAATGTATAATATAAAAGATATTATATTCAGTAAATATGAGACTTCAAAACCTAAACAGATAACAAGTTCTGAATTACAAATTGAAATCAAACAAATTAAAATAGAACTCTCTAAACTAAAAATTGAACAAGAAGAAATCAAAGAACAGATTCAATCTTTAAAACCAAAAACCCCAAACCAAAGTTCCTCAGATACGGAAACAGAACTAGAAGAAAATTCACAAGAATACATGATGATTCTCATCGAAGTCTCCATATAAAGATATTTGATTAAAATAAATCTTTTAATCAACAACGAATTTCAATTGGAAACAATAGCACTCTTTGATACTGGAGCAGACCAGAATTATATCAAAGAAGGTGTTATTCCTACCAAATACTATAATAAAACATCAGAAGCTCTAAAACCTTCCAATGGTGAAAAACTCAAAATTACATACAAAATTGCTAATGCAGAAATATGTAATAAATAAATCAAATATCAAACATGCTTCTTAATGGTGAAAGATATAATGCAAAATGTCATACTAGGCACACCTTTTATATCTTTACTCAAACCTTACAAAGTGACGAATCAAGAAATCACCACTAAAGTATTAAACACCAAAATGACATTCCCTTTTATAGAAAAACTAAAAGTTAAAAATCTTAACCTTTTAAAATCTTTGTCTACTCATACAAGACAAATCAATAATTTAATTAATTATAAATAGAAACAAATTTCTTTTCTCAAGAAAGAAATTCACTTCAAAAAATTAAGTGACCAACTAAAAACAAAATCTATTCAGCAAAAGATAGAATGAATCAAAAACCATATTGAAACAACAATCTGCTCTGACATCCCAAATGCCTTTTGGGACAGGAAAAAAAAGAGGTAAACCCACCTTATGAAAAAGATTTTGATGAAAGACAGATTCCTAAAAAAGCAAGACCAATTCAAATGAACAAAAAAGAAATGGAAGAATTCTGTAAAAAAGAAATACAAGATCTTCTCAATAAAAGGCTAATAAGAAAAAGCAGTTCACCATGGAGTTGTTCTGCCTTCTATGTAATGAAAAATGCAGAACTTGAAATAGGGATGCCAAGATTAGTAATCAATTACAAACCATTAAATATGGAATTAAAATGGATCAGATATCCAATCTCAAACAAAAAAGACTTGTTACAAAAACTCTGTAATGCCAGTATCTTTTCAAAATTTGACATGAAATCAGGATTTTGGCAGATACATATCAAAGAAAGCGAAAGATATAAAACAACATTCACAGTCCCTTTTGGCCAATATGAAGGAATGTCATGTCATTTGGATTAAAAAAATGCACCATTTGAGTTTCAAAGAATAATGAATGATATTTTCAATCCTTATTCTCAATTTACAATTGTTTACATAGATGATGTTCTAGTATTCTCAGAAAATCTAGAGCAACACTTTAAACATCTCAATATTTTTATCAAGATTATTGAAAAAAATGGTTTAATGGTTTCTAAGTAAAAAATTAGCCTATTCCAAACACGAGTAAGGTTCTTAGGACATTATGTCACACAAGGAACTATTACTCCAATAGAAAGATCTATAACTTTTGCGAATAAGTTCCCTGACCAAATCTTAGATAAAACATAACTTCAAAGGTTCTTAGGTAGCCTCAATTATGTCATTGACTTTTATCCAGGCCTTAGTAAAATCTGTAAGCCGTTATATGATAGGCTTAAGAAAAATCCAAAACCATGGACCAAAATCACACTTATATTGTTCAACAAATTAAGAAGTTACCCTGCTTATACCTAGCAGACCCAAATTCCCCAAAAATAGTAGAAACTGATGCCTCGGAAATAGGATATGGTGGGATCCTTAAACAGATAAAAAATGAAAAGAACAAGTAGTCCAGTTTACCTCCAAACATTAGACACCTACTTAGCAAAATTATAGTACAATCAAAATAGAGATTTTATCTATTGTTTTATGCATTACAAAATTTCAAAGTGATTTGCTCAATCAAAATTTTTTGCTCAGAATTGATACAAATCAGCAAAGAAGTTTTACAAAAAGATGTTCAAAACATTGCATCAAAACAAATTTTTGCCATATCGCAAGCAATTTTAAGTATATTTGATTTCGAAATCGAACATATCAAAGGTGACTCTAATTCTTTGCCCGATTTTTTCACCAGAGAATTCCTCCAAAATGCCACCAAAATTGAGAGATAAAGGAAAGCAAAAAAGGAGGACACTTATTCCCAAAAACCAATCAAGTCATGGTACAAAATTTGTACCTAGGAAGAAAAAGAAGAATCCACATGTTCTTCCAACCCTGAAATTTTTCAAGATGGACAAGATCTAAATAAGCTTAGCTCCCAGATTAAAAAATGGATTGAATCACTCTCTCAATCCCCAGAACTTGCATTAGCATTTGCACAAACAAAAGAGGAATCACCTCTCAAATAGATTGCTGCCCAAGCAGCAAAGATTTTAAAAAATACAGAGATTGTTTTGCACAAACCTAAATCTCTGCAAACTATTTTTCCCCAAAATCAAGTAGCATCCTTTTCAGCTAATCAAAAAAACTTTATCACATTATTTCCCCAAAAAAGCAGTTCGGTGGAAGAAGAATTTTTTGAAAAATCCCCAAATTTAGTAATTAAAAATGTTTTCAAATGATGGCATTTTAAACCATGGGACACCCAAAAAACCCATCAATACTATGAAAACATTTTAGTCCAGACAGGTTCTGCAATCTTCAAACACTATTCAGACCCCAAAGATCCAAACTTCATAACCCACTCTACTGCCCAAATTCTTAAGGTCCTTCGGACAGTTGATTGGGATGAAAACCCAAACACAACAAAAAAATTCCCAGCCAAATTTACCACCAAAACTGACCATTGCCCATTCTTTACATACTGGATTACCAATAGGCTTGGTTCAATATTTTTTTTGTTCAATAACAAGCACATTCGGCATTCATGGCTCATATGTTTTTAAATTTGTTGCTCAATACAAATTTCCGTAATGGTTCCAACACTGGTGGAATTGGTATGGACCTCTCAGAGAAATACTAGCAAATAAATTTGATCTTTTTTATGATCAATTCATTTTAAAATTCCAACCAGAAGAAATTCAAAAACAATTACATTCTTCCATCCCCTTCTTCTCAAAATTATGTATCTCATGCATTACGTCCTGGGAATATGCATACCAAACAGATAACCAGATGGGAGTACCATTGATTATCCGCAAGTTCAAAACCAAGTGGTGGGACAAATTTAATGAAGAAAAATATAACCCAGAATTTCTCAATGAATGGTTCAACAGAAATCCATAATTTTGCAAATCTGCAGCACCATATCAAGATACAACCACACTTTTTCAGGCTAAAACAAACGCTAGTTCACTCCTAGCACAAGCCAAGACCAAAAAAGAATACAAGAAACTGATGGTAGAAATGCTCAACTCAATGGACTTGACTTAGAAGACGACGAATCCTCAACATCCTCTAACAGGACCATAAACCTGGCAGATGATGAAGTCATTATAGACAAATTAAAAAAGAAATGATGACACAAATTATCGGTAGAACAAAACAAAGTGTTAAAAAAAAAAGAGTCTAGAAAGAAAACATGAATAGTTTCAGGAATCTTTTCAAAGTTGACAACGGAAAAATGTACAAATACAGTCTCAGCTATAATTCAAATTGTAATAATCCGAATAGGACAAAAGACAGGGAATAGATTCCCTGAAAAGTTTTAATTTGAAAATTCAAAAGTTGTAATTGTAGACACCTAATTTTGTCCGGACCCTAAATCAGGTACGTTTTCTTCCTAAATTGATGTTTCAGAATGCTAAAAGGCCTTTCTCATCATGCAGGTGGTACTCCGAGGCTTAGTCTAAGAAAGTCGACAGAAAAAGTCAAACTCAAAAAAGTCAACCCCAAAAAAAGTCAACCTCAAAAAAGTCAACTACTAAAAAAGTCAACCCACTTTCAAAATCAAGATTTGAGGTTCAATTGAAAAACGCTGAAAGAATTTTGATAATCCGAGGTCTACATTGAAAGATATGGAGTTCGAAAGTTGGGTTACAGAGATTTAGTAGGAAGAAAATCCTAGTTCGGGAAATTTGGAGAAAAGTGCTTAAACGATCAAATTGGTCAGAATTGAAGGTTCCAAATGAAATATAAGCATTGACTACTAGTAATAGAGAAGCTACTTGGAAGAAAAACTGATAGAAAAGTCAATTCGAAAGAAAACGGAGAATTAGGGGTTTTGGTAAATTTCGGTGAAATTTGGAAGAATTACAGAAATGGCCCGATTCGATAGGACTAAAACCCCTAATTGATGAAGAGTGATTAAAAAAGGGTAGCCCAAGGCTCAGTTTGATGAAAATCTGAAATCAGACCTGTTTTGAGCAAAATCGGGTTTCGGGGGCAAAAGAAAAAATTGGAAATTTTGGGAAAAATAGAAAATGAACTCCAAAAATTCTGAAAATTTGAAAATATCATTCTTAAGTAATTTTGAAGAGATTGGAAAAAGAAAATTTTGATTCGGAGTTCGTTTGCAAAATAGCCAAATATCGGGCCCACTATGCAGAAATTCAACAGGATAAATCTAAAAAAAATAGCAAATGAACTCCAAAAATTATGAAAATTTGCAAATCTCAATTTTAAATTATTTGGAATATATTGGCGAAATAAAATCTTGATTCGGAGTTCGTTTGCAAAATGGCCAAATCTTGGGTACCCTTTGTAGTAATTCAAGCAGATGAATCCCGAAAAAATAGCAAATGAGCTCCAAAAATTATGAAAAATTCCAGATCACATTTTTAAATTATTTGGAAAATATTGGTGAAGAAAATTCTGGATTCGGAGCACGTTTAAAAAATGGTAAAGTTCGGGTGCATAAAAGGGGCAATTTTGGAAATAAATCCGAAATAAATAGCAACAGGACTCGGAAAATTTTGAAAACTTTCAGAATTCAATTTTTTTTTATTTAAGAAGTATTGAAAAAAAGAAAATTTGAATTTGGAGTCCGTTTGCTATTTATTTAGGTTTGGGGGGCAAAAATGTCATTTCACCGAAGAAACCAAAAAAGGCAAATTTGTAATTGAGGAAAATATGAAAGAAGAAGGAATTGCTGGGATTTTTTTTTTCCGTGGTCAGCCAACATAGAGGATAAGAAGGAAGCTTGAACAATTTAATTTCTTAGTCACTATCAAGCCACATGCTACCACTAACACCTTGCAAATGGTCCCCCCTTCTTCCAATGGCTTAAGTGCCTTGTAGGAAAGTTGAATGCACCATGCAATGGCCAAGTTTAAATTCCAAGATGACATTTTTATTTGTCAAGAAAGAACCCTCATCTAATGGCCAAGAATGGAAGAAAAAAGATGAGCACAATTCATCCAAAGGTGAGCATTTATTCGGTCAAGCAAGGAAGTGCATGGGATTGTCTCTTCTCATCCAATGGATTAGGCCATCTAAAAAGGTTGAGTAGACATGTTGAGGGTTGGATTTAATCTACAAGATGTCATTTTTTGTTGTCCTCATCCAATGACCAAGAATGGAAGAGCACAACTCATCCAAGGGTAGGCACTCAAAGGGGCAAGCAAGGGAGTGCATGGGATTGGTCCTCTTTTGCATCTAAGGGCTAAGGATACTACAAGGGATGAGTACACATATTAAGGGCTGCTATCAATTGGCAAGATGACATTTTTATGTTGTCATCAAAATATCTTAATCTAAAGGCCAAGATTGGAGGAGAAAAAGTGCAATTTCCATCCAAGGGTAAGAGGGCCATTCGGCCAAGCCATTAGAGGGGGGTGATTTCATTTTTTTCATATGTTTTTTGGCTGAAGTCAGTAGCTACTTTAGCAAAGAAAATGTTTTGAAAGAAAGAAAAAAAAATGTTTTCAATAGGAGAGCTTGAAGGTAGTCATCTCTACCAAGCTCTAGCATGGTTTCTTCTTGTTATCTATGTTGATTTCTTGATTTTATTTCTTTTTTTCCTACTACATTTTTCATAGAAATAAAGTTTTTCAAATGTTTACTTGAGTTTTCATCTCTTCTTCTTCATCAAAAGGGTTGAAAACAATTTTTTTTAGATAGTTTTATGCTTAGCCGAATGTGGTTGATGTTTGCCTTGGTTTTTTTTTTCTTTTTTCTTCCTTGCATGTTGTTGTGAGAAAAATGATTTTTAGAAGTTTATTTAAGTATTCTAAGGTTCTGATTTTTTACAAAAGATGAAGCAAAAAGGTTGAAATGGCTACATGATCTTGGCAAGACCAAGTGACCATGGTTAGGGGAGAGGCTATGCCCATTTTTACCTACCATGAAGCTCACCTTAATTTTGTTATTTAACATGGTATATTATTTGATTTTTTGAAATGGAAAGGCTTCATGATCTTGGCAAGACCAAGTGATTATGGTTAGGTGAGAGGCTATGCCCATTTGATACCAACCATGGAGCTTAACTTTCCTTGTTTTATTTACTAGTTTTGCTTGTTATTTGCTTTGCTTTGCATGCCTATGTTTAATTTTTTATATGTTCTTTACATTATTTTATATGCTATATTTGTTTCTATATTTCATTTCCATGCTTAATATGTTTTCCTTGAAGATTCGGCCTTTTTGTCTATTGGAGTCATATTGTGCATTTTTCATATTTCATGTCTTATGATAACTCGTATAATTATATAGTTCTTAGTTATGTTTTATTATTGTTTTGTGTCAAATACGAGTTATTATTGCTTAGTCTAATTGTGTTTATGATATTTTATATTTTTATGTAATTTGGTGTTTTTCACAAGTTTCTTTGAGTGATTTCAGATTACTAGGTTAAATCAACAATTAAGGGCAAATCCAGTTCAGTTCCAGTTCCGACACCTTTTGCCATATCCACTATATCTGGAGTTTCACTGAAGCAATAAGGCTGAATTTTTTATAGTGCAAAGTTAAGAGGCATATCTATCTTTTTCATGTTTTACACTTCTTGAAACGGAGTCGTTTTCCCTAGCGAAATCGACCATCAAGTTGGCTGATGTGCAATGACGTCTGTGCTGACCTGTTTTGGTATTTTGACCATATCTTCTGATCCACATGAGAAAATGATCTGATTCCAACGGCTATGGATCCGTAACTGATAGGGGTATATGTTTCTAGAAGACCATTTGATCAGATCGAGCCTCCAACATTGACAAAATCGACCATCAAGCTGGCTGATCAGAATTGTCATACAATATGACGAAAATTGTTAGAAAAATGCACCCACCTATTATACCTACCTTTGAAATTTATAAAGCTTGTCTCTTTTCATTTAGCTCTCCAAAATGTGTATAAATAGAGGGCCTTGGATGAGCATTAATAATACATTGGTAGGATATTAGCCATTGTAATAAAATTCTCTAAGTTTTCTTCTTCTTTCCTTTCTCTAGTTTTCTTTTTCTTTATTTACTTATGCTTCTTACATTTCTTTTCATTTTATTCATATCTAGTATGTATTGCTAATCATATTGTTGAGGTGATGAGGTGAAGCTCTTGGTAAATGCTAAGGTTAGTCTCTTAAACATGAGCTAAAATGAATCATCATTTATAAACACTAGTATAGATAATATTTTCTTTTGGTTTAAAATCATACTTGCAAAGTAGGGATCTTGATTCATTATTGACAATGAAAATGACACAGTAAATGCTTGGTTTCATAACCTTGATTTGTTGTAGACATATACCTTGGCATAAGGAATGCTTGGACTCTTTTTGTGAGTTTTGAGGACACCAAATGAACATAATATCATATGCTATGGACGTTGGACAATTTGGACTGAATTGCTAAACCTTCCGATTGGAATCTCCCTTATGTGTGAATTTCAATTGTGTAATAAAACAAGATTAATCTTAGCATAACACCAAGAGTGGATTCTCTAACCTCAACATCTTTTCTTATTGTTTTTATATCTTGTTTAATTTCTTTTATTTTATTTTGTTTATTTTGTTCTCTAATATCTTGTTTATCTTGTTTTGTTGTTGATTCCCTAATATCTTGTTTACTTTATTTTTCTTATATATTTATAAACTTATACTTACTAATACGCTTCCCTGTGGTTCGACCTCGGACACCCGAGAATTTATTACTTGAACATAACCTGCACTTGGGTTTACAACTCTTAATTGAGTCTCCATCAAGTTTTTGGCGCCGTTGCCGGGGAGGCAATACTAAGTATATAAGTTTATAAGTATATTTATTTTTATTGGCTGGTTATACCGCCTATATTTATTTTTATTGGCTGGTTATACCGCCTAATTTTCTATATATTTATATTTATATTGTATATTAACTTTGTTTTATTTTTATTGACTGGTTATACCGCCTAATCTGTATATTAACTTTGTTTTATGCTTGTTTGGCGACGTGATTTTAGATCTCGTCGTTTAGTTAGATTTTATTGTGAAACTTTTTCAGGTAATCTTTCTAATACAACTCCTACCATGGCTGACAATGAAAGTGTTCATGCTGAAGATGAGAACAGACAAGTACGCACCATGCGTGACTACTTGCAACCAACTCGAAGCTCATCACCCTCTTGTTTTATTTTTCCTCTCAATGCAAACAACTTTCGTTTTAAACCAGGTATGATAGCTTTGCTTCCAAATTTCCATGGGTTAGAATCGGAAAGTGCTTACTCGTTTCTAAAAGACTTCGAAGATGTATGTGTCACCTTTAATGACCAACAATGTACAAATGAAATTGTCAAGCTAAAATTATTTCCTTTTTCTTTAAAAGATAAAGCAAAAATTTGGCTTCATAATTTAAAACCAAGGTCAATTGGCACATGGCAAGAATTACAAACTGAGTTTCTAAAGAAATTTTTCCCAGCGCATAAAACTACTGCTTTGAAAAGACAGATTCAAAATTTCAATCAAAATCAAAATGAAGCATTTTTTCAGTGCTGGGAGCGTTTTAAAGATTTGTTAAGTTCTTGTCCACATCATGGTTTTGAAAAATAGCGTCTTATTAGTTTCTTTTATGAAAGTTTAACTCCCGAAACTAAACAATTTGTTGAAACAATGTGTAACGGTGAGTTTCTAGAAAAAGAACCTGAAGAAGCCTTTGACTACCTAGACCATTTGGCAGATAACTCTCAAGCCTGGCACACAGATAATTCCTCTGAAAGTTCCACTAGATCTAATCTTGTTTCTAACAGAGGTAAATATCATTTTAGTCAAGAAGATGAGATAAAAGCTAAAGTAGCTAATTTGGCTAGAAAGATTGAAGCCATGGAACTTAGAGAAGTAAAAGAAGTCAAAACGGTTAAAAATGAAGAAAGTTGTGGAATTTGTGAAATCATGGGACACCCCACTTCTGAATGTCCAAACATTCCCATTCTTAAAAAAACGTTGCATGATCAAGTAAATTCCATAAACACATTTAAAAAGCCTTTTCCTTCTCCTTACTCTGAAACGTATAACCCTGAATGGAGAAATCATCCCAACTTCAGTTGGCGGAATAATAATCATGTTCAGGTACCACAATCTCAAAAGCCGGACAACACTTTTTCCTATCAACCTTCACGTGTACAAACCTTGGAAGAGACATTGCAAGCATTCATGCAAACACAAGCAAATGTGAATAACCAAACTTCACAGGACATCAATGAGATCAAAAACACCTTGTCCACATTGACAGCTTCATTACGCACTCAAGAAAAAGGTAAGTTTCCTGCTCAACCTCAGCCTAACCCTTCTACTCAATGTCTTGTTTCTTGCTCCAATGAAACTCAACAGGAAAATGCCAGTTCTATCACAACTCTTCGAAGTGGAAAGGCAATTGACAAAAACATTCCATCAAAAGACCAAGATCCTCCTTCCCCTCCGAAAAGTAATGGTAAGGATGATGGTAAGTCTGAACTTCTTGAAAATTTGGACAAAGAAAAAGGTATGCATCCTGCTCCTTTTCCTCAAAGGTTGCAAACAATAAAGAATTTGAATCAAAATGCAGAAATTTATGAACTTTTCAAACAAGTTAAGATTAACATTCCTTTATTGGATGCAATCAAACAAGTTCCATCTTATGCTAAATTTTTGAAGGACATGTGCACAGTTAAAAGGAAACATAATGTACAAAAGAAAGCATTTCTGACGGAAAGTGTGAGCTCAATCATTTAGCACCTTACTCCACCAAAATTCAAAGATCCTGGATGTCCAACAATCTCATGCATCATTGGAAACACTAGAATAGAACGTGCATTGCTTGATCTTGGTGCTAGTGTTAATCTTTTGCCTTTTTCTGTTTATCAACAGTTAGGTTTAGGTGAACTCAAGGAAACACCTGTTACACTTCAACTAGCTGATCGTTCTGTAAAAATTCCTCGAGGGATAGTTGAAGATGTTTTGGTTCAAATTGATAATTTTTACTTCCCTGTTGATTTTATTGTTTTGGACACACATCCTGTTTCAAATCCAAATGTTCAAATTCCTGTTATATTAGGTCGTCCATTTCTTGCAACTTCTAATGCTCTGATAAATTGCAGGAATGGTAATTTTAACATTTCTTTTGGAAATATGACTTTAGAATTAAATGTGTTCAACACTTGCAAGCAACCTGGTGATGATTCAGAAGTACATGAAGTGGATTTCATTGAAGAACTTGTTCATGAACATCTCACCACTACCACATTCCATGATCCTTTAGAAGCTTATTTAATTGAATGTGAGTTTGATAATGCTTCAGAAATTTCACACACTGATTCTTTGTTAAATTCTATTCAGGATAAGCATTGTTGGAAACAAAAGTTTGAGGAACTTCCATCAATCACAAATGTCACTGTACCATCAACTATTGAACCACCCAAGCTGGATTTAAAACCATTGCCATCCGAGCTAAAATATTCCTTTTTGGGTGAGAATGAAACTTTTCCAGTCATAAATGAACTTGAGGAACTCAGAAAAGATGCATATGAGAATTCTAAAATTCATAAAGAAAGAACTAAAGCCTTTCATGACAAGTTAATTTCAAGAAAAACATTTGATGTTGGGCAAAAAGTTCTACTTTATAATTCTAGACTTCACATATTTCCTGGTAAGTTGAGATCAAGATGGACTGGCCCATTTGTGGTTAAGCATGTGTATCATTATGGAGCAGTTGACATTGAGAATCCTCAAAATGGTAACGTATTCAAGGTAAATGGACAAAGACTCAAACTCTTTTTGGAAAATCATGTTACTCAAGAAGAGGTTGTTTTTCTTTCTGATCCTTGTTTTGAAAATAACTAGATGTAAATATAATTTTTACTAATCTTCAAAAAAAAAAAAAAATACATTTTTTTTAACCCCGGTTAAATGGCGGATAACGGTACTCCGTGATTATTTAAGTCGGTTCCATCAGCTACCCGCAAAACTGATATTGTATATAAATTTCTCTTTCAATTTCTCTTTCATTTTTTTTTCAGGATGGATGATATTCTCACAAGATTGCAGAAACGATTTCCTCCTTTTCCTCGAAATATTTTACTGAAGCTTTACCAAGTTCGATTTGAAAGATTAAGAATGCTTATGCACAAAGGGATTCCTGAAGACATACGTTGGATAATTGAAGCCAAGGTACGTGAAGATGAATATCTTCCTGTTTTGCATTTACCAGGTACAGGTAGAAGCACTTTTGCAAAGAAGCGACGAGCAAAGCGCATGAGTTCAAATTGCCACAAATGTGCACGATGGATGTGTAACGGTAAATGTCGTTCTATTGGGATTCCGTCCTCTAATTGAGATGATAAAATTGAATTCATTAAGGATGGACTGAGTAAGGAGAATTTGGGTAATATCCAACTTTCTCTTGAGACGCATCCTAGTGGAGACGTACAAAGAGAAATTCTTGATTTATGGCCGCAATTCCAAAGGGAATGGCAACATCTTGGGAATCTGATGTTAAAAGACCCTGTTTGCCAGCTTGTAAGAAAACTGGATGGGAAGCATATCCTCGACTCATAGAAGGCGTTTAAGCCGTTTCTGGACGTAAAACCAGAGGAAGATGTGAGCCACAATCACAACTACAATAAATGACTTCTCAGCTTTTGGTTTGATTTGCAATAACTTTATTTCGGTTTAATTTACGTGTTGTTCGATTTGTGTAATTATTCTCGTTTTTTTTTTGCATTGGTCTTTTACGGTTGATTTTTCTTCTCTTTTTGATTTTCTTCCTGAAATCACGCAAAAATCTTTTGTTAGGTTAACATTTTCTTCTGACAGGTCAAATACACTTTCGGCGACATTATTACTCTTGTCTGATTCACTACTCAGTCCTCTATATATTACACCATGTACTCATTCTCTTTCAGGCACTCGAAAAAAAAATGGGAAGTACTTCGTCCCAGCGCATTGAAAAAATTTGTGTCTTTGGAGGTGCTTATCCAGGGAAAAATAAAATATTCGCTGATGAAGCCATAAGAGTTGGAGTAATACTTGCCCAACAAAAGATCCAGTTGATTTATGGAGGCGGTAGTACGGGTTTAATGGGAGCAGTCGCTACAGCAGCACACGCCGGAGGAAGTCCAGTTCTAGGAATCGTGCCAAAACTATTCACAGATTTTTGTGGACCTACCGTGGGTAAGGAAATACAAGTCTGGAGTATCCCTGAACGGATGACAATCATGTACCATTCTGTCGATGCATTCATTGCTTTACCAGGAGGTCTGGGTACATTGGAAGAAATAGCTTGCGTGGCTTCTTGGTCATCTTTGGTCACAAATAAGAAACCCATTGGTTTGCTTAATATTAATGGTTATTTTAGTAATTTGCTTTCATATTTAGATAATGCTGTGGATAATGGATTCATGTTTTCAGAGGCAAGGAGAACCATAATTTCTGCTACAACCATTGAAGATTTACTCAAAAAGCTCCAAGCTTATGAGTATTTATCTGCTACGGTTGTTTCGCAAACGCTCGGAAAAAGAAAAAGAGATATGGACGAGCAAGGAGTGGATTGCACTCTGTCTTTGTGACATTATCTAACATTTTGTTTGTTGTGTCTCAGTTATAATAAGTGGTTAGCAACCTCTGCAGGTAATATCTCCTAAATTCTACCTTTAGTAGGGGGTAAGGGACATATTTTGCTAATTTAAAAAAAAAAAAAATTGATGTGTTTTAAGCCATTTAGAAGTATTCATTCTGAACAAGGTCTGAGTAAGGGAGACTTGAGACATACCTTGTCAGTTTGATTTCTTCTTTCAAAAAAAAAAAAAAAGTTTGTTGTGTTTTAAGCAATTTAGAAGTATTCATTCTGAACAAGGTCTGAGTAAGGGAGACTTGAGACATACCTTGTCAGTTTGATTTTAATCTTTTTATGTTTACTTGTTAATTTTTGTTTAGTATTTTAGGATTATTTAGGTTGCATGAGTTTGTTTTGTTTTGAGTCTTAGTTATTCCTATTCTTATGTTATTAGTTCTTTTCTCTTACACATGATTCTTTCATTTGGGTTAATAGACTTACATTGAGGACAATGTAAGAATTAAGTGTGGGGGGAACGATTTAGGATTTCTTTTATTTTTGTCTACTATTTTTTTTTATGAGTCTTTATTATTATTATTATTTTTTTAATGTGTTCTAGTTCCTTTTTAATACAATGATGAAATATGAATTGCATAAGTCTAAAACAGATTTATTAGTGAGAAGATTTTCATGAGAATTGAGCTTGATGTCAACCTTTTTATGAGCCAATGTTAATATGATATGTTGATTGAGAAAGAAGCATGTTTAGACTTAATCTGACTTGTATAATCATCCTTGTGAGTTTTTGAGCCTATAATGATTGATGCATTATACAAATCAATCTAATTTCTTTCTTGAGTGCTCTTATGATTACATGATTCTCTAGAACTTGCTTTAAACCGTTTGAGACTATATTGATACATGTGACAACATGAATATGATAGAGGCATTAGGATTATAACCAGAGCCAAACAGCCATCCATTATTAATGTTCTAAGAGAACATCCCCACTAGTGAGCCAATTTGAGCCTACATTAAATATGCTATTTTATTGGTAACCAGAACTTACACCTAGCCTAAATATACTTATATCCTTACCCTTGTTCTAAAGATGGATTATATATTTTGAGACATATTGCAAAAACAAGGGATACTTTTTGAAAATTTGGGTTAGAACGAAAGATAAGTGTGGGGGAGGAGAGAGGCAAAAGTCAAGAGAAAAAGAAAGGGATCATTGTCAAATACATTCCCATATTAAAAAAAAAAAATCTTCTCTTGAACTTCTAGTTAAAGTAAAGAAAAAGATGTTACAAAGTTGGTTAGAATGAAGCAAAGGCTCAACATGAATATTTAGCCTATGTTATTATGTGCTTTATAAGAGTTTTGAGAAGTTTTATTTGTATGATCTTATTATGTCTCTAAACTCTATGAACTCTTTGGAACCTTTGTGATATCTTTATCCTTTTGTTCTTTAACCACATTATAACCCTTTGGCCCCATTACAACCTTGAAAAAAGACCTCTTGATTTATGAAGTTGTATGATCTAAATAGTGGAGAATAGGTGGACAAGCAAGCATATGGTAGAACTGTTTTCATGAGATTGATTGAGTGTAAACACTTTACCACTACTTTAAAGAGTGAAAATCATGAGAGTATAGTGAGAAGTTGAGATTAAGTTGAATATGCACTATTTTGATTGAAATATGTTATGTTAATATTGGCTTAACTCATTTATTTACATTCAAGCATGAATTTTTGTGAAATTTTTTGAGCTATTGATTAGTTTATAAGACTTGTTCAAAGATTGTCTCTAATTTATATTGAAAGGATTAGGAGTAAATATTTTTAGTGTATGTAGTTTACTTATATTTTAGTTTTTCAATGTTTGTGGGTATCGTTCTAGCAAACCCTCACGAGACTAAACTCGTCCACTAGGGACACCTAGGGGTTTAAAGGCTTGTGTCACATGCTAAGTGCCACCGTGATTTCCAACGAAAATGGATTAGATTAGATTTTCTTATTTTATTTTTATTGAGTCGTTGCTAGGGACTAGCAACAATCTAAGTGTGGGGGTGTGATAACTCGTATAATTATATAGTTCTTAGTTATGTTTTATTATTGTTTTGTGTCAAATACGAGTTATTATTGCTTAGTCTAATTGTGTTTATGATATTTTATATTTTTATGTAATTTGGTGTTTTTCACAAGTTTCTTTGAGTGATTTCAGATTACTAGGTTAAATCAACAATTAAGGGCAAATCCAGTTCAGTTCCAGTTCCGACACCTTTTGCTATATCCGCTATATCTGGAGTTTCACTGAAGCAATAAGGCTGAATTCTTTACAGTGCAAAGTTAAGAGGCATATCTATCTTTTTCATGTTTTACACTTCTTGAAACGGAGTCGTTTTCCCTAGCGAAATCGACCATCAAGTTGGCTGATGTGCAATGACGTCTGTGCTGACCTGTTTTGGTATTTTGACCATATCTTCCGAGCCACATGATAAAATGATCTGATTCCAACGGCTATGGATCCGTAACTGATAGGGGTATATTTTTCTAGAAGACCATTTGATCAGATCGAGCCTCCAACATTGACAAAATCGACCATCAAGCTGGCTGATCAGAATTGTCATACAATATGACGAAAATTGTTAGAAAAATGCACCCACCTATTATACCTACCTTTGAAATTTATAAAGCTTGTCTCTTGTCATTTAGCTCTCCAAAATGTGTATAAATAGAGGGCCTTGGATGAGCATTAATAATACATTGGTAGGATATTAGCCATTGTAATAAAATTCTCTAAGTTTTCTTCTTCTTTCCTTTCTCTAGTTTTCTTTTTCTTTATTTACTTATGCTTCTTACATTTCTTTTCATTTTATTCATATCTAGTATGTATTGCTAATCATATTGTTGAGGTGATGAGGTGAAGCTCTTGGTAAATGCTAAGGTTAGTCTCTTAAACATGAGCTAAAATGAATCATCATTTATAAACACTAGTATAGATAATATTTTCTTTTGGTTTAAAATCATACTTGCAAAGTAGGGATCTTGATTCATTATTGACAATGAAAATGGCACAGTAAATGCTTGGTTTCATAACCTTGATTTGTTGTAGACATATACCTTGGCATAAGGAATGCTTGGACTCTTTTTGTGAGTTTTGAGGACACCAAATGAACATAATATCATATGCTATGGACGTTGGACAATTTGGACTGAATTGCTAAACCTTCCGATTGGAATCTCCCTTATGTGTGAATTTCAATTGTGTAATAAAACAAGATTAATCTTAGCATAACACCAAGAGTGGATTCTCTAACCTCAACATCTTTTCTTATTGTTTTTATATCTTGTTTAATTTCTTTTATTTTATTTTGTTTATTTTGTTCTCTAATATCTTGTTTATCTTGTTTTGTTGTTGATTCCCTAATATCTTGTTTACTTTATTTTTCTTATATATTTATAAACTTATACTTACTAATACGCTTCCCTGTGGTTCGACCTCGGACACCCGAGAATTTATTACTTGAACATAACCTGCACTTGGGTTTACAACTCTTAATTGAGTCTCCATCATCTTATATTATACACATGTTTGCATTTTCATATTTTGTCATATGGCCATTCGGCTACTCCATGTTTCTATGCCTCACATGTGCATTTTTATCTTGCTTTTTGGCTTGTTTGCATCTCCACGTCATGAGTTAGCATATCTTGATATTTAGTATGCCTTACATGTGCATTTTCATCTTGCTTCTTGACTTGTTTGCATCTCCATGCCATGAGCTTGTGCATTTTGATTTTAGTATGTCATATTCTTGTGAAAATGTCATTACAATATGCATCTTGATATGATTTGTCATATATTTGTGTCATTTACTAGATATGAGTGCATTAGAGTATCATGTGACCATTCGGCCTCTTCATGCATTCCTTGCCTTGTCATGCATTTGCATTTTGTTTAGTTAACATGCTTTGCATTATCATATCTTGAAATTGTGTATTAGTTGCCGTTTGTTCCAACATTAGCATTAGTTTCATTGGTCATTGTATGTTCATAGTATTGCTATGCATTTTCGCTACATGTTAGGTTTAGGCCATATTGGTATTGCCATGCATATTGGGTCTTAAATCATATTGGTATTGCCATGCATTGCTATGCTACTTAGGTCTTAGGTTACATTAGCATTTTCATGCATACTCATAACATATTAGGTCCAAGTCATATTTTCATTATCAAGCATTGCATGCAAATTAAGTTAGGATAGCATTTATTGCCAAGCAAACTCATGCTAGGCATTTAGGTTATCTTGAATTGTCATGCATTTCTTTTACCATTTAGGCTTTAGACCATGCATTTCATACATTTCATTTGTTGTATGTTCATGCATTCCAAGTCATTGCCACATATTTTATGACTTAGGCCAATCAATGGCTCAAAGTCATGCTCTCTTGAGCATACTTGTGGAAAATTAAGGAGTTGTCAAATTGATTATTCTACCTTTGTGATTTTTTTGTACTTAGCCAATTTTTGTACAAGGTTTTTAAATGTTTTAGCTACTGTCCTTAGGTCTTTAGGTTGATCTCCAATAATTTTACTTTGATTTTTAAATGATTTTATCAAAGGCAAAAATGTGTTTTGACAAAACAGTTTTTTTCACCCAATACTCGAAATTCTCCGATTCTTTTGGGCAATCATCTTTACTCATAAAATTAAGTAAAAAATTTCTAGCGTATTTTTACATGTTCTTAGTCTCCAGTATTTTTTTTATATATTTTTGAATTTTTAAAAATAGACAAAACAATCGTGTGTCAAAACCGGACAGTAGAGGCAGATTTGAAATCAAAAGAGAAATAATGGTTGAATTTGGCTAAGGCATTTAGAGGGGGTTGATTAGAAGCTTTAGCTACTGTCTTAGGGTAGTTTCTAAGCCTTTTTAAACTTTAAAAATGATTTTATAAATCTCGAGTTAAGGGTGGTCAATTTCGGGATTTTAAACTTAGGAAATTAGAGCCATTTTAAAAGGGTTTGGTAGGGGTTTTAATCTTTATTCAAGTTTTTCTTCAAATTTGTTTTCAAACAATCACAAAGTTTTGTTTTTTTTTTTTTAGAAAATTTATTTTGACATATTTTCCTAAGGTAACCGGATATCTTTTTAGATATACGGATTTCATTATTTAGAGAAAAAATACATTTTCATGCATTGCATTTTCCATGTTCATGCATTTTTATTTAATATGTGATTTTTGCTATGATATTTTCCATGGTATTATTATTACTTTGGTTTAAATTTTTTGATGTTATATTGTTTGCCATATGATTTTGAATATTTAACGCTATCCTATATTTTTTATTTAGTCATTATTTTTGTCACATTATTTAGCATATACTATGTTTATGCATTTTTATTTTATTTTCATGCATATTTTATGATAGCATTATTTTATGTTTCATGTCATTTCTTGTCATTTAGATCATATTCCATGTCATTTAGGTTTTTTTATTTATAGTATGCCATGTCATTTAAAATATGCCATATCATTTAAAATTGCCATGTCATTTAAATCATTTTATCTCATTTAGAATATACCATGATATTTAGGATTTTTCATTCACCTAAAATATACTATGCCATTTAAATTATGTCACATCATTTAGGTTGCATTATATTATCTAGACTTTGCCATGTCATTTTATTTATGTCATACATGTTCATGTTCATATTTAAATGTTTTGAAAAAGATAATGATTTTCAATAAAAATAAAGATATTCCCGAGTTAATATAATTCATGAGTTCTCTACCGGGTTTGCTGGAGGGAATATCATCAATTATCATTAATAAAGGAATATCTTTCTTTCAAAAAACGAGAATGATTCGGAAAGTATTCCAGATGAATAAAATTTTTTATATTTTGTCGATTTTGTCGGGGAATGTAGGAAAATTTTGAATTAATAAATTCCGGATCATTTTCAATTAAAAATGGAATTATTTTTCTTAAAATTGGGAATTAACTTGAAATACTAAATTAAAAACCAACCTTTTACCTAGACTTGAGATAACACATGATTAATAAGGTACCGTTTTATACGGGCATTGTGGGGGTGCTAATCCTTCCCTGCACGTAACCGAGTCCCAAACCCGATTCTTCGATTTTCTCTGATTTATAACGCAGACTTGAAATTGGTTTTTAAAATATTTTAATTAATTTTAAAATATTTTATAAAACCGGTTTTAATAGGTGGCCGATCACACCTAGCTAAAAAAAATTGGTGGCGACTCCATGTCTTTTTCGAGGTCATTTTCAAAACCTTCATTTTTCAAGAGGAATTAAGTCGACTTTTCCTCGGTTTTTCGTAAGGTCACGCTTAACGAATATAAAGTCTTGCGATGAGACTTGTTATTTTTTTAGGTTGCGACACCTTGGCGACTCCACTGGGGACTATTAGAGAGTCAGGCCTAGAATTAGTCATGTGTTATCAAAATCTCGATTTTGTTGGTTTAATTAGTATTTAATTTTAATTTCCATATTTTTTAAAATAAAGGAGAATTTGGAAAATAATAAAATGTTTTAAATATGTTCATATTCATTCACATGCATTTTATTATTGTTTTCTAGTCATTTAATGTTGTATATTACTATTGTTTGTTGGTTAATGCGTTACACTATTCTTGATCGTTGTTTTAAAAAATTGTTGGGGTATTTAGGATAAGGGGTGTAGAATAGGTGGTGAAAGGTTTGTTGTTCCTCCGCACACACTATATTTGCATTTGCATAACATGAACTCTCTACCCGGGTTCCGTCCTTTTAAGTGGGAGTAAAGTAACTACGCCTTCATGATGATCCTCCGTATGGGCTAGTGAAACACTTCCGGAGTATAAAGTACCTAAAGCCTTCGAGATGATCCTCCGTATGGGCTTAGAAAAATATACTCTAATGAATTGAACCCACTTTTATCGAGGTGCCTTACTAGCCTTCACAGGCGACAGTGAGGAGCAATTCGGGGCCTTTAGAATCGATTCACCCTCATATAGTGACCCTAGGCGAAGCCATTCCGGATTTTCATTAGTTACACCGAAGATAGGAACACATGGAGGGACATTTCTAAACCTTTTGTTACCTATTTTACACTCTGACTAAGGGTTGTAGATCGGGAAACGATGTATGTACATCGCCCGTAATAAGTTTAATACCCCGCCCTGAAGGCATCATGATGCCTAGATGAGTCGACAATGTTGGGGCAAGTGTTCACTTGCTTTTTTTTAAAAAAATTGAAAATATCAAAACATATTTTTTCAAATATTTTTGCATTTTGCACATTTCATGCATGTGTGAATAGAGCATGTACATTTATCGTTGTATTTTTGATCTCATTCTTTGTAATAAACAGTTGGTAATAATAATCTCATTTGGTGATTTCATAAACCGGTAGTGTTACATGAACATTTGCATATTGTACCATAATTCCGAAATTATTTTGAAAATAATGTGTGGTTTTTCATAGAGAAAACATGTTTCAAAAAATTGTAGATTAAATGTGGAGGCAAATCTTGCATAATGAGATTTTTGAATAATAAAAATTTGGTCCCACCATTTTTGTGTAGTCATTGATTTCTTTGTATATACCATGGTGTTAATTCATTTATTCTTTGCATGTATCATTTTGACATCATGTTATAGTCATAAGCATGTATGCTTATTTATTGTAGAATACAGGCATAGTTAGCATAATTTGTCTGTATATATCCATGCAGTAATTTGCTTATTCTTTACATACATCATGCTGACATCAGGTTGCACACATGGCATACATAGTCATCATAATTTCTTTGAACGCTTCATGCATTAATCATCTGTATATCCATGCATATAGGAATAGAGCATGTACATTCATAATTGTATTCTTAAATCTCATGACATTTTCATTTGCATGAAAGGGGTTCGAGATATGAGGAAAGAATTAGAGGAACGAGTGGGTGCTTTGGAACGAAATCAAGAGGAGTTTGGACATGAACTCCGGGAGTTGAAGGAACAGCTTGTCAAATTTATGAAAATGTTTGAGGATATGGGTAAGAGTAAAGCGAAATTTTCTCAGAGTTCTTCATCACTTTTGGATCAACCAAAACCTTCAGATCCAGAACATACAATCCTTGCTAGATCCTGCGCTTGCCAATGTTACAAAGGGTGCAACCCTAATGAAATTATGGTCAAAATCATGAAAATGATTAAACCAGAGAGCTTGATACCAAAGACAAAAATTACGGATCCTGTACCATACCAGCAAACTGCTCTAAGTCCAAACCAGTATCCCTACCCTACTATGGCTCAATTGTCCACTGGGATGATCACTACGGGACCCCTGAATCCCACTCCATCACCACTAACTGGCAGTTCATACCATTTCCCTCATCAATCAACTTATCAAGCATCCGAGATAGAAACCTCGAGCTATATACAACCTCCAAGGGTCCCGTGTCCAAATACATACCCTTGCCTTGTTATTCCACCATCTCCCCATGCAAACACTCCGATGCAAGCCTTAGTGCCACCATCAAGTGCCCCAACTCCTAGGCCCTATGTGACTAAGAAACAACCCCGGGATGAAACCCAAAGGCATTTTGATCCTATTCCAATCAGCTATCAAGAGCTTTTCCCAATGTTGGTCAAAAATCACCTAGTTGCCTATGTGCTATTGAAACCCCTGTCACCACCGTACCCCAAGTGGTATAACCCGAATGAAAGATGTGATTATCACTGTGGAACTGTTGGGCATAGCATTGAGCACTGCAATGCACTCAAGAACAAAGAACAATCTCTTATAGATGCCAAGTGGTTGGATCCAACGATGCTGATTGATAGAGGGCTGGGAAAGCATCATAAGGATTGGGAGATTTAGGGCAATGATATAGAAAAACTTTGGTCTGATATGATGTAATAGGATTTCACTATTTCAGTAGCCGGCTCTTATAGCCTTAGGATGCTAGGAAAAATAAAGTGCTTGTAAAGACAATTTTAACCACTGCTCATGATTTTGTAAACATGGTTTATACTATTGTGAATGTTGATTTGGGAATGAATTGGTTGTGCTTCAAATTTATGAGATGTTGATGATTAAGTTCCTCCGATTCTTATTTCCTCTGTGATGTCTTCCCCTTTGCATTTTGCATTGGATCAATTATTTGTCATACCATACATTTATACATGCATCTTGGTAGCATCAGGTGGTATTCATGACAAACATAGTCAGCATGATTTTTCTATATGTTCATGCACTAATTTGCTTATTACATACATCATGTGAGCATTAGGTCGTATTCATAACACACATGGTCAGCATGAGTTTCTTTGTATATACTCTGTGTCAATCATTGTTTACATGCATCATAATTGACATCGTGTTTCATTCATAATGTATACGATCATTCATTAGGAAATACGCTGAAATATACATAGTCATTCATTGCATATACCATGCATTGATTTGTTTATTCTTTGCTTGCAGCATGTTGGCATCGCGATTGCATTTATTACATATATGGTCAGCATGTTTCCATTGTATATGTCCATACATCATATTGTTTAGGCTTCACATGTATCAAATTGCATTCATGACTCCTTCATCATGACACGCACTTGGAGGAATAAAATGGAAGTTGATTTGGCTTTAAGACTCTTTGAAAGAACTTTCATTTCAAATCAGAGGTATAAGAAGTACTGAGTACCTTTCCAATACAGGCTAGAGCTATGGAGAATGAACAAGTTGCCCGAATGGAAAGAATGGAAAGGGTACAGGAAGAATTGCGAGAACAACTGGCAAAGTCTCAAGCAGAATTTAAGGATCGGAAGACTAAATTGATGGAGCTGATGTCCGCAGAAATCAAAGGAAAAGAATACACTGAAAACTTTGTCGCCAGAGAAGGGTTAGAGGCACAAAAGGGTCAAAATAAGGTCGTAATGATGGATGACAAGAACACAGTTAACCCCAGCAACACCCTGAACTTAGACGACCCAGCTAAACGGGAAAAGTTGAAAATGGTTGAGTCAAATATGGCTGAGTTGACAGATTCCCAAGGGAAACATCAGTTGTTAGATGAAAGGCTCCGGGCAGTAGAAAATACAGATATATTCGGGAGTGTGGATGCGAAAGAACGATGTTTGGTCCTCGATTTAGTCATTCCTCCTAAATTCAAGGTCCCTGACTTTGTGAAATATGACGGGACGACTGATCCGTCAGCCCACATCACTATGTTCTGCCGAAAGATGACAAGTCATATAAATAATGATAAGAATCTGATCCACTACTTTCAAGATAGCCTCAACGGATCCGCAATTAGGTGGTATGGTCAGTTGAGGAAGGATCAGATTCGCTCTTGGAATGATTTGGCCATGGCTTTTCTAAACCAGTACAAGCATATGACCAACATGACACCTGATCGTCTCACTTTACAAAATATGCAGAAAAGAGCTACTGAGAGCTTCAAAGAGTATGCTCAGAGGTAGAGGAACATGTCCACCCAAGTATAACCACCTTTGACACAAAAGGAAATCACCGTCCTTTTTGTGAGTACACTTCGGGCCCCGTACTATGATAGACTTGTCGGCAACACCACGAAGAATTTTGCGAATATGGTAATCTTAGGGGAGATGATTGAGAATGCTATCAAGAAAAGGAAACTTGAAGGAGAAGGAACATCCAATACTAAGAGAAATAAGGCACCTAGAAAGAAAGAATAAGATGTCCAAGCTATGGGAGATTTCGTCCCATATTCCCAATTTCCCTCATATCAATCATGTTATCCTACTAAGATATCTCCAAGCCTTTATCCTTACCCACCAACCCAAGCACCTAATCCTATACCAGTTCTTGCAACAAGGCCTACTTCCAGAAAACGACCGCTGGATAACCAAGAAAGAATTCCAATCCCAATCCCTGACGTATTGCCATTACTACTAAAGAATTAGTACCTTACCCCGGTACCTTTGAAAATAGCTCCGAATCCATCAACAAGGAGTTATGACCCTGACAGCAAGTGTGATTATCACCTGGGGGTAATTGGGCATTCAACTGAAAAATGCAGACAACTGAGGGAAAAGATTGAAGGTCTTATTCGTGATGGCATTTTGACACCAGAGCTTATCAATCAGTGGAAGTTCGCTTTGCCGTAAATCAGTTTCGTTCAGGGTTTTAGGAGGAGAATTATTACCTTTGAAGGATGTCAATAAGAGCATTTTGATGCATGTAGTTTCAGACCTTATGATGAAAACACTTGTCTCATGTCGACATTCATATGAATTAAATGAATTTTGAATTTTAAATGCTTTGTGTTTGTTGTGTTTTAACAATAATTTGAATTTGCAAAAACGCTTATTAAGGAAGTTTTAATAATGGATAGTCTCGAGATTATTGATGATCATTGTTACAAATGACCCAATACCCTCTCCCCTCTCTTTTAGGCTTTCCTATGCCTAAATCCCTTGAACCAAGACCACTTGGAAAACCTAATGCTTCAAGGAATATGAATGATTGAACTTCATAAAACCATTGTCATCATAGAATAAGCAAAGATGTAGATTTTAGTCTAGGCTATGAACAAAAGAACGAACTTTTTGAATTTTTTTTGAACTCCTTGAAATTCAAACAAATGAGATAATCTTTCAAGAATTTAGATCATGGTAATTTGGTGTGTGTCAAGGTTGTGCCAAAACCATTCATGACATTTTCAAAAATCACAAAACACTAATTGCCTAAACATCACTTCATGATTGACACCCTGGGGTACAATAATTAAACTAGATTATCCCATGTCCCAGAGAAAACCTATTTTTGGGCCATATTTTCCTTGTCCTTTCAAAGAACTCAGAATTGAAACCAACCTTTTCAAAATATACCTAGACTTGCTATATTCCTCGTTGATACAAATTCGCATGGTTAATAAATTGGGGCTTCTTATGTGGAAATGATGGTTATATGGTGAAAAATGATGGGACTAACGCATGAATCAGTGGGGCATGCGACAAAAAAAAAAGAGGAAAAAAAAAAGAAAAAAGAAAAATTGTGATATCATGCATATGAGAATTCGAATGATTCCGAAATGCAAAAGTAAATTTTGATTATCTATTCCCCCTGGGGATCTCTTTTCAATGAGAATATTTGTGCTCGATATGATAAATGGCCATCTTTCATATCCCTCCTACAAAGAGAAAATTATCCATAGTCACCCCTTTTGAACCAAAAAAATTCTTTCTTCTTTGAACCCTGATCAAGGATCTTCCTCTACACTGGAGGGCAAATACGAGAAAAAATAATCAAAAATCATGGCAAAAAAAGAGAGCCATTGGAAAATGTGAAATCAAATAATGGCAAATGAAAGCCAGCAATAAAAAAAAGATTAAAAAATTAAAATGTCAGAAAAGTCCAAAAGGGACAAATACTTCAAAGGAAATCCTCCTCAAAAAATGATCATTGATCTGATTACCCTCAAACACATATTTTGGGCCTATTTATCTTTTTTTTTCTGAACCCCGAGCCATGGCCTACATTACGTGCTTTAAAAATCCATTTTGATCAAGCATGAATATTTAATTTGAAGGGTTTTTTCCTCAGATTTTTTCCCATCTCATCGAATTATCATTTCACTAAGGAAGAATTTAGAATTCTCAAGTGCATGGTAAAACAATGAAAAAAAAATGGAAAGAATGGGACTCTAGGGCGAAAACCCAAAAATGGGCGGTCTAGAGTAGAATGGAAATTTTTGATGCCATCTATGATAGTGCCGATACCACAAAAGAGAAGGTCATCTTGAAGAAGTGGTCATCGAGGAACATCTAGTAATTCTTGAACCTCCCAAATTGACAGCTCTCATTCGGAGGATTGTCTTCAAAACTGAGACTTTTTCCTTCCAGGATTAAACTTTCCGGTTTAAACATCTCTAGCCAATCTTGACGCTTGTCAAAATGCCTTGATATGGAAACTAAAAGAATGTTGAATTTGTTTGATTCTCAATGAATTTATGATTTATAAAACATGTTCCATTTGTGAGCCTAGACGGGACATACATTTATGTTATGAAATTTTCTTTGATCAACCAAAATCATGTTATACCAAGCCTGGCCAATCCCATTTGAAAAAAAAAACAGATTGACACTTACAGAAATTTCTAACAATGATTATCAGTCTTCAAAAGATTTGTACATCACACACTGCGGGGTTAATATTTTTTGTTCATAGGTTTTCAAAATGACAAAACAAATAAAGATATTTTTGAAATACCCATTTTTGATGTTGACATGAGACAAGGGTTTTTCTAACCCAAATGTGTGGAACTACTAGGGTTAATCTTGATTTCTAAATATGAGAAGAAGAAATAGAACCCGACAAGCAGACTTCTGTCAATAAGAGTTTGAAAACTGTTGGGGCAAAGGAAATAACCAAAGATTGAAAAAAGAATTGAAGTTATACTCTGATTTGAAGAGGAAAAATGAATTGGAAAGGCTAAGCCAAAGTCTTGGAAAAATGATTAGAGGCATTTGCATCTTTTCGTCAAGCATTTGCATCATTATTGATCCTTGCATTTCCATCATTTAGAAGCATTTGTATAATGTTAAATTTTGCATTTTGCATCACTCTATGAAGTAGTTGCATCAATCTGAGAGCATTTGCAGTTGCATTTAGAAGCATTTGCATCTTATCCAACATCAGTATCAAGAAACATTTGCATCAATTCAAAACATTTACATATGCAATATGAGGTATGTGCATCCTGTTAATCATTTGCACCAGCATCAAAAAGCATTCGCATCTTCTCAAAATCTTCAGGTTAATTTTCAACAATTCTTCAAAAGATCATTGTTAAGACCATTTTTAAGACCTTCAGGCATAATTTTTCAAATCACGGGTAAGGCTTTCGGGCACCATTTTTAAGATCTTCGGGCATAATCTTTCAAATCACAGGTAAGGCTTTTGGGCACCATTTTTAAGACCTTTTAACATCATTTTTAAGACCTTCAGGCATAATTTTTCAAATCACGGGTAAGGCCTTCGAGCACCATTTTTAAGACCTTCGAGCACCATTTTTAAAACCTTCGGGCATAATTTTCAAATCACGGGTAAGGCCTCTGGGCACCATTTTTAAGACCTTTGGGCACCATTTTTAAGACCTTCAGGCATAATTTTTCAAATCACGGGTAAGGCCTTCGGGCATCATTTTTAAGACCTTCAGGCATAATTTTTCAAATCACGGGTAAGGCCTCCGGGCACCATTTTTAAAATCTTCGGACACTATTTTTAAGACCTTCGGGCACCATTTTTAAGACATCCGAACATAATTTTTAAGATCTTCGAGCATAATTTTCACTTTTGCAAATCGAACTCGTTTCTTTAAGACGGGTCGAGCCTTGATTAGTCAGAGAATTCAATTTAAGGACAAAATCTTCAATTTACAGCTTTTCCAAAACAAAAAAAAAAAATGAATGATGATGATTGAAAACCCCTTTCCCTTTCCTTCACATGTGATTTCACTAACCGTACAAAATTAGTGTTTGTTTATCTTTGCCTGATTCCTGATTCTCAGCAATAGCCAAAGAGGGCCAGCTGTAGACACTTAATTTTGTCCAGACCCCTAAATCAGGTACGTTTTCTTCCTAAATTGATGTTTCAAAATGCTAAAAGGCTTTTCTCATCCTGCAGGTGGTACTCCGATGCTTAGTCTAAGAAAACAGACAGAAAAAGTCAAACACAAAAAAGTCAACCCCAAAAAAAGTCAACCCTAAAAAAGTCAACCCCAAAAAAGTCAATTACTGAAAAAGTCAACCCACTTTCAGAATCAAGATTTAAGGTTCAATTGAAAACGGTGAAATAATTTTGATAATCTGAGGTCTACATTGAAAGATATGAAGTTCGAAAGTTGGGTTACGGAGATTCAGTAGGAAGAAAACCCTAGTTCGGGAAATTTAGGGAAAAGTGCTTAAACGATCAAATTGGTTGAAATTGAAGGTTCCAAATGAAAGATAAGCATTGACTATGGGTAATGGAGAAGCTACTTGAAAGAAAAACTGATAGAAAAGTCAATCAGGAAGGAAACCGAGAATTAGGGTTTTTGGTGGATTTCGGTGAAATTTGGAAGAATTACAGAAATGGCCCGATTCGGTAGGAATAAAGCCCCTAATTGATGAAGAGTGATTAAAAAAGGGTAGCCCAAGGCTCAGTTTGATGAAAATCTGAAATCGGACTTGTTTTGAGCAAAACCGGGTTTCGGAGGCAAAAGGGCAAAATTGGAAATTTTGAGAAAAATAGCAAATGAACTCCAAAAATTTTGAAAATTTGTAAATCTCATTCTTAAATCATTTTGAAGAGACTAGAGAAAGAAAATTTTGATTCAATTTCGTTTGCAAAATGGCCAAATACCGGGCCCATTATGCAGAATTCAACAGGATAAATCCCCAAAAAATAGCAAATGAACTCCAAAAATTTTGAAAATTTGTAAATCTCATTTTTAAATTATTTGGAAGAGATTGGAAAAATAAAATCTTGATTCGAAGTTCGTTTGCAAAATGGCCAAATCCCGAGTCTCTTATGCAGTAATTCAAGTAGATAAATCCCGAAAAAAAATAGAAAATGAGCTCCAAAAATTATGAAAACTTCCAGATCAGATTTTTAAATTATTTGGAAAATATTGGTGAAGAAAATTCTGGATTCGGAGCTCGTTTAAAAAATGGTAAAGTTCGGGGTACATAAAAGGGGCAATTTTGGAAATAAATCCGAAATAAATAGCAAATGGACTCAAAAAATTTTGAAAACTTCCAGAATTCAAGTTTTTTATTATTTTGGAAGTATTGAAAAAATAAAATTTCAATTTGGAGTCAGTCTGCTATTTATTTAGGTTCGGGGGGCAAAAAGGTCATTTCATCGAAGAAACCAAAAAGGGCAAATTTGTAATTGAGGAAAATATGAAAGAAGAATGAATTGCTGTGATTTTTATTCCCTTGGTCATCCAGCACAGAGGAGAAGAAGGAAGCTTGAACAATTTAATTCCTTAGTCACTATCAAGCCACATGCTACCACTAACACCTTGCAAATGGTCCCCCCTTCATCCAATGGCTTAGGTGCCTTGTAGGAAAGTTGAATGCACCATCCAATGGCCAAGTTTAAATGCCAAGAGACATTTTTATTTGTCATGAAAGAACCCTCATCTAATGGCCAAGAATGGAAGAAAAAAGATAAGCACAATTCATCCAAAGGTGAGCATTCATTCGGTCAAGCAAGGGAGTGCATGGGATTGTCTCTTTTCATCCAATGGCTTAGGCCATCTACATGGGCTGAGTACACATGTTGAGGGCTGTATTTAATCTACAAGATGTTATTTTTATGTTGTCCTCATCCAATGACCAAGAATGGAAGAGCACAACTCATCCAAGGGTAGGCACTCAAAGGGGCAAGCAAGGGAGTGCATGGAATTGGTCCTCTTTTGCATCTAAAGGCTGAGGTTACTACAAGGGCTGAGTACACATCTTAAGGGATCCTATCAATTGGCAAGATGACATTTTTATGTTGTCATCAAAATATCTTAATCTAAAGGCCAAGATTGGAGGAGAAAAAGTGCAATTTCCATCCAAGGGTGAGAGGGCCATTCAGCCAAGCCATTAGAGGGGGGTGATTTCATTTTTTTCATATTTTTTTTGGCTAAAGTCAGCAGCTAATTTAGAAAATAAAAAGGTTTCAATAGGAGAGCTTGAAGGTAGTCATCTCTACCAAGCTCTAGCATGGTGTCTTCTTGTTTTCTATGTTGATTTCTTGAGTTTTCATCTCTTCTTCTTCATCAAAAGGGTTGAAAACAAATTTTTTTAGATAGTTTTATGCTTGGCCGAATGTGGTTGATGTTTGCCTTGGTTTTTTTTTTCTTTTTTCTTCCTTGCATGTTGTTGTGAGAAAAATGATTTTTAGAAGGTTTATTTAAGTATTCTAAGGTTCTGATTTTTTACAAAAGATGAAGAAAAAAGGTTGAAATGGTTACATGATCTTGGCAAGACCAAGTGACCATGGTTAGGGGAGAGGCTATGCCCATTTTTACCTACCATGAAGCTCACCTTAATTTTGTTATTTAACATGGTTTATTTTCTGATTTTTTGAAATGGAAAGGCTTCATGATCTTGGCAAGACTAAGTGATTATGGTTAGGTGAGAGGCTATGCCCATTTGATACCTGTCATGGAGCTTAACTTTCCTTGTTTTATTTACAAGTTTTGCTTGTTATTTGCTTTGCATGTCTATGTTTAATTTTTATATGTTCTTTACATTATTTTCTATGCTATATTTGTTTCTATATTTCATTTCCATGCTTAATATGTTTTCCTTGAAGATTCGGCCTTTTTGTGTATTAGAGTCATATTGTGCATTTTTCATATTTCATGTCTTATATTATACACATGTTTGCATTTTCATATTTTGTCATATGGCCATTCGGCTACTCCATGTTGCTATGCCTCACATGTGTATTTTTATCTTGCTTCTTGGCTTGTTTGCATCTCCATGCCATGAGTTAGCATATCTTGATATTTAGTATGACTTACATGTGCATTTTCATCTTGCTTCTTGACTTGTTTGCATCTCCATGCCATGAGCTTGTGCATTTTGATTTTAGTATGTCATATGCTTGTGAAAATGTCATGACATTATGCATCTTGATATGATTTTTCATATATTTGTGTCATTTACTAGATAAGAGTGCATTAGAGTATCATGTGACCATTCGACCTCTTCATGTATTCATGGCCTTGTCATGCATTTGCATTTTGTTTAGGTAACATGCTTTGCATTATCATATCTTTAAATTGTGTATTAGTTGTTGTTTGTTCCAGCATTAGCATTAGTTTCATTGGTCATTGTATGTTCATAGTATTGCTATGCATTTTCACTACATGTTAGGTTTAGGCCATATTGGTATTGCCATGCATATTGGGTCTTAAATCATATTGGTATTGCCATGCATTGCTATGCTACTTAGGTCTTAGGTTACATTAGCATTTTCATGCATATTCATAACATATTAGGTCCAAGTCATATTTGCATTATCAAGCATTACATGCATATTAAGTTAGGATAGCATTTATTGCCATGCAAACTCATGCTAGGCATTTAGGTTATCTTGAATTGTCATGCATTTCTTTTACCATTTAGGCTTTAGACCATGCATTTCATACATTTCATTTGTTGTATGTTCATGCATTCCATGTCATTGCCACATGATTTATGACTTAGGCCAATCAATGGCTCAAAGTCATGCTCTCTTGAGCATACTTGTGGAAAATTAAGGAGTTGTCAAATTGATTATTCTACCTTTGTAATTTTTTTTACTTAGCCAATTTTTGTCCAAGGTTTTTAAATGTTTTAGCTACTGTCCTTAGATTTTTAGGATGATCTCCAACAATTTTACTTTGATTTTTAAATGATTTTATCAAAGGCAAAAATGTATTTTGACAAAACAGTTTTTTCACCCAGTACTCGAACTTCTCCGATTTTTTTGGGTAGTCATCTTTAATCAAAAAATTAAGCCAATTTGTTCTCGTGTATTTTTACATGTTTTGAGTCTTCAGTATTACCTTTGTAATTTTTTTTACTTAGCCAATTTTTGTCCAAGGTTTTTAAATGTTTTAGCTACTGTCCTTAGGTCTTTAGGATGATCTCCAACAATTTTACTTTGATTTTTAAATGATTTTATCAAAGGCAAAAACGTATTTTGACAAAACAGTTTTTTTCACCCAGTACTCGAACTTCTCTGATTTTTCTGGGCAGTTATCTTTAATCAAAAAATTAAGCCAATTTGTTCTCGTGTATTTTTTCATGTTTTGAGTCTTCAGTATTTTTTTTAGAGTTTTTTGAATTTTTAAAAATAGGCAAAAAAATCGTGTGTCAAAACCGGACAGTAGAGGCAGATTTGAAATCAAAAGAGAAATAATGGTTGAATTTGGCTAAGGTATTTAGAGGGGGGTGGTTAGAAGCTTTAGCTACTGTCTTAGGGTAGTTTCTAAGCCTTTTTAAACTTTAAAAATGATTTTATAAATCTCGGGTTAAGGGTGGTCAAGTCCGGGATTTTAAACTTAGAAAATTAGAGCCATTTTAAAAGGGTTTGGTAAGGGTTTTAATCTTTATTTAAGTTTTTCTTCAAAATTGTTTTCAAACAATCACAAAGTTTTGTTTTTTTTTTTAGAAAATCTAATTTGACATATTTTCCTAAGGTAGCCGGATATCTTTTTAAATATCGGATTTCTTTATTTAAAGGCAAAAATACATTTTCATGCATTGCATTTTCCATGTTCATGCATTTTTATTTAATATGTGATTTTTGCTATGATATTTTTCATGGTATTATTATTACTTTGATTTAAATTTTATGATGTTATATTGTTTGTCATATGATTTTGAATATTTAATGCTATCCTATATTTTTTATTTTGTCATTTATTTTTGTCACATGATTTAGCATATACTATGTTCATGCATTTTTATTTTCTTGCATATTTTATGATAGCATTATTTTATGTTTCATGTCATTTCTTATCATTTAGATCATATTTCATGTCATTTAGGTTTTTTATTTATAATATGCCATGTCATTTAAAATATGCCATATCATTTAAAATTGCCATGTCATTTAAATCATTTTATCTCATTTAAAATATACCATGATACTTAGGATTTTTTATTTCACCTAGAATATACTATGCCATTTAAATATGTCACATCATTTAGGTTGTATTATATTATCTAGACTTTGCCAAGTCATTTTATTTATGTCATACATGTTCATATTCATATTTTTAAATGTTTTGAAAAAGATAATGATTTTCAATAAAAATAAAGATATTTTCGAGTTAAAATAATTCATGAGTTCTCTACCGGGTTTGCTGGAGGAAATATCATCAATTATCATTAATAAAGGAGTATCTTTCTTTCAAAAAACGAGAATGATTCGGAAAGTTTTTTAGATGAATAAAAATTTCTATATTTTGCCGATTTTGTCGGGAAATGTAGGAAAATTTTGAATTAATAAATTTCGGATCATTTTCAATTAAAAATGGAATTATTTTTCTTAAAATTGGGAATTAACTTGAAATACTAAATTAAAAACCAACTTTTTACCGAGACTTGAGATAACACATGATTAATAAGGTATCGTTTTATGGGCGTTGTGAGGGTGCTAATCCTTCTCTGCACGTAACGAGTCCCGAACCCAATTCTTCGATTTTCTCTGGTTTATAACACAGACTTGAAATTGGTTTTAAAAATATTTTAATTAATTTTAAAATGTTTTATAAAATCGGTTTTAATAGGTGGCCGATCACACCTAGCTAAAATAGATTGGTGGCGACTCCATGTCTTTTTCGAGGTCATTTTGAAAACCTTCATTTTTCAAGAGAAATTAAGTCGATTTTTCCACGGTTTTTCTTAATGTCACGCTTAACGAATATAAAGTCTTGCGATGAGACTTGTTATTTTTTTTAGGTTGCGACAGCTTGGCGACTCCACTGGGGACTATTAGAGAGTCAGGCCTAGAATTAGTCTTGTGTTATCAAAATCTCGATTTTGTTGGTTTAATTGGTATTTAATTTTAATTCCCATATTTTTTAAAATAAAGGAGAATTTTGAAAATAATAAAATGTTTTAAATATGTTCATATTCATTCACATGCATTTTATTATTGTTTTCTAGTCATTTAATGTTACATATTACTATTGTTTGTTGGTTAATGTGTTACACTATTTTTTATCGTTGTTTTAAAAAATTGTTGGGATATTTAGGATAAGGGGTGTAGAATAGGTGGTGAAAGGTTTGTTGTTCCTCCGCACAAACTATATTTGCATCTGCATAATATGAACTCTCTACCCGGGTTTCGTCCTTTTAAGTGGGAGTAAAGTAACTACGCCTTCGTGATGATCCTCCGTATAGGCTAGTGAAACACTTCCGGAATATAAAATACCTAAATCCTTCGAGATGAACCTCCGTATGAGCTTAGGAAAATATAATCTAACGAATTGAACCCGCTTTTAATGATGCAAAAGCATCCAAATAGACTAGAGTCAGGGAATATACTCCTTGCACAATAGTGCTAAGGCAAATCATGGAGCCAACCTCTATATAAGACTTCCAAAATTAATGTAAGGGGCAAGTTTTTCATCTGAATTAAAAACTTCTCTGAGAAAACTCTTTGTAAAGCAATACCCAGCAATAAAATTCTCTTTTCGACATTTATCTTTTTATCTTTTATTTTCGTTTTTTAATTTTATCTCCTTGGCCTCGTTGGGCCTCGTTTTCTCGGGACATTATTTTGCTGAGTCCTAATTCATACAGGATGTTTAAAGTGTTGGACTAATTACCTTTTGCTGGTATCAGAATCAGGTAATTCTTGGTACAATAAAACCTTTTTCAAATATTTCTTTACCAACATTACAACTGGCTGTATCTTGATCTTATATCTAATTCTGAAAAAGCTTTTATTTATAAACACATAAAAACACATATTTTATTGGACTAAGTTCAACAAAACATTGATTCTAGGTTTTTTTAATCATCTTATATATAAAAGTTGTCTCATTGGCCATTTAGAAAATTATTTTTGAGGAAATTGGAAATGTACTTTTTTTGGCACGTAAAAGTAGTCCATTGAATTTTACCACACACATAAAAAAAGAAAAGAAAGTCCATTATGTATGAGCTACTTGTACATGGAATAATAATCTCAATTTTAATTATATTCAATTTGAGAGTAATAAAAAAATAAAATAAAAAATCCAATCATTCCTCTTTGATCCAATATTCAAATTTGAGAAGAAATCTCTAATTCTAAAAATTGAGGTTATTATTTTTTTAATGGAGTTATTAATACAGTAAAAATTACAATCAAATGTTTTATTTCATATAAAAAATCAATGAATCAAATTAAATGGATAAACCAACTAACAAACTTGTATATAGTTAGAAAATATAGGCTAAAAAAAAAAAAAAATCCTTTAACTATTCTACTTTTTGTAAATGAGCCCTACACTTTTATTGTACCTACATTAAATGGACAAACCAACTAACAAATTAGTATATTAGTTAGATAAATCTAGGCTAAAATATTTATATATAAAAAAAAAAAACTTTTAAATGAGTCATACACTTTTATTATATCTAAATAAGCTCTTATCATTTAATTCGTAACCAAATTTGTCCTTATTTCAAACAAAATATTGATTTATTTTAAGGCTTATTTGGGTACAAACTAAATGTTAAGTGTTTATTTGAATACAAATTAAAGGTGAAGGGTTTATTTAGGTGCAAATTAAAAATTAAGAGCTTATTTGAGTACAACAAAAATATATGAACTTATTTAAGTAAAGTAATAAAATTCAAAAGCTTTTTTTTTTATAATTATTTTAGCCATAAATCTAATAACATAAAAGGTGTATAAAATTTTAGCACAAAAGTAATGGGACAAATAATATTTTTCTTAAAAATAACAATAAAAAAATCAAATCAAGACACATTTGAACAACTTAAAACTTAAGATGAATTGTTTGATTTTCCCCTCGAATGAATCTTTTAAGTAATTAGGATACTACTTTTATATATATATATATATATATTTTTTCATTTTGCCATTGTTAAAAGCTTTCCCTAAACTCAGCTTCCTAGATGGCGGTCCGTTTTGAATAAATTAGTTTGTTTAACTTCTTGCCATTATCTTTAAGCTGTTGCAACTTGCAAATGCATGCAATGCAAATCACATAAATAAAGCTGATGATAATTACAAGTAGAAAGTGGAGCGAAAGAGAACCAAACTACTTCGAGAGGTATAGGTTTGTAGCCATTACCTACATCTATATACCTCTATGAATGATGCATGCTAATTAACCCATCCTCAGCACGTCAAAAACCTTCACACTTATGCCTCAAACTCTAGTCTACTAAAAGTTTCACACTTAAGGTCCGTTTTTTTTTTTTTTATGTAAAAAAATTTCAAAAAAAGTAGAGTTTTTTTATGTTTGAATGACTTAATAAAAAATATTTTTCGTTGTTTGATTATTTTTTCAAAAATTTATTTTTTCAAATAAAAATATTGATATAATTATTAAAATATTAATATTTAATATTTTAAATAAAATATTTAATACTAAAATAATATATTAATATTAAATACTTAAAATAATACTATTTATTATTAAAACATTAATTATATTAATATTTGAAATATTATTTCTATTAATATAATTATTATTAAAATATTATTTTTAGTTTTTTAAATAGTAATATTGACATAAATATTAAAATATTATTTCTATTAATATAATAATTATTAATATATTATTTCTACTTTTTTACAAATAGTAATATGCATAAAATATTAAAATTTTTATTATTAAAATATTAATTATAAATTTTAATTTTTAAAATATTAATTTTTAATATTAATATTTAAAATAGTAATATTTTCATAATAATATTTAATACTAAAATATTATATTAATATTAAATACTTAAAATAATATTATTTACTATCAAAACATTAATTATATTAATATTTTAAAATATTTAAAGTATTATAATAATTATTAAAATATTATTTCTATTAATATTTATACTATTAAAATAATCATATTTTTATACTAAAAACATTTATTATTAAATCTTTATAAAGTATAATTTATATATGTTTATTATTAAAATAATAATATAAAAATATTTTTCAATAAAATATTAAAAATACTATTTAAAATTTAAAATATTGATAATGTTATAATTTATTATTAAAATAATAATACTGTTATATAAAATAATATTTTTTATTAAAATAATAAATAATATTCATTATATTAATAATTTATTATTTATTATTAAAATAATAATATAATTTTATATATTAATAAAATATAAATATGTATGTTTTTATAATATTTAAATAAAATATTTAAAATTAAAATATTAAAGTATATTTATATTAATAGTTTAATATATTTTTATAATTAAAAATAAATATTTTTTATTAATATAATAATATTTGGCTCGAGTCAAGTTAAGTCTCGATCTAAAATATGATGTCTAAATCTCGATTCGAGTTAAATTAGGTTCAGGGATTTAGTGAATAGCCTTACTTATGAACAGTTCTTTTCTGGAACCAGTAATTTATTTATCATTGACCAATCAATTTTCTGTCAACCAAATACCAAAAAATGCAGAAATCATTTTTCGTAAGCCATTTTCTGTGAAACAAATGGACCCTTAGATTTTTTATATACCTGTTAATCTATATCGTGTTTTGTATTTTGTTTGTTTTTTTTTTTTTTTGAGTTAATTATGTAAATATAAATATATTATAAATTATTAAATATATTAAAATTTTAAATATTTATACGATATGTGTTTATCATTTTTATTACACGTATTGTATTCGTGTCATACTTTCATATCGTGTTCAAAATTACCGTTCTAATTTTTTATTTACTACTTCTCAACAACCCTTTCACCTCCAACCCATAATGCCAACTAAGGGTGTAAACGAGACACTTCTGTTCACAAGTTACCCAAGTTCGACTAAAAATAATTCGAATCTGACTCCGTCATTTTAGAGCCAAGCTCGAGCTTGAGCAGCTCGAGTTATAGATTGAGTTGAATTTGAATATCCTAATGCTCGACTCGAATAGTTCGTGAGTCTAATCGGATTTTTTATTTTTAATATTTTTAATTAGTATTAAAAAAAAATTAATTCGAACTTGAGTTCGAATACAAATAATCGAGTTTGAAGTCGAGTATGAGAATCAAACTTATTTTTTACTAAGTAAACGAACTTAATCGAGCAAACTCAAATAATTTAATTTTTATCTCGAATCAAATTCAAACTTTAAAAATTAAACTCAAACCACGAATTTTTGAAATGAATTCGAACATTTTACCGCTTAAACTCCGCTTGTCTTGATTACACCGTAGCTCCAACAAAGTAAATACTATACTAGTAGTAAATTAGTAATTATGTAGGAAAAAAATACGTATAGCCTATGCAGGAGTGAAGGACCATGTCCATGTGGGGGTGGCCTAGACCTGGCTGCAGAGATTCTGCCCAAAATTTAACAGTGATATTTGTGAGTATTCTTTGGTTTACGTGGGCATGACACGGTTCCTTCAAAAATTCTCGCATCTCTTCCCCCACTGTCCTGCCCACTGCCATTAATATATTTCTGCAACTATTTTTCTGGTTTACGTGACTGTGCTTCTGTACGGCCATACTGAAGTTAACACCCCAAAAAAGAGAAAAGGAGCTGAGTAAGAGAGAGACCGAGAAAGAAACGAAAAGATAAGGGGGGGATTGGGTTTGCTTATTGGGTGAGCTTTACTTGTAATGAGAGGTTTTAGCTTCAGCAAAAGGGTCAGAGAAACAAACCCAAAAAGGATTCGTTTTTGATAAAACTATGACTAATTAAGAAAGGGGCCTCAGGCCCTGGGACATTGAGCCCCCCTTTTTATAACCCACACACACTTCTCTCTCTTTCTCTCATCTTTCTTTGAGAGAGAGAGAGAGAGAGAGTCTTATCACTTCTCCTCTCCTCGTCACCTCACCTGGTCTCTCTTTTTTAAAATAATAAAAAAAAAAGTTGTTTTTTTATTTTCTTCCTACTATTTATTTCTATATATAATAATATCCTTATAGCTGGCTCAAGGTACTATTCTGCAGGTGGTTACTGCTTAGTGACCTCACTGTTCCTGCAAACAGACTCTTTCCCACGCGCCTTTCACTTTGCAGGCCTCCAATTTTAAGTACTTCTACTATACAAATTCTAAACTTTATTTTATAATAATAATAATATTTTGCTGATCTTTGTTAAGTCACGATAATCAAGAGAACAATTAAATTATAATTTATATATTTATATCATATTTATGTTATTTTTTATTATAATTATATTTAAGATGTTGTTATTTATAAAAATTTGATATTTTAATAATTTATATTATATATATTTTTATATTTATATTATATTTATGTTATTTTTTCGTATCGTATACTATTATATTTTATATTATTTTTTAATTAATTTTTTTCAATCTCCTATTGATATGGTATCTAAAAATTATCAAGTTTATAGACCGTATATTAAGGTGGCCCTAAAACTAATAGTACTACTAGTAAATAATTACTATCTTCCATCTAATTTCCCTTTTCCTCTTTGTGGTGTAGAAAATAAGTAATCTTTAATCCTTTACTTTTTTTTTTTTTTTTTGTTGGTCAAGAGATGAAGCTTTTTGTAGAAGTAAAAATTGACGTAAGTAGAGTATTAAAAACAAGTGGATTCGAATTGGATTGAACAGATGTAGAAAGGTTTTTGGCACTCTTTACTCTTTCTAAATTATAATTATTTATTCTTAGCCATGAAAGGAAAGGAGGAGTTTTAAAAAAGGGTTCACCACCAGTCTCAAAGTCTTTCTTTTTGGGGCGCCCTGAGTCCTGATGGATGATGCAACTTTAACAAGGAAAGGGAAGGGCAGGGGTTGAGTTATGACTGCACTGCACGCAAAGCTGATTTGATTAGCAGTAGCTTTCTTTGATTTGGTTATCAGTAGTGTAGTGGATAATCATCTATCTATCTTAAATACCTAACCATGTTATTATTTTATTGGGAGGGTTTGGGCTTGGGAAAACTAAAAAAGAAAACAAATTATTATAAAAAAGGGCTGTCTCAGACGTTTCAGACAGGCTAAGAAGACAGACCTTTCTGCACATTGCCCATCATAACAAACCTATATAAATTGATTGGGGTGGGGGGGGGGGGGGGGGGTTGTACATGAAGAGTCTGCACCCTAGGCCAAAAAGGATCCAGATTAAGTTAAAACCCCTGTTTTAAAGGCTCAAAACTGGCCTCAAACCATGGTGTAAAATCCCAAAAAAGAAAAAAAAAAAATATTTTGAAAAGAGGGTGTGCTCTGAGCAGTGAATTGTTAACAGCATTCTCAAATCTCAAATCTAAAAAATATAAAAAGAAACAGTCAGGAAAATGTTAACCAGGTAATTTTGTTAATGAATGTTTTGACGTATTCTTTAATATTATTAAATATATTAATTTTTTTAAATAATGTATCAAAAATGATAAATAAAATTATTAAATTTTTATATTTAATACAATATTATTATTATAAATAATATATTAATTAATCTTAAAAAATGTCTTAAAGACACTGTTAACAAAACTCTTTAGTAAAATGTTAATCAATGTTTAATAAAATTAGTTAAAGTAATATTTAAAAATATATATAATTAATAAATAATGGATTTTGCTATCGATTGTCTTTAAGTCACTTTTTAATGTTAGTTAACATTTTATTTATACTGATAATATTGTATTAAATGCGGTAGTTAAATAATTTTATTTATCATTTTTAATACATTGAATTAAGATATTACTATATGTAATAACTTTAAAGAATGCCTTTAAGATATTCGTTAGCAAAATTCATAATTTTTTCTTTTAAATTGTAATAAAAGTAATACATTAAATATAATTTTTTTAAAATAATAATAAATTAATACTTAACTAAGGTCTATAAACATTAATTAACCAGATCCATTTTTATTCTTTAATTTTAAAAGAAGGAAAATGATATTTATAGAAAGAAAAATGTAGAATGCATTATTTTATTTTTTTAATTTAGTAAAAATAATGTATTAAATGCAAAAAAAAAATGATAAATAAATAATCCTTAAATGATACTTATAAACATTGATTAAACGAACCCTTAAAGAAATTATTACTACTTCCCTGTAGTAATTGCCAATTACCAAATGCCAATTAGTTGGTGTTATTATAGGTCAAGGAAACTTATGAATGTTGTTAAGCAATTAATGGCAGCTCATAAGGAGAAAAAATCTTCCAATTTTGAGAAGAGAAAATCATTAGCATAATAATAACATAATATAACATGTTTGACATGTGGGCCAGAAGGTAAGTGAATCCCATCCCATCCCACTCTAATTTCTAATATTATAACCTTCCATCTATATATACTTGGATATTCATTCTGTTTTTCTGTTCTTGTTTGCTGTTTATCTGATAGGTATTACTAGCAAAGTGAAGTGATGAGTTTCTTGGATTTAAAAACATCCTGGCAAATCACATGCACATATCTCTAGCACCACTACGTTAGGGTATATTTTCTTCACTCAAGTGGGTATTTCTTGTTATCTGCTTCCAAGCCTGCGCCCAGCAGTGAATCCTATTTAACCTTATTCATTGTCTTATTCCGGATCTCTCTCTCTCTCTCTCATTTCACAATCCCCAGTCCTCCATGACCAGCCAGGGCAGCAAGCAACTTGATTCAAATTCTTCATAATAGGCTATATGAGAAAAGGAACTAGGTACTACCTCCTGTAAGTCACTCAAAGCCTCCCCTCCCCAAATGCCAAAACCCTCCAAAACAGAGAGATAGGCCCCATTTCTGATCTCTTCCCAACTCAAAACTCCAAAAATCCTTTTTGTTTTTTCCTCCCCTCCTTGCTGTTTTCCTTGTATTTATATCCCCCTAGCCAGCCAATCTCTTATCATCTCATAACCACCCCCTTTTGAGCTTTTTCTTTTCCTTTATTCCCCCTCTCTCTCTCTCTCTCTCTCTCTCCACAAGTTTCCAGTTTCATCAGACTCCCATTCCTCCACTCAAAAATTCCTCCACCTATTAGTTTTAGTCTATAAATTAAGCAAACACCCTTTGCTTTTCTCTTCAAAACAGCACCCATTCTATTGCTCAAAATTTTTCTCCCTTAACGTTGATTCACTCCCCTGTTTCTGCCCATAAAAACGCACAAAACTCAACCATCCAAAGATCAAAACACAATGAAAGAGTATTGGACTTCTTTTGCTTCATTGCTAGGGGTGTTGGCCTTTTGCCAAAGCCTCCTCCAAGTCATTTTCCCACCCGAACTCCGCTTTGCCTGTCTCAAATTCTTCAACCGGATCTTCCATTTGTTCTCTTCCTACTGCTACTTTGACATCACAGAAATCGACGGCGTTAACACCAACGAACTCTATAACGCAGTCCAACTCTATCTGAGTTCCTCTGTTTCCATCAACGGTAGCCGCTTGAGCCTGACTCGTGCTCTCAATTCAAGCGTCATTACATTCGGTCTTTCAAACAATGACTGCATCGTTGATACATTCAATGGCGTCAGTGTGCTTTGGGAACACGTTGTGTCTCAAAGGCAAGCCCAAAGCTTTTCTTGGCGACCATTGCCTGAAGAGAAGAGAGGGTTCACTCTCCGCATCAAGAAGAGAGACAAGTCCTTGATCCTTGATTCCTACCTGGATTACATAATGGAAAAGGCTAATGAAATCCGAAGGAAAAATCAAGACAGGCTTTTATACACGAATTCCCGTGGTGGATCTTTGGATTCCAGGGGACATCCTTGGGAGTCGGTTCCATTTAAGCATCCAAGCACTTTTGACACATTGGGTATGGATCCTGTCAAGAAGCAAGAGATCATGGATGATCTTAAGGATTTCGCCAACGGTCAATCCTTTTATCAGAAGACTGGCAGAGCCTGGAAAAGAGGTTACTTGTTGTACGGTCCTCCAGGGACAGGGAAATCCAGCATGATTGCAGCCATGGCAAATTACTTAAGTTATGATATCTATGACCTTGAATTGACTGAGGTCCATAATAATTCTGAGCTGAGGAAGCTGTTGATGAAAACAAGTTCCAATTCTATTATTGTGATTGAAGATATTGATTGTTCGATTAGTTTGACTAACAGGAAGAAGAATAACAACAATCCAGGCGCAAGGAACTACTATGACCCTGAAATGAGATGTGGGTCAGGTTCTGGTTCTGGCGAAGATGGAGGAAATTCCATCACTCTTTCGGGGCTGTTGAATTTCACCGATGGGTTATGGTCTTGTTGTGGGAGTGAAAGGATTTTTGTGTTTACAACAAACCACATTGAGAAGCTTGACCCTGCATTGCTCAGAAGTGGGAGGATGGATATGCATATTTACATGAGCTATTGTTCATATCCTGCATTGAAGATATTGTTGAAGAATTATCTGGGGTACGAGGAAAGTGATTTGGATGATCATGTTTTGAAGGAACTGGCTGAAGTAGTTGACAAGGCAGAGATGACTCCAGCTGATATCAGCGAAGTTTTAATCAAGAACCGGCGATACAAGCAAAAAGCTGTCAGTGAGTTGTTGGAGGCATTGAAGATGAGGGCAGAGAGGAATTTGAAAAGTGGGAGTTTGAGGGAGAAAAATTCAGATGAAATGGAAGATGAAGAGCAGGAGAAAAGGGCTTTGGAGAGTAGTCCTACTAAAGAAGGGTCTGAATTTGAGGAGCCTTGCAGGAAAGAAGAGGAGGATGAAGAGAAGGTGAAATGATAGTACAAGCAAAACAAAATTGAAGGTTGTTTCGGTTCTTTTTTTTATTATTTTTCTTCCCCTTTTCTTCAGAAAGATTAAAGGTGTAAAAAGCAAATTGCTCTTTGGAGTTTGGACTAACCAAAGATCTTTCAAATTTTGTTGGTGTATGGAAAACTAGAGAGAATTGGAGGGAGGAGAAAGAAAAAAAAAAAAAAAACTGGTTAGGAAAAGGATTGGTCTCCATATTACTCATGTTTGGTACATCTATCTTATGAGTAGTTTAATAATGAAATTAATATTATATATATATATGAGGCCAAGATAAGATTATTGGCCTGTGGGTGTGGTTGGCCATGTGGGATTTTCTTTTTGTATTACTTCATATTCTTTTGCACATCCTTAGCACATGCTTCCATTGCAAAATCTTCTTGGGGAATGTTATACAAATAACCCTTCAGGTTTCAATCAAACATTGCAACTTAGCAGGTGTTTGTATAAAATTGGACTGCAGATTCCACATGGGCGGAGTAGCAGCTACATGGGATGGGAACTGTTCATAATTTGGGGTATCATTGCTTATAAATTAAGAGCAAAATCAACTTAATTCGTTCTTCCCTTGTTTTAGACCATTTTTTTTCAAAGCTGCAAAGAGGGTTAACTATGGCCATGATTAGTTAGTTACACTTACATTGATGGAAAATTGAAAAATATAAGTAACTCAGTCCAATATTTATTTAGATGTTTATTCAACTAATTAAGTCAAATGAACCCACTTAATACGCATCTGATGTGAAATGGCAAGGATGTCATAATCTTCCTTATAAAGCCTAATAATGATAGAGAAAATTTTAAAATCTACAATCAAGTATTAACAAGGCGAAAGATACTTCTTAAGATATATTTTAAAAAATAGAATATGTGATAGTATTTTAATTTGTTTGTGAAATTAAAAAATTTCGGTGTATCAAAAATGAACTCATAATGATAACCCAAATTTGCATGACCAATGAATGATTTTCTCTTAGTTTCCTCTAGACCTGTCCATGGCTTGAGCAAGGTCGCGGCTCTAAAATTTTCTTTTTTTCTTGTCCAAGCTCATTCGGGTCGGATCGAACCGTATAAGTCCATTTTACTATTTAAATATATTAAAATATTAAAAAAATATTTTTTTATTAATATTTATATATTTTATGATTAAATTTAAATAAAAAATTAATATTTTAATATTTAAACAGTGATTCGGGCCGGACCTGCCTAAATCATAAAAAATCATGTCCAAGTCCGACCCAATATGAGCCAGGCCGATTTGGTCGGACGGGTCACCCGGCCCATGGACAGTTCTAGTTTCCTCTATGATTGAGTTTTTGTATAAAGTTGGCTTATTCTATTATTTCATTGGAATTAATTCTCGACTAAGCTAGTTTTTTCATACTTCACATTGATGTTTAGCAAAAAGCAAATTCTGGTATTGATCATGAAAGGCTTTGTTTTCATCTTCTAATGCTTGACAATAATGTAATATCAAATCCTTTCGTTAGTTCAATAGTTGAGTTATACATGGTGACATCAAGTTAAACGGTCTTTTCCTAATAAAATCAAATCATCTTATTTCAAAGATTGCAATAGTTGTTGAAGACAATTATAGGTATAGGACATGTCCCCCCTTGTTTCATCAGGACTCTCAAGTGGGAAAGTTTTCATATCCCTGCTTGAGTTATTCTCGAAATCGTTTGAACTTGCAACTTGGAAAAAAAATTGCTTTGGCAGCTTGCAAGTTGCAATTGAGAATTTCGGGTTTGTTGCAATGAAAACCTTTCCCCCTGGGAAAAGAGATTACCTGCTTAAACTGACGTGGTTAATGGATAGGGATTAGACTCTTTGCAGGGATAATTTGGTGAAAACACTTTGTGAAAAGGTGAAACAACCGAAGGACGACCCAAATTTTTGTGTTGGGAAAAGTAGGATTTGAGTAACAAAAGCAACTAGAAAGTTAATGAGCAAAAGTTGACCTTTTCCTAATTGTTGATTTTGATACTGAGTTGTAAAGGCATTGGGCTGTCAAGCAAAGCCCTAGCCTACGTCTTGACAGCTGACAACAACCCCTCAACCTGGATACAGTTCTGGAAAATCTATTTTCCATGTAAAACATACCCTTTAGCCTTTACTCTGTAGCATGTAGGAATCATGAAAAAACTGAAAACCCTAAGCAGCAAGGCCTTTATTTACGCATACAAACATATGAACAGTTATATATATATATATAGATATATAAATTCTGAGTAAGTAAACTGTTCAGTCCTCTAATTTAAGATAAAATATGACAGAAACCGTTCAATTGAATGTTAATGAAGGATCATATGTAACTGAAAGTCTCAAAATCCAAGAATATCAAGAGGATTAACTCACTAAATGAGCCAATAGTTCCTTGACTTTTAAGGAGGCAATTGCGGTTTTTGATAAGATTGGATGATACCATTCAAGTCATATATACAAAATTATTAGGAAGAATCTAAATTAGGAATAAAATACTGCATTATACTGTATTTTAGTTGCATTATAAATATATATATATAATGGAAGGATCTATTAATATTAACATAAAATTAAATTATTTTTGTATATTTTTATACGATTAATATTTTTAATAATTCAATTGTCATATTTCATGTTAATGTACATCAAATTTTAACAAAAAAAAATATTTATTTATTTAATATAAAAAATTTTTAATAAAAATATATATTAAAATAAATAATATATTCGGTCGATATCATGAAGATATATGAATATGATGATTGTGGACAAAAACAAAAATGGGAAGGTTATTGCCACTTTTTTTTAGCAGAAGTTGACTGACGTTCACATCTCTTTTGATACAAAGGAAACAAACCGTACAAATGAAATGATTCCTTATACAGCAGCTTGCTTAAGCCTGATTTGCCAACCATATAATGTTGGGGAGTTTTAAGGTACGCAGGGTGAGTTTAAAATAAATTTTATTATATATAAATATGATAAAATTATATATAAATATGATAAATTATATAAAATTAGCATGTTTATATGTAATTTTTTTTTTTACATATGAATATGATAAATTTTATATAAACATGATAATTTACATATAAATATGATAAATATGTCATGTATTTATGTAATTTTTTTTACATATAAACATAATAAATTACATATGTAATGAAGCCTACGAGAAACTCATTTTAAGGAGCTTTCCTTATAATTTTTCTAGGACTAATTATCCTTGTACTTATTCAAAATTTGAAGTTTAGTTCCTCTATTATAATTTATATAAATTGAATCCTCTTACTATATTATTTTTAAAAATTTGGTCCAATTAATAACGGTGTTATTTTTCTTCCATTAAAAATGCTGACGTAAACGTTGACTTGCTGACGTGGCGTTGACTTTGCTGACATGGAGAGCTTAGTCAGCAAAAATTTTGGCCAATTGATGACGTGGACTTTTTTTGCCACGCCACTTACTAATAAATGATGTTATTAGATCTTGTACTTATGAAAAAATGCAGATTTAGTCCTTTTACAATGATTTTAAAAAATTTTGTACCTATACTTTTCGAGATTTCAAATTTCGATCCAATCCTAAAAATATTTAAAATATTCATATGATAAAAAAAATTATTATTGAAATAATAATATTATTATATTAAATAGTATTTATTATTTAAATAATAAAAGATACTATTTTTTGCTAGTATTAATATTTATTATTAAAATATAAAAATATTTATGTTTAATAATATTCAAGAAATATTTAAAATTAAAATATTAAAGACTTTTTATTTTAACATTTTTAAATTTTTTAATTAAAATTAAATAAAGTAGTTTTTATTAATATAATATTATATCATGTCGGATTAAGTTAAGTTCAGGCATAAAAATCATGTTCAAGATATGGTTCGAGTCAAATTAAATTCATGGGTTTTGTGAGTACCTTATAGCTCTTTTCTAAAAAAAAATCCGATTAACCGATGCCTATATGATTATTTATTTACTTTTTTTAAAAAAAAAATTGCATTAAATACATCACTTTAATTGAATTTAAAAAAAGTGATACATTAATTACACTTTTATTTCTATATATATCACTTTAACCAGTGCCACTAGGCACTGGTTAACATTTTCTTCTAAAAATTATGACAGATAATTTATTGCGAAACAGATAAAGCCTTAAACAAATTCCATTTTCCATTGTTAAATGTGTTGGCGTTAGAGGTGTTCATGGATTGGGCCGGGTCGCGACCCAAATTTTTTTATAACTTTTACCCAAGCTCGGCGAGCTGGCCCGTAAGCTCAAAATATTGTTTAAAAAATATTAAAAGAATTGTTTTGATATTAATTTTTATATATTTTTATAATTAAATTTGAATAATTTAAATCATTATAAAGGGACTAATTCTTTTTGAAAATATATAAATATTAATATAAAAATATTTTTTGATAAAATATAAAATATTTAAATTTAATTATAAATATTAATATAAAAATAAAAATAATTTTTTATAAAAATCTATAAATTTAATTATAAAAATTTAAAATTTTAATTATAAAAATATATAATTATTAATACTTACAAAAAATAATATCTTTTATTATTTAAATAATAAATGTTATTTAATATAATAATATTATTATTTTAATAATAATTTTTTTAATAATGTGAATATTTTTAATATTGGATCGAAAATTGAAATATCGAAAAGTATACGTACTAAATTTTCATAAAATCATTGTAGAGAGACTAAATATGAATTTTTACATAAGTACAATGACTAATAACACCATTTATTAGTAAGCCACATGGCAAAAAAAAATTCACGTCATTAATTGGCCAAAAAATTTGATGATTAAACTCATCACGTCAGCAAAGTCAATGCTACGTCGCAAGTCCACGTCAGCAATTTTAACGGAAGAAAAGTAACATCGTTATTAATTTGACCAAAATTTTTAAAATAATATAATAAGAGTATTCAATTTATATAAATTATAATAGATGGACTAAACTTTAAATTTTAAATCAGTACAATGACTGATAATATAATTAGTCCATTTTTCTATAATGTTGCCTATCATTTCTGTAATAACCAATTTTCATCCGGGTCGGATCCGAATCCGACCCGGACCAAGTGCGAACCGGGCCTGCTATTCAGCAGGCCTAATCTACAAACCCAAACCCAGAAAAGCCCAATCAGCCAAAACCCAAACCAGGCCCACCAGCCCTAAACCAAACCCTAATCCCCTAGCCGCCTCTAGCCGCCTCCCAATGCCACCTAACCCCCCACTTGCCTTGCCAGCCACCCACCAGCCTGACATCCAGAACCAACCCGCCGCCACCGAACCAACCCGCCGCCACCGAGCCAGCCCCGAACCGACCTCCCCACCGCCATAACCCCCTATAAAAGGGGAGATCCGAAACGCCAAAAAAAAGGAGGGGAGGAGACCCCGGATTCGGATCCCCCAAACTCGAAACCACCAAAAATCCAAAGGAGGCCGAAGCCTCGGCCAAGGAGGAGGCCTCAGCCACGAACCACCCCCCAAACAGACACCAAAATTGACCCTCTTTTTTCCATCGCCGAGACCCCATCACCACCAAAAAACCAAAACCCCGATCGGATTCCCCTCTACCAAACAAAAACTACAACAGAGCAAAAAAAAAAAAAACCCCAAAAAAACCCAGATCTGGGGTCCGAAACCCAGATCTGGACCCCCCTCCTCTAATCCGAAACCCTGCAAAAGAAAAAAAACAAAAAAAAAACCACAAACAACCAAAAAAACCAAAAAAACAACAAAGCCAAAAACCTAGATCTACGGATCTCGGTGGGGATTCGGGCAAAACGGAGCCCGAATCCGAGAAGAGGAGATCCGGGCGGTTCGGGAAAAGGTATTTTTGAGCCCACCGGCCGCCGGCGAGCGGCGGCCGGCACCGGAGGACGGCGGCCGGCACGGTGGCCGGCCGTCGAATTCTGGAATCTGGCTGGTCTGGAGGGCTGAGAGAGAGAGAGAGAGAGAGAGAGAAAGAAGAGAGAGAGAGGAAAGAAAAAAAATGAAAAAAAAAGGTTTGAGGGGGATATATACGGTGCCAAAACGGCACCGTTTTGGTCCAGCGGGTCGAGGTGACCCGCGCGTCGACCCGCGGGTCGACCCGGGGGCCGCGCGGGTCACCTGCTTGTTTTTTTAAAAAAACTTTTTTGACGTCAAAACGACGCCGTTTTGGACCCAGGGTCCGCGCGTGGACCCGGGGTCCGCGCGTCCGACCCGGGTCCCAAAAAAAAAAAGAAAGGGGCGCCAAAACGACGCCGTTTTGGCGCCTGGAAACGGGTCAGCAGGACCCGCGGGTCGACCCGGGGTCCGTGCACCCGACCCGGTCCACCCGCCCAAAAAAAAAAACACCAAAAAAAAAAAAGATGGATGGGCCAGGCCAGGCCCAGCAGGCCAGGCCAGAACCAGGCCTGGCTAAGCAGGCCTGGTTTTGGGCCAGGAAGAAAAAGAAGAAAAAAAAAAAAGGAAGGAAAAGAAAAAAAAATAATAATAATAAATAAAATTAAAAAAAAATTAATTAAAAAAAATAAGTAAAGTTAAAAATAAAAAAATATAAAAAAATGAAAAAAAAAACAAAAAAAAATTAAAAATTCACAATTATCAAGTTCGGCATTTTGATTTTTTGTTATTTTTTTTATTTTTTCAGGTGGTCGAGTACGAGCAAAGAGTTTTACGAAGATCAAATCCGATATTTTAATTTTCGGATTCTCGACATTTTTGGTATGATTTTAATTTCTTTATTTATTGCTATTTGTATTTATTTATTTTGTCCGGCATTCGATATATTTTCGTTATTCAGTTTCGGTTTTAAAATTATAAAAATAATTTTTCTAATTAATACATGTCTTTTAAAATTATTTTCGGTAAATAAAATTCTCTAAAAATGGATCTCTTTCTCGGATGGTCAGAGTATCGATTGTTTTTCGAAATGGTCCGAGTAAGAATAATAATCGAAACACTATCGAAAGTATCGGAGTGATTCGAAAATTATTCTTACATAGATAATTTCTTTTATTTCGGAAATAATTATTAAAAGCATTCTAATTTACCTTTCAAAAAAAAGGATTTTAATAAGTGCGAATAACCGACGACGGAATTCGAAAGATATCACGATTGTGATTCTTGAGATGTCTTGAGGTGAGAAGATCTCGTTAAATACCACCGAGAGTGTCGGGAATATTTAATGAGTATTTTCGATAATAAATTTATGTTCACTTTCGATTTTTAAAAAAAAAAAAAAAACAGTTCAAGAAAATCCAAAAAAATAATAAACATGTTTTTTTAAGAATAAAAAAATAAAAGAGAATTATTTTTAAATACCGATGTTAAATCCATTAAATCGAGATTAAAGATAACACGTGATCAAGCGGTACCGTTTTCTAAACGGGCGTTGCGGGGATGCTAATCCTTCCCCGTACGTAACCGACTCCCGAACTCAATTTTGTTTTTACTCTGGTTCAAAGCGCGGACTTCAAAATTGGTTTTACAAAATGTTTTAATTAATTTTAAAATATTTTTCTAAAATCGGTTTTAATAGGTGGCCAATCACACCTAGCAAAAAAGATTGGTGGCGACTCCATTTTTTGTGTTTTCATCAAATTCGTCGTAGCGGTCGGAAAAACCGTTATGACAGCTTGGCGACTCCACTGGGGAATTTTGAGAGTCAAGCCACAAATTGATCATGTGTTGTTTTAAAATCTTGAATTAATGGATTTAATTGATATTTAATTTTAATTATCTTTACTTTCTTTCTTTCTTTATTTTTATTTTGCTTGCAATTACATTTTGATATTCGTTAATTCTTGATTCATATTTTTTTTTTGTCGTTTATTTTTTTAATCGTGGAGTGTTTAGAATAAAGAGTCGTAGACAAATAGTCGAAGGTTTGCTTTTTCCTTCTCACACACGAGCACGTGCATTTTATACATAAGCTCTATACCCGAGCTTTATCCCTTTAGGTGAAAGTAAAGTACCTACGCTCTCGTGAGGCAATAACCTCCGCATGGGCTAGCGAAACGCTTTTAGAGAGAAAAAGTATCTACGCTCTCGTGAGGCAATAACCTCCGCATGGGCTAGCGAAAAATCTCTCCAACAAATTGAACCCGCTTAAATCGGGATGCCTTACTAGCCTTCACGGGCGACAGTAAGGAGCAATTTGGAGCCTTTTAGAACCTAACTCAACCTCATGTAGTGAACTTCAGTAGAGCCATATCGAATTTCCGATCGGATATCCTCGAAGTTTGGAAGGAACATGGTGATCTTTCGCTATTTGTTTACATTCCGAACAAGAACTGTAAATCGGGTAATGATGAACGCACATCGTGCTATCCGCAATTCAGTTTCATTTTTCGCTCCGAAAGCACCGTGATGCTTGAATAAGTCGATACTGTCGGAGCAAATGTTCGTTAACTTTTTTTGTTTGTAAGTATGAAAATTCTTTCTTTTCATACCATCTTGTACATTTTATGCATTGATGCATTTGTAAATAAAGCATATACATTTATAGTTGTATTTTTGATTTCACGGTGGTAATAATCTCATTTGATAAATTGCATAAACATTTGTTGTTGATTAAATGAGAATTGCAAACCGATAGTGTTGAATAAATACTCGGACATTTGTGCCGTAATAAGACCCACTACCACAAAAGTTTTTGATAAAAATTGGTTTTTTTTTTAATAATAATAATATTTTTATTTTTACAAAAAAAAATGTTTCAAAAAAAAAAACAAAAAAACAAAAAAAATTTGCGGATTGAATTTGGAGATCAAAGTTTGTGCAATAAAATTGTTGAATGATCAAGTTCAGTCCAAATCATGAATAGTTTTCTGTATATATTCATGCATTATATTGTTTATTCTTTACGAATCAAATTAGCACCATATTGCAATCATAACATGCATGGTCATTCATTGTAGAATGCATTAGTGACACACATGATCGTTCTCTGCATATACCAGTATATCATTTTATTTATTCTTTACATGCATCATATAGACATCTTGATTGCATTCATTACAATAAGGTCATGCATTCGTGACATACATGGTCATTCATTGTATATACTCATGCATTAATTTGTTTATTCTTTACATGCATCATATGGGCATCGTGTTACATTCACGGCATTCATAGTTCATGCATCATGAAGCACACTTGAGAGGAATAAAAAAGGAAGTCGGTTTAGCTTTGAAAGGTTTTCTCTTCCAAATCAGAGGTATAAGAATCACTGCGTACCTCTATGACAGGCCGGAACCATGGAGGATGAATAAAATAGACAGTTAGCCAGATCTCAGCAAGAAACAGGAGAACAGATAACAAAATTTCAAGAGAAGTCACGCGAGCAAATAGAAAAGATGATTGAAATGATGACTAGGCTGACCCGAGGAAAATGGGTTGCTGAAGGATCGCTCATAGAGGAAGATGCCAAATACACTTTCGGCGACATTATTACTCTTGACTTTTACGATTGATTTTTCTTCTTTTTTTGATTTTCTTCCTGAAATCACGCAAAAATCTTTTGTTAGGTTAACATTTTCTTCTGACAGGTCAGATACACTTTCGGCGACATTATTACTCTTGTCTGATTCACTACTCAGTCCTCTATATATTACACCATGTACTCATTCTCTTTCATGCACTCGAAAAAGAAAAAAAATGGAAAGTACTTCGTCCCAACGCATTAAAAAAATTTGTGTCTTTGGAGGTGCTTATCCAGGGAAAAATAACATATTCGCTGATGAAGCCATAAGAGTTGGAGTAATACTTGCCCAACAAAAGATCCAGTTGATTTATGGAGGCGGTAGTACGGGTTTAATGGGAGCAGTCGCTACAGCAGCACACGCCGGAGGAAGTCCAGTTCTAGGAATCGTGCCAAAACTATTCACAGATTTTTGTGGACCTATCTTGGGTAAGGAAATACAAGTCTGGAGTATCCCTGAACGGATGACAATCATGTACCATTCTGCCGATGCATTCATTGCTTTACCAGGAGGTCTGGGCACATTGGAAGAAATAGCTTGCGTGGCTTCTTGGTCATCTTTGGTCACAAATAAGAAACCCATTGGTTTGCTTAATATTAATGGTTATTTTAATAATTTGCTTTCATATTTAGATAATGCTGTGGAAAATGGATTCATGTTTTCAGAGGCAAGGAGAACCATAATTTCTGCTACAACCATTGAAGATTTACTCAAAAAGCTCCAAGCTTATGAGTATTTATCTGCTACGGTTGTTTCGCAAACGCTCGGAAAAAGAAAAAGAGATATGGACGAGCAAGGAGTGGATTGCACTTTGTCTTTGTGACATTATCTAATATTTTGTTTGTTGTGTCTCAGTTATAATAAGTGATTAGCAACCTCTGCACATTTAGAAGTATTCATTCTGAACAAGGTCTGAGTAAGGGAGACTTGAGACATACCTTGTCAGTTTGATTTCTTCTTTTCAAAAAAAAAAAATTTGTGTTTTAAGCCATTTAGAAGTATTCATTCTGAACAAGGTCTGAGTAAGGGAGACTTGAGACATACCTTGTCAGTTTGATTTTAATCTTTTTATGTTTACTTGTTAATTTTTGTTTAGTATTTTAGGATTATTTAGGTTGCATGAGTTTGTTTTGTTTTGAGTCTTAGTTGTTTCTATTCTTATGTTATTAGTTCTTTTCTCTTACACATGATTCTTTCATTTGGGTTAATAGACTTACATTGAGGACAATGTAGGAATTAAGTGTGGGGGGGAATGATTTAGGATTTCTTTTATTTTTGTCTACTATTTTTTTATGAGTATTTATTATTATTTTTAGTGTGTTTTAGTTCCTTTTCAATACTATGATGAGATATGAATTGCATAAGTCTAAAACAGATTTATTAGTGAGAAGATTTTCATGAGAATTGAACTTGATATCAATTTTTTTATGAGCCAATGTTAATATGATATGTTGATTGAGAAAGAAGCATGTTTAGACTTAATCTGACTTGTATAATCATCCTTGTGAGTTTTTGAGCCTATAATGATTGACGCATTATACAAATCAATCTAATTTCTTTCTTAAGTGCTCTTATGATTACATGATTCTCTAGAACTTGCTTTAGACCTTGTTGAGACTATATTGATGCATGTGACAACATGAATATGATAGAGGCATTAGGATTATAACCAGAGCCAAACAGCCATCCATTATTAATGTTCTAAGAGAACATCCCCACTAGTGAGCCAATTTGAGCCTACATTAAATATGCTGTTTTATTGGTAACCACAACTTACACCTAGCCTAAATATACTTATATCCTTACCCTTGTTCTAAAGATGGATTATATATTTTGAGACATATTGCAAAAAACAAGGGATATTTTTAGTTGAAAATTTGGGTTAGAAACAAAAGAAAAGTGTGGGGGAAGAAAAGAAAAGAAAAAGTCAAGAGAAAAAGAAAGGGATCATTGTCAAATACATTCCCATATTAAAAAAAAAAAAATCTTCTCTTGAACTTCTAGTTAAAGTAAAGAAAAAGATGTTACAAAGTTGGTTAGAATGAAGCAAAGGCTCAACATGAATATTTAGCCTATGTGACTATGTACTTGTAAAGAGTTTTGAGAAGTTTCTTTGTATGATCTTATTATGTCTCTAAACTTTATGAACTCTTTGGAACCTTTGTGATATCTTTATCCTTTTGTTCTTCAACCACATTACAAACCCCTTGGCCCTATTACAACCTTGATTAAAGACCTCTTGATTTATGAAGTTGCATGATCTCTTAGTGGAGAATAGGTGGACAAGCAAGCATATGGTAGAACTATTTTCATGAGATTGATTGAGTGTAAACACTTTACCACTACTTTAAAGAGTGAAAATCATGAAAGTATCCCATGTAAGAGGTTGAGATTAAGTTGAATATGCACTATTTTGATTGAAATATGTTATGTTAATATTGGCTTAACTCAAACAATTTACATTCAAGCATGATTTTTTGTGAAATTCTTTAAGCTATTGATTAGTTTATAAGACTTGTTCAAAGATTGTCTCTAATTTGTATTGAAAGGATTAGGAGTAAATATTTTTAGTATATGTAGTTTATTTATATTTTAGTTTTTCAATGTTTGTGGGTATCGTTCTAGTAAACTCTCACGAGACTAAACTCGTCCACTAGGGACACCTAGGGGTTTAAAGGCTTGTGTCACATGCTAAGTGCCACCGTGATTTCCTATGAAAGTGGATTAGATTAGATTTTCTTATTTTATTTTTCTTTTGTTTTGCTAGGGACTAGCAACAATCTAAGTGTGGGGGTGTGATAACTCGTATAATTATATAGTTTTTAGTTATGTTTTATTATTGTTTTGTGTCAAATACGAGTTATTATTCATGCATCAAAAAAAAATGAAAAAAAGAGAAAAATGAGTGTGACATCATGCATTTATGAAATTCAAGATAATTTAAAAAAAAAAAAAAAAACCTTTTCATTATTTTCCTCTAAGGAATAACTCTTCGATTTACGTGCTTGTGTTCAAGATGAAAAATGGCCATCTTTCATCATCCTTTCACAAAATAGAAAATATCCTTTTGCTACCCCTTTTGAGCCTAATGAATACTTTCGTTATTTCAACCCCGATCAAGGGTCACCCTCCACGCTAGGAGGCAAATACGAGGAAGGATCTCTTCGAAGGTCACAGATAGTGAAGTCTTGGTTCAAAGACAAAAGAAGAATGCCTTGAATCAAAGAGAAATTTGAGCTTCCAAATAACGACGGGCTCACCTTGTAAAAATAGAAATGCAAAAAAAAAAAAAGAAGATAAAAAGAAAAAGGAAAGCAAAAAAAAAAAAAACAGAAAAGGAAGAAAGGAACGGATTGAAAATCATCAAATAAAGAGAAGGCTCAGAAAAGACAAATGTTTCGAAAAGAATCCTCCTCATGAAATGATCCTTGATTTGATCACCTTAAACACATGTTTGGGCCTATTTATCTTTTCTTTCAGTACCTCGAACCTCGGCCTACATTACGTACCTGGAAAAGACCATTTCGATCGAGTATGGTCATTTAAACTGATGAGTCTATTCTTAGAGAAATGCATGAGACTTCGGTCTCCTTTCTGGTTAAAAATCTTTTTTGGATAAGTCTTGATTTTTTTGAATGCATGGTGAAACATTTAATGAAAAAAATGAAAAAAATGGAAAGAAGGAGACTCTATGGTGAAAACCCAACACGTGCAGCCTAGAGTAAAATGGGAGAATTTCGGTGCTGCTTATGGTATCGTCGAGGCCATAACAAAAGAAGAAGTCAGTTTGAAGAAGTTAAGGAACATCTGAGAATTCCAAGATATCCTAAAACTGTCAAATCTCGTTTGGAGGTTTGACTTTAAAAACCAAGACCGTTTTCCTTTACAGAATTAACTTTCCAATTTGAACCTCCCAGCTAGTCTTGACGTTTGTCAAAGCGCCATAATTTGGAAACTAAAAGAAGGTTGAATTTGTTTAAGTCCAAAAAATCATGTTCTGCAAAATCTGTTCCATTTGTGAGTCTAGAAAGGATATGCATTTTTCCTGTTGTGAAGTCTCCTTGGATCAACCAAAATCTTGTTGCACCAAGCCTTTCGACTTAATTTTTTTAAAAAAAAAAAAAACCGAATGAACACTCAGAAAAACTTCTAACAGTGATCATCAATCTTCAAGAGATTTGGATATCACAACATGAGGATGACATTTTCAGCTCAAAAGTTTTCAGTAAATAAGCAAACATTTTTCAAAAAAAAAAAAAAAGAAAGCAAGCAAAAGCAAATAAATGAAAATACTTTTGGAAGAAACCATTTCCGATGTTGGCATAAGACGAAGGTTCTTCTGGCCCAGAGGTATGAGACTATTGAGGTAGAAGAAATGAACACTCGGACTCCAGTTGATAAAATTTTGAAAAAACTATCGGGGCAAAGAGATAGTTCCAAAGTGAAGAAAAAGGTTGATCTCTTGCGAGGCACGAGCATTTCAGGATACACTCTGTTTCGAAGAAGAAAAGCGATTTGGAAAAAGCTAAACCGAAATCAAGAAAAACAATTGGGAGCATTCGCATCATTCATGATCATTCGCATATTTATTAAGTTTTGCATCTGGATCGTGTCGTAAAATGTGTACAGTATCCGAAGGTACTTGCACATGCATCATCAGGGGCATACACATTGACATCGCATGACATTCACATTTCATGCATGACATTGACTATTTGAAATTTTGACATTTGAATTCGAACATTCAATGAGATTTTCTTCCATGATCTTCAGGTATGATCACCAAGACCAATTTATTTTCAAAGTTGTGGAGCCTCTGATGAGAGGAGCAATTTAAATTTCAAAGTTGTGGAGCCTCTGATGAGAGGAGCAATTTAAATTTCAAAGTTGTGGAGCCTCTGATTAGAGGAGCAATTTATTTTTCAAAGTGATAGAAAATTAAAAAAAAGAAGACCTCTGGGCATTTGTTTTAAAACCTCCGGGTTACATTTTTAAGACCTCCGGGCACAGCAAAAGAAAAAGGAAATTAAAAAAAGAAGACCTCTGGGCATTTGTTTTAAAACCTCCGGGTTACATTTTTAAAACCTCCGGGCACAGCAAAAGAAAAAGGAAATTAGAAAAAAGAAGACCTCCGGGCATCTGTTTTAAAACCTCCGAGTTACATTTTCAAGACCTCCGGGCACAGGAAAACAATTTAAATTTCAAAGTTGCCGAGCCTCTTATTAGAGGAGCAATTTATTTTCAAAGTTGTGGAGCCTCTGATGAGAGGAGCAATTTAAATTTCAAAGTTGCCGAGCCTCTGATGAGAGGAGCAATTTAAATTTCAAAGTTGTGGAGCCTCTGATGAGAGGAGCAATTTAAATTTCAAAGTTGTGGAGCCTCTGATTAGAGGAGCAATTTATTTTTCCAAGAGGTAGAGCCTCTGATGAGAGGAGCAATTTAAATTTCAAAGTTGTGGAGCCTCTGATGAGAGGAGCAATTTAAATTTCAAAGTTGTGGAGCCTCTGATTAGAGGAGCAATTTATTTTTCCAAGAGGTAGAGCCTCTGATGAGAGGAGCAATTTAAATTTCAAAGTTGCCGAGCCTCTGATTAGAGGAGCAATTTATTTTCAAAGTTGTGAAGCCTCTGATAAGAGGAGCAATTTGTTTCCAAAGTTGTGCAATTTACTTTCAAAGTTCTGGAGCCTCTGATGAGAGGAGCAATTTATTTTTCAAAGTTGTGGAGCCTCTGATGAGAGGAGCAATTTATTTTTCCAAATGATAGAGCCTCTGATTAGAGAAGCAATTTATTTTCCAAGTGATAGAGCCTCTGATTAGAGGAGCAATTTATTTTCCAAGTGATAGAGCCTCGCTAAAAATAGATCTCTACAACCGGACAAAATTGGTTATATCGTTTTTGCCCTATTCCTGATTCTCAGCAATGTGCAAAGAGGGGCAGCTGTAATAACCAATTTTCATCCGGGTCGGATCCGAATCCGACCCGGACCAAGTGCGAACCAGGCCTGCTATTCAGCAGGCCCAATCTACAAACCCAAACCCAGAAAAGCCCAATCAGCCAAAACCCAAACCAGGCCCACTAGCCCTAAACCAAACCCTAATCCCCTAGCCGCCTCTAGCCGCCTCCCAATGCCACCTAACCCCCCACTTGCCTTGCCAGCCACCCACCAGCCTGACATCCAGAACCAACCCGCCGCCACCGAACCAACCCGCCGCCACCGAGCCAGCCCCGAACCGACCTCCCCACCGCCATAACCCCCTATAAAAGGGGAGATCCGAAACGCCAAAAAAAGGAGGGGAGGAGACCCCGGATTCGGATCCTCCAGACTCGAAACCACCAAAAATCCAAAGGAGGCCGAAGCCTCGGCCAAGGAGGAGGCCTCAGCCACGAACCACCCCCCAAACAGACACCAAAATTGACCCTCTTTTTTCCATCGCCGAGACCCCATCAACACCAAAAAACCAAAACCCCGATCGGATTCCCCTCTACCAAACAAAAACTACAACAGAGCAAAAAAAAAAACCCAAAAAAACCCAGATCTGGGGTCCGAAACCCAGATCTGGACCCCCCTCCTCTAATCCGAAACCCTGCAAAAGAAAAAAAAAACAAAAAAAAAAACCACAAACAACCAAAAAAACCAAAAAAACAACAAAGCCAAAAACCTAGATCTACGGATCTCGGTGGGGATTCGGGCAAAACGGAGCCCGAATCCGAGAAGAGGAGATCCGGGCGGTTCGGGAAAAGGTATTTTTGAGCCCACCGGCCACTGACGAGCGGCGGCCGGCACCGGAGGACGGCGGTCGGCACGGTGGCCGGCCGTCGGATTCTGGAATCTGGCTGGTCTGGAGGGCTGAGAGAGAGAGAGAGAGAAAGAAGAGAGAGAGAGAGGAAAGAAAAAAAATGAAAAAAAAAAGGTTTGAGGGGGATATATACGGTGCCAAAACGGCACCGTTTTGGTCCAGCGGGTCGAGGTGACCCGCGCGTCGACCCGCGGGTCGACACGGGGGCCGCGCGGGTCACCCGCTTGTTTTCAAAAAAAAACTTTTTCGGCGTCAAAACGACGCCGTTTTGGACCCAGGGTCCGCGCGTGGACCCGGGGTCCGCGCGTCCGACCCGGGTCCCAAAAAAAAAAAGAAAGGGGCGCCAAAACAACGCCGTTTTGGCGCCTGGAAGCGGGTCAGCAGGACCCGCGCGCGGACCCGCGGGTCGACCCGGGGTCCGCGCACCCGACCCGGTCCACCCGCCCAAAAAAAAAAAACACCAAAAAAAAAAAGATGGATGGGCCAGGCCAGAACCAGGCCTGGCTCAGTAGGCCTGGTTTTGGGCCAGGAAGAAAAAGAAGAAAAAAGAAAAAAAAAAAAAAAAAAAGAAAGAAAAAGGAAGGAAGGAAAAGAAAAAAATAATAATAATAATAAAGAAAATTTTAAAAAAAATTAATTAAAAAAAATAAGTAAAGTTAAAAATAAAAAAATATATAAAAAAATGAAAAAAAAACAAAAAAAAAATTAAAAATTCACAATTATCAAGTTCGGCATTTTGATTTTTTGTTATTTTTTTTATTTTTTCAGGTGGTCGAGTACGAGCAAAGAGTTTTACGAAGATCAAGTCCGACATTTTAATTTTCGGATTCTCGACATTTTTGGTATGATTTTAATTTCTTTATTTATTGCTATTTGTATTTATTTATTTTGTCCGGCATTCGATATATTTTCGTTATTCAGTTTCGGTTTTAAAATTATAAAAATAATTTTTCTAATTAATACATGTCTTTTAAAATTATTTTCGGTAAATAAAATTCTCTAAAAATGGATCTCTTTCTCGGATGGTCAGAGTATCGATTGTTTTTCGAAATGGTCCGAGTAAGAATAATAATCGAAACACTATCGAAAGTATCGGAGTGATTCGAAAATTATTCTTACATAGATAATTTCTTTTATTTCGGAAATAATTATTAAAAGCATTCTAATTTACCTTTCAAAAAAAAAAGGATTTTAATAAGTGCGAATAACCGACGACGGAATTCGAAAGATATCACGATTGTGATTCTTGAGATGTCTTGAGGTGAGAAGATCTCGTTAAATACCACCGAGAGTGTCGGAAATATTTAATGAGTATTTTCGATAATAAATTTATGTTCACTTTCGATTTTTAAAAAAATAAAAAAAACAGTTCAAGAAAATCCAAAAAAATAATAAACATGTTTTTTTAAGAATAAAAAAATAAAAGAGAATTATTTTTAAATACCGATGTTAAATCCATTAAATCGAGATTAAAGATAACACGTGATCAAGTGGTACCGTTTTCTAAACGGGCGTTGCGGGGATGCTAATCCTTCCCCGTACGTAACCGACTCCCGAACTCAATTTTGTTTTTACTCTGGTTCAAAGCGCGGACTTCAAAATTGGTTTTACAAAATGTTTTAATTAATTTTAAAATATTTTTCTAAAATCGATTTTAATAGGTGGCCAATCACACCTAGCAAAAAAGATTGGTGGCGACTCCATTTTTTGTGTTTTCATCAAATTCGTCGTAGCGGTCGGAAAAACCGTTATGACAATTTCTTACTTCAAATGCTATAATTGTGAAAATTAAAAATATAAATAAAAAAGAAACCCAAGTTGGGATTTCCTTTTGCAGTAACAAAAGTAAGCATCTAGCTTTTGTTACGTGAGAATTTCTTCTATTTCAGATTATGACGACATTGTATTATAGTTTTGTCAAGATACTGATATGCTACTGATATGCTTCCCTTCCACTTCCATGCATAATTTTTAGATTTTATAATTTTAAACATGATATAATTACAGAAAATAAAAAAATAATTAAAATTTCATATAAAATATGATACGGTATAAATAAATATAAACACAATACAAATAAACAAATGCATTAAAATTTATAAACATGAATTATTAATATATCAAAATTTATATAAACATAAAATATTTTAAATATAATTATAACACATAAAAATATACTAATTCGACACAAATACATAGATTATCGGTTCTAATAATTTCTCTAGAGAGGGACCCTTAATTCAGCAGCTCATGTTTTTCCTATTTTTTGGTTCTCATTAATGAATTCCTTGTCATGCAACTGCAACCACAAAAAACAGATTTGCGTGTTGAAGTATTCTCACTATTTGCAGCATCCAAGTTCTTTTTTACCCTCCTCTACTTTTTAGGCTTTCTTTTTTCTTCTTTTAATCTGAGTAAGGGATGAATTTGAACTCATTTTTTTTTTTAATATAAAAATGAGATCTATAAAAAAAGTTATAAATATTAAAATTTAAATTTATTGAATATTATTTTTTTTAAAAGTGGTTATATAAATCAACTGAATTAATATTCAAATTCAAACTTAGCTCTTTGTAAAAGGCAATACATGGACTTAAATCAAATGCTCAAATTAATACCCTCCTTTAGTCCTTCATGTGGTTACATATTGTTTGTTCCACGATTTTCTCATGGGATGTGGAGAGAAAAGATTTTTTTTCTTAATATAGCTAAAAAAATTTAATTATCAAAATTTCATAGTTTTCAAATTATTTTTCAAAATCTGTTTTTTTTTAATTAGGACCCAACGATAAATTTTAATTTTTTTTAAAACTTATTATGTTATGATAAATGATTATTATATAATGATTAGATGATTTTTTATATATTTTTTATTTGATTTGTTTTATGATTATATGTTTAAATGATAATTTTTTTATGTATGATTTTAATTATTTTATTTTTGTTATTATATATGATTTATTTATTTTATATTATTAACATTTTTCCATGTTTCAGGTCTAAGTTAATTTTTGATTAATTATATTTATTTACTTGATTATTTGTGTAATATTTTATGACTATTTATTTTGCATGATTAGGAAATAAATATTAATTTGGTAAATAAAATTAGGATTAATAAAGACCATTTAGATAAGACTAATTTTGAGTAATATGTTATTAATATGGTACTATCTCTAGATAGTCGTTGTGGGGTTGATCCTTCCTTACACGTAACCGAACTCCCTAACCTAGTTCTGAAAAGTAGATCGAAATCTATTCTTTTTTAGGTACCATAGTCAAGCTTAGAATTACTTTACGAAGAATAGATTCATAGAGGTGACTAATCACACCTAGTAAAGATAATTAGTGGCGACTCCATTATTTGCGTATAGCATATTGAATTCGTATTTGGCACGTTATGACACCTTATCAATCATTTAAATGTTTCACTACATGAAACTCTTGCTCTGTTTATTAAGACCAAAATCAATTCTCCCTAATAAAATAGTAGTCAAGCAGCGATTTTTCAACTAAAACTTAATTTATTTTTTATTTTTTACACAGGGAAATCGCCACTGATTTCCTAAGGTAAATTTTTCCTTTTTTTTTTATTCTTTTAATTTTATTAAATAATAAAATTTAAATAAAAATATATATAATTTATAATTTTAAAAATAAAGATTTAATAATTTTTATATATAATTTTTATCCCATGGTGGTAGAGGTGTCCATGGGCTGGGCCGGGCCCATGTATGGTATCAACACTATATTTGCTTGCCCATGTCGGGCTGAGGCCTGTAATTTTTTTTTCTTTGCCCAAGCCCGAAAATAAAAATTATATAATTTATAATTTTAAAAAAATTAAAAAGTAATAAATTTTAAATTATAACAATTTTAAAAATTTTAAAAATTATATAAATACGATCAGGGTTTACCGGGCCGGGCTTACCACCATGGGTTAAAAATTATATAAATTTTATTTTTTAAAATTATAAATTATATAATTTTTATTTAAAATTTATTTCTTTTGCCTAAGTCCGAAAATAAAAATCATATAATTTATAATTGTAAAATTTAAATAATAACAAATTTAAAAATTATATAAATACGATTCGGGTTTACCGGGCTGGACTTACCACCTTGTAGACCTGTCCAAGGGTCGGGCTACCCGCCCAAGCCCGAAGGCCTGCCCATATTTGGGAGGGTTTTGACAACAATATTAGGCCCGAAAAATGGGCTTGGGCAAAAAAATTAAGCCCGTTTAAAATATAAGCCAGGCTTTGGCTTCAAAATTCAAGGCTCGAGCCCGGCCCGGCCCATTTTTTAATTAAATAATATATTATTTATATTTATATATATTATGTAATTTATGTCATATAAAAATTAAATATATATAATATTATAGTGTAAACATTAAAAAGTATGTTAAGTTGTCCATGTTTAACAACTTAATAAAAGAAAAAAAATAAAATTATTAAAGATTAAATAATAAAAATATATATTTAATAAAATTAGAAAAAAAATAATATGGGCGGGCCTAAACGAGGTTTGGCTATCCATTTACAAATATGAGCGAGCTTGGACAAAATTTGAGGCCCATATTTCGGGCCGGGCCAGGCTCGGGCAAGCAAATGTGGTGTTGATACCATATATGGGCCCGGCCCATGGACACCTCTACCACCATGGGATAAAAATTATATATAAAAATTATTAAATCTTTATTTTTTAAAATTATAAATTATTTAAATTTTATTATTTAATAAAATTAAAAGAATAAAAAAATGTGAAAATTTACTTTGGAAAATCGCAAAAAAAAAAAAAAAGTTTTAGTTGGGAAATCGCCATGGGCTTTTTTTTTTTTAAATTGACGATTTCTCAACTAGTTAAAAAAAATAAATTTTGAAAAATAATTTGAAAACAACGGTATTTCAATAAATAAATAAAAAAAAATCAACTATATTAAGGTAAAAAAACCGAGAGAAAGAGCTGGGAAGAAAATATAAAGAAAAATAAAATTAGAAAGGTAACGCTTTAAAAAAGTCAGTTCCATGACATCCCTATTCATTTACTAGTAGTTGTGTAATGCAGAAGAGTTTAATAAAAAAAAAAAACTTCTAAACACAAAAAATGAAGGAATTAAAAAAAAGCATTTGGTATGGATTTTTTATGTATTCTTATTGAATTTTTTTAACCCATAAACACTACATCAAATTTGATATATAACAGCATTTTGAAGTGCTATGAAAACTAAAAAAACTGCTGCTATAAGATAAGATAGCATTTTTTCATATACTGTATATGTGGCTGCAGCCTTATGTCTTTAGTAGTATTTTTACATATGTATAATTACACTTATCAAAAATGTTATTATTTTACTTTATAACAATTTTTCAATATTTTTTGCATGCATTTTTCAATTACTGCAAAAGATTTTAATGATAGCAATTATAAGTGCTACCAAAAATATTTTTATATGATAACATATATAACAACAGATGTCAAATGTTTCTAAAAATTTTAAAAATACTGTAATTATTGACTATTATAATATATAACAGTAAAATGCTCTCAAAGTCTTTATTATTTTTAACATAAATTTAAAAAATGTTATAACAAAAATGTTGCCTACGATTAATTTTGACAAATGAAACCACATAAATCAATATTTTTTCCCTATTTAAAAAAGTAAAAGCAATAAAGTCAAAAAGTGAAATTAAAAAGGCATTGCATTAATAGACAAGAAAAAGAAAATGGATATATATATATATATATATATATATATATATGAAAAAATTGCAATAATACTTGTTAAAGAAGTTTCAAATTACGTATTAGATATCAATTATCACAAAATATATGTTATATAATGGCTACAGAAATATCTGTTACCAATTATCATAAAATTGCAATAATGTTTATCTATTACGATTTTCTTTAAAAATATTTTTCTCTCTCTCCTCCCAATGGCCCTTCTCTCCTATTTCCTCTTCCAATGGCCGAATCCGACCAATCACAGCCAGGCCAGTCCAGTCCAGTGTGATCCAACAACGATTGGTTGGAAACAACTTAAAAGAAGGTGAGAATCAACCCAAATCAGATCGGATCCACTTTAAACGTACGACGGATTTGGCTTGATTTAGGTCAACTCCAGCATTATTTTAGACCGTTTTCGACCATGGAATCTGACTTGGGTTGCCTTGATGCACTATTGGTAAGGAAAAACGAGGAGAGAAGACAAAAGGGAGAAAAGAAAAAAAAAATGAAAATGTAAAACAAAATTGTTATAATAAATATATTATATAATAATATGAATTGATTAAAAATAAATAATTACATAAATAAATATAAAATATTATTTGATATATTATTATTATTATTATTTTTATTAATTTTCATTTATCTATTAATAAAATAATTATTTGACAAAAATATAATTTTATAATTTTTAATTATTTATTAATTTAATAAATGTTAAATAGATTATTTTTTATTTTCACTATAATTTATTTCATTGTCATCATTTTTTTTATTTCAAACACATATTCTACTACTGATTTTAATTTCACAGCTACAATAATTAATCTCACAATCATTATTATTTTTAATCTCATCAGAATTAATCTAACCGTCTATCCAAAGGGATCTCGGTAAACAAAAATGGCGCGATGGTCTCTGGTGGAGCCAATCTTACCACGGTTTTATCATTCGGCAAAACTCCTAATGGTGCGGTTAGGCCTCGCCCATTGCAAGTCAAGTGGGGTGCCTAATCGCACTGGGCACCAAGGGTTCCAGTGACCAAAACGCACCCTTTTTTTCTTCCTCTTTTGTCCAATTTTTTGAGGTTTTTTCTTTTTTTGCTTTGTACAATATTTCTATAATCTCTTATTTTTTATTTTTATAAAAATGCTACTTTGACAACAATAAACAAAATGAGCAGACTTAGTCATTCTTTCGCTAATCACCCATATAGAATCATTTCCTCTTGATTCCTATGTAATCTAAATACAAATCCGATAGCGAAATGTTCTCATTTCTATTCAAGAATTGGAACTGTTTGTAACTTTCAAATAGATCTAAGGTGCTCAATTTTTTTTTCCTAACATATCAGGTATTGTGCAACAAATTGTGTCATCTCTCTTCCCATGTTATTCAAAAAAAAAAAAAAATTTGCTTTAGATCTTTATACATCTTAGTGCCACCAATATATATATGTATATAATATTTAATGCCATGAGTTTCCTATAAATCTTTTTATTAACAACATATTATTGGAAACATATAGTCTATCTCGAAATTTCAAAGTTCTACCAATATGAATACAAATGTTCCCTTGATCAGTTACGTCAACTTGTCTTTTGATTCTTTATAACTAATCATTATCTTAAGCATCCATAGTCCTTTTTAATCAATGTGGTTGAACCCAAAGGTTAGCTAAGTGAGCCATTTTTGTCCAAAATTATAATCATTTAGTAATTCTAACCACCTTTTTTGCCTCATGTTTAGTTCTTTTTGAGTAAAAAAAAAACATATATTTGAAACTTTTATAATTAGCATATACCTCACAAGTCAGAATATTCTTCATATAAATAATGTCTCCAAAATTTCAAAATGAAAACCTTTGCTACCAACTCAAGATCATGGGTAGGGTATTTTCACTTGTAAGGTTTCAATTGCTTTTAAACTTATGCTGCCATATTTCATATGTTACATTAGCACACAATTCAAGTCTTGCTTAGAAGCATCACTTTAAATGGTAAAACCTCGAAAACTAGAAAGAATAGTTAGGCATGGTTACTCACTAATATTTTCTTATGTTCTTATTCCAAAGTAAGGTAAGATCACAAATATAAATCTATTAGGAATTCCATATACTCCAAAACGTATAAAATACAAGAATTAAAATCATGACTTGCAATAGCTTCAAAAATCATAATTTAATTACATTAATGTTTCCTTGCTAACAAAATCAAACATATTAGGTATACCATAATTTCAAAACTCATATATATAGTTCTCAAATTCTTCAAGTATCGAAATCCATAATCTTCAAGGAGGAATTTAATTGAAATCTATTTTCTTTCTAATACATAAATCAATCAATTTACATTTATTAAAGATCTATAACTTACTCAACTAATAATAGTCCAAAATTTCATAGTCTAAATCAAACATTTTTACTGCGCACTCTGATATTCTATTCAAATATACTCCAAAAATATAATAAAATTGGATTTCATAACATTGTCTTGTATTAAGGTAAGCATATATACACAAATTTTTTAGAAAAGTAACTTTTGATTCATATCAAGCATCATAACCATATATAACCTTAAATCTAGATAACAAAAATCAACAAATCCCTTGTTCACTAAAATATCACATACTAATTCCATTTTCTTTTTTGTTCACTATATGGATATTTTGAATCCATTAATCACCAGTACATTATGATAAGATAAAACCAATGCAAAAGATCATATTCATAAATTTGCACCGTATAAATTCAACCATAAATCTTTGATGCCCAAATTGTCTCCAAATCCAAATATTATACTTTCATATTTCATAGATCGATTATTAGATTATGAAAATTTTCTTATTCATTAATTAATATAATACAAAGATTAAGGACAAATCTTCCATTGTATTCTACTTCAATGTTGAATTTTAATACTTTATATTTATTTGATTGAATTTGTCATTAAATTTTAATTTTGGATGATTTTAAGATTAAATTCAACAAAAAGTATTGAAGGAAAAATTTACCAGTACTATGGGTAAATATTAAAATTTATCACTGTACTTTGATTTGATTGAAATTTACTATTATATTTTTATTTTTGATGATTTTTGAACCTCACTAATGAAAATATAATAAATATTCTATTGGTATATTCAAAATTAATTGTGAATAAAATAAAAATATAATATGGATATTTCACATGTAAAAATGTAAAATTATCATGGTTTTAACAAGTGATATTCTATCTTTTGACCCAAAAAAAAGTAAAAATATATATATGATTTGTCACATTAGAAATGAAATGGGAAGAAAGTAGAGCTTGCGTCCGAACTACGCTTCACAAGACAAGTTTGATTCACATTCATTAAAGACAACGACAACATACTCGTCTTTCGAAGAAGGTGATGGTGATGTTACCGAAAACTATCAAACGATTGATCGACTCTCATCGATTTCAAGCTTTTTTGATGGCAACTGGTGTCAAATATAAGACTGTTTGATGACGTCTTTCTTCAGTTCAGTTACATTGCACGCTAGGAAGTGCCACTTCCATTACTGTGTGGTTTTAGGCGCCTCTCTCTTTGCTTTTTTCGAGTGTCTATCGCTCTGTAACTTCTCTGTCAAGTTCTACTCTTTTGGCTAATGCCTGGGGCTTTGATTCTTATCTTTCTATGAGTTTAATCGGTAATTGAATTGCTTCCATTAACGTATATAAAGAAGAAAATGCTGACTTTGTGAGAAAGAATGCATATTAGAATTTTTCTAACTCCCAAAATCATTAAAATGTCGAGTGTTAAAAAATATAACTTGTACAATGAATCATTCATTTTGCACAAAAATATAACCCCAATAAATAATTTAGGAAATAGACTACTTTTGATATTACAATACAATTATAATTTTTTAAAAATTGTTAAAAAAAACATACCACTTGTTAAAACTATGAACATATATTTTACATAATAAAAAAGTTTACTCCTATGAATTTTAACATATCTCAAACGATAACTAATTACTCTTATAAATCAATATTTTAAAAGTATTTATTTTAATATAAATTTTTATAAAAAAGCACAAAGATATATATATATATTTTAATGTGGCACATCAAATGTATATTTTTACATGTGGAACATCTATATATATCATTTTGAAACTCTATGGTGTGCAACCATTTAGAAATAAATAACATCGTTGGAAAAGGTTTAAACAAGGAAATGAAATTAGTTGTTACGGTTAAAGCTGTCAAAATTTATACTATGGCATCCTAATGCCCTACAGAGAGCATTCGAATGTCTCTTTGTTTTTTTGTCTAAAATACTTTTGACATCCGAATGTCTTTGGTCAAGCATTCGAATGTCTTAGTGTAAAAACATTCTAAAAGCTAGACCTGTTTAAGAGTCGGATAGTCCATCCGGTTCGAGCTTGGGTAGAGATTTTTTTTATTCGTATCGGCCCAACCTGAATCACTGTTTAACAAATAAAAAATATTTTTTTATTTAAATTTAATTATAAAATATATAAATATTAATATAAAAATAATTTTTTATTTTTTATTATTATTTAAACAATAAATCAGGCCGGGCTTAGGTAAAGGAAATAAAACATCTTCGATCCGATCGGTCCATGAGCAGGTCTACTAAAAGCTATTATATTTTTCATTTTAAACTCATGAAATTTGAATCCAATGCATGGGTATTCGAATGCCCTAAACAGGAAGCCTCTTCAAAATTATTATATAACTTCTTAAACACTAGTTTCTCATGTAATTGATTAATATTAAGTTTAATCAATTTTCTTTCATTCTTTTACTATATTTTGAGAACATTCTAACATGAATCATTTTGAATTTGACACTCTGTTTATTTAGGTTTAGGCTATTTAAATTCAAATTTTTTAGTTTTAAGGACAAATTAATATAAAGTTGGAGTTATTTCAAGTTAATCTTTCGATTCGTTTCTGTTTATATTAAGCAAGTTCAAATCGTTAATTATTTTTTACAAAATAAAGTTGGAACAGGTTATGTGAAGCCGAATTAGATGAGTTTTTTTGGTTTGCATGAGATGTTCCAACTCTAGTGTGATCTAATATCTATTTCTTTTCAAATTTATACTTAATCAAACAGAAGAAAAATTACATAGTGAATTAAAAAAAAAAAAAAAGAGTAGCAATAATATTGAGATTGTCATGCTTATTACTATACAAAGAAGAAACCAAATCAGAAGCTATTTTAAAGATCTTTCTCCAATATATAAGGTCCCATGATGGCTTTAAGTACCTAAGTTAGGTGACAATTGACAACACCTTCCAATTACATGGGTTTGCATTAATTTGTCTTGTTTAATCCTAAGGATCATGGAAGAAGGCTAACACATACCCCAAAAGACATAAACAAAACAATTATGATTATCAAAATGTTTAGGATTGGCTTGAAGAATTAGCTTCTTTCTTTAATTCATAAAAATATAAGCATATAATGCAAATCATGATGCAAAGTAATTAAGATTATGCCTTTATATCATGAGGATCCATCATGAACTGAATTTCAATGTACCTGATTAATAACTTGAAGAAAAAAAAAAAGAGCATCAATGCACTTTTGAATAATCGAATGTAAGACTATAGGAATGAATATATTTTCAAAAAAAAAAAGATTAAATAAATAAAGAAGAAATTTGGCCTTCTTTTTGACTATGGGTATAAATTATTATAAATTAATATTCAAATATTGACTCATCCAAGTTTGAATTACAACTGTAAGGAGCTATATATATATATATATATGGTAGGCAACATTCTCTGAATACAAACTGATTACAGCTTAGCTTGAATTGACCCATGGCAGACATTGAAGCATGCGGATATTTGAGACAGCAGCTCTTCGCTCCCACAAATCACCATCCCATGCTATCCAACAAAAACACTTCCAACCCCCCATTATTTTTCTCATAATTCCATTATATGGAAGCATGCAGTGTTCATAAAATGAAATTCAAAAGTATATTTATCCAGTCTAAAGGGAAGAATAATTTCAAAGGTGCCGGCTTTTTGTTTTTTGCAGCATTATTTTCAAAAATATGAGGATCGTAGACTAAAAGTGGCAAGTTCTTAATGGATAAACACTGGCCATTTTTAGACCAGATAGTCCAAGATTTGGGTTGAGATCAAGAACGTAAAATTGTTGGATTTGATAATAATGAAATAAACGGTCGCGGTTCTTTGCAGCAGATTGTCAAACCCGAATCCGATCTTTCGATTCCAACTTTTTCTATCATGCAGAAAAAGGTCCATAATTTGAGGACCTAGTCCCTTCCACTGGGTGTAGAAGAGTCCTTTGAAAGGCATATATAACATGAAATCTGTGGAAGCACCAGAATATATGCACTATCAACTTTTACCAATTCTTTTCAAATTAAGTACTTAATATTTAAGAGGTTCAGAGTTTGAGTTTAGTCCAATTAGTTCATGCAATTATTTTTAAGAGATGACTTTCAACAGATCTGGATCTAAATTCTAACATCTAAAACTCTTTCCCAATTCCCAAACTGTAAGAATCTTGAAATACAGTAGCGGATCTTGACATTTAATTTTGAAGGTGTCAATTAATATATTACTAAATCTTAATTTTTTCATAAATTTTATCATATTATATAAATATATATATATATATATGCAAGCAATATACTAACAAAAATAAACACGATTTCAAAATTATAAATTTTATCGATTCATAAAAAATATATAAAGAAACATAATACATAAAATAAATAATTTATGCATAATATATCAAATAAATAATCTTATTTAAAATTATGGATAATTTTTTTTAAAAAAATATATCAATTGCTAAACAATATATTTTTCATCAAAAATAAAATATTTCATTAAAATAATAAAGTTTAAAGTTTGAGTTTAAAAGTTAGGATATTTTTATAATCTTTTATAAAGTTGTTTCAATCTTAACTTTTGTGTTAATGAAAAGTTGTGTGGTAACATGAGAAAAAGATGTAATATAAAATTAAAAGTGAAAAATCATATAAAAAGAAAAAATTGTAGTCAGCTAAAAATGAAAAAAAAAAAAGGCTTAAATATAAAAAGGCCTCTCAACTAAACTAAATAATCATTTATTGCAATCAATTAAGTCCTCAAGCATCTATTTTTATCCAATTGAGCCTTTGATTGGACAAAAATTGGTTAAAAGCTATCATCAATTTTCATCCAATCGATGGCTCGATTTGGTGAAGATAGATGTTTTAGAGCTCAAATGAATAAAAATAAATGTTTGAATGCTCAATTGATTGCAATAAAATGATAGGTGCTTAAATGATTATTTAATTTTAATTCTGATTTTTTTTATACTTAAGCAAGAAAAAAAACATATTTGGTACTTAGTTGTAGACTTAGAGTCTTATTGAAGAAGTTAGAAAGTCAATTTAACTTTTGTTAAATTTACATAAATGTAATTTAACCTTTGTGAAAAATATTTTGATTTTAAAAATTTATGAGTTATAATTAGTTAGTACAATAAATAGACAAATAGTAATTAATTTTAACCATCTTAAATGATAATGCATACTTGGCCCCAAAAAAATGATAATGCATAAAATTAAAAAAAAAAAATTACATAAATTTAAAAAATTAACAATATTAATTAAAAAAACCATTTAAATTTATTTAATATATATTAAAAGGACTTTAAAATTTTTGGGGGAGTCACTCAAGACCCCTTCTATTAGGAGCCGGCACTGCTGAAATATGTTAAAACCAAGAATTGTCCTTAAAGTTTGATTGTATCTAGCTGTTGAATACAATTCAAACTGTCAATTCGGATTATTTCACATTGCTCTAAATAGCCCATTTGCTTGAAAAAATCCCGAGTGTTCGAAGTTGCCACATGAAAAAATTAGGATGTGTAAAATTTTATGTTGATTAAAATTATCATAATTTTAATAAATGATGTGTTCTATTTCTGATTAAAAACCCCAAAAAATGTACCACTTTTCCCAGCTGCGAAGTTGCTAACAAATTGCTCTGGATTCAATTAGGATGTGCTTAAGTTTAGTATTGTTCTTGAAAAAATTTTGGGTTAGAAAAAATTTAACTTAAAAAGTGTGTTTAAAAAGTGTATTGAAAAAATGTGGTTCAAAAATTTTTCAAGTGTTCGGCATTGCTGTGAAAAAGTGCTATGAGAAATTGAAATGTCAAAAATAAATATGTTTAAAATAATAAAAATTTAAGATATAAAGATAATAAAATCATTTTATCCAAAAGTCATTTTCTAAATTGCAAAACCTTTATTTTCTTTATTATTTTAAATGCAAAAATCAAAATTTTTTACTCATTTAATATTGTATTTATAGTAAAATACAACTTTTAATCTTAAAAATTATGCCAACAGCAACACAGACCTAAGCAACCAAAGCAGTGATATGAAATGATCATTCGATAAAATCAAACTATATATATCCAAGCAAAATTCTTAATGTAGCCCTATTCTTTTGGCCCATATGACTATGAGTAGACTTGCTCATGGGTCAGGTCGGGTCGGGCCGCGGCTCGATTTTTTTTTTATATTTTTTGTCCAGGCCTTGTCCTGGGTCTGACCGGGTCGGCCTGGTAGGCCCGAATTTACAGTTCATCGGATTAATTTTATATATATATATATATATTTTTTTATAATTAAAATTAAATAAAATAATATTATTTTAATTAAAAAATACTGTTCCAAGCCGGATCGACCCGGAAAAAAAATTCTACCCAAATCCAACCTAATACGAACCGAACCTATCAAACCGAACAAACTGTCCGACCCATGAGCAAGCCTAACTATGAGTGCCTATTCTTCTTCAATGGTAGCCAATGGATGTTAATTTCAAAGTGACAAGCAAGAAAAAGATCGAGCATCAGATGCTATTGGGAAAATCAAATCAGTACAAAAATTAGACCATTGATTATACAAAACCTGAAAAGTTCAGAATCTTAGACCAGAAAGGTATAAACCATGAATATATAATATTGAACTGTAGCCATTAAGTTTAATCAAGCTGTCAAAAACTGGATTCTTAATTTGGCCAATAAGTAAAGATTAATTGAGCAATGACTTTTGGAATATGTTGTGTTGGAATTGTGATCGTATCTGTTTCAACTTTTTCTTGGTTCCTTCCGGTCGTTAAAAGATCCAAGATATGAGAACAAGGTATATGATTCAAATAAATTAAAACAAATAAGCAAAAGCTAGATTATAAAATTCAATAAATATATCAATAAATAAATTTATTTTTTTATTGTCGAATAATAAATGAGTTCTAAATATTTTTTAATTAATTTTTAAGTGATTTTATAAATTAATTTATTCGTTAATTTAAACGAACTAAATAAATTAATGTTTGAATTCGCTTGTCTATTAAACAAATCTAAAATTTTATTTAAAATCGTTTCTTTAATTTAATAAACCAACAAAAACCAAACTTATTCGCGAATAATTCGTCAAACGCGAACTAGCTCATCCTAACCACTAAACCAAGGATAAAATATTTACAAACTAGCTACCATTAAATAGTAGTACTAAAATTTGATGGATTTCATCAAGAAAAAACTGACAGCAGAAGAGTTATGATAATTATATAAATATTGAAATTCTTATAGAAAGTAAAAACTCTTATGATTACATGTTTTAAATTAGGAAGTTGTTTATAATTAATTATTCTTTTCTCTTACGAGAAAGAAAAAAGTAATTGGATATGTGATAAAAGATAGTATATCAATTTGGTTTAGTATGTAATGACATTTTGAGGCAGAATTGAGTTTTGGTGAAAAATATATTTTTTAAAGAAAATGTTTTTTTTTTTCATTGGTTGCTTGGTAGAGTTGAAAAATAAAATTATATGATTTTACTATTTTAACCTTTTGTAAATTAAGATGAAAATGAAAAAAAATCTAAATATATATGATGGATTATCTTGTAAATATGTAACACTTACTCTCACCTCTCTCATTTTCTCTCATATGATCTTTTCAATTTGAAATCAATTATATTATTTGTGAATAAATGAGAAAAATGGTAATCTTTCTTTTCTTTTCTTTTTTTCTTCTCACTCTTCTTTCTTACCAATTACACTCAAAATTCATTTTTTTTTTCATTTTTTCACTCTTCCCTCCATCTTTCCACTTTTCCACTCTATCAAGCACACTTTAAAGCTTTGCTTGATAGAGTGAAAAGAAAAATAAGATGAAAATATATTTATTTTTTTTCTTTCCATTGGTGTACTTGTAGGAAATATGAAAAAGTTGAAAGAAAACTACATTTTTTCATGCATTGCTTAGTAGAGTGAAAAAATGTAAATTATATTATTTTACTACTATTCCATTAGAAAGTTAAGATAATAAAGTGAAATTTAAAAATAATGGACAATATTGTAAACATACACATTTGGCTTACATCTCTCTTATTTTCTTTCCATTAATCTTTCTTATTTGGAATGATTTGATTTTATAAAATATATATATATATATATCTTTCCTATTTTCTTTCGTCACATTTTTCTTTCCTATCAAACACTAATAAAAATCATTTTCTTTTCACCTTTTACCCACCTCTATCCCTCCTATTACTTCTTCACTCTACCAAACACAAGGTATACTTGGTAGAGTGAAAAAGTAGAAGGATGAAAAGACAAGTAAAAACATGGAAAGTAAGTGAATCTTGAGTGTGTTTGGTAGGAAAAAAATGAGAGGAAAGAAAATATGAGAGATGACTATTTTCCATCCTAATGCATAAAAATAAATCATTTCAAATTAAAATGATAAGAGGAGAAAAAATGGGAGAGATATAAGTTAAGTGTGCATAATTACAAGATTATTCATCATTTTCTAAATTTTATCTTTTTATCTTAATTTACAAAGGGTATAATGGTAAAATAATATAATTTTTCTTTTCTTTCCTTTCATTTTTCAACTCTACCAAGTAATGAATGAAAAGAAAATTACTTTTCATTTTTCATCTTTCCTATCAAACACACAAATGGAAAGAAAAAATATGTTTTTTATCTTTTCACAATACGTTTTTTATCTTTTCACTTTCCTCTTCCAATTTTTCATATTTCTAATTTTCTTTCCACCCTACCAAGTAAAGCCTAAGAGTCCAATATTTTGATAATAAATCACATGACTAAATGTTTAAAGAAAGAAGATCATATAAATATAATCTCTTTTGAATTGAAGGAGGATAAATTATCTCATTCAACATCAGTGTAGTTTTTAGACTTCATAAGTGAGATTAGCAAAATAACACATATCTCTTAAAATATATTTTTAAAAAATAAAACATGTATCAATATCTTAATCTCGCTTGTGAAATTAAAAAACTCTTCTAACATTATATAAAAAAAAAACGAACTCATTGAAGGAGAGTAAGTATAAATCAGTATGGGCCGGCTATATAGTATGCATCCACCTAAGGCCTCGAGCTTACCTGCATTTCAGCGGGCTTGCGTTCGATGAGTCTTATGACCTCTTGGGTTGAGTTCATATTTAAAAGTTCGGCCTGTTAACTTTGGAGAATGGGCTTTAATAAATTCTTCAAATGCCCAACTTATTTTGGGTCTAGCATTATTTGAAGTATTGAACTATATTGGCAAAGTATTTTCTTATATTATTGTCTATACTATATTAAAAGGTTGATTGAATTGGTGTTAAGAGTTAATCGGAAGTCAACTTAATCAAAAAATTACTTAAAAATAATAAAATTAAAAATAATTATTTTTTCTCATCCACTCACATAGTGAGTGTGTCGCAACCTAAAAAAAAACTAACGACGAAGTCTCATCGCAAGACTTTATTATTCGTTAGGCGTGACATTAAAAAAAATCGAGGAAAAGTCGACTTAATTCCTCTAAAAAATGAAGGTTTTGAAATGACCTTAAAAAAGACATGGAGTCGCCACCAATCTTTTTTAGCTAGGTGTGATCGGCCACCTATTAAAACCGGTTTTATAAAATATTTTAAAAATTAATTAAAACATTTTAAAAACCAATTTCAAGTCTGCGTTTTAAACCAGAGAAATCAAAGAAGCGGGTTCGGGAGTCGGTTACGTGTGGGGAAGGATTAGCACCCCCACAACGCCCGTATAAATCGGTACCTTATTAATCGTGTGTTATCTCAAGTCTCGGTAAAAAAGTTGGTTTTAAATTTAGTATTTCGAGTTAATTCCCAATTTAAAGAAAAATAATTCCTTTTTTATTGAAAATGATCCGGAATTTATAAATTCAAAATTTTCCTATATTCCCCAACAAACGTGGCAAAATATAGAAATTTTTATTAGTTTTGGAAAACTTTCCAAATCATTCTCTTTTTTGAAAGAAAGATATTCCTTTATTAATAATAATTGATGATATTCCCTCCAGCAAACCCGGTAGAGAACTCATGAATTATTTTAACTCGGGAATATCTTTATTTTTTTATTGAAAAATCATTATCCTTTTGAAAACATTTTAAAAGATATGAATATGTACATGCATGACATAGTATATACCAAATAAAAATAACTAAATAAAAGCATAGGATATCATGAAATATTCAAAACCATATAATAAACCATGTAACATCAAAAAAATATAAATCAAAATAACAACAATATCATAGAAATTATTATGGCAAGAATCACATATTATATAAAATGCATGAATATAAAAATGCAATGCATGAAATGTATTTTTTCCTTTAATTAAGGAAATCCGTATATCTAACAAGATATCCGGCTACCTTAGGAAAATATGTCAAATTAAATATTCTAAAACCAAGATACTTTGTGATTGTTTGAAAACAATTTTGAAAAGCTTGAATTAAAAATAAAAACTGGGCTAATTTTTTTTTAAAAAGGCTCTAATTTCCTAAGTTTAAAAAATCCGGACTTGACTACCCTTAACCCGGGACTTGAAAAACCATTTTTAGAATTTAAAAAGGCTTAGAAATCACCCTAGGTCAGTAGCTAACCCTCCTAATCAGCCCACTCTAAGTAAATTAACCAAAACAGAAAAATGGTTTTTCTTTAAATTCAATTCTGACTCCACTGTCCAGTTTTAATCCACGATTTTTAACCTATTTTTAAAAATTCCCAAAAATTTTGAAACAAATACTGGAGACTCAAGACATGTAAAACTACACAAAAACAAATCAGTTTAATTTTCGGATCAAAGATGAATTCCCAGAAAAATCATAGATGTACGAGTTTTTTGGAGGAGAAAAACTGCTTTGTTTTTCTTTAAATTCAATTCTGACTCCACTGTCCAGTTTTAATCCACGATTTTTTACCCTATTTTTAAAAATTCCAAATATTCTGAAAAAAATACTGGAGACTCAGGACATGTAAAACTACACGAAAACAAATCAGCTTAATTTTCTGATCAAAGATGAATTCCCAGAAAAATCAGAGATGTACGAGTTTTCGGAGGAGAAAAAAAACTGCTTTGTTTTTCTTTAAATTCAATTCTGACTCCACTGTCCAGTTTTAATCCACGATTTTTTACCCTATTTTTAAAAATTCCAACAATTCTGAAAAAAATACTGGAGACTCAGGACATGTAAAACTACACGAAAACAAATCGGCTTAATTTTCTGATCAAAGATGAATTCCCAGAAAAATCAGAGATGTACGAGTTTTCGGAGGAGAAAAAAAACTGTTTTGTTTTTCTTTAAATTCAATTCTGACTCCACTGTCCAGTTTTAATCCACGATTTTTTACACTATTTTTAAAAATTCCAAAAATTCTGAAAAAAATACTGGAGACTCAGGACATGTAAAACTACACGAAAACAAATCGGCTTAATTTTCTGATCAAAGATGAATTCCCAGAAAAATCAGAGATATACGAGTTTTCGGAGGAGAAAAAAAAACTGCTTTGCCAACACATTTTTGCTTTTGATAAAATCATTTAAAAACCAAAGTAAAAATATTTGAAACTCATAAAATGACTTGAAAGCAGTAGCTAGGACTCTTTGAAAGTTAGATAAAAATTGGCTAAATAAAAAAATCACAAAGGTAGAATAATCAATTTGACAAACTTAATTTTCCACAAGTGTGCTCAAGAGAGCATGACTTTGAACCATTAATTGGCTCAAGTCATTATTCAAGTGGCATGAACATGAAATGCATGAAACAATGCAGCAAACATAATGCATGAAATGCATGGATCTAAACCTAAATGTAAGGAAAATGCATGACACAAATAATATGGCCTAGACCTAACATGAACTTGCATGGCATTTAATGTAACCTAGACCTAAGACATGCATGGCATTTTCACAAACACAAGGCATGCTTAATTCAAAAATCCAACCAAATATCATGCAAATGCAAAAACCTAACAACTAGCATGACAAAAATACAACACACAATGCAAAACACATGGAGTAGCCAAATGGCCCCAAGCTTCAACAAGCATGGCATTTTCACAAACACTTGGTATGCTAGCATGAAAAACTAAGTCATAACACAAAAATCACACAAGCATTTTCACAAACACCTAATATACCAAATCTAAAACATGCTCACTAAGATATAAAACAAGAATCATGCAAAGAATCACACAAGCATTTTCACAAACACTTAATATGCTAACTCTAAAACATGCTCAAATTTAAACAACATGAAAACAGAAAATTAAAAATGCAAAAACATGATATCTAAGACATAAATGGCAACAAACAAAGCAACCAAATTAAATATAACTTAAGAACATGAAATAACATAATATTTAAAACATCAAAAATAAAGAAAATAGCATAAACAATATGATAAAATGAATCAAAAACAACAACTTAAAATAAATAATGTAGGCCATTTGGCCATGGTGAGTTTATTGTAAAAACAAATGTAAGAAAAATATACTTAAGAAAGGAAATGAAGGAAGAACAAGAAACATTATTTTAAAATGAAAACTCACCAAGTAGCTTTTGAACGGATTAAGCTATAAACCCTCAGAGTAGCTTTTGAACGGATTAAGCTACGAACCCTCAGAGTAGCTTTTGAACGGATTAAGCTACGAACCCTCAGAGTAGCTTTTGAACGGATTAAGCTACGAACCCTCAGAGTAGCTTTTGAACGGATTAAGCTACGAACCCTCAGAGTAGCTTTTGAACGGATTAAGCTACGAACCCTCAGAGTAGCTTTTGAACGGATTAAGCTACAAACCCTCAGAGTAGCTTTTGAACGGATTAAGCTACGAACCCTCAGAGTAAAACACTATGACTCACCACCCGGATAATCCTAATACAAGTGTATAGAATATCTCACAAGGGGTAGTGGGTGATTTCAACCAAAGGCCAAGACTCCTTATTTATAAGGTGAGCACCTCCTTGGCTTGACATTACAAAGGGATGTGGGATTGGGACTTAGGCTCAAAAATGAAAATCTCTAACTTAACTCTTGATTTTTAATCACTTGATTGAAAAAATCCTAAGCTTCCTCCTTCCTTTGGGCTTGGGCAGGCCAGCACTTCTCTTTTCCAGCCCAGCTCTGATTTTTGCAAGGCCCAAAGAAGCCCTTTTCGGTTGCTTGGGTGAAACGACCATTTTGCCCCCCGGATGCAAAATAAATATCAAACGGACTCCAAATTCAATTTTTCTTTTTTTAATGCTTCCAAAATAATAAAATATTGAGTTCTGGAAGTTTTCAAAATTATCCGAGTCCGTTTGCTATTTATTTGGATTTTTTCTTCCCAAAATGTCCTTTTATGCCCCTACTTTTTACCATTTTTTAAACGAGCTCCAAATCAAGATTTTTCTTCACCAATCTCTTCAAAATAATTAAAAAGTGTGATCTGGAAGTTTTCATAATTTTTGGAGCTCATTTGGTATTTTTTCAGGATTTATCGGCTTGAATTACTGCATAGGAGGCCCGGGATTTGGCCATTTTGCAAACGAACTCGGAGTCAAGATTTTCTTTCGCCAATCTCTTCCAAATAATTTAAAAATTAGATTTGCCAAATTTCAGAATTTTCGGAGTCCATTTGCTATTTTTCCGGGATTTATCTTTTTGAATTACTGCATTAGAAGCCCGGGATTTGGCCATTTTGCAAACGAACTCGGAATCAAGATTTTCTTTCGCCAATCTCTTTCAAATGATTTAAGAATGAGATTGACAAATTTTTCAGAATTTTCGGAGTCCATTTGCTATTTTTCCCAAATTTTTCCAATTTTGCCCTTTAACCTCCGAAACCCGGTTTTGCTCAAAACAAGTCCGATTTTCAGATTTTCTTCAATCTGAGCCTTGCACCATCCTTTTTAATCATTCCTCATCCATTGGGGGCTTTGGTCTTACCAATTCGGGCCATTTCTGTGATTCTTCCCGATTTCACCGAAATCCACTAAAAACTCTAATTCTCGGTTTTCTCCCGGATTGACTTTTCTTTCGGTTTTTCTTGCAAGTGACTTCTCCATTACCCGTAGTCAGTGCTTATCTTTCATTTGGAACCTTCAATTTCGACCAGTTTGATCGTTTAAGCACTTTTCCCCAAATTTCTCGGATTAGGGTTTCTTTTCTACTAAATCTCCAAATCCCAACTTCCGAACTCCATATCTTTCAATGTAGAACTCGTATTATCAAAATTCCTTCGCCATTTTTCAATTGAACTTAAAATCTTGATTTTGAAAGTGGGTTGACTTTTTCAGTAGTTGACTTTATGGGGTTGACTTTTTCGGGGTTGACTTTTTCGGGGTTGACTTTTTTTCAAGTTTGACTTTTTGTGCTCGTCCTCTTAAACTAAGTCTCGGAGTACCACCTGCAGGATGAAAACAGTCTTTTTATACTCGGAAACATCAATATAGGAAGAAAACATACCTGTTTAGTGGCCCGGACAAAATTAGGTGTCTACAGCTGCCCCTCTTTGGCTATTGCTGAGAATCAGGAATCAGGCAAAGATAAACCAACACTAATTTTGTACGGTCAGTGAAATCACATGGAAAGGAAAGGGGTTTTCTTTTTCATTTCTTCATTCATTTTTGCATTTTGCATTTTTTATTTTCTTTTTTCATTTTCTATTTTTTTCATTTTTTCTCTTTTTTCATTTTTTTTTTCAATTTTTTTTTTTAAACAGTAAATTGAAGATTTGTCCTTAAATTGAATTCTCTGCCTAAACAAGGCTCGATTCGTCTTAAGGAAACAAATTCGATTTGCAAGAAAGGAAATGACCTCGACGATGGTCTCGGGGCCTTAACCTGTCTTGTTCTCAGCTGTGTTTAAAATTCTGGATATCTCTTCCAGAAGCTTCGGCTATCACCACCAAAGTCTTGCTCATTTTTTTTTTTTAAATGTAAAAATTCTGGGTATCACCTCCAGAAGCTTCAGCTATCACCACCGAAGACTTTCTATCTTTTCAAAGGATTTTAAAACTCTGGATATCTCCACCAGAGGCTTCAGCTATCACCACCGAAGTCTTGCTCATTTTTAAAACTGTAAAATTCTGGGTATCATCTCCAGAAGCTTCAGTTATCACCACCGAAGACTTTCTACCTTTTCAAAGGACTTTTAAAAAAAACTCTGGATATCTCCACCAGAGGCTTCAGCTATCACCACCGAAGACTTGTTCATAAATAAAAAAAGTACCTCGACGATGATTTCGGGGCTCGACTCGCCTTAAGGAAACGAAATCGATTATACCTGAAAGCTTTAAGAGATGATGCAAATGCTTCATGATGCAAATGCAAATGTCTTTTGTTGATGCAAACGCTTCTTGATGTAGATGCAAATGACTTAGATTGGTGCAAATGTCTTTGATGACTTGATTTGATGCAAACTTTCTTGATGCAGATTTAACTAACTTAGATTGATGTAAATGCTTCTTGATGTAGATGCACATGTTGAAAAAAATTCTGGATAACTCCTTCAAAAGAAGATTTCTCATTTTTTCAAAATTATAAAACCCTGGATATCTCCACTAGAGGCTTCAGTTATCACCACCGAATACTTCTTCATTTTTAAAACTGTAAAATTCTGGATATCCCCACCAGAAGCTTTGGCTATCACCACCAAAGACTTGCTCAATATAAAATTCTAGATAACTCATCTAGAAGAAGATTTCTCATGTTTCAAAATTATAAAAACCCTGGATATCTCCACCAGAGGCTTTAGCTATCACCACCGAAGACTTATTCACTTTTAAAACTGCAAAATTCTGGATATCACCACCAGAAGCTTTGGCTATCACCACCAAAGACTTGGTCATTGTAAAATTCTGGGTAACTCCTTCAGAATAAAATTTCTCATTTTTCAAAATTATAAAACCCTGGATATCTCCACCAGAGGCTTCAGCTATCACCACTGAAGACTTGTTCACTTTTAAAACTGCAAAATTATGGATATCACCACCAGAAGCTTTGGCTATCACCACCAAAGACTTGCTCATTGTAAAATTCTGGGTAACTCCTTCAGAATAAAATTTCTCATGTTTTCAAAATTATAAAACCCTGGATATCTCCACCAGAGGCTTCAGCTATCACCACCGAAGACTTGTTCACTTTTTAAAATTGTAAAATTCAGGATATCTCCACCAGAAGAAGATTTCTCATGTTTCAAAATTATAAAACCCTGGATATCTCCACCAGAGGCTTCAGCTATCACCACCGAAGACTTGTTCAATGTAAAATTCTAAAATTCTGGATATCCCCACCAGAAGCTTTGGCTATCACCACTAAAGACTTGCTCATTGTAAAATTCTGGGTAACTCCTTCAGAATAAAATTTCTCATGTTTTCAAAATTATAAAACCCTGGATATCTCCACCAGAGGCTTCAGCTATCACCACCGAAGACTTGTTCACTTTTTAAAATTGTAAAATTCAGGATATCTCCACCAGAAGAAGATTTATCATGTTTCAAAATTATAAAACCCTGGATATCTCCACCAGAGGCTTCAGCTATCACCACCGAAGACTTGTTCAATGTAAAATTCTAAAATTTTGGATATCCCCACCAGAAGCTTTGAGAAATGATGCAGATGCACATGTCTTTTAACAAGGTTCTCATGCTTCATGGTGCAAATGTAAAATATTTCTTAGTGCAAATGCAAATGCCCTGGATTGATGCCCATGTTTCATGATGCAGATGCCCCTACTAATTGTGTTCATGTAACTGGTTTATGAATGGTGTAACTACAATTACCACACAATAATGAAAATGTAATGATTCTAGAAATGATGCAAATGCTTCTTGATGTAGATGCACAAATGCGAATTCCATGAAGAATGTAAATGTAAAGGTAAAAAATGCAGATGCTTATGGAATAATGCCAATGCAAATACCCATGAATGATGCAAATGCTTGCTGACACTGTGCAGATGCAAAAGCTCGATAAAGAGATGAGTGCTCATGAGTGATGCAAATGCCCCCGGTTGTTTTTCTAGACTTTGGCTTAGCCTTTCAAATTCATTTTTCCTCTTCAAATCAGAGTATATCTTCAATTCATTTCGGCTATTCTCTTTGCCCCAACAGTTTTCAAACTTCCATCAATAGAGATCTGAACTGAGTTCGATTTCTTCTTCTCATATCTGGAAGTCAGGACCTATCCTGGCAGTTTTATACCTTTGGGTTAGAAAAACCCTTGTCTCATGTCAACATCAAAAATGGGTATTTCAAAAATGGGTATTTTTTTTTTTGTTTTGAAAAACAATTTTGCTTATTTAAGGAAAACTTCTAAGCCAAAAATTTTAACTCCACAATGTGTGATATATAAATCTTTTGAAGACTGATGATCATTGTTAGAAATTTCTCTAAGTATCAATCTGGGTTTTTTTTTCAACTGGATTGGCAAAGCTTGGTATAACGAGATTCTGGCTTTTCCAGGAAAATTTCATGACAGAAATGCATATCCCTTCTAGGCTCACAAATGGAACAAGTTTTATAAATCATGAATTCATTGAGAACCAAGCAAATTCAACATTCTTTTAGTTTCCATATCAAGGCATTTTGACAAGCGTCAAGATTGGCCGGGATGTTTAAACCGGAAAGTTTAATCTTGGAGAAAAAAAGTTTTAGTTTTTGAAGACAATCCTTTGAATGAGAGTTGGCAATTTGGGGGTTCAAGAATTCCTAGATGTTCCTCGATGACCACTCCTTTAATAAGATCTTTTCTTTTGGGGTATCAGCACTATCATAGATGGCATCGAAAATTTCCAACTTTACTCTAGACCGCCCATTTTTTGGGTTTTCGCCCTAGAGTCCCATTCTTTTCAATTTTTTTTTTTTTTTTGTTCTACCATACACTTGAGAATTATAAATTCTTCCTTAGTGAAATGATTATTCGATGAAATGGGATAAAATCTGAGGAAAAACCTTTCAGATTAGATATTCATGCTTGATCAAAATGGACTTTTAAAGCATATAATGTAGGCCACGGCTCAGGGTTCAGAAAGAAAGGATAAATAGGCCCAAAATATGTGTTTGAGGGTAATCAGATCAAGGATCATTTCTTGAGGAGGATTCTCTTTGAAGCATTTGTCCCTTCTTGGACATTTCTTTCCTTTTGACTTTGCTCTTTTTCTTCCTTGCTTTTGGCTTTCAATTTGCCATGTCTTTCACACATTTTTTTTTTGCTTTCATTTTGCCCCCTTCTTTTTCAACATAGTGAGCCCGTCTTTATTCGGGGCTCCATTTGCTTTGCATCTGTCTTTGAGCTAGGACTCATTTATCAATGATCTTTAAAAAGATCTTTTCTCGCATTTGCCCCCCCAGTGTAGAGGGTGATCCTTGATCAGGGTTCAAAGAAGAAAAAAATTCTTTTGGCTCAAAAGGAGTGACTATGGATAATTTATTTTTGTGCGAAAGGGATATGAAAGATGGCCATTCCTCATGTCAAGCACGAATATTTACTTCGAAAAGCAATCCCCAGGGGAAATAGATAATCAAAATTTCATTTTGCACTTTGGAATCATCCGAATTCTCATATGCATGATATCACAATTTTTCTTTTTCTTTTTTCTTTTTTTTTTGTTTTTTTCGTCTCATGCCCCAAATGATTCATGCATTAGCCCATCCTTCTTCACTATGTATCCATCATTTCCACATATGATGCCCCAATTTGATTAACCATGCGAATTTGTATCAACGAGGAACATAGCAAGTCTAGGTCTATTTTGAAAAGGCTGAGTTTCCAATCTGAGTTCTTTGAAGAGACAAGGAAAATATGACCCAAAAATGGGTTTTCTCTGGGACAAGGGATAATCTAGTTTAATCATTGTGCCCTAGGATGTCAATCATGAAGTGATGTTTGGGCAATTAGTGTTTTGTGGTTATTGGGAAAGGTCATGAATGGTTTTAGCACAATCTTGACACACACCAAATTATCAAAATCTAGACTCTTGAAAGAATGTCTCATTTGTTTGAATTTCAAAGAATTCAAAAAATTTGAAAAAGTTCGTTCCTTTGTTCATAGCCTAGACTAAGATCTACGTCTTTGCTTATTCTGTGATGACAATGGTTTTATGAAGTCAAATCATTCATATTCCTTGAAGCATTAGGTCTTTCAAGTGGTCTCGGTTCAAAAGATTTAGGCTTAGGAAAGCCTAAAAGAGAGGGCTGAAGGTATTGGGTCATTTCTAACAATGATCATCAATCTTCTTGAGACTATCAATCACTAAAAATTCCCTTAATGCTTGTTTTTGCAAATTCAAGTTATTGTTGAAACACAACAAACACAAAGCATTTAAAATACAAAATTCATTTAATTAACATGAGACAAATGCTTTCCTCATCACAGTGTATAGAACTACATGTGTCAAAAACCTAATATGATCATGCACAATGTTTCTTATGACACTTGACTTCCCTATCTTCAAAACTTATCGAACCAGCCTTGATGAGATCTCTGACCTTGTACTTCAAAGCGGGGCAGTTCTCTGTTGAGTGACCTTGATTGCCAGAATGGTACCCACAACACTCATTAGCATCATACCAGCTCGGATAAGGGGGCTTCAGAGGCGTTATTTGCATGGGTGTCACAAGGTGATTCTGGATGAGTTGAGGTAGTAGCTCACTGTATGTCACAGGAATCGGGTCAACCTGATTTATTTTTCGCTTTTTAAGCCCCCTTCGATTATTCCCAAGGATGTTCGATTGATAGACAGATGCAAATTCTGGTGTAGTTGCAGTCATTGGTTGGTAGGGATAAAAACCTTGAGAGACATTGTTCAGGGTAGAGTAAAATGGCTGGTACGAGGATAATTGGGGAGATGGGGCAAAGTCTTCCACGACTTGGGTATCTTCCTTTTTCTTTTCAGATGCCCCCTTGTTCTTGGTATTGGATGTTCTTTCTCCTTCAATTTTCCCATCCTTGATAGCATTCTCAATCATCTCCCCTGAAATTACCATGTCTGAAAAATTCTTCGTGGTGTTGCCGACAAGTCTATCGTAGTATGGGGCCTGTAGTGTATTCACAAAAAGGACAGTGGTTTCCTTCTGAGTTAAAGGCGGTTGTACTTGGACGGCCAGGCTCATCCACCGTTGCGCATATTCTTTGAAGCTCTCAGTAGCTCTTTTCTTCATATTTTGCAAGGTGAGACGGTCAGGCGCCATGTCGGTCATATGCTTGTACTGGTTTAGAAAAGCCCTAGCCAAATCATTCCAAAAGCGTATCTGGTCCTTGCTCAACTGACTATACCACCTAATTGCGGACCCGCTGAGGCTATCCTGAAAACAGTGAATCAAAAGCTTATCATTACCTATATGACTTGTCATCTTCCGGCAGAACATAGTGATGTGGGCTGATGGATCGGTCGTCCCGTCATATTTCACAAAGTCAGGGATCTTGAACTTAGGAGGAATGACTAAATCGAAAACCAAGCATTGTTCTTTCTCCTCCACACTCCCTAATACGTCTGCATTTTCTACTGCCCGGAGCCTTTCATCTAACAACTGATATTTCCCTTGGGAATTTGCCAACTCAACCTCATTTACTGCAACCCTTTTCAACTTTGCCTGTTCAGCTGGATCATCTGAGTTTAGGACATTGACGGGGTTAACAGTGTTCTGGGCATCACTTATTGCGACCTCATCTTGGCCCTTTTGTACCTCTAACCCTTCTCCAGCGACAAAGTTTTCGGTGTATCCTTTTCCCTTGATTACAGCAGACATTAGCTCCATCAGTTTAGTCATCTGATCCTTAGATTCTGCTTGAGATTTGACTAGCTGTTCTCGCAATTCTCTCTGTTCCCTTTCCATTTTTTCCATTCGGGCAACTTGTTCATCCTCCATAGCACCAGCCTGTATTAAAAGTGTACTCAATACTTCTTCTGATTTGAAATGAAAATTCTTTCAAAGACTCCTAAAGCCAAGCCAACTTCTATTTTATTTCCCCCAAATGTATGTCATGATGAATGAGCCATGAATGCAATTTGATGCATGTGAAGCCTAAACAATATGATGTATGGATATGTACAATGGAAACATGCTGACCATATATGTGATAAATGTAATCACAATGCCAACATGTTGCAAACAAAGAATAAACAAATCAACACATGGATATATGCAATGACTGATCATGTGCATTTTAGCATGTTTCCCAATGAATGATCATATATCCTATGAATGCAACACGGTGTCAATTATGATACATGCAAACAATGAATGATTGATATAGAGTATATACAAAGAAAATCATGCTAACCATGTGTGTCATGAATGCGACCTAATGCTAACATGATGTATGTAATAAGCAAATTAATGCATGAACATATACAAAGAAATTATGCTGACTATGTTTGTTATGAATGCAACCCAAAGTCAACATGATGCATGTAAAGAATAAGCAGATTAATGCATGGATATATACAATGAATGACCATGTATGTTCCAAATGTATTTCCCAATGAATGATCATATACACTATGAATACCACACAATGTCAATTATGATGCATGTGAAGAATAAATGATTGACACAGAGTATATACAAAGAAAATCATGCTGACCGTGTATGTCACGAATGCAACTTGATGCCAATATGACAAATTAATGCGTGAGCATATATGGAGAACTCATGATGACTGTGTATGCCATGAATGCGACCTGATGTCAACATGATGCATGTAAAAAATAAGCAAATTAATGCATGGATATATATAGGAAAATCATTTCTGACTATGAATGCATGAATGCAACTTGATGCTACCATGATGCATGTAAAGAAAGAATAAATTGATATATGGATATATATACAAAAAAATCATGCTGACTATGAATGCATGAATGCAACCTGACAAATAATTGATGGGATGCAAAATGCAAAGGGGGAGATATCACGGAGGAAATAAGAATCGGAGGAACTTAATCATCAACCTCTCATAAATTTGAAACATAATCAATTCATTCCCACATCAACATTCACAATGGTATAAACCATGTTTTACAAAATTTGAACAGTGGTTAAGACTGTCCTTAAAAGCACTTTATTCTTCCTAACATCCTAAGGCTATAAGAGCCGGCTACTGAAAAAGTGAAATCCTATTACATCATATAAGACCGAAGTCTTTCCACCTCAATGATGTAAATCTCCCAATCCTAATGACGCTTTCCCAGTCCTCTATCAATCAGTGTCGTGGGATCCAACCACTTGGCATTTATAAGAGTTTGCACTTTCTTTTTGAATGCCATACAGTCTTCAACGTTATGGCCAACAATTCCACAATGATAATCACATCTTGCATTTGGATTATACCACATCGGATATGGTGGTAACAGGGGTTTCAATGGGACACAGGCAACCATGTGATTTTGGATCAGTATAGGGAGGAGCTCTTGGTAGCTGATTGGAATGGGATCAAAAGGCATTTGGGTCTTATCCTGGGGTCGTTTCTTAGTCACACATGGCCTAGGAGTTGGGGCACTTGGTGGTGGCACTAAGGTCCGAACCGGAGTGTTTACATGGAGATGTGGCGGAACAGCATGGTGAGGGTATGGATTTGGACACGAGGACTTTGGAGGTTGTACATAGCTCGAGGTTCCTATCCTAGGTACTGAATAAGGTGATTGATGAGGGAAATAGTATGAACTGGCAGTTGTTGGTGATGGTGTGGGATTCTGGAATCCCGTAGTGGTCATCCCAATGGACGATTGGACCATAGTAGGGTTGGGATACTGGTTTGGACCTAGAACAGTTTGCAGGTATGGTACTGGATTCGAGGTTTCTGTCTTTGGTATCAAGCTTTCAGGTTTAATTATTTTCATGATTTTGTCCACAATTTCATCAGGATTGCAACCTTTGTGGCATTGACAAGTGCAGGATCCAGCAAGGATTGTATGTTCTGGACCTAATGGTTTTGGTTGATCCGAAGATGATGCGAAGCCCTGAGAAAGTTCCTTTTTACTGTTACCCATATCCTCAACCATTTTCAGCAATTTGGCAAGTTGTTCCTTCACCTCTCGGATTTCATGTCCATATTCCTCTTGATTGCGTTCCAAAGCAACAAATCGTTCCTCCGATTCATTCCTCATATCTCGAACCCCTTTCATGCAAATGAAAATGTCATGAGATTAAGAATACAATTATGAATGTACATGCTCTATTCCTATGTGCATGAATATACTGATAATTAATGCATGAACATATACAGAGAATATGAATGATGACTATGTATGCTATGGATACAATCTAATGCCAGGTATGACTATGCATGTATTCTACAATGAATGAACATGCATGCTATGATGTCAAAATGATACATGCTAAGACTAAATGAATTACCACAAAGGTATACACAAAGAAATCAATGATTACACGAAATTGGTGGGACCTAAATCTTGATTATTCAACAATCTCATTATGCAAGATTTGCCTCTAAATTTATGATGATTTTTTTTTAACATGTTTTTTTTTTCTGTGTTTTTTTTTTTTCTGAGAAACCAATCACATTATTTTCAAAAGACTTTCAGGGTGGATCCTACTATGGTACAATATGCAAATGTTCATGTGACACTACCGGTTTTATGAAATCATCAAATGAAATTACCAACTGTTTACTGCAAAGAATGAGATCAATAACACAACCAAAAATGTACATGCTCTATTCACACATGCATGAAATGTGCAACATGCAAAATGCTTGAAAAAGGATTTTTTTTTTTTAAAAAAAAAAAAAGCTAATGAACATCTGCCCCAACAATATCTGCTTATTTAGGCATCACGATGCCTTCGAGGCGGAGTATCACATTTATTACGGGCGATGTACGTACATCGTTGCCCGATCTACCACACTTATTCGGAGTGTAAAACAGGTAACAAAAAGTTTAGAAATGTCCCTCCATGTGTTCCTATTTTTGGTATATCTAACGGAAATTCGGGATGGCTTCGCCTAGGTTCACTATATGAGGGTGAATCGGTTCTAAGGCCCCGAATTGTTCCTCACTGTCGCTGGTGAAGGCTAGTAAGGCACCCCGATAAAAGCGGGTTCAATCCGTTAGAGTATATTTTCCTATGCCCGTACGGAGGATTATCACGAAGGCAATAGGTACTTTATACTCCGAAAGTGTTTCACTAGCCCATACGGAGGATCATCACGAAGGCGTAGTTACTTTACTCCCACTTAAAAGGACGGAACCCGGGTAGAGGATTCATGTTATGCAAATGCACGTGTAGTGTGTGTGGAGGAATAACAAACCTTTCACTACCTATTCTACAAACCTTATTCTAAATGCCCTAGCAATTAAAACATTCAAGAATAGTGTAACGCATTAACCGACAAGCAATTATAATATACAACCTTAAATAACTAGAGAACAAAAATAAAATGCATGCACATGAGTATGAACATATTTAAAAACATTTTATTATTTTCAAAATTCTCCTTATTAAAAAAATGTGGGAATTAAAATTAAATACCAATTAAACCAACAAAACCGAGACTTTGATAACACACGACTAATTTCTAGGCCTGACTCTCTAATATGTCCCCAGCGGAGTCGCCAAGCTGTCGCAACCTAAAAAAAAACTAACGACGAAGTCTCATCGCAAGACTTTATTATTCGTTAGGCGTGACATTAAAAAAAATCGAGGAAAAGTCGACTTAATTCCTCTAAAAAATGAAGGTTTTGAAATGACCTTAAAAAAGACATGGAGTCGCCACCAATCTTTTTTAGCTAGGTGTGATCGGCCACCTATTAAAACCGGTTTTATAAAATATTTTAAAAATTAATTAAAACATTTTAAAAACCAATTTCAAGTCTGCGTTTTAAACCAGAGAAATCAAAGAAGCGGGTTCGGGAGTCGGTTACGTGTGGGGAAGGATTAGCACCCCCACAACGCCCGTATAAATCGGTACCTTATTAATCGTGTGTTATCTCAAGTCTCGGTAAAAAAGTTGGTTTTAAATTTAGTATTTCGAGTTAATTCCCAATTTAAAGAAAAATAATTCCTTTTTTATTGAAAATGATCCGGAATTTATAAATTCAAAATTTTCCTATATTCCCCAACAAACGTGGCAAAATATAGAAATTTTTATTAGTTTTGGAAAACTTTCCAAATCATTCTCTTTTTTGAAAGAAAGATATTCCTTTATTAATAATAATTGATGATATTCCCTCCAGCAAACCCGGTAGAGAACTCATGAATTATTTTAACTCGGGAATATCTTTATTTTTTTATTGAAAAATCATTATCCTTTTGAAAACATTTTAAAAGATATGAATATGTACATGCATGACATAGTATATACCAAATAAAAATAACTAAATAAAAGCATAGGATATCATGAAATATTCAAAACCATATAATAAACCATGTAACATCAAAAAAATATAAATCAAAATAACAACAATATCATAGAAATTATTATGGCAAGAATCACATATTATATAAAATGCATGAATATAAAAATGCAATGCATGAAATGTATTTTTTCCTTTAATTAAGGAAATCCGTATATCTAACAAGATATCCGGCTACCTTAGGAAAATATGTCAAATTAAATATTCTAAAACCAAGATACTTTGTGATTGTTTGAAAACAATTTTGAAAAGCTTGAATTAAAAATAAAAACTGGGCTAATTTTTTTTTTAAAAGGGCTCTAATTTCCTAAGTTTAAAAAATCCGGACTTGACTACCCTTAACCCGGGACTTGAAAAACCATTTTTAGAATTTAAAAAGGCTTAGAAATCACCCTAGGTCAGTAGCTAACCCTCCTAATCAGCCCACTCTAAGTAAATTAACCAAAACAGAAAAATGGTTTTTCTTTAAATTCAATTCTGACTCCACTGTCCAGTTTTAATCCACGATTTTTAACCTATTTTTAAAAATTCCCAAAAATTTTGAAACAAATACTGGAGACTCAGGACATGTAAAACTACACAAAAACAAATCAGTTTAATTTTCGGATCAAAGATGAATTCCCAGAAAAATCATAGATGTACGAGTTTTTTGGAGGAGAAAAACTGCTTTGTTTTTCTTTAAATTCAATTCTGACTCCACTGTCCAGTTTTAATCCACGATTTTTTACCCTATTTTTAAAAATTCCAAATATTCTGAAAGAAATACTGGAGACTCAGGACATGTAAAACTACACGAAAACAAATCAGCTTAATTTTCTGATCAAAGATGAATTCCCAGAAAAATCAGAGATGTACGAGTTTTCGGAGGAGAAAAAAAACTGCTTTGTTTTTCTTTAAATTCAATTCTGACTCCACTGTCCAGTTTTAATCCACGATTTTTTACCCTATTTTTAAAAATTCCAACAATTCTGAAAAAAATACTGGAGACTCAGGACATGTAAAACTACACGAAAACAAATCGGCTTAATTTTCTGATCAAAGATGAATTCCCAGAAAAATCAGAGATGTACGAGTTTTCGGAGGAGAAAAAAAACTGTTTTGTTTTTCTTTAAATTCAATTCTGACTCCACTGTCCAGTTTTAATCCACGATTTTTTACACTATTTTTAAAAATTCCAAAAATTCTGAAAAAAATACTGGAGACTCAGGACATGTAAAACTACACGAAAACAAATCGGCTTAATTTTCTGATCAAAGATGAATTCCCAGAAAAATCAGAGATATACGAGTTTTCGGAGGAGAAAAAAAAACTGCTTTGCCAACACATTTTTGCTTTTGATAAAATCATTTAAAAACCAAAGTAAAAATATTTGAAACTCATAAAATGACTTGAAAGCAGTAGCTAGGACTCTTTGAAAGTTAGATAAAAATTGGCTAAATAAAAAAATCACAAAGGTAGAATAATCAATTTGACAAACTTAATTTTCCACAAGTGTGCTCAAGAGAGCATGACTTTGAACCATTAATTGGCTCAAGTCATTATTCAAGTGGCATGAACATGAAATGCATGAAACAATGCAGCAAACATAATGCATGAAATGCATGGATCTAAACCTAAATGTAAGGAAAATGCATGACACAAATAATATGGCCTAGACCTAACATGAACTTGCATGGCATTTAATGTAACCTAGACCTAAGACATGCATGGCATTTTCACAAACACAAGGCATGCTTAATTCAAAAATCCAACCAAATATCATGCAAATGCAAAAACCTAACAACTAGCATGACAAAAATACAACACACAATGCAAAACACATGGAGTAGCCAAATGGCCCCAAGCTTCAACAAGCATGGCATTTTCACAAACACTTGGTATGCTAGCATGAAAAACTAAGTCATAACACAAAAATCACACAAGCATTTTCACAAACACCTAATATACCAAATCTAAAACATGCTCACTAAGATATAAAACAAGAATCATGCAAAGAATCACACAAGCATTTTCACAAACACTTAATATGCTAACTCTAAAACATGCTCAAATTTAAACAACATGAAAACAGAAAATTAAAAATGCAAAAACATGATATCTAAGACATAAATGGCAACAAACAAAGCAACCAAATTAAATATAACTTAAGAACATGAAATAACATAATATTTAAAACATCAAAAATAAAGAAAATAGCATAAACAATATGATAAAATGAATCAAAAACAACAACTTAAAATAAATAATGTAGGCCATTTGGCCATGGTGAGTTTATTGTAAAAACAAATGTAAGAAAAATATACTTAAGAAAGGAAATGAAGGAAGAACAAGAAACATTATTTTAAAATGAAAACTCACCAAGTAGCTTTTGAACGGATTAAGCTATAAACCCTCAGAGTAGCTTTTGAACGGATTAAGCTACGAACCCTCAGAGTAGCTTTTGAACGGATTAAGCTACGAACCCTCAGAGTAGCTTTTGAACGGATTAAGCTACGAACCCTCAGAGTAGCTTTTGAACGGATTAAGCTACGAACCCTCAGAGTAGCTTTTGAACGGATTAAGCTACGAACCCTCAGAGTAGCTTTTGAACGGATTAAGCTACAAACCCTCAGAGTAGCTTTTGAACGGATTAAGCTACGAACCCTCAGAGTAAAACACTATGACTCACCACCCGGATAATCCTAATACAAGTGTATAGAATATCTCATAAGGGGTAGTGGGTGATTTCAACCAAAGGCCAAGACTCCTTATTTATAAGGTGAGCATCTCCTTGGCTTGACATTACAAAGGGATGTGGGATTGGGACTTAGGCTCAAAAATGAAAATCTCTAACTTAACTCTTGATTTTTAATCACTTGATTGAAAAAATCCTAAGCTTCCTCCTTCCTTTGGGCTTGGGCAGGCCAGCACTTCTCTTTTCCAGCCCAGCTCTGATTTTTGCAAGGCCCAAAGAAGCCCTTTTCGGTTGCTTGGGTGAAACGACCATTTTGCCCCCCGGATGCAAAATAAATATCAAACGGACTCCAAATTCAATTTTTCTTTTTTTAATGCTTCCAAAATAATAAAATATTGAGTTCTGGAAGTTTTCAAAATTATCCGAGTCCGTTTGCTATTTATTTGGATTTTTTCTTCCCAAAATGTCCTTTTATGCCCCTACTTTTTACCATTTTTTAAACGAGCTCCAAATCAAGATTTTTCTTCACCAATCTCTTCAAAATAATTAAAAAGTGTGATCTGGAAGTTTTCATAATTTTTGGAGCTCATTTGGTATTTTTTCAGGATTTATCGGCTTGAATTACTGCATAGGAGGCCCGGGATTTGGCCATTTTGCAAACGAACTCGGAGTCAAGATTTTCTTTCGCCAATCTCTTCCAAATAATTTAAAAATTAGATTTGCCAAATTTCAGAATTTTCGGAGTCCATTTGCTATTTTTCCGGGATTTATCTTTTTGAATTACTGCATTAGAAGCCCGGGATTTGGCCATTTTGCAAACGAACTCGGAATCAAGATTTTCTTTCGCCAATCTCTTTCAAATGATTTAAGAATGAGATTGACAAATTTTTCAGAATTTTCGGAGTCCATTTGCTATTTTTCCCAAATTTTTCCAATTTTGCCCTTTAACCTCCGAAACCCGGTTTTGCTCAAAACAAGTCCGATTTTCAGATTTTCTTCAATTTGAGCCTTGCACCATCCTTTTTAATCATTCCTCATCCATTGGGGGCTTTGGTCTTACCAATTCGGGCCATTTCTGTGATTCTTCCCGATTTCACCGAAATCCACTAAAAACTCTAATTCTCGGTTTTCTCCCGGATTGACTTTTCTTTCGGTTTTTCTTGCAAGTGACTTCTCCATTACCCGTAGTCAGTGCTTATCTTTCATTTGGAACCTTCAATTTCGACCAGTTTGATCGTTTAAGCACTTTTCCCCAAATTTCTCGGATTAGGGTTTCTTTTCTACTAAATCTCCAAATCCCAACTTCCGAACTCCATATCTTTCAATGTAGAACTCGTATTATCAAAATTCCTTCGCCATTTTTCAATTGAACTTAAAATCTTGATTTTGAAAGTGGGTTGACTTTTTCAGTAGTTGACTTTATGGGGTTGACTTTTTCGGGGTTGACTTTTTCGGGGTTGACTTTTTTTCAAGTTTGACTTTTTGTGCTCGTCCTCTTAAACTAAGTCTCGGAGTACCACCTGCAGGATGAAAACAGTCTTTTTATACTCGGAAACATCAATATAGGAAGAAAACATACCTGTTTAGTGGCCCGGACAAAATTAGGTGTCTACAGAGTGTATTATAATCTAATTAATATTATTATTATTTCATAAGGACACGTATTTTTTAAAATTAGTTAAATTACATGTACTTATAATAATATTTATATAAAATCTATACCTACTATAAAAGTAATCCCCTAAATAAATGAGAGTTGAGAATTTTGAATTTTGAAACTCACATATTTTGTCACATAACACATGTCATTAATTATGGTTTGGGGGTTAATTATGGTATTGCACTCTTATTACTACATAATGCATGTCATAAGCTATAATTTGGAGGGTATTTTGGACTTTTACCACATGATTTTTAGATTAATTAGGTTATTTTAGATTATTTTTTGTGTTTGTTTTATCTTTTAATTAACACTAATGAGGTATTTTGGATCTCGGGTTATTTTGGGTTCGGGTCATATTGAGTTTGGATTTTTTGGGTTCGTACCTTTTCGGATTCAGATCTTTTCATTTTCAATTCATTTCACTCTCAAATATTTTGTGTCGTATTCATGTTATTTTTCGTGTTGTATCAGTGTTATTTTTTATTGTATTCAAAATATTTGTGTTCGTGTTATTTTTCGTGTGTTCAAATTATTATAAATTTATATATTTTTTACAAGTTAATAATTTATTTAGTGTAGATTTTGACACATTCATGTCATGTTCATGTTATTTTTCGTGTCGTGTTTGTGTGCTCAAAGTATTATAAATTTATATAAATTTTTACATGTTAATAATTCGTTTTATGTAGATTTTGAACCGTTCGTGTATTTGATTTGTGTTCATGTTATTTTTCGTTTCATGTCGTATTTTAATTATTATTTTTCTATGTTGTATTCATGTCATTTTCAATTCATCCAAATATTTTGCATAGTTTGTCATGGTGATTCAAATTAGAGAAAATTTTTTGTTTTTCGTGTCATGTCTCAATTCATTCCATATTTTTGATAATTTGTCATAATGGTTCAATTCAGAGAAAAAATGTATGTTCGTAACGCATTTGTGTTATTTTATAGTGTGTTTAAAGTATTATAAATTTATATAAAATTTTAAACGTTAATAATTAGTTTTATGCAGATTTTGACACGTTTGTGTATTTGTGTCGTATTCATATTATTTTTCGTATCGTTTTTAATTATTTTTTTTCATGTTTTGTTCGTGTCGCATAATTATGTTGTTTATGAAATTGTCAAGTCTAATTGACACTATTCAAATAACTCCCAATTTTGTATTACGTGTCGTCGTATTCATGTTATTTTTATGTCATAATCGTATTCAAGCTATTATATATTTATATAAATCTTGACACGTTAATAATTCGTTTTATATAGATTTTGACACGTTCGTGTATTTATGTCATGTTCATTTTATTTTTCGTGTTGTGTTTTAATTATTTTTCCCATGTTATATTTGTATCGCATAATTATGTTGTGTCCAAAATTATCATATCTAATTGAACATATCAAATAACTTTCAATTTTATATCAGGTGCCATATAATGATGGGAGAGTTATTATTTTTCTAAATTATCTTTACTTCTCTTGCTTTTTTATCTTTCAAATTTATTACAACGTATCAATTCAAATCCGATAACATACTCGCAGCTAGAGGTGTCTATGGATTGGGTCTATGTATGGTACTAACACCATATATGTTTGCCCAAGTTCGCTCCGACCCAAAATATGAGCCTCAAATTTTGCCTACACCCCTCCATATTTGTAAATGGATAACCCAAGCCCATTTAGGTCCGTCCATTTTTTTTTAAATAAAAAATATATATTATTTTTTATTTAGTCTTTAGTAATTTTATATATATTTATTTTATTAAGTTTTTAAATATGAACAATTTAACATATTTTTGTAATGTTTACACTATAATATTATATATTTAATCTTTATATGACATAAATTATATAATATATATAAAAATAAAAATAATATATTATTTAATTAGAAAACTGGTCGGACTGAATGTTAGAGCCAACGTTCGGTCCATTTTTTAAATGAGCTTCATTTTTTGCCCAAACCTATTTTTCGGGTCTAACTTTCTTGTCCGGGTCCTCCCAAATATTGGACGAGCCTTCGAGCTTGAATAGGTAACCCGACCCTTAGACAAATCTATTCGCAGCAAGGCGCGAGCAGCTATCTAGTACATTAAATGTTATCCCTTAATTGAGGGACTGCTGATTGCCACGTGGCAAGCACTTCATTTTCATTTTTAAAATTTTTTGCAACTTTTTTTAAAAAGTTATTTTATATTGTATTTATGTTATTTTTTCGTATTATAATCATATTAACAGTATTATATATATATATATATATATATAAATTTTGACACGTTATGTATAGATTTTGATACATTCGTGCTTTGTGTTGTGTTAGTGTTATTTTTTCGTGTTGTATTGTGTTTTAGTTATTTTTCGTATTCGTGTCGGGTTCGAAATTACCAAGTCTAATTAACACTAATAAAATAACTTTCAATTTTGTGTCCCGTTATTTTTTTGTGTCGTTTTGATAGATTTTGACACATTCTTGCATTCGCATTGTGTTAGTGTTATTTTTTCGTGTCTGATATTATTAGGTCTAATTGGCATTATTCAAATAATTATCAATTTTGTGTCAAGTTCGTTTTATATAAATTTCGACACGTTCGTGTATTTATGTCGTGGTCATGCTATTTTTTCATGCCATGTCGTATTTTAGTTATTTTTTCATGTCATGTTCGTTTTGACAATATTCAAATAACTCCTAATTTTGTGTCACCTGTTGTATAACGATTAATTTTTTATTTTTTATTTTTGAAAAATAAAATCATATTAATTTTTTTTATATTATTGAATAAAAAATTATTGTATTTATAAATTATCGATAAAAATTAAAATATTGAATAATAATAGATAATTGTTCAATTGGACTCAATTTGATTTCAAAAAATAAAATTGGGTTAATGAATTGATTTTTTTTTATTTTTTAAATCAAACCTAATTAGCATAGAAATTTAATTGATCTCTAATCAAATTTTACAAATTCAACACGATTCAACATCAATTTTTTAAATTTAAAAATCTTCATTTTTTTTTAATATTACTTTAAATTTATAAATAAAAATATATTTTTATTTTATAAAATATATAAAAATAAAATAAAATGGAAAATAATAAAATCGAATCAAATAAACTTGTTATGATTTGAATCGAATATGAAAAAATCTGAACAAAACATTAAATCTCTAATCGATATTTGATTTACTTTTGCAGATTTTTCATATTCTAATGTTGTTTCCTTAACTTCAATCATATATTATACAAAAACTTTTATTTTGATATGTACATAATATAACTATCTTAACATCTTGATCAACATTAAGTACAATCTACATATCAGGAAGTCCAAACACTAGTTATTATATTAAATTTGCAGTTGATAGTCAATGTGATTTATTTTAATATATTAGGAGTATCGAATTTAGTAATGCTATTTTGACCCTAAACTTATTTATCTATCTTGATGTGGTAAAATTTGATTGAATGATTTAAATATAAAATCTAGATAATATTATTCATAAATAATTAAATATATAATTTTTAAAATTGCACCAACGATTTTTTGTCAAATAAAAAAAAATAGTAAAGAAAAAAAATAGGATTCAGAAATCTTTTTCTACTTAACATGGTCAATTAAAAAAGCTCGTATTATTTTTATTAGCTACAAAATCTAAATATGATGATTCCAATGTTTTAGGGTTTCTTCAAGGGTGATTGAAAATTACCAAAAAATTAAGAAAATCACTCAAATTACCAAATTGCCCCTTAAGATACTTTTTATCTTTTGCTTTTTGACCTTTTCTAGTTAGGGATGGCAAAACCCGATCCGACCGATGGATTTCGAATCGATCAAATCCAAATGGAGAAGTTTTTTTTTTTTTGAACAATGGAGGCGGAACGGGGTGGTGCGTTTTTTTTGTTTGAAAGGTAGGGATGGAGCAATCATGGTAATTGTCTGCTCCGCACCGCCCCTCGAATACTAAAATTACAATTTTACACTTAAATATTTAGCTTTTAAAAAAATAATAAAATAATATAATTAAACTTATTATTTTTATTTTTCTTTTTAAAAACTTAAACCTAATACTTTATTTTTTTCTCTTCCTATATTAGAAATATGTTTATATTTAATTTATATTTAAATTTTTTAAAAATACTTTATTATTTGGAAAAAAATAAAAATAATTAATAAATATCAAATGGGGCGGAGCGGGGTGGTTATGGATGTAACTGACATCCATGGAGGTGGTAATGGTATTGAAATTTCAACATCCACGACGGAGCGGGTCAGAATAGTGCTATGGCGGGGTGGAGGCGGATACTGTAAAATTCGCCCCCGCCCCGCTCCATTGCCATCCCTATTTCTAGTAATGAGTGCTAATTGACCTTTTTGACCTTAAGATTCTTCAAGGATGGCTGAATTTTTTTTTTTTCTTTTTTTTTTTTTTTCTTTCTTTCTTTCTTTCATTCTTTATTGTTTTTTCTTTTCAAATATCTTCAATTGACCAGGCTCTCCTTAAAAGATTTTAGGGTACTTTTTGTCATTTCCTTTGGGACATTTTTTAATTTTCTTTTTTTTTTTTTGTTTTGTTCGAATATCCTAAATTAAAAATTATATAATTTAGAATAATTTAAGAAAAATTATTAAAGATGTGCATTTAGTCAATGAATTAATTCAGTTTTTTTAAACATTTGAGCAAAAGCAGTTTGGAAATAAGAGATTGAATAAGGAAGAAGAATGTACTTATTAAATATTAATGAAAGTATGAATTTATCTTTTATTCTTATTTGTTTTTTCATGTTTTATTTTTACTTGGTTATGTTTATTTTTTTTTAGATATTTTTTCAAGAAAATATAATTTAAAAACTTTAAAACACATCAAATAATCAAGTGTTATGAATTTTTTTTGGATATTTTCAAATTAAAAAAAAAAATGAAATATAGTGTGAACTTTTGATGGATTTATTTAAAAAAAAAAAAAAAACTTTTGGACCTTTTTCTTTGTTATTTTCCTTTATTTGTTACTTAATTCTTTGTTTTTAAACTTGAATAAAAAGTTTAAAATTTTTTTAAAACAAAGATACAAAGAAACAATAAAGAAGAAATAAAAAAAAATAATAAAATATGAATCACCAAAGTGTAGGACAAAAGGAGGTGACTTTATGGAATTTTATTTTTCTATCAGATCTTTTCTTTATTTCTGTGTACTATTTTAAAATCAAGCTTTAAACATATTATGTTTTAGGCCTAGTTTAGCATTTCTGTTAGAAAAAGCTTGGGTTGGAAAAAGCTTGAGTTGGAAAAAGTGTGTTTATAAAGTGTGGTTTAAAAACTTTTAAGTGTTTATTATTGCTGTGAAAAAGTGTTGTAGGAAATTGAAATGTCAAAAATAGATATGTTTAAAATAATAAAAGTATAGAGATGTGAGGATAATAAAGTCATTTTATCCAAAAGCCAGCTTTTAAAGCCCAAAAGCTATATTTTTTGACTTTTTGGTTTGGCTTTTCAAACCATGGTTTCAAAAGTAGAAGCCAATTTTTTTTATCTGTTTAGCATTGCGTTTGCGGTGAAAAGCAGCTTTTGACCTCAAAAGCTGTGCCAGAAGCAATGCTAAACGAGGCCTTAGAAAATTTTCTTCCATATAATAAATGCTTTAACCTTACTCAAGGATAAAGTGAGTAATATGAAGGTTAGCTGCAATACCAGTCTTACAATGTTACTACCTTTTTGCATGTTTGTAAAGTAAAATATATATATATATATATATATGTGTTTCTAATTTCTTGGGATTAAATTTCCAACATTTTTTTTTTGGTCTTGTAGTATTGAGCTTTGGAGTTGAAGCAATCATGGATTTGGATGGAACTTTGCTATTCGAAAAGAGATAATGCAAGCAAAAGAGGTTAGCCATTATCAAGCTGTCCAATACCCTGTTTTCATATATAGAGTCTACTAGAGAGTTATGACTTTATTTTCTAATAGGATCATGGACTTGTGGAAAGATCTAGATGTTAGAAGAGTTGTGCTTCTTTAGGTTTTTGATGATTGTTAAATAGCCACATTAGCTAGGATTTGAGTTTGTTGTGGCTTCATCTTAAAGTTAAATCACTTTACCGTATCCAATTAATTTTAGGTTGGATAATTAACAAGGTATTAAATTTTTGATTTCTTTTTATTTCATTTGTGTATATTATATGATAAACTTGTCTTCCTTAAACTGCATTTGATAAATGATTTTGCTTTTGGTTTTTTTTCTATTTGTGTTTGGTTTTTTATTATTTTTTGTTTTTTTTTTCTTTTTATTCATTTTGCAAAAAAAAAAAAAAAACAAAAAATAAAAGCATTTACTAAACAGTGTTTTAGTTGTTCTATTAGGCCTAAACACGAGGGAAAGTTTTAGTTTTAGTTTTAAGTAGTGGTGTTATTCCCATCACTTGGTATTTTACCTTGATTGGGTTTATGCATCTATAGCCATTGGTTTTAAACCTTGAATACTTGACAATTATGACTTGAAGCTGCTTCAAAGTGGCTTCTAGCTAGTAGCTATAGACAAGGTTGATTTGGGAATTATATTATGTTTACCGAAGTTAAATTTCTTGTGATATTAATTAGGGTAATTCAATAAAACTGCAACTATATATTATTTGTTATCTATTTGCTAAATGCTTTAAGTGGAAAGAGGTGAACATTTTCTAAATATAATTAATGTAGTTCTCTTCTTTTTTGGTGTTTTTCAATTATGCAGCATTTGCGTGTTCAATATGATGAGTTATTTCCTGCACAATCCAATGATCATCCTGATTATATGTTTCCACCAGAGCTCTACAAGTGGGAGCAGTTTTTATGGGCTTGCCAACTCTGGTATTCTATTTTCTAACATGAAAATTATGTTTGCTGATATGGAAAGATGAGGACTTGCTTGATTCCGTTTGCAGGCTTTCTCATTAATCATTCTGTAAGTCACTCTTTCTCTTGTAATCTACCATCCTTCTTCAATCTGTTTTTCTCATTTGATGTTAGATGACTAAGGTACAATTTAAGGCTGTCAGAGATAGTTTCATATACTATTGAAGTACTGGTTGGTAGGAGAATGATTAACTAACATACTAAGTGCTAATATGTGTCTTAGACTATGTTTCCTTTGTGGTGTTCGGTTGTTTATCAATTTATTTTTCCTAGTGTTGCTACAACCGTTACATATATCCGAAGGTTGAGTTATCCGTACGTTTAACTTTGAAGTTCTTCGATATTTAGAAAGGTTTGAAAAAAATATTAAATCCAAAAAGTGAAAAAATGGGTTTGAACAAAAAAAAATAAGATTCGTTTAAAAAATAGGTTGCACCTTGAATATAATATTTTTTGTCTAGGTCCGACCCGGTTCGGCCCCACCCATTATACTATTACTATTATAGTTTTTTGAAGGATCGATGTTTTTACATAGGGATCAATTTTTTTGTAAAAAAGAAAGATCAATATCTTTGTGTGTATAAATTTGGACAGATCTATGTGGTTTGAGTATTGATTTTACGTGATCATATTGAATTTGAATAAAAAAATTTATTTCTATTTTAGGTGGAAACAGAACTTAAACAGACAGAACATTTGTTAATATAAAATCTAAATCGAACTTGATTATGAACATTTACCACACCAATACCACTTGTACCAGCCTATATGTACTAGTATTGAAAATCTTGATTTTCCCTTTTTATTATTTAGTTTACTTTTATATGTTCTCTTAAAATTGTCTTTACAAACGGTACAACCAATTTTTAAGAAAGATATTTAGGCCTATCGCCAGGTTTCTCTTGAACCTATGTCCATCACAATTTCCTATGTCTTTTCTAAGTTTTTATTCTATTTGATATTCTGGTGTTGTTCGTTCTTTTGAGTTACATCCACACATAGTTCACTATGGCAAAGTAGATTCTGCATCACATTCCTTGAAATTTCCGCTATCAAGACCTTACACTGTTTGGAGAACAATGCTGTCTTAGAGTCCGTTTGTTTAAAAAAATAATAACTTATGAAAAATAATTTTTGTATTTTTTGATGTTTGATTAATAAAAAATTGATTGGTCAACGAAAAATAAAGTATTTTTTCTGAAAATTATCTTCTCTTTTTGAAAAGAGAAAGACAATTTCCAAAAAAGAATTGTCCATAAGTAAGACTATTCACTAAATTCGTGAACCTAATTTAACTCAAATCGGGATTTAGACATCATATTTTAAATTAAGACTTAACTTGACTCGAACCAAATATTATTGTATTAATAAAAAATATTTATTTTTAATTATAAAAATATATTAAACTATTAATATAAATATATTTTAATATTATAATTTTTAATATTTTATTTAAATATTATAAAAACATAAATATTTATATTTTAATAATATATAATATTATATTATTATTTTAATAATTAATAATTATTATTTATATAATAAATATTATTTATTATTTTAATAAAAAATATTATTTCATATAACAATATTATTATTTTAATAATAAATTATAACATTATCAATATTTTAAAATTTAAATAATATTTTTAATATTTTATTGAAAAATATTTTTATATTATTATTTTAATAATAAATATATATAAATTATACTTTATAAATATTTAATAATAAATGTTTTTAGTATAAAAATATGATTATTTTAATTGTATAAATATTAATAGAAATAATATTTTAATAATTATTATAATACTTTAAATATTTTAAAATATTTATAATTAATGTTTTAATAATAAATAATATTATTTTAATTATTTAATATTAATAAAATATTTTAGTATTAAATATTATTATGAAAATATTAATATTTTAAATTTTATAATTAATATTTTAATAATAAATATTTTATGCATATTACTATTTGAAAAAAGTAAAAATAATATATTAATAAAAATAATATTTTATTAATATATTAATATTTATGTCAATATTACTATTTGAAAAACTAGAAATAATATTTTAATAATAATTATATTAATAGAAATAATATTTCAAATATTAATATAATTAATGTTTTAATAATAAATAGTATTATTTTAAGTATTTAATATTAATATTTATTTTAGTATTAAATATTATATTTAAAATATTAAATATTAATATTTTAATAATTATATCAAAATTTTTATTTGAAAAAAAGTAGATTTTTCATAAAATAACCAAACAACGAAAAACATTTTTCATTAAACATAAAAAAAAAAACTCTATTTTTTTCAAAAAAATTTCATATTTTTCAAAAAATATTTTTTAAAAATCAATTTTTCATATATTCCCTTAGTTATGGAAACTTCTCTGGTTCACATCTTATCACCTTTTATGGTTTTTTACCACAAGGAGGCAACCCTTACGATTTGATTCCATTGGGTAACTTCTCTTGCCTCTAGCAGTCTACAGCCCCTACATATGTTGGGAGTATTTGAGGCTCTATTTTCAGTTAGGTTGTATATATATATTCTTTAATGGATCCAATACTTTTTTTTTTAGTCTTCCTGATTGTTTATTAGTTTGCCATCTAGTTTATTCCCTGAATAATTAATAAGCCTTATTTTGGTGCAGATTTTGAGGTTGACCAAGTTGACTCCATTGAGGATTAATTTTCCCTCGCCCAAATGGAGCCCCCCACATGGTTCGGGGAACTTGGCTGTCAAACAATCAAAATATCTTCTATTATGGCTTACCATCGCCATTATTAGACTATCTACGTAGAGCTCGGAGCCTTATGGACTCTTGTAATTTCCTTCCCATATTTCTGTGTTTTGTGTACTTCTTGCCCATATGTATTTGTTATACTAAAGTTTTATTGTCTTATGTGATTATTTCAACTTTGATAGCCATGTTTTTGATTTATCAAAATGTCGACATATTTGAGTTATTTGCTCCCCAGATACATGCAAACTAGGAAGTTGATAAAGAAGTTCTTGAAGATCTAAAATCCACATTCAATGACATGATGGAAAATTTAGGTGACACAGTGTAGAGGGTTCTTTTATTCGGGTGAGAACCAGTAAAACGTGATGTCGTAGGGAGACGGCGGAGAAGAATATTGGAGCAAATCTTGAAGAACAAGTGCGGTGGTAGATGGTTGTGATGAAGGCTATAAGCGGCTGAAAATGGTGAAGAGTATGGTGATTGTGATAGTTCAGGAAAAAACTTGTAAAGAACTTTTAATCGGCTAAAAGTTTATCAAATGGCCAAAAAAAATCTGAAGCAAGCATTTCTGAATTCATTACAGATCATGAATCTAATTTTCTTTATAGGAAAAAAAAAAATTATTGGGGATTTTCTGTCATTCATGCAGGGAAAATGGCAGTTGGGATGTGAAGCTGGCATAGGAATTTAATTAAAGAGATGCAAAGGAAAGGAGGATTGTCTCCTCGATTTTAACTTAATGTTCTACAGGTGTTAAGCTGGTGGAATGTGAACTGTCTAAATGCCAGGCTGAGCACTCGAGTGAGTGAGGACAAGCGCTATGGCCAGATGAGTTGGTTGGGGCAGAGTTGGTGTCCTATGTTACTTCGAATTTTTATTTTTTTTGAAATATTCGTGTCTGATACTTATGTCCGATATATATTCGGACAAGAGTATGGAGTATGATTCTCTAAATATATGAAAAAAATTATAAAAAAATTAAATATACTTATATCGGGCACATATTTGTATCCCACACTCATCCCGAATTCAAGTAATTAACATAGTTGTTGTCTACAATGCATTCATCAAACAGGTCATTCCGATGCTGATTGCTGTGTTTGTGGCGGTTACATAGTCATCGGTATGACATTTTTATTATTTAGAAAAATGTTGTTAATAGCAGCATCCACAAGGTTCGTGTCATGAAATTTTGATATAATAAGCAAGCAGCGTGAAACCATGGACAAATTTGACATGAGTCAGAGTAATGGGTAGTGCTATCAGAAGAGAAGTTGTGTTATAATAAAAATATGTTGGATTGGATTGGATGGAAGAAGGCTAGAAGAGAATAAGCCTTGTGAAAGGCATGGTGCACGTTGCTTTTAATTTGTTTACTCAATTACTGTTTTAACCACTTTTTAAAGTGTGGTTGAGGGAATGGCTTTTATATTGGGATAAGCTGTGCTGCCAAATTTTGATTTGGGCCGAATTTATGGTTTGAATTAGAATCCACAGATTTATTTAATATAATATAATATAATTTAAAAAAACTGTAAGTTAAATACTCCTACTCAAATAGCAAATTAAATGAGACGTGTTAGTAACCAAGCAAGGCAAGGATTGATTCAATTTTGTAAATGCATCAGCATGACAATATCATGTTAGCACCCACCAATCAAGGAAGGATTGGTTGAATTTTGTAAATGCGTGATCACAACAACAAGCGATATTGTGTTTAAGTTTTTTTTTTTTTTTAGTAATCTTCTTTAATATTGTTACGCCCACTCATTAATTGGATTGGAAATCCAAATAAGGTCGAGCTGTTAGACGAGCGTGCTCACATATCAAAGGAAGCTAATCTTAATCATTATCATACATAATTTTAAGTATAAGAAGAATGTGACTAGGACACTAAATTTTAGGTCACATTTTGATACTTCAACAGTTTTATTATCTCCAATCGTGATTTTTTCTTCTCTTCTTCTTTCCTCCTCAAATATTTGCTGATTTAATGTCAGAGCACGTCTTGAAATCCCAACTCCGATGCTCTTTTGACTGTTTGCTCTTCCTTACAGGTTCTCCTAACTCTCAAGTAGAGGTGCTCATGAGCTGGGCTGGGCCTAGGCCCGAAAAAAATATTTTTCCTTGCCCAAGCCCGTTTCGGGTCCGGCTCGGCCCATAAGCTCATTTCACTATTCATAAATTATTAAAATCTATTTTTATATTAATTATAATAAAATTTAAATAAAAAAATATTTTTTAATTGTTGAATAGTAATTCGGGTGGGGTCGAACCGAATCACAAATACTCTTACTCAAGCCCAGGCCGGCTAGGTTACAATGGAAGCTACGTAATAATAATTAGATTTTGATACACTCTGTTGGTGAAAAATAAAATAATATTTTTTAAAAAAAATATGTTGAAAAAATAAAATATTAAGAAGTGAAAAGATATTTTTTTACATTAAAGACATGAATGTTTTTAATTTTAAAATAGTTTTATTTAATTTTTATATAAATTTTTTAATTGAATTGATGTTATTGAATTACAACATCCATTTAATAAAAAGTTTTATATATAATAAAAATAATTAATAAAGGAGAAATAAAGTGATAGTTAACTGAGATGTGACTATCATTCATTCATTTATTAATGTAAACTTTGCGCCCAACAATCCCCATCACCTTTTCCTATTATTCCTCACCTAATAATTAAGTTATCATCAACACTAATTTATTGATTAACAGTTTAACACTAAGTTATAAAATGGGATATAAGAATCTTTGTTTAGGTGTGTCTACATGCATATTTACATCTTTCATTTTAAAAAAGAAAATGCTATTATCCTAGTGACGGTTGAGACAAGAGATAGTTGGGCTTCTCTATTATTTATTTATTAATTATTTTTTAATATATTTATTAACATCATTCACATATATAAAATCTATTTATAAATTATAAAATCATATTTATGAATGATGATTAAAATTATATTGAATAATAATAGACATAAAAATAATTGAGGAAATCTTAATCTTATCAGATCAAATCAGGTAAAGTCTTGAGAGAATCATTTCAAGTTTAAATTACGAAATTTAGTTTGATTTACTTTACCCAATCAAGTTAGGTTCTAAAATTTAAATTGTTTTGGTTTGATTTATGTTGGAATTATGTTCAAATAATTTTCTTTATGTATCAAGGTAAGATTTGTCGGTTCTACTTTTAATTTGAGGAAATACTCTTAATAACACTTTAATTAATGTAGGTAAATTGTAGATCCTAATTAATATTTTAAAAATATTAATTAGTATTTAGTGATATTAATGAAAGTAATATTTAGAAATTTTAATTTAATAAAAATAATATATTAAATATAAATTTTCTTAAAAATAATAATTAAATAATTTTTAAATAATATTTATAAACATCGACTAATAGGAGCTTAACCTTTTTATAACAAGAATTGATTAATTATTAAAATGAAAATGAAGTGCTTGAATTAAAAGGACCCACTTAAATAAATGTTAAATCTGGGGCTATGCTATGAGTAATGTATGACACAAAATGCACTGGCTGTGGCTGTGTAAGCAGATGGGCAGCCCACCCCAGCACCTTTGTCCCTTTTGTCTTTTTCCCTCTTACCCAACAGCCGAAAAAATTATAAGAAAAGCCTTTATAGTGAGTTTTTATAGGTTTTATTATATATATATATAATTTATTATATTTATATCTAATTTTCATTATATTTATATATAAAAATGAAATTATATTATTTAAAAAATAATATATAAATATGATAAATATGTCATGTTTATATATAATTTATTATATTTATATTTATATGTAATTTGTTATGTTTATATATAATTGTTATGTTACATATAATTTGTTATATTTATATATAATTTATTATGTATATATATAATTTATGTAAAAAAAATTTATATATAAAAATGATAATTTTATATAATTTATTATATTTATATATAATTTTATTATATTTATATATAATAAAACTTATTTTAAGTACATGAGCTTAATTCTAGAACTCTCCACCAACACCTGTCGTCCGTCGACGCCACCTTCACTCTTTTTTTTTTCCCTTCTCCTTATCAAGTTTCCATCTCCTGCTTCTAATTCTTTTAAATTTCATTAAATCAACCATTATAATTAAACCACGTCAGTCGGATGTGTTTAGCGATGTTGACGTGGAAATGTTTGATTGGTTTATAAGAAATAAAATTTGTTATTAAGAAACAGCAGATAGAACCTCCTGTTTTTGGAACCAAACACCGAATTAGAGAAAATTAACGGGGAAAAAATGGGGAAGGTGAAAACTGCAAAAAGGGTGAAAGAGAGAACAAAGGAAAGACGAAGGGAAGGGAAGGGAAGGGAATTATAGAAATCTTTTCTACGTCTCTTCAGCCTTCTCTCTCTCTTTTGCTTCTCTTCTCTGTTTCCTTTCTCTCTCTTCCTTCTTTGCTTCTTCTTAGCAAAGAAGAGAAAAAGAAAAACCACCCATTTTGCAAATCTCTTAATTTATAATTTTATTTTGGTTCCAAGCTTTTGAAGGGATAAGAAGATGATGGTTGCTAACAGTTTTGATTTATGGCAAAAAGACGCCTTCTTTTCTGCAGCAGAAGAGGTTCAAGAATCCGCTGATATGTATGTTCTGTTTTTCCTTTAATGGCTTATTGTTGCTGGGTTTTGGCTTCTTTTTCTTAAAAAAAGAAGAAAATGACTGTGTTCATTTAATGGGGGGATGGTTGGTGATGTGGGTATTTTTTTGGATTGTTTGAAGTAGTTGTGCTTTTTAAATGTTTGTTTTAATACTAGCAATCTTCATTAAATTTAGTGTTTTCTTGGGGTTGGATTTCTAGTAAATTTGCTTTAGCTCCTAAATTTTACAGTTTTTCGATTTGGCCTGTTGGGATGCTTTGATGTTCATGCTGTATATGCTTATTTTCTTTCTCTTGCATTGTTGTTTTAGGACAATTTTGTCTGACCAGTTACTCTACAATTTGTTATTTTTCTTATTGGTAGCTTTTCTCTTCTTTTTATTTATTTTTATTTTTTTTTCTGCATCTTCTAATCCTGATGAAGTAGAAAAGAAGAAGACACTGTTTGTTTGATTGTTGAAACAGAAAAAAACTATGATTAAAGGGTCCATCCTTTTCCTTTTGGTTTTAATTTTTTACTAGTAAATAAGAACCTGGGAGATTATATCTATGTTACCCAGACTTGGGTGTGAGTGTCGGACATGGTTATGTGTCCGACATGGGTATGTATGATTTATTCTAAGTTTTTCTATGTATTTGGAGGGTCTTTGGAGGATTATATCTCCATACCATGTTCGAATATGTATCGGACACGGGTACTTGAAAAATGAATAGTCGGAGCAACATAGGATTATATGCATGTGCTCTGCAAACTTTAATGAAGATGATGGCCTATGAAAGTTATCTTCTGAAAAAAAATGAGGAAAGAAGCCAATTTTTTGAGCTTTTTTAATGCTTAATATTATTAATCAACCGCATAATGAGGTTTTTGTGTATATAAGAAGTTTCAGCTTCAAACATTCTTGAAAATGGGGTTTTGTGTTTATAAGAAGTTTCAGCTTCAAACATTACTATAAATACTTCTTGAAGATTTTGTACAAGTTAAATCCGGGGGTTCTCTACAATTTAAAGTATGTTCATGGTTTCTGTTTTCCAGAATGGAATCAGCATATAGGATGTGGATCAAAGAGAGGAGAGAAGGGCTAAAAACTGCAGATTCTGCTGAACTCTGTCGAGAACTGCAAACTGCTTTGGGTACTGCTAAATGGCAGGTATGCTACCTTTTCTTTCTTTTTCTTTGTTAAACTGAAATTGTGAATCCTTTTTTTTTTTCTGCTTCACTCTTTAACTTACAGTTATCACAATTAGGACATTGGTATTTGCTAGATATCATTACTTTTTATCCATTTTGATGAAGCTTGAGGAAAAGTAATTTTATTGCAGTTTTGAATTTTGTATCTTGTAATAGAAAACCTTACCCCAGTTTGTTCAATTTCAAAATCTAGTGTTTATACAGACTAAATAGTAGACTTTTTGCTTTCCCAGGTCAAAACAAGTATTGAAACTGACATTAAGCATTCTTCTATTTTTCCCCAACCTTTGCATGCATGTTCTTGTCAACCGTAGTACACTTTAATCGAACTTTATTTTTCTATTCTGTCTGTTTACCCAGCCAATTACTAATGTTAATAGTTGCTTGGTGTTAAACTGTGGATGTAAATTCAGTTGGAAGAGTTTGAGAGAGCTATAAGTTTGAGCCATGGACATCATTGCGATGATATTAGAGCAACTAGGCACAGACAATTTATTGCTGCCATTGAGAGTCAGATTTTCCGTGTAGAGGCTGCATTAAAAGAAGCATTTATTGAGGAGGGAAAGCAACCCCTTCGGTGGGTAAATTTGGATGAAGAAGAATGTGATGATTTAGCCATGTTCCTTTCTGGAACCTCTCCGAGCTTGCAACCATCTGTGAAAAACACTCTTTTGGAGAATTCTCATAGGAGAAAGGACACAGATCCTAATGTCAATGCTACTTGCAATGGGAATATGTCTGAAGTGAAATTTTTTAATGATTCTGGTAAAGATGCTGAGTGTGTCATTGATGTAGAAGACGAGGAAAGTTCTGGGAAGACAAATGATGCAAGTTGTGGACAAGATAGAACAACTGGTACAAGGAGAACATGGAATTCACCAAATTTTGGTGAGTTGAAAATTGTAATTGCTGATGAATGTGAAGATAGAAGCCAAATCAGGTCAGGCATGGAGGCCACACCTAAGGAAAAAGGATCCAAGCCTTTCTTCCATAAGCAAAGGTGTGGAGAACTTCCTCGGGCGAAGGGTGCATTTAATTTATTCAATCAGGTAAGAATCAGGGGAGTGGCATCACATACATACTTTATTTCTTCTTTATGCTGATTTTATGCCATGCTACATTTCTTGTAAATCAATATCTTGAGCACAACTGTTTGCTAAGTTCTCAGGGAGCCTAATAAACTTAATGTATTGCAGTGTTTTGGCTGGGTTGGTGGGTTACAGAGACAATTACAAAGTCCAGTGCACTTGCAGTTTAGTTGTTCACTGCAACTTACACTTGCTTTAATGATAGCTATTTTTCTAATTGGTGAGCTCTTTCTCTATTTGAATTTGGAGCTTTAATTGCCGAGTAAGCTAGGACTTTTGCATACTTGAAAGAGTATGATTTTATATGTTTATAAACTGAATGTTTATGACTAATCACTCGGGGGTTTTCCTGATAGATGCTGTCTTTGGTTAAAAAAAATGCAAAACAACCATTAAAATTTGAGGAAGATAACATATCTTCTACAACATCCTTGCTTTTTGTTTCTTCTCTTTTCTTATTTATTGGGCATTCTAAGCTTCTTTCGTTTCAATTTGGCTCTGTTACATATAAGAAACTTTGAGTTGATCAATTGAATGTTTGTCAATTATGAGCTAATAACTCGGAGCGTTTTCTATAGATGCCAATAATTATCTTTTTCATGCTTTAACTTACTCTCTCACTCTGAAGATTTCTAGTTTAGTATTGTTTGCAGACAAAGTTGCATTTTAAACAACAAACAACCTAGTATTGTTTATATATGTTTTGCATAAAATCAAGGTGAATTTTGTGAATGTAATTTTGGTCCATTTATGGTATCAGTATCATCAAGCTGCAGGGATCAGAAATTACTTCATATGATTGATCCTACACCTCATGTTTGGTTTCTATTCATAATCTGGCATTTTAATTCAGATCCTGTTTTATTTTTAATAATCATTGATACCTTTTGGACCATGTTTAGGATTAAGAGTAGTTGATGTGACTTTAAAGTTTCACAATTACTTGGTTATAAATTTAGGGACATTGTAAATTTGTGAATAATTCTAATGAGAGGACATTAATTCATGATTTTGTACTATTGAAGGAATCTTATGTTTTTTTCTGTTTAAATAATGCACTGCAGTGCCTTTTGTACTTTATTCAAGTTGAGAGCAAGTGGTTGCTATGTCCTGTAGATCAAGACAAGAGGTAAACCTATCTCCTCAGGATACAACAACTCATTTATTATTATTATTATTATACTCGGTGTGGCAACTCATATTTCATTTTGTGCAGTGTAGTCAAATATACTGAACTTAAGCCAGTCTTTTTTCTAGGTGGCACTGATGTGCCAATTGATCTTTTAATAAAACTAACAGTGCTTGATACTCGTTTTCTATGTTGCTCCGACTCTTCATTTGTCTTGAAGTACTCGTGTCCGACATCCGTGTTTGACGCATATCCGGACATGGGTATGAAGATATGATCCTCCAAGGACCCTCTTAATACATGGAAATCTTAAAAAAATTGAACATACCCGTGTCGTATACATATCCGTGTTTGACACTCACATCCGAATCTGAGTAACATAGCTCGTTGTTGCTGGAAGAAATGCGTCTATCAAACCTTTTAGGCATTCTATTTGAGGTTTGGGATTTGGTGTGACAGGGGGGGGGAGGGAGGGAGGGAGGGAGGGAGGGAGAGAGAGAGAGAGAGAGAGAGAGAGAGAGAGAGAATTGGGGGGTTGGAGACTTGGAAGAGTGGGGTTTCTAGTTTCATATGACATGTCCCAAATTAAAGTCCTGGTTGGGTTTTATTAACTTTTTTGGTTTTTGAATCAGGTGTTGGATCTATCTCAGGGCTTGGAAATCCCTTCAGGGGTGAAGATCGTGATACTGAGTCTCTTCCCATTTGTTTTCAAGATCTGGGAGCTAGGTCAAACTTCCTCTCCGGAAGACATGGAGCTAGCTTGGACAAAAGTTGGATGTCATTCTAGATGTCCTTGCCACACACTGTAAATGCATTCTTATATATATATATATATATATATATATATATATATATATATATATATATATATACACACACACACACACTTTGCAAGAGTATTTGGATAGTCCCATTCCCACGTGAGCTAAGCTTCATATACTTGAAAAATATTACATTAAGAAGGGTTGTCACTTGTCAATTGTAGCATTATATCAGGGGCTTATCCTGTTATACATATAACATTTACTTGGAATTAATATTGAAAAGGTTGTTTCAGTCGTCATTGCTTCACATTTAGTGAATCATGTTATATGCATCAAGTCATCAACTTTTTTGCTTGAATTTTTGCTGGAATTTATACATATAACATTTAGTGGGCCAAGTTATGAATCAAACTTTTTCCTTGACCATGAAGTTTGAACACACCAAGAGGCATTGGCAAAATCCATTTCTTGGTACAATGTTATTTCGTGGCTATCTCAAATACAGCCGCAATGACCTTTTTCACGTGAATCATGCTTCCACTTTCGAGCCTAATATTAGACCTGGGATGATACGGTTATACGAATATAAAATATAAAAAAAATTAAAATAAAAAAATATAGACACGATACGAATATACAAATATATTAAAATCTATTTGATATAAATTATTAATATGTCAAAATTTATATAAAAATCAAATATTTTAAACACGATTATGACATGAAAAAATATATGAATACTATACGGATATACGAATTGTCAGATTTATCGATTATCGACATTTCTAAAAATAATTGTTCACTAAAAACGTACTCACTTTTTTATTTTATTTATTATTATTTTTAAAATATAATATATTTGTATGAAAACACTTTTTTTTTTTATGTGATAAATTCTAGTAAAATATTAAGTACTTCTTTCTCCTTTTGCCTTCAATGAAAAAAAAAAAAAAAAGCTATTTGGCGCCAATTTCCGCAATCCATTAGTCAAAAAAAAAAAAGAAGGAAGTTTTTTCCAAAGCGAAGTAACAAAAATTTTGAGCAAACAACATGATACCGCAAAGCCTCCTTCAATTAACCTCCCAAAAATGCACGACAGGCTGCCCAATCCTTGATCGCTTGCTCTGCGGCGGCATCCCTTGCGACTCGATAACCGAAATCGTCGCCGAGAGCGGTTCCGGAAAAACCCAAATCTGCCTCCAACTGTCACTCCATGCCCAACTCCCTGTTTCCCATGGTGGACTAGCCGCCTCCTCTATCTATCTGCACACCGAATTCCCATTCCCCTTTCGCCGCCTTCACCAACTGTCTCTTTCATTTCGCTCCTCAAATGCCCACCATTTGCCCACTAATGACAACCCTTGCGATCGTATATTTGTGCAGAGTATACACTCTGCTGACCAACTGCTCGAAATTATGTCTAAAACAGAGCCTTTCATTGAAAATTCAAAAACCCAAGTGCCGGTTCGTCTCATTGTGATTGATTCAATCGCTGCTTTGTTTAGGTCTGAGTTTGACAACACCCCAGTTGAGCTTAAGAGGAGATCATCTTTGTTTTTTAAGATATCTTCCAAGTTAAAGGCGCTAGCAAAGAGGTTTAATTTAGCAGTTTTTGTGACGAATCAGGTGGTTGATTTGGTGGGACCTAATGAGGGGATAAATGGGTTGAGGATTGGGAATTTAGGATGTTTATATACGTCAGGTAGGCGGGTTTGTCCTGCGTTGGGGTTAGCCTGGGCTAATTGTGTTAATTCAAGGTTATTCATATCGAGGAATGAAGAGGTTATTCGTGAAGAGAATGAAAAATTAAATGGGGAAAGCGATGATTTTGTGTGTAAGCAAACAAGGAGAAAGCTTTATGTTGTTTTCGCGCCCCATTTGCCCGAATCATCTTGTGAGTTTGTGATCACAAGAGAAGGGCTTTTTGGAGTTGAAAGATAGCTGCCTGGTTGATTTTTGCACAATAAGAAATCATCTGGAGGTAACTATGTTGGAACTTGGAGTATGAGTTTTAGCATTTCTTTATTTATGATTTGACTTCAGAAGAGAGAAGCATTATGGTTTTCTTTGTTTCTTTTGCATTTGTTCTCAGCTCAATTTATCCTTTTTGTTGTTTATCGTAAGTGGCTCTAGAGTGATTTTTCCAGAGAGCTTTGTGTATTCTCTTCAAGTGTAAGTTCGTAAATTATGGATATTAGATATGCTTTTATGTAACTAAATCCTCTTTTCTTCTAAATGTAAACAGACATATATGCATATTTGAGCTGGGAGCATATTTAAGACTTCACCATGTTTTTTGATTCCTGCTGCGATTTATGTTCTAATACTCTAGCTATTATTGGAGTTTCTATGAGTGAGCTGTTCCTTCTCATTTCCATTTTTGTCCAGTATGCCGTAAAGTGCTTTAATCTCCATAAATGTCATTTTTGTCTAACTAGCCTGATTGATTAAGATCTAACTTTAAACAATGTTGGCTGCATTTTAAATGGTACCATTATTATTGACTTGATTTTATTCATACAGTAGAGTTATGCCATGTTGTCAAGAAGAGACATTAGTATAACTTGTTTTCCTGTAGGTTGTAAAGGAACAGTTTTCTTTCAAGATCAGAAAACCTCCTGAAAGATTTATATGGTGGTAATAAAAGCATGTGATTGGATCATTGTGTTGGCAATCTTGTAAGCAATTAGCAATATATCATTACTACTAAATATAAATTAAAAGACTAAAGAACAGATTACTTATCTGAAATTTTGGCAGAACAACATATATAAAATACGAACAATCCAGAATGGAAAATTGAAAACACTTACAAGTTAATCCGAATACAGGAAAAGATAATCGAGTCAAGGTTGGACCTCTGACCTTAAGACGATTATTGCCTGTCTTTCAGGTGCTAACAGTATGTCGCAATTCGTCTCCCAGGCCTCCTCGATTACGTTGCAATCAAGAGCACACTTTTAGCAACAAGACGAATCAGAAAAATATCGGTCTCTCTCAGAAAAAACACGGGAAAAGACAAGAGCAGTTTAGAAAAATTAAGAGTAACTTTCGGTATAGAAAAAATGACAGGCACTGCTCAAGTTTTTATAGAAAAGAAGAAACATGTTCGAACATGACACAACTGTTGGAAAAACCCGTTCGGATAAAAGTTATGTCATTAGGAAAAGAACCAAACGGTTTGGTCTAGTTCGAACAGATATGTCTCAATCAGACAGTCCCCTGGTTGGCAGCACTGGTTCGGTTGGATCGAACAGTCATCTAGGATGGGTTGTGCTGGTTCGGTTTGGACAGAAAAACATGTCGGTTGGGCAGTAAAAAATTGATTACTAGCCAAACTCGACTCGTCCCAGCCCAAGTCCGGCCCGGCTCGGCGGTGCGTGTGTGGTCCAACCCAGTTTGTGTAGGTCCTCACCCACCACAAAACTTGGGTGCTCCTTAGGGCCCAACCCCTCATGGAAACAAGGCTTATAAATACCACAAGCTTATGACTTTCTTCATCCTATGTGAGATTCCACACCAATCACTAACATCAACCAACTTTCTTCCTCTTCAAGTGGGTACAAAGAGATTAATTTCTCATTCAAACATGATATCAATTGTGTATATAAATTATGCACCGTGTATCTACTTAAGACACGTATTAGAATACGTATTTCGTATTTATACACCAAAAAATATATTGATATCCAACAATCCCCCACATGAATGGAAATTGTCTGATTAAAACAACGAACTGACTCGAAATATGAGAGAGTTAAACCTTGAAGAGTTATTGCATCAAGATAGGTAGCTTTTGGCTTTGAACCTTCCATAATGAATAACTATCGGATTTACTCGGCTAACTAGTGAACATGATGTCTTGAACTATTTAGCCTTTCGTGTAAACCAAGACAATAGGAATCACACAATACCTCTTCGAACATCTTTGGTTCTCACGGTTGTGTCCATTTTGGCCTCGGACACTGCCTGGTTTCTTATGAGCACTCTAGAGAATTTAACCTGATCAATTCTCATAGAAGTGACCACATTTCTTACTCATAATAGGTGATTGCTCATTAATAGTATCCTGCAATACCCCACTTGATTTTATCAAGCTATAAGAATTATTAAAAGCATAGCTTATCATAACTCCTTTGCAGGCAGCACTAAATCATCATAGGAATGGATAAGAGTGTTTAACTCTTTTAGTGCTCACACTCAGTTAACATAATTTAGTTGTCCCTTTTGAACCTAGATCTTGAGATCTCCAGTCAGCTAGGTTGGGTTTCCACTATATAACTTTAATTTATAGGCTTAAGACCCATTCCCCTCGATGATATACTTGCTCTCTTGTTAAAACTTTTTGTAAGCGCGCTTCATTATCCTTTGATTTTTTCATAATCAAAAGAGATAATTCCATTTGAGAGCAATTGTCTAACGGTATTATGTCTTCGACGAATGTTTTGAGATTTACCGTTATGCATGTGCTATATCAATTGCAAATTAACAAACACAATGTATACAAATTGCAAGCACAGGTTTCGGCCAACTTGGAATATTTTTTAAACTTTTAAAGCAATTCCGCTTCTTCACCAGCTTTATCTAAAGTTATAACTTCAGATACCATGGTAAATCTGGCTATTCATGTTTGTTTAGAATATTTTCAAAACACTGCAGCTCCTCCAATAATAAAGATAAATCCATTAGTTGATTTGAAATCTTTAGTATTGAATATTCATTTTGCATCTGGATATCTTGTATAGTGCAGTCCAAAACTTGAGGTGTATCTTAAATATCTAAGTACCCCCACAATGGCCTACCAGTATCTTTTTCAGGAATACTTGTAAATCTACTCAGTTTGCTAACTGAGTATGTTATGTCTTTACATTCATTTACAACCTAATGGTTTACTTTCACGGTCTATGCCATTCTTGGAATCATCAGGGATCACCGATCCCATGGACAAAGTCTCATCCTCCGCTTCACAATGGGGTAGTCATGGTAGCACCAAGGCATGCCGATACCATACCATGACACTCTTCCCCACTTACTATGTCGATACCCTCATTGATGCCAAGATCATACCCGAGTATCCTTGTTGCATAAAGTTGACATTATCTTACATGTCCTTCTCTTGCCCTCAAGGACTAGGTAATGATCCCATCAAATGATATACTGAACACATTTTTAGGTCCTATCATGACCTTTTAAGTCGGAGAAATAGATACCTTCGCAAGACACCCTCACACTTTCATGTATTTATAGGATGGTTTTTGACACTTCCATAATTTAGACTGTGTCTTATCCGATTTCTTGTGGGATATTTTATTTAAAAAATAATTAGCTATTAAAATAGCTTCCCCCCCACAAGTTCTAAGATAACCGTGGACTAATCAACAAAGCAAAGCATTTATCATTTCTTTCAACGTTCGGTTATTGCATTTTGCAATACCATATTGTTGAGGTAAATAAGGAGAAGTGGTTTGAATGTTGATTTCATATTTTGAACAGAATTCAATAAATATTGAATCATATTCACCACCCATATCATTCCTTATTTTCTTGCTTAGTTGATTTTCGACCTCATTTTTAAACAGTTTAAAAACTTCCAAGGTCTCATCTTTGCTTCTTAGCAAATAGACATAACAATATCTTTTCATCACCTCTAGTTTGCACAAACTTTAAGTCACATATATGAGTGTGAATTAAATCTAGAGGTTTACTACTTCTTTCTATCGAATAAAAAGGAGTCTTAGCCAATTTGGATTCCACACAAATTTCCCATTTGTGATTTTTATCAATAACAATTTGCTGAAACAAATCCAAATTCAAATTGCTAATTCTCTGCAAGGTCTTGTAAAGCACATGACCTTATCTACCATGCCATATGTTAGAGGATACCACCAAATAAACATAAAAAATAATTTAATTATTATTCTTGTTCTCTGGTATAACAGCCATTACAATGAGCTTAAAAAGCGCATCATATAGATATCCTCTTCCCACAAATATGTCACATTTAGTGAGTACAAATTTATCAGACTCAAATTCGAGTCTAAACCCGTTCTTGCTCAACAGAAAGCCGGAAACCAAATTCTTATGAATTTCAGGAACATGAACCACATTATTCAAAGTTAGTTCTCTAACAGATGTCATCTTGAGCACCACCTTATTCATGGCCTCGTACGAAGAGTTTCTCATTAATATTTGTTTCTTATACTCGGAGAAACTCTTTCTATCAGAACAAATGTGACAAGTAACACCGGTATAAACCCACCATGTCTTAGGGTTTTCTACCATGTTCACTTGTGACACTACAAAAGCGAGCTCAATCTCATTATCATCAACTAAGTTGGCTTGAGCTTTTTCTTGTTCTGACGACAATCCTTTGCTCGATGACCGGGCTTGTTACATATGAAACAAGTTCCCGTGAACTTCTTGAAACCCGTTCCCTTATTAGCTTGGGAAGAGCTAGAACGAACAAATTTTCTCTTGTTGGTCTTGTGCGAATGTTCTACAACATTTGCCTTGGCTTCCATGGTCTGAGCTTTAACCCTCTTTTCTAAACCACAATTATCCTCCTCGATTCTTAACCGAATAATCAAGTCCTCTAAAGTCATCTCCTTTCTCTTGTGCTTTAGATAGTACTTGAAATTCTTCCAAGAAGGAGGCAATTTTTCTATCAAAGTCGCCGTTTCAAATGATTCACTAAGAATCAACCATTCGGCTGTAATCTTATGGAGAATCAGCTGATACTCTTGGACTTGACTTATTACGGTTTTTGAGTCCACCATTTTAAAATCCAAAAACCGGTCAACCACAAATTTCCGGCATCCTCGGTTCTGTACTTTCTCTCCAAGAACTCTCATAGCTCTCTTGCTGTTTTGATTGGACTATACACGTTGTATAACGTGTTGTCCAATCCATTGAGGATATAGTTATTGCATAGGAAATTTGAATGCTTCCATGCATCCACCGAAGCTACAATCGTAGGAACGGTCTCTCCCTATTTGGAATCTAGAGCCTCCTTCTGTAAGAACCGAACTAGGTTCAGAGTAGTTAAATAGAACAACATCTTATGCTCCATCGTTTGAAGTCTAGACCACTGAACTTCTCGGGTTTCTCACCATGTGTAACATGTGGTGGCATTAGCGTTATAAGCGCACTCGCATTTACGGTAGACCGTTCTGCCATCTGTTATTTAAAATAACAAAATCACTTTTATATATATATATTTAGAATATATATATAAATAAACACGTATATATAGAATATATATATTACAAACACATAAATACAAACAAATATATGTTCACAAAAATATATATTTTCACAAATATATATATATATATTCCATTCACACATATATATATATTATACAAACGTAAATAAATGTATATATGCTGCCAATAGTTATAAATATATATATATATATATGCAAAAATCGCATACCAAATATATATATATATAATATATTACAAACATATATATATATATACATATTTAATAACTAAAGTAAATATATATAAATCACAATATATATCTCATACAATAGTAAAACAAAGTAAATAAACTCATTTCGCAATATATATATCAATGACCGAAAACAAAGCAAGAAGACGACGGCTTCAATTATTTATCACCGAAACAATTAATAGAAACGAAATAATGTACCGAACCAGTGCATGCAGTTAAGGAGCCTTTTCCCTCCTTTATGAACGGTCACAACAATTACAAAGCATGAGTAAAATTTCCAAAGAAAAGTAAAAAGTTAAGAATAGTATATATAATAACAAAATTAATATTATATCCATGCTGTCAAACTAAGTATATATATACCAATATAGTATATATATGCAAAACAGATTCTTTCAAGAAGTCTGCACACTTTTCACGAAAAGAAAAATATAAAGGCAGCATGTCTATATATGTATACGACATGCATATGTTGCATAAGTAAAAATAAAATATATATATATATATATATAAAGAATAGATATAATGCCAGTGAAATGGCGTGGGCTTTGCAAAAGTCACCAAACCAAGAATTAGAACTGATCGAAACGCCATAATATACTAACAAAAGAATATCATGTTATCACGCAAAACTAACATACAGTAGCGTTAAAAGCAAAACTAAGAACAGTAGCAATATTAACCGAAAAATATTACTAAAGAAACAGTAATGAAATAAATCTATTAAAAACAAATAATCGTCTTAAGATTGTTAGTAATCTTGTAAGCAATTAGCAATATTTCATTATTATTAAATATAAATTAAAAGATTAAAGAACAGATTACTTATCTGAAATTTCGGCAGAACATCATATATAAAATACGAACAATCCAGAATAGAAAATTGAAAACACTTACAGGTTAATCCAAATATGAAAAAGGATAATCGAGTCAAGATTGGACCTCTGACCTTAAGACGATTATTGCTTATCTCTCAGGTACTAATAGTATGTCGCAATTCGTCTCCCAAGCCTCCTCGATTACGTTGCAGTCAAGAGCACATTTTTAGCAACACGATGAACCAGAAAAATATCGGTTTCTCTCACAGAAGACACGGGAAAAGACAAGAGCAGTTTAGAAAAATTAAGAGTAATTTTCGATGTAGACACCTAATTTTGTCCAGGCCTTTTAAAACCAATTTTGATTTGTCCCCTCTCGGGTTTAATATTTTTGTAAAAGTCACGGTCGCGATTTTAGATTTTTAAAATGTTCTAAATTATATATATCCTTTTTAGCTTTAATTGTTCAAATAAAATCGAACCATAAAATTACCACTTTTAAAATTCAATTTAAACCCGAGGTGAAAAAATTTAATCTTGAGTTTTATTAGATTTTTAAAATAAATTTTTTAATCGAAAATATTAAAAAAAAAAAAGAAAAAAAGAGAAACTTGAAAAAATAAAGGAAGGGTAACTTAGACATTACCCATTTTTTTTAGGTTAGAAATGGAGGTATAAAAGGAGCCAAAGTCTAGAAAAGTAAGGGAGGGGGCCGATTATTAAAAAGATACTGGCGGCTGAAATGAAAGGGGAGAAAAAAGCTTTGGTTTTCTTTTCATGGGGGCCGATTAGTTGAGAAAAAAGGGGGCTCCTGGCGGCTATAGAAAAAAGGCAAAAACCCTCTAGCTGAGGGCTCCTCCTCCTACCAAATCCCCTCAGCTTGAACACCAGCTCTCTCTCTCTCTCTCTCTCTCTCTCTCTCTCTCTCTCAAGTCTCAATAACGCAGCAGACCAAAAAGAGCTTAGGTCCGTTTTCTTTTAGAAGATTGAGAAATGCTTGTGTTGTTCGAGACTCCGGCGGGCTTTGCCCTTTTCAAAGTATTGGATGAAGGGAAGCTAAACAAAGTTGAGGACTTGTCAAATGAATTCTTGGCTGCAGATTCAACAAGAAAGGTTGTCTCATTGAAAGCCTTTTCCAAGTTTGAAAACACGGCAGAGGCTTTGGAAGCAGCAACAAAACTACTTGAAAGCACGCCTAGCAAAGGTCTGCGCAAATTCTTGCGTGCTCATTACGATGGTGAAACATTAGGAGTGGCTGATTCAAAGCTAGGAAATGCAATCAAGGAAAAACTGAAAATTGATTGTGTTCACAATAATGCTGTTATGGAGTTGATGAGAGGTGTGAGAAGTCAGTTGACAGAACTCATATCTGGTCTAGGTGCACAAGATTTGGCTCCAATGAGTTTGGGTTTGTCTCATAGCCTCTCCATATACAAGCTGAAGTTCAGTGCTGATAAGGTTGATACAATGATTGTTCAAGCCATTGGTTTGCTCGATGATCTTGATAAAGAGCTCAACACATATGCAATGAGGATTCGGGAATGGTATGGTTGGCATTTTCCAGAGCTTACTAAGATTGTACAAGACAATATCCTTATGCCAAGACAGTGAAGCTAATGGGTGACCGTGCTAATGCCGCTAAGCTTGACTTCTCAGAGATATAACCAGAAGAGGTTGAGACTGAATTGAAGGAGGCAGCAGTCATATCCATGGGAACTGAAGTTAATGACCTTGATCTTATGAATATCAAAGAACTATGTGATCAGGTTCTAAATCTTGCTGAATACAGAGCTCAGCTATATGATTATTTAAAGAGTAGGATGAACACTGTTGCACCAAATTTGACTGCTCTTGTTGGTGAACTTGTTGGTGCTCGCCTCATCGCTCATGGTGGCAGCTTGTTGAATCTTGCAAAGCAACCTGGAAGTACTGTTCAGATTCTTGGTGCTGAAAAGGCTCTCTTCAAAGCTCTTAAGACGAAGCATTCAACTCCCAAATACGGGCTTATCTACCATGCATCCTTGGTTGGTCAGGCCGCACCAAAGCACAAGGGGAAGATTTCCAGGTCACTTGCTGCAAAGGCTGCTTTGGCAATTCGATGTGATGCTCTTGGAGACGACCAAGATAACTCTATGGGACTTGAGAACCGAGCCAAGCTTGAAGCAAGATTAAGGGCCCTTGAAGGCCTTCGGATTAGAACTTCTTTCGCACATGAGATAATCCAGAGTACAAGTGAGATGGGAAGAGGTAAGAAAGTGTTTTAGCATGTTAATATGGAGGCTGTAGCTTAAGGTGCTTTCAGAGGTAGTTTCTTTCTTTTACTTTTTATATTCATTGTATTTGTTCTTGCTAGATATTTCTTGCTTGATTGGTTGTGGTAGTTTAATAGTATACCATGCTATGTGTTTGTGACAATACTATGCTAGGTTCATGTTATTTAGTTAAGCCATGATGGATTTTCGTACATATTTGCATTGTTTATCATGTTTGCTAGTTTATTTCTTTCATGTGTTTGTGTTATTGTTTAGCTAGGCTATTCGGTCAACATGATTTGGTTTTGTGTATGCATTTTTATTTTGTCTAGTTGATAGGTTTGCATTTCATGCCATGACTTTGTGTATTTTGATTTAGCATGCTATGTGTTTGTGTTATTGCCATGCATGTTTTAGGTCTAGGTTTCATTAGCATTGCCATGCATTTCATGCATGTTTAGACTTAGGTTGCATTAAGTGCCATGCAAGTTCATTTAGGTCTAGGTTACTTTATGAATGCCATATATTTTTTCATGATATTTAGGTTTAAATCCATGCATTTCATGCATTATGTTTGCTGCATTATTTCATACATTTCATGTTCATGCCACTTGAATAATGACTTGAGCCAATTAATGGTTCAAAGTCATGCTCTCTTGAGCACACTTGTGGAAAATTAAGTTTGTCAAGTTGATTATTCTACCTTTGTGATTTTTTTTACTTAGCCAATTTTTATCTAACTTTCAAAAAGTCCTAGCTACTGTTTGCAAGTCATTTTATGAGTTTCAAATACTTTTACTTTGGTTTTTTAAATGATTTTATCAAAGGCAAAAATGTGTTGGCAAAGCAGTTTTTTCTCCTCCAAAAAACTCGTACATCTCTGATTTGTTTGGGAGTTCATCTTTGATCAGAAAATTAAGCCGATTTCTTCTCATGTAGTTTTACATGTCCTGAGTCTCCAGTAAATTTTTCAGAATTTTTAAAAATAGGATAAAAAATCGTGGTTTAAAACTGGACAGTGGAGTCAGAATTGAATTTAAAGAAAAACCATTTTTCTTATTTGGTTAATTTACTTAGAGTGGGCTGATTAGGAGGGTTAGCTACTGACTTAGGGTAATTTCTAAGCCTTTTTAAACTCTAAAAATGGTTTTTCAAGTCCCGGGTTAAGGGTAGTCAAGTCCGGATTTTTTAAACTTAGGAAATTAGAGCCATTTTTAAAAAAAGATTTAGCCCAATTTTTATTTTTAATTCAAACTTCTCAAAATTGTTTTCAAACAATCACAAAGTATTTTGGTTTTAGAATATTTAATTTGACATATTTTCCTAAGGTAGCCGGATATCTTTTTAGATATGCGGATTTCCTTAATTAAAGGAAAAAATACATTTCATGCATTGCATTTTTTATATTCATGCATTTTATATAATGTGATTCTTGCCATAATAATTTCTATAATATTGTTGTTATTTTGATTTATATATATATATTTTTTGATGTTACATGGTTTATTATATTGTTTTGAATATTTCATGATATCCTATGCTTTTATTTAGTTATTTTTATTTAGCATATACTATGTTCATGCATTATTATTTTCATGCATATTATATGATAGCATTATTTTATTCCATGTCATTTAAATTATATGCCATACCATTCATATTTGTCATGTCATTTAGGTTGCATTATATTATTTAGACTTTACTATGTCATTTTATTTATGTCATGCATATAAATATTCATATCTTTTAAAATGTTTTCAAAAGGATAATGATTTTTCAATAAAAATAAAGATATTCCCGAGCTAAAATAATTCATGAGTTCTCTACCGGGTTTGCTGGAGGGAATATCATCAATTATTATTAATAAAGGAATATTTTTCTTTCAAAAAAAAGAGAATGATTCGGAAAGTTTTCCAAAACTAATAAAAATTTCTATATTTTGCCACGTTTGTTGGGGAATATAGGAAAATTTTGAATTTATAAATTTCGGATCATTTTCAATAAAAAAATGGAATTAGTTTTCTTTAAATTGGGAATTAACTTGAAATACTAAATTTAAAACCAATTTTTACCGAGACTTGAGATAACACACGATTAATAAGGTACCGATTTATACGGGCGTTGTGGGGGTGCTAATCCTTCCCCACACGTAACCGACTCCCGAACCCGCTTCTTTGATTTCTCTGGTTTAAAACGCAGACTTGAAATTGGTTTTTAATATGTTTTAATTAATTTTTAAAATATTTTATAAAACCGATTTTAATAGGTGGCCGATCACACCTAGCTAAAAAAAATTGGTGGCGACTCCATGTCTTTTTTTTAGGTCATTTTCAAAACCTTCATTTTTTCTAGAGGAATTAAGTCGATTTTTCCTCGGTTTTTTTTAATGTCACGCTTAACGAATAATAAAGTCTTGCGATGAGACTCGTTATTTTTTAGGTTGCGACAGCTTGGCGACTCCGCTGGGGACTATTAGAGAGTCAGGCCTAGAATTAGTCGTGCGTTATCAAAGTCTCGGTTTTGGTTGGTTTAATTGGTATTTAATTTTAATTCCCACATTTTTCTAATAAGGAGAATTTTGAAAATAATAAAATGTTTTTAAATATGTTCATACTCATGTGCATGCATTTTATTATTGTTCTCTAGTTATTTAAGGTTGTGTATTATAATTGCTTGTAGGTTAATGCGTTACACTATTCTTGAATGTTTTAATTGCTAGGACATTTAGAATAAGGTTTGTAGAATAGGTAGTGAAAGGTTTGTTATTCCTCCACACACACTACACGTGCATTTGCATAACATGAATCCTCTACCCGGGTTCCGTCCTTTTAAGTGGGAGTAAAGTAACTAAGCCTTCGTGATTGATCCTCCGTATGGGCTAGTGAAACACTTCCGGAGTATAAAGTACCTAATGCCTTCGTGATGATCCTCCGCATGGGCATAGGAAAATATACTCTAACGAATTGAACCCGCTTTTATCGGGGTGCCTTACTAGCCTTCACCGGTGACAGTGAGGAACAATTCGGGGCCTTAGAACCGATTCACCCTCATATAGTGAACCTAGGCGAAGCCATGCCGGATTTTCGTTAGATATACCGAAAATAGGAACACATGGAGGAGCATTTCTAAACCTTTTGTTACCTATTTTACACTTCGAATAAGTGTGGTAGATCGGACAACGATGTACGTACATCGCTCGTAATAAATGTGATACTCCGCCTCGAAGGCATCGTAATGCCTAAATAAGCAGATATTGTTGGGGCAGATGTTCATTAGCTATTTTTTATAAATAAAAAAATCCTTTTTCAAAGCATTTTTGCATGTTGCACATTTCATGCATGTGCGAATAGAGCATGTACATTTTTGGTTGTATTATTGATCTCATTCTTTGCAATAAACAGTTGGTAATTTCATTTGACGATTTCATAAAACCGGTAGTGTCACATGAACATTTGCATATTGTACCATAGTGGGATCCACCCTGAAATTCTTTTGAAAATAATGTGATTGGTTTTTCATAAAAAAAAAACACAAAAAAAAAAACCATAAATTTGGAGGCAAATCTTGCATAATAAGATTTTTGAATAATCAAGATTTAGGTCCCACCAATTTCTTGTAATTATTGATTTCTTTGTATATACCTTTGTGTTAATTCATTTATTTTTTGCATGTATCATTTTGACATCATGTTATAGTCATAGCATGCATGGTCATTCATTGTAAGATACGTTTATGACATGCATGGTCATTATTTGTATATACTTATGTATCAATTTATTCTTTCTTTACATGCATCATGTTAGCATCAAGTTGCATTCATGCATTCATAGTCAGCATGATTTTTCTGTATATATCTATGTATCAATTTATTCTTTCTTTACATGCATCATGTTGGCATCAAGTTGCATTCATGCATTCATAGTCAGCATGATTTTTCTGTATATATCCATATATCAATTTATTCTTTCTTTACATGCATCATGTTGGCATCAAGTTGCATTCATGCATTCATAGTCAACATGATTTTTCTATATGTATCCATATATCAATTTATTCTTTCTTTACATGCATCATGTTGGCATCAAGTTACATTCATGCATTCATAGTCAGCATGATTTTTCTGTATATTCCATTATCAATTTATTCTTTCTCTATATGCATCATGGTAGCATCAAGTTGCATTCATGCATTCATAGTCAGTATAATTTTTCTGTATATATTCATGCATTAATTTGCTTATTCTTTACATGCATCATGTTGGCATCAGGTTGCATTCATGGCATACATAGTCATCATGATATGCTCATGCATTAATTTGTCATATTGGCATCAAGTTGCACTCATGACATACACGGTCAGCATGATTTTCTTTGTATATACTCTCTGTCAATCATTTATTCTTCACATGCATCATAATTGACATTGTGTGGCGTTCATAGTGTATATGATCATTCATTGGGAAATGCATTTGGAACATACATGGTCATTCATTGTATATATCCATGCATTAATTTGCTTATTCTTTACATGCATCATGTTGGCATCAGGTTGCACTCATGGCATACACAGTCATCATGAGTTCTCCGTATATGCTCATACATTAATTTGTCATATTGGCATCAGGTTGCATTCGTGACATACATGGTCAGCATGATTTTCTTTGTATATACTCTGTGTCAATCATTTATTCTTCACATGCATCATAATTGACATTGTGTGGCATTCATAGTGTATATGATCATTCATTGAGAAATGCATTTGGAACATACATGGTCATTCATTGCATATATCCATGCATTGATTTTTCTTATTCTTTAAATGCATCATATTGGCATCGTGTTGCATTTATAACATACATGGTCAACATGTTTCCACTGTATATGACCACACATAACTTTGTTTATCCTTCACATGCATCAAATTGCACTCATGACATTCATAGCTCATTCATCATGAAACACATTAATAAGATGAAATAGAAATTGGCTTAGCTTTGAGGAGTTTTCTTCATCAGCTAAAATCTATGACCCCAACAGCAAGTGCGAGTATCATATTGGGGCAATTGGGCATTCGACTAAAAAAATGCAGAAAACTGAAGGAAAGAATTAAGGGTCTTTTCCACGATGGCATTTGGATTCCAGAGCTTATCGAACATTGGAAATCTGTTTTACCATAGATTGATTTCCTCTTGAAGAATTTTGAGGATAAGATTTGTTATCTTTGAAAGCATGTCAATAGGAGCATTCTGATGCATATATTTCTACACTTTGATGATGAAAGCTCTTGTCTCATGATGACATCTACATGAAATAAATAAATTTTGAATTTAAATATTTTGTGTTCATTTTATTTTAGCAATAAATTTGAATTTGCAAAAATAAATGAAACTTTGAGAAAATTTGTGGTAAACAATAAATAAGTGGTTTTCACATGAAATAATGAACAATCTTGAGAATATTGATGATCATTGTTAGAAATGACCCAATACCTTCAGCCTTCTCTTTTAGGCTTTCCTAAGCCTAAATATTTTGAACCGAGACCACTTGGAAGACCTAATGCTTCAAGGAATATGAATGATTTGACTGCATAAAAGCATTGTCATTGCAAAATAAACAAGGATGTAAATCCTAGTCTAGGTTATGAACAAAGGAACAAACTTTTTGAAAATTTTCAAATTCTTTGAAAATCAAACAAATGAGACATTCTTTCAAGAATCCAGATTTTGAAAATTTGGTGTGTGTCAAGATTGTGCTAAAACCATTCATGACCTTTCCCAATGACAACAAAACACTAATTGCCCAGACATCACTTCATGTTTGACACCCTGGGGCACAATGATTAAAATAGATTATCCCTTGTCCCATGAGAAAACCCGTTTTTTGGGTCATATTTTCCTTTTCTCTTCAAAGAACTTAGATTTGAAATTCATCCTTTTCAGTACAGACCTAGACTTGCTATGTTCCTCGTTGATACAAATTCTCATTGGTTAATCAAATTGGGGCATCATATGTGGAAATGATGGTTACATGGTGAATAAGGATGGACTAAACGCATGAATCATTGGGGCATGCGACGAAAAAAAACAAAAAAAAAAACAAAAAAGAAAAATCGTGATATCATGCATATGAGAATTCAGATGATTCCAAAGTGCAAAATGAAATTCTGAATATCTATTTCCCCTGGGGATTGCTTTTCAATGTAAATATTTGTGCTTGATATGAGAAATGGCCATCTTTTATATCCCTTTCGCACAAAAAGAAATTATCCATAGTCACCCCTTTTGAGCCGAAAGAATTCTTTTTTCTTTAAACCCTGATCAAGGATCACCCTCTACATTGGGGGGCAAATGCGAGGAAAGATCTTTTTAAAGATCACTGAGAAATGAGTAACAGCTCAAGGACAGACACAAAGCAAATGGAGCCCCGAATAAATACGGGCTCACTCTGTCAAAGAAAAAAGAGGAAAAGATGGCGAAATGAAAGGCAAGAAAAAAACAGCCAAAAAATGAAAGCAAAAAAATGTGTGAAAGACATGGCAAATTGAAAGCCAAAAGCAAGGAAGAAAAAGAGCAAAGTCAAAAGGAAAGAAATATCCAAGAAGGGACAAATACTTCAAAGAGAATCCTCCTCAAGAAATGATCCTTGATCTGATTACCCTCAAAAACATATTTTGGGCCTATTTATCCTTTCTTTCTAAACCCCGAACCATGGCCTACATTACGTGCTTTAAAAGTCCATTTTGATCAAGCATGAATATTTAATTTGAAGGGTTTTTCCTCGGATTTTATCCCATTTCATCGAATTATCATTTCACTAAGGAAGAATTTAGAATTCTCAGGTGTATGGTAAAAAAAAAAAAGATGGAAAGATTGGGACTTTAGGGCGAAAACCCAAAAATGGGCGGTTTAGAGTAAATTTGGAAATTTTCGATGCCATCTATGATAGTGCCGATACCCCAAAAGAAAAGATCTTATTTAAGGAGTGGTCATCGAGGAACATCTAGGAATGCCTGAACCTTTCAAATTGTCAATTCTCATTCAGAGGATTGTCTTCAAAAACTGAAACTTTTGTTCCCAAGATTAAACTTTCCGGTTTAAACATCCCGGCCAATCTTGACGCTTGTCAAAATGCCTTGATATGGAAACTAAAAGAATGTTGAATTTGTTTGGTTCTCAATGAATTCATGATTTATAAAACCTGTTCCATTTGTGAGCCTGGAAGGGATATACATTTTTGTCATAAAGTTTTCCTGGAAAAGCCAGAATCTTGTTATACCAAGCCTTGCCAATCCCGGTTGAAAAAACCCAGATTGATACTTAGAGAAATTTCTAACAATGATCATCAGTCTTCAAAATATTTGTACATCACACATTGTGGGGTTAATATTTTTTGTTCAGAAGTTTTCAAAATAAGAAAACAAATAAATATATTTTTGAAATACCTATTTTGATGTTGACATGAGACAAGGATTTTTCTAACTCAAAGGTATAGAACTGCCAAGATAGGTCCTGACTTCTAGATATGAGAAGAAGAAATAGAACCCGATTCAGATCTCAGTTGATGAAAGTTTGAAAACTGTTGGGGCAAAGAGAATAGCCAAAATGAATTGAAGATATACTCTGATTTGAAGAGGAAAAATGAATTTGAAAGGCTAAGCCAAAGTCTAGAAAAATAACCGGGGGCATTTGCATCACTCATGAGCACTCATCCCTTTATCGAGCTTTTGTATCGGTACAGTGTCAGCAAGCATTCGCATCATTCATGGGTATTTGCATTGGCATTATTCCATAAGCATCTGCATTTTACCTTTACATTTACATTCTTCATGGAATGCGCATTTTGTCATCTCCAGCAATTGCATCATTTCTAGAATCTTTGCATTTTCATTATTGTTTGATAATTGCAGTTACATCATTCATAAACCAGTTGCATGAACACAATTAGTTGAGGCATCCGCATCATGAACATAGGCATAAATCCAGGCTATTTGCATTTGCACTAAGAAACATTCACATCAATCCAAGCATTTACATTTGCACCATGGAGCATGAGCACCTTGTTAAAGGACATGTGCATCTGCATTATTTCTCAAAGCTTCTGGTGGGGATATCCAAAATTTTACAGTTTTAAAAGTGAACAAGTCTTCAGTGGTGATAGCTGAAGCCTCTGGTGGAGATATCTAGGGTTTTATAATTTTGAAAATGAGAAATCTTCTTCTGGAGGAGTCACCCAGAATTTTACAATGAGCAAGTCTTTGGTGGTGATAGCCAAAGCTTCTGGTGGGGATATCCAGAATTTTACAGTTTTAAAAGTGAAAAATTCTTCGGTGGTGATAGCTGAAGCCTTTGGTGGAGATATCCAGGGTTTTATAATTTTGAAAAATGAGAAATCTTATTCTGGAGGAGTTCCCAGAATTTTACAGTGAGCAAGTCTTCGGTGGTGATAGCCAAAGCTTCTGGTGGGGATATCCAGAATTTTACAGTTTTAAAAGTGAACAAGTCTTCGGTGGTGATAGCTGAAGCCTCTGGTGGAAATATCCAGGGTTTTATAATTTTGAAAAATGAGAAATCTTCTTTTGGAGGAGTTATCCAGAATTTTATTCAACATGTGCATCTACATCAAGAAGCATTTGCATCAATCTAAGTTAGTTGAATCTGCATCAAGAAAGTTTGCATCAAATCAAGTCATTTACATTTGTTTCAAAGACATTTGCACCAGTTTAAGTCATTTCGTATCTTATTCAAATCTGCAACTGCATCAAAAAGCATTCACATCATCTCAAAATCGTTAGGTTAATTTTCAACAATTCTTCAAAGACCATTTTTAAGACCTCCGGGCATAATTTTTCAAATCACAGGTAAGACGTCCGGGCAACATCTTTAAGACCTCCGGGCATAACTTTTTTTTCAGGGGTAAGGCCTATGGGCACCATTTTTAAGACCTCCGGGCATAATTTTTCAAATCACAGGTAAGACCTCCGGGCAACATCTTTAAGACCTCCGGGCATAACTTTTTTTCAAGGGTAAGGCCTATGGGCACCATTTTTAAGACCCCCGGGCATAATTTTTCAAATCACAGGTAAGACCTCCGGGCAATATCTTTAAGACCTCCGGGCACAATTTTCCATTTTTAAGACCTTCGGGCATAATTTTTCAAATCACAAGTAAGACCTCCGGGCAACATCTTTAAGACCTCCGGGCATAATTTTTCAAATCACAGGTAAGACCTCCGGGCAACATCTTTAAGACCTCCGGGCATAACTTTTTTTTTTCAGGGGTAAGACCTATGGGCGCCATTTTTAAGACCTCCGGGCATAATTTTTCAAATCACAGGTAAGACCTCCGGGCAACATCTTTAAGACCTCCGGGCATAACTTTTTTTTTTTTCAGGGGTAAGGCCTATGGGCACCATTTTTAAGACCTCCGGGCATAATTCACAGGTAAGACCTCCGGGCAACATCTTTAAGACCTCCGGGCATAACTTTTTTTTTTTCAGGGGTAAGGCCTCCGGGCACCAATTTTTAAGACCTCCGGGCACAATTTTCAATTTTAAAGACCTCCGGGCACCAGTTTTTTAAGACCTCCGGGCACCATTTTAAGACCTCCGGGCACCATTTTTAAGACCTCCGGGCATAATTTTTCAAATCACAGGTAAGACCTCCGGGCAACATCTTTAAGACCTCCGGGCATAACTTTTTTTTCAGGGGTAAGGCCTATGGGCACCATTTTTAAGACCTCCGGGCATAATTTTTAGGTAAGACCTCCGAGCAACATCTTTAAGACCTCCGGGCATAACTTTTTTTCAGGGGTAAGGCCTTCGGGCACCAATTTTTAAGACCTCCGGGCACAATTTTCAATTTTAAAGACCTCCGGGCACCAGTTTTTTAAGACCTCCGGGCACCATTCTAAAGACCTCCGGGCACCATTTTAAGACCTCCGGGCACCAATTTTAAAGACCTTCGGGCATAAAATTTTCTTTTGAAAACCGAATTCGTTTCCTTAAGACGAATCGAGCATTGTTTAGGCAGGGAATTCAATTTAAGGACAAAATCTTCAATTTATTGTTTAAAAAAAAATCAAAATCAAAAAAAAAAAAAAAAAATTGAAATATTGAAAAAAGAAAAAAATAGAAAAAAGAAAAAAAGAAAAAAAAAGAAGAAAAAAAAGAAGAAAATGAAAAATGCAAAAATGTATGAAGAAATGAAAAAGAAAACCCATTTCCTTTCCTTCACATGTGATTTCACAGACCGGACAAAATTGTTGTCTATTTTATCTTTGCCTCATTCCTGATTCTCAGCAATAGCCAAAGAGGGGCAGCTGTAGACACCTAATTTTGTCCGGGCCTTTTAAAACCAATTTTGATTTGTCCCCTCTCGGGTTTAATATTTTTGTAAAAGTCACGGTCGCGATTTTAGATTTTTAAAATGTTCTAAATTATATATATCCTTTTTAGCTTTAATTGTTCAAATAAAATCGGACCGTAAAATTACCAATTTTAAAATTCAATTTAAACCCGAGGTGAAAAAGTTTAATCTTGAGTTTTATTAGATTTTTAAAATAAATTTTTTAATCGAAAGTATTAAAAAAAAAAGAAAAAAAGAGAAACTTGAAAAAATAAAGGAAGGGTAACTTAGACATTACCCATTTTTTTTAGGTTAGAAATGGAGGTATAAAAGGAGCCAAAGTCTAGAAAAGTAAGGGAGGAGGCCGATTATTAAAAAGATACTAGCGGCTGAAATGAAAGGGGAGAAAAAAGCTTTGGTTTTCTTTTCATGGGGGCCGATTAGTTGAGAAAAAAGGGGGCTCCTGGCGGCTATAGAAAAAAGGCAAAAACCCTCTAGCTGAGGGCTCCTCCTCCTACCAAATCCCCTCAGCTTGAACACCAGCTCTCTCTCTCTCTCTCTCTCAAGTCTCAATAACGCAGCAGACCAAAAAGAGCTTAGGTCTGTTTTCTTTTAGAAGATTGAGAAATGCTTGTGTTGTTCGAGACTCCGGCGGGCTTTGCCCTTTTCAAAGTATTGGATGAAGGGAAGCTAAACAAAGTTGAGGACTTGTCAAATGAATTCTTGGCTGCAGATTCAGCAAGAAAGGTTGTCTCATTGAAAGCCTTTTCCAAGTTTGAAAACACGGCAGAGGCTTTGGAAGCAGCAACAAAACTACTTGAAAGCACGCCTAGCAAAGGTCTGCGCAAATTCTTGCATGCTCATTGCGATGGTGAAACATTAGGAGTGGCTGATTCAAAGCTAGGAAATGCAATCAAGGAAAAACTGAAAATTGATTGTGTTCACAATAATGCTGTTATGGAGTTGATGAGAGGTGTGAGAAGTCAGTTGACAGAACTCATATCTGGTCTAGGTGCACAAGATTTGGCTCCAATGAGTTTGGGTTTGTCTCATAGCCTCTCCATATACAAGCTGAAGTTCAGTGCTGATAAGGTTGATACAATGATTGTTCAAGCCATTGGTTTGCTCGATGATCTTGATAAAGAGCTCAACACATATGCAATGAGGATTCGGGAATGGTATGGTTGGCATTTTCCAGAGCTTACTAAGATTGTACAAGACAATATCCTTATGCCAAGACAGTGAAGCTAATGGGTGACCGTGCTAATGCCGCTAAGCTTGACTTCTCAGAGATATAACCAGAAGAGGTTGAGACTGAATTGAAGGAGGCAGCAGTCATATCTATGGGAACTGAAGTTAATGACCTTGATCTTATGAATATCAAAGAACTATGTGATCAGGTTCTAAATCTTGCTGAATACAGAGCTCAGCTGTATGATTATTTAAAGAGTAGGATGAACACTGTTGCACCAAATTTGACTGCTCTTGTTGGTGAACTTGTTGGTGCTCGCCTCATCGCTCATGGTGGCAGCTTGTTGAATCTTGCAAAGCAACCTGGAAGTACTGTTCAGATTCTTGGTGCTGAAAAGGCTCTCTTCAGAGCTCTTAAGACGAAGCATTCAACTCCCAAATACGGGCTTATCTACCATGCATCCTTGGTTGGTCAGGCCGCACCAAAGCACAAGGGGAAGATTTCCAGGTCACTTGCTGCAAAGGCTGCTTTGGCAATTCGATGTGATGCTCTTGGAGACGACCAAGATAACTCTATGGGACTTGAGAACCGAGCCAAGCTTGAAGCAAGATTAAGGGCCCTTGAAGGCCTTCGGATTAGAACTTCTTTCGCACATGAGATAATCCAGAGTACAAGTGAGATGGGAAGAGGTAAGAAAGTGTTTTAGCATGTTAATATGGAGGCTGTAGCTTAAGGTGCTTTCAGAGGTAGTTTCTTTCTTTTACTTTTTATATTCATTGTGTTTGTTCTTGCTAGATATTTCTTGCTTGATTGGTTGTGGTAGTTTAATAGTATACCATGCTATGTGTTTGTGACAATACTATGCTAGGTTCATGTTATTTAGTTAAGCCATAATGGATTTTCGTACATATTTGCATTGTTTATCATGTTTGCTAGTTTATTTCTTTCATGTGTTTGTGTTATTGTTTAGCTAGGATTATACTATGTGATTTGAGGGCTATTCGGTCAACATGATTTGGTTTTGTGTATGCATTTTCATTTTGTCTAGTTGATAGGTTTGCATTTCATGCCATGACTTTGTGTATTTTGATTTAGCATGCTATGTGTTTGTGTTATTGCCATGCATGTTTTAGGTCTAGGTTTCATTAGCATTGCCATGCATTTCATGCATGTTTAGACTTAGGTTGCATTAAGTGCCATGCAAGTTCATTTAGGTCTAGGTTACTTTATGAATGCCATATATTTTTTCATGATATTTAGGTTTAAATCCATGCATTTCATGCATTATGTTTGCTGCATTATTTCATACATTTCATGTTCATGCCACTTGAATAATGACTTGAGCCAATTAATGGTTCAAAGTCATGCTCTCTTGAGCACACTTGTGGAAAATTAAGTTTGTCAAGTTGATTATTCTACCTTTGTGATTTTTTTTACTTAGCCAATTTTTATCTAACTTTCAAAAAGTCCTAGCTACTGTTTGCAAGTCATTTTATGAGTTTCAAATACTTTTACTTTGGTTTTTTAAATGATTTTATCAAAGGCAAAAATGTGTTGGCAAAGCAGTTTTTTCTCCTCCAAAAAACTCGTACATCTCTGATTTGTTTGGGAGTTCATCTTTGATCAGAAAATTAAGCCGATTTCTTCTCATGTAGTTTTACATGTCCTGAGTCTCCAGTAAATTTTTCAGAATTTTTAAAAATAGGATAAAAAATCGTGGTTTAAAACTGGACAGTGGAGTCAGAATTGAATTTAAAGAAAAACCATTTTTCTTATTTGGTTAATTTACTTAGAGTGGGCTGATTAGGAGGGTTAGCTACTGACTTAGGGTAATTTCTAAGCCTTTTTAAACTCTAAAAATGGTTTTTCAAGTCCCGGGTTAAGGGTAGTCAAGTCCGGATTTTTTAAACTTAGGAAATTAGAGCCATTTTTAAAAAAAGATTTAGCCCAATTTTTATTTTTAATTCAAACTTCTCAAAATTGTTTTCAAACAATCACAAAGTATTTTGGTTTTAGAATATTTAATTTGACATATTTTCCTAAGGTAGCCGGATATCTTTTTAGATATGCGGATTTCCTTAATTAAAGGAAAAAATACATTTCATGCATTGCATTTTTTATATTCATGCATTTTATATAATGTGATTCTTGCCATAATAATTTCTATAATATTGTTGTTATTTTGATTTATATATATATATTTTTTGATGTTACATGGTTTATTATATTGTTTTGAATATTTCATGATATCCTATGCTTTTATTTAGTTATTTTTATTTAGCATATACTATGTTCATGCATTATTATTTTCATGCATATTATATGATAGCATTATTTTATTCCATGTCATTTAAATTATATGCCATACCATTCATATTTGTCATGTCATTTAGGTTGCATTATATTATTTAGACTTTACTATGTCATTTTATTTATGTCACGCATATACATATTCATATCTTTTAAAATGTTTTCAAAAGGATAATGATTTTTCAATAAAAATAAAGATATTCCCGAGCTAAAATAATTCATGAGTTCTCTACCAGGTTTGCTGGAGGGAATATCATCAATTATTATTAATAAAGGAATATTTTTCTTTCAAAAAAAGAGAATGATTCGGAAAGTTTTCCAAAACTAATAAAAATTTCTATATTTTGCCACGTTTGTTGGGGAATATAGGAAAATTTTGAGTTTATAAATTTCGGATCATTTTCAATAAAAAAAATGGAATTATTTTTCTTTAAATTGGGAATTAACTTGAAATACTAAATTTAAAACCAATTTTTACCGAGACTTGAGATAACACACGATTAATAAGGTACCGATTTATACGGGCGTTGTGGGGGTGCTAATCCTTCCCCACACGTAACCGACTCCCGAACCCGCTTCTTTGATTTCTCTGGTTTAAAACGCAGACTTGAAATTGGTTTTTAAAATGTTTTAATTAATTTTTAAAATATTTTATAAAATCGGTTTTAATAGGTGGCCGATCACACCTAGCTAAAAAAGATTGGTGGCGACTCCATGTCTTTTTTTTAGGTCATTTTCAAAACCTTCATTTTTTCTAGAGGAATTAAGTCGACTTTTCCTCGGTTTTTTTTAATGTCACGCTTAACGAATAATAAAGTCTTGCGATGAGACTTGTTATTTTTTAGGTTGCGACATTCGGTATAGAAAAAATGACAGGCACTGCTCAAGTTTTTATAGAAAAGAAGAAACATGTTTGAACAAGACACAACTGTTGGAAAAACCCGTTCGGATAAAAGTTATGTCATTAGGAAAAGAACCAAACGGTTTGGTCTAGTTCGAATAGACATGTCTCAATCAGACAGTCCCTTGGTTGGCAGCACTGGTCCGGTTGGACCGAACAGTCATCTAGGATGGGTTGTGTCTGTTCGGTTTGGACAGAAAAACATGTCGGTTGGGCAGTAAAAAATTAATTATTGACCTAAACTTGACCCGACCCATCCCAGCCCAAGCTTGGCCTGACTTAACGATGTGTGTATGGTCTAGTTCAGTTTGTGTAGATTCTCATCCACCACAAAACTTAGATACCTCTTGGGGCTCAATCCCTCATGGAAACAAGGCTTATAAATACCACAAGCTTATGCCTTTGTTCATCCTATGTAGGATTCCACACCAATCACTAATATCAACCAACTTTCTTCCTCTTCAAGTGGGTACAAAGAGATTAATTTCTCATTCAAACATGATATCAATTGTGTACATAAATTATGCACCGTGTATCTACTTACCACAACCTATGTATTAAAATATGTATTTCATATTTATACACCAAATAATATATTGACATCCAACACATTGTTTATAAAAAAAACCCAAGTCCACTAACGGTTGGCCTTTTTAAAAGCTTTGGTGTAAAGAGAATAAGAAATGAAATTTTGATATATATTTGTCTCAAGTTGTTGAACTCCAATGCAAAATGTAACAACGTTGAGAGATGCAGCGAACTCTATTACAGCCATCAGTTCAAAGAAAGCTTCCAGAATCAGAACTAAACTCTCTAAGGTAAACTTCTTTATATATATTATCTGAATAATTTATTACTTTCAATCTGTATGTTGCAATTGGATAAGTCAACGGAAGGGTGCTATTTTTTAGTTTGATTGGTCGATATCTCTAATCCTGTTAATAGATTGATATATACTATTCTGGCTCAATACTTTTGTTTTGAATGTGGTAAAACAATGTCAACTTTTTACTCCAATGAGCATTTTTATAATTTCCTAAAACTGTTTTGAGCTGTGTTTGATGGAAAAATAGATATTTAGTTTTAAGGCTACAAAATGATTGAATAGCATGTAAATGTAATGAATTTGTTTTTCATTCTATAACTGCTTATTCCTTTTTAATATTAGCATGGCACTGGATGAACTGTATTTGCCTTGAGGCTAAAGTGATTATACCTTACGTTTTTAAAATAGATGGTTTTAGAATAAGTAGTAATCATATTATGCATTCCATTATAGGTGTTAAATAAATGTCCTTAAGGCTCAGCACCTAAGAATTTCGACTTAAAATGCTAAAACACAAAACGATTCTTTTTCAATATTGTGGAGCCTGCCTTGCAGCTGAAAAGCTCAAGTGAGGTACCTTTATCATTGTTCTAGTTTTCTCAATTCCCCGTTTAGCATAGTTGTTGGCACAATGTTTGAGATTAAAAATTGCGTTTCATCGCAAACGCAATGCTAACGGTAAATTTTTGTGGCTTTTGCGGTTAAAATCATGGCTTGACAATCCAAACAAAAAAAACCAAGAAAACGGAGGTTTTGCGATTTGGAAGTTGGCTTTTGGATAAAATGATTTTATTATTCTTATATCTCTAAACTTTTATTATTTTAAACATATCATTTTTTGACATTTCAATTCCTCACAACATTTTTTCACAGTAATACCAAACACTTAAAAGTTCTTAAAACATATTTTTTATCATATTTTTTAAACACACTTTTTCAAACTCAAACTTTTTATAACCCAAGTTTTTCCTAACATCAATACTAACCTGTCAGTTTGGTGAAGTTGTGTTGTATTTGCCATCTTCTAGTCATTGGGTCAAGGATATAAACAAGATTAGCCATCAAACTCGTTCATATTGTGCATTGTAATTTGTAAATCAATCTTTCTGTACGAGTCTCATGCACATGTTGCTCATGAAGGAACAACTTACTGTGAAAATTTCCCTTATTTGATTTTCCATGCGAATTAAAAATAATGATTCTTTATGATGTAAAAATTCCATGTGAATTAATTCTTGATTGTAATTTTATTTTATTTGATTTTCCCATCTTTTTTACATTCTTGTAAATAATGGTAATCTATAGAAGGGAGCTATGTGCATTTTGCTAGTTGCTTTATCGAATGATCTGCAAATTGAGATGTTGATGATTTGTATGTTAGTAGCAATGCACCTGGAAGTAGAAATCAATAAAGACAGTTCTTGAATAGTTAAACTTAAACAAAGTATATATTTAGCACAAACCCAATAACAATTTTAGATATCTCCTAACTTTTTTTTTTAAAAAAAATATTTAATATTTAATTTATGTATGAATTAAATTTATAAAATTAGTTTTTAAAATAAGTAACAATAAAAAATAACTAAAATAATTAATTGAAAAATTAAATAATAAAAATCAATTTTGTAGGAAGTTCCCTAAATATGTGGGTTTTTTAAAATGTTATGATTGGCAATTTTTCCTAAAATTTTTGGGAGATCTCAAGACTATTTTCATCAGGTGGGTTAATTTCTAAACAATTATAAAGAAATAGGATAAACAATTTAGAAAATTGCATCATTAAAATTAAATAATTTTTTTTTTGCTCTGTTAGATAAATTAAATAGCAATAAAAAATGGATTATAATCATTTTTTGAATAAGGAAAAAAAAATATAAATATAATAAGTTTGTAATCCAAAATAGTACATGAAATAAATAAATATTTGTAATTCAAAGTAGTACATCAATAAAATAAATAACTTTAATCAAGGGTGAGCAATTGGATTTAAAACATCCAAAACAAGAGGCCCCGTTTTCTGTTTTGGGTAAAAATGGAGGCCTAGTTGAATTGAAATTGTTTGAGCTCCATTGTTATAAGATCATAACCCAGAGAAGACCCAACCCGAAACGTTTTTGTTTTGTTTTTTTTTTTTTTTTTTGTTGAGAAAGGCCGATAGGGTATGGGTGGAAGGCATATATATTAGCTGGGAATGCCGGGAATCTGATTCCGAGTAGCTTACTCTCTAAACTTTGACTAGTTGAGCAAACGAATCGTAAATCAAGCAGTCTCAACAAAGAAAAATCCAGCCAAAACCACATCTTATTTTCAATGGCAGCTGTTTCAGGCAAAAGACCCACCATTACTCACGTCATCTTCGACATGGACGGTCTCTTACTCGGTAACTCCATCCCTCTTGTTACTAAAATTCTTCTTTAATACTTTAATCTTATAGGAAGAGGCGTCTGGCCGTGTATCAGTGTGTTTAAAGAAATGTGGTTCCTTCTGCCATGTAGTTGCTATTTAGATTGATTCCAAATGTTCTGCAAGAAAAACTTTTTGATCTTTGTACAGTGATTTATCCATGTATTTTTTTTCTCAAGCAAGGCACAAACACTGCTAATCTAGTCCAATGCATCAGATTCTAAACCAGTACTTCTCTGTACTTGACATTTTTCTCAGTTTTATGCAATCATTTCTCTCACAATTAAGGTTTTATGGGTTTCTTATACTTTTGGTTTATGACTTGTTATTCATACGCAATCCCTTTCATTTAACACGATTGTTATGTCTCTCACCGTATGTTCCTCTAAATGTTTCCTACTTACTGCTTTAAATTCAATTTTTTTTTTCTTTCTAGATGGCAACCACAGTGATGTTCATTTTATCTCATTGTGTTGTTTGATTTCTTGAAATCCTATTACTAATTTCTTGTAGTCTTTGGAGGCAGAATCCTGTGCCTTATAATCTTTTTTCTAGTCAGTATCATAATTCCTCATGGTTTGGATGTGTACATTCCTAATTATCTTCCTTAATTCTGGCAGTCAAATTGATGATATTTGATCCCAAAGAAAAAGCTGAAATTGATCACAGATTAGTTAAGGAAAAGATACTTGTGCTTTTCTTCATATTTCTTCTGTTTGCAATGATTATTGGTTTTGCTGAAGCATTTGTAGAGGGTCTAGTTTCCTCAAAGTTTTCCTCTTTCATTATATTTTTGCTTTACCTATTGATTTATTGGCATCACAAGTTGTTTTTGAGATACCAGTGTAATTTGAATGATCTCGTGTAACATGTATCCCTGGGGTTACCACAAGACCCCCCTTTACTTTCTTAAGTACACTTTGTATTTTTGTATGACTATAGATGGGATTTATAACTGAATGTAATCATGGAAGTTTCTCCCACAGCACCAAATCAACCTTGTTAGTCCAACATATAAAGAGAAAGTTAATAGCAGATGCATGCATGCATTTTATTTTTATTTTGACATATAATTTTCACATAATAAAATTTCAGAAGAGGTGCTATTTCCTTCAGCTTGAAAATACAATATATTATATTAAATTAGTATTATGTTTAAATACGATAATGTATCACCTCATATGAGCATGTACAGTTATTCTGTTGGTGGGTGTTGTTTTTATGCTAGACACTTGGTAAAAAGAAGTCTTGTTTTTGCGTATTTAACCAGAAACATATTTAGCTGTTCTGTTCACTGGTAATATTATCAGAATGTACAGATTTTACTTTGTTGGAAGTTGCCGGCTGAGTGACTTCCCACTCTCCGATATTTTGATTTGCTTTGTGATAGATGGCTTACAATTTTGTGCTAAGTTCTTGTTGTATTTGGGAGTCGCATCTACCTATTGGACATTTAAATGGTGAGGGTATATAAGAACTATTCTAGGAAACAAACTTAGCATCTGACTCTGATCAAGTGTCTATTACTGTCTTCTGCAGACACCGAGAAGTTCTACACTGAAGTCCAGGAAATTATTCTTGCTAGATTTAATAAAACTTTTGATTGGTCTCTCAAGGCAAAAATGATGGGGATGAAAGCAATAGAAGCAGCTCGAGTCTTTGTTGAAGAGACTGGGATCAGTGATTCTCTTTCAGCTGAGGATTTCCTTGTAGAAAGAGAGGCGATGCTGAAAAGTTTGTTTCCAACTAGTGAGCTCATGCCAGGTATTATTTCTTCGAACATTCATCTGTCCATTAATTATTGATCAAAACATTAGTTCAATTTTTCTGTTTAACTTAATCATTATAATTTAAGGTGATAATAATTAATCCGAAGGCATGGATCCAAACAATTTTAAAATTGTAGTTTGAGGAATACAATATTTTCTTATCTTTAATGCAATTCTAATAATAATTGTAGACTTTGCCTGTTTGCATACTGATTATGTAGCAATTTCCACTCTTATGTATCATAATTTCAATTTTCTTATCAGTTAAAGTCCAATAGGTGATTCTTTTATCCCCTTGCCCTGGTGTAAGGATGATATTTCTTATTAAAATAATTTAAAAAGGGATTCTTTTTTCTTTTTTTTTATTTTTTTATTTTTTTTTTTGTCTTATCAGGTAGAAATCACTATCAAGAAAAGGAAGTTAAAAAAATATTGCTTAAATATTGTGTTTTGTGAAATTTTCTCACAAGTGAAATGAAAGTTTGAGAGAAACTTATGGGAAGCTGAATATGTATCCTTGCATGCAAATTTCATGTTAGTTTTTGCTGTCTTAAACACCTTAATTAAACATCACTATGATTTCTGATTCCATTTCTACAAAAAGACTTTTCAAGCTATAGAGCTACCACCAAGGCTTAGTTTGTTGTTGTTATTGCCATTAAATCAATCAGAACCATCTTATTTTTGTGTTTTATAAAACTTTTACTCTGAAATATAATTTCGAGCTATAGAGGAGCTTTAATCGATAGCAAGTAGCACATGGTAAGTTTGAAAAGAAAAAAGTAGCATATGATGAGAATTCCTGAATGGGAAAGTACAAGGAGCAAAATGGAGGAAAGAAATTCTATGATTCTCGCTCAAAGACAACTGAGAAGTTATTTTTAAGGATTCTACATCTGAGAATCAGTCATGTTTGAAGCAGCTTCCCCTATTACTTTTAGCAATGAAATCCCATGAATATTTCAAATCTTGTAAAAGAAAAGCGATTCGAAGATCGTGACTGTATGAAACTGGACGGCAAAAGGGGAAGATAGACTTAGTGTTTTTTTTATTTTATTTTATTTTTTTTATTGCAACTGAGTTAAGTGATAAATTGTTGTAAATTCCTATTCTAGGGGCTAGCCGTTTGATTGAACACTTGCATGCAAAAGGAGTACCAATTTGCTTGGCGACAGGGTAAGCATTGTCATTTCCAGTTCTTATTCCCTTTTATTTCTTTATTCAAAAATAAACATGGAGTACATATACAGGCGTGAATGAGCTTTGCGCTCCTTAATGAAATTGCTTAAGCTATTGAAGGGCTATACAAGCATCATTTACCAGATGTATTTTGCAGAAGCCACAGGCGGCATTTTGAGCTAAAAACACAAAGACATGGTGAGCTTTTTAAACTCATGCATCATATTGTTCTTGGTGATGATCCAGAAGTTAAACAAGGGAAGCCATCACCGGATGTATTCCTAGCTGCAGCTAGAAGGTTTGAGGTATAGTATCAATCTCTCATAGTGTTATCTCTTATTGTACTTGATGATGGTAACATGTGATTGGACATACATAAAGAGTATTTTTTTATTATTTTAGTTATATGAGAAGTAAAGAGAAGTGGTAAGAAAGAAGTATGTAGAAGTGATTTTAAGTGAAGTTCATACCCTTTGCTTGTTTGGATTTGATAGAACTAGTAAGGAGAGAGAAAAGACAATTTGACAACAATAGGAATTTAATATAAATATGCTGTTCATGAACATAAGTGCTATATTCAAAAAATAACAAAGGGCTGTCTAGTGTGTGAGGCTCATGAATTGCAGAATCTAGGGACTGTCAATATATGTAGCATTACCATGCTTTTCAAAGAGGCTGTTTCTATGGCTTTAACCTGTTACATAATTGCAATGGAGTAACATTATTGTGGTGCCAAGACTCACCTCATTTCAGAAATTGGTTAACAAAAAAAACTCTTATTGTCATTTCTTGCGAGAATCTCTCAACTTTCGAAGGAACTAGAATAGTGCTTAATAAAAAACTATAAATGGCAGTTTTTATTCTCTTCTCACTTTATTCTCTTGCAAGAGGAATTTGCCAATTCCTCTCAAATTCCAGTTCTCCCCAGTTTTATCAATGCAAACATGCTGAATTGTCTTCTTGTTTCAATTGCTACCTTTCTATCTTGCCTTGGAATGGTCCAAGATCAAGGTATATAACAACTGATAGATAAGTTGTGGATTAACAGGGTGGGCCAATAGATTCCCAGAAATTTCTTGTGTTTGAAGATGCACCTGCGGGAGTTCTTGCAGCCAAAAATGCTGGGATGTAAGTTTTGCTGATTAATTTGTACAATTGATTATCATATGTTTAATGCTCTAAGTTTTACTTTTGGGATTTCAATTTGATTAGAATTTTCTGTTCCTTTATGTTCATTTTATGCTGTTTAAGTTAATTTCATGTAAAATAAGATTTCTTTATTCCATAGTGATATAATTGTTGAATATCTGGTAGTATTATCCCCTTCATTAACATTAATCACACATGGTTAGTGGTCGGTTACATTCTTCCCTACCTATGCTGACGAGTTTTTTGAAGTACACTGTAAAAATCTCTTGGAGATTCACATGTTCATTGCATTTAACACCTGCGAGGATATATTTATGACTAAAAATCCTACCTCCTACTAGATATCTTTCAGCATAAATTTTAGTTGTCAATTGATCTTATGTGATGTTATATCTGGCGCAGATTTGTTGTCTGTTGCCTTGTCTTTTCTCTGCAGTAGTTATTGGTTTGCTTTGGACCTGTCTGTGCAGCATTTTTACACTTGACACACATTAGTACTTGTTGCAAATAACAATACCATTTTACATGTTATCATGGCCAAGTCATCCATGCTTTCTATAAGAACTACTGAATTTAAACTATTTGTTGTTTTCCCAATAAGTCCCCCTTATCAGTTCAGGTTTATCTAAAAAGTTTTCATAAATTGCTATCAAAAGTGTTGGGAGGTCTTTGATAGTTCAACTTTTTGGCCAATGTAATAGATGATGAGCCTTTGGCACGTTAGGATTAAGAAGACTTTCCAGCTATTCACCTAGTTTTCTTCTTTCTATTACAAAAAATCTTTCGGTAAAGATCTATGTAAGTTTGGAATGATGCTCATTGCATAGTATTAATTGGTTAATGGTTGATGTATAGCTTATCATTCTTGTAGCCTATGTTACCCGGACTCGGGGTGAGTGTCAGATAAGGGTGTAAACGAGACATCTGTAGTCGCAAGTTACTTGGGTCGGCTTGGTCATTGTCGAGTCGAGCTCGAGCAGCTCGAACTATCGAGCGAGCCGAATTCGAGTATCCTAATGCTGGACTCGAGTAGCTTGCGAGCCTAACCGAGTTTTTTTATTTTTCATTAGTATTGAAAATTTTCAATTCGAACTCGAGCTCGAACACCAATAATCGAGTTTAAAGTCGAGCATGATAATTGAGCTCATTTTTTATTAGGTAAACAAGCCTATTCAAGCTCGCTCGAGCAGTTCGATTTTTATCTTGAATTGAGCTCGAGCTTTAAAAGCGAAACTCGATCGAGCTTGAGCCGAGCTTCGAGCCTCGAATTTCGAGTCGAGATTCTTACAGCTTGAGCTCGGCTCAATTACACCCCTAGTGTCAGATACAGGTATGTATCCGACACGGGTATACTCAATTTTTTCTAAGTTTTTCCATATAATTGGAGGATCATACCCCATACTTACATTTGAATATGTGTCGGACACGAGTACTTTAAGGAAAATGAAAAGTCCGGGTAACATAGCTTGTAGCATATGAACAGGATCATGAACTAGCAAGGAGGTGACTATTAATGACTAATAGAGCTTAAACTTGTGGCATGAAATTTCTTTTTAATGAATTCAGTAATCTGGTTCTATATGGCTTAGTGAGTTTTAGCAATATCAGTGTTTGATCTCTGGATCAAATGGAATTAATGCCACTTTCTAGGGGTTCAAGTTTCTATATTGGAGATATTTCTCTGCATAATTCAGCCTTAAGTGTATATTGGCATGTTCCACTGGTTTTAGAAATGCTATATGTTTCTTTCTTATTACAGAAGGTGATAGTTTTGAGGTCATTGAACCTAAAAACTATCTTCATTATGGAATATTCATGTCGCATTTGTCTGTCTTGAAATGGCTAACTGCACAAACTCATACGCTCTCCAAGCCATTGTTTCTTGGCATTTTAGTGAGGTCTAGAGCATGTTGCAGCATTTATTCATAATTTCTATTCATCATGTTAATGTTTCAAATTAACTAGATGGTCCATTACATACCATCATTTGACGCATCATATTTAGGTCATAGCCATAGGAATGGTAAACTGGTGATATTGCCTGACAGTTTGGTGAAGATACATGTTGTGCTTCAAATTAATAAATAACTATTGTGTCTTAAAAAATTGCTGTATACCGACTGACTTAAATAAAAAGGGGCATTGCTGGCTTCAGGGATTCCAATATGGATATATAGGAATTGTGGAAATACACTTTTTTTTTTTTTTCTCTGATGAGGTTTGAAGTTCCTATTATTGCTCTCGACAACGAGTTGATATATTCATCTCTTAGCAAAGCATTTATCTCGTTTCTTTTGTGGTTGAGACATATTGCCCTTAATCTAATTGCCTGATCCTTTAGCTTTTAGACTTATAGCTTGTCTAAAGCTGAAAACTTCGTATTCCTTCTGACTCAAGTTTTTTTTTTTCCGGCTTTTATTTGGCACTCTGTAGGTCTGTGGTTATGGTTCCAGATCCAAGACTCGATAGCTCCCACCATGCCATAGCAGACCAAGTTCTGAGCTCCTTATCAGATTTCAACCCAAGTGAGTGGGGTCTGCCTGCATTTGAAAATGCATAAAAACCTAACTGAGCCGCGCCCCATGAACCTCACACCTTCCATTGTTGCGAACAGAAGGTAGACTGTTTCAATTGATTCTTATCCATTAAACGCACTTTTGATCATTCTCTAACTTAAGGCATTATTTATACTCTTTTGAGCTTATTATAGTTTATAAACGTTAATGAATAGTTATGGACTATGTTACTCAGATTCGGGTGTGAGTGTCGGACACGGCTATGTTTGATTTATTCCAAGTTTTTTCATGTATTTAGAGGGTCTTTGGAGGAACATAACCTCATACCCATGTCCGGATATGCGTCGGACACGGGCGTGAACACGGATACTTCAAAATAAAAATGAAAAGTCGGAGCAATACGAAAATTGGAAAGTGGTTCTCTATCTCTATTACAGATTGTTTTGCCTCCTTTTCTGGTTTATAATAGAAAAGGGTTAAGTAGGTGTTTTACGTGAAAAGATGAAAGCTCAAAGCATGGTTACAAATAGTTGAAAAGTTTTTAACCTGTAAAAAAAGTGTTGTCTTGTTCAATCGGGCTGGGTTCTTATGATTGAAAACTGGGCTGTAAATTTGGGTCTTCCTATGGGCTTTTCCCGGAGTTTTTAAACTAATCTAAACTAACTGTTAAGGGGTTCGCTTAACCTAAGTGAAGTATTATTTATTTATTATTTTAAGATTTTTTTTTTTTTTTTTTTACGTTTAATGTATTATTTTTATTGAATTTTTTTTTTTATAAAAAAAATACATTAATTATATATATATTATCTTAACTAGTGCGGTTTATATTTATCATTGTTAAGTATCAGTAACCGGTAACCTTAACAGATATAATATATTATAAATAAATTATAAAGTAATTAATAAACTCACCAATTGAAATGAGACTTAAGACCCAGCCACATATCCAAAGACTATCTATCATTTGAACCATTTGGAGAATAATTGGAGGTGATAATTGGACGGTTTCAGACAAGTTTGAATTGATCTGTTTTTAGATTTAAATCATTTTAGATTAAAATAATTTTAGATTTAGACTATTTTGAATTAAAATTGTTTTAAGTGATAATTGGACGAATTGGATTCAAATCATCTTGGATTCAAACAATTTTAGATTTAGACTATTTTGGATTGTAGTTGTTTTAGGTTTGAATCTTCATGGATTTTCAAAATCTCAAATTCGAATCATTTTGAATTTAGGTTGTATTAAAGTTGGATTCATTTTAGGTTAATTATAGTTTGGATTATTTCAAGTTAAAATTTGAGCTTTTACGAGTTTCGAACTGGACTGGTCTCAAGTTTGTGTCACTTTGGGTTCAAATTGCTTCAAGTTCAGATAGAATTGTCTCGGTTTGAATTATTTTGAGTTTAGATTTGATATCTATATATTTCAAACAAATCAAGTTCGATCCGAAATCTATCTGGATGCTTTTTTAGATTCAGATAGACTTTGTCACCTTTGAAAACATGGGTATCTAATCTAATTAAAACTTTGAAAAGAAAAACTTTTTTTTTTTTTTATTTATAAATTTTAAGAGAAGAAGGATTTAAACTTAATTCTTTAAGCAAATGATACATGCATGTATTATTAATAATCAAATTTAAAAATGTAACTTTTTTTTTATTCACTTTGTTTCTCTATAAAATTATGTAGAATCTTAACAATTTAAACTTGGCCTATCAGTTATTAAAAAAAATCAATCATTAGTGCCTTCGGCTTTGGCATTTCTAGTGGAAGGGGAGATAAAGGGTTAAAGTAGTTAAACAGTTTTTATATTATAGTTAAAAATGCATTTTAATTTTTATACTATAGAAGTGAGTAATTTAATCCTTTTACATTTGAAATTGGTACAAAAAAGTAAAATTGGTAACAGTGTTAATGAAAAAACGTCTAAATGTTGACATGGACATGTGAAACTGATAAAAAAGATGACTTGAAAAAAAATGATGACATGTCAATTCTTTTTACTCTAGTGAAATTTAGAAAAACATAAATTTTTTTACTCAAATCCATCCCTTACCCGTAAAAACATGTCATTATTTTTTTCGAAGTCATCTGTTCTGTCAGTTTCTAAATTTCACTTTAGTAAAAAATTTTGAAACGTCATCATTTTTATTCCAAGTCATTTATTCTATCAGTTTCACATATCCACGTCAGCATTTAGACGGCTTTTCATTAACACTGTTATTAATTTTACTTCTTTGCACTAATTTCAAACGTACAAAGATTAAATTACTCACTTCTATAGTATAAAGATTAAAATATATTTTTAACTATAATACAAGAATTACCTAAATACTTTAACCGGAGATAGAGCACTGCTATTGTTCCTGAAAGCAGGAGATACATGAGTTAGTTCATTGTGCCATCATATCTATCTATGGGGACAGAACAGATCACAAGTACTTATTAGTGGTTGGGATCCTAAAATTGCTTTCTTGCATATGAACAGTTGGACAATCTAATTTTATCTAATAAACCTTCAACAAAATCAAGAATAATTTAAAAGAAAAAATTTCAGAGACAAGTCTACATTAAAAGAGCAATCAAGAAGGTCTGTCCAAACATCATGGGCATTTTTCATGAAGACAACACCATTTGTTATTTTTTTGGACATGGCATTCAATAATCAAGACAGCACCATATTGCAATGAGTTCAATAAAAGTAAAGTGGGGATGTTGGTGTTGGTTCATTGATTTCTCCATTAATAAATTCTATTTTCTATTTTGCTTTAAAAGCCAATAGTAATTGCTATGTTCCAAGTTGTTAGTTATCTCCTGTCAAGAGGTGTGAGACTAACATGGTGCTTGGATTGTCAGAATGATGTATGTAATAAGCGGATAAAGAATCTTGCTCATTGATATTGGAGATTATAGCAGATTATTTAAGTTTGAAATCTGCCATTCGAAACTAAATTGTGAGACAAATTGTTGGAAGGATCATTATGCTTTGATACCATGACAAAGTTGAGTTTGTGCGGCAAGACTACCTTAGCTTTAATTCAATATAAGTGTGTATATATACAAAGGGAAGAGTGAAAGTAACCCTAGAAACTAGACACACAAGACACGTGCACACGTGTATACAACAATAGGAAAAAAATATTGCTACATCCTTTAATACTAACATGTTTAATTAGTAGAAACACAAACATTCATGAACTATATCCCAAATATCTGAGATAATACTACCCCTCCCACCAAGTAAGCTCTTTATATTAACTTCATTAATCTCTCCATCAAAGAATCCGACTCTAGAATCAATCAAATCTTTATGCCCATTTCATATGCTACCAGCTTAATCCCCATTGCAATGGAAAAGAGAAGTAACAAACAACTACACCAAAATCTTTTATTACTACTTCCAATATAGCCAACCGCTCTCTAACACAAAAATGAAAGTTTAAGTACCCTCATAGTCTTTATATTATAATGAAAAGAGTAATTTAGTCTCTGTACTCTAAAAGTGAGTAATTTAGCCCTTGTACAATTGAAATAGGTGCAAATAAGTAAAATTGATAATGATGTTAATGAAAAACCGTTAAAATGCTGACGTGAACTCGTAAAATCTAACAGATTTAGATATATTCCAACTCATATTTTATTCCAAGTTATTAATTCTGTTAGATTTTACGAGTCCACGTCAGCATTTTAACAGTTCTTCATTAACACCATTATCAATTTTACTTATTTGCACTTATTTCAATTGTATAAGGACTAAATTACTCACTTTTACAGTACATGGACTAAATTACTCTTTTCACTATAGTAGAAGGATTATGTGGGTATTTAAACCCAAAAATGAAGCATCAACGTTTACTTTAACAAAACATGGAGTGGAGAAACCTGTTGGAATATGCCCTAGATTGAACTAAAAAATGCTATCAATTTTGCATATTAATCACTCATGCAATATATGATTAAAGGTTTTCCTTTATCATTAGTAGACATAATAAACATATACTAATCGGATGAAACCCATTGAATATAAAAGTTATTAAGAGTTATAATTATAAGATCTTTATGTATCAAAATTATGTTCTTAAAAATTGACATTGACAATACTAAAAAACCGGTATATGTTAAGCCTCCTTACTTCTTGCCAAAATTAAAATCTTGACCAAAGACCATCTTGCCCTTACTCTTCTGCACCGCCTGTGTAATATTCGCTCCGTCATCTGACCTAGCCTCAATCCCCTTTGTTGTCGATATGGTCTAAAAGACATTGTTCATAGAATTAATTACCATATTGAGACCCATCCCTGCCAATAGATATTTTGACGCCAGGTCTCTCAAACCTCGACCCCCAGCTCTTACTTATTCAGTTCGACTCTAAGCCAATTACAATAACCACAACAGAGCTTCCCACTTTCTTTCTTCATCTGCAATGCAGTATCGCACTCTCCTTCAAGATGATCGAGCCTTGATCTGCAGACAAAGCAGAAATTCGGTAAACATTCGTATCGAAATAAAGCGAATACATTTCTACCATCACTTAACCCACTTCAGTTCCCATCTTCAAAGGCTTAGCTTAAGTACATTCAAGTTAACAACCCTCACACGCAGACTAGCTGGGCTGGGCATCAATTGGTATCGACCTCCTCCACATCTCCGATAGACTCAACCAGACCAGAACCACACCTATCTTCTCACTCATCATCCCCAGGGGAAGCTCTTGTGCTGGAACTAAGGATGATCATATTGAGTTTGCTCCTCATGCAGAGTCAAGGTTTGTTTTGTTTGATTTGGAGCTAGCTAGAAAGTTGGGTTTTCTTTCGGTAAAAGTTGAGAGTGATTCCCTTATGGCTGTAAGGGAGGTGTCCAAGCAGTCTTTTCTTTCCGAGTGGGGTGGCATCATATCAGACATATCGGATAATTTGTGTATGCATATCGTGTTTTGTATTTTTCTTATATCAGTTATATAAATATATACATAATAAAATTTATTAAATGTATCAAAATTTTAAACATGCCGTTTTAATCGTATTTAAATGTATCGTACTTATTATATTATTTTTATATTTATTAAACGTGTTATATTGTGTCGTGTTTTTGTATCTATGTCTGAAATTATCAATTTAGATATGATTGATATTTCTTTGAACTCTCATGTGTTCAAGTTGCAGCATGTTCGTAAGATAGCAAAATATTTTATTCGTAACTTGGCAAAACTACATTATGAGCCAACAAGCTCTTGGCTGAGTGGCTAAGAGTCTTGGGGGCATGAAGTCTTGGGTTCAAACCCAAACAACCCTTCCCCTTACCCAATTATCAAAAAAAAAAAAAAAAAAAAAAAACTACATTATGAGACGAGAGAACATGGGGTTTGGTGGAGATCATTCCGTCCATCTTTTTGTAACCATGATATTGTTTAATGGAAATTTGGTTTTATCCAATATATATATAAGCAGGTTAATTATTTAGAGCTTTTTTCTGATATAGTAAGCCTTAATCTAAAAATACATCATTCTAGAAGGCCAAAATTGGTTTACGTTTATAACGAATATGACAATGTGTGTGTCAAAAACTATAAATAAACTTCAAGAACATTGAACTTTTGTCTCTATTCGGACCATTTTCGAACTTAGACAAAATTTGGCACTTAATTTAAAATTTCCAACTTAGAAAAAGTTGTTTTATTCAGAAAAAGAAGGCTACATGGAACTCTAGATACGAGAATTAGCTATAAAAAAAATACATTCTCAATTAAGGAGTAGGGCATTTCAAAATTCCATTGCAAATTAATTAATGGGCTTATTTTGCTTCTTTTCTTTCTTAATTTCTTTATGTTTTCACGTATATAAGTTCTTCGTTGACAAATATAACATAACCTGCAGTCAAAAGATGCCAAACCCAACAAACTATGCCCCTTCTCTAACTCTTCCCTTCCTTGACTCCCTGCGCTGGCAGCAGTGTTTTAAATTGCGGTCGCGGATTTCATCGCAGATGCGGTCGCGGTGTCACGGTTGCGGGTGTTGCGAGCGTTACGTAACATGTCGCGGTCATTGCGGACGTGAATTTTCGTTCAAAAATCACATTTTCTTAAAAAATAATATATTTATACATATTAATATCATAATTTATAATTCTAATATTTATCATGATTTTATATGAATTTTATTTGATTTATAAATAAAAAAAAAACTCTAATTTTCTAAAAAAACGTAATACGGATAATTAATAATATCATTCAAGTATTATCAAACTAAGTCATATAAATAAAATTATGAAGAACAACAAATATAAGTTCAAGAAGTACCCGTGCCAAAGATAGCCTCACAGTTGAGGAAATAAAATCTTTCACTAAACTACTTGTTCAAAACCTTTGAAAATGATCAAACTATACTAAAATAAGAAACATAACAGTTAGGCTCAGGCTCAAAACAAAAGGAGCAAAACAAAAGAACAAGACAACATTGAAAAAAATACAAATTGATATTCACTCAGAATTAATTTCAAACAGTTGGAGTACATCACAAATAAAAGTATTACAAAGAACATTTAATTAAACTAACAACTATCTAAACAACAATTGATTAAGCTAACTATGATCTAACAATAAATAAAGATAAAAAAAAAAACACAAACACAGCAAATTGCACAACAAGATACAAGTTCTCAAAAAATATAAACCAGTTGTAGTCTAAGCAGCCATCTAGTTGGCACAACCTCAACACTCGCCCCCAGTTCCTCCAAGTACTGGTTTCGATCCTCTTAAGCCACCTCCATCAATGCCCTTAGATTCAAGATGTCTCGGCTCTCGACCACCAAGCGGACTACAATGAACACCAAATGCTATCTCTTCTTCTAGCCATCTTGTATACTCCGTGTCAAACATAGCAGCATCTGAAACATAAAAATTAAGTTGATATATAGCCATGAACATTTAAAATAAATAAATAAATAAAAGATGTAAAAGAGACAGATCAAAGCTACCAAAACAATAAAATTGCTGTTGCACACAAAAGACAAAATAGAACAGAGTAGAACAAGGTGTTGCAGGCCGTTACACTGCTTTTAAGTCGCTGTCGCGGCGTTACGTAACGTGTTTCGATCGTTTCGGTCGTGATTCGTTTTTTCCAACGCGTAACGCCCATATCGCGGTTTAGTAACTTTATTTTCCGTTACGATGCGGCCGTTACGTAACGTAAACGGCCGCATTTTAATACACTGGCTGGCAGTATCCGAATTCTCTTAGCCATACGTACAAAATCCCTGTTTATTTTCACCCATACAAACAACATTTTAAGCCTTAATCATATTAAAATTGGAAAAATAAAAACAATAATTTTGGGTTCAAACTAGCTAGCTAGTATTAGGATTAAAATTTTTATAATAATATAAAATTCTTTACGAGAAAGAGAAATACTAATGCTTGAAAACTTACTTCCAATTAAGGTCTCCAGGGAGAAGAAGATCGTTCTCAATGTCTTCATAGGCAATGAGGTGACCAGGAACAGCATTGGAAAGATCAAGATCATTGTCCGAGGTGACTCCATCATCGTTTCCGTCCACAAATATTTGCCTGAGAGCCTTTGCAAGGCTATGGTAGCTTGCATGGTTATGGAGACTGAAGCGCTGACAGATGGAACGGCCTTCAAGCACCACAGTCACTGGGGGGAAGACGCTGGAAACAAGATCAACATCATCATCATCAAGAGCAGGGAAACGCTGGATGAGTTTGGTAGTGTTATTAGGGTTAGACGACAAGATCAAGGGTGCAGAAGAAGAGTGATGAGGTAGGATTGGAACACCAACAAATGTGGGGGTGTTGATGTTGGGGAATCTTCTGTCTTTCCATCTCCTTTTAATGGAGTGATCTTGTATTTGAGATTCAAAACGGTTCATCTGATCTCTCTTAATTTGTTTGTGCGGGTGAGGGTCTGAAAGAGAGGGAGTAGTATACTACTAGTTTGGGACCGGTGGTTGGCTTTTGTAGTTGATAAATAAAAGGGAATTTATGTATGAGTTGAGTTGTACTTGTCTTTTTGGGAGGAGAATGGAGATATCATTCATACAGCTAATTAAGAAGCTGAAAAGGGTTTGGTCTAGAGAGTGGGGGAGGAGATTTTATGTTAAAAAGAATAGGATAGGAGAGGAAGAATTGAATGAGGAAACTGAGAAGAGTTGGGGTTTTGGTGGGGTTATTGAGATAGATAGAGAAAGGGCTTCGACTTGAAATTGGACGTTTGAAGGAAGAGTGAGAGTGAATTAAACAAGTGGTAGGGTAGGGGGTTCACTCAGGATTGCCTCGTTTGTGTTGTGTTTTTGATGTGGTTTTGGCGAAAGGAAAGAGAGAGATCATGGAAAATAAAAGAAAGGAAAAGAATTCATATATATATATATATATGAAAACTATCGAGAAATAAATCAGAGAGAGCGATAACACAAATATCAGGAGGGGTCAGGTACGTGTCCGAAAATCGATCCTTTGTGTGGTTTCAATTCCCTCTTTTAAGAGAAATTATTATATCAACTTTACTATCACGTCAGCAATGGACATATCCAATTATTTTACACCATATCAACATTTTCTTCTACTTCAGATTTAATAATTTCTCCTTCGAACTCATTGCTCAGCCACTCTCTCTCTCCACCATGAAACCATCACCCCACCATTATTCCTCCTCATCTTTCTTTTGTCCACTACCACCAAAAAACACACAGTCAAAAAAGTCGTGGCCAAGGTCAACGCTGCCACAACCAACCGAGGCGACGACAAGGCCGAATTAGCTAACCGTTTGGGGATGGAGAAGGGTGGACATATATCAAAGTTCGAATGTCCTCGTTACAAAACAATGGCTCCAAATTCATGCGAAGCATTCAAAAACTTTCTTTCACTACGTTAAAATTAGTTTTAGACAGTATTTTTTTATAATACTTTTTCAAATATTATTAAAAATAACAAAAGCAACACTTTAACAGCATTTTACATATTGCTGTTATATATTATAATGACTAATAATTACAGCATTTTTAAATTTTTTAAAAGCATTTGACATGTGCTGTTATAAATCTTATCATATAAAAATACTTTTGGTAGCACTTATAATTGCTATCATTGAGATCTTTTGTAGCAAATGAAAAATGCTGCAAAAGGTCATGAAAAGCTGTTATAAAATAAAAATAGCAGTATTTTGATAAGTGTTATTATACATATATAAAAATGCTACTATATAGATAAGGCTGCAACCACATATACAACACATGAATAAATGCTATCTTATCTTACGACAATAGTTTTTTTTTTTTTAAATTTTCACAGCACTTCAAAATGCTTTTATATGTTAAGTTTAGCGTAGTGTTTGAAGAGTCAAATCTTTTGAATGTTCACCGCTGGTCATGTGGGTGATTCTTCCAAGCCTCGTCCTGGTGTTATAGTAGCTATAAGAAGTGAAAAAAAAAAAACCATAAATACAAATTTGATTCTTGTAAATTGGATTATTTTAACTTTTACTCTTTTATTAGGGTTAATTAAGTCCTCCAATTATATTGTGGGGTCGTGGGAGTGGCTGGTTTGGTGATATTTGTGGTGGGTGGGATTGTGGGGGTCGGGGTGGCTGATTTGGTGGCATTTGTGATGGTAGTAGCAAAGGTAGTGGTGGTGGAGAAAAGAAAGGGGAGGAGGAAGAATGGTGGGGTGGTGGTTTCATGGTGGAGAGAGAGAGAGAGAGTGGTTGAGCACCTAGTTAGATTTGGAAGGAGAAATTATTAAATCTGAGGTGGAAGAAAATGTTGATATGGTGTAAAATAATTGGATAGGCCCACTGCTACGTGGTAGGAAGAGTTCATATAATAATTTATCCTTTTTTAAAGCCATATAATTTAATGGTATGATATTATGGATGACAGCAAATTGGATATTTATAATTTTTAAAATATTTGAATTCGAATTTATTTAATTTATTCGAAATTCGACTCCGTTTATTATTTTCTTACTATCCAAATATTATTATTTGAATTCACATCAAATTTAAAGAGTAATATTCATCAGATATTCGAATCCACTACATATTTGAGTTAATTAAATCATTTTTTTAAATAAGACATAAAATTAAACAAGAATTAAATATGTAAAAGGATATCAGATTCAGATATCATAATCCGTTATCCGTATAAATAAAGCGGATTCGGATAACGGATTCGAATATCCAACACTATTCAAACCAAAATCAAAGCGGATCTGGAATTGGATATCCAAGGATTCATATATGAATTCGCTCTGAATCCGTTTCGAATAGTAAATCTAATATCCGATTCTGTAATATCCGCATCTGCAAAAAACGAATTGGATAATGTCAGATATCATTTTTTATTATCCATTTCCATCCCTAAATTATATCTCTATCTCTCCCTACCTCTCATTTTCTATGTTCATTCTATTAATTCAGTTAAAATTATAACTGAATTATTATTAGTTGAATTAATTAAATTTTATTTATTTTTTTTCTTATATTGGATCGAATTATTCAAAAAATAAATTTTAACATTACAAAATATTTCAATTAATTCGGCTAATTAACAAAATTAATCGAATTTTAATTATTCTATCATTCATAAGTTAAAAATATATCTTAAAATCTTAAAATATTAATTTTTCATAATTCAATTAAGTATAATAATACAATAAATATTCAAATGTCAACTATAAGTAAAAAGTGCATTCATATAAGAAGTTAAATTTTCAACAACATAAAACTTAAAATGTCTAATAAAGATTAAAAATATTATATTATATATATATCTGGTAATTCGATTAATTCAATTATTTTCGAATAATCAAATCGATAATAAAAAATCTTTAAAATTTCTACCGATAATCGATAGAATAATTTAATAATCGACCGAATAACCAAATTAATGGATTAAGAGTTTAAGACTGCTCTGTCTTTGCATAAGTAAGAAACTTAGAGCACGTTTGGTTGGGGGAATAGCCATTCCATTCCCCCATATTCAGTCCCAAACAACACACCATTTGTTTGGTTCAAAGAATGGCTATTACACTGAATAGTCATTCTAGCCTCATTATTGATGAGGCTTAATTTTTTTTTTTTTGTGTGACTATTTTGTCCCTCAGTTGTAAAATGTGATTTCACTACAACAGAATAGGTCTTCAGCAGCATTTTTTTAAAATATTAGTAGCGTTTAATAACGTCGCTAAAAATTCAGTGGTGTTTTTGAAAAACGCAGCTAAAAGTGCAGCGAAAAACGGCGTCGGGAAATTTCTCGACGTTTGAGACAAAAACACCGCTAAATTAGCAACGTTTGTAGGGATATTTTTCGACGTTTATTAACATCAGTGTAGGACTGCAGCGTATGGTATTTGAGAACAACTTAGCGGCGTTTGTAGATAAAAACACCACTAAAGTTATTTATTTAACGGCGTTTGTCTCAAGAAACGCCGCTAATTTTAGAATTTCGTTCTTTAATCGTCACAATTATATCGGCGTTTATGTTGTAAAAATGCCGCTAAATTTCCAATTTTTATTTAAAAATTGTAATTAATAATATTATTCAATATATTTACATTATAGTTTACAATCAACACATAACATAAATATATTAAAATTTAATAGTATATCATAAAGTATCATTATACAATAATTCTATTAAGAAAGCCCAAAATAATCGATATTTTATTTTATGTCTAAAAGGTAACCAAAATACAAACTTTTTATAAATACAAATTAAGCAACCTTATGAAATAATAAAAAGTAAATTAAATAAGACAAGGTAGTATCAAATTTAATTTGTACCTAGAAATATATAACAATTGCAAGGTTCAAAACTCCTATCGCCAATCCTGCACTAACATACAAGTTATTACAATTTTTTTTCCAAATTTGTAAAACAACCAGTGATTAAAGTCAATAGAAAGCAAAATTAAAAGAATTGACCTCCGAGCTTCATCATCTCCTCAAAATGCCTTTTCCAATTCAATCCTCAGAACCTAAAAAAAAGGCAAAAACTTAAATTAAAACCCCCAATTTACAAAATACAAAAACATAAAATTGTTACCTTCAAACGAGAATCTACTAGGAATGGAAGGAGATGAACAAAATTTTGCTTACATCTTTGACCTAGAAGCTGGTGGACGTGACGGGATGGAGAGAGAGAGAGAGAGAGAAAAATGAGTTGGGTTTAGGTAAAGAGGAAAAGGGGTCGATTGTTGATTATACTTTCAGCAAATAGCGGCATTTGTTTCGACAAACGCCACTAAATCTATTAATCTCTTCTAAAAAAAAAGGTAAATTTTGCCACTCGATTTTTTTTTTTTTAATATTTAGCGACGTTTGTATACTACAAACGCCGCTAAATCATTCATCTCTTTTAAAAAAGAGATAAATTTTGCCGTTTGATTTTTTCAATACTTAGCGGCGTTTGTGTACTAGAAACGTCGCTAAATGAAAACATTTAGCGGCGTTTCTTATAACAAACACCACTAAATCTATTCATCTCTTTTTAAAAAGCGATAAATTTTGCCGCTCGATTTTTTCAATATTTAGTGACGTTCGTATACTAAAAACGCCGCTAAATAAAATATTTAGCGGCGTTTCTTATAAAAAATGCCGCTAAATCTATTCATCTCTCTTTAAAAAAATCGATAAAAAAATCGAAAGAAACACCGCTAAATTAAAACATTGTGTTTCTTTCGATAGAAATGGCAGGCAACTTTTTAGCGGTAAAAAAGAACCGCGTAATTTGAGAAATATTTAGCAACATTTTTTTATAGACGTCGGTAATTGATCTTATTTAGCGGCGTTTCCTCCTCACAAAAGTTGCTAAATTAGTTTTTAGTAGTGTTTGGGGTAGAAAACACCGCTCCCTTTACAAAAACACAGTACCTGGCGGCATTTTTAGGTGAAACGTCGTCAGTAAAACGCCACTAAAACTCAAAATTATTGTAGTGTTTGGGCTCTAGAGAGAGAGAGAGGAGGAAGGAGGAAAAAGAGGGAAAGGGTGGAGAGAGTGTCGACGACGACAGCAATGCTGGAGGCAGCCGGCCAGCCACTGTCGAAGAAAGAAAGTGTGCAAAAAAAAAAAGAATCATCAAAACACAACATAAACACAATCATAACAAAAATAAACAAAAAAAAAATGGGAGAGAGAAATTTTCTCTCTCTTAGGGTTTTGGTATAGGTGAATATAAAAGGTGTTGGGCTCCAAATTTGGGGAGGAGGAAGAGGACATAACAAGGATGAAAATATAAAAAATTAGTGGCTTTTGGAGTGACGGGGGATGACGAAAATGGGGGTTGAAGTCACGGGAAGTTTTTGTAGATCTAGGCATTTTCGAAGATTTTTAAGAAAAACCAAGTGAAAAATGGAAAGAGAGGGTTTAGAGGAAGGTTTGGATGAGATTTGGGGAAATTTCGGGTTGGGTGTCGGCGACGGTTATCCGTCGGAATCTTGGTTTTATGAAGATTCTTGGGTTTTCTAGGTTTGGGGTTGAATTTAGGAGAGAGAGGGTAGGATGAAAATGAAAAAAAAATTGTTGTTTATATGTTCTGAAAAAATAAAAATTATTTTTTATAAATTATTTTTATATAATATTTAAAATATTACTTTTTAATATTAAATATATAATATATTTTTAATATTATTTTTTAAATCATATATTTAAAAAAAATAAATATTATTTTATCAAAATATTTTTTGTATATTATTTTTTTAAGATTTTAAAAATGTTTTTATTATATAAATTATTACTAAATATAATTTATTTAAATAGTTTTTTTTTATATATTATTAATATTATATAAGATATTTTTACATAAATTAATAAGATTATAAAAAAAATGTATTATTTATTTAATTTAAGGGTAAAATTGTCATTTTATACATATTCCTTACGTATTGCTTAACATCATTTTAACCGACCAAAAAATGTAATATTGTTCCTCCTCAATTCCATTCAATCAATCAAACTATATAATATATATTTCCCCTCTATTCAATTTCTATGGAATAACTATTCCATTAAATTCTCTCTCTATTTCATTTAGTGAATCAAAGGTAACATTAGTGCTCCACCTTTGCATAGGCTGTCCGGTAGTCCTTCAATATCTAAAATTATCTCTTGGATTTACCCACCATAATAGGCAAACCCAGGTATATAGCAATCTCTTTCCAATGTTTTATTCTGTACTCCTAATTGCATCATCACACTATCCCTCAAATCCTCAAATCAGCGAGTGTATTATAGAACTAAACAAAACGACCGATTTATCCACAATAACTCTCTAACTTGACACTACCTTATATTGGTGAAGATTCTCTAAAATAGCTTCACATTTTGAAAAACTTGCTCGAAAGAAATAGGAAACTATCATCTGGAAAGAACAAGTAAGAGACGTTAGGATTTGCTATAATAGCTTTTCAGGATTTTGTGACCTATAATATTCGGCTTGTGTTTGATCTAATGATGTTTTTATTCTTAAGGGTGTTGACTCTGCTTTGGAGTGGTTTAATCTTTGTATTTCTCATTGTGATTTTAAGTGACTTATTTTCTTGTTGTGTTACTTTCCCTTTAATAAACTTATTGATTTAGAAAAAAAAAAAGTGGGAAACTCTAGGAGCATGTTTGGCCACCGCCACTCCCTTATGACACATGTACGATTTGCATGATTTTGTAAGCACGACAAACCTTCAACACATAAAAAGAATAAATAAAGTGATAATGGATTTCCTTGTTCGAGTCCTCTAGGGGGATAAATCCTATCACATTACTTGCCATTAATGACTATTGAATATGTAATTGTACGCACACACGTCATAAGACTCATAACTAATGAAATCCATTTTTTAGAAAAAACCCATTCCTCATCACTCCTTCAATATAGCAATCTCTTTCCAATGTTTTATTCAGTACTCCTAACTACATCATCACACTATCCCTCAAATCCTCAAATCAGCGAGTGTATTATAGAACTGAACAAAATGGTCGATTTATCCACAATAACTTGCTAACTTGACACTACCTCATATTGGTGAAGAATCTCTAAAATAACTTCACATTTTGAAATACTTGCTCGGAAGAAATAGGAAACTATCATTTGTAAAGAACAAGTTGGAGACTCTAAAATTTTCTATAATAGCTTTTCAGAATTTTGGGACCTATAATATTCGGCTTGTGTTTGATCTGATGATGTTTTTATTCTTAAGGGTGTTGACTTTGCTTTGGAGTGGTTTAATCTTTGTATTTCTCATTGTGATTTTGAGTGACTTATTTTCTTGCTGTATTACTTTCCTTTTAATAAAACTTATTGATTAGGAAAAAAAAAATGGGAAACTCTAGGAGCATGTCTTGCCACCGCCACTCCCTTATGACACATGTACGATTTGCATGATTTTGTAAGCACTACAAGCCTTCAACACATAAAAAGAATAAATAAAGTGATAATGGATTTCCTTGTCCGAGTCCTCTAAGGGGATAAATTCTATCACATTATTTGCCATTAATGACTACTGAATATGTAACTGTGCGCACACACGTCATAAGACTCATAACTAATGAAATCCATTTTTCAGAAAAAACCCATTCCTCATCACTCCTTCAAAATAATTCCATTCAATCATGTCGTACGCCTTACTCATATCAAGTTTTAATGTGGTACTACAAGCACCACCAGTACGCTTATTTTTCATATAATGGACAGTTTTCATAAGAAACAATTGCATTATCAAAAATTAATCTATTCGGAACAAAAGTGCTCTGATTATCCCCTACCAGTAAAGGTATAAACTGCTTTATCCTATTAGTAATCATTTTTGACTTTCGAGACAATTTGTAAATCACATTACATATATTAATTGGATGAAAGTCTTTAACCGTATTAAGTGATTAGGTGACAAGACTTTCAGGATTAGCACTATATTAGTATGATTTACCTCTTTAATAGATCCTTTTTCATTGACAACATGCAACAGGGCATTTGTGATATCCTGTCCCAATACATGCCAATACTTCTGATAGACGCTTTACTCGGATGCATTTGAAATAGAGCTTCCTTAACTCCAACGCCTTAAACTCTATGGCCAAAGTTAGCCGTATGTCAGGAGAGACCCTAGACCCAATATATCTCTCAGCTGTGCCTATGATGAGGAGAATATGTTTTGAAATTATAATTCAAAATCACACTCTCAATTCGAGCTTCCTCCCATTGCCATACTCCTTCAACATCCATAATCCGCATAAAAGCATTATTGTGTTTACGTCGGGATGCCACTGCATGAAAATAAGCAATGTTCCCATTGTAGACACTTAATTTTGCCCGGGCCCCTAAACAAGGTGAGTTCTCTTTTCAACTTCTCGGAATACAAAGAATCTTTCATCATTCCACAGATGGGTCTCCAAGACTTTGATTTGGAGGTAAAAACAAAAAAAGTCAACCTAGAAAAAGTCAACCCCAAAAAGTCAATCACTGGAAAAGTCAACTCTCAGTCAAAATCGAGATTCAAAGTTGAATTGAACAATGGTGAAGGAATTTTAATAATAAGAGATCTACAATTGAAGATAGAAGGTTGAAAGACAAAATGCAAAATTCAATGTAGGAGAAAAGTATGGAATTTCCAAATTTGGGGAAAAATACGTAAATGATCAAATTGAATGAAATTGAAACCTCAAATTGAAAGATGATCAATAAAAAAGGATATCCCAAGGTCCAATTTCACCAAGAGGAATCAATCCGAAGAAGAAGTGGACAAAATTGAAAATTGCCATTTATAGGAAAAATGGGAAATTTTGCAAATTTGGGAAAAAGTGCTTAAACGATCAAATTGGATGAAATTGGAGGTTCCAAATGGATTAAGATCAATAAATATGGATATTGGAAGATCCAATTTTGAAGCGGAGTTGAAGGAAGAATTGGTTTGAAGAGAAAAAGGAAAATAAGGATTTAATGAATAAATAAGAAATTCACAAATTTGGGGAAAACTATAGAGATGGTCCGATTCGGTGAAATTGAAGCCCCCAGTTGATGAATAATAAATAAATAAAAATATCCCAAGTCCCAATTTCAAGTGGATTTCAAGGAAGAGCCGATTGGAGGAGAAACGAGAAAATTCCAATTTGGAGGAAAAAATGAAAAACTAAATAGGAGAGGAATTCAGATGTAAAAATTGGGCATTTTCGGTTCAACTTCAATTCAATATATGAAAAAGGTAGTGGAAAAAGAAAATTCAAAAATTTGGCCCGTTTCAAGGGCTAAAGGGCAATTTCCGAGAAAAATAGAATTCGAGCTCGGAAAATTGCGAAACTTTTCAGAACTGAGTTTTAGGATGGAAAGAAGGAAATGAGAAGAAGAAAACCTGAAATTGGGGATGAAACGCAAAAATGCTAAATTCGAGAGACTAATTTGCAATTTTAAAGAAAAAATCGGAGAAAATGGAAAACGAGCTTGGAAAATTATGAAAACCTCCAGAACTAAGTTTTATATTAGATAGAATATATTGGAGAAGAAAAATCAGGAATTGAAACTCAAATGGAAATAGACAAAGTTTGGGAGGCATTAAACCAAAATTTTAGAGAAAAATTCGTGAAAAATACAAAACGAGCTCTAAAAGTTATGAAAACCTCTAGAACTGAGTTTTATATTGGATGGGATGGATTAAAAAAAGAAAAATTCAAAATTGAGGTCTATTTGCAAATAAATTAAGTTTGGGGGCCAAAATGTAATTTTACCAAAAAAAATCGTAAAGGGCCATTTTGCAAATAAAAAAAAGAGGAATTCCAGGCCATTTTTGGCCAGCTCATGGATGGAAGAGAAGTGTGATCTTCTTAAATCAAATAGCCAAGATTGAATAGCAAGATGACATTTTTAAGAAAGGACAAGATTTTTCACTACTTGCCTACATGGCATTTTTGGCCAATGGGAGGTCTCCAAATTGCAAAGCCATGTGAAGAGCACGTGAGGGTTATGTGATGATGTCAAATAGGATTAAAAATGTCACCTAGGAAGATATTTTGAGAGTAAGCCATATGATCATGACAAGTCTTGGGAGGAACAAAAGAGAAAAAGAGAAGAGAGAAAGAAGGAGAAGGAGAAGTTTGAGTGCTTGATTTGGAAAGCTTTGCTAGGTAGCTATTTCCTCTCTTCTTCTTCAATTATTTTGTTTGATTTCATGTTCTTTTTCTCTACTTTTCCATGTGATTGTTAAATTTCTTTGTTGAATAAAAATGTTTTTCAAAATAAATTTCTAAAGTTTTTTTCCCCTTTCTTCGTTACTAAATAACAAGGTTGCTAAATTTTTCTACACATTTTTTCACCATGGCCGAAACCTTGGAGGCCTTATTGTGCTTGTCTTTGCTTGATTTTTTTGCTTGCTTGTTGATTGTGGGTTTCACCATTGTGGTAGGATAAATTTTCTCCTTTGGTTTTTCTTTTTAAAAATCAAATAAAAAGGTTTGAGAAACTTGAGGATCTTGATTTTTTTCAAGTGATTTTGGTTAGGCTGGACTATGTCTAAGGAACCAACCATTGAGCCAACCTTCATTTTCTTTATTCGTTTATATTTTTTAGTTCACGATTGATTCGGTTTCATATGTTTGTGTTGTTGGATAATCATGCATTCATACCATTCTCAACTTGATTTTTGGCTAAGATCAATCAAAGATCTCTAGCCAAAAATCTTTTGTGCAAACTAGTTGGAAGAGTAATGGGTTGTTAAGTTGGATATTCTGACTTTGAGAAATTTTTTCACTAAGTTCCTTTTGTCAAAATAAAAATCGTTTTTAACCACATTTATTAGACCCTTAGAAGAGCCTCTGGTAAATTTTCCAAGATTTTTAGAATTTTTTATCAAGGGTGGAAAAATGGTTTTCGGTAAAATAGAGTTTAGTCTACTGTTATGACTTTAATGCAATTTCGGTCAAGGAATTTTAGTCCAAATTTAAAACTGATTTTTCCTCATAAAGATCTTCATGTTTCAAGTCTAAACTGATTTTTTCATAATTTTTTGAATTTTTTTTATAAGAGGTGGCAAAATAGTTTTCTAAAACTGGTTGTTGGAGTTAAAATGAGTTTTCTCTAAACTAACAATTTTCTGTTTTTTATTTGTAAAAAAGAGGGGCTGATTGGAGTCATTAGCTACTGTTTTAGGTTGTTTTCCATGTCATCTCAAGGTTAAAAATTGATTTTCCAAAGATCAGGTCATGGATAGTCAATCCAGGTTTTAAAAAAATAGAAAAACTAGAGCCTTTTTAGGAGGCCATTCGGCCATAGGTATTTTTCTACCCAAAAATTGCATTTTTTTTTAAATCCGAGCCCAAAGTCATTCGGTTTTTAAAAATTCAATTTATGTTTCTTTCAAAGGTAGTAGGATACCTTTTTAGGTATACGGATATCCTTACTTTAAGAGAGAAATACATCTTCACGCATTGCATATTTAAAAATATTTTTATTTAATTTGACATAAAAACGTGCTTCTCGGTTTCCTAAACATTTGGCGAGAATTAGTTCCTAATCTTTGTCGGGTTTGCCGGGGAGGTTAGGAAATTATTCAATGCACGTGTTTATAGAATCGGAAAGTATGGTTTTCGTTTTACTCGAAATCATATAAATGTCATATGAAAAAATTATTTTCCAAGCTTTGCCGGGGAGTACGGTAATATTTTTCGACATATGCCATTTATGTGATTCCTCACATGAAAAATCAAAATTAAATGATGATGTGTGCATGTGATCATAATATGATTATGAATATTTTATGATGATGCCATTTTGTGATTTTTGTCAATATGATCTCTTTGTATGCCATGTCATGATTTATTTTGCTATGCCATAATAGGATTTGCCATGTCAAGTATGCCATGTCATTAATTCTTTTACCATGTCATGATTTATTTTGGTATGTCATAATAAGATTTTATCATGTCAAGTATGTCTTGTCATTAATTCTTTTGTCATGTCATAATAGGATCTGTCATGTCATTAATTCTTTTGGCTATGTTATTTAGATTTTGTCATGTCAAGCATGTCATGTCATTAATTCTTTTACCATATCATAATAAAATATTTGCCATGCCATGATAAATATGCATGTTTGTTTAATTTTTATCTTAGTAATATTTTTGCATATTCATAATCATTTTTTATGATTTTAAAATACATGAAAAATAAATAATATTTTTTTTCATAAAACAAGATTATTCCCGAGTTAAAATAATTCATGAGTTCTCTGCTGGGTCTGCAGGGGAGAATATCATCAATTATCATTAATAACGGAATATCTTTTTTCCAAAAACGAGGGTGATTCGGAGAATTTCAAAATCAAGAAAAAATTTCATGTTTTACCGAGTTTGTCAGGAAATATGAAAAATTTTATGTTAATAAATTTTGGATTATTTTCAAATAAATGTGATTTTTTTAAGGGAAATATTTTTAAACATCAAATTTAAAACCGACTTTCACCGAGACTCGAGATAACACATGACTAATAAGGTACCGTTTTATACGGGCGTTGTGGGGGTGCTAATCCTTCCCCGCACGTAACCGACTCCCGAACCTGCACTTGTTTTCTCTGGTTCAAAGCGCAGACTAGACCTGTCCACGGGTTGGGTAGCCAGCCCGGCCCGGTAAGCCCGGCCCGTATTGAGCCGAGCTTGGACAAAGTATTTAGTAATTCGGGCCGGCCTGACCCGAATTACTATTTATTAAATAAAAAATATTATTTTATTTAAAATTAATTATAAATTATATATAAATATTAATATAAAAATAAAAATAAAAATAAATTTTCAATATTTTTAAATAGTGAAACGGGCCTATACGGGCCGGCCTGGGCCCGACCCGAATGGGCTTGGACAAGAGATAAAAATGTTTTTCGGGCCGCGGCCCGGCCCAGCCCATGAACAGGTCTAACGCAGACTTCAAAATTGGTTTTAAAAGATGTTTTAATTAATTTTAAATATTTTATAAAAATCGATTTTAATAGGTGACCGATCACACATAGCCAAAAAAGATTGATGGCGACTACATTTCTTTTACGAAGTCGTTTTCAAACCCTCTCAATTTTAATTTAAGAGGAATTAAATCATTTTTTTTATTTTTTTTCAATATCACATTTTAACGAAATCGATTGTCCCACGACGTGACAGTTCTTCGGACACTTTTTTAAGGTTGCGACATTCATCACCTCCTCGAAGCCACAATATTTTGGGCTGTTGCCTCCGATCCACATTGTTTCTTCACATGATAACAAAAAGATTGAGCTCCGATCCTTTTCAGCATAGAATCCGTATCTCCTCCATCTTGTCCTTGACGATACGCTTACGCTTGCTCTAGCTCAGATTTCTTTTGCATAATCAGCTTATGAACATCACCAAAAGCAGTCTTGTTCCACTGTTTTTAAGTTTTGACCAAAAAATATTTTAGATAAGTATATGTGTATATTTATATTCAATAAAATTAGTTTTTTCCTTCTAAGAAAAGACAATGATGCCTCGACAGGCATTTTCATATTTTCCTTTTAAACTTAAAAATCATGTAATCCAAGATTAAAATTCTTTTTAAAAAGAAAAGGTCGGGATTTTGCTTTTGAGTACTGTTAATAAATGGTTGGGAGACTAAATGAAAAGAAATTGACATATACGGTTTTATATATTACGTAAACAACTAGAGATTTTCTTTTTTACTCATAACTCTCATCTAATTTATAACCTAATAATTCAAATTCAAAACCTTTTAAATTGGGTTACAAATTTGTATAATTATTCACCCAACGGACGAAAGATATATATATATATATAGATATATATTTGTATATAATATCTCATTTATATATAGGATTTTCTTGTACAGACATTATACAATTGAAAATACATAATTTGTTTATTGTAACATGATACATAAGGGTACTTTCACAGATAATTTGGTTCTCCCATGCATTGAGGATTGTCGCAACTTAAAAACTAATATTTTTTTAATACTTTCAAAATAATAAAAAATTAAATTCTGAAGATTTTCAAAAAATTTCGAGCCTATTTGCTATTTATTTGAATTTTTTCTTCTAAAATTGCCCTTTTGTGCTCTCAAACTTTACCATTTTTTTAAACGAGTTCCAAATATATATTTTTCTTCACCAATCTCTTCCAAATAATTTAACAAGTATGATCTGGAAGTTTTCATAATTTTTGGAACTCATTTAGTATTTTTTTCGGGATTTATCTGCTTAAATTACTACATAGTGGGCCCGAGATTTGGCCATTTTGCAAACGAACTCCGAATCCGATTTTTCTTTCGCCAATCTCTTCCAAATAATTTAATAATGAGATCTTCAAATTTTCAGAAATTTTGGAGTTCGTTTGCTATTTTTTCGGGATTTATCTTCTTGAATTTCTATATAGGGGACCCGAGATTTGGCCATTTTGCAAACGAACTCCAAATCCGAATTTTCTTTCGCCAATCTCTTCGAAATGATTTAAGAATGAGATCTTCAATTTTTCAAAATTTTTGGAGTTAATTTGCTATTTTTTCCAAATTTTCCAATTTTGCCCTTTTACCTTCGAAACCCGGTTTTGCTCAAAACAAGTACAATTTTCAGATTTTCTTCAAATTGAGCCTTGGGCTATCCTTGTTTAATCACTCCTTATCCATTAGGGGCTTTAGTCTTACCGAATCGGGCCAATTCTGTAATTCTTCCAAATTTCACCGAAATCCACTAAAAACCCTAATTCTCGGTTTTATTCCAAATTGTATTTTCTTTCAGTTTTTCTTCCAAGTAGCTTCTCCAATACCCGTAGTCAGTGCTTATCATTCATTTGGAACCTTCAATTTCGACCAATTTGGTCGTTTAAGCACTTTCCTCAAATTTCCCGAACTAGGATTTCCTTTCTACTGAATCTCCGTTACCCAACTTTCGAACTCTATATCTTTTGATGTAGACCTCGGATTATCAAAATTCTTTCGCCATTTTTAATTGAACTTCAAATCTTGATTTTGAAAGTGGGTTGACTTTTTCAGTAGTTGACTTTTTGAGGTTGACTTTTTGGGGTTGACTTTTTCAAGTTTGACTTCTTATGCTCGCCTTCTTAGACTAAGTCTTAGAGTACCACCTGCAGGATGAAAAAAGTATTTTTACATTCTAAAACATCAATTTAGGAAGAAAACATACCTGTTTGAGTGGTCCGGACAAAATTAGGTGTCTACAGCTACCCCTCTTTGGCTATTGCTGAGAATCAAGAATCAGGCAAAGATAAACAAATACTAATTTTGTCTGGTTAGTGAAATCACATGTGAAGAGAAGGGAAAGGGGTTTCTTTTTTCCTTTTTCATTAATTTTTTTTTTGTTGAAAAATAGCTGTCAATAGAAGATATTGTCCTTAATTTGAGTTCCCTGACTAATCAAGGCTCGACCCGTCTTAAGGAAACGAGTTCGATTTGCAAAGTGATGATTTCGGCAGAACCAAAAATCGAAAAGTTATCTAGGCGAAACCGTAGATAATTTTCAAGGTAATGACTTGGGCGAAACCAGAAGTCGAAAAAAAACTTGGGTGAAACCAGAAGTCCTTTCTGAATATGGCGCCCGGAGGCCTTATCCATGATTTTGATTAATTGATGCCCGAAGGTCTTTAAGAATGGTGCCCGGAGATCTTAAGAATGGTGCCCGGAGGCCTTACCTGTGATTTTAAAATACCTTGACGACGGTCTCAAGGCTCGACTCATTTGATAAACAGAATGAATTCAATTTAAAACAAAAGGAAGTACATCGACGGTGGTCTCAAGGCTCGACTCATTTGATAAAACAGAATGAATTCGATTTAAAACAAAAGGAAATACCTCGACGGTGGTCTCAAGGCTCGGCTCAATTGATAAAACAGAATGACTTCGATTTAAAACAAAAGGAAATACCTCGACGATGGTCTCGAGGGCTTAACTTGTCTTGTGCTAAGTTGTGTTTAAAATTCTGGGTATCTGCTCCAGAAGCTTTGGCTATCACCACTTAAGACTTGCTTAAGCAAATGTAAAACTCTGGATATCTCCACTAGAGGCTTTGGCTATCACCACCAAAGACTTGTTCATTGTTTAAAACTCTGGAAACTTATGCCTGAAGGTCTTAGAATGGTGCCCGGAGGCCTTACCCGTGATTTGAAAATACCTTGATGACGGTCTCAAGGCTCGACTCATTTAATAAACAGAATGAATTCGATTTAAAACAAAAGGAAATACCTCGACGGTGGTCTCAAGGCTCGACTCATTTGATAAAACAGAATGAATTCGATTTAAAACAAAAGGAAATACCTCGACGGTGGCCTCGGGGCTCGACTCGTTTGAAAAGCAGAACGAGTTCACTTTGGGGAAGTCCAAGTTTTTCTAATTTCTGCAATGTTAGCTAAATGCAATGATGAGAATGACATGCTTTGCAAATGCTTGTATGTTTCCTAAGAATGAATGCAATCAAATGATTGTGTCATGATTTCTAATCCATGGTTTCTTTGAGGTTCACAGATTATCCGACTTCATGACGGAGTCTTAAATTGTTCACTGATGCCCCACTTAAGGAATCCTTCACTCAAGATAACTTGTCAACCAGTCTCAGTTTCTGACTTTCGTTGAAATTCACAAATTTTCTGACTTAGTGATGGAGTCTCCAAAATGTTCAATGTTTTCTTTTCTTGGTGAATTTTCCAAACATTTCCCAAGATTTAAATCTATTCCTTAGTAATACTCTGAAATCCTTTTATTTAAAGATTTTTTTATTACTAATCATCATTCAATTTAATAACAATCATGATGCATCTCAAAAATGTATGAAAGAAAATATGAATCAAGCAAAAATGTCATGAAAAGGATAACAAGAATTTATTGCAACAAATGTTTTTTTTAAAAGTGAATATCAAGGATATAAGAAACAAATGTAAAGCAATAGGTTGTAGATACCCCGGATGCAGAATATCTTGGACCTTGCTTTTTCAAACCATCTGAAATTTCTCTTGAACGAGCAATTTACTTGGGTAACCTTTTGGCTTCCATAGTTACATCATACTGAGTTGTTCCCCTTTCCTCTGATTTTCAGATACTTTCCTCCCCCTTTACACGGAGCATTGATTCATACTTTAATCAATACCTGAGCCGTCCTTTGCGGGTTTTCAACTCAAGTGTCATCCATTCGGTATTAAGTCGCCCTTTGCGGGTTTTACATTTTTTTTTTGTATTCTACCATGCATCTGAGAATTCTAAATACTTCCAAGGTAAAAATGTCAATTCAAAAGATGGAATAAATTTTGAGAACAACCTTTCAAATTAAATATCCATGTTTGATCAAAATAGACTTTCTAAAGCACGCAATGTAGGCCAAGGTTCGGGTTCAGAAAGAAAGGATAAAATAGGCCCAAAATGTGTTTAAGGGTGATTGAATCAAGGATCATTTCTTGAGAACTCATTCTTGAAACATTTGTCCCTTTTTTGGACTTTTTTTTTTTGTTGCTTTGTTGGCTTTCATTTGCCACATTTTTCGATGGCTTTCTTTTTGCCATGATTTTTTATTATATTTCCTCTTATTTGCCCTCCAGTGTAGAGGGTGATCCTTGATCAAGGTTTAAAGAAAGAAATAATTCCTTAGGCTCAAAGGGGTGACTAAAGATAATTTCTTTTTAGTGAAAGGAATATGAAATATGGTCATTCATCATATCAAGCATGAATATTCTCATTAAAAAGCAATCCACAGGGGAGATAGATATATAGAATTTTCATTTTTACACTTGGAATCATTCTAATTTCCACGTGCACAACATCACACTTTTTTTTTCAAGCATAATACTTCTTCAGTTCATCTACATTCACGGAATTTCTGAAATCATCCCCGTCCATCCGAGTTAAAATCAATGCTCCTCTAGAAAAAGCTCTTTTACCACATAGGGTCCTTCCAAATTCGGAGCCCATTTTCCTCACGGGTCTTTCACTATAAGGAGAATTTTCCTTAGTACTAAATCTACTTTCCAGAACTGTCTAGGACGAACTTTCTTGTTGTGGGTTCGAATCATCCTTTTCTGATACAACTGCCTATGATAAATTGCTTTCAATATTTTCTCCTCGATGAGATTCAGTTGTTCATAACGAGGTCTAACCCATTCTGCTTCTTCTAAGCCAACTTCCATCAAAACCCGAAGTTAAAGAATCTCAACCTCAATAGGTAGCACTGTTTCCATCCCGTATACCAAAGAAAATGGCGTTGCCGCAGTAGATGTGCGAACTGAGGTACGATATGCATGAAGAGAAAAAGGCAAGATCTCATGCCAATCTTTGTACACATTAGTCATCTTCTCAACAATCTACTTGATGTTCTTATTAGCTGCTTCTACTGCCCCATTCATCTTCGGACGGTAAGATGTCGAATTATGATGTGTGATCTTGAACTGAGTACACACATCTCTCATCATCTTATTGTTCAAATTGAGAGCATTATCCGAAATAATTCTTGCTAGCAATCCGTAACGACATATGATTTCTTTCTTAACAAATCTGCATACCACCGATTTTGTTAAATTCACATAGAAAGCAGCTTCTACCCGCTTTGTGAAATAATCTATGGTCACCAAGATGAAACGATGTCCATTTGACGCTTTCGGGGTAATAGGTCCAATCATATCTATTCCCCACATTGAAAAGGGCCATGGTGCAGTCATGACATGCAATGGCGATGGCGGCACATGAATCTTATCTACTATATCTGGCATTTATGGCACTTCCTGGAATAACTGATACAATCTCCTTCCATTGTCAACCAATAATACCCTGCCCTCATAATCTGCTTAGCAAGCATGTGACCATTAGCATGAGTGCCACATATCCCTTCATGGACCTCTTCTATAATTCTCCGAGCTTCAGCAGATCTGACACATCTCAACAAGACTTGGTCTTTTCCTTTCTTGTAGAGAATCTCACTGTCTAGAACAAAATCCATTGCTAGCCTTCTCATAGTTCTTTTGTCATTTTCTGTTGCTTGTTCTGGATACTGTTGACTCTTGATGTACTGCAAGATGTCGTTATACTAAGGGAGGCCATCTGTTTCTTCTTCAATACTCAGGCAGTGGGCAGGAGACTCGTATATACTCATCTTTATTGGCATGACTTTAGCCCCTTCATTCACTTTAAACTTTGATCGTAGCTGGTATATCACTAGGGCTGAGTCTCCGAAAACTTCCAATACTTTGATCTTTCTGTCCACTGTAGCACGAAGGCCCATAGTACACGCTTCATACTCGACAGTATTGTTTGTACAATCAAAATCCAATCTAGCAGTGAAAGGATAATAATCTTCTTCTAGGGATATGAGCACTTCACCGATTCCATGCCCCACGGCATTAGATGCGCCATCAAAGTACATTTTCCATACTTTCTTCTTCAGGAGAATCTCATCTGCTTGCGAAACATACATCAAATCTTCATCTAGAAAGTCAAAGTTCAACGGCTCATAATCTTCCACTGCCCGACTTGCTAAGAATTCAGCCACTGCATTGCCCTTGAAAGCTTTTTGACTTACATATACAATGTCGTACTCTGACCATAAAATCTGCTATCTGCCATTCTCCCTGACAAAGAAGATGCTACCAACATGTACTTGATTGGATCTAGCTTGGCAATCAACCACGTTTTGTGGTACAACATGTATTGTCTGAGTCTTCGAGCAGTCCAAGCTAAGGCACAGCACAACTTTTTTACCGATGAATATTTCAACTCATAATCTGTGAACTTCTTGCTGAGGTAGTAAATTGTCTGTTATTTCTTTTCAGTCTCATCAAGCTGCCTCAAAACACAACCCATGGATCTCTCAAATACTGATAAATACAATATCATTGGTTTATCCAGAATAGGTGGCATTAATACTGGTGGGTTGTATAGATAATGTTTAACCTTTTCAAATGCAATCTGACAACCTTCATCCCATTCTACTGGATCATGTTTTCGAAGTAACTTAAATATTGGATCACATTTGTCGATTAACTGTAAACCGAGCAATGTAATTCAATCTCTGCAAAAAGCCTCTTACTTCCTTTTGAGTACGAGGTGGTGGCAAATTCTGAATGGCCTTCACTTTATCCGGGTCAATCTCAATTCTCCTTTTGCTGACGACAAAACCCAACAATTTTCCCGAGGTGACTCCAAAAGCGCATTTTGCCGGATTTAGCTTGAGTTGAAACTTTCTTAGTCGTTCGAAGAGCTTTTTAAGATTCGCAATATGCTCCTCTTCTCCTTGTGATTTTGCAATCATATCATCAACATAGACCTCAATTCCCTTATGCATCATATCATGAAACAAGGTCACCATGGCTCTCTGATATGTTGCCCCAGCATTCTTCAACCCAAATGGCATTACCTTGTAGCAAAAGGTTCCCCATATTGTAACAAATATGGTTTTCTTCATATCTTCCGGTGCCATCTTAATCTGATTGTATCTTGAGAATCCATCCATGAAAGAAAATAAAGAACTCTTCGCCGTATTATCCACCAGAGTATCGATATGGGGTAAAGGGAAATTATCTTTAGGGCTGGCCTTGTTCAAATCTCGGTAATCAACGCACATCCGCACCTTGCCATCCTTCTTTGGTACTGGAACAATATTTGCCACCCATTCTGGATATTTTACCACCTCTAAGAATCCAGCATCAAATTGCTTTTTCACCTCATCTTTTATCTTTAACAGCATGTCGACCTCATTCTTCTCAACTTTTGCTGAATTGGTTTGCATTCTGGCTCTAAAGGGAGCTTATGAACCACAATATCCGGATCCAACCCTGGCATGTCTTGGTAAGACCATGCAAATACATCCACATATTCTTTGAGCAAGGCTATCAATTCACCCTTTATTGATGATGACAATGAAGACCCAATTTTGACCTCCTTTATCTCTTCATCATTTCCCAGATTTATCATTTCCAATAGTTCCTTATGAGGAAGTACTTATTTCTCCTCTTGTTCTATTTTCATTAATAGATCCGGAGGTAGACCATAATCCTCAGTATCTTTGTTAGCCTCAAAATCACCCGTGCAAATGGGTCTTTCAAAATTAATTTCAGAATTACTGACAGGAAGGTCTTCATATTCCGCATCCGTACACCTGTAAATAGGTGGAGAAGAAACAATATAGGAAAATATATATAATGAAAACAAAATAAATAGCAAAAATAAAGAATATGAACACATCAATATGAATAAAATGCATCGTGCTTGTTATTTATTGAATGAAAATGTTTAAACAAAAAGGCCATCACAGAAGAAAAAAAAACTCTTAATATCTTTGGGTAAAGATAATTAAGATTGTTTTTTAAAGTATTACGTTGGAATAGACTTAAAAACTATGGGCAACTCAGTCACACTCCAATTGGTCAGTCTATATCCTGGTGGACAAGGTCGCACTATCCAGTTCGCACTGTTATTTTCCACTTCTTTCCCAGTCATGCAAATTACCATATCCTGAATCTGCCCCCTTTTATTCACATGAAATTTTTCAAAAGCTTGCTCGATCATTATGAGTACATCCTCTGAATTATTTTCTCCGAATAGAAAACCAGCAGAGCGGAAGTTGTGAAGGATTGGTGGGAAAGTCATGGGTTCCCATTCAATATCCATACTCGCTAGACAGGCCATCCTCCTTTGTTTCCCACTATTTTCATTGCTCGGGCTATCCCTTGAAGATATTTTCCAAGACCTTTTCCAGCCCTGCAGCCCTTTCCCACTGTGGTTCTTACTCCCAGCCTTGTGTTCTTGGACAACCTTGGTTTTGGAATTTTGCGTCCTTCAGCGACGAAAATCGCATTTACGAATTCCAAAGACCGAAAATAATATTCTACGGCATCTTTATTGGGTTCAACATAAGGAGATTCAGTAGATGCAGAGGCTATTATGTCTTCTTCTCCTGATATAGTCACCAAACAGCTCTCCATCACAAATTGCAGCTTTTGGTGGAGTGACGAGGGTACAGCCCCTACTGAATGTATCCATAGCCTTTCCAACAAGCAATTATAGGACGGATTAATACCCATGACCTGAAAGTTCACCTTATAGGTGCATGGGCCTATCTCTAGAAGAATCTCAATAGTTCCCATTACCTCTCTCCTAGTACCATCGAAAGTCCTGGCTATTGTGCAACTCGGTAACATATAAGACATATCAACTGGAAACTTAGACAGGGTTGCCAAGGGCATTACATTTAATGAAAAACCATTATCCAGAAGCACCCTTGGTAATATATAATATGCCCCTTGCAGGTGGTTGTTATGTGAAGAGCCTTTGTGGACCCAATACCATTGGGTGGTATTTCATCATAACTGAAAAATATATGGTCGTCTGCCGCAATGTTTCCCACCATTCTGTCTAACTTTTTTACTGATATGTTGTTAGCCACATATGCCTGATTCAACACTCTCAACAGGGCATTTCTGTATGGCTCCGAGTTTAATAGCAAAGATGAGATGGAGATTCTTACTAGCTGACGTTGCAATTGCTCAACCACACTATACTCACTATGTTTTATGAACTTTAAAAACTCACAGGCCTTCTTCTCATTCACCGGCTCTTTTATCCTATTTACCGAGGCTGATCCCCTCTCTGCTTCTTTTGACAAATCTATCTCAATATGGATTGGTTCAGCTACTTTCTTCCCTTTGTCTAGTCCTTCATCCCTTCTTGTTGATCCCTATTCAACAACCTCAGGGGCATAACACCTTCCACTTCGTGTTAAGTGCCCCACACCTGTAATATCTTGCTAACTTGAAGACCCAGGCATAACCATGCTACAATCATATTTCCATGGTGTAGTTTTTTTTTTTCTTGTACGAAAAGGAAGAAGGCAAATCTATGATTAGTTTGGACGCAATTTCCTCAACAATCGGAGTAGTCTTCTCTGGTTTATCATAGTAGATGATCAAAGTTCTTCTTGTTCCATAGCCAGCCGCATTCTCAATAACCTCTACTTCCTCCTCAATCTCCTCATAAAACTGGGCCTCTCCGTTATCCATCATCTTTTGGACTTTAGCCAGAAAATCCCCGCAGTCCTGTATGATATGACCTCTACATTTATGGAATGGGCACCAATTCTGCACCCTCTTTGCAACCATTTTTAAACTGTCTGTATCCCTCGCCATTCCTGTCTTAACCATCTCGACCCATACTGTTAACATTGGAGTTTTGACTTCTCTGGCATCCCTTTTTACCCTTCTGACTTCTCCTTTCCATACTGCATTTACCCGATTCTTAGCATGATCGGGCAATGGGTTTCCCGCTACATTCAGCCCATTCTTTGACCCAAACTTCACAACTTCAGTATTGATTAGACTTTGGACTTTCTTTTTGAAGGCAATGCAATCCTCAGTTGAATGCCCCTGAATTCCTGCATGATATACGCAGTTGGTATTTGAATTGTACTACCTTGGGTATGGTGGGGTCAAAGGTTTAAGATATACAGGCGCGACAAGTTGGCCTTATAGTAATTTGGGATATAGCTCACCATAGGTGGTAGGAATGAGATCAAACTAGGGTTTTTGATCGTTCCTTGGTGAACGATAGTCATTGCGCGTGGGACCTTGAGTATTTGGGACAGTGTTTCGAGGAAGGGTTATCTGTGGGGATATACCAGTTGGAAACAACTGTTGTGGTATATTGGTATAGGAGAATAAATTTTGGCTAAGGTGGTTCACATTGGGTAGTAAGAATTATACCCCGGGTAAGGTGTATAATGTGTAGGAGGTGCATAAGATGTAGTAGGAGTATAGGGCCTGGGAGGTGTGTATGGTGTAGGAGGTGCATAGGGGTATTGATTGAAACTGACTGCATGTGTCTCCTCATATTTCTTTGCAGGGAAAACCCTTTTCGGGGTTGCAGACTTACCCCCTTCCATTTTTCCTTTCTTAATGGCAGACTCTATCATCTCCCCGGATATCACCATATCTGCAAAGTTCTTGGTGGCACTCCCCACCAATTTATCATAATAGGGTGCTTTCAAGGTATTGATGAAAAGCACTGTAGTTTCCTTGTTGGTCAAAGGAGGTTGTACTTGTGTAGCCAGGTCTCTCTATCTCTGAGAATATTCTTTAAAGCTTTCAGTAGCTTTCTTTTCCATGTTTTGCAGAGTTAGACGGTCAGGCACTATGTCCGTCACATGTTTATATTGTTCCATGAAAGCTTTGGCTAGATCCATCCAGGAACGGATCTTAGTACGGGTAAGTTGGTTATACCATTAAGTTGTGGACCCTATCAAGCTATCTTGAATACAATGGATAAGCAATTTTTCGCCTTCATCATGTCCGGTCATCTTCCGGCAGTACATGGTCAGATGCGCTGATGGGTTGGTAGTTCCGTTATATTTTTTAAAGTCTGGTATTTTGAACTTTGGAGTAATCACCAGACATGCACTAAACTCATCTCTTTGGCATCCAGACTGCCAAATAGCTTCGCTCCTTCAACTGCCCTCAATGTTTCCTCTAGTAGCTGATATTTTTTCTGGGATTCTGTCGTTTCAACCCTCTTCAGCTCAGTCATCTTTGCCTTTTCCTTTTCAGCCAATTCCTCAAAGTTTGGAGTGTCCATATCAATTGGATCAACCCCAATATTACCCCTTTTAGGACCAAAATTCTATGCTTCAGCCGCTGGTTGGATGTAAATATAGGATGCTGCCCCAGTCGAAAGTTCATTTCCCATATGCTGGGATGTCTGGCCATTCTTCTGTACCACCTCTGGTCGGTCTTCCTGGTTTACTGCCCCCATTCCTGTAACTGAATTTTCCCCTGGCCATTTCTGCCTCATCATGGTATTTATCATCTTTATGAGTTTGGTCATTTGTTCCCGTGACTCCTCTTGAGACTTAGCCAACTGTTCCTGCAGTTCCCTTTGAATTCTTTTCATCCTATCAATTCTAGCAAGCTGATCGTTCTCCATAGCTCTTGCTTGAGATCGAGTATTGTAGGGGTGTCGAAAGTCTGATTCTTTCTGAGTGCGACCAATTGTACCTTTAGTTTTAAAAATCATGGATTAGAAATTATTGACTCATTTTTTATTTTATTTTATAAAAATGAATGAATGAATGAGTAAATGACTAAATGTTAATGAATGAACAAATAAGTAAATGACTAAGTGTATGAATATAAATGAATAGTTATAAAGAATAAATGAATTGACAAATAAATAAATGACTAAGTGTATGAATAATTTATGAAGAATGAATGAATGAATGATTATAAATATAAATAAATGAAAGAACAAATAAATGAATGACTAAGTGTATGAACAATTTATAAAGAATAAATGAATGAATGATTATAAATATAAATAAATGAATGAACAAACAAAATATATAAAGGAAAGAACAAATGAATGATGAATGCATTTAAAAGTATTGGCCCCGGGATAATTCCAACCAAACGGTCTTTTATTGATTTCCTGGAACTAAATACATCAAAGAAAAAATATCACTGCTTAAGACAATCTGATAATCTGTCCTATAGTAACCCCCTCGGGTCTTGGACCTTTTTTACTGTCCTCTTTTGATTGCCTTGCTCTTCAATCTGACCCCTACTTGTTCACGACCCTTTGACATGTCAGCAGAAGCATCACCGTGTAAGCTTTCCTTAGCTTGTTTTTCCAGTTGATTGGCTCGGGCTTCCTCATGCTTTGCTCTCTCTTTCCAATAGTTCTTCTTCTTCTTGAGGTTTTTGACCTCTTTCTCCCATTCCCCGAAAGTCTTGAGGGTCCCTTCAAATCTGAGCTCGAAACTGTACCTATTGTTCTCCAAGTGTAATTCCTGAAGATCGCTTTTAGCAGTGTCCCTTTCTCTCTTGATCTTTTCCTTTTCTCTTTCTCGAGCTGATTCCCTATTTTTCATATGCTCAAGCTCTTCTTGCAATCGGGCAATTTCCTTGCTCATTTGGGTCTTTTCTTTTTCGAATTCTGCCCTTGCAATTTCTAACTCTGATGGCACTTCCTTAGGTGGTGGACTCATGAACTGGACCTCTTTTCCATCTGATGTCAACAACCTATCATTAACCCTCAATTCCCTCCATACCAGGTAATCAGGTGTGACGATGTCGGCATATCTAGCTACCTCCACCCGATGAGTTTCCTTTCATGCTACTACAATCTCACGTACCTTTCCCTAGTATCCATCTTCTCCATAAGAAAATTCCAAATTACTAAGGTCATGGGTCATAGGAGTAAACTGACGGGATTCCGATTGTCTTAGTACTAGCAGTGGTGCATAGCTCACTCCTCCTCATACTCCCAATAATGGAACCGAAGCTTTATCTCTGCACTTGTACAATGTCGGCATAGGAGCTATCCATGGAGCTCTCCAAATTATCATCTCAGCCCTGATATTCCTGAATATGTTGATCCATTGTTCCTCAGTCCTATTTTCAAGCCAATCCCTCTTAAGAAATTCACCAATTGGTGCAAAAGACTTCCAATACGAGCGAAGAGGGAAATTCTCTTATTTACAAAAATGGCTCTGAACCCATATGTAAAGAAGCTGTATACAACCTATAAAACGCCCTTTTCCTTCCCATCTATAAAAATTCAGAGATCGAATTATTTCTGCTATAATTGTCGGGGCTGGGTTTATCCTCTGCTCAAGCCTCTCAAAAACATCAAATACCGCCATATCCACATACCCTAATGTCTTTGGGAAGATAACTAAACCGTAGATAGCCAGAGCAAAAATATTCCTAACTGTCTCCTTACTTGAATGGCTATGGATTAAAGTCCGTAAAATATCCCATGAGATACAGTAGCTTACCCCTTTTCGGACGACATGGCTTTCGACCTAATTTCTTTCCACTCCAAGAATCTTAGACACCTTTTTCTTGAAACCCGACGTCTTTGTATCCTTCAAATAAATACGGTAGGGAATAACATTCTCAATATGCAGCAAGGTCGAATATTCCTATATGGTTGGAGTCATATCCTCTCGGTTGAAGGTAAAACATCGATAAGCGGGATTCCAGAATTGCACTACAGCCCAGATCACCTCACCACTGACCTTAACCTGAACTAACAGTGCTATGTCCCCATAAGTCTGAGTGAAAGCTTCTTTTTCTGATATGTTCCATTGATTCCATATATCCATAAATTCCCGGAGATCATTTTGCTTGATAGTAAGATCAACCTCGGCTGGCAATACTGACACATATCCCATTTTCAAACAATCCCCATTATCTTGCTGAGCTTTCTCGAACTGTTTCCTAACCTCTAAATGCTTCTCGACCACTGAGACATTCTGACCCTCCATGGAAGCCCTTTTGGTTGAATATTATCCTAAGACCAATAACCTTCCATGTGCAAAAAATGATGACAAGAATGCAAAAAAAAACAAAAAACAAAAAACAAAAAACAACAACAAAAAGAAAATGAATTAGTAACGGGAATAAATTCGAATAATACAAAAAACATATAATTTAAAACAATAATTATCCCTGAGGATGCCAACAAAATTTCGGCATTATAACACCCTTGGGACGACACACCAACACTTATTACGGGCATTGTGATGTACGTTCATCATTGTCCGATTTTCAAAAATAAACTTATTCGGAAAGTAGAATATAAGGTAAAAGGATTAGAAATATTCCTCCATGTATTCTTAACTTCGGGATATCTAATTGGAAATCTGGCATGGCTTCGCCTAGGTTTACTATATGAAGGTGAATTAGTTCTAAAAGCCCCGAATTGTTCCTCACTGTCGCCGGTGAAGGCTAGTAAGGCACCCCGATAAAAGCGGGTCCAATTCGTTAGAGTCTATTTTCCTAGCCCATGTGGATTGTTAATCACGAAGGCTTAGGTAATTTAGTACTCCAGAAGTGTTTCACTAGCCCATGCGGATTGTTAATCACGAAGGCTTAATTACTTTGCTCCCACCTAAAAGGACGAAAACTGGGTATAGGGCTCATGATATTCAAATGCACGTGTAGTGTGTGAGGAGAAATAACAAACCTTTCACCACCTATTCTACTTCCCTTATTCTAAATGCCCCAACAAGATTAAACAACATAAGTCATCAATTAATCAATAAATGAATATATGCACCAAAATAACCAGAGAACAATTATAATATGTATGCACATGGATATGGACATATTTAAAAACATTTTATTATTTTTGAAATTATCCTTATTTTTTTAAATGTGGGAATTCAAATTAAAAACCAATTAAACCAACAAAACTGAGACTTTGATAACACACGACTAATTCTAGGCCTGACTCTTTAAATCTCCCTAGTGGAGTCGCCAAGCTGTCGCAACCTAAAAAATAACATTTTCTTTTTTTAATACTTCCAAAATAATAAAAAAAAAAATTAATTCTGGAGATTTTCAAAAAAAAATCGAGCCCATTTGCTATTTATTTGGATTTTTTCTTCCAAAATTGCCCTTTTGTGCTCCCAAACTTTACCATTTTTTAAACGAGCTACAAATCCAGATTTTTCTTCACCAATCTCTTCCAAATAATTTAAAAGTATGATCTGGAAGTTTTCATAATTTTTGGAACTCATTTGGTATTTTCTTCGGGATTTATCTAGTTGAATTACTGCATAGTGGGCCCGGGATTTGGCCATTTTGCAAACGAACTCCGAATTCGGATTTTCTTTTGCCAATCTCTTCCAAATAATTTAAGAACGAGATCTGTAAATTTTCAGAATTTTTGGAGTTCATTTGCTGTTTTTTCGGGATTTATCTTCTTGAATTTCTACATAAGAGACTCGGGATTTGGCCATTTTGCAAACGAACTCCGAATCCGAATTTTCTTTCGCCAATCTCTTCGAAATGATTCAAGAATGAAATCTTAAATTTTTCAAAATTTTTGGAGTTCATTTGCTATTTTTCCCAAATTTTCCAATTTTGCCTTTTTGCCTCCGAAACCTGGTTTTGCTCAAAACAAGTCCGATTTTCAGATTTTCTTCAAATTGAACCTTGGGCTATCCTTGTTTAATCACTTCTTATCCATTAAGGGCTTTAGTCTTACCGAATCGGGCCATTTCTGTGATTTTTCCAAATTTCACCGAAATCCACTAAAAATCCTAATTCTCGGTTTTCTTCCGGATTGTCTTTTCTTTCAGTTTTTCTTCCAAGTAGCTTCTCCATTACCCATAGTCAGTGCTTATCTTTCATTTGGAACCTTCAATTTTGACCAATTTGATCGTTTAAGCATTTTTCCCCAAATTTCATGAACTAGGGTTTCCTTTCTATTGAATTTCCGTAACCCAACTTCCGAACTCCATATCTTTTGATGTAGACCTCGGATTATCAAAATTCTTTCAACATTTTTCAATTGAACTTCAAATCTTGATTTTGAAAGTGGGTTGACTTTTTCAATAGTTGACTTTTTGGGGTTGACTTTTTTGGGATGACTTTTTCAAGTTTGACTTTTTATGCTCGCCTTCTTAGTCTAAGTCTTAGAGTACCACCTGCAGGATGAAAAAAGTCTTTTTACATTCTGAAACATCAACTTAGGAAGAAAATATACCTGTTTTATTGGTCCGAACAAAATTAGGTGTCTACAAGGATAATTTTCGCATGCTTTGGCACAAAACAAGATAAAATATGGTACTCCAGCCATAAAACAACCATAAAAGTTTGTGAATTCTAGGGGTTAGCTTCGGTCTAAAAGGTTTTATGGACCATGTGATTGGCTATACTCTTTTAATAAAATTGATAGCTTTATATATGCTAGAAAAGTGCATAATAAATTATATTGACCTCGAGCTTGAGTTCAACTTAATAATTAACGAGTCAAATTCCAATAATAAATAATTGAGTTAAACTCACGAGTGCCTTGATCTATTTATATCTTATTTATAATATATAATTGGTAAGTGGTAATAGCAAATCAAAGAAACTGATATATATATATATATATATATATATGAGGAGGGATTCACTTATATTAGTGTAAAATTAATTTAGTTTTACACTATTGATATTTGTTTAATCCAACCGTTGTAAAAAGCTAGTATGTTATAATTATTTTTATAAGTTAAGAAAAGTCTCCTCGGGGCTTAGGACTCTATAGGAGTTTTTGTCAGTCTTGTCAGGTACAAGGTTTCTCTTCCTCAAGGTCTCTGTTAGGCTTTTGAGGACATAGTTGATTGTTTTTAATAGTTAGTGACAGTACAGGTGGTAAATAATAACTGTTTGAATCTGTCTGCTCATTGGTTTGCACCGTTTTTCATCGTTTTGCACCTTGAAGCTCCAGATTACGTTGGACCTATAAAAACACATAAATAATAACTAAATAACTATTTTAAACATAAAATGGATAAATAAAATAAATATAAAACCATCTAAAACTAATTAAATTCTAATAAAAGCCACAAAGACTTAGCCGATTCAAAAGCATAAAAGGTGATAACATAACTATATTTCCTAGAGTTATCACACCCCCAAACTTAAGATTTTGCTAGTCCTCGAGCAAAACAATACAAAACACACTAAATAAATAACTTGACTCAAAACATCACTCAAGATAAATGCACTCAAACAATGATTTCTTAATTTTCCTCAAAAGTTGCCTCAAAATCCTAATTCAAAGTAGAACATAAACATAATCCAAACCTATGATTCAATTCAATCGTAAACTTCATGCTTGAATGGATTTTCAATGTGTGTGTGTGTATAATCTCTTTGCAAATCATCACATGCAATCTAAATAAGTTTATGTCAATGCAAAATACGAATTATACTACTAGATTCTCATATGTTTGCTTTTCATCTCTCTCTCCATTAATGTAGACTAACACTTCATCAAGGATCAAGTAGGTCTTTATTAAGCTTGTAATGTAAGGCTAGGGTCAAGGTAGGATAAAGATGTATTTTCGGTTAAATTCACCCATAGACACTTTACATTTTTTTCAGGATTTTTGAGAGCCATAGTCTTTTCCTCAAATTACATACTTTCTTTCTTCTTTGAATGCATTTCCTTTTTGTTTCACCAATTTATTCATTTTTTTTTTCTATTCTTCATTTTTAAAAGAACCATAACTTTTTTTTTAACACCATTTCACCCAAATTCGAAATGGCTCATAATTGTTTCCTATAATTTCATCACATGCCTATGTAGTAAGAGTTAATCATGGTTTTTCTTATTTGGCTAGGCTAAAAGATGTGGCAATCAAAGAAAATAAATAGATCAATAGGCGCAAAGAGGTAGACTAAGGATAATCATATATAAAGGTAAGCTTGAAAGGCTCAAACGATCCAAAGATGGCCTAAATCACTTCCTCAACTTAGTGTTGTCTAGGATTTCGCCTTGAGAGAGAATCAAACAAATTCTAGGTTCTAGACATAATTGCAATTCACCTCAACATAATCAGTCTTTAAATAAGCAATGCAAATCTAAGCAAGAGATCAAGTGCTCAATTTGTGAAAATCACATACTAACATGAAACTAACAAAAGAATTTAACAAAAATTCTTCTCATGCTTATGTTTTCCCAAAAAATTAAGACAAATCAATAACTAAAATTCATCATTGGATAAGGATTCCATCATACTAATTGCATCATATCTCAAGTAAATTTTTTTTTATACTCCTAATAATAAAATTAGACAATCACACAAACTAAAATAAATCTAAAGACATACCCCCAAACTTAAAATAAACATTGTCCTCAATGTTTGGAAATAAAAAGAGTAAGAACAAGAAAACTCCCCTATCGATGCAAGCAAAGTAGGAGAAGCTTTAGTTTTCCTCTTAGACTTCATCATGCTTGTCCAAGTTGGGTGAGTAGTCACTACAAAACAAAGTAAAAAGAAATTAATAAAAATAAAAATACTCTAAAAATTAAAAGAAAAGAAAAATAAAAAGTTTAGAACTTAGGTTGCCTCCCAAGAAACGCTTGATTTATAGTCATCATCTTGACTATCTCATTGTTCATCATTCTGTATCCAACCACTTGATGATTTTTGATTCATGCCATTTGGCTATCCCTTCTTTAAACAACTTCGCTTTCTTGAAGGCTTGAAAGCGAAATTCATCTATTTCAGTGGTAGAATTTATTAATGCCTTAAGTGGATCAATGGGATAAATCTCTATGAATTCCTAGTTGTTAGCATTATCTATCCTATCGATTAGTTTTGGCTGTTGGATGCATTGGGGAATAGGCTGTGGTGGTGGGTCACGATGGATCCATTCTTCTTGAGCTTTCACAAATTCTTCTTCAATAAGCTCGGTTGGCAATTCAGACTCTTTGCTATCCTCATCTATCTCTTGTTCTTTCCCAAGTGTGTTGGCGTTACAATGCTCTTGTTTACCTGGTCTGGAATTAGATTCAATGTCACCTGGAAGAGTTTCTTGAGGGCAATTGTTAAAGGCATTGACAAGCTGGCTCATTTGTGTTTCAAGACTCCTAAATGTTGCCGCTTGACTCTGAAGTAATGCTTCTTGACTTTGAAGTTCTGCTTCTTGACTTTGAAGTAATGTCGATTGCTCCTGAATGATAGTGTCGGTTCTTGCCATGAACTGCATAAACATCTCTTTCAATGAATGATTCATTTCTGGAACCGATGCTTGAGCTTTGATGAGAACTCAAAAGGATATGCTTGATAGTCTGAGGACCATTAATTGTTGTTCCAAGAAGAATTTTGGTGATCTCCCCAACCTGGATTGTAATTGTTGGAATAGAAAATATCCTGCTGCATATTATTGTTTCCAACATATTGCATTGATTCAGCATAGGTTGGGCATCTATCACTTGTGTGTCCTTCTTCACAAAAATCACATGTTACAATTGGGCTTTGGATTGAATGCACACTCATAGTGTCAAATTTCTTGGACAAAACAGCCATCTGTGCAGATAAAGCATTGATTGCATCCCGTTTATAATCCCACATAGTGCATCCAAATCAACAAAACCTGAAAATAAAAAAAATGAAGTTTAAATTAAGACTAAGGTTGATTGGTATTAATATTAACAAAAATAATAAACAATTCCCCGACAGCAGAGCCAAAAACTTCTTGTTAGATTTCACTACGCAAGTGTACATATCGCAAACAAGTAATAAAGTGGAAGTAGAGTGTCGTACCCACGAGGAATTGTTATTAATTTCGCTAAGTACTAAAATTAACAAACTCAATCTTATCTAAACAATTAAATAAAGATGGTAATTAACAACTAAAATTAAAAGAAACTAATACTCAAAACAAGTAAATTAAAAACATGAATTCAATTAATTAATAAAAGCCTAGGATTACAACTTCCCTCAACACTTCGCTTGAATCTCTCTCTACCTCTTCACTTGATTAATGATCCTGAGTTGTTAACCTAGAGTTCTATCTTATTTATAAGGATCTTCCGATGGTCTCATAAAAATATCATTCTTAACCAATTAACTATATTCCTATGATAATTGAATTAAAGAAGAACTCATTAAGCTTAGGCTCTAAAAATGGTTACACATGACAAGTAAGTGTATTCCTACCCTACCTGCAGATCAATTCATCTTAATAAATGAATATGAAACATGTCTCATTCAATTCATATCTAACACTAAACTCCCTTTTCCAAGTTATATTAAGGTTAACAAATAAATCTAATTGGTGGCCAATCAACTAGAAGCATTAAGAATAAGAATGAACAAACAACTCAACAAACTATTAAATCAAGCTAGAGAGAGAAAGTAAATTCAAACTATGTGTTGAGTTCCATTGAAATCCTAGTAAAAGAGATTAAGTTCATGATAATTAATGAAAACAAATAATCAAATAGTTTCACCATCATCAACATCACAAGAAAAATAAAGAAGAGAAAAGAGAAAACTAAGAGTTGTCATTTCTTGAATCTTGAATCTTCCAATCTTCTTGAGAGAGAATTAGATGGCAACTATCTTCTTGAGAGAGAATTAGGTTTCTAGGTATCCAATCCCCTTTATTTTGACCTAAAAGAGTCCTATTTAAAATGTCCAAGGCCTCCTGGAGTCCAAAACTTCGTTCCCAAGCAAAACAAGTAAGTTTTGTGTTTTTTTATGTTTTTGCGATACTATTCATGACCTCCCAATGCTGCAGTGCTGGCTTTCTAGCGCTGCAGCACTGACTCTCGAATTGGAAAGTCAGCCTTCTTGTTTTGCTGCACTTCGCCTCTGTCATCTTATCAAACTTCGTCAGTTGTTTTGACTAGAAAATCTCATCCGATTTTGACAAGCCTTACACCGTTGGAAAGGTATGGAAGTCAGCTTCAAAAGTCAAGAAGGGAGTTTTCTTATTTGAAGTCTTTAAGATCAAGGTTTTCTTGAAAGAAGCTCCAGAGGTTGAATCTGCCTACTCATTGATTTGCACCATTTTTCATTGTTTTGCACCTCGAAGCTCCAGATCACCTTGAACCTATAAAAACACATAAATAATAACTAAATAACTATTTTAAACATAAAATGGATAAATAAAATAAATATAAAAACATCTAAAACTAATTAAATTCTAATAAAAGCTACAAAGACTTAGCCGATTCAAAAGTATAAAAGATGGTAAAATAACTATATTTCCTAGAGTTATCAGGCACCAACACAGAAACGGTGATCAGCACCAACCGGTCAACGGAGGATCGAAATCTAAACATGGAAGCTATCAATTATCTGCCTACAATTAAGGACAACAAGGGAGCAATTCAACGCATGAATGAAGGGGAGAAAATGGGAAATAAATCATGCACAGATCAAGGGAGAATTGGGATTGTGAAGAAAGGGGGATCAGATAAATCAACATCATTATGGTTGACCAATCGCAATCTAATAATGAAGGAGCGCATATGATGGGTGTTGGAAATAATTTAGTCTTAGTAGGACTACAGGTGAGTGAGCTAGTAACCAAGGAGAAACTCCCGCATGTCAAGAATAAACAAGATAACACAGCAGGGGATGGGAATAAATCAGGACAGGATGGAAATGATGGTAACAGGATGAAAGATGGGGCAGAAAGTTGGAAAAAAAAAACGAGACAAGTTGTGGTGGAACTTCCTTCTTTAGAAACAAACTTGGGAAAAAGGAAAAACGAAGATGATTGACTCAGGCAGGACCTTATGGATGTGGATAACCAAGGTAATAAAATTAGGAAGGTGGTTGGCAATCAGGAAGCAGGATATTTTGAAACGGCGAAGACTGGTTACCAGTCCCGCCGAGCTCCATGAAGTGCTTAGCTTGGAACTGCCGTGGGCTTTGGAACCCACGAGCAGTTCGAGCACTTCAGCATTTGCTGAAGAAAGAAGACCTTCATGTAGTTTTTCTGAGCGAGACAAAACTACATGAAAGTAGGTTTGATAGAATAAAACGGAGATGTGGGATGACTTCATGTATCGGGGTAAGTTCGGATGGATCAGGAGGGGGTTAGCAATGTTTCGGAAGGACGAAGTTGACATGCAATTGAAGAGTTTCTCAAAAAACCATATTGATATGGAAATTTAAAAAGTTCGAAAGGGCGAAAATGGCGAATAACTGGGATCTATGGACAACCTGTTTCTAGTAGAAGAGGTGAAACATGGGACCTACTTCGTAATTTGGCGTCACAATCGAATCTACCATGGTTGTGCCTAGGAGATTTTAATGAAATATTGTGGTCCCATGAGAAATCGGGGCAGTGTTTACATAGGGATAGTCAGATGGAGGCATTTCGCACTGCTTTGGAGGATGGGGGGTTAAAATATCTAGGTTTCACGGGAACGTGGTACACTTGGGAACGAAGATGTAAAAGGAGCAACAATGTTCGTGAGAGATTGGATCGTCGTGTTGCAAATAGAGAGTGGTGGGTGTTGTTTCCTTCCTATCGTGTCAGTCACCTAATAGCCCCAGTGTCTGATCATAAACCAATACTGATAAGTACACAAAGGAACTAACCAACTAAAAGCAGATAACGACCAAAAAGGTGCAACTTTGAAGCAATATAGGTCAATGAGAGTGATTTTGAAGTGGAGATCAGCATGGTGTGGAATAGTAGCCTAAGTGAATAGATCACGACAAAAATGGAAGACATATGCACCCAGATGAGACAGTGGCATAAGGGACGTTTCCAGGCCATGCAAATGAATATTTATAGGCTTAACGATGAACTCCAAAAAATCAAAGCACTACCCATGACAGACAACACCCTATTGAGAGAAAGACAATTGAAGGAAGAGCTAAACTTGGAGCTTGAAAAAGCAGGAAAAATTTGGGGCACAATGAGCCCGGGTTAATTGGCTCAAGGAAGAGGATCATAATACCATATTTTTCCACTCAAAAACAACACAGAGGAAATGTGTTAACACAATCATGGGGTTGGAAAACAGTATGGGTGGGGTGGTGTGAGGATGTGACTGGGATACACAACATTGTCACTGATGACTTTAAATAACTCTTCAATTCTCAAGGTCCTAGACACAACAGAGATATCATTGAGGCTGTTGAAACCCGAGTAACAAACGAGAGGAAAGAATTCCTCCTCTCAGAGTTCAAAGCCGAAGAGGTAACAAAAGCCATTAAACACATGCACCCTACTAAAACTCCAAGACCAGACGGTATGCTTGCCTTATTTTTTCAAAAATATTGGCACATTGTTGTGAATGAAGTTACTGATTTTTGTGTTGCTGCTTTAAACAGAGAAAAAGACATTAGAGACATTAATAAGACCCATATAGTATTAATCCCCAAAATAAAAAATCCTAGGAGCATAACACAGTTTAGACCCATAAGTCTTTGCAATGTCATTTATAAAATTATTGCTAAAGTTATGACAAACAGGTTTAAACATGTTTTGCCTGCATGCATCAGTGAGACACAAAGTGCCTTTGTCCCGAGTTGTCTTATTACTGACAATGTCTTGGTGGCTTATGAACTGTTACATTCATTAAAACATAGGAGAAGGGGTAAAACATGTTTCTTTGCTCTTAAACTGGACATGAGCAAAGCATATGATAGAGTGGAGTGGCACTTTCTTAGAGCTATGATGGACAAACTAGGCTTTCATCCCCGTTGGACCTATCTTATCATGACTTGTATTACTTCGGCATCTTATTCGATCATTGTTAATGGCGTTATAACTAATGAGTTCTCTCCAAGTCGAGGGCTAAGGCAGGGAGACCCGTTATCCCCTTACTTGTTTTTGATGTGCAGCTAAGGCCTATCAGCCCTACTAGCCAATTCCCAATAGGATGTGTAGACACCTAATTTTGTCCGGACCACTAAACAGGTATGTTTTCTTCCCATATTGATGTTCCCAAGTGTAAAAAGACTGTTTTCATCCTGCAGGTGGTACTCCGAGACTTAGTTTAAGAGGGCGAGCACAAAAAGTCAAACTTGAAAAAAAGTCAACCCCGAAAAAGTCAACCCCGAAAAAGTCAACCCCAGAAAGTCAACTACTGAAAAAGTCAACCCACTTTCAAAATCAAGATTTTAAGTTCAATTGAAAAATGGCGAAAGAATTTTGATAATCCGAGGTCTACATTGAAAGATATGGAGTTCGGAAGTTGGGATTTGGAGATTGAGTAGAAAGGAAACCCTAATCCGAGAAATTTGGGGAAAAGTGCTTAAACGATCAAACTGGTCGAAATTGAAGGTTCCAAATGAAAGATAAGCACTGACTACGGGTAATGGAGAAGTCACTTGCAAGAAAAACCGAAAAAAAAAGTCAATCCGGGAGAAAACCGAGAATTAGGGTTTTTAGTGGATTTCGGTGAAATCGGGAAGAATCACAGAAATGGCCCGACTTGTTAAGACCAAAGCCCCAAATGGATGAAGAATGGTTAAAAAGGATGGCCCAAGGCTCAGATTGAAGAAAATCTGAAAATCGGATTTGTTTTGAGCAAAACCGGGTTTCGGAGGTAAAAGGGCAAAATTGGAAAAATTTGGGAAAAATAGCAAATGGACTCCGAAAATTATGGAAAATTTGTCAATCTCATTCTTAAATCATTTGAAGGAGATTGGCGAAAGAAAATCTTGATTCCGAGTTCGTTTGCAAAATGGCCAAATCCCGGGCTTCTTATGCAGTAATTCAAAAAGGAAAATCCCGGAAAAATAGCAAATGGACTCCAAAAATTCTGAAATTTGGCAAATCTCATTTTTAAATTATTTGGAAGAGATTGGCGAAAGAAAATCTTGATTCCGAGTTCGTTTGCAAAATGGCCAAATCTCGGGCCTCCTATGAAGTAATTCAAGCCGATAAATCCCGAAAAAATACCAAATGAGCTCCAAAAATTATGAAAACTTCCAGATCACACTTTTTAATTATTTTGAAGAGATTGGTGAAGAAAAATCTTGATTTGGAGCTCGTTTAAAAAATGGTAAAATGTAGGGGCATAAAAGGGCATTTTTGGGAAGAAAAAATCCAAATAAATAGCAAACGGACTCGGATAATTTTGAAAACTTCCAGAACTCAATATTTTATTATTTTGGAAGTATTAAAAAAAGAAAAATTGAATTTGGAGTCCGTTTGATATTTACTTGCATCCGGGGGGCAAAATGGTCATTTCACCCAAGCAACCGAAAAGGGCTTTTTTTGGCCCTTCAAAAAATCAGAGTTGGGCTGGAAAAGAGATGTTCTGGCATACCCAAGCCCAAAGAAAGGAGGAAGCTTCTAATTTTTTTTTTTAATCAAGTGGTTAAAAATCAAGAGTTAGTTAACCATTCTCTTTGATCAAGCCATGGTGATTAAACCACATAGGTTAAGAAAGATGTCAACATTATTTTTGCATAGCTGTAATTTGAGAGGGCTGAGATGCTAATCTAAAGGTGGTAATTTCATGACTTTTCATCTTGAATTATTGGCCATTTGATGGAAATTAGGTTACACAAAAATGACAACATCTTGGAGGCTATATAACCATGCATTAAGGCTAGCCCTAAGGAGGGGGAGAGGCAGATTTTGGTTTCTTCTTTTCCATTTTGGCTGATTTCTCTTAGTTTTTCTTAGTTTTTATCTTCTTGGTTGAGAGCAAAAAAAGAAAAGTTTAGAAAAAAAGGAAAGTTTGAAGAGAAAAGCTTGAAATATTAGCTTCTTGAGGTTGCTCTTGAGCACCAACTCTTGCACTTTCATTTTCTATTCTTGTTTTTTGCTATTTTAATCTCTACTTGGTGAGTTTTCATTTTAAAATAATGTTTCTTGTTCTTCTTTCATTTCCTTTCTTAAGTATTTTTTTTACAATTTTTTTTACAATAAACTCACCATGGCCAAATGGCCTACATTATTTATTTTAAGTTGTTGTTTCAATTCATTTTACCATATTGTTTATGCTATTTTCTTTGTTTTTTATGTTTTAAGTGTTATGTTATTTCATGTTCTTAAGTTATATTTAATTTGGTTGCTTTGTTTGTTGCCATTTATGTCTTAGATATCATGTTTTTGCATTTTTAATTTTCTGTTTTCATGTTGTTTAAATTTGAGCATGTTTTAGAGTTAGCATATTAAGTGTTTGTGAAAATGCTTGTGTGATTCTTTGCATGATTCTTGTTTTATATCTTAGTGAGCATGTTTTAGATTTGGTATATTAGGTGTTTGTGAAAATGCTTGTGTGATTTTTGTGTTATGACTTAGTTTTTCATGCTAGCATACCAAGCGTTTGTGAAAATGCCATGCTTGTTGGAGCTTGAGGCCATTTGGCTACTCCATGTGTTTTGCATTGTGTGTTGTATTTTTGTCATGCTAGTTGTTAGGTTTTTGCATTTGCATGATATTTGGTTGGATTTTTGAATTAAGCATGCCTTGTGTTTGTGAAAATGCCATGGATATCTTAGGTCTAGGTTGCATTTATTGCCATGCAAGTTCATGTTAGGTCTAGGCCATATTATTTATGTCATGCATTTTCCTTATATTTAGTTTTAAATCCATGCATTTCATGCATTATGTTTGCTGCATTATTTCATGCATTTCATGTTCATACCACTTGAATAATGACTTGAGCCAATTGATGGTTCAAAGTCATGCTCTCTTGAGCACACTTGTGGAAAATTAAGTTTGTCAAGTTGATTATTCTACCTTTGTGATTTTTTTTACTTAGTCATTTTTTATCTAACTTTCAAAAAGTCCTAGCTACTGCTTTCAAGTCATTTTATGAGTTTCAAATATTTTTACTTTGATTTTTAAATGATTTTATCAAAGACAAAAAAAATGTGCTGGCAAAGCAGTTTTTTTCTCCTCCAAAAACTCGTACATCTCTGATTTTTCTGGGAATTCATCTTTGATCAGAAAATTAAGCCAATTTTTATCGTGTAGTTTTACATGTCCTGAGTCTCCAGTAATTTTTTCAGAATTTTTGGAATTTTTAGAAATAGGGTAAAAAATCGTGGATTAAAACTGGAGAGTGGAGTCAGAATTGAATTTAAAGAAAAACAAAGCAGTTTTTTCTCCTCCAAAAACTCGTACATCTCTGATTTTTCTGGGAATTCATTTTTGATCAGAAAATTAAGCCGATTTTTTATCGTGTAGTTTTACATGTCCTGAGTCTCCAGTAATTTTTTCAGAATTTTTGGAATTTTAAAAAATAGGGTAAAAAATCGTGGATTAAAACTGGACAGTGGAGTCAGAATTGAATTTAAAGAAAAACAAAGCAGTTTTTTTTCTCCTCCAAAAACTCATGTATCTCTGATTTTTCTGGGAATTCATCTTTGATTCGAAAATTAAGCCGATTTTTTCTCGTATAGTTTTACATGTCCTGAGTCTCCAGTATTTTTTTCAGAATTTTTGGAATTTTTAAAAATAGGGTAAAAAATCGTGGATTAAAACTGGACAGTGGAGTCAGAATTGAATTTAAAGAGAAACCATTTTTCTGTTTTGGTTAATTTACTTAGAGTGGGCTGATTAGGAGGGTTAGCTACTGACTTAGGGTACTTTCTAAGCCTTTTTAACCTCTAAAAATGGTTTTTCAAGTCTCGGGTTAAGGGTAGTCAAGTCCGGATTTTTAAACTTAGGAAATTAGAGCCATTTAAAAAAAATTTAGCCCAGTTTTTATTCAAGCTTCTCAAAATTGTTTTCAAACAATCACAAAGTATTTTGGTTTTAGAATATTTAATTTGACATATTTTCCTAAGGTAGCCGGATATCTTTTTAGATATACGGATTTCCTTAATAAAAGGAAAAAAATACATTTCATGCATTGCATTTTTATTTTCATGCATATTATATGATAGCATTATTTTATTCCATGTCATTTAAATTATATGCCATACCATTCATATTTGTCATGTCATTTAGGTTGCATTATATTATTTAGACTGTACTATGTCATTTTATTTATGTCATGCATATACATATTCATTTCTTTTAAATGTTTCCAAAAAAAGATAATGGTTTTCAATAAAAAAATATAAAGATATTCCCGAGTTAAAATAATTCATGAGTTCTCTACCGGGTTTGCTGGAGGGAATATCATCAATTATCATTAATAAAGGAATATCTTTCTTTCAAAAAAGAGAATGATTCGGAAAGTTTTCCAAAACTAATAAAAATTTCTATATTTTGCCACGTTTGTTGGGGAATATAGGAAAATTTTGAATTTATAAATTCCGGATCATTTTCAATAAAAAAATGGAATTATTTTTCTTTAAATTGGGAATTAACTTGAAATACTAAATTTAAAACCAACTTTTTACCGAGACTTGAGATAACACACGATTAATAAGGTACCGATTTATACGGGCGTTGTGGGGGTGCTAATCCTTCCCCACACGTAACCGACTCCCGAACCCGTTTCTTTGATTTCTCTGGTTTTAACGCAGACTTGAAATTGGTTTTAAAAATATTTTAATTAATTTTTAAAATATTTTTATAAAACCGGTTTTAATAGGTGGCCGATCACACCTAGCTAAAAAAGATTGGTGGCGACTCCATGTCTTTTTTAAGGTAATTTTCAAAACCTTCATTTTTCTAGAGGAATTAAGTCGACTTTTCCTCGTTTTTTTTTAAATGTCACGCTTAACGAATAATAAAGTCTTGCGATGAGACGTCGTCGTTATTTTTTAGGTTGCGACAGCTTGGCGACTCCACTGGGGACATATTAGAGAGTCAGGCCTAGAATTAGTCGTGTGTTATCAAAGTCTCGGTTTTGTTGGTTTAATTGGTATTTGATTTTAATTCCCACATTTTTTTAATAAGGAGAATTTTGAAAATAATAAATTGTTTTTAAATATGTTCATACTCATGTGCATGCATTTTATTTTTGTTCTCTAGTTATTTAAGGTTGTATATTATAATTGCTTGTTGGTTAATGCGTTACACTATTCTTGAATGTTTTAATTGCTAGGGCATTTAGAATAAGGTTTGTAGAATAGGTGGTGAAAGGTTTATTATTCCTCCACACACACTACACGTGCATTTGCATAACATGAATCCTATACCCGGGTTCCGTCCTTTTAAGTGGGAGTAAAGTAACTATGCCTTCGTGATTGATCCTCCGTATGGGCTAGTGAAACACTTTCGGAGTATAAAGTACCTAATGCCTTCGTGATGATCCTCCGCATGGGCATAGGAAAATATACTCTAACGAATTGAACCTGCTTTTATCGGGGTGCCTTACTAGCCTTCACCGGCGACAGTGAGGAACAATCCGGAGCCTTAGAACCGATTCACCCTCATATAGTGAACCTAGGCGAAGCCATGCCGGATTTCCGTTAGATATACCGAAAATAGGAACACATGGAGGGACAGTTCTAAACCTTTTGTTACCTATTTTACACTCCGAATAAGTGTGGTAGATCGGGCAACGATGTACGTACATCGCCTATAATAAATGTGATACTCCGCCTCGAAGGCATCGTGATGCCTAAATAAGCAGATATTGCTGGGGCAGATGTTCATTAGCTGTTTTTTTAAAAAAAAAAAAAAATCTTTTTTCAAGCATTTTTGCATGTTGCACATTTCATGCATGTGTGAATAGAGCATGTACATTTTTAGTTGTGTTATTGATCTCATTCTTTGCAGTAAACAGTTGGTAATTTCATTTGATGATTTCATAAAACCGGTAGTGTCACATGAACATTTGCATATTGTACCATAGTAGGATCCACCCTGAAAGTCTTTTGAAAATAATGTGATTGGTTTCTCAGAAAAAAAAAAACACAGAAAAAAAAAAAAACATGTTAAAAAAAAAATCATCATAAATTTAGAGGCAAATCTTGCATAATGAGATTGTTGAATAATCAAGATTTAGGTCCCACCAATTTCGTGTAATCATTGATTTCTTTGTGTATACCTTTGTGGTAATTCATTTAGTCTTAGCATGTATCATTTTGACATCATAGCATGCATGTTCATTCATTGTAGAATACATGCATAGTCATTATCTGTATATACCTGGCATTAGATTGTATCCATAGCATACATAGTCATCATACATATTCTCTGTATATGTTCATGCATTAATTATCAGTATATTCATGCACATAGGAATAGAGCATGTACATTCATAATTGTATTCTTAATCTCATGACATTTTCATTTGCATGAAAAGGGGTTCGAGATATGAGGAATGAATCGGAGGAACGATTTGTTGCTTTGGAACGCAATCAAGAGGAATATGGACATGAAATCCGAGAGGTGAAGGAACAACTTGCCAAATTGCTGAAAATGGTTGAGGATATGGGTAACAGTAAAAAGGTGAACTTTCTCAGGGCTTCGCATCATCTTCGGATCAACCAAAACCATTAGGTCCAGAACATACAATCCTTGCTGGATCCTGCACTTGTCAATGCCACAAAGGTTGCAATCCTGATGAAATTGTGGACAAAATCATGAAAATAATTAAACCTGAAAGCCTGATACCAAAGACAGAAACCTCGAATCCAGTACCATACCTGCAAACTGTTCTAGGTCCAAACCAGTATCCCCACCCTACTATGGTCCAATCGTCCATTGGGACGACCACTACGGGATTCCTGAATCCGACTCCATCGTTACCAACTACCAGTTCATACTATTTCCCTCATCAATCACCTTATCCAGTACCTGAGATAGGAACCTCGAGCTATGTACAACCTCCAAAGGCCCCGTGTCCAAATCCATACCCTTACCATGCTGTTCCGCCACATCCCCATGTAAACACTCCGGTTCGAACCTTAGTGCTACCACCAAGTGCCCCAACTCCTAGGCCATGTGTGACTAAGAAACGATCCCAGAATAAGACCCAAATGCATTTTGATCCCATTCCAATCAGCTACCAAGAGCTCCTCCCTATACTGATCCAAAATCACATGGTTGCCTGTGTCCCATTGAAACCCCTGTTACCACCATATCCAATGTGGTATAATCCAAATGAAAGATGTGATTATCACTGTGGAATTGTTGGCCATAGCATCGAAGATTGTATAGCAGTCAAAAGGAAAGTGCAAGCTCTCATAGATGCCAAGTGGTTGGATCCAACGACACTGATTGATAAAGGACTGGGAAAACGCCATTAGGATTGGGAGATTTACAGCATTGAGGTGGAAAGACTTCGGTCTTATATGATGTAATAGGATTTCACTTTTTCAGTAGCCGGTTCTTATAGCCTTAGGATGCTAGGAAGAATAAAGTGCTTGTAAAGACAGTTTTAACTACTGCTCAAATTTTAAAACATGGTTTATACCATTGTGAACATTGATATGGGAATGAATTGAGTATGCTTCAAATTTATAAGATGTTGATGATTAAGTTCCTCCGATTCTTATTTCCTCCGTGATATCTTCCCCTTTGCATTTTGCATCCCATCAATTATTTGTCAGGTTGCATTCATGCATTCATAATCAGCATGATTTTTCTGTATATATTCATGCATTAATTTGCTTATTACATACATCATGATTAGCATTAGGTCACATTCATGACACACATGGTTAGCATGATTTTCTTTGTATATACTCTGTATCAACCATTCATTGTTTACATAATTGACACCGTGTTGCATTCATAGTGTATGTGATCATTCATTGGGAAACATGCTAAAATACATGAGCAGTCATTGCATATATTCATGTGTTGATCTGTTTATTCTTTGTTTGCAACATGTTGGCATTGTGATTGCATTTATCACATATATGGTCAGCATGTTTCCATTGTACATATCCATACATCATATTGTTTAGGCTTCATATGCATCAAATTGCATTCATGGCTCATTCATCATGACATACATTTGGGGGAAATAAATAGAAGTTGGCTTGGTTTTAGGAGTCTTTGAAAGAATTTCCATTTCAAATCAGAAGAAGTACTGAGTACACTTTTAATACATGGCTGGTGCTATGGAGGATGAACAAGTTGCCCGAATGAAAAAAATGGAAAGGGAACAGAGAGAATTGCGAGAACAGCTAGCAAAATCTCAAGCAGAATCTAAGGATCAGATGACTAAACTGATGGAGCTAATGTCTGCTGTAATCAAGGGAAAAGGATACACCGAAAACTTTGTCGCCGGACAAGGGTTAGAGGTACAAAAGGGCCAAGATGAGGTCGCAATAAGTGATGCCCAGAACACTGTTAACCCCGTCAATGTCCTAAACTCAGATGATCCAGCTGAACAGGCAAAGTTGAAAAGGGTTGCAGTAAATGAGGTTGAGTTAGCAGATTCCCAAGGGAAATATCAGTTGTTAGATGAAAGGCTTCGGGCAATAGAAAGAACAGATGTATTCGGGAGTGTAAAGGCGAAAGAACGATGCTTGGTCCTCGATTTAGTCATTCCTCCTAAGTTCAAGATCCCTGACTTTGTGAAATATGACGGGACGACCGATCCATCAGCCCACATCACTATGTTCTGCCGAAAGATGACAAGTCAGATAGATAATGATAAGCTTTTGATTCACTGCTTTCAGGATAGCCTCAGCGGGTCCGCAATTAGGTGGTATAGTCAGTTGAGCAAGGATCAGATTCGCTCTTGGAATGATTTGGCTGGGGCTTTTCTAAACCAGAACAAGCATATGACCGACAAGACACTTGATCGTCTCACTTTGCAAAATATGGAGAAAAAAGCTACTGAGAGCTTCAAAGAATATGCACAACGGTGGATGAGCCTGGCTGCCCAAATACAACCGCCCTTGACACAAAAGGAAATCACTATCCTTTTTGTGAATACACTGCACGCCCCGTACTATGACAGACTTGTCGGCAATGCTTCGAAGAATTTTACGGACATGGTAATTTCAGGGGAGATGATTGAGAATGCTATCAAGAATGGGAAACTTGAAAGAGAAGGAACATCCAATACCGAGAGAAATAAGGCACCAAGAAAGAAAGAGGAAGATGTCCAAACTATGGAAGATTTCATCCCATATTCCCAATTTCCCTCATACCAATCATGTTACCCTACTGAGGTATCTCCAAGCCTTTATCCTTACCTACCTACCCAAACACCTAATCCTATACCAGCCCTTGCAACAAGGCCTACTTCTAGAAAACGACCGCGAGAAAATCAAGAAAGAATTCCAATCCCCATCCCTGACTTACTGCCATTACTAATAAAGAATCAGTACCTTACCCCGATACCTTTGAAAATAGCTCCGAATCCATCAGCAGGGAGTTATGACCCTGACAGCAAGTGTGATTATCACCTAGGGGTAGTTGGGCATTCAACTGAAAAATGCAGACAACTGAAGGAAATGATTGAAAGTTTTATCCGTGATGGTATTTTGACACCGGAGCTTATCGATAAATGGAAGGCCACTTAGCCCTAAATCAATTTCTTTCAGGGTTTTAGGGGGAGAATTACTACCTTTGAAGGATGTCAATAGGAGCATTTTTGACGCATGTAGTTTTATACACTGTGATGATGAAAGCACTTGTCTCATGTTAACATCTACATGAATTAAATGAATTTTAAATGCTTTGTGTTTGTTGTGTTTTAAATAAACGTGAATTTACAAAAACAAGCATTAAGGAAGTTTTAATAATGGATAGTCTCAAGAAGATTGATGATCAGTGTTAGAAATGACCCAACACCATCCCCCTCTTTTTTGGGCTTCTCTATACCTAAACCTTCAATCAATAACACTTGAAAGACCTAATACTTCAAGGAAAAATGAATGAAAAAAGAGAAGCATTGTCATTGCAAAATAAGCAAGGATGTAAATCCTAGTCTAGGCTATGAACAAAGGAACAAACTTTTTGAAATTTTTTGAATTCCTTGAAAATCAAACAAATGAGACATTCTTTCAAGAATCCAGATTTTGATAATTTGGTGTGTGTCAGGATTGTGCTAAAATCATTCATGACCTTTCCCAATGACCACAAAACACTAATTGCCCAGACATCACTTCATGATTGACACCTTGGGGCACAATGATTAAACTAGATTATCCCTTGTCCCAGAGAAAACCTGCTTTTGGGTCATGTTTTCCTTGTCTCTTCAAAGAACTCAGATTGGAAACTCAGCCTTTTCAAAACAGACCTAGACTTGCCATGTTCCTCGTTGATACAAATTCGCATGGATAATCAAATTGGGGCATCATATGTGGAAATGATGGATACATAGTGAAGAAGGATGGGCTAATGCATGAATCATTGGGGGCATGCGACGAAAAAAACAAAAAAAAAAGAAAAAAAAGAAAAAGAAAAATCATGATATCATGCATATGAGAATTCGGATGATTCCAAAGTGCAAAATGAAATTCTGAATATCTATTTCCCCTGAGGATTGCTTTTCAATGAGAATATTTGGGCTTAATATGATGAATGGCCATCTTTCATATCCATTTCACAAGAAAAAAATTATTATCCATAGTCACCCCTTTTGAGCCAAAAGAATTCTTAATTCTTTGAACCCTGATCAAGGATTACCCTCTACACTGGGGGGCAAATGCGAGGAAAGATCTTTTCAAAGATCATTGAGAAATGAGTGACAGCTCAGGGACAGACACAAAGCAAATGGAGCCCCGAATAAATACGGGCGCACTCTGTCAAAGAAAAAAAGAAGAGGAAAAGATGACGAAATGAAAGCCAAGAAAAACAAACAAAAAACACAATAAAAAAATATGTGTGAAAGACATGGCAAATTGAAAGCCAAAAGCAAGGAAGAAAAAGAGCAAAATCAAAAAGAAAGAAATGTCCAAGAAGAGACACATGCTTCAAAGAAAATCCTCTTCAAGAAAGGATCCTTGATCTGATTACCCTCAAACACATATTTTGGGCCTATTTATCCTTTCTTTCTGAATCCTGAGCCATGGCCTACATTACGTGCTTTAAAAGTCCATTTTGATCAAGCATGAATGTTTAATTTGAAGGGTTTTCCTCAGATTTTATCCCATCTTATCAAATTCTCATTTCACTAAGGAAGAATTTAGAATTCTCAAGTGCATGGTAAAAAAAAAAAAAGAGAAAAATTGAAAAGAATGGGACTCTAGGGCGAAAACCCTAAAAAACGGGCGGTCTAGAGTAGAATGGGAATTTTCGATGCCATCGATGATAGTGCCGATACCCCAAAAGAAAAGATCTTATTAAAGGAGTGGTCATCGAGGAACATCTAGGAATTCCTGAACCCCCCAAATTGTCAGCTCTCATTCGGAGGATTGTCTTCAAAAACTGAAACTTTGTTCCCAAGATTAAACTTTCCGGTTTAAACATCCCAGCCAATCTTGATGCTTGACAAAATGCCTTGATATGGAAACTAAAAGAATGTTGAATTTGTTTGGTTCTCAATGAATTCATGATTTATAAAACCTGTTCCATTTGTGAGCCTAGAAGGGATATACATTTTTGTCATGAAGTTTTCCTGGAAAAGCCAGAATCTTGTTATACCAAGCTTGCCAATCCAGTTGAAAAAACCCAAATTGATACTTAGAGAAATTTCTAACAATGATCATCAGTCTTCAAAAGATTTGTACATCACACATTGTGGGGTTAATATTTTTTGTTCAGAAGTTTTCAAAATGCGAAAACAAATAAAAAGATTTTTTTGAAATACCCATTTTGATGTTGGCATGAGACAAGGATTTTTCTAACTCAAAGGTGTAGAACTGCCAGGATAGGTCTTGACTTCCAGATATGAGAAGAAGAAATAGAACCCGGTTCAGATCTCTGTTGATGAAAGTTTGAAAAACTGTTGGGGCAAAGAGAATAGCCAAAATGAATTGAAGATATACTCTGATTTGAAGAGGAAAAATGAATTTGAAAGGCTAAGCCAAAGTCTAGAAAAACAGCCGGGGGCACTTGCATCACTCATGAGCACTCATCTCTTTATCGAGCTTTTGCATCTGCACAGTGTCGGCAAGCATTTGCATCATTCATGGGTATTTGCATTGGCATTATTCCATAAGCATCTGTATTTTACCTTTACATTTACATTCTTCATGGAATTCGTATTTGTGTCATCTCAAGCAATTGCATCATTTCTAGAATCATTGCATTTTCATTACTGTGTGGTAATTGTAGTTACACCATTCATAAACCAGTTACATGAACACAATTAGTAGGGGCATCTGCATCATGAAACATGGGCATCAATCCAAGTCATTTACATTTGCATTAAAGACATTTGCACCAGTTTAAGTCATTTCGTGTCTTATTCAACACCTGCATCTGCATCAAAAAGCATTCGCATCTTCTTAAAATCGTTAGGGTAATTTTCAACAATTCTTCAAAGAACATTTTTAAGACCTCCGGGCATAATTTTTCAAATCACAGGTAAGACCTCCGGGCAATATCTTTAAGACCTCCGGGCAACATCTTTAAGACCTCCGGGCATAACTTTTTTCAGGGGTAAGGCCTCCGGGCACTATTCTTAAGACCTCCGGGCATCATTTTTAAAGTCGCATACAGCGCATTTTTTCCAAATTATGGGTAAGGCCTCCGGGCACCATTCTTAAGACCTCCGGGCATCATTTTTAAAGTCGCATACAGCGCATTTCTTCCAAATCACGGGTAAGGCCTCCGGGCACTATTCTTAAGACCTCCGGGCATCATTTTTAAAGTCGCATACAGCGCATTTTTTCCAAATTATGGGTAAGGCCTCCGGGCACTATTCTTAAGACCTCCGGGCATCATTTTTAAAGTCGCATACAGCGCATTTTTTCCAAATTATGGGTAAGGCCTCCGGGCACCATTCTTAAGACCTCCGGGCATCATTTTTAAAGTCGCATACAGCGCATTTCTTCCAAATCACGGGTAAGGCCTCCGGGCACCATTCCTAAGACCTCCGGGCATCATTTTTAAAGTCGCATACAGCGCATTTTTTCCAAATTATGGGTAAGGCCTCCAGGCACCATTCTTAAGACCTCCGGGCATCATTTTTAAAGTCGCATACAGCGCATTTCTTCCAAATCACGGGTAAGGCCTCCGGGCACTATTCTTAAGACCTCCGGGCATCATTTTTAAAGTCGCATACAGCGCATTTTTTCCAAATTATGGGTAAGGCCTCCGGGCACCATTCTTAAGACCTCCGGGCATCATTTTTAAAGTCGCATACAGCGCATTTCTTCCAAATCACGGGTAAGGCCTCCGGGCACCATTCTTAAAACCTCCGGGCATCATTTTTAAAGTCGCATACAGCGCATTTTTTTCAAATCACAGGTAAGACCTCCGGGCACCAATTTTTAAGACCTCCGGGCACCATTTTAAGACCTCCGGGCATAATTTTTCAAATCACAGGTAAGACCTCCGGGCAACATCTTTAAGACCTCCGGGCATAACTCTTTTTTTCAGGGGTAAGGCCTATGGGCACCATTTTTAAGACCTCCGGGCATAATTTTTCAAATCACAGGTAAGACCTCCGGGCAACATCTTTAAGACCTCCGGGCATTATTTTTTTTAGGGGTAAGACCTCCGGGCACTAATTTTTAAGACCTCCGAGCATAATTTTTTTCAAATCATAGGTAAGACCTCTGGGCAACATCTTTAAGACCTCCGGGCACCAATTTTTAAGACCTCCGGGCATAATTTTTCAAATCACAGGTAAGACCTCCGGGCAACATCTTTAAGACCTCCGGGCATAACTTTTTTCAGGGGTAAGACCTCCGGGCACCAATTTTTAAGACCTCCGGGCACCAATTTTTAAGACCTCCGGGCACCATTTTAAGACCTCCGGGCACCAATTTTAAAGCCCTTCGAGCATAAATTTTTCTTTTGAAATCGAATTCATTCCCTTAAGACGAATCGAGCCTTGTTTAGGCAGGGAATTCAATTTAAGGACAAAATCTTCAATTTATTGTTTTTAAAAAAAAAATGAAAAAAGAGAAAATAGAAAAAAATAAAAAAAATATTAAAAAAATATTAAAAAAAAAATATTAAAAAAATAAAAAAAAAGGAAAAAAGAAAAATGAAAAATAGAAGAAAGAAGAAAAAAATGAAAAAATGAAAAATAGAAAATGAAAAAAATTAAAATGAAAAAGAAACCCCTTTCCCTTTCCTTCACATGTGATGTCACTGACCGTACAAAATTAGTGTCGGTTTATCTTTGCCTGATTCCTGATTCTCAGCAATAGCCAAAGAGGGGCAGCTGTAGACACCTAATTTTGTCCGGACCACTAAACAGGTATGTTTTCTTCCCATATTGATGTTCCCAAGTGTAAAAAGACTGTTTTCATCCTGCAGGTGGTACTCCGAGACTTAGTTTAAGAGGGCGAGCACAAAAAGTCAAACTTGAAAAAAAGTCAACCCCGAAAAAGTCAACCCCGAAAAAGTCAACCCCAGAAAGTCAACTACTGAAAAAGTCAACCCACTTTCAAAATCAAGATTTTAAGTTCAATTGAAAAATGGCGAAAGAATTTTGATAATCCGAGGTCTACATTGAAAGATATGGAGTTCGGAAGTTGGGATTTGGAGATTGAGTAGAAAGGAAACCCTAATCCGAGAAATTTGGGGAAAAGTGCTTAAACGATCAAACTGGTCGAAATTGAAGGTTCCAAATGAAAGATAAGCACTGACTACGGGTAATGGAGAAGTCACTTGCAAGAAAAACCGAAAAAAAAAGTCAATCCGGGAGAAAACCGAGAATTAGGGTTTTTAGTGGATTTCGGTGAAATCGGGAAGAATCACAGAAATGGCCCGACTTGTTAAGACCAAAGCCCCAAATGGATGAAGAATGGTTAAAAAGGATGGCCCAAGGCTCAGATTGAAGAAAATCTGAAAATCGGATTTGTTTTGAGCAAAACCGGGTTTCGGAGGTAAAAGGGCAAAATTGGAAAAATTTGGGAAAAATAGCAAATGGACTCCGAAAATTATGGAAAATTTGTCAATCTCATTCTTAAATCATTTGAAGGAGATTGGCGAAAGAAAATCTTGATTCCGAGTTCGTTTGCAAAATGGCCAAATCCCGGGCTTCTTATGCAGTAATTCAAAAAGGAAAATCCCGGAAAAATAGCAAATGAACTCCAAAAATTCTGAAATTTGGCAAATCTCATTTTTAAATTATTTGGAAGAGATTGGCGAAAGAAAATCTTGATTCCGAGTTCGTTTGCAAAATGGCCAAATCTCGGGCCTCCTATGAAGTAATTCAAGCCGATAAATCCCGAAAAAATACCAAATGAGCTCCAAAAATTATGAAAACTTCCAGATCACACTTTTTAATTATTTTGAAGAGATTGGTGAAGAAAAATCTTGATTTGGAGCTCGTTTAAAAAATGGTAAAATGTAGGGGCATAAAAGGGCATTTTTGGGAAGAAAAAATCCAAATAAATAGCAAACGGACTCGGATAATTTTGAAAACTTCCAGAACTCAATATTTTATTATTTTGGAAGTATTAAAAAAAGAAAAATTGAATTTGGAGTCCGTTTGATATTTACTTGCATCCGGGGGGCAAAATGGTCATTTCACCCAAGCAACCGAAAAGGGCTTTTTTTGGCCCTTCAAAAAATCAGAGTTGGGCTGGAAAAGAGATGTTCTGGCATACCCAAGCCCAAAGAAAGGAGGAAGCTTCTAATTTTTTTTTTTAATCAAGTGGTTAAAAATCAAGAGTTAGTTAACCATTCTCTTTGATCAAGCCATGGTGATTAAACCACATAGGTTAAGAAAGATGTCAACATTATTTTTGCATAGCTGTAATTTGAGAGGGCTGAGATGCTAATCTAAAGGTGGTAATTTCATGACTTTTCATCTTGAATTATTGGCCATTTGATGGAAATTAGGTTACACAAAAATGACAACATCTTGGAGGCTATATAACCATGCATTAAGGCTAGCCCTAAGGAGGGGGAGAGGCAGATTTTGGTTTCTTCTTTTCCATTTTGGCTGATTTCTCTTAGTTTTTCTTAGTTTTTATCTTCTTGGTTGAGAGCAAAAAAAGAAAAGTTTAGAAAAAAAGGAAAGTTTGAAGAGAAAAGCTTGAAATATTAGCTTCTTGAGGTTGCTCTTGAGCACCAACTCTTGCACTTTCATTTTCTATTCTTGTTTTTTGCTATTTTAATCTCTACTTGGTGAGTTTTCATTTTAAAATAATGTTTCTTGTTCTTCTTTCATTTCCTTTCTTAAGTATTTTTTTTACAATTTTTTTTACAATAAACTCACCATGGCCAAATGGCCTACATTATTTATTTTAAGTTGTTGTTTCAATTCATTTTACCATATTGTTTATGCTATTTTCTTTGTTTTTTATGTTTTAAGTGTTATGTTATTTCATGTTCTTAAGTTATATTTAATTTGGTTGCTTTGTTTGTTGCCATTTATGTCTTAGATATCATGTTTTTGCATTTTTAATTTTCTGTTTTCATGTTGTTTAAATTTGAGCATGTTTTAGAGTTAGCATATTAAGTGTTTGTGAAAATGCTTGTGTGATTCTTTGCATGATTCTTGTTTTATATCTTAGTGAGCATGTTTTAGATTTGGTATATTAGGTGTTTGTGAAAATGCTTGTGTGATTTTTGTGTTATGACTTAGTTTTTCATGCTAGCATACCAAGCGTTTGTGAAAATGCCATGCTTGTTGGAGCTTGAGGCCATTTGGCTACTCCATGTGTTTTGCATTGTGTGTTGTATTTTTGTCATGCTAGTTGTTAGGTTTTTGCATTTGCATGATATTTGGTTGGATTTTTGAATTAAGCATGCCTTGTGTTTGTGAAAATGCCATGGATATCTTAGGTCTAGGTTGCATTTATTGCCATGCAAGTTCATGTTAGGTCTAGGCCATATTATTTATGTCATGCATTTTCCTTATATTTAGTTTTAAATCCATGCATTTCATGCATTATGTTTGCTGCATTATTTCATGCATTTCATGTTCATACCACTTGAATAATGACTTGAGCCAATTGATGGTTCAAAGTCATGCTCTCTTGAGCACACTTGTGGAAAATTAAGTTTGTCAAGTTGATTATTCTACCTTTGTGATTTTTTTTACTTAGTCATTTTTTATCTAACTTTCAAAAAGTCCTAGCTACTGCTTTCAAGTCATTTTATGAGTTTCAAATATTTTTACTTTGATTTTTAAATGATTTTATCAAAGACAAAAAAAATGTGCTGGCAAAGCAGTTTTTTTCTCCTCCAAAAACTCGTACATCTCTGATTTTTCTGGGAATTCATCTTTGATCAGAAAATTAAGCCAATTTTTTATCGTGTAGTTTTACATGTCCTGAGTCTCCAGTAATTTTTTCAGAATTTTTGGAATTTTTAGAAATAGGGTAAAAAATCGTGGATTAAAACTGGACAGTGGAGTCAGAATTGAATTTAAAGAAAAACAAAGCAGTTTTTTCTCCTCCAAAAACTCGTACATCTCTGATTTTTCTGGGAATTCATTTTTGATCAGAAAATTAAGCCGATTTTTTATCGTGTAGTTTTACATGTCCTGAGTCTCCAGTAATTTTTTCAGAATTTTTGGAATTTTAAAAAATAGGGTAAAAAATCGTGGATTAAAACTGGACAGTGGAGTTAGAATTGAATTTAAAGAAAAACAAAGCAGTTTTTTTTCTCCTCCAAAAACTCATGTATCTCTGATTTTTCTGGGAATTCATCTTTGATTCGAAAATTAAGCCGATTTTTTCTCGTATAGTTTTACATGTCCTGAGTCTCCAGTATTTTTTTCAGAATTTTTGGAATTTTTAAAAATAGGGTAAAAAATCGTGGATTAAAACTGGACAGTGGAGTCAGAATTGAATTTAAAGAGAAACCATTTTTCTGTTTTGGTTAATTTACTTAGAGTGGGCTGATTAGGAGTGTTAGCTACTGACTTAGGGTACTTTCTAAGCCTTTTTAACCTCTAAAAATGGTTTTTCAAGTCTCGGGTTAAGGGTAGTCAAGTCCGGATTTTTAAACTTAGGAAATTAGAGCCATTTAAAAAAAATTTAGCCCAGTTTTTATTCAAGCTTCTCAAAATTGTTTTCAAACAATCACAAAGTATTTTGGTTTTAGAATATTTAATTTGACATATTTTCCTAAGGTAGCCGGATATCTTTTTAGATATACGGATTTCCTTAATAAAAGGAAAAAAATACATTTCATGCATTGCATTTTTATTTTCATGCATATTATATGATAGTATTATTTTATTCCATGTCATTTAAATTATATGCCATACCATTCATATTTGTCATGTCATTTAGGTTGCATTATATTATTTAGACTGTACTATGTCATTTTATTTATGTCATGCATATACATATTCATTTCTTTTAAATGTTTCCAAAAAAAGATAATGGTTTTCAATAAAAAAAATATAAAGATATTCCCGAGTTAAAATAATTCATGAGTTCTCTACCGGGTTTGCTGGAGGGAATATCATCAATTATCATTAATAAAGGAATATCTTTCTTTCAAAAAAGAGAATGATTCGGAAAGTTTTCCAAAACTAATAAAAATTTCTATATTTTGCCACGTTTGTTGGGGAATATAGGAAAATTTTGAATTTATAAATTCCGGATCATTTTCAATAAAAAAATGGAATTATTTTTCTTTAAATTGGGAATTAACTTGAAATACTAAATTTAAAACCAACTTTTTACCGAGACTTGAGATAACACACGATTAATAAGGTACCGATTTATACGGGCGTTGTGGGGGTGCTAATCCTTCCCCACACGTAACCGACTCCCGAACCCGTTTCTTTGATTTCTCTGGTTTTAACGCAGACTTGAAATTGGTTTTAAAAATATTTTAATTAATTTTTAAAATATTTTTATAAAACCGGTTTTAATAGGTGGCCGATCACACCTAGCTAAAAAAGATTGGTGGCGACTCCATGTCTTTTTTAAGGTAATTTTCAAAACCTTCATTTTTCTAGAGGAATTAAGTCGACTTTTCCTCGTTTTTTTTTAAATGTCACGCTTAACGAATAATAAAGTCTTGCGATGAGACGTCGTCGTTATTTTTTAGGTTGCGACAGGATGGAACACTGAATGGAGTCCAAGCCTCTCACAATGGCCTAAATGTCAATCACCTCTTTTTTGCTGATGATAGTTTACTATTTGCTAAGGTTTGGGTCAGCAAAGCAACTTTAACAAATCAACTTTGTTCTGCAGCAGTAATGTGGGGGGAAGGGAAAAAAACTCCTTAAAGACTATGTTTGGTATCCGAGACACAACAAATCCTGAAAGATACTTGGGACTTTCTAGCATGGTTGGAAGAGGTCGAAGGAAGGCGTTCAGAGAGATTAAAGATAGGTTAAGATCAAAAATTCAAGGATGGAGCAACAGATGTTTATCGCAAGGGGGCAATGAATTTTTTGTAAAATTAGTTCTCCAAGCCATCCCGTCTTATGCAATGAATGTTTTCAAGATACCCAAGACTTTGTGTATGGAGCTTAATGGCATCATCAGGAATTACTGGTGGAATCAGAAGAATAAGTCGAGGGGCATACACTGGGTTAGATGGAAGAAGATGTGTTTGTCAAAAAGGGATGATGGTTTAGGCTTTTGGTATATGGAAAAATTGAACATTGCTCTACTCCGAAAGCAAGATTGGCGGCTCATAAATGCCACAAACACTTTGGCCTACCGAGTGCTGAAAGCAAAATATTTTCCATCTGTCGACTTCATGGCGTCAAACCTCGGCAAGAACCCTTCACTCACATGGAAAAACATATGGGGCACTAAGGATGTACTCCAGAAAGGCATGAGATGGAGAGTGGGGAACGGAGAAAATATTAAAATCTGGGATGAAAAATGGATCCCAACCACCAGTCATTTCAGGATCCAATCCCCAAAGGATCCAACCACTGAACACTTGATGGTAGCAGACCTAATTGAACCCAACACAAAACAATGGAGAGAAGAACTTGTGCATAGTATCTTCCATACAGACGAAGCTGAAGTTATTTGTGGAATTCCAATTAGCAAACTCGGGTCATCAGATATGATGGTATGGCACCATGATAAGAAATGAGTCTACACTGTAAAATCTGGCTACATAGTGCTATGTTCGGATGCTCAAAACAGCATGACAGGTAATATTGCTCAAAATGCAGGAAATTACAAATCACTATGGAGGGCACTATGGACAGCAGGGGTTCCAACAAAAATTAAAGTAATGATCTGGAGGCTGACAAATGATGCATTACCTGTCATGATAAACCTTACCAGAAGGACGATTGCTGTAGAGAAAGTTTGCTTCCGTTGTGAAGAAGAGGATGAAACAGCTTTACATGCTTTTCGAGACTGTAAGTATGCGCGAGAAGTATGGTCGTAAATGGGGCAAATCTGGATCAGGAACGATGGCAATGAAATAGATCCGAGATGCTGGGTTTCACAAGTGTTTAATTTGTTGAACCATGACCAACAGCAGACGTTTATGATTACTGCCTGGGCCATATGGATTGGACGCAATGATGAGCTTCACGGTGCACCGAGATGGAGTCCCCAAGGTATAGCAGGATTCATTCATGGGTATGTTGCTGAACTTAACAATGCACAAAGTAGGGAACCCCAACAGTGTTTTGGTCAGGCTTGTAAGTGGAGACCTCCAGCTGAAGGAGAATATAAGGCAAATTTTGATGGTGCCCTTGATGCAGCCAACAAGGTGGAGTGGGGGTAGTGATCAGAGATGCAAAAGGAGCCACTCAAGGGGCAGTTGCGACTAACATGAGTATGGCAACTGACCCATTCCTGGTAGAAGCTATTGTTGCATACCGAGCAGTGGAATTGGCATCTGAGTTGGGTCTCACAAAGATTGTAATTGAAGGAGATGCTTTGGGGATTATTACCAAACTAAAATCTGCAGAACCTGATTTATCACCTATTGGACATATAATCGAAGAGGTAAGAGAGAAGATAGGTAATTTTCAGAGATGCGGATTTAGCCACACTAAGAGAGCAGGAAATAAAGCAGCTCACCGATTAGCTAGACTCGGTTTAGAACTCATGGAAGAAATGGTCTAGATGGAGGATTGTCCTTCTGTAATAGCCTCTATTATCCAAGAGGAATATACACCTGTTTAACCATAAATGAAAGCTTTTTTCTCAACAAAAAAAAAAATCCAACCGTTGCATTTCATACTCTATTCATGTAGATCGTGTACGTCAAATTTTGAGTAAATTTAAAATGTCTATGTGTTCGATGTAAAAAAAATTCAACCGTCAAATATATATGTATAAAAAACGGTATTCTCGATTGACATGATATAAATATCGGATCCATTCGAAACTTTACGTGCACGATGAGTGTGATTGTATTGCTAAATCCAACGATTGATTTGTTAAAATATTAATCGTACACAAAGTTATAAAAATATGTAATACTAATTAATTTTACACTAATATAAGTTGATATCACCCCCTCTCTCTCTATATATATATATGTATATATATATTGGATGACCAGATACAATTGAAATGACTATATGATTAGAAAACTTGATGTTTTCTTGAATTGCATTTTGCATATTTCAAAAGGGTTTTAATGTGAATGTGAACCAACAAATCGACAGGATAATCACTTGGATGACAATGTGAAAGGGTAGACCGTTGGGACGTCTATATTATATATGCCAAGAATCATAAGGCACTGGAATGAAAATAATTTAGATTTTCTATAGCAGAAGAAATGTCATAATTATATATGTTTAGTTTGAAATTTCAATACGTGACATGCCAATTAAATAAACTACAATTGAAAAAGTGATATAGAAACAGATCATATGATAGACAAATATGTGCAGCTCGTTTACTCCCAAAATAGTATGAATTCAATTCATATATATTTATTTATATATATATGTATATTGTCACAACCTCTTAAAAAAATGTCCGAAAAATCTGCCCCGTCACGGGACAATCGGTTTCGTTAAGAGTGTGACCTTAAAAAATAGAGAAAAAGACGACTTAATTTTTCTTGAATTAAAATCGAGAGGGTTTGAAAACAACCTCGTGAAAGAAATGGAGTCGCCACCAATCTTTTTTAGCTAGGTGTGATCGGTCACCTAGTAAAATCGATTTTTATAAAATATTTTGAAATTGATTAAAACATTTTTTAAAACCAATTTTGAAATTTGCGCTTTGAACCAGAAAAATAAGTGCGGGTACGGGAGTCGGTTACGTGCGAGGAAGGATTAGCACCCCCACAAACTCCCGTATAAAACGGTACCTTATTAGTCATGTGTTATCTTGAGTCTCGGTGAAAGTTGATTTTAAATTTGATGTTTAAAAATAATTCCCTTAAAAAATTTATATTTTATTTGAAAATGATCCGGAATATATTAACATAAAATTTTTCATATTTTCCGACAAACTCGGCAAAACATAAAATTTTTCCTTATTTTGAAATTCTCCGAAATCACTCTCGTTTCTGGAAAAAAAAATATTTCGTTGTTAATGGTAATTGATGATATCCTCTCCGGCAGACCCAGCAGAGAACTCATGAATTATTTTAACTCGGGAATAAACTTGTTTTATAAAAAATCTTTAATAATTTTTCATGCAATTTAAAATCATAAAGAAATGATCATGAATATGCAAAAATATTAAGATAAAAATTAAACAACATGCATATTTATCAAGGCATGGCAAACATTTTATTATGATATGATAAAAGAATTAATGACATGGCACGCTTGACAGGGCAAAATCTAAATGACATGGCCAAAAGAATTAATGACATGGCATATGAATTAATGACATGGCAAAAGAATTAATGACATGACATGCTTGACATGGAAAAATCTTATTATGGCATAGCAAAATAAATCATGACATGGCAAAAGAATTAATGACATGGCATGCTTGACATGGCAAAATCTAAATGACATGGCCAAAAAGATTAATGACATGGCAAAAGAATGAATGACATGGCATGCTTGACATGCCATGCTTGACATGGCAAATCCTATTATGACATGGCATGCTTGACATGGCAAAATTTTATTATGGCATAGCAAAATAAATCATGACATGGCATACAAAGAGATCCAATGACATGGCATACAAAGAGATCATATTGGAAAAAATCACAAAATGACATCATCATAAAATATTCATAATCGCATCATGATCACATGCATACATCATCCTTTTGAAATTGATTTTTCATGTGAGGAATCACATAAATGGCATATGTCAAAAAATATTATCGTACTTCTTGGCAAACCCGACAAAGCTTAGAAAATAATTCTTTCATATGACATTTATAATACTCCGAATAAAACAAAATCCATGCATTGCGATTTCATAACCACGTGAGTTGAATAATTCCTAACCTCCCCAGCAAACCCAGCAAAGATTGGAAACTAATTCTCGCCAAATGTTTAGGAAACCGAGAAACATGTTTTTATGCCAAATTAAATAAGAACATTTTAAAATATGCAATGCATGAAGATGTATTTCTCCCTTAAAGTAATGATATCCGTATACCTAAAGAAGGTATCCGACCACCTTTGAAATAAACTTAAATTGGATTTTTAAAAACCAAATAACTTTGGGCTCGGATTTTAAAAAAATTAGAATTTTTGGATGAAAAAATGCCTTGGCCGAAACCCCCTCTAAAAAGGCTCTAGTTTTCCTATTTTTTAAAATCCGGGTTGACTACTCATGACCCGACCTTTGTAAAATTAATTTTTATCCTTGATATGACATAGAAAACAACCTAAAACAGTAGCTAATAATTCCAATCAGCCCCTCCTTTTTACAAATAAAAACAGAAAAATTATTAGTTTAAACAAAAACTCATTCTAACTCCAAGAACCAGTTTTACAAAACTATTCTTTCACCCCTTATAAAAAATTCAAAAAAATTATGAAAAAATCAATTTAGACTTGAAACATGAAGTTATTTATGAGGAAAAACCAGCTTTAAATTTGGACTAAAAATGCCTTGACCGAAATTGCCTTGAAGTCTGAATAATAGACTAAAATCTGTTTTACCGAAAACCATTTTTCCACCCTTGATAAAAAATTCTTAAAATCCTGGAAAATTTACCAGAGGCTCCTCTAAGGGTCTGCTAAATATGGTAAAAAAATATTTTTATTTTGACAAAAGAAACTTGGTGAAAAAATTGCCTAAAGTCAGAATATCCAACTTAACAACCCATTAGTTTCTCAACTAGTTTGCACAAGAGACTTTGGCTAGAGATCATTGATTGATCTTAGCCAAAAATCAAGTTGAGAATGGTATGAATGCATGATTTTACAGCCCAACAAGCATATGAAAATGATCAAACATAAGCTAAAAAAATAAAGAAGCAAGAAAAACCAAGGTTGGCTCAATGGTTGGTTCCTTAGACATAGTCCCACCTAACCAAAATCACTTGATAAAAATCAAGATCCTCAAGCTTCTTAAACCTTTTATTTGAATTTTAAAAATAAAAAAAAAAAACAAATGAGAAAATCTATCCTACCACAATGGTGAAACCCACAATCAACAAGCAAGCAAGAAAATCAAGCAAAGATAAACACAATAAGGCCTCTAAGGTTTCGGCCATGGTGAAAAATATGTAGGAAAATTTTGCAACCTTGTTATTTTGTAAAGAATAAAGAAGAAAGGAAAAAAAACTGTTAGCTTTTGTGGTGATCAAATCAAGAGGGGGGTGAATTGATTTCTCAAAAATTAATTGTAGAATTAAAGTATAAATAATAATATTGAGAAATTTAAACAATATACTCAAATTGGCAAGTAGATAAATAAATAAAGCAAGTAAATGAGTAGGGAAAGAAGATCAAACACAATCGATTTATAGAGGTTCGGCCTCGTGCCTACGTCCACTCCCTTAGCCTCACTTGCCAAGGAGTTCCCAATCCACTAACTTGAATTGCTACCTTTTCAAGGAAAAGGTATAACCTTCACAATCCCTATCTTTTATGTAGGCTTAGATAGAAACCTTTTCCCCTATCTTTTCAAGGCTTAGATAGAACCTCTCTAGCTTTAAGGCTAAAGTAGAAACTTCCCCTTTTACAAAGGATTTTGTGTAAACAAAAATGAACCTCTAGTAGGCTAGGTGTTTACAAGGTTAAGCTCAACAAATAAAGACTATACAATGGTGCTTTTACAAAGGAATACAAGAAGGATGGAAAGGATTTAGCTTAGAACAAAGAAAACTACTTGAAAGCTTGAGAGAGATGAAATATATGGCTTTGATCTTTCTCTCTTAGTGTCTCTTACTCTTGGAAGTGTTAGAGAGTCCCTTTAATACCTTGGATATGATTTATGACCGTTTGGCGTTGATTGGGATGGAAGAGAGCCGTTGGAGCTTCAAAAATCGAGCTTGAAAACCTGCCCTACAGGCATGGGATCGATCCCTTACATTAGGGGATCGATCCCCTACTTGTTCCAACTCAAAATATGACCGTTGGAGGCTATGGGATCGATCCTCACCTTGGTGGGATCGATCCCTTACTGTCCTGCAAAATTTATTACCTACCGACTCTCATAGAACTGATCCTGGGATCGATCCTCTATCTTAGGGGATCAATCCTCTCATATAAAAAATATTTTCTTTAATATTTAAAAGAGGTCAAATTGTCTCAAAAATATTTTAAACATATACATATATTTAAGAACATGTATTTTTTAGAAAATTAAGGAGTTTAAAGTATTTTAACATTTTCCAAAATATTTTCAAAATGATTCAACGAAAAATGCTAAATTGAAAATAATTAATCTCAATCTAATTAAGCTTAAGAGTTTGTCATTTCAAAATTAAGATCAATATAAAGCTAATATAGCTAACAAAAACTTTTAGAAATTTATTTTGAAAACATTTTTATTCAACAAAGAAAGTTAACAATCACATGGAAAAGAGGAGAAAAAGAACATGAAATCAAAGAAAATAATTGAAGAACAAGAGAAGAAATAGGTACCTAGCAAAGCTTTCCAAATCAAGCACTCAAACTTCTCCTTCTTTCTCTGTTTTTCTTTTTATCCTTTTCTCTTTCAAGAGTGTAGTGAAAATGCCTTTGAAAAAAATGAATCCTCCTCCCTTTGATGCTTGGTCGATTCTCCTATCTATATGTGTGAGAGTGCTCATCTTTTTTTAGCCTTGGTCATGCTTTGCATGCTCTCCCAGCATCTTTGCCACGTGGCTAATTCTTGTCCCCTCTTTGCATGATGCTTTTCTTAAATTAAGGGTTCTTGTCCCCTTTTTGCATGATGCTTTCCTTAAATTAAGGGTTTCCTAACCTCTTATTGGCCAATAATGCCACGTAAATTATTCTTGTCTCCTATCTCTACAAAATATCTAACCACTTGTCATGATCATATGGCTTAGTATCAAAATATCTTCTTAGGTGGCATTTTTAATCCTATTTGGCATCATCACATAGCCATCACATGCTCTTCACATGGCATTTACATGGCTTTGCAATTTGGAGGCCTCTCATTGGCCAAAAATGCCAAGTAGGCAAGTAGTGGAGAATCTTGTCATTTCTTAAAAATATCATCTAGCTATTCAATCTTGACCATTTGATTTAAGATGATCACACCTCCTCTTCCATCCAAGAGCTGGCTAAAAATAGCCCGAAATTTTCCAGGCCATTCCCTTTTTTTAATTTGCAAAATGGCCTTCTTCGATTTTTTTCGGTAAAATTATAATTTTTGCCCCTAAACCTAATTTATTTGCAAATGAACCCTAATTTCAAATTTTTCTTTTTTAATCCATCCCATCCAATATAAAAATCATTTATGGAGGTTTTCATAATTTTTCGAGCTCGAATTCTATTTTTCCTGATTTTTCTCTTAAAATTTCGATTTAATGCCCCCCAAATTTTGTCTATTTTCATTTGAGCTCTGATTCTGGATTTTTCTTCTCCAATACCTTCCATCAAATATAAAACTCAGTTCTAAAAAGTTTCATAATTTTCTGATCTCGTTTTCTAATTTTTCCGGATTTTTCTTTAAAATTGCGGATTAATGCCCCCGAACTTTGTCTTTTTCCATCTAAGCTCCGATTCCAGATTTTTCTTCTCCAATCCCTTCCATCAAATATAAAACTCAGTTCTAAAAGTTTTCATAATTTTTCAAGCTCGTTTTCTATTTTTCTTGGATTTTTCTTTAAAATTGCGGATTAGTCTCCTGAATTTAACATATTTGCGTTTCAGCCCCAATTTCGGGTTTTCTTCTTCTCATTCCCTTCTTTCCTGAATTTTTCCTGGAATATAAAACTCAGTTCTGGAAAATTTCGCAATTTTTCAAGCTCAGGTTCTATTTTTCCTGAATTTTTCAAAATTGCCCTTTAACCCTTGAAACCTCGGTTTTACTTTAAACGGGCCAAATTTTCGGATTTTCTTTTTCTATTGCCTTTGTCATATATTGAATTGGAATTTGACCGAAATTGTCCCAATTTTTACATCCGGATTCCTCTCCGATTTAGTTTTTTTCTTTTTCCTCAAAATTGAGAATTTTCTCGTTTTTCTCATTTCTCCTACAATCGGCTCTTCCTTGGGATCCACTTCAAATTGGGACTTGGGATATTTTTAATTATTTATTATTCATCAACTGGAGGCTTCAATTTCACCGAATCGGACCATCTCTGTAGTTTTCCCAAATTTGTGAATTTCCTATTTATTCATTAAATCCTTATTTTCCTTTTCTCTCCAAACCACATCTTCTTTCAACTCCGCTTCAAAATTGGACCTTCCAATATCCATATTTATTGATCTTATTCCATTTGAAACCTCTAATTTCGTCCAATTTGATCGTTTATACATTTTTTCCCCAAATCTGTAAAATTTGGCATTTTCTCCTACACTGAATTTTGCATTTGTCTTTCAATCTCTCTATCTTTGATTGTAGATCTCCGATTATCAAAATTCCTTCACCATTGTTCAATTCAACTTCGAATCTTGATTTTGACTGAGAGTTGACTTTTTCAATAGTGACTTTTTGGGTTTGACTTTTTTGGAGTTGACTTTTTTCGGGTTGACTTTTTCGTTTTTACCTTCGAATCAAATTCTTGGAGACCCATCTGTGGAATGATGGAAGATTCTTTGCATTCCGAGAAGTTGAAAAGAGAACTCACCTTGTTTAGGGGGGCCGAACAAAATTAAGTGTCTAATATATATTTTAGCTTTGCGTGGTTTATATAGACTCTTAAGGATCATATATAATGATATATCAACATTGTAGTCTTTAGACCTTTCTTCCGTGGATTTAGCTATGTCATTTATGTTATTGTGTTCTTGCCTCTTCTTTTGCTTTTTACATTTTTAATTAATCTTATTTTAAAATTTAACATAATATCAAAGTAAGTAATTTAATTTCGACTCTCGTTCATATTTAAGACTTTTCAATGAATATTTTTCTATTGCATGCATATTGCTTTTTTCAATATCCATTGATGGATTTTTATCTTTTCACGAGACAAGCTTTAGTTCTCGACCAATTCATTCAGCCTCCCAACCATCCAATTAAGGAGAGCTCATATTTTGTATATTTAATTTGGAAGATCACTCCTACAAAGATTTAACATCTTCTTCTTCACATCAAATATCAAAACCAGTGGAGCTCACTTTTCACAATCTTTCTTTCTTCGGGGATTATTCCTATAAAAATATATTGGATCTTGACTTTTGCAATTTTCTTCAAGTTGGCCATTCTAAATCAATTTTCGTGTGCCAACTTGAGGGAGTGTTGGAAAGTATTGACTTTCCCTAAGATTTCTCTAAGGAAAATCATGAAAAGACTATGGTAATTAGTGAGCAATCAAGTAGAGGTGCTCATAGTCAGGTCGGATCGGGCCAAGCCCGAATTTTTTTCAAAGTTCTTGTCCAGGCACGGCCTGAGGGGGGCCCAGGCAAGCCTGTTGGCCCGTGAGCACTGTTCAATACATTTAAAAAAATAAAAAAATATATATTTTTTTTATTAATATTTTTATAATTAAAATTAAGTAAAATAATATTATTTTAATATAAAAACTCTATTCCGGACTGGGCCAGCCCTGAACAAAAATTCTCTGCCCAGGCCCGTATCGGGCAGGCCGCTGGCTAGTGAGCAGGTCTACAATCAAGCTTTGATTTAGAAAATATGTTTAATCAATTGTAATAAGTTATAATCTCTAATATTTTCTCATTATTGTTTTTCACATATTATTTACGCTATCTATATAAATAAGAATTTTATATACTCTTTCATACAAGTCAGAATATCAACAGTATAGTCTTTTGTAATTTTCTCCTACAGATGTAGACCACTATAATTAAACCATTGACCTCTTTATGTTTTTGTATTCTTACCTTCTCTATTACTCTTTTCCATCCTTATAAATAGAGGTGTCAATGGCCCGAGCCGAATCGGGTTCGGGTCGAGTTCATATATGGTATCAACACTATATTTGCTTACCCAAGCCTGGCCCGACCCGAAATATGGACCTCAAATTTTGTCAAAGCCAGCCTATAGTTGTAAATGGATAGCCCAAACCCGTTTAGGTCCGCCCATATTATTTTTTTCTATGTTTTTTTAAAATATATATTTTTATTATTTAATCTTTAATAAATTTTTATATATATATTTTTTATTAAAGTTCTTAAACATGGACAATTTAACATATTTTTTAATGTTTATATTATAATATTATATATATTTAATTTTTATATGACATAAATTACATAAAAAAATATATAAATATAAATAATATATTATTTAATTAGAAAACGGGCCGGGCCGAGCAGGGCTCGGGCCTTGAATGTTGGAGCCAAGGTCCGGCCTATATTTTAAACGGGTCTAATTTTTTTGCCCAAACCCATTTTTCGGACCTAATATTTTTGTCCAAACCCTCTCAAATATGAGCAGGTAACTCGGCCTTTGGACAGGTCTATTTGCAAACAATATTTTATTTAAAATATAACATAAGTTGGCACGTCTTCTTTCTCATTCTTGTTGTCTTATTCATTTTGTAGTAGGATTATATGTGAGTATAAGTAATTCTAAATTATAACCGTAATACTCCATTTGATCATTGTACCAACAACAAATTAATTTTACTCATATCAAGACATATATATAAATATACATATTCTTATCTATTTTTAAAATTTTCAATTGATGCGAATATCTCGGATGAGTCATGATTTTTGCTATTAATCTTCTCTTCCTTTGGTTTTCCAATCAAGCAGCTAGGTTGCTGAAATCACAATGAGAATGAGCTATATATCCAAAGTTCCAAACTAGAAAAACATCATCAAGCACAAGAACTGCTTCAGTATGGCAGGGTTGAGTGAGTGGAGTGGAGTGGAGCTTTCTGGAGCATGTGCTGCTGGTCAAGTTGGGGTTTCTTAAGAAGTTTATTTCAACACAGGATGCAGTGTGTTAAAACTGTTTCCTTTTTCAATTCTCATAAATGGCACTCCTTCCTTCGCGAAAATTCTATCCAACAAGAGGCATTCGTCAAGGTGACCCTCTTTACCTTATATATTTTTTGTATATATATAATTGATGCGAAAGCTTTGTCCGCGGCTCTGTCTAAAGCTCAGGCTAGCAATTATATGTTAAAAGGAATTAAGTGTGGTAGAACAAGACCCTAAATTTCGCACCTGCTTTTTGGTGATGATCAACAGGAGGAGTTAAAGAAGAATAGGCGGTGGCCTTAGATCCTTTCTCCCAACTCCCAGCTAAGGATATTTGTTGGTGGATAATGGTTGATGCGGCTGTTTTGAGTAATAGGAAAAGATGTGCAGCTGTTGCTATTTTTTTCGACAGTCAAGCAAAAGTATGCAAGTGACAGCGGTACGTAATTGGTCTGAGTGCAGGTACAGATTAGCAAGGTGATGATTTTGACAGACTCAACTTTGTTGCTATCTATTATTAAACCTAGAGGTGATAATTGAACAGATTTGTATGGGTTCATTCGAGTTCAGATTCGGATTTATTTGAATTCGGGTTCATTTGGGTGTGGACTCATGTTCATTTGGATTTGGATCTTTTCGGATTTTGGTCCATTCGGGTTCAGGTCCATTCGGATTCGGGTTCGGTTCGGGTATGTTTTATATCTTTTTTATTTTATGTTAGATGTAATCAATTTTACATAATTTAAATATTTACTTTTAAAAATAAATTAAATATTTTATTATTATTTTTAAAATAACCTTTTATTATAATCTGATATTTTTAATTATATTTATTTTTTAAAATCAATATTTGTTAGCACCAAAAGAATATAAAATTATTATTTTTATATAAAATTAAATTTTAAAATAATTTATTATAAAAAATGATATATTATAAATTAATCATATTAATATTTAAAATAATTGATTTGATGAACTCGAATTTCAACATTTAAATACATTATAATTTATATTTACTACAAAATAAGAGACTTTTAGGGTGTGTTTAGATGAAAAATTTTAAAATTCTAAAGAAATTTAAAATGAAAGCATTTAAAAAATCATCATTTCAAAATGCTAGAATTTGTAATTATTTTGTTTGGATAAATTTTTTTAGAAGGAAATTTAAGCAGTTGGAATTTAATGAAATAAAAAAAGTAATTATAAAATAGGAATAATGATATTAAAAATAAAAATACATATATGTGTAAAAAAATGCAATATGGGTATCATTAGATTCGTAAAAATATATAGATATTATTAATAATATAAAAATAAAAAATATATATCATAATTAAATAAAATGATAACTTGTTTTTTTAGTTTTGCATTTTATAGTGGATCACTTTGGAATAAAGTGAGAGATGATTTTGAGGAATTTTGAAAAACCACCTCTTTAGGTGAAATTTCAAAAGAGAATTTGAAGTGCTCAAATCCCCTCTTGAAATTCCTTATAAATTTTGAATTTTTTTTTTTTTTTACCTAAACAAGTAAATTCATTTTAAAATTTTTGAAAACCTTGATTGTAATGAAATCCTTCTTTCAAATCCCTCATCCAAACACATCCTTAGGGACGAACCCTGGCATTCAACTATCTATTTATATATTTGTAAAATGTAAAAATTTTATACTTATGTAAAGAATCGAACCTTACATTCAACTCTTAATAGTAAGGATATTACCAAGTGAACCAATCTTGAATTTTAATATAATATGTTACTAAAAGTAAATTATATCTTAAATTATATCAAGTGTAATAAAATAATAATAATTTAAAAAATACTTATCCAAAATAAAATAAATAATAAATCAATTACAAAATTAAATTAGCTAATTGTGTTAAATACTTTTAAATTCTAAAAAGATATGATACTTTTATAAATCAATATTTATTTATGTTGCAAAGAGCAACACATTTTTTTAAAAAGTAGTTTTTATCTATTTTTTAATATAAAAAATACTATTATACTAGATATAAGTTAAAATGAATAAATTGCTGTTAATTAATTTTAATCTATAGGAAATACTATTATACTATTATAATGGTGCTCGTAAAAAATATAAACAAAGGACAAGTAATACTTTATGTAAAAAAAAAATAACATCTCTAAAATCTTCATAAGTTTATAATTTTTAGATGGTGGATTCATTAAGATATGAGATGTTAAAGTTATAAGTACAAAATATAATTTATTTTTGACAAAATTATTATTTTATCATATATATAAAATTTTAATTAAATTATTAAAAATAGATTAAAATAAAATTGATAAATAAAGTTCTTACTTTATAAAAAAATATTTAATTATAATTTGATAATTTTTATTTTTAGTATTAAATTCGGGTTCGGGTCGGTCTCGAGCTCGGGTATTTTCAGGTTCGAACTTTTTCGGGCTCGGGTTCAAGTTTTTTCAGGTCGGGCCCTTTCGGGTTCGGGTAATTTCGGGCTCGAGCCATTTCGGGTTCGGGTTTTTGACTTTTTGATCAAATCAGGTTTGGATGAGTTCGGATTCAGGTTTTTTTAGACGGATTTTCGGGTTCGGGTTCATTTTGTCACCTCTAATTAAACCTGATGCAAGATGGCCACTTTGTCCCCTTCCTATCAAAGAATAGTTGTTTTGCTGTATCCAGGATTGTAGGCATATATTTCATTTACATATACTAGTAGGGTTAAAAATTAAGATTTGTATTTGATATATTGTCAGTGTATAGTTTTATATACTAACAGTTATTCTTACGTTGACATCTCATTAAATAAATCCTAACCCTAAACCTTAAAATTAAATCCTAAACTTAAACCTAACTTTTAACAGGTGGCATCATGTGGTACACTAACAGTGTATATAACTATACACTGACAGTGTATCAAATATAAATCCTAAAAATTATGTAGCTCGTAAGGTAGCTAAGTGCTATGTTATTCTGGCATTTTATTTTTTAAAATTATTTATGTCTGACATATATTTGGACATGAATATATAGGGTATGATATTCTAAATATATGGAAAATTTTTAAAATTTTTGAGTATATTTGTGTCGAACACATACTCGTATTCAACATTCAAATTTTGTCAAAATTCACGCAAATTACTTATTTTTCAAAAAATAAAAAATATTATTTTTTATTTAATCTTTAATTATTATTTTTTTTAAAATTTGAAAATGTAGATAACTTAATATAAATTTTTTAATTTTTACACTTATAATTTTTTAATTTTTAATAAATTACATTATGTATAAATATGAAAATTATATAAATTATATTATTGAAAAAACGAATCAGATGGAACTGAAATTTAAAAGTTGGAGTTAAAATCTGATTCTTTTAAACAAGTCTTATTTTTTTTGCTCAAACTTATTTTTTGGATTTAATATTTTTATAAAATCCTTCCTAAATATTGAGTAAACCTTCAAAATTGAATAAATAGCTCGATTTTTAGACATTGGGTTCACTAGTTAGATTAAACTGTATTGAAGTGAAATTTTTTTTTTTTTTTTTTTTTTTTTGAGGAAAATAGCTAAAAATTTCTCTTACTTCTTAGGTTGGAATTGTTCTTGGGTTTCAAAGGCTTCTAAATCTTAAGTCTGTTCAAGAGTAATTGGGCTAAAAAAAAGGTAAATTTGGGTTGCATCATGGCAACAATCTAAACATTTACATTCTTTAAGCGCAAAACCCAACCCTAAAAAGGAAAAAACAAAAACCCTAAACCCTGTGGAACTGTGGAAGCCAACCCGCAAAAGGCTGCAAGTCGAAACCCCAACTTTTCCGCTCCCCACTCTGAAGTCTGAAGCATCCTTTATTCGCGTCTTCAATGGCTGTGAGTATCTTTCTTTTTTGTGTTCTTCTTTTTTATGTTTATTAATATTTTTAGGTTTCTGCTATATGAATCAAAGATTGGAGCACATTACTTTCAACACAATTTATAATTTATCTTCTTCAAAATCCAGCATCAAGCGGTGCAATTAGAGAGAACTTCTCCCTATTTGATTCCTGAGCTCTAGACAACAACCCCACAAATCTTGATGCTATTTGTTACTAAGTTTAGGAAATTAGTAATTAAACCATAGCTGGGCAGCACTGGAGCCTTTAGGGCCTAGTGGAGGTTACCAAGCTGCGGCTGCTAATTACTAATTCATAAATACAAAAAATAAACTCTTAGTCATAGTCATAGTCTCATAGAAGCCTACTCGAAACAAGCCATAATTATTTAGTATTGGTTCAAAAAGTCTCACTTTAAAAAAATGCAAGCTGAAATTTTTAGAGATTTTCCTACCCCCACCACTCCATTTCTTCTCTATGTGCTGGAAATTTATAGATGCTTCACTTGTTATCTAACATCTGAAAATATTTTTCTCTATGATGAAAAATTACTAGGGTTTTCCAAGGGATTTCTAGATTATTTTTATTCTACAAATTGGGGGTTAAGTAAACAAGATAGTTAAATTTATTTAATCTGTCAATTTTTTTTTTGTACACTTTGTTTAGTGTTTACTGTAATTTGGAATCTAATTCTAAAATCTGTTTGAATATTGTAGACAATACCCGTTAACCCGAAACCTTTCTTGAACAATTTGACTGGAAAGACTGTTATAGTGAAGCTCAAGTGGGGGATGGAATACAAAGGTAATCCAAAATTTTTCTTTTCTTTTTATGTTTAATTATCTTAAACTTTTTCTTCTTTTTTTTTGTTGGTAGTTGATATTCTAACTCCGTGTGTGATTGTGTGCTTTTTGCAGGTTTTCTTGCCTCGGTTGATTCATACATGAACTTGCAGGTGTGACTTAAATTTTGTAAATTGTATAATATCTAAATTGCATACATTTTTGTTAAAATTTGTAACCACATTGAATTTATCATATAACTAGGTCATTGCTTAAGTATATTTTAAGTGTCATATTGTTGTTTATATTTATCTTTTTTTTTTGTATTTTTTTCTGTGTTGAATAGACACTGTTGCTAATATTTTTCAATGAAATGATTTTTTTTCTTTTTTTTGGTAGCTTGGCAATGCTGAAGAGTATGTCGATGGGCAATTCACTGGAAATTTAGGGGAGATTTTGATCAGGTGATTTCTTCCAAATACTAGATTGTTCTTCCTTGAATTTATGTTATGCGAGCATATTGTTGTTGCTGTTATGTCAATCTCTAGAGTTGATTGAGTGTTTGGACTATCTTATATTAGGAGTTATCATTTTCTTTCACTCTAATTATGAAAGAATATTTTTCTCATTATTCTTTGTTATTTTCTTAAAAGTCATGTTACTTTTATCTGGTATAAATAATGCATGAGTTTCTGTACCATGAGCTTTTTTGCACCTGCCCAATAATAGTTAGATATTGCATTCGGGATTGCATGTCTGACTTGATTGAGTATTAAAGACGATAAGGTTGAAATAAATTGCTAATTTGCTATCCCTCTAAGGTTTAATGAAAGTATCTATTTTGTAAAATGTCCCTTTTCAGAAAACGGTACTTAATTTTTTGCCCTAGATACAGAAGTTATTAAGTTACATCCATAGGTTATCTGCGATGCTGTGTCTTAAAATTGCAAGTTGTACCTATGTTGCTCCGGCTCTTCATTTTTCTTGAAGTACTGATGCACTCATAATAGTGTATCTTTTTAAACCTTGGACTAAATATGATCAATTGTTTAGTATAGTAGTAAGTAAGGGTCGTATCCACAGGGATTGTTCTTAATCTATAAGTTGTTGATTTATAACTTTAGTTCTAAAAGAATAAAAGGGGGTTTTGAGTTGTTTGAAAGTAAAGAAAACAAGAAAAACAAGATTTAAAGAAGTAATGTGAAATCAAATAAGTAAAAGCATGGTTAAGGAGTCATTCGTCACCACTAAACATAATTGAGAATCAATATCAGAATTATCAACACCAATTATCTATCAAAACTATCAACCGTGGATAACAATAAGCTTTGTTACCTCAATCATTCCTTAGTTCGTCGTTAAATAGAATAAACTCTTTACTTAATCTGTAACCATCAAATAACCTAGAATAAGCTCTCTAGATTCAAATTGACAGCAACTTTATGATGAGAAAAATAAGTTGATCTAAGCAACAAACAACAAACTCGGATTGTTTAATTTATGTCATGTTTTACATTGCAATTACTGAAAACTTCGACATAATCATTAATCACAAATTGCTACTTATGAATAGGAAATCAAGACAATTACAATTATCAAGACTTCTAATCTAGCAATAGATAATTATCAAAATCTATCTAGTTGTACACCCTAAACAAATCAAGACAAATATCATGAACAATTTTTACGGAAGAACATAAGCATTCTTGATAGAAAATTAATGATAGATAAAATCTGAATATCAATTACACAATCATGTCTAGGGTTTTGAAATGACCCTTAACCAAAGAAAAATTTAGCCTAGCATAGGCATGGATAACATAAACATGAAACTAAAAAGAAACTAAAAGAATAGAGAAGAAGCAAAAGAATATTGAATAATTCAGCCTCTTGCTCTTTCAAATTCTCTCTAAAAACTTATTCTAAATCTGTCTACAATGTGTGTTGCGGCTCTCCTCAAGTCTCTGTTTATAGGCAGCAACTAGGTCTTCTTAAAAGGAAGTTGCAGCTAGGTTCATTTAGGAAAGGAAACTTGTGGCTTGGGTATTTAAAAGGGGTGTTGCGGCTAGGGTTTTATCAAGGGGAAATAAGTCTTGCCGCTAGGTTTCTTTTGGAGGAGTTAAGTCGGTTTCGGCTAGGGCTTTAGGGAGGCTTATGTATAGGCAGCCACTAGGGCTTATTTAAGGAAAGTTTGGACTAGGTTTAGCCGCATGGTATCTCCTTGAAGAGTGAGTAGCTTTCCCTTGTGCTTGAAGCTTCAATACTTGTCCAAAATCATTCTTTTTAACTTCAAAGTATCTATTACCTTCCAAAGTACCTACAAAACATAAAACTTCAGTAAAACATCAAGAAATTTAAGGATCAAAGCACATAGCATCTGTGTTACATGGACTCTCCATTTTAGGATGCCATACCCGTGTCGACACGACATGGATACTGACACGATTTATGTGTCCGACTCTCCGTTGCAATTTTGGACTCGACTTCTTCAAGAAGGTGCTTCATAAACCAGAGCTAAGGAAAAAGAGATTGCATGGCGCTTCATAAACCAGAGCTAAGGAAAAAGAGATTGCATGGAAGGAGATTAATTGATGAGAGTTGGGCTTCTTCACTTTTGCAATATAGTAGTGTAGGTCGGAAAAAGGGCAAATGGAAAGATCTATCACAACTAGTCTTTTAAGGAGAGAGAAAGAAGGGATGGAAGGATTTCGATTTTCGACTTCAACAAGAGCACTCTGTTTCTGTTATGAGATTATGGCTAAAAGGAGAACTGGATAAGTAGAGGGAGAATAAGTGGTGCCGAATGGTTAAAGATGATAAATTAGGTTTCATTTTTTTTATTTTAATTTGGGTTTCAAAACCTTTAGGCCCATTATCCATTCTCCCAACAAAATATTTAATCTTTGCCTGACCCAAAAAGACAAAAAGTTTGTATCTTGGACTTTTGTATATCTTGGGCTCTTGATCATACAATTTCAATTTGTGAAATTTGAGGTTACTAAAGTAAAAAATATTTAATTAATTTTAATAGAAAAATTATTTTAAATGAATACTAACATGAATTTGAGTATCATATTTAAAGAAAGTTCCTTTTTGGTTTTATAGCAAAGAAAATTTATTTATTGAAGAAATTATACTAATATATTTTTTATAATATTTTTATATAACGTATCCACGTACTCGTATCTTATTTTTGGATACTTTTTGGACGACTCTGCGAGTCCAAAACTTTACACACATGACGAGTCTGACCCTAGATACATACTCGTATAGGATATTCGTACCCGAGTCCATGTAACATAGCATAGCATAAGTAAATTAGATAGAAAATTGTATGAAATTAAGCACTTATCAAACTTTCCCACACTTAACCTTTTGCTAGTCCTCGAGCAAAACAAAATAAAAACAAAATAAGAAAATCTAATCCACTCTCAATATAAATTAGAGAAAATCATTGGACAAGTCTTATAAACTAATCAATAGCTTAAAAAATTTCACAAAAAAATCATTCTTTAATGTAAATGGTTTGAGTTAAGTTAAAGTTAACATATCTCAATCAAAATAATGCATATTCAAACTTAATCCTAACTTCCCACATGGGATACTCTCATGATTTTTACTCTATAAAGTAGTAAGTGTTTACATTCAATCAAATCTCAGGAAAACAGTCCTACCATATGTTTGCTTGTTCACTCAGCCTCCACTATTTAGAACATGCAACTTCATGAATCAAGAGGTCTTTATTGAAGGTTGTAATGGAGCCAAAGAGTAGTAATGTGATTAAAGAATAAAAAGGAAAGGATATTAAAAAGGTTCCAAAGACTTCATAGAGTTTAGAGACATAATAAGATTATGCAAAGAAAACTTCTCAATACTTTTTAAAAGCACATAATAACATAGGTTAAATATTTTATGTTAAGTCGTTGCTTCATTCTAACCAATCTTGTAACATCTTTTTTTAACCAAAAGCTTAAGAGATGATTCATTTTTTTTTTCTTTTTTCTTTTTCTCTTTTCAATATAGGAATGTATTTTGACCATGTTCCCTTTCTTTTTCTCTTGACTTTTGTCTTTCTTTTCCCCACACTTATTTCTTGTTTCTAACCCAAATCTTCAATAGATATCCCTTGTGTATGCAATATGTCTCAAAACATTCTAATTCATCTTTAGAACAAGAGTAAGGATATAAGTATATTTAGGCTAGGTTAGAGATGTGATGAAACAACTTATTCAATGTAGGCTCAAATTGGCTCACTAGAGGGATGTTCTCTTGGAAAATCAATAGGGAACTGGTTGATTTGGTCTTGGTGGTAAAAATCCTAATGCCTCTATCATATCCATGTTGTCATATGTATCAATATAATCTTAAACGGTTTAAAGTAAGTTCTAGAGAAACATGTTATCATTTAGAGCACAAAAAAAAAAGATTGATATGTATAATGCATCAATCATATAAGCTCAAAACTCACAAAGATGTTTATAAAAGTTAATATCAATTCTGAACATGCTTCTTTCTCAATCAACATATCATATTAATATTGACTCATGAAAAATGATATTTCAAGCTTAATTCTCATAAATAAAAAAAAAAATTCATTAAAAAACCAGTTTTAGACCTACACAATTCATATCTCATCATTGTATTCAAAGAAACTAAAACACACAAAAAGAAAATAAAATTAAAGATTCAAAACAAACAAAAACAAACAAAATAACAACCTAAAATAAGAGAAATCCTAAATCCTTCCCCCACACTTAATTTTTACATTGTTCTCAATGTATAATTGTCGCCCACATGAAAGAATTGTGTGCAAGAGAAACGAAATAAAAATAGAATAACTAAAGAAAACAATAAAAGATAGAATGATGGAGGGTAAGAAGTATCAAATCTATTTATTATGTGTGCTCTCCATCCATTTGTCTCCCAATAAGCGCTTGGTTTAGTGTCCTCGGCTTGACTTGGACTCATGATATCACTATTCAGCATAGTTTGGCTCAGAGAGTGGTAGCTCCTCTACATCTTGCATTGTCTCATAGTATGGCTTCAATCTATGTTCATTCATCTTGAATGCTTCATCTATTTTTGAGCTCTTGGTTTCAATTGCACCATGAGGAAAAATATTAGTAATAATTAAAGGTCTAATCCAATGAGAACTTAACTTACTTGGAAACAACTTAAGGCGTGAATGGAATAGAAGAACTTTTTGTCCAACAACAAAGCTCTAGAAATCATCTTATCATGAAAAGCCTTAATCTTTTCTTTGTAAATCTTGGAGTTCTCATAAGTATCATTCTTTATCTCTTCAAGTTCTTGTAATTGTAGTTTTCTTTGAGTGCCTGCCTCATCTATCTCCATGTTACATTGCTTTATAGCCCAATATGCCTTATGTTCTAATTCAATCAAGAGATGACATGGCTTACCATAAACTAACCGATAAGGAGACATACCAATGGGCGTCTTGTATGTTGTCCTATAAGCCAAAAGTGTATCATCAAAACGTAAACTCCAATCTTTTTTATTTGGGTTAACTATCTTTTCAAGGATGGATTTTACTTCTCGATTTGATACTTTAGCTTGCCCACTAGTTTGTGGATGATATGATGTGGAGACCTTATTTGTGATGTTGTATTTCCTCTAAAGTATTTTCATGACACTTTGGATAAAAAAGAACATGAAAATTAGCATAGGCATAGATAACATAAACATAAACATAGGCATAGATAACATAAACATGAAAATTAGAAAGAAACTAAGAGAATGGAGAAGAAAATATTGAATAATTCAGCCTTTTGCTCTCTTAAATTCTCTCTAAAAACTTATTTTAAAATCTATCTACAATGTGTTTTGCGGCTCTCCTCAAGTCTCTATTTATAGGCAGCAACTAGATCTTCTTAAAAGGAAGTTGCGGCTAGATTTATTTAGGAAAGTAAACTTGCGTTTAGGGTATTTAAAAAGGATGTTGCGGCTAGGGTTTTATCAAGGGGAAGTAAGTCTTGCCGCTAGGGTTCTTTTGGAGGAGTTAAGTCGGTTTCGGCTAGGGCTTTAGGGAGGCTTATGTATAGGCAGCCACTATGGCTTATTTAAGGAAAGTTTGGACTAGGTTTAGCCGCATGGTATCTCCTTGAAGAGTGAGCAGCTTTCTCTTCTGCTTGAAGCTTCAATACTTGTCCAAAATCATTCTTTTTAACTTCAAAGCATCCATTACCTTCCAAAGTACCTACAAAACATAAAACCCAAGTAAAACATCAAGAAATTAAGGATCAAAGCACATAGCATAAGGAAATTAGATAAAAAAAAATGTATGAAATTAAGCACTTATCAAGTACTTGTATCCGGTGCATATCCGGACATGGATATGGGGATATGACCTTCCAACTACATAAAAAAATTGAACATACCCGTATCCGAAACTCATACCCGAGTCCGAGTAACATAGTGTATTAGTGTTGTACCATGCTCCAGTTGCACATTATCTGTCAACAACACAAGTTCTAAAATTATTGATCAGAAAATTAGATTATACGTTTTGCATGTTTAAAAATGAACCGACCCGTTGTGCTACAGATGTAATAATGTTCTCTATCTTCGTGGGGTACCTGAAGATGAAGATATAGAAGATGATGCTGATAAGGGCTAGATTGGTTCTCATATGGTTTAAATATTACTTTTGGCTAGATTGGAGGTCATGTAAAACAAACTGGTATGTTGTTAACTGTGCTTTGTTTGACTGCTCTTGCCAACATTATTTAGAATTTGCAGCTTTAAGATTCAAGCTAAATATGTTGTGAAGCGCAGAAATGGTTTGGCAGGTGGTTCGCTATTGTGTTTCAAACCAGTTACTCTGGAAAGAATTGCTTTTCATGGCTAACTTATTTGAAATATTGTAAAGATGATTTATGCCATGAAAATAGAATGTCACGGTTTTCAGGTCGGAGATGAACTCAAGAAACAACTCATTCATGGTTGTCATGACAAAATTTTGCTCCGAGACAACAACGTCCCTGGACCAATATGATGTTGACATTCTCATATATAGTTTCCCATAGTTCTTTTTCCGAAATCAAATTTTCGGAGTTGTTTACAAACCTGTTTTATCTTAATATTGTCTTTCATATGCCAGAAATATCAAAAACTATTGAACGTTGAAGTTCCCCTGATTTTTTTTCTGGCTCATAGATAGTGCTAGGAAAGACCCAAAGTCTCTCTTTCAGTCGTTGTTTTCAAACAAAAATTGAAATTAGACAGGGAGTTGGAGAAAGCTCAGTTAATTGGGTCAGAAAAGAATGCTAGTAAAAGTTCATTAATATTGTGCTGTGCTGGACTTGAAGGCTGAACCAATTCCCATGACGGCTTGATGGAGAATGTGAATGAAACCACTAAAGCCAAGTAAAAGTGCAATTGTGAAATGGACAAAAATGTGACTACTTGATCATGTTTGGTCTAAACTAAACATTGGAACACTGGTTTCCGAATGACTAGCTTTCAAGAAACAATTTCTTTCTTCTTTTTTTTGCAAAGGAAATTGCAGTTTGGGATAAAGAAGAGATTATAGATGTTAGGATTCGAATTTTAGACTTGTTGAATGTTATATTTTAAATGTAATTGTATGAATCAACTCAGTTAAGTCCGTGTTCAAAAGTTTTTTTTTTACAACAAAAACTCAAAACTTTTCCTTTACCCTCCTTGTATGAGACCAAAAAAAAAAGTGATTCATCAAAATGTGAAAATAAAATAGCATAATTCAAAGAAAAGAGGCTCCCAAGTCATTTTCTACATGAGTAGTGGGACGCATCAAATGCTTTTAGCATGGAAATGGCCGTCCTCCAATATCAAAGTTGCTTAAAAGCACACCCAAACTCTTTTATAGTTATCAAATTTTTTTGAAGCAAAACATGACCAACGAACCAAGTCACTTCTCTAAATGCCTAATCAATTGCTTAAACACACATGATGATCTCCTTAGCTTAGTGGCATCAATCTCACAAGGTCAAGTTTCCATCTTGAATTTAAATCCAAGTTATCGTAAAAAATTAGATTAATTGTAAAAGGTTCCTAGATTGTTTCGACATTTTTGAAATGTCACATGCACATTAGTCTATGAATGCATGTAAAAAAATGTTAGGTTTAGAGTTCATTTAGATGGGCGGTGAGATTGGTTCCGGTGAGATTAAAAACAGCGATCGAGATGAAATTAATTACTGTACAGATGAGATTGAGTATTGTGCGGTAGTGAGATTAAAATCAATGGTGGGATATGTGTATGGATTCAAAAGCAGGGGTGACGGTGAGATTAATTGTAGTGAAAAGATAAAATGACCATTAGAGACATTAGATTAAAATGTGTATATATAATAAAAATTTTAGTTTATTTGATATTTATAAAATTAATAAATAATTAAAATTATATTTATGTCAAATAATAATTTTATTAATAAAAATATAAAAATATATCAAATAATATTTTTGTATTTATTTTTTATTACACATTTTCAATCAATTCCTATTAATTTTATAAAAATAAAATTTATATATTTATTAAATTATTATATAAAATATATTTATTATATATAAAAAATAACCATAAAGGTTATTTTGGAAAAAAGCCCTCCCGTGAGCTCCAGTGGAAAAAAGGGGGCCAGCACAGTAAAATCATGCTGATCTCTGTTATCCAAACACCCATCCCGGTGCGGTTGGGATAAAAAAATGTCCCAACAACACCGAAACGGATGCAATCGGGCATCCATATGAGCCTTAGAGTCTTCAAAAAGAAAATACTACAATTGTGCTTCTATTATGAGATTAGATCTTGTTTTTTATTGGAGTTAAAGGATTAAAAGAAAGAAAGAGGATTGCTCTCTTAAAAAAATTTGGGTTATTTCATATTAGATTTGTCCTTGGACAAAATCAGGTCAAGTTTTATTAGCTTTTTGAAATTTCTGTCTAAGTCTCAGTATAGTACGTTGAACCTTAAAGATTCTAATTTTTTTTTTAAATATTAATAATTTAAATTTTAAATATAATTTAAAAATTAAATAAAAAATTATTAATTAATTAATATCTTGGGTCAATTCAAGATCGGATTTGAATAATCTTGTTCAATGCTCGACCCGAGTCAAACGCAGCTCACTAGGCCAAACGGGTAACTTAATTTTTGGACATTTATTTCATACACCGTTCGTAAAAATTTTAAATTTAATAAACGGAAGTAAAAAATTATCATATCATTTTTTATTATATTTATTTTTGAAAATATATATTAAGATTAAGAGATATGTATCAATCATTCAACCTCATTAGTTATAATCAAATGGTCATATTATTCACAGTAATAATAAAGGTATATAGATCATATTTATTTAAAAGTAAAGATTTTATATGTATTATTATATTTTCAAAAACATTAGGATGAGAAGAAATACACTTATATTAGTGTAAAATTAAATTAGTTTTACATATTTTATGATTTTTTTATATGATTTATATTTATTTAATTCAACCATCGTATTTCATGTTCTATTTATGTAGATCATGCACGTCAAGTTTCGAGTAAATTAAAAATATCTAACTATTTATTTGATGTAAAAAAAAATTAACCATTAAATATATATTGAAAAAAATATTCTCGATCGATATGATAAAGATATCGAATCGATTACAATTATATTATAAAATTCAATAATTAATTTATAAAAATATTAATTATATATAAAATTATAAAAACGTATAAAATTAATTAATTTTATTATACTAAACTAAATAGATCTCTCAACCTGCCACGGATACCCACGAAAACAAAAGGTACTCAAAATCTGAATTTAGTATAATTTAAAATTTGTTTGTTGTATTTGTTCTTTGGTTTCTTTTTGTCAATATAATAATTATGTCATGTAAATTATTTAATTATGATTATTAAGTAAAATGATTATGAATTTATTATTAAAAATTTAAAAGAATGACAATTATAATCTTACTTACCAAAGCGTGTTAATAGTAAAGTACACGTGCGGAAAGTATGTGAAGAACGTGTCTCAACGACTCTCTCTTCACAAATCACAACAACCCATTACATTTTAGGGGTGTTTGATATAGAGTGATCATTTAAAAAATAAAAATAATCTGTATTTAGTAATTACATCATTTTATTTGTTAGTAATTTAAAAATCTTACGTGACAGTAATCTTAAATCACTAGGATGATAAGATTACTGTCTTAAGGAGTAATCTAATTCCCATCCAAAATAATAGAACCATAGGAAAGTATTTTTTTTTATGTTATTTTATTATTAATTTGCCTTGATAATAGCGAAAAAAACAAGTGTAAAAAATTACTAGATAATCTTTAGTATTGACCTCTAAACTTGGTCAAAAATTTGTGACTTTTGTGTGTTTAAGGTGATGATTAGCAGTAGTTTTATTGCTTAATATTTTTTGTATTGTATCTTTATTATGGTATAAGTTTTGTGTATTTTTATCCATAAATATTTTTTGAAAAGGAAAATTTTGAACATTAAAAAAAAAGATAAGTGAAAAAATATCCATATAAGAAAAACAAAAAATAATAATTTATTTTTTCTTTTTTGGAAATGTTATTTTGAATATTTTGTACTCGATCTTTTTTTTCTTATAATATCAAACATTGTAGTTTAATATTACTAGTGATTTATAATGTTATATCAAACATGGTAATATAAAATCACTAGTGATCAAATCACTTCGGTAGTCTTATCACTATAGTAATTAAATCATCACATTAATCTTGCAAGTGATACCAAACGTTACCTTAAGATTAGTAATATGATTTTTTTCTAAACAAATTAGTAATATGATTTTTATTTTTTTATTTGCAGCAAATAAATGCAATATGTTATTTTTCCCTTTATATCAATTTATAAACTTTTATTTTATGCCATGTTTATTCTCAATTTTATTTCTAAATCATGTATAAAATTGTACTCCTTTCGTTTCTTAAATAATATTTAAGTTGACTTTTTTAATCAATTTTTTTAACTTTAATTTTTAATAATTTAAATATTTATTAAATTAATTTTTTATAAAATAATACTTGAAAACATTTTCATTCAAAAAAATTTTAGAAAATATTTTTTCCATTTTTAATTATTTATATACTTCATATAAAATGAAATCAAATTTGAAAAAAATTGGCAATCAAAAATCAAACTAAGGCATTATTTATATAAAATAAAAATGGGTTAAGGGGCAAATTTGCCACCATATTATAGCTGAATATTAAAATTTATCACTATATTTTATTTTGATTGATATTTGCCATTGTATTTTTGGGATTAAATGCAAATTTGCCACTATACTTTAACTCAATATTGAATTTTACCACTCTACTTTTGTTTGATTGAATTTGCCATTAGATTTTGATTTTTTATTAAATTTTGTCACTCAACTTTGATCTTGGATGATTTTAAGATAAAATTTAATTAAAAAAATTTCTTCAAATATTTTATTCTAATAATTAAGGTTTAATAAATTAATTAATAAAGAATGATCAAAAAAAGTTAAGCATTAGTTTGTTATAAAATAAAAATTTTATGTTAATTTTTTAATTTTTAATATTTTTTATAAATTAATTTTATCTTCAAATATTTTAAAATCAAAATTGAGTGACAAAATTAAATCAAAAATCAAAGTTTAGTGGTAAAATTCAATCAAATAAAAATATAATGACAAATTTGTTTTAATCTTAAAAGTACAATGACAAATATCAATTAATATAAAATATGGTGATAAATTTTAATATTCACCTATAGTACGATGATAAATTTGTCAATTAACCTAATAAAAATAATAGCATTTGTGAAAATTTAATGTATTTTTTACTAATAATATCACTTTATGGAAACAGTGGAAAGTAAAACAACTGACTTTAAAAAGATAAGTGGGGCTTGTTTTGATTACACTCCTGACTTAATCAATCAAAAAATATACTTTTGGATGATTATTGCTGAGAACAATTGTTTACTTTAAAGCTGTCATTTTCAATCAAGCAAAAAATAGATAAAAAAAAAGGGTGTCATTTAGAAAAGAACAGAGAAGTGAAAAGAAATTAGATTTGCTACACCGGGCAGGCAGGCACACCATATTTTCCAGGGTGATTTTGATTTTTTAATAAGGGTTTTGCTAACGAGTGTCCTTAGGGCACTTGTTAAGGTTAGTTAATATACTATTTATAGTAATAATATTGTATTAAATGCAAAAGTTGATAATTTTATTCATCATTTCCGATGCATTGGATGAAGATATTACTATATATAGTAACTTTAACAAGTGCCCTTAGGGCACTTGTTAGCAAAATCCTTTTAATAATTAGCAAGTATTGTTGTGATGATATTATTTGCTGATATCTTTAAAATGTCAAGTTTTTGGATTCACCAATTTTTTTTTCTTTAAAAAAAAAAAATCAATGTTGACAACCTCAAAATAGATAGATCAGGTTGGATCCACATAAAGATTAAGAAATTTTGTGATTGTTTAAGTTTGAATTAATCTAAAATATGAGTAATATTTTATATTGAAATTCGATTATATAAGGATAGAGTCTTGACTCACACAAATTCGTTCAATTTTTTACATCAAATGATCTATCTCTTTTTAAAAAGATCGATAATTCTTAAAAAATTATTGATCATTTAAAAAAAAATTTGATTCCTCATAAAAAAATATTGATCCCTCTTGAAAATTTATCTATATTATATTAAAGTTTTAATGTTACTCCAACTCGCTTGATATTTAATTGCGTTTGCAAATTTGACACGTTCTTGAAGAACAATTTTTACTTATATATACTCTATAACCGTAATGGGTTGTTCTACACTGTTTACCAACCAATAATTAATGATATTTTTTTTATAATTCATTCTTTTGATTTACTTTGACCAATTTTTTTTCAAGTTGAAGAGAAAAAAATCACATGCATTTGCATGTGTCATAAAAAATTAGTATAATTAATTATAAAAAGGATCGAAACTTATTTTTCGAACTTAATATTTTTATTCAAATCTTCTTAAATATTAGACGAACTTTTAAATTTGAACGAATAATTGAATTCATAAAACCTATCCAAAAGCCATGTGGCTCTAAAATTAATATGAAGCAAAGAGGACAATAATATGATCATTTTAGCACTCCATAATTTTCTTAACCAAAAATTCAAATTCAATTTAAAAAAAAAAAAAAACAATACATGTATTTAAAATTAAAAAATAAACAAATTTTCACTGATGTGAGAGAACCTCTTGTCAAAATAAGTCAAAATATATGGAAGATCTTTATACTATATTATATAATGTAAATTAATTATTCTATTATAAATTTAGATAATTTAGTCTTTATTTTTTTAAATTGAAGAAAAAAATAAAATCACTAATTTGTATTACGTGAATCGTTAAAAAAGCTAATGTGACATTTAACCCGTGTTTAGTTGATGATGTGGATATCAAATGCTGACGTGGTACTCATAAAATATATTATTTTAAGATGACATGGACAAAAAAAGAAAGGGATTTGATATGGTATTTTCAACAACTGGTTATTTATTTTGTTCACGTCATCTTAAAATAATATATTTTATTGGTACTACATCAGCATTTGATATTTACGTCATCAACTAAATATAGGTTAAATGCTACGTCAGCTTTTTTAACATTTCACGTTACACCGATTAATGATTTTACTTTTTTTTTTATAGTAGTTAAACTAATTTACATTAAATAATATAATACAAAGATGTCCTAGATATTTTAACCGTTAAAGTATATAAATACTATAATATAATAAAGAGGGGGCATCTTTTTTTTATTCATTTCCTTGGTAATTTATTCAGTCCATTCCCCAACTTCATACTCTTTCCAAGCAGTCCAGTCCTTCCACAGTTCCTCCATTCAATCTTTAAAATAATGGATGCCCTTGGTCTAACTCAAAACTTTGTTTTATTTTTTGCTTTAATTTCCACCTTTTTTATTTTTATTATTTTCGCCCATTTTGAACTTCCAGTCTTGAGAATTCTACAGTGATGAATCTTTAACTCAAGTTTCGTTTGAATACAGAAGAAACAATGTTCAAGTCATTCGATTTTATTTTTTGCTGAAAAGTCATTGTTGAATTTTTAAACAAATACAAACATTCATCACAAAACCTTTTCGTAACAGCAAAAGCAGAGTAAAATGCAGGCCAAAATTGACTTTATCCAGCGCCAAAGGGTCTACCAATCAGTAGAGATTCCAAACTTTGAAATAAATATCCATTCAGTAGAGTAACAGGTAACAAGAACATTTGCTTGTCATTTGAACCTACTTGCCGGTTCTTCTTTCATACAAAGCCAAAACTAATGACACTCCATTACTATACACCCCCCTATTAATATGTCTACATAACTTACAACATCAACCAAAATTTATCCCAACACTTAAAAAGAATCACACACCCTCTTAAACAAATTTAATTTTCCCCCCTTTCAACCCCACATATGGTGATACTACAAGTACCCTTCTCTCTCTCCACCTTTTTTCGTCCAAATAATATATTTATATAGTTTTGTATTTTCATGGTAATCATCACCATACATCGCGTAGATACCTGCCGGTCATTTGCAGATTTTTCACCATGCTCTCAGCCTTTGAGCTGTCTAGAGATCCCTGAAATCAACAAAGTTGGTCCACCCACTTAGCAAAACAATAAAATTCAAAATCGTGTGCGCCAAACATTCCTCTTCCAAACTTATGCTATTAATTAATAGAAAAAGGTAAATGGCATAGCAGTGAATAGAAGAAAAGAGGGAGGAGGCAGGCACCATATGAATGTGACATTTTTCTACTTAAAGATGGGAGCCACCAAAACACATGAAAATGTCAAAAATCAAAAACTCAAACTTTCTAGTCTTGGAGTATAGAATTGCAAAAGTGGCAGTCACTTTTTTATAATCAAATTGCCTTCTAAAATGGCAGCTGGCAATCACATATCCAATTATTCATATTAGCAATTATGTAATCACAGAAACATGTAACATAAACATACCTGCTCTTGCATAATAGTGTGTAGAGTTCGATGGACATCTCTAGCCATGCCCTTGGCATCACCACACACATATAGGTAACCTCCCTGAGAAATCATGTCCCAGATGTCCGAGGCCTGGAAAAGAAGGGATAAATGTGTTTAGGGCTTGAAATTAATATGCTGGTAAGAGAACTGAAATGTACAACTTGTCAAAAGAAACAATTCAAAAAGCTTCCATCCTACAAGTCATGGTAGGTGAAATATGTCCACTACCTTCTCCATCATTTTATGTTGCACGTATTCCTTGGTAGGTCCATCACGTGAAAAGGCAACCACAAGCTCAGAAAGTGCACCATTGTTGACAAAGTTGTTGAGCTCATCTTCATAAATGTAATCCTGGAAGAAAAGAAAAAAAAAAGGTATTGAATTAAACTTTTTAGATTAATTACAAATGTATCCCTAAAGCCACCAGAGATATAAAACTAACCATAGGACTAGAAAGTGCATGACTTACCATTTTCTGATTTCTGCAGCCAAAGAACAATACAGATGAACCCAATTCAGCTCCAGCTTCTTTCAGGGCAAGTCTTTCCTGAAAAAGAAAATACAAATATTAGTTTATAAAATTCACTCAACATGATGAACGTTGAAAAGGTGACAAAACTTACCTGAAGGAATCCCCTGAAAGGAGCCAATCCAGTACCAGGGCCAATCATAATAATAGGAACTTTAGTATCTGAAGGAAGTTTAAAGTTTGATTGCCTGACAAAAATGGGTGCCCAGCTGCAGTCATGGGTTTTCTCCAAGGGCACAGAATTCTGAAAAAGAATGGGGGCAAATGGGGATAAAAACTATATTACTACTATTATTCAATGGAAAAGAGATGTAAACAAAAACATGGAGGTATTATTCGAGGAGAGGAAATAATGGATGCTAATAAGTTAGCAACCAGGAATTAGATATGATTTATCTCCTCAAAAAATGTCTTTTAAATTTCCATTAACTTTGAAGGTTGACCTCTCCCAACAACGTAAAAGAGTAAAAGAAAACATTTTGAACTGAGTACCTTCATCCAAGTTGAACAAACTCCTTTGTGAATACGACCTGTTGCCGTTTTCTCATAAACCAATGCACAAGTTACATGAATCCTAGATGGTGCCATCCTGTAAACATGATTATAGATGGTAAATATGTGCACATATATTTAAAAATATTAGAATAAGACATGAAATTGGAGATAGTAGAAGTCTCCTAATGAGAGATTCATATTGCTACCAACTTAATCATCTATTACGCATTTCCTATACTTACTCTTAATAAAGGTGTTTCGTTGCTAATGTAGGAAATGCAAGGAAAAAAATGCTTAATTTGATAACTCTATCATGATCTTATCGTGGAGTCATTTTCTCCAAGAGGGCAAACTCTAACACTCAACTGATCTGGAACTGAGGATTCATCACCCCAAAATCGAGCCAAATATCACAATGGAGTATTTACTCTTGCAAAGCCAAAGAGAGAGAAGATAAGGAAATAGGATTACCTTGGTGAGGATGAGATCGAATAGTATCTAGGCTGCAACCTTGGAGCAACAGCTGCAAAAAAGACACCAAGTGGAGGCTTGGCTGAAGGAAATTCAGCCATGACCTCAAGGAGGCTTCTCTGATTTGCAACCATCCATTGTGCATATTCATCCTGTATAATAAGATTCCAGATGTTGCATCAGCATACAAAGCAAAATAGGGGAACCAAGCTGATATGATATAAATTCTCTCCTACAACCTTTCCAGCAGGCGATGCAAGGTGTCTTAGTCGATCGGCTTCAGTTGGATTAGAGGCATGAGCAGCCAAAGCTAGTAAGGCAGACTGGAAGTGGTATGCATTAAAGAATAGCTTAGTTATTCAAAGAAAAAGAGAGAAGACTCCATGATATGTTGACCAAAAATATAGTCTAACCTTTTTTGGCGAGCTCAAAAGATCAGCATATCGTGCCAGTGCGGTTCTCAGAGTACAAGGTGGGAAAGGAGGAGGCAAAGAGCTTCCACTAAGTGGCGTACCATCCTCTTTATCAATATGAACAGAGAAATAAGTGTCTGGTGATAAACCCAATAAACTCAATGCTTCCTCTACAACTTCATCTAGATTCTCACAGTAAACACCAACATGATCCCCTGTTTCATATCTGAAAAGGAAGAGAATTATGAGAAGACAGTTCACTATGATGTTAAAAAGAAAACTTCAAATTAGCAGCACTCAGCATCTAGTTTTAGAAATGATGATAACACAGGAGGGGGGGTGGCCTTATAGCAACACCAAAAATTTCCAATACAGTAGCCAAAGACTTAGGAAAGCAACTTACGAAAGTCCAGTGCTGGCAATGTCAAATTCAAGATGGGTGCAAGAACGATCAGATGCAGGAGTATGAAGCTCCTTCCTCACAGCCACATTAGACCTTAAAGTTAGAAACAACAAAACAAGTTAGAATTCATCAAAGAAGAATATTAAACAAAACAGCCACCTGGACATCTGAAAAAACCATTCTAGCGTACCTGCATGGGTGTTGAGCATCGTAAATAGCATGACCATTTGCATTGCTCCAGTTCTTATCCTCAAGAGGTGCATCCACAGGATCATAAAATATAACACGGTATTCCAACACAGCAGCAGTGTATGGGGTAGAAACAGTTGTTGCATCATCTTCATCACGCAGAAGCTGATCTAACTCAGGCCACACTAATTCACGCCTAGAAGAGCAGATAGTTCAATAAACGACAAAGGTAAAAGAATGAACAAGCTTCTGATTCAAAACAGTGTTGAAGTTCTTAATACCATGCAGTAAAATCATCTTCAATGCATTGGTCATCATCTCCGAGACCCACAGGAACTAGGCGCTTTGCTCCTGCAAATATAATAAGAGGAATGTTAGCGAATGGGGTCACAATGTGGTGAAAATAAGATGGCATTTTATATGAGGCAACTGTAAAACAATCTTTTACTACATGGATCCAAGCATTTTATCCATCAGCAGATTTATTTGAAGATTTGGATATATAAATATAAACATTTAGTTAGATGTCAAGACTCACTTTACTACACTGAAATCACAATGCCACATCTATTCAAAATTTTCATGAATTGGAAACAAAAGAAGCCAATTTATTTTTTTTATCAAAAGATGCACACTATAGTTCTGCATTGCAACTTGCAAGGTATGTTAATTTTCCATGGCAATCAACCACAATAAAAGGCTTATAATAGGTTACTGAAGCAGAATATTTTTAAAAAGTAAAATATCTGCGCTGTTTGATCAAAAAGATGTATTTAACTTCTGCTTTCATCTTCTTTGGATAAAGCATTCCCCTGACAAAACATTAAAGTCAATATAGGTAAGTAAAAATATGAAATGTTGGGATATCTAGAATGCAGCTTCTGTCCAGATAGTATGCCATCTAAATACTTGCACATTATTGTAATTTATTGAATTAAATCATATTCATGATAATTTAACTCCAAAAACTATTAAAGCAAGCAATGCACACTCCCATAAGCATTATCATAGTTCATGAAAACAAAATACTTAGCAAACATTAACACAGTTTTCATCCAAGAACCCATTAGAATAAAAGTAATACAATTAAAAATCAATGAACCAATGACATTCGTTTATAAGCAGGGGTAGATAAAAGGAAAATTAAGAAGCATACCCTGCTCAGAAAGGATATCATCAACCACCTTTGCAACCTTGTTAAAATGTTCATACTGTCTGTTACCAAGGCCAAAAACTCCATACTTCATGTTCTGAAGCCATTCTCCCCTCTCTTTTCCCTAAATACCCAACCACACATTGCAATAACAGCTAATTTAAAAAAAAAAAATACATTCTAGATACAACTGCAATATCATAATTTGCTAAAAGCAAGCAAAGTCATTATCATACTTGACTAATTACAATTAAAATTTACCTCAGTGAACCATTTATAGAACCTAGCTGCATTATCAGTCGGCTCACCATCTCCATATCTACAAGTTCACCAAATTAACCATGTCAGCAAAACAAAATTCCCAATATATATATATATATATATATATATATATATATATATATATATATATATATATAAAGAAAATGATTCAAAATAACTCACGTGGCTAAGAAGAAGAAAGCCAAGCTCTCTTTCTTCATCCTCTCCTCGTATTCATCATCATCTGCCGCATAATCATCCTATTTATAGTACCCAAAAAATTCAATAGTTAAAACCACCAATTCGAGTTCGAAAACATAAACAGAAAAGTCAAAATTAAACTTACCAGATCTACAACTTTAAACATCGTCTTATCATAGCGTGCTTTCGCCTCCTCAGCTAGAGCCTGAGTCACATTAAAAATAAAATAAAACTAATAAGAAAATAATGATCAAGAAAAATAAATAAGAGAATAAAAACAAAAGAAATTAATATATATATATATATATAAATTTACAAAACGTGGAACCTTGGCGAAGCCTTCGGCGGTGCCTGTTTGAGTACCAAAGAAGATGGTGACTTTTTTCTTGCCATCATCGACTTCGAGTTCAGGTTCTTTAACGATCAAAGGCTTAGGAGGGTCGATTTGCTTAGGTTTTTTAGAAGCGGATCTACGCCAAACCAAAACGACGACGCAGCCGATGAGCACAGCGATGGAGGTAGTTAAAATCATAACGAACTCTCTGTTCTCGAGAAGGATGGTGGCCACCTCAACAGCAGAGTCGGAGGAAGCGTTTGAAGGGTCCATTTTTCCCTTGATTATGGCTGACATCAGATCGAGCGGCGAAACTTTCATTGAACCAGAAGAAGAAGAAGATGAGGGATCCATCTGTCTTTGAAATTAGAGGAAGTGTAAATACAGAAATGGAGGAGAATTGGTGTGGGAGAAGATCTCTCAGTTTTTAAGAAATTTGGAGTTTGATGGGTGGTTGAGAGTTGCGAGAGACTTCTGTGAGGGGTTAAAAAGGGAGGCAAAGGCAGGCAGCAGAGGCAGGGGGGAGAGATAGAAAATGGAGGGAGTGAAGAAACGAACCCAACGCCTACCAAACCAGACTAGTCAAACCCACCTAACACCTAAGTTAATTATGTTTAAATTTAAAATTTAATCACTCTAAACTTTAAAGATACTACTTTTTATTTTTACTACTACTAATCTTTTATCCATACTATATATATATATATATATAAAGAGTGAATGAATTAATATCATTAAAAATATCAAAAAATTATTAAATAAGGATATATATATGTCTTTAAATATTTATACTATATATAAAAGGAGTGGCTTAGTTGATATCATTGAGACTTTATTTGGATGGACGGTGAGATTAGTTAGTAGCGGTGAGGTTGGGCACTGTAGCGGTGAGATTAAAATCAGCTGTGCGATATGTGTTTGGATGCAAACCCAGCATGACGGTGAGGTGAATTATAGTGAGAAAGGAAAATTACTATTAAAGACATTAGATAAAAATATCTATATAATGAAAATTATAAATTATTTGACATTTATAAAATTAATAAATAATTAAAATTATATTTATATTTATATAAAATAATAATTTTATTAATAAAAATGATAATAATACATCAAATAATATTTTTATATTTATTTTTTATCACTTATGTAATTATTATTTCATATTAATTATATAATAATAAAATTTATATATTTATATATTTATTAGATTTATAAAATAATAAATTTTATATATTTTTTAACTTATTATATAATAATAAATTTATCATATATTATATATATATATATATAAAAAACTAAATGAAAGTTATTATATATATATATATATATAAACTAAATGAAAGTTAAAAGTGGGGCAAAATAGAGAAAGGCTTTTCTTTCCGTCAGAGCTAAAAGGCATCAGTGTGGTGAACAGTGTTTCACCGCACTGATGCTAGATACCCAAATAAAAATATCAATGCGGTTGGGACAAAAAAATGTTCCAACCGCACCGAACTGGGAGTCCGTTTGAATTCAAACGGACCCTGAGTCAGGTGACATCAATTCAATCACTGAAAATATCAAAAAATCATTAAGTGTTAAAAAATAAAATAAAAATTTATATGTCTTTTAATATTTGTATAATAACTTTTTATAAAAAAATTGTTTATTTACTTTTAAAAAATTAACCCATTTTTTAAAAAACTACCCACTTATAAAAATTATCCACTTACAAAATCTACCCCATTTTTTACATTTAATTTTTTTAAAACAAAATTTATTATATTTTAAAAAATATATTTCCACTCACATTGTGAGTGTGTAAATTTCTAATATCTATACTATTATAAAAGGAATGGCTGAATTGGTGTCACTGAGTCAAGTGACACCAATTCAGTTGATAAAAATACAAAAAAAAAACATTAAATATGAAAAATTAAATAAATATAATTATGTATTTTAATATTTTATATAATAATCTTTTGCAAAAAAAAAAAAAATTATCTATTTACTTCTAAAAAAATACCCATTTTTTAAAAACTACCCACTAATAAAAACTACCTTTTTTTACATTTTATTTTTTTTTTTAAAACACAATTTATTATTTTTTAAAAAATATATTTCACTTACATAATGAGTGTGTGAAATTTTAGGACTAATATAATGGGAGTGGTTGAGTTGGTGTCACGAGTCAAGTGGCACCAACTCAATTGGTAAAATTATAAAATAAGTCAAATATAATTATAACATAAAAAAATAAAATAAAAATATTTTAATCTTTTCAAATTTCGTATACATATATATTTTTAAAAAATACATATTTATTCTTAAAAAAAACTACCGTCTAAGCTAAAAAATTATTCACTTTCTCAAAAAACTACCTACTTATAAAACTATCTATACTTTTTATAAAAAATAATTTTTTTCACTCACATAGTGGGTGTCAGATTCTAGTTTATTAAAAAAAATTGGTACAATATCGACTTGTGCAGTATTATACAGATGTTAAAATTTGAACTCAAGAATATTACCTTTTAAGTATGATTGTATGAATCAACTTTGTCGACAAACAATATCGGTTTTAATTGTTTTACTTTTACATTAACTTTTTATATAAAAATTATAATTAAAATAAAAAGATTTAAATTTATAAAATTTTAAATATTATAATATTATAATGATTTTTTGTATTTTGTTAAGAGTATCATAATTTTTTATTTTCAAAATTATAAATAATTTGATCAAATAGTATGATTTTTTTAATTTATTATAAAAATTAATTTTTTATAAAGAACATTTAAAATAAAATACAACGATTTTTTGTTTAAAATGTATGTTATTAAAAATAAGGATATTTTGTACTTTTTGTTTTTTATTTAATTTATAATTTCATAGTTAATCATAATTAATTCACATTATTGAAATAATTTTTAAAACTTTTTCAATATTTTTGGAAGGGTCCATAATTACAGAAACCGTCATTTATAACTTTTCAAAAAAATATATGTTTTGAGAATTTTTTTTATATTAAAATTCTCATTATTTAATTTATCCAACTATATTTATATTCAAAAAATGTTAAAAATATATTAATAAAAAATAAATAATATTAAAATAAAAATAAAAATTTAGTTGGTTTAATACCAAAAACCGTAAAGTAGATCTATTAATATTAGACACGGCACGATTATACGATACAAACACGATATGAGAAAATAATTAAAATACGACACGAAAAAAAAATAGACACGACACGAATACATGAATGTGTCAAAATCTATATAACCAAATTATTAACACGTCAAAATTTATATTAATATAAAACATCTTAAACACGATTATGACACACACAAAAATACATGAATACGATGTAGATACACGAATTACCAGATCTATTGTAAAGTCATATTCTCTCATTAGGAATGGCAATTTAAAATGCGGATTCGGATATCCGCGGATAATCGATCAGTTTTTTGTGGATTCAGATTTGCGGATTCGGATAAAAGTCAGATTCGAATATTATAATTACTATCTGCAGCTGATTCGGAGCCGATGCGAATATGAAATCTCAGATATCCATTATCTGAATTCGTATTCCTTCTACGGATTCGGATAGCGGATTCGGATATCCGAATCCTCTTATTTGTAAAACACATAAATTTTGTTTGATTTTATATATATATTTTTAAAAATTTGATTTATTGAATTCGATTTTTTAGCGGATTCGGATATCTGACAGCTAATGTTATTTAATTCGGATTCGGAAATGCGGATAATTTGCGGATTCGGATTTTAAAACAGTTTTATGGATTCGAATTTGGATATTACAAAAAATACAGATATCCGACCCGCTGCCATCCCTACTCTCATTTCTCTCTCCCTCACACGTGTGCCATTCCCTTCACTTTTTCTTTCTTCAAATCTTATTTTTTGAGATTAAGGGTAAATTTATCACTATAATTAACTAAATATTGAATTTTGTCACTATACTTTTGATTGATTGAATTTTGTTACTCTACTTTTGATTGATTGAATTTTGTCACCAAAATTTTATTTTTAATTGAATTTTACTACTTATCTTTTGTTTTGGATGATTTCAAGATAAAATTTAACAAAAAAATATTTCTTCAAATATTTATTTTAATAATTAATAATAATAAATTAATTTATAAAAAATATTAAAAATTAACATAGAATTTTTATTTTATAAAAAAACTAAAACTTACTTTTTTTCTTTTTTTTTAATTATTCAAATATTTGGTGGTCGATGATGGAATCAATTAGTAGTGATACTTAATGACGAAATTTGACCTTCGAACACCAAATCTGGCATATCCATATCATTTTTTTTTTAAATTTTTTCCATGTTGGTATTTTTTTTCTTTATCATAACATTTTTATTTTTAATCTGATACAAACATAACATTAGATAAAATATTTTATATTTTTCTTTCTTATCACATCATTTTTTAATTTTAATTTTTAATTTGATACAAACGAAATATTTTATGAAATATTTTATTCTTGTTAAATTTTAGAAAAATATTAACATGGAAAAAGAGTTTAAAAAAATAACATTGTAGAAGGGATATATCGGATTTGATGCTCGACAATCAAATTTGATCTTACAATATTACTAGTTTACTACTGACTAATGTCACCGATTACAAACGACTTGAATAATAGAAGAAAGATAAAAAAATTAAACTAAACTATTTATTTTTAATATTTTTTATTAATTAATTATTATTGATAATTATTAAAATAAAATATTTGAAAAAATATTTTTTTATTAAATTGTGTCTTCAAATTATCCAAAATCAAAGTTGAATATCAAAATTTAATAAAAATCAAAATTTAATAAAAATTCAATCAAATAAAAGTCGAGTAAAAATTTCAAGATAAAATATTTTGTTTTGGATGATTTCAAGATAAAATTTAACAAAAAAATATTTCTTCAAATATTTATTTTAATAATTAATAATAATAAATTAATTTATAAAAAATATTAAAAATTAACATAGAATTTTTATTTTATAAAAAAACTAAAACTTACTTTTTTTCTTTTTTTTTTAATTATTCAAATATTTGGTGGTCGATGATGGAATCAATTAGTAGTGATACTTAATGACGAAATTTGACCTTCGAACACCAAATCTGGCATATCCATATCATTTTTTTTTTAAATTTTTTCCATGTTGGTATTTTTTTTCTTTATCATAACATTTTTATTTTTAATCTGATACAAACATAACATTAGATAAAATATTTTATATTTTTCTTTCTTATCACATCATTTTTTAATTTTAATTTTTAATTTGATACAAACGAAATATTTTATGAAATATTTTATTCTTGTTAAATTTTAGAAAAATATTAACATGGAAAAAGAGTTTAAAAAAATAACATTGTAGAAGGGATATATCGGATTTGATGCTCGACAATCAAATTTGATCTTACAATATTACTAGTTTACTACTGACTAATGTCACCGATTACAAACGACTTGAATAATAGAAGAAAGATAAAAAAATTAAACTAAACTATTTATTTTTAATATTTTTTATTAATTAATTATTATTGATAATTATTAAAATAAAATATTTGAAAAAATATTTTTTTATTAAATTGTGTCTTCAAATTATCCAAAATCAAAGTTGAATATCAAAATTTAATAAAAATCAAAATTTAATAAAAATTCAATCAAATAAAAGTCGAGTAAAAATTGACAAATTTTCCTTTAATTTTAGAAATATCATATTCTTATTTTTTATTTATTTATTTATTTATTATTATTCATCCTTTTTCTTCTACCTTGCATTGCATTGCATCGCATCGCGTCGCCGTCATTGCCTCTGCAGTGATGGCTTTCTTTCTTCTTTTGTTCTCACGTCATTTTTACTTCAATAAAATTAACAAAAAAAATTAGATCTAATTTGCCGGTGGTGTTTTTTTCTATATTTTTGTGCTTGAGTAAAGCCTTGATATTTTTATGATTTCTCGTTATTTTTTGTATAAAAATATGAATCCTTTTAAAAAAAATCATGATGCTTGTTTTATGAGGTTTGATGTTTTTTGTTTTGTTGTTGTGCTTACTGTTACTCTAAGGCAATATGTATATTATGGATGCTATGTATATTATGGATGCTTGATTTTGATCTTGCTTCCGGAAATCAATTTTTTGTATATATTAGTATTTATTATTACATGGCTTGTATGTAAATGCTTGTCGTTTTATCTATTTTTGAATATGTAATTATATATTTTAAAAATAAATAAAAATAATAAAATATATATTAATTAAAATTTGTTTCATATATAAATTATATCAAATTATTATAAAATGTATTATTTTTAATATTAATATAAAATTAATGTAAATTTTAATTATTTTTTATTCATTTTAAATAAATTTATTTACTTTCCAAGATTAGTGAAAAACTTAAACTTTTAAGATAAAATAGTTTCATATAAATTTTATTTTTTATTTATTATCAAATAAGTTCATTTAACGAAAGTATTTTTATAAAACTAAATTTTTTCCTTATAAATTAGATAAATTTTATTAATAATAAAAAATATTTAAAATGTAAATTAGTAATATAATGAACAACATATTTTCGTCAGTTCAAAAAAAAAATCACATTCGTGCTTTTATATATACTAGTCATTATGTCACATGCGTTGCACGTGATGTTACACGTTAATTATGTTATATTTGTTAAATAATTTATGTTTAATAATAAAAAATCATAAAAACAATTATCACATTGAATATCCTAATTACTTTACATTCGTGCTTAAACATAAATTATTTATGTTTAGTATTTATGTTTAAGAGTAGAATTTATGTTTTATCTAGAATATGCAAGCAATTTTAACTCAATATAAGTCAAACATCTAACAATTACATAAATAAATATTTAATAAAAGATAACATACTCAATATAAGTCAAACATCTAACAGTTACATAAATAAATATTTAATAAAAGATAACATGGTAAGAAAATATATTTTGTAGTAAGTTATTTGACATACTTTTTGGATGGTAAAATATTCATTTATCCAAAAAAATAAAAAAGGTAATTAATAAAGACGATAATTTTTATAAATTCATTAAATTCTGTGAAAATAAAAGATTTTTTAAGATATTATAAGATCACATAATTTTACCTCTATAGCCTAATACACATTTAATTTCATATATTCATTTAATTACCTTAGGCCAACTGACAAATAATACTACTAATATGTTACGACTGAATATATTCCAAAATAAAATCATTACACTCATAATATTAATCAATCAATCAACAATAAAAAATGATGCAAACCAACTCAAACCCATAAGTAAAAGCAATAAAGAAGGATAAAATATAATTACTAATATAAATAGAGAAATTGAAAAACATTTTATCTTTGAAGATATTGTAATATTTTCATGAATGATAACACTATTATTTTGAAAATTTTAACTTACTCTAAGATATAAAATTTTTAATTTAAACCTAACACCACTTTTGTAGAATAAAAGTAAAAACTATATTAAATCGTATTAAGTTTGACGATTTCAATTTTTCAAAAAATTAATGAAGTAGTAGAAGTGGATTAAAACTATAGTAGGATTATAATTCTATCATGATAGATAATAAATACTTTGAAAATAATGTATCATTCATTAATTGATTGGTAAAATAAAATAAAGAATAATTATAGTAAAATGATAGAAATTCATAAAATTTAAATTCATGAAATAAAATATTATTTTATTATATTTAATTGTTAAAAGTATTATCTAAAATTTTCTAATAATTATTAAAAATTTTAACGATAAATTTTATTTATAATACAAAATCGTAAATAAGAATGAAATAAATCTTAACTATTTATAATATAATATAAAATATTTATATTATAAAAACTTATTTACTTATACAAAAATTTAGATATTGAATATAAAGTTCCGTATTATATAAATAATCAAAATTTTCATTATGATTTAAAATAGATTAATGTAATTTTTCTTTTTAATTTTAAGGTTAATGATGAAAAATTATAACTTTGAAAATAAAGTAATTCAACGTAAATTTTAACTTTTTATTTATTTATTATCAAATAAATTTATTTAACTAAAATATTTCAATAGACTTAGAATTCTTAGTTATAAACTGTATAAATTTTATTAATAACATATTTAAAATGATAAATTTGTAATATAATGAATAATATTAGATATTTTCGTTAGTTTAAAAGATTTTATACATTCATGCTTTTATATATATATTATAGATTATAGATTATAGATCATAGATATATATATATATATATCTTTTTTCACATCTAAAATTTTGAAATTTAAGAAAAATAAATTTTAGATCTACTTTTCGTTAGTTTTTTTATTTTATTATCTTTATCTTTTTCATTTTCAATTTTCTAATTCTTTGGGGAAATATTTTTTTTTTAAAAATCTGAAATATTGTAAATCTGGTTTAATTCTTCAGATTTGGTTTTCTTTTGTTGACTTTTCAGATTTGAAAGTTTGTTTGTTATGTAATTAAAATGAAATTTAAGAAAATTGTTGTTGATTTTTTCTTGTTTGAAATAAGGGATTTTTTTTTTTATAAAAATATTCTTTAATTTAATAAAAAGTTTGGATCCAAATTTGTATATTTTTTAGATCCAGATTTTTTGTTTGATTTTGTGTTTTTTTTTTTTATTATTATTATGTTGCTTCTTTTTGAAGATATAATTTTTTTTAAAAAAAAAATCAAATATAAAATTTTTTCAGATTTATTTGAAATCCGGTTTTGTGTTTTTGAAATTGTAAAGATTGAGATTTTTTTTTATGATTTCTTTAAATTCAGATCCACATGAATCTTACTAATTATGTAGTTATAAATAAATAATTTTTTTTAATAAAAAAAAAAAAAGAGAATGAATAAGAATATTCAAAGTTTTAAAATGCCCTTTCCTGTCTCTTTGTTTTGTTTCAGGAGAATAAAAAAATGCCTCCCTACCGTTCCTTGTGAAACTTGAATTGAAGGGTGGATTGGTTGTAGTTGGTAAGAGACTAGACAGTGAAGGGATAGGGAAGTATTAAGTGTACCATTCGGCTTTCATTGAACCGACCCGGCCGTCAATGGAAATCGACAAAAATGGGATCTGGTTTGGCTGGCAATGGCATTCACCTAAACAGACTTTTTTAGGATGTTGTTTCGGCCACGTGGACAAACCCCAAGGTCCCCAATCACTTGGATCCACTTGCTTCACCAAACCCCAATCACTTGGATCCATCCATTCCCCCTACATACATTTATTGGAATAAAAAACCCAGAAAAAAAAAAAAAAAAAAGTAAAGTTTGTGAATGGGTGGCAAGCAGAGCTGCTCATGGCCGAGCCAGGCCGGGCCGCGACCTTTTTTTTTATTTTTTTTGCCCAGGCCCGGCCCACCCGTTTAGGTCCGAAACACTGTTCATTGAAATAAAAAAATATTTTTTTTTTATTTTTTATAATTAAAATTAAATAAAATAATATTATTATAATAAAAATTACTGTTCCGGACCGGTTTGAAACACAAAATATCCTGCCCAGACCCGACTCAATACGGGCCGGGCCTGTCGGGTCGGGCGGGCTGCCCGGCCCTTGAGCAGGTCTAGTGGCAAGCAGGGCAGGCACCGGCAGAAACAGATTTTTAAGGCTAAAAATTGGCAGAATTTTATTGATTTTTTTTTTGGTATTAATTGATTGGGTGTCTTTGCGTTTCTTTTGCATGGGACTCTCTCTCAGCTTGGCGTTTCCCATGTTTTCTGTGGACTATATTCGAGCTTCTTCACTCTTGATTAAAAGTAGCCGGTATCGTTTTGGTGATCCTATTGTTTTTTTAGTATTGATATTGGTGTATTTGAATGTATCGATTTAGATTTATTGATTTTTTTAAATATTTTTTATATATAATTTATTTTTAATTTTTTAATAATATATATTAATATACACACATGTAAATATTTTTTCATTATATATTTATATTTATATTTATATTTACATATAAATATAAATATAAATTTTAAAAATTTAATATCTAAAATTTTTAAACATCAAATAAATATAATAAATATAAGAATATTAAATAAATATAATAAATTATTATTAATTAAGCTCAATAGCCTAAGTTAATAAATATATTTTATTTTAAACATAATTATGAAAAAAAATAAAAATGATCAAGATAAAAGAAACATTAAAAATTGATTTAAAAAATCAAATAAGTTAAAATTAAACAAAATAGAAAAGCTAAAATATTGTGTCAACAGGTATAAACCGATACGTACCGATACTGATCAATATAAATCGATACAGGTCAATATGGAGGATATAAAAAATAAAATGGTATGATATTAATACCGTTTCATTTTGTCTTAACACTGATACGGTACCAACTACAGTGCTCTTGACTCATACAAATCTATGTATATATATATATATATATATATATATATATATATATATATATATATATATATATATAGAGAGAGAGAGAGAGAGAGAGAGGAGGGATCCACTTATATTAGTATAAAATTAAATTAGTTTTATACACTTCCGTAACTTTTTATACGATTTATATTTTAACAAACAGACCATTGAATTTAACAATATAATTGTACTCGTCGTGCACGTAAAGTTTCGAATCGATCCGATATCTCTATCATATCGATCGAGAATACAGTATTTTTCAATTTATATTTAACGGTTGAAAGTTTTTTACACAAACAAATAGTTAAACATTTTTAATTTACTCGAAACTCTATGTGCATGATCTATGTGAATAGAACATGAAATATGACGATCGAATGGTACTCGTCGTGCACGTAAAGTTTCGAATCGATCCGATATCTCTATCATATCGATCGAGAATACAGTATTTGTCAATTTATATTTAACGGTTGAAAGTTTTTCACACAAACAAATAGTTAAACATTTTTAATTTACTCGAAACTCGATGTGCATGATCTACGTGAATAGAACATGAAATATGACGATCGAATTAAACAAATATAAATCATATAAAAAGTTACGAAAGTATTTAAAACTAATTTAATTTTATACTAATATAAATGAATCCCTACTCTTTTATATATATATATATATATATTCATTTAGTATTTGTATGCTCAATCTACCTAACATGCATTATGAAATATATTAGAGCAATTAGCTATAAAAAAAAAAAAACAAAGAGAAAAAACAAAGAGAATATTAGAAGAATGGGAAAGTACAAAGAGGAGTAGTAATTTTAATTATTATCAATCAATATTTATTCTCTACATGCAGACAGGTAGGGTCCATGCTACAAATTGTATAAAAATATATTAAATTATCCACCTTTTGATGACAACTTTTTTTTTTACATGTAGATACTAAAATTTTACCTTTACATCTAGTTTTATGTTTCATTATCTGATTTTTAATTAAATTTCAATTTTTGTGTTGTTTTATTTATTTATATGAGTTTACATTTATAAATAGATTTACAATCATAATCAATCAATATATATAACATAATTATAAAATAAAATCAATCAAAATTTTAATAAAATAAATATAAAAATTTTTATTTTTATTCATTGGTAGTATTAAGAAAATACCACTTGTTCAAATTTTTTAAAATTTTTAAATATACCTTTAAGAATATAAGATCTAAAATAAATCTTTCTTTCTTACCGTCTAAGATAAGGTCTTATAGTCCTTTAAATACATTTAAGGGAAATTTTCAAGAATTTCATTGTAAGGTCGCAATCTAAATTTTTATATTTTAATTAATTTGGTTATATATATATAATTGGTATTTATGACTTAGTTACTTTACATAATCAACCTTCACTTCGTCCATATTTATAACATCTCAATTAGCAGCGCTTCCCCTTCGTGTTAGACTTAGCATAACATATTTTCAAAAAAAAAATTCCTTCATTTATTTACAAAATAGCATTCACTAATTACAAAAAATAAATAGAAGTTAAGGGTGTGTTTGGATGAAATTTTTTAAAATTTTGAAGAATTTTAAATAAGGGAAAAGTATATTTACTCCCATGAGGTTTGATAGAAAATACACTTATTTTCCTAAGGTTTGAAAAATACCCATTTACCCCCTTAAAATTTGATTCAAAATACATTAATCTCTTAAGGTATTATTTCTAAGTTAATTTTAAATGAAAAAACAAATATACTTTTTGTTAATTATTAATCATTTTTTTTTGTTTTCATTCTTTTTTTTTACTCAATCTTTTTAACTACAAAATTATCTTTAATTACTATCAAGTTAAATTCTAATTAAATTATATTCTAATTCAAATATACATATTAAATATTTTAAACTTATGCCAATGTGGATTGGTCAATTGGTTGAGTACTCATTAGCATTTTGGCAAGCATTAGGGTTCGAGTCTCACCAGCAGTTTCACTTGCTGGGTGATCTATAAGTACTACTGTTAACCCTCTCTGAGACCCGTGTCATACCCTGATCCTGAATTGGGTAGCCTCCTCTCAGCTAAACTTTTTTGTACCAAAAAAATATTTTAAACTGATCTTTAATTCAATTATATATATTAACTTTGATATTAATATATTATGTTATTTTTATTTAAAAATGATCAATTGCCATTATTTCAAAAAAAATTAATGATAAAGAAATTGATTAAAACAAAAATGAAAAATAGACAAAAAAAATGATCGTATTTTTTAGTAAGTAAAATTTGAATAAATATTAATTTAAACAGAATGCTAACATAGTTACTTTTTCAAAAGATAAAATGTGTTTTTCAAAATAATAAGAGTAAGTTTATTTTCAATAAAATCTCATGAAAGATAATTATATACTTTTTTATTCTCCTTTCTTTCTTCCTTTCTTTTTTTTTCTTTAACCAATTTCATTATTACTAAAATTTTTAAATGACAGTAATTAATTAACTAAATAAAGATATTTTAATAAATTCATTTCAAATTTAATATATAATTGAATTAAAGATATAAGTTTAAAATATTTAACATGTACTTGAATTATAATATAACTTAATTAGAATTTAATTTAATAGTAATTAAAGATAATTTTAAGATTAAATAAATTCGCATTATTTTTTAGGTAAAAAAAGTTTTGAGTAAAAAAAAATGAGAAGAAAAACAAAAAAATGATTAATAATTAGCAAAAGGTATATTTGTATTTTCATTTAAAATTAATTTGTAAATAATACTTTAAGAGGGTTAATGTATTTTGTGCCAAAACTTAAGGGTAAGTGGATTTTCTATTAAACCTGAGAGGTTAAATTTCTTTTACACTTTAAATAAAATTGACCTATTTATTTATTTTTAACAAGTTTAGCTTCTTATTTTAAGGAATTACTATATCGAATACATAATTGTATATTGTACAAATAATTAAAATTAAAAATTACATGTTAACATTTATATTTGTTATGTGTACATCAATATATATATATATATATCATAAGTTAATTAGCATATATAAATTTTATTATTTTTAACATTAATGTAAAATTAAAATTCTGAAAAAAATGGATGTTAACATGTAAAGTTTGTTTCATATACATTAATATATCATATAAGATAAAGTTTACTACTTTTAACAATAATGTGTAAACAAAATTTTAATGTAAATTTTACCTTATTTTTATTTATCAAATAAATTATTTAAAAGGAAGTCTTTCAATGAAAATATAGTTTTTATTTATGAATTGAATAAATTTTATTAATATTTATAATAGAAAAATAAAAAATGACAATTAAAAAATATAATAAACATATATATGTTTATTTTCATTAGTTCAAAATATTTTCTCATCCCTGTTATTATATATTATAGATTATAGATTATAAATTATAAAATATAAATTAGATTATAGATTATAGATAGATATACATATTTTTAAGAACAAATTTAAAATATTAAGTATTTATAGTTATCAAACAATATAATTATATTCAATACTTAATTTTCAGTAATATACCAAATAATTTTTATATTACAAATTCAGTACTTATAAATTCAATACTAAAAATTCAATATTTAATTTTTCAAAACTTAATTTTTTTTAATTTATCAAATAACACCCTAATCAAGATTCTTTTAAAATTTTATGTGAACCGTATGTGTAAATTAAAATCTTTTTAAAAATAACATAATGATATAACCTAATTCATGTAGTTAACTCTCTAAAGTTGTTGGAAAGATTTTATTAAAAAAATAAAACAAAACATGACGGCATAATCTAATCATGAATTCATCAAGATGTAAGCTAGAAAGCGATAATTTAGGTTTTCTTCAATTGGTGTTTTTGTTTTTATCAACAATATCCAATAGATTTGAACACGATACGATTACATTATATAAATACGATAAAAAATAATTAAAACATGATAAAAATATATTACAATACGAAAAAATAAAATGAATATGATAAAAAAAATAAATATGTCAAAATTTATATAACACAAATTATTAATGTATCAAAATTTATATAAATATATAATATTTTAAAAATAATTATAATATATAAAAATATATAAACATGATTTGAATTTACGAATTATCATATCTATCAACAACTACCTTGATATGACATAACAAATTGACAATGGCTGCGATACTGGCCAAGGGACGAGAGGAGCAAAAGGTTTGTGAGAATTCAGGAGAGACGAAGGATTCTTTTGCCACTTGCAAGACTGCTAGAAGTTTTTCTAAATAAAATAATCTATAACATTAAAGTTTTATCGAGTTTAGTATTGTGAGTTAAATGATATTATTTTAGTTGATAAAAGCATAAAAAAATTAAAGGGTTAATATATAAATTAATTCGTCTACTTTAGGTGTTTTGTCTGTTTGGTATTTGAAGAATTTTTTTTTTGTCATTTTGATACTCGAACTTTCATTCCGTCAATCACATTGACCTTTTGCCCTAACACCGTTAGTTAATGGCTGACTAGGCAAAAAAACACCCAATCAGAGACTGTCACGTGGCAGAACTGCCATATCATTAGTGTCACGTCATCATATAAGAAAAAAATTCAAAAACAATTCAAAAAAAATTTTAAAAAAATTTTAAAAAATTTTAAAAATCAAAATTAAAAATTTGAAAATCTCATTCTTTTAAGAAAATTATAAAATAAAAATAAAAAACCAAAATTAAAAATAAATTATAAATTATGAATTATAAAATTTGAAAACTTTATATACATATATATATATATATATATTTAAAAATCTGTAAAAATTAAAAGATAAGAAAAAGAAATATGAATATTTTTAATAAAAATGAAAAAAAAAATCTATTTTTAAAATTTAAAATTCTATTTTTCTTTAATTTTGAATGTTCATATATATTATAAAAATAAAAAAAACCAAAATAAATTATAAAATTGAAAACTTTATATATATATATATAAATCTGTAAAAAAAAAATTAAAAATTAAAAATAAAAAATAAGAAAAAAATCTGAATATTTTTAATAAAAATAAAAATAAATAAATAAAATGTTTCTATTTTTAAATTTTAAATTCCTATTTTTTTAATTTCAAATTTTCATATATATATTTTTAATTTGAAATTTCTATATTTTATAAAATTATTTTTAATTTTTAATTTTTCTTTTTTAGATTTATTTTTTCTTTTTTATAATTTTTACAATTTTTTAATTTCTAAACATTTTTTAGAAAAAATTAAAATTTTGATTTTTTTTATTTTGATTTTTATAAAAATTTTTTTTTTGAATTTTAAAAAAAATGTGATTTTCAAATTTTTAATTTTAAAAAAATTTTAATTTTTTTTTAATTTTTTTTTTTTTTTTGAATTTTGAATTTTTTAGATTTATCTTTTAAATTTTTATAATTTTTTAATAATTTTTATAATTTTATAATTTCTCAATTTTAAAAAAAAATTGATTTTTTATAAAAAAAATCGGTTTTTTATTTTGATTTTTATAATTTTTATTTTGAATTTTTTTGGATATTTTTTGAATTTTTTTCTTATATGGTGACGTGGCACTAATGATATGACAGTTTTTGCTACGTGTCAGCCTTTGATTGGTTGTTTTTTTGCCTAGTCAGTCATTAACTAACGGTGTTAGGGCAAAGGGCTAATGTGATTGACGGAATGAAAGTTCAAGTACCAAAGTGACAAAATTTTTTTTTTCAGGTACCAAACGGACAAAAGGCATAAAGTACAGGAGTTAATTTATATATTAACCCAAAATTAAATAGTGATAATTATATATATATTTTTTATATTTTATATAATAATTTTTACAGAAATTTTCTTATTTATTTTTAAAAAACGTACAACTTTTCTAAAAAATTATACACTTAAAAAATATCTATTTTTTATATTTAACTTTTTAAAAATACAATTTATCTTTTTAAAAATATTTTTTAATTCACATAATGAGTGTGTCAGGTAAGTTATAATATGGACATTAGTTCAATATTAACAAAATGATTTGAAATGAATGATTAAAATGAAATCATTTTAAAAGGTTAAGATATAAATAGAACAATTCACATTTTGAAGATTAAAGTGGAATCAAAATAAAATGTTAGGCAATATAAAATATTTTTTAATGTCAAGATTCTAGTTTTAAAGAAATAAAAGTTTATCATCTAAAGTTTTGTTTGATAAAATGACATATATATTTAATACTGAAATTTTTATTACTGAATTTTTAATTTAAAAAAAAAATTAAGTACTGAATTTATAATATATAAAATTATTTGGTATGTTATTGAAAATTAAATATATAGTAAATTTTTTTATTTTTTTTTATAAACCAGAGATATGTGTTTACAATTATTTTTAATTGGTAAAATTTAAAAAGAATAAATAGTTAAAACAAAATAATATAAGAGTAATATAATTAAATATTATATATTTTTTTAATAAAATTGACTTAATACATTAAGTGGCTAAAAACTAGTTAGCTTTTTCAATACTTTTTTCATTGAAAATCTTTCATCAAATAATTTCTAAATCCGATTTATTAAAGTATTAAAAAATAAATCCATTGAAAATTTTCAATGGTTTAAAAATTTGTAATTGTTTGAAAAATTTCAATTGTTTATCATACACATCTTTAGTTTATTGTAATAAAAAATCGGGAGTTTATTTTTTTGATTGTTAATGAAAAATGTAACAAACAAACTTACGCAAGATTTTTTTTTTTAATCTAAAAAAAGTTAAACTTTATTTATTAAATAAAAAGATCATGCACCAACCAATTGAATCTCGAAATGTTGTGTTGGAATACCCACTATGTAATCCAACAAAATTACAAATATTTACATCATGCTATGGAAAGAGCAGCTTCTCATATTTGAAATATAAAGGCTTAAATGAGTTGAAAATATGGTGCATCAATTAAGCATAAGGTTTGAAGTTTGAACTTTTGAACTTTGAAGAATGCCAACTTTTTCCACTAGTAATAAAGTCAATTTTCCGTGTCGACCATTAGCCTACGATTTGACCAAACGTCACTAATATCCTTTTTTTTTTTCTCTATATTCGGCTGCTCCTATTTATACATTTTGCTCTTTAATTAGTTTTTTTTTTTTTTTTTAAATATATTTAAATGTAAAATGAAGACAACATATGATTTTTTTTCATATAAGCTAATTATGTTATAATTATAACTATTATTATACTTTTATACCCTTTGACCGTTTCTTAATACGATTTTTACCTTTAACCATTGCTTTATTTTATAACATTTTCTTTGAAAATAAGAAACAAATAGCAAATAATTGGAATCTAAACAATTCCATTTTTTTGTTCAATATATATAAGATTTTATGTGAGTGTCTGTATGTGTGTTAATGTTTTTAGTTATTAAGTAAAGTTCCTTTTATTTGTTATTTTTTTTTTTGTTTTTAAAACAAAATAAAGAAAAGAGTATTTGCACATAAAAAGAAACAATATTTTTAGTAATTAAAAGTTGCAAATTAATTTTACTACATAGAAAAATTCATGTTTTATATTGAATTAACTATATTTGAATTGATATTTCTTATATATATACATAATATGTTTAAGGTTTGTTAGGGATTGAATTTTGATCACTATAAGTAAAAGTCTAACATTCTATCAACAGATCATACGATTACTTCATTAAATTATTTGCTTATTTTAATCAAATAGTATGATTTTACTCTTTTTAATATGCTTTTACATTATTGTAACTTTTGAAGCAATTTAGAGTAAAAAAACAAATAGAAAATTTTTTAATTAAACTGAGCCTAAGTAATTTGACTAAAAAAAAGTCTAAGTTTGACAAATTAAACCAAGAATGGATCAACATACAAGTAGATTTAAAAACAAGAAATTTGTCAAATTTAAGTTGCCGAGGGAGTTGAATCAAATTACATTATGACTAAATTGTTGGACTTTGGTAATATTTTTTTTATTTATCAATTTAATCTTTGCTTTGCCTTTCCAAAAAATAAAATAAAAAATTCATATGAACAAAAACAATATATTAAGCCTTTGACATAATTCTAAAGTTTTGACTTGGTTTTACACCTAAATATTACTTAAAAGAATCGGTTCCCTTAATGAAAAACTTGCATGAATTATATTTGTCTTGTATTTCATAAAAATTGAAGACAATGTAATCTTGACGTAAAGGTTACCTTATCCAACTTTCTGACATTAAAATACATTTCAATTATGGATGATTCTCATAACAAATTCAATTCCGAGTATGTCATAAGATTTTCGTTTCAAGTAGTTGTACTAACTCAAAATGTGCATTTAACCCTTTATCTCAATTTTAAGTAATTCACGTACTTAAAGTTTTTAAGTAAAATGAGATAGACTAATAAATTGCTCAAAAATTTTATCTCAATAGAAGTCGGCAATTTCCATTCATTGCTACTATTTTTTCTCTCTCTCTCTTTTTTTTTTTTTTTTTCAATTAATGAAAGCAGATTTGTTGGCTTTTTTATTACAATATAGCCAAAAAAAAAAGATTATCAAATTACCGTTGCTTTTTGATTATTTCCCAAAATACGGATTTTTTTTTTTTCAGCTGGAAAATCGCACTCCCCCATGGCGATTTCCCAGCGTGTTTTTTTGCAAATTTGTAAAAAACACCAAGGGAAATCGCCATGGGGGATGGCGATTTCCCTTGGTGTTTTTGCAAATTTGCAAAAAAATACCAAGGGAAATCGCCACCCCCCATGGCGATTTCCCTTGGTAATTTTAGCAAAATTTGCTAAAACCATGAAGGGAAATCGCCATGGGGGGTGGCGATTTCCCTTCATATATATATATATTTTTTAATTAATAAACAAAAATTATATTAAAACAAAATTTTATTTTAATTTGATAAATTTATTTTTAAAAATTATAAATTAAATTAAAATATTTTTTTTATAATTTAAAAAATTTTAAAAATTCGTAAAATATATTTTAGATTTTTTTATAATTTAATATTTTGAATTTTTTTTTTTAAATTTTAAATTTGAAATAAAAAAAAAACAAATTAGAAAAAAAAAAAAAATTTGAAAGGGGGCAACGGTCATATGACCGTTGCCCCATCCCCCCAAATCCCCCCTCCCCCACGTCCCCCCTCCCCCCCACACCCCCCACCCTCTATAAATACCCCCTCCTCTCCTTCAAATTTTCATTCCTCTCATTCAAATTTTCATTTTCTTTCAAAAAATTTTCATTTTTCTACCAAAAAAAATTTCTTTCTACAAATTTTTTTTTTCTACAACAATATTTTGAAATGGCTTCACTATTGAGGTTACAAGAAAATCACATCTCGGAGGTTATATTTAACGAGGTAAGTAAATTGTTATATTATTATTGTTTTTTATATTATTATTATTTTTTATATTATTATTGTTTTTTATATTATTATTGTTTTTTATATTATTATATTATTATTGTTTTTTATATTATTATTATTTTTTATATTATTATTGTGTTATATTATATTATATTATTATTGTTTATATTATATTATATTATTATTGTTTTTTATATTATTATTGTTTTATATTATATTATATTATTATTGTTTTATATATTATTATTGTTTTATATTATATTATATTATTATTGTTTTATATTATATTATATTATTATTGTTTTTTATATTATTATTGTTTTATATTATATTATTATTGTTTTTTATATTATTATTCTATTATATTATATTATTATTGTTTTTTATATTATTATTGTTTTATATTATATTATTATAGTTTTTTATATTATTATTGTTTTATATTATATTATATTATATTATTATTCTTTATATTATATTATATTATTATTGTTTTTTTATATTATATTATTATTGTTTTCTTATACGAAATTATTGTTTTATATTATATTATTATTGTTTTATATTATATTATATTATTATTGTTTATATTATATTATATTATATTATTATTGTTTTATATTATATTATATTATAATTGTTTATATTATATTATATTATATTATATTATTATTTTGTTATTTTATAGTTTTATTTATTACTTTTTAATTGTTATAGTTTTATAATATATTAATTTTTATTATTATAACAGGAAACTCGTCGCGTATTACGTTCGAGGAAATTTACATTGGAGGACCCGCATCCTTATATTATCGACCACTTAAGAAGAGCCGGATTTTATCACGCAAGTCAAATTCGGCGACTTGTGATACAACCCGATTTAATCTCTACGTTGGTCGAACGATGGAGACCCGAGACGCACACTTTTCATTTTCCATGTGGTGAATGCACGGTCAGTCTCGAAGATATTGCGCTGCAACTTGGACTTCCGATCCATGGCGATGCAGTTACAGGCGGAAGCCTGCTAGATTGGAATGAACTGTGTCAAGATCTATTGGGTGAGGTACCTCCAGAAGACGTCGTATCTGGCTCAACGGTGAGACTGACTTGGTTGAAAACGTTTCAAAATCTGCCATTACATGCAACCGAACAACAAATACAATATGCTGCTAGAGCATATATTTTACGTTTGATTGGAGGATTACTGATGCCTGACAAATCGAGCAGTCGGGTACATTTAATGTATCTTCCATTGCTACGTGATTTAGAGGAAGCAGCAAATTATAGTTGGGTTCTGCGTGTTTGGCAGTTTTGTATAGAGAACTTTGCCGAGCTACAGTTCCAAAAAACCATGACATAGGTGGATGTCTAGTGCTTCTACAATCATGGGCTTGGTATCGGCTACCATTTCTTGCTCCGCGCGTGGATATTTCGGCTGTATACCCCCTTGCAAGCAGGTAATAATCTTTACTATTTTATTAATTTTGTACGAAATTGTATTTTTATAGGTCATTAAGATATTATATGCATTTTAATAGGTGGAGTAGGAGTACGGGTAGAGATTTTACAGAGACTCCGAGCGATCTTGCAAGTATAAGACTACGACTAGATCGACTAGGATATGATAAGGTAAATATTTCGATTGTTACATTGAAGTTTTTTTTTTATTTAATCCATATGAAACTAATAATTTGTAATAATTATTCGCAGTTTCTGTGGATGCCATATTCCTCGAGTGAAATTATGGCATGCCTCCCATCGGATGCCTACAATAATTTCAATATATGGAAAGCAAACACAGCATTGATATGCTTTTCATATGTAGAGTGGCACCAAACTAACCGGGTGTTGCGACAATTTGGGATGCAACAACCAATTCCTGCAGCCCCGATGAACCTTGATAAGCTTCACAAGGTCGACATGCGTGGTCGTAATGATGAATTCTGGCCTGCGAAGCATGAACGTTGGATCCAATGGTGGAACATACGTTTTCAACGAATTCCGACAGGTTACCCGATTGTTGGTAATAATTTCAACCCGTCTGCTGATTACATAAGATGGTATAGAAATGAAGGTCGGCCTTTCGTTTGTCCACCGTCGATGCACGAGGATGTTAGGAGTATGCCATTTACCGGACAAACTTCAGCTCCAGTCCCTCCTACACAGGATATGGATGCTCCTAGACCTCGCCGACAACGTGGGCGAAGGCGTCAACCGACCTCATCGGAGTTCACAGCACCGAGGATGTCATTTGATCATCCTGAACCTGAACGGGATCATGGAGTACCATCCAGCCATCGTTATTCCGTAAGTCACCCCGGATATGACGTTGATGAGTGTTACCGACCATCACCGCCAAGAACGAGGTTAGATGACCAGCTCCCCGTCCTAAGTCCAAGTTCAGCATATTTAACATCCATGTATCAGTTTGGAACCCCTTCGTCAGCATTTGATGCTACATCATTTATGGGTGCATCTAGTAGTCAGGTTCCCGTTATGGGTGAACTAGGTGTTGGCTCATCCAGCAGTGGGTTTCAAATTTTTGATACGGATGAAACGACTGATGACATACAACCGGAACCAGTGGCGGTTATAGCAAGAGGTCGTGGTGGACCGCGAATACGTGCCACTGACGAGGTTGAACGACGGGTGCAACCACCACGCACTAGAAGAACTCGACACTGTTGCTCTACACCACGCAATAATTAGAATAATTGTAATGTGTTTTAAATTTCTAATATAAATTTATATGTTTTGCATTTCATGTAATTTGTTCGGAAATTAATTGTTATATTTTATTTTAATTTATATCTTAATGTTGTTATTTAATTTTAATATAATAATCCAAATTACATGATAAGTTGCTTTTCTTTTTTTCATTTTAATTTAATTTTCTTTTTAAATTATAATAAGAAAAAAAAATTTAATCAGAAATTAAATTAATTTTTTTTTATCAAATATCCAGTTTTAAACTGTAACAATCTATATTATTATTAAAAACAATGATTAAATTAATGTCACGAGTTAATCGAATACCAACTCAAAAAAACTAATCAAATTAAAAAAATTATTTTACGATACCAACTTAAAAATAACTTCTTTATTTAAAAAAGTGACTCGATAAATTTCTTTAAAAAAAAATTTATTTACATTTTACATCATTAAATTATTTTTGATATAAATTAAATTTTCTTTTTTATAATATTACAAAATTATAAAAAATAAAATTTTTGATATAAAAATTTAATAAAAAATATAATCTTCTTTTTAAATTTTAATAAGAAATATATTTTTATTTTTTATAAAATTGTAATAATAAATTAAATTACATTTTTAATATATATTTTAAAAAAATAAATAACCAAACCTATAAAAAAAATATTTTAATTTAATTTATAATTTTTAAAAATAAATTTATCAAATTAAAATAAAATTTTGTTTTAATATAATTTTTGTTTATTAATTAAAAAAAAATATATATATACATGAAGGGAAATCGCCACCCCCCATGGCGATTTCCCTTCATGGTTTTAGCAAATTTTGCTAAAATTACCAAGGGAAATCGCCATGGGGGGTGACGATTTCCCTTGGTATTTTTTTGCAAATTTGCAAAAATACACGCTGGAAAATCGCCATGGGGGATGGCGATTTCCCAGCTAGAAAAAAAAAGATCCGTATTTTGGGAAATAATCAAAAAGCAACGGTAATTTGGTAATTTTTTTTTTTTGGCTATATTGTAATAAAAAAGCCCAGATTTGTTAGTTCCACCGAAAGTTCTTTTATTTTAAAGCCGAAAGAAAAATAACAATAATGGTAGCCATATATGGGTTAGAAGCCTAGCATCCATTCATACAAGGAAATGAGGTTTCAGTCTCCCAATTTGCTGGATCAGTTGGATTCTTGGCTGAGTAACTGGTGTTCTTTTGGGCCTTCAATTTTATATTTCACTTGTAAGGGAAGATACACCTCAGACTCAAAGCATAGCCATGGATACAATTTTAATAGCAAATGTGCAACTAAACTGACCAGATATTAATGCAGTAATGTTGTCCTTGAAGGATCTCATTCCAATTTGCAAGAATGAATTTCTAGAGAGGACCTAATGCCTAAAGCATTGCCAGCAGTAACAGATCTATCCACCATCTTCCTTAAAGCTCGATCTAAGCTTCCTCAAATTTGCAGCATCAAACTACAAAAGATGGAAATAAAATGAGAAAGGAAATCAGCACAGAAGCGTGAAATAGACCAACATACAAAAAGCCATGTGATAGATATTTACTCAAGGATATCTACAATGACATGAAAGGGAATATATGCACCATGAACCAAATGAAATGTGAAAAACAATGAAGCCAATGTATCATCATCATCTTATTATTATTATTATTATTATTATTATTATTATTATTATTATCAGCAGGAGGAGAATCACAGAAACGTTTTATCATCAAAATGCTGACCGTTCCATGCGATAGATAATTTACTCAAGGACAACCAAATGCTAAAAAACACAGCAAAGCAAATAGGTGTAATATGGGAAATAAGATCCCAAGTTTATCCTTCCACCCTTCCTAAACTTTCATCCTCATCTACAACTTGGATGGCTTCTCTACTCCTCCAGAAATTTCAATCTGCATGCACAAATTTGTGAACTTATACCTTTAAGTATCGAGTTTTCCCAAATTTTAATCTGAAATCAAAAACCGCATTGGAACAATTTCCCAAGCCAGTAGGCTATTGCCTTGAGCAGCAATCCCAAGCTTAAAGCTCAGAACAGAACAGGAATCCTGCCACAGAAAAAAAGGTATAGCATATGAGAGAACATTAGCATGCAAAAAAAAGCTATGAAAAATATTAAGGTTAATTTCTAAGAATTGTAGCAGGTAAGAAACATGGTATACAACTGAAATGCATTTCAAAACATTTTAATGCAGGAAGCAAAGACAGTTAGCAGGAGCAACCTAATGAGATGTGATCAAAACTTTTGTACAAGGAGAAGCATACAAGTTAAACAAACAGAAATAATTAGCTCTAGTCTAGAAAATGCAAAAGACACCAGAAAAGCATTAAACATATAGATTGCAAAGAGACACTACTTGCTCTTCTCATGTAATGGCGTGTCGTTCAGAACATATTTCTGCACATAGTTCCATTCCAAAGTCATTATACACGTCCAAATAAAACCCATCCTTGAGCATGCCATCAACTTAAGAACAATACATGTAATGGCGTGTCCTACTCAAGATCGCTTTCTGCGCATAAAAATGGAGACAGAACTTTCAGTAACCTAAGAACAACATAGAGAATAGAAATCAGTAAAGGTTTAGCAAGTTCACTAATTGAGTAAGAGCTACATTTAAGCAGAAAATCATATACTGAAACAATGACCCCAGAAATAAAAAAGACAACACTGCTTCTGTAACCAAACCAATGATTTCATGTGGTCTAAATCTAGGTTTAATCAAGGGCGGAGCAAGAAATTTTTTCCAAGGGGGGCCAAACTGGACATTGTATAAATAAATGTTATACTATAATTTATGTTGCACCAAATAAAATATAGCACTATACTATGAATTTGAGCCTTTATAACATTCGTAATAACAAAAAAAAAAGAATAAGATGATTAGGAAAATTAATTTATTTTATCGAAGTTGGGCTTTGTGCTCTTTCATACCACTAAACTCATCTAAGATAGAATTATATTGATAAATATAGTTAATTATTTTATCTTTGACCTGTTAATTATAATTGATAAATATAGTTCCAAACTTAAAATTTAAACTAGCAAAATATATTGTAACATAACATTCAATTAGATTAAAGAAATTCAATATACAAATATAAATAAATAAAAAAAGACTAAATACATGAATAAAAAGTAAGAGAGGATAAATATAAATAATCAAACATAACATTCCGTCAGATTAAAGAAATTCAATATATAAAATAAAATAATAAATTATCACACTAAAACGTACCTAATGAATGAATTCCACGCTTTGAAAGTGAAATATCTTTGCTAATTGTTTTGAAAAAGGCAGAAAGCTAAACTCTAAGGCAAAAGCAAGAACACTAAAAGAGTTTTGTTTTTGACGATGGAGATAAAAGTATTTGAGGTGAAAGTCGAAAAGTTAAAAAAATGTTTATAATATCACAAATTATTTATTAGGTTTTCTTTAATTGGGCTATTGCTAGAACAGTTAAAAGTCTAAAGATAAAACTGAGAAAAAAAGAAAAGAAAAAAAGATGGAATCAGGAAAGTCCAAAACTTAATATGCAATTTTAAGGAAAAGTCCAAGGGGGGAAACCAAAAGGACTTTAAACAAATATTTTACTAGACACTCATATACATGTATCCGTTGTATGTAATTTTCAAAAAGCTAGGGCGGCCATGGCCCCTCTTCACCCCCTGGCTCCGTCCCTGGGTTTAATGACATATCTACTTAAGCCAGCACAAACACTATTATCATACAGGAAAGCTTCATAGAAAAAAGTCTTCTAGTTAAACTTGACTAACACGACATCCAATCACCATATCAGGTACAAGCTCTTCAATTTCGACTCAATCAGTTCAATGCAGTATTGCAGTCAACTAGGTTGTATCTCAGAATATTCTTAAAACAGTAAATATTATTTAATTCATGAAATGTTGTCAATATTTGCAAGATAAAAGACCCTTCTTCAAAATCCATGAGTTTTGAAAAAGAAAAATGATAGAATGAAACAATTTAAGGCTTGACAAACACCATGAACGCACACCTATTAGAAATGTGGCAGTCACCCAATCCCAAAATAGATCAACTCACACATCTGACTTGAAGGTTCATGAAAAGTAATTTAAATGGTTAACAACATCAATCTATCGAGAGACCAGTTCCCCATACTGGAGATTAGTTGAAAATTACCTTCATAAACTGCAAGGCTTCAACATATACCAATTGATTTCTTTCAGAGCATTCCCTTACTAACCAATTGCAGTTGACAAATTAAACCCATAAGAGCCATAAGGAAATAGCATATGCCCATTTATCCAAATGGAGGGAAAAAAATATGGACATTGGCTGAACCAACTTGAAGGCCAACTCTTTCTAACTCTCTAACTACTCTAAGGCAAACAAGATAGCATCTTTCAACAACATAAATTTCTTTCTAGACATTAAATGGAGCTGAAAAACTCTCCTTTTGATCGACTTTGAGACAGTTGCTGACCAATATAAACCAAGTCACATCATTGGGTACAAAGCCAGACTCCATGCCTCTTTGTAGAAGTAAACAGGCCTCATCAAACACGCCCTCTTTGCAGTGCCAACTAATCAAAGTATTATAAGTAATAGCATCAGGATAAATTCCTTCAATTTGTAATTTGTCAAACAAACTAAAAGCCTCCCTTATGCGTCCAGTTCTGCATAGACCATTTATCAGACTGTTATAGGTTACTAGATCTGGCGTCAAACCTCGATGAATCATTTCTCTTAGAAATTCAAGTGCATTATTGACTTTCCCAGCCTTACAAAAGCCATCTATTAATATATTACAAGAAATGTTACTTGGAACAAGTCCCTTCCTTATCATTTCTTCAAACAATCCCAGGCCTTTATCGATTGCCCCAGCTCGACAAAGTGCTTTTATTAGGCCATTGTAAGTGATCTCATCAAGGGGGCATCCCCTAAATAACATTTCATTTACAAGCTTAAGTGCTTCTTGGATCTCACCCCACCTCAGAAAAGCATGAATCAATGTGTTGTATGTTACTTTGTTGGCAATAACACCCTCAACCAACATATTGTTATACAGTCCCAATGCCGCTTCCATTTGATTGACCTTGCATAAACCAGATATTAGTGAATTAAACGTAAATATATCAGGCTTACACCCTTTGCTTGACATTTCACCAAACATTTCCCGCGCTTCATGAATCTTCCCATCCTTGCATAATGCACTTATTAGGGTATTATATCCAACAGTATTCAGGTTGACTCCTTTTGCAGACATTTCGTTCAGAACATTACCAACTTCCACTACTCGGCCTTCCTTGCATAACCCATCAATCAAAATTGAGTATGTTATCACATTGGGCTTACATCCCTTGCTTTCCATCTCATTAACCAATTCAAGAGCTGAACCTAGACATCCTTTCTTGCAAAGTCCATGAATCAGAATGTTAAATGTAAAAACATCAGGCTTACAGCCAATACTTAACATGATATCATACACGACAGCCTTAGCTTCTTCAAACCGTCCGCTTGCCACATATCCATTTATCAAGGTATTGAAGAGAACAACATTTGGGCTGGGCACTTTGTTTAATAACGCCCTTGCTTCATTGACTTGGCCTGCTTTACATAATCCTTGCATTAAGAACCCATAAGTCAATCCATCAGGGATGAAGCCCCGGAGAAGCATCCGATCAACCACTTTCACTGCCTCATGAATGCGGTCGAGCTTGCAGAGGCCATAGATAACATCATTAAAAGTCTGAACATCGGGAGTGCAACCCATCAGAAACATTTCCTCCAAAAGTTTCATTGCTTCATTAACTCTGTTGCTTTTTGACAATGCATGTATCAAGGTATTGTAAATGACTGAATTAGGCACGCATCCATGTTTTGTCATATCCCTAAGCAGCGAGCATGCAGAATCCACTTCATTAACCCTACAAAGGGCTTTCATTACCAAACCAAACGTATAAACGTTGGGAGAAATACCCTTATTCAACATGTCATAGAAAACATTCGGCGTAACTTTATGACAATTCCCGGCTACCAGAATACTTAAGACAGTATTGTAAGACATAAATGTTGGTTCACAAGAATAAACACTCTTTATATCCAATAACAACCTAGTAGCCTGACCAGGCAAACCGGCTGTTCCATAACATTTCATGATCAAAATGAAAATGGATTCTTTAAAAACAACTCCTTCTTCTTTCATTTGCATCAATAACCTATCCATGACCTTAAATTCCTTAGCTGCCCCAAGTTTTTCAATAAGAACATAATACACATCAAATGTATGGCAATAGCCTTTCTGGGAACCTGCCCATTGAAACAACTTTAAAGATGTGGGAACATCAAGTGGCAATTCAAGTAATTTAGAAAGCTGATAAGGAGTAATCTTATTGAACGATTTTCGAAGTTCATCGAGGTCAAATGGTTTGAGTAATCTCTGCCATTCATTTTCAGAATCTGATTGATTGCTCTTGGAATAATTCCTAGATGAGAAAACTGAACATTGGGTTTTAGAAACAGATTGCAGGATTTTGCTGACATGAAATGCAAGTTTTTTTGATCTTCTTAACATCACTCTAAATGGGTAGCTCCAAAATCAGCACATTTACCTCTTTTATGATGAAAATTTCTGGAAAAACATTGTTGTAATGTTCTCAGGTCCTGAGATAGAGCTGTGGTTTTGGCTTCCGCGGCAAACGATCAGCAGCTGCTTTAAGAGGTTGGGTCTATGGGTTTTGGACAGGGGAGAGTTAAAGAACCAAAGAGGGAAGAACTCAAGAACAGATCAAGCGGAAAATGAAAGTTTTATCTTTTAATAAAATCAATTAATTAAAATTTTCAATTTTTCATATTATTATTGTATAATAATTAGGTGTCATGAACAAAAAAAAAAAAAAAAAAGAAATTAGGTGTCTATAGGCGGGCCGGGCCTAGTTAACATTTTTAGAAGTTTATCCGTCTATGGGTTCCGTTTGGTCCGCTCATTTAATTTAAGCGATTTAATATCATTTTATTTAAATTTATTATTAAAATATTAAAATGAATGGTTTTATATATATTATTAAATTAAATTAAATTAAATTGAAAATAAAATATTATTTTATAATAAAATATTGTCACGAACCTAGCTCGACTTAAGATTAAAAAATCTTTGTCGGAACCAAACTCGTGGGTCTATCAGCTCTAATTATGATATTATAATTATTTCCATTCGATGTTACCTTTTTTTTTTTTTTTTTTTTGTTTCCATCAGTTTTTTATATTATTTTATGAAATTAAAAATTATAATATAAAATTTATAAATTAAATTAAAATTTAAATATATATCCTAAATAGAAAATTTATAAAAAATTCATAAATAAATCAAACAAATTTACTATAAAATGAAATCAAATTCACAATTGATGTGATTTTAACATAAAGTTTTACTCATAAGATTTATAATATCCAAATAAAGCAAAGTATCCATGCATTGCCCAAGTGTTTTAAGGATTAGGTTTATTCTAATATTTTATGCCATTAAAGTTAACGAAATTAATATTTTTAGTTTGAAAAATAGAAATGTCTAGATGTTTTTTTTTGGTCATTAACATGTCATGTAAGCACAGTTTTCATAGGCAGCGTTCTTTGGCGATGACACTCCCTAGTAGTAGTGCTCTTTGTCGGCAACGCTCCTTGATAGCAGCGCTCCCTGACAACAATGCTCCCTTTAGTAGCAACACTCTCTAGTAGTAGCGTTCCCTAATAGCAGTGCTCCCTGACAGCAGTGCTCCCTAGCAATAGCTTTCCCTGACAGCAGCGCTCTCTAGTAACAACACTCCCTAGCAGCAGTGCACTCAGACAACAACGCTCCTTGGTAGCAACGCTCTCTGACAACAACGCTCCTTGGTAATAGCACTTCCTGAAAATGATACTCCCTAGAAGCAGCACTCCAACACTCTAGTGCTCCAGCGCTACATTCCTCTAATGCTCCAGTGCTTCATTCCTCCCGACTTAAGATTAAAAATCTTTGTCGGAACCAAACTCATGGGTCTATTAGCTCTAATTATGATATTATAATTATTTCCATTCGATCTTACTTTTTTTTGTTTCCATTAGTTTTTTATATTATTGTCGCAACCTAAAAAAATAGCAACAAGTCTCATCACGAGACTTTATTATTCTTTAGACATGACATTAAAAAAACCCGAGGAAAAGTCGACTTAATTCCTTTTGAAATAAAATGAGGGTTTGAAAACATCCTCGAAAAAAGTCATGGAGTCGCCACCAATCTTTTTTAGCTAGGTGTGATCGGTCACCTATTAAAACCGATTTTATAAAACATTTTAAAATTAATTAAAATATTTTTTAAAACCAATTTCAAGTCTGCGTTATAAACCAGAGAATATCGAAGAATCAGGTTCGAGACTCGATTATGTGCGAGAAATGATTAACACCCCTACAACGCCCGTATAAAACGGTACCTTATTAATCATATGTTATCTCAAGTCTCGGTAAAAAGTTGGTTTTTAATTTAGTATTTCAAGTTAATTCCCAATTTAAAGAAAAATAATTCCATTTTCATTTGAAAATGATCCGAAATTTATTAATTCAAAATTTTCCTATATTCCCCGACAAAATCAGCAAAATATAGAAATTTTTATTTATTTGAAAAATCTTCCGAATCATTCTCGTTTTTTGAAAGAAAGATATTCCTTTATTAATGATAATTGATGATATTCCCTCCAGCAAACCCGATAGAAAACTCATGAATTATTTTAACTCGAGAATATCTTTATTTTTTTATTGAAAATCATTATCTTTTTTTTTTAAAAATATTTTTAAAAAAATGAATATGAACATGTGTGACATAAATAAAATGACATAGCAAAATCTAGATAATATAATGCAACCTAAATGATATGAAATAATTTAAATGGCATAGTATATTCTAGATGAAATGAAAAATCATAAGAATCATGGTACATTCTAAATGAAATAAAATGATTTAAATGACATGGCAATTTTAAATGATATGGCATATTTTAAATGACATGGCATATTCTAAATAATATAACCTAAATGACATGGAATATGATCTAAGTGACTTGAAATGACATGAAACATAAAATAATGCTATCATGTAATATGCATGAAAATAGAAATAATAATGCATGAACATAGTATATGCTAAATAATGTGACAAAAATAAATAACTAAAATAAAAAGCATAGGATAACATGAAATATTCAAAACCATATAGCAAACAATATAACATCATAAAATAAATCTGTCGCAACCTAAAAAAATAACGACGAGTCTCATCGCAAGACTTTATTATTCGTTAGGCGTGACATTAAAAAAAACCGAGGAAAAGTCGACTTAATTCCTCTAAAAAATGAAGGTTTTGAAAATGACCTTAAAAAAGACATGGAGTAGCCACCAATCTTTTTTAGCTAGGTGTGATCGGCCACCTATTAAAACCGGTTTTATAAAATATTTTAAAAATTAATTAAAACATTTTAAAAACCAATTTCAAGTCTGCGTTTTAAACCAGAGAAATCAAAGAAGCAGGTTCGGGAGTCGGTTACGTGTGGGGAAGGATTAGCACCCCCACAACGCCCGTATAAATCGGTACCTTATTAATCGTGTGTTATCTCAAGTCTCGGTAAAAGTTGGTTTTAAATTTAGTATTTCAAATTAATTCCCAATTTAAAGAAAAATAATTTTATTTTTTATTGAAAATGATCCGGAATTTATAAATTCAAAATTTTCCTATATTCCCCAACAAACGTGGCAAAATATAGAAATTTTTATTAGTTTTGAAAAAACTTTCCGAATCATTCTCTTTTTTGAAAGAAAGATATTCCTTTATTAATGATAATTGATGAAATTCCCTCCAGCAAACCCGGTAGAGAACTCATGAATTATTTTAACTCGGGAATATCTTTATTTTTATTGAAAACCATTATCTTTTTGAAAACATTTAAAATAAATGAATATGTATATGCATGACATAAATAAAATGACATAGCAAAATCTAAATAATATAATGCAACCTAAATGACATGGCAAACATGAATGATATGGCATATAATTTAAATGACATGGAATAAAATAATGCTATCATATAATATGCATGAAAATAAAAATGCAATGCATGAAATGTATTTTTTCCTTTAATTAAGGAAATCCGTATATCTAAAAAGATATCCGGCTACCTTAGGAAAATATGTCAAATTAAATATTCTAAAACCAAAATACTTTGTGATTGTTTGAAAACAATTTTGAAAAGCTTGAATTAACAATAAAAATTGGGCTAAAATTTTTTAAATGGCTCTAATTTCCTAAGTTTAAAAAATCCGGACTTGACTACCCTTAGCCCGGGACTTGAAAAACCATTTTTAGAGTTTAAAAGGCTTAGAAATCACCCTAAGTCAGTAGCTAACCCTCCTAATCAGCCCACTCTAAGTAGATTAACCAAAACAGAAAATTGGTTTTTCTTTAAATTCAATTCTGACTCCATTGTCCAGTTTTAATCCACGATTTTTTACCCTATTTTTAAAAATTCCAAAAATTCTGAAAAAATTACTTGAGACTCAGGACATGTAAAACTACATGAGAAAAAATCGGCTTAATTTTTTGATCAAAGATGAATTCCCAGAAAAACCAGAGATGTACGAGTTTTTGGAGGAGAAAAAACTGCTTTGTTTTTCTTTAAATTCAATTCTGACTCCACTGTCCAGTTTTAATCAACGATTTTTTACCCTATTTTTAAAAATTCCAAAAATTCTGAAATAATTATTGGAGACTCAGGACATGTAAAAATACATGGAAAAAAATCGACTTAATTTTCTGATCAAAGATGAATTCCCAGAAAAATCGGAGATGTACGAGTTTTGGGTGGAAAAAAAACTGCTTTGCCAACACATTTTTTTTTTTTTTTGTCTTTGATAAAATCATTTAAAAACCAAAATAAAAATATTTGAAACTCATAGAATGACTTGAAGACAGTAGCTAGGACTTTTTGAAAGTTAGATAAAAATTGGCTAAGTAAAAAAAATGACAAAGGTAGAATAATCAATTTGACAAACTTAATTTTCCACAAGTGTGCTCAAGAGAGCATGACCTTGAACCATTAATTGGCTCAAGTCATTATTCAAGTGGCATGAACATGAAATGCATGAAATAATGCAGCAAACATAATGCATGAAATGCATGGATTTAAACCTAAAGGTAAGGAAAATGCATGACATAAATAATATGGCCTAGACCTAACATGAACTTGCATGGCAATAAATGCAACCTAGACCTAAGATATGCATGGCATTTTCACAAACACAAGGCATGCTTAATTCAAAAATTCAACCAAATATCATGCAAATGCAAAAACCTAACAACTAGCATGACAAAGAATGCAACACACAATGCAAAACACATGGAGTAGCCAAATGGCCTCAAGCTCCAACAAGCATGGCATTTTCTCAAACACTTGGCATACTAGCATGAAAAACTAAGTCATAACACAAAAATCACACAAGCATTTTCACAAACACTTAATATGCTAAATCTAAAACATGCTCAACTAAGATATAAAACAAGAATCATGCAAAGAATCACACAAGCATTTTCACAAACACTTAATATGCTAACTTTAAAACATGCTCAAATTTAAACAACATGAAAACAGAAAATTAAAAATGCAAAAACATGATATCTAAGACATAAATGGCAACAAACAAAGCAACCAAATTAAAATATAACTCAAGAACATGAAATAACATAACATTTAAAACATCAAAAACAAAGAAAATAGCATAAACAATATGGTAAAATGAATCGAAACAACAACTTAAAATAAATAATGTAGGCCATTTGGCCATGGTGAGTTTATTGTAAAAACAAAATGTAAAAAAAAAATACTTAAGAAAGGAAATGAAGGAAGAACAAGAAACATTATTTTAAAATGAAAACTCACCAAGTAGAGATTAAAATAGCAAAAAATAAGAATAGAAAATGAAAGTGCAAGAGTTGGTGCTCAAGAGCAACCTCAAGAAGCTAATATTTCAAGCTTTTCTCTTCAAACTTTCCTTTTTTTCTAAACTTTTCTTTTTTTGCTCTCAACCAAGAAGATAAAAACTAAGAAAAACTAAGAGAAATCAGCCAAAATGGAAAAGAAAAAACAAAATCTGCCTCCCCCCTTTAGGGTTGGCCTAAATGATGCTTATATAGCCTCAAAGATGTTGTCATTTTTGTGTAACCTATTTTCCATCAAATGGCCAATAATTCAAGATGAAAAGTCATGAAATTACCACCTTTAGATTAGCATCTCAGCCCTCTCAAATTACAACTATGCAAAAATAATGTTGACATCTTTCTTAACCTATGTGGTTTAATCACCATGGCTTGATCAAAGAGAATGGTTAACTAACTCTTGATTTTTAACCACTTGATTGAAAAAAAAAAAAATCAAGCTTCCTCCTTCCTTTGGGCTTGGGCAGGCCAGCACTTCTCTTTTCCAGCCCAGCTCTGATTTTTGAAAGGCCCAAAAAAGCCCTTTTCGGTTGCTTGGGTGAAATGACCATTTTGCCCCCCGGATGCAAGTAAATATCAAAAGGACTCCAAATTCAATTTTTCTTTTTTTTAATACTTCCAAAATAATAAAATATTGAGTTCTGGAAGTTTTCAAAATTATCCGAGTTCGTTTGCTATTTATTTGGATTTTTTTCTTCCCAAAATATCCTTTTATGCCCCTACTTTTTACCATTTTTTAAACGAGCTCCAAATCAAGATTTTTCTTCACCAATCTCTTCAAAATAATTAAAAAGTGTGATCTGGAAGTTTTCATAATTTTTGGAGCTCATTTGGTATTTTTTCAGGATTTATCGGCTTGAATTACTGCATAGGAGGCCCGGGATTTGGCCATTTTGCAAACGAACTCGGAATCAAGATTTTTTTTCGCCAATCTCTTCCAAATAATTTAAAAATGAGATTTTCCAAATTTCAGAATTTTTGGAGTCCATTTGCTATTTTTTCGGGATTTATCTTTTTGAATTACTGCATAAGAAGCCCGGGATTTGGCCATTTTGCAAACGAACTCGGAATCAAGATTTTCTTTCGCCAATCTCCTTCAAATGATTTAAGAATGAGATTGACAAATTTTCCATAATTTTTGGAGTCCATTTGCTATTTTCCCAAATTTTTCCAATTTTGCCCTTTTACCTTCGAAACCCGGTTTTGCTCAAAACAAATCCGATTTTCAGATTTTCTTTAATCTGAGCCTTGGGCCATCCTTTTTAACCATTCTTCATCCATTGGGGGCTTTGGTCTTACCAAGTCGGGCCATTTCTGTGATTCTTCCCGATTTCACCGAGATCCACTAGAAACCCTAATTTTCGGTTTTCTCCCGGATTGACTTTTCTTTCGATTTTTCTTGCAAGTGACTTCTCCATTACCCGTAGTCAGTGCTTATCTTTCATTTGGAACCTTCAATTTCGACCAGTTTGATCGTTTAAGCACTTTTCCCCAAATTTCTTGGATTAGGGTTTCTTTTCTACTGAATCTCCAAATCCCAACTTCCGAACTCCATATCTTTCAATGTAGACCTCGGATTATCAAAATTCTTTCGCCATTTTTCAATTGAACTTAAAATCTTGATTTTGAAAGTGGGTTGACTTTTTAAGTAGTTGACTTTTTGGGGTTGACTTTTTCAGGGTTGACTTTTTTTCAAGGTTGTCTTTTTGTGCTCGCCCTCTTAAACTAAGTCTCGGAGTACCACCTGCAGGATGAAAACATTCTTTTTATACTCGAAAACATCAATATGGGAAGAAAACATACCTGCTTAGTGGCCCGGACAAAATTAGGTGTCTACAGCTGCCCCTCTTTGGCTATTGCTGAGAATCAGGAATCAGGCAAAGATAAACCGACACTAATTTTGTACTGTCAATGACATCACATGTGAAGGAAAGGGAAAGGGGTTTCTTTTTCATTTTCATTTTTCATTTTCTATTTTTTCATTTTTTTCATTTTCTATTTTTTCATTTTTTTCATTTTTTCATTTTTCCTTTTTTCAATTTTTTTTTTTAAACAGTAAATTGAAGATTTGTCTTTAAATTGAATTCCCCATCTAATCAAGGCTCGATTCGTCTTAAGGAAACGAATTCGATTTGCAAGAAAGGAAACGACCTCGACGATGGTCTCGGGGCCTTAACCTGTCTTGTTCTCAGCTGTGTTTAAAATTCTGGATATCTCCTCCAGAAGCTTCGGCTATCACTACCAAAGTCTTGCTCATTTTTTAAAATGTAAAAATTCTGGGTATCACCTCCAGAAGCTTCAGCTATCGCCACCAAAGACTTTTTACCTTTTCAAAGGATTTTAAAACTCTGGATATCTCCACCAGTGGCTTCAGCTATCACCACCGAAGACTTGTTCATAGTAATAATAAAAAAAGTACCTCGACGATGATCTCGGGGCTCGAATCGTCTTAAGAAAACGAATTCGATTTGCTAGAAAGGAATTTACCTCGACGATGGTCTCGGGGCCTTAACCTGTCTTGTTCTCAGCTGTGTTTAAAATTCTGGATATCTCCTCCAGAAGCTTCGGCTATCACTACCAAAGTCTTGCTCATTTTTTAAAATGTAAAAATTCTGGGTATCACCTCCAGAAGCTTCAGCTATCACCACCAAAGACTTTTAACCTTTTCAAAGGATTTTAAAAACTCTGGATATCTCCACCAGAGGCTTCAACTATCACCACCAAAGACTTGTTCATAATAATAAAAGAAGTACCTCGACGATGATCTCGGGGCTCGACTCATTTGAGAAGCAAAATGAGTTCGATTATACCTGACAGCTTTAAGAGATGATGCAAATGCTTCATGATGCAAATGCAAACGTCTTTTGTTGATGCAAACGCTTCTTGATGTAGAAGCAAATGACTTAGATTGGGGCAAATATCTTTGATGCAAATGTAAATGACTTGATTTGATGCAAATTTTCTTGATGCAGATTCAACTAACTTAGATTGATGCAAATGCTTCTTGATGTAGATGCACATGTTGAATAAAATTCTGGATAACTCCTCCAAAAGAAGATTTCTCATTTTTCAAAATTATAAAACCCTGGATATCTCCACCAGAGGCTTCAGCTATCACCACCGAAGACTTGTTCACTTTTAAAATTGTAAAATTCTGGATATCCCCACCAGAAGCTTTGGCTATCACCACCAAAGACTTGCTCATTGTAAAATTCTGGGTAACTCCTTGAGAAGAAGATTTCTCATGTTTCAAAATTATAAAACCCTGGATATCTCCACCAGAGGCTTCAGCTATCACCATCGAAGACTTATTCACTTTTAAAACTGCAAAATTCTGGATATCACCACCAGAAGCTTTGGCTATCACCACCAAAGACTTGGTCATTGTAAAATTCTGGGTAACTCCTTCAGAATAAAATTTCTCATTTTTCAAAATTATAAAACCCTGGATATCTCCACCAGAGGCTTCAGCTATCACCACTGAAGACTTGTTCATTTTTAAAACTGTAAAATTCTGGATATCCCCACCAGAACCTTTGGCTATCACCACCAAAGACTTGCTCAATATAAAATTCTAGATAACTCATCTAGAAGAAGATTTCTCATGTTTCAAAATTATAAAACCCTGGATATCTCCACCAGAGGCTTCAGCTATCACCACCGAAGACTTGTTCATTTTTAAAACTGTAAAATTCTGGATATCCCCACCAGAAGCTTTGGCTATCATCACCAAAGACTTGCTCAATATAAAATTCTAGATAACTCATCTAGAAGAAGATTTCTCATGTTTCAAAATTATAAAACCCTGGATATCTCCACCAGAGGCTTCAGCTATCACCACCGAAGACTTATTCACTTTTAAAACTGCAAAATTCTGGATATCACCACCAGAAGCTTTGGCTATCACCACCAAAGACTTGCTCATTGTAAAATTCTGGGTAACTCCTTCAGAATAAAATTTCTCATTTTTCAAAATTATAAAACCCTGGATATCTCCACCAAAGGCTTCAGCTATCACCACTGAAGACTTGTTCATTTTTAAAACTGTAAAATTCTGGATATCACCACCAGAAGCTTTGAGAAATGATGCAGATGCACATATCTTTTAACAAGGTGCTCATGCTTCATGGTGCAAATGTAAAATATTTCTTAGTGCAAATGCAAATGGCCTGGATTGATGCCCATGTTTCATGATGCAGATGCCCCTACTAATTGTGCTCATGTAACTGGTTTATGAATGGTGTAACTACAATTACCACACAATAATGAAAATGCAATGATTCTAGAAATGATGCAATTGCTTGAGATGACACAAATGCGAATTCCATGAAGAATGTAAATGTAAAGGTAAAATACAGATGCTTATGGAATAATGCCAATGCAAATACCCATGAATGATGCAAATGCTTGCCGACACTGTGTAGATGCAAAAGCTCGATAAAGAGATGAGTGCTCATGAGTGATGTAAATGCCCCCGGTTGTTTTTCTAGACTTTGGCTTAGCCTTTCAAATTCATTTTTCCTCTTCAAATCAGAGTATACCTTCAATTCATTTTGGCTATTCTCTTTGCCCCAAAAGTTTTCAAACTTCCATCAATAGAGATCTGAACTGAGTTCGATTTCTTCTTCTCATATCTGGAAGTCATGACCTATTCTGGCAATTCTATACCTTTGAATTAGAAAAATCCTTATCTCATGTCAACATCAAAATGGGTATTTCAAAAATATATTTATTTGTTTTCTTATTTTGAAAACTTCTGAACAAAAAATATTAACCCCACAATGTGTGATGTACAAATCTTTTGAAGACTGATGATCATTGTTAGAAATTTCTCTAAGTATCAATCTGTTTTTTTTTTCAACTGGGATTGGCAAGGCTTGGTATAACAAGATTCTGGCTTTTCCAGGAAAACTTCATGACAAAAATGTATATCCCTTCTAGGCTCACAAATGGAACAATTTTTATAAATCATGAATTCATTGAGAACCAAACAAATTCAACATTCTTTTAGTTTCCATATCAAGGCATTTTGACAAGCGTCAAGATTGGCCGGGATGTTTAAACTGGAAAATTGATTTTGGAGGAAAAAAGTTTCAGTTTTTGAAGACAATCTTCTGAATGAGAACTGACAATTTGGGGGGTTCAGGAATTCCTAGATGTTCCTCGATGACCACTCCTTTAATAAGATCTTTTCTTTTGGGGTATCGGCACTATCATAGATGGCATCGAAAATTTCCAAATTTACTCTAGACCGCCCATTTTTGGGTTTTCGCCCTAGAGTCCCATTTTTTCCATTTTTTTTTTGTTTTTTTTTTGTTCATTGTTTTACCATGCACTTGAGAATTCTAAATTCTTCCTTAGTGAAATGATAATTCGATGAAATGGGATAAAATCTGAGGAAAAACCTTTCAAATTAAATATTCATGCTTGATCAAAATGGACTTTTAAAGCATATAATGTAGGCCATAGCTCAGGGTTCAGAAAGAAAGGATAAATAGGCCCAAAATATGTGTTTGAGGGTAATCAGATCAATGATCATTTCTTGAGGAGGATTCTCTTTGAAGCATTTGTCCCTTCTTGGACATTTCTTTCCTTTTGACTTTTGTGTCTTTCTTTCCTCGTTCTTGGCTTTCAATTTGCCATGTCTTTCACACATTTTGTTTTCTTTTTTATTGTTTTTTTTGTTTTTCTTGGCTTTTATTTCGCCATCTTTTCCTCTTCTTTTTTCTTTGACAGAGTGCGCCCGTATTTATTCGGGGCTCCATTTGCTTTGTGTCTATCCTTGAGCTGTCACTCATTTCTCAATGATCTTTGAAAAGACCTTTCCTCGCATTTGCCCCCCAGTGTAGAGGGTAATCCTTGATCAGGGTTCAAAGAATAAAGAATTCTTTTGGCTCAAAAGGGGTGACTATGGATAATAAATTTTTTTTTTGAAAGGGATATGAAAGATGACCATTTCTCATGTCAAGCACAAATATTCACATTGAAAAGCAATCCCCAGGGGAAATAGATATTCAGAATTTCATTTTGTACTTTGGAATCATCCGAATTCTCACATGCATGATATCACGATTTTTCTTTTTTTTTTTTCGTCGCATCCCCCCAATGATTCATGCATTAGCCCATCCTTCTTTACCATGTGTCCATCATTTCCATATATGATGCCCCAATTTGATTAACCATGAGAATCTGTATCAACGAGGAACATAGCAAGTCTAGGTCTATTTTGAAAAGGCTGAGTTTCCAATCTGAGTTTTTTTTGAAGAGATAAGGAAAATATGACCCAAAAACGGGTTTTCTCTGGGACAAGGGATAATCTAGTTTAATCATTGTGCCCCAGGATGTCAATCATGAAGTGATGTTTGGGCAATTAGTGTTTTGTGGTTATTGGGAAAGGTCATGAATGGTTTTAGCACAATCTTGACACACACCAAATTATCAAAATCTAGACTCTTGAAAGAATGTCTCATTTGTTTGATTTTCAAGGAATTCGAAAAATTTCAAAAAGTTCGTTCCTTTGTTCATAGCCTAGACTAGGATTTACATCCTTGCTTATTCTGCAATGACAATACTTCTATGAAGTCAAATCATTCATATCCCTTGAAGCATTAGGTCTTTCAAGTGCTCTTGGTTCAAGAGATTTAGGCTTAGGAAAACCTAAAGAGAATGGAGAAGGTATTGGGTCATTTGTAACACTGATCATCAATCTTCTTGAGACTATCCATCACTAAAAATTCCTTAATGCTTGTTTTTGCAAATTCAAGTTATTGTTGAAACACAACAAACACAAAGCATTTAAAATTCAAAATTCATTTAATTCATGTAGATGTTAACATGAGACAAGTGCTTTTATCATCACATTGTATAGAACTACATGCGTCAAAAACCTAATATGATCATGCACAATGTTTCTTATGACACTTGGCTTCCCCATCTTCAAAACTTATCGAACCAGCCTTGATGAGATCTCTGACCTTGTACTTCAAAGCAGGGCAGTTCTCTGTTGAGTGACCTTGATTGCCAGAATGGTACCCACAACACTCATTAGCATCATACCAGCTCGGATAAGAGGGCTTCAGAGGCGCTATTTGCATAGGTGTCACAAGGTGATTCTGGATGAGTTGAGGTAGTAGCTCACTGTATGTCACAGGAATCGGGTCAACCTGATTTATTTTTCGCTTTTTATGCCCCCTTCGATTATTCCCGAGGATGTTCGATTGATAGACAGATGTAAATTCTGGTGTAGTTGCAGTCATTGGTTGGTAGGGATAAAAACCTTGAGAGACATTGTTCAGGGTAGAGTTAAATGGCTGATACGAGGAGAATTGGGGAGATGGGGCAAAGTCTTCCACGACTTGGGTATCTTTCTTTTTATTTTCAGATGCCCTGTTCTTGGTATTGGATGTTATTTCTCCTTCAATTTTCCCATCCTTGATAGCATTCTCAATCATCTCCCCTGAAATTACCATGTCTGAAAAATTATTTGTGATGTTGTCAACAAGTATATCATAGTACGGAGCCTGCAGTGTATTCACAAAAAGGACAGTGGTTTCCTTCTGAGTTAAGGGCGGTTGTACTTGGACAGCCAGGCTCATCCACCGTTGCACATATTCTTTGAAGCTCTCAGTAGCTCTTTTCTTCATATTTTGCAAGGTGAGACGGTCAGGCGCCGTGTCAGTCATATGCTTGTACTGGTTTAGAAAAACCCTAGCCAGGTCATTCCAAGAGTGAATCTGATCCTTGCTCAACTGACTATACCACCTAATTGCGGATCCGCTGAGGCTATCTTGAAAGCAGTGAATCAAAAGCTTATCATTATCTATATGACTTGTCATCTTCCGGCAGAACATAGTGATGTGGGCTGATGGATCAGTCGTCCCGTCATATTTCACGAAGTCAGGGATCTTGAACTTAGGAGGAATGACTAAATCGAAGACCAAGCATCGTTCTTTCGCCTCCACACTCCCTAATACGTCTGCATTTTCTACTGCCCGGAGCCTTTCATCTAGCAACTGATATTTCCCTTGGGAATCTGTCAACTCAACCTCATTTACTGCAACCCTTTTCAACTTGGCCTGTTCAGCTGGATCATCTGAGTTTAGGACATTGACGGGGTTAACAGTGTTCTGGGCATCACTTATTGCGACCTCATCTTGGCCCTTTTGTACCTCTAACCCTTCTCTGGCGACAAAGTTTTCGGTGTATCCTTTTCCCTTGATTACGGTGGACATCAGGTCCATCAATTTAGTCATCTGATCCTTAGATTCTACTTGAGACTTTGCCAGCTGTTCTCTCAATTCTTTCTGTTCCCTTTCCATTTTTTCCATTCGGGCAACTTGTTCATCCTCCATAGCACCAGCCTGTATTAAAAGTGTACTCAGTAATTCTTCTGATTTGAAATGGAAATTCTTTCAAAGACTCCTAAAGCCAAGCCAACTTCTATTTTATTTCCCCCAAATGTATGTCATGATGAATGAGCCATGAATGCAATTTGATGCATGTGAAGCCTAAACAATATGATGTATGGATATGTACAATGGAAACATGCTGACCATATATGTGATAAATGCAATCACAATGCCAACATGTTGCAAACAAAGAATAAACAAATCAACACATGGATATATGCAATGACTGGTCATATGCATTTTAGCATGTTTCCCAATGAATGATCGTATATCCTATGAATGCAACAGGGTGTCAATTATGATACATGCAAACAATGAATGATTGATATAGAGTATATACAAAGAAAATCATGCTAACCATGTGTGTCATGAATGCGACCTAATGCTAACATGATGTATGTAATAAACAAATTAATGCATGAACATATACAAAGAAATTATGCTGACTATGTTTGTTATGAATGCAACCCAAAGTCAACATGATGCATGTAAAGAATAAGCAGATCAATGCATGGATATATACAATGAATGACCATGTATGTTCCAAATGTATTTCCCAATGAATGATCATATACACTATGAATGCCACACAATGTCAATTATGATGCATGTGAAGAATAAATGACTGACACAGAGTATATACAACGAAGGTCATGCTGACCGTGTATGTCATGAATGCCACCTGATGCCAACATGATGCATGTAAAGAAAGAATAAATTGATACATAAGTATATACAAATAATGACCATGCATGTCATAAACGTATCTTACAATGAATGACCATGCATGCTATGACTATAACATGATGTCAAAATGATACATGCAAAAATAAATGAATTAACACAAAGGTATATACAAAGAAATCAATGATTACACGAAATTGGTGGGACTATTCAAAAATCTCATTATGCAGGATTTGCCTCCAATTTTAATTTTTTTTTTGATTTTTTTTTTGATAAACCAATCACATCATTTTCAAAAGAATTTCAGGGTGGATCTTACTATGGTACAATATGCAAATGTTCATGTGACACTACCGGTTTTATGAAATCATCAAATTCAATTACCAACTGTTTATTGCAAAGAATGAGATCAATAATACAACCAAAAATGTACATGCTCTATTTACACATGCATGAAATGTGCCACATGCAAAAATGCTTGAAAAATGATTTTTTTTTAAAAAAAAAACAGCTAATGAACATCTGCCCCAGCAATATCTGCTTATTTAGGCATCACGATGCCTTCGAGGCGGAGTATCACATTTATTACGGGCGATGTACGTACATCGTTGCCCGATCTACCACACTTATTCGGAGTGTAAAACATGTAACAAAAAGTTTAGAAATGTCCCTCCATGTGTTCCTATTTTCGGTATATCTAACGGAAATTCGGGATGGCTTCGCCTAGGTTCACTATATGAGGGTGAATCGGTTCTAAGGCCCCGAATTGTTCCTCACTGTCGCCGGTGAAGGCTAGTAAGGCACCCCGATAAAAGCGGGTTCAATTCGTTAGAGTATATTTTCCTATGCCCGTACGGAGGATTATCACGAAGGCATTAGGTACTTTATACTCCGAAAGTGTTTCACTAGCCCATACGGAGGATCATCACGAAGGCGTAGTTACTTTACTCCCACTTAAAAGGACGGAACCCGGGTATAGGATTCATGTTATGCAAATGCACGTGTAGTGTGTGTGGAGGAATAATAAACCTTTCACCACCTATTCTACAAACCTTATTCTAAATGCCCTAGCAATTAAAACATTCAAGAATAGTGTAACGCATTAACCAACAAGCAATTATAATATGCAACCTTAAATAACTAGAGAACAATAATAAAATGCATGCACATGAGTATGAACATATTTAAAAATATTTTACTATTTTTCAAAATTCTCCTTATTAAAAAAATGTGGGAATTAAAATTAAATACCAATTAAACCAACAAAACCGAGACTGAGATAACACACGACTAATTCTAGGCCTGACTCTCTAATATTTCCCCAGCGGAGTCGCCAAGCTGTCGCAACCTAAAAAAATAACGACGAGTCTCATCGCAAGACTTTATTATTCGTTAGGCGTGACATTAAAAAAAACCGAGGAAAAGTCGACTTAATTCCTCTAAACAATGAAGGTTTTGAAAATGACCTTAAAAAAGACATGGAGTCGCCACCAATCTTTTTTAGCTAGGTGTGATCGGCCACCTATTAAAACCGGTTTTATAAAATATTTTAGAAATTAATTAAAACATTTTAAAAACCAATTTCAAGTCTGCGTTTTAAACCAGAGAAATCAAAGAAGCAGGTTCGGGAGTCGGTTACGTGTGGGGAAGGATTAGCACCCCCACAACGCCCGTATAAATCGGTACCTTATTAATCGTGTGTTATCTCAAGTCTCGGTAAAAGTTGGTTTTAAATTTAGTATTTCAAATTAATTCCCAATTTAAAGAAAAATAATTTTATTTTTTATTGAAAATGATCCGGAATTTATAAATTCAAAATTTTCCTATATTCCCCAACAAACGTGGCAAAATATAGAAATTTTTATTAGTTTTGAAAAAACTTTCTGAATCATTCTCTTTTTTGAAAGAAAGATATTCCTTTATTAATGATAATTGATGAAATTCCCTCCAGCAAACCCGGTAGAGAACTCATGAATTATTTTAACTCGGGAATATCTTTATTTTTATTGAAAACCATTATCTTTTTGAAAACATTTAAAATAAATGAATATGTATATGCATGACATAAATAAAATGACATAGCAAAATCTAAATAATATAATGCAACCTAAATGACATGGCAAACATGAATGATATGGCATATAATTTAAATGACATGGAATAAAATAATGCTATCATATAATATGCATGAAAATAAAAATGCAATGCATGAAATGTATTTTTTCCTTTAATTAAGGAAATCCGTATATCTAAAAAGATATCCGGCTACCTTAGGAAAATATGTCAAATTAAATATTCTAAAACCAAAATACTTTGTGATTGTTTGAAAACAATTTTGAAAAGCTTGAATTAACAATAAAAATTGGGCTAAAAATTTTTAAATGGCTATAATTTCCTAAGTTTAAAAAATCCGGACTTGACTACCCTTAGCCCGGGACTTGAAAAACCATTTTTAGAGTTTAAAAGGCTTAGAAATCACCCTAAGTCAGTAGCTAACCCTCCTAATCAGCCCACTCTAAGTAGATTAACCAAAACAGAAAATTGGTTTTTCTTTAAATTCAATTCTGACTCCATTGTCCAGTTTTAATCCACGATTTTTTACCCTATTTTTAAAAATTCCAAAAATTCTGAAAAAATTACTGGAGACTCAGGACATGTAAAACTACATGATAAAAAATCGGCTTAATTTTTTGATCAAAGATGAATTCCCAGAAAAACCAGAGATGTACGAGTTTTTGGAGGAGAAAAAACTGCTTTGTTTTTCTTTAAATTCAATTCTGACTCCACTGTCCAGTTTTAATCCACGATTTTTTACCCTATTTTGAAATATTCCAAAAATTCTGAAATAATTATTGGAGACTCAGGACATGTAAAAATACATGGAAAAAAATCGACTTAATTTTCTGATCAAAGATGAATTCCCAGAAAAATCGGAGATGTACGAGTTTTGGGTGGAAAAAAAACTGCTTTGCCAACACATTTTTTTTTTTTTTGTCTTTGATAAAATCATTTAAAAACCAAAATAAAAATATTTGAAACTCATAGAATGACTTGAAGACAGTAGCTAGGACTTTTTGAAAGTTAGATAAAAATTGGCTAAGTAAAAAAAATGACAAAGGTAGAATAATCAATTTGACAAACTTAATTTTCCACAAGTGTGCTCAAGAGAGCATGACCTTGAACCATTAATTGGCTCAAGTCATTATTCAAGTGGCATGAACATGAAATGCATGAAATAATGCAGCAAACATAATGCATGAAATGCATGGATTTAAACCTAAAGGTAAGGAAAATGCATGACATAAATAATATGGCCTAGACCTAACATGAACTTGCATGGCAATAAATGCAACCTAGACCTAAGATATGCATGGCATTTTCACAAACACAAGGCATGCTTAATTCAAAAATCCAACCAAATATCATGCAAATGCAAAAACCTAACAACTAGCATGACAAAGAATGCAACACACAATGCAAAACACATGGAGTAGCCAAATGGCCTCAAGCTCCAACAAGCATGGCATTTTCTCAAACACTTGGCATACTAGCATGAAAAACTAAGTCATAACACAAAAATCACACAAGCATTTTCACAAACACTTAATATGCTAAATCTAAAACATGCTCAACTAAGATATAAAACAAGAATCATGCAAAGAATCACACAAGCATTTTCACAAACACTTAATATGCTAACTTTAAAACATGCTCAAATTTAAACAACATGAAAACAGAAAATTAAAAATGCAAAAACATGATATCTAAGACATAAATGGCAACAAACAAAGCAACCAAATTAAAATATAACTCAAGAACATGAAATAACATAACATTTAAAACATCAAAAACAAAGAAAATAGCATAAACAATATGGTAAAATGAATCGAAACAACAACTTAAAATAAATAATGTAGGCCATTTGGCCATGGTGAGTTTATTGTAAAAACAAAATGTAAAAAAAAAATACTTAAGAAAGGAAATGAAGGAAGAACAAGAAACATTATTTTAAAATGAAAACTCACCAAGTAGAGATTAAAATAGCAAAAAATAAGAATAGAAAATGAAAGTGCAAGAGTTGGTGCTCAAGAGCAACCTCAAGAAGCTAATATTTCAAGCTTTTCTCTTCAAACTTTCCTTTTTTTCTAAACTTTTCTTTTTTTGCTCTCAACCAAGAAGATAAAAACTAAGAAAAACTAAGAGAAATCAGCCAAAATGGAAAAGAAAAAACAAAATCTGCCTCCCCCCTTTAGGGTTGGCCTAAATGATGCTTATATAGCCTCAAAGATGTTGTCATTTTTGTGTAACCTATTTTCCATCAAATGGCCAATAATTCAAGATGAAAAGTCATGAAATTACCACCTTTAGATTAGCATCTCAGCCCTCTCAAATTACAACTATGCAAAAATAATGTTGACATCTTTCTTAACCTATGTGGTTTAATCACCATGGCTTGATCAAAGAGAATGGTTAACTAACTCTTGATTTTTAACCACTTGATTGAAAAAAAAAAAATCAAGCTTCCTCCTTCCTTTGGGCTTGGGCAGGCCAGCACTTCTCTTTTCCAGCCCAGCTCTGATTTTTGAAAGGCCCAAAAAAGCCCTTTTCGGTTGCTTGGGTGAAATGACCATTTTGCCCCCCGGATGCAAGTAAATATCAAAAGGACTCCAAATTCAATTTTTCTTTTTTTAATACTTCCAAAATAATAAAATATTGAGTTCTGGAAGTTTTCAAAATTATCCGAGTTCGTTTGCTATTTATTTGGATTTTTTTCTTCCCAAAATATCCTTTTATGCCCCTACTTTTTACCATTTTTTAAACGAGCTCCAAATCAAGATTTTTCTTCACCAATCTCTTCAAAATAATTAAAAAGTGTGATCTGGAAGTTTTCATAATTTTTGGAGCTCATTTGGTATTTTTTCAGGATTTATCGGCTTGAATTACTGCATAGGAGGCCCGGGATTTGGCCATTTTGCAAACGAACTCGGAATCAAGATTTTTTTTCGCCAATCTCTTCCAAATAATTTAAAAATGAGATTTTCCAAATTTCAGAATTTTTGGAGTCCATTTGCTATTTTTTCGGGATTTATCTTTTTGAATTACTGCATAAGAAGCCCGGGATTTGGCCATTTTGCAAACGAACTCGGAATCAAGATTTTCTTTCGCCAATCTCCTTCAAATGATTTAAGAATGAGATTGACAAATTTTCCATAATTTTTGGAGTCCATTTGCTATTTTTCCCAAATTTTTCCAATTTTGCCCTTTTACCTTCGAAACCCGGTTTTGCTCAAAACAAATCCGATTTTCAGATTTTCTTTAATCTGAGCCTTGGGCCATCCTTTTTAACCATTCTTCATCCATTGGGGGCTTTGGTCTTACCAAGTCGGGCCATTTCTGTGATTCTTCCCGATTTCACCGAGATCCACTAGAAACCCTAATTCTCGGTTTTCTCCCGGATTGACTTTTCTTTCGATTTTTCTTGCAAGTGACTTCTCCATTACCCGTAGTCAGTGCTTATCTTTCATTTGGAACCTTCAATTTCGACCAGTTTGATCGTTTAAGCACTTTTCCCCAAATTTCTTGGATTAGGGTTTCTTTTCTACTGAATCTCCAAATCCCAACTTCCGAACTCCATATCTTTCAATGTAGACCTCGGATTATCAAAATTCTTTCGCCATTTTTCAATTGAACTTAAAATCTTGATTTTGAAAGTGGGTTGACTTTTTCAGTAGTTGACTTTTTGGGGTTGACTTTTTCGGGGTTGACTTTTTCGGGGTTGACTTTTTTTCAAGTTTGTCTTTTTGTGCTCGCCCTCTTAAACTAAGTCTCGGAGTACCACCTGCAGGATGAAAACATTCTTTTTATACTCGGAAACATCAATATGGGAAGAAAACATACTTGTTTAGTGGCCCGGACAAAATTAGGTGTCTACAAAATCAAAATAATAACAATATCATAGAAATTATCAAAAATCACATATTATATAGTATGCATGGACATGAAAAATGCAATGCATGAAAATGTATTTTTTTCTTTAATCAAAGAAATCCGTATATCTAAAAAAATATCCGGCTACCTTAGAAAAATATGTCATTAAATTTTCTAAAATCAAAATACTTTGTGATTGTTTGAAAATAATTTTGAAAAAGAAAACTTTGAATGAAGATTAAAACCCTTACCAAACCCTTTTAAAATGGCTCTAATTTCCTAAGTTTAAAATCCCGGACTTGACCACTCTTAACCCGAGATTTATAAAATCATTTTTAAAATTTAAAAAGGCTTAAAAACTATCCTAATACAGTAGCTAAAGCTTCTAAACAACCCCTTCTAAATTCCTTAGCCAAATTCAACCATTGTTTTTCTTTTGAATTCAAATCTGCCTCTATTGTCCAGTTTTAACACACGATTTTTTAGCTTATTTTTAAAAATTCAAAAAAATCTTTAAAAAAATACTGAAGACTCAGAACATGTAAAAATACACGAGAAAAAATTGGCGTAATTTTCTGATTAAAGATGACTGCCCAGAAAAATCGGGAAAGTATGAGTACTGGGTGAAAAATTGTTTTGCCAAAACATATTTTTTTGCCTTTGATAGAATCATTTAAAAATCAAAGTAAAATTGTTGGAGATCAACCTAAAGACCTAAAAATAGTAGCTAAAACATTTAAAAACCTTGGACAAAAATTGGCTAAGTAAAAAAATTAGAAAGGTAGAATAATCAATTTGACAACCCTTTAATTTTCCACAAGTATGCTCAAGTGAGCATGACTTTGAGCCATTGATTGGCCTAAGTCATAAATCATGTGGCATGACACGGAATGTATGAAAATGCAGCAAAGTGAATGCATGAAATGCATGGTTTAAAGTCTAGTGATATGGAAAATGCATGGCATAAATAACCTAAATGCCCAGCATGAGTTTACATGACAATAAATGCTATCCTAACTTAATATGCATGACCTAGTGTCTAAACGACATGGAAAAATAACATGGCATATGAAAATGGCCTAGTGCCTAAATGACATGGGAAATGGCATGACATATGAAAATGGCCTAATGTCTAAATGTCATGGAAAAACAACATAGCATATGAAAATAGCCAAATGCTTAAATGACATGGAATAAAAAAAATGGCCTACAGCTAAATGACATGTGAAATGACATGGCATATGAAAATGGTCTAATGTATAAATGACATGTGAAATGTCATGGCATATAAAAATGGCCTAATGTCTAAATGTCATGGAAAAATAGCATGGCATATGAAAATGGCCTAATGCTTAAATGACATGTAAAATGACATGGAATAATAAAAATGGTCTAAAGCTAAATGACATGTAAAATGACCTAGATGTCTAAATGAAATAGCAAATATCATGGCCTAGAAAAATGACCTAAAGCTTAGAGAAAATGCACATGGCCGAATGGCCTAGGAACCAAAGTGTTGTGAGAAATGTCATGTAAAATGACCTAACTAAATGCTATGGAAGATGATATGAAAAATGGAAATGGCCTAAACTATATGACAATAGCCCCAAGATGCAAAAATATGACATGAGTCAAAAGAACAAGATGGTTAGCAAGAATATAAATATACATAAAGATAAACAATAATAAAAATAAGCAAGTTAAAATAAGCAAATAAATAACAAAGAGATGAGCTCCATGGTTGGTACATTGGACAAAGCCCCCCAACCATTATCTCTTGATTTTCATCAAGGTCATGAAACCTTTTCAATCTCAAAATCATAAAAAAAAATAACTAAGGTAAGAAAATATGGAGATGAGCTCCATGGTTGGTATATTGGACAAAGCCTATCCTAACCATTATCAGTTGATTTTCATCAAGATCGTGAAGCCTAACCATTGTTTTATTTATTTTTTGAAAAGCAAGAATAACAAGAAAGATGTAAAAAAATAGTAGGAAATCACATGGAAAACAAGAAATAAAGCATGAGGAAGAAGAAAAAAAATGTAGTAGCAATGGTAGAATGGCTACCTTAACAAAAGCTTTTCTTTTCTCTGTCAAAAACCTTTTTTTTTTCCTAAATTAGCTACTGAATTTCACTCCTAAATGGTCAGCCTATATGGGAAAAAATAAAACATTCCCTTTCCTCCCTTTTCTTGGCCGAATGGCATGCCCACCATTGGATGGTTTTTTGCACTTTTTCTCCTCCAATCTTGGCCTTTTGATTAAGATATTTTCATGACAACATAAAAATGTCATCTTGCCAATTGATAGCAGCCCTTAAGATGTGTACTCAGCCCTGGTAATAACCTCAGGCCTTAGATGAAAAAGAGGACCAATCCCATGCACTCCTTTGCTTGGCCCTTTGAGTGCCTACCCTTGGATGAGTTGTGCTCTTTCATTCTTGACCATTGGATGAGGATTATTTAATGACAGTATAAAAATGTCATCTTTGCATTTAATCCCAGCCCTTAACATGTGTACTCAGCCCTTGTACATGGCCTAAGCCATTGGATGAAAGGGAACAATCCCATGCACTTCCTTGCTTGGCCAAATGGATGTCCACCTTTGAATGAGTTGTATTCTTCCATTCTTGGCCATTAGATGAGGGTTCTTTCACGACAAATAAAAATATCATCTTGGCATTTAATTTCAACCATTGAATGGTGTATTCAACTTTTCTACAAGGCACCTAAGCCATTGGATGAAAGGGGACCATTTGCAAGGTACTAGTGGTAGCATGTGAGCTTGATAGTGATTAAGGAATTAAATTGATCAAGCTTCCTTCTTCTCCTCTATGCTGGCTGATCAAAGGAGGTAAAATCCCAGCAATTCCTTCTTCTTTCATATTTTTCTTAATTACAAATTTGCTCTTTTCTGTTTCTTCGATAAAATGACCTTTTTGACCCCCGAACCTAAATAAATAGCAAAAGAACTTCCAACTTTAAATTTTCTTTTTTTAGTACTTCCGAAATAATAAAAAATGAATTCTGAAAGTTTTCAAAATTTTATGAGTCCATTTGCTATTTATTTGGTTTTTTTCTTCCAAAATTGCCTTTTTGTGCACTCGAACTTTCACCAATTTTAAACGAGCTCCAAATTCGGATTTTTATTCACCAATCTCTTCCAAATAATTTAAAACTGTGATCTGGAAGTTTTCATTATTTTTGGAACTCATTTGCTATTTTTTTCAGGATTTATCTACTTGAATTACTACATTGTGGACTCGGGATTTGGCCATTTTGCAAACGAACTCCGAATCAAGATTTTATTTCGCCAATATCTTTCAAATAATTTAAGAATGAGATTTGCAAATTTTTAGAATTTTTGGAACTCATTTACTATTTTTTCGGGATTTATCTGCTTGAATTACTGCATAGTGGACCTGAGATTTGGCCATTTTGCAAACGAACTCCGAATCAAGATTTTCTTTCGCCAATCTATTTGAAATGATTTAAGAATGAGATCTGCAATTGTTCAAAATTTTTGGAGTTCATTTGCTATTTTCCCAAAATTTCCAATTTTGCCCTTTTGCCTCCGAAGCCTAGTTTTCTCAAAACAAGTCCGATTTTCAGATTTTCTTCAAACTGAGCCTTGGGCTATCCTTGTTTAATCACTCCTCATCAATTAGGGGCTTTAGTTTTATCGAATCGGGCCATTTCTGTAATTCTTCCAAATTTTACCAAAATCCACCAAAAATCCTAATTCTCGGTTTTATTTCGAATTGACTTTTTTTTTTCGGTTTTTCTTTCAAGTAGCTTCTCCATTACCCGTAGTCAGTGCTTATCTTTCATTTGGGACCTTTAATTTCGACCAATTTGATCGTTCAAGCACTTTTCCCCAAATTTCCCGAACAAGGATTTCCTTTCTATTTAGATTCCGTAACCCAACTTCCGACCTCCATATCTTTCAATGTAGACCTCGGATTATAAAAATTCTTTCACCATCTTTCAATTGAAATTCAAATCTTGATTTTGAAAGTGGGTTGACTTTTTCAATAGTTGACTTTTTTGGGGTTGACTTTTTTGAGTTTGACTTTTTCTTTCTGCTTTCTTAGACTAAGTCTGGAGTACCACTTGCAGGGTGAGAAAAGCCTTTTTGCATTCTGAATCATCAATTTAGGAAGAAAACATACCTAATTTTGTGGTCCGGACAAAATTAAGTGTCTTTTTCTACCCCTCTTTGGTTATTGCTGAGAATCAGGAATCAGGCAAAATAAACAAACACTAATTTTGTACTGTTAGTGAAATCACATGTAAAGGAAAGGGAAAGGGGTTTTCAATCATCACCGTTTTTTCATATATTTTTTTTTTGAAAAAACTGTAAATTGAAGATTTTGTCCTTAAATTGAATTCCCTGACTAATCAAGGCTCGACCCGTCTTAAGGAAACAGGTTCGATTTTAAAACAAAGTATTTGACTCACTTAAAAAGCAGAACGAGTTTTAAAACAAAAGGAAATACCTCGACGATGGTCTCGTGGTTCGACTCATTTGATAAAACAGAATGAATTCGATGAAATACCTCAACGATGGTCTCGTGGCTCGACTTATTTGATAAAACAGAATGAATTCGATGAAATACCTCGACGATGGTCTCGGGGCTCGACTCATTTGATAAAACAGAATGAATTCGATTTAAAACAAAAAGAAATACCTCGATGATGGTCTCGAGGCTCGACTCATTTGATAAAACAGAATGATACCTCGACGATGGTCTTGAGGCTCGACTCACTTGATAAAACAGAATGAATTCGATTTAAAACAAAAGGAAATACTAAGAATGATCCTGAGTTTGATTTATTTGGAAAAAATAAATTTAACTTGAAAATGAAAGGAACATACCTCGACGGCGGTCTCGGGGCTCGACTCATTTGAGAAGCAGAACGAGTTCAATTTGGAAAGGAACATACCTCGACGGTGGTCTCGGGGCTCGACTCATTTGAGGAGCAGAACGAGTTCGTTTTGGGGAATCCAAAGTTTTCCTAATTCATGCAGTGTTAGCTAAATGCAATGATGAGAATGACATGCTGTGCAAATGTTTGTATGTTTCCTAAGGATGAATGCAATCAAATGATTGTGTCATGATTTCTAATCCATAGTTTCTTTGAGGTTCACAGATTATCTGATTTCATGACGGAGTCTTCAATTGTTCACTGATGCCCCACTTAAGGAACCCTTTACTCAAGATAAATTGTCAAACAGTCCCAATTTCTGACTTCTCTGAAATTCACAAATTTCTGACTTAATGACGGAGTCTCCGACACATTCACTGTTTTCCTTTACTTGGTGAATTTTCCATCAAGATTAGTGGTTTACAAACCCTTTTCTACGATTTAAATCTATTCCTTAGTAATACTTTTAAAATCCTTTTATTTAAAGATTTTTATGCTTGCTAATCATCATTCAATTCAATAACAAACAAAATGCATCTAAAAAATGTATGAAAGAAAAATATGAAACAAGCTAAGAAGGATAACAAGAATTTATTGCAACAAATTTTTTTAAATGGTAAAAGTGAATATCAAGGATAAATGTAAAGTTATAGGTTGTAGATGCCCCGGATGCGGAATATCTTGGACCCCTCTTTTTTCAAACCATCTAAAATTTCTTTTGAATGAACAATCTATTTGGGTAATCCCTCTGCTTCAGTAGTTATGTCAGACTGAGTTGTTCCCCTTTTCTCTGATTTTCGAATACTTTCTCCCTCTATACACGGAGCATTGATTCAAACCTTAATCAGTACTTGAGCCGCCCTTTGCGGGTTTTCGACTCAGGTGTCCCCCATTCGGTATTAAGTCGCATTTTGCAGGTTTTCAGCTTAAACCTCTCATTTTCCTTTTTTTTTTTGTGTTCTACCATGCATCTGAGAATTCTAAATGCTTCAAAGGTAAAAATATCAATTCAAAAGATGGGATAAATTCTGAGAACAACCTTTCAAATTAAATATCCATGCCTGATCAAAATGGACTTTTAAAGTACGTAATGTAGGCCAAGGTTCGGGTTTAGAAGGAAAATATTAAATAGGCCCAAAATGTGTTTAAGGATGATTGGATCAAGGATCATTTCCTAGGAGAATTCATTCTTGAGACATTTGTCCCCTTTTTGGACTTTTTTTTTTCTTCTTTCAATCTCTTTTCTTTCATTGCTGGCTTTCATTTGCCATTGTTTGATTTCACATTTTCCAATGGCTCTATTTTTTTGCCATGATTTTGATTATTTTTCCTCGTATTTGCCCTCCAGTGTAGAGGGTGATCCTTGATCAGGGTTCAACCAAAGAAATAATTCCTAAGGTTCAAAGGGGTAACTAGGGATAATTTCTTTTTAGTGAAGGGAATATGAAAGATGGCCATTTATCATATCAAGCATGAATATTCTTTTTGAAAAGCAATTCTCAGGGGAGATAGATATATATAATTTCCATTTCTACACTTGGAATCATTCGAATTCCCATGTGCATAGTATAGACACCTAATTTTGTCCAGACCACTAAAACAGGTAAGTTTTCTTCCTAAATTGATGTTTCAGAATGTAAAAAGACTTTTTTCATCCTGCAGGTGGTACTATGGGATTTAGTCTAAGAAGGCGAGCATAAAAAGTCAAACTTGAAAAAAGTCAACCCCGAAAAGTCAACCTCAAAAAGTCAACTACTAAAAAAGTCAACCCACTTTTAAAATCAAGATTTGAAGTTCAATTGAAAAATGGCGAAAGAATTTTGATAATCCGAGGTGTACATCGAAAGATATGGAGTTTGGAAGTTGGGTTATCGAGATTCAGTAGAAAGAAAACCCTAATCCGGGAAATTTAGGGAAAGTGCTTAAACGATCGAATTGGTCAAAATTGAAGGTTCCAAATGAAAGATAAGCACTGACTACGGGTAATGAAGAAGCCGCTTGACAAAAAGACTGAAAGAAAAGTCAATCCGGAAGAAAACCGAGAATTAAGATTTTTGGTGGATTTCGGTGAAATTGGGAAGAATTATAGAAATGACCCGACTCAGTAGGACTAAAACCCCTAATGGATGAGGAGTGATTAAAAAAGGATAGCCCAAGGCTCAATTTGAAGAAAAACTAAAAATTAGACTTGTTTTGAGCAAAACCGGGTTTCAGAGGTAAAAGGGCAAAATTGGAAAATTTGGGAAAAAATAGCAAATGAAGTCCAAAAATTCTGAAAAATTGCAAATCTCATTCTTAAATCATTTTGAAGAGATTGGAGAAAGAAAATCTTGATTCGGAGTTCGTTTGCAAAATGGCCAAATCCCGGGTCTTCTATGAAGAAATTCAAGAAGATAAATCTCGAAAAAATAGCAAATGAACTCCAAAAATTCTGAAAATTTGCAAATCTAATTTTTAAATTATTTGGAAAATATTGGTGAAAGAAAATCTTGATTCGGAGTTCGTTTGCAAAATGGTCAAATCCCGGGCCCCCTATGTAGTAATTCAAGCAGATAAATCCCGAAAAAATACCAAATGAGTTCCAAAAATTATGAAAACTTCCAGATCACACTTTTAAATTATTTGGAAGAGATTGGTGAAGAAATATTTGGATTTGGAGCTCGTTTAAAAAATGGTAAAATTTGGGGGCATAAAAGGGCAATTTTGGAAGAAAAAATCCAAATAAATAGCAAATGGACTCGGAAAATTTTGAAAACTTCCAGAATTCAATTTTTTATTATTTTAAAAGTATTTAAGAAATAAAATTTGAATTTGGAGTCCGGTTTCCATTTATTTATGCTCGGGGGGCAAAAAGGTTATTTTACCCAAGAAACCGAAAGGGGCTCTTCTTGTCTTTTAAAAAAAATGAAACATGGGCTGGAAGAAGGGGGCTGGCTGGCCAAGTCCCAAATATGGGTAGGAAGTTTCTGATTTTTCAATCAAAAAGCCAACAATGAAGAGTTAGTTATTTTTTGATCAAGCCTTTGTAAATAAGCCACATGGACCAATGCATGAAGAGGGAGAGTGTCAACATAATGGCTTAAGATTCTTGAACAGCTGTAATTGTGGATAGTTGATGGCCTAATCTAAGGGTGATAATTTCATGTTTTAAACATCTTGGATCAAGAGCCCTTGGATGAAAATTGGTTGATGGAAAAATGACAACATCCTAGCCTAGAAGGGGGGTTTCGGCCACACTACAAGGGGACTCTTTCTTTCATTTTCAGATTACACACACTCTCTATTCTCTCTTGGTTTTGGCTGATTTTCTCTCCATTTTTGAAAAGCAAAAAGAAAAGTTTAGAAAAGAAAAAAAAGTTAAAAGAGAAAAAGCTTGAAAGATAGCTTCTAGAGGTTGTTTTAAGCACCATACTCTTGCACTTTCTTTGATTTTCAATTCTTGATTTGCTGTTTTGATTAGTATTTTGGTGAGTTTCTTTTGATTTTTCTTTTTAAATAAGTGTTTTTAATGTTCTTCTTTGAATTCCTTCTTCATCATTTCTTATAAAAAGCTCTTGAAAATTTTTTCCCTTTGTTTTTGGATATGGCCGAATGGCCTAGTTTTTTTTTTTTAGAGTTGCTGTTTGCTTTGTTATTTCATGTTATTCTTGATATTTAATAAGTTTTGATGCTTTAAATATTCTTTTACTACATAAACTTGAAGCTTGTTTTAATGTGGTTGCTTGCTTATTTCTATTTTTGAGTCTATTATCATGTTTATTTTACTATTCTTGCATTTTTGATTTTCTATTTTCAAAATGTTTATTTTGTTTATGTTTTATATTTTTTAATCCATGTGTTTGTGAAAATGCTTGTTGGTTTTCATGCCTCTACTTTATATTTGTATGATTTGAGTGTTATTCTTTAGTTAAGCATGTTAGTATATCAAGTGTTTGTGAAAATGCCATGCTCATTTTGAACATAAGGGTATTCGGCCATCTCATTTTGTTTGCTTTGTGTGTGCATTTTTGTTATGTTAGTTGATAGGTTTGTATTTTCATGATGTTTGGTTGAGTATTTTGTTTAAGCATGCCATGTGTTTGTGTTATTGCCATGCATATTTAGGTTTAGGATTGGTTTGTTTGCCATGCATTTTAGACCTAGGTGCATTAAATGCCATGCAAGTTCATTTAGGTCTAGGTCATTTTATTGATGTCATGCATTTTTCATGTCATTTAGGTTTTAAATCATGCACTTCATGCATCATATTTGCTGTATTTTTCATGCATTTCATGTCCATGCCACTTGACTTATGACTTAGGCAATTCAATGGTTCAAAGTCAAGCTCTCTTGAGCATACTTGTGGAAAATTAAAGAGTTGTCAAATTGATTATTATACCTTTGTGATGTTTTTACTTAGCCAATTTTTGCATACTTTTCAAAAATGTTAGCTACTGTTTGTGAGTCATTTATAGAGTCTTTAATATTTTTACTTTGATTTTTAAATGATTTTATCAAAGGCAAAAGAATGTGTTTTGGCAAAACAGTTTTTTACCAAGTACTCGTACTTTCTCGATTTTTCTGGGCAGTCATCTTTAATCAGAAAATTAAGCCGATTTTCCCCTATAGTTTCACATGTTCTAAGTCTCCAGTATGTTTTCTAGATTTTTTTGAATTTTTAAAAATAGGGTAAAAAATCGTGGTTTAAAACTGGACAGTGGAGTCAGAATTGAATTTGAAGGAAAATCATTTTTCTGTTTTGGTTAAGTTACTTAGAGGGGACTGATTAGAAAGTTTAGCTACTGACTTAGGGTAGTTTCTAAGCCTTTTTAAACTCTAAAAATGATTTTTTAAGTCTCGGGTTAAGGGTAGTGAAGTCCGGGATTTTAAACTTAGGAAATTAGAGCCATTTAAAATAGGGTTTAGCTAAGTTTTTATTTTTAATCTAAGCTTTTCAAAAATGTTTTGAAGCAATCACAAAGTATTTTGGTTTTAGAATATTTAATTTGATATATTTTCCTAAGGTAGCCAAATATCTTTTTAGATATACGGATTTCCTTAATTAAAGGAAAAAAATACACTTTCATGCATTGCATTTTCCATATTCATGCATTTTATATAATATGTGATTTTTGCTATGATAATTTCTTGTGTATTGTTATTATTTTGATTTATATTTTTGATGTTATATTGTTTACTATATGGTTTTGAATATTTCATGATATCCTATGCTTTTTATTTAGTTATTTTTGTCATATTATTTAGCTCATGCATTATTATTTTTATTTTTATTTTCATGCATAGTATATGATAGCATTATTTTATATTTCATGTCATTTAGATTATATGCCATATCATTTATATTTGTCATGTCATTTAAATTATTTCATCTCATATAAAATATATTATGTTACCTAGGCCATTACATTTCATATAGAATATATCATGTTATCTAAGTCATTTCATTCCATTTAGAATATATCATATAACTTAGGATATTTCATTTCATTTAGAATATGCTTAGACATTTAAATTATATCATATCATTTAGGTTGCATTACATTATTTAGACTTTGGTATGTCATTTTATTTATGTCATACATATTCATATTCATATTTTTAATTTTTTTTTTCAAAAAGGTAATGATTTTCAATAAAATAAAGATATTCCCGAGTTAAAATAATTCATGAATTCTCTGTCGGGTTTGCTGGGGAGGATATCATTAATTATCATTAATAAAGGAATATCTTCTTAAAAATGAGAATGATTCGGAAAGTTTTCCAAACTAATAAAAAATTTCTATATTTTGCCACATTTGTTGGGGAATATAGGAAATTTTGAATTACCAAATTCTGGATCATTTTCAATTAAAAATGGAATTATTTTTTTAAAATTGGGAATTAACTTGAAATACTAAATTTAAAACCGACTTTTTACTGAGACTTGAGATAACACACGATTAATAAGGTACCGTTTTATACGGGCGTTGTGGAGGTGCTAATCCTTCCCCACATGTAACCGAGTCCCGAACCCGCTTCTTTGATTTCTCTGGTTTAAAAGCAGACTTGAAATTGGTTTTAAAAATGTTTTAATTAATTTTAAAATATTTTATAAAATCGGTTTTAATAGGTGGCCGATCACACCTAGCTAAAAAAGATTGGTGGCGACTCCATATCTTTTTCAAGGTCATTTTCAAAACCTTCATTTTTCAAGAGGAATTAAGTCGACTTTTTCTCGTTTTTTTTTAATGTCACGCTTAACGAATAATAAAGTCTTGCGATGAGGCTTGTTATTTTTTTTAGGTTACGACAGCTTGGCGACTCCACTGGAGACATTAGAGAGTCAGGCCTAAAATTAGTAGTGTGTTATCAAAGTCTCGGTTTTGTTGGTTTAATTGGTATTTAATTTTAATTCCCACATTTAAAAAAAAGGATAATTTCAAAAATAATAAAATATTTTTAAATATGTCCATATTCATGTGCATACATTTTATAATTGTTCTCTGGTTATTGTGGTGCATATATTCATTTATTAATTAATTGATGGTTTATGTTGTTTAATCTTGTTGGGGCATTTAGAATAAGGGATGTAGAATAGGTGGTGAAAGGTTTGTTATTTCTCCTCACACACTACACTACACTACACTACACGTGCATTTGCATATCATGAATCCTATACCCGGGTTCCGTCCTTTTAGGTGGGAGCAAAGTAACTAAGCCTTCGTGATTAACAATTCGCATGGGCTAGTGAAACACTTCTGGAGTACTAAATTACCTAAGCCTTCGTGATTAACAATCCGCATGGGCTAGGGAAATAGACTCTAACGAATTGAACCCGCTTTTATCGGGGTGCCTTACTAGCCTTCACCGACGACAGTGAGGAACAATTCGGGGCTTTTAGAACTAATTCACCTTCATATAGTAAACCTAGGCGAAGCCATGCCGGATTTCCAATTAGATATCCCGAAGTTAAGAACACATGGAGGAATATTTCCAATTCTTTTACCTTCTATTCTACTTTCTGAATACATTTATTTTTGAAAATTGGACAATGATGAATGTACATCACAATGCCCGTAATACGTGTTGGTATTTCTTTCCAAGGGTGTTATAATGCCGAAATTTTTTTGGCATCCTCAGGGATAATTACTATTTTGAATTATATGTTTTTTTTGTATTATTCGAATTTATTTCCGTTACTAATTCATTTTCTTTTTGTTTTTTGTTTTTTGTTTTTTTTTGCATTCTTGTCATCATTTTTTTTTGCGCATGGAAGGTTATTGGTCTCGGGATAATATTCAACCAAAAGGGCTTTCATAGAGGGTCAGAGTGTCTCAGTGGTCGAGAAGCACTTAGAGGTTAGGAAACAGTCTAAGAAAGGTCAGTAAGATAATGGGGATTGTTTGAAGATGGGATATGTGTTAGCATTGCCAGCCAAGGTTGATTTTACTATCAGGCAAAATGATCTCCGAGAATTGATGGATATATGGAATCAATGGAATATATCAGAAAAAAAGCCTTCACTCATACTTATGGGGACATAGCACTGTTAGTTCAGGTTAAGGTCAGTGGTGAGGTGATCCGGGCTGTGGTGCAATTCTGGAATCCCGCTTATCGGTGTTTTACCTTCAACTGAGAGGATATGACTCCAACCATAGAGGAATATTCGACCTTGCTGCATAACGAGAACGTTATTCCCAACCGTATTTATTTGAAGGATAGAAAGACGCCGGGTTTCAAGAAAAAGGTGTCTAAAATTGTGGGAGTGGAAAGAAATTGGGTCGAAAGCCATGTTATCCGAAAAGAGGTAAGCTACTGTATATCATGGGATATTTTATGGACCTTAATCTATAGCCATTCAAGTAAGGAGATAGTTAGGAATATTTTTGCTTTGGCTATCTATGGTTTAGTTATCTCCCCAAAGACATTAGGGTATGTGGATGTAGCGGTATTTGATGTTTTTGAGAGGCTTGAGCATAGGATAAACCCAGCCCTTACAATTATAGCAGAAAGAATCCGATCCCTGAATTTTTGTAGACGAGAAGGAAAAGGGCATTTTATAGGTTGTATACAGCTTCTTTACATATGGGTTCAGAGCCGTTTTTGTAAACAGGAGAATTTCCCTCTTCGCTCATATTGGAAGTCTTTTACACCAATTGGTGAATTTCTTAAAGAGATTGGTTTGAAAATAGGACTGAGGAACAATGGATCAACATATTCCAAAATATCAGGGTTGAGATGATAATTTGGAGAGCTCCATGGATAGCTCCTATACCGATATTGTACAAGTGTGAAGATAAAGCTTCTGTTCCATTATTGGGAGTATGGGGAGGAGTGAGCTATGCACCACTGCTGGTACTAAGACAATCGGATCCCATCAGTTTACTCTTATGACCCATGACCTTAGTAATTTGGAATTTGCTTATGGAGAAGATGGATACTCGGGAAAGGTACGTGAGATTGTAGTAGCATGGAAGGAAACTCATTGGGTGGAGGTAGCTAGATATGCCGACATCGTCACACTTGATTACCTGACATGGAGGGAATTGAGGGTTAACGATAGGTTGTTGACATCAGATGGGGAAGAAGTTCAGCTTTTGAGTTCGCCGCCTAAGGAAGCGCTATCGGAGTTAGAAATTGCAAGGGCAGAATTTGAAAAAGAAAAAGCCTAAATGAGCAAGGAAATTGCCCGATTGCAAGAAGAGCTTGAGGATATGAAAAATAGGGAATCAGCCCGAGAAAGTGAAAAAGAAAAGATCAAGAGAGAAAGGGACACTGCTAAAAGTGATCTTCAGGAATTACACTTGGAGAACAAGAGGTACCGTTTCGAGCTTAGTATTATTTAGCATAAGCTATGTTCATGCATTATTATTTTTATTTTTATTTTCATGCATATTATATGATAGCATTATTTTATATTTCATGTCATTTAGATTATATGCCATATCATTTATATTTGCCATGTCATTTAAATTATTTCATCTCATATAGAATATATTATGTTATCTAGGTCATTACATTTCATATAGAATATATTATGTTATCTAGGTCATTTCATTTCATTCCATTTAGAATATATCATATAACTTAGGATATTTCATTTCATTTAGAATATGCTAAGACATTTAAATTATATCATATCATTTAGGTTGCATTATATTATTTAGACTTTGATATGTCATTTTATTTATGTCATACATATTCATATTCACATTTTTAAAAAATATTTTCAAAAAGGTAATGATTTTCAATAAAATAAAGATATTCCCGAGTTAAAATAATTCATGAATTCTCTGCCGGGTTTGCTGGGGAGGATATCATCAATTATCATTATGTGAACCGCTCTCTAGCTCCGCAGCTTTAAGTCCCTAGCGCCGCTTCCCCTCCCAACCGCCAAACATAGTAGTCTCAGTAAAAATGGAATTATTTTTCTTTAAATTGGGAATTAAATTGAGATACTAAATTTAAAACCGACTTTTTCCTGAGACTTGAGATAACACATGATTAATAAGGTACCATTTTATACGAGCGTTGTGGGGGTGCTAATCCTTCCCCACACGTAACCGAGTCCCGAACCCGCTTCTTTGATTTCTCTGGTTTAAAACGCAGACTTGAAATTGGTTTTAAAAATATTTTAATTAATTTTAAAATATTTTATAAAACCGGTTTTAATAGGTGGCCGATCACACCTAGCTAAAAAAGATTGGTGGCGACTCCATATCTTTTTCAAGGTCATTTTCAAAACCTTCATTTTTCAAGAGGAATTAAGTCGACTTTTCCTCGGTTTTTTTTTTAATGTCACGCTTAACGAATAATAAAGTCTTGCGATGAGGCTTGTTATCTTTTTTAGGTTGCGACACATAGCATCATACTTTTTTTTTAAGCATAATACTTCTTCAGTTCATCAGCATTCACGGGATGTCTAAAATCATCCCCGTCCATCTGAGTTAGAATCAATGTTTCTCCAGAAAAAGCTTTTTTTTTTTACCACATAGGGTCCTTCCCAATTTGGAGCCCATTTTCCTCGCGGATCCTTCACTATAGGGAGAATTTTCCTCAGTACAAACTCTCCTTCTCGGAACTGTCTGGGGTCGAACCTTCTTGTTATGGGCTCGAATCATCCTTTTCTGATACAACTGCCTGTGACAAATTGCCTTCAATCTTTTTTCCTCGATGAGATTCAGTTGTTCATAACAAGCTCTAACCCATTCTGCCTCTTCTAGGCCAACCTCCATTAAAACACGAAGTGAAGGAATTTCAACTTCAATAGGTAACATTGCTTCCATACCATATACCAAAGAAAACGGCGTTGCCCCTGTAGATGTGCGAACAGAAGTGCGATATGTGTGAAGAGCAAAAGGCAAGATCTCATGCCAATCCTTGTACATATCAGTCATCTTCTCGATAATTTTCTTGATGTTTTTGTTGGCTGCTTCTACTGCCCCATTCATCTTCGGACGATAAGGTGCCGAATTGTGATGCGTGATCTTGAACTGAGTACACACCTATCTTATTATCTTATTGTTCATATTGAGAGCATTATCTAAAATAATTCTTGCTGGCAATCCATATCGGCATATGATTTCCTTCTTAACAAATTTGCATACCACCGACTTTGTTACATTCGTATAAGAAGCAGCTTCCACCCACTTTGTGAAATAATCTATGGCCATCAGGATGAAACGATGTCCATTTGAAGCTTTCGGGGTAATAGGGCCAATCATATCCATTCCCCACATCGAGAATGGCCATGGTGCGGTCATGACATCAATGGCGAGGTGGCACATGGATCTTATCTGCATATATCTGGCATTTATGGCACTTCCGGGAATAACTAATACAATCTCCTTCCATTGTCAGCCAATAATACCGTGGCCTCATAATCTGCTTAGCAAGCATGTGACCATTGGCATGGGTGCCACATATCCCTTCATGCACTTCCTCTATGATTCTCCGAGCTTCGACAGACCCGACACATCTCAATAGGACTTGGTATTTCCTTTTCTTGTAGAGAATCTAGCTGTCTAGAATAAAATCTATTGCTAGCCTTCTCAGAGTCCTCTTGTCATTTTTTGTTGCCTGTTCTGGATACTGTTGACTCTTGATGTACTGCAAGATGTCGTTATACTAAGGGAGAGCATCTGCTTCTTCTTCGATACTCAAGTAGTGGGCAGGAGATTCATATATGCTCATCTTGATTATCACAACTTCAGTCCCTTCATTCACTTTAAACATTGATGACAAAGTAGGCAGAGCATCTGCCATTTGATTTTCTTCTCAAGGCAAGTAATTGAAAGTCACTTCTTCAAACTCCTCAATAAACTCAGTATGAGTTCTCGGTATCAGATTAATTTTGTATCTTGAGTTTCCCATTCTCCACACAATTGATATATCACTAAAGTCGAGTCTCCAAAAACCTCCAGTTTTTTTTTATCTTTTTGTCTATGGCAAAACGAAGGCCCATAGTACATGCCTTATATTCTACAGTATTGTTTGTACAATCAATATCGAATCTGGCAGTGAAAAGATAATAATCTTTTTTTGGGGATATGAGTACTGCACCAATTTCGTGCCCCATGGCATTAGATGCCCCATTAAAGTACATCTTCCATATTTTCTTCTTCAAGGGAACCTCATCCGCTTGCGAAACATACATCAAATCTTCATCTGGGAAATCAAAGTTCAACGGCTCATAATCTTCCACTGCCCGACTTGCTAAAATTCAACCACTACACTGCCCTTGATAGCTTTCTGACTCACATATACAATATAGTATTCTGACAACAAAACCTGCCATCTTGCCGTTGTTGTCGATTTTAATCACGCAAGTGCACGTATCGTAACAAGTAATATAATGAAAAGTAAAGAGTTGAACCCACGAGGAATTGTCACTAGATTTGCTAAGTACTAAAATTAACACAACTTAATCTTATCTAAACAACTAAATAAAGATGATAATAAAAAACTAAATTAAAAGAAACTAATATTAAAAGAAAGTAAATTAAAAGATGAAATTCAATTAATTATAAAAGCCTAGGATTACAACTTCCCTCAACACTTCGCTTAAATCTCTCTCTACCTCTTCACTTGATTAATGACCCTGAGTTGTTAACCTAGAGTTCTATCTTATTTAGAAGGATCTTTCGATGGTCTCATAAAAATATCCTTCTTAACCAATTAACTATATTCCTATGATAATTGAATTAGAGAAGAACTCATTAAGCTTAGGCTCTAGCAATGGTTACACATGACAAGTAAGTGTATTTCTACCCTACGTGCAGATCAATTCATCCTAATAAATGAATATGAAACATGTGTCATTCAATCCATGTCTAACACTAAACTCCCTTTTCCAAGTTGTATTTAGGTTAACAAATCAATTTAATTGGTGATCAAGCAATTAAAAGCATTAAGAACAAGAATGAAAAAACAACTCAATAAACCATTAAATCAAGCTAGAGAGAGAAAGTAAATTCAAACTATGTGTTGAGTTCCATTGAAATCCTAGTAAAAGAAATTTAGTTCATGATAATTAATGAAAACAAATATTCAAATAGTTTAACCATCATCAACTACACAAGAAAAATAAAGAAGAGAAAAGAGGAAAGAAAAAACTAAGAGTTGTCAATTATTGAATCTTCCAAATCTTCTTGAAAGAAGTTGATGGCAGCTATCTTCTTGAGAGAGAATTAGGTTTCTAGATGTCTAATCCACTTATTCTGACCTAAAATAGTCCTATTTAAAATGTCCAAGGCCTCCTAGAGTCCCAAACTTCGTGCCCCAACAAACAGGTAAAAATCAAGATTTTTTACGTTTTTTTCTCGTGTTTACTGTTCACACTGGCGCTGCAGCATTGGCTTTCCAGTGTTGTAGTGCTGGGTCTCGAATTGGCTGGCGCTGCAGCGCTAGCCTTTTGGCACTGCGGTGCTGTTGGTTCCTCCATTTTTGTGCACTTTGTCAGCTGTTTTGACTAGGCAAATCTTTTCCCATTTTGACGAGCCTTACACCATTGGAAAGGCATAGAAGTCAGATTCAAAAGTCAAGAAGGAAGTTTTCTCAATGAAGTTTTTAAGATCAAGTTTTTCTTTAAAGAATCTCCAGAGGTCAAATCTGCCTGCTCATTGGTTTGCACCATTTTTCATCGTTTTGCACCACGAAGCTCTAGATCACCTTGGACCTATAAAAACACATAAATAACAACTAAATAACTATTTTAAACATAAAAAAGATAATTAAAATAAATATAAAAACATCTAAAACTAATCAAATCCTAATAAAATCCTCAAAGACTTAGCCGATGTAAAAGCATAAAAGGTGGCAAAATAACTATATTTTCTAGAGTTATCAACCATCTTCCCTGACAAAGAAGGTGCTTCCAACATGTACTTGATTGGATCTAGCTTGGCGATCAACCACGTCGTGTGGTACAACATGTACTTCTGAGCCTACGAGGAGTCCAAGCTAAGGCACAACACAGCTTTTCTACCGACGAATATTTCAACTCTTAATCTGTGAACTTCTTGCTGAGGTAGTAAACCGCCTGTTTTTTCTTTCTAGTCTCATCAAGCTACCCTAAAACACAACCCATGGATCTCTCAAATACTGATAGATATATTATAATATGTTTATCCGGAGCCAGTGGCATTAATACTGGTGGGATTGATAGATAATGCTTAACCTTTTCAAATACAATCTGACACCCTTCATCCCACTCTCCTGGATCACATTTTCGAAGTAGTTTAACTATTGGATCACATTTATCGGTTAACTGAGAAATAAACCGAGCAATGTAATTCAATCTCCCTAGAAAACCTCTTACTTCTTTTTGAGTACGTGGAGGTGGCAAATTCTAGATGGCCTTCAATTTATCCGAGTCATTCTGGATGGCCTTCACTTTATCCGAATCAATCTCAATTCCCCTTTTGCTAACAACAAAACCCAACAATTTCCTCGAAGTGACTCCAAAAGTGCATTTTGCCGGGTTTAGCTTGAGTTGAAACTTCTTAGTCCTTCAAAGAGTTTCCTAAGATTTGCAATATGCTCCTCTTCTCCTTGTGACTTTGCAATCATATCATCAACATAGACCTCATTTCCTTATGCATCATGTCATGAAAAAAGGTCACCATGGCTCTCTGATATGTTGCCCCAGCATTCTTCAACCCAAACGGCATTACCTTGTAGTAGAATGTTCCCTACATTGTAACAAATGTGGTTTTCTCCATATCTTCCGGTGCCATCTTAATCTGATTATATCCCGAGAATCCATCCATGAAAGAAAACAAAGAACTCTTCACCATATTATCCATCAAAGTATCAATATGGGGCAAAGGGAAATTATCTTTGGGACTGGCTTTTTTCAAATCTCGGTAATCGACGCACATACGCACCTTGCTATCCTTCTTTGGTACTGGAACAATGTTTGCCACCCATTCTGGATATTTTGCCACCTCTAAGAATCCAGCATCAAACTGCCTCTTCACCTCATCTTTTACCTTTAACAGCATGTCCGACCTTATTCTTCTCAACTTTTGCTGAATTGGCTTGCACTCTGGCCTTAAAGGGAGCTTATGAACCACAATGTCTGGATCCAAACCCGACATGTCTTGGTATGACCATGCAAATATATCTACATATTCCCGGAGCAAGGCTTTCAATTCACCTTTTATTGATGACGACAATGTAGTCCCGATTTTAACCTCTTTTATCTCCTCACTACTTCCCAAGTTTAATAATTCCAATAGCTCTTCATAAGGAAGTACTTGTTTCTCTTGTTGTTCTATTTTTCTTAATAATTCCGGAGGTAGACCATAATCCTCAATATCTTTGTCGACCTTAAAATCACCCGTGCAAATGGGTCTCTCAAAATCAATTTCAGAATTACTGACAGAAAGGTCTTCATATTCCGCATCCGTACACCTGTAAATAGGTGGGGAAGAAACAATATAGGCAAACATATATACAATGAAAGCAAAATAAATAGCATAAATGAAAGAATATGGACACATTAATATGGAGGAAATGAATCGTGTTTGTTATTTATTGATTGAAAATGTTTAAACAAAAGCCCATTACAAAAGAAATTCTTAATATCTTCGGGCAAAGATATTTAAGATTTGTTTAAAAGCATTATGTTGGAATAGACCTAAAGACTATGGGTAGCTCGATTGCACTCCAATTCGTCAGTTTATATCCCGGTGGACAAGGTCGCACCATCCAGTTAGCATTCTCACTTTCAATTATTTCCTCCCTGGTCATGCAGATCTCCATATCATGTATCTGCTCATCCCTATTCACCTGGAATCTCTCGAAGGCTTGCTCAATGATTATAAGTACATCATCTAAATTCTTTTCTCCAAATAGAAAACCGGTTGAGCGAAAGCTGTGAAGGATTGGTGGGAATGTCACAGGCTCCCACTCCATATCCATACCCGCGAGAGGGGCCATCCTTTTTTGTCGATTCTTTTCAATTTGTTTTCTCTTCTTATGGGCCTTCGAAAGATATCCTAAGCCAAATCGATCCTTTTTTCCCACTATTTCAATTGCCCGGGCCATCCCCTGAAGATACTTTCTGAGACCTTTACCAGCCCTGCAGCCCTACAGTAGTCCTCACTCCCAACCTTGTGTTCTTGGACAATCTTGGTTTTGGAAATTTTCGTCCTTCAGAAACGAAAACCGTATTTACTAACTCTAAAGACCGAAAGGAACATTCTACGACATCTTCATTGAGTTCAGCGTAACGAGATTCAGTAGATGCAGAGGCTATTATGTCCTATTCTCTTGATACAGTGACCAAACGCCCCTCTATCACAAATTTCAGCTTTTGGTGGAGAGATGAGGGTACAGTCCCTACTGAATGTATCCACGGCCTTCCCAACAAGCAATTATAGGACGGATTAATATCCATGACCTGAAAGTTCACCATATAGGTGCATGGGCCTATCTTTAGAGGAACCTCAATAGTTCCCATTACATCTCTCTTGGTACCATCAAAAGTTCTGACCACCGTGCAACTTGGTAGCATATAAGAAATATCAACTGGCAACTTAGACAGGGTTGCCAAGGGCATTACATTTAATGAAGAACCATTATCCATAAGCACCCTCGGTAATATATGCCCCTTGCAAGTGGTTGTTATGTGAAGAGCCTTTGTTGACCCAATACCATTGGATGGTATTTCATTATAACTGAAATTTATATGGTCGTCTGCCGCAATGTTTCCCACCAGCCTGTCTAATTTTTCTACCGATATGTTGTTAGCCACATATGCCTGATTCAACACTCTCAACAGGGCATTTCTATGTGGCTCCGAGTTTAATAGCAAAGATAAGATGAAGATTCTTGCTGGTTGGCGTTGCAATTGCTCAACCACACGATACTCACTATGCTTTATGAATTTTAAAAACTCGCAAGCCTCCTTCTCTTTCACCGGCTCTTTTATCCTATTCACTGGGGCTGACCTCTTTTATACTTCTTTTGACAAATCCATCTCAATATGGATTGGTTCAGTTGCTTTCTTCCCTTTCTCCATTCTTTCATCTTTTCCTGTTAATCCTGTTCAACAACCTCAGGATCATAACACCTTCCACTCGTGTTAAGTGCCCCACACTTGTGATATCTTGCTGACTCGAAGACCCTGGCATAACCATGATGCAGTCATATTTCCATGGTGCAGCTTTATTTTCCTTGTATGAAAGGAAGCAGGCAAATCTATGATTAGCTTAGGTGCGATTTCCTCCACAACTGGAGTAGTCTTCTCTGGTTCATCGTAATAGATGATCAAAGGTCTTCCTATCCCTTAGCCAGCTGCATTCTCAATAACCTTTACTTCCTTTTCTATTTCTTCGTGAAATTGGGCTTCCCCCTCATCCATCATCTTTTTGGACTTTAGCCAGAAAGTCCCCACATTCCTGTATGATATGACATTTACATCCATGGAACGGGCACCAATTCTCCACCAGTTTGCAACCATTTTTAAACTGTCATTATCCTCCACCATTCTTGCTTTTACCATTTTGACCCACACTTTAATCATTGGAGTCTTGACTTCACTAACATGCCTTTTCAACCTTCTCTCTTCCCCTGTCAATACTGCATTTACTCGGCTCTCAGCATGATTGGGCAATGGATTTCCTACTACATTAGGCCCATTCCTTGTCCCAAACTTCACAACCCCGATATTGATCAAACTTTGGACTTTCTTCTTAAAGGCAATACAGTCCTCTGTCGAATGCCCCTGAATCCCTGTGTGATATGCGTAGCTAACATTTGCGTTGTACCACCTTGGATATGGTGGTGTTAGAGGTTTGAGGTATACAAGTGCAACAAGTTGACTCTGCAACAGTTTGGGATATAGCTCACCATAGGTGGTAGGAATCAGATCAAATTGGGGTTTCTGAGCATTCCTTGGTGAACGTTGACCATTGCATCCAGCACCTTGAGTGTTTGGGGTAGTGTTTCGGGGGAGGTTTATCTGTGGGGACACACCAGTTGGAAAAGGCTGTTGTGATATATTGGTATAAGGGAATAGATTTTGAGTAAGGTGGTTCACATTGGGATAGTAAGGATTATACCCCGGATAAGGTGTGTAGGGTGTATGAAATGTCGGAGGAGTATAGGGCCTGGGAGTGTATATGGTGTAGGAGGTGCATATAAATATTGGTTGATACTAACTGCGTGGGTCTCCTCTTTCTTCCTAGCAGGGAATACCTTCTTTGGAGTAGCAGACTCACCCCTTTCCATTTTCCCATTCTTAATGGCAGACTCTATCATCTCCCCGGATATCACCATGTCTGCAAATTCCTTAGTGGCACTCCCCACCAATTTATCATAATAGGGTGCTTCCAAGGTATTGATGAAAAGCACTATAGCTTTTTTGCTAGTTAAAGGGGGTTGGTCTTGTGTAGCAAGATCCCTCCACCTTTGTGAGTATTCCCTGAAATTCTTAGTAGTATTCTTTTCCATGTTCTTTAGTGACAGCCTATCAGGTACCATATCAGATACATGCTTATAATACTCCATGAAAGCCCTGGCTAAATCCGACCATGAACGAATCTTGGTACGACTCAGTTGATTGTACCATCGGGTTGCAGACCCTGTCAAGCTATCTTGGAAACAGTGGATAAGTAGTTTCTCATTATCATCGTGCCCCGTCATTCTTCTGCAGTACATGGTCAGATGTGCTGATGGGTTGGTAGTCCCATTATATTTCTCAAAGCCTGATACTTTGAACTTTGGGGGAATTACCAGATCGTGTACTAAACTCATCTCTTTGGCATCCAGATTGCCAAATAACTCCGCCCCTTCAACGACCCTCAGTTTCTCCTCCAGTAGTTGATATTTTTTCTGGGATTCTGCCATTTCAACCCTCTTCAGGTCAGTCATCTTTGCTTTTTCCTTTTCAGCTAGTTCCTCGAAGTCTGGAACGTTAACATCATTTGGGTCAGCTCCAATATTACCTTTTTCGAGAACATAGTTCCATGCCTCAGCAGCTGGCTGGATATAAACATAGGAGGCTGCTCCAATTGGAAGCTCTTGGCCCTTTTGCTATATGTTTTCAGGTTGATCCTCTTCATTTACCACCCTTTTCCTGGTGACCGAATTCTCTCCCGGCCCTTTTTGTTTCATCATGGCACTCATCATTTCCATGAGTTTAGTCATCTGTTTCGTGACTCCTCTTGAGACTTAGCCAACTGTTCCTGCAGTTCCCTTTGAGTTCTTTCCATTCTTTCAATTCTAGCAAGCTGATCGTTCTCCATAGCTCTGGCTTGAGATCGAGTATTGTAAGGGTGTCGAAAATCTGATTCTTTCTGAGTGCGACCAATTGTACCTTTAGTTTTGAAAACCATGAATTAGAAATTATTGACATAATTTTTTTAATTAAAAATGAAAGAATGACTAAATGTGAATGAATGAATCAAATAAAATGAATAAGTACATGACTACATATATGAACACGAAAGAATAAATGAATGAACAAGTGAAATGAATAAGTAAGTGGTTAAGCGTATGAATATGAATGAATGAACAAGTAAAAGTAATAAATAAGTGGTTAAGTGTATGAATATGAATGAATTTCAAAAATGAATGATTATAAATATGAGTAAATGTATGAATGAACAAACAAAATATATAAAATATGAATGCATTTGGAAGTATTGGCCTTGGGATAATTTCAACCGAACGGTCTTTCATTGATTTCCTGGAACTAAATACATCAAAGATAGAATAAAAAGATCACTGCCTAAGATAAGTCCATAATTCGCCTTTCAGAGTGCTATTACAAAATTAGTCCTATAGTGACTTCCTCGAATCTTGGACTTTCTTTCACAATTTCCTTTTGATTGCCTTGCTCTTCAATCTGACCCCTACTTGTTCATAGCCCCTTGACATGTCAGCAGAAGCATCACCGTGTAAGCTTTCCTTAGCTTGCTTCTCCAGTTGATTGGCTCAGGCTTCTTCATGTTTCGCTCTCTCTTTCCAGTAGTTACTCTCCTTCTTGAGGTTTTTGACCTCTTGCTCCCATTCCCCGGAAGTCTTGAGTGTCACTTCAAATATGAGCTCAAAGCGGTACCTTTTTTTTTCCAAGTGCAAATCCCTGAGATCTCCCTTGACAGTGTCCCTTTCTCTCTTGATCTTTTCCTTTTCTCTTTCCCTAGCTGATTCCCTGATTTTCATGTCCTCAAGCTCTTATTGCAATCGGGCAATTTCTTTGCTCGTTTGGGCTTTTTCTTTTTTGAATTCTGCCTTTGCAATTTCTAACTTTGATAGCACTTCTTTTGGTGGAGGATTCATAAACTGGACCTCTTCCCCATCTGATGTCAACAACCTATCATTAACCCTTAATTCCCTCTATACTAGGTAATCAGGTGTGACGATATCGGTATATCGGGCCAATTTTATCCTGAGTTTTCTTGCATGCTTCAATCACTGCCCGCACCTTTCCAGAATACCTATTTTCTCTATAAGTGAACTCTGACAATCCTAGCTTATGAGTTACAGGTGTGAATTGTCGAGACTCAACCTGTCTTTGCACCAATAGAGGTGCATGACTCACAGACCCCCAAATTCTGAGAAGTGGAACCCCCAGGTTGTCCCTACATTTATACATAATCGGCATAGGAACCATCCATGGAGCTCTCCAAGTTACCATCTCCCCTTTTAGATTTTGGAACATGCTGACCCATTTTTCCTCATCTCCGTCTTCAGGCCAATCATTTCGAAGGAATTCCCCAGTCGAAACTAAAGACTTCATGTATGGTTTGAAGGAAACCTCTTCTATCTTCCAAAAGTGACTTTGAATCCAAATATAAAGGAGTTGTGCACACCCTTTGATTCTCCCTTGTCCTTCCCTGTTACAAAAATTCAAAGATCGAATAGTTTCAGCTATGATGGCCGGAGATGGGTTGATCTTCTATTCCAACTTTTCAAAGAAATCAAACACGGCTATATCCATATGACCCAATTTCTTTGGGAATATGATTAATCCGTAGATGGCTAGAGTGAAGATGTCCCTGGCTTTTTTCTTTTATCGGAATAACCCAATATCAATTGTCGGAATGCATCCATTTTTCTGCTTTGTATCCACATGACTTTCAACCCATGTTGTATCCATTCCTGTGATCCTAGCCACTTTCCTCTTAAAACCTGAAGGTTTCACTTCCTTCAAATATATCCGATCAGGATTAGGACATTCAATACGTAACAGTGCTGAATATTCTTCAATAAGTGGGGTCAGATCCTCCTTGTTAAAAGTAAAACATCTATAAGTAGGATTCCAAAACTGTACCATAGCCTGAATCAATCCACTATTGACCCTAATCAAAATTAAGAGTGATATATCTCCATATTTCTGAGTGAAGGCTTCTTTCTCTGATACATTCCACTGATTCCAAATATCGGCTAACCCTCAGAGATTATTCTGTCTAAAATCCACTTTGACCCTTTCCGGCAATATTAACACATAATCTTTCTTCAGGCAATCACCATCCTCCCTCTGATCTTTTTCCGATCGTGTCCTAACTACTGCATGATCTTCTATTACTGAAATAACCTGACACTCCATGAAAGTCCTTTGGGTTGATGACTATCTCGAGGCCAATAAACTTCAAGTGTATGATGGTGTTTATGATGCATGTCAAAGAAAAGAAAACAAAAAGAAATAGATTAGTAAAGAAATGAATTCACAAATATAACATAAATAACAACATGCTTTTTTTTTTATTTAAAAATGTCCCAAAAATTTTAACAGAGTTTCGGCATTATGACGCCTTTGGGACAAAATAATAAATTTTATTACAAGCGATATGATGTTCGTTCATCATCACCCAATTTGTAAAATCTAACATATAGAAAGATGGTAAAAGGTTGGAAATGTTCCTCCATGTGTATTTAACAGAAATCCGGCATGGCTTCGCCTAGGTTCACTATATGAAGGTGAATTGGTTTTAAGGCCTCGAATTGTTCTTCACTGTCGCCTGTGAAGGCTAGTAAGGCACCTCGATAAAAGCGGGTTCAATTCGTTAGAGTATATTTTCCTATGCCCATACGGAGGATTATCATGAAGGCATTAGGTACTTTATACTCCGGAAGTGTTTCATTCGCCAATACGGAGGATTATCATGAAGGCGTAGTTACTTTACTCCCACTTAAAAGGACGGAACCTGGGTAGAGGGTTCATGTTATGCAAATGCAAATATAGTGTATGCGGAGGAACAGAACAAACCTGTCACCACCTATTCTACACCCTTTATTCTAAATACCCCACTAAAATCAAACAATGTAAAGCATCAGTCAAGCAAACATATAAATATACTCAACAAAATAACCAGAGAACAAATAACAATATGCATGCATATGACAATAACCATATCCAAAAACATTTTATTATTTTCAAAATTCTCTTTATTATTATTATTTTTTAAAATGTGAGAATTAAAATTACATACCAATTAAACCAACAAAACCGAGACTTTGATAACACACGACTAATTCTAGGCCTGATTCTCTAATGTCCCCAATGGAGTCACCAAGCTTTCGCAACCTAAAAATATAACAACAAGTCTCATCGCGAGACTTTATTATTTGTTAGGCATGAAATTAAAAAAAAAACCGAGGAAAAGTCAACTTAATTCCTCTTGAAATAAAATGAGGGTTTGAAAACATCCTCCGAAAAAGTCATGGAGTCGCCACCAATCTTTTTTAGCTAGGTGTGATCGGCCACCTATTAAAACCAGTTTTATAAAATATTTTAAAATTAATTAAAATATTTTTTAAAACCAATTTCAAGTTTGCTTTATAAACCAGAGAAAATCGAAGAATCGAGTTCGGGACTCGATTACGTGCGGGGAAGGATTAGCACCACCACAGTGCCCGTATAAAACGGTACCTTATTAATCATGTGTTATCTCAAGTCTCGGTAAAAAGTTGGTTTTTAATTTAGTATTTCAAGTTAATTCCCAATTTAAAGAAAAATAATTCCATTTTTATTTCAAAATGATCCGGAATTTATTAATTCAAAATTTTCCTATATTCCCCGAAAATCAGCAAAATATAGAATTTTTTATTTATTTGGAAAATCTTCCGAATCATTCTCATTTTTTGAAAGAAAGATATTCCTTTATTAATGATAATTGATAATATAACCTCTAGCAAACCCGATAGAGAACTCATGAATTATTTTAACTCGGGAATATCTTTATTTTTATTGAAAATCATTATCTTTTTTTTAAAAAAATATTTTTTAAAAAATGAATATGAACATGTGTGACATAAATAAATTGACATAGCAAAATCTAGATAATATAATGCAACCTAAATGATATGACACAATTTAAATGGCATAGTATATTCTAGATGAAATGAAAAATCATAAGTATCATGGTATATTCTAAATGAAATAAAATGATTTAAATGACATGGCAATTTTAAATGATATGGCATAATTTAAATGACATGGCATATTCTAAATAATATAACCTAAATGACATGGAATATGATATAAGTGACATGAAATGACATGAAACATAAAATAATGCTATCATGTAATATGCATGAAAATAGAAATAATAATGCATAAACATAGTATATGCTAAATAATGTGACAAAAATAAATAACTAAAATAAAAAGCATAGGATAGCATGAAATATTCAAAACCATATAGCAAACAATATAACATCATAAAATAAATCAAAATAATAACAATATCATAGAAATTATCAAAAATCACATATTATATAGTATGCATGGACATGGAAAATGCAATGCATGAAAGTGTATTTCTTCCTTTAATCAAAGAAATCCGCATATCTAAAAAGATATCCGGCTACCTTAGGAAAATATAAATTAAAATTTCTTAAATCAAAATACTTTGTGATTGTTTGAAAACAATTTTGAAAAAAAAAAAACTTGAATGAAGATTAAAACCCCTACCAAACCCTTTTAAAATGGCTCTAATTTCCTAAGTTTAAAATCCCGGACTTGACCACCCTTAACCCGAGATTTATAAAATCATTTTTAAAGTTTAAAAAGGCTTAGAAACTATCCTAAGACAGTAGCTAAAGCTCCTAACCAACCCCTTCTCAATGCTTTAGCCAAATTCAACCATTGTTTTTCTTTTGAATTCAAATCTACCTTTATTGTCCGATTTTGACACATGATTTTTTAGTCTATTTTTAAAAATTCAAAAAAAATCTAAAACAAATACTGGAAACTTAGAACATGTAAATATACACGAGAAAAAATTGGCTTAATTTTTTGATTAAAGATGACTGAGTTCTGGGTGAAAAACTGTTTTGCCAAAACACATTTTTTTTGCCTTTGATAAAATCATTTAAAAATCAAAGTAAAATTGTTGGAGATCATCCTAAAGACCTAAAAACAGTAGCTAAAACATTTAAAAACCTTGGACAAAAATTGGCTAAGTAAAAAAATTAGAAAGGTAGAATAATCAATTTGACAACCTTTTAATTTTCCACAAGTATGCTCAAGTGAGCATGACTTTGAGCCATTGATTGGCCTAAGTCATAAATCATGTCGCATGACATGGAATATATGAAAATGCAGCAAAGTGAATGCATGAAATGCATGGTTTAAAGTCTAGTGATATGGAAAATGCATGGCATAAATAACCTAAATGCCTAGCATGAGTTTGCATGACAATAAATGCTATCCTAACTTAATATGCATGACCTAGTGTCTAAATGACATGGAAAAATAACATGGCATATGAAAATGGCCTAGTGCCTAAATGACATGGCATATGAAAATGGCCTAATGTCTAAATGTCATGGAAAAACAACATAACATATGAAAATAGCCTAATGCTTAAATGACATGTAAAATGACATGGAATAAAAAAATGGCCTAAAGCTAAATGACATGTGAAATGACATGGCATATGAAAATGACCTAATGTCTAAGTGATATGTTAAATGTCATGGCATATAAAAATGGCCTAATGTCTAAATGTCATGGAAAAATATCATGGCATATGAAAATGGCCTAATGCTTAAATGACATGTAAAATGACATGGAATAATAAAAATGGCCTAAAGCTAAATGACATGTAAAATGACCTAGATGTCTAAATGAAATAGCAAATATCATGGCCTAGAAAAAAGACCTAAAGCTTAGAGAAAATGCACATGACCGAATGGCCTAGGAACCAAAGTGTTGTGAGAAATGTCATGTAAAATGACATAACTAAATGCTATGGAAGATGATATGAAAAATGGAAATGGCCTAAACTATATGACAATAGCCCCAAGATGCAAAAATATGACATGAGTGAAAAGAACAAGATGGTTAGCAAGAATATAAATATTCATAAAGATAAACAATAATAAAAATAAGCAAGTTAAAGTAAGCAAATAAATAACAAAAAGATTAGCTCCATGGTAGGTACATTGGACAAAGCCCCCTAACCATTATCTCTTGATTTTCATCAAGGTTATGAAGCCTTTTCAATCTCAAAATCATAAAAAAATAACTAAGGTAAAAAAATATGGAGATGAGCTCCATGGTTGGTATATTGGACAAAGCCCACCCTAACCATTATCACTTGACTTTCATCAAGACCATGAAGCCTAACCATTGTTTTATTTATTTTTTGAAAAACAAGAATAACAAGAAAGATGTAAAGAAAATAGTAGGAAATCACATGGAAAACATGAAATAAAGAATGAGGAGGAAGAAGAAACAAATGTAGTAGTAATGGTAGAATGGCTACCTTACCAAAAGCTTTACTTTTCTCTTTCAAAAACCTTTTCTTTTCTAAGTTAGCTACTGACATTCACTCCTAAATGATCAGCCTATATGGGAAAAAATAAAACATTCCCTTTCCTCCCTCCTCTTGGCCAAATGGCATGCCCACCATTAGATGGTTTTTTGCACTTTTTCTCCTCCAATCTTGGCCCTTTGATTAAGATATTTTTATGACAACATAAAAATGTCATCTTGCCAATTGATAGAAGCCCTTAATATGTGTACTTAGCCCTTGTAATAACCTCAGCCCTTAGATGAAAAAGAGGACCAATCCCATGCACTCCCTTGCTTGGCCCTTTGAGTGCCTACCCTTGGATGAGTTGTGCTTTTTTATTCTTGGTCATTAGATGAAGATTCTTTCATGACAACATAAAAATGTCATCTTGGCATTTAATCCAGCCCTTAACATGTGTACTCAGCCCTTGTACATGGCCTAAGCCATTAGATGAAAAGGAACAATCCCATGCACTTCCTTACTTGGCCAAATGGATGTCCACCTTTGGATGAGTTGTGTTCTTCCATTCTTGGCCATTAGATGAGGGTTATTTCATGACAAATAAAAATATCATCTTGGTATTTAATCTCAGTCATTGAATGGTGTATTCAACTTTTCTACAAGGCACCTAAGCCATTGGATGAAAGGGGGACCATTTGCAAGGTACTAGTGGTAGCATGCGAGCTTGATAATGACTAAGGAATTAAATTGATCAAGCTTCCTTCTTCTCCTCTATGCTGGCTGATCAAAGGAGGTAAAATCCCAGCAATTTCTTTTTCTTTCATATTTTTCTTAATTACAAATTTGCCCTTTTCGATTTCTTTGATAAATGACCTTTTGACCCCTGAACCTAAATAAATAGTAAACGGACTCCAAATTCAAATTTTATTTTTTTAGTACTTCCAAAATAATAAAAAATTGAATTCTGGAAGTTTTCAAAATTTTTCGAGTCCATTTGCTATTTATTTGGAATTTTTCTTCCAAAATTGCCTTTTTGTGCACCCGAACTTTCACCAATTTTAAACGAGCTCCAAATCCAGATTTTTCTTCACCAATATCTTCCAAATAATTTAAAAGTACGATCTGGAAGTTTTCATAATTTTTGGAACTCATTTACTATTTTCTTGGGATTTATCTGCTTGAATTACTTCATAGTGGACCCGGGATTTGGCCATTTTGAAAACGAACTCCGAATAAAGATTTTATTTCTCCAATCTCTTTCAAATAATTTAAGAATTAGATCTGTAAATTTTCAAAATTTTTTGAGCTGATTTACTATTTTTCCGGGATTTATCTGCTTGAATTACTACATAGTGGACCCGGGATTTGGCCATTTTGCAAACGAACTCCGAATCAAGATTTTCTTTCTCCAATCTCTTCAAAATGATTTAAGAATGAGATCTGCAATTTTTCAAATTTTTTGGAGTTCATTTGCTATTTTCCCCAAATTTTCCAATTTTGCCCTTTTGCCTCCGAAGCCCGGTTTTGCTCAAAAGAAGTCAAATTTTCAGATTTTCTTCAAACTGAGCCTTAGGCTATCCTTGTTTGATCACTCCTCATCAATTAGGGGCTTTAGTTTTACTGAATCAGGCCATTTCTGTAATTCTTCCAAATTTCACCAAAATCCACCAAAAACCCTAATTCTCGATTTTCTTCCGAATTGACTTTTCTTTCGATTTTTCTTTCAAGTAGCTTCTCCATTACCCGTAGTCAGTGCTTATCTTTCATTTGGGACCTTCACATTCAATCAATTTGATCGTTCAAGCACTTTTCCCTAAATTTTTCGATTTAAGGTTTCTTTTCTACTGAGATTCCGTAACCCAACTTCCGACCTCCATATCTTTCATTGTAGACCTCGGATTATTAAAATTATTTCACCATCTTTCAATTGAAATTCAAATCTTGATTTTGAAAGTGGTTTGACTTTTTCAATAGTTGACTGTTTTGGGGTTGACTTTTTTGAGTTTGACTTTTTCTGTCTGCTTTTTTAGACTAAGTCTCGAAGCACCACTTGCAGGATGAGAAAAGCCTTTTTGCATTATGAATCATCAATTTAGGAAGAAAACATACCTGATTTAGTGGTCCGGACAAAAATTAGGTGTCTACAATTATTTTATGAAATTAAAAATTATAATATTAAATTTATATATTAAATTAAATTTTAAATATATATCCTAAATAGAAAATTTATAAAAAATTAATCAATAAATCAAACAAATTTAATATAAAATTAAATCAAATTCACAATTGATGTGATTTTAACATAAAGTTTTACTCATAAGATTTTTAATATCCAAATAAAGCAAAGTATCCATGCATTGCCTAAGTGTTTTAAGGATTATGTTTATTCTAATATTTTATGCCATTAAAATTAACGAAATTAATATTTTTTTAGTTTGAAAAATAGAAATGTCTAGATGCTTTTTTTGGGTCATTAACATGTCATGTAAGCACAGTTTTCATAGACAGTGTTCTTTGGCGACGACACTCCCTAGTAGTAGTGCTCTTTGTCAGCAACGCTCCTTGATAGTAGCGCTCCCTGGCAACAGTGCTCCCTTTAGTAGCAGCGCTCCCTAGCAGTAGCGTTCCCTAATAGCAGTGCTCCTGACAACAGCGCTCCTAGCAATAGCTTTCCCTGACAGCAGCGCTCTTTAGTAACAACGCTCCCTAGCAGTAGTGCTCTCAGACAACAACGCTCCTTGGTAGCAACACTCTCTGACAATAATGCTCCTTGGTAATAGCACTTCCTGAAAACGATACTCCCTAGAAGCAGCACTCCAACACTCCAGTGCTCCAGCGCTACATTCCTCTAATGCTCCAGTGCTTCATTCCTCCCGACTTAAGATTAAAAATCTTTGTCGGAACCAAACTCATGGGTCTATCAGCTCTAATTATGATATTATAATTATTTCCATTCGATGTTACTTTTTTTTTTTGTTTCCATTATTTTTTTATATTATTTTATGAAATTAAAAATTATAATATAAAATTTATATATTAAATTAAATTTTAAATATATATCCTAAATAGAAAATTTATAACAAATTCATAAATAAATCAAACAAATTTAATATAAAATTAAATCAAATTCACAATTGATGTGATTTTAACATAAAGTTTTATTCATAAGATTTTTAATATCCAAATAAAGCAAAGTATCAATGCATTGCCTAAGTGTTTTAAGGATTAGGTTTATTCTAATATTTTATGCCATTAAAGTTAACGAAATTAATATTTTTAGTTTGAAAAATAGAAATGTCTAGATGCTTTTTTTGGTCATTAACATGTCATGTAAGCACAGTTTTTATAGGCAGCGTTCTTTGGCGACGACACTCCCTAGTAGTTGTGCTCTTTGTCAGCAACGCTCCTTGATAGCAGCGCTCCCTAGCAGTAGCGTTCCCTAATAGCAGTTCTCCTTGACAGCAGCGATCCCTAGTAATAGCTTTCCCTGACAGCAGCACTCTCTAGTAACAACGCTCCCTAGCAGCAGTGCTCTCAGACAACAACGCTCCTTGACAGCAACGCTCTCTGACAACAACGTTCCTTGGTAATAGCACTTCCTGAAAATGATACTCCCTAGAAGCAGCACTCTAACACTCCTGTGCTCTAGCGCTACATTCCTCTAATGCTCCAGTGCTTCATTCCTCCCGAGCTCCAATGCTCCACTTATCCAGCGCTACATTCTTCTAGTGCTCCAATGCTCCATCACTCCACTTATTTGACGCTTTAGCACTCTTTAGCCACTTGTGTAACATGTGACAAAGACTATTTGCAATGCAGCTGGTAAGGTCCATAGCTACGTGAATACTGTGGAGCTAACCCCAGAAGATTGACAGGATTCTTGGGTTTGCTCCACTCTTGGGATATCCTGAAGAGCATGACTTGGATGCTTAGATATGGAGACTTTTAGGAAGTCCGCTTCTTAGCCTTTTCTTGTAACACAAGTGTTTCCCTTTCCCATTGAACAGACAATACACTCTTAAGTGTGCTGTCACTTAACCTTTCTTCACTGCCTATGACCAAAACATTACTCAGGGTGTAACCTCCACATAACTTTCATTCCATCCACTACCTTTGGTAACTTCCCTCTCTATCCCATTACTCATGATTGGTGTTGTTGGATATCAATATATTATTTGGTGCATAAATACGAAATATGTATACTAATACGTAGGTTGTCGTAAGTGAATACACGATGCATATTTTATGAACACAATTGATATTATGTTTGAATGGGAAATTAATCTCTAAGTACCCACTTGAAGAGGAAGAAAATTGGTTGATGTTAGTGACTAGTGTGGAATCCCATATAGGATGAACAAAGGCTTAAGCTTGTGGTATTTATAAGCCTTATTTCCATGAGGGGTTGGGCCCTAAGGGGCACCCAAGTTTTGTGGTGGGTGAGGACCTACACAACTTGGGCTGGACCACACACGCGTGCTGTTGAGCTGGGCTGGGTTGGGTTGGGTTTGGTCAGTAATTAAGTTTTTACTACCCAATCGACATGATTATTCGGTCCAAACCGAATCGGTTCAGCTTTCTCCAACCAAGAGACCTGTCTGTTTAAGAAGTACTTGTTTGGACCGAAATGTTTTAATTTTCAACCATTATATCTATTTTAACCGAACCGACTCGTTGTCTGACCGAACCGGTTCCTTTCCAAATGTTGTGTCTGTCTGAACAGTCATCTGATTTTTCTATATATAAACCCGAGGGCAGAGTCTTTTATAAATCATTCCGAAAATTATTTTCTATTCTTCTCTTGTTTTTTAAAGTGTCTTCTGTGAGAGAAACCAATATCTTTTTTTTTGGTTCGCCATGTTGCTTCGAGTGTGCTCTCGACAACAACATAATCGAGGAGGCCTGAGAGATGAATTGCAATGTATTGTAAGCACCTGTGAGAGAGGCAATAATCATCTTAAGGTCAGAGGTGAACCTTGACTCGATTATCTTTTTCTGTATTCAGATTAACCTGTAAGTGTTGTCAATTTCCTTTCTAGAATGTTCGTAATTTATATATATGCTGTTCTGTCGGAATTTCAGATAAGTAATCTGTTCTTTAATCTTTTAATTTATATTTTGTAGTAATGAATTATTGCTAATTGCTTACAAGATTGCTAACAGGTGTCAATTTCATGTGAGTGATCTCCTGACAACTTTCCATTCTCTTTATAACTTCTCTTGGTAATTTCCTTAGAAAGACTATAATAGTGGTCCCAGAGTTTCATTTGAGATCTTTTGGCAGTTTAACAAACTTTACCTCTCTAGTTCTCTATGCAACTACTACACCCACCATAATTTTCACCATCCTCAACCACCTATAGCTTTCATCACCATTACCTAGGCACCACACTTGTTCTTCAAGGTATGCTCCAATCTTCCTCTTTACCATCTTCCTACAACATCTCATTTTACTGATTTGCAACGTTTTCTCACCCGATTAAAAGAACCCTATACAAAATGGTTATTCTTTTTTGGTCAAGATAAAGGCCAAAAAAGGTATAGTGAAAAGATTTCATATTTTTCTTCCTTTTCCCCTATTTTTCTTTACAAAAAATCTGAAACTGTTTTCATTAAGTTTTAATTAAAACAATAAAGATTAAAAAAAAGTAAAATAACAAAGAAAAAGTCCAAAACTTAAAAAAAAAAAACTAAAACCATCAAAAATTTCAAAACATATCTTATTTTTTACATTTTAAAATATCTAAATTTGTTCATAAAATTTTAATATTTGATATTTTTAAATATTGTTTTACGTTATATTTCTTAAAATAATCTAGAAAAAAACATAAAAAGTGAAATATGAGAAATCAAATAAGAATAATGAAATAAATTTATATTTTCATTTACTAGTTTTAATTTTAAATAGGTTTATTCTTCTTCCTTATTCCTCTATTTTTTTTTTAAGAGTTCCAAAGTTTTTGCTCAATTTTGTTTTTATAAAAATATTATTGACAAAAGTGTTTAATTTAATTTTTTTTCTTAATTTCGAAGATATTTTAAATGAAAAAAGTAAATAATATTAATATAAGAAAATTAGAAAAAGTCCAAAAACTAAAGCTCTTTTTAAAATTTTCTTCTTGCTTTTTTCAAAACTTTCTCCAAAATTATTTTTTATTTTGTTTTATGACACTCTTTTCATTTTTCTCTTCTCACCCTTTTTTTCCCCCTTTATCCTAAAGAACAATACCCTTAAAATCAATTAATCATCTTAAAGGTAATTTGATAATTTACTTTGAGGTTTCTTTTCATTTTTCCTTTACCTTTAAAGACAAAAAATATCCCTAAAACCAATTAATGCTTTTTAAGACTTTTAAGAGTAATTTGGTATTTTTTTTTTTATTGTTTCCTTTCATTCTATACCAGACAAGATAAAGAAAGACAAAAGAAAGAAAGAAATGCAAAGAAGAAAAAAACTAAGACAATTTGTTTTCTAAAAATTTTAATTATCAATTTATTCTTTTTTTTAATATAAAGTTAAATTTTAATATATATAGGATAAAACTATAATTTTATCGCCAAAAAAAAAAATTGTATTTTGTAAAGATATTAAAACTATATGAGCATAACACATTTTGAATTATATAAACAAATCGCTAAAATCACTTCAAACATTTAAAAAAGTTTAAATATATGTTAAAATCAACTAACACACTTGATACTTTCTTAATATTTATGGTTAAATTTAATTCCGTACATATTATTTAATTTTTTGTTAAATTTAAAAACAATTTTCAAGTTAATTCTTCCAAAGTATAATTTTAAATTTTAACCAAAATATCATTAGAACTTACATTTAGAAACTCTTAATTTGAATTAAATAATCCTACTTATTCAACAAATTCTTATAATACAAATCAACAAAATAAGTTGATGTTTTAAAGTTCAAGTAACATAAATTATCAAAATAAGTTGGTGTTTCAAATTCAGAAGGGACAAGCAAATTATGATATAAACGAGAATTTTCATATTACAAAGTCAAAAACTATATAAAATATTTGGATTAAATGGAATTCCATTTTTTTCATGAAGAACTAAAGATAAATTTATTCTGTTTACTTCATTTCATATAAACATTTCTATTAAATTACAGAAATGACCTATTGTATCCATCATCATTTTCCTTGATTTTTAACAAGTTATTATTTTTAGAAAATCATCTAAAAGAGAATTTTTAAGATAAAATTGAAAGTATTTAAAATGGTGATTATCTTTTTATATATTTTATTTTTCTTAAATTTAATGTAATATTTTATTTATTTACTTTCTTTCATATATTTTGATATGTGATATGCCCAAAAGTTGTTTAAAATAATATATTAAAAATCATAGTATTAAGTAATGAGCTATAAGGCTACAACCATACTAATAATCATACTATTAATATTATATAAGACAATGAAATAAATAAAAAAATTAAGAAATAAAAAACTCAGTTAACTAGTATGAGATCCAATACATGATGCTTATATTACTACTGATTATTTGCTTTTCTTTCATGTCTAAACTAAATTAGTTTATTCATACACCTTATTCTTTTATAATATACAAAATCTTTTCTTAAATAATTATTTTTTCTTTAATCACAACATAATTAATTAAAAAGATCATGATATTATCTTATATATCTTGTGTCGTTCACTTATCGTGTAAACGTACCGTTCTAAAATTATTATGCTACAAATCCTTATGTCAACTCTTCTTGTCATTACTATTTAATATTTACTATTCAAATGGTAAATTATTAAAATACTTAGATATATACTATATATCAAGCAACTTTTAATCACGATTTCGTGAAAAAAATTAGTTTTAAGTTAAGATTATACCATTATGACAAATAAACGAGCAATTAACTAATAATAGTATTTATTTATTTTCATTATCTTATCAGCTTTTAAACCTTAATCTTATTTCTTCTTCAAAATATAGCCATTTGCTCATTTTTATTTAATTATCAGTGTGTACAATTATATTTATATGTATGCATAATATAAATCATAATGCATTTACATGTTGAATATTAGAGTTTATCGAATCAATTGTTTAAATATCAATATGATAAAATATCATATTTTCTATAATAAATTGTTTAACAAATTGATTTTATATAACAAATTATTTTTATCTCATTTTTGTGCTAACAAATATTGATGTTTAATATATAAATATAATTAAAATATGTCATATTATATACAAAAACTTACTTGAAAAAATAATAATAATTTATTTTTGAATTTGAACATTTAAATTATGTAGAAAATGATTACATCTAACATAAAATAAAAAATAACGTAAAACCCGCTCGAACTCGAACCAAGATAGTCTAAACTCGAAAAAATCGAATCCAAAAGAGCCCGAATAAAAAACAACATGAACCCGAAATTACTTAAAAAAAAAAATAGAATTCAAATAATCTGAACCCGCCCAAATCCGCCCAAATCCGTCCAATTACCACCTCTAAAAGTTAATTGATGAATAAAAAAAACCTCTCTATTTGTGAAGGTTTTTTTTTTTGGTTCTATCAGATTTTGACACATTTAAAACTAATAAAATATTCGTATTCCTTTATTCTCACTCAAATAATTAAAAGATTTGAGTTGAAATTCTTTTCTCCTCGGTTAAAGTACTTAAATAGTCTTTGTTCTATAGTCAAAAGTGCATTTTAGTCCCTGTATTATAGAAGTGAGTAATTTAATTTTTATAAGTTTGAAATTGGTGCAAAGAAGTAAAATTGGTAGCAGTGTTAATGGGAAATCGTCTAAATACTGACATGGACATGTGAAACTGATAAGCTCATAAAATATACATTTTATGCCTTTCTACCTTTAGTTTTGTTATGTTTACGATCTTTATCTTGTTTACTTATATTATGTTTTCGAATTTTAGGTATAATAAGGAGAATGAAGTCAAAATATGTCAATAATGATGGTAAAGAACTTACAAAATCATAATCCCAAGATGGAAGAAGACTCGGGAGTCAAAAAGATCAATTTCTGGTTGCAAAGCAGGAAGGCAGATTTGAACTCTGTAGCTTGTTGCAAGGAAAAATTTATGTTAAATTCTTTATTTGAAGAAACTTTATTCTTGACTTTTGAAGCTGACTTGAATACCTTTCCAACGGTAGTTTATATGCCCAAATCGGACAAGAAATGATAATCCAAATCAGTCGAATAAGTGTGAGATGATGCAGCAGAAAATAACAAGGCAGTATCTCGGCGCCTAGGTGCCAATAATTCGGGAAGAAATGCAAAAACTTGCCAAAAACATGAATTTTCAGCCCCTAACCTTACTTGTGCGGCAATGACTTGTTCCCAGGATTTTAAAACTCTATTAATACAATCTTTTGAGCCACAAACTATCTATCTTTGAGGAGACTCAAGGATCATCATTCTTCTTCTTCTTCTTCTTCTTCTTCTTCTTCTTCTTCTTCTTCTTTTTCTTCTTCTTCTTCTTCTTCTTCTTAGTTTTATGTGTATATTATCTATGCCTATGCTAGGCTAAACTTCTTTTTGGTTAAAGATGATTTCAAAACCCTAGAACATGTTGTGTAATTGATTTTGAGATTCTATCTATCATTAGTTTTTTTTTTTTTTTTTTATCAAAGTTGCTTGTGTTATTCTATAAGAATCGTTCATGATGTTGTTGTCGCCATCCTAAAAAAAATAATAAAATAATAACAAATGTCTCATCGCAAGACTTTATTATTCATTTTCCTTAGGCGTGACATTAAAAAAAGGAGGAAAAGTCGACTTAATTCCTCTAGAAAAAATGAAGGTGTCGATACGTGATCCCGGATCGCGGGGAACCGTTCGAGTGAGGGGAAACAGAAGTAGAGGAAAAGACGACTTAATTCCTCAAGAAAAAGGAAGGTGTCGATACATGATCCCGGATCGCGGGGAACCGTTCGAGTGAGGGGAAACAAAAGTAGAGGAAAAGACGACTTAATTCCTTTAAAAATAATAAAAGATCGAGGGTATGAAAACGGCCTCGTAAAAATACATGGAGTCGCCACCAATCTTTTTTAGCTAGGTGTGATAGGCCACCTATTAAAACCGGTTTTGTAAAACATTTTAAAATTAATTAAAACATTTTTTTAAAACCAATTTCAGGTCTGCGTTATAAACCAGAGAAATCAAAGAAGAGGGTTCGGGAGTCGATTACGTGCGGGGAAGGATTAGCACCCCGCAACGCCTGTATAAACCGTTACCTTATTAATCGTGTGTTATCCGAAGTCTTGGTAAAAAATTGGTCTTTAATTTAGTATTTCAAGTTAATTCCTAATTTTAAGAAAAATAATTCCATTTTTAATTGAAAATGATCCGAAATTTATTAATTCAAAATTTTCCTATATTCCCTGACAAAATCGGCAAAATATAGGAATTTTTATTCATTTGGAAAACTTTCCGAACCATTCTCGTTTTTTGAAAGAAAGATATTCCTTTATTAATGATAATTGATGATATTCCCTCCAGCAAACCCGGTAGAGAACTCATGAATTATTTTTACTCGGGAATATCTTTATTTTTTCTTGAAAATCATTATCTTTTTTCAAAACATTTTAAAAATAAGAACATGAACATGTATGACATAATAAAATGACATGGAAAATCTATATAATATAATGCATCCTAAATGATATGACACAATTCAAATGACATAGTATATTCTAGGTAAAATAAAAAAAATCCTAAGTATCATGGTATATTCTAAAGGAGATAAAATGATTTAAATGACATGGCAATTCTAAATGATATGACATATTTTAAATGACATGGCATGTTATAAATGAAATAACCTAAATGACATGGAATATGATCTAAATGACAAGAAATGACACGGAATTAAAATAATGCTAACATATAATATGCATGAAAATACTAATAAAAATAATAATGCATGAACATAGTATATGTTAAATAATGTGACAAAAATAACTAAATAAAAAGCATAGGATATCATGAAACATTAAAAATCATATGGCAAAAAAATATAAGATCATAAAATGTGAATTAAAATAATAATAATATCATGGAAAATATCATAGCAAAATTCATACATTTAAATAAAATGCATGAACATGGAAAATGCAATGTAAGAAAAATATATTTTTTCCTTTAATTAAAGAAATCCGTATATCTAAAAAGATATCCGGCTACCTTAGGAAAATATGTCAAATTAGATTTTCTAAAAAATGAAACTTTGTGATTGTTTGAAAATAATTTAGAAGAAAAATTTGAATAAAAATTAAAACCCTCACCAAACCCTTTTAAAATAGCTCTAATTTCCTAAGTTTAAAATCCCGGACTTAACTACCCTTAACCCGAGATTTATAAAATCATTTTCAGAGTTTAAAAAGGCTTAGAAACTACCCTAAGATAGTAGCTAAATCTTCTAACTAACCCCCTCTAAATGCCTTAGCCAAAATCAACCCTTATTCCTCTTTTGATTTCAAATCTGCCTCTACTGTCCGGTTTTGCCACATGATTTTTTAGCCTATTTTTAAAAATTCTAAAAAAAACTACTGGAGACTTAGAACATGCAAATATACACGAGACAAAATTTGCTTAATTTTTTGATTAAAGATGGCTGCCCAGAAAAATTGGAGATGTTCGAGTTCTGGGTGAAAAAACTGTTTGTCGAAACACATTTTTTGCCTTTGATAAATTCATTCAAAAACCAAATTGGAAATTGTTGGAAATCATCCTTAAGACCTAAGGAAAATAGCTAAACATTTTAAAAACCTTGGACAAAATTGGCTAAGTAAAAAAAAATCACAAAGGTAGAATGATCAATTTGACAATTCCTTAATTTTCCACAAGTATGCTCTAGAGAGCATGACGTTGAGCCATTAATTGGCCTAAGTCACAAATCCAGTGGCAATGACATGGAATGCATGAACATACAGCAAATGAAATGTATGAAATGCATGGTCTAAAGGTCTAAATGGTAATGGAAATGCATGACAATTCATGGCAACCTAAATGCCTAGCATGAATTTGCATGGCAATAAATGCTATCCTAACTCTATATGCATGCAATGCTTGATAATGTAAATGTGACTAGGACCTAATATGTTATAAATATACATGAAAATGAATGTGACCTAAGACCTAAATAGCATATTAATGAATGACAATACCAATGTCATTTAAGACTCAATATGCATGGCAATACCAATATGGCCTAGACCTAAAATATAGTGAGCATGCATAGCAATACTATGAACATATAATGACTCATGAAATTAATGTCAATGCTAGAAGAAACAGTAACTAATACACAATTTCAAGATATGATAATGCAAAGCATGTTATCTGAACAAAAATACAAATGCATGACAAGGCAATGAATGCATGAAGAGGCCAAATGATCACATGAGACTCTAATACAATCCTATTTAGTAAATGACATAAGTACATGACAAACCATATTAAAATGCATAATGTCATGATATTTTCAATAACATATAACATACCAAAATCAAAATGCACAAGCTCATGACATGGAAATGCAAACAAGTTAAGAAACAAAAGAAAAATGCACACGCAAGGCAAACAAACATGGTATTGCCGAATGGTCATGGATCATAATGATGGCATTTTTATCATAGCATTTTCATAAGCACAAGACATACTAAAATCAGAATATGCAAGTTCATGACACGGAAATGTAAACAAGCTAAGAAGCAAAAGACAAAAACATATACAAGGCATACAAAATGGAATGACCGAATATGCATGAAACACAACTATGAAAATGCAAACATGAAATACATGGTACATAAACAAAAAAAAAATGCACAACATAGATATATGAACAACAATGGCCGAATATGCAAGGATGCAATATCAAGCATGGAAATGAAATATAACAAATATAGCATAGAAAATAATGTAAAGAAAATGTATACACAAGATTTAACATAGACATGCAGAAATTATAAGCAAAACAAGTAAGTAGAACAAGGAAAGTTAAGCTCCATGGATGGTATCAAATGGGCATAGTCTCTCACCAAACCATAATCACTTGGTCTTGCCAAGATCATGAAGCCTTTCCATCTCAATAAAACTGAAAATAAACCATGTAAAATAGAAAATAAGGTGAGCTTCATGGTAGGTAAAAATGGCCATAGCCTCTCTCCTAACCATGGTCACTTGGTCTAGCCAAGATCATGTAGCCATTTCAACCTTTTTTTGCTTCATATTTTGTAAAAATCAGAACCTTATAACACTCTAAAAAAAACTTGTAAAGATCATTTTTCACATCAACATGCAAGGAAGAAAGAAAAGAAAAAACAAGGCAGAAAAATGAGCCATTCGGCCATGGCATGAAACTCCAAGGAAAAAATTGTTTCCACCATTTTAAAGAAGAATAAGAAGATGAAAACATGAGTAAACATTAAAAAACTTTATTTATAAGAAAAATTTTGTAGGAAAACATGAGAGAAAAATCAAGAAAACACCATGAAAATGAAGAAGAAAGCTAGGCTAGAACTTGGTAGAGATGACTATCTTCAAACACTCTAATGAAAACCTTTTTTTTTTCTTTCTTTAAAAACCTTTTTTCTTGCCAAATTTGCTACTGTTTTCCAGCCAAAAAACCTCTGAAAAAATGAAACTCTCCCACTTCCTTTAGCCTTGGCGGAATGCCCCCTTAGCCATTGGATGAAAATTGTACTTTTTCTCCTCCAATCTTGGCCTTTAGATTTAGATATTTTGATGACAACATAAAAATGTCATCTTGCCAATTTATTCCAGCCCTTAAGATGTGTACTCAGCTCTTTTATTAACCTTATCCATTAGATGCAAAAGAGGACCAATCCCATGCACTCACTTGCTTGACCCTCTTGAATGCCTACCCCTTGGATGTGTTGTGCTCTTCCATTCTTGGTCGGTGGATGAAGCCAACATAAAAAATGATATCTTGTAGATTAAATCCAGCCTTCAATATATGTACTCAGCCCTTGTAGATGGCCTAATCCATTGGAGGAAAAGGGAAAATCCCATGCATTCCCTTGCTCAACCGAATTGATGCTCACCCTTGGATGAATTGTGCTTATCTTTTTTCTTCCATTCTTGGCCATTGGATGAGGGTTCTTTTATGAAAAATAAAAATTTCATTTTGAAATTTAAACTTGGCCATTGGATGGTGTTTTCAGCTTTCCTACAAGGCACCTAAGCCTTTGGATGAAGGGGGGACCATTTGCAAGGTGTTAGTGATAACATGTGGCATGATAGTGACTAGGGAATTAAATTGCTCAAGATTCCTTCTTCTCCTCTATGTTGGCTGACCAAAGGAAGAAAAAATCCCAGCAATTCCTTCATCTTTCACGTTTTCCTCTATTACCAATTTGCCCATTTTGCTTTCCTTGGTGAAATGACCTTTTTGCCCCCCGAACTTAAATAAAAAGCAAACGGATTCCAAATTCAAATTTTCTTTTTTCAATACTTCCAAAATAATAAAAAATTTAATTCTGGAAGTTTTCAAAAAATTTCGAGTCCATTTGCTATTTATTTCGGATTTATTTATGAAATTACCCCTTTTATGCACTCGAACTTTACCATTTTTTAAACGAGCTCCGAATCCAGATTTTTCTTCACCAATATCTTCCAAATAATTAGAAAATGTGATCTGGAAGTTTTCATATTTTTTGGAGATCATTTACTATTTTTTCGAGATTTATCTGCTTGAATTACTGCATAGGGGACCCGATATTTGGCCATTTTGCAAAAGAACTCCGAATCAAGATTTTCTTTCGCCAATCTCTTAAAAATGATTTAATAATGAGATTTACAAATTTTCAGAATTTTTGGAGTTCATTTGCTATTTTTTCGGGATTTATCCTGTTGAATTACTACATATGAGACCCAGTATATGGCCATTTTGCAAACGAACTCCGAATCAAGATTTTCTTTCGTAAATCTCTTCGAAATGATTTAAGAATGAGATTTGCAAATTTTCAGAATTTTTGGAGTTCATTTTCTATTTTTCCCATATTTTCCAATTTCACCTTTTTGCATCCGAAGCCCGATTTTGCTCGAAACAAGTCCGATTTTCAGATTTTCTTCAAATTAAGCCTTGGGCTATCCTTATTTAATCATTTCTCATCAATTAAGGGCTTCAGATCTTCCGAATTGGGCCATTTGTATAATTTTTCCAAATTTCACCGAAATCCACAAAAAAACCTTAATTCTCGGTTTTCTTTCGAATTGGTTTTTTTATCAGTTTAAAAGAAGAAGAAGAAGAAGAAGAAGAAGAAGAAGAAGAAAACATGAATAAACATTAAAATACTTTATTTCTAAGAAAAATTTGTAGGAAAACACGATAGAAAAATCAAGAAAACACCATGAAAATGAAGAAGAAAGCTAGGCTAGAACTTGGTAGAGATAACTACCTTCAAACTCTCTAATGAAAACCTTTTTTTTCCTTTCTTTCAAAACCTTTTTTCTTGCCAAATTAGATACTGTTTTCCAGACAAAAAACCTCTGAAAAAAATGAAACTCTCCCCCTCCCTTTAGCCTTGGCCAAATGCCCCCTTAGCTATTGGATGAAAATTGCACTTTTTCCCCTCCAATCTTGGCCTTTAGAATTAGATATTTTGATGACAACATAAAAATTTCATCTTGCCAATTGATTCTAGCCCTTAAGATGTGCACTCAGCCCTTGTATTAACCTTAGCCATTAGATGCAAAAGATGACCAATCCCATGCACTCACTTGCTTGCCCCTCTTGAATGCCTACCCTTGGATGAGTTGTGCTCTTCCATTCTTGGTCATTGGATGAAGCCAACATAAAAATGATATCTTGTAGATTAAATCCAGCCCTTAACATGTGTACTCAGCTCTTGTAGATAGCCTAAGCCATTGGATGAAAAGGGATAATCCCATGCGCTCCTTTGTTCAACCGAATTGATGCTCACCCTTGGATGAATTGTGCTTATCTTTTTTCTTTCATTCTTGGCCATTAGATGAGGGTTATTTTATGACAAATGAAAATGTCATTTTGACATTTAAACTTGACCATTGGATGGTGCATTCAACTTTCCTACAAGGCACCTAAGCCATTGGATGAAGGGGGGATCATTCGCAAGGTGTTAGTGATAGCATGTGGCATGATAGTGACTAGGGAATTAAATTGCTCAAGCTTCCTTCTTCTCCTCTATGTTGGCTGACCAAAGGAATAAAAAATCCCAGTAATTCCTTCTTCTTTCATATTTTCCCCAATTACCAATTTGCCCTTTTTGGTTTCCTTGGTGAAATAACCCTTTTGCCCCCCGAACTTAAATAAATAGAAAACGGACTCCAAATTCAAATTTTCTTTGTTCAATACTTCCCAAATAATAAAAAATTAAATTATGGATGTTTTCAAATTTTCTCGAGTCCATTTGCTATTTATTTCGGATTTAATTTCGAAATTACCCCTTTTATGCACCCGAACTTTACCATTTTTTAAACGAGCTCCGAATCCAGATTTTTCTTCACCAATATTTTCCAAATAATTTAAAAATGTGATCTGGAAGTTTTCATAATTTTTGGAGCTCATTTACTATTTTTTCGGGATTTATCTGCTTGAATTACTACGTAAGGGACCCGGTATTTGGCCATTTTGCAAGCGAACTCCGAATCAAGATTTTATTTTCCAATCTCTTCCAAATAATTTAAAAATGAGATTTGCAAATTTTCAGAATTTTTGGAGTTCATTTGCTATTTTTCGGGATTTATCTTGTTGAATTACTACATAGAAGACCCGGTATTTGGCTATTTTGCAAACGAACTCCGAATCAAGATTTTATTTTCCAATCTCTTCGAAATGATTTAAGAATGATATTTGCAAATTTTCAGAATTTTTGGAGTTCATTTGCTATTTTTTCGGGATTTATCCAGTTGAATTACTACATAGGAGACCCGGTGTTTGGCCTTTTTACAAACGAACTCCGAATCAAGATTTTCTTTTTCCAATATCTTTGAAATGATTTATGAATGAGATTTGCAAATTTTCTGAACTTTTGGAGTTCATTTGCTATTTTTCCCATATTTTCCAATTTTGCCCTTTTGCCTTCGAAACCCGATTTTGCTCAAAACAGTACAATTTTTAGATTTTCTTCAAATTGAGCCTTGGGATATCCTTGTTTAATCATTTCTCATCAATTAAGGGCTTTAGATCTTCCGAATTGGGCCAATTTTGTAATTTTTCCAAATTTCACCGAAATCCACCAAAAAACCCTAATCCTCGCTTTTCTTCCGAATTGACTTTTTTATCAGTTATTCTTGGCTTCTCCATTACCCGTAGTCAGTGCTTATCTTTCATTTGAGACCTTCAGTTCAGACGAATTTGATTGTTTAAGCATTTTTCCCCAAATTTCCTGAATTAGGGTTTTCTTTCTACTGAATCTCGTAACCCAACTTCTGAACTCCATATCTTTCAATGTAGACCTCGGATTATCAAAATTCTTTTACCATTTTTCAATTGAACCTCAAATCTTGATTTTGAAAGTGGGTTGACTTTTTTAGTAGTTGACTTTTTCGAGGTTGACTTTTTTCGAGGTTGATTTTTTTTGAGTTTGGCTTTTTTTGTATGCTTTCTTAGACTAAGCCTTGGAGTACCACCTGTAGGATGAAAAAAGCTTTTTAGCATTCAAAAACATCAATTTGGGAAGAAAATATACCAGATTTAGGGGTCCGGACAAAATTAGGTGTCTACAGCTGCCCCTCTTTGGCTATTGCTGAGAATTAGGAATCAGGCAAAGATAAACAAACACTAATTTTGTACGGTTAGTGAAATCACATGTGAAGGAAAGGGAAAAGGGTTTTCTTTTTTATTTATTTTTTTTTTCATTTCATTTCATTCATCATTTTTTTTTGCTGTAAATTGAAGATTTTGTCCTTAAATTGAATTCCCTGACTAATCAAGGCTCGACCGGTCTTAAGGAAACAGGTTCGATTTCAAAAGAAAAAATTATGCCCGAAGGTCTTAAAAATAGTGCCCGAAGGTCTTAAAATAGTGCCCGGAGGTCTTAAAATGGTGCCCGAAGGTCTTTAAAAATGATGCCCGAAGGTCTTTAAAAATGGTTCCCGAAGGTCTTTAAAAATGATGCCCGAAGGTCTTTAAAAATGGTTCCCGAAGGTCTTTAAAATGATGCCCGAAGGTCTTTAAAAATGGTGCCCGAAGGACTTTAAAATGGTGCCCGAATGTCTTTAAAAGTGGTACCCGAAGGTCTTTAAAAATGGTGCCCGAAGGACTTTAAAAGTGGTGCCCGAAGGTCTTTAAAACTGGTGCCCGAAGGTCTTTAAAATGGTGCCTGAAGGTCTTTAAAAATGGTGACCGAAGGTCTTTTAAAGTGGTGCCCGAAGGACTTTAAAATGGTGCCCAAAGGTCTTTAAAAGTGGTGCCCAAAGGTCTTTAAAATTGGTCTCCGAAGGTTTTCAAAATGGTGCCCGAAGATCTTTAAAATGGTGCCCGAAGGTCTTTAAAACTAGTGCCCAAAGGTCTTTAAAACTAGTGCCTAAAGGTCTTTAAAATGGTGCCCGAAGGTCTTTAAAATGGTGCCGGAAGGTCCTTAAAACTGGTGCTCGAAGGTCTTACCCGTGATTAAAATACCTTGACGACGGTCTCAAGGCTCGACTCATTTGATAAAACAGAATGAATTCGATTTAAAACAAAAAGAAATACTAAGAATGATTCTGGGTTTTATTCATTTGGAAAAAATAAATTTAACTTGAAAATGAAATGAACATATCTCGATGGCGGTCTCGGGGCTCGACCTATTTGAGAAGCAAAATGAGTTCGATTTGGAAAAGAAACATACCTCGACGGTGATCTCGGGGCTCGACTCGTTTGAAAAATAGAACGAGTTCCCTTTGGGGAAGTCCAAGTTTTCCTGATTTCTGCAATGTTAACTAAATGCAATGATGAGAATGACATGCTTTGCAAATGCTTGTATGTTTCCTAAGAATGAATGCAATCAAACGATTGTGTCCTGATTTCTAATCCATGGTTTCTTTGAGGTTCACAGATTATTCGACTTCATGACGGAGTCTTCAATTGTTCACTGATGCCCCACTTAAGGAATCCTTCACTCAAGACAACTTGTCAAATAGTCTCAGTTTCTCACTTTCGCTGAAATTCACAGATTTTTTGACTTCGTGATGCAGTCTCCAACACGTTCACTGTTTTTTTTTCTTGGTGAACTTTCCAAACCTTTCCCAAGATGTAAATCTATTCCTTAGTAATACTTTTAAACTCCTTTTTATTAAAAAATTTAGGTTTACTATTCATCATTCAATTTCAATAACAAACAAAATGCAATTTCGAAAATGTATGAAAGAAAGTATGAAACAAGCAATTGTCATAAAAAGAGGGTAACAAAAATTATTGCAACAAAATGTTTTAAAATGATAAAAGTGAATATCAAGGATATAAGAAACAAATGTAAAGTTATAGGTTGTTGATGTCCCGGATGCGGAATATCTTGGACCCTTCCTTTTTCAAATCATCTGAAATTTCTCTTGAACGGTCAATTCACTTGGGTAATCCCTCGGCTTCTGTAGTTACGTCAGACTGAGTCGTCCCCCTTTTCTCTGATTTTCAAACACTTTCTCCCCCTTTACATGAAGCATTGATTCAAACCTTAATCAGTACTTAAGCCGCCCTTTGCGGGTTTTCAACTCAAGTGTCCCCCATTCGGTATTAAGTCGCCCCTTGCGGGTTTTCGGCTTAAACCTCTACTCTTTTTTTTTTTTTGTATTCTACCATGCCTTTGAGAATTCTAAATGCTTCCAAGGTAAAAATGTCAATTCAAAAGATGGGATGAATTCTGAGAAAAACTTTTCAAATTAAATACCCATGCTTGATCAAAATGGACTTTTAAAGTACGTAATGTAGGCCAAGGTTCGGGTTTAGAAGGAAAGGATAAAATAGGCCCAAAATGTGTTTAAGGGTAATTGGACCAAGGATCATTTCCTGAGGATAATTCATTCTTGAGACGTTTGTCACCCCCTTTTTTTTTTGGCTTTAATTTGCCATTCTTTGATTCCACATTTTCCAATGACTCTTTTTTTTTCCATGATTTTGATTATTTTTCCTCGCATTTGCCCTCTAGTGTAGAGGGTGATCCTTGATCAGGGTTCAACGAAAGAAATAAATCCTAAGACTCAAGGGGGTGACTAGGGATACTTTCTTCTTAGTGAAGGAAATATGATAGATGGCCATTTATCACACCAAGCATGACTATTTTCTTTGAAAAGCAATTCTCAGGGGAGATAGATATATAGAATTTCCATTTCTACACTTGGAATCAGTCAAATTCCCATGTGCATAGCATCACACATTTTTTTTAAGCATAATAATTCTTCAGTTCATCAGCATTCACGGGATGTCTAAAATCATCTCCGTCCATTCGAGTTAGAATCAATGCTCCTCCAGAAAAAGCTCTTTTTACCACATAAGGCCCTTCCCAATTTGGAGCCCATTTTCCTCGCAAATCTTTCACTATGGGGAGAATTTTTCTCAGTACCAATTCTCCTTCTCGGAACTGTCTGGGTCGAACCTTCTTGTTATGGGCTCGAATCATCCTTTTCTAATACAACTGCCCATGACAAATTGCCTTCAATCTTTTCTCTTTGATGAGATTCAGCTGTTCATAACGAGCTCTAACCCATTCCGCCTCTTCTAGGCCAACCTCCATCAAAACCCGAAGTGAAGGAATATCAACTTCAATAGGTAACATTGCTTCCATACCATATACCAAAGAAAACGGCGTTGCCCCTGTAGATGTACGAACTGAAGTGCGATATACGTGAAGAGCAAAAGGCAAAATCTCATGCCAATCCTTGTACACATCATTCATCTTCTCGACAATCTTCTTGATGTTCTTATTGGCTGCTTCTACTGCCCCATTCATCTTTGGACGATAAGGTGCCGAATTATGATACGTGATTTTAAACTGAGTACATTCCTCTTTCATATTCTTATTATTTAGATTGAGAGCGTTATCTGAAATAATTCTTGCTAGTAATCCATATCGGCATATGATTTCCTTCTTGACAAATCTGCATACCACCGACTTTGTTACATTCACATAAAAAGCAGCTTCCATCCACTTTGTGAAATAGTCTATGGCCACCAGGATGAAACGATGTCCATTTGAAGCTTTCGGGGTAATAGGCCCAATCATATCCATTTCCCACATTGAAAATGGCCAAGGTGAGGTCATGACATGCAATGGCGATGGCGGCACATGAATCTTATCCGCATAGATCTGGCATTTATGGTATTTTTGAGAATAACTGATACAATCTCCTTCCATCGTCAGCCAATAATACCCTGCCCTCATAATCTACTTAGCAAGCATGTAACCATTAGCATGGGTGCCATATATCCCTTCATGGACTTCCTCTATGATTCTTTGAGCTTCAGCAGATCCGACACATCTCAATAGGACTTGATCTTTCCCTTTCTTGTATAGAATCTTGCCATCTAGAACAAAACCCATTGCTAGCCTTCTCAGAGTCTTCTTGTCATTCTCTGTTGCCTGTTCTGGATACTGTTGACTCTTGATGTACTGCAAGATGTCGTTATACCAAGGGAGACCATCTGCTTCTTATTCAATACTCAAACAGTGGGCAGGAGACTCATATATGCTCATCTTGATCGGCACAACTTCCGCCCCTTCATTCACTTTAAACATTGATGACAAAGTAGCCAGAGCATCCGCCATTCGATTTTTTTCTCGAGGGAAGTAATTGAAATTCACTTCTTCAAAATCCTCTAATAAACTCAATATGAGTTCTCAGTATCGGATTAGCTTTATATCTCGGGTTTCCTATTCTCCCCGTAACTGGTATATCACTAAGGCTGAGTCTTCGAAAAATTCCAAAACATTGATTTTTCTATCCACTGCTGCACGAAGGCCTATAGTACACGTCTCATACTCAGCCATATTGTTTGTACAATCCAGATCCAATCTGGAGGTGAAGGGATAATAATCTTCTTCTAGGGATATGAGCACTGCACCGATTCCATGCCCCATGGCATTGGACGCCCCGTCAAAGTACATCTTCCATACTTTCTTCTTCAAGAGAGCCTCATTCGCTTGCGAAACATACATCAAATCTTCATCTGGGAAATCAAAGTTCAACGGCTCATAATCCTCCACTGCCCGACTTGCTAAGAATTCAGCCATTGCGCTGCCTTGTTAGCTTTCTGACTTACGTATACAATGTCGTATTCTGACAACAAAACCTGCCATCCTGCCGTACTCCTTGGCAAAGAAGGTGCTTCTAACATGTACTTGATCGGATCTAGCTTGGCGATCAACCACGTTGTGTGGTACAACATGTACTGTTTGAGCCTCCGTGCAGCCCAAGCTAACGCACATCACATCTTTTCTACCGACGAATATTTCAACTCATAATCTGTGAACTTCTTGCTGAGGTAGTAAACCGCCTGTTCTTTCTTTCCAGTCTCATCAAGCTGCCACAGAACACAACCCATGGATCTCTCAAATACTGATAGATACAGTATCATCGGTTTAGCCGGAACGGGTGGCATTAATACTGGTGGGTTTGATAGATAATGCTTAACCTTTTCAAAAGCAATTTGACACCCTTCATCTCACTCTCCTAGATCACGTTTTCGAAGTAACTTGAATATTGGATCGCATTTATCGGTTAACTGAGAAATAAACCGAGCAATGTAATTCAATCTCCCCAGAAAACCTCTTACTTCTTTTTGAGTACGTGGAGGTGGCAAAATTTGGATGACCTTCACTTTATCCGGATCAATCTCAATTCCCCTTTTGCTAACAACAAAACCCAACAATTTTCCCGAGGTATCTCCAAAAGTGCATTTTGCCGGGTTTAGCTTGAGTTGAAACTTTCTTAGTCTTTCAAAGAGTTTTCTAAGATTCACAATATGCTCCTCTTCTCCTTGTGACTTTTCAATCATATAATCAACATAAACCTCAATTCCCTTATGCATCATGTCATGAAACAAGGTCACCATGGCTCTCTGATACGTTGCCCCAGCATTCTTCAACCCAAACGGCATTACCTTGTTGCAGAATGTTCCCTACATTGTAACAAATATGGTTTTCTCCATGTCTTTCGGTGCCATCTTAATCTGATTATATCTCGAGAATCCATCCATGAAAGAAAATAAGGAACTTTTCGCCGTATTATCCATCAAAGTATCAATGTGAGGCAAAGAGAAATTATCTTTGGGACTGGCTTTGTTCAAATCTCGGTAATCGACGCACATACGCACCTTGCCATCCTTCTTTGGTACTGGAACAATGTTTGCAACCCATTCTGGATATTTTTCCACCTCTAAGAATCCTGCATCAAACTGCCTCTTCACCTCCTCTTTTACCTTTAACAGCATGTCCTGCCTCATTCTTCTCAACTTTTGCTGAATGGGCTTGCACTTTGGCCTTAAAGGGAGCTTATGAACCATAATGTCTGGATCCAAACCCGTCATGTCTTGGTATGACCATGCAAATACGTCTACATATTCTCGGAGCAAGGCTATGAGTTAACCTTTTATTGACGACGACAATGTAGTGCCGATTTTAACCTCTTTTATCTCTTCACTACTTCCCAGATTCAACAATTCCAACAGCTCCTCATGAGGAAGTACTTGTTTCTCTTCTTGTTCTATTTTTCTTAATAAGTCTGGAGGTAGACCATAATCTTCAATATCTTCGTCGGCCTCAAAATCACCCGTGCAAATGGGCCTCTCAAAATCAATTTCAGAATTACTAGCAGGAAGATCCTCATATTCCGCATCCGTGCACCTGTAAATAGGTGGGGAAGAAACAATATAGGAAAACATATATACAATCGAAGCAAAATAAATGGCATAAATGAAAGAATATGGACACATCAATATGAAGGAAATGCATCATGTTTGTTATTTATTGGATGAAAAGTTGTAGACAAAAGCCCATTACAAAAGAAATTCTTAATATCTTCGGGCAAATATATTTAAGATTTGTTTAAAAGCATTACGTTGGAATAGACCTAAAAACTATGGGTAGCTCGGTGGTGCTCCAATTGGTCAGTCTATATCCTGGTGGAGAAGGTCGCACCATCCAATTAGCATTCTCTCTTTTAATTCTTTCTTCCTCAATCGTGCAGATCTCCACATCATACATCTGCTCATCCCTATTCATCTCGAATCTCTCGAAGGCTTGCTCTATCATTACGAGCACATCATCAAAATTCTTTTCTCTGAACAGAGAACCGGCTAAGCGAAAGCTGTGAAGGATAGGTGTGAATGTCATAGGCTCCAATTCAATATCCATACCCGCAAGACGGGCCATCCTTCTTTGTCGGTTCCTTTCAACTTGTTTCCTTTTCTCATGGGCATTCGGAAGATACCTAAGGCCAAACTTGTCTTTCTTTCCTATTACTTCCATTGCTCGAGCCATCCCCTGAAGATATTTCCCAAGACCTTTTCCAGCCTTGCAGCATTTTCCCACGGTAGTTATTACCCCCAGCCTTGTATTCTTAGACAGCCTTGGTTTTGGAATTCTTCGTCCTTCAGCGATGAATACTGCATTTACGAATTTTAAAGACCGAAAGGAATATTCTACAGCATCTTCATTGGGTTCAACATAAGGAGATTTAGTAGATGTAGAGGCTATCACGTCCTCTTCTCCTGATACAGTGACCAAATGCCCCTCTATTACAAATTTCAACTTTTGGTGGAGAGATGAAGGTACAGCCCCTGTTGAATGTATCCATGGCCTTCCCAGCAGGCAATTATAGGATGGATTAATATCCATGACCTGAAAGTTCACTGTATAGGTACATTTTAAAATTAATTAAAACATTTTAAAATTAATTAAAACATTTTTTAAAACCAATTTCAAGTCTGCGTTCTAAACCAGAGAAATTAAAGAAGCGGGTTCGGGAGTCGGTTACGTGTGGGGAATGATTAGCACCCCCACAACGCCCATATAAATCGGTACCTTATTAATTGTGTGTTATCTAAAGTCTCGGTAAAAAGTTGGTTTTTAATTTAGTATTTCAAGTTAATTCCCAATTTTAAGAAAAATAATTCCATTTTTAATTGAAAATGATCCGAAATTTATTAATTCAAAATTTTCCTATATTCCCCGATAAAATCGGCAAAATATAGAAATTTTTATTCATTTGGAAAACTTTCTGAATCATTCTCTTTTTTTGAAAGAAAGATATTCCTTTATTAATGATAATTGATGATATTCCCTCCAGCAAACCCGGTAAAGTACTCATGAATTATTTTAACTCGGGAATATCTTTATTTTTTATTGAAAAATCATTATCTTTTTCAAAAACATTTTAAAAATATGAACATGAACATGTATGACATAATAAAATGACATGGAAAATCTATATAATATAATGCATCCTAAATGATATGACACAATTCAAATGACATAGTATATTCTAGGTAACATAAAAAAAATCCTAAGTATCATGGTATATTCTAAATGAGATAAAATGATTTAAATGACATGGCAATTCTAAATGATATGGCATATTTTAAATGACATGGCATGTTATAAATGAAATAACCTAAATGACATGGAATATGATATAAATGACAAGAATGACATGGAATTAAAATAATGCTAACATATAATATGCATGAAAATACTAGTAAAAATAATAATGCATGGACATAGTATATGCTAAATAATGTGACAAAGATAACTAAATAAAAAACATAGGATATCATGAAACATTAAAAATCATATGGCAAACAAATATAAGATCATCAAATGTGAATTAAAATAATAGTAATATCATGGAAAATATCATAGCAAAAATCATACATTTAAATAAAATGCATGAACATGGAAAATGCAATGCATGGAAATTGTATTTTTTTCATCTAATTAAAGAAATCCGTATATCTAAAAAGATATCCGGCTACCTTAGGAAAATATGTCAAATTAGATTTTCTAAAAAAAGAAACTTTGTGATTGTTTGAAAATAATTTAGAAGAAAAATTTGAATAAAAATTAAAACCCTCACCAAACCCTTTTAAAATGGCTCTAATTTTCTAAGTTTAAACTCCCAGACTTAACTGCCCTTAACCCGAGATTTATAAAATCATTTTCAGAGTTTAAAAAGGTTTAGAAACAACCCTAATACAGTAGCTAAATCTTCTAACTAACCCCTCTAAATGCCTTAGCCAAAATCAACCCTTATTCTTCTTTTGATTTCAAATCTGCCTCTACTGTCTGGTTTTGCCACACGATTTTTTTGCCTATTTTTAAAAAATTCTAAAAATTCTAAAAAAAATACTAGAGACTCATAACATGTAAATCTACATGGAAAATAATTGGATTAATTTTCTGATTAAAAATGGCTGCCCAAAAAAAATTGGAGATGTTCGAGTACTGGGTGAAAAAAAAAACTGTTTGTCAAAACACATTTTTTTGCCTTTGATAAATTCATTCAAAAACCAAAATGGAATTGTTGGAAGTCATCATAAAGACCTAAGGACAGCAGCTAAACATTTTAAAAACCTTGGACAAAATTGGCTAAGTAAAAAAAAAAAAATCACAAAGGTAGAATGATCAATTTGACAATTCCTTAATTTTCCACAAGTATGCTCTAGAAAGCATGACTTTGAGCCATTAATTGGCCTAAGTCACAAATCAAGTGCCAATGACATGGAATGCATGAACATACAGCAAATGAAATGTATGAAATGCATGGTCTAAAGGTCCAAATGATAAAGGAAATGCATGACAATTCATGGCAACCTAAATGCCTAGCATGAATTTGCATGGCAATAAATGCTATCCTAACTCTATATGCATGCAATACTTGATAATGTAAATGTGACTAGGACCTAATATGTTATAAATATACATGAAAATGAATGTGACCTAAGACCTAAATAGCATATTAATGCATGACAATACCAATGTGATTTAAGACTCAATATGCATGGCAATACCAATATGGCCTAGACCTAAAATGTAGTGAGCATGCATAGCAATATTATGAACATATAATGACTCATGAAATTAATGTCAATGCTGGAACAAACAGTAGCTAATAAACAATTTCAAGATAAGATAATGCAAAGCATGTTACCTAAACAATATGCAAATGCATGATAAGGCAAGGGATGCATGAAGAGGCCAAATGATCACATGAGACTCTAATGCAATCCTATTTAGTAAATGACATAAGTACATGACAAATCATATTAAAATGCATAATGTCATGACATTTTCAATAAAATATAACATACCAAAATCAAAATGCACAAGCTCATGACATGGAAATGCAAACAAGTTAAGAAACAAAAGAAAAATGCACATGCAAGGCAAACAAACATGGTTATTGCCGAATGGTCATTTATCAATATGATGGCATTTTTATCATAGCATTTTCATAAGCACAAGACAGACTAAAATCAGAATATACAAGTTCATGACATGGAGATGTAAACAAGCTAAGAAGCAAAAGAAAAAAACATATACAAGGCATACAAAATGGAATGACCAAATATGCATGAAACAAAACTATGAAAATGCAAACATGAAATACATGGTACATAAAAAAAATGCACAACATGGATATATGAACAACAATGGCCGAATATGCAAGGATGCAACATCAAGTATGGAAATGAAATATAACAAATATAGCATAGAAAATAATGTAAAGAAAATGTATACACAAGATTTAACATAGACATGCAGAAATTATAAGCAAAACAAGTAAGTAGAACAAGGAAAGTTAAGCTCCATGGATGGTATCTAATGGGCATAGCCTCTTACCAAACCATAATCACTTGGTCTTGCCAAGATCATGAAGCCTTTCCATCTCAATAAAACAGAAAATAAACCATGTAAAACAGAAAATAAGGTGAGCTTCATGGTAGGTAAAAATGGGCATAACCTCTCTCCTAACCATGGTCACTTGGTCTAGCCAAGATCATGTAGCCATTTCAACCTTTTTTGCTTCATATTTTGTAAAAATCAGAACCTTAGAATACTAAAAAAGACTTTTATAAATCATTTTTCACAACAACATGCAAGGAGGAAAGAAAAGAAAAAAACAAGGCAGAAAAATGAGCCATTAGGCCATGGCATGAAACTCCAAGAAAAAAATTGTTTCCACCATTTTAAAGAAGAAGAAAAAGATGAAAACATGAATAAACATTAAAATAATTTATTTCTTAGAAAAATTTTGTAGGAAAACATGATAGAAAAATCAAGAAAACACCATGAAAATGAAGAAGAAAGCTAGGCTAGAACTTGGTAGAGATAACTACCTTCAAACTCTCTAATGAAAACCTTTTTTTTTTTTCTTTCAAAACCTTTTTTCTTGCCAAATTAGCTACTGTTTTCCATCCAAAAAACCTATAAAAAAATGAAACTCTCCCCCTTCCTTTAGCCTTGGCCGAATGCCCCCTTAGCCATTGGATGAAAATCACACTTTTTCCCCTCCAATCATGGCCTTTAGATTTAGATATTTTGATGACAACATAAAAATGTCATCTTTCCAATTGATTCCAGCCCTTAAGATGTGTACTCAGCCCTTGTATTAACCTTAGCCATTAGATGCAAAAGAGGACCAATCCCATGCACTCACTTGCTTGCCCCTCTTGAATGCCTACCCTTGGATGAGTTGTGCTCTTCCATTCTTGGTCATTGGATGAAGCCAACATAAAAATGATATCTTGTAGATTAAATCCAGCCCTCAACATGTTTACTCAGCTCTTTTAGATCGCCTAAGCCATTGGATCAAAAGGGATAATCTTGTGCACTCCATTGTTCAACCGAATTGATGCTCACCCCTGGATGAATTGTGCTCATCTTTTTTCTTCCATTCTTGGCCATTAGATGAGGGTTCTTTTCTGACAAATAAAAATGTCATTTTGACATTTAAACTTGGCCATTGGATGGTGCATTCAACTTTCCTACAAGGCACCTAAGCCATTGGATGAAAGGGGAACCATTTGCAAGGTGTTAGTGATAGAATGTGGCATGATAGTGACTAGGGAATTAAATTACTCAAGCTTTCTTCTTCTCCTCTATGTTGGCTGACCAAAGGAAGAAAAAATCTCAGCAATTCCTTCTTCTTTCATATTTTCCCTAATTACCAATTTGCCCTTTTTGGTTTCCTAGGTAAAATGACCTTTTTGCCTCCCGAACTTAAATAAATAGCAAACGGACTCTAAATTCGAATTTTGTTTTTTCAATACTTCCAAAATAATAAAATATTTAATTTTGGAAGTTTTCAAAATTTTCCGAGTCCATTTGCTAATTATGTCGGATTTATTTCCGAAATTACCCCTTTTATGCACCCGAACTTTACCATTTTTTAAACGAGCTCCGAATCCAAATTTTTCTTCATCAATATTTTCCAAATAAATTTAAAATGTGATCTGGAAGTTTTCACAATTTTTGGAGCTCATTTACTATGTTTTTGGGATTTATCTACTTAAATTACTGAATAAGGGACCCGGTATTTGGCCATTTTGCAGACGAACTCTGAATCAAGATTTTCTTTCACCAATATCTTCCAAATAATTTAAAAATGAGATTTTAAAATTTTCAAAATTTTTGGAGTTCATTTGCTATTTTTTCGGGATTTATCATGTTGAATTACTGCAAAGGAGACCCGGTATTTGGCCATTTTGCAAACAAACTCCTATGTTGCTTGATAGTTAGAGATTAAGTAGTGGCATTCGTCCTGCTTAACAACGAACTAAAGAAGGATTGGGGTAACAAGGGAGGTTGTTATCTACGGTTGTTAACTTTGATAGCTAATTGATGTTGATAGATCTGAAATTGATTCTCAATGATGTCTAGTGGTGGAGAATGAAACCTTAACCATATTTCTCTTATATTTGATTTCCTCTTACTTATTTGCATCTTACTTTTATTGTTTGCTTTACTTTTAATTATTTCAAAAACCCCATTTTCCTTTATTTTCTTTTCTTTTTCTTTGAATTGAAGTAATAAACCAATAATTTATAAATTGAAACCCAATCCCTGAGGACTTGAACCTTGCTAACTACTCTACTTACAATTGATCTTTTAGTGCAAGGTTAAATAAAGATACACTATTTTGAGTGCATCAAGTTTTTGACGTCGTTGCCGGGGATTGCTTTCTTTAGTTTATTTGTTACTTGGTTTATTCTTATTTTTAGTTGTAATTAATTTTTTTGTTGTTGTACATACTGGTTTTTCCTTTCAGAATTCAAGCAAGAAGAGATGGCAGGTGCTACATCAAAACTTCAGAACCTTCAGAATAAACTAGACAATCTCATCTCCATAGTTCAACAAGTGGCCATAAGTGAGATTCAACAAACAAGGTAGTGTGGAGTGTGCTTCATGGTGGATTATCCAACCAATTGGTGCCCATACTACCGAAAAGATAATTTTGAACCAGCCTATGATGTGGGAAGATACCAAAGCCATCAAGGGTTCCAAGGACAACAGTGTGATGCTTTCCAAACACTTACAATAAGAAATAGTGGAAGTATTCTAATTATGGCTACTTGGGGAATTATCAAGAAATAGATCCTTATGCCAACTACAATCATTCATCTAGCTTCAATCAATCATGGTCTCAAGAACCAGATCAAGAATTAAAAGACCTTGTCAAAATTGTTGTTGCTAATACTTTGGAATTTCAACAGGAAAGCAGGGCTCCATCTGTCCCCAATCAATCATGGGAAAAACAACATGATCTTCTTGAGCCACCACATGTGACTCGCAACTCAGGTACTTCGTTAGAAGATCTTGTCAATTCCCTTACTACTAACCAATTGCAAATGCAACAGGACATAAGAGAAACAAACAGGCAAATGGCAACAAATCATGAGTCAATTAGAGACTCAAATTAGCCAAATGGCTAGCGGTGTGGCGCGATGGGTAGAAGAAGGATCTGAGGAACTACATGAACAACTACCTTCCCAAACTATGATTGATCCAAAGGAGAATGTTAGTGCCACATAACTTGAGGATGAATCAAAAAATCCAAGGGAACCCGAGGTGGAGAAAGAACTAGAGATGGATTTACTTCTTGAAGATAATGAAGCTTCAATTTCAAAGGAGAGTATTTCAACACCTAAGGTAACTTTTAAGGTTCCAATTTTTACTAATGTTTCTTCTCCACCTTTTCCTAGTAAATTCGCAAAGTTCAAGGAGGAGGAATATGAACAACACATGCGGGAAACCTTAAACAGTTTGTTTGTGGATGCCATTCAACAAGTACCAAAAGTTACACCATTCCTTGATGAGTTATGCACCACAAAGGATGATGGAATAATACTTGTAATGGAGAATTCATCCACTATTATGCAAAGAAAGCTTCCTATCAAACGCACAAATTTGGGAAGTTTCATGTATGAGCCTGACAAGCCTAAAAAGCCAAGAAGGGGTGTTGGTTAGGTTGACACATTAAATCAAGTGCTAATTAGGAGGCAGCCCAATTAATGAAGAAATTGTCAACCTACCATAACAGATTTGTTTTATTTTTCTTTCTTGCTTCATTTTAATTTTTTAGGTTTATTTAAGTTTCATTAGTTTGCTTTGTTTTGAGTTTTTAATAATTTTGTTTATTTTGTGTTTTAATAAGTCAGGCTAAGGACAATAAACCAAGCGCTTATTGGGAGGCAACCCAATTGGATGGAGAGCACACATTATAATCAGATTTGCTATTTTTTACTCTCCATCCCTCTATCTTTTATATTTTCTTTAGTTATTTTCTTCTTTTATTTAGTAGTTCTTTTCTCTTACATATAATTCTTGCATATGGGGTGACAGCATTACATTGAGGACAATGTAAGAATTAAGTGTAGGGGGAAGAATTTAGGATTTCTTAGTTTAGTTTCTTAGTTTAGGTTGTCAATTTTTTTTTTTTTTTGAGTCTTTTTAGTTTGTTTTTAGTATGTTTTAGTTTCTTTCAATACTATGATGAGATATGAATTGCATAGGTCTAAAATTGGTTATTAGTGAGAAAACTTTCAAGAGAATTGAGCTTGATACTATTTTTTATGAGCCAATGTTGATATGATATGTTGATTGAGAAAGAAGCATGTTTAGACTTAAATCTGACTTGTATAATCATCCTTGTGAGTTTGAGCCTATATGATTGATGTATTATACATATCAATCTAATTTCTCTCTTGTGTGCTCTCATGATTACATAATTGTCTAGAACTTGCTTTAAACCATTTGAGACTATATTGATACATATAACAACATGAATATGATAGAGGCAATAGGATTATAACTAGAGCCAAACAGCCATTCCTTGTTGATGTTCCAAGAGAGCATCCCCCTAGTGAGCCAATTTGAGCCTACATTGAATAAGCTATTTATTTGGTAACCAGAACTTACACCTAGCCTAAATACACTTATCTCTTTACCCTTGTTCTAAAGATGGACTAGAATGTTTGAGACATATTGAAAAGCAATGGATACTTTTTAAATTTGGGTTAGAACAAAAGATAAGTATGGGGGAGGAGAAAGGCAAAAGTCAAGAGAAAAAGAAAAGAGAACATTGTCAATACATTCCCATAAAAAAAAAATTGAATCATCTCTTGAACTTCTAGTTAAAGAAAAGAGAAAGAATGTTACAAAGTTGGTTAGAACAAAGCAAAGGCTCAACATGAAAATTTAGCCTATGTTATTATGTGCTTCTAAGGAATATTGAGAAAGTTTTCTTTGCAAAAATCTTATTATGTCTCTAAATTCTATGAAGTCTTTGGAACCCTTGTAATATCTTTTATCTTTTATTCTTTAACCACATTACAACACCTTGGCCCCATTACAACCTTGATTAAAGACCTCTTGATTCATGAAGTTGTACGATCTAAATAGTGGAGAATAGGTGGACAAGCAAGCATATGGTAGAACTGTTTTCATGAGATTGATTGAGTGTAAACACTTTACCACTACTTTAAAGAGTGAAAATCATGAGAGTATCCAATGTGAGAAGTTGAGATTAAGTTTGAATTTGCACTATTTTGATTGAAATATGTTATGTTTGTCGCAACCTAAAAAATAACGAGTCTCATCACAAGACTTTATTATTCGTAAAGCGTGACTTTAAAAAATCGAGGAAAAGTCGACTTAATTCCTCTAGAAAAATAAAGGTTTTGAAAATGACCTTGAAAAAGACATGGAGTCGCCACCAATCTTCTATAAAAACCGTACCTTATTAATCGTGTGTTATCTCAAGTCTCGGTAAAAGAAATCGGTTTTAAATTTAGTATTTCAAGTTAATTCCCAATTTAAAGAAAAAAATATTTCATTTTTAATCGAAAATGATTCGGAATTTATAAATTCAAAATTTTTCTATATTGCCCAACAAACGTGGCAAAATATAGAATTTTTTATTAATTTTGGAAAACTTTCTGAATCTTTCTCTTTTTTTGAAAGAAAGATATTCTTTTATTAATAATAATTGATGATATTCCCTCCAGCAAACCCGGTAGAGAACTCATGAATTATTTTAACTCAGGAATATCTTTATTTTTTATTGAAAAATCATTATCCTTTTGAAAACATTTTAAAAGATATGAATATGTATATGCATGACATAAATAAAATGACATAGCAAAATCTAAATAATATAATGCAACCTAAATGATATGATATAATTTAAATGTCTTAGTATATTCTAAATGAAATGAAATGTCCTAAGTTATATGACATATTCTAAATGAAATGAAATGTCCTAAGTTATATGACATATTATAAATGAAATGAAATAACCTAAATGTCATGACAAATATGAATGATATGGCATATAATTTAAATGACATGGAATATATATGCATGAAAATAAAAATAAAAATAATAATGCATGAACATAACATATGCTAATTAATATAAAAAAAATAACTAAATAAAAAGCATAGGATATCATGAAATATTCCAAATCATACAATAAACAATATAACATAACTCAAAATCATAACAATATCATAGAAATTATCATAGCAAAAATCACATATTATATAAAATGCATGAATACAGAAAACGCAATGCATGAAAATGTATTTTTTCCTTTAATTAAGGAAATCCGTTTATCTAAAAAGATATCCGGCTACCTTAGGAAAATATGTCAAATTAAATATTCTAAAACCAAAATACTTTGTGATTGTTTGAAAACAATTTTGAAAAGCTTGAAATAAAAATAAAAAACTGGGCTAATTTTTTTTTAAAATGGCTCTAATTTCCTAAGTTTAAAAATTCGGACTTGACTACCCTTAACCTGAGACTTAAAAAATCATTTTTAAAGTTTAAAAAGGCTTAGAAACTACCCTAAGTCAGTAGCTAACCTTCCTAATCAGCCCCCTCTAAGTAACTTAACCAAAACAAAAAAATGTTTTTTCTTTAAATTCAATTCTGACTCCACTGTCCAGTTTTAAGCCACGATTTTTTATCCTATTTTTAAAAATTTAAAAAAATCTGAAAAATATATTGGAGACTCAAGACATGTAAAAATACACGGGAAAAAATTGGCTTAATTTTCTGATTAAAGATTAATTCCCAGAAAAATCGGAAAAGTATGAGTAGTGGGTGAAAAAAACTGTTTTGTCAAAATACATTTTTGCCTTTGATAAAATCATTTAAAAATCAAAGTAAAAACATTTAAGACTCACAAAATGACTTACAAGCAGTAGCTAGGACCTTTTGAAAGTTAGATAAAAATTGGCTAAGTAAAAAAAATCACAAAGGTAGAATAATCAATTTGACAAACTTTAATTTTCCACAAGTGTGCTCAAGAGAGCATGACTTTGAACCATTAATTGGCCTAAGTCATTATTCAAGTGGCATGAACATGAAATGCATGAAACAATACAGCAAACACAATGCATGAAATGCATGAGTTTAATCCTAAATGTCATGAAAAAATGCATGGCATTCATATAGTGACTTAGACCTAAATGAACTTGCATGGCATTTAATGCAACCTAGACCTAAAATGCATGAACATGCATGGCAAATAAACCAAACTTAATAACTAAAATATGCATGGCATTTTCACAAACACAAAGCATGCTTAAACCAAAAACTCAACCAAATATCATGCAAATGCTAACCTATCAACTAACATGGCAAAAATGCACATATAATGCAAAAATTCAAGGAGTGGTCGAATGGCCTATGTGACTAGCAAACATGGCATTTTCACAAACACTTGGTATACTAGCATGCAAAACTAAATCAAATGTCATGCAAATGCAAAAACCTACCAACTAACATGGCAAAAATGCAACACACAATGCAAAACACATGGAGTAGCCGAATGGCCTCAAGCTCCAACAAGCATGGCATTTTCACAAACACTTGATATATTAACATGCTCAACTAAAATATAAAACTCAAATCATGCAAAAACCACACAAGCATTTTCACAAACACTTAATATACTAAATATAAAACATGCTCAACTAAAATATAAAGATCAAATCATGCAAAAATCACACAAACATTTTCACAAACACTTGATATATTAAATCTAAAACATGCTCAAATTTAAACATCATGAAAAAAGAAAATTAAAAATGCAAGAACATGATATTTAAATCATAAATGACAACAAACAAAGCAACCAAATTAAAATATAACTCAAGTATATGAAGTAACATAACATTTAAAACATCAAGATCAAAGAAAATAACATCAATAACATGATAAAATAAACCAAAACAGCAACTTAAACAAAAAATGTAGGCCATTCGGCCATGGTGAGTATATGGTAAAAAAATTGTAAAAAATATATTTAAGAAAGAGATGAAGAAAGAACTGAAGAAGAACAATAAAAAAATTTATTTAAAATGGAAAATCACCAAATAGTAATCAAAATAGCAAAAACAAGAATGGAAAATCAAGAAAGTGCAAGAGTTGGTGCTCAAGAGCAACCTCAAGAAGCTATATTTCAAGCTTTATCTCTTCAAACTTTCCTTTCCTTTCTTTTCTAAACTTTTTCTTTTTGCTTTCAACCAAAGAGAGAACAACCAAGTAAAAACCAAGAGAACTCAGCAAAAATCAAGTGTGAAAATTAAATTTCTGAACCTCCCCTACATGTTGGCCGAAATCCCCTCTAAATGCTCAAGGATGTTGTCATTTTTTTGTAACCAATTTTCCATCAAATGGCTAATGATTCAAGGTGAAAAAATCATGAAATTACCACCTTTAGATTGGCATATCAGCTGTCCCAAATTACAGCTGTTCAAGAATAATATTGACATCTCTCTTGGCCTATGTGGCTTAATCACCATGGCTTGATTAAAGAGAATCTCTAACTAACTCTTAATTCTTGGCCATTTGATTGAAAAATCAGAAGCTTCATCCTTCCTTTGGGCCTTGGCAGGCCAACACTTCTCTTCTCTAGCCCAAGTCTGATTTTTTGAAAGGCACAAAGTAGCACTTTTCGGTTGCTTGGGTGAAATGATCGTTTTGCCCCCCGGATGCAAATAAATATCAAACGGACTCAAAATTCAATTTTTATTATTTTAATACTTCCAAAATAATAAAATATTGAGTTCTGGAAGTTTTCAAAATTATCCGAGTCCGTTTGCTATTTATTTGGATTTGTTCTTCCAAAAATGCCCTTTTATGCCCCTACATTTTACCATTTTTTAAACGAGCTCCAAATCAAGATTTTTCTTCACCAATCTCTTAAAAATAATTTAAAAGTGTGATCTGGAAGTTTTCATAATTTTTGGAGCTCATTTGGTATTTTTTCAGGATTTATCGGTTTGAATTACTACATAGGAGCTCGGGATTTGGCCATTTTGCAAACGAACTCCAAATCAAGATTTTATTTTTCCAATCTCTTCCAAATAATTTAAAAATGAGATTTGCAAAATTTCAGAATTTTTGGAGTTCATTTGCTATTTTTCCAGGATTTTCCTTTTTGAATTACTACATAAGAAGCCTGGAATTTGGTCATTTTGCAAACGAACTCCGAATCAAGATTTTATTTTTCCAATCTCTTTCAAATGTTTTAAGAATGAGATTTTCAAGTTTTCAAAATTTTCGGAGTTCATTTGCTATTTTTCCCAAATTTTCCAATTTTGTCCTTTTGCTCTCAAAACCCGGTTTTGCTCAAAACAAGTCCGATTTTCAGATTTTCTTCAAGCCGAGCCTTGGGCTATTCTTTTTAATCATTCCTCATCCATTGGGGGCTTTGGTCTTACCAAGTCAGGCCATTTCTGTGATTCTTCCCGATTTCACCGAAGTCCACTAAAAACCCTAATTCTCAGTTTTCTCCCGGATTGACTTTTCTTTCGATTTTTCTTGCAAGTGGCTTCTCCATTACCCGTAGTCAGTGCTTATCTTTCATTTATAACCTTCAATTTCGACCAATTTGATCGTTTAAGCACTTTTCCCCAAATTTCTCGGATTAGGGTTTTCATTCTATTGAATCTCCAAATCCTAACTTCCGAACTCCATGTCTTTCAATGTAGACCTCGGATTATCAAAATTCTTTCTCCATTTTTCAATTGAACTTAAAATCTTGATTTTGAAAGTGGGTTGACTTTTTCATTAGTTGACTTTTTGTGGTTGACTTTTTCAGGGTTGACTTTTTTCCAGAGTTGACTTTTTTCAAGTTTGTCTTTTTATGCTCGCCCCCTTAAACTAAGTCTCGAAGTACCACCTGCAGGATGAAAAAGGTCTTTTTACACTCTGAAACCTCAATTTAGGAAGAAAACATACCTGTTTTAGTGATCCGGACAAAATTAGGTGTTTACAGCTGCCCTTCTTTGGCTATCGCTGAGAATCAGGAATCAGGCAAAGATAAACCGACACTAATTTTGTACGGTCAGTGAAATCACATGTGAAGGAAAATGAAAGGGGTTTTTTCTTTTTCTTTTTTTTTTTTTTATCATTTTATCATTTATCATTTTTTTTAAAACAATAAATTGAAGATTTTGTCCTTAAATTGAATTCCTTGACTAATCAAGGCTCGACCCATCTTAAGGAAACGAATTCGATTTGCAAGAAAAGAAATGACCTCAATGATGGTCTCGGGGCCTTAACCTGTCTTGTTCTCAGCTGTGTTTAAAATTCTGGGTATCTCCTCCAGACGCTTCGGCTATCACCACCAAAGTCTTGCTCATTTTAAAACTGTAAAACTCTGAATATCTCCACCAGAGGCTTTGGTTATCACCACCAAAGACTTTCTACCTTTTTAAAGGATTTTAAAACTCTGATCTCCACAGAGGCTTCAGCTATCACAATCGAAGACTTTCTCACTGTTTAAAATTTGTAAAAACTCTGGGTATCTCCTCCAGAAGCTTCAGCTATCACCACCGAAGACTTGCTACCTTTTCAAAGGATTTTAAAACTCTAGATATCTCCTCTAGAGGCTTTAGCTATTACAACCGAAGACTTTCTCCCTTTTCAAAAAAATTTAAACTCTGGATATCTCCTCCAGAAGCTTTGAGAAATGATGCAGATGCTTCATGATGCAAATGCAAATGTCTTTAATTGATGCAAACGCTTCTTGATGTAGATGCAAATGACTTAGACTGGCGCAAATGTCTTTGATGCAAATGTAAATGACTTGACTTGATGCAAATTTTCTTGATGTAGATTCAACTAACTTAGATTGATGCAAATGCTTCTTGATATAGATGCACATGTTGAATAAAATTCTGGTAACTCCTCTAGAAGAAGATTTCTCATTTTTTCAAAATTATAAAACCCTGGATATTTTCACCAGAGGCTTCAGCTATCACCACCGAAGACTTGTTCACTTTTAAAATTTGTAAAATTCCAGATATCCCTACCAGAAGCTTTGACTATCACTACCAAAGGTTTGCTCATTTGTAAAATTCTGAGAAACTCCTCCAGAAGCTTTGGCTATCACCACCAAAGACTTGCTCATTGTAAAATTCTGGGTAACTCCTCCAGAAGAAGATTTCTCATTTTTCAAAATTATAAAACCCTGGATCTCCACCAGAGGCTTCAGCTATCACCAACGAAGACTTGTTCATTTTTAAAATTTGTAAAATTCTGGATATCCCCACCAGAAGCTTTGGCTATCACCACCAAAGATTTGCTCATTGTAAAATTCTGGGTAACTCCTCCAGAAGCTTTGGCTATCACCACCAAAGACTTGCTCATTATAAAATTCTGGGTAACTCCTCCAGAAGAAGATTTCTAATTTTTCAAAATTATAAAACCCTGGATAACTCCACAAGAGGCTTCAGCTATCACCATCGAAGACTTGTTCACTTTTAAAACTGTAAAATTCTGGATATCCCCACCCGAAGCTTTGGATATCACTACCAAAGGTTTGCTCATTGTAAAATTCTGGGTAAATCCTCTAGAAGCTTTGAGAAATGATGCAGATGCATATGTCTTTTAACAAGGTGCTCATGCTTCATGGTGCAAATGTAAATGCTTGGATTGATGTAAATGTTTCTTAGTGCAAATGCAAATGGCCTAGATTGATGCCCATGTTTCATGATGCAGATGTAACTGGTTTATAAGTGGTGTAACTACAATTACCACACAATAATGAAAATGCAATGATTCTAGAAATGACGCAATTGCTTGAGATGACACAAATGCGAATTCCATGAAGAATGTAAATGTAAAGGTAAAATGCAGATGCTTATAGAATAATGACAATGCAAATACCCATGAATGATTTGCCAACACTATGTAGATGTAAAAGCTTGATAAAGAGATGAGTGCTCATGAGTGATGCAAATACCCCCGGTTGTTTTTCTAGACTTAGGCTTAGCCTTTCAAATTCATTTTTCCTCTTCAAATCAGAGTATATCTTCAATTCATTTTGGCTATTCTCTTTGCCCCAACAGTTTTCAAACTTTCATCAATAGAGATCTGAACCGGGTTCTATTTCTTCTTCTCATATCTGGAAGTCAAGACCTATCCTGGCAGTTCTATACCTTTGGGTTAGAAAAATCCTTGTCTCATGTCAACATCAAAATGGGTATTTCAAAAAATCTCTTTATTTGTTTTCGCATCTTGAAAATTTCTGAACAAAAAATATTAACCCCACAATGTGTGATGTATAAATCTTTTGAAGACTGATGATCATTGTTAGAAATTTCTCTAAGTGTCAATCTGGATTTTTTTTAACTGGGATTGGCAAGGCTTGGTATAACAAGATTCTGGCTTTTCTAGGAAAACTTCATGACAAAAATGTATATCCCTACTAGGCTCACAAATGAACAGGTTTTATAAATCATGAATTCATTGAGAACCAAGCAAATTCAACATTCTTTTAGTTTCCATATCAAGGTATTTTGACAAGTATCAAGATTAGCTGGGATGTTTAAATAGAAAGTTTAATCTTGGAGGAAAATAAGTTTCAGTTTTTGAAGGCAATCCTCTGAATGAGAGTTGGCAATTTAAAAGGTTTAGGAATTCCTAGATGTTCCTCGATGACCACTTTTTTTAAGATGACCTTCTCTTTTTTATAGTATCGGCACTTTCATAGATGGCATCAAAAATTTTCATTTTACTCTAGACCGCCCATTTTTGGGTTTTCGCCCTAGAGTCCCATTCTTTCCAATTTCTCTCTCTTTTTTTTTTTTTTTGGTTCTACCATACACTTGAGAATTCTAAATTCTTCCTTAGTGAAATGATAATTCGATGAGATGGGATAAAATCTGAGGAAAAACCCTTCAAGTTAAATATTCATGCTTGATCAAAATAGACTTTTTAAAGCACGTAATGTAGGCCATGGCTCAGGGTTCAGAAAGAAAGGATAAATAGGCCCAAAATATGTGTTTGAGGGTAATCAGATCAAGGATCAATTTCTTGAGGAGGATTCTCTTTGAAGCATTTGTCCCTTCTTGGACATTTCTTTCTTTTTGACTTTGCTCTTTTTCTTCCTTGCTTTTGGCTTTCAATTTTCCATGTCTTTCACACATTTTGTTTTCTTTTTTGTTTTTCTTGGCTTTCATTTCACCATCTTTTCCCCTTTTTTCTCTTTGATAGAATGAGCCCATATTTATTCGGAGCTCCATTTGCTTTGCATCTGTCTTTGAGCTAGGATCCATTCCTCCATGTTCTCTAAAAGATCTTTCCTTGCATTTTCCCTCCAGTGTAGAGGGTGATCCTTGATCAAGGTTCAAAGAAGAAATAATTCTTTTGGCTCAAAAGGGGTGACTATGGATAATTTCTTTTTGTGCAAAAGGGATATGAAAGATGGCTATTCCTCATGTCAAGCACGAATATTCACATTGAAAAGCAACCCCCCAGGGGAAATAGATATTCAGAATTTCATTTTGCACTTTGGAATCATCTGAATTCTCATATGCATGATATCACAAATTTTTTCATTTTTCATTTTTCATCGCATGCCCCAATGATTCATGCATTAGTCCATCCTTATTCACCATGTATCCATCATTTCCACATATGATGCCCCAATTTGATTAACCATGAGAATTTGTATCAACGAGGAACATAGCAAGTCTAGGTCTATACTGAAAAGACTGAATTTCAAATCTGAGTTTTTTTTGAAGAGACAAGGAAAATATAACCCAAAAATGGGTTTTCTCTGGGATATGGGATAATCTAGTTTAATCATTGTGCCCCAAGGTGTCAATCATGAAGTGATGTTTGGGCAATTAGTGTTTTGTGGTTTGTTGAAAATGACATGAATGGTTTTGGCACAACCTTGACACAGACCAAATTACCATGATATAAATTCTTGAAATAAAGTCTCATTTGTTTGAATTTCAAGGAGTTCGAAATTTTAAAAAAAAAAAAAAAAGTTCATTCCTTTGTTCATAACCCAGACTAGGATCTACATCTTTGCTTATTCTATGATGACAATGATTTTATGAAGTTCAATCATTCATATTCCTTGAAGCATTAGGTCTTTCAAGTGTTCTTGGTTCAAGGTGTTTAGGCCTGGGAACGCTTAAAAGAGAGGGGAGAAGGTATTGGGTCATTTGTAACAATGATCATCAATATTCTTGAGACTATCCGTTATTAAAACTTCCTTAATGCTTGTTTTTGCAAATTCAGATTATTGTTAAGACATAACAAACACAAAGCATTTTAAAATTTAAAATTTAATTCATGTAGATGTTAACATGAGACAAGTGCTTTCATCATCACAGTGTATAGAACTACATGTGTCAAAAACCTAATATGATCATACACCGTGTTTCTTATGACACTTGGCTTTCCCATCTTCAAAACTTATCGAACCAGCCTTGATAAGATCCCTGACCTTGTACTTCAAAGCGGGGCAGTTCTCTGTTGAGTGACCTTGATTGCTAGAATAATAACCACAACACTCATTAGCATTATACCAGCTCGGATAAGGGGGCTTCAGAGGCTCTAATTGCATGGGTGTCACAAGGTGATTCTGGATGAGTTGAGGTAATAGCTCACTGTATGTCACAGGAATCGGGTCATCCTGATTTCTTTTTCGCTTTTTATGACCCCTTCGATTATTCCCAAGGGTGTTCAATTGATAGACAGATGTAAATTCTGGTGTAGTTGTAGTCATTGGTTGGTAGGGATAAAAACCTTGAGATACATTGTTCAGGGTAGAGTAAAATGGCTGATACGAGGAGAATTGGGGAGGTGGGGCAAAGCCTTCCACGACTTGGGTATCTTTCTTTTTCTTTTCATATGCCCCCTTTTTCTTGATATTGGATGTTCTTTCTCCTTCAATTTTCCCATCCTTGATAGCATTCTCAATCATCTCCCCTGAAATTACCATGTCCGAAAAATTCTTCGTGGTGTTGCCGATAAGTATATCATAGTACGGGGCCTGTAGTGTATTCATAAAAATGACAGTGGTTTCCTTCTGAGTTAAGGACGGTTGTACTTGGGCGGCCAGGCTCATCCACCGTTGCGTATATTCTTTCAAGCTCTCAATAGCTCTTTTCTTCATATTTTGCAAGGTGAGACGGTCAGGCGCCATGTCAGTCATATGCTTGTACTGGTTTAGAAAAACCCTAGCTTGGTCATTCCAAGAGCGAATCTGATCCTTGCTCAACTGACTATACCACCTAATTGCAGACCTGCTGAGGCTATCCTGAAAGCAGTGAATCAAAAGCTTATCATTATCTATATGACTTGTCATCTTCCGGCAGAACATAGTGATGTGGGCTGACGGATCGGTCGTCCCGTCATATTTCACAAAGTCAAGGATCTTGAACTTAGGAGGAATGACTAAATCGAGGACCAAACATCGTTCTTTCGCATCTAAACTCCCAAATACATCTGTACTTTCTAGTGCCCGAAGCCTTTCATCTAACAACTGATATTCCATTTGTTATTCTCAACTTTATACCTTTGCATTGAATAGAGGGAATGCATCATGCCTTGTGTTTTCTATGAAATTAGAATAATGATTGATAAATTGGAATATAATCTTAAGAGATCCCTGCATTTATTTTTATGAGAAATCTATGGATAACTGAACATAAAAGTCAGGAGATGAGATGAGATTTGATTTTTAAAAGTAAGAATCCTTCAAGATGAGAATTTCCATGATGAATGTTAAGAGCCCAGTTAAGCTAGCATAATATGAGATATGGAATGATTAGTGTTCATATTCAGAAGATTTTGAAAACTGAAAGAGATAATAAGATTCGTTCTACCAGCTTGAAGTCAAGTGCGAACAGAGATAAATGATGAGCTTGAGAACCTTTTATTTTCAGGGAGTTGATATTAGAGCATTCATGACATCCATTTGCACGATATACATCGGCATTCATGTACTGCATTGCATTTATTTGCACACAAGAAAGTTTATTTCAAGTATTCAGTATGATTTAGACATGGGTTTGGAATGCTGATTTGCGAGGTTAGCGATTTCTTTTGGGACTCAAGGTAAGATTTTTGAAGTCTACATTTACATTTGAGAATTTTGCAAATTTCTTTATTTTCTATTTAAAGTTGAAGCCTCGGTGGAGGAGTTTTTCTTTTAAAGTTGAAGCCTCGGTGGAGGAGTTTTTCTTTTAAAGTTGAAGCCTCGGTGGAGGAGTATTTTCTTTTAAAGTTGAAGCCTTGGTGGAGGAGTTTTTTCTTTTAAAGTTGAAGCCTCGGTGGAGGAGTATTTTCTTTTAAAGTTGAAGCCTCGGTGGAGGACTTTTTATTTAAAGTTGAAGCCTCGGTGGAGGAGTATTTTCTTTTAAAGTTGAAGCCTCAGTGGAGGAGTTTTTATTTAAAGTTGAAGCCTAGGTGGAGGAGTATTTTCTTTTAAAGTTGAAGCCTCGGTGGAGGAGTTTTTATTTAAAGTTGAAGCCTAGGTGGAGGAGTATTTTCTTTTATAGTTGAAGCCTCGGTGGAGGAGTTTTTATTTAAAGTTGAAGCCTCGGTGGAGGAGTTTTTATTTAAAGTTGAAGCTTCGGTGGAGGAGTATTTTCTTTTAAAGTTGAAGCCTCGGTGGAGGAGTATTTTCATTTAAAGTTGATGCCTCGGTGGAGGAGTATGTTTTTACGGTGAGTTTATTTAAAGTTTATGCCTCGTTTAGAGGAGCTTTTCTACAATAGGATTTTCTTTAAGTACATAGGACTTAGTAGGATGTCTACGTCTTTGCACATCCCCTGTTTCTCAAGGAATGCACAAAGAGGGGCAACTGTAGACACCGGATTTTATCCGGGTTTAAATTTCAATTTTTTTTTATTATTAAAAGAAAAAACAAAAAAAAATCAAAATTTTTTTGGATAATTCCGAAAATTAAAAGAAAAATCAGAAGAAATTCAAAATTAATATAAAAATGAAAAAAAAAATAAGTTTTGGTTGAAACAAATCACCTCTTTGGATTAAAATGGGACTCTAAAAAATATAATCAGATTAAAATTCCTAATCCTAGTAGAACTCGATCTCTTCCCTATAAAAAAGAACCCAAGCACCACAATCAAACACATCAGAGAAAGAGATCAAAAATCAAGGAGAGTTAGAAGCAAAGAAATTATAGGTTTTTTCAAAATAAAAAAAAAATTTGTGAGAAAAAATTCGAAAATTCAAAAGTGAGAGTTAGAGTTTGTTTCGAAAAAAATTCTTGAGAAAGAAAAGTTGGGTTTTAATTAGAGGAAGTACATACTAAAAGTTGGTGGCCATTCGACGACCGACGGAGTAGATCAGAGGAGGTGAAGTTTTGAACTTCGATTTCAGATCTAGGAAATTCTAGAGAGATTCGGTCGAAACTAATTTGGTTTTTGAAACGAAGAGATCGAGAGAAATTTTTTAAGATTTTTTTTGGATTTTTCGGATCACCGGAGACGACGGCGGTGGTGCGGCGATCGGCGGCGGCAGGGGTTCACCGAAATCTGGAAAAATCTGGGCAGTAATCAGTGTTCTTGAAGATTTTTTTTTTTTTTAGAGAAAAAAAGACTTTTTTTGTAAAAATCAGGTAAAAAAATGATACAAAAAAAAAATTTCTGATGTTTAAAGAGGCAACAGGTGGGTCGAGCCAGGCAGGCCCGCGCCTGGGTTGCCCCCCCCCACCTGCTGCCTTCCTTTCATTTTGTTACGTTTGGCTTTGTTATTTGCTTGGTTCTGTTTGCTTTGTTTCACTTTTTTTTTGTCTTATTTGGTTTTTATTTGATTTTTATTTTATTATTTATTTATTACTACTAATTGTTTCTTTTAGTTTTTTTTTTTGCAGGTTTTATTTTATATATATTATTATTATTTGTTTATTATTATTAATTATTTTACTAACCATATTTTTTATAAAAAAAAACTATTATTATTTTTAAGAAAACTATTATTATATTATTATATTATATTATATTTATATTTTATATTTATATTTTATATTTTAGTGTATATTAATAATTGTATATTTTTAATATTGTTAATTATTAATTTATTTTTTTTAGATTAGATTAGTTATTAATTGAAGAATAATTTTTTTTAAATAAATAAATTGAGATTTTTCTAATGATGAAATTCAAAGAAATTACGAATGGTTAATTTCTGAGAAATTTCTAGGTGAGAAATTTCTCTTAAAAATTCTCCAGAATGAATGGAAGGATATTTTAAGATATTAATTTAAATACCAACAAAAATCAAAAAAATTTTTTTTTAAGAATAATTAATTTTAAATATCTTTTTTTCTAAAATTGATTTTCCATAATAAATGCTTAATTTAAAATTGAAGAATAAATTAAGATTTTTTCCGATGATGAAATTCAAGAAAGTTGTGAATGGTTGACTTTTAAGAAATTTCTAGGTGAGAAAAATTCTCTTAAAATTTCTCCAGAATGAATGGAAGAATATTTTAAGGGATGATTTTCGATATTAAAAATCAGAATTTATTTTTCAAAACAAACATTAATAAAATAAAATGTGGATTAATTTTTGGAAGATTAATTTAAGAGAAATAATTTGATTAAATAATCTAACTTTTTCGACGAGGGAGCCTATTCAATAGAACGAATGGCTTCTTTTGAATACTCTCGAGGTGAGGAAACGTTTTTTTAGTAATTTCTCCAGAATGAATGGAAGGAAGACCTAAAAAATAATCTCCGATATTTCTAACTTTAATAATTAAAATGAAAATAGGATAGACAAGACCAGTTAATTAAGATTTTTTAAGTATCACAAGACTAATTAGGTACTATCTTTTCGATAGGCGTTGTGAGGGTGCTAATCCTTCCTCACACGTAACCGTACTCCCGAACCTAGTTCTGACAAGTAGACCAGAACCTATTCTTTTTAAGGTGCCTTAGTCAAGCTTAGGATTACTTTAAATAGGATAGATTCATAAAGGTGACTAATCACACCTAGATTAGATGATTAGTGACGACTCCATTGTTTGCATCTAGCATGCTGAATTCGTATTTGGCACGTTATGACAGTACTGATCTTAAATCAACCCGCGAGTCAACATGCAGACTAATCCTTTAAAATATATACTTTTTTAAAAAATTAATAATATAAATTTCTTTTTTTAACTTTTTTTCTCCGTATGGGTCATGTACGGATCTTAAATCGAGTCGCGAGTCAACATGCAAGCCAACCACTTTAAATACATCATTTAAACATAAAATAAAATAAATTCTTTTTTTAATTTTTTTCCCAAATGGATCGGGTACAAATCCTAAATCGACATGCGAGTGAACGTATGGGTCAACCCTTTAAATACATCATTTGAAAATAAAATAAAGTAATTAATAAAATAAATTTTTTATTTTAACTTTTTTTCTCGAGCGAGTCGGGTACGGATCTTAAATCGACCCGCGAGTCAATGTGCAGATAGGGGTGAGCAAAATCCGACTCGACTCGAAAAAACCGAAAAAAATTTCAAATTTCAAATTAAATAGTTCGGTTTATTAGAGTTATTCGGATTTTCGGATCAACTCGACTAAGTAATTTGAGTTATATAGTTTAGCTAGGATTTGATTTATACAACTCGAATAACTCGAAAATCCGAATAAGATATTTCTATACGACGTCGTTTTACTCATTTGAGTTTGATACTAAGCTTGAGTTTTGCGTTTTCCTTATTTCGTCTTCCCTTTTTACTCTTTAGCCCATTTTTGTTGGGTCATTTATTTTTGTTGTTTGTCACCATTCAGTAGAAAAATAAATCCACATGAGCTGTTGACTGCATACTTATTGTCTTAATAATTTATCATTCATTTTTTTCCCTTTGAAATTGACAAGTCTAGATTGAAAGTTTACATTGAATTTTTTTGAGTTTCAAAAGGGGAAGGCTATCACTCAATGCTTCATTCAGTTAAAGATTGAAGCTTTTGGTTGATATCATGCACGTTACCAAGCTAACCAAACGATGAAATTCAAAAGATAATGAATTCTCTTTTTTTAAAGGTCAATAGTAGGCTATTTATTTAGTATGACAAGTCTTTGATAGTTATATTTATAAGAAAAGATAGAACACACAAAAAAAAATATTTGTAATTTCATATAACTAAATTTCAAAATTATAGATATATATGCATTTACAAGATAACAGTAACATGATCTAGTCAATCAACATTTACAAGATAACATTTTAACTCGAATAAATTATTCGACTCGACTCGACTCGAATTTGTTTTAACTCGACTCGATTCGCTAAAATTTTAAATTGAGTTTGGTTGACAAAATAAGACTCGTCAACTCGACTAATCCGAATTTTTTTCACTCGACTCGATCGAACGCTCACCCCTATGTGCAGATCAACCCCTTTAAATACATCATTTAAAAATAGAATAAAACTTAAAAACTAAATATAATTAAAAAAATAATTTTTCTTATTTTTTTTTCGAGCAGATCGGGTACGGATCTTAAATCAATCCGTGAGTCAACATATTGACCAATCCTTTTAAATACATCATTTAAATAAAATAAAAAATTTAAGACTAAAAAAAATTAAAAATAATTAATAAAATATTTTTATTTTTTCGAATGAATCGGGTATGAATTTAAACAGATCCGTAAATTATCGTGCAGACCAATTACTTTAAATACATCATTTAATAAATAAAAAAAAACTTAAAAAAATCTAAAAAAAAAAGCAGGACACATTAAGTATTTTTTTGGTATGTTATAAGGTTGGACAAAATTGTCCCTTACACATTTGAAAATAGTCTCTTGAGTTCTTTGGACTCAAAAATAATATATAGTAGAAGAGGTTGTTCATTTTCATTTTATAATTATCACATTTTTCTCTTTTCAATATTTCTAAGTAGAAATTCTATAGAAAAAGTCTTAAGTTTTAATTATTTTATAGGTGTTCTCTTATCAAAGACTTTGTCAACTAAAACTATAAACTATATTCTTATATTCGTTGAAGTGGAACTATCAACAGTGATATATGATTTAAGTTTTATTTTCCTCGGCCATTGAATTATGACCATGCCTATTTTCTTGGAGTGTAAGCAACAGAATAATATTGTATAAGGACAGTTTTTTTAGTCATACGAAATTAATTAATCGTCCAACAGTCTTAATGATAAGGTAAAGAGACTGGTCAAACCAAAAAAAAAAAAGAGTAGTTCTTCATCATAATTTGACAATGTGTTAGAGGGGATTTTTTTTTTTGGTAGGATAGGAAAAATATTACCGTAAAAATGTCATCTACCATGCTAATTTGACAATATTGTCAGTCTATTCAGTTTAGTGTGTTGACAGAATGATCTGGTCTGCCAGCTGGACTGACTGCTGCTGACTGGATTGGATGTTGGTGTAGTATGCTAATGCTGATTTTTAATACCCTTTCCAAAGGGAACCAACGTATTTCCATGGTTAAAATATTAAAAAATTCATGAATTATTTCAATTTTTTAAGTAAATTTTTATATTTTTATTATACTTAAATAAATTTTTATTTTTTAATTTATGCATAAATAAATCTTTATTTCAAATGAAATGTTAATTTGAGTTAAGGTATAAGTATAAATTAAGGTTAAGGGTTTATTTGGATACAAATGAAAGGTTAAGAGTTTATTTGGGTGCAAATTAAAGATTAAGACTTATTAGGATGTAATAAAAGTATAAAAACTAAGGATGGCAGCGAGTCGGATATCTATCTTATCTGTAATATCCGAATCCGAATTCATTTATTATCCGCATTAAATCCGAATATTATTATCCAAATCCGAATTAAATAACATTATCCGTCAGATATCTGAATCCGCTAAATATCTGAATTCAGTAAGTAAAAAGAAAGTTTAATAAAAATATAAAATAAACAAAAATTAATTTTAAATTCAAAATCACTCATAATTAACAACAAATAATTTCTAAAATTTATACTTAAAAACATATATATATATATATATATAAAACTATTTATGTCATGTTAGAAAAAAATTATATTTTAATATTTATTTTAATTAAAATAAATACATAACTTTGTTACAAGGTCATTTTGTATAAAATAAAATAAATCTTGTCATTAGAATGATTTAACCAATTAAGCTGATTAAGTTATCAAATATTGTTTTATAAAAATATCATGCATCTTTAAAATTTAAAGCTATTTAGCATAATTAATTAATTAATTATTATATTTTATTTTGGAAAAATATTTTTAAATTATTATTATATTTCATTATACTTGATATAATTTAATTTTAGTAACATATTATTTTAAAATTCAAGATTAGCTCACTTGGTAAAGTCTTCAGTAGTTAATCTTGCAGCCAAGGTTCAACTCTTTCCATGAGTATAAATTTCTTCATTTTACTAAACGGATAATGGATTCAGATTCGGATATTCGGATCCTCAAAACTTCTGTAGATTCGGATAGCATCCGTATAAGTAATGCGAATTCGGATAATTAATATCCGAGGTTTCATATTCGCATCCGCTATGGATAGTAATCATAATATCTGAATCCATAATATCCGAATTCGCAAAAAGCGAATCGAATAATTGCGGATATTCAAATTCGCAGAATCCATTACCATCCCTAATAAAAATTTATCTAGATAAAATAATAATATTAGAAGGTTTTTTGTTATTTAAAACTATTTCTATCCACTTATAGAGAAATCTTTGCCACCTTAACCATTGATGGTAATCATATTAGATAGGTCAATTTAGGTTTGAGTTAGATCATTTTGAGTTATTTAATATTTAGATTATTTCAAATTATTAATTTGTAAAGATTACTTTAATTACTTAATTAATTAGTTTTAGATTCAGCTCAATTTTCGGGTTTGATTCTCTTTAGGTCTAATCGTTCAGTTCGAATTATATATATATATAAGGAGAGATCCACTTATATTAGTGTAAAATTAAATTAGTTTTACACAATCTCATAATTTTTTATACGATTTCTATTTTAACAAACCGACCGTTTGACTTAACAATATAATTGTACTCGTTCTGCACGTAAAATTTTGAATCGATCCGATATCTTTATATTATCGATCGAGAATATTGTATTTTTTAATATATATTTAACGGTTGAAAGTTTTTTACATCAAAAAAATTGTTAGAGATTTTTAATTTACTCGAAACTCGACGTGCATACTCTACATGAATAAAACATGAAATACTACGGTCGGATTAAACAAATATAAATCGTATAAAAGGTTATAAAAATGTGTAAAACTAATTTAGTTTTATACTAATGTAAGTGGATTACTCCTCTCTCTCCCTCTCTCTCTCTCTCTCTCTCTATATATATATATATATATATATATATATATATATATATATATGAGTTCGTTTTTGATATATTGACAGTAAATTTTTTTTAATTTCATAAGCGAAGTTAAGAAACTGTCACACGTGTCACTTCTTTTAATTTTTTTTGTTTAAACATATATCCTAATGGATATGTGTCAATGGCAGTAGATGAGATAATTTTCTCTTTTTATATATAAACTAATTTTGTTTACTTTAATAGAATGTATTGTTGGGAATAGTGTGACAACCCACAATAAGCATTCGAGAAGAAAGGAAAACGAAAACACAATGTTTAACGTTGTTTAGCCCCTCTAACTTACATCCACGATCCCAAAGGGATAAAAGTACTCCACTAAACAAGATATTACAACTTATAACTTTTGCATGGATAAAGCTACAAACCCTCCTCACAAATATTGTAACTTTTGCACGGACAAAGCTACAAATCCTCCTCACAAATATTGTAACTTTTGCACGGATAAATCTACAAACCTTCCTACAAATATTGTAACTTTTGCATGGACAAAATTACAAACTATCCTCACAAATATTATAACTTTTGTATGGATAAAGTTACAAACCATCCTCACAAATATTATAACTCACCACCCATAAAGCCCCAATACAACTTCTCAAGTGTATAGACTAATTATAAGTGAGCACTCCTCTTGGTTCATCCTAGTTACTCGATGTGGGATGAGCATTCCACTTGGCTTAACCAAGTTATTTAATTTGAGACTTGGACTCAATATACTCAACAAATCCTCCATTGAGTCAAAGTTTCAATTACCTCTTGGCAGTAACTTTCCTCTATTGAACCAAAAGCCTTTGGGTAGCAACTCTCCTCACTCGAACCAAAAGCTTCTGGGTAGCAACTCTCATCTCTCGAACCAAAAGCCTTTAGGCAACAACTCTCCTCGCTCAAACCAAAAGCCTCTGGGTAGCAACTCTCCTTGCTCAAACCAAAAGCTTTTTGGCAGTAACTTTCCTCCATCGAACCGAAAGCTCTGATACCAGTTATTGGGCATAGCATGACAACCCATAATAAACACTCGAGAAGAAATGAAAAAGAGAACACAATGTTTAATGTGGTTCAGCCCCTCTGGCTTACATCCACGATCCTAAAGTGATAAAAATACTCCACTAAGAAAGATATTACAACTTGTAACTTTTTCACGGATAAAACTACAAACCCTTCTCACAAATATTGTAACTTTTGCACGGACAAAACTACAAACTCTCCTCACAAATATTGTAACTTTTGCACGGATAAAACTACAAACCTTCCTACAAATATTGTAACTTTTGCACGGATAAAGCTACAAACCATCCTTATAAATATTATAACTCACCACCCATAAAGCCCCAATGCAACCTCTCAAGTTATAGACTCTCTCTCACAAGTGGTGGTGATGTCTCTTCCCAAGGGCCAAGGTTTCTACTTATAGGTGAGCATTTGGCTCATCCTAGTTACTCAATGTGAGATGAGCACTTCACTTGGCTTAACCAAGTTACTCAATGTGAGATTTGGTGATAACTCGTATAATTATATAGTTTTTAGTTATGTTTTATTATTGTTTTGCGTCAAATACGAGTTATTATTGCTTAGTCTAATTGTGTTTATGATCTTTTATATTTTTATGTAATTTGGTGTTTTTTTCACGAGTTTCTTTGAGTGATTTCAGATTACTAGGTTAAATCAACAATTAAGGGCAAATCTAGTTCAGTTCCAGTTCTGACACCTTTTGCCATATCAGCTATATCTGGAGTTTCACTGAAGCAATAAGGCTGAAATTTTAACCGTGCAAAGTTAAGAGGCATATATATCTTTTTCATGTTTTACACTTCTTGAAACGGAGTCGTTTTCCCTAGCGAAATCGACCATCAAGTTGGCTGATGTGCAATGACGTTTGTGCTGACCTGTTTTGGTATTTTGACCATATCTTCCGATCCACATGAGAAAATGATCTGATTCCAACGGCTATGGATCCGTAACTGATAGGGGTATATTTTTCTAGAAGACCATTTTACCAGATCGAGCCTCCAACATTGACATAATCGACCATCAAGCTGGCTGATCAGAATTGTCATACAATATGACGAAAATTGTTAGAAAAATGCACCCACCTATTATACCTACCTTTGAAATTCGTAAAGCTTGTCTCTTGTCATTTAGCCCTCCAAAATGTGTATAAATAGAGGGCCTTGGATGAGTATTGGGATACAATTATACATTGGTAGGATATTAGCCATTGCAATGTAATTCTCTAAGTTTTCTTCTTCTTTCCTTTCTCTAGTTTTCTTTTTTTTTTTATTTACTTATGCTTTTTACATTTCTTTTCATTTTATTCATATCTAGTATGTGTTGCTAATCATATTGATGAGGTGAAGCTTTTGGTAAATGCTAAGGTTAGTCTCTTAAACATGAGCTAAAATAAATCATCATTTAGTATAGATAATATTTTCTTTTGGTTTAAAATCATACTTGCAAAGTAGGGATCTTGATTCATTATTGACAATGAAAATGGCACAGTAAATGCTTGGTTTCATAACCTTGATTTGTTGTAGACATATACCTTGGCATAAGGAATGCTTGGACTTTTTTTGTGAGTTTTGAGGACACCAAATGAACATAATATCATATGCTATGAACGTTGGACAATTTGGACTGAATTGCTAAACCTTCCGATTGGAACCTCCCTTATGTGTGGATTTCAATTGTGTAATAAAATAAGATTAATCTTAGCATAACACCAAGAGTGGATTCTCTAACCTCAACATCTTTTCTTATTGTTTTTTATATTTTGTTTAATTTCTTTTATGTTTTGTTGTTGATTCCCTAATATCTTGTTTACTTTCTTTTTCTTATATATTTATAAACTTATACTTACTAATACGCTTCCCTGTGGTTCGACCTCGGACACCCGAGAATTTATTACTTGAACATAACCTGCACTTGGGTTTACGACTCTTAATTGAGTCTCCATCAAGTTTTTGGCGCCGTTGCCGGGGAAGCAATACTATGTATATAAGTTTATAAGTATATTTATTTTTTTTGGCTGGTTATACCGCCTAATTTTGTATATATTTATTTTTATTGGCTGGTTATACCGCCTAATTTAGTATATTTATTTTGTTTGGCTGGTTATACCGCCTAATTTGTATATTAACTTTGTTTTATGCTTGTTTGGCGACGTGATTTTAGATCTCGTCGTTTAGTTAGATTTTATTGTGAAACTTTTTCAGGTAATCTTTCTAATACAACTCCTACCATGGCTGACAATGAAAGTGTTCATGCTGAAGATGAGAACAGACAAGTACGCACCATGCGTGACTACTTGCAACCAACTCGAAGCTCATCACCCTCTTGTTTTATTTTTCCTCTCAATGCAAACAACTTTCGTTTTAAACCAGGTATGATAGCTTTGCTTCCAAATTTCCATGGGTTAGAATCGGAAAGTGCTTACTCGTTTCTTAAAGACTTCGAAGATGTATGTGTCACCTTTAATGACCAACAATGTACAAATGAAATTGTCAAGCTAAAATTATTTCCTTTTTCTTTAAAAGATAAAGCAAAAATTTGGCTTCATAATTTAAAACCAAGGTCAATTGGCACATGGCAAGAATTACAAACTGAGTTTCTAAAGAAATTTTTCCCAGCACATAAAACTACTGCTTTGAAAAAACAGATTCAAAATTTCAATCAAAATCAAAATGAAGCATTTTTTCGGTGCTGGGAGCGTTTTAAAGATTTGTTAAGTTCTTGTCCACATCATGGTTTTGAAAAATGGCGTCTTATTAGTTTCTTTTATGAAAGTTTAACTCCCGAAACTAAACAATTTGTTGAAACAATGTGTAACGGTGAGTTTCTAGAAAAAGAACCTGAAGAAGCCTTTGACTACCTAGACCATTTGGCAGATAACTCTCAAGCCTAGCACACAGATAGTTCCTCTGAAAGTTTCAACAGATCTAATCTTGTTTCTAACAGAGGTAAATATCATTTTAGTCAAGAATATGAGATAAAAGCTAAAGTAGCTAATTTGGCTAGAAAGATTGAAGCCATGGAACTTAGAGAAGTAAAAGAAGTCAAAACGGTTAAAAATGAAGAAAGTTGTGGAATTTGTGAAATCATGGGACACCCCACTTCTGAATGTCCAAACATTCCCATTCTTAAAGAAGCGTTGCATGATCAAGTAAATTCCATAAACACATTTAAAAAGCCTTTTCCTTCTCCTTACTCTGAAACGTATAACCCTGAATGGAGAAATCATCCCAACTTCAGTTGGCGAAATAATAATCATGTTCAGGTACCACAATCTCAAAAGCCGGGCAACATTTTTTCCTATCAACCTTCACGTGTACAAACCTTGGAAGAGACATTGCAAGCATTCATGCAAACACAAGCAAATGTGAATAACCGGACTTCACAGGACATCAATGAGATCAAAAACACCTTGTCCACATTGACAGCTTCATTACGCACTCAAGAAAAAGGTAAGTTTCCTCCTCAACCTCAGCCTAACCCTTCTACTCAATGTCTTGTTTCTTACTCCAATGAAACTCAACAGGAAAATGCCAGTTCTATCACAACTCTTCGAAGTGGAAAGGCAATTGACAAAAAGATTCCATCAAAAGACCAAGATCCTCCTTCCCCTCCGAAAAGTATTGGTAAGGATGATGGTAAGTCTGAACTTCTTGAAAATTTGGACAAAGAAAAAGGTATGCATCCTGCTCCTTTTCCTCAAAGGTTGCAAACAATAAAGAATTTGAATCAAAATGCAGAAATTTATGAACTTTTCAAACAAGTTAAGATTAACATTCCTTTATTGGATGCAATCAAACAAGTTCCATCTTATGCTAAATTTTTGAAGGACATGTGCACAGTTAAAAGGAAACATAATGTACAAAAGAAAGCATTTCTGACGGAAAGTGTGAGCTCAATCATTCAGCACCTTACTCCACCAAAATTCAAAGATCCTGGATGTCCAACAATCTCATGCATCATTGGAAACACTAGAATAGAACGTGCATTGCTTGATCTTGGTGCTAGTGTTAATCTTTTGCCTTTTTCTGTTTATCAACAGTTAGGTTTAGGTGAACTCAAGGAAACACCTGTTACACTTCAACTAGCTGATCGTTCTGTAAAAATTCCTCGAGGGATAGTTGAAGATGTTTTGGTTCAAATTGATAATTTTTACTTCCCTGTTGATTTTATTGTTTTGGACACACATCCTGTTTCAAATCCAAATGTTCAAATTCCTGTTATATTAGGCCGTCCATTTCTTGCAACTTCTAATGCTCTGATAAATTGCAGGAATGGTATGTTGAACATTTCTTTTGGAAATATGACTTTAGAATTAAATGTATTCAACACTTGCAAGCAACCTGGTGATAATTCAGAAGTACATGAAGTGGATTTCATTGAAGAACTTGTTCATGAACATCTCACCACTACCACATTCCATGATCCTTTAGAAGCTTATTTAATTGAATGTGAGTTTGATAATGCTTCAGAAATTTCACACACTGATTCTTTGTTAAATTCTTTTCAGGTTAAGCATTGTTGGAAACAAAAGTTTGAGGAACTCAGAAATGATGCATATGAGAATTCTAAAATTCATAAAGAAAGAACTAAAGCCTTTCATGACAAGTTAATTTCAAGAAAAACATTTGATGTTTGGCAAAAAGTTCTACTTTATAATTCTAGACTTCACATATTTCCTGGTAAGTTGAGATCAAGATGGACTGGCCCATTTGTGGTTAAGCATGTGTATCATTATGGAGCAGTTGACATTGAAAATCCTCAAAATGGTAACGTATTCAAGATGGATGATATTCTCACAAGATTGCAGAAACGATTTCCTCCTTTTCCTCGGAATATTTTACTGAAGCTTTACCAAGTTCGATTTGAAAGATTAAGAATGCTTATGCACAAAGGGATTCCTGAAGACATACGTTGGATAATTGAAGCCAAGGTACGTGAAGATGAATATCTTCCTGTTTTGCGTTTACCAGGTACAGGTAGAAGCACTTTTGCAAAGAAGCGACGAGCAAAGCGCATGAGTTCAAATTGCTACAAATGTGCACGATGGACGTGTAACGGTAAATGTCGTTCTATTGGGATTCCGTCCTCTAATCGAGATGATAAAATTGAATTCATTAAGGATGGACTGAGTAAGGAGAATTTGGGTAATATCCAACTTTCTCTTGAGACGCATCCTAGTGGAGACGTACAAAGAGAAATTCCTGATTTATGGCCGCAATTCCAAAGGGAATGGCAACATCTTGGGAATCTGATGTTAAAAGACCCTGTTTGCCAGCTTGTAAGAAAACTGGATGGGAAGCATATCCTCGACTCATAGAAGGCGTTTAAGCCGTTTCTGGACGTAAAACCAGAGGAAGATGTGAGCCACAATCACAACTACAATAAATGACTTCTCAACTTTTGGTTTGATTTGCAATAACTTCATTTCGGTTTAATTTACGTGTTGTTAGATTTGTGTAATTATTCTCGTTTTTTTTTTTTTTGCATTGGTCTTTTACGGTTGATTTTTCTTCTCTTTTTGATTTTCTTCCTGAAATCATGCAAAAATCTTTTGTTAGGTTAACATTTTCTTCTGACAGGTCAAATACACTTTCGGCGACATTATTACTCTTGTCTGATTCACTACTCAGTCCTCTATATATTACACCATGTACTCATTCTCTTTCAGGCACTTGAAAAAAAAAAATGGAAAGTACTTCGTCCCAGCGTATTAAAAAAATTTGTGTCTTTGGAGGTGCTTATCCAGGAAAAAATAAAATATTCGCTGATGAAGCCATAAGAGTTGGAGTAATACTTGCCCAACAAAAGATCCAGTTGATTTATGGAGGCGGTAGTACGGGTCTAATGGGAGCAGTCGCTACAGCAGCACACGCCGGAGGAAGTCCAGTTCTAGGAATCGTGCCAAAACTATTCACAGGTTTTTGTGGACCTACCGTGGGTAAGGAAATACAAGTCTGGAGTATCCCTGAACGGATAACAATCATGTACCATTCTGCCGATGCATTCATTGCTTTACCAGGAGGTCTGGGTACATTGGAAGAAATAGTTTGCGTGGCTTCTTGGTCATCTTTGGTCACAAATAAGAAACCCATTGGTTTGCTTAATATTAATGGTTATTTTAGTAATTTGCTTTCATATTTAGATAATGCTGTGGATAATGGATTCATGTTTTCAGAGGCAAGGAGAACCATAATTTCTGCTACAACCATTGAAGATTTACTCAAAAAGCTACAAGCTTATGAGTGTTTATCTGCTACGGTTGTTTCGCAAACGCTCGGAAAAAGAAAAAGAGATATGGACGAGCAAGGAGTGGATTGCACTTTGTCTTTGTGACATTATCTAACATTTTGCTTGTTGTGTCTCAGTTATAATAAGTGGTTAGCAACCTCTGCAGGTAATATCTCCTAAATTCTACCTTTAAAATTTGACATTGGGGACAATGTCATATTTTAGTAGGGGGTAAGGGACATATTTTGCTAAAAAAAAAAAAAATTGTTTTGTTTTAAGACATTTAGAAGTATTCATTCTGAACAAGGTCTGAGTAAGGGAGACTTGAGACATACCTTGTCAGTTTGATTTAATCTTCTTCTTCAAAAAAAAAAAAAAAGCATGTTTAGACTTAGTGTGTTTTTTTAGTTACTTTCAATATTATAATGAGATATGAATTGCATAAGTCTAAAACAGATTTATTAGTGAGAAGATTTTCATGAGAATTGAGCTTGATGTCAACCTTTTTATGAGCCAATGTTAATATGATATGTTGATTGAGAAAGAAGCATGTTTAGATTTAATCTGACTTGTATAATCATCCTTGTGAGTTTTTGAGCCTATAATGATTGATGCATTATACAAATCAATCTAATTTCTTTCTTGAGTGCTCTTATGATTACATGATTCTCTAGAACTTGCTTTAAACCGTTTGAGACTATATTGATACATGTGACAACATGAATATTATAGAGGCATTAGGATTATAACCAGAGCCAAACAGCCATCCATTATTAATGTTCTACGAGAACATCCCCACTAGTGAGCCAATTTGAGCCTACATTAAATATGCTGTTTTATTGGTAACCACAACTTACACCTAGCCTAAATATACTTATATCCTTACCCTTGTTCTAAAGATGGATTTTATATTTTGAGACATATTGCAAAAAAACAAGGGATATTTTTAGTTGAAAATTTGGGTTACAAACAAAAGATAAGTGTGGGGGAAGAAAAGAAAAGAAAAAGTCAAGAGAAAAAGAAAGGGATCATTGTCAAATACATTCCCATATTAAAAAAAAAAAAAAATCTTCTCTTCAACTTCTAGAAAAAGATGTTACAAAGTTGGTTAGAATGATGCAAAGGCTCAACATGAATATTTAGCCTATGTTATTATGTGCTTTATAAGAGTTTTGAGAAGTTTTATTTGTATGATCTTATTATGTCTCTAAACTCTATGAACTCTTTGGAACCTTTGTGATATCTTTATCCTTTTGTTCTTTAACCACATTATAACCCTTTGGCCCCATTACAACCTTGAATAAAGACCTCTTGATTTATGAAGTTGTATGATCTAAATAGTGGAGAATAGGTGGACAAGCAAGCATATGGTAGAAGTGTTTTCATGAGATTGATTGAGTGTAAACACTTTACCACTACTTTAAAGAGTGAAAATCAAGAGAGTATCCCATGTGAGAAGTTGAGATTAAGTTTGAATATACACTATTTTGATTGAAATATGTTATGTTAATATTGGCTTAACTCAAACTATTTACATTCAAGCAAGATTTTTTTTGTGAATTTCTTTAAGCTATTGATTAGTTTTTAAGACTTGTCCAATGATTATCTCTAATTTATATTGGAAGGATTAGTTATAATTATTATTTTTAGTTTTTCTTATGTCTTCAATGTTTGTGGGTATCGTCCTAGTAAACCCTCACGAGACTAAACTCGTCCACTAGGGACACCTAGGGGTTTAAAGGCTTGTGTCACATGCTAAGTGCCACCGTGATTTCCTACGAAAATGGATTAGATTAGATTTTCTTATTTTATTTTTATTGAGTCGTTGCTAGGGACTAGCAACAATCTAAGTGTGGGGGTGTGATAACTCGTATAATTATATAGTTTTTAGTTATGTTTTATTATTGTTTTGCGTCAAATACGAGTTATTATTGCTTAGTCTAATTGTGTTTATGATCTTTTATATTTTTATGTAATTTGGTGTTTTTTTCACGAGTTTCTTTGAGTGATTTCAGATTACTAGGTTAAATCAACAATTAAGGGCAAATCTAGTTCAGTTCCAGTTCCGACACCTTTTGCCATATCAGCTATATCTGGAGTTTCACTGAAGCAATAAGGCTGAAATTTTAACCGTGCAAAGTTAAGAGGCATATATATCTTTTTCATGTTTTACACTTCTTGAAGCGGAGTCGTTTTCCCTAGCGAAATCGACCATCAAGTTGGCTGATGTGCAATGACGTCTGTGCTGACCTGTTTTGGTATTTTGACCATATCTTCCGATCCACATGAGCAAATGATCTGATTCCAACGGCTATGGATCCGTAACTGATAGGGGTATAGTTTTCTAGAAGACCATTTTACCAGATCGAGCCTCCAACATTGACAAAATCGACCATCAAGCTGGCTGATCAGAATTGTCATACAATATGACGAAAATTGTTAGAAAAATGCACCCACCTATTATACCTACCTTTGAAATTCGTAAAGCTTGTCTCTTGTCATTTAGCCCTCCAAAATGTGTATAAATAGAGGGCCTTGGATGAGTATTGGGATACAATTATACATTGGTAGGATATTAGCCATTGCAATGTAATTCTCTAAGTTTTCTTCTTCTTTCCTTTCTCTAGTTTTCTTTTTTTTTTTTATTTACTTATGCTTTTTACATTTCTTTTCATTTTATTCATATCTAGTATGTGTTGCTAATCATATTGTTGAGGTGATGAGGTGAAGCTTTTGGTAAATGCTAAGGTTAGTCTCTTAAACATGAGCTAAAATAAATCATCATTTAGTATAGATAATATTTTCTTTTGGTTTAAAATCATACTTGCAAAGTAGGGATCTTGATTCATTATTGACAATGAAAATGGCACAGTAAATGCTTGGTTTCATAACCTTGATTTGTTGTAGACATATACCTTGGCATAAGGAATGCTTGGACTCTTTTTGTGAGTTTTGAGGACACCAAATGAACATAATATCATATGCTATGAACGTTGGACAATTTGGACTGAATTGCTAAACCTTCCGATTGGAACCTCCCTTATGTGTGGATTTCAATTGTGTAATAAAATAAGATTAATCTTAGCATAACACCAAGAGTGGATTCTCTAACCTCAACATCTTTTCTTATTGTTTTTTATATTTTGTTTAATTTCTTTTATGTTTTGTTGTTGATTCCCTAATATCTTGTTTACTTTCTTTTTCTTATATATTTATAAACTTATACTTACTAATACGCTTCCCTGTGGTTCGACCTCGGACACCCGAGAATTTATTACTTGAACATAACCTGCACTTGGGTTTACGACTCTTAATTGAGTCTCCATCATTTGGACTCAATATACTCAACATGTATATATTCTGAACGAGTTTAATCAAAATAGTTCACTCTTCTTAAGAGGTGAATTCCAACAAAATTAAAATTTGATTCCCAACATTTACAAATTTTTCTTCCCTAATTCTTCTTAAACATTGAAATTTTTGTATAATATATATATATATATATTAAAATGTATTTATGTGTACAAAGTCCTGGTGTATGTAGCCAATGTGTAATAAGTCATTTTTTTTATAAAAAGAGAAAGTAATTATACATTTTTTTTATAGTATTAAGTAATTATACATTGAGCACAAAGAATCTATATGATTTGACTTGATAAATTATATATTTTTTTATTTTGGAAAAAATATTCAAAATTCCTCTTTGAATTAAAGAATACATAAACTTATTATTGAATTAATGAATTAAATACTTAGTTGCATGTATTTAATATGAAACAGATAAGAGATTCAACCATAATAATAATAAAAAAAGTAAGTATATAATTACTGTAATTGAAAATTGGAATTTACGCCACCAAAGTACTTTGTCATAGTTCTCTCTAGAGGTGAAGCAAGCATTTTATATATACGGACTTGCCTTCCTTTTTGTCTCAAATAAAATGAGATTTTACTTAACTATAATTTTTAATCAATAATGGTTCCATTTCCTAATATCTCCACCAGCATTATAGAATAAATATAGTTCGTCTTTGATACATTATTAGTGGAGTTTTTTAACTCCACAAATGGGATTATGAAACTACCAAATGTTTTATTTATTTTTTAAATTTTTTATTTTTATTTTTTTAAAAATATATTCTAAAAAATATGTGTCATTTTACTAATCCCATTGGTGGAGTCTTTAAATAGTACAAATGTAACAAGTGCAAACTATTTAAGTTTTAATGTTTTTTTTTTTATTGAAAAAAATGTCATTTTTGGGGATTCAACATCGTAACAAAAAGAAAAACAAATCCGCAGATAATTGCTAGTATGAAGGGATTTATGACCATGTAAATCACAATGAACAATGGGAACATATATAAAAAGTACATGAGAGGGATCGAGTTCTTATCCAAAAGAATTCAATTAAAAACCACTAAACAAAATACAAAAGTTGATAATGATAACAGAGTTTTGATAAGAGTAGGATTGAGAGGAAACAAGCTTAAAACCATCTGTGGTATATTGTATTGTGTTTACATTACAAGGTCTAAGCTAATAAGATTTTGTTGAGACCAAAAATAATTTATAAAAGGGGCCAAGATATTAAATCATAAAATTTTGATTAGTCTCAATCCAATTTAATTAATTAATTAAGCAAATTAATCAAGTTTGATCCACCCCGGTCTCGAATCGAAAAGGCATAATGCCTTTAGGCTGCCGTTAGCTTAGAAGGAGAGACAGTCCATAGCCTCATGGACTAAATCGAATACAAGTCGAGAGAGTCCAAATCAAATAAGCGATTGCAAGAAATGGAAGACGTTACATGTGTAATAACTGTTTTTTTTTTTTTTTTGTTGCCGTTCGACGTTTTTTTAAAATAAATACAGAGAGTCGCCATCAATCGTTTTAGTAGGTGCGATTGATCACCTATGAAAATTTATCCTCTTAACAATATCCTATAATTAATTAAGATATATTAAAAGGATAATTTTCGGTCTGCGAAACAAAAATTAAGTTCGGGAGTACGATTACGTGTGGGGAAGGATTAGCACCCCCACGGCGTCCGTTTAAAAAAACAGTACCAATTAATCGCGTGTTATCTTTAATCTTGAAAAAAGTGATTTTAATTTTGACATTTAATAATAATTCCCTTAGTATACTTAAAAAAAATATTTTAAAACAAATGAGAGACCATAGAAAAATGATTCGTTTTAGAGAATTTCATTTACCGAGAATAATTAAAAAAAGATATTTTATTTGTGGGGGAATCATAGAAAAACAGTAAAAATAATAAAACAATAAAAATGTCCTTTTAAAATTAATTTCCAAAATAAATGAAATCGTCTATGTAAAAATAATTTCCGAATCACTTCGATACTTTCGATAATGTTTCGGTAACTAATTTTACTCGAATCGTTTCGAGGAATGATTGATATTCCGACTGTTCAAAGAAAGAGTTCGTTTTTAAAAAATTTCTTTTATCGAAACTAATTTAAAGGACACAATTTTATTCGCGAAAGAACTATTATTCAGAAAAAGTAAATGAGAAACCCTCCCTTTTTTATTTTATTAATAATGCATAAAAATGAGAAATAATAAATAAAAATATGTATATAAATAAAAAGAAATAAAAAGATAATAAAAAGATAATAATAATAATAATAAATATAATAATAATGGCAAAAAAAAGGTAATAATAATAAAAATAAAGAAAAAATATACGTATATAAATAAATAATATATATATAAATGATAATAATAATAATAATGGCAAAGAAAAGAAAACTAAAAAAAGAAAAAACAAATAATAATAATAAATATATACAAAAAAATAAATGGAAATAAATAATAATAATAAATAAAAGAAAACAAATAATAAAATAAATATATATATATAAAAAGGGAGGCAATATCCGGGTCGGGTCCAGGCGCGGACCTGCACGCGGGTCTAGCGACCCGACCCGGAATTAGCCTATAAAGACTTTTTTTTTCTGGTCTCGTTTTTTCATGTTAAAAAAAAAAGAAAAAAAAAATACCTTCTCCTTTGAAATCTTCTCATGCCCAGACCAGCCACCACCGTCGCTCCGCCATCGTCGTCGCCTTCGTCGTCGCCTTCGTCGTCCTGCCGGAGGTCTCTCCGAGCCAAAAAATTATACCTAAACACTCATCTCTTTCTCCTTAACCCAAATACTATGCTAGTTTTTTTGAAAACCACCCCAAATTTCCTAGATTTAGGATCTAAGATTGGATTTTTTTTTTTTTTTGCTTTTTTGCTTCTGATTGGGTTTCTCTTCTCTTTTTTTTTTTGCTTATGTTTTTTTTGTTGTGATTTTCACTTCTTCTTTTTTGTTTCGGATCTGCCTCTTTTTTTCTCTTTTTCCTCTCCTCTGGTTTGGATCTCATTTTGGGTCGGGGTTTATATAGGGGGCTGTGGCGGTGAGGTTGGGGTTGGCTCGGTGGCCAGGCCACTTGGTGGCTGGCTGCTCAGTGGTAACGCCTGGTTGGCTGCCGCGCGAGGCAGGGGCGGTGGGTGCCAGGCAACTGTTGGGCATGGTAGGGGCTAGGTCAGTGCTAGGCTAGGTGTTGGAGAGGAGGTGGCGGTGGAGAGCTGGCAGCTTGGTGGCAGTGTTTGGGTGGTTGGGTGAGGCGGTGGCTGCAGGGCAGAGGCGATGGGGCAGCTGCTAGGGTTTGTGGCCTGTTGGGCCGGTGCTGGCTTGCTGGGCCACCAAGGGTTTGGGCCCTGTTGGGCCAGGTTAGGTTAGGGGGTTGCTAGCAGCTTTGGGGCCTGCTGGGAGCATGCCGGGCCATCAGGCCCAGTGGGGTTTGGGGCCTGTTGGACCAATAATAATAAATAAATATTATAATAATAATAAATATAAAATATAAAAATAAAAAATATAATAATAATAATAAAAAAATGGGTCGCTACAGCTGCCCCTCTTTGAAATTGCTGAGAATCGGCAATAGGGCAAAGACGTAAGCGACAATGTCGTCCATGATTAATATAAACTGCTCCTCTCAACAGAGGCTCTTTGACTTTGAAATTTAAAACGATGCTCCTCTTATCAGAGGCTTCATAAACTTTGAAAAATGAAAATGCTCCTCTCATTAGAGGCTCGAAAACTTTGGGAATTTAAAACGATGCTCCTCTCATCAGAGGCTCTATGACTTTGAAATTTAAAAATGATGCTCACTTGGAAAATAAATTGCTCCTCTCAACAAAGGCTCTATCACTTGAAAAATAAATTGCTCATCTCAACAGAGGCTCTACAACTTTGAAATTTGACATGCTCCTCTCATTAGAGGCTCCGTGACTTTAAAAATGAAAATGCTCCACTCATCAGAGGCTCGAAAACTTTGGAAAATAAATTGCTCCTCTCAACAGAGGCTCTACAACTTTGAAATTTAACATGCTCCTCTCATCAGAGGCTTCGTGACTTTGAAAAATGAAAATGTTCATCTCATCCGAGTCTCGGAAACTTTGGAAAATAAATTGCTCCTCTCAATAGAGGCTCTACAACTTTGAAATTTAACATGTTCCTCTCATCAGAGGCTCCGTGACTTTGAAAAATGAAAATGCCCCTCTCATCAGAGGCTCGAAAACTTTGAAATTTAACATGCTCCTCTCATCAGAGGCTCCGTAACTTTGAAATTTAAAAATGACGCTTACTTGGAAAATAAATTTCTACTCTCAACAGAGGCTCTATAACTTTTAAAATGTACCTTTTTCCTGGTCATCATGGTGATTCCCAACTTCCTGCTGCAGTTGGGTTTCATTTTTCCTTGTCCATCTGTCATTCATATCCCCTTTCTATGCAACAGTAATTCTTAATTGCTTGCAATGTTATGATGATGCAATGCATGTTTATGACAATGAAATGCATAACTTGAGGCTCGAATCATGATTCGACGTCCCTGTTTATATTTCATTAACTAGAGACCCTTTCAGAGTTGAGTCTGATTAAGCCTTTTATTTCAATCTTCACAAACTTTTTCCGTCCTTCCCAATTCTTTCTCTTTTCCTTCATCAAATCGACTAGGTGTCCACAATTTACTTCTTCACGATCCTTTCTTAGCCGAGTCAAAGTTTTGTACACTCCCTTCAAAACAATTTTACATATCAATCGTCATTTCAATCATTGCTTTCTTTACTTCCCAAAGGTATAAACAAATCGGGTCTCACACTGTCCCATTATCTCTTTCTCCCCTTCTGATTTTCCAATTTTCAAATTTCTGTAGAGTAATCACGAAAGCTCTGTTTGTGCATTATCTAGTTATTTATTATCATTCACATTTCACGCCAATATAATGCATTATCTAAAGAAAATTTCAAACAAAGAAGGATAATTTAAAGACAAGATTTTATGAATCGGGATATGTATTTTCATTCTAGTGAAAGAAAAAGAACATACTAGCATTAATCAAAGAAAATAAAGAAAGACTGAACAGGGATAGATCCCCACATAATGAATACTTAAACGATCTCAATCAAGCAAAATTGGATTTCTCTTTCAGAAAAGAACATTCATCGATGTCTTTGACTCATTTTGAGAGAGTCCAACTATTAATTACCCTTTCTGCCTTATGCCATTTGGTCATGTCACACCTCGCTGCTTGTTCAGTTCTTCTATCTTGTTTTAATCCCTTGTCTCATGAATTATTTCACACAGATTATTGCCGGTCATCCCAACTCTTGTTTGTCCTTTACCTAGGCCGCCCTTTAAGGTTTTCGACCTAGATCCATCCTTTGATTCGAACAGCCCTTTCGGGTTTTCGGTTTGGATCTCTCCTTTCTTACTTTCCATTTTTTATGCATAATATTTTTTCACTCCATCAGCATTGATTGGACTCGAGAAATCCGCACCATCCATCTCTGCTAAAATCATTGCCCCTCCTGAAAATACTCTTTTTACCACATACGGGCCTTCCCAATTTGGTGCCTATTTCCTTTGGGATCTTGTTGATTAGGGAGGATCTTCTTCAAAACTAAATCACCTTCTCGGAACTCTCTTGGGCGAACTTTTTTGTTATGCGCCCTCATCATCACCCTTTGGTACAATTGGCCATGACACAGTGCCGACATCCTCTTTTCCTCGATCAAATTAAGTTGCTCATAGCGGGCTCGAACCCATTCTACTTCTTCTAGCTCGACTTCCATTAAAATTCTCAGAGAAGGGATCTCCACCTCAATTGGTAGTACAGCTTCCATCCCGTACACCAAGGAGTAAGGGGTTTCCCTTGTAGAAGTGCAGGGCAAACGAAAGCTTCTCATGCCAATCTTTGTACTTATCAGTCATTTTGGCAACGATTTTCTTTATATTCTTGTCAGCAGCTTCTACTGCTCCACTCATCTTAGGACGGTAAGGCGCCGAGGTGTGGTGCCTAATTTTGAACTGAGTGCAAATTTCTTTCATCATGGTATTGTTCAAATTGAGAGCTTTATCTGTAATAATTTTCTCCGGGAAACCCTATCGGCATATCACTCCTTTTTCAAAAATTTACACACCACGAATTTGGTCACACTAGCGTAAGAAGCAGCTTCGACCCATTTCGTAAAGTAATCGATCACTACCAAAATAAAGCGATGTCCGTTTGAGGCTTTAGAGGTAATTGGCCCGATCACATCCATTCTCCACATAGAAAACGGCCAAGGTGTTGTCATGACATGTAGAGCTGTCGGAGGAGAGTGTAGCTTATCCGCATATATCTGGCACTTGTGACATTTTCGAACATACCTGATGTAATCCCTTTCCACAGTCATCCAGTAATAACCTGCTCTCATAACCTGCTTAGCCATCATGTGGCCGTTTTCATGTGTTTCACACACCCCTTCGTGAACCTCTTCGAGTATTCTTTTAGCTTCAGCAACTTTGACACACCTTAGAAGTGAATGATCACTACTCCTTTTATACAATATTTCTTTATCCAAGAAGAATCCCATCACCATTCTTCTCAAAGTTTTTTTGTCATTTTCCGCAGCGTGCTCTGGGTACTGCTGATGTTTTATGTATTGTAAGATGTCATGGTACCACGAACTCCCATCCGGCTCTTCCTCAACATGCATACAGTGTGCGGGCGACTCTCGTATACTCATCTTGATGGGTTGGACATCAGTACTCATATTTATTTTGAACATTGAGGCCAACGTAGCTAGGGCATCAGCCATTTGATTTTTTTCTCGAGGCAAGTAATTGAATTCGATCTTTTGGAATTGCTGAACCAATTCCGTTATGAATTTGTGGTAGAGGATCAGTTTTGAATCTCTTGTTTCCCATTCTCCTTTCAACTGGCAAATAACTAGAGCAGAATCCCCATATACTTCTAACTCGCCTATCTTCTTTGCAATAGACGTTTGAAGTCCTATGACGCAGGCCTCATATTCTACCACATTGTTGGTGCATCTAAAAGTTAATCTTGCAGTACTGGGGCAGTAGTTCCCTCTAGCAATATCAAAATCGCTCCAATGCCATGCCCCAAAGCATTTGATGCTCCGTCAAAATACATTTTCCAATCATCCTTCTTTAACTCCTCGCCTTCATCTTTCCGAGAAATAACCATCAAGTCCTCATCAGGAAAGTCAAAATTTACCGGCTCGTAATCTTATGTAGCTCTATCTGCCAAAAATTCGGCCTCTACACTCCCTTTTGTGGCCTTTTGCGAGATATAGGTGATGCCATACTCAGAGAGTAGAACCTGCCATCTTGCTAATCTTCCTGACAAAAAGGTTTTCTCAAATATGTACTTAATGGGGTCTAATTTAGCAAAAAGTAATGTTGTATGATACAACATGTACAGGCGGAGCCTACGAGCAGTCCAAGCTAGTGCACAACACACCTTTTCTACTATCGAGTATTTGGCCTCGTAATCGATAAACTTTTTACTCAAGTAGTAAATGGAATGCTCTTTTTTACTTGTCTCATCTTGCTATCCCAATACACATCCCATGGACTTCTCATGTACTACCAAATACAAAACAAGTGACCTTCTCGGAGTAGGCAGTACTAACACCGATGGGTTGGTAAGATACTTTTTCACTTTACTGAATGCTGCTAGGCAATCTTTGTCCCATTCACCCGGGTCTCGTTTCCTGAGGAGTCTAAAAATTGGATCACATTTGGCAGTGAGTTGGGAAATAAAACAGGCAATGTAATTCAATCTTCCCAGAAATCCTCTTACTTCTTTTTGTGTCCGGGGTGGGGATAAGTTTTGGATGGCACGTATCTTGTCAGGGTCTACTTCGATTCGTTTCTCATTAACAATAAAGCCCAGTAGTTTGCCGGATGTTACACCGAACGTGCATTTGGCGAGATTGAGCTTAAGCTGGAACTTTCTTAACCGACCGAACAACTTTCTCAGATTAACCACATGGTCTTCATCTTCATGCGACTTTGTGATCATATCGTCGACATAAATTTCTACTTCTTTGTGCATCATATCATGAAAGAGGGTCACCATTGCTCTCTGATAAGTCGCACCGGCATTCTTTAGCCCAAATGGCATAACTTTATAACAAAAAGTCCCCCATATTGTCACAAATGTGGTTTTTTCCATGTCTTCTGGTGCCATCTTGATTTGGTTATAGCTCGAAAATCCATCCATAAATGAGAACAATGAGTGCCTGGCGGTATTATCCACCAAGGTATCGATATGGGGTAATAGAAAACTATCTTTCGAACTAGCTTTGTTCAGGTCTCGATAATCAACACACATCCGTACTTTCCCTTCTTTCTTCGGGACTGGGACTATGTTCAAGATCCATTCAGGATACTTGGCGACTTTCAAAAATTCTGCATCGAACTATTTTTTTACTTCTTCTTTGACTTTCAGGAGCATTTCAGGCTTCCTTCGTCTCAACTTTGTTTCACCGGTTTGTATTCTGGCCCTAAGGGCAAACGATGCACCATGATATTCGTATCAATGCCCTGCCATGTCCTGATAGGACCATGCGAACACATCTGCATATTCATGGAGCAGTTCTGTCAATTCTTGCTTTTTTGTCATTGAAAGTGAAGTGCCAATTTTTATTTCCTTCTTATCATTCTCATTTCCCAGATTAACAAGCTCCATTATCTCCTGATGCGGCATAATTTGTTTTTCTTCTGACTCTATCAATCTCAACAAGTCAGGAGGTAAGTCATAGTTTTTAGCAATCTCTTTGTCGTCAATTTCATCGACGTCAACACATTTCTCAAAATTGATTTCAGAACCATCGATGAGATTGTTTTCGCATTCATTAATAGGGGACCTGGAAAGGTGGAAGCAAGAGAATATAGATATTTGTATAAAGGCAAAATAAAAATGATGAACAAAAAGAAATGGCAAATGAATTGAAACAAAATGCATCATGGTTTGTCATTTTATTAAAACGATAATTTCATAAAAAGAGCCCGTGTACAAAAGAAACTTTCATAACACTCTTGGGAAGAAGTGTTTGAAGACTTAGTTTGTTAATCAGAAATAGACCTAAATACAACTGGTAAGTCTATAGCATGCCAATTTTTCAATTCAAATCCTGAGGGGAATGGGTAGATGGTCTCTTCCTCTATTTCACTTCCATTTTCTTTCTCTTATTCCAGCATCTGGATGCAGAATTCCGTGAAAATTCCTTCCAAAATCACGACAGGCTTGGTTCCAACTAGTGAATTGGGAAAAATAAAACTCGCAGATCGAAATGTCTCATAGAGTTGGGGGATATATATCCTTTGGGTCTCTATCTCATAACCCCTTAGTCTTGCAAGCCTATGTTCTTTCCTTTCTTTTATCATTCTCTCTCTGTCTTCTCTAGTTGGCTTGTATCTCAAACCAAACTTGTCTCATTTTCCAATCACACTTATCCACTTTCGAATTATTTGTAGGTCCTTTACTAGACCGGCCCCGACTTTGCAACCTTTTCCAACCACCTGAACAAGGCTATTTTGAGTGACGTAAGATAAATGAGGCATAGGTATCTTTGAACCTTCTCCTACAAATATGGTGTTAACAAACTCCAAGGTTTGAAAAGAGCATTCCCATGCTTCTTCGGTAGCCTCTATGTAGGGGATACTCTAGGGTTTTGATACAATCAAGTCTTCCTCTCCGTCCACAATTATTACCTGTCCCTCAACTCTGAATTTTACCTTCTGATGCAGAGTGGATGGAATAACACCAGCCATGTGAATCTAGGGTCTTCCCAGCAAGACATTATACGAGGGGATTATATCCATAACCTGGAAGGCGATATCAAATGTGCAAGGACCAATTTGCATTGGTAAATCGATCTGTCCCACCACCTGTCTACGGGTCCCATCAAATGCTCGTACTATAATATGACTGTTCTTCATGTGGGACATGTCGATAGGCAATTTGACCAGTGTAGTCATAGGCATGACATTTAGTGCGGAACCATTATCGATAAGCACTTTTGCAATGATATGGCCTTTGCACCGAACGATGATATGGAGGGCCTTGGTACTGCCTGTCCCATCTGGCGGGATTTCTTCATCGCTGAAAGCTATGGAATTATTGACAGCCACATTTCCTACTACTTGATCGAACTTTTCTACAGATATGTCATGAGCTACGTATGCCTCATTTCTGAATTAATCAGCAATTCCAAGATGGAAATACGAGCTGAAGAGCGCTTTAACTGTTCCACCATGCTATATTCACTGTGCTTGATAAATTTGAGGAATTCACAGGCTTCCTCCTCTGTTACGAGCTTGTCATTTCTTTGCTCGACTTCATTTTTTGGGATAGTTTTCTCTTCATCAATTTTAGCTTTCCCTTTTTCTAGCCTTTTTTGCTGCTTCGGGTGTATAGCATTTCTCGCTTCTTGTAAAACCTCCAATACCGGTAATGTCTACTGCAGCCACAGAAACATTGAGTATTGGTGTAGTATTACTAGGTTCTGGTGATATAACTTCACAGTCGTATTTTCAAGGCACAGTTTTACCATTCCTATGTGAAAAAAAGCCTGGTACTTCGATAGTTACTATCGACTTTGATACCCTCGATGTTTCTTTCGCTGGCGGGTTCTGGATTTCTTCATAGTAGATGACCAATGACTTTGGCTTGACCCATTTAGTAGCCTTTGGTGTTTCCTTAATCACCGCATCCACTGATTCTTCTTCCCGTTCTATAGAGAATTTTGCTACACCGATATCCATCATCTCTTGAATTTTATCTTGAAAATCAGAGCATTGATCGATAGTATGTCCTACCAAGTCCCCGTGATACCTACAGAAGTATCCATTGTTTGATTCCAACCTCAAAATTCTTCGCCCCATGTTGACTGGTCTATACAGCCCCACTTTAGTCATAGTATCCAGCACTTCTCATATGAGCCCGGACGTCCTCAACTCTGGACAGCACCCGACACCCTTTTCCTTCCACTATTGCATTCACTACCACTTTCCCATGATCAGGTAACAGATTTGTAGTGATGTTAGGCTCTCCCTTGGTTGTGAAGTTTAGATAACCAGTTCTGATCAGGCTTTGCACCTTGTGTTTAAAGGCAATTCTCTAGAGAATGACTCGAGTTGCCTTCGTGATAATCATAATTCACGTTTGGGTCATACTATCTTGGATATGGGGGTTTCATGGGTTCAAGGAATGCGGGTGCTACTAAGTGGTTTTGGATTAGCTTGGGGAAGAGTTGGGTTTATGTCATGGGAATAGGGTCGAATGGGGGTCTTGGTTGAAACTGTTGGGGTCCCCTTTGGTTAGTCCCTACGTTGTTGATTGGATTGGCTGGGTTAGGAACAGGTGCAGGGGTTGTGTATATGGGCATTGGCATGGGTGATGGTGAATATACTGGCATCGACGGTCGATAGCTCATCGTGTTTTGGGGCTGTGTAGGAAGATATGGGTATGGGTTAGGTGAGTAACTGTAGGGTTGGTTTGCAGGGAAAGGGGTAAAATTTCGTGGTGGTCGGCTCTCATACGAAATGGCCTGTACTTCTCTTTCCTTCTTCTTTATCACGCCTATCTTCTTGACATTTGCTGATTCAATTCCTTCAATCTTGCCGCTCTTTATAGCGCTTTCTATCATTTCACCGAAAATGACCATGTTTGCAAAATTTTTGGTAGCATTACCGACCAACCTGTCATAATATGGCCCTCGCAATGTGTCGATAAACAACACGATAGTTTCTCTTTCAGTAAGGGGTGGTTGCACTTGAGCCGCCATATCTCTATTTCTGGACGTATTCTTTGAAACCTTTTTCCTGTCTTCTTCTCCATGTTTTATAAGGATAACCTATCAGGTACCATGTCAGCCATGTGCTTGTACTGGGTTAGAAAGGCTCTTGCCAGATCTATCCAAGTATGAATGTGACCACGATCTAGTTGGTTGTACCACCTTGGGGCTGATCCTTTCAGTTTGTACCACTTTGGGGCTGATCCTTTCAGGCTATCTTGAAAACAATGGATCAGTAATTTATCGTTATGAGTATGCCCAGCCATTTTGCGACAGAACATGGTGATATGAAATGAAGGTTTATCGTTATGAGTATGCCCAGCCATTTTGCAACAGAACATGGTGATGTGAAATGAAGGGCACTTGGTCCTATCATACTTTTCAAATTCTGGAACCTTGAACTTCGATGGTATTACTAAATATGGAACCAAACTTAGTTCACTTGCATCAACTTTCTTGAAGAAGTCCATCCCTTCTATTGCCTTGAGTCTCTCTTCTAGCATATCATATTTATGTTCCGTCCTGGTGTCCTCTACATGCCCTATCACATTTTTCCTCAAATTTTCTTGCTCTATGGGGTCATCTAAGTTCAGAACATTAACTGGGTTTGAAGGATTAGTCCCTGAGTTAGATGCAAGCTGTCCTTGGCCTTGCTGGCCTGTAGGACTAGGTGTGTTGACGTAAACATAGGGTTGTCCTCCCACTGGAGGTTCTCTTTGTGGATGCCCACCTTGCGATGTTTGGGTGCAGGTAGGAGTAATACCCGGTGGGTATAGAGGATTTTCATCATTACTTTCTCGGGGTCGGAGTCCTTCCCTTACACTTGAGCTTTCAGTTTGCCCTTTTCCCCTAGTCAGACTCATCATCATTTCCATCATCTTGGCCAATTGTTCACGTGATTCCTCTTGTGACCTTGCAATCTGTTCTCGCTTTTCTTGTTGGGACCTGGCCAATTGTTCTTTCGCTTCAAGTTGGGACCTGGCTAATTGCTCTTGCAACTCCCTCTGTAGTTTTTCCATTTGTTTAATTCATGTTGTTTGCTCACTTTCCATGGTTTTTGTTTTAAACCTAGTATTATACTGGTGAGAGGATTGCTTTGATCTTTTCGTTAGTTTGATTGTGCTTGAAACCACTGAGAATTATTTTAGTTGTGATTAGTGTATGCTATTTTCAAAAGGGATTTTAAATTCGTTCCAACGAGTTGGCGCAATATCAAAATCTTTCCTTTTTATTCATGAATTGCTAGATCTTTTCGTGAGTAGACATGTATATATGTATGCATGTAACACAAGTTAATGATTTTTATGGAATGAAATGAATGCATTTGAGAGGTGCTTGCTCTAATATAATTTTCAAAAGGTAGATTCTCATTGATCCCACAATATATTTTTCACATTTGATTAATCATCCTAGAGTTGTAGCCATAAAAATATTTGACTTGCTCATATTGATCTTTCTCCTCTTCTAGGAAGCTAAGCAGACGTTGTCCATACTTTCCAGTGGAATTGACTTCTTGTATCAGCACCTTCACTCGTTCCACCATTTCCCTTGCTTCGCTTACTGCTTTGCAGACTTGTGTAGCCAAATGTTCTATGTATTGCTGTCTTCCCAAACTTTCAGCCTTCCATCTCATACTAGCATCCATTGCCAAATCATATGTGTAAATCCAATCTGCCTCTTTTTTTTTTCCATTCCCTCATAATTTCATCAATTTGATTTCTCTGGCTGTGCAATTGTTGCTCCAAATTCTGAGTTAGTTGCTAGAGAGACTCCCCTTCTTCTTGTAATTTTGAGCACTTGTCTTTCTCACATTTTAGCTTGGCTTTTAACCCCACTAACTTTGTGGTGATCGAAGAATACATATTTTCCCATTTTTGCCTTTCATGGGAAGATTTAGCAATTTTCCCTTCATTTTCTTGTGCCTTGTGTTTCCATCGTTCTACTTCTTTCTGGAGCTCTTTTTCGCGTCTGTGAGATGATCCGAGGATGTTTCTGATCTTCATATCTGATCATAGCTTCTTGCTTTCTAAGTGTAGATTGTTCAGATCTGATTGGGCTGTGTCACGTTCCCTGACGATCTTTTGATTTCGGACTTCTTGTATTTCTACCTTATCCTTTTGATTCTCCATTTCTTCCTGAAGCCTTCGATGTTCTTACTTCATCTTCTCTCTTTCGATCTTGAATTCTTCCTTAGCAATCTCGAATTCTGAGATTTCTCTCGGCTGTAAAGGAATTGGTTGGGGTGGGACTCCCCCTGGAAGTATAATCGAATCTTTAACTCTATTGGCTTTCCATAGCAAATACTATGGAGCGACACTATCGCTGAGAGCTCCTAGCCTCATTCTTCGAGTATCTTTCCATGCTTGAATTATCTGTTCGACCTTTTTGGACAGGTTTGGCTCCCCATAAGAAAATTCTACTCGAATGAGCCCATGAGTCACTGGGATAAACTGTTTAGTTCGATATTGCCTTTGCACCATAAGTGGAGCATAACTCACGACCCCCCACGGACCCAGGAGTTGTACCCATGGTTCCTCGCAACGGTATAACATTGGCACAGGGGGCATCCAAGGTGCCATTCATTCTACTTGCTTACTAGTAAGTGTCTAGAAAAATGCCACCCATTCTCCTTTGGTTTTGCGCTTCGGCCACTTGCTTTTACAAAATTCCTGAATCGGGGCTCTACCTTGCAAATAAGGTTTTGTGAAGGCGCTTTTCTCACACTCGAAATGACTTTGAAGCCATACATATAGCAGCTGAGCACACCCTATGAAACGTCATCCCCCTTTTCTTCGAAAAAAGTTCAATGATCTTATGGTCTCTGCCAAGATTGCCAGTGATGGATTGCTATTGTTCTCGACCTGCTCAAAGAAATCTACTACTGTTGCTTCGATGTGCCCCAAAACCTTTGGAAAGATATCATCCCATATATAGCCAGAGCGAAAGCAGTCATTCTTTTTTCTTCGTCCAAATGTCTTTCGATGAATGCTTTGAGGAAATCCCAACGTAGGCAAATATGTTCTCTTTTGCGTCTCAGATTGGAGTCTCCTACTTTGATCCCAAGGATTTTAGTTAACTTTTTGCAAAGTCCGAACTTCAGCTTTCTAACATATACTTTATCGGGACATTGGAGCTCTATCCCAAGCAAGACTGAGTATTCTTCAATGGTTGGGGTCATGTCCTCTTTATTGAAAGTAAAGCATATGTATGACGGATCCAAAAAATGGATTGCTGCCCTGATTAGAGATTCTTCGATCATCACCGGGATAAGCAATGCTATCTGCCCATATTTTTGAGAGAATCTCATCCTTCTTTCTTTAATCATTTGTTCCCAGATATTTTCCAAACTTGTCAAGTCATTTTGTGAAAGATCTAGGTTTAGCTTCTCAAGCAGAGTTGATACAAAACCGACCGTCAAACAATCCCCTTCTTCTTTCCTGAGTTTTTTCAGACAAAATCCGTACATCCATAGGTAATTCGCATGTGAAATTCACGGATGAGGCGCAAACTCGATGTTCAGTGGATTCCATGAGAATTTACGACCGAACAATGTATTGGAGCAAACACCTCTTTATGGGATGCTAATGATGCCAATGATAATAATGTGGGAAAAAGACAACCACAAGAAAACAGAATCTGTTAGTATATATATACAGATATAATAACAAAATGAGGTTCAGGAGAAAAATCAAATTTCCTTCAACCAATCATACGACCTCCTAAGTTTCGTTATATGCTGGGTTCGAATTTTGTATATGTAAAGGTTCCCAAATTGTTCCTCACTACTATCCCGAATGGACTAGTAAGGCACCCTGATCCTTGCCTATCGCAGGCCATGAACGGAATGGGTTCAATTTGAGTGGAAGTATTTTCCAGGCTTGTGCAGAGATTATTATCTCACGAAAAGCGTAGGTACTTTACACCCCGAGAGTGTTTCGCTAGCCCATGCTGAGGTATTACCTCACGAGAGCTAGGTACTTTACTCCCTCCTAAAAAGACAAAGCTCGGGTATAGAGCTCATGTATGAAATGCGTGTTTTAGTGTGTGAGATGGCCCAGATGCCCCGAGCAATTTAATACAAACGGAAATATGCAAATAATCAAAAACAATTACAAAATAGCCGTGAATGCAAATTTATTCAAAATTGAAGATTTTCCTTTTATTCTTAAAACAATTAAGGGAACTATGATTAAATAACAGTAAAATCATTAATTTAAGATTTTAGGATAACACGTAATTAATTTATGGCTTGACTCTCAAAAAGGGTCCCCGGTGGAGTATCCAAGCTGTAATAACTGTTTTTTTTTGGCTGCTCGATGTTTTTGTAAAATAAATACAGGGAGTCGCCACCAATCTTTTTGGTTAGGTGCGATTGGTCACCTATGAAAACTTATCCTCTTAACAATATCCTAAAATTAATTAGGTTCGAGAGTACGATTACGCGTGGGGAAGGACTAGCACCCCCACGGCGCCCGTTTAAAAAAATAATACCAATTAATCGCATGTTATCTTTAATCTTGAAAAAGTGATTTTAATTTTAACATTTAATAATAGTTCCCTTAGTACACTTAAAAAGAATATTTTAAAACAAATGAGAGACTATGTCTTTTTTTATAATCATTTTTAAAGTAAAAGAAATTACCCATGTAAAAACAATTCCGAATCACTCCGATATTTTCGATAATGTTTCAATAACAATTTTTACTTGACCAGTTTCGAGGAATGATTGATATTGCGACCATCCTGAGAACGGATCCGTGTTTAGGGAATTTCTTTTACAAAAAAAAAATAATTCAAAAAAAGAAGAAAAGAAAACCCATTTTTATTTGTGGAAAAGTAATAACAAAAATCAAAATATAACGTCTTTTTTATAATTAGTTTCGAGATAACAGAAATCACCTATGTAAAAATAATTCCCGAATCACTCAGATAATTTCGATAATGTTTCGGTAACTAATTTTACTCAAACCGTATCGTGGAACGATTGATACCCCGACCGTCCCGAGAAATGATCCGTTTTTAGAGAATTTCATTTACGAGAATAATTAAAAAAAGATATTTTATTTGTAGGGGAATCATAGAAAAATAGTAAAAATAATAAAACAATTAAAACGTCCTTTTAAAATTAATTCCCAAAATAAACGAAATCGTCTATGTAAAAATAATTTTTGACTCACTTCGATACTTTCGATAATGTTTCGGTAACTAATTTTACTCGAGTTGTTTCGAGGAATGATTGATATTCCGACCGTTCAAAGAAAGAGTTCGTTTTTAGAAAATTTCTTTTATCGAAACTAATTTAAGGGACACAATTTTATAAGAACTATTATTCAGAAAAGTAAATGAGAAACCCTCCCTGTTTTTTTATTAATAATGCATAAAAATGAGAAATAATAAATAAAAATATGTACATAAATAAAAGGAAATAAAAATAATAAAAAGATAATAATAATCAATATAATAATAATGGCAAAAAAAAGGTAATAATAATAAAAATAAACAAAAAATATACGTATATAAATAAATAATATATATATATAAATGATAATAATGGCAAAGAAAAGAAAACTAAAAAAATAAATAATAATAATAATAATAAAAATATATATATACAAAAAAAATATATGGAAATAATAATAAAAATAATAAATAAAAGAAAACAAATAATAAAAAAATATAAAAAAAGGAGGCAACATCAGGGTCGGGTCCAGGCGTGGACCGGCATGCGGGTCTCGCGACCCGACCCGGAATTAGCCTTCTCCTTCTCCTTTGAAATCTTCTCCTTCTCCTTTGAAATCTTCTCAGGCCCAGACCAGCCACCACCATAGCTCCGCCGTCGTCGTCGCCTTCGTCGTCGTGTCGGAGGTCTCTCCGAGCCAAAAAATTATACCTAAACACGCCTCTCTTTCTCCTCAACCCAAATACTAGGCTAGTTTTTTTTTAAAACCACCCCAAATTTCCTAGATCTAGGATCTAAGATTGGAATTTTTTTTTTTTTTTTTTACTTTTTTGCTTCTGATTGGGTTTCTCTCCTTTCTTTTTTGCTTATGGTTTTTTTTGTTGTGATTTTCACTTTTTTTTTTCAGATCTGCCTCTTTTTTTCTCTCTCATCTAGTTTTGATCTCGTTTTGGGTTGGGGTTTATATAGGGGACTGTGGTGGTGTGGTTGGGGTTGGCTCAGTGGCAAGGCCACTTGGTGGCTGGCTGGTCGGTGTCGCCTGGTTGGCTACCGCGCGAGGCAGGGGCGGTTGGTGCTAGGCAGCTGCTGGGCATGGTAGGGGCTAGGTCAATGCTAGGCTAAGGGCTAGGTCAGTGCTAGGCTAGGTGGTGGAGAGACGGTGGCAGTGGCGGTGGAGAGGCAGTGGCGGTGGAGAGTTGGCAGCTTGGTGGCAGTGTCTGGGTGGCTGGGTGAGGCGATGGCTGCAAGGTAGAGGCGGTGGGGGAGCTACTAGGGTTTGTGGCCTGTTTGGGCCAGGTAGGGGTCTATTGGGCCGGTGCTGGCCTGCTGGGCCACTAAAGGTTTGGGCCCTGTTGGGCTAGGTTAGGGTTGGGGGTTGTTGGCAGCTTTGGGGCCTACTGGGAGCATGCTGGGCCATCAGGCCCAATGGGATTTGGGCAGGCCTGTTGGCCCAATAATAATAAATAAATATTATAATAATAATAAATATAAAATATTATAAAAATATAATAATAATAATAATAATAATAATAAATGGGTCGCTACAACATGGAGCAGTTATCATCCATGATTAAGGTCACAAAGGCAAGAAATAAGTTGGCTGTAGTTGTAGTTAGGAAATAGTTAGGATTTTTGCTTTTTTCTTCTCCAAGTTTGAAATATAAATATGAGTTAGAATGATATAAAACAGGTTCCAGAAGTCAAAAATACTATGCAATTTCAATTATCTTAACTTTCAATCAATTTATCATTTACTTTTTATTATCCTTACCTTTCATGCACATAGGAGTAGTTTTATCTTAAGTGTTGTTTGATAAACTGAAAAAAATTAAGTGTTGAAAAATTAAGTATTGAATTTATAAGTACTAAATTTGTATTTATAAAAACTGTTTTGTATGTTACTGAAAATTAAGTATTGAATATAGTTATATTGTTGATAACTAACTGTAAATGTTGAATTTAGAAAATTATTAATTTTTGTAAAGGGTTTCTTTGTTCGGGTGAGGAAACGTTGCAAACCAGTAAAACAAGATGGCTTAGGGAGATGGCGGAGAGGAAGATTGGAGCAAACCTTGAAGAACAAGTGTCGTGGCAGGTAATGGTGATGAAGGCTATAAGTGGCTGGGGATGGTGAAGAGTATGGTGGCTGTAGCAGTCGCGGAGGAAAGGTTGCAGAGAACTCTTAATCGGCTAAAAGTTTGTCAAATGGCCAAAGGATCACAAATGAAGCATTTGGACCTCTATTTATGGCCTTTTCAAGGAAGTTACCAGGATGAGTTACAAAGAGAGTGAGAAGTTATTAGAAGACTACTCACATATAAGTAACACCCATCATGGGTAGTGGGAGAGAGAGGGAGGTTACCAAAGTAGTGGATGGCATGGAGGTTATGTGGAGGTTACACTTGAGTAATGTTTTGTTAACAGGCAGTGAAGAAAGGTTACGTGATAGCACGCTTAAGAATGCACTATCTATTCAGCGGGAAAAGGAAACACTTGTGTTCTAGGGAAAGGTTAAGAAGCGAACTTCTTAACAGTCTCCATATCTGAGCCTCTAAGCCATGCTCTCCAACACATCCCAAGAGTGGAGCAAACCCAATAATCCTTCCAACCTTTCGGGATTAGCTCCATAGTCTTCACGTAGTTGTGTATTATTGCAGGAAATCCTGCTGTCAAGGAGTGTCGTGCCAAGAAGCGACGTGCTAGGAAGCGTCGTGCCAGGAAGCGATGTGTCAAGAAGCGACGTGCCAAGAAGCGTCATGCCAGGGAGCGCTGCTGACAAGGAGACAACGTCAGGGATCGTTGCTGCCCGGGAGACTATTATTAAGGCCCGCTGCTTATGAGAGTTGTGCTTGCATAACATGTTATTGACCAAAAACGAGTGTCTATATTTTGCCCCCTGCATGAGATTTTTTTTAAAAAGATTCTCTTGCACTGTAAATAATATCAAGTATGAAAAATATAGTTTTGAAATTTGATGCAATTGTTCCACATTTTTTTTTGGTGTTGAATTTTTTTTTTAGGCCTACAGGCCGCTTTTGCATCTGTGGGTAGGGCGTATGGTTGCCTGCATGCCCCCCTTTTCTCTTTATTCTTTTTAGGAAATAAATAGATAAAAAAAAATAGTTAGGGATAGAAAAGAAGAGTATTTTAATGTGATAAAAAGATAAGTATCTCTTTAGAGTTCAAATAAAACAAGGAGACTACATGTTGTCTATAAATACAAGTGCCACTTGAAAATTCTTTCACAAATCTCAGAAGCTCTACACAAGGTTGAAAAGTTTGCATTCTTCTCTTCAAATTTTCTTTGAGAAAAAGATAATTTCTCATCCGTCTATCTCTTCTTTTTTTTTAAGACATGAGATCGAAATTTCATGAGGATTGATTTCGATTTGATTTTTTTTTTCAAATCAAGAAAAATTAGGGTTTTGGAGTTTAAAATAATTGCCCCCAATTTTGCGAATCAACTTTGATTTTTAAATTCTTTTTTTGAAAAGAAATAAAATAAAAATAAATTTTGTAAATAGGTGCGCAAGCAACAGGTAGCCCGCTTGTAGGCAAGGCACCTGCAGGCGGCCCGCCTGCATCTTTTATTTTTATTTTTTTATAAAAATAAAAAGATAAAACATAGAAAATTATGACTTTGCCTATTGGTCAAATTTATGCTACTTAAAAATAAAAATACTTGATCTTTTGTTGTTGTCTTGTAGGATTTTCACTCTCACCATGGTGAAAACTATGAACATACACTGGTCAAGTTATGATTAGTCCTCTAGAGATGCTCTTCCACCTCTAAAGAAAAGAAAATAGACTTCTGGCAAAGCTCCCACCCAAAAAATTACTTTTAGAACAGGCAAAGATAGTTTAGTCTCTGCTGTCCCCAAGCATTGGGAGGATTCAATCATCAAAGCGGGTGGGGCTGATCGTTTTTTTGGGAATATGTGAATGAGAAGCAGTATGATCAACATCCACCTGCGCCAGCTGGATACACTTTTAAATATATCAATTCTGAGTCACGTGAGAGAGAATATATCCTAGGCAATTCGGTCTTGAAGTTTAGATTTGAGCAAGGACAGTTTTCGCTTTCTATTACCAAACTAGCCAATTCTTGTCCAGTTCAAGGATGAGATGAATGGGTAAATAAAGTCTTGGCAAAACCTGCTAATATGAGCGCCCTTTCGAAGGCAGGAGTACTTCATGTTGTCCTAATTAGTTCCAAGCTCCTCCATATAAGAAAATAGAAGAAGTTAGATGCATGGCATGTTGTTCTTGCTAGATGGAGCACTTTTCTCTCGGGTGAGTTCACATTTACTCTAGATGATGTGTATATCTTACTTGGGCTTCCATGTTATGGAAGTTATGAAATTTCTTCTATTAAGCTTTCTAACAAAGAGAGTGATATTTACAAGTTCTTTCGTAGTTTGCTCCAAAGTCAAACTAACAGTTCTAAGGTAGCACAATTTTCCAACTGGGTAGGTCTTTTCTTCCAAAAGTACAACTATAAAGGGGGTGAAACTACAGATCCCACTTATCCAGACCATAAGTTTGAACTAATAGCACTATTGGTTATATGGTTGGCATGACATATGCTTCTAGGCTGTCTAGATGATGGGGTTTCTCCAGGTCTAATTCCTATAGCCATCAGGATTTCTAAGGGATTGGACTTTCCTATTACTCTATATTACCTGGGATCCTTGTATAAACGACTTGACTTGTACCAATCTAAAACCAAAGATTCAGCTGGTCGGTACAAAATCATGACTTTTATGGATGCTACTTTTATTCAGATGTGCCTATGAGAGAGATTTGGTTCTTACGCTCCTGAGCCTAATGTATACAACTCATCTAGGACTTCTAATTCCGTGACTGTTCTCAGGAATGACTACAGAGCTTGGGTATGGCTTGCTCGAACATCAAAGAAGAGTGTCCTTAAAGTGATGGACGTGGTAAATGAATTCAAACCTAGGCCATATGTTAACTTGCTCAATGGGTATAGAAGTCTCACTCTTTATTATGACTTGTCTGATTCTGTGAGTGTACAAAGAATGCATTTTTATCTATGGGTTTAATGTCCTGCGCTACCTTGCATGGTTGAAAATTCTAGCTCAGAGATTACTAGGACTCATACTCAGCAGAATTATATTCGGTATCCAGGGTATCACGTCAATTCAGGTATGATCAATGAGTTCCACCTATCCCTTCTATATCCCGTGAGACATTTGCTACTAGTGTCAATTGCTTTCTTAAAAATTCACTTAGGGATCTTACTGTTAGGGGTGTAACTGTCCCAACACTTGATAGAGTTGGCATGTGTTCATCTGGCTGGCAGACCTATTGAGGTGTATGCCTTGATGAGTGGAAGGCTTTTGTGAGGCTCTTAGCTAATCTTAGAGCTGAACTTAAGCCCCCAAATATTACTACTAGCGATATATCATTGCGTATGCCCGACAAACCAAGAGATAAGACTTACGCAGTTGTAGATGTTGATGACGAAGAAGAGGATAATATTCCGATCCTTCATCGAAGAAAAAAGAGTCGTGCTTTATCTCATGTATCTCAAGAAGTAAGTTTGCTTTATTTTTATTTTTACATACTTAGTCTCCACCCTTCACTTTATCATTTTTCTACTTGTGTTTCTTGAAGGATGTATCAAGTACCTTTGAAGCTAGTGATCCTCGAGTGAAAGAGGTAGAGGTGCAGGCTATTTCTGATACTGATAGTGATGATGATGATGATGCATCAAATCATTCTGAGCCAGAGATTGATGTTGCTTCTTCTAGATCAAGGGATTATGCTTCTAACGTTGCTGAAATTGATGCTCTCTTTTCTTCACCAGACATAGAGACTGTTCAGAATGAGAAGAGGCAACATACCATGGATACTGCTCAAAAAGACATCGATGATGTTGCGATTTCGACTACCGCTCTAGTTGTTCCTCCTATTTCTTCCTCCCCAGTACTAGGAGTTAGAGATTCCAGCCTAGCTCCTAGTACTCTTAGCATAATTCATGTTAATGAAACAAGTCTTGGAACAGTCACCTTTGCAGCGGGATCTATTTTTGGGAGTAGTGCTTTTGGAATAAGCATTCCCTTCGGAATAGGTTCCTTAGGACCAAGTACCATTGGGTCAACTTCATTTCAGACTATTGGAGTCAATACTTCTTTTGGTACTTCTAAAGTGGATTTCCATGGTTTCTCTATTGACTCACAGCATCAGCAGTATTTAGAAGACATTTATAAAATAGAGGGTGAGTTCTGGAGTGCTTGCACCTTTCATACAGAAAGATTTATTTCAGTTTTTCTGGGACAATTGGGTGAGGCTTTAGTAATTGCTGATGCTCGATGGTCAAATATTCCTCCAGCAAAGTTACAACAGATGTTGGCACTCATGGATGATGTTACCAAAACTAGGTTCAGACTGGGATGTCTTACTTCTTGTATAGCTAAAGCCAAAGCTATTCTTAACATAAAGGTAAACGAAGCTCAAGTGGAGTCTAGTCTGGATAAAGTTAAATAGAAGCTTGATTCTCTTATGCAGGAAACAAAGACATATCAGAGCAAAATTGATTCTCTTAAGCAAGAAACAGAGACATATCAGCGCAAAAAGCTAGAGTTGCAGAACCAGCTAGATAATATTTATCATCTTCGTAGCTCTAATTCTTCTCCATGGGACAACATAAGAGAGTAGACTTGTTTCATTTTGATTTTTTTTCCAGATTGAGTTATCTTAGAACTTTTCTATCATAATAATATATACATATATTATGCTAAATTTTTCATAGTAATGTTGTACTTATGTGAATATCACACATTGTTCACACACACTCTTTTTACTTTTGATAGAGTCGTGCGGCCAAGGGAAACTATCCACTCTCATTAGGGAGATTGAATCTCAATCTTAAATGAAGTAAACTATTCAACCCTTTAAAATAAGCGTTAGAGCTGCGACCAAGGGAAACTATCTATTTTCATTAGGGAGATTGAATCTCAACCTTAAATGAAGTAAATTATTTAACCCTTTAAATAAGTGACTGATGGCCAAGGTATGAGCGATTATAGCTGCGGCCAAGGTATAATTATCACATCACAGCCAAAACTTAAGCATGAAGCTGTGGCTGGTTTATAGTTAAGGTCATAGCCAATATAAGCGTTAAAGTTGTGCTATGACAGGAACAATATAATACAACCAGATTTTAAGCGATAGAGCTGCGACTTATTTATAATCAATGTCATAGTCAATGTAAGCATTAAAGCTGCGCTATGACAGGAACAAAGAGTACAGTCAGATTTTAATAGAGCTATGGCTGGTTTATAATCAATGTCATAGTCAATGTAAGCGTTAAAGCTGCGCTATGACAGGAACAAAGAGTACAGCCAGATTTTAAGCGATAGAGCAGCGGCTGACATAAAATTCATTTTTTTAATACATTTTTTATACATGCCATAGTTCTTTACAGATGGACATAGTAGTCAACTGACAATGAAAGATAAGTATTGGACATGCAATTAACTTCTATTTACAAAATGTAGTACAATCCATTAAAGACAGAGTACAGATTTTATACATGGAATTTTTTGATATACAAAAAGTTAATAGGCACAGTAACAACATTGTTCTTTGGGTTGATCAACTTGTAGTAACCACTATCATTCACTTCATGGACAATGTAAGGTTCTTCCCATTTTGGACTAAACTTAGGAGCTGAAGTTCCTCTTCTGATGTGTTCGGTAGCGCGGAGGACTAGATCACCCTCGTTAAAGTTCTTTCTTTTTACAAGCTTGTCATAAGCTCTGCTCAACCTCCGTTGATACACTGCAAATTCTTCTTTTCTCTATCCCTCTTTTCTTCCAGTGCTTCTAACTCCAGTATTCGCAAGCTATCATTGTCAAGTTCTGCATCCAACGCTAGCCTTGCAGATGGAACTATGTTCGCAACAAGTACAGCTTCTGTTCCATATACAAGTGAAAAAAGAGTTGCCTTTGTAGGTCCAAGCTTGGAAGTCCTGTACGCCCATAGTGCCACTAGCAATGCATCTCCCCACATCTTCGGATCTTCATGTACCATCTTACTCAACACCTTGAGTAAAGTCTTATTTATTGCCTCAGCTTGGCCATTGCCTTCCGGGTAGTATGGAGTTGACTTAACATGATCTACATCATACAAAGCATGCAATTCCCTCACGCTACTATTGATGAAAGGAGTTCCATTATCAGACAAGATTCTATTTGGTATCCCAAAACGACAGCTAATGTTCTCCTTAATGAAATTAACCACTGCTCGACCTGTTGCTTTCTTCAGAGGGATAACTTCCACGTACTTTGTAAAACACTCTATTGCTGCCAGTATCCATGTGTAGCCTTTAGCAAGAGGATTGATAGGCCCAATTAGATCAAATGCCTAGGTATGGAAAGGCCAAGGAGTAGTAATGTTGTGGAGCTCTACTGGTGGAGCATGTATAGCGTTGCCATGAACCTGACATGGATAACACTTCCTTGTATAACGTGTAGCATCTGCTTCTATAGTTGGCTAATAATACCCCAAGTCTAAGAGCTTCTGATGTAACTTCCTACCTCTTTCATGTTCTCCACTACTCCCACCATGCACTTCTTCTAGCAATAAACTTATATCAGTTGGAAAGACACACTTCAAAGACCTTCTTGAGAATTAAACCCGAAACAAGTCATTCTCCTTTAGAGAGAAACATTTAGCTCTTCGCTTGAGTTGTTTAGCATCCTGACGATTAGTTGGAAGAACTTCATTTCTAAGATACTCAGTATAAGGCCTATGCCAATCTTCAACACTTCCAACAAAATGATATTCTTGCACATATATGGTTCAAAGCACTTCTTACAAGACCCTTGTAATAGCAAAGCATCCTTGGCATGGTTGGCCAAAAGTAACCTGCCCGTTGTAGCAAACAATGCAATGGTGGGCTTTTATCCCCACACCACTGCTCATGAGTTACTTTCAATACGCCTTTTGCCTCACATTTGGAAATTCACCTTGCTAACACTCCACGAGCATCTCTATGGTATAACACATCCTGAATCAAAACAAAATGTTTCAGGTTTGCAATATTAGCAGGAGTAGGATAGAGCAGTTGATCAATGATGGGTGCACGCCAATCTTCGTCATCCTCATAGTCTGGAGGCTGAAGCAACTAACTAGCTGGGCAAGGCAGATTTCTTCTAACCACTAACATAGCAATGTTCTAACTCCCCTCCAGAATATGAATTTTGGAAGCCAAGGTAGCAAGTGCATCAACATACCTGTTTGTGGATCTTGGACTATGTTCACATTTTATAATCTAAAACTTCTTCCATAAAGCTTGTTCAAGAGTTCTATAGGAAGCTAGCATAGGTTCCTTCAACACAAACTCACCATTGGCCTGCTTAATAATGAGATTAGAATCTCCATAGATGTAAAGCTTATTAACCCCAATGGTAGTCGCTGTGAACAGCCCCAAATAAGTGCCTCATACTTTTCTTGATTATTGGTGCAAGAAAAGTCCAACTTGAATGCCAAGGAGATTGGTTATCGACCTAATTCTAGGGAGGTTAACTCTAGACTCGAAATCAAGGAGCTTCATTCCTTACTTGACTCATCATCTAGAGAGATGTCATTTCGTCTTGAAGAAGAGGAGGTTAACTTTGAACTCTCCATCAAAGAATCGACTTCTTTACTTGGAGAGATTAAGACTATGCCAATGCCTCCTCTATTGCTAGTTGAAGAACCGTCAAAGTACAAATTCCATTCCCTTTCTTTTATATCTACAGAACATACCTCTTCATGTAATTCACCAGGAAAAGAATATGGTATAACTTCATCGCGTTGAGATGGGAAATATGCTAGCAAATCTTACAGTTCTTGAGACTTGATGGCCTTTGGCTGGACAACTGATATGTCGAACTCTTCTAACAACAAAATCCACTTTGTTATCCTCTATGATAAAGTTGACCTGGAGAGTAAGAACTTAATAGGATCTGACTTGGTCACCACCAGGAGTTTGTGAGCTAGAAAGTAGTGGAGAAGTTTCTGAGTAGCAAATACCAAAGCAAGACAATACTTCTCCATTGGCGGATAATTCAACTCATTATCATGCAGACATCTACTCAGGTAGTACACAGGTCGCTCGTGCCCATCCACTTCTTGTACCAATAAAGCACCTATGGAGTTGGGAGTAGAAGTGAGATACAACATCATTGGTTGATCCTTAACTGGCATTGTCATTGGAGAACTCAGGATCTGTTTGATGTTCTCAAAAGCTTCATTGTTGTCCATCCCACACAAATGAAACTTCCTTCTTCAATAGACTCTGAAAGGGTGTAATGATTTCACCCAATGTTGGAATGAACCTCCTGATATATGAAACCTTTCCTAAAAAGCTCTTGAATTATTTCTGACTTACTGGAGGTGGCATAAACTGAATGGCTTTTACCTTCACAAGACCAACATCTATATCTTTTCTGTGAACCACAAAACCCAAGAACTTTTCAGCGGTAACACCAAAGGCACACTTTAAAAGATTCATGCGGAGCTTGTATTTTCTGCACCTTTCAAACACTATTTTAAATCTTCCAAGTGACTGGAGGTTTTTTTAAACTTCACCACAATATCATCTACACAGTCTTCGATGCAGTCATGCATCATATCATAGAAGATCGCTCTCATAGCATGTTGATAAGTTGCTCCTGTATTCTTCAATCCAAATGGCATGACAGTGTAGTAGAAGTTGCCAAATGGAGTTCTGAAGGCTGTTTTCTCTGTATCACCTGGTGGCATCTTAATTTGGTTGTAGCCACTAAATTCATCCATAAAAGAGAACATCTCATGACCAGTGCTAAAATCAACCAAAGTATCAAGGTTTGGAAGAGGAAAATCATGCTTAAGATATGACTTGTTCAAATCTCTAAAATCAACACACACCCTTATTGTCTCATTCTTCTTCTTCACTGGGACAATATTTTCTAGCCATGTAGGATGATGTATGGGTTTGATGAATCCCATCTTGAGCAACTTATTAATCTCCTATTTGATCTGAGTCTCCAATTCATGTCGAAACACCCTAGCCTACTGCTTAACTGGCCTACTTCTAGAAGAGATATGCAACTCATGAGTAATGAGATTCTCATCCAATCTAGTCATTTCTTCATATGTTCAAGCAAACACATCCCTATACTCTTTCAGAAGCTGAACCAATGAAACCCTTTGCTTCTTTGAGATACTCTTACTTATAAACAAAGGTCTAGCTGATTCTCCTTCCCCTGCCATGTTTTTTTCTTCCAACTCATCACCTTGTGGCTTTGGTTGATCTTGCAACTGTTCTGGTGCTTGTATTATCTCTTGTACATCTTCCCATACTGATTTCACCTACGAACAAGATGGTTGCTTATCAGGTGGTTCCCATGATACAGAGCCAGAAGAAGGTGTTTCTCTTGACCCCGCGCCCCATCATAAGTAATACACTATCTTTCCATCATCATAGGTGTATGAACTAACTCTCGTATCCTGTACTCTTTCTTTCACTTCCTTAATTGCATCGTATTTTTCTGTTTTTCCTTTTTCCTCCTCGGTGCTTCTTCTTCTTCTTACCTTCTCCATCTTTTTTCCCAACACACTCTTTCCACTTTGGGAATGGCACTCCAATGGGTCTAGCAATAGCAGTTTCTCCTTCTTCCACTGGATCTTCAAAGAAAATAGCCTTTGTATAGTTCACCTCATTCCGCTCAAAGGGTGTCTGAGTAGCAGGAATGAAAATTTCTTTCATCTTCCAGTGACCCTTGATACATTGGTGGTGTGAAGATGGAATGATATTGTGGGTATATAGAAACTTCCTCCCTATGAGAATATGGTAAGCTACATCAGCATCAATGACATGGAAGTAGGTTTGGTCTTGAACAGGACCCATCTTAAAGTTCATTGTCACCTGTGCCAGAGTTTGAATCTTCTTGCTATCAAAAAAAGTAATGGTCATTGGACGTCTCAAACTCTTCACGTCTATCCATACTGCCTTCAGGGTAGACAGAGGCATAAGATTTACGGATGATCCATCGTCAATGAAAGTCCGTTTAATGGGATAGTCATTGATGCTACTCTCCACATAAAGAGGCTTGTTGTGGTAAGGATTTGGAGTGCACATGTCTGCCTTCGTGAACACTATTGCATTCTCATACCCGCTGGATATCTTCCCCATAGGCTTTCCTACCAGGCTACACTCCCTATACTGTTCACCAGCAATCTTGACTAGTGATAAAGCTGCTTCCTTTCTTGATTCCTCTGAAAACCCCAATTGATCAAATAAATGCCTAAAGTTTGGTGTTTTAATAAGAGAGTTTGCAATAGAGGATGTGACCCTCTCAATGGCCTGTACATCTTCAGACTGATTACCTGAGGAAGTAGGATCATCATGCTGAGCATGGCTAACAGTATTCACATGTCCTCTTGCATTCTGGTGGACTGGAAGTGGATTGTTCTAAACTCCCCAATTACTATCTGTCTAGCCTGCACCCTCTGAAGAAATATTCTGCGAAAGTTCCTACACTCCGTAGTTGGATGGCTTACCCTTCTGTGAAAATCACAATACCTTGGGTTAGCTTTCTCTTCAACTGTTGGCGGTCGTGGTACATATGGAACATTTATGTTGCTATCCCTGATCCACTCTTGGAGAAGGTCTTCCACTCTATCTACTGGAACTGGAAATGGAGGTGGAATGTCAACCCCTTCATCTTGTCTCCTTCTTGGGTCATCCCTCTTAGGACGCATGTTGGGTCGTATCGGGCCTCTCCTTTCCCTTTTTCTTCCTTTTTCTCCTCTTTGGATGACATTCACTGTAGGGATATTTCTTCGCAAGAATCTATTGCTCCTTCTTATCTCATTACAGTATTATTAGTTCTCCTTACAGCTTCCACAAGAGTAGCAAAGGTTGGTAGGGGTAGATTCTCCAAATGCACCCTATACTCATCAAACATTCCCTGTATGCACATATTCACCAACTCCTTCTCATCATGTGAGTCCTGAATGACCAATACTCTTTTTCTGAGCGTTGGATAAACTCTATAAGATCTTCCCTTGACTTCTGGTGCTCTCTCCCTAGATCAATCAAAGTGACATTCTCCTGAGTGGAAAAGAACTTCTTACCAAACATTCTACACATTTGGCTCCATGACTCCACAGAACCAGGAGTAAGGTTGACATACCAGGTATTTGTTTTTCTGTTAGGGATTTAGAAAAATATTTTAATTTCAAATCATCATCCAGCCCAGCAACTCCTAACGTCTCCACAAACTTCATCACATGCTCATGGGCATCACCAGACTTTCCATTAAACTGCTTGAACTTAGGACTAGTGTAGTCCTTAGGATATGGTATAGTGGCTACTCTAGCCGGGTATGGAAGCTTAAGATCAAATTCAAAGAAATTAAGGTTTTTATTTTTCTGGTCAAGCAACCTTTGAAGTTCCTCTTTTGTGACAAAGCTCTGAGTTTCAGTGGGACATGCCAGCGGTGTGGAAGTTCCAGCTTGGGTGTTCGTCATGTCTTGGTTGCCATAGGGAGTAATTAGGGTGTTGTTCAAGCCCAGGGTTCTAGTAGGCATAGGGTTGGAAGCATCAGATGTGTTTTCTCCATTGCCATTTGTGGTAGGGGTAATTCCACCAGCGTTGTTCACATTTCCATTGTTCACAGGTTGAACTTGGGAAGTATTAGCATTGGAGGAAGGGGTAAACTGAGAGATGGTTTCCATCATCTTTCTATTGTTTTCTTCTAACATTTGAATTCTTTCCTCATTAGCCTTCATCATCTTCATCAGATCTTGGATGTAAGATGGAGCTGGTGCACTTTGGTTTTTATAGAGTCTTCCATTTTTTTCGATGAAAGTGTTTCGCTCAATGCAAACGCTTCTCCCTAGTGGAGTTACCAAAATGTAGAGGGTTCTTTTGTTCGGGTGAGAAAACATTGCAAACCAATAAAATGAGATGGCTTGGAGAAATGGCAGAGAGGAAGATTGGAGCAGACCCTGAAGAACAAGTTTGATGGCAGGTAGTGGTGATAAAGGCTGTAAGTGGCTGATGATGGTGAAGAGTATGGTAGTTGTAGCAGTCGTAGAGGAAAGGTTGCAGAGAACTCTTAATCGGCTAAAAGTTTGTCAAATGGCCAAAAGATCACAAATGAAGCATTTGGACCTCTATTTATAGCCTCTCCAAGGAAGTTACTAGAATGAGTTACAAAGAGAGTGGGAAGTTATTAGAAGACCACTCACGTGTAAGTAACACCTATCATGGGTAGTGGGAGAGAGGAGGAGGTTACCAATGTAGTGGATGGCATGAAGGTTATGTGGAAGTTACACTCGAGTAATGTTTTGTTAATAGGCAGTGAAGAAAGGTTACATGACAGCATGCTTAAGAATACAGTATCTGTTAAGCGGGAAATGGAAGAACTTGTGTTACAGGGAAAGGTTAAGAAGTGGATTCTTAACATTCTCCATATCTGAGCCTCCAAGTGCCCTCCAGGACATCCCAAGAGTGGAGAAAACTCAAGAATCCTGCCAACCTTCTGGGGTTAGCTCCACATTCTTCATGTAGTTGTGTATTACTGTAGGAATTCCTGCTGTCAATGAGTGTCGTGCCAAAGAGCTACGTTCCAAGAAGCGACGTGCCAAGAAGCGTCATGCCAGGAAGCGTCGTGCCAAGAAGCGACATGAAAAGAAGCGACGTGCCAGGAAGCGATGTGCTAAGAAGCGACATGCCAGGAAGCGTCGTGCCAGGAAGCAACGTACCAGGGAGCAACGTGCCAGGAAGCGTCGTGCCAGGGAGAGTGCGTCAGGGAGCACTGCTGCTCGAGAGACTATTACTAAGGCTCGCTGCTTATGAGAGTTGTGCCTACATAATATGTTATTGAATAAAAACGAGTGTCTACAATTTCACAATTTTAATTTTTTAACATAAGATTTTATATTATTCTAGATAGTCCTGGATAAAAATTAGAAGGATAATTCTTAAGGCTTGATTTAGTAGTTTTTATTGATATTTCATTTTAAATCCCTTATTTTTCATCTTTTTCAACAACAAAAAAATTGCAAAATTCTAAATAATTTCGTTTGCATCCATGCTATTTATATCATTCCTTTTATTTAGGTTAATTATGTCATGTTCTTAATTGTCTTTATATTATTGTTCTTAATGAATTGCGGGTCATTTAAGATAGGGGTTTTGAGATGAGTAATTAAATGTTGGTTTGTTCTTTCACACACACTTAGCATATTCATTTGCATACATGAACTCTATACTCGAGCTCGTCTCTATTAGGGGGAATTGAGGTGACAATCTACGCGTGAGTTAGCGGAATACTTTCACTCAGATTAAACCATTTTCGTTTATAGGTAGAGCCATATCGATTTCCTTTCTAGAAATTATCCAAAAGCATGATAGTGATCTTGAACTGTTGAGGTTTGCAAACTTCCTTTCCCTCCAATAAATGAAAACCTAAATCAAAAGATGATAAACCCGTTGAGTATATGAAGTTGTTAATGAAAATCTAAAAGGTTGAATCGGTTGAAATTTATCTGTATATATACTACACAACATAAGAGGAGAAGCAAAGGGACAAGGCGAGTTCAGATCGCATTATTTCGGATTCGAGTCACATCAAATTCGAGTTAGATCAGGTTTAAAACATTAGAGTTTGGATTGTTTAAGTTTGAGTTCTTTCAGATTCGAGTTGTGTTTGGGTTTGGGTTATAGTAAAATTGATACTTAAATTTGTGTTTTTAGTATTCAATTTAGGTTATTATGAATTATGATCGGAATGGTTTCAGGTTCAAATCATTTGAGTTCTGACCATTTTTATTTGAATCATTTCGACTTTGAAATCTTTTAGATTTGCATTATCTAAGATTCAGATCTTTGATTTTTTTATCAGTTCGAGTTTGGATGAATTCAAATTCTAAGTTTCTTTGGATAGGGTTTTGGATTTTTTCGTCACCTCTACACAATATACAAAGAATAGAGTTAGACTTCATTTGGAGGTGTAGTGGAATCCAATGAAGCAAAATATTTTAATTGCACTGCGGTGGGAGTAATTTTACCCTATTTGTCCCCCATTTTTGTTTTCAACATTTTTTTTATTTTGTTAATCTTTTATTTATAAAAGTTTTTAAATTAATTACTTTGTTAATTATTTCATTTCATTTTTAGTTTATTTTTTTATTTATTTTATTTATTTTAATATATTAATAACTAAATTTATATAATTATATAATAATTAGTTAATTAATTAAAAATATTTAAATAAATATATACAATAATATTTTTTAGATAAATTTAAATATTAAATATTATTAATATATATAATTTATCAATACACTCTTAGATTAATATCTTTAATAGTAATTTTTCATTTTCACTTCACCGGCCCCGCTATTTTGCTATCTGAACTAATATCTCGTCATTAATTTTAATCTCACCATTAATCAGTATAGAATAATTGAACATCTATATATAATTTAGATAAAATAATCCATTTAGATAGAATATACGTCAAAACAATTAAAATTACTTGAATTTTACTCGATCAGTTTAATCATTAATGACATTTAGCAATTTATAATTTTCATTAATAATTTTTAAAGATTTTTAATTGAAAATTTCGTGAATTTGGCATTAAAAAAAAAAAATCCACCTAAAAGTTTTTGCCTAGGAACGTAAAGTTCTATAAACCAAAAACCCTAACCTATTTTTGAGTCTAAGACCATAAAATTAAGTATAGCAATTAGCAATCATATCTTATTAATTAATTGCATCTTTTGCATAGCTAGTCATATTAGACGAAATTGCCCTCAAATCAAACATTGACGTAAAACTATATAGATAATTCATCGAAAGTCGTACTTTATCGAATTATATATGAGGTAGACCTAGCAATTTGTGTATTCGTATTGTGTTTATATATTTTTTCGTGTCATAATTATATTTAAGGTGTTTTATATTTGTATAACTTTTGACGTATTAATAATTTATGTTATATAGATTTAGACATATTCGTGTATTCGTATCGTATCTGTATTTTTTTTGTATTGCATCATGTTTTAGTTATTTTTTCGTGTCATATTTTTGTCATATAATCATATCGTATTCAATATTTTCAAATCTAATACGAGGATTATTAATCAGAAAGTTAAGAAAATTGGGAAAAACTATGTCTTACCTACCTGTCTGTTTCATTTCCTAATTGAAGAGAAATTAAGAGGTATGGAAAATGTAGTTAGTTCACCAAATCTTCTATCTTCTCTTATTTTATATTTTAATTAGCTGTTGCATAATCCTCATGGAATCATAATCGGTTAAATAAATGAACTTTGAATATATTTAAAAAAGTCATATATTCAAAAATTGAATTTTAAAAATTTTGGACGAAAACAAAATACTTTTCCAGTCTCATTTCTTTGCCATCATTTTATTTTTACGGATTTTAAGAAAAAAAGTTTTGATTTTAGTGTATTTTATATTAACATTAAAAATTCTTCATATAAAATTGATCATCCAAGATTTTAATGTCAAAAACTAAGAAAATAATGAAATATAAAAAATAAAAATAAAATAAGAGAATTAGGAGTTTAAAAAAAAGACACAATTTTAGATTTCCAAAAAAGAATGGACAAACAAAATGGAATGGAGGAAGTATTACACAATGATAATGGATAATTGGTACATTTTATTCTTGTCATTGTAATTCATAATTTCTAGTTTGTTTCTTTTACAACCAACTATTTGACTCTAGACTTGTTGAATTGACAATAAAAAGTCTATACTAACAAATTTCATTAATGCCATTACGGTATAACTTTAGTGACAAGGGAGGAGGATCTGGAACCTTGAGGTCCCAGGTTCAAGTCTTATCATGTGTGAGTTCAATTGAATTTTGGGTTGAATTTATTCAGTTATCTGTTAGTTTGTTGATTGGTTGATTTGTTTGATTTAATTAAGTGGTTTTTTTTATTATATGAATGTAATACTTATTATGATTGTAACTGTTGGATATATTTTGTATATTTGTAAAAATCTTGTTGAGAAATATACTTGCAATAATTAAATAGCATGCCCTTATATAGAATTTTAGAGAACTTACTTGTAGAAGACAAAATTGAAGAATAAAGAACTTAACGTTGTAGCTAAGGATTGAACCATTTGTCCTTAAGGCGAAATTGTCCGTCACTTGGTGCACACGGTTTCAATACAATTGCCTCCCAGGATTTCAACAACACCACCTTAAAAAGTTGCACAATTTTTTCAAGCTCTACGAACTTAAGGAATTTGACTCAATTTTCTCTCTACAATGATAGATTCCTAAGCTTTATAGTATAAAGAATAAATAAGACAAAAGCCTTAGAAAATTGGATCAACCAAGGAAGAAAAGAGCTTAAGAATAGTTGATTGTTTTGAATTGTTGAATTATTGATTGTTGAATTATTGAATGAAGAATCTCATCCTATCAAAGCACCTATTTATAGGACTATAGGACCTAAACATTAATTACTCAAATGAATGTACATGACACATGAATGTACAATAAACATGAATCTACATTAATTATGATGAATATATATATAGCACAAGAATGATCATATTCATGAATGTACATAAATTAAGTTCATGAATTTCATAATTCATGAATGTTCACAATTCATGAATGTCCATAATTAATGAATCTCCATAATTCATGAATGTTCATAATTCATGAATTTTCATAATTCATAAATCTCCATAATAACATTCATGTATTTCACACCATAATTAATGTTTTGGTTCATGTCATAAGACATTTAGAGATTGAAATGTTACTGATCAGATAGGGATTAAACAGCAAAATATTTTTCATTTAACCAAACCCGAGCCCACTGGCCCACGGTCCAAACTACAAGATAAGCTTATGTAGACACCGATTTTTATCTGGGTTTTTTATTGTTAGTTTTAATTTTAGTTAATTTTTAATTTTAATTTTAATTTTAATCTTAATCTTAATTTCTTAATTTTATTTTTGAATTAATTAAATGAAAACGAAAGGAAAAGGAAAAAGCCAGAAAATGAAAAAAAAAAGTAGGAAAATCGAAAAAGGTAAAAATGGAAATTAGTATTTGGATCAAGTTGGAATTCTTCTTGGATCAGGATGAGCCCTCGAAAATTGTGAAAAAAAAATGATTCTTTATTTTGATTAAGATCAGAATTCCAAACCTAAGTAAATCAAAAAACTCTATTATGATTTTTTCTATAAAAAGACTTTGGATTCAACAGCAAAAAAAAGGAAAACAATCAAGTAGTGAGAACAAGCACAAATTCGGGAAACATAATAGCAAAATAGAGAGATTTTTTTTCTAGGGTTTGTTTCGAAATTTCTTGGGGCATTTAGGTTCTAGGTATTGTTTCGAAAGATCCTACGATGGAAATTTAGGAAGGGTTGAGAGGAAGCTTCGGTCGAGTTTTGGCCCCCATCCGATGGTTGTCGGGGGAGATTGGTGGTTAGAAGTCACGGGTTTGGGTCTTAGATCTAGGATTTTTTGTGTCGATTTTGACGAAACCAGTTTGATTTCAAGGTTCAGGAGATTGAGAGGAAGAATCGCTGAATTTTTGGTGAATTTTTGGGTTCGATCATCGGCGGCAACGGCGACGATTTTTGGGTTTATGAAGAACACGGCGGCTTTATTCTTGGTTGAAGAGAGATACCAGAGGATTTGAAGATTTTTTTTTTTTTTAAAGAAAAGGTAGAAAAAGTGAACAATTTTTTTTTGTCAATTAAAGGGGGCATCTGGGTCAGGTCGTGGAGCCCGTGCGCTGGCCCGACCTAGATGTCGTCCTTCTTCTTTTATTTTTCTATTTTTTTATTTTGTTTTATTTTGTTTTTTATTTTATTTGATTTATTTTGGTTGATTTTTATGATTTCTTTTATTGTTTTTTTATTTCATTATTATTTGTTTAATTTAATTGCGTTATTAATTTTTGACTAATCTTATTTAGTTTGATTGTTGCAGGTGTATTTTTATGACTAATTTTGATTCTTTTATTATTTACGTAAATTATTGTATATTAATTATATAGGATTATTATTTTTATTTTTAGATTATATGGCATGATTTAGGATTATTATTATTATATGGCATGATTTAGGATTACTATGATTTTTATTTTTTAGATTATATTGCATGATTAGGGATAAATATGATATTATTATGATAATGATTTTATTTTATTTTATTTAGATTATTTTGCATGATTAGGAAAATAAGTATTGACTTGGTAGATTAATTAGGACCTTTGCATAAGAACTAATATGTGATTAATGTGGTACTATTTTTATAGGCGTTGCGGGGGTGCTCATCCTTCCCCACACGTAACTGAACTTTTGAACTCAGTTCTGATAAGTAGACCGGAACCTATTCTTTTTAGGGTACCTTAGTCAAGCTTAGGATTACTTTAAGAAGAATAGATTCATATATGTGACTAATCAGACCTAGTAAGATAATTAGTGGTGACTCCATAATTTGCGTCTAGCTTGCTGAATTCGTATTTGGCACATTATGACAGTTTGGTGACTCCATTGGGGATTTTAATGAGTCGAGTCATAGGTTAGTCACATGTTATTTTTGGTCTTAAAATTGATCTTAAATATTTTGTTTTTTTTTTTTTAATTTTCTAACATTTTAATCATTTTTCCTTTTAGTCTGTTTTGTTTTTATTTACAAGAATTTTCGTGAGTCAAAGGTTTGTTATGTTCCTTCGCACACACCATACTTTCATGAACATAAGCCCTATACTCGGGCTCGTCCTTTTAAGATGGGGTAAAGTAACTAGGCCTTTGTGGGGTAATAACCTTTGTATGGGCTAGAGAAACACTCTCAAGGGGTAAAGTACCTATGCTTTCGTGGGGTAATAACCTCCGTATGGGCTAGGAAAATACTCTCACCCAAATTGAACCCTTTCCAAGAAGCCTATAATGGGTAAGGATTGGGGTGCCTGACTCATACCCCATGGATGAAGTTAAGGAGCAATTTGGGGACCTTTTAGATGGTCAAATATCTTAAAGCTCAGCATATAGATAACACTTAAGAGGCCAACCTAAGTTAGAGTCATGTCCACCTGTTTTATAGATAATAACCCAAATCAGGGCACATGAAGGAACACCTCTTACCTTTGTCTCACATTTTAAATATATATTTGTTTTTTATTTCCTTTATTCATTTATTTGTTATATAATTTTACTGACTATTTTCTTTCTTTCTTTTTCTCATTGCATCTACATCATCATTATCATAGGAGTATTTTGCCGCATAGCAGCCGGTTGATAAATTTAATCTTCATACATTATCCATGGAAAGCCCAACAGTTACAAAGTTTGAGTTGTCAGTTAGCTTGAAGACTAGGTCTGAAGAAGTTCAACGAGAGCCAGGTGACTGTTTACCGGCAAGCTACATTTCCACCCTCCCCGAAATAATTAATTTGGATCTCATGTAGAATGACTCCATCGACTTGATCAACATTTGGAAATCATGGGACAAGGCTAGACAAGAGGGGTTTCGGAAGAAATATGGTGACATGGCCCTACTTCTCCCGGTTGAGGTAGATAAAAACTTGGTCAGGGCCATGATACAATTTTGGGATCCTTCTTACCGATGCTTTGTTTTTAATGAAGTAGATATGGTGCCCACAATTGAGGAGTACTTGGTGTTGCTCCGTTTTGACTATTCAAAGCTTGATGAGATCTTTTTGAAGAATAAAAAAGTCTACCACAAGAGACTAGCTAAATTCATAGGGATTAGCACACCAGAAATTGAGAGCTATATAACTTTGAAATGTAAAAATAATTGTATTCCTTGGAGCTTTTTCACAGTTTTATCAAGAAACACTCGAATGATGAAGAATGCATTGACATAATGGCACTGGCTATATATGGAATGATGATTTTTCCAAAAGTTTTAGGACATGTTAATTGAATATGGTGGGCCTAATTGATCAAGTTGAGTACCACTTTAATGCAGCTCCAACCATTCTGATAGAAACTATGAGATCTTTGAATTATTGTCGACGAATTGGAAAGGAAGTTTTACTAGGTGTTTGCAACTGTTATATGTTCGGATAAAGAGCCATTTTGAATACAACGAGGGGAAGTTTTGCAAGCCATATCTCACTACCAGTAGTCTGGTCAAAGAATTTTGCGAGAATAAATGGCCAGAACCCAAATCCAAGATTGATTAGGTCTCATTTTTATCCAAACTCACAAGTCAAGAAATTATCTGGAAAGCTCCTTGGATGTGTCATGATTCAGTGTTATACAGATATAGGGATCAACCGTGGGTACCTCTTCCAGGCTTATGGGGGGCTATCAGTTACGCTCCCATTTTAGTTGGAAGAGAAGCAGGGTATGAACAGTTCGTGCCTATGACTAAAGGGCTTAATCAGTTTGAGTTCTCCTATACCGACAAAGAAGCTCAAAGGAAGAAACAAGAAGTTGCTAAGGCACGGAAGCAAACATTTAGAGTAGGTAGTGAGAAGTTCACATATGACACTTCGCCTGAGTACTCGGTATGGCATGCCAGACGAGCTAAAGATATTGTATTATTTCAAGAAGATAGCTCTAACGGTTCATCTCGAGTTCCACCAACAGGTCCTATGCTGAAGATAGAACTAGACAAGAGGAAGCCGCGAGAAGAGAATAATGAACTAGGGCAGGAAAATCATAAACTTCAAGCTAAGGTAAGGAAATTGGAAGATGATCTAGCAAAACGGGATGGAAAGGTCAAGAAACTGCGAGTGAATTTTAAAAAACTGGAGAATAGCCTGACTGAACGTGATAGGAGAATTCAAAAGCTTAATCGAGACTACAACTCATAGAAAACAGCCTTCAAGGAATTGGATGAGATATCTTCATTTAAGAATTTTGAACTTGAACGGATGGGAGAAGAAATTGACAAGTTGCAATTCGAATGCATGAAGTCGGAAGAAGAGTGCTAAGAGTTGTTTGAGGACTTGATGAAGTCAGAAGTAGAATGTGAACAACTTCGGAATGCAGATCTGAGAAGACTAAAGCTTTTGAAGAATATGTTCGACCAGTTTAATGTGGCAGCTCGTAAGGCCGATGAGATTAATCACAGAATCGAAGAGTTGAAGACAGGGGTGTATCTTTTCTATCCAAATGGCCAGCGTTTGTTCAAGCTTTTGGAGGAAGCACAAGCTCACTATCGACAAATCATGAAGTTTCTTTGGAGGCATTACTGTTTAGGATTTTCATCATCATATTTTTTAGGACCTTTTTTGGATTCTTAGGATTTTTGGGATTTTCATGTTTTTAGGATTTTATAATTTTTTTGTTTTATTTTAAGATTTCTTTTTATTTTTTATATTTATGTTTGTTATGGGATTTTTATGGATATTAGTGACAGATTCTATTAAGATTTCTTTTATTAATGACTGTTATGTGGCCAATATTCCCTTCAGGCATGCATATTCATCATCATAAAAGTTTGTTTTTTTCTAAGTAATATGACATTGCTAATTTTGAAAATTTTGATAAATAAAGGTTCAAGGATAGCTCGACAATCGGAATCTTCGAGATAGTCTGCCCACCATTCTTATAATACCAGGTTAAAAGCTAGAGTAATGGCTGAAGAACAAGCTTCAAGGTTAGATAGGGTGGAACAGGCCCAAGATGAGATTAGAGAGCAGTTAAGTACTTTGCTAGAAATAGTGAAGAGCTTGAAAGGGAAAGATAAGACAGATGAATCTGATTCTCAGGGGAAGAATCAGAATATGGATGAATCTTTGTATCCACCAGGTTTCCAATCTCAGGTTCAGATGTCCCAACAGGAACAGTCACAACAGGTGCCATTCATGGGAGGATTCACTTATCCATACGTTCAACCTCAGGTCCCGGGATACACTATTCCTGCTCATGGGGCAAAGACGGATCCGATTCAAGTCCCAGACTTAGATGATCCTAAAGAGCAGGTGAAGCTGAAAGTAATGGAAGAGATTGAGTCTCGAAAGATAAAGCTGATTGAAGAGAGACTTCAGGCTATTGAGGGGCTAGACTTCTATGGTTCCAGGGATGCCGAGGGGCTTTGTCTGGTCCCAGATGTAGTAATTCTGCCTAAATTCAAAACACCTGATTTTGAGACATTTGACGGGTCCAAATGCCCCATATCCCACATCACCATGTATTGTCAGAAGATGGCTGCTCACACTAAGGATGACAAGCTGCTTGTCCATGTCTTTCAGGATAGTCTTACAGGTTTCACTGCTAGGTGGTATGTTCAGCTTGATAAGAATCGAATTCATACTTGGAAGGAGTTGGCCAAGGCATTCATCAATCAGTATAAACACATTGTTGATATGGCCCCAAACCATTTGTCTCTAAGAACATGGAGAAAAAGTCCACTGGAAGTTTCAAGGACTATGCTCAGAGATAAAGGGATATTGCTGCCCAGATCCAACAACTTCTGACTGAGAAAGAGACCACTGTGCTGTTTGTTAGCACTTTTCAGGCCCCGTACTACGACAAAATAATCGAAAATGCCACAAAAAACTTTGCTGATATGGTGATTTCCGGGGAAATTATAGAGAATGCCATCAAGAATGGTAAGATTGAAAGAGGGGAGTCCACTGCAAAGAAGAGTTTTACTTCCAAGAAAAATGAAGCTGATGTTCAAACCGTTGCATATGGAGGGCAACAAATTGGAGGCTACATCCCACAACCCATGTACCAGCCTTACTACCCAAACACAAATGCCATTACCCCTAGCCCCTACACTTATCCACCTGCACCACCACAAGCATTCCAACCGAATTTCTGCCCCAGACCACTGGTCCCTCCAGTCAGACCACCAATACAAACCAATCATCCCACAAACAACCCAAGAGGACTGCGAATTGGCCAAGAAAGAACACCTATTGATCCAATTCCCATGTCCTATATAGATCTACTTCCATTCCTTATCAAAAACCACTTGGTTGCACCGGTACACTTAGAGCCATTAAACCTCCATATCCCAGGTGGTATGATCCTAATGCACGATGTGATTATCATTAAGGGAATATTGGGCACTCTACAAAAAATTGCATAGCTTTGAAGTATAAGGTGCAAGGTCTCATTAAGGCCGATTTGATAAACTTTGAGGAGAAAGATGGGCCAAATGTTAGTGGTAATCCTCTACCAAATCATGTTGGGCTAGCACTTTGGAGGATGATAAGGTTACCATCATTAAAAGAATAGCGAATGAAGTCACAACTTCGATGGACTACATTTTTGAGGTTTTGCTCGAAGTCGACATGATTCATGCAGTACCAATCAATTTGAATATTTATCATGACAGGTATGACCCAAACAAAACCTGCAAGTATCACAGGAGGCAGTTGGTCATTCTATTCAGAGTTCTGTTGAGTTTCGACGGGAATTGTAGTTGATGTATTTATCACAGATTGAATTTTCTGAAGAATATGTGGCAGATGAGATTAATGTGGTGATTGAAGAATCTTCATTGCCCTTTGTGAAACCATTAACATTTTTCTATGAGAGAAAGACAAGTCAAATTGAAAGCAAGAACCAAGTTGATGCTAAGAAGCCTATTATTATAATCAGTGTTTTGAACCCTATTTCGTACCAAGATGGTAAAGCAGTACCATGGAGGTATGAATGTGATGTCATAACCTGAGATTCACATGGTGGATCAGTTGTGATTAATTCTGAAGCTACCAAGATAGCAAATTTGACTAGAGTAGGGGGTGTGACTAGAAGTGGGCGTTGTTATTCGCCCAAGATGCTTGAAAGGGACAGAAAAGGGAAAGCAAAAGAAGAACAAGAGATTGAAGAGTCAGGTAACAAGACGAACCCACTGGTGGTTTAAGATATTGAGTATAAAAAGCCGGTAATTGAGAGAGAAGCTTGTGAATTTCTAAAGCTGATTAAACACAGTAAGTACAGTGTGGTTGAACAGTTGAACAAAATGCCAGCCTCGATTTCGTTGTTGTCTTTGCTGTTGAACTCTGAACCTTATAGGGATGCTTTGTTGAAGGTGTTAAACTATAAGGCATATGTGTCTCACAACATTTCTGTAGAGAATAAGAATCACTTTGCAGGGAATCTGGTGGCTTCTAACTTTATAACCTTAAATGATGACGAGATTCCTCCGGAAGGTAGAGGAAGTACTAAAGACCTCCACATCACAGTCAAATGCAAGAGCCATGTTATGGCCAAAGTTCTTATTGACAATGGTTCTTCCATCAATGTCATGCCAATGACTACATTAACGAAGTTGCCAATTAATGTGTCTCATCTCCAATCCAGTCAAATGATTGTGAGAGCTTTCGATGGAACACGTCGAGCAGTTTTGGGGGATATTAAAATGCCTTTTCAGATCAGCCTGTGCGCTTTCAATATAAAGTTTCAGGTTATGGAGATCTCACCATCTTATAGTTGTTTGTTGGGAAGGCCATGGATTCATATGGCAGGAGCGATCCCATAATCATTGCACCATAAGATTAAGTTTGCTATGGAAGATTATCTTGTGTGTGTTAATAAGGAAGAAGATTTGTTGGTAACAAAGTCCCCAACCACTCCTTATGTGGAGGCAGCAGATGAAATGCTAGAATGTTCATTCCGATCTTTTGAGTTTATCAATGCAACCTATGTAGGTGAAAGGTCTAAGGTGCCTGCTGCACATTTTCTCGAATTGTTAACATGTTGTTCAAGTAGAATGTTGGAATGGGCTGGCGTGTTGGATTCAGATTGGGGAAGCATCTTCAAGGAATCAAGGAAATTCCAATGATACGAGAAAACAAGGAAAGGTTTGGGATTAGGTTACAAACCAACTAGGAAGGATAAAGAGATGATTGAAGCTGAGAAGAGGGAAAAGAGGATGGCACGCATGATGAGGTACGAGTGGGAGCCAAAGAAGTTGGTCATTCCTTATCTTTATTCCACTTTTCATTCAGGAGGATGTATTTATCATGATATGCCTCAACTAAGCTTAGAAGGAGCTTTTTCAGACTGTCGATCCAAGTGGTAAAGAAAGGAGGAATGAAGTCTGATGATGAAGGAGAGTTATTGGCGTACCTATGTCTATCAGAAATGGAGCTGGGTAATTGGAAAGTGACGAAGCTGCCGATTATCCTTGAATCTCATAAAATGTAATGCAGTGAGTCAAGTCCCTAGTTGTTCATGCCCAAGGGCATTGAGGATGGTCTTTTATGTATGGGCTAGTTTATTTCTTATTATTCTAATAAAATAGGAACACAATGCATTTTCATTCCCTCTTTCATTCATCATTGCCATTTTTCTTTCTTTGTATACCAATACATATTCTTTCAATTCCATTCAATTTCAGTATTCCAAGTACTGAATACAAAGACAATCATAACAATAATTTAGGATTCGATTTTGAAAACTCAGTTCATGTTGGTGAATTTGATAACGAAGAGGAATCAGATGATTATACTTTATCTTCGGATTTATTGAGGTTAATGGAACAAGAAAATAAACCGATGGAGCCACATCAAGAGGTTACTGAGCTGATCAATTTGGGATGTAGACATCTAATTTTGTTCGGACCACTAAAACAGGTATGTTTTCTTCCTAAATTGATGTTTCAGAATGTAAAAAGACTTTTTTCATCCTGCAGGTGGTACTCCGAAACTTAGTCTAAGAAGACGAGCATAAAAAGTCAAACTTGAAAAAGTCAACCTCAAAAAGTCAACTACTGGAAAAGTCAACCCGCTTTCAAAATCAAGATTTGAAGTTCAATTGAAAAATGGCGAAAGAATTTTGATAATCCGAGGTCTACATCGAAAGATATGGAGTTCGAAAGTTGGGTTACGGAGATTCAGTAGAAAGGAAACCCTAGTTCGGGAAATTTGGGGAAAAGTGCTTAAACGATCAAATTGGTCGAAATTGAAGGTTCCAAATGAAAGATAAGTACTGACTACAGGTAATGGAGAAGCCACTTGGAAGAAAAACTAATAGAAAAGTCAATTTGGAAGAAAACCGAGAATTAAGATTTTTGGTGGATTTCGGTGAAATTTGGAAGAATTGCAGAAATGGCCCGATTCGGTAGGACTAAAGCCCAAATTTGAAAGAATTGTAGAAATGAACAAAAAAAATTGTGTTATTTAAAGGGGGCATTTGGGTCGAGTCGTATAGCCCGCGCGCTGGCCCGACCTAGATGTCATCCTTTTTCTTTTACTTTTCTATTTTTTTATTTTATTTTGTTTTGTTTTTTTATTTGATTTATTTTGGTTGATTTTTATGATTTGTTTTATTGTTTTTTTATTTCATTATTATTTGTTTAATTTAATTGCGTTATTAATTTTTGACTAATCTTATTTAGTTTGATTATTGCAGGTCTATTTTTATGACTAATTTTGATTCTTTTATTATTTACGTAAATTATTGTATATTAATTATATAGGATTATTATTTTTATTTTTAGATTATATGGCATGATTTAGGATTACTATGATTTTAATTTTTTAGATTATATTGCATGATTAGGGATAAATATGATATTATTATGATTATGATTTTATTTTATTTTATTTTTTTTAAATTATTTTGCATGATTAGTAAAATAAGTATTGACTTGGTAGATTAATGAGGACCTTTACATTAAACCTAATATGTGATTAATGTGGTACTATTTTTATAGGCGTTGTGGGGGTTCTCATCCTTCCCCACATGTAACTGAACTCCCGAACTTAGTTCTGATAAGTAGATTGAAACCTATTATTTTTAGGGTGCCTTAGTCAAGTCTAGGATTACTTTAAGAAGAATAGATTCATACAGGTGACTAATCACACCTAGTAAGATGATAAGTGGCAACTCCATAATTTGCGTCTAGCTTGCTGAATTCGTATTTGGCAAGTTATGACAGCTTGAAAACTATAAAATATTTGAGAATTTTTAGGTTTGTGATTTTACCATCCAAAGGTTCTTTGAGATCAATTTCTCATTCACCTACAATTGGTTTTAAACATGTTAATGTTCCATGTTAAATAACTCATGTTGGAGTACAAAATCCAACAAAGTTTTAACCAGAAATGTGAGTGGACCCACCAATAATTTGGCCTCAAAAGTGTCCATTAATCATGTTTTATAAAGCCAATTCCAACAATCCCCCACATGAATGGAAATTGTCTGACCAGTGCGAAGACTCAAAAAATTCGTAGAGAGAAAATTGAATTGGAAGAAAACTACATCAGGATAGGTAGCTTTTGGCTTTGAACCTTCCCTAGTGAAGTACCATCGGATTTACTCAGCTAACTAGTGAACGCGATGTCTTGAACTATTCAGCCTTTCGTGTATACCAAGACAATAGTACTCACATAGTTTCTACCTAGAGATTTCAGTAGATCTCATGGTTGTGTTCATTTTGGCCCTGAACAACTCTTGGTTTCATGAATGCTTTAGAGAATCCAGCCTTTAGAAATTCTCAAAGAAATGACCATATTTCTCATTCATATAGGTGATCTCTCATTAAGAGTATTCTGCTTATACCCCACTTGGAAACAAAGATATGAGAATTATTAAGAGCACAGCTCATCCTTATCTTGCTGCAGCTAGCACTTTTCATCATAGGAATAGGCAGGAAATAAGTATTTCCAAGTGCTACTTAAAATGCAATATGACTTAGTTTTCCCTTTGAACCTAGATCTTGGGATCTCCAGTCAACTAGGTAACGTTACCATCATAACTTTTTTTGTCTCTTAAAGGCTTTAAACCCATTCCCCTCGATGAACTATACACAAGCTCTCTTGTTAAACCTTTTGTTAGTGGATCCGCAATATTTTCCTTAGCCTTTACATAGTCAATTGAAATAATTTCATTCGAGAGCAAGTGTTTAATGGTATCTACGATGTATATGTCTAGACTTACCATTATACATGCTACTTTGTGCTCTTCCAATTGCTGACTAACTATCACAATGGATACAAATTGCTGGCACTGGCTTTGGCCAACATGGAATATCCTCTTAGAAATTCTGAAGCCATTTGGCTTCTTCTCCAGCTTAGTCAAGAGAAATAAACTCTGATTCCATCGTGGATCTTGCGATACATGTTTGTTTAGAGGATTTCCAAGACACAGCCACTCTACTGAGCGAAAAAATATATCCATTAGTGGATTTCGAATCTTTAGTGTCGTATATCTGATTTGCATCACTATAACTTTTTAGTACTCCCGAGTATTCAATATAGTGAAGCCCATAGTCTAAGGTGTATTCCCTCACCTATATTTTTGGACAAATGTACACTCAAGTCTATTAGTGTTTTAACAATGTTTTTGTCACCTTTAGAAACTTTATCGAGAATTTTCTCAAAATAATGAGATTTAGACAATACAAATCCATCGGATATCTTAAAAATTTTAATTCCTAGTATGACATCTGCAACACCCAGGTATTTCATGTCAAACCTTTTAGTTAACATGTTCTTTGTAGACTTGATCATGTACTCATTGCTGCCAAAAATCAACATGTCATCTACATATAGACATACCCTTATCAGTGTTCTTCACAAAGACACACTTTGAGGTATTTGAAAGAAGGTCTCCTTCCTTACCACAATTCATAAGGTGTTTTTTGTTCAACTTCTTGTGGGATACTTTATAAAGTATATAATTGACAGCTAAGAATGTCTCCCCCCACATGTTTTGAGGTGCTCCTCAATTAAGAACTTAGCAAAGTTCAAGGTGGTTAGAAAAAATAGCATCTTTTGCTGACACCTCTTTTCAGGTTTCTCACCATGCACCAACGAGGGTGATGGTGGTATCTTCCCTTCCGAAGATGTTTTAGCCACATCATTTTCAGAAGTTTGAAAAGAAGTAGATGTCATGTTATTTGAAACCAATATAAAATAAATGTTGATTATAACACAATAAAAAACCAAACACCAATATAAAAATAAATTAAGATATTGATTTAATCACAATTTAAATAAACACTAGAACCAATATAATAATTAATTAAAAATTGATTTTAAGCATGCATATATATAAGAAAACCCAAGCACCAATATTAATAAACAAAATAAATATTAGTTATGACAAGCAAGTAACCCAACAAGAAAACAAATAAACAAAATAAAAGGTAGATAGTTTCGCCTTAAGATTGTTGGAGATATTTTGTATATTTGTAAAAACCTTGATGAGAAATATACTTGCAACTAGACCTGTCCACCGGCCGGGTAGCTCGCCCGGTCCGGTAATCCCGGCCCATATTGGGCCGGGCTTAGACAAGGTATTTAGTAATTCGGAGCGGCTTGGCCCGAATTACTATTTATTACATAAAAAATATTATTTTATTTAAATTTAATTATAAAATATATATATATTAATATAAAAAATGATTTTTTTTAATATTTTAATATTTTTGAATAGTAAAACGGGCCTATACGGGCCGGCCCAAATTGGCTTGGGCAAGAGGAAAAAATATTTTCCGAGCTGCGGCCTGGCCCGACCATGGACAGGTCTACTTGCAAGAATTAAATAGCATGCCCTTATATAAAATTTTAGAGAACATACTTGTAGAAGACAAAATTGAAGAATAAAGAACTTAACGTTGTTGCCAAGGATTGAACCCTTTGTCCTTAAGGCAAAATTGCCCGTCACTTGGTGCACACGGTTTTAATGCAATTGCCTCCCAGGATTTCAACAACACCACCTTGAAAAGTTGCGCAGTTTTTTCAAGGTCTATGAGCTTAAGAAATTTGACTCAATTTTTTCTCTACAATGATAGATTCCTAAGTTTTAGAATAGAAAGAATAAATAAGACAAAAGCCTTAGAAAATTGGATCAACCAAGGAAGAAAAGAGCTTAAGAATAGTAGATTATTTTGAATTGTTGAATTATTGAATGAAGAATCCCATCCTATAAAAGCACCTATTTATAGGACTATAGGACCTAAACATTAATTACTCAAATGAATGTACATGATACATGAATATATATAAAACATGAATGTACATTAATTATGATGAATATACATAGCACATGAATGATCATATTCATGAATGTACATAAATTAAGTTAATGAATTTCATAATTCATGAATGTCCACAATTCATGAATGTTCATAATTCATGAATCTCCATAATTCATGAATGTTCATAATTCATGAATTTTCATAATTCATGAATGTTAATAATTTATAAATCTCCATAATAACATTCATGTATATCACATCATAATTAATATTTTGGTTTATGTCATAAGACATTTAAGGACTGAAATGTTACTGATCAGACGGGGATTAAACAGCAAAATGTTTTTCATTTAACCAAACCCGAGCCCACGACCCAAACTACAAGACAAGCTTGTAAACTATCAAATATTTGAGAATTTTTAGGTTTGTCATTTTGCCATCCAAAGTTTCTTTGAAATCAATTTCTCATTCACCTACAATTGATTTTAAACATGTTAATATTCCATGTTAAATAACTCATGTTGGAGTACAAAATCCAATAAAGTTTTAACCACAAATGTGAGTGAACCCACAAATAATTTGACCTCAAAAATGCCCATTAACCATGTTTTACAAAACCAATTCCAACAGTAACTTCATAAAAAAAACAAATGCCATTAATTTGTGTCTTAATCCCAATATCTATAAACAGACCATCCAAGTATTTTTGTTTGGACATCTAAACTATAAACTAGATGTCTCAAGAACCGAGTTATCCGTCTAAACTCTAAAGTTCGTCTGATATTTGAGAGTGTCTGAACAAAAATATTAAGCACATTAAACTGGTTTGGATGAAAATTTGAACCCAATTAAAAAATGATCCAAACCTTGATTTTAGCCTTGAAATCCCGCTTGATATTTAAGATGGATAAAAATATTAAGTTTGTTAAACGAAATTAGATAAAAATTTGAGGCCTGTTTAAAAAATAATCCAGACCTTAATTCTAACATTCAAAACTCGAGTTTGGTTCGACCCGACTCAAAAATTATATAATATATATTTTATTCTTTATGTTTTTATATATTATATATTATATAAAGATAGATATAAATATATTTTAGTGTAAATATTAAAATATATATTATCCATATTTAAGTCTTAATAAAAGAGAAATAACAAATATTAAATAAAACTATTATGCTTTAATTCTTTTTAGAAAAAATATTATTTGAATGGGTCTCGATAGAATTTGATGCTCAAATAGCTGAGTCACGGACTTGGATAAACATGTATTATATTGATAACATGTCTAAATTTAATCCGAGTGTGATCCAACCTGATCCATGAAACCTCTATAATAAACTAATTAATTAGTATTATATTTTTTAATTACTCCGACCACATTCAGAATACAAATATGATTTACAATTCATACTTTTAAATAATGACTATCTAATACGAGATTATCCTAAGTGCATAAGAAAATGAAAGTTGCAACTATTTTTTTTTTGTTTATTTGAGTGTTTAAAATTTTATTTTAGCTGCAGAGTGATGATCTGAGTAAATAATGTTATATAGTGATTTTTTTGTCATTAATTTGGCTTCAACTAATGGAAATTCTTGAATCTTCCTACGGACTATGGAGAGCATGCTTTTGGTTTGTCAGGCAAAATGCAAACTGAAATTGTTAGCAAAAGTACACAATGAAAGGAAAATGTTTCATGACCCGTTTTTTATGCCCCGCCTATAATCCCGTCTGACGTGGCAAAGAGGATAAACACTATGAAATTTATATATTTTATAGAAACTAAAATAAAACATATTTTTGAATAAATAAAACATCAGACGAGACAAAAAGACGGGACAAATAGCGGGTCGTGCAGCACTACTCAATGAAATTCTTAGGATGGGTTTCTGAATTTGAATTTGAAAGCAGTAAATTTTAATTGAAACTTAGTATAAAATTATATATAGTAAATATGCATTATGCATATGCAGAGAATGTAAAATGTAAAACTTACTCCATCTGAACATTTGATCTAATGGTAAGTGCATAAATATTTTGTTCAAAGACTTTGTTCGAATTAAACTTATTTAAGGGTCGGATTATTAATCCGATCTGATAATATTATTGTTTAATAAAATAAAAAAATATTTTTTATTTAGATTTTATTATAAAAATATATTAATATTAATATAAAATTAATTTTTTAATATTTTTAACAGTAATTCAAATTTTTCGAGCCTGTCAAGTCAGACCTTGGACAAATAAAATTTTTTGCTAATCGGGCCTGACTGACCTATGGACAGTCGAGCTTGAACTCCTCATTTCGAAAATAAAAAATTGGTACATCTTATTAGAGGTGTTCATTGGCGAGGTTGGATCACGTTAGATCCGAATGATACTTCTAATGGCTTGCTCATGGATAGACCTGCTCACGGGCCGGGCAGCCCGTCCGACCCGACCCATATTGGATCGGGTTTAGACAGACATTTTTTTTATCCGACTCAATCCAGTCCGGAACAGTATTTTATGTATTATAATAATATTATTTTTTAAATTTTAATTATAAAAATATATAAATATTAATAAAAAAATAATATTTTTTATATATATGATGGACAGTGTTCGGGCCTGCGGGCAGGGCCTGGGCAAAATGTTAAAAAAATCCAGACTGTGGCCCGACCCGACCCATGAGCAAGTCTGCTCATAGACCGATCCTATCCATCCAATAAAATTCATTTAGATTTTTTCATTTTAATTTAATATTAAAATACTAAAAGATATTTATAACATTAATATTAGATATTTTAAAATATATTTTAAAATTAAAATATTTATTTCATAATAAAAAAAATTTCATAATCAAACTCAAATTTGATAAATCCTGTCCAAAGCTGGACCAAAATCAAGTTTAGCTTGCGAGTCTAACAGATCACCCAACTCTAAGGCGACCTTACTCCTTTACCCTGAATACCCCGTTTAGCATTGCTGTTGACACAGTTTTTTAGGTAAAAAATTGTATTTCAACGAAACTTCAATGCTAAATAGATAAAAATTCTTGATTTCTGTTATTAAAATCATGGTTTGACAACCCAAACTAAAAAGCCAAGAAAATTGAGTTTTTACGATTTGGATAAAATGACTTTATTATTCTCACATCTCTAAACTTCTTATATTTTAAACATATCTTTTTTGACATTTCAATTCCTCACAACTTTTTTTAACAGCAATATAAAACACTTAAAAATTCTTAAATCATATTTTTCATCACACTTTTTTCAAAATAAGCTTTTTTCAAGTAAGTTTTTTCCAACAGTAATGCTAAACTAGTCCTAAAAACATGAGAAAGAAAAAGAATAGAGCTGGCAAAGCAAGGACGAACCCAATAACTTGCCTGAGTCAATCCAAGATCGAATCTGATCCAAATTGACTTAAAAAGTCAAAGGCCCGAATCCAAAAAAATCTGAACCCGTAAAAACCCGAAATCGACAAAATCGAAGCCTGTAAAAGCTTGAATCCGTTACGATCTAAACCCGAGATCGATCTGATTCGAAATTCGTAAAAAACTGAATTTATAACCGGAAAAGCCTAAATTATAATTATATGATTTTATTTATTTAATAAATAAATAATAACTTTTCTCTTAAATAAAATATTTAATTTATGAAAATGTATGTATAATTATTATACAATTATATCAATAATATATTATCAACAAAAATAATTAAAAGTGAATCTTTAAATTGGATTGTGAAATAAAATTAATTTGAAACACATTAAAGATCTAATGTTTTATAGGATAAACTGGTCCATTCTTTAGAGTTTATTATCATAATTATATATCTTAAACTTATTATATATATATATATATATACACACACATACAAAAACAGACACATATACATATTGCATTTTACTTCACTTATGCGAACAATTTTTTACGCCTTGCGCCTTAGGCAATATAGGAATTCTAATGCCTAGAGCGCACCTTACGCCCTTGACAACACCGGTCAAAATAGTTTAATATAAACTAGTTTTTACACATCATAGTATCCTAAAGTTTCTAACTATTAAGGTTCAGATAAATAATTGACCAATTATTCATATTAAATATTTTTGGTGAGTGATAATTGATATTTTTTTTAATAATGTCTGCTATTCAAAGTTATAATTGGATAATTATTAATTAGTTATATGATTAATTGATTATATATAATGCTAAACTCAAAATAGTCAAATATTAAAATTATATCAATTACTATATAAATTAGCTTTTACATATCATGATTTTCTAAATATTTAAGTAAAAATTATTAAGGTTAAATCAATTAATTGGTACTTTTTTAATGTCTACCATTCAACATTTTAATTGAACATTTGGTCAATTAATTTATACAATTAGATCTAATGTTATTATATTAGTATTTAAAATTATGTCCAAATAAAAAATATATAAATATCAAATCTTTTAAATTTAAAATACTATTAAAAAAATTATAATACAACGATTAAAAAACCTAATAAAGTAAAATAAAAAATAAAAAATTATTGGACTAAGTGACTAAGAGCCCAATGAGTTATTGGGTTAAAAGTAAAAAGTTATTTATATAAATGTTTAGTTGATTTTATTTATATCTTCTTTCCTTCTAATGATTTTTTTAAATGTAGCCAAATGATTTTTTACTTTTATTTTTTAGTGATTTACTTTATATTTATTTTAACTCACTTATAAAATAAAAAAGTTCTTATATGATCATTAATTATGATTATATTCAATACCAAATACCAAATATTAAAATTATATCAATACTATATAAATTAGCTTTATTTATCATGGTTTCTTAAAACTTCTAAGCATTAATTATTAAAATTCCAATTAATTGGTATTTTTTTAGTGTCTACTATTCAACATTTTAATTAAATATTTGGTCAATTAGTGTATACAATTAGATCTAATGTTGTTATGTTGGTATTTATAATTATGTCTAAACAAAAAATATAAATATAAGAACAAATTCTTGAAAATTTAAAATACTCTTAAAAAAATTAAATACAATAACTAAAAAACATAATAATGCAAAATTAAAATGAAAAAATAAAAATAAAAATTTGTTGGACTAAGTGACTATAAGAGCCCAATAAGTAATTCGTTAAGAGTAAAAAGTCATTTATATAAATGTTTAATTAATAAAATTTATTTAGAACTTGTTTTCTTCTAATGATGTTTTATTACATGTGGCCTAATAATTTTTTTTATATATTTTTTTAGTGTTAATTTATATTTAATTTAGCTCGCTTATAAAACAAAAACAAAAAAAAAGAGTTTATATAATCATTAATTATATCTATATTCAATACTAAATATCATAAAAATTTTAAAAATATAAGTATATAACAATTGAAAAATAATAAGAAGTATCAAAATATACAAATTCTTTTTTATTCATACTATAAGTAGATATATCAAACTTATATATTTAGTTTTTATTTAAACTTAAAGGATAGTGGACTAAAAAATAATGAAAAATATTCAACTACAAAATATTGATACTCAATTTATAAATAAAATTATTATATAATTTATATTTATATTTATTAATTTTTAAAATTTTAATTTTAGTATTTTTGTCATTATGTAAAAAGTAAAATTAATTATTACATTCGAAATTTAAAAAAATAAAAATAAATTATAGCTTAAAAATTTGAAAATTATTCGAATCTATCTAGAACCTCCCGAACTTGAACCGATCCGTATCTGAAATGATCTAAATCTGAAATATTTCGAATTCAAAATTATCCAAACTCAAAAAAATATTCGAATCAGAATTATTCAAATTCAAAAATATCCAAATTCAAAATAATTAAATCCAAAATAATTTGAATTCAAAAATAATTCAATCCAAACTTATCTGAATCGACTTATTTGCCACCTGTAAAAGAGAAGGCGTGAACTATATAAACAAATGAATGTAAGAAAAATGTCACTTGAGTCTTGACGTAGTACTGAAAAGAGGATTGGTTTACGTGTTAGTTTGATTTCGTGATGAAGTCAGGATAACTATGATTTGCATAAGAATACAAGTTTAGCAAAATGTGGTAGGTGAGTCGCGTCGTTTACCTGAAAAACAAGACCCTAAGCTCTATTAGGTGTGAAATTGAATTGAGTTGAATATCTGCGTGGCTTTATTATTTCTGGCTTCAAGTCAAAATTGTGACCTCATTTGTATCTGTTCCACTAACTATGTATAACTTTTGTTTCCAAAGATTACCCTTTACCAAACCCCCCTTGGCTTCCCTAATCCATTTTAATTTCATGTTCATTCCAAATCATCTGATTACATCCTTTCAGTCCCACGGCCAAGAGATAATATCAAAGCTATTAAGCTGGAGAAATCCAATCATGACATTTACTGTTTGACATTTTACGTGTTCAATACTTAACAATCAATATTTTTGAATTCGAATCAAAAATCAAACTGGTGAAAGCTTCAATTTTCGTTTAATTAATTCAATTTTTTCAATCGATTCAATTAAAAAAAATTTGATATAAAATGTAATAATTATTTAATAAAATTATATATTTTGATTTAATAGTATAATTTTTAATATAAAAATAAAAAGATAAAGAATCAAATTCCATTACTTACAGAAACTTTTTAAATAAAAAAAAAAATTAATCCTAAAATTGGTTCAAATATCGATTTATTTTGTTCAACTATTAAAATTCCAACTTAATCTCTCTTATTAGACTGAACAAATTACAAATTATCGATTCTCGATTCAACCAATTCAATTGGTCATATTTGATTATTAATCACTACCCTCAACACAATGATATAATTTATAAATTAAACATAAATTAATTTCAAGGTTATATTTAGACATGTCCAAGGATCGAGTTACTCATCCAAGCTCAAAGGCTCGTTTGATATTTAAGAGGGTTTAGGCACCACAAAAAAAAAAAAAAAAAGACCCGTTTAAAAAATAGGTCGGATCTTGACTCCAACATTCAAAACTCGAGTCTGACCCTTTTTTCAATTATCTAATATATATTATATAATTAATATCATATAATAAATAAATATATAATATTATAATTTATTAAATATTAAAAAATAGCGTTATCTATATTTTCAAACTTAATAAAAAAACAAATTAAAATATACTAATGATAAAATAAAAAAAATAACATATATTTTTTAATTTTTTAGGAAAATGTAATTTGGGTGAGCTTAAGTGGGATTGGACTGTATCATTTACTAATTTCAACGAATTTGTGCAGAATTTAAAGCATGAATTATCGAATTTGGCCAAACTTGAATAAAAATATAATATTGATATCATATCTACATCCGATCTAAACGTGCCCACCCTATATACAATTCGTTTTTTTTTATCACAATATAGCTAAAAAAAATTATTTACCGAAATACCGTTGTTTTAGATTAATTCTCAAAATCCGTTAGTTTTAAATCAATTGGGAAATCGCCATCCCCCATGACGATTTCCCAGTGTGTATTTAAAAAAATTTCAAAAAACATCAAGGGAAATCGCCATGGGGGATGGCAATTTTCTTTGATTTTTTTGAAAAAAAAAAATTAAATTTTAAGAAGGGAAATCGCCACCAGGGGTGGCGATTTCCCTTCTTTCTTATCTTTTTTTTTTTAATTATGAAATAATATAAATTATATAATTAAAAAATTATTTCTTTTTTTAAAATTATTATATAATTTATAATTTTAAAAAATAAAAATTTAATAAAATTTATAATTTAAATAATAAAATTAAAAAACAATTTATAAAAAATTTAAAAATTATATTCGTAATATCAATCGGATTCTTTTCAACTTGTATTCGTAATAAATGGACCTCCGGGAGAAAGACCAACCAAAGCGTTGTGGATTATGCAGGAATGAAGGTCATAGCTAAACCTATCCACGCGCCCGGTAACCCGCCCGACCCGATAAGCTCGGATCGTATTTGGGCCGAACTTGGACAAGTGCTTTTGTAATTCGGGTCGACCTGCTTAGCCCGAATTATTATTTATTAAATAAAAATATTTTTTATTTAACTTTAGTTATAAATATAAAAATGTATTTTTAATATTTATATAAAATACCATATTGATTTTTAATATTTACCGGACCAGGCTGAGGCCTGAAATTTTTTTATTTCCTTTGCCCAAGCCCGAAAATAAAAATTATATAATTTATAATTTTAAAAAATTGAAAATTAATAAATTGAAAATTTTAAATAAAAATTTTAAATAATAACAATTTTAAAAATTATATATAATACGATTTGGGTTTATCAGGCCGGACTTACCACCATGTAGACCTGTCCAAGGGTCGGGGTACCCGCCCATATTTGGGAGGGTTTGGACAAAAATATTAGACCCGAAAAATGGGTTTGGGCAAAAAAATTAGGCCCATTTAAAATATGAGTCGGGCCTTGGCTCCAACATTCAAGGCCTGAGTCCGGCCGGTTTTCTAATTAAATAATATATTATTTATATATATTATGTAATTTATGTCATATAAAAATTAAATATATATAATATTATATTGTAAATATTAAAAAATATGTTAAGTTGTCCATGTTTAACAACTTAATAAAAAAATATATAAAATTATTAAAGATTAAATAATAAAAATATAAATATTTAAAAAAATAAGAAAAAAATAATATGGGCGGGCCTAAACGGGCTTGGGCTATCAATTTACAAATATATATATATATATATTATATTAAAAGAATAAAAGATATATATATTAAAAGAATAAAAAAAAAGAATTAAAAGAAAAAGAATTCCCCGGGAAAAAGAATTAAAAATATATATTTTCTTTTGATTTTTTTATTATTCTTTTAATATATATATATTATTCTTTTAATAATATATATATATATGTAAATAGATAGCCGAAGCCCGTTTAGACCCGTCCATATTATTTTTTTCTAATTTTTTAAAAATATATATATTTATTATTTAATCTTTAATAATTTTATATTTTTTTATTAAGTTGTTAAATATGGACAACTTAACATATTTTTTTAATGTTTACACTATAATATTATATATATTTAATTTTTATATGACATAAATTACATAATATATATAAATAATATATTATTTAATTAGAAAACCCGCCGGGCCAAGCCGGGCTCGGGCCTTGAATGTTGGAGCCAAGGCCCGGCCCACATTTTAAACGGGCCTAATTTTTTTGCCCAAACCCATTTTTCGGGCCTAATATTTTAGTCCAAGCCCTCCCAAATATGGGCAGGCCTTCGGGCTTAGGCGGGTAGCCCGGCCCTTGGACAGGTCTACATGGTGGTAAGTCCGGCCCGATAAACCCGAATCGTATTTATATAATTTTTAAAATTGTTATTATTTAAAATTTTATTTAAATTTTACAATTTATTAATTTTCAATTTTTTAAAATTATAAATTATATAATTATTATTTTCGGGCTTAGGCAAAGGAAATAAAAAAATTTCGGGCCTCAGCCCGGTCTGATACATATTAAAAATCTTTCTGGTATTTTATATAAATATTAAAAATACATTTATATATATATATATATTTATAATTAAAGTTAAATAAAAAATATTTTTATTTAATAAATAATAATTCGGGCTAAGCAGGTCGGCCCGAATTATAAAAACACTTGTCCAAGTTCGGCCCAGATACGATCCGGGCTTATTGGGCCATGCAGGTTACCGGGCCCGTGGATAGGTCTAGCTATGACCTTCATTCCTGCACAATCCACAACGCTTTGGTTGGTCTTTCTCCCGGAGGTCCATTTATTACGAATACAAGTTGAAAAGAATCCGATTGATATTACGAATATAATTTTTAAATTTTTTATAAATTATTTTATAAATTTTATTATTTAAATTATTAATTTTATTAACTTTTTATTTTTATTTTTTAAAATTATAAATTATATAATTTATAATATTTAATAATTAAAAAAAAAAGAAATTATTTTTTTAATTATATAATTTATATTATTTCATAATTATAAAACAACAAAAAAAGGAAAGCGCCACCCTCGGTGGCGATTTCCCTTCTTAAAATTTAATTTGTTTTAAAAAAAAATATATCAAGAGAAATCGCCATGGAGGATGGCGATTTCCCTTGGTGTTTTGTGAAAAAAATTTCAAATACAAGCTGGTATTTCGATTTAAAACTAACGGATTTTGAGAATTAATCTGAAAATAATGGTATTTCGATAAATAATTTTTTTTAGCTATATTATGATAAAAAAAAATCTATACAACTCTAGATATATATATATTTTTTTATATTAGAACACAATCAAGGAATATATATATATATATATATATATATATATATATATATATATATATATATATCAGTGTAGCATTTTCATATGTAAATTTGTGCAAAATAGCTAAGTAGGTGGGTGTCACGTCATGATTCGTCGAATCTAAAGCGATATGTTTTTAAGAAGATTCTTTTATAAATTATTAGATAATGTCCACTTTTCGCTACATAATGTTATCGAATTTGAATTAAAATTTTGTAATAAATTTGAAAGATAAAAAGCTAGAGTAGTAAATATAATAATTTAGAAAAATAATAATTCATATTCTTATAAGACAGGTTTGAGAGTTATTAAAATATGGTTAATTGCATCCGATAATTTTAGATACAACATAATTATGTGATACGAATATAACATGTGAAAAATAATTAAAACAAGACATGACACAAAAATAACATGAATATGACACAAATAAATGAATGTGTCAAAATCTACATAAAACGAATTATTAACGTATCCAAATTTATATAAATATAAAATACGTTGAATACGATTATAACAGGGAAAACAACACGAATATGACGACGCGCGACATAAATTTAGAGTTATTTGAATAGTATCAATTAGACTTGACAATTTCGGATACAGCATGATAATACGACACGAACGCAACATGAAAAAAATAATTAAAATACGATGTGAAAAATAACATGAACACGACAAAAATATATGAACGTGTCAAAATCTACACAAAACGAATTATTAACGTGTAAAAATTTATATAAATTTATAATAATTTAAATACACGATAAAATAACACGAACATGTTACGAACATACAAGTATTTCTTTAAATTAAATCATTATAACAAATTATGCAAAATATAGGATGAATTGAGACACGACATAAACACACAATTTTTTTCTAAATTGAATCACCATGACAAACTATGCAAAATATTTGGATGAATTAAAACATGACACAAACAAATGAAAAAAATAATTAAAATACGACACGACACGAAAATAATATGAACACAACACAAATACACGAACGTGTCAAAATTCACATAAAATAAACTATTAATATGTAAAAATTTATATAATTTTATAATACTTTGAACATATGAAAAATAACACGAGCACGACACAAAAAATAATATGAACATGAACGAATATCCGAACGTGTCAAAATCTACATAAAACAAATTATTAACGTGTCAAAATTGTATAAATTTATAATATTTTGAACACACACAAAATAACACGAACATAAAAATGACACGAACACACAATTTTTTCTCTATTTTTTTTTTCTTTTCTTCTTCCTTCCTTTTCTTTCTTCCCTTCTTAATAAAAAAAAAAAATTTGAAAATACCTAAACTAACCCTCCAACCCCTTAATACCCATGCTTAGTTGTCAACTAAGTATGGATTCAAAATCCTTAATTCTCTTCTCCCATGCATTCTAAGGATAGTTTTTATAGTAAGTAATAGATTACCAGTGTTTTGCCTCGCTTTATAATTTTTTTTATTCAAAAATAAATTATATAGACAAAAATTAATGATTACTAGAATTAAGCTCTCGCGTTTCTTTAGGTTCTTTTAATTTTTTTTATATTTTTAATTAGTTAATAATAAAAATTAAATTTTATTATTTAAAAAATAATTTTAAATTAAATTTTATTAAATAATAATTAATTTTTTAAAAATTTTAAATTATAATAATATTTTATTAATTATGAAAATTAAATTGATGATAATTGTTTATTTATAAATTACGTAATATAAATGTTATTTATATGTATATTTTTAAAAATATTTAGACCTTATTATATATTATATATTTTTATTTATAGAAGGTAAAAAATAATTAATGAAAAATAAAAAGATAAAATTATGTTTTATATTTTATTCTCTCGTTAGGTCGATTTAAAACTAAAAAAACTAAAACTAAAAAGGAAAAAAGTAAAAAGTAAAAAGTAAAAAGTAAAAGTAAAAAAGAGCTGGCCGTGAAGCAAAGGACACGTGTGTCACACTGATTAACAACAACAATCAAGCAAATAAGCTTAACACGTGTGTCACGCTGATTAGCAGCATTTTTTTTTTTTTACTTTTTTCCTCGAGCGGATCAGGTACGGATCATAAATTAATTCGCAAGTCAACGTGTGCAACCCTTTAAATACATCGTAGAAAATAAAATAAAAATAATTAATAAAATAAAAATTTTAACTTTTTTTTTCGAATGGTTCGGGCACGGATCTTAAATTGATCCGCGAGTCAACGTGCGAATCAATCCTTTTAAATATATCATTTAAAAATAAAAATAAAAAAACTTAAAAGTAAAAAAAAAAAGTAAAAATAATTAATAAAATATTTTTTTTCCCGAGCGGGTCGGGCACGAATCTTAAACTGACTCGCGAGTCAACTTGCGGACCAACCTCTTTAAATACATCATTTAAAAATAAAATAAAAAAACTTAAAACTAAAAATAATTAATAAAATAATTTTTAATTTTTTTCCTAAGCGGGTTGGGTACGGATCTAAATCGACTAGTGAGTCAATGTACGGACCAACCTCTTTAAATATATTATTTAAAAATAAAATAAAAACTAAAACTAAAACTAAAACTAAAAAAAAACTAAAACTAAAACTAAAACTTTAAAAAACTATTGCGAGCAAAGGAGCTCGAAACATGTCGAGCTTAGACCCCATTAAAGGTTTTTTTTTTTTATATGTAGTTTATAGATAATGCAGTTAATTATCATCAATGTATTTTATATTCTAGTATGTACAAAAAAGTTTGTACAATATATCATATCAAATTTAATTCATATCAAAAGTTATAAAATATATATATATATATATATAAACTTAATAATTATTATACATATAATAACTCATAAGTTATAATATCATTTGACATAATCTTTTAAGGCCTCATTTAATATTGTTTCTGGCACAGCTTTTGAGGTTAAGAGCTGCTTTTTACCGCAAACGCAATGCTAAATAGATAAAAAAAAAATTGGCTTTTGCTGTTGAAACTATGGTTTGAAAAGCTAAACAAAAAAGCCAAAAAATATAGCTTTTGGGTTTAAAAGCTGGCTTTTGGATAAAATGACTTTATTATCCTCATATCTCTACACTTTTATTATTTTAAACATATCTTTTTTTGACATTTTAATTTTCTACAACATTTTTTCACAGCAATGCTAAACATTTAAAAGTTTTTAAATCGCAGTTTTTCATCACACTTTTTAAACACACTTTTTTCAACCCAAGCTTTTTTCAACAACAATACTAAACTAACCCTAAGTCATTTAACTAACTATATATATTTTTTGATTCAATACCTAAAGTTATAAAAAAAAAATTAATTACATCTACCCATATTACTTTTTAATATTTAAACTTTTCTCAACCATTTAATACAGTAATTTTGGTAATTCAACAATTATTATTAAATTTCTATAAAATACCAAATATTAAATTTAATGCTCATCCAACACCAATTTACCATAAAAATCATCATAAAATTACATCTATAAAAACCAAGATGCAGCAGATCCAACAACTAAACTCCAATAAGCCTAACAATATAATAAATTTTTCATTCAACAATCATATTATCAATCTTTAAGAAAAAAATATAAAATATAAAAGCTCCAAAAAAACTCAAATTCCAATATAAGAAAAAAATCAAAACCATCCAATTTCGATTGTTATATAACATATAGATGATAAAATTATATATATATATATATATATATATTTCTTTTTATACTTTTGGTTTCAATAGTCAAGTAATTTTCATGTATATAACATTTTTTATTATCTTAGTTGAAATCTGTTGAACATTTTTTGTCCTTACTAATAGTACTTGACTCTATCCACTATACTTCAATCCATTTCATAAAATTATTGAAACAAATTTTAACCTTATTGATACCGGTGCATATTCCTTTTTTAAGAAAAAGTTATAATATTTTTTGATGATTTTATTTTTTACATGAAAATATACACCATTTACTTTTCTTTGAATTTTAAGACATTAGTATAAAGCTTTTTTCTTTGTGAATTTATTGAACTACTATCCTTATTCCATCATACGAACATTTGACATATATGTCTTTGTTCTTTCTTACGTTTTTTGTGATACTACTCTTCTTATTTGAAGATTAAACTCTTGAAATTTTTTTCACGATGATGAAAGCACATATATTAATAATTGAGGACATAAAATTGGACTCAAAAAATCCAATTAATACTACGGATGACAATGAATCGGATATCTATAATATCCAAATCTGAATCAGCAAATTTACTTTAAAATCTGAATCTGTTTATTATCCAAATTAAATCCGAATATTACTATCCAAATCCGAATTCAATAACATTATCCGCCGGATATCTGAATTCGCTAAATATCTAAATTCAGTAAGTAAAAAAAATTAAATAAAAATATAAAATCAAATAAAAATTAATTTGAAATTCAAATAAACGGATAATGTATTCGGATATTTGAATCCTCAAAAATAAGCATGTAGACACCTAATTTTGTCCGGACCACTAAACAGGTATGTTTTCTTCCCATATTGATGTTTCCGAGTATAAAAAGACTGTTTTCATCTTGCAGGTGGTACTCCGAGACTTAATTTAAGAGGGCGAGCACAAAAAGACAAACTTGAAAAAAGTCAACCCAAAAAAGTCAACCCCGAAAAAGTCAACCCCAAAAAGTCAACTACTGAAAAAGTCAACCCACTTTCAAAATCAAGATTTTAAGTTCAATTGAAAAATGGCGAAATAATTTTGATAATCCGAGGTCTACATTGAAAGATATGGAGTTCGGAAGTTGGGATTTGGAGATTCAGTAGAAAAGAAACCGTAATTCGAGAAATTTGGGGAAAAGTGCTTAAACGATCAAACTGGTCGAAATTGAAGGTTCCAAATGAAAGATAAGCACTGACTACGGGTAATGGAGAAGTCACTTGCAAGAAAAACCGAAAGAAAAGTCAATCCGGGAGAAAACCGAGAATTAAGATTATTAGTGGATTTCGGTGAAATCGGGAAGAATCACAGAAATGGCCCGACTTGGTAAGACCAAATCCCCCAATGGATGAGGAATGATTAAAAAGGATGTCCCAAGGCTCAGATTGAAGAAAATCTGAAAATCGGACTTGTTTTGAGCAAAACCGGGTTTCGGAGGTTAAAGGGCAAAATTGGAAAATTTTGGGAAAAATAGCAAACGGACTCCGAAAATTATGGAAAATTTGTCAATCTCATTCTTAAATCATTTGAAAGAGATTGGCGAAAGAAAATCTTGATTCCGAGTTCGTTTGCAAAATGGCCAAATCCCGGGCCTCCTATGCAGTAATTCAAGCCGATAAATCCCGAAAAAATACCAAATGAGCTCCAAAAATTATGAAAACTTCCAGATCACACTTTTTAATTATTTTGAAGAGATTGGTGAAGAAAAATCTTGATTTGGAGCTCGTTTAAAAAATGGTAAAAAGTAGGGGCATAAAAGGACATTTTGGGAAGAAAAAATCCAAATAAATAGCAAACGGACTCGGATAATTTTGAAAACTTCCAGAACTCAATATTTTATTATTTTGGAAGTATTAAAAAAAGAAAATTTGAATTTGGAGTCCTTTGATATTTATTTGCATCCGGGGGGGCAAAATGGTCATTTCATCCAAGCAACCGAAAAGGGCTTCTTTGGGCCTTTCAAAAATCAGAGCTGGGCTGGAAAAGAGAAGTGCTAGCCTGCCCAAGCCCAAAGGAAGGAGGAAGCTTAGGATTTTTTCAATCAAGTGATTAAAAATCAAGAGTTAAGTTAGAGATTTTCATTTTTGAGCCTAAGTCCCAATCCCACATCCCTTTGTAATGTCAAGCCAAGGAGGTGCTCACCTTATAAATAAGGAGTCTTGGCCTTTGGTTGAGACCACCCACTACCCCTTGTGAGATAGTCTATACACTTGTATTAGGATTATCCGGGTGGTGAGTCATAGTGTTTTTTTGAGAGGGTTTGTAGCTTAATCCGTTCAAAAGCTACTCTGAGGGTTTATAGCTTAATCCGTTCAAAAGCTACTCTGAGGGTTTATAGCTTAATCCGTTCAAAAGCTACTTGTGAGAGGGTTTGTAGCTTAATCCATTCAAAAGCTACTCTGAGGGTTTATAGCTTAATCCGTTCAAAAGCTACTTGGTGAGTTTTCATTTTAAAATAATGTTTCTTGTTCTTCCTTCATTTCCTTTCTTAAGTATATTTTTCTTACATTTTGTTTTTACAATAAACTCACCATGGCCAAATGGCCTACATTATTTATTTTAAGTTGTTGTTTTTACCATATTGTTTATGCTATTTTCTTTATTTTTGATGTTTTAAATACTATGTTATTTCATGTTCTTAAGTTATATTTAATTTGGTTGCTTTGTTTGTTGCCATTTATGTCTTAGATATCATGTTTTTGCATTTTTAATTTTCTGTTTTCATGTTGTTTAAATTTGAGCATGTTTTAGAGTTAGCATATTAAGTGTTTGTGAAAATGCTTGTGTGATTCTTTGCATGATTCTTGTTTTATATCTTAGTGAGCATGTTTTAGATTTGGTATATTAGGTGTTTGTGAAAATGCTTGTGTGATTTTTGTGTTATGACTTAATTTTTCATGCTAGCATACCAAGTGTTTGTGAAAATGCCATGCTTGTTGGAGCTTGGGGCCATTTGGCTACTCCATGTGTTTTGCATTGTGTGTTGTATTTTTGTCATGCTAGTTGTTAGGTTTTTGCATTTGCATGATATTTGGTTGGATTTTTGAATTAAACATGCCTTGTGTTTGTGAAAATGCCATGCATGTCTTAGGTCTAGGTTACATTAAATGCCATGCAAGTTCATGTTAGGTCTAGGCCATATTATTTATGTCATGCATTTTCCTTACATTTAGATTTAGATCCATGCATTTCATGCATTATGTTTGCTGCATTGTTTCATGCATTTCATGTTCATGCCACTTGAATAATGACTTGAGCCAATTAATGGTTCAAGATCATGCTCTCTTGAGCACACTTGTGGAAAATTAAGTTTGTCAAATTGATTATTCTACCTTTGTGATTTATTTTACTTAGCCAATTTTTATCTAACTTTCAAAAAGTCCTAGCTACTGCTTTCAAGTCATTTTATGAGTTTCAAATATTTTTATTTTTATTTTTAAATGATTTTATCAAGGACAAAAAAAAATGTGTTGGCAAAGCAGTTTTTTTTCAGTTTTTTTTCAAAAAACTCGTACATCTCTGATTTTTCTGGGAATTCATCTTTGATCAGAAAATTAAGAAAATTTTTCCTCGTGTAGTTTTACATGTCCTGAGTCTCCAGTATTTTTTTTAGAATTTTTGGAATTTTTAAAAATAGGATAAAAAATCATGGATTAAAACTGGACAGTGGAGTCAGAATTGATTTTAAAGAAAAACAAAGCAGTTTTTTCTCCTCCAAAAACTCGTACATCTCTGGTTTTTCTGGGAATTCATATTTGATCAAAAAATTAAGCCGATTTTTTCTCGTGTAGTTTTACATGTCCTGAGTCTCCAGTAATTTTTTGAGAATTTTTGGAATTTTTAAAAATAGGGTAAAAAATCGTGGATTAAAACTGGACAATGGAGTCAGAATTGAATTTAAAGAAAAACCAATTTTCTGTTTTGGTTAATCTACTTAGAGTGGGCTGATTAGGAGGGTTAGCTACTGACTTAGGGTGATTTCTAAGCCTTTTAAACTCTAAAAATGGTTTTTCAAGTCCCGGGCTAAGGGTAGTCAAGTCCGGATATTTTAAACTTAGGAAATTAGAGCCATTTAAAAATTTTTAGCCCAGTTTTTATTGTTAATTCAAGCTTTTCAAAATTGTTTTCAAACAATCACAAAGTATTTTGGTTTTAGAATATTTAATTTGACATATTTTCCTAAGGTAGTCGGATATCTTTTTAGATATACGGATTTCCTTAATTAAAGGAAAAAATACATTTCATGCATTGCATTTTTATTTTCATGCATATTATATGATAGCATTATTTTATTCCATGTCATTTAAATTATATGCCATATCATTCATATTTGCCATGTCATTTAGGTTGCATTATATTATTTAGATTTTGCTATGTCATTTTATTTATGTCATGCATATACATATTCATATCTTTTAAAATGTTTTCAAAAGGATAATGATTTTTCAATAAAAAATAAAGATATTCCCGAGTTAAAATAATTCATGAGTTCTCTACCGGGTTTGCTGGAGGGAATATCATCAATTATCATTAATAAAGGAATATCTTTCTTTCAAAAAAAAAAAAAAGAGAATGATTTGGAAAGTTTTTCAAAACTAATAAAAATTTCTATATTTTGCCACGTTTGTTGGGGAATATAGGAAAATTTTGAATTTATAAATTCCGAATCATTTTCAAATAAAAATTGAATTATTTTTCTTTAAATTGGGGATTAACTTGAAATACTAAATTTAAAACCAATCTTTACCGAGACTTGAGATAATACACGATTAATAAGGTACCGATTTATACGGGCGTTGTGGGGGTGCTAATCCTTCCCCACACGTAACCGACTCCCGAACCCGCTTCTTTGATTTCTCTGGTTTAAAACGCAGACTTGAAATCGGTTTTTAAAATGTTTTAATTAATTTTTAAAATATTTTATAAAATCGGTTTTAATAGGTGGCCGATCACACCTAGCTAAAAAAGATTGGTGGCGACTCCATGTCTTTTTAGGTCATTTCCAAAACCTTCATTTTTTAGAGGAATTAAGTCTACTTTTCCTCGGTTTTTTTTAATCTCACGCCTAACGAATAATAAAGTCTTGCGATGAGACTCGTCGTTATTTTTTTAGGTTGCGACAGCTTGGCGACTCCACTGGGGACTATTAGAAAGTCAGGCCTAGAAATAGTCGTGTGTTATCAAAGTCTCAGTTTTGGTTGGTTTAATTGGTATTTAATTTTAATTCCCACATTTTTCTAATAAAGAGAATTTTGAAAATAATAAAATGTTTTTAAAAATGTTCATTCTCATGTGCATGCATTTTATTATTGTTCTCTAGTTATTTAGGTTGTATATTATAATTGCTTGTTGGTTAATGCGTTACACTATTCTTGAATGTTTTAATTGCTAGGGCATTTAGAATAAGGTTTGTAGAATAGGTAGTGAAAGGTTTGTTATTCCTCCACACACACTACACGTGCATTTGCATAACATGAATCCTCTACCCGGGTTCCGTCCTTTTAAGTGGAAGTAAAGTAACTAAGCCTTCGTGATTGATCCTCCGTATGGGCTAGTGAAACACTTTCGGAGTATAAAGTACCTAATGCCTTCGTGATGATCCTCCGCATGGGCATAGGAAAATATACTCTAACGAATTGAACCCGCTTTTATCGAGGTGCCTTACTAGCCTTCACCGGCGACAGTGAGGAACAATTCGGGGCCTTAGAACCGATTCACCCTCATATAGTGAACCTAGGCGAAGCCATGCCGAATTTCCGTTAGACATACCGAAAATAGGAACACATGGAGGGACATTTCTAAACTTTTTGTTACCTATTTTACACTCGAATAAGTGTGGTAGATCGGGCAACGATGTACGTACATCGCCCGTAATAAATGTGATACTCCGCCTCGATGGCATCGTGATGCCTAAATAAGCAGATATTGCTGGGGCAGATGTTCATTAGCTGTTTTTTAAAAAAAAAAATCTTTTTTCAAGCATTTTTGCATGTTGCACATTTCATGCATGTGTGAATGGGGCATATACATTTTTGGTTGTATTATTGATCTCATTCTTTGCAATAAACAGTTGGTAATTTAATTTGATGATTTCATAAAACCGGTAGTGTCACATGAACATTTGCATATTGTACCATAGTAAGATCCACCCTGAAATTCTTTTGAAAATGATGTGATTGGTTTATCAAAAAAAAAAATGGAGGCAAATCTTGCATAATGAGATTTTTGAATAACCAAGATTTAGGTCCCACCAATTTCGTGTAATCATTGATTTCTTTGTATATACCTTTGTGTTAATTCATTTATTTTTGCATGTATCATTTTGACATCATGTTATAGTCATAGCATGCATGGTCATTCATTGTAAGATACGTTTATGACATGCATGGTCATTATTTGTATATACTTATGTATCAATTTATTCTTTCTTTATATGCATCATGTTGGCATCAAGTTGCATTCATGCATTCATAGTCAGCATGATTTTTTCTGTATATATCCATATATCAATTTATTCTTTCTTTACATGCATCATGTTGGCATCCAGTTGCATTCATGCATTCATAGTCAGCATGATTTTTCTGTATATATCCATTATCAATTTATTCTTTCTCTATATGCATCATGGTAGCATCAAGTTGCATTCATGCATTCATAGTCAGCATGATTTTTCTGTATCTATTCATATATCAATTTATTCTTTCTTTACATGCATCATGTTAGCATCAGGGTGCATTCATGGCATACATAGTCATCATGATATGCTCATGCATTAATTTGTCATATTGGCATCAGGTTGCGTTCATGACATACACGGCCAGCATGATTTTCTTTGTATATACTCTGTGTCAATCATTTATTCTTCACATGCATCATAATTGACATTGTGTGGCATTGATAGTGTATATGATCATTCATTGAGAAATGCATTTAGAACATACATGGTCATCATAATTTCTCTGTATATATCCATGCATTAATCTGCTTTTTCTTTACATGCATCATGTTGACTTTGGGTTGCATTCATAACAAACATAGCCAGCATGATTTCTTTGTATATGTTCATGCATTAATTTGCTTATTACATACATCATGTTAGCATTAGGTCGCATTCATGACACACATGGTTAGCATGATTTTCTTTGTATATACTCTATATCAATCATTCATTGTTTGCATGTATCATAATTGACACCATGTTTCATTCATAGGATATATGATCATTCATTGGGAAATATGCTAAAATGCACATGATCAGTCATTGCATATATCCATGTGTTGATTTGTTTATTCTTTGTTTGCAACATGTTGGCATTGTGATTGCATTTATTACATATATGGTCAGCATGTTTCCATTGTACATATCCATACATCATATTGTTTAGGCTTCACATGCATCAAATTGCATTCATGGCTCATTCATCATGACATACATTTGGGGGAAATAAAATAGAAGTTGGCTTGGCTTTAGGAGTCTTTGAAAGAATTTCCATTTCAAATCAGAAGAAGTACTGAGTACACTTTTAATACAGGCTGGTGCTATGGAGGATGAACAAATTGCCCGAATGGAAAAAATGGAAAGGGAACAGAGAGAATTGCGAGAACAGCTAGCAAAATCTCAAGCAGAATCTAAGGATCAGATGACTAAACTGATGGAGCTAATGTCTGCTGTAATCAAGGGAAAAGGATACACCGAAAACTTTGTCGCCGGAGAAGGGTTAGAGGCACAAAAGGGCCAAGATGAGGTCGTAATAAGTGATGCCCAGAACACTGTTAACCCTGTCAATGTCCTAAACTCAGATGATCAGCCTGGACAGGCAAAGTTGAAAAGGGTTGCGGTAAATGAGGTTGAGCTGGCAGATTCCCAAGGGAAATATCAATTGTTAGATGAAAGGCTCCGGGCAGTAGAAAGTACAGATGTATTTGGGAGTTTAGATGCGAAAGAACGATGTTTGATCTTCGATTTAGTCATTCCTCCTAAGTTCAAGATCCCTGACTTTGTGAAATATGACGGGACAACCGATCCATTAGCCCACATCACTATGTTCTGCCGAAAGATAACAAGTCAGATAGATAATGATAAGCTTTTGATTCACTGCTTTCAGGATAGCCTCAGCGGGTCCGCAATTAGGTGGTATAGTCAGTTGAGCAAGGACCAGATACGCTCTTGGAATGATTTGGCTAGGGCTTTTCTAAACCAGTACAAGCATATGACCAACATGGCGCCTGACCGTCTCACATTGCAAAATATGAAGAAAAGAGCTACTGAGAGCTTCAAAGAATATGCGCAACGGTGGATGAGCCTGGTCGTCCAAGTACAACCGCCTTTAACTCAGAAGGAAACCACTGTCCTTTTTGTGAATACACTACAGGCCCCATACTACGATAGACTTGTCGGCAACACCATGAAGAATTTTTCGGACATGGTAATTTCAGGGGAGATGATTGAGAATGCTATCAAGGATGGGAAAATTGAAGGAGAAAGAACATCCAATACCAAGAACGGGGCATCTGAAAAGAAAAAGGAAGATACCCAAGTCGTGGAAGACTTTGCCCCACCTCCCCAATTCTCCTCATATCAGCCATTTTACTCTACCCTGAATAATGTCTCTCATGATTTTCATCCCTACCAACCAATGACTGTAACTACACCAGAATTTACATCTGTCTATCAATCGAACACCCTTGGGAATAATCGAAGGGGGCATAAAAAGCGAAAAATAAATCAGGTTGACCCGATTCCTGTGACATACAGTGAGCTACTACCTCAACTCATCCAGAATCACCTTGTGACACCCATGCAAATAGCGCCTCTGAAGCCCCCTTATCCGAGCTAGTATGATGCTAATGAGTGTTGTGGGTACCATTCTAGCAATCAAAGTCACTCAACAGAGAACTGCCCCGCTTTGAAGTACAAGGTCAGAGATCTCATCAAGGCTGGTTCGATAAGTTTTGAAGATGGGGAAGCCAAGTGTCATAAGAAACATTGTGCATGATCATATTAGGTTTTTGACACATGTAGTTCTATACACTGTGATGATGAAAGCACTTGTCTCATGTTAACATCTACATGAATTAAATAAATTTTGAATTTTAAATGCTTTGTGTTTGTTGTGTTTCAACAATAACTTGAATTTGCAAAAACAAGCATTAAGGAATTTTTAGTGATGGATAGTCTCAAGAAGATTGATGATCAGTGTTACAAATGACCCAATACCTTCTCCATTCTCTTTAGGTTTTCCTAAGCCTAAATCTCTTAAACCAAGAGCACTTGAAAGACCTAATGCTTCAAGGGATATGAATGATTTGACTTCATAAAACCATTGTCATCACAGAATAAGCAAAGACTTAGATCTTAGTCTAAGCTATGAACAAAGGAACGAACTTTTTGAAAATTTTCAAATTCCTTGAAAATCAAACAAATGAGACATTCTTTCAAGAATCCAGATTTTGATAATTTGGTGTGTGTCAGGATTGTGCTAAAACCATTCATGACCTTTCCCAATGACCACAAAACACTAATTGCCCAGACATCACTTCATGATTGACACCTTGGGGCACAATGATTAAACTAGATTATCCCTTGTCCCAGAGAAAACCTGCTTTTGGGTCATGTTTTCCTTGTCTCTTCAAAGAACTCAGATTGGAAACTCAGCATTTTCAAAACAGACCTAGACTTGCCATGTTCCTCGTTGATACAAATTCGCATGGTTAATCAAATTGGGGCATCATATGTGGAAATGATGGATACATAGTGAAGAAGGATGGGCTAATGCATGAATTATTGGGGGCATGCAACGAAAAAAAACAAAAAAAAAAAATTTGTGATATCATGCATATGAGAATTCGGATGATTCCAAAGTGCAAAATGAAATTCTGAATATCTATTTCCCCTAGGGATTGCTTTTCAATGTGAATATTTGTGCTTGACATGAGAAATGGCCATCTTTCATATCCCTTTCACACAAAAAGAAATTATCCATAGTCACCCCTTTTGAGCCAAAAGAATTCGTTCTTCTTTGAACCCTGATCAAGGATTACCCTCTACACTGGGGGGCAAATGCGAGGAAAGATCTTTTCAAAGATCATTGAGAAATGAGTGATAGCTCAAGGACAGACACAAAGCAAATGGAGCCCCGAATAAATACGGGCTCACTCTGTCAAAGAAAAAGAAAAGAAAAAGATGGTGAAATGAAAGCCAAGAAAAACAAAAGAAAAACACAATGAAAAAGAAAATGTGTGTGAAAGACATGGCAAATTGAAAGCCAAGAGCAAGGAAGAAAAAGAGCAAAGTCAAAAGGAAAGAAATGTCCAATAAGGGACAAATGCTTCAAAGGGAATCCTCCTCAAGAAATGATCCTTGATCTGATTACCCTCAAACACATATTTTGGGCCTATTTATCCTTTCTTTCTGAACCCTGAGCTATGGCCTACATTATATGCTTTAAAAGTTCATTTTGATCAAGCATGAATATTTAATTTGAAGGGTTTTTCCTCGGATTTTATCCCATCTCATCGAATTATCATTTCACTAAGGAAGAATTTAGAATTCTCAAGTGTGTGGTAAAAAAAAAAAAAGGAAAGAATGGGACTTTAGGGCGAAAACCCAAAAACGGGCGGTCTAGAGTAAATTTGGAAATTTTCAATGCCATCCGTGCCGATACCCAAAAAAAAAAAAAAGAAGGTCATTTTAAAAAAAATGGTCATCGAGGAACATCTAGGAATTCCTGAACCCCCCAAATTGTCAGCTCTCATTCGGAGGATTGTCTTCAAAAATTGAATCTTTTTTTCCTCCAAGATCAAACTTTCCGATTTAAATATCCCGGCCAATCTTGACGCTTGTCAAAAAGCCTTGATATGGAAACTAAAAGAATGTTGAATTTGCTTGGTTCTCAATGAATTCATGATTTATAAAACCTGTTCTATTTATGAGCCTAGAAGGGACATACATTTTTGTTGTGAAGTTTTCCTGAAAAAACCAAAATCTTGTTGTATCAAGCCTTGTCAATTCGAATTGAAAAACCCAAATTAATACTTAGGGGATTTTCTAACAGTGATCATCAGTCATCAAAAGATTTGTACATCATACACTGTGGAGTTAAAATTTTTGGCTTAGAAGTTTTCCTTAAATAAGCAAAATTGTTTTTCAAAAAGGGAAAATAAAAATATTTTTGAAATACCCATTTTTGATGTTGACATGAGACAAGGGTTTTTCTAACCCAAAAGTATAGAACTGCCAGGATAGGTCCCGACTTCCAGATATGAGAAGAAGAAATCAAACTCAGTTCAGATCTCTATTGATGAAAGTTTGAAAACTTTTGGGGCAAAGAGAATAGCCAAAATGAATTGAAGATATACTCTGATTTGAAGAGGAAAAATGAATTTGAAAGGCTAAGCCAAAGTCTAGAAAAACAACCGGGGGCATTTGCATCACTCATGAGCACTCATCTCTTTATCGAGCTTTTGCATCTGCACAGTGTCAGCAAGCATTTGCATCATTCATGGGTATTTGCATTGGCACTATTCCATAAGCATCTGCATTTTACCTTTACATTTACATTCTTCATGGAATTCGCATTTGTGTCATCTCAAGCAATTGCATCATTTCTAGAATCATTGCATTTTCATTATTGTGTGGTAATTGTAGTTACACCATTCATAAACCAGTTACATGAACACAATTAGTAGGGGCATCTGCATCACGAAACATGGGCATCAATCCAGGCCATTTGCATTTGCACTAAGAAATATTTTACATTTGCACCATGAAGCATGAGCACCTTGTTAAAAGACATGTGCATCTGCATCATTTCTCAAAGCTTCTGGTGGGGATATCCAGAATTTTACAGTTTTTAAAAAGTGAACAAGTCTTCGGTGGTGATAGCTGAAACCTCTGGTGGAGATATCCAGAGTTTTATAATTTTGAAAACATGAGAAATTTTATTCTGAAGGAGTTACCCAGAATTTTACAATGAGCAAGTCTTCTGGTGGTGATATCCAGAATTTTGCAGTTTTAAAAGTGAACAAGTCTTCAGTGGTGATAGCTGAAGCCTCTGGTGGAGATATCCAGGGTTTTATAATTTTGAAACATGAGAAATCTTCTTCTGAAGGAGTTACCCAGTATTTTACAATGAGCAAGTCTTTGGTGGTGATAGCCAAAGCTTCTGGTGGGGATATCCAGAATTTTACAGTTTTAAAAGTGAACAAGTCTTCGGTGGTGATAGCTGAAGCCTCTGGTGGAGATATCCAGGGTTTTATAATTCTGAAAAATGAGAAATCTTCTTTTGAAGGAGTTATCCAGAATTTTATTCAACATGTACATCTACATCAAGAAGCATTTGCATCAATCTAAGTTAGTTGAATCTGCATCAAGAAAGTTTGCATCAAATCAAGTCATTTACATTTGCATCAAAGACATTTGCACCAATCTAAGTCATTTGCATCTACATCAAAAAGCGTTTGCATCAACTAAAGACATTTGCATTTGCATCATGAAGCATTTGCATCATCTCTTAAAGCTGTCAGGTATAATCGAACTCGTTTTGCTTCTCAAATGAGTCGAGCCTCGAGATCATCGTCGAGGTACTTTTTATTTTTATTATTTTGAACAAGTCTTCGGTAGTGATAGCTGAAGCCTCTGGTGGAGATATCCAGAGTTTTAAAATCTTTTGAAAATGTAACAAGTCTTCGGTGGTGATAGCTGAAGCCTCTGGTGGAGATATCCAGAGTTTTAAAATCCTTTGAAAAGGTAAAAAGTCTTCGGTGGTGATAGCCAAAGTTTCTGGAGGAGATATCCAGAATTTTTACATTTTAAAAAAATGAGCAAGACTTTGGTGGTAATAGCCGAAGCTTCTGGAGGAGATATCCAGAATTTTAAACATAGCTGAGAACAAGACAGGTTAAGGCCCCGAGACCATCGTCGAGATCATTTCCTTTCTTGCAAATCGAATTCGTTTCCTTAAGACGGGTTGAGACTCGTTTAGTCAGGGAATTCAATTTAAAGACAAATCTTCAATTTACTGTTTTTAAAAAAAAATGAAAAAAATTGAAAAAAGAAAAGAAAAAAGGAAAAATGAAAAAAAATGAAAAAATAGAAAATGAAAAAAATGAAAAATGAAAAAGAAACCCCTTTCCCTTTCCTTCACATGTGATGTCACTGACCGCACAAAATTAGTGTCGGTTTATCTTTGCCTGATTCCTGATTCTCAGCAATAGCCAAAGAGGGGCAGCTGTAGACACCTAATTTTGTCCGGACCACTAAACAGGTATGTTTTCTTCCCATATTGATGTTTCCGAGTATAAAAAGACTGTTTTCATCTTGCAGGTGGTACTCCGAGACTTAATTTAAGAGGGCGAGCACAAAAAGACAAACTTGAAAAAAGTCAACCCGAAAAAGTCAACCCCAAAAAGTCAACTACTGAAAAAGTCAACCCACTTCCAAAATCAAGATTTTAAGTTCAATTGAAAAATGGCGAAAGAATTTTGATAATCCGAGGTCTACATTGAAAGATATGGAGTTCGAAAGTTGGGATTTGGAGATTCAATAGAAAAGAAACCCTAATTCGAGAAATTTGGGGAAAAGTGCTTAAACGATCAAACTGGTCGAAATTGAAGGTTCCAAATGAAAGATAAGCACTGACTACGGGTAATGGAGAAGTCACTTGCAAGAAAAACCGAAAGAAAAGTCAATCCGGGAGAAAACCGAGAATTAAGATTTTTAGTGGATTTCGGTGAAATCGGGAAGAATCACAGAAATGGCCCGACTTGGTAAGACCAAAGCCCCCAATGGATGAGGAATGATTAAAAAGGATGCCCAAGGCTCAGATTGAAGAAAATCTGAAAATCGGACTTGTTTTGAGCAAAACCGGGTTTCGGAGGTTAAAGGGCAAAATTGGAAAAATTTGGGAAAAATAGCAAATGGACTCCAAAAATTATGGAAAACTTGTCAATCTCATTCTTAAATCATTTGAAAGAGATTGGCGAAAGAAAATCTTGATTCCGAGTTCGTTTGCAAAATGGCCAAATCCCGGGCCTTCTATGCAGTAATTCAAGCCGATAAATCCCGAAAAAATACCAAATGAGCTCCAAAAATTATGAAAACTTCCAGATCACACTTTTTAATTATTTTGAAGAGATTGGTGAAGAAAAATCTTGATTTGGAGCTCGTTTAAAAAATGGTAAAAAGTAGGGGCATAAAAGGACATTTTGGGAAGAAAAAATCCAAATAAATAGCAAACGGACTCGGATAATTTTGAAAACTTTCAGAACTCAATATTTTATTATTTTGGAAGTATTAAAAAAAGAAAATTTGAATTTGGAGTCCGTTTGATATTTATTTGCATCCGGGGGGGGCAAAATGGTCATTTCATCCAAGCAACCGAAAAGGGCTTCTTTGGGCCTTTCAAAAATCAGAGCTGGGCTGGAAAAGAGAAGTGTTGGCCTGCCCAAGCCCAAAGGAAGGAGGAAGCTTAGGAGTTTTTCAATCAAGTGATTAAAAATCAAGAGTTAAGTTAGAGATTTTCATTTTTGAGCCTAAGTCCCAATCCCACATCCCTTTGTAATGTCAAGCCAAGGAGGTGCTCACCTTATAAATAAGGAGTCTTGGCCTTTGGTTGAGACCACCCACTACCCCTTGTGAGATAGTCTATACACTTGTATTAGGATTATCCGGGTGGTGAGTCATAGTGTTTTTTTGAGAGGGTTTGTAGCTTAATCCGTTCAAAAGCTACTCTGATGGTTTATAGCTTAATCCGTTCAAAAGCTACTCTGAGGGTTTATAGCTTAATCCGTTCAAAAGCTACTCTGAGGGTTTATAGTTTAATCCGTTCAAAAGCTACTTGTGAGAGGGTTTGTAGCTTAATCCGTTCAAAAGCTACTCTGAGGGTTTATAGCTTAATCCGTTCACAAGCTACTTGGTGAGTTTTCATTTTAAAATAATGTTTCTTGTTCTTCCTTCATTTCCTTTCTTAAGTATATTTTTCTTACATTTTGTTTTTACAATAAACTCACCATGGCCAAATGGCCTACATTATTTATTTTAAGTTGTTGTTTTTACCATATTGTTTATGCTATTTTCTTTATTTTTGATGTTTTAAATATTATGTTATTTCATGTTCTTAAGTTATATTTAATTTGGTTGCTTTGTTTGTTGCCATTTATGTCTTAGATATCATGTTTTTGGATTTTTAATTTTCTGTTTTCATGTTGTTTAAATTTGAGCATGTTTTAGAGTTAGCATATTAAGTGTTTGTGAAAATGCTTGTGTGATTCTTTGCATGATTCTTGTTTTATATCTTAGTGAGCATATTTTAGATTTGGTATATTAGGTGTTTGTGAAAATGCTTGTGTGATTTTTGTGTTATGACTTAGTTTTTCATGCTAGCATACCAAGTGTTTGTGAAAATGCCATGCTTGTTGGAGCTTGGGGCCATTTGGCTACTCCATGTGTTTTGCATTGTGTGTTGTATTTTTGTCATGCTAGTTGTTAGGTTTTTGCATTTGCATGATATTTGGTTGGATTTTTGAATTAAACATGCCTTGTGTTTGTGAAAATGCCATGCATGTCTTAGGTCTAGGTTACATTAAATGCCATGCAAGTTCATGTTAGGTCTAGGCCATATTATTTATGTCATGCATTTTCCTTACATTTAGGTTTAGATCCATGCATTTCATGCATTATGTTTGCTGCATTGTTTCATGCATTTCATGTTCATGCCACTTGAATAATGACTTGAGCCAATTAATGGTTCAAGATCATGCTCTCTTGAGCACACTTGTGGAAAATTAAGTTTGTCAAATTGATTATTCTACCTTTGTGATTTTTTTTACTTAGCCAATTTTTATCTAACTTTCAAAAAGTCCTAGCTACTGCTTTCAAGTCATTTTATGAGTTTCAAATATTTTTATTTTGATTTTTAAATGATTTTATCAAGGACAAAAAAAAATGTGTTGGCAAATCAGTTTTTTTTTTCAGTTTTTTTCAAAAAACTCGTACATCTCTGATTTTTCTGGGAATTCATCTTTGATCAGCAAATTAAGAAAATTTTTCCTCGTTTAGTTTTACATGTCCTGAGTCTCCAGTATGTTTTTTAGAATTTTTGGAATTTTTAAAAATAGGATAAAAAATCATGGATTAAAACTGGAGAGTGGAGTCAGAATTGATTTTAAAGAAAAACAAAGCAGTTTTTTCTCCTCCAAAAACTCGTACATCTCTGGTTTTTCTGGGAATTCATATTTGATCAAAAAATTAAGCCGATTTTTTCTCGTGTAGTTTTACATGTCCTGAGTCTCCAGTAATTTTTTCAGAATTTTTGGAATTTTTAAAAATAGGGTAAAAAATCGTGGATTAAAACTGGACAATGGAGTCAGAATTGAATTTAAAGAAAAACCAATTTTCTGTTTTGGTTAATCTACTTAGAGTGGGCTGATTAGGAGGGTTAGCTACTGACTTAGGGTGATTTCTAAGCCTTTTAAACTCTAAAAATGGTTTTTCAAGTCCCGGGCTAAGGGTAGTCAAGTCCGGATTTTTTAAACTTAGGAAATTAGAGCCATTTAAAAAATTTTAGCCCAGTTTTTATTGTTAATTCAAGCTTTTCAAAATTGTTTTCAAACAATTACAAAGTATTTTGGTTTTAGAATATTTAATTTGACATATTTTCCTAAGGTAGCCGGATATCTTTTTAGATATACGGATTTCCTTAATTAAAGGAAAAAAATACATTTCATGCATTGCATTTTTATTTTCATGCATATTATATGATAGCATTATTTTATTCCATGTCATTTAAATTATATGCCATATCATTCATATTTGCCATGTCATTTAGGTTGCATTATATTATTTAGATTTTGCTATGTCATTTTATTTATGTCATGCATATACATATTCATATCTTTTAAAATGTTTTCAAAAGGATAATGATTTTTCAAAAAAAAATAAAGATATTCCCGAGTTAAAATAATTCATGAGTTCTCTACCGGGTTTGCTGGAGGGAATATCATCAATTATCATTAATAAAGGAATATCTTTCTTTAAAAAAAAAAAAGAGAATGATTTGGAAAGTTTTTCAAAACTAATAAAAATTTCTATATTTTGCCACGTTTGTTGGGGAATATAGGAAAATTTTGAATTTATAAATTCTGAATCATTTTCAAATAAAAATTGAATTATTTTTCTTTAAATTGGGGATTAACTTGAAATACTAAATTTAAAACCAATCTTTACCGAGACTTGAGATAATACACGATTAATAAGGTACCGATTTATACGGGCGTGCTAATCCTTCCCCACACGTAACCGACTCCCGAACCCGCTTCTTTGATTTCTCTGGTTTAAAACGCAGACTTGAAATCGGTTTTTAAAATGTTTTAATTAATTTTTAAAATATTTTATAAAATCGGTTTTAATAGGTGGCCGATCACACCTAGCTAAAAAAGATTGGTGGCGACTCCATGTCTTTTTAGGTCATTTCCAAAACCTTCATTTTTTAGAGGAATTAAGTCTACTTTTCCTCGGTTTTTTTTAATGTCACGCCTAACGAATAATAAAGTCTTGCGATGAGACTCGTCGTTATTTTTTTAGGTTGCGAAAAAGCAGATTCGGATAGCAGATTCGGATATCCGAATCCATAATCCGCATAAGTAATGCGGATTCGGATAATGGATATTCGAGGTTTCATATCTACATCCGCTCCGAATCCGCTGCGGATAGTAATTATAATATCCGAATCCGCAATATCCGAATGCGAAAAAAATAGATTAAATAATTGTAAATATCTGAATCCACATTATCTATTATCATCCCTAACTAATACATAGTTGTTACTGTACAATAAATATGCAATAACTAATAATTCAAAAAGTAAATAAAACTTATTTGATTATTCGATGAAAATCATTATAATCAATTTTTTGATGAACTATTTTACCATCTCAAAACTTTGAAGTTTGTTTCATCAATTTGTTCCAATTTTCTAAACATGGCAACCATATCTCTAAATTGCCTTGACTTTTCCAATTTTAAAAAATTTAAAAATTAAACTTAAAGATTGTGGTTTTTGAGAGTTTCAATAAGTGTAAAATGAAAAGTCATAACATAATTTAATTGACTTTAAGGTATGTTGCAAATGCAATTTTTTTTTTATTTCGCCCCCAACATTTATGGTTTGTAATAGAGTAAATCGAATAGGCATAGGATATAATGAAACTCTTGTCTGAATGCACTTTCTAATTTAGGTATTCGGATGCATGCTTCCAAACATGACATTCGGAAGTCTGAAAGAGGACATTCGAATACCACAATGTATTTTTCAAGCAGAAGCAAATTTTCATCTTAAAACCATAGGACACTCGAATTTACAAAAAAGAGCATTCAGATTTTCTTATGAAAACTTTTAAAATTAATACAAATTAATTTTCTTTTATCTTGAAACTTTATCAAAATTATTGTATAACTTCTTAAATACTAGTTTCTTTTTAATTGATTATTTATTTATTTAATATTTTATTTTTTTCATTTTATTTTAAAAATATTTCAACAATTAACCACTTGACCAAATAGACTGGTGAGAAAATGCCAACGTGGCAGACCCCTAGGTAAGAAAACTCCCTCTTTTTGTGGTCATGTGTAATTCATCATTTGTCGGATTTTAAAAAGAAAAACAAATATTTTGTAAAAATAATTAATCCACATAAAGGCTTAAAACAATAAAAACAAATCTTTAGGATTTAATTGATTACAATAAAAAAAATATATGAGCTTAAATTCATACATTGAAAAAAATATTATCTTGATTAATACTATATGGAAAGATTTCTATATCTTGTTGCCGTCTTTCAAGCATTTATGTTTTTAAAGGTTGTCCCAAAAATGGATGTTGTTGTGAACATTGAACCTTTTCAATCATATATTAGGTATCATATAAACCACAATAAGAGTATTGAGGATCAAGACAAACAATCAATATTTTAGGATTTAGAATTCAGATTTTTTGCATAGCATTTTACCTATTGAGTAAATTGGCCAGCATGGTTATACACCTAGACACACACACACTCACACATCATACTGATATATAGATGAATAATTTAAGTTTGGAGAAGGGTTCAACATTGCCACAGTCGAAATGTCTAAATCAATACATAATGTACTAATATATGTGACCTGTTCCCCAAAAGAAAAAAAATATATTTGTGACTTGAAAGTTCTAAATTGTCAATCAATTCTACCATTACCTACTTGTATATTACCTCAACCAAAACTCAAACCAACCAGGGAAGCAAAGAAAAACCAAACAGTCACCTTCTCTTTTTTTGCTTTCCCAATACTCACCTTTCAATTCTTTCTCTATCTCTCGCCAACAATGGAGGCAAATCAAGACCAGCATGAATTCATCTTTCGATCCAGCCTCCCTGATATTTACATCCCAAATCACCTCCCTTTGCACACATACTGCTTTGAAAAAATATCCCAGTTTAAAGATCGTCCTTGCTTGATCAATGGCACTACTGGGCGGATATATAGCTATGCAGAAGTCGAGCTCACTGCCCGTAAAGTTGCCACCGGACTCAACAATTTAGGCATCCAACAGGGAGATGTTATCATGCTTTTGCTTCAGAACTCACCGGAATTTGTCTTTGCTTTCCTGGGTGCGTCATTCCGTGGAGCAATCAGCACTACAGCGAATCCCTTTTACACCCCAGCCGAGATTGCGAAACAGGCCACGGCCTCGAAGACTAAGCTGCTTATAACTCAAGCAGTTTATGCAGAGAAAGTGAAGAATTTCGCTAAAGAAAACGATATGAAGATCATAACAATTGATACACCACCGGAGGGTTGTATGCATTTCTCAGAGTTGACTCAGGCTGATGAGAATGAAATCCCAGCCGTCAAGATCAATCCTGACGATGTTATGGCCTTGCCCTACTCTTCAGGAACAACAGGGTTACCTAAAGGGGTGATGTTGACTCATAAAAGTCTTGTAACAAGCGTGGCCCAACAGGTTGACGGAGAGAATCCCAACCTTTACTTCCATGAGAAAGATGTGATTCTCTGCGTGCTGCCACTGTTCCACATATATTCACTCAATTCTGTGTTGCTTTGCTCTTTGAGGGTGGGGGCTGCAATCCTGATTATGCAAAAGTTTGAGATCACGGCATTAATGGAGCTTGTGCAGAAATACAAGGTAACCATTGCCCCCTTCGTGCCACCGATCGTTTTGGCCATCGCCAAGACTCCGGACGTTGAAAAGTATGACCTTTCCTCTATCCGGACGGTGATGTCTGGCGCTGCACCAATGGGAAAGGAGCTAGAGGATGCTGTCAGAGCCAGGCTTCCAAATGCAAAACTTGGACAGGTAAGATAAATTTTCTTTGGTTGTCTTCTTTTAGCTTGTCTTTCTTTGTTTATTTTCTTATCATATGTTTTTTTTTTTTTTTTTTTTCCTATATAATTATTAAGTTTGATAATAATATGGATAAATAATATGTCTATTTCAAAATTTTCCTTAAAAGATAAACAATTAATTTTAAATGATACATTAACACACATTGGTGAGGTTGAAATTTTGGAGAGTTGTAGATTGGGTTTCATATGTAACGACAAACCTATTAATTATGAAATGTATATCATAACAAATGGCCTTAAAAGGGCCTTTGGAAGTTTTCCAAGAGGGTAGCATGTTTCTGATTTTCGAGGGACTCTGAACCACTCCATTAATTCGTGATGGCAACTTTCTTCATTTTCTTATGACAAAAACAAAAATCTCAAGATTATGCATACCAATTTTATTTTTTTTCTGGACCAAAATATTTTTCTTTCCAATTGACATTATCCCACTATATATATATATATATATATATATATATATATATATAAGATATTGTTTCCGCCACAGATTATTTGCCTCTAATAATTGATCTTGATGCAACGATTTTTCTATTATTTTCTACCTTTAAATAAAGTTGAAACAAATTATACCTACCAAGTTCTATTATAATAATAAAAATGAACCAAAAAGGAAGCAAAAAGTCACAAAAGGATACGAAATAAATGCAAAAACATGATGAGTTTGATTGAATCCACAACCACCCAACACAGAAAAATCAATGGCTCTACCATTGGGGTAATTTGGTGTTGGTTGTCACACCTAAGTGAAGAATTGTTTTCTCTTTTTAATACATAAGAAATGAAAAGATATGGGACTAACTGCAATGTTTATGGGCTCTGGCGGTGCACTCAATTGACTGCAGGGTTATGGGATGACCGAGGCGGGGCCAGTACTGGCAATGAACTTAGCGTTTGCAAAAGAAGCCAGGGAGACAAAGTCTGGTGCCTGTGGTACAGTCGTGAGGAATGCAGAAATGAAAATTGTCAATCCTGACAGTGGGGCGTCGCTTCCACGAAATCAGTCGGGTGAAATTTGCATTCGGGGTAGTCAGATCATGGAAGGTATACAAATCACATGCTTTACCCTCGTTTTTCATTAGAGGTGCTAGTGAGTCGGATCAGGTATAGAATTTTTTTTTTGTCTAAATCTATTTTGAATTGAATTCGGATGGATTCGTAAGTTCGTTTTATTATTTATAAATTATTAAAAAATTAATTTATATTAATATTTATATATATATTATAATTAAATTTAAATATTTTTTTCAAGTATTAATAGTAATTCAAGTCGGACCGGATCAAATTATAAATATTTTTATCCAAATCCAATCTGAATTGAGTCGGACATATTACTCGATCTTTGAGCAAATCTATTTTTCATGCATCTTCGTCTTAAATCATACCAAATGTACGTTATTTAATGTTCGATTACATTATCTTTTGTTCCACTTAGCAACCAACTCTAGAATTAATACTGGTTTTTTTTTTTCTTCTCTAATATTGATGTCGTTCACTGAACTTAATATTCAAAGATTCTACTAAATTAAAAAAAATATATATATTTTTTGCAAACAAAAGTAATTCGATTTCATAAAAGATAATAAAAAATGTCTTGTTACCAGAAATGAGGACTTGTATTCGCAGGAAGAATTAATGCCCGGATAATATTAAATCTATTCTTGCTTTTGTGTGTAATTCTCATTATTTTTTAAAGAAAAAATGATATTTTTTTTTAAAAAAAAGGACAGAGATCTCTGTATAAAAAAAAAAGGACAGAAAAAATGATATTTTTTTAACTAGAAAAGAATAGTTAGATATTTTTAATCTGTATAAAATATACTGGATATTGCACACTGATTAGTGAAAATGAAATAAAGATCGAGTTAAAAAAATTGTATATTAAAATAAATTTATTTAATGATGTAAGATGTAGGTAATTTTAAAATAATAATAAAAAAATTATATGATGATGTCACAGTTTAGTATAATGAAATAAAGATTGAGTTGAAAAAATTGTATATTAAATGATAAGATGTAGGTAATTTTATTTTAAAAAATAAAAAAATATATATGATGCTGTCACAGTTTAGTAATTTTTTTAAAAAGTAAAATACTTAAACATAATTGAATTTTATATTATAAATTTATGTTTGATTTTTTAGTAAATTTATCAATTGAATTAATTTCTTTTTAACTAGTTATATTAATTTAGTCATTCTTTTTAATATTAGTATAAATACTACTTAAATTTGAGATGTTTTCGTCCCCAAAAAAAAAAAAAAAAGTTAAAGAGAAGAATAAATATTTTTTGAGATTAATCAAGGGAGAAAAATTACAAATATATATTAATATTTTTCTACTTTGGTTGATTCCTAAGGTAGTAGTTAGAAACTTTCATGGGTCAGCTGCATTTGTTTGCGTATAGTAGTTGTGATAAAGAAATTGTATAAAACACCAATTTCGCATGGAGTATTTGTTTGGTGGGATGCATCTTTTGCAGGCCCAAAAGTCAAAGCCTCAACACAAGTAGGTACAAGGATGTTAAAAATTGATGAAACGAGTAAACCAACCCTTTGAATAATTCATTAAAATAATTTTATATTAATTATAAAAAGGTTGATTTAATTTAATGAATCGAATGTTGGATTTAATAACATATATAATCATATCTGTCATGTACTTAAGGATTTAAATCAGTCCATATATATATCACAATTTGAAAATATCATATTTTTTAATCTATATTTAATGATTGAATTTTTTTATATTAAATAAATAATTAAATAATTTTAAATTAATTCAAAAATTGACATAAACTATCTATATAAATAAAAAATGAAAATTAAACAAATATAAATTATAAAAAATAATGAACAGACGTAAATACTTATTAGATTTTTATGTTTTGGGCACAAGATCAAATGTGTCTAATTTTATGCCGCCCTTTCTGATTTTTCTTTGGGCAACACTGATTAGCCTGGTTCAATCATACAGCATGAGCATATTGCAAGGTCTTTAATTCATCTTTCCCTTAATTATGAGCAGTCTACTTCTTTACCTAACACAATAATTTCTTTATGGGATTTGATTGGGACATGAATGGGATGGCAATTAGCCATTGTTGGATATCAAATTCAGCTTGATGGTGACCACATCACCCATTTCCAAATAAACCTTTATTGTTCTTTTTTTTGTTCCATGTTGATTTCTTTATAGTAATTATCAATTTAAGTAGTTCTTATCTTCTAATATCAATTCTACTTGTAGACATTAATGGAACCTTTTGGTCTCATCTCGCGACTAAAAATCCTAAAGACTAATTTTTGCAAATCGAACATTTATCTCGGTTGATTGGTGCACGATCTTTTACTAAAAGTTCAAATTTTCTCTTATTCAAATCAAAAGAAATATTTCTGCTGGCACTATGTACCGCTGCAAAGTGGAACTAGAGAACTTTCCATCTTGAAATTTGAGCACTTAATTAACTGTCAAACATACAAAATTTAACTAGAATTGATCTTGTTCAGGTTATCTTAATGACCCGGAGGCCACAGAGACAACTATAGACAAAGATGGATGGTTGCACACCGGGGACATTGGGTACATTGATGATGATGATGAGCTTTTCATTGTTGATCGATTGAAGGAATTGATCAAGTACAAAGGGTTTCAAGTGGCACCTGCTGAGCTCGAAGCGATGTTGATTGGCCATCCCAACATCTCGGATGCTGCTGTTGTACCGTAAGTCTCCCTAAACATAACTATGTTAAACTGCATTAGCCAACGATTTGATTGAGTTTATCATATTATATATGTATTTCAGCATGAAAGATGAGGAGGCTGGAGAGGTTCCAGTTGCATTCGTTGTGAGATCGAATGGTTCCAAGATGACTGAGGATGAGATTAAGCAATTCATCTCAAAACAGGTAACGTTAAAAATTCTTTGCTGCTGATTAAAATATATATATTTGAAGAAACCCTGTCTAGTTAATACAGTGAACAAGAACATATATCTCAGCTTTACTTGGTACCCATGGTTTGGTTGTTTTGCAGGTTGTGTTTTACAAGAGGCTTGGCCGGGTTTTCTTCACGGATGCAATCCCTAAAGCTCCCTCAGGTAAGATTTTGCGGAAAGATCTACGAGCAAAGCTTGCTGCAGATGTTCCAAACTAGCCCAAATGGAATATATATTGCCGCAAACCATCTAGAAAAAGCTATCAACAGATGTGGATTTGTTTTTTTTTCCTCCATTAACTTCGGAAGAAAAGATATAATTAATAATATTTGTGCTGGTGATTTTTAATACCAAGGAATTGAATTTGTCGCTTTTGGGAACCAAGAATTGAGCAACAGAGGAAACTGTTATACTATGGGGCTTTTAATGAAATTGTTAGTATTTGTTTATGTGTATGATTTTATGGACAAACTCGAAAAATGTTTGTAGAACATATGTTTATTGTTGGGCAAAGTTGAAACTCCAACATTTGTTCTGGTCTATATCTCTATTTTCTGAAGTTTCTCCTTGTTTCGGTTTTTCAATTTGTAATTTTGTATTATTTGTCGCAACCTAAAAAATAACGACGAGTCTCATCGCAAGACTTTATTATTCGTTAGGCGTGACATTTAAAAAAAAATCGAGGAAAAGTCGACTTAATTCCTCTAGAAAAATTAAGGTTTTGAAAATGACCTTAAAAAAGACATGGAGTCGCCACCAATCTTTTTTAGCTAGGTGTGATCGGCCACCTATTAAAACCGGTTTTATAAATATTTTAAAAATTAATTAAAACATTTTAAAAACCAATTTCAAGTCTGCGTTTTAAAACCAGAGAAATCAAAGAAGCGGGTTCGGGAGTCGGTTACGTGCGGGGAAGGATTAGCACCCCCACAACGCCCGTATAAATCGGTACCTTATTAATCGTGTATTATCTCAAGTCTCGGTAAAGATTGGTTTTAAATTTAGTATTTCAAGTTAATCCCCAATTTAAAGAAAAATAATTCAATTTTTATTTGAAAATGATTCGGAATTTATAAATTCAAAATTTTCCTATATTCCCCAACAAACGTGGCAAAATATAGAAATTTTTATTAGTTTTGAAAAACTTTCCAAATCATTCTCTTTTTTTTTTTTGAAAGAAAGATATTCCTTTATTAATGATAATTGATGATATTCCCTCCAGCAAACCCGGTAGAGAACTCATGAATTATTTTAACTCGGGAATATCTTTATTTTTTATTGAAAAATCATTATCCTTTTGAAAACATTTTAAAAGATATGAATATGTATATGCATGACATAAATAAAATGACATAGCAAAATCTAAATAATATAATGCAACCTAAATGACATGGCAAACATGAATGATATGGCATATAATTTAAATGACATGGAATAAAATAATGCTATCATATAATATGCATGAAAATAAAAATGCAATGCATGAAATGTATTTTTTCCTTTAATTAAGGAAATCCGTATATCTAAAAAGATATCCGGCTACCTTAGGAAAATATGTCAAATTAAATATTCTAAAACCAAAATACTTTGTGATTGTTTGAAAACAATTTTGAAAAGCTTGAATTAACAATAAAAACTGGGCTAAAAATTTTTAAATGGCTCTAATTTCCTAAGTTTAAAAAATCCGGACTTGACTACCCTTAGCCTGGGACTTGAAAAACCATTTTTAGAGTTTAAAAGGCTTAGAAATCACCCTAAGTCAGTAGCTAACCCTCCTAATCAGCCCACTCTAAGTAGATTAACTAAAACAGAAAATTGGTTTTTCTTTAAATTCAATTCTGACTCCATTGTCCAGTTTTAATCCACGATTTTTTACCCTATTTTTAAAAATTCCAAAAATTATGAAAAAATTACTGGAGACTCAGGACATGTAAAACTACACGAGAAATAATCGGCTTAATTTTTTGATCAAAGATGAATTCCCAGAAAAACCAGAGATGTACGAGTTTTTGGAGGAGAAAAAACTGCTTTGTTTTTCTTTAAAATCAATTCTGACTTCACTGTCCAGTTTTAATCCACGATTTTTTATCCTATTTTTAAAAATTCCAAAAATTCTAAAAACAATACTGGAGACTCAAGACATGTAAAACTACACGAGAAAAAATCGGCTTAATTTTTTGATCAAATATGAATTCCCAGAAAAACCAGAGATGTACGAGTTTTTGGAGGAGAAAAAACTGCTTTGTTTTTCTTTAAAATCAATTCTGACTCCACTCTCCAGTTTTAATCCATGATTTTTTATCCTATTTTTAAAAATTCCAAAAATTCTAAAAAAAATACGGGAGACTCAGGACATGTAAAACTACACGAGGAAAAATTTTCTTAATTTTTTGATCAAAGATGAATTCCCAGAAAAATCAGAGATGTACGAGTTTTTTGAAAAAAACTGCTTTGCCAACACATTTTTTTTTTTGTCCTTGATAAAATCATTTAAAAATCAAAATAAAAATATTTGAAACTCATAAAATGACTTGAAAGCAGTAGCTAGGACTTTTTGAAAGTTAGATAAAAATTGGCTAAGTAAAAAAAATCACAAAGGTAGAATAATCAATTTGACAAACTTAATTTTCCACAAGTGTGCTCAAGAGAGCATGATCTTGAACCATTAATTGGCTCAAGTCATTATTCAAGTGGCATGAACATGAAATGCATGAAACAATGCAGCAAACATAATGCATGAAATGCATGGATCTAAACCTAAATGTAAGGAAAATGCATGACATAAATAATATGGCCTAGACCTAACATGAACTTGCATGGCATTTAATGTAACCTAGACCTAAGACATGCATGGCATTTTCACAAACACAAGGCATGCTTAATTCAAAAATCCAACCAAATATCATGCAAATGCAAAAACCTAACAACTAGCATGACAAAAATACAACACACAATGCAAAACACATGGAGTAGCCAAATGGCCCCAAGCTTCAACAAGCATGGCATTTTCACAAACACTTGGTATGCTAGCATGAAAAACTAAGTCATAACACAAAAATCACACAAGCATTTTCACAAACACCTAATATACCAAATCTAAAACATGCTCACTAAGATATAAAACAAGAATCATGCAAAGAATCACACAAGCATTTTCACAAACACTTAATATGCTAACTCTAAAACATGCTCAAATTTAAACAACATGAAAACAGAAAATTAAAAATGCAAAAACATGATATCTAAGACATAAATGGCAACAAACAAAGCAACCAAATTAAATATAACTTAAGAACATGAAATAACATAATATTTAAAACATCAAAAATAAAGAAAATAGCATAAACAATATGGTAAAAACAACAACTTAAAATAAATAATGTAGGCCATTTGGCCATGGTGAGTTTATTGTAAAAACAAAATGTAAGAAAAATATACTTAAGAAAGGAAATGAAGGAAGAACAAGAAACATTATTTTAAAATGAAAACTCACCAAGTAGCTTTTGAACGGATTAAGCTATAAAACCTCAGAGTAGCTTTTGAACGGATTAAGCTATAAACCATCAGAGTAGCTTTTGAACGGATTAAGCTATAAACCCTCAGAGTAGCTTTTGAACGGATTAAGCTACAAACCCTCAGAGTAGCTTTTGAACGGATTAAGCTACAAACCCTCTCAACAAAAACACTATGACTCACCACCCGGATAATCCTAATACAAGTGTATAGACTATCTCACAAGGGGTAGTGGGTGATCTCAACCAAAGGCCAAGACTCCTTATTTATAAGGTGAGCACCTCCTTGGCTTGACATTACAAAGGGATGTAGGATTGGGACTTAGGCTCAAAAATGAAAATCTCTAACTTAACTCTTGATTTTTAATCACTTGATTGAAAAAATCCTAAGCTTCCTCCTTCCTTTGGGCTTGGGCAGGCCAGCACTTCTCTTTTCCAGCCCAGCTCTGATTTTTGAAAGGCCCAAAGAAGCCCTTTTCGGTTGCTTGGGTGAAACGACCATTTTGCCCCCCGGATGCAAAATAAATATCAAACGGGCTCCAAATTCAATTTTTCTTTTTTTAATACTTCCAAAATAATAAAATATTGAGTTCTGGAATTTTTCAAAATTATCCGAGTCCGTTTGCTATTTATTTGGATTTTTTCTTCCCAAAATGTCCTTTTATGCCCCTACTTTTTACCATTTTTTAAACGAGCTCCAAATCAAGATTTTTCTTCACCAATCTCTTCAAAATAATTAAAAAGTGTGATCTGGAAGTTTTCATAATTTTTGGAGCTCATTTGGTATTTTTCGGGATTTATCGGTTTGAATTACTGCATAGGAGGCCCGGGATTTGGCCATTTTGCAAACGAACTCGGAATCAAGATTTTCTTTCGCCAATCTCTTTTAAATAATTTAAAAATGAGATTTTCCAAATTTCAGAATTTTTGGAGTCCATTTGCTATTTTTCCGGGATTTATCTTTTTGAATTACTGCATAAGAAGCCCGGGATTTGGCCATTTTGCAAACGAACTCGGAATCAAGATTTTCTTTCGCCAATCTTCTTCAAATGATTTAAGAATGAGATTGAAAAATTTTCCATAATTTTCGGAGTCCATTTGCTATTTTTCCCAAATTTTTCCAATTTTGCCCTTTTACCTCCGAAACCCGGTTTTGCTCAAAACAAATCCGATTTTCAGATTTTCTTCAATCTGAGCCTTGGGCCATCCTTTTTAACCATTCTTCATCCATTGGGGGCTTTGGTCTTACCAAGTCGGGCCATTTCTGTGATTCTTCCCGATTTCACCGAAATCCACTAAAAACCCTAATTCTCGGTTTTCTCCCGGATTGACTTTTCTTTCAGTTTTTCTTGCAAGTGACTTCTCCATTACCCGTAGTCAGTGCTTATCTTTCATTTGAAACCTTCAATTTTGACCAGTTTGATCGTTTAAGCACTTTTCCCCAAATTTCTTGGATTAGGGTTTCTTTTCTACTGAATCTCCAAATCCCAACTTCCGAACTCCATATCTTTCAATGTAGACCTCAGATTATCAAAATTCTTTCGCCATTTTTCAATTGAACTTAAAATCTTGATTTTGAAAGTGGGTTGACTTTTTCAGTAGTTGACTTTTTGGGGTTGACTTTTTCGGGGTTGACTTTTTCGGGTTGACTTTTTTTCAAGTTTGTCTTTTTGTGCTCGCCCTCTTAAACTAAGTCTCGGAGTACCACCTGCAGGATGAAAACAGTCTTTTTATACTCGGAAACATCAATATGGGAAGAAAACATACCTGTTTAGTGGTCCGGACAAAATTAGGTGTCTACATTATTCAATTGATATTTCTGTCCCTGCTTTAGTTGTGTAATGTACGTGCAAAGCAGAAAAAACTTTCTTCATTAGGCATCGGAATTTAGGGGGAAAAAATGGGTTTTTATTAAGTACTTGCCCGTGCTTCATTGCGGAATGTTATCGATTTGAATTAATATTTTGTAATAAATTTGAAAGATAAAAAAGCAAGAGTAGGAAAGATAATAATTTAAAAAAAAAAAAAATTCTTATTCTTATACTACACTTGGTATAAAATTGAGAGTTATTTGAATATGGTCAATTATATCTGACAATTTCAAATACAATATAATTATACGATACAAACATAACAAGAAAAAAATAATTAAAACACGACATGACACAAAAATAACATGAATACGACACAAATACACGAACGTGTCAAAATCTACATAAAACAAATTATTAACGTGTCAAATTTTATATAAATATATAATATCTTGAATACGATTATAATAGGAAAAATAACACGAACATGATGACGCACGACACAAATTTGTGAGTTATTTGAATAGTATCAATTAGACTTGACAATTTCGGACACAACATAATTATACGACTCGAACACAACATGAAAAAAGTAATTAAAATACGACACGAAAAATAACATGAACACGACACAAATACACGAACATGTCAAAATCTACATAAAACGAATTATTAACGTGTAAAAAATTATATAAATTTATAATATTTTAAACACACGATAAAATAACACGAACATACAAAATTGAATCATTAAAATAAATTATGCAAAATATAGGATGAATTAAGACACGACACAAACCCACAAAATTTTTTCTAAATTGGATTACCATGACAAACTATGCAAAATATTTGGATGAATTGAAACACGACACGAACACATGAAAAAAAATAATTAAAATACGACACGACACGAAAATAACATGAACACAACACAAATATACGAAAGTATCAAAATTTACATAAAATGAATTATGAATATGTAAAATTTATATAAATGTATAATATTTTGAACACACACAAAAACACGAACACGAAAAATAATACGAACACACAAATCTTTTTTTTTCTTCCTCTTTTTCTTTTTTTTTCTTTCTTGAAAAAAAAATGGCTCCCCCTCAATTGGAAACAGTAATTGAGGGGATTGCTTTTATAGATAGTATAGATTTGAGAAGGAATATATATATATATATATATATATATATATATTGTTTAAAACCTAAGTCTATTAAGCGTAAATTTGTGGGATATTCAAAAAAATGAGTTGGATATTACTTCTATTATCTCGAGGAACAAAAGTGTTTGTATTCAAACATGCTGTTTTTTTTTAATAAAAAAAAAGTTTATACTAGAAAGACACAGTGAGAGTGAAATAGAACTTAAAGACAACAATGGAACTCGAGCTATGATTAATGTATCAAATGCACAACCAAAAACTCAGAATACACAAGAACTCTGTAGATCAAGTAAGACTCAACTAGTTCCCGAGACATATTGATTTCTCATGGGCAAAAATGAGTTAATCATTGAGGATGATCCTACTTCCAATTCAGAAGCAATATCGAATATTGATTCTGAAAAATAGTTTGACGCCATGAAATTCGAAATGAAATCTATGCATACAAACCAAGTTTGTACTTTGGTGGACCACCCTAAAGGGATTAAATCCATAGAGTGCAAACAAATTTTTAAAAGGAAAATCGACATGAATGGAATGTACAAACGTACAAAGCCAGACTAGTAGCAAAAGGTTATAATAAAAAATAAGAAATTGGTTTTGAGAAAACTTTTTCTCCACTAGCCATTATAAATTCATTAGGATTTTTTTTTCTGTAGCAGTATACCATGATTATGAGATATGATAAATGGATGTCAAAATTGCATTCTTAAATGAGAATTTACAAGAGGAAGTATACATGACACAACCTAAAGGTTTTGAATCCAAACAAGATGCCAATAAGGTATGCACACTTGAAAGGTCCATTTATGGACTCAAGCAAGAATCAAGGAGTTGGAACATCTGTTTTGATGAAACAATTAAAGAATATGGATTCATCACTTGAATATGTAGATGATATAGGAAACGAATACCAATGCTCTAATCTACTAAGATTTAGTTATAGGAAACGAATACCAATGCTCTAATCTACTAAGATTTAGTTATCAAAGAAGTCCTCCATGAAAGATTCAGGAGAAGTAACTTATATGCTGGGAATAAATATCTATAGAGATAGATCTAAAAGGTTGCTAAGACTCTCATAATCCACACAAAAAAGATTTGCATGGAATAACCCAAAAAGAGATACTTGCCTATATCGCATGGCATAATTTTTTTCCTAAGATATGTGTCTTTGAGACAAAATGAGAATGATCATATGGATAAGATACCATATGAATTAGGAATTGGATCTATCATAAATGTAATGCTTTGCACGAGACCAGATGTCGCATATGCCTTAAGCATAACAAGTCGATATCAAGCTAATCTGGGTGATCCTCACCGAATGACGGTAAATACATCCTAAAGTATTTGAGAGATATGATACGATGTGTACAAATGATGTGCATTTATTGGCCAAATGGATGCATCTTATTGGGCATAAAAGACAATCATCTTTTTTTTAACGGAGTTACACTTTGGGGTAAAGTGTTAGACGGAAGTAAAGTTGGACTACAAAGTTGGTAACGTTTTTTCTTCAGGTACCAAACTGACAAAAGTATAAAGTACAGGGACCAATTAAGTATTTAATCCAAAATTAATTAATAAGAAACCGCAAGCGAGTTTTTCTTCTTCTTCCTTTTATGTTTGTTTTTTTTTTTTTTTTGTAAACAATAATATACAATTCAAAGTGGCCTTGAATATCAGTAAATATCAGGGCCAAAATATATAACTTATCATTTGGCCTTCAAGAGCATGAACTTCTTGGGGGAATAAAGCCGGAACAAGTTGAATGCGGAGATGGAAGCGATGAAAACCATTATGAGACTTGCTACACAGCCGCAGAGCAGCGACCCTCCAATTTGGAAGCAGAATCTAGTATATTTATTGCACCACTTCAACCATTCGAAGTTCTCTTCTCCGGTTACCACCAAAAGTGCATGCTCAAAAGCCGCTAAGTTTCCTGCAAACATTACGTACACTGCTGCCTAATAAAGCAATTCAAAAGAGAAACGAGATGAGCAGCGTTATTGGGAAAAATACTTCTTTAATCATTAAATTATAAAAATCATATCAAACTAACCATATAGTACAAATGATTGTTATTGAATGGTGTATCTCAAGTTAGTTTTGTTTTAGGTTCTTTGTTTGTTTGGGTAACAAGTATCCTAAGACTATGTACTTGTGCCATACACCGAATTCATTCGTTTATAGGGTATTAAAATCCTAATAGGTTGGTAGATTATTCATTGTCATTAATAAATATATTAAAAGAACTGTTAAAATGTAAATATAATAATTGGGTCATTTTTATCAAATAATAATTTTGGGATAATTGGTCACCTAATTAAACTTGGTATCAGAGCTTTGGAGTTCGAATCCTAACATCCACGTTTCCCCTTTAATATTTTTTCACCCAGTATCTATTATCCATCGAGCTATGCATCGCTGCTTTAATCCTTCTTCAGCTTGCACACTTCTTCCATACTTGGTCACGTGCAAGTTCATTAATCATTCATCCGACTTACACGTGAGGTCGTGTTGAAACTTAAATATAATAGTTTGACCTATTTTCTATCAGCTTAAGTTTTTGAGATAATTTATCACTTAATTTTACAGGATAAAGTTCTCTGTCGTCCCTGAACTGTTAAAAATGTCTAATATGACATCTTAATCCCTGAACTATTAAAACTATCTAATATGGCATCTTAATTAAAAAAAAAAAAATTATTCATATATTTAAACTTCGAATTCATCTATCATATAAGTGCAATCCTTAACAACATTAACAAAATGTTGACGTGATCATCAATTAATAAAAGTTTAACATGTGTACAGATATTACACATGCGAATGACACGTGGCTGTCGTGTAATACTCACATGGCTGTCACTTGTCATAATTTTTAAAAAAATTAAAATTAAAATTTTCAAAAATATTAAAATAAAAATGAAAAAATATTTTTTTTTGAAAATTTCCAAAATAAAACATACAAGAAAACTATTTTTTTTTTTATATAAAAAAATCTAGAAAGAATTTAATTTTAAAAATATATAGAAAATTTTTTAGCCTTGCCCTGATCGGACAGTAATCCCTTTCCGGAGATATCAAAACCATACCAACTCCATGTCTCAAGGTGTTAGATGCACCATCGAACTACATCTTCCACACCTCTATCCTTTTGTCATCCTTTGTATCAACTTGAAAAATAGCCATGAAATCCCCGTCTAGAAAGTCAAAGTTAATTGGCTCGTAATCCTCCACAGCTAGATCTACAAGGAACTCGGCTACTGTATTTCCTTTTATAGCCTTCTGAGAAATATAAACGATTTCATATTTGGAGAGCAACACCTTGCCACCTTGCTATCCTTCCTGATAATGACGGTTTCTCAAAAATATACTTAATGGGGGTCTAACTTTGCAACAAGCCATGTGCGGATTTTGACGGAGACACCTGACACTCCATAATGAAAAACCCTTCTTTTTAATGATTATCCCGAGACCAATACCTCTCACTATAATGTCAATAGGATGCATGTAAGAAGAAAGAGAAAAAAAGGAAACAAGTTAGTATAGGGATTCAAAATGAACGTGAACCTAAGGCTTAGCCTAATTGGTTCATGTAGTTCCTAGAGTAAGAAGGTTCCTTCATGTGTTCCTACTTTTGGTGACTTCTAAAGGGAAATTCCGGCATGGCCTTACTTAGGCTGGTTCCTTAAGAGGTTCGTTACATGCTTGGTTTCGACGCTTGGGTCTAAAGGTTCCAAGATTGTTTCTCACTGCCGTCCACATTGACTGGTAAGGCATCCCGATCCTTACCCATTATAGGCTTCAAACGAAAAGGGTTCAACCTGAGTAGGAGTATTTCGCTAGCCCATACGGAATATTATCATGAAAGCGTAGGTACTTTACTCCCTCCTAAAAGGGACGGAGCCTGGGTATAGAGATCATGATATGCAAATGCACGTGTAAAGTGTGTGTAAAGGAACAAACAAACCTTTGACTATTTATTGTATAACTCCTACAATAAATGCATGACAATTCATTAAGAACAAAGATAAGAGAGGAAACAACACAATTATCATAAAAATAAATAAATAATGACATAAATAAACATGAATGCAAATAAAATTATAAAAAAAAATTACAAAAATTTTCACTAAAAAAAGTAATACAGAGATCAAAGTTAAATATCAATTAAAGTTATAAAATCAAGGCTTAGGATAACACATGATACACAAAAGTGGCTTGACTCTCGAAGTCTCTAGCGGAATCGTCAACTTGTCATAACGATTTTTCGACCGCTAGACGGTTTTAAAAACACATCGAGTCGTCACCAATCTTTTTGTTTAGGTGTGATTGGTCACCTAAAAAAACTTATCCTTTTAATAAAATCTTAAAATTAATTAAAAATTTATTAAAAAGATAATTTCGGTCTACGAAAAATAAAATTTGGATTGGGGAGTACTTTACTCGTGGAAAAAGTATTGACACCCCCATGACGTCCGTTTAAAAAACGAAACCAATTAATCAAATGTTATTCTTTAACTTTGATAAAATAATCTTAATTTTAATATTTAAAATTAATCCTCTAATTTCTTTTATTACGGATTTTTGTATTTCTAAAAGATAAATCATTTTATTTAAGAATAAATAGAAAATTTTCGGTGTTAGAAACTTCCTATAAATTTCTCAATGTCTAGACGAAATTTGACATGAGTTCCTTCACTTTTGAATTTTCATAATAATCCTTAAAAACAATATTCTGAAATAATAATTATTGAAAATCCTCAAACGTATAGACAGGATACCAAGAATAATTTTTACTTGGGACATTATTTACCAGTTTGGCCTCTTTCACCTGCTCTACCTGATTTTGGCCATGGTTTTCGAAAAAAAAAATATCTCAAAAGCCCTAGATCTAAAACCCAAAACATGAAGTATCAGGCCCGTTTCCAGTTCCGATCATCGTCTGATGGTCCCAAAAATTATACTGTAGCCTTCCCTCCTCCTAAGCCAATCCCTCAACGTCCCGATTTCCCAAAAAGTTCCTAGAAGCCCTAAAACCCCAAAGTAGCCGAACCCCTTACTGTTGCCTGTTATTGTTGTTGTTTTTTTTTTTTCTAAATTTTTTTGGTGTTTTGGCTTCCGCCTATGGTGGCGTAGGTTATCTTATAGTTCTTCTTTGTTGTTGCCTAGGCTAGGTGTTGATTTGGTTGTGTTTGTGGTGGCTGAGTATGGGTGCCTTCGTTTCTGGGTTAGTGGATGGTTTGGTGTTGTTTTTTTTTGGCAAACAAACAAAAGGCTGCCCTCCTCCCTTTAACTGCAGATTGACCCCTTATTTGTAGAATCAAAGAACCCGATCCCCAGGAAATCCCAGGTTTTTTGGGATTTGGATTCTGTCCGAGGATTAAGTAAATAGGAAAGAAAGGAAATTGGACAAGGTGATTTGTCAAGGTGGTTGCCCAGGGGGATTAGTGTGGCTGGGTGCGTGCAGGGTAGAGGTGTCCATGGGCCGGGCCGGGTTCGGGCCGGACCCATGTATGTATCAACACTACAATTGCTTACCCAAGCTTGGCCCGGCTCGAAATATGAGCCTCAAATTTTGTCCAAGTCCACCCATATTTGTAAATGGATAACCCAAGCCCGTTAGGCCCGCCCATATTATTTTTTTTCTATTTTTTAAAAAAATATATATTTTTATTATTTAATCTTTAGTAATTTTATATTTTTTTCTTTTACTAAGTTCTTAAACATGGACAACTTAACATATTTTTTAATGTTTACACTATAATATTATATATATTTAATTTTTATATGACATAAATTACATAATATATATAAATATAAATAATATATTATTTAATTAGAAAACGGGCCAGGCCGGGCTCGAGCCTTGAATGTTGGAGCCAAGGCCCGACCCATATTTTAAACGAGCCTAATTTTTTTTCCCAAGCCCATTTTTCGAGTCTAATATTTTTGTCCAAGCCCTCTCAAATATTGGTGGGCCTTCGGGCTTGGGCGGGTAGCCCGGCCTTGGACAGGTCTAGTGCAAGGTGATGGCAGTGGGTTGCGCGGGGAGAAGCTGGCTAGGGTGGATGGGTTTTAGGGGAAGGAAGAGGCGCTCTTTAGGTTGGCTGGCAGCCTGCCAGCCATCTAGGGGGTCACAGGTACAGTTGGCAAAGCAAGCTCGAATTCGAGAACCCGTCCGAGCCGAGCCGATCCGAAACCGAATCCGATCCGAAACCGAATTGACTAAAAAAGTCAAAGGCCCGAACCTGAAAAATTCGAATCCGAAAAAGTCTGAACTCGAGAAAACTCGAATCAAGAAAAAGCTCGAACCCGAGAAAATCTGAATCCGCAAAAACTCGAACCCGTAGAAGCCAGAATCCGCTACGATTCAAGCCCGAGATCGATCCAATCCGAAACCCGTAAAAATGAAATTTATAATTGAAAAAAAAAACTATAATTATATGATTTTATTTAAAATAATATATACAAATGATAAAAAATTTAAATCGTAAAAATATATTTATAATTATTATACAATTATATCAATAATGTATTATTAACAAAAATAATTAATAGTATATCTTTAAATTGAATTTAACTTGAAACACATTAACTATAAATATCAAATATCTTTTAATACTATCCTTATTATATTTACAATAATTAAACATAAAAATAATAAATATTTATTCTATTATAAATAATCATTTACAATATATTATTATACTTATTCCACATTTAAATCTAAATTTTAATATAATAATAATTCAAATATACAAAAATATCATATAATTTCAACATATAATTGAACTTCATCTTCATGTTTACTTATTCCATATTTAAATTTAAATTTTATATAATTTTATTTAGTTGAATTGATTTATTAATATTTATTTTGATTGAATTGATTTATTAAAAATAAATTAATTATTAATATTAAATTAAAGTATAATTTATAGGTATATTATATTACTAATAATTTTAATACAATTAATTTAAATATTTTATTTTTTAAACAAATTAAAATTAATATATTATTATTAATTTTATATTAAATAACTTAAATATTACGATTTGTTGGACTAAGTGACTAAGCTCAATGACTGGTTAAAAGTAAAAAATTATTTATATAAATATTTAGTCAATTTTATTTATAACTTGTTTCATTCTAATGATTTTTTTTTTTTTCAAAAAATATAGCCCAATTTTGATTGTTACTTTTTATAATGTTATTTTATATTTATTTTAGCCCACTTATAAAATAATAAAAAATCGTATATAATTATTAATTATAACTATATTCATTATTCAGTATTAAATAACATAAAAATAAAAATAAAATTATAAGTATATAATCATTGTAAAATAATAATAAATATCAAAATATATAAAATATTTTTTTTATTCATACTATAGTAGATATATTGAACTTATATATTTAGTTTTTATTTGAATTTAAAAGATATTGTACCAAAAATAATGGAAAATATTCAAAAACAAAATATTGATACATGTATAAATGAAATTATTATATATTTTAATTTTATTATTTTTGTCACTATATAAAAAGTAAAATTAATTATTAGATTCAAAATTAAAAAAATATTTATAGCTTATAAAATTTCAAAATTATTTGAATCTGTCTAAGCCGGCCCGAACTCGAACCGATCCTAATCCAAAATAATCCGAACCCGAAAAAGTCTGTGTCCGAAATGGCCCGAGCTTGAAAAAACCTGAATCCGAAGTTATCCGAACCAGAAAAAACCCTAATCCGAAGTTAACTGAATCCGAAAATATTCGAATCCAAAATGATCCAAACCCGAAATGAATCCGAATCCGAAATAGCCCGAATCCGATAAAAACCCGATCCGAACCTGCCTGAATCGGCCCGTTTGCCACCTCTAGTACTCAGAGGTTCTTCTTTTCTTTTCTTTTTTTTTAATTAATTAACTTTTTAAATAATTTTTAGTTTTATATTATTAATTTCAAAAAAAAAAAAAGGTTTGGGCTTAATTGATTTAGACCAAAATGGACCTTAAACTTAATATCCTTTTGGGCCAAATTAGTCTTGAACTTTAAAACACTTGGGGTTTATCGAGCAGCATCGTTGGACTCTCAACATTGGGCTTCAGGAGCCCAAACTAAAAAACAAAAAGAAAAAAATAATGATAATGATAAAAAATGAACTGGAATAAACCCAAGCCAAAGTGGGATCCGAATCCAAAGTTTATCTTAGTGGGCTTATTATTTCGTCGTAATTTTAAATCATTTCAGATAAAATTAAGTGTTTACAATAATATATGCAGACTATATTTTAGCAGGAAGCTGGAAAACATTAATTTATTTGATATAAATTAAGTTGATATTATCATTCATAAAGTTTAATGGTTGTTATCCCTCCATGAGAGAGGCTAAAGGTTTGAGGTTCAAATCCTATAGTATAGCTTTCATTTTGGATAACTGATAGAAAGTAAGTCCCAGAAGCTTAGGATATAACAGTATATGGGTAAATATACCTGATCCAAAACATAACGAAGCCAAGCTAGATATGTGTAAGATTGCAGCGAGCTTCCTTTGCACCACGCTGAGAACGAATAACAGCTTAGTTGGACTAGGTTATAAGCAGCAGCCAAAGAAGTGATATACACCAACCCTCTGTCAAAATTTAGAATCAAAAGTGTTGATCAATCGCATAATAATTGATCCAAATGAATATATTTGTTTTTTACACGTATTTTCCAAGTCAAGTAATACATAGTTAAATGGACGATGGATAAATGATAAATCTTACACGAGAGCACGCAAATTCTTGAAGGAAGCTTTCTTTTCAACATAGAAGATGACCTTTGTTTGAGAGTCGAAGCCAACTAAACAAGCAGTCAAAACCAAGATCATTATTGCACAAAGCCTAAGCAAGGCTTCGATTTTCTGGATGCCCAGTTCCATCCCGTCTAGCTCAACCAAATTCTCTAACTTTCTGCCTCTTTATATATAAATTACCATGCAAATTGCAAAGCGAGTAATAGGAGAAACGAAAAGTTGTGGTGTATATATATATATATATATAAATGAGCGCTAGCAAGAAAGAGAATCCTATTCAAAGATTCATGCTTTCGAAAATTCTCGACCTTCTTGTCAGGGGCTTTCATATCGTTAATAGAAGGATTGATGGATTGGCTTGCTACGAGATATTGTTCGTTTTAAAAATTTAAAGATCGTGTTTACGGTTTTGTTTTTCTTTTTTGAGAAAAAGTATTTCGATTAAAGAAAGGTAGTCCTTATTTTATAAAATCACAATCCAGTTTTTAACTAGTAGATGTGAGATCGTTTTTTCCCTTAACACTAACCCTATAATCAAAGGTGTAAACTGTGTTTTTTTTCAAAAGACAAAATCGTGAGAATCAATTTTAGACTTCCAAAACAAACAATACCTTATAACAGACGCAGTTCAACAATCCTTACATGCATAAACACATATCCATTCATTAAATCATATAATTGACGTACCAACCACTGAATAATGAATATGACTTAACAATTAATTTGTATTATTTGATTTATACAGTGGAAAGCTTAATTTCCCCCACCAACGTCCTGCCTAACGATTTGGAAAACCAATTGTCCCATTCATAGCTTATATATATGGTCTCTTGGCGACGTAATTCACATGTAAAATTGGTAATTTATATATTTGTATCTATTATATTTTATTATTTTTATATCATAATTATGTTTAAAGTGATATATTTATATAAATTTTGACATATTAATAATTCGTGTTATAAAAATTTGACATATTCGTATATTCGTATCATATTTGTATTATTCTTTTATAATATTCGTATTTTAATTATTTTATTTTATGTCGTATTATTATATTGTATCTAAAATTACCGATTCTACTTAGATGAAATGAAAGTAAATGATAAAAACCCTACTCAACATGAATTGTTAATTTTTTTATCTATTTTTTGTGCAATCAACATTAATTGTTATAAAGATCAACAGATGACTACATGTCATCGGTTATCTAATAATGACTCATTCAAGACTTCAAGCTCTTAATAATTTAACCGTTGAGTTATGGATCAATATTTGATTTATAAAAATACTTTTAAATACTATAACTATTATAAATAAAATTATAAATATTTTGAATAATTGTATAAATAACAATCTATTATATGAGAATTAAAAATATTCATTATATTAAAAAACTTTTAAAAAGTTGTTACTTTTTAAATTCTTTTAATTGATTTTTACTTTATTACTTTTAACTCTTTTTCAAAGAAAAAATATTTAGCAAAATTAACAAAACAATCCGTAATTAGTATGAAAAATTAGTTAGTTAGGATTTAAAAATATTTTTTGGAAAAATCCATATTCAACCAAGTTGAGTTAATTAAAGAAAGGTCACCAATTTTTTCGTGAATTTGGAAGTGAATGTCAATGTCATTCTTTGACTCAATTGATTAGTATATGTTTTTTTTTTTTTTTTTTTTTTTTTTCAAGAGTAAAATTTAAATCTCCTTTTTCAAATTATCAAAAAATAAAAATATATCATTATTTTAGGGTAAAAGTACAAATATCAATCCAATAAAAAACCGATTCGGATAAAGGATTGCTCGTTAGGTGAGTTGACACGGCCATTGGGTGGTTCGGAATTATTAAGTTCTTGAAATAAATCGCCTCTGAGGTTAGTTGGAACATCCAACTGCATCAATAAATATAGTTGTTGCCATTATGCTTGGAAATTCAGAGTATCTTTATTATATATATATATATAGGAGGGATTCACTTAAATTAATATAAAATTAAATTAATTTTATATTTTTTCGTAATTTTATATACGATTTATATTTATTTAATCCGATCATCGTATTTCATGTTCTATTCACGTACATCATGCACTTCGAATTTCGAGTAAATTAAAAATATCTAACTATTTGTTCGATGCAAAAACTTTCAACTGTTAAATATATATTTAAAAAAAAACAGTATTTTCGATCGACATGATAGAGATATCAGATCGATTCGAAACTTTATGTGCACTACGAGTACAATTATATTGTTAAATCTAACGGTCGGTTTGTTAAAATATAAATCGTATAAAAAATTATAAAAACGTGTAAAACTAATTTAGTTTTACACTAGTGTAAGTGAATCCTTTCTCATATGTATATTACTTAACAAATAGCTAGCCTAGTCGAACTCAGGACTTAACATAATCGATTAATACAACTGCTCTTATAAAATGCAAACAAGTTTGGAATTCGAACCTGATCATTTGTTAGTTTTTTTTTGTTATCAAACTGTGATCTCGTTTATAAAAAAAATAAAAATAGCTAGCCTAGTCCAGCGATGCTGCCGTTACAATTTGCTAGCTTTCCAGTGGGGAATGGGGACACAGTTGCTAATATTATAACCCAAACTCAATTCATGATGCCAAATTGAAAAGAGCAGCTATCAGTTTGACTAGGCTAAGGTTAGCTCAAACAAATTGTTAGTCCCAACTGGCTTGGACTTTATAACCATGTGCTTGGCTGTTTGCTCTGTAGAATAATTGATTACATACATACTAAACTGCCGCATTGTATGTGGAAATATATATGTGATAACGGTTTTTCGGACCGCTAGACGATTTTAAAAATAAAATAGAATCGTCATCAATCTTTTTTGTTTAGGTGTGATTGGTCACCTATTAAAATCGGTTTTAGTAAAATATTTTAAAATTAATAAAATATTTTTAAAATCAATTTCGAAGTTTGTGCTTTAAACCAGAGAGAAAACAAAACCGGGTTCAGGAGTCGGTTACGTGCGGGGAAGGATTAGCACCCCCACGACACCCGTTTAAAAACAGTATCAATTAATCATGTGTTATCCTTTAATCTTGATAAAACGATTTTTTTTTCGATATCTAGAAATAATTCCCATAATTCTCTTTATTGCATTTTTTGTATTTTTAAAAAAAATCATTTTATTTAGGAATAAAATGAAAGTCTTCGGCATCGAGAACTTTCTCCGAATTCTCCAACGTTTAGGCAGAACATGGGAAGAGTTTCCTCGCTTTCGAATTTGCATAACATTCCTCTAAATCAAATAATATTCTTGTGTAAACAACAATTATTCAGAATCCTCCAACGTCTAGGCAAGATATCAATATTTGTTTTTACTCAGAATATTGTTTTATTTTGTTTTGTAGGATCCTCTTAAAACTCTTGGTTTCCTTTTTATATATATATATTTATATATAATAAAGTATGATATGCAATAAGTAAACGGAATAAGCAATACAAATGAACTAACATATACTGAAGAATAAAGAATAATAATTTAAACAATGAGCTGTTCGGTCTTAGAAATAAAATTTTATTTGAGTGAGGATAAGAATCTTCGGTGTAAGAGCTTTTCCAAATTCCCCATTGTCTAGGCGAAATTTGGAGAAGATCTCTACATTTAAAAATTCTTACCCCGATCATTAGAACTGACATATTTTCATTTTTTTTATATCCAAAATATACAACAACGTGGCCGATGAATTAATTTATTTGTAAAATGAAATATATATTTTTTCAGGTAATACGAGAACCCTCGATGTGAGATAATCCCCAAATTCTCCATCGTCTAGGTGGAATTTGGAGAAGATCTCTACGCTTGAAAATTATCATTATAAGCATATTATTATTATTGTTCAAGAAATTTCTTTCTTTTGTTAAAAAATTTATTTAAGATTCGTATTGCGTAACATATTATAAACTAAACGATTAACATTAACATACTAACCTAGGACGAATAAGTAAGCATGAATATATAGATTACATAACAAATCGATTAAAATATATTTTTTTGTATTTTTTTGTATTTTTATTTACTTATTTTGATTATTATTTTTTATTTTTGTATTATTATTTTTTTAGAAATAAAACACGAACCCTCAACGTATATGAGAGCCTTCCCAAATTCCCCAACGTCCAGGCAGAATTTGAGAAGGATCTCCATACTTGAAAGTTCTTAACGAGCCTTAAAATGATCGTATTCAAAATATTGGGATTCTTCCAACATCTAGGCAAGAATCAATAAATTATTATTATTAATTAAATTTTTTTAATTTTACCGAGTATATTGTCTTATACAATTTTTTGAGAAAATTATTTGTTACTAATACATTTTATTTCTTTCAAAAAAATAATAATAAATAAAGAAGAAAAATAAGAAAAATTCTAATTCTCATTTTTATTTCTATTTTTTATTAATAAAACGAATAAATAAAAAAATAGGATGTGTGTGATATGACACATAACCATTTTTTTTTAATTCCTTTAATTTTTCCATTTTTATTTTCATATACGAAATTTCATTATGATCCATTATTTGTTTTCATTCATTTCTCAAAAAAAAAAAAAATATGTATTTGCGAAAGGAAAACTTGATTAAATGTTTTCATTATTGTTCATATCCTTTTTTAATCCATGCATAAAATTTATGAACCGATTGTTTTCATAAAAATAAATAATAAGAATAAATAATAATTAAATAGGCATATGTGAGCATTTATAAAAAATACTAATAAACAAATATTTAAATGGACTAATTTTAAGGGGTAAGAGAATGTACCCAAAATGGAATCCCAAGTGAGAAACCAAGCCCACTGAGAGGAGCCCAAAACCTAAGCCTATTTGCTGGTGGATCGGGTCGGGTCTATGCGGGCTGCGGGTCGGGTCGGTTCTTTTGACCCGCGGGTCCTCTTTTATTTTTTTTTCTTTTCCCTTTTTTTTTGGTATCGGGCTACATCTGGGTCGAACCCTCAACGGGTCGCCCGTGGATTCACACGTAGGTCACTTTGACCTGCACCATTTTTTTTGTTTTTCTCTTACTCAAAACGACGTTGTTTTGGGACGCCCTTAAAAGGCCAAGTTTTTTTTTTTTTTTTTTTAATTTTGTTCTCCTCCCTCTCTCTCCACCTCTCTATCTCTCCCCCTTCTCTATAGCAAAGCCCAGAAAACCCCCAACTACCCAGAAATCAACGTCAGACCGTCGTGCCAGCTGTCATGCTCCGCCGTTGGCCATCGCTCGTCGATGTCGGACTGACCCCAAACTCAACTCCCAAACTCCGTTCGACTTCTTCTTTCCGAATCCAGCTGTAGACACCTAATTTTGTCCGGACCACTAAATAGGTATGTTTTCTTCCTATATTGATGTTTCCGAGTGTAAAAAGACTTTTTTCATCCTGCAGGTGGTACTCCGAGACTTAGTTTAAGAGGGCGAGCACAAAAAGTCAAACTTGAAAAAAAGTCAACCCCGAAAAAATCAACCCCAGAAAGTCAACTACTGAAAAAGTCAACCCACTTTCAAAATCAAGATTTTAAGTTCAATTGAAAAATGGAGAAAGAATTTTGATAATCCGAGGTCTACATTGAAAGATATGGAGTTCGGAAGTTGGGATTTGGAGATTCAGTAGAAAAGAAACCCTAATCCGAGAAATTTGGGGAAAAGTGCTTAAACGATCAAATTGGTCGAAATTGAAGGTTCCAAATGAAAGATAAGCACTGACTACGGGTAATGGAGAAGTCACTTGCAAGAAAAAACTGAAAGAAAAGTCAATCCGGGAGAAAACCGAGAATTAGGGTTTTTAGTGGATTTCGGTGAAATCGGGAAGAATCACAGAAATGGCCCGACTTGGTAAGACCAAAGCCCCCAATGGATGAGGAATGATTAAAAAGGATGGCCCAAGGCTCAGATTGAAGAAAATGTGAAAATCGGACTTGTTTTGAGCAAAACCGGGTTTCAGAGGTTAAAGGGCAAAGTTGGAAAAATTTGGGAAAAATAGCAAATGGACTCCGAAAATTCTGAAAAATTTGTCAATCTCATTCTTAAATCATTTGAAGGAGATTGGTAAAAGAAAATCTTGATTCGGAGTTCGTTTGCAAAATGGCCAAATCCCGGGCTTCTTATGTAGTAATTCAAAAAGGCAAATCCCAAAAAAATAGCAAATGAGCTCCAAATCTTTTGAAATTTTGCAGATCTCGTTTTTAATTTATTTGGAAGAGATTGGCGAAAGAAAATATTGATTCCGAGTTCATTTGCAAAATGGCTAAATCCCGAGCCTCCTATGCAGTAATTCAAGCCGATAAATCCCGAAAAAATACCAAATGAGCTCCAAAAATTATGAAAACTTCCAGATCACACTTTTTAATTATTTTTAAGATATTGGTGAAGAAAAATCTTGATTTGGAGCTCGTTTAAAAAATGGTAAAAAGTAGGGGCATAAAAGGACATTTTGGGAAGAAAAAATCCAAATAAATAGCAAACGGACTTGGATAATTTTGAAAACTTCCAGAACTCAATATTTTATTATTTTGGAAGTATTAAAAAAAGAAAAATTGAATTTGGAGCCCGTTTGATATTTATTTTGCATCCGGGGGGCAAAATGGTCGTTTCACCCAAGCAACCGAAAAGGGCTTCTTTGGGCCTTTCAAAAATCAGAGCTGGGCTGGAAAAGAGAAGTGCTGGCCTGCCCAAGCCCAAAGGAAGGAGGAAGCTTAGGATTTTTTCAATCAAGTGATTAAAAATCAAGAGTTAAGTTAGAGATTTTCATTTTTGAGCCTAAGTCCCAATCCCACATCCCTTTGTAATGTCAAGCCAAGGAGGTGCTCACCTTATAAATAAGGAGTCTTGGCCTTTGGTTGAGATCACCCACTACCCCTTGTGAGATAGTCTATACACTTGTATTAGAATTATCCGGGTGGTGAGTCATAGTGTTTTTACTTTGAGGGTTTGTAGCTTAATCCGTTCAAAAGCTACTCTGAGGGTTTATAGCTTAATCCGTTCAAAAGCTACTTGTGAGAGGGTTTGTAGCTTAATCCGTTCAAAAGCTACTCTGAGGGTTTGTAGCTTAATCCGTTCAAAAGCTACTCTGAGGGTTTATAGCTTAATCCGTTCAAAAGCTACTTGGTGAGTTTTCATTTTAAAATAATGTTTCTTGTTCTTCCTTCATTTCCTTTCTTAAGTATATTTTTCTTACATTTTGTTTTTACAATAAACTCACCATGGCCAAATGGCCTACATTATTTATTTTAAGTTGTTATTTTTTATTCATTTTACCATATTGTTTATGCTATTTTCTTTATTTTTGATGTTTTAAATATTATGTTATTTCATGTTCTTAAGTTATATTTAATTTGGTTGCTTTGTTTGTTGCCATTTATGTCTTAGATATCATGTTTTTACATTTTTAATTTTCTGTTTTCATGTTGTTTAAATTTGAGCATGTTTTAGAGTTAGCATATTAAGTGTTTGTGAAAAGGCTTGTGTGATTCTTTGCATGATTCTTGTTTTATATCTTAGTAAGCATGTTTTAGATTTGGTATATTAGGTGTTTGTGAAAATGCTTGTGTGATTTTTGTGTTATGACTTAGTTTTTCATGCTAGCATACCAAGTGTTTGTGAAAATGCCATGCTTGTTGAAGCTTGGAGCCATTTGGCTACTCCATGTGTTTTGCATTGTGTGTTGTATTTTTGTCATGCTAGTTGTTAGGTTTTTGCATTTGCATGATATTTGGTTGGATTTTTGAATTAAGCATGCCTTGTGTTTGTGAAAATGCCATGCATGTCTTAGGTCTAGGTTACATTAAATGTCATGCAAGTTCATGTTAGGTCTAGGCCATATTATTTGTGTCATGCATTTTCCTTACATTTAGGTTTAGATCCATGCATTTCATGCATTATGTTTGCTGCATTGTTTCATGCATTTCATGTTCATGCCACTTGAATAATGACCTGAGCCAATTAATGGTTCAAAGTCATGCTCTCTTGAGCACACTTGTGGAAAATTAAGTTTGTCAAATTGATTATTCTACCTTTGTGATTTTTTTACTTAGCCAATTTTTATCTAACTTTCAAAAAGTCCTAGCTACTGTTTTCAAGTCATTTTATAGTTTCAAATATTTTTATTTTTAAATGATTTTATCAAAGACAAAAAAAATGTGTTGGCAAAGCATTTTTTTTCACCCAAAACTCGTACATCTCTGATTTTTCTGGGAATTCATATTTGATCAGAAAATTAAGCCGATTTTTTCTCGTGTAGTTTTACATGTCCTGAGTCTCCAATACTTTTTTCATAATTTTTGGAATTTTTAAAAATAGGGTAAAAAATCATGGATTAAAACTGGACAGTGGAGTCAGGATTGAATTTAAAGAAAAACAAAGTAGTTTTTTTTCTCCTCCAAAAACTCGTACATCTCTGGTTTTTCTGGAAATTCATCTTTGATCAAAAAATTAAGCCGATTTTTTCTCGTGTATACATGTCCTGAGTCTCCAGTATTTTTTTTAGAATTTTTGGGATTTTTAAAAATAGGGTAAAAAATCGTGGATTAAAACTGGACAGTGAAGTCAGAATTGAACTTAAAGAAAAACCAATTTTCTGTTTTGGTTAATTTACATAGAGTGGGCTGATTAGGAGGGTTAGCTACTGACTTAGGGTAATTTCTAAGCCTTTTTAAACTCTAAAAATGGTTTTTCAAGTCCCGGGTTAAAGAGAGTCAAGTCCGGATTTTTTTTTAACTTTAGAAATTAGAGCCATTTAAAAATTTTTAGCCCAGTTTTTATTGTTAATTCAAGCTTTTCAAAATTGTTTTCAAACAATCACAAAGTATTTTGGTTTTAGAATATTTAATTTGACATATTTTCCTAAGGTAGCCGGATATCTTTTTAGATATACGGATTTCCTTAATTAAAGGAAAAAATACATTTTATGCATTGCATTTTTATTTTCATGCATATTATATGATAGCATTATTTTATTCCATGTCATTTAAATTATATGCCATACCATTCATATTTGTCATGTCATTTAGGTTGCATTATATTATTTAGACTGTACTATGTCATTTTATTTATGTCGTGCATATACATATACATTTATTTTAAATGTTTTCAAAAAGATAATGGTTTTCAATAAAAATAAAGATATTCCCGAGTTAAAATAATTCATGAGTTCTCTACCGGGTTTGCTGGAGGGAATTTCATCAATTATCATTAATAAAGGAATATCTTTCTTTCAAAAAAGAGAATGATTCGGAAAGTTTTCCAAAACTAATAAAAATTTCTATATTTTGCCACGTTTGTTGGGGAATATAGGAAAATTTTGAATTTATAAATTCCGAATCATTTTCAAATAAAAATTGAATTATTTTTCTTTAAATTGGGAATTAACTTGAAATACTAAATTTAAAACCAATCTTTACCGAGACTTGAGATAACACACGATTAATAAGGTACCGATTTATACGGGCGTTGTGGGGGTGCTAATCCTTCCCCACACGTAACCGACTCCCGAACCCGCTTCTTTGATTTCTCTGGTTTAAAACGCAGACTTGAAATTGGTTTTTAAAATGTTTTAATTAATTTTTAAAATATTTTATAAAACCGGTTTTAATAGGTGGCCGATCACACCTAGCTAAAAAAGATTGGTGGCGACTCCATGTCTTTTTTTAAGGTCATTTTCAAAACCTTCATTTTTCTAGAGGAACTAAGTCGACTTTTCCTCAGTTTTTTTTAATGTCACGCTTAACGAATAATAAAGTCTTGCGATGAGACGTCGTTATTTTTTAGGTTGCGACAGCTTGGCGACTCCACTGGGGAAATATTAGAGAGTCAGGCCTAGAATTAGTCGTGTGTTATCTCAGTCTCGGTTTTTTTGGTTTAATTGGTATTTAATTTTAATTCCCACATTTTTTTAATAAGGAGAATTTTGAAAAATAGTAAAATATTTTTAAATATGCTCATACTCATGTGCATGCATTTTATTATTATTCTCTAGTTATTTAAGGTTGCATATTATAATTGCTTGTTGGTTAATGCGTTACACTATTCTTGAATGTTTTAATTGCTAGGGCATTTAGAATAAGGTTTGTAGAATAGGTGGTGAAAGGTTTATTATTCCTCCACACACACTACACGTGCATTTGCATAACATGAATCCTATACCCGGGTTCCGTCCTTTTAAGTGGGAGTAAAGTAACTACGCCTTCGTGATGATCCTCCGTATGGGCTAGTGAAACACTTTCGGAGTATAAAGTACCTAATGCCTTCGTGATAATCCTCCGTACGGGCATAGGAAAATATACTCTAACGAATTGAACCCGCTTTTATCGGGGTGCCTTACTAGCCTTCACCGGCTACAGTGAGGAACAATTCGGGGCCTTAGAACCGATTCACCCTCATATAGTGAACCTAGGCGAAGCTATCCCGAATTTCCGTTAGATATACCGAAAATAGGAACACATGGAGGGACATTTCTAAACTTTTTGTTACCTGTTTTACACTTCGAATGAGTGTGGTAGATCGGGCAACGATGTACGTACATCGCCCGTAATAAATGTGATACTCCGCCTCGAAGGCATCGTGATGCCTAAATAAGCAGATATTGCTAGGGCAGATGTTCATTAGCTGTTTTTTTTTTTAAAAAAAAATCCTTTTTCAAGCATTTTTGCATGTTGCACATTTCATGCATGTGTGAATGGAGCATGTACATTTTTGGTTGTATTATTGATCTCATTCTTTGCAATAAACAGTTGGTAATTTCATTTGATGATTTCATAAAACCGGTAGTGTCACATGAACATTTGCATATTGTACCATAGTAGGATCCACCTTGAAATTCTTTTGAAAATGATGTGATTGGTTTATCACCAAAAAAAAATCATAAATTTGGAGGCAAATCTTGCATAATGAGATGTTTGAATAATCAAGATTTAAGTCCCACCAATTTCGTGTAATCATTGATTTCTTTGTATATACCTTTGTGTTAATTCATTTATTTTTTGCATATATCATTTTGACATCATGTTATAGTCCTAACATGCATGGTTATTCATTGTAAAATACATTTGTGATATAGAGGGTCATTCTTTGTATATACCCTGGTGTAAATTTATGAATTCTTTACATGCATCATGTTGACTTTGGGTTGCATTCATAACAAACATAGTCAGTATGATTCCTTTGTATATACATCATGTTAGCATTAGGTCACATTCATGACACACATGGTTAGCATGATCTTCTTGGTATACTCTATATCAATCATTCATTGTTTGCATAATTGACACCGTGTTGCATTCATAGTGTATGTGATCATTCATTGGGAAACATGCTAAAATACATGATCAGTCATTGCATATATCCATGTGTTGATTTGTTTATTCTTTGTTTGCAACATGTTGGCATTGTGATTGCATTTATTACATATATGGTCAGCATGTTTCCATTGTACATATCCATACATCATATTGTTTAGGCTTCACATGCATCAAATTGCATTCATGGCTCATTCATCATGACATACATTTGGGGGAAATAAAATAGAAGTTGGCTTGGCTTTAGGAGTCTTTGAAAGAATTTCCATTTCAAATCAGAAGAAGTACTGAGTACACTTTTAATACAGGTTAGTGCTATGGAGGATGAACAAGTTGCCCGAATGGAAAAAACGAAAAGGGAACAGAGAGAATTGCGAGAACAGCTAGCAAAATCTCAAGCAGAATCTAAGGATCAGATGACTAAACTGATGGAGCTAATGTCTGCTGTAATCAAGGGAAAAGGATACACCGAAAACTTTGTCGCCGGAGAAGGGTTAGAGGCACAAAAGGGCCAGGATGAGGTCATAATAAGTGATGCCCAGAACACTGTTAACCTCGTCAATATCCTAAACTCAGATGATCTAGCTGAACAGGCAAAGTTGAAAAGGGTTGCAGTAAATGAGGTTGAGTTGGCAGATTCCCAAGGGAAATATTAGTTGTTAGATGAAAGGCTCCGGGCAATAGAAAGAACGGATGTATTCGGGAGTGTGGAGGCGAAAGAACGATGCTTGGTCCTCGATTTAGTCATTCCTCCTAAGTTCAAGATCCCTGACTTTGTGAAATATGACGGGACGACCGATCCATCAGCCCACATCACTATGTTCTGCCAAAAGATGACAAGTCAGATAGATAATGATAAGCTTTTAATTCACTACTTTCAGGATAGCCTCAGCGGGTCCGCAATTAGGTGGTATAGTCAGTTGAGCAAGGATCAGATTCGCTCTTGGAATGATTTGGCTAGGGCTTTTCTAAACCAGTACAAGCATATGACCGACAGGACACTTGATCGTCTCACTTTGCAAAATATGGAGAAAAGAGCTACTGAGAGCTTCAAAGAATATGCACAATGGTGGATGAGCCTGGCTGCCCAAGTACAACCGCCCTTGACACAAAAGGAAATCACTATCCTTTTTGTGAATACACTGCAGGCCCCGTACTATGACAGACTCGTCGGCAATGCTTCGAAGAATTTTGCGGACATGGTAATTTCAGGGGAGATGATTGAGAATGCTATCAAGAATGGGAAACTTGAAAGAGAAGGAACATCCAATACCGAGAGAAATAAGGCACCAAGAAAGAAAGAGGAAGATGTCCAAACTATGGGAGATTTCATCCCATATTCCCAATTTCCCTCATACCAATCATGTTACCTACTGAGGTATCTCCAAGCCTTTATCCTTACCTACCTACCCAAACACCTAATCCTATACCAGCCCTTGCAACAAGGCCTACTTCTAGAAAACGACCGCGAGAAAATCAAGAAAGAATTCCAATCCCCATCCCTGACTTACTGCCATTACTAATAAAGAATCAGTACCTTACCCCGGTACCTTTGAAAATAGCTCCGAATCCATCAGCAAGGAGTTATGACCCTGACAGCAAGTGTGATTATCACCTAGGGGTAGTTGGGCATTCAACTGAAAAATGCAGAAACTGAAGGAAAGGATTGAAAGTCTTATCCGTGATGGTATTTTGACACCGGAGCTTATCGATCAATGGAAGGCCGCTTAGCCCTAAATCAGTTTCTTTCAGGGTTTTAGGGGGAGAATTACTACCTTTGAAGGATGTCAATAGGAGCATTTTTGACGCATGTAGTTTCATACATTGTGATGATGAAAGCACTTGTCTCATGTTAACATCTACATGAATTAAATGAACTTTGAATTTTAAATGCTTTGTGTTTGTTGTGTTTTAACAATAACGTGAATTTGCAAAAACAAGCATTGAGGAAGTTTTAATAATGAATAATCTCAAGAAGATTGATGATCAGTGTTAGAACTAACCCAACACCATCCCCCTCTTTTTTTGGGCTTCTCTATACCTAAACCTTGAATCAAGAACACTTGAAAGACCTAATGCTTCAAGGAAAAATGAATGAAAAAAAGAGAAGCATTGGCATTGCAAAATAAGCAAGGATGTAAATCCTAGTCTAGGCTATGAACAAAGGAACGAACTTTTTCAAATTTTTCGAATTCCTTGAAATTCAAACAAATGAGACATTCTTTCAAGAGTCTAGATTTTGATAATTTGGTGTGTGTCAAGATTGTGCTAAAACCATTCATGACCTTTCCCAATAACCACAAAACACTAATTGCCCAAACATCACTTCATGATTGACATCCTGGGGCACAATGATTAAACTAGATTATCCCTTGTCCCAGAGAAAACCTGTTTTTGGGTCGTATTTTCCTTGTCTCTTCAAAGAACTCAGATTGGAAACTCAGCCTTTTCAAAACAGACCTAGACTTGCCATGTTCCTCGTTGATACAAATTCGCATGGATAATCAAATTGGGGCATCATATGTGGAAATGATGGATACATGGTGAATAAGGATGGATTAAACGCATGAATCGTTGGGGCATGCGATGAAAAATGAAAAATGAAAAAATTTGTGATATCATGCATATGAGAATTCAGATTATTCCAAAGTGCAAAATGAAATTCTGAATATCTATTTCCCCTGGGGATTACTTTTCAAAGTGAATATTCGTGCTTGACATGAGGAATGGCCATCTTTCATATCCCTTCACAAAAAAAATTATTATCCATAGTCACCCCTTTTGAGCCAAAAGAATTCTTTCTTCTTTGAACCCTGATCAAGGATCACCCTCTACACTGGGGGGCAAATGCGAGGAAATATCTTTTTAAGATCATTGAGAAATGAGTCCTAGCTCAAAGACAGATACAATGCAAATGAAGTCCCGAATAAATACAGGCTCACTTTGTCAAAGAAAAAGAAAAATGAAGAGATGGCGAGATGAAAGCCAAGAAAAACAAAAACAAAAAAGAAGTGTGTGAAAAAGCGATTGCAAATGAAAGCCAAAAGCAAGGAAGAAAAAAAGCAAAGTCAAAAGGAATGAAAAGACCAAAAGGGACATGCTTCAAAGAAAATCCTCTTCAAGAAAGGATCCTTGATTTGATTACCCTCAAACACATATTTTGGGCCTATTTATCCTTTCTTTCTGAACCCTGAGCCATGACCTACATTACGTGCTTTAAAAGTCCATTTTGATCAAGCATGAATGTTTAATTTGAAGGGTTTTCCTCAGATTTTATCCCATCTCATCAAATTCTCATTTCACTAAAGAAGAATTTAGAATTCTCAAGTGCATGGTAAAAAAAAAAAAAAGAGAAAAATTGAAAAGAATGGGACTCTAGGGCGAAAACCCAAAAAACGGGCGGTCTAGAGTAGAATAGGAATTTTTGATGCCATCTATGATAGTGCCGAATGGTATGACATAGTCTTAACACGTTTCAAACTATCAAATCTAGATCAATTGGAAGAGTGCCATATTTGCTTGTCTTTCAAAGATTTCCACAAAAGGATTTTTTTTCAAATTTTCCATTACTCACAGCCTCGATAAAGGTTACTCTTTGGGGAATTTTAAGTAATCTTTAATCAACTGGTCTATGATCTCAGTGCATATAGAGATGAGGTGTTTCCTAGGATTGGTTCATTCTTTATGATGATCACCAATTCTTTCGGAACTCTTTTCACTTCTCAAAGAAGGATCATTTTTATTCTCAAAACAAAAAATTACCTGTATGAATTTTTATTTTCAATTTTGTTTTTTGTTGTTTGTTTTCTTTTTTTCTTTTAAAAATCCTAAAAACAAAGCTCAAGAAGAAACCCAAACTTCGAATGAGGTACGATGTACAATGCTTGCAATTTAAAGTTCATTCATTTCAACCAAACTGAAAATATGTACAAAATTTAAAACAAGGTTAAGGATTGCCCCTGAGTGGAATGCTACCTTGAGAACAAATGGTTCTTAGCCATGTCATCCCTGATAAGCATCAACGGACTCTTTGAACTTTGCCGGGTTTGCATCAACTACAACTTGAACTTTATTCTTGAATGCAGTGCAGTTCTTTGTGGTATGCCCTTTAACCTATTATGATATTCGCATGTGGCATTGGGATCATACCATTTTGGGAAAGGAGATTTCCTGGGCTTTGCGGGTTTAATGGAGATCATATGACTTTGGACAAGCAATGGAAGCAGTTATGTGTAGGCCATCGGGAGCAAATGGTACACCTTTGCCTTCTTTCTCTTATTACCCTGAGAATAGATTGAATCAACCTCCGAGTCATTCGGCATAGTGAAAGCTTGGGGTGGTGTGAAAGACATTGAAGCATGATGTTGACCGTGCTGAGACCAATAGTCAATATAGGGTCGGGGATTTAGATAATCACTGAAAGGATCTTCTTATATTGCACTGAATAATCTTTTTGTCTTTGCCTTTGACAGTTATGATTTGATCATGCTTATTGGTAACACTATCCTTTTTCCCGATAGTAATTCCTGCATCAGTATTCACAATTTCCCCTTTTTTATACCATCCTCGATCCTACCCACAGAAAACAATATGTTTACGAACTCCGAAAAAACATTGCCGATCAACTTGTCATAGTATGGATATAGGAGAGTATCCACAAACAAAGCATTCATTTATCTATTGGTAAGAGGTGGACGGACTTGCGAGGCTACATCTTTCCATCTACAAGCATATTCTTTGTAGCTCTCAGTTGGCTCCTTTTTCATATTTTGGAGGGTCAATCGATCTGGAGTTGCTTCCAACATGTGCTTGTATTTTTCCAAGAATGACCGAGCTAAGTCCCTCCATGTACGTACCTGGCCTTTCTTCAACTACGAATACCACTTGGATGCTGCCCTTGTCAGGCTGTCTTGAAAAACATGGATAAGCAAACTTTCATCATGGACATGCCCTGCCATCTTACGACAATATGCGGCCAAATATGTTTTAGGACACTTGAGCCCATCATATTTTTCAAATTCTGGAACTTTGAATTTTGATGGCATGACCACATCGGGGATCAAAAGCAACTTCTTTAAACTGAATTCATCCTCACTTTCAACAGCTCGATTCCTTTCCTCCAATTGAGCATACTCTAGTTTTACCTCTATCTTTTGACTCTGAACTAACTGTGAATGAACCTGATCAGAAATCTAGTCTTGAGCATCCTTTCCCGAATTACCACACTCTTGAAGTTGATTACTTTTATGTGTGAAATGTTCTCCCACAATTTCTCTCATTTTTCCAGTTTTTTGAGTCATCTGCATCGTCTGCGAGGCTCGTTCAGCTCTCTTCTTCTGCACTTGTTCCAATTGATCTAGTCGGATAACAGAATCTTCTCCCATTTCACTTTTTGGTGTTATCTTAAAGAAACAGAAAACCAAAGCTATCTTTAAAAAGTATACATGAACTCTATCAATATTTATTCTCATCATGGCTCTTTATTTTAGGGGATTGAGAAAAATCCCCTTTTTATTTGCCTTTAGAGATCAACAATTATTGATGACAATATTGACTTCTCTATCATTGGCATTGATGGAGCCATTGTTATGCGCAAATGAACTTAATGTCAATGAATGGATGGATGAGATGCGTGGTATGATAAGTAATTGATCGAATGTGAATGCAGGGGAAGATACCACAGAGGAAATAAGAATAGGAGGAACATAATCATCAACATCTCGTAAATTCAAAGCATAAGTGATTCAATTCCATGCCATTGTTCCAAAGACATAATCCATATTTACAAAACCTGGAAAGTGGTTGAAACTATCTTTGAAATTATTTTATTTTTCCTATCCTAAGACTATAAGAGTCGGCTACCGGAAAGATCAAAGTCCTACTACAAACATAAAAGACCAAAGTCCTACTACATCATCATCATCAATCTCCCAATCCTAAACGACCTTTCCAAGTCCTTGATCAATTAGTGTCGTTGGGTCGAACCACTTGGCATCATAAGAGATTGCACTTTGTGCTTGAAAGCCTCACAGTTTTCAATGTTATGTCCATCAACTTCACCGTGATAGTCACATCTCGCGTTCGGGTTGTACCACTTAGGATATGGTGGGCGCAGAAGTGCTATAGGCATACAAGCAACAAGATGGCATTGGATCAATCTAGGAAGGAGTTCTTTATAGCTGATGGGAATAGGATCAAAATGCTTCTGTGTCTTTCCCTTGGGTTGTTTTTGGCTGACATACTGACTAGGAGTAAGGGCATTTGGTGTCAATGCGAAGGTTTGAACTGGAAGGGTTGGACGAAAAGATGGTCGAATGATAACAAGGTGAGGATATAGATTTCGATATTAGGTCCTTGAAGGTTGCACAAAGCTCGAGGTTCCCATCCCATGTACCTGATGAGATGATTGAAAGTTGGCAGGACGAGGGCACGGGTATGAATTTGAGCCAATTTGTGGTGGTAGGGATGGACTTAAAGGCCTCTCGTTGGTTGTCTGAGAATAAGGTTGGATGTTAGCAGAACAAGGGCATGAGTTCAGATTTGGAACAGTTTGCAAGGGTCGGGTGGAGCTCGGAGATCCTGCCTTGAATTGTGAGTCTTCAAATTCGACCATTCGCACGATATTGTCCACAACTTCGTCCAGGTTTAGCTCTTTACGTGGATGGCGTTGACCAATGCAGGATTCAACAGAGATCCTTCGATCGACTGTTTCTCAAGGTTTGGTTGCACCGAAGGCAACGAAGACCTTTGAGAGGATTCCCTTTTGGCTTTGTAAAGATCTTCAACCATTCCCATCAACTTGGAGAGTTGCTCTTTCATATCTCGGATTTCATGCCCAAATTTTTCCTGATTGCGCTCCAAAACATCAATTCATTCCTCCAATCCATTCCCCATATTTTGGACCTCTTTGATGCAACTAATAAATGAGATTAACATTATTACCATGAGATCCAAAATACAACTATAAGTGTACATGCTTCATATGCATGGATGTAATGATGATTGATGCATGCAACGTTCTAAATGCGAAGATGTTTGAAATGTTGTGCTAAATGCCATGAAAAAGTCTAGGAAAAGAAGATCCTATTATTACTCCATATTTTTTTTGACTTTTTTATTTTTCTATTTTTTTGAATTTTATGATAACTATTCTTTTTAACATTCTTTTCTTTTTTCATATTTTCTAAAATATCAAAAATAAAGGAAATTTTTATTATTTTTTTTTTCACAACACTGCTTTACACAAACGAATTTTTTCATTATTCTTTTCTCATTTTTTTTTGCTTTTTTTTCATTTAATTTTGTTTTGTTTTTTTTTCATTTTTTTATGGAATAAAAACTATTTTTTTTTAATAAAAACTACTTTTTGTTTCCTTTATTACGGGCTATGTACGTTCATCCTTACCCGGTGCACCATGCTTATTTGGAATATAAAACAAATAGCAAAAGCTTGAAAATGTTCCTCCATGTGTTCCTAACTTCGGTGTATCTAACGAAAATTCGGCATGGCTTTGCCTATGTTCACTATATGAGGTTGAATTAGGTTCTAAAAGGTTCCAAGTTGCTCTTCATTGTCGCTGGTGAAGGCTAGTGACGCATCCCGATAAAAGCAGGTTTAATTTGTTAGAGTATATTTTCCTAAGCCCATACGGAGGATCAATCACGAAGGCTTTAGGTACTTTATACTCCGGAAGTGTTTCACTAGCCCATACGGAGGGTTAATCACGAAGGCGTAGCTACTTTACTTTCACTCAAAAAGGACGGGATTCCGGTATAGAGCTCATGTTATGCAAATGCAAGTGTAGTGTGTGGAGAAGGGACAAACAAACTTTTCACCACCCATATTCCGAATACCTCGATAATTTATTAAAACAAAATTAGACAATGTAACACATTAATTAAACAGAGAGCATTAGCAATATACAAGGTTAAATAACCAGATTCGGTGACAATATACAAGAATAACCAAAGAATAATAAATGTATGCAAATGAATATATTTAAAAAACATTTTATTACTTTCAAAAAAATCTTCCTTATATATATATATATATTTATTATAGATTTTTTATTTTTAAAAAATGTGGGAATTTTGATTAAATACCGATTAAAATCGATAAACCTAGACTTTGGATAACACGTGATCAATTTTAGGCCTGACTCTCTAAAAGTCCTCAGTGGAGTTGTCAAGCTGTCATAACGATTTTTCGGACCGCTAGACGATTTTAAAAACAAAATGGAGTCACCACCAATCTTTTTTGTTTAGGTGTGATTGGTCACCTATTAAAACCGGTTTTAGTAAAATATTTTAAAATTAATTAAAATATTTTTAAAATCAATTTTGAAGTCTGCGCTTTAAACCAGAGAGAAAACAAAATCGGGTTCGGGAGTCGATTACGTGCGGGGAAGGATTAGCACCCCTATGACGCCCGTTGAAAAGCGGTACCAATTAATCCTGTGTTATCCTTTAATCTTGATAAAACGATTTCAATTTCGATATCTAGAAATAATTCTCATAATTTTCTTTATTGCATTTTTTTTTTTGTATTTTTAAAAAAAAAAAAAACAAATCATTTTATTTAGGAATAAAATGAAAGTCTTCGACATCGAGAACTTTCTCCGAATTCTCCAACGTCTAGGCAGAACTTGGGAAGAGTTTCCTCGCTTTTGAATTTGCATAATATTCCTATAAATCAAATAATATTATTTTGTAAACAACAATTATTCAGAATCTTCCAACATCTAGGCAGAATATCAATATTTGTTTTTACTCGGAATATTATTTTATTTTGTTTCGTAGGATCCTCTTAAAACTCTCGGTTTCTTTTTTTTATATATATATATAATAAAGTATGATATGCAATGAGTAAACGAAATAAGCAATACTAATGAACTAACATATACAGAAGAATAAAGAATAATATTTTAAACAATGAATTGTTCGATCTTAGAAATAAAATTTTATTTGAGTGAGGATAAGAATCTTCGGTGTGAGAGCTTTTCCAAATTCCCTATCGTTTAGGCGAAAATTTAAGAAAATCTCCACTTTTAAAAATTCTTACCCCGGTCCTTAGAACTGATGCATTTTCATTTTTTTTAATCCAAAATATACAACAACGTGGACGATGAATTAATTTATTTGTAAAATGACATATATATATTTTTTTCAGGCAATATGAGAACCCTCGATGTGAGATCATCCCCAAATTCCCCATCGTCTAGGCAAAATTTGGAGAAGATCTCTACACTTGAAAATTCTCATTATAAGCATATTATTATTATTGTTGAAGAAAATTCTTTCTTTTGTTAAAAAATTTATTTAAGATTCGTATTGCGTAACATATTATAAACTGAACGATTAACATTAACATACTAACCTAGGACGAATAAGTAAGCATGAATAAATAAATTACATAACAAATCGATTAATTTTTTCATTTTTTCATTTTTTTGCATTTCATTTTTTTGTATTTTAGTTTTTTTTTTGTATTTTTATTTACTTATTTTGATTATTATTTTTTATTTTTGTGTTATTATTTTTTTAGAAATAAATACAAACTCTCGACGTATGTGACAGCCTTCCTAAATTCCCCAGCGTCTAGGCGAAATTTGAGAAAGATCTCTATAGTTGAAAGTTCTTATAACGAGCCTTAAAATGATTGTATTCAAAATATTGGGATTCTTCCAACATCTAGGCAAGAATCAATAAATTATTATTATTAATTATTTTTTTTTTTTAATTTTACCGAGTATATTGTCTTATACAAATTTTTGAGAAAATTATTTGTTACTAATACATTTTATTTCTTTCAAAATAATAATAATAATAAATTAAAAAAAATTCTCATTCTCATTTTTATTTCTGTTTTTTATTAATAAAACGAATAAATAAAATAGTAGAATGTGTGTGATATGACACATAACCAATTTTATTTTTTTATTCCTTTAATTTTTCCATTTTTATTTTCATATACGAAATTTCATTATGATCCATTATTTTTTTTCATTCATTTCTAAAAAAAAAAAAGAAAAAAAATGAATATGTATTTGCGAAAGGAAAACTTGATTAATTGTTTTCATTACTGTTCATATCCCTTTTTTAATCCAGGCATAAATTTTATGAACCTATTATTTTCATAGAAATAATAAATAATAATAATAATAATAATAATAATAATAATAATTAAATAGGCATATGTTTAAACAAATATTTAAATGGACTAAGTTTAAGGGGTAAGAGAATGTACCCAAAATGGACGCCCAAGTGAGAAACCAAGCAGGAGGCCCACTGTGAGGAGCCCAAAACCTAAGCTTGTTTGCTGGTGGATCGGGTCGGGTCTGTACGGGCTGCGATTCGGGTCGGTTCTTTTGACACGCGGGTCCTCTTTTCTTTTTTTCTTTTCTTTTCCTTTTTTTTTTCTGGATCGGGCTACATCTGGGTCGGACCCTCAACAGGCTCCCGTGGGTCCACACGCGGGTCACTATGACCCGCTCCATTTTTTTTGTTTTTCTCTTACTCAAAACGATGTCGTTTTGGGACGTCCTTAAAAGCCCAAATTCTGTTTTTTATTTTTTATTTTTCGTTCTCCCTTCTCTCTTTACCTCTCTATCTCTCTCCATTCTCTCTAAAGCAAAGCCCAGAAAACCCCCAACTACCCAAAAATCGAAGCCGGACCGCCGTGCTCTGCCGCTGGTCGCCACTCGCCTGTGCCGGACTGACCCCAAGCTCAACTCTTGAACCTCGTTCGACTTTTTCTTTCCGAATCCAGCCTTTGTTTTGCCCGAAACTAATCCTAAAAGCCTAGATCTAACCCAAAAGCCACGACCTTTAGCCTTCCATTCAACCGCCGTCCGTTGTGATTCTTTTTAGAAACGAACCAACCCTGAACCCCGGAAGTCTCAAAAGGCCAAGACCCCCCTTTGGTTTTTTTTTTTTTTTTTTTTTGTAGGGGGTTCCGAACGGTTGGTGAGTGCCTGTGTGGAAGGTTGGGATCCGAGAGAGTTCTGAGGCTCGGTTCCTCCCTTCTTCTTTTTGGGTTTAGGGTTTTGTATTGGTGGGAGTTTGGCTTGCAGGGAGGGTGTGTGGGGATGGTGGCAGGGGTTTAGTTGCCGTGTAGGGGTGGCTTGAGTGTGAAAGGGGAATTGCTTGTGGTGTAGGGGCTGCTTGGAGCTAGGGTTTCGGCTGCCTAGGGTGGCTACTGCAGTGGGGGTAGCGTGCTGCAGGAGGGAATAGCTGGCTGGGCTAGGGTTTGGGGATTGGGCCTGCTAGCTTGGTTGTTGGGCCAATGGGCTTGCTGTCTTGCAAGCCCAATTGGCCTGTTGGGCAGACTAGGTTGCTGGGCCTGCAAGTGGGCCTGCCATGCTGGGTCCGAATCGGGCTTAACCCGGACAAAAACCCGTTGCTACAATATAGATGTTAATAATTATTCGATCTTAAATATCAAACTAGGCTATGGTTGTTTCTCATCGAGGTTTTAATATATATTTTTTATCATAAAAATATATATTAAAAATAAAATGTAACGCTAATTTCATTTTGAAAATTTGTGAGAATTCATTATGATATATATATATATATTTGAATTCATATTTATGAAATGTCCTTTGTTAGATAAAATCGTGAGATCTTTGAACCAAAGGAAATAATATCTCGTAGAGTGAGTGTGGTTTGTTCAATGAAAAAAGAATCATACTTAATCTAGTATTTTGTTATCCCTCTTTTAAAACATGTATAGAGTAGGTTCAAATTCCTTTCTCTCCTGTTAATTCATATGTAAAAAAAGGTGGATGTGCAATGGCAGTTAGTTAAAAGAATTAATTCGAATCAATATAAGGATCAAAATAATACCTCGGAGACTGAGTGTGGTTTGTTCAATGAAAAAATAATCATACTTAATCTAGTACTTTGTTATCCCTCTCTTAAAACATGTATTGAGCAGGTTCAAATTCCTTTCTCTCCTATTAATTCATATGTAAAAAAAGGTGGATGTGCAATGGCAGTTAGTTAAAAGAATTAATTCGAATCAATATAAGGATCTTATATATATTGACACAACACGCATTGTGCTCATTGTGAAGTAATTGGACAAATTGGGAGCTATTACTCAAGGTTTGAACAAAAAGTAGGACAAAAAAGCCTTATCTAGGTTCCTAAAAGACCTAAACAATAAGCCAAGTAAGATCCAACGGGAAAGCTAAGAGAAATTAGGATGAACATCGGCATTTGGCTATCTTTAATTAAGCACTACTATTTCTAGACAAACATTAAAAGTAATCCCAACATTGCATGAGAGCTAAGAATTTGAAATTTTGAAATCATGTTTAGTTGACAACTAAGCATGGGTATTAAGGGGTTTTGGGGGGGTAGTTTGGGTTTTTTATTAAGAAGGAAGAAAAGAAAAAAAAAAAGATGGAGAAAAAAATTGTGTGTTCGTGTTTTTTTGTATTCGTGTTATTTTTTGTATGTTCAAAATATTATAAATTTATACAATTTTTTACACGTTAATAATTCGTTTTTGTAGTTTTGACACGTTCGCGTATAAGTATCATGTTCGTGCTATTTTTTCGTGTGTTCAAAATATTATAAATTTATATAATTTTTACATGTTAATAATTCATTTTATGTAGATTTTGACACGTTCAGACATTCGTTCGTCTTCATATTATTTTTCGTGTTCGTGTTATTTTTTTTGTGTTCAAAATATTATAAATTTATATAAATTTTTATATGTTAATAATTCATTTTATGTAGATTTTGACATGTTCATGTATTTGTGTTGTGTTCATGTTATTTTCGTGTCATGTCGTATTTTAATTATTTTTTTCATGTGTTCATGTCATGTTTCAATTCATCCAAATATTTTACATAGTTTGTCATGGTGATTCAATTTATAGAAAATTGTGTGTGTTCATGTCATGTCCCAATTCATCACATATTTTGCATAATTTGTAATAATGATTCAATTTAGAGAAAATTATACGTCCGTAACATGTTCATGTTATTTTATCGTGTGTTTAAAGTATTATAAATTAATATAAATTTTTACATGTTAATAATTTATTTTATGTAGATTTTGACACGTTCGTGTATTTTTGTTGAGCTCATGTTATTTTTCGTGTCGTATTTTAATTATTTTTTCATTTTGTGTTCGTGTCGTATAATCATGTTGTGTCCGAAATTGTCAAGTTTAATTGATACTATTCAAATAACTCCCAAATTTATGTCGCGTGTCGTCATGTTTGTGTTGATTTTCCTGTTATAATTGTATTCAATGTATTATATATTTATATAAATTTTGACACGTTAATAATTCGTTGTATGTAGATTTTGACACGTTCGTGTATTTGTGTCGTGTTCATGTTATTTTTTGTGTCATGTCGTATTTTACTTATTTTTCTCATTTTATGTTTGTATCGTATAATTATGTTATGCTGAAATTGCCAGATCTAATTGATCATATTCAAATAATTCTCAATTTTATACCAAGTGTTGTATAAGGATAGAAGTTATTATTTTTCTAAATTATCTTTGCCCCTCTTGTTCTTTTATCTTTCAAATTTATTATAAAATATCAATTCAAATCCGATAACATACCCACAGTAAAACGCGGGCATTTATCTAGTAGTACTTAAAGCTGCCATTTTATAGGAAGTAACATTCTCAAATAGATTTGCTGTTATTTCTTTACACTTTGGAAACCAACATCCTGAATAAAATTCTCTATATATGTGTTGATGAAATGGCTTAGTTTTGAGGTACAGATGAATTTTCTTTCATATACGAAAGAAAACAATGCTATATATGCCAACAAAAGAGTACCCCATTAGCTAATGGTACACATGTAGCATAATTCTGCTTCTTTGGATTTCGCAAATAAATTTATTCAAAAAAAGACAGAGTACTCCAGGAAAATTCTAAGAAAAGTTTTTTTAGAATAAGCTTCCCATGAGCTTTAAGAGATTCTGACCATTAGATTAAAATAGGATGATCTGAACAGTCAAAAGGAAAAAAAAGAAAAGAAAAAAAAGCTAACCGGTTAACCCGGTGAAAGAATGATGAAAAGAAAAAAACTGAAGCCCTAAGCCTGATTGAAACTAAACCCCTGAAAAATTCAATCTACTTCTAAAAAAAACTCGATCTGAAAAAACTCTCCCACCCCGTCAGCTTCCACCGACTGCTCTTCTTGGCCATCAGCAATCAGATTCTCCGACGGTTGGCCATCGACCTTCAAAGCTGCAATAGAAGGGTTTCTTTTTTTCTTTTTTTATTCAGATGAGTTTTTTAGTTTGAATTGAATGTGCGTTTTTTGGGGTTTCTTTTTGGAGGTTTTGGTTTCTGGTTTTTCTCTTTAGTTGATCATAAAGTTTCCATTTTTAGGATATTTTAGATCCGTTTGATTCTTTATGTTAGTTTTATTCTTGGAAATTTTAGATTTTTGTCCCTTTTTAGGGTTTCTTTTAATGTTTATTTGGTTTAGTAAAATTACAACTAGATTTTTCATTTTTTACTTTCATTTTTTCCACTTACAATGTTGTAATCTCCACAATTATGAATTCTTTAATTAGGTATTTTTGAAAAAGAAAATGAAGTTTAATCTAATTTTTTTTATGAATATTTGCTTTTTATAGGTAAGGAAAGATACAATCAGTCGGTGAATTTAATAAAGAAAAAAGAGGATTGAGGGTTTAAAAAAATTGGGTGGTAAGAATGTTCCTTTCTTCTTCCCCTTCCTCTTCTTCTCTGAGGCACTCATCCTTTTCTAGATAATATAATTACTGCATTTATCTTTGCTCGGATTGAGCTTTCATGGACAGGTTCTCTAGGATGCGTTTAGGTGGAAGTGAGAGAACTACTCTGTTAGACCGAGGAGTAAGTTTGTTCTCTATATTGCCCTTGGATTTTGATATTGTTGGAGTTTTGGGTTATATATTAAGTTTGATTTAAATTTGTTGCACATATTGTTTTGTTTATTCATGGTTAATTGCTTAAAGTTTTATTCTTATTAGAGTTTTGGATGATGATATTCAATTTAAATGTCTCTACAGTTTGGAATATGTTTGCATGTTATGATTCTCTCATTTATGTTTGAATGGGTTTTCAGATTTCATCTTGTTATTTATATGTACTGAGTTACAATTAATGACAATGTTTACCACAAAGGCAAAAAACAAAGAAGCTGCAATGGAAAGATTGAAAAGTGAAGTATGTTATGTATAATTTTGTCTTTTCTTGCTTGTGCTGTTTGATTCTCACATGTTTGAATGATTTTTCTTGCTATTGAATCAAATTTTAGTTTTTTGTTTTGTTTTAAATCATAAATGCAGAGCTTTTCAAGTGTCTACAACAAACATATGGGAATAGTTACCAAAGTTTCATTGAGAGCACCTGCAAAGAACCATTTCCTGGATGGATGGAGGGAAATAGGTATCTCTTGTTTAAGTTTTTTATATAATGCAAATATTTCTGACAAAATTTGGTATTACCCTTTTCTTTCTATCTTAGGATGATGGATCCAATAGTATTATGCTATGGGAAATGGCAGCTAACAGGTTTCCTGGTTGATCCGAATGGAGTACTTGATGTTGTAAGTTATCATTGTCTAATTTTGGCTGTAAAATATCTTCTAGCACTAGCATTTCTTGGATTTGTTTTTCCTTTCTAAATCAGTATACACTCCTTGGATGGGAAATGCTACATAGACATGTCTTCTATAAACAACTTAAAAAGTAGCTTAATGAAACATGTGATTCTTTGGATAGAAACAAGTATAGTTGGTCACAACAATTCCAAACTGCAAAATTGTCTCAAAGTTCTCATAAATCTCACTACTTTAAAAACTAGCAACATGAAGAGAAAGGAAAAATTAATGAGTTTCAAGGTGGTCTTTCACTTCCCTCAACTATCAGGACAGTGCATGACATAATATTACATTGACTAGAAAATAATCAATCAATTTTCCTTATTTAACAGATAATTTTTCTTTTCCCACCTTGTTTTATCCCATTGTATTCTCACTTGGATGTTTGGTCATGTACCACTTTATTCATGTGATTTCATGTAGTGTTAATCAGATTATTCTCATATGTAAAGGGACTGTTTCAGATGGTTGCATGTTTAAACAGTAATCATTCTTCTGAATGTTGTAACTCTTCCTCATAACTCAAGTGCCACCAATCAAATTTGTTTTCAGATCTAGAACTTGGTCAAGAGCCTCTGAGTTGGAATAAACGCATAAAGATTGCGGTCGGTGCTGCTCGAGGAATCAAATATCTACATTGCAAGGCCAATCCACCTATCATTTATCGTGACTTGAAGTCTGCAAATATTTTGCTGGATAATTATTTCAACCCAAAAGTCTCAGATTTTGGCTTAGCAAAATTGGGCTCTATAGGTGACAATACTCATGTGTCAACCAGAGTGATGGGAACATATGGATATTGTGCCCCAGAGTATGCCATGAGTGGCAAATTAACTCTTAAGTCTGACATATATAGTTTGGTGTGATGCTATTGGAGTTGATAACTGGACGAAAGGCAATAGATACTAATAAGAAGCATGGAGAGCAGAACTTGGTTTCATGGGTAAGTTAACCTTTTATATTTATATCTGTTTTTCCCTTTTGTGTTTTACTGGTGTGATTCATCTTTACTTATTTCCTTTCTTTTTCACCTCCCTCGTCTTCACTCCTAGATTTTGGCTTAGCAGAACTTGTTTCTCTTATGTCGTCCCTTGCAACCTGGGCTTTGCATGGTTATTTTTTAAGTTTTCTCTTTGCTATATAATTTACATGGTTTTCTAGTTTGAAGTATGATTCTATTGCTTCTTTTTTGCCTTTAATCTGAACTTGCTGCCATAGTCCCTTTAGACCTTTAGAATATAAACAATTATCTTTGTTTACATTGGCGCATAAACCTGCATCATAGTTAGATTTTTTTGGGTTTACCTATTGTTATTCTATGTAGCAGACTTGTATCTGCTTCATTTGGATTTTGAAATAAAACTTTTAATTATCCAAAAAAAACAATAAATAGTTGAATTCATATTCTATCACTAAATTCTGATGTCTTTCTCTATTTTTTTTATTCTTTCTATGAGTTGCAGTCCCGTTCGTTTCTAAAAAACAGAAGAAATTTGGCCTACTGGTTGATCCTCTAATTCGAGGATGTTATCCTTGCCGTTGCTTGAACTATGCAATTGCAATTACTGCTATTTGTCTCAATGAAGAAGCCAACTTTCGCCCACTTATTGGTGACTAGAGCTGTCAAGAAACTTCGATCATGTAAGCTGCAACTCATTTTTATTGCAGATTTTAGCATATTTTAGAATGCTCTCTTCTGCACTTTGCTTCTCTTTTTTTTTTCATTTTCACGAGAATTGAACAAAACTTATTTTTTATTCCTTTTCATATGGTTTGTTGAGAATATGTTCTGAAACATAGTAGAGAGTTGGTTTTGATTCTTTTAGATCCTTCTTTTCCCTCTTTGATAAATGGTGCTTGATAGTTTTTAACTCTTTTTCTTCCTTTGCTTTAATCAAACAGAAAAGAAGGATAGAATTAGCATTTGATTGATGTGGATTTTGCTATAAATTGCTGTAGGTTGTTAGCTCATCGAGCATGAAAATTATTTCGAGCATAAATATTTTCAAATGTATTTCTTTTCTTAATAATTTTTTAGTTCTTTAGACTTTTGAGAGTCTTGGTTTGTCAATTTTACAGAGTTTTGAGATCTGAGTTGAAACTGCAGATAGTGATATACGGTATTGGCAGCATTGAGTCTCATGAAACTCCTCGACTTCAACTTAGCCTTGCAGTTTTGATGAAAAGAAAGTCCAGTTGGATTAGAGATATAGAGGTGTTTGATCCAGTTCTATCTGCAATTGAGTCTCGGGTTTTAGAGTCCCTTGGCTGTTCCGTTCTATCTCCAATATTTCTGTATAAAACGAAGTTTTTATGTACTCTTTCTGTTGAATATTCATAATTAATTAAGCAGCAAATTCCTTAGTGCCAAGGCTGGTGCCTGCACATAGGTAAAACTTGACTGAATTTCCTCTTCTTTCTACAATGCCGGACATGTTTTCAGTAATTATATCTATTTCTTGGCGACGATTAGCATTCAGCTTTGATAGATTGGCTTGTGTTCTTGTATCAATATATTGCTTTCTAATATTAGCAATAATACTATCTGCAAGCCAAAGTAGAATAGGAGACAAGAAAAAAGAATCAAACTTATCTAATTGTGATCATCAATACTAGAGGTGGCAAAATGAACCCGAACCCGAAAACCCGCCCAGGAAAACCCGAACCCGAATCCGTCCAAACCCGATTTGACCAAAAAGTCAAAAACCCGAACCCGAAAAAGCCCGAACCCGAATGGGCCCGAACCCGAATGGACCCGAACCCGAATGGACCCGAACCCGAATGGATCCGAACCCGAATGGGCCTGAACCCGAATGAGCCCGAACCCGAATGAGCCCGAACCCGAATGGACCCGAACCCGAGATCGGCCCGAACCCGAACCCGAATTTAATACTAAAAATAAAAATAAACAAATTGCAATTATTTTTTTTTTACAAAGCAATAACTTTAATTATTAATTTTATTCTAATTTTTTTTAATAATTTAATTAAAATTTAAAATTTAATATATTATATATATATATATGATGAAATAATAATTTTATCAAAAAGTAAATTATATTTTGTACTTATAAGTTATAACTTTAACGTCTCATATCATGATGAATTTACAATCTAAATATTTTAAATTCTTGAAAATTTTAAAGATGTGAAAAAAAATTTGACAATAATTCAATTAATCTATAAGGGTAAAAAAATTGACAATAATTCAATTATTTTGGCCTTTTGGGTTATACTTAGACCTGCTCACGGGCCGGGCCTGGGCAGGATATTTTGTGTTCCAGGCCGGCCCGGCCCGGAACAGTAATTTTTATTATAATATTATTTTATTTAATTTTAATTATAAAAAAATAAAAAAATAAAAAAAATTATTTTTTTATTCCAATGAACAGTGTTTCGGGCCTAAACGGGCGGGCCGGGCCTATCCAGGGCCAGGCCTGGGCAGAGAAAATAAAAAAAAAACTGGGCCGCGGCCCGGCCCGGCCCATAAGCAGCTCTAGTTATACTTATGCGGTTAGGTTAGGGTGGGTTTAATTGGATTATGGCTTTCATGTGATTTTATTTTAGCGGGTGGATTTAATGGGGTTTTGGGTTTTATGGCCTTTTGGTTTTGGGTATATTTATTATATATTAATAAATAATCATATTAATTATATATTTATTACGTATAATTTAAATATAAATTATATTTTTTAGTACTACTTTATAATTTATATTTTATACTGATGAAAAAAATATAAGTACTCGATATATATATATATATATATCTTGACTATAAGCATAAATTTTTTGCATTTTATAAGTATATAAACGAATAGATGAAAGCCAGGATTTATTTTTAAAAGTTTTTTATTTTATAGTGAATATAAATTATAATGTATTTATATTTTGAAATTCGAGCTCATCAAATCAATTATTTTAAATATCAATATATTAATTTATAATATATCATATTTTTTATAATAAATTATTTCAAAATTTGATTTTATATAACAAATTAATTTCTTATTCTTTTGGTGCTAACAAATATTAATTTTAAAAAATAAATATAATTAAAAATATCATATAATAGCAAAAGTATAAAAATAAAAATAAAAATAAAAATAAAAATAATAATAAATTAATAATTTGTTTTTAGATATAAATATTTAAATTACGTAAAAATGATTACATCTAATATAAAATAAAATAATGTAAAACATACCCGTACCCAGATCGAACCCGAACCCAGACCAAACCCGAATGGGCCCGAACCCGAATGGGCCCGAACCCGAATGAGCCCGAACCCGAATGGGCTCGAACCCGAATGAGCCCGAACCCGAATGGGCCCGAACCCGAATGGGCCCGAACCCGAATGAGCCTGAACCCGAATGAGCCCGAACCCGAATGGACCCGAACCCGAATGAGCCCGAACCCGGATGGACCCGAACCCGAATGAGCCCGAACCCGAATAAACCCGAACCCGAATGAACCCGACCCGAACCCGCCCGAACCCGCCCAATTGCCACCTCTAATCAATACTGCCTAATTTTCATATTGTTTAATGTTGAAAATAAAAAATTGGAAACGTGAAAGCAATATGTTGATACAATTAATTCTTAGATTATATTTCCTTAAGTTTCCTCTGGTTGTTTAACAATCAAATGCCATAATTGCTTCAAAATTGTTAATATAAACTATAAACCGATTATTGGGGATATTACCAAATCTAATAAAGCTGTATGGTCTTGTAATTTTCTATATGAGGCTATGATCAAACTTGTCAAACTCCTTTTGCAAATCCTGAAGATAATGGAAAGCTAGTTTTCTTGGATAGGAAGAATCGCACAAAGTGATGAAGTAGATTCCATTCACGACCAAATAGCTTAAAGGAAAAAGAAAAAAAATCAAGCAAACTAGTAGTAAATGATTTAAAGGATGATGAAGCTATCGTCCAAAGATATTGAAAATTTAATTGTCACGTTTCTTAGCGGCTTTGGCTAGCTCAAAATAATCTACTAATTATTATATATATTTTTTATGTTACCTGAATTCGGGATGAATGTCGGATATGAATATGTGTCTAACATGGGTTTACTTATTTTTTTTTAAGTTTTTTCATATACTTGGAGGATCATACTCTATATCGATGTCCGAAATGACTTCAGCATTGGAGTCTACATAAAAAAATGTAAAATTTTAATTTAATGAATACAAATAAACATTTTATATTTATAAATTATTTAATTTTTTATAAAAAATAATTTATTTAGAAAAAAATAAATAAGAAAAAGAAAAATAATTTTTTAATAAAAATAATGTAAATATATTATATTTTATAAATTATTATATATTTGAATTTTGAATTTTATTTAAATTACTTGTAATATATTTGTGTAATTTACGTAATATTAAGTAGTAAAAAAATTACATAAATTATGACCAATATTTGATTCTCTTTTTTCATTACATAAATACATTACAAAATTCTGTAATGATTTATGTAATTTTTCATGTTTGTATGTAATTTTATTAATGTAAAGTGGTAAAAAAAATTACATAAATACATGACAACTTTTCATTCCTTTTTTCTCTTACATAAATACATGACAATATCCTTTAATGATTTATGTAATTTATCATGTTTATATGTAATTTTGGTCATGTTTATATGTAAAAAAAAAATTACATAAATACATAACAACTTTTGATTCCTTTTTTTTTTTTCAGTTACATAAATACATGACAATATCCTTTAATAATTTATGTAATTTGTCATGTTTATATGTAAAAAAATAATTACAATAAATATATGATAACTTTTGATTCCTTTTTTTCAATTACATAAATACATAACAATATTCTGTAATGATTTACGTAATTTGTCATGTTTATATGTAATTTCGGTCATGTTTATATGTAATTTGTCATTTATTATGTTTATATGTAATTTATCATGTTTATATGTAATTTACATATAAACATGACAAATTACTTATAAACTTGACGAATTACTTATAAACATTACAAAATGACAAATTACATATAAACATGACAAATTACATATAAACATGACAATTTACATATACATATAAACATGACAAATTACATATAAATATGACAAATTACATATAAACATGAAAAATTTGTCATGTTTATATGTAATTTGTCATGTTTATATGTAATTTGTCATGTTTATATGTAAATTGTCATGTCTATATGTAATTTTTCATCTTTATAAGTAATTTGTCATGTTTATATGTAATTTTTCATAATTCTCATGTTTATATGTAATTTGTCATGTTTATATGTAATTCGTCAAGTTTATATGTAATTTGTCATGTTTATATGTAATTTGTCATGTTTATATGTAAATTGTAAATTGTCATGTTTATATGCAAATTGTCATGTCTATATGTGATTTTTCATCTTTATATTTAATTTGTCATGTTTATATGTAATTTCTCATGTTTATATGTACTTTGTCATGTTTTTATGTAATTCGTCAAGTTTATATGTAATTTGTCATGTTTATATGTAATTTCTCATGTTTTTCATGTTTATATGTAATTTGTCATGTTTATATGTAATTTGTCATTTGTCATGTTTATATGTAATTTGTCATGTTTATATGTAATTTGTCATCTTTATATGTAATTTGTCATGTTTATATGTAATTTCTCATGTTTGTCATGTTTATATGTAATATGTCATGTTTATATGTAATTTGTCATCTTTATATGTAATTCGTCATTTGGTCATGTTTATATGTAATTTGTCATGTTTATATGTAATTCGTCAAGTTTATATGTAATTTCTCATGTTTGTCATGTTTATATGTAATTTGTCATGTTTATATGTAATATGTCATGTTTATATGTAATTTATCATATTTATATGTAATTTATCATTTGTCATGTTTATATGTAATTTGTCATGTTTATATGTAATTTGTCATATGTAATTTATCATGTTTATATGTAATTGGTCATGTTAATATGTAATTTGTCATGTTTATATGTAATTTGTCATGTTTATATATAATTTATCATGTTTATATATAATTTTGATCATGTTTATATGTAAAATTGGTAACCTGATAACCTGCTATTCAGGTTTTCTAATCTTGGAACTTACCAAAAGCCTATTTTATGGAGCTCATGATAGAACCCCCCAGTACTCCATTAATAAAGGATTGATGTTGTCATAGAAAATATAGTTGTGATTGTTGAAATTAGTGTGACAGTCCAATAATAAGCATTATCCCATAATATATATTCAGAAAGAAGAGAAAAAGAGAATACAATATTTTGAACGATCCCATAAACATACTTCACTAAGGAAGAATTCTAACTTGTAACTTTTGCACGAATAAAGTTACAAATCCTCCTTACAAATATTATAGCTTTTGCACGGATAAAATTACAAACTTTTATACGAACAAACTTGACTCACCACCTAAAAAGTACCAATACAACTTCTACTTAAATGTATAGACTCTCTTGATGGGTGGTTCTCTTCCGAAAGCCAAAACTCCTACTTATAGGTGAACACCCTCTTTGGCTTGACATAACTACTCAATATGAAATGATTGCTTTATTTGACTTAACCAAGTTAAGCAATAGGTGATGAAGACTCCCCTTACCTTAACCAAATTATTCAATGTGGGACTTGGACTCAATAACCCAACAGTGATGATAATTTTTTTTAATAATTAAAACCGTTTAAGTTTAACTTTTGTTCATTTAAATTAAAATTTTAACACTATCAATAAAATACGATAAGTCAAGCGACTGTTATCGGGACATATGATACACCTTGATTCTATTTTCCTACATGCTTGCTAGATATAAATAATTGTTGTATAGGGTTAAATTAAGATCTCGAAGAAAGTTTTTTTGTTTTTGTTGTTTGTTGCTGATGATGATAGCAAGGGCAGAGATGATGATAGCGAATGCTCAAAATGAGAATCAGAAATAACTGCTCAATTCAATGAGTTTTCTATCATTCGGCCAAGATCTCGAAGAAAGTTGTGCCTAGCTAATAAAAGGTTAGCTCTTCAAACAACTAAAATCTTTAGTTTAAGTAGTCACATAGTTTCTGTACTGTAGTAAAAAGAGTAAATTAATTTCTGTATTGTGAAAGTGAGTAATTTAGTACCTATACAATTAAAATAGGTGCAAATAGTAAAATTGATAACGGTTTTAATGAAAAACCGTTAAAATATTGACGTGTACTCATAAAATCTAACAGATTTAGATATATTTCAAGTCATATTTTATTCTAAGTCATTAATTCTGTTAGATTTTACGAGTCCACATCAGCATTTTAACGGTTTTTCATTAACATTGTTATCAATTTTACTTATTTGCATCTATTTCAATTGTATATGAACTAAATTACTCACTTTTACAGTACAAGGATTAAATTACGTTTTTTACTATAATACAAAGACTATGTGAGTACTTAAATCAAAATATTGAGAACTCAACTTTGATACTCCTTTCCATGACAATTTTCAATATATTACTTAATTAGGACACTTTATTGACCACTCTTAATTTTTTTTAATGTAAAAACTAAGCTTAATCAATATATAATACAACATGATACATGTTGACTGAGTAAGCATTGCTGACATGATAGATTACGTGGACATTTCCTCTTAATGACACGTAAGACAAGTTGACTTTTAATTATTATTATATTCAATTTTAAAATTAAATTTTTAAAAAAATATTTATCTAAGTTTTTCAATTTTATATTTAATTATCTTATCTATTCACTTAATCTTCAAATATATATTGTATTTTAAATTACAAAGAAAACATTTTAGTTCTATCAAGAAACTTATCTTAAATTTAAAAAACTATCAAAACTGTCAAGATTTATATTTAATAAAATTTATCTATTATACTTGTTTTAGGGTTGTCTATAAATACTAAAAATTTTGTATTTTTGAATACTAATATAACCCGTGTCTATGAATAATAAAAACTTTATCTATTATCACGGATTATATTAACAAATTGTATGTGTTATCCTTATTTTAAAATTAAAAATTAAATCTTAAAAAATATAAGATTAGATGTTCAATTTAGTGCTTGAATTTTAAGGTTGCTCAAATTAAACGTTTGATTTATAAATTACAACAATTAAACATTTTATTTTTTCAAAATTATTTAAAAATAATTTTAACATATGTAGAAAATAAATTAAAATTAATATAATATAAAAATAAAATTCAAACATATTCATAAAATTAAAATCGCGTATGTGATGATCAAAATTTTAATTATGAATATCTAATTATGGATTATTTTAATATTATATTAATTTTAATATAATTTTATTTATATTAATATATATTAATATTTTATATATATATATATTTAAATAAATAAATTTAATTTGTGCATTGTACGAATAACAAACAGATATAAAAATTATGTTGGGGAAACTCCATCATCCCTGGCAGTATAGTACGTGTTAGTCCCTGGAGCTTCCCAAGTCCCAGGTGACTCCCAACCCAATTAGATTTTTTCTTTTACTTTTTCGTAAAGTAAAAAAAGGGAAACGGGAAGAAGTAAATGATTTTTTTATTCTCTTTTTACTTTAATTTTTTCATTAAAAATACAAAAAAAAAATGTAAATTAGTCTTAATCTAATGTTTTTGTTTTTCTATTTCAATTTTCTCTCAGATAAAAGAAAGAAATAATCAATTCAATCATATAAACAATTGATTTAAATCATAATAAATATTCACAATTAGGAAAAAAAAAAAACAATGAAAGTTAAAGAAGAAAGAAATGATGACATCCACGCAAAAGAAAAAAAGAATGAGAGGCATTAATTAAACAAGCATTATGAATTTAAAAACTCACATCGTAAAATGAAAATTTGCTATCATTATGAAATCACCCCATATAAAACTGATATGATGAACTTTCATGTTTTTTTACTATTAGATTAATGTAAGAGATATATATTTTAGAAATTGAAGATTAAATATTCAAATAATTTTTTATTAAATTAAAAAAATATATCTTTGTCTACAGCAAAATGGTCGAAATAGGCTAGCAAGAACCAACAATAATGACAGGACCAAGCATTGAATGAAAACATGGGCAAAAGAGTACCCACTAACCACCCGGTATAAACACTTAATTTTATTCGAATTCTTGAGTATTATTTAAATTAATTTGAACTAAATTATATTTAATTTTTAAATTAATTTCTTTTAGAGTAATTTAAAATAAATAAATATAGTTTAATCCGATTTTGAAATCAAAATTGATTTTCGAATTCATAACCAAATTTTATTTTGAATTTTGGATCAATTGAATTGTTTATTGAACTTTAAATGGACGTCAAATAATTTTTGGGTTTTAATAATATTTAGTTGGTTTGAAATTGAATTTTTGGATCTTGAAATTTATTGGATCGGCTAGTCCAAATGATTACTGTAGTTTTATTATTTATTTATTTTATACTTTTTTGGATTTTTATTTTATATATACTTTTATATATAAAAAGGAAAATTAAAAAACATAAAGAAATCCGAAAGGAAACAGTAAACAAACTTTGAAATTAAAAAATTCTTTTTAGTTTTAATTTAATTTTGGAATTTGAATAAAAAAAAGAAATCTAAAACAAACACGAACTAAAACTTTATGACAAAATCTACTATTTAAACAACACAATCAACAAAGCAAAAGACACAGTGATAGGATCCAAGATGGCCCAATCCCATGGCAATTTCTATATGGGCCAAGATCCAAGAAGATCTAGGAAACATGACAAGAATGAGTGGAATTCACTTGAGCCATGTTGCAAGTTATTCAGGAAATGCTTCAACATGCAAGATGGGCTTGCATCCAAATTTGGTCCATGTGATTCAAGAACACAAGGTGGCACATTAAGAGGGCTTATTTGAGTTTATTTTAATTCTTATAATTACTTAGGCATTTGGGCCTATATTATGTAACATTGACATCTTTTAATTATGTAGGTTTGGACTTGAGCATGTTCAGCCCATATTTTACATATTATTACTTAGTAGATTAGGGTTATTGTAGGGAGGCTATAAATATATGTCTTAGCCGCCTACTTCAATTATCTTTTGATCAATTAAGTCTGATTTTATTCAGTGAGAGTTTTCTCTTTTAGTTCTTGAAAGAACTTAGGAACTTATCAAAGAATTCTTTCTTTGTGGCGTTCAACCTATCAAACTTAGGTTCTTGAAACGAGAGTTCTTAGGGTCTAGCTTACATGTTTAATCTAGGTTCTTTGTAACAGGCTTTTAAGGGTTTAAGTTTTCTTTGCCTGAATCTTGGCTTTTCTGGGTTAGGTATTTTAATTTGTTAGTGGGTTCAAAGGGTTTAACCCCACGGGTTCACATCACACAGAATACACAAACAATAGTTAGAGGCAAAAATACATTAAAAAAAATAAATTTTGGCAGAGAAGTTTCGGATTTCTGGTTATATTTTTTGGGATTTTTGAATTAAGTTTTTCTTGGTTTTTTTTTTTCTTTGGGCTGATAAAGGTAAATATATTATACATGCATGTGGTAGATGAATGTATGTGCTAGATGAAAATGTATATGATGAATGAAATAGATTAATTATTATGTACATAATAATTATGGTATATTGTATTGAGGAATGTATTCTCCCATCCCTAATGATTTTTGAAGTCCTATATAAGGATGAATTTGTATCCAAAAAAAATAATAAAAAAAGGTTTAGTGACATAGCTAGTTCTTGAAAAACTAGATTTTGAAAGTTTAATTTTTTTTTCTTGATCTCTATTTATTTACTCCTTTTATTTTATTTATAACACGTTATCAGCACGATCAAGTCTCTAATGGTAATAAAGTCCCTCAAGTTTCCTTTCATTATATCAAGGTAAAGAATTTTGCTTTCTCTAACATGTGTTATCCAAAAATCTAGTATATCTTCTTATTTGCAAAAATATATATCTTTACGTGTTTTATAATATGATATATGTGAGATGAGTAATTTTTTAGATTCTTAATTTACACCTGACTTTGGACTTTTTATTTATAATATCAAGTATCTTACAATGACAAATCTCACGAATTTTGAATTCGTTTCTCTTGATATTTCTGAAAGAAATTATTTGTCATGATGTTGAGATTCATCTTAAAGTTATGAATCTTGAAAATCCTATTGAAGAAAACCTAGCATCCCTGTAGGATCGCACAAAATCAATGATTATCCTCGACACCATTTACACGAAAAATTGAAAACTGAGTACCTTACTATTAAAGATCCATTAGCCTTTTGGAATAGAGTTAATAGCACCAATGGTCCCCAAACTTTAGGTCATATTTCATATTGATCTCCAAACTTCAAAACGTATCAATCAGATCCTCGATCGTATAGTCTTGTATCAATGTGGTCCTTCCGTTAGCAAAACCATTAGAATAGGCGTTACATAACACATGACATGTGACTTGTAAATTACAAAAATGTCATCCTGGTGATGTGGTCCTTCTTTTTGTCTTGTTTCTTTTATTCTTTATTCTTTTTCAAGTTTTATATTTTTTTTCTTTTTTATAAATAAATACAAAAAATAAAAATAATTTATATAATAATTTACATTAATTTTTTAAAAATATAATTAATTTATAAACATATAAAATATTTAGTTAAATTAATTTTATAAACATAACAATAAAATATTTTATATTTTATTTCTTCTTTATTATATTTTTCTTTTTTCTCCTCCTTATAAATAAAATAATAATAATGAATAAAAGTTATATTATAATTTAAACTAATTTTATAAAAAATAATAATTTATAAAATATATAAAATATTTATTTGCATTAATATTATAAAAATATTTTAAGTTTTTTTACTTTTTTCTCTTTTTCTCCTTTTTCTTCTTTATAAATAAAAAAAATAATTTATATTATAATTTAAATTAAATTAAATTAAATTTTCAAAAATAAAATAATTTATAAAAATATAATATATTTATTTACATTAATTTTATCATAAAAATAAATTTTATTTTATTTTATTTTCCTTTTTCTTATTTATTTTCTTTTTCTAAATAAACTATTTTTTATAAAAAAATTAAATAATTTATAAATATAAAATATTTATTTACATTCATTTAATTAAAATTTTATATTTTTTATGTTGACTCCAATGGTGAAGTTGAGGCGGCAATTATTTTGACCAAATCTGCCATAAAGCCCCAATTCGGACCCTCCTTGATCTAGCACGAGGGATCAAATTTGGCCTCTTGCAATGCCTATTGAGTTTTATAAATGGCAGTCTGATCCTTTGTAGGGTCGGATTTCGACCGACAAGAATTAGGTGGAGAGAATAGAAAAAAAAATAGAAAAAGGAAAGAAAAATAAAATATATTTACAAAAAAATTAATGTAAATAAATATTTATATTTGATAAATTATTTAATCTTTTACAAAATTTATTTATTTATAAAAGGAAAGAAAGAAGAAAAAGGAAAATAACTTTTTAAATTAATTAAAATAAATATATTAGTTTTTGTAAATTATTTAATTATTAAAAAATAATTACTTTTATTTAATTATTTATAATAGTAAATAAAAAGAAAAGAAAAATTATTTTTATAAATTAATGTAAATAAATATTTTATATTTTCTTATAAATTATTTACTTTTTAAAATTTTAATTATATTATAAATTATTATTTTTTCTTCTTTGTATTTATTTATTAACAAGAAAAAAGGGAAAAGAAAAAAAAAAGAGAAAAAAGTAAAAACAAACTTAAAATAATTTTTATAAAATTAATGTAAATAAATATTTTATATTTTTGGTATCAGAGCCAAGGGAGAAGTAAGAACTTCAAGAAGTAAGTAACAAATTCATATTTTCAAATTATTTTTCATAATTGGTTTTCATATTTTTCTGGAATTATCTGTGTTTTGCTGAGACAGCTGATTGTGGTAGTAAGACCTTAGGTTTGGCCGTTAATCCACTTGACCGTAGGCATAATCCAGATGAAACCTTAAATATAAAACCAATTCTGTTTACATAATTTGTTAAGATGAGTTTTTTATTTAGGACTTTTAGTTCTAGATCTTCAAACAGTAGCTCAAGATCCCAAGATTTCTCAGAATCCTCAAGAAATAATGAACAAAAAAGAGATAAACAAGTTGTTAATGAGGAAGAGCATGAAATAGAAAACGTCCACAAATTCTTGAAAGATTTAAATGATTGGCAATTACCAAAAATTGAACAAGATAAAATCTACAAAAAATCAAATTTTATAAGAGATTTAACAAGAACAGATTATTCGGTTAAAATTACAGAGAAAGATTTATCTTTAACTAGTTCTCATCAAACTATACAACTCTTAAACCATGATTCAATACAGAAACGTAAAAAAGAAGGATTTAATTATATACATTTTGGATTAGTTCAAGTTGCTGTAAAGCCTTTATCACACACTGCTTTAAACACTTCAATATTAATGATTCTTAGAGATTGTAGATTCAAACAATTCAATGATTCCCTCTTAGGAACTGTTGAGTCTAGTCTTTGTGCCGGACCAGTTTACTTCAATTGTTATCCAAATTTTCCAGTTTCTTTACAAGATAAAAATATTTTAAAAGCTTTAACATTACAAATTCAAACTAATAATTATCAAATGGAAGAAGGTTCTTTTCCCATAACAATAATTTACAGGGTTTGTTACAAAGCACTTTGCTCTGCTGCAATCCCGCCAAAAAACCTCACTCCAAAACTAGAACCTGGTCAAACCATGCTTTTCCAAACTGACCTCAAAAGAACCAATGTCATAACTCCCAAAGCCATAAAGTGGCAAGATATTTCCTTACCTGAATATTGGGATATGGAAGAAGCTGTAACCCCCATTCAACCTGCTCCAGCAAGGAGTACAGAAATCCAAAAAATAGAGCAATATTCTGATGGAAGAGTGCGACTCTCTTTTGCCAGAAATTCAATTGACCTAGGGCAAGCTTCTAGGAGAAATGAAAACCAACCAATTCTCTTACCTTTTGAAAATTTCAGTTCCATTTCAAATACTTCCAGAAGATATTACCAAAACCCAGCAACGACTTCAATTTATTCTGGCCCAAATTTTCATTCTGCCAGAGCTTCTATCTCTTCAATACCCACTACCACTAGAACAAATCTTAGAGGAGTGGACAATACCTCTAGTATTCCTAGACCAATATATACTTCTAATCAAGACATAGAAAATTCACCTCCAATGTCACCAACCTATTCTTCTATGACAGATAATCCTAACATCAACCAACAAAATGAAGAATCTGAAATTCATATGCTTAAAAAACCTTTCAAGATTAATAAACAACAATGTAATAAAGATTTTCTTTCTGATAAAAATAAAAATAAAAGGAAACAATTTTGGGAAAACTATTCTAAACAAAAAACAGAAATACAAGAAGAATATTACAAATTTTTAAATCAACATGAAATTCACATAACGTTTTTTGATTGGTTTGAAGAATATTACCAAAATAATAATCAAACAATAAATATGGCAAAAAATAACAATCAATGGCAAACATCACAAGGAATATTAATAGAATCAATCCATCCGCCTTTTTGCACCATTAAACACATTCATCAAGAAAATATGATAAAAGCCTCTCCAATAAAAGAAAGAAAAAATCTAACAGATCCTATTAGTACTACTGATATAAAAAATATTTTTGAACAAAATAATTATACAAATTTAAATCTTAAAACTATTGGAAAGCAATTAGAAAAAATTGAAATATTAGTTGATAATAAAACAACCCAACAAACACAAAATTTTAAATCTAAACCTATTGAAAACCAAAAATCATTTTTTAAACCTTTTGAAATACCTAAAACATATCATAATGATTATAAAATTGATCTTTTACAAGAAATCCAACAAAGATTAAAATCTATAGACCAATCCGAACTCACTCAACAAGTTCCTGATACACCTGAACAAATTTCTCAATCTTCAAGAACTATTAATATGATAAACCAACAAACAGAATCTGAACAAAACTCAGAATCCGAACAAGAAATTAATAAAATTGAATGGAAACAACCCCAAAAATTATATTATCCAAAAGCCACAGCTCCTGACATCACTTTAGAAGAAAAACCTAATTTTCAAAACAAATATAATGCTAATGCTGTTTATGAATGGAACATTGATGGAATGTCAGAATACAATATACTTAACACATTACACCAAATGACAATGGTTTCAAATGTTTATAAAACACAATCACAAACTTCAGATCATGCAATAGCAAATTTACTAGTCGCAGGATTTTCAGGACAACTTAAGGGGTGGTGGGATAATTACCTCACCACACATGAACAAAATGAAATATTAAAAGCTATTAAAAAAGACAAAGATAACCAACCAATTTTGGATGAACAAAACACTCACATACAAGATGCTGTTTCTTCTCTAATATTTTCAATTTCAAAACATTTTATAGGAGATCCTTCACATTTAAAAGATAAAAATTCTGAATTACTTTCAAACTTAAAATGTAAAAAACTAACAGATTTTAAATGGTATAAAGATACTTTTATGACTAGAATCATGCAAAGAACAGATAACAATCAACCTTTTTGGAAAGAAAAATTTTTAGCAGGATTACCAATATTATTAGGAGAAAAAGTTCGAAATCAAATTAGGGAAACTTTTAAAGGAATTATACCTTATGAAAATTTAACATACGGAGAAATTATAAGCTTTACCCAAAAAGAAGGATTAAAAATTTGTCAAGATATGAAACTTCAAAAACAATTAAAAAGAGAAAGATTTCAAACGAGAAAAGAATTAGGATCTTTCTGTGAACAATTTGATATCAAACAAGATTCCAAACAAACAAAATGTTGCCAGAATAAAAATTCAGAAAAAATAAAAAGAAAATTCAATAAACCTACATGGAAACCAAAATATGATAATTATTATAGAATAAAAAGAAACAATAACTATAATAGAAATTATAGTAACAGAAAATTTAATAAACCTACTATTGAACCTATAAAAACCAAGACAGAGAAAAAAGATTTAAAAGATATTACATGTTACAGATGTGGGAAAAAAGGGCATATATCAAAATATTGTAAAGTCACAAGAAAAATAAATGAATTACAATTAACAGAAGAAGTACAGGATAAAATTAATCAACTACTTCTCAATACTTCTTCTGAAGATGAACTTGAAACTTCAAATAATGAATTACCAGATGATGAATTACAAACCACATCTACTTCTGAATCTGACTCAGACCAAGAAATAAACGTGTTAACAAAAGACCAAGAATTCATGTTAGAAATTATTGATAAAATTCAAGATTCCAGGATAAAAAGAGAGTATTTAACAAAATTAAAAGAAAATCTAGAAGAAAAACCCGAATCTTCATCTCATAAATCACAAATGTATAATATAAAAGATATAATTTTCCAAAAATACAATGACCAACCTAAAGAAGTAACAATTCAAGATTTACAAACAGAATTAAAACAAGTTAAAAAAGAAATAAAAGAATTAAAATCAAATCAAGAAAAAGATAGAGAACAATTAAAACAATTAATACAATTAAACAAAGATAGAAATAAATCTGACTCTGATGATAATACCATACAAAAATCTGATGACTTTTTATTAATGTTACAAGAAGTTACAATAAGAAGATACACTATAAAAATTTCAATATTAATAAATAATGAATTTCAAATCAACACAATTGCACTTTTTGATACAGGAGCAGATCAAAACTGTATAAGAGAAGGCTTAGTTCCTACAAAATACTATGAGAAAACAATAGAAGGACTAAAAGCAGCAAATGGTGATAAATTACACATTAAATACAAATTAACAAATGCAATAATTCAAAATAATCAAGTACAAATTAAAACTCCTTTTTTATTAATTAAAAATATAATGCAAGATGTAATATTAGGAATTCCTTTTATTAATTTATTAGAACCTTATACAACATCAAGAAAAGATATCTCTGCAAACATTTTAGGAACAATAGTCTCTTTTAAATTTGCTGAAAAATCTAAGAAAAGAAATATCAATTTACTCAAAGGTTTATCAATTCAAAATCAACAAATAAATTTGTTAATAAAAAACAAAGAAAAACAAATTGATTATTTAAAAGAAGACATATCTCTAAAAAGAATTGAAAAACAATTACAAGAACCACAGAATATTAAAAAGATAAAAAATTTACAAAAAGAAATTGAATCTACAATATGTTCTGAGATTCCTAATGCATTTTGGGAAAGGAAAAAACATGTTGTTGATTTACCTTATGAGAAAGAATTTAACGAAAAAGAAATCCCAACAAAAGCAAGGCCTATTCAAATGAATCCTGAAATGGAACAAATTTGTCGACAAGAAATCAAAGATTTAGAAAACAAAGGCTTAATAAGAAAAAGTAAATCACCATGGAGTTGTTCTGCATTCTATGTTATAAAAAATGCTGAAATTGAAAGAGGAACACCAAGACTGGTAATAAATTATAAACCTTTGAACAAAGTATTAAGATGGATTAGATATCCAATACCTAATAAAAGAGATTTACTTCAAAAACTAAACAATGCAAATATTTTCTCAAAATTTGATATGAAATCAGGATTTTGGCAAATACAGATTCAAGAAAATCAAAGATACAAAACTGCTTTCACAGTCCCTTTTGGTCAATATGAATGGAATGTTATGCCTTTTGGTTTAAAAAATGCCCCTTCAGAATTTCAAAGAATAATGAATGAAATATTCAATCCTTATTCTCAATTCACAATTGTTTACATAGATGATGTACTAATTTTTTCATCCAATCTAGAACAACATTACAAACATTTAAAAATTTTCATTAAGATTATTAAACAAAATGGATTAGTCCTATCTAAAACGAAAATCAATCTTTTCCAAACACGGATTCGATTCCTAGGTCAGTACATTACACAAGGGACAATAACACCAATAGAAAGATCCATAGCCTTTGCTGATAAATTTCCTGACCAAATTCTTGACAAAAATCAACTTCAAAGATTTCTAGGTAGTCTAAATTATGTACTGGATTTCTACCCTGACATTAACAAATTATGCAAACCTTTACATGATAGACTAAAAAAGAATCCACCAAAATGGACTGAAGCCCATACCAAATTAGTTCAAAAAATAAAAGCCCAAATCCAAGAAATCCCTTGTTTACACTTAGCCAATCCTACAGCCCAAAAAATAGTAGAAACAGATGCTTCTGAATTAGGATATGGAGGAATATTAAAACAAATTCATAATGGTAAAACACAAGTTATCCAATACACATCTAAACATTGGAACCCTGCTCAGCAAAATTACAGTACTGTCAAAAAAGAAATTTTAGCAATTGTTTTAGCAATAAACAAATTTCAAAGTGATTTGTTAAATAAAAAATTTCTTCTAAGAGTTGATTGTAAATCAGCAAAAGATATTTTACAAAAAGATGTTCAAAACATTGCTTCAAAACAAATTTTTGCCAGATGGCAAGCAATTTTAAGCATATTTGATTTTGAGATTGAATTCATTAAAGGAGAATCTAATTCTCTTCCCGACTTTCTTACCAGAGAATTTCTTCAAGGAAAATGCCTAAAAAACGAGGGAAAGGCAAAAAACAAGAGAGTTCCAGTGACTCAGGTTCTTCAACCCAGCCAATTTCTGCCCAACCAATCAAAACTTGGACCCAAATCTTCGAAAAAGAATATGAAAGACAAGACCAAAAAGCCAACCAAAATCCTTCAACATCCTCCCAATTTATTCCAAATGAATCCCAAATGCAAATGATCAGTCAATGGATCAATTCCCTTTCCCAATCACCCCAAAGTGAAGAAATACAAAAAACCTTATCCACAGTCAAAACAGATTCTCCTCTCAAGAAAGCTATTTTAACTGTTCCAATTTCAAAAACCCAGGAAATAGCTCTTCAAAAACCTATTTCCACACAAGCTTCAAAAGAAAAATATTTTTCTAAAAAACATTTTGAAATTTTATGGCTAATTGAGGAAGGTTTTAATTATCAAAATCCCTATCAAATTATTAATCATGTTTTTAATGGATGGCATTTCCAGCCATTAGATTTATCAAAACCTCAATTATTCTATGAAAATATTTTGATTGAAACAGGTTCTGCCCTCTTCAAACATTACCCTGCCAAAGAGAATCCAAATTCAATCACACATTCCACATGCCAAATACTCAGAGTTCTCTCCCCAACTCAGTGGGGAATTCCACCAAACTCACCCAGAAAATTTCCTGCACAATTCACTACAAAATTAAACCATTCTGGTTCCTTCAATTACTGGGATTATCTACAAGCCTGGTACAAAACCTTTTTCCTCCAAAATGAAAATAACCGTCATTCATGGTTATTATTTTTCAAATACAATACCCAATATACTTTTCCAAATTGGTTCTCTCACTGGTGGAAATGGTTTGGACCACTCAGAGAAATCTTACCACCATCAGTAGACAAAGCTTACCAATGTTTTCTGGACAACTTCCAGTCAACAGACAATATCCATCCATCAATTCATTTTTCATCAAAATTTTATCTTTCATGGATAACTTCATGGGAATACAAGATCACAACTGACCCAGAAACAAATGGTCCTCAAGTATCCAGACATTTCAACACAAAATGGTGGGACAAATTCCAGACAGACAAGATCACTGCCCAAAATGTCCTGCAATGGTTCGACAAAAATCCAAAATTCTGTATCAAAAGAACTAGGCCAGATACTGCCCAATTCCTCCAAGCAAAATCAAATGCCAGCACCTTGCTAGCACAGGCAAAAACAAAAGATGAATACAAACAGATCATGAAGCAAATTCTGGCATCTGTTGATTCAGAAGAAGAACAAGATGAAGAACAAGATGAAGAAGCAAGTTCCAGTTCAACTCCATCTGTCAATCTAGGAAACGACAATGAAGATGACTGTTTTGGAATTTTCCCTCCAATTCCAAAAAAGAAATGATGATTATCGACAAAAAGGGTGACAGCTGACAAAAGCAAAAAAGTGACAGCTGACAAAAGCAACCGAAAGCAAAAAAGTGACAGACAGCTGACAAAAGCAACCGAAAGCAAAAAGCAAAATCCTCAACAAAATCATCACTCTGCCAAAAGAAAAGAAAAAAGCATAGAATCCAAAGCTGAAAAGCAATCCGGTTTCCCCAAATGTACTTCAAATGAAATTCAAATGTAACTTAGAACTCCATTATATAAGGAGTATTCTGAGACTTAGAAAGCATTCGAAAATTTTAGCAAGTTTAAGATACTGTGAGAATTCTCTGTAATCTTCAGTTTCTTATTTTGTAATTTCGTTTCACAAATCAATATCAGTTTTCAATTTCTCAATTTCAATTCAAAACTTTATTTTAATTCCCTTGTCTTTCAATTTTAATTCTAGTTTTGTTTTAATTCTCCAAAGATCCCGGGAGCTTCTCAATTTCCTTCTCTCTCTTTTTTTTCGTTTCTTTTTTTAATTTTTTTAAAACTTTTGTAGATTTTACATTTTTTAAATATATATTTTTTTTAAATCTAGATTTTAATTTTTTATAAAAATTACTTTTTTCTTTTTCTAATTGTTTAAAATTTTCCAAATTTAATTTTTTTAAAATTAATTTTTTGGTTTTTATTTTTAAAGTTCCCATATTTAAGTTTTTTAAATAATTTGTTTCTTTTATTTTTTTTAATTTTTTTCATATATTGTTTTTTTTTTAAAATTAATGTCTTGTATCCATTTTAATATGCATGATAATGTGAAATGATAGAAATATGTTATGTGTGGATGATAAGTCATATCATCCATTTAGTTTAACAGGGTTAATCTCAAATATTACATTGAAAACAAAATGATAATACATGTACTATATTATAAAGAGTAATCTAATGGGCTGGAAGGGACTTAATTTATCTTTTGATTTCAAAATGAATAAGAAAGATTCAAGAATATGAAATAATAATAATAATAATAGTAATATAGAAATAGAATTAAGCATTTACAATTTCATAATATAAATAGATATAAAAATTCAAAATAAATAAAAAAGGTTTTTTCTGACAGATTATTAACATTTTCCGATGGAATTCCATCGAAAAAATACATCTTTTCAATGAAATTCCGTTGGAAAAAGGTCATTTCCGACCGATATAAATAAAATTTTATTTTTTTGTAAAAAAAATTCGAAAACTTTTTTGCCGACGAATTAAGAGTATTTGCGACAAATATTTTCGTAGCAAATACTCTAACTATTTTCGACGGATCTTTTTGAATGAAAATTTTTGTCGAAAATACTAGACATTTACGATAGAATTTTTTTTTTTTCAACGAAATAGTATTTGCGACTTGAGTATTTTCGACAAAAAGAGACTTTTTTGCACACAAAAATTTCTTCGAAAAAGATCCTTTCTGTTATAACGATCTCACGATCGCTAATGACGTTGGAGGTTGAAAACATAATAAATTCTCGTAAATAATATGGGTTTTGAAAAACCTCAAAATGGAGTTGCTACCAATCTTTTTTGGCTAGGTGTAATTGACTACCTATTAAAATCGGTTTTGTAAAAAGTTTAAAAATAATTAAAATCCTTTTTTAAAAACCAATTTTAAAGTTTGCGTTTTAAACCAAAGAAAAAAACAATGGCGGGTTCGTGAGTCGGTTATATGCAGGGAAGGTACTAGCACCCCGATAAAGCCTGTATAAAACGGTATCTTATTAATCATGTGTTATCATTGGTCTCGATAAAAGTTGGTTTTATATTTCGTATTTTAGAATGGAATGATTCATAATTTATTACCACAAAATTTTCTATATCCTCCAAAAAACCCAGCAAAACATAAAAAATTTCTTCATTTAAAAATCATCTCCATCATTCTCTTTTTCTTAAAAAGGATATTCCGTTATTAATGATAATTGATGAAATTCTCCCCAGCAGACCCGGCAGAGAACTCGTGAATTATTTTAACTCGGGAACATTACCTTGTTTTATGATTAATACGTTAATTTTCAAACGCATTAAAACTCATTTATCATAGACATGAATATACAAAACATTACTAATATGCAAACATAAGAGAAGTAATGTAAACATTAATCATCACATGGCATAAACAAGAGCATAATATGGGCAACAATCATTAAACAACATAAACAAGAAATAATGCACATCATCTTGATTTAAAATCCTTTTATCATGAGTTTTTTTTATGGAATTACATAAATGGCATGCGTCGAAAACTTTTACACTTCTTGAAAATAAATATTTTATATTTTTAATAAATTATTTAATATTTATAAGTTTAATATAATATAATATAAATTATTATTTATGTTTTAGTTTATTTATAAAGAATAAAAAATTAAAAAAAGAGAAAAAGAAAAGAAACAAAAAAATTAAAAATAGTTTTTATAAAATTAATTTAAATAAATATTTTATATGTTTTATAAATTAATTATATTTTCAAAAAATTAATTTCAATTATAATATAAATTATTTTTTATATTTATTTATAAAAAGAGAAAAGAAAATTTTAAAAAGAAAAAGAATAAAAGAATAAAGACAAAAGGAAAAAAGAAGGATCACATCAGCAGGATGGCAATTTTTTTAATTTACACGTCACATGCCATCTGTCATTTAACGCCTATTCTAATGGTTTTACTAATGGAATGACCACATTATACAAAACTATAAGATCGAGGATCTGATTGATACGTTTTGAAGTTTGAAGACCAATATAAAATATGCCCTAAAATTTGGGGACCATTGATGCTATTAACCTTTTGGAATAACTTAAAGAACATATATGAACACCAAAAAACTCTTGTCGCAACCTAAAAAATAACAAGTCTCGGTAAAAAGTTGGTATTAAATTTTAAAATAACTTAAAGAACAGAAAAAGACATGGAGTCGCCACCAATCTTTTTTTGGCTAGGTGTGATCAGCCACCTATTAAAAATGATTTTGTAAAACATTTTTAAATTAATTAAAACATTTTTAAAACCAATTTCAAGTCTGCGTTTTAAACCAGAGAAAATCAAAGAATCGGGTTCGAGAGTCGATTACGTGTGGGGAAGGATTAGCACCCCCACAACGCCCATGTAAAACGGTACCTTATTAATCGTGTGTTGTCTCAAGTCTCGGTAAAAAGTTGGTTTTAAATTTGGTATTTCAATTTAATTCCCAGTTTTAAGAAAAATAATTCCATTTTTAAGTGAAAATGATCCGGAATTTATTAATTCAAAATTTTCCTATATTTCCCGACAAAATCGGTAAAATATAGAAATTTTTATTTACTTGGAAAACTTTTCGAATCATTCTCGTTTTTTGAAAGAAAGATATTCCTTTATTAATGATAATTGATGATATCCCCTCCAGTAAACCGGTAGAGAACTCATGAATTATTTTAACTCGTGAATATCTTTATTTTTATTTAAATCATTATCCTTTTTTTTAAACATTTAAAAAAATGAATATGAACATGTGTGACATAAATAAAATGACATAGCAAAGTCTAGATAATATAATGCAACCTAAATGACATGATATAATTTAAATGGCATAGCATATTCTAAATGAAATGATATAACATAAGTATCATAACATATTCTAAATGAAATGAAATAACCTAAGTAACATAACATATTCTAAATGAAATGACATAATTAAAATGAAATGGAATGATATGTAACATAGAACAGTGGTTACAAAATCTGAGCAGTGGTTAAAACTGTCTTTACAAGCACTTTATTTTTCCTAGCATCCTAAGGCTATAAGCGCCGACTACTGAAAAAGTGAAATCCTACTACATTATATCAGATCGAAGTCTTTCTACATCATTGCAATAAATCTCTGAATCCTAATTACGCTTTCCCAGCCCTCTATCAATCAGTGTCTTTGGATCAATCCACTTGATCTCTATAAGAGATTGCACTTTCCTTTTGAAGGCTATACAGTCTTCAATGCTATGGCCAGCAATTTCGCAGTGATAATCACATCTTGCATTTGGATTATACCACTTGGAATATGGTGGTAAAAAGGGTTTCAGTAGGAGAAGCTCTTAATAGCTAATTGGAATGGGATCATACTGCTCTTGAGTCTTGTTTTTGGGTTGTTTCTTAGTCACACATGGCCTAGGAGTTGGGGCACTTGGTGGTGGCACTAAGGTTCGAACCGAAGTGCTTACATGGAAAAGTTCCGGAACAGCATGGTAAGGGTATGGATTTGGATACGGGACCCTTGGAGGTTTTACATCGTTCGAGGTTCCTATCTTAGGTGCGTGATAAGGTGATTGATGAGGGAAGAAATATGAACTGCTAATTGGTGATGATGGAGTGGGATTCAGGGGTCCCTTAGTGATCATCCTAGTGGACAATTGGGCCATAGTAGGGTGAGGATACTGGTTTGGACCTAGGACCAATTGCAGGGACTGTTTGGGATCTGAGGTTTCTATCCTTGGTATCAGGCTCTCGGGTTTAATCATTTTCACGATTTTGTCCATAATTTCATCAGGATTGCAACCTTTGTGGCATTGACAAGCGCAGGATCCAGCAAGGATTGTATGTTCTGGACCTAATGGTTTTGGTTAATCCGAAAGCGATGCAAAGCCCTCAGAAAGTTCCCCTTTACTCTTACACATATCATCAAACATTTTCATCACTTTGGCGAGCAGTTCTTTCACCTCCCGGATCTCATGTCCAAATTCCTCTTGATTTCGTTACAAAGCACCCAATCGTTCCTCTGATTCTTTCCTCATATCTCGAACCCCTTTCATGCAAATGAAAATGTCATGAGATTAAGAATACAATTATGAATGTACATGCTCTATTTCTATATGCATGAATATAATGATGATTATTGCATGAGAATATACAGAGAAATTATGATGATGATGTATGCCATGGATGCAATCTAATGCCAACATGATGCATTTAAAAAATGAATAAATTGATGCAAATGTATATACAAAAAATGACCATGCATGTCATAAACATATTCTACAATAAATGAGCATGCATGCTATGACTGTAACATGATGTCAAAATGATACATGCAAAGAATAAATGAATTAACACAAAGGTATACACAAAGAAATTAACCAATGATTATACGAAATTGGTGGGACCTAAATCTTGATTATTCAAAAATCTCATTATGCAAGATTTGCCTCCAAATTTAATCTATGATTTTTTTTTGAAACATGTTTTCTCTATGAAAAACCAAACATATTATTTTCAAAAGAATTTCGGGGTAGTGGATCCTACTATGGTACAATATGCAAATGTTCATGTAACACTACCGGTTTATGAAATCATCAAATGAAATTATTATTACCAACTGTTTATTGCAAAGAATGAGATAAAAAATTACAACCATGAATGTACATGCTCTATTCACTGCATGAAATGTGTAAAATGCAAAAATGTTTGAAAAAGAATGTTTTGATATTTTCAATTTTAAAAAGTTTATGAACACTTGCCCCAACAGTATCGACTCACTTAGGCATCACGATGCCTTTGGGACGGGGTATTAAACTTGTTACGGGCGATGTACGTACATCGTTGCCCAATCTACAATGCTTATTCATAATGTAAAATAGGTAACAAAAGGTTAGAAATATCCCTCCATGTGTTCCTATATTTGGTATCTAACGAAAATCCGGCATGGCTTCGCCTAAGTTCACTATATGAAGGTGAATTGGTTCTAAAGGCCCCGAATTGTTCCTCACTGTCGCCTGTGAAGGCTAGTAAGGCACCCCAATAAAAGCGGGTTCAATTCGTTAGAGTATATTTTCCTAAGCCCATACGGAGGATCATCACAAAGGCATTAGGTACTTTATACTCCAGAAGTGTTTCAGTAGCCCATACGGAGGATCATCATGAAGGCGTACTTACTTTACTCCCACTTAAAAGGATCGAACCCGGGTAGAGAGTTCATATTATGCAAATGCAAGTGCAATGTATGTGAGGTGGAACAACAAACCTTTCACCACATATTCTACAATCCTTATTCTAAATGCCTCAACAATTTATTAAAAGAATATTCAAGAATAGTGTAACGCATTAACCAACAAGCATAATATACAATATTAAATAACTAGAGAACAATAATAAAATGCATGCACATGAGTATGACCATATTCAAAAACATTCTATTATTTTCAAAATTCTCCTTATTAAAAAAAAATGTGGGAATTAAAATTAAATACCAATTAAATCAACAAAATCGAGACTTTGATAACACATGAGTAATTCTAGGCTTGACTCTCTAATATCCCCAGCGGAGTTGCCAAGCTGTCGCAACCTAAAAAATAACAAGTCTCATCGCGAGACTTTATATTCGTTAAGCTTGACATTGGAAAAATAGAGGAAAAGATGACTTAATTCCTCTTGAAATAAAATGAGGGTTTGAAAATGACCTCGAAAAAGATATGGAGTCACCACCAATATTTTTTTGGCTAGGTGTGATAGGCCACCTATTAAAACCAGTTTTGTAAAACATTTTAAAATTAATTAAAATATTTTTAAAACCAATTTCAAGTCTGCGTTTTAAACCAGAGAAAATCAAAGAATCGGGTTCGAGACTCGGTTATGTGTGGGGAAGGATTAGCACCCCCAAACCGCTCGTATAAAACGGTACCTTATTAATCGTGTGTTACCTCAAGTCTCGGTAAAAAGTTGGTTTTAAATTTGGTATTTCAAATTAATTCCCAGTTTTAAGAAAAATAATTTCATTTTTAATTGAAAATGATCCAGAGTTTATTAATTCAAAATTTTCTTATATTTCCCGACAAAATCGGTAAAATACAGAAATTTTTATTTATTTGAAAAACTTTTCGAATCATTCTCGATTTTTGAAAGAAATATATTCCTTTATTAATGATAATTGATGATATCCCCTCCAGCAAACCCAGTAGAGAACTCATGAATTATTTTAACTCGGGAATATCTTTATTTTTATTTAAAATTATTATCCTTTTTTTTATAAAAAAAAAATGAATATGAACATGTGTGACATATATAAAATAACATAGCAAAGTCTAGATAATATAATGCAACCTAAATGACATGATATAATTTAAATGGCATAGCATATTCTAAATGAAATGATATAACCTAAGTATCATAACATATTCTAAATAAAATGAAATAACCTAAGTAACATAACATATTCTAAATGAAATGACATATTTAAATTGACATGGAATGATATGTAACATAGAACAATGTTATCATGGAATATGCATGAAAATAAAAATAATAATGCATGAACATAGTAAATGCTAAATGATGTGACAAAAATAAATGACTAAATAAAAAGCATATGATAACATGGAATATTCAAAACCATATAACAAACAATGTAATACCATAAAATATAAACCAAAATAATAAAAATATCATAGAAATTATCATAGCAAAAATCACATATTATATAGTATGCATGAACATGGAAAATTCAATGCGTGAAAGTGTATTTTTTTCCTTTAAATAAGGAAATCCGTATACCTAAAAAGATATCCGGCTACGTTAGGAAAAGACATCAAATTAAATTTTCTAAAATCAAGATACTTTGTGATTGTTTGAAAACAATTTTTTAAATCTTGGATGAAAATTAAACCCTAGCGGAATTCCCTTTAAAAATGGCTCTAATTTCCTAAGTTTAAAATCTCGGACTTGACCACCTTTGACCCAAACTCTATAAAATCATTTTTTTAAGTTTAAAATGGCCTAGAAACCACCCTAAGACAATAACTAAATTTCCTAATCAGCCCCCTCAAAGTAACTTAGCCAAAACAGAAAAATAATTTTCCCTCAAATTCAAATCTGACTCTACTGTCCAGTTTTAAAACACGATTCTTTAACCTATTTTTAAATTTTCAAAAAATCTAAAAAACATACTGGAGACTCAAAACATGTAAAACTACACGGAAAAAAATTGGCTTAATTTTATGATTAAAGATAACTTCCCAGAAAAATCGAGAAAGTTAGAAAACTGAGTGAAAACTGTTTTGCCAAAACACATTTTTTTGCCTTTGATAAAATCATTTAAAAAACAAAGTAAAAATATTGGAGACTCTCTTAAGAACCTACAAACAGTAGCTAAAACTTCTGAAAACTTGGACAAAAATTGGCTATGTAAAAAAAATCACAAAGGTGTAATAATCAATTTGACAACTCTTTAATTTTCCATAAGTATGCTCAAGTGAGCATAACTTTGAGCCATTGATTGGCCTGAGTCATAAATCATGTGGCATGATATGATATGCATGAACATACAGCAAATTTAATGCATGAAATGCATGATTTAAAACCTATATGACATGGAAAATGCAGGGCATAAAGAATATGGCCTAGACCTAACATGAACTTGCATGGCAATAAATGCAACCTAAGTCTAAACATGCATGAAATGCATGGCAATACTAATGAAACCTAGACCTAAAGAATGCATGGCAATAACACAAATACATAGTATGCTAAATTAAAATACACAAACTCATGGCATGGAAATGCAAACAAATCAACAAGCAAGATGAAATGCACATGCAATGCAAAGAAAATGGAGGTGGCCGAATGGTCCTAAGCTCAAAATGATGATATTCTATCATGGCATTTTTACAAACACATGACATACTAAAATGCAAGGCTAAAAAGAAACATGCTAAAACATGTAAATATGAAGTAATGGCATGAACACAACTAGACATTTTCACAAATACATAGAATAGTAAAATGCAAATCATGAACAAACTCAAACATTTTGAAAACAGAAAATTAAAAAATGTAAACAAGGAAAGTAAACATGAATACAAGATGAAATAATTAAAAAATAGAGGTAAGTAAGTAGAAAGATCAAAACAAACTCCATGCTTTAGTTATTTTTAGAAAAATGTAGAACATCAAAACATGCTAGACCTCACAAGCAACTGAAATAAAAATCAAACAACAAACATAAGAAAAAATATGACCATTCGGCCACTTCAAAAACAACTAAAAAATTAGGTTTTTTCAAAGTCTTTCAAGAAAACACCAAAGATAAGGTTGAAGAGAAAGCTTAAAAACACTTATTTCAAAATCAAAATCAAAAGAAACTCACCAAATATCAAATGAAAATAGAAAATCAAGGATGGAAATGCAAAAAAAGTGCAAGAGTGTGGTGTTTTTAGCTACCTCTAAAAGCTATATTGCAAGCTTTTCCTCTTCTTACTTTCTTTGTCTTTCTAAACTTTCTATTTGTTTTTCAAAAATGGAGATAAATCAGCCAAGAAAGAGTGAAAAAAATGAAAGAGCCCCCCTTAGTGATGGCCGGTTGGTATATGGAAGAGTCTAGGAGGTTCTAGAATTTTTTAGCCAAATTTGATCCAATGGTCTTCAATCCAAGATGCTTTCTATGTAGAATTCTCACCCTTAGATTGGAATAATCAACTCTCAAATATGATGTCATGAAGATGATGTCATAAATAGGATCATAAATATGACACCATCCCTCTCCATCCATTGGTCTATGTGTTGCAAATTGAAAGGCTTAATCAAGAAAAATAACTACCTTCCTCTTCACTCTTAGCCCTTTGATCTAAAATATCAAAAACATCAATCTCCATTATGGGCTTTGCTGATTTCCCTTTTAAAATGCAGCCCAATTTCCAATTTTTTAAAAGCCTTCTTCAGTTTCTTCGATGAAATGACTTTTTTGACCCCCAAACCAAATTAAATAGCAAAAGGACTCCAAATCCAAATTTTTCTTCACCAATATCTTCCAAATAATTTAAAAGTGAGATCTGAAAATTTTCATAATTTTTGGGGCTCATTTGCTATTTTTTCGGGATTTATCTGCTTGAGTTTCAGCATAGTGGGCCCGAGATTTACCATTTTGCAAACGAACTCCGAATCCAGATTTTATTTTTCCAATCTCTTCCAAACAATTTAAGAATGAGATCTGCAAATTTTCAGAATTTTTGGAACTCATTTGCTATTTTTTTCAGGATTTATCTGCTTGAATTTCAACATAGTGGGCCCAAGATTTGTCATTTTGCAAACGAACTCCGAATCCAGATTTTCTTTCGCCAATATCTTCCAAATAATTTAATAATGAGATCTGCAAATTTTCAGAATTTTTGGAGCTGATTTGCTATTTTTCGTGAATTTTCCAATTTTGCCCTTTTGTCTCCAAAGCCCGATTTTGCTCAAAACAAGTTTGATTTTCAGATTTTCTTTTTCTGTGCCTTTGTCATATATGGAATTGGAGTTGGTCCAAAAACTCCCAATTTTTACGATCAAATTCTCTTTCGTTTTGATTTTTCCTTTTTTCAATATCGGGAATTTTCTCGTTTTTCCGTTTTTCCTCCAATCGGCTCTTTTCTCGGAATTACTTCAAACTGAGCCTTGGGCTATCCTTGTTTACTCACTCCTCATCAATTAGGGGCTTTAGTTTTATCGCATCGGGTTATTTCTGCAATTTTCCCCAATTTCACCAAAATCCACCAAAAACCCTAATTCTCGATTTTCTTTCAAATTGACTTTTCCTTCGGTTTTTCTTTCAAGTAGCTTCTCCATTACCCGTAGTTAGTGCTTATCTTTCAGTTGCAACCTTCAATTTTGACCAATTTGATCGTTTAAGCACTTTTCCCCAAATTTTCCGAACTAGGGTTTCCTTTGTACTGAATCTCCGTAACCCAACTTCCGAACTCTATATCTTTCAACGAAGACCTCGGATTATCAAAATTCTTTCACCATTTTTCAATTGAACTTCAAATCTTGATTTTGAAAGTGGGTTGAATTTTTCAGTAGTTGACTTTTTCAAGATTGACCTTTTATGTCTGCTTTCTTAAACTAAGTCTCGGAGTACCACCTGCAGGATGAGAAAAGTCTTTTTGCATTTTGAAACATCAATTTAGGAGGAAAACATACCTGCTTTACTGGTCCAAACAAAATTAGGTGTCTGATTCTTCCAAAAGCTCGATATGAGTGGATACACTTCCAACTACAAGATTTCAAATCCGTAAGTGAATATAATTCAGTCTTATTTAATATTAGCTCTCAATTGAAATTATGTGAAGAGAATATTACAATGAAGATATATTGAAAAAAAAATCAACTTTTCATGCCTCGAATGTGCTCTTGCAGCAGCAATATCGAGTGCGTAGATTCACAAAATATCATGAGCTAATTTCTTGTTTACTTGTGGCTGAACTAAGCAATTAATTTTTGATGAAAAACCATCAATCTCGTCCTACTGGCTCAACACCATTCTTTGAAGTGAATGTGGCATTTTATTAAAGTCGTAGACGAGGCTGTGGTGGTAAAAACGATCACTGTAGGAAAAAAATTATTGGACCCGTAATAATCATCATTCAAGTTCTGGAAGCAAATGTGTTAAATGGAATCAAAATAAGTAGGTTAAAAATGAGTAAATTCCGAAAAAAAAAAGTAATAAAGTGCAAAACAATGACAATATTTGTTATAGGTATGGAACAAAAGATCATTCTTTAAATATTATAAATGTCATTGATTTCGAATATGACGGAGTCCAAAACATCTAGTTGATCTTTACAAAGCATCACTAAAAGAATAAAAAAAAATGCTGAAGTAAATTTATCTGAACTTGTTGATCCCACTTATGATAATGAATCTTCTCTAAATATTGATTTTGATGTTTCTTATTTTTTCGAAAATCCTAATGGAAAAATTGGTCATTTGATTGGGGATGAAAATGTCTACTAATGAGATATATTTATGTATATATTATTTTAAAGGTTATCATATGCTTAGTGGATAGTGGTATAACTCACACAATTCTTCGTGATAGAAAATATTTATTGCAATTAACATTAGCTGAAATTAATGTTAATACAATATCTGGTTCTGCAAATGTAATAGATGGCTTTGGAAGAGTCCACATTATGTTCCCAAATGGAACATAATATTATATATTGATGATGCGTTATATTCTAGTGGGTCCCGAAGAAATTTACTAAGTTTCAATGATATACATTGCAATGGGTATCATGTTGAAACAAAAATGAGGGAGATATGGAATATCTTTATATTACCTCTACAATTGAACCAAAGGTTCATATTAGAGAAACTTTCGAGCGTCTCATCTAGCTTATATTTCACAAAAATAAGGATCTTGAATCAAATTTTATGTACTAGAATTGCTCAGATCCTAAAACTTTTATACTTTGGCATGATCGTTTTGACCATCCAAGTTCAACCATGATGCGACGTATAATTGAAAATACACATGGACACCCATTAAAGGACCAGAAAATCCTTTTGCCTAAAATTTTTTTTTTTTGTTATTCTTGTGCTTAAGGTAAATTAATTGTTAAACCTTCTCCATCTATATTATCTTTTGAGTCTCTCACTTTTCTACAAAGAATACAAGGAGATAGTTGTGGCCCAATTCATCCATCTTGTTGACCATTTCGGTATTTCATGGTTTTAATTGATACGTTCTCACGATGGTCACATGTTTGTTTGCTTTCAACTCGTAATATTGCTTTTGCTAAATTCCTTGCTCAAATTATAAAGTTAAGATCAAGTTTTCCTGACCATTCTATTAAGACAGTTCTTTTAGATAATGCAGGAGAGTTTACTTCAAAAACTTTTTATGATTATTGCATGTCTATTGAAATTAGTGTTGAACATTCCCTTGCACATGTTCATACTCAAAATGGTTTAGCAGAATCTTTCATTAAACATTTACAATTGATTGCTATACCTATGCTTATTAGTTCAAAACTTCTTGTATCTGCTCGGGGACATGCTATAGTACATGCTGCATATGACATGCTATATCTTAGAGTTTTTGGTTGTGTTGTATATGTCCTTATTGCATTATCATTGGAATTTATGTTAGTTTTGACTCTCCATCTATCATTAGATATCTTGAACTTTTAACAGGTGATGTTTTTAGAGCAAAATTTTTCGATTGTCAAATTGATAAATCAGTTTTTCCATCATTAGGGGAAGAAAAGGGTAAAGGATGTAATGCACAAGAAATTTGTTGGTATACACCAACATTGTCCAATCTTGATACACGCACAAATCAATGTGAACTTGAAGTTCAAAGAGTAATTCATTTGCAGAATGGTGCAAATCAATTACCAGATATTTTTACTAATACCCAACACCTCATATTCCTACACGTTTAATTGTCCTTGTAGAACATCCTGTAAGTATGGTAACCAATGAATCTAAAGTACGCTAGAAGCATGGTAGACCTTTTAGCTCAAAGAATTTTGTTCGTTGAAAGAAATTGGAAATGAAAACACTTCAAAATAACTCTCCAGAAGAGGTCAAATTTAATATAGATCAACAACCTTATATTTCTAGACAAGCAACCTAGAAGTGGTTCTGGTACGGGTAAATTATGAGATCTCATTAAAATCTGAAAATATGTGAAAAAGAAATGAAGTTGTTGTTGTTGATTATGTGTTTGCATATACAATTGCTTCTAATATTGATTGGCTAAAATGGAAAAAAGCAATAAAGGCTGAGCTAAACTCATTAACCAAACGTAAAGTATTTGGACCAGTAGTCCAAACACCTGAAGATGTCAAACCAGTTGAGAATAAATGGATCTTTGTATGTAAAATAAATGAGTTAAATAAAATTGTGAGATGCAAGGCACGACTTGTAGCCCAAGATTTTTCGCAAAAAGCTTCTATAGATTATGAAGAGACATATTCTCTTGTTATGGATGCAATTACTTTTAGATTTCTGATTAATTTGGTAGTCTCTGAAGGACTTGACATACATCTAATGGACGTAGTAACAACTTACTTATATGGGTCATTAGATAATGACATATACATAAAACCCCTAAAGGATTTAAGATGCCTGAAACATATAATTGAAAACCTCGACAAATGTACTATGTTAAACTACAAAGATCCTTGTATGGATTAAAGCAGTCTGGACGCAAGTGGTACAATCATCTAAGTGAATATTTATTGAAAATGGATATGAAAATAATGCCATTTGTCCTTGTGTTTTCATCAAGAAAATAAATTTTGGATTTGCTATAGTCGTAGTGTATGTTGATGACTTAAACACAGTAGGGACTCCACAAAAAATATCTCAAATACTGCTGACAACCTAAAGAAAAAATTTGAAATGAAAGATCTTGGGAAGACAAAATTTTGTCTTGGATTTCAAGTTGACCATTTGAGAAATGAGATTCTTATTCATCAATCATCTTATATAAAAAAGATTTTGAAACAATTTCATATGGATAAATCTTACCCACTAAGCTCTCCAATGGTTGTTCGCTACTTGATGTATAAAGAAATCTTTTTCGTCCACGAGAAGATGGTGAAGAAATTATTGGTCCTGAAGTACCATCTTAGTACAGTAGGAGCACTTTTGTATCTGGAAAATTGCACTAGACCAGACATAACTTTTGCAGTCAATTTACTAGCAAGGTTTAGTTATGCAAAAACACGAAGACATTGGATTGGAGTGAAACATATTTTTCTTTATCTCTGTGACACGACTGATATGAGTTTGTTTTACTGAAATGGAGTAAAGTCAGAATTAATGGGATATGCTGATGTTGGATATCTTTTTGATCCTCCCAAAACTCGATCACAAACAGATTATGTCTTCACATGTGGTGATACTGTTATCTCATGACAGTCTGTTAAACAAACATTGCTATCTCATCAAACCATTTAGAAATATTGGCTATTCATGAAGCAAGTCATGAATACGTGTGATTAAGAACTATGATTCAACATATTAGATGGGCATGTGGATTGTTCGTGAAAAATGAACTATATTGCATGAGGATAATGCAACATGCATTACACAAATTCAAGGTGACTAATAAAAGGTGATAGAATTAAACATTTTCACTAAAGTTCTTTTACACACATGAACTCTTGAAGAAAGGTGATAATGATATTTGCAAAATCCGCTCAAGTGACAACCCATCAGATCTATTCATAAAAGCATTGCCAACTTCAATTTTCAAGAAACACGTACATAATATTGGAATGCGTCGACTTAAGGATAATAAATAATTGATTTTACTTTTGAGGGGAAGTAAGTTTCCTATGAATATTGTACTATTTTTCTTTCGCTAAGTTTTTCTCCATTGGATTTTTCTTAGCAAGGTTTTAACGAGGCATATTCATAGTGAATAGTCATCCAAGGGGAAGTGTTATACATGTATGTGGTAGATGAATGAATGTGGTGGATGACTAGATTGGGATGAATGCATATGGTGAATGAATTAGATTAATTATTATGTACATAATAATTATGGTACATTGTATTGAGAAATGTATTCTCCCCTTCCTAATGATTCTTGGAGTCCTATATAAGGATGGATTTATATCCAAGAAGAAGTAATAGAAAATGGCTTAGTGACATAGCTAGTTCTTGAAGAACTAGACTTTGAAAGTTCATATTTCGTTTTCTTAATCTCTCTTTATTTACTCTTTTTATTTTATTTATAACACGTTATCAGCACGATCAAATCTCTAATGGTAGTCAAGTCCCTCGATGTCCAAGTTTTTGAAAGTTTGACAGGTCAGGATTTTAAAAATTTTCTTTTTTTATATTTACAATTTTTGGCCAAGTTTTTGAAAAATCTAACCTAAGATTCAGTAAGAAAAGGTGAAAGAAATCAAAAAAAAAAAAAAAAATGGTAACTTGAATTTGAAGAAAATTGAAGTTTTCAGCTAAGGGTCTGAGAGTAGTTAGAGAAAGAAAGAAGAGAAAGAAAATGAAAAAAATGAAAATATTTTACTTTTAAACCCAAGTAAAACACACTATTTCGAGCCTTGACCCGCAAACACCTGCGCTCCAACTCGATGTCCGTGCAGGCCACCCCCGCGTGCTGACTCGACCCATTTGTGGTAAATATATATATTTTTTCTTATTTCCTTTTGTTTTTATTTTTTTGTTTAATTAATTTGTTTTTTAATTAATTAATTTTTCTTGTTTATTATTTCATCTGGTTTGTTTTTAATTTTAATTTTGATTATTATAATTATTTTTTATTTAATTTATGTATAATTTTGTTAAATTTTATTGATGTTAGAATGGATCTTGGAATAGGAGGTAATTGATTTTGTATTTTTTTTTATGTGGAGCCTAATGGAAGGTCTGAGGGTTTGGCACTATGGTGGGTGGCGGGCTTTAATCTGGAAGTCCTTTCTGACTCAATATATTTTATTGATGTTAGAATGGATCTTGGAATAGGAGGAAATTGGTTCTGTACTTGTGTCTATGGCAAGCCACAACGTGAACGAAAGAGAGAATTCTGGAGAGGATCAAGACCTTAAGAAAAATCTTAAAATGTGTTTGGTGTTGTGTTGGGGACTTCAATGTCGTTAGATCACAAGAAGAAAAAAAAGCGAAAGACCAATTGATAGAACCCAAGCTACAATGGCGGTCCATAATAGAAGCCAGGGGGGCTTGGCCCCCTCAAAAGTTTTGAAATTTTCTTAATATATATATATATTTATATTAAATAAAATTAATTTTTCTCCAAAATAAAATATTATTTGTTTATTTTTATTTTTATCTACAACTTAATTTTATGCATTATAATTTTTTTAAATATTAAAATTATATTATTATTTATCTTTTTATATTATCCACCAATAATTATTCATAAACTCTTAATATCAATTGGTTTTTGATAAATATTAAGTCACAATCGTGTGAAGTTAAATTAACTTCTAAAAATTTAACTTTATTGTCAAGAATTCTATCAAATAAAGAAAAGTAAAAAGAAAAAAAATATTACCCGTTGCCACTTGAGTTGCTATTCCTATAACTTGTTTTCTTCTTTCTTCTATTTCAAATTTAATGAGTTTTAATTTTAACTTGCATCTTGCATTCTAAAAGACTCCAAAAATTTTCTTTTACAGGTTGATGATAGTTATGTTAACTTTTATATCTAATTTTTTTTTTTTTCTTATTATAAGGTTACTTTTTTTTTGCCACGACAATTAGCATTTTTAGAAAGCAAAATAGCAAGATTCTTGCTAAGGTTTGTTATTTTATTTTTTAAATATATGTTTATATAATCTTATTCGTATATGCGTGAGTAATGTTAATTATTTTAAAAGTATATTTTATTTTATTATTTTGATTAAAAATATATTTTTAAAAAATTAATTTATTTATATATTTCTTCAATTTTAAATTATCAAACACATTAATCAAAAAAGTTCACTCATAGTTCATTAAAAGATTATGTAAATTAATTTGAAAGCCATGTTATTTTTTAAAAATTCATTAAAAGATTGTTGAGACATTTAGTTCAGATTCAATTTTTGAAGATTTTATTTCTTTAAAAGATCGTCGCTCACAATTTTAGGTGAAATTATTTATTTGATGTATTTTGTTTTCTTATATTTTTATTTATGAATTGATAAAATTTATTCTTTTATGCGATTTTTATTAACTTTATTAGTTTATTGTTTGCATATATGTTTTATATTAGTAAAACATAGTGACATACCTCAAATGAAAAATATATATAGATTTAAACTTTTAATCGGCTCCCCCAAAATTAAAAATCAAGATCCGCCACCGCCAAGCGCTATTTCAACTTGTTTATGGATGATTGCATGCTCATGGAAATGGCTTTCCATGGAGGAAGATTCACATGGTCATATAATATAATTGATGATGATAATATTCAGGAATGGTTAGATAGAGTGCTCCATACTGTTGAATGGATCCAACTCTTCCCCTCTGCCAATGGCATTGTTGAGACAGCTATTGCATCAAACCACTGCTCGGTGGCTTTGTTTTTGATGGATGAACATAAGAGGGAAATGAGAGACTTTAAATTCGAGTCTAAGTGGCTCCTTGATCAAGAATGCAAAGATGTGGTCTCTATTGCATGGAACGTGGATAGTGTGAGATCTCGTATGTTTCGTATGCAAAGGAAGTTGAATTTTAAAGGAAAGAAACTCAGATCCTGAAGTCAGGGAAAGTTTCGCAACCCACATCAAAATATTGCGTGTTTGATTAGGAGAATTGCTGAAATTCAATCACTCCCCCTTACTAATGAACTCAAAGCAGAAGAACAAATGTTAAAAAAGCAAGTAGGTGAGAAATGGGAAATGGAGGAATGGTATTGACATCAAAGGTCCAGCATGAACTGGCTTAAGTATGGGGATCGTAACACTAAATCTTTTCATGCAACCACAGTCCACCGCAGACGTCAAAATGTCATTCTTAGAATGAAAGGGAATGATGGGGAATGGATTAGAGATGATAATCCGATCTTTGAGTTTATTATTGATCATTTCAAAGATGTGTTTCAGCCTGGCTCTCTCTCGGACATGGATGAGGTTTTGGACTCTGTTGGGGAGGTGATTACAAATGAAATGAATGTTGTGCTTTGCAAGGAGGTGTTTTATGAGGAAATTAAGAGAGTGGTTTTTGAGATGGGACCTCTCAAAGCACCAGGCCCTGATGGGTTTCCTGGTGTCTTCTTCTAGCAATTATGGGATTGTTAAACAAGACATTTGTGACATGGTTAAAAGCTTCTTTCAGAGTGGACGCATGTTGAAGGAGTTAAATCAGACTAACATTGGCTTGGTGCCTAAACAAAAAGGTTTTGAAGAAATATCCCATTATCGCCCGATCAGTTTATGCAATTTTGCTTACAAGGTGATATCAAGGCTCTTGGCTTTTTGGATGAAGAATATCTTACCTCTGGTGATCTCCCCGGCTCAATCTGCTTTTATTTCTGGTAGACAAATCCAGGATAACATTTTTGTCGCCCATGAGGCTTTTCATGCCTTAAAAAAGCGCAAATGAGGCTCTAAAGGTATTATGGCTGTCAAGTTGGATCTTAGCAAGGCTTATGATAAAGTTGAGTGAGCGTTTTTTGAAAAACTTCTCATCAAAATGAGATTTTGTTCTTTTTGGGTTAGGAGAATTATGGAATTTGTTACCACTCTTCAGTTCTCTCTTATCATTAATGGTTAAAGAAATGAAGCCTTTACCTCTAAGAGGGGGTTGAGACAAGGGGACCCGCTCTCCCCCTATTTTTTTATTCTAATCACTCTCTCCTGTTTAATTGAGAAGGCTTTGGCATCAGGAAGCTTTCAAGGATTCAAGATCAATAAAAAGATGTCCAACATTAAGTTATCTTTTGTTTGCTGACCGCTGCCTTTTGTTTGCTACTACTAATCTCCAAAATTATGAGAAAATTTTGGATATCCTACAGAAGTTCAAAAATGCTACGGGACAATCTGTGAACTTTTCTAAATCTGCTATCCTTTTCTCACCTAACACAAAGGTTGATTTATGCTCTGTCATTAGAGAGCAGACGAGCGTCCAATTGATGGATCAAAGCTTTAAATACCTAGGACTCCCTTCGATGTGGGGACGTGGAAAGAAGAAAGCCCTAGACTTTGTGCTTGACAAAGTCCATGCAAAGGTGCAAAGTTAGAAGTGGAAGCTACTGTCGCAGGCTGGCAAAGAGGTCTTACTTAAAGCAGTTGCACCGCTGTTCCTATATACGTGATGCAATGCTTTAAACTTCCTCTCAATTTCTGTCATGAGCTAAATTCTATGTTGAATAGGTTTTCGTGGGGTGGCTCAGGTCAGGAAAAGGACAAAATCCATTGATTACGATGGAGTAAACTCGCTTTGACTAAAAACAAAGGAGGGATGGATTTCAAAGATTTTCAAATCTTTAACAAGGCTCTTCTAGCAAAACAAGCATGGCGATTGTTGAAACACCCGAATGCTTTATGGGCAAGATTATGAAAGGGATCTACTTCCCTCTTTCTTCCATGCTTGAAACTCAAAAGGGTACGACTGCTTCGTGGGCATGGAGAAGCATCTATGAAGATATTGAAGTTTTGAAAAAAGGAACTCGATGGAATATGTGCAGTGGGAAAAATATTCTCATTTGGCATGATAAATGGGTGCCATCGCTCCCATCCTTCAAAGTGTCATCCTCTCCACCAAGAAACCAGGGATCAACACTGGTTAAACACCTGATTGACCCTATGATGGAAATTGGCTCCACCAAATTTTTCACTCACATAATGAGTATGTTAAATTCTAATAATAATAATTCAACCCAACTCGTCAAATTTGTCTCTTTCCTCTATCATGTGATAATCCTCGTGAAAAAATAATAGAAAGGCTATGGCGTGCTACAGTAAAATCTTGATAAATGAGTGTTCGATAAATTAATAATTTTGGTTAATTAATAAAATCTCATAATCCCTACTTGGATCAGTGTATTAAAATAATAATTTCACTAAATGCATAAGATAATAATTTTTTATAATTCTTTAAGGCTCTACAAATATATAAATTAATAATTCCTAAAAAATAAAAATACATAAAAACTCATATAATACTATAAAAAAAATTTACTTAACAACTTGTACCTTCTCATTTAAGCTCTTACTCAAAATATGCATCTAAAGTTATTAATTTTCTCTTTGTACCTAAACCAAACTAAATCTCATCTTTAATTGGAGGATCATACCTTCATACTCATATCCAAATATGTGTCGGTCACAGGTGTTGAATACAGATATTTTAAAAAAAATGAAGAGTCCTTTAACCTAAACAATATATATATATATATATATATATATATATGTGTGTGTGTGAGAACAATTAAAATTAGGATGAAACTATATATACTATTTCTGAAGAACCTACTTATAAACACAAATGATGAGCTAAATCACTATCTGCCATTCATATATAAGAGCCATCTGCCTGCAGCGAAGAGGAAGTTGCCAGGATCGACTGCTAGTGGTCTATCATCTCTAAACTGCATCAGAGAAGGTAAAAATCAATCAAAGAAAAGCATCATTTTGGAAATTGGAGCATGTGGATTTACTTAATTAATGTACTTTTTTTTTCATAAATATCTAATTTAAAAAGAACTGTATGAAGTACATAACTAGTACTACTATATTATAATTGATAGCAAAAAATAAAATTTATATGTTACAAGGAAAGGGGCAAAAGAGTTTCTTTTTCCTATACACGAAAGAAGTTATATAGCCTTGAAGCTAACTATAAGGCTTCAACCAAAATTAAGAATCAATAAACATGCTACATAGCATTCTGACAATCATATAGTATATGTTAAACCAGAATGGGCCTCATCATTGGAAAAAAGAGAATAGAAATTAAAGCTCCCCTCGCCCAAACCATTGTTGATCTGGTTGTTATCCATCTCAGGGACTTCGTCGTCACGCTCAAGGTTATGCTGGGAACTAATGTCAGATGGTGATGTCATTGTGCCATCGGGCACCAATTCGGTCTCGCCATTTCTTGTTAAGACTGTGGAACCAGGATATTGCACATTATTTGTACAGTCCATAGTAAATCCTGCATAATTTGAGATGCCACCTACGCGAATGTTAACAACTAGTTAAGGAACAATTGGGCTAAGTGAATAGAATTAGACAATGTACCAAATTACAGATGATCAAGTTTAAGGAAAAGGAAGACAACTAAGTACCATAAAGAAGATTCGGGACAGAACTAACAGCAAAAGGGGAGTGGAAAGCTATATCTGCTTCAGCTGCCAAAAATACATTTGGGGATGGATAAAATGGCGCACTGCTAGGAGTAATAGGAGGCTCAGAGCCCACATCATGAAATTATGGTGACTGAGAAGTAGTCCCTGAAACAGGCTCGGATCCAAGATTATGAGGCTGAATATTCGTTTTTAAGAAGTAATTATAGTAACTAAAAGATTTCAAATCTGGCATTTGAAATTTTGGATCATCGAAGCAACTATAAAGAAGCGATTGGTACGGCTTCTTTGGATCCAACGAGCTGCCATACGGTGACATTACCGTATCCCCCCCTGTTGGGCCAAGAAAGATAGAGTTCATGTCGTTGAAGGAGTGAAACGGATTAAAGCTTGGAACGGCTAGACGATCAGCATTAAAGTTGCCAACTTCCCATTTTCTAAGGTTAGTTCCTTCTAATTCAAAACCTTGTTGGTTCATTTCAGCTTTGCGCTTATTCAACGAATTTCTATATTTCTATTACACACACACACAAAAAATCAGTATCATTAGAAGAAGCATAGGCAACAAACTTTTTCTTAGTTATTACTCAACAAAACTACATTTGATCTTTTAGCTGCGTATAAGAACATTCTTAATTACCTGCAAATGACTAGCGATATTTCCTCGACTCAGTCCTGGTTCATTCATAATGTCAAGTATCCTCTTCGGATGCACCATTGAACCTTAAAATCCAAAGAAACAATCTCTGTTTCAGTAACATCCGGGGTAGAAATTATAGACCGTTCACTCTTAACCGGAAACTAATACTAATACTTACTTTTTGCCAGTCTCTGAACAGCTTTTACAAACTTAGCGTCAAGCTCCGGGGTCCATACGAACCTCTTTTTCTTCCGATTACTAGAAAAGGCATCATTTGATTGAGTGTTGGCTTTATCCTCTTCAACTTTAATACTAGCATTGGAATGTCCCATAGGCTTTAGCTTTTGGTTGTCCAATGTTTCGTGGTAGTCGCTAGATTGTTTAGAATCCCTTCTTTTATTAAGAGTAACATGGTGCCAAACAGTATTCTTGATTTGCTGTACTCCAACGGGTTTTATGATGTAATCTACAGCCCCATAAACTAGACCCTTTCTTATGTTTTCTAGGCTGCCATCTCCAGTCACCACTGCAATTCATTTTTGAAACATGACCAAATTAAAAGCTTTAAAACGGCTAACTTAATTAGTACTTAAAATCAAAGCAAGGGTAAAGAAAAAGAATATGGAAGCTCCTTGATAGATGGATATATGCTTTGAACGAAATTAACTTACTTATCACCGGTAAGTACATTTCAAGTCCTATAGTCTCCAGAAGGTTAAAACCATTCAAGTTAGCACTATCAACGTCAACAAGCACAATGTCAAATCGATGTTTGTTTGCACTCAGTATCTCTAGAGCTTCACCGGTAGATGTTGTTGTTTTAACTGCATATCAAAAAGGGAGGTTTTCAAAAACAGCAAGCTCTGCAGCTGCTCAAAACTATGATAAACACTTTACATTAAATTTTTTCTCCTTCACTAGAAGAAGAAAATAAACATTCATTTTCAAAATTCCTTTCTATCGACATTAATATATATATATATATATATATATATATATATATATATCTCTGTATACAAGCAAATTGAAGTGATTCCCAGTCTGCCATAGTAAAGAAATTCTTCCAATTTACCTCCTTGGTTTTGCTTGCGGGGTTAGTTCAGAAAAAATAAAATAGAAGAAAAAACACTATGATAGTATTAATGAATTAATCATATAATTTATTTTTTGAGAACTTAAATTCTCTTGAAGAAAAAGTTATTTATGCACATTTCATTACATGATTTTAGATCACCTCTTTCTTCGTTTTGAGGAATTGAATCTCCTATTTCTAGAAAGTTCTACAGAGTTGTGCGAAGAAAAAACAAATAAATGAATATAGTTTAGTCTATTATTTGGACGTTTAATTTCTTGCGGGAAAAGGAACTACAGAAAATATAAAATTAACCTTAATTTTTAAGGAAAAGACGGATGAAAAACTTTTCGAACATTCCATTCTATTACATGATTTTCCAAGCTATGGATTCCTAGGATTGTAACAACAATACTGTTTTTATTCTTTAAATTTGACAATAAGAACAAGAACAGAAGCATTTAAAAAACTTGAGAAAAAATTACAGCAAATTCATTGTACTCAAACTTAATGATTAGATGTCGTCAAGAACATCCCTCCAAACCCTAAATTCCAGATTTATAGAAACTTCAATTTAACTATAAACTAAGCAAGTAACATCCAAGCAAAGACTAGGTGCTTTTATTGTCCAAATCTCAACACATAAATACCCAAAAAAAAACTACTCAAAATTAAGAAAATAGAGAGAAACATCATATATATATATATATATATATACATACCTTTGTAGTTGCAGTTATGGAGCACAGCACAAAGATACTGAAGGCTGAAAATTTGAGCATCAATAGCAAGAACTAGCAACTCCTCGACGGTATGATCATCATCAATCTGAGACTCAGAGGGTTTATTAAGAAAATTCTCTTCCATGTAAAGTAATACAGAAGAAGAAAAATAAAAAACAAAAATTATGTCGAGATTTCTCAAATTAAGAAATTTAATCTTATGAAAACCTTTGGATAGGCGACTTTAAATAATAATAGTAGGGTTTTAGCCAAGGGGAGATTTATCTGAAGAGGAGAGCCAATTAAAGAAAGTGTTGGAGATGGCCTTGATATTGTGGAGGTGCAATACCATAGACCATAGTTCCACACTCGCTGCCTATAAATTTCTCAATTTTGGAAACTGAATCCATGATGATTTAACTTTTCACTCAAGGTTGCTTCCTGCAAAGTTGGCACGCGTGAACTTTGAAAGTTTGCCCTCGTTAATTTCTATAATTAATTATGTGCATAAAACACAGTTTAATTTATTACCTTATATTTGTTTGCATTAAAATAAAATAAAATAAAATAACTAATTATGAATTCACCTTTACAATTTACGAACTGAGTCTGTTATCAACTTATCATTAGTTCATTAAACAAAACAGTTTACTTATTCTTTTTTATTTTAACGCAATCTACTATATAAAAAAATAATTAATTTGTAATTAGGACATATGGTGATGTATGCATTAAATTAAAACAATAAAAATTAATCTGATGAAAGTCGACAATTAAAAAACTAAAAAAGAAAACACATGAATTATTATTATAGTATTAAAAAAGTTGGTTAAATACACACAAAAAAAGAAGTTTAAATAATTTAGCGTAAGGAAAAAGTTTATTTACCTCCTCGAGCTTGGATAGAAAATACATTTATCTCTTTTAGTTTGAAAATTATCCTTTTAGCTTATTGAGATTTGGTAAAAATACAATAAACTTTTAAGGTGTTATTTATTAAATTAATTTTAAATAAAAAGATAAATACATACTTTATTAATTATTAGCCATTTACTTCTCTATTTATTTTTATTTTTTTCGTTCTCTCCTTTCACAAAATTTCTAAAATGTCATTTATGTTCAGGTGTATCTATTAAAGTTTGCAAATGAAATATGTCAAAGATTTGAAAGAAAGTATTTTAATTTTTTATATTCATCACCACTATCAAAATACATAGACACAATATAGGTTAGTGCCACGTCATCTTAAAATAATATATTTTATTAGTGTCACGTCAGCATTTGACATTCACGTCATCAACTAAATATAGGTTAAATGCAACGTCATCTTTTTTAACGGTTCATGTTATACCAGTTAGTGATTTTACCTTTTTGCTTCAATTTTAAAAGAACAATGACTAAATTATTCAGTTTTATAGTGGGAGACTAATTTGCATTAGATGATATAGTACAGGAACCTCCCAAGTACTTTGACCGATCTTTCTCCCTTGGTGTCTCTTCCTCTTGGAAGTGTTGGAGAGTCCCTTTAATAGCTTAGGAGTGATTTATGATCGATGGGAATGGATTGAGATGGAAAAGAGCCGTTATTTTTTCAAAAAATCATACTTAATTAGAAACCAGTACAGGACGCAGGGATCGATCCTTGTTCCAATTTGAAAATCTGACCGTTGGACCCCATGGGATCGATCCTCTCCTTGTAGGGATTAATCCCCTACTGCCCTGCAAAGTTAAAAAGCTTTCTGTTTTGCAAGGACCAATCCTGGGATCGGTCCAAATGAAAATTTCTTCACTAGGGGATCAATTCTCTCTTCAAAAAATTGTTTTCTTTGGTTTTGAAAAGAGGTTAACTTGTTTCAAAAATATTTTGATCATAGATATACATTTAAGATCATGTATTTTTGAGAAAGCTAAGGAATTCAAAATATTTTAATATTTTCTAAAGATTTTTCAAAAAAATTTATAAAAAAAATACTTAAATTAAAAATATTTATCCTTAAGTTAATTAAACTTAAGCTTTTGTCATTTCAAAGTTGAGATGAATTCAAAACTAACATAACTAACAATTCCAAAATCAAATTAGTTAAATATTTTAAATCATCAATATGCATTGTTTTATATTAATTCATACTTCAATTATCTTTTGTCTTTAAAATCTTTTGTTTTAAAAGTTTTTTTATTCATTATATTTTTCCCTTTCCTTCATTTATCCTACAATTATTTCTTTTAACTTTCTTTCACCAAAAACATCTTAAACTTCTTTATTGAATCCACAAAAAAAAATGAAAATTGATTGAATACTTGATAAATTTTTTTAAATGATAGATTATAATCGAAGAAAATGGAAGAGAAAAGAAAAGAAAAAGCTCAAAGACCAAATTTATCACTGTCCCTAGTCCCTACAAAAGGCCCAAATATTAAGGAAACTTCATGATAGTGGTCAATGCCATAAATATATAATGCTTAATCAAAGGGTCAATAATGCAAATCCTTGATTTGATGCTGGTTTAGCTGATTTGCTAATTTGTTACTGCTGGTTTAGTTGATTTGCTGATTTGTTGTTTTTATATCATTGACTCTATCATGTAATCAATATTTACCTTTGCTGTAAACTCTTTCCATGTAAATCTTTGCTGTATATAAACAGCAGATTGTCAATGAAATAAAATAAGGCACTGTCTCATTTCTTATCTGAAGTTCTACATGGTATCAGAGCTTTCATCCGTAAGCCTCAAAATCATGTCAACTTCTTCCACCACCAAAGAACCTCAACTTACAATTCAAGCCTTTCATCAATGTTCTAGTTTGATTACTATCAAGCTAAACACAGCTAATTTTCTGCTATGGCACTCTCAGATCATTCCTCTAGTCCGAAGTTTGGGTCTTTATCATCATCTCAACACAGATGCTAAACCCACAGAAGAGATAGAGGATGACAAGGGCAGCAAATGCATCAATCCCCTGTTCGATTCTTGGACTACAAATGATGGTCTTCTCATCTCTTGGTTGCTTGGCACCATGAAAGAAGACATGATGAGTTCCATCTTTGGTGCAGAAACAGCCTATCAAGTATGGTCATCATTGGAGCAACAGCATCTTCCAATCACAATAGAGAAGGAAGGTCATTTAAAGAATCTGTTAATGACTATTCAAAAGGGATCACGATCTCTAGAAGAATATTTGAGAGATTTTAAATCCATATGTGATAATCTTGCTGCCATCAAGAAACTTGTTTCAGACATTGACAAAGTTTTTCAGTTTGCTCGTGGATTGGGGCCAAGTTATGAGAGTTTTCGAATTGCCATGCTCACAAAGCCTCCTTATCCACTGTTCTCTCAGTTTGTGTTGGCTCTTCAAGGTTTTGAACAATCACAAGTTGCAAGAAAAACTGAAGAAAAGTTGTTTTTAGAACAAGCTCAAGCATTTTTTGGCCAACGTGATCGTGGAAGGAAAGATGGTCGAAGAGGTCGTGGAAGTTTTACCTCACGAGGCAAAGATTTCACTCCTGCAAGAAGGTATAATCCACAAAGTAATTCGTTTGATCATTCAAACAAAAGCCGAATGATTAGCCAAGGCAACAACAATAATTTTGCGAAAGGAACAACTATTCCATCACAACAATCACATGCATCTTCCAATACCTCTGACGATAATGGTAAAATTTCTTGTCAAATATGTGGTCGAGCAAATCACCTTGCTCTTGATTGTTGGTACAGGTTTGATTATTCTTATCAATTCGAGGAACTTCCCCAAGCTCTCGCTACTCTTGCCATCAACAATGATTTATCTTTCTATGTGGACTCTGGAGCTACTTCATACATGACGAATGATGCAGGTAAACTTTCATACATTAAACCATACAATGGAAAAGATGTGATTTATGTAGGAGATGGAAACAGTTTACCTATATCTCATACTGGTGAAGTCAACATAAGTACACAAGATGGGCATTTGAATTTAAAAGATGTGCTTGTTGTGCCAGATTTAAAAAAGAACCTATTGTCAGTTGGAAAGCTTACAACAGATAATTTATGCACTTTTGAATTTACTGCTTCTGACTTTGTTGTTAAGGATCGAAACCAGAAGAGATAGCAAGGGGGCGTAAAAAAGATCAACTTTATGCTTTAGATGATTTTTCTCAAGAGGCTCTTAGTGCAATAAGAAAAAGTGGAGCAACTACAGATTTGTGGCATCAACGGCTTGGTCATCCAAACTCAAAGATCTTGTCTTCGTTAAAGGAACATAAAGCTATTGATATTTCTCATTGGATTTCTAAATCTTCAGTATGTGTTAGTTGTCAAATGGGAAAAAGTTGTAAGTTGCCTTTTCATTCTTCAAATAAAATTTCAAAATTTCCTCTTGAGAAAATTCACTGTGATCTTGGGGGACCTGCTCCTTTAGTTTCAAATCAAAGGTTTCGCTTTTATGCCATATTTGTTGATGATTACTCAAGATTTACATAGCTATATCCTCTGAGAAGAAAATCTGAATTTTTTGATACCTTTAAAATCTTCCAAAGGTTGGTAGAAAACAAATTTGATCGTCGAATCAAAACTTTTCAGTGTGATGGTGGAGGTGAGTTTAATTCACAAGATTTTCTTACTCACATTCAAAACAATGGAATTGAAATGCATGTATCTTGTCCAGGGAACTCCTGAACAAAATGGAGTCGCAGAACGCAAGCATCGACATATCGTTGAGACTGCTTTAACAATGCTTTTTCATGCAAATTTGCCTTTAACACTTTGGGTTGATATTTTCTAACTGCAGTATATCTCATTAATCATTTGGCATCATCAGTGTTACACAATGACACTCCATATCACAAGCTTCACAAAAGACATCCTGACTACAAAGGCTTACGGGTTATTGGATGTCGGTGTTTTCCTTCTCTGAAATATCAAGGTGGAAATAAAGTCATGAAAAAGACATATCCATGTGTCTTCATTGGTTATAGTCCTATACACAAAGGTTATCGATGTCTAGACCCTACAACAAGAAGAGTCTATATTTCAAGATATGTTGTTTTCGATGAAAGATTGTTCCCTTATCAAGCTTTTAAACCAGAAAATTCTAAACAAAATTCGCAGTTGACTCTTTGTGAATTTCCTATTGGTGATGAATTAAATGCCTCTGAACAGGAAGTCACTTCACTATCAGATGTCACTCACAATATGGAAATCTTGACCGAATCTAATAAGGATGCTTCCTTATCTTCTGATCCTGTTTATGATCAAAATTTTGATGCAGGCTTATCTTCAAATAGCACTCCACAAACATCCAAACAAGTTGTTGTTTCAACTGGAGACACTAATCCAACAACTTGTACTGAAACAGTCGTTGAAATTCTGCCTTCACAAGTGGAGTCTATCATTGAAAATGCCTCACAATCTTTTAATGAAACAGTTTCAAGTTCTGCTCCTCAATGCTTGGAGCAACAGAATGCATCTTCTCATGGTAATGAAACTTCCCAAATAACAACTATTACCAATGACCGACCTTCAAGGCTTCGAAAACCACCTGCATACTTGCAGGACTATGCTCTTGCAACAACAACTTCTCAAATTGAACCAAAGACTCTTAAGGCAGCACTAAAGAATTCTCAGTGGGTAACTGCCATGCAAGAAGAAATTCAAGCTCTTCAGGACAATGAAACATGGACTCTTGTTCCTCGTCCTTCAGATACAAATGTGGTAGGTTCCAAATGGATATATTGCATTAAATATAGAGAGGATGGATCTGTTAACCGTTTTAAGGCTCGGTAGGTTGCACGAGGGTTCACTCAAGCCTATGGCATTGATTATGATGAAACCTTCAGTCCCGTAGTCAAGCCAACTACCATTCGACTTGTTATAGCTCTCTCAACTTCCTTAAAATGGAGGTCATCTCAAGGAAACTGTTTATATGGAGCAGCCACCGGGTTCCATCGATCTCAGTTTTCCTGACCATGTATGCCTACTCAAGAGATCTTTATACGGTCTAAAACAAGCACCTCGTGCTTGGTTCGATAGGCTTTCAAAATTTTTTCTCCACCTCGGGTTTATTGTAGTAAGGCTGATTCATCACTTTTCATCTATAGTACCGGCACCATCACTACAATTCTTCTTATTTATGCTGATGACATTCTTGTTGCTGGTAATAATGATCCTTTCATTTCAGATTTGATCTCTCAACTTGGCAATGAGTTTTCTATTAAAGACCTTGGCTCTCTTCGATTTTTTCTTGGAGTAGAAATTAAACCCTTCTTTGGTGGAGTGTATCTGACTCAAACAAAATATATTCAAGATCTCCTCACTCGCACAAAGATGCTTGAAAGTTCTTCCATGACTACATCAATAGTTATAAAAGACAAACTCTCAACCTCAAGGGTGAGTCTAGTTGATCCAACAGAATATCGAAGCATTGTTGGTGCTCTTCAATACTTGACATTTACTAGGCCTGATATCACACATGCTGTGAATCATGTTTTTCAATTTTTCAATGCTCCCACTTTACTTAATTTGAAGGCAGTAAAGAGAATACTGAGGTATTTGAAAGGAACTCCAACTTCCGGATTGCGCTACCTTGCTCAGAGCCCTCTCTCTTTATATGGCTTCAGTGATGCATATTAGGCAGGGTGTATAACTACAAGGAGAAGCACTACTAGTTTTTGTGTTTTCTTGGGTGCAAACTGTATATCTTGGTGTTCCAAGAAGCAACCTACAGTTTCCCGTTCCAGCTCTGAAGCTGAATACCGATCTATGGCTTCAGCCACTGCAGAAATTACTTGGCTCACCTTCTTGCTTCAAGATATTGGTATCACTCTGCATCACCCTCGTCAACTATTTTGTGATAATATCAGTGCCCTGCACATGTCTGTCAATCCAATGTTTCATGCTCGCTCTAAACATATTGAGCTAGATTATCATTTTGTTCGTGAGAAAGTTGCTATGGGTACTCTTGTCACCCGTTACATATCCTCCTCAACTCAACTTGCAGACATTTTCACCAAGCCATTACCTAAGCAATCATTCTCCTTCTTCCGAAACAAGCTGGGAGTTCATAATTATTCCACCTCCAGCTTGAGGGGGCGTATTAAGGAAACTTCATGATAGTGGTCAATGCCATAAATATATAATGCTTAATCAAAGGGTCAATGATTCAAATCCTTGATTTGGTGCTGGTTTAGCTGATTTGCTGATTTGTTGCTGCTGGTTTAGCTGATTTGCTGTTGATTTGCTGATTTGCTGTTTTAATATCATTGACTCTATCATGTAATCAATATTTACCTTTGCTGTAAACTCTTTCCATGTAAACTTTTGCTGTATATAAACAGCAAACTGTCAATAAAATAAAATAAGGCACTGTCTCATTTCTTATCTGAAGTTCTACACCAAACACCCACAAAGAAGAAATACTAAAATAGTTCGAAACTAAAATGCCAAAGGAATTTTTTTTTTTTTTTTAAATAATAAGTAAAAAGAATGTCTTCAACATTCTTAAAATCTCAACCTTGAATCTTAAGTTCATTATATATTTTTTTTTAAAAGGAAATCGTAATTTGAGTATAAAGAAAGTGATTCCAAATATTAGGATTCATATTTTATAATTGTTGTATGATGTCTCTTAAGCTATGTTTGGTAGAGTGAAAAAGTGAAAGGATGAAAAGATATTTTTATTTTTTCAAATATTAAATGTTTTTATTTAAGATGTGTATATATATTTTAATTTTAATTTTTGTATTTTTCAATTATTTATTAACCTCCCAAATATGCTATAAATTCTATTATATTCAAATTTTAATATAATATCCTTAATAACATATTTTTTTTCTCAATATACTTCACCTCACAATTACTATTGTTTTTGCATCCAAACACATACCACATCTTCGATTTTAATTTCACCGTTATAGTAACTAATTTTACCTCATAATCACTGCTGTTTTTAGATCCAAATACATATTTTACCACTAATTTTAATTTCACTGTTATAATACTTAATTTTACGGTTACCGTTCCAATAAATAATCTCACGAAAATCACTATTTTCAATCTCCCCAAAGTTAATCTCAATCCATCCAAATAGGTCCTTAGTTTTGGGTTATATGCATGTTGGCTGCGTGCATTTTGTTGTTCTGTAACAGGTTTATTGCTTCTATAGATAAAAAAAAAGTTTCAACTTATCCATATATATATATATATATATATATATATATATATATGATTACTTTTAATTGTTATAAAAGGACTTACAATTAGTGGAACAAATTCTGGTTTCAACGTAGTATTCTTATTCTTATTTTTTTTAAGTATTCGTATTTGACATCTGTATCTTATATATATGTAGACATGAGTATAAGATATGATCTTTGAAATATATAAAAAAAAAAAACTTACAAAAAATTGAATGTAATCGTGTCGGATATATACTCGTATCTACATTCATCCTCAAATCCGAATAGCATAGACTCATACTTGATTTAGTGATTATTATCTTCTTTAATAATTATACTTTTCATATATATATATATATATATATGCATATATATAGACCAAAAGATCTTTGCAAACATATATATACTAGAGTATAATATAAAAAAAAGGAATACAGTATTGTTAAGTAGTCGAGAATGCAGAAAAAAGGAATAATATCAAACCTTTGCAAACAGTACAGATCTATAAAATAGAGTGCATATATGCTTTGGAATTTAAGCTACTACGTACTAATAATACAGATATATAAACATTAATAAATCAATACTGTTACTCCTTTACAGCTTGAGCTTGGTGTGCTAACTGGCACCAACACTTACCAAACCAAAAATATCTTTCTTTTGCATGTCAGGTTCACATTCCAATATTCCACTTAAAATAAATAATGGCAGGAATATAATATTAGGTGAAGAACTGAAGATCTCCTAAAATTTTGAGAAACTTCTTTTCTTTTTCCCTAGCTTGGCAGGTAATATTCAAGGAAGTTACACCGACTGATTTGAAAATTTCACAATTCAGTAGCCAAGGCCGTGCCTAAAAGAATTATATATAAAATATATATACACACGAAAAGGATTAATTTATATTAATATAAATTAATTAATTTTATATAAAATTTATATTTTAATAAATTGATAGTTAAATTTAGTAATATTATCGTATTTATCGTGCACATAGAATCTGTTCAATATTTATATCATGTCGATCAAAATTATCATATTTTATATATATATATATATTATAATGTTAAAAAAATTTAAATCAAACAAATAATTAAACATTTTTAATTTATTCAAAATTTGATAAGTATGATCTATATGAATATACCATAAGGTATAATGATAAAATTAAATAAATATAAATTTTAATTAAATATATAATTTAATTTATTGATCACTCTTTTATATATATATATATATATATATATATATATATTCCCCTCGGTAAAGGACACTTTTTTTTTAGTAACAATATGTAGTTTTTTGGTTACTTAAGGCGGTGCTGCGTCTGGTGGTACTGGTAGTGCACTGGATCTCTAATAATCCAAGCAAGGAGGCTAACCTGGCGACAGGAACTGAGCAGCAATAAGCCGAAAAAACTGCACTTTCCAGTTTCCTCACAAAAATAATTTAAGGTAAGGTAAAGCCGCGTGATATCATAAACTGTGTTTTGGTTGGGTCGTCGTCGTCTCGTTGGTGCGATTTTGACAGCTATTTTTATATATGATTCGTACTCATCAACAACTGTCTACAACCAAACTGCTGAAGGGAGCTTCCTTGGCCTCTTCCTCTACCCTTTTTGTCTTTACTATAAATACCAAGCTCTTGCATTCTTCTCAAACACCAAATTATATACCAAGCTACTAACTTCTCATATATATTATTCCAAGATAATCTCTCCGCTGAGCGAAAACCAGGAAACAAAATGAGTTGTTCAAGTTTCAATTTTACCTTGCTTATGCCTCTTATTATAGTTGGCTGTCTTATGGCATCAGCCTCTGCTAGCAACTTCCACCAAGATTTTGACATCACATGGGGAGATGGCCGTGGTAAGATAGTCAACAATGGAGAGGTTCTCACTCTCTCCCTTGATAAAGCTTCCGGTTCTGGTTTCCAGTCCAAGAATGAGTATCTTTTTGGCAAGATTGATATGCAGCTCAAGCTTGTAGCTGGAAACTCTGCTGGCACCGTCACTGCCTACTATGTAAGTTATTCTCCAATTAATGCTTCTTTTCCACACCTTTGATTAAGCATAATAGATAGATGGCGGTGGCTTATAGCCTTATATGATGATTACTTATGTATATTTGTATCTGCAGCTATCTTCAAAAGGGTCAACATGGGATGAAATTGATTTCGAGTTCCTTGGGAATCTAAGCGGTGACCCTTACATTCTTCATACAAATGTGTTCAGTCAAGGAAAGGGTAACAGAGAACAACAGTTCTATCTCTGGTTTGACCCAACTGCAGATTTCCACACCTATTCCATCCTCTGGAATCCTCAACGCATCATGTGGGTATTCATAAATTGACAAAATCAAATCCACCTTTTGTTTTGGTTCTTTTCGAATTGATTGATTGACAAATTTTGATATTGCTCTGTTCCAGCTTCTCTGTGGACGGTACACCCATTAGAGAGTTCAAAAACATGGAGTCAATGGGTGTCCCATTTCCAAAGAACCAGGCGATGAGAATTTACTCCAGCTTGTGGAATGCTGATGACTGGGCTACAAGGGGTGGTCTGGTGAAGACAGACTGGACTCAAGCTCCTTTCACTGCCTCTTATAGAAACTTCAATGCCGATGCCTGTGTTTGGTCCAATGGAGCTTCTTCCTGCAAATCAAACTCCCCATCTTCTGCCTCAACCAACAATGCATGGTTCTCTCAAGAGATGGATTCAACAAGTCAGCAAAGGCTGCAATGGGTGCAGAAGAACTACATGATCTACAACTACTGCGCTGACGCCAAGAGATTTCCTCAAGGTCTACCTCCAGAGTGCAATATGTCCTAAGAGCCAGCCAACTACTGATGATTACTTAGAGATCAATATTCTTTCATTTTTTTTCTTCTTCAGACCAAGTCACGATTCTTTTGTTCTTTGAGAATTCTCATTATTTTGTATGTGATACGTTATTATAAGATATGCAACAAGGGGAGTTTAATTCCCCTTTCAAAATTGATGGTCTTAATCTGTTTCGTTCCTAGCTTATCAAATAGAAACTCAAAAAAATTAAATTTAAATATTTAGATATTTTACATATTGCTAATGACAATTATTATTATTATTATTATTATTATTATTATTATTATAAACTAGAATGTTTTTCCGCTTCTCCAGTGATTTGAATTTTTTATATAATTTCAATTATGTTAAATAGTAATTATTTATTTAAATATATATTTATATATTAAAATAATTATATTTTTTAATATAAAAATTAAATATTTTAAATTACATATTCCTCGTAAATAAATAAAAAATTATTACTAAATCAATTTTAAATAAAAAAATATAAAACTATAAATTTTTTTTTTTTTAAATCAAGTGACAAGTTCATTAAAAAATAAAATTTATATCGATTTTTTTATCAATCAGGTTTCACTTTTTTCAATTATGAGAGTCCAAGCGAACTAATTACTCTTGTAGGTATTTCTTTTTCTCTTCTCAAAAGATAAAAAATAATTGTAAAATCTTTTTCACGTAAATTTTTTCTATTTCCTTATTAATAATTATTTATTATAATAATAGTATATAATAAATATTTTTAGTTTATTGGTTCATTTTGTAATTCATTAAAAAAAAATCTCTCTTGATTACTCGTTTTTCAATAAAAAATTTTCTTTTCTTATTAATAATTATTTATTATAATGATAATAAATAATAAATACTTTTGATTTATTAGTTGATTTTATAATTCGTCCAAAAGAATTTGGTGTTAAACCATTTTTTTATTTCCTTATTAAAATTACTTGTTATAATAATTATAAATTATAAATATTTTAATTTTTCAATCTATTTTTTAAATTTTTTCAAAACACTAAAAAATAATGACAATTGTCACTATCTTATTTCACCTTGCTATAGTACCCTCTAGAGATTATTTTAATATATAAGTATAAACAAGAGGAGGGAGTAAAGGTGTCCATTGGCTGAATTCGGGCCGGGCCTATGTATGGTATCAATATGCTTGTCCATGCCCATCCATATTTGTAAATGAATAGCCCAAGCCTGTTTAGGCCCGCCCCTATATTTTTTTTTAAATGTTATTAATTATTTAATCTTTAGTAATTTTATATTTTTTTCCTTTTTTATGCTCTTAAATATGAACAATTTAACATATTTTTTATTGTTTACAGTATAATATTATATATTTAATCTTTATATGGCATAAATTACATAATATATATAAAATAAAAATAATATATTATTTATTATCCAAAAAAAAAATTTATTTAATTTAAAAACGGGCTAGACTCGGGCCTTGAATGTTGGAGCCAAAACCCAATCCATTTTTTAAATGGGCCTCATTTTTTTGGTCCAAACCCATTTTTCGGGCCTAATATTTTTGTCAAAGCCCTCTCAAATATGGGTGGACCTTCGGGCTTGGGCAGGTAGCCCGACCCTTGAACAGGTTTAGGAGAGAGCCACTAATTTAGTTTAACATATTTTTATACGATTTATATTTTTTTAGTTCAATTATTAAATATTATGCTTCATTTATGTAAATAATGCATATTATAGTTTAAGTTAATTGAAAATTTCAAATTAATTTGTCTGATAATAATAACATTTCAACCGTTAATATATATTAAAAAATATAGTATTCTTGATCGAAGTGATAAAGATATCAAATTTACTTGAAATTTTAGGCGTCTGGCTTGAGTATATAAAGACAGAGAGAATAATTTGAGAATGATTTTCTCTCTTAATTGATTCATTTCTGACTTACACAGATTCCTTCTTATAGGATAGGAATTACAAGAAACCTAAAACTAGAAAAATAATAAAGTTTATCTAACAAAAATGCATTCTTAATTTAATCATTGACTAATTTCTGCCTAATTTACAGCCTAATTTACAGCTATTCAATCTTGGTAGTTACTGTCAAATCTCGTTTTGATTTTCCAACACTCCCCCTCAAGCTGGCTTGAAGATGTATTCTATAGTCAGCTTGCCCATTAAAATGTCAAATTCTTTCTTGTGCAACCCCTTAGTAAATACATCAGCAATCTGTTCGGCAGTTGGGATATGGCATACAGATCAGCCCATTGTCAAGTTTTTCCTTGATAAAGTGTTTATCCACTTCTATATGCTTTGTTCTGTCATGAAGAACCGAATTGTGGGCGATTGAAATTGCTGCCTTGTTATCACAATACAACTTCATGGGCTGCGAATATGAAGCCTTCAACTCTTCTAACAATCTTTTAATCCACATAACTTCACAAATACCATGAGCCATTGCTCTAAATTCTGCCTCTGCACTGCTTCTAGCAACCATATTTTGCTTTTTAGTTTGCCAAGTAACAAGATTTCTTACAACAAAAGAACAGTATCCAGATGTTGATCTCCTATCTATTATACTCCCAGCCCAGTCTGCATTGGTGTAGGCTTCAATTTGTAAATGTCCATGTTTTTTAAAAAGTAGACATTTTTCAGGAGTCCCCATCAAATATCTCAAAATTCTGTAAACTGCTTCAAAATGCTCCGGTCCAGGCGAATGCATAAATTGACTAACCATACTTACCGAAAAAGCTATATCTGATCGTGTATGAGACAAATAAATCAACCTTCCAACAAGTTGTTGATATTATTCTTTATTCATTACACTCTCGGTCTTAACATGTTGTAATTTTGTGTTGGGTTCCATTGGTGTTTCAGCTGTTTTACATCCAAGCATACTCGTTTCTCCAAGTAAATCCAATACATACTTGCGTAGATTGACAAATATACCTTCTCCAGACCTAGCAAACTCCATTCCGAGGAAATACTTCAACGCCCCCAAATCTTTGATCTCGAATTCATCAGCAAGCCTTTCTTTTAGTCTTTTTAGTTCAACACTATCATCTCCTATCAAGATAATATCATCCACATAAACAATCAAAATAGAAATTTTACCTTATGTCGAGTATATATAAAACATGGTATGATCTGCTTGACTTTGACAATATTCGTGACATCTTACTGTTTTGCCAAAGCGTTCAAACCAAGCCCTCGGGGACTGTTTGAGGCCATATAATGACTTCCTTAATCTGCAGACTTTATCTACACTAAGTCTTTCTTCGATCCCCAGTGGAAGTCTCATAAAAACTTCCTCTTCCAAGTCTCCATTAAGGAATGCATTTTTTACATCCAATTGATGTAAAGACCAATTGGAATTCACGGCAAGGGACAATAATACTCGAATTGAGTTTTTTTTTTGGCTACAGGGAAAACGTCTCTTTGTAGTCGATTCAATATGTTTGTGTAAAACCTTTTGCAACAAGCCTCTCATTATAACTCTATACTACCATCAACCCTGCATTTTACTGTAAAAACCCATTTGCACCCTTCAGTTTTCTTGTCTCTCGGCAAGTCAACTATCTTCCACGTGCCATTCTTCCTAAGAGTGTTAATTTCCTCAAGTACTGACAATTTTTAATTTGGATCATCTACTGCTTCCTGGATATTTCTTGGCACAACAAGTTGAGAAAATTTTGAAGTAAATGCTTTATGATTATTGGAGAGGTTTTAGTAGGAAATATATTTGGCGATAGGATATTTAGTGCATGTTCGGGTTCCTTTTCTTATGACAATTGGAATATTAAGATCTAAATTTTTTGGAGATATTATAGGGTCAGAATCCAAAATGGGAGTATTGGATAAAATAGGAATTGAATTAGGTATCATAGAAATAGGAGAAGAGTTACCTGAAATATTCAAAGAGCCATTTTTCAGGGATTCTGATATTTTGCACTGAGATGATATGAAGATCTTTATTTCTTTCAGGGATCCTCTTTCTAGTATAAACCAGAAGCTTAGAATTCAGATTAAATCTATCATTTTGTAGTATTTCCTTCTCTGTTGGTAAAAAACAGATTCTGCCAATATCAGCATCTTGAATACTATTTTTTTTTCCTGAAAAAACTTAGTGATTTGTGGAGAGGATTTGGTGGAAAATGTTTCGGTGTCTTGAGAAGGAAAGTCAACAATTATATTGTGGTAAAGCTGGTGATTTTTTCCAAAAGTTAGCTTATTCATCTATTGTCTCCCCTTTAAGGAAATTTTTGGTAAAGAATGGAGTATTTTCCAAAAAAGAGACATCCATAGTAATATGAATTTTTTTTGTTTGAGGGTTAAAACATTTATACCCTTTTTGGTTAGGAGCATATCCTAAAAAAAAATACAATTTTCAGCTCTAGGATCTAATGTAGATCGAGATTTATTTGGTATGTGAACAAAAACTGTGCAACCAAAAAATTTTAAAGGTAATTCTGAACTAATTCGAGATTCAGGAAATTCCTTTTTTAAGCAATCTAATGGGGTGATATACTGTAGAACTCGTGTAGGCATCCGGTTGATCAAATAGGATTCTAAATCGACTCGCGAGTTAACATGCGGACCAACCTTTTTAAATACATAATTAAAAAAAATAATTAATAATTTTTATCTTTTATCTTTTTTTTCATGCTTGTCGGGTACAAATCTTAAATCGACTCGCGAGTCAATATGCGAACCAATTCTTTTAAATATATCATTTAAAAATAAAATAAAAAACTAAAAATAATTATAAAAAAATTTTTTTAAAAAATTTCGAGCGGGTCGAGTACGAATCCTAAATCGAATCGCGAGTCAACGTGCGGACCAATCTCTTTAAATACATGATTTAAAAATAAAAAATTTTATAAAAATTTTATAAAAATTTTTTCGTAACTGGTCGGGTACGGATCCTAAATCGATTCACGAGTAAATGTGTGGACCAACCCTTTTAAATACATCATTAAAAAAACAAAAAAAAATAAAAATCTTAAAAGTGAAAAAAAAAATGTTAAAATCTAAAAAAAAATTGTGTTATAGAGGAGGACAAAATTATCCCTAATCTATTTTAAAAATACCCTTTAAATCTCATGGACTCTAAAATAAATATAGTAGATTGATTATTTGAATTCTATTAATGAATTACCTATATGGTGAATCTTTTTGGTGGAGAGGAATTATTATTTGGGATATTTTAGATTTAGTTGTGGAGTGCTTTATTTGTAAGGTTTTTTTTTTTTTTTTTTTTTTTTTTGTAAATATTTGTAGGTTTTTCATATTAGAAGGAGTGCAAATAAATTTGCTCATAATTTAGCTAAGATCAATTGTGAGGTGGGGGAGTGAAAACTGTGGTGGATATATTTTCTAAATTTCATTTGTAACCTCGACTCTTTTACATATTAACTAGTATTTGTTATCATATGGGTTTGCACATAAATATTCGTTGATTTATTTATTTTAATTATATAATTATATATTTTAAAATAAATAAAATTAATAAAGTGTATATTAATTAAAATTTGCATTAACATGTAAAGTTTGTTTATGTGCAAATTATGTCAAATTATTGTAAAGTTTATTATTTTAATATTAATATAAAATTAATTATATCAAATAAAAAATTTAATGTAAATTTAATTCTTTTTTATTTCTACCAAATAAATGGATTTACTTTTGAAGATTAGTGAAAATTTAAAAAATTTAAGATAAAGTAATTTCATATAAATTTTAATTCTTTTTATTTATTATCAAATTAACTCATTTAACAAAGGTGTTTTAATGAAATTAAACTTCTTACTGATAAATTAAATAAGTTTTATTAATAATAAAAAATATTTATAATGGCAATTTAAAAATATAATGTACAATAATAATTATTTTCGTCAGTTCAAAATTTTTTTTTTCACATTTGTGATTTTATATATATTATAGACAATGAATTATCTTTTCCCATAACAATATTTTTTATTAAATTTAAAACAAATCAATATTGTAATTTATAAGCTAATTAACTAAAAAATAATAAAAATCTAAAAAGTTTAAATTTAAATTTTAAATTTTTTAAAGAACAAAAATATAAATACTAATTTCTGACGGATTTCGGTCCGATTATCCAATGGATTTCGGTCTAATTACTTATGGAAATTTGTCCGAAAATTCATTTCACTACTGATGAAATTTTTTTTCAGTAATGAAATTCCGTAAAAAATAGGACCATTTCCGATGGAATTGGAAAAAAAAATAACTTTTTTTTTTTTAAATTGAAAATTTGTATTTTCGACGGAAATCTCCATTAGAAATACTCAAAACATTTTTCAACGGAATATAAAATTTTTGATGAAAAACTTTTTGCATCTTTCAAATTTTCGACGAAATATTTTATCGAAAATGTGCTTTTTCGATGGAAAATTTCGTCGAAAAAAAGTTTATTTTCTTGCAGTGTTTACACCTTTTTATAATTTTATGTAGAATTAATATTTTCACAAATAGATCGTTAAATTTAATAATATACTTGTAAATATATACTCAAGTCAAGCGCTTAAAATTTCAAGTAAATTTGATATCCTTAACACTTTGATTAAGAATACTATATTTTTTAAGATATATTTAACAGTTGAAATTTTATTATTATCAAACAAATTAATTTGACATTTTCAATTAACTTAAAATATAATATGCATTATTTACATAAATGAGGCATAAAATTTGATAATTGAATTAAAATAATCTCATGAGGGTACTGTATTAAGGTGAAATAATATAGTGACAGCTGTCTTTTTTTCTTGAGTTATTTGGAAAAATTACAAAAATAGGTTGATTAATTATAAATATTTATAATTTATAATTATTATAATAAATAATTATTAATAAGGAAATAAAAAATTTGTTTAACACCAAAATTTTTTGGAAACATTATAAAATTAACTAATAAACAAAAAATATTTATTATTTATTATCATGGTAATAAATCATTATTAATAAAAAAGAGAAATTTTTATTGAAAAACGTGTAATCAAGAGAGAATTTTTTTTAATGAATTACAAAATGAACCAATGAACTAAAAATATTTATTAAATACTATTATTATAATAAATAATTATTAATAAAAAATAGAAAAACCTTTAGGTGAAAAAGATTTTGCAATTATTTTTTATCCTTTGAGAAAAGAGAGAGAAATACCAAGAGTAATTAGTCGGTTTGAATTCTCACAATTGAAGAAAATGAAATCTGATTGATAAAAAATAGATATAAATTTTATTTTTTAATAAATTTGTCACTTGATTTAAATTTTTTTTTATAGTTTTATATTTTTTTATTTAAAATTGATTTAGTAATAATTTTTTATTTATTTATGAGGAATATGTAATTTAAAATATTTAATTTTTATATTAAAAAATATAATTATTTTAATATATAAATATATATATATATATATATTTAAATAAATAATTACTATTTAACATAATTGAAATTATATAAAAAAATTCAAATCACTGGGGAAGCCGAAAAACATTCTGGTTTATAATAATAATAATAATAATAATTGTCATTAGCAATATGTAAAATATCTAAATATTTAAATTTAATTTTTTTGAGTTTCTATTTGATAAGCTAGGAACGAAACAGATTAAGACCATCAATTTTGAAAGGGGAATTAAACTCCCCTTGTTGCATATCTTATAATAACGTATCACATACAAAATAATGAGAATTCTCAAAGAACAAAAGAATCGTGACTTGGTCTGAAGAAGAAAAAAAATGAAAGAATATTGATCTCTAAGTAATCATCAGTAGTTGGCTGGCTCTTAGGACATATTGCACTCTGGAGGTAGACCTTGAGGAAATCTCTTGGCGTCAGCGCAGTAGTTGTAGATCATGTAGTTCTTCTGCACCCATTGCAGCCTTTGCTGACTTGTTGAATCCATCTCTTGAGAGAACCATGCATTGTTGGTTGAGGCAGAAGATGGGGAGTTTGATTTGCAGGAAGAAGCTCCATTGGACCAAACACAGGCATCGGCATTGAAGTTTCTATAAGAGGCAGTGAAAGGAGCTTGAGTCCAGTCTGTCTTCACCAGACCACCCCTTGTAGCCCAGTCATCAGCATTCCACAAGCTGGAGTAAATTCTCATCGCCTGGTTCTTTGGAAATGGGACACCCATTGACTCCATGTTTTTGAACTCTCTAATGGGTGTACCGTCCACAGAGAAGCTGGAACAGAGCAATATCAAAATTTGTCAATCAATCAATTCGAAAAGAACCAAAACAAAAGGTGGATTTGATTTTGTCAATTTATGAATACCCACATGATGCGTTGAGGATTCCAGAGGATGGAATAGGTGTGGAAATCTGCAGTTGGGTCAAACCAGAGATAGAACTGTTGTTCTCTGTTACCCTTTCCTTGACTGAACACATTTGTATGAAGAATGTAAGGGTCACCGCTTAGATTCCCAAGGAACTCGAAATCAATTTCATCCCATGTTGACCCTTTTGAAGATAGCTGCAGATACAAATATACATAAGTAATCATCATATAAGGCTATAAGCCACCGCCATCTATCTATTATGCTTAATCAAAGGTGTGGAAAAGAAGCATTAATTGGAGAATAACTTACATAGTAGGCAGTGACGGTGCCAGCAGAGTTTCCAGCTACAAGCTTGAGCTGCATATCAATCTTGCCAAAAAGATACTCATTCTTGGACTGGAAACCAGAACCGGAAGCTTTATCAAGGGAGAGAGTGAGAACCTCTCCATTGTTGACTATCTTACCACGGCCATCTCCCCATGTGATGTCAAAATCTTGGTGGAAGTTGCTAGCAGAGGCTGATGCCATAAGACAGCCAACTATAATAAGAGGCATAAGCAAGGTAAAATTGAAACTTGAACAACTCATTTTGTTTCCTGGTTTTCGCTCAGCGGAGAGATTATCTTGGAATAATATATATGAGAAGTTAGTAGCTTGGTATATAATTTGGTGTTTGAGAAGAATGCAAGAGCTTGGTATTTATAGTAAAGACAAAAAGGGTAGAGGAAGAGGCCAAGGAAGCTCCCTTCAGCAGTTTGGTTGTAGACAGTTGTTGATGAGTACGAATCATATATAAAAATAGCTGTCAAAATCGCACCAACGAGACGACGACGACCCAACCAAAACACAGTTTATGATATCACGCGGCTTTACCTTACCTTAAATTATTTTTGTGAGGAAACTGGAAAGTGCAGTTTTTTCGGCTTATTGCTGCTCAGTTCCTGTCGCCAGGTTAGCCTCCTTGCTTGGATTATTAGAGATCCAGTGCACTACCAGTACCACCAGACGCAGCACCGCCTTAAGTAACCAAAAAACTACATATTGTTACTAAAAAAAAAGTGTCCTTTACCGAGGGGAATATATATATATATATATATATATATATATATATATATATATAAAAGAGTGATCAATAAATTAAATTATATATTTAATTAAAATTTATATTTATTTAATTTTATCATTATACCTTATGGTATATTCATATAGATCATACTTATCAAATTTTGAATAAATTAAAAATGTTTAATTATTTGTTTGATTTAAATTTTTTTAACATTATAATATATATATATATATAAAATATGATAATTTTGATCGACATGATATAAATATTGAACAGATTCTATGTGCACGATAAATACGATAATATTACTAAATTTAACTATCAATTTATTAAAATATAAATTTTATATAAAATTAATTAATTTATATTAATATAAATTAATCCTTTTCGTGTGTATATATATTTTATATATAATTCTTTTAGGCACGGCCTTGGCTACTGAATTGTGAAATTTTCAAATCAGTCGGTGTAACTTCCTTGAATATTACCTGCCAAGCTAGGGAAAAAGAAAAGAAGTTTCTCAAAATTTTAGGAGATCTTCAGTTCTTCACCTAATATTATATTCCTGCCATTATTTATTTTAAGTGGAATATTGGAATGTGAACCTGACATGCAAAAGAAAGATATTTTTGGTTTGGTAAGTGTTGGTGCCAGTTAGCACACCAAGCTCAAGCTGTAAAGGAGTAACAGTATTGATTTATTAATGTTTATATATCTGTATTATTAGTACGTAGTAGCTTAAATTCCAAAGCATATATGCACTCTATTTTATAGATCTGTACTGTTTGCAAAGTTTTGATATTATTCCTTTTTTCTGCATTCTCGACTACTTAACAATACTGTATTCCTTTTTTATATTATACTCTAGTATATATATGTTTGCAAAGATCTTTTGGTCTATATATCAATATCAATATTATATGTAAAAGTACAAACTCCAAAATTACAAATAGTGAATAACATATATATTTTTATTAATTTTTAAAATTAATTATTTTATCTTTATGTAAAATGAGAAATTTTTGGCCAATTATAAATTGACACATGTCAAATGAAATTTCTTTTAATTAAGAAATTTTTGTCTAATCAAAGTCAACTATGAGTCATTCAATTTATCTTCAAATTAAATAAAAATAATTTAAAGATAAATTAATAATTTTGGTCAATCAAATTGCAAGGGTTCATGAGTCATCCAATTAAAATTATTTTAGAACTTCTTTGCAAAGAGTTTAAATCATTTTAGAATTCTATCTCACATAGCAGGCTAGCACAACAATTCATAATTTACAAGCCTGAAAAGAAGAGAAAGATTTTGAAGATTCCAAGCCTTTCCAAAGTCCCAAGAAAAAAGATAAATTTTTGTTTATTTAAATCCAGTCTCGAAGACCCTTGAAGCAAACCAGATCAAGTCAATAAGACCTTTGAAACAATTTGGGAAAAAAATATCTGAAAAATAAAGATTCCAAAATTCTACCAATCAAGTTCAAGAAGAAGCACAATTTGGGTAAAAAAAAGTATGAAAACAATTTAGGGAAAGAATATCTGAAGATAAATGTTTTTAAAATTCCATCAATCAAGTCCAAGAATGAAGATCTGAAGATCCAAGAATCCTTAAATTGAGACCAAATTTCAACAATTCCAAGAATCTTTAAATTTGGGACAAAATTTCAAGATTTTCAAGATTCTCTAAATTTTGGATTAAATTGAAGCAAATTTCAAAATCAAGTCTCAAAAACTCTTGAAGCAAATTTTAAGATCAGGTCTCAAAAACCCTTGAAGCAAATTTCAAGATCAAGTTTCAAAGATTCTTGAAACAAATCTTATTCAAGATCAAATCTTCAAAATTGGAAAAAATTTCAAGATCAAGTCATCAAAACCCTTGAAACAAATTTCATTGATACAAGAACAAGTCAAAAGACCCTTAAAGCAAAGTTTTCTTGCGAAGAAAAGAATTAAAAAATTTTCTTTATTATTAAAAATTCTTAGAGATTGTAACTTTGAACTTTTGATAAATAAAATTATAATTTGACTCCAAATTTTTTGTCATATTTTTTACAGGAAATTTGTGTGTACACCTTAATGCTAAAATTTAATTATTTTGACATATATATCCTTGCTAATTTTTAAAATTAACTATTTTATCCTTAATACTAAAATTTAATTATTTTATTCTTAATAATGGTTTTAACAATTTTATCCTTAATGCTATATACCTTTGCTAATTTTTAAAATTAACTATTTTATCCTTAATACTAATTTTTTAAACTATTTTATCATTGATAATGATTTATTAATTTTTTTTTAATAAAAAGTCTAATTTTCTTATAGGCAGTCACTACAAATCATTAATAATGATTTATTGATTTTCTTAACAATTTAATCCTTGATAATGATTTATTAATTCTTTTAATAAAAATATAATTTTCTTATATGCTAATACAAATCATCAATTAATCCTAATTATTTTAAACCTAATTATTATTTGTATCTTTTCATTTTAGGCCTAATTCGTATTCTTGAATAGTTCTAACCAATACTTTTTGACAAATATATATTATCAAAGAAGCTAAAAAGAAAATTCAATCCACATATTTTTTTGGTTGGCTGACGATCACTCGGTCAACAAATGATTTTACGATTTAAAGTTCTTTGTGTTGAGACTTGAAATGGCTTCAATCGGTTTTTTTTTTTTTTTTTTGTATAAAGGAGGTCGTAATCTGAAATAAAAAAAAAAGGACTACAAATACTGGGATTTGAACCATGAGATATTGATGTTATATTATTTGTTTGTTTAAGTTTACAATCGCTATTAAAGATCCATTTTTGATTCGTGGGTTTTCAATTTGAATTCGTTCTCTTTATTTTCAAATAAAAAATTAATTAAATAATATTACTATACCTTACTAATTTTTAAAATTAATTATTTTATCCTTAATGCTAAAATTTAATTATTTTATCCTAATAATAATTTTATTAATTTTTTTACTATTTTATCTTTGATAATGGTTTATTAATTTTTTCTTAAAAAAATCTATTTTCTTTTAAGGCTACTACAAATCATTAATGAAACCTAATTAGTTTAAGCCTAATTATTATTTGTATCGTTCGTTTCAGGTCTAATCATTTTATTAGTTATTATTATTATTATTTGCATCTTAATCAAAGTAGAGTTAATAGAAAACCTTAATTAGGTCTTCGTATATAAAGATGGAAGTCATGATTAATTTATTTTGTGAACTTGTGTCTACATTAGCATTCTAATTTGTGCTACTGCTTTTTTTTTTTTTATACAGCAAGCTCATTCTATTGCTTTTATGATCTATATCTAAGTTTTAATTTCTACTGATTTTTTAGCCTTATTTGAAACATGCTTATTTTACATAGTAAGTTGATTCTATTGATTTTATGATCTACCTAAATTTTAATTTATACTGATTTTCTAACCCTATTTGTAACAACTTATTATACTTTGTTTTTATGGAACCTTGCTAAAGAGACATATGCGTTTTCTTTTATTTGCAAGTACATATAGTGAAAAACAAATAGCGGGTCATTAATTTTTTTTTTTGACATGTTGCTTAGCCAATTTGCACTACTTGGATGGATATTTATGGGCATATATACTGATCACATACATAAAAAAGAAAGTTGATTTTCAAACCACACGAAACTTGAAAATTTAGACTTCGTTTTGTGGTTAACATTTATAAATTAGTTGAAAATATGCACAAAGTCCCAAACTTTTTCAACAAAAAAAAGCAAAAACTTTTTAAAAACTAATATATATATGTAATTTTTTGTTTGTGTTATCGAGTGAAAACAGTTTCTTTTATGCTTTTCATAATTTAATTTCACTAAAGATAAGTTGATTTAGAAGTTGAATTAGTGTAATTTTATGCACAAGATTTTTAACGAGTTTTGTTATACTTTACTGCATGTATTAGAGGAGCCTATTTGCTATAAATTGTAATATCAATACAATTACGTCTCTAAAATATATAGTTTGCCTATTTTACTATCTGACTTGCATCAATGAAAATCTTAATTTTTTATCAACTCCATTAAGAATACTAGCTATAGTGATCATATCATGTTAAGGCTTAGACTATAACTTCACGAACTTATAAATTAGCTAATTGTGAGAGTATTATATTGATTGGTGTTTTTCTAAGATCAATTTTTTGCTCGATTAACACATACTCGAAAAAGTTTCGATTGAAGAATTAGGTAAGGTTTAAATTTACTATTATTATAAAAAAATATTATCAATTGTCAATTTCACTATGAGAATTGGATCCTAAGGTAGTGGTTAATTATTACATGAATAGTTTCATAAAAAATGGTGTGGAATAGCACATTCATGAATTATTGTTGAGCATTTTTCAAAGCTATTCAATTAAGGGAATTCAAAATATAAGATGACTGTATCTACCATTGCATGATTAATTTGATTATATAATCCATAAACCATTGCCTATTTTGTCAAATTCCTCCTATGCATAGTCATATGCCAATTGATAAAGCTAAGTGAGTTGGTTCTTTTACTTTGCTATTTATTAAATCTTAAATTTCTTTAAAATATTAATTACATGATATATTACTCACGTGTAACGCATGTGTAACTAACCTAGTATATATGAAAAAGTCTAATTATTAAAGAAGATAATAATCACTAAATCAAGTCTGAGTCTATGTTATCTGGACAAGAGGATGAGTGTCGGATACGGGTATGTGTTCAATACGGGTATGTTCAATTTTTTCTAAATTGTTTTCATATATTTGAAGGATCATATCCCATACTCATATCCAAATATTTATCGGATACAGATATGAAACACGAATACTTTAAAAAAAATAAAAAATTAGAAATAATATAGATCTGAGTTGAAACCTGAACTTGTTCCACTAATGGTAAGTCCTTTTATAATATATATATATATATGAGGAGAATCCACTTATATTAGTGTAAAATTAATTTAATTATACACATTTCCATAACTTTTTATACGATTTATATTTGTTTAATCCGACCGTCGTATTTCATGTTATATTCACGTAGATCATGCACATTGAGTTTCAAGTAAATTAAAAATGTCTAACTATTTATTCGATATAAAAAACTTTTCACTGTTAAATATATATCTTTCCTCATATATATCTCTCATATATATATATATAATGTACATTTTCTCAATTCTAGACAATGGACCCCTTCACCCTGGTCCATCTAACTGTCTTTCAGTGCCTTAAAAAATCCATGGCCGACTGTGATTGTGATGCAAGAAAGTCATCCGAAATCGAAAAATGAATGCTATCTAAATGTCATCAAGTCACAAAACCAAACCCCATTTCTTTTGTTAAAGCAAGCAAGCCAGCCAGCCAGCCAGCCATCTTAGTCATTGAAGAAAGCCATGTCTAATAATTTTCTGAAAAAGTGAAACAAGATAAGGTATTTTGTATGCCTCGCTCAATAGTAGTACATAAAAAGTATAATAAGCACAAGCACCTTCATTTCACCCTTACATCTCATTTTTGTTTTTCTGATATAATACTCTGAAAATAAACATAATTAGCTCAAGGAACTAATGTTTTGGTTGATAAAACTTTTCTTTGTTATATATAATTATTTTGGTTGATAAAATACCTTGTAGGGTAGGGTAACATTTAAAAATTACTTCCCAGATGTGTCAATCACAAGCTAGGTGCCAATAGGAAAGCAGATAGAGATACTAATGACTCAAATCAATACATTCAATCATGGATGACAATATATATCAAGAAAACACTCTAGCAAATATATCAGGTTGAACCAAACCACTTCAAAACCAGTTTATATATATATATATATATATATATATATTTAACCAGGTTGGTTTATATATATCTAGCACTTGCTATATATTTATATATGTAGTTCATGTGTACAAAACATTTAAAACATCCCACAAAAGATTCCATGCGAATAATAACACATTAAAGAAACAATATAATGCCAATCCCAACAAAATAGAGAATTGCAATTACACCCTTCTAGAAAGTGTACAGCTATTGCACAATACCTGCATCTGTCTCCAGCTGACAACATCGATCTAATTGGGTATATATGTGAATTAGGTCTGCCCAAGTAACCCAGCCAGTACTGCTCCACAAGAAAGATGCATCACAATGGTCTTTTGGTGCTCTTCAGGAACATGCGTCTTTAGTACCTCATAAACGTAGTAACTTTAAACCAGCATATGGGAGGATCCCTGTGAGTAGTGGTGGACCTACGTAAGCAAAAAGTCTCATCAAGTCCAACCACAAGCTGCAAAGAAATTAAGTGCAATGAAGCAACTACACTAAAAGAATATTTCAAGATTGCATGTTAAACTAATGAATCTCTATTATCAATGAAAGACTGAAGATACTTTAAACACGAAAAATAAGAACGATCGTGCCAGTTATAAGAATAATGCTCAGAACTAGGATTCATTGTCAAATCAATTGATTCTTAATCTTAATATGAAGCATTAAAAACAACCGTCTACATACCTACACCTCGATATAATCCACGTATTCCCCCTTCCCTGTAAACAGTTGTCAGTACATCTTTTATGCCCACTATATGCAGGCCAGTCGAGGATATAAACTTCTGAAATTTGTTCTGGTGTTAAACCATAGAAGTTAATGAGAAAAATAAAGCAGAGTAAAGAACATTCAATTCCTTTGGTAATCCAATTTATCCGAGGAGCACTTGATAAGTTAGTGACATTTATCCAAGGAATGGTTGTACTTGTTCCAAAACCATCAACTCTTTACTGCTACAAGTCTTCTATAAGGAACTAATGCCATCATGCCATGGGTGTACTCAAAAAGTCTTCTATAAGTAGGTGTTTTTCTTTTGATGGAAATAATTAGATAATAAAGTTTAGGCATAATATTTAAATGTCATGGAATTTTATTAAAAAATAAAAATCAATCTTATATTTTTGAGGTGGCATTTGATAAATGATGATTTTTTTAAAAATCAAGAGTGATTTAATCACTGTGATTAAATCATCGTGTTTAACATTAACTCAAAAAAATTTTATCATCGAGAGTGATTGATCATCCTCTTATAATGTGATCGGAATATCATTTAAAAGAGTACAAAAATTTTATCATTATAAAATTAAACAAGCATAAAAATTCATCGGACAAAAGAAAGTCAAAGTCCATCGATTAAAAAAGTGCATAAACATCCTCTTTACCTATTGGTTCAAAGCTTGAGATGGGACAACTGTATACACGCGTAAAAAATAAATATACAACAATTTAAATTAAAGAGATACGACACCTGTCTTACGCGTGAGCATTTAATGCATCAACAATGAACATTTTACGCGGACTAAGAACTCAAGAATGCGGAGCAAGCGTTTGAAATTAATGGAAACAACGACGTTTTGCAGGACCAAATGGGTAAAAGGGAAAGAGCCAATCAATTGTGCACTAATAATTGTCAGCACCGGACTCACGACTTGAGGTTTAATATAAATGGATTAATTATAAACTTTATGATTACTAATATTTATTTTAATGTAATTCGCATGTAAATATTTTTAAAAAAATTATTTTTTAAATAATATTTATATATTAAATATAAAATTAAATATTATACTAATAATTTAAATTAATAAAATACATATTAATCTAAATTCATATTAATATGTAAATTTATCTCAATCTAAATTTATTTATTAAAAAAACAAAATTGAGTTTTTCCTTTTTTATTTTTGGTTTCCTCCCTCAGTCCATTTTTTGTTTAGTCAACAGCCCTGGTTCAAAGCCAGATTACTTCCGGAGCAAATTGCCAATCAAGTTCAACACAAATCACCAGATGAACAAAATGGAAACCAAAGATTAAACAGAGCCTGCCAATAAAACAAGTTGATAAAGAAAGGAAGAAATTAAAGAGAATAAAAACAGAAAAGAAAATGTCAGGTAAAGGGAGAACTTGGTCGGATAAGACGCCGCTTCTCCGCCAACAACAACCTCATCCAAAAAGCTGGTCCCATTCCTCTACCTCCGCCTGTTTCCACAGCATCTCCTCCCCATTGTTCCTCGAAATGGCCGCCTCTATCTCCTCCTCCTCCGCTTCCCCTCGCTTCGTCTTCCTCGGCATCGACGTCGGCACCGGCAGCGCCCGCGCTGGTCCGTTTTCTCTCTCCCTTTTTTTTTTTTTTTTTTTTTTTTCTTCATTTAATAAGAATTGCGTGATTATTTATGGTTTTGTTTGGAAAGCTTACTGTTGGATTACTTGTTTGCTTAACCGTTAGCTTAATCTTGTATTCTCTGATTTTTTCTTTTTCAATTCATCGTCCATTTTATATTGTATGCTATGCTCCTGCCTTATTGTTTGTGTTTATGAGTTTTAAGGTTCCATTTAATCGTTATTTTCCCTACTTGCTTTAGAAGAAAGTTAATTATGCATATACACTTTGGACTAATTTGAAATTTATCAACTATGTTACATTGATTCTTCAATAATGATTGTCGTATCCGCGTATGACACTTCAACAGTAGGATATAGGACACATAATATGTGTCCGATACTTTATCACAAAAGTGGACCACTGCCCTTATGACTGTTGCAACAGAAGGAGGAGGAGGAGGAAGAAGAAAAAGAAGTTTGATTCATGTTGTCGATTTTAATCACACAAATGCACGTATCGTTGACAAGTAATATAATGAAAAGTAGAGTATCGAACCCACGAGGAATTGTTATTAATTTTGCTAAATACTAAAATTAACAAACTCAATCTTATCTAAACAATTAAATAAAGAAGGTAATTAAAAATTAAAAATAAAAGAAACTAATATTGAAAGCAAGTAAATTAAAAAGATGACTTCAATTAATTATAAAAGCCTAGGATTACAACTTTCCTCAATATTTCGCTTGAATCTCTCTCTACCTCTTCACTTGATTAATGATTCCACTTGATTAATGATCCTGAGTTGTTAACCTAGAGTTCTATCTTATTTATAAGGATCTTCCGATGGTCTCATAAAAATATCATTCTTAACCAATTAACTATATTCCTATGATAATTGAATTAAAGAAAAACTCATTAAGCTTAGGCTCTAATAATGGTTACACATGACAAGTAAGTTATTCCTACCGTACCTGCAGATCAATTCATCTTAATAAATGAATATGAAACATGTGTCATTCAATCCATGTCTAACACTAAACTCCCTTTTCCAAGTTATATTTAGGTTAACAAATCAATCTAATTGGTGGCCAATCAACTAGAAGCATTAAGAACAAGAATGAACAAATAACTCAACAAACCATTAAATCAAGCTAGAAAGAGAAAGTAAATTCAAACTATGTGTTGAGTTCCATTGAAATCCTAGTAAAAGAGATTTAGTTCATGATAATTAATGAAAACAAATATTCAAATAGTTTCACCATTATCAACAACACAAGAAAAATAAAAAAGAGAAAAGAGAAAACTAAGAGTTGTCAATTCTTGAATCTTCAATCTTCCAATTTTCTTGAGAGAAGTTGATGACAACTATCTTCTTGAGAGAGAATTAGGTTTCTAGATGTCTAATCCTCTTTATTTTGACCTAAAAGCGTCCTATTTAAAGTGTCCAAGGCCTCCTGGAGTCCGAAACTTCGCTCCCAAGCGAAATAGGTAATTTTTACGTTTTTTTACATTTTTACGGTACTGTTCACGACCCCCGACATTGCAGCGCTTGCTTTCCAGCGCTGCAGCACTGACTCTCGAATTGGAGAGTCAGTTTTCTCGTTTTGCTGCACTTCACCTCTGTCATCTTCTCAAACTTTATCAGTTGTTTTGACTGGGAAAATCTCATCCGATTTTGACGTGCCTTATACCGTTGGAAAGGTATAGAAGTCAGACTCAACATTCAAGAAGGGAGTTTTCTCATTTGAAGTCTTTAAGATTGAGTTTTTCTTGAAAGAAGCTCTGCAGGTCGAATCTACCTGCTCATTGGAATGCACCGATTTTTGTCGTTTTGCACCTTGAAGTTCCAGATCACCTTGGACCTATAAAAACACATAAATAACAACTAAATAACTATTTTAAACATAAAATGAATAATTAAAATAAATATAAAAACATCTAAAACTAATCAAATCCTAATAAAATTCTCAAGAACTTAGCCGATTCAAAAGCATAAAAAGTGGCAAAATAACTATATTTTCTATAGTTATCAATTCACCCTTTCTCTAGTTTGATCCATACTTCTACTCCCTTATCCCTTTCGGCTTTTCTCTTTTAATCTTTGTATCGCGAAAACTCAACTCAACTTCTCTTAAACATCACCATTAATCCTGTGCATTGTTTGAACTGAAATTGGGTAGTAATCAGTGATGAAAATAGAAAGCTGATTGGTGATATAGGCAAAAGTGTACTGGCTGATACTGGTATCCAGGCTGAAGCTATGACTATTAAGGAAGAAGTATTTTTGGCAAAAGAATGAATTTAAGAAAGTTCTTTGTATTTAAATATGAATACAATGATATAAGTAATATTTTAAATAAAATTAATTAAATCAAACAAAATATTTTAAATATGAATAATTTATATAAAATTAAATGAATAAGCTATTTTACTCGGACTCGGGTGTGAGTGTCGGACACGGGTATGTGTTCGACACGAGTATGTTCAATTTTTTTTCAAGATTTTCATGTATTTGGAGGATCTTTGGAAGATCATATCCCCATACCCATGTCTGGATATGCGTCGGATACGAGTGCCAGACACGAGTACTTCAAGAAAAATGAAGAGTCGGAGCAACATAGTGAATAAGTATAGAAGTAAATAAACATGTTTTTTTCATATATGGTATTGCATTATTTGCATTTATATATTTTTATCTAAGACATTGTTATAAGACATATTCACGTATTCGTATCTAATTTTTGGATCATTTTTAGCCAACTCCGCGAGTCCAAAATTTTAAACAAAAGAAGAGTCAGACATGCGGACACATACCAGAGTCGGATATTGATACCTGAGTCCATGTAACTTAGTTTTTCGATAACGAAATGATGATTTCAATTTTTTGTTTTATGGAAAAATTATGTTGGATTTGGTGTTTATGTGTTTTTGTTTCTTTATCAAATATGATTCTTGCTTTTTTATAATTTTTCTTATGAGTTTATATCAACTTTGATGAAGCTAAAAGCAAATTGCAAATAGCAAAGTCAACAATTGAACTGAGCTAAGATTTATGAGATGATATCTTCAGATTTTTTGTGAACTTTGTCTAGTGGAGGATTGTTTCAAAGCTGAAAAACTTATCGAATTCCAATTTAAACATGAAATTTTCTTGATTTCTTTCTCCAATGTATTACAAAAAGGCACATCATCTTTTTTTTTTTCTTTTGCAATATTACCTTTTTTCCTGGGTAAACCTTATTGCTGTGTTTTTGTTTCATTGCCTTCTTCAGGTCTCTTTGATGAGGAAGGGAAGCTTTTAGGATCTGCTAGTAGCCCGATACAAATATGGAAAGAAGGTGACTGTATTGAGGTAAAAAGAACCAGAGAATTTCAAATGACACATGAATATAACAGGCTATCTTAGTGGCTGAATTAGCTTTCTATAATCCTATTAATTTTTAATGGAGTTTACGCTGCAACTTCTTTGATTGGGAGAAACATTATTGTATTTTTTATTATTATTTTTGGGGGTGGGGGAGGTTACATTTTGGGCTAATCAAAACCATTTCTTTTTTATACCAACAATCTTCAACAGACATCTGGCATGCAATCTGTTCAGCCGTGAAATCAACATGCTCTCTTACAAACATTGAAGGGGAAGAGGTGAAGGGCATTGGATTTGCAGCTACTTGTTCATTTGGTTTGTATTTGGAAACATTTATCCAACACGGTGTTTGAATGAGAAATCTTTTCATTTGTGCTGTATACCATACCATGTATTGCACTGAAAAGGTAAACGTAAATGTTAAGGAAAATATGGCATCTTCTTGCAGTGGCTGTGGATGCAGATGGCTCTCCAGTCACAGTTTCTTGAGTGGTGATTCAAGAAGAAATATTATAATCTGGATGGACCACAGAGCTGTGAAACAAGCTGAGAAGATTAATTCTCGTAACTTACTGGTGTTACAATACTGTGGTGGATCTGTTTCACCAGAGATGCAGCCACCGAAGGTACCTAGTTAATGAGTCTAGTAATCCAATGGTTTTGCATAACCTATATTCAATATTGAATTACTCCCCAGGGTAAATCTACTCTGAATATGTTTCATCTTTTGATAGAAAAATAGTCATACAACCAACTTATTCCGAGTTTTTGTGTTGGAAAGATAGAGCACTCCATATTCAGATATACATAATAAAAAAGTGGAATTTGAAGTTATTTTATCCCATTGCTTGTAGGCTTAATCATAGGTATCATAGTGTGGACCTAAAATGATGATGCATGGTTTATTTTCCCTCCACCCAATTGTGTAACTTATGCACCCTGGTAATATAATTGGATCTTTTTGTCAAATACTTTCTGAACAAGCATCATCCAATACATATTATTGGTACTTCTCTTGAATTTGGTTCTGAGCCATGAATCTTGCAAGTGCATTTTTAGTTGATTTGAGGCAGTCTAAAATAAGCTCCTTAGTCTATTTGTACTTAAGATGGTAAAATAAGCCTTCTTTCCTTAATTTTGGTGAATAAAAAATAGCATGTTGGCAGCATGAAGGCAATGAAACAAGTATGACTACTTTGCAAAATTATAATAGTTCAGAAAGTGCTTTGTGGATAAATGGGCAATTATTCTGGGAAAGGAGGGGGACCTAAAGCAGCGGTTCTTGAGATGTGCTTTTTTTAGTTGAAAAATTAGTTTAAATCTTGAATTATTTCAGTTTGTAGGGGACTTGTGATCATTAGGGTTTAAACGTGCCATTGACTTAAAAATAGGTTGTTTTCTGATAATTGCGTCTAGCTTTAGCTTTCTTTTTGATTTCTTTGTCTAGTGTGTGCATCTTTTCCCCAGGGAATTGGTTTTGTTATGGTGATCAAATTGATAGCAAATTAGAGAATGATTATTACTTGCTGCTACAAATACCTGTTTCTGTTGCTGGGTTTCAGAGGGAGAGAGGATTGAATCAATATCTAACTTCAATAATGTAATGTCTGTGCAAATACGAGCAAGGTATTTAGTTGCAAACTTGCAATCTGTTGCAACTGTTATTTCATTTTATTTATGTTATTTAAATTTCTCTTTAGTTGTAAGGATGGGCCAATGGTGTTGGTCCATTAGCGGCTTAATGCCCATATGTCTGGCCTGGTCTGGAGTCCAATTGTAAGCTGAGGATTCTAAGTCAGCAATTCAGTTAGGATATTAGCTCTGCAACGGCCATGAGGAAAGCATTCTGAAAAAAATACCAAAATCTAAGAAGATTCTTTCTCTGTTCTCTCGCTTTTCTTTCTTTATCTATTTCATTTCTATAGGATTTCACCATTCTCAATTTGATCATATCAAATTGATATCAGAGCTACGTTCTTGGCCATGGCAGATGGAGTTTCAACACGCTTACAGCGCGACGTTAATCAGTTGCAGAAGGATGTGGAGAAGATTGATGTGAAGCTAGGCATTTCGATTGAGCAGTTACGGGAAGAATTGCTGAACGAGATGAAGGTTGGAATGGAAAACATGGGAAACGATCTACGGAGGTTGTTTGAACAAATGATGAAGAAGATGAACTACCCCACGAGCAATGTTGAATCCAACGATTCAGGGGAAACCCAATCTATGGATATTCGGGGAAAATCAACCGCTAAGATCATTAAAGGAAATTCTACTCGTGAACCAGTAGTGCAAGCCTCGTTGTGGGAAATCCTAAGACGGTTACCAGATACTCGAAGATCGACTCTCCAAAATTTGAGGGGTATGCTTTTCTGGGTTGGCACATGAAGATGGAACAATTCCTTGAGGCTGATGAGACTAAGGAGGAAGACAAAGTTAGGCTGGTGATGATGCATTTTGATGGAAAAGCTTTGCAATGGCATCAACGATTCATGAAGGGGCAGAGTAAGCTGGAAGAGGTAAGTTGGGAGCATTATTTAACTAAATTGAGGGCTCGATTTAGTGATAATGAGTATTATTATCCCATATCTGAGATTGTTAGTTTGAAATAGAATAACTCTGTGGAAGAATATTATGATGAATTTGAAGCTCTTTTGAATCTTATAGTTCTGTCTGATGAGCATGCCCTGAGTATATTCATTAGTAACTTGAAACCTCACTGAAACTGTTCTTCCCAAAAACCTTGACCCATGCCTTTAACTTGGCCAAACAGTTTGAGTCACTGATCTTCTATCTTCCCAGGAAACCATTCATACCTTATAAGAATCCTCCGACAGCTCCACCCATTCCTTCAAACCCACATACAGTGAATAGACCCACACTTCCACCATTGCTACTCACGCCCAAGACCACTTTCCCCACCTATAAAACACAACCTCTACCATTGAGTACTAGAAACCCTTATACTAGAACGGATAACTCATCTCCAAGGGCAAACAGGTTCCCTACTAGGGAAGAAAGGGATGAAAGGAGGAGAAAAGGACTTTGTATGGGGAGTGGAGTCAAGTTTACTGGAGGGCATAGGTGCACGAGGGCACAGTTGTACCAGTTATTGGTAGAAGATGGAGGAGAGACTTCACTGGAGCAGGAAGAATTTCTAGACTGTGTTGAGTCTATGGAGGAATTGGGGAGTGACAAAACTGAAGATGATAAGAATGTTTTAATCTCTATTCATGCCCTGTTAGGAAAAGAAGGCCACCAGACCATGAAGGTGCAAGGAAAGATAAAAAAATCAGCCAGTAATCATGTTGGTGGACTTTGGGAGCACCCACATTTTCATAGATCAATCCATCAGTAAACGTTTGGGATGTTCTACTCATCCAGTAAAGAAAGTCACTGTTACTGTAGCTGTTGGAAGTATTATGTTGACTCAGGATGAGTGTAGGAGGTTAAAATGGGAGGTACAAGGATGGAAACAAAATACTGATTTCTTGGTGTTATCCCTAATGGGATGTGACTTGGTTCTTGGGGTTCAATGGTTGAAGACACTTTTGGACCAATTTTGTGGGATTTCAACCAGTTAACTATGCAGTTTTCTGTTGACAATCACTGTATGAGGTTGGTTGGAGTCAGGGCTGGTAAGGTTCAGTTGCATTCTAGGAAGCAGTCTAATAGACTGTATTCTGCTAGTAAAGGTACCATTGCTATGATGATTACTGAGGCCAAAGGAGTAAACGAAAGGAATCAAATGGAGCAGGGTAGAGTAAGTGACTCACTACCCAAGGAGATGCAGCAGCTGTTATCTCAGTTTTCTAAGGTTTTTCAGATTCCCAAAGGCTTGCCACCAAGCAGACCCCATGATCACAGAATCATATTACAGGATGATTCTAAGGTGGTCAAGATAACCATATAGATATCCTACTATGAAGAAGAATGAAATAGAAAGAATGGTGGAGGAGATGAATGAGACTAGGATCATCAGAAACGGGTACGAGTGCTTTTGCTTCACCAGTAGTCTTGGTTAAAAAGAAATACGGGTCTTGAAGGATGTGCGTAGACTACAGGCAATTGAATAGTTTAACCGTGAAAGATAAGTTTCCTATTCCCCTAGTAGAAGAGCTGCTGGATGAGTTGAAGGGAGCTTGTTTGTTTTCCAAGTTGGACCTTAGGTCTGGCTATCATCAGATTAGGATGGAAGAATCTAATGTTCCTAAGACAACTTTTAGGACCTATCACGGACACTTTGAGTTTTTAGTGATGCCTTTTGGGCTCACTAATGCCCCATCAACCTTTCAAAGTCTGATGAATAGAATATTTCAGCCCTATTTGTGAAGGTTTGTACTTGTCTTTTTTGATGATATATTAGTTTACTCTACTTCTTGGAATGCCCATTTGGAACACTTGCATAAGGTTTTTGAAGTATTGGTACAAAACCAGATGTTTGTTAAGATTTCCAAATGTGAATTTAGTGCTAGCCAGGTAGAGTATTTGGAACACATCATTGCTGCAGATGGGGTGGCTATGGATAAACAAAAAGTCGAATGTATGTTGATTGGCCTGTTCGTAGAAGTATCAAGGAATTAAGAGGTTTTAGGCTTGACTGGGTATTATCGTAGATTCATTCGAGGGTATGGAATTATAGCTGTAATAATGGTTTTTCTACCGCTAGACGATTTTTAAAATAAATACCCGGAGTCACCACCAGTCTTTTTTGTTAGGTGTGATTGGTCACCTATGAAAACTTATCCTCTTAATAATATCCTAAAATTAATTAAAGTATATTAAAAAGATAATTTTTTGTCTGCGAAACAAAAACAGGTTCGGGAGTACGGTTACGCGTGGGGAAGGATTAGCACCCCTACGACGCCCGTTTTTAAAAACAGTACCGGTTAATCGCGTGTTATCTTTAATTTTGAAAAAGTAATTTTAATTTTAATATTTAATAATAATTCCCTTAGTACATTTTATTCAAAAAGAATATTTCAAAACGAATGAGGGACAATATTTTTTATAATCATTTTTGAAGTAAAAGAAATTACTCATGTAAAAATAATTCCCGAATCACTCTGATATTTTCAATAATGTTTCGATAACTATTTTTACACGAACCATTTTGAGGAACGATAGATATTCCGACCTTCCTGAGAACGGATCCGTTTTTAGAGAATTTCTTTTACCAAAAATAATTCAAAAAAAGCCATTTTTATTTGTGGAAAAATCATAACAAAAATAAAAATAGAACATCTTTTTTATAATTAGTTTCGAGATAACAGAAATTACCTACGTAAAATTAATTCCCGATCACTTCGATAATTTCGATAATGTTTCGGTAACTAATTTTACTCGAACCGTATCATGGAACGATTGATACTCTGACCGTTCGAGAAACAATCCATTTTTTTAGAGGCTTTCATTTACTGAGAATAATTAAAAAAGATATTTTATTTGCGGGAAAATCATAGAAAAATAATAAAAATATCCTTTTTTAAAATTAATTTCAAAATAAATGAAATTGTCTATGTAAAATTAATTTTCGAGTAACTTTGATATTTTCGACAATGTTTCGACGACGAATCTTACTCGAACCATTTCGAGGAATGATTGATACTCCGACCATTCCGAGAAATAATTCGTTTTTAGAAAATTTCTTATACTAAAAATATTTTTTTTTTTAAAAAAAAAGATATTTTATTTGCGGAGAAAACAACATGATAAAACATAGAAATTAATAAAGACACATTTTTTTTAATTAATTTCGGAATAAAGGAAATTATCTGGGTAAAAGTAATTCCCGAATCACTCCGATATTTTTGATAATGTTTCGGTAACTAATTTTACTTGAATTGTTTCGAGGAATGATTGATATTCCGACCGTTCCAAGAAAGAGTTCGATTTTAGAGAATTTCTTTTATCGAAACTAATTTAAAAGATATATTTTTTTAAGGAATTAATATTTATATGAAAACTAATGAGCATCTTTCTTGATTTTTTTTATTATATATATATTTTTAGATTAATAATGCAAAAAAAAAAAAATATATATATATATAATAAAAGGGGATAGAAAACATATAAACTATGAGCAACTAACCTAAAAAAAATATAATAATAATAATAATAATAATAATAATAATAATAATAATAATGATAATGATAGTGACGAGAAAATAATATATATATATAATATTATAATAATAATAATAAAATATATAATAATGAGATAAAATATCAAAAAAGAAATAGAAATAGAAATAAAATAAAATAAAGTAATTAAAAAAATGCAAAAATGAAATAAGATAAAAAATAAATAAAAAAAGAAGAGTGCATTTGGGTCGGGTCTAGGTGCGGACCCGTACGTGGGCCCGCGACCCGACCCAGCTCTAGCCTATAAAGGCTATTTTTTTTTCTGCTTCATTTTTTCACAACTTTAAAAAAAAAATCTCACCTTTCCTCTGAAATGCCTAGACCCAGACCAGCTACCATCGTCGCTCTGCCGTCGTCGTCGCCGTGTTGGAGGTCTCTCCGAGCCAAAAAAAAAACCAAAACACTCCTCTCTTTCTCCTCAACCCAAATACTAGGCTAGATTAGCCCGAAACCAACCTGAATTTCCTAGATTTGAAACTGAAAATTCGAAATCTTTTTTTTTTGCTAGTTGGTTGGGGTTTATCCCTTTTTTCTCTTATGTTTTTTTTTCTGTGATCTTTGCTTATTTTTTGGTTTCGGATTTGGTTCGATTTCTCCTCTCTTTTTCTTTTTTCGTTTTTGGGTTAGGGGTCTTTATAGGGGGCTGTGGCGGTGGGGCTTGGTAGGTGTAAGGGGTTAGGGCGGTGGTGCTAGGCTAGGCTGTCAGGTCGGTGGCTAGGCCACTTGGTTGCTGGCTACTTGGTGGCAGCGCCTGGGTGGCTGCTGCATGAGGCAGGGGCGGTGGGTGCCAGGCAACTGCTGGGTGTTAGGCAGCAAGGCAAGTGGCTGGTGGTGGAGAGACGGTGGAGGCAGCTAGGGTTTGTGAGGGGAAGGCTACTGGCAGACCTTGGGGCCTGCTGCTAGAGGAGGGCCTATGGGCCTGGACGCGGGCTGGCCTGCAAAGCAGGCCTAGCTACCTTGGGGGTCTGGGCCAGGGGTTTGGGCCGCTAGTCTGCTAGGGCTACTGGGCCGAACAGGTCTGTTTGGTAATGGCCTGCTAGGCAGGCCTGTTGCGCCGGATTTGGGCTTCAAAGCCCAAACATTTCAAGACCAGCCCAATGGTCTAAAATAAAATAAATAATAAATATAAAATAAATAAATAAATAAATAAATATAAAATTAAAATTAAATAAAATAAAATAAAATAAAAATGGGTCGCTACAACTGTCCCTCTTTGAACATTGTTGAGAATCAGCAATAGGGCAAAGACGTAAGCGACAATGTCATCCATGATTTATATAAACTGCTCTTCTCAACAGAGGCTCTATTACTTGGAAATTAAAATGATGTTCCCCTCATCAAAGTTTTCGTGACTTTGGAATTTAAAACGATGCTCCTCTCATCAGAGGCTCCTTGATTTTGAAAAATGAAAATGCTCCTCTCAACAGAGACTCCATGACTTGGGAATTTAAAACGATGCTCCTCTCGTTAGAGGCTCATTGACTTTGAAAAATGAAAATGCTCCTCTCATCAGAGGCTCGAAAACTTTGAAAGTTAAAAACGATGCCCACTTGGAAATTAAGGTGTTTCTCTCAACAGAGGCTCTATCACTTGGAAAATAAATTGCTCCTCTCAACAGAGGCTCTATCACTTGGAAATTAAGTTGTTCCTCTCAGCAGAGGCTCTATCACTTGGAAAATAAATTGCTCCTCTCAACAGAGGCTCTATCACTTGAAAAATAAATTGCTCTTCTAAACAGAGGCTCTATCACTTGAAAAATAAATTGCTCCTCTCAACAGAGGCTCTATCACTTAAATTGCTCCTCTTAATAGAGGCTCTATCACTTGGAAAATAAATTGCTCCTCTCAACAGAGGCTCTATCGCTTGGAAAATAAATTGCTTCTCTCAACAGAGGCTCTATCACTTGGAAAATAAATTGCTCATCTCAACAAAGGCTCTATCACTTGAAAAATATATTGCTCCTCTCAACAGAGGCTCTATCACTTGAAAAATAAATTGCTACTCTCAACGGAGGCTTTATCAATTGAAAAATAAATTGCTCCTCTCAACAGAGGCTTTATCACTTGAAAAATAAATTGCTCCTCTCAACAGAAGCGCTATCACTTGAAAAATAAATTGCTCCTCTCAACAGAGGCTCTATTACTTTGGGAAATAAATTGCTCCTCTCAACAGAGGCTCTACGACTTGTTTTTAAAATGTACCTTTTTCCTGGTTATCATGGTGATTCCCAAGTTCCTGTTGCAGTCGGGTTTCATTTTCCTTGTCCATCTGTCATTCATATCCCCTTCCATGCAATAGTAATTGTTAATTGTTTGCAATGTCATGTTGATGCAATGCATGTTTATGACAATGAAATGCATAAATCATGATTCGACGCCCATGTGTATATTTCATTAACCAGAGACCCTTTCAGAGCTGAGTCTGATTAAGCCTCTTATTTCATTCTTCACAAACCTTTTCTGTCCTTCCCAATTCTTTATCTTTTCCTTCATCAAATCGACTAGGTGTCCACAATTTACTTCCTCATGATCCTTTCTTAGTCGAGTCAAAGCTTTGTACACTACCCCTAAAACAATTTTACATATCAATCGTCATCTCAATCATTGCTTTCTTTACTTTCAAAGGGTATAAACAAATCAGATCTCACACTGTCCCATCATCTCTTTCTCCCCTTCTGATTTTCCAATTCTCAAATTTCTGTAGAGTAATCACGAAAGCTTCGTTTGTGCATTATCTAGTTATTTATTATCATTCAAATTTCATGCCAGCATAATGTATTATCTAAAGAAAATTTCAAACAAAGAAGGATAATTTAAGGACAAAATTTTATGAATTGGGATATGTATTTTCATTCTAGTGAAAGAAAAAGAACATACTGGCATTAATCAAAGAAAAGAATGAAAAGCCCGAAAAGGGATAGATCCCCACATAATGAATACTTCAACGATCTCAATCGAGCTAATTCAGATTTCTCTTTCAGAAAAGAATATTCATCGATGTCTTTGACTCCTTTCGAGAGCATCCAACTATTAATTACATTTCCTGCCTTGTGCCATTCGGTCATGTCGCACCTCGCTGCTTGTTTAGTTATTCCATCATGTTTTAACCCCTTGTCTCATGAATCATTTCACACAGATTATTGCCGGTCATCCCAACTCTTGTTTGTCTTTTACCTAGGCCGCCTTTTAGGGTTTTAGACCTAGATCCATCATTTGATTCGAACCGCCCTTTTGGGTTTTCGGTTTGAAACTCTCATTTCTTAATTTTTTTATGCATAATATTTCTTCACTGTATCAGCATTGATTGGACTCGAGAAATCCGCACCATCCATCTCTGCTAAAATCATTGCCCCTCTTGAAAATACTCTTTTTACCATATACGGGCCTTCCCAATTTGGTGCCCATTTCCCCCTGGGATCTTACTGATTAGGGAGGATATTCTTTAAAACTAAACCACCTTATCGGAACTCTCTTGGGCGAACTTTTTTGTTATGCACCCTCATCATCCGTCTTTGGTATAATTGGTCATGACACAATGCCGTCATCCTCTTTTCCTCGATCAAATTATGTTGCTCATAGAGGGCTCGAACCCATTCTTCTTCTTCTAACTCGACTTCCATTAAAATTCTCAGAGAAGGGATCTCCACTTCAATTGGTAGCACAGCTTCCATCCCGTACACCAAGGAGTAAAGGGTTGCCCTTGTAAAAGTACGTATTGACGTTCTATAGGTGTGCAGGGCAAACGAAAGCTTCTCGTGCCAATCTTTGTACTTATCAGTCATTTTGGCAACGATTTTCTTTATATTATTGTTAGCAGCTTCTACTACTCCATTCATCTTGGGACGGTAAGGCGCCGAGTTGTGGTGCCTGATTTTGAACTGAGTGCAAATTTCTTTCATCATGGTATTGTTCAAATTAAGAGCATTATCTGTAATAATTTTCTTCGGGAGACCATATCGGCATATCACTTCCTTTTTCAAAAACTTACACACCACGGATTTGGTCACACTAGCATAAGAAGCAGCTTCGACCCATTTCGTGAAGTAATCGATCACTACCAAAATGAAGCGATGTACGTTCGAGGCTTTAGGGGTAATTGGCCCGATCACATCCATTCCCCACATTGAAAAAGGCCAAGGGGTTGTCATGACATGCAGAGCTGTCGGAGGAGCATGCAGCTTATTCGCGTATATCTGGCACTTATGACATTTTCGAACATACCTGATGCAATCCCTTTCCGCAGTCATCCAGTAATAACCTACTCTCATAATCTGCTTAGCCATCATATGGCCGTTTGCATGTGTTCCACACACCTCTTCGTGAACCTCTTCGAGTATTCTTTTAGCTTCAGCCGCTTTGACACACCTTAGAAGTGTATGATCTCTACTCTTTTTATACAATATTTCTTTATCCAGGAAGAATCCCATCACCATTCTTCTCAAAATTTTTTTGTCATTTTCCGCAGCGTGCTTTGGATACTGCTGATGTTTTATGTATTGTAAAACGTCATGGTACCACGGCCTCCCATCCAGCTCTTCCTAGACATGCATACAGTGTGCGGGCGACTCTCGTATACTCATCTTGATGGGCTGGACGTCAGCACTTGTATTTATTTTGAACATTGAGGCCAACGTAGCTAGGGCGTCGGCCATTTGATTTTATTCTCGAGGCAAGTAATTGAATTCGATCTTTTGGAATTGCTAAACCAATTCCATCATGAACTTGTGGTAGAGGATCATTTTTGACTCTCTTGTTTCCCATTCTCCTTTCAACTGGCAAATAACTAGAGAAGAATCCCCATATACTTCTAACTCGCTTATCTTCTTTGCAATAGCCGTTTGAAGTCCCATGACACAGGCCTCATATTCTGCCACATTGTTGGTGCCTCTGAAAGTTAATCTTGCAGTAATGGGGCAGTAGTTTCCCTCTGGCGATATCAAAACCGCTCCAATACCATGCCTCAAAGCATTTGATGCTCCGTCGAAATACATTTTCCACACATCCTTCTTCAACTCTTCGCCTTCATCTTCCCGAGAAATAACCATCAAGTCCTCTCAGGAAAGTCAAACTTTACTAGCTCATAATCTTCTGTAGCTCTATCTGCCAGAAATTCGGCCACTGCACTCCCTTTTATGGCCTTCTGCGAGACATAAGTGATGTCAATACTAGTTGGCAATATTCACCCTATTCACCTGGGTCTCGTTTCCTGAGGAGTCTGAAAATCGGATCACATTTGGCACTGAGTTGGGAAATAAAACGGGCAATGTAATTCAATCTTCCCAGAAATCCCCTTACTTCTTTCTGTGTCCGGGGTGGCGATAAGTTCTGGATGGCGCATATGTTATCGGGGTCTACTTCGATTCCTTTCTCATTAACAATAAAGCCCAGTAGTTTACCGGATGTTACACCGAATGTGCATTTGGCGGGATTGAGCTTAAGCTGGAACTTTCTTAACTGACCGAACAACTTTCTCAGATTAACCACATGGTCTTCATCTTTACGCGACTTTGCGATCATATCGTTGACATAAACCTCAATTTCTTTGTGCATCATATCATGAAAGAGGGTCACCATTACTCTTTGATAAGTCGCACCAGCATTCTTTAGCCCAAATTGCATAACTTTATAACAAAAAGTTCCCCATATTGTCACAAATATGGTTTTTTCCATGTCTTCTGGTGCCATCTTGATTTGGTTGTAGCCCGAAAATCCATCCATAAATGAGAACAATGAGTGCCTGGTGGTATTATCTACCAAGGTATCGATATGGGGTAATGGAAAACTATCTTTCGGACTAGCTCTGTTCAAGTCCCGATAATCAACACACATCCATACTTTTCCTTCTTTTTTCGGGACTGGGACTACGTTCGCCATCCATTCAGGATACTTGGCGACTTTCAAAAATCCTACATCGAACTGTTTTTTTACTTCTTCTTTGACTTTTAAAAGCATTTTAGGCTTCATTCGTCTCAACTTTTGTTTCACAGGTTTGCATTCTGGCCCTAATGGCAAACGGTGCACTACGATATCTGTATCGAGCCTTGGCATGTCCTGATAGGACCATGCGAACACATCTGCATATTCATGGAGCAGTTCTATCAATTCTTGTTTCTTTACCATTGGAAGTGAAGTGCCGATTTTTATTTCTTTCTTATTATTCTTATTTCCCAGATTAACAAACTCCGTTATCTCCTGATGAGGCATAATTTGCTTTTCTTCTAACTCTATCAATCTCAACAAGTCAGGAGGTAAGTCATAGTTTTCAGCAATCTCTTCGTCGTCAATTTCATCGATATCAACACATTTCTCAAAATCGATTTCCGAACCATCAATGAGATTGTTTTTGCATTCATTAATAGGGGACCTGGAAAGGTGGAAGCAAAAGAATATAGATATTTGTATAGACAATCAAATAGAAAAGATGAACAAAAAGAAGTGGCAAATGAATTGAAACAAAATGCATCATGGTTTGTCATTCATTAAAATGATAACTTCATAAAAAGAGCCCATGCACAAAAAGAAACTTTCATAACACTCTTGGGCATAAGTGTTTAAAGACTTAGTTTGTTAATCAGAAAGAGACCTAAATACAGCTGGTAAGTCTATAGTATGCCAATCCTTCAATTCAAATCCTGGTGGGCACGGGGAGATGGTCTCTTCTTCTATTTTGCTTCCCTTTTTTTTCTCTTGTTTCAGCATCTGGATGCAGAACTCCGTGAACATTCCTTCCAAAATCACGACAAGCTTGGTTCCAACTGGTGAATCGGGAAAAATAAAACCCGTTGATCGACATGTCTCATAGAGGTGGGGGATATATATCCTTCGGGTCTCTATCTCATAACCCCTTAATCTTGCAAGCCTCTGTTCTTTCCTTTCTCTTATCATTCTTTCTCTATCCTCTTTGGTCGTCTTGTATCCCAAACCAAACTTGTCTCCTTTTCCAATCACACTTATCCACCTTCGGATTCCTTGCAGGTCTTTTCCTAGATTGGCCCCGACTCGGCAATATTTTCCAACCACCTGAACAAGGCTATTTTGAGTGACATAAGATAAATGAGGCATAGGTATCTTAGAACCTTCTCCTACAAATATGGCGTTAACAAACTCCAAGATTCGAAAAGAGCATTCCCACGTTTCTTTGGCAGCCTCTATGTAGGGGATACTCGAGGGTTTTGATACAATCAAGTCTTCCTCTCCATCCACAATTATTACCTGTTCCTTAACCTTGAATTTTACCTTTTGATGCAGACTGAATGGAATAGCACTAGCCATGTGAATCTAAGGTCTTCCCAGCAAGACATTGTACGAGGGGATGATATCCATAACCTGGAAGGCAATATTGAATGTGCAAGGACCAATTTGCATTGGTAAATCGATCTGTCCCACCACCTGTCTACGGGTTCCATCAAATGCCCGTACTATCATATGACTGTTCTTCATATGGGACATGTCGATAGGAAATTTGACCAGTGTAGTCATAGGCATGACATTTAGTGCGAAACCATTATCGATAAGCATTTTTGCAATGATATGGCCTTTGCACCGAGCGGTGATATGGAGGGCCTTGGTACTGCCTGTCCCTTCCGACGGGATTTCTTCATCACTGAAAGCTATGAAATTATTGACAGCCACATTTCCTACTACTTGATCAAACTTTTCTATAGATACGTTATGAGCCACGTATGCCTCATTTAGTACTTTTAAGAGGGCCCTTCGTTGGGGTTCTGAATTTGTCAGCAATTCCAAGATGGAAATGCCAGCTGTTGAGCGCTTTAACTATTCCACCACACTATATTCACTGTGCTTGATAAATTTGAGGAATTCACAGGATTCCTCCTCTATTACTGGCTTGTTTTTTCTTTGCTCGACTTCATTTTCTGGGATAGTCTTCTTTTCATCAATTTTAGCTTTCCCTTTTCTGGCTTTTTCTGCTGCTTCGGGTGTATAGCATCTCCCACTTCTAGTAAAACCTCTAATACCTGTAATGTCTACTGCAGTCGTAGAAACATTGAGTATTGGTGTAGTATTACTAGGCTCTGGTGATATAACTTCACAGTCGTATTTCCAGGGCACATTCTTACCATTCCTATGTAGAAATAGGCCTGGTACTTCGGTAGTTATTATCGGCTTTGATACCCTCGGTGTTTCTTTCACTGGCGGATTCTGGGTTTCTTCATAGTAGATGGCTAATGGCTTTGGCTTGACCCATTCAGTAGCCTTGGTGTTTCCTCAATCACCACATCCACTGATTCTTCTTCCCGTTCTATGGAGAATTCTACTATATCGATATCTATCATCTCTTGAATTTTATCCTGAAAATCAGAGCATTGGTCGATAGTATGTCCTACCAAGCCCCCGTGATACCTACAGAAGTATCCATTGTCTAATTCCAACCTCAAATTTTTTTGCCACATGTTGACTGGTCTAAATATCCCAACTTTAATAATAGTATCCAGCACCTCTCCCATATGAGTCCGGACATCCTTTTTCTTCCACTATTGCATTCACTATCGCTTTCCCATCATCGAGTAACGGATTTGTAGTGATGTTAGGCTCTCCCTTGGTTGTGAAGTTTAGATAACCAGTCCTGATCAGGTTTTGCACCTTGTGTTTAAAGGAAATGCAATTCTCTAGAGAATGACTCGGGTTGCCTCCGTGATAATCACAATTCACTTTTAGGTCGTGCCACCTTGGATATGGGGGTTTCATAGGTTCAAGGAACATGGGTGCTACTAAGTGGTTTTGGATTAACTTGGGGAAGAGTTGGGTGTATGTCATGGGAATGGGGTCGAATGGGGGTCTTTGTTGAAACTGTTGGGGTCCCCTTTGGTTAGTCCCCACGTTGTTGATCAGATTGGCTGGGTTAGGAACAGGTGTAGGGGTTGTGTATATGGGCGTTGGCATGGGTGATGGTGAATATACTGGCATCGACGGTCGATAGCTCATCGGGTATTGGGGCTGTGTAGGAGGATATGGGTATGGGTTAGGTGAGTAATTGTAGGGCTAGTTTGTAAGGTAAGGGGTAAAATTTCATGGTGGTCGGCTCTCATACGAAACGGCCTGTACTTCTCATTCCTTCTTCTTTACTATCCCTATTTTCTTGACATTGGTTGTTCCAACTCCTTCAATCTTGCCACTTTTTATACCGCTTTCTATCATCTCACCAGAAATGACCATGTCGGCAAAATTTTTGGTAGCATTACCGACCAGCCTGTCATAATATAGCCCTCGTAACATGTTGATAAACAACACGGTAGTTTCTCTTTCAGTGAGGGGTGGTTGCACTTGAGCAGCCATATCTCTCCATTTCTAGGCGTATTCTTTAAAACCTTCTCCTATCTTCTTCTCCATGTTCTGTAAGGATAACCTATCAGGTGCCATATCAGCCATGTGCTTGTACTGGGCTAAAAAAGCTCTTGCCAGATCTGTCCAAGTATGAATGCGACCATAATCTAGTTGGTTGTACCACCTTGCGACTGATCCTTTTAGGCTATCTTGGAAATAGTGGATCAATAATTTTTCGTTATGAGTATGCCCAACCATTTTGCGACAGAACACGGTGATGTGAAATGAAGGGCACTTGGCCCCATCATACTTTTCAAATTCTGGAACCTTGAACTTCGATGGTATTATCAAATCTGGAACCAAACTTAGTCCACTTGCATCAATTTTCCCGAAGACGTCCATCCCTTCTATTGCCTCGAGTCTCTCCTCTAGCATATCATATTTGTGTTCCGTCCTGGTGTCCTCTGCATGCCCTATCACACTTTAGCTCAATTTTTCTTTCTCCATGGGGTCATCTAAGTTTAGGATGCAAAATGGGTTTGAAGGATTAGTTCCTAAATTAGATGCGAGCTGTCCTTGGCCTTGTTGGCCTGTGGGACCCAGTTGTGTTGACGTAAACATAAGGTTGTCCTCCCACTTGAGGTTCTCCTTATGGATGCCCACTTTGCGATGTTTGGGTGCGGGTCGGAGTAAAACCCGATGGGTATAAAGGATTTTCGTCGTTACTTTCTCGGGGTCAGAGTCCTTCCCTCACATTTGAGCTTTCAGTTTGCCCTTTTCCCTTAGTCAGACTCATCATCATTTCCATAATCTTGGCCATTTGTTCACGTGATTCTTCTTGTGACCTTGCAATCTGTTCTCGCGTTTCTTGTTGGGACCTGGCCAATTGTTCTTTCGCTTCAAGTTGGGACCCGGCTAATTGCTCTTACAACTTCTTATGTAGTTTTTCCATTCGTTCAATTCGCTCTATTTGCTCACTTTCTATGGTTTTTATTTTAAACCTAGTATTATACTGGTGAGAGGACTGCTTTGATCTTTCTGTCAGTCTGATTGTGCTTGAAACCTCTGAGAATTATTTTACCATGAATTAGGGACTTTGTGTTGTGATTAGTGTATGCTATTTTCAAAAGGGATTTTAAATTGTTCCAACGAGTTGGCGCGATATCAAAATCTTTCCTTTTTATTCATGATTTGCCAGATCTTTCCATGAGTAGACATGTATATATGTATGCACGTAACATGAGTTAATGATGTTTATGGAATGAAATGAATGAATTAGAAAGGTGTTTGCTCTAATATAATTTCAAAAAAATAGATTCTCATTGATCCCACAGTATATTTTCACATTTGATTAATCATTCTAGAGTTGTAGCCATAAAAACATTTGACTTGCTCATATTGATCTTTCGCCTCTAGGAAGTTAAGCAGACGTTGTCCATACTCTCCAGTGGGATTGACTTCTTGTATCAGCACCTCCACTCGTTCCACCATTTCCTTTGCTTTACTTACTGCTTTGCAGACTTGTGTAGCCAAATGTTCTATGCATTGCTGCCTTCCCAAGCTTTCAGCCTTCCATCTCATACTAGCATCCATTGCCAAATCACATGTGTAAATCCAGTCTGCCTCTCTGTTTTTCCATTCCCTTATAATTTCATCAATATAATTCCTCTGGTTGTGCAATTGTTGTTCCAAATTCTGAGTTAGTTGCTAGAGAGACTCATTTTCCTTCTTGTAATTTTGAGCACTTGTCTTTCTCACCTTTTAGCTTGGTTTTTAACTCCACCAAATTTGCAGTGACCAAAGAATACATATTTTCCCATTTCTGCCTTTCGTGGGAAGATTTAGCAATTTTCCCTTCATTCTCTTGTGCCTTGTGTTTCCATTGTTCTACTTCTTTCTGGAGCTCTTTCTCGCGTCCGTGAGATGACCCGAGGATGTTTTCGATCTTCATATTTGATTGTAGCTTCTTGTTTTCTAAGTGTAGATTCTCCAGATCTGATTGGGCTGTGTCACATTCCCTGATGATCTTTTGATTTCAGACTTCCTGTATTTCTGCCTTATCCTTCCAATTCTCCATTTCTTCCTAGAGCCTTCGATGTTCTTGCTTCATCTTTTCTGTTTCAATCTTGAATTCTTCCTTAGTGATCTCGAATTCTGAGATTTCTCTTGGCTGTAAAAGAATTGGTTGGGGTGGGACTCCCCCTGGGAGTATAACCGAATCTTTAACTCGGTTGGCTTTCCATAGCAAATACTGTGGAGCGACATTATCGCTGAGGGTTCCTAGCCTCATTCTCCGAGTATCTTTCCATGCTCGAATTATCTGTTCGACTTTTTTTGACAGGTTTGGCTCTCCATAAGAAAATTCTACTCGAATGAGCCCATGAGTCACTGGGATAAACAATTTAGTTCCATATTGCCTTTGCACCATAAGCGGAGCATAACTCATGACCCCCCATGGACCCAGGAGTTGTACCCATGGTTCCCCGCAACGGTATAACATTGGCACAGGGGGCATCCATGGTGCCATCCATTTTACTTGCTTGCTAGTAAGTGTCTAGAAAAATGCCACCCATTCTCCTTTGGTTTTGCGCTTCGGCCACTTTCTCTTGTAAAATTCCTGAATCAGGGCTCCACCTTGCAAATAAGGTTTCTTGAAGTCACTTTTCTCACACTTGAAATGACTTTGAAGCCACACATATAGCAGCTGAGCACACCCTATGAAACGTCCTCCCCCTTTCCTTCGGCAAAAGTTCAATATCTTATGGTCTCTGCCAAGATTGTCAGTGATGGATTGCTATTGTTCTCGACCTGCTCAAAGAAATCTACTACTGTTGCTTCGATGTGCCACAAAACCTTTGGAAAGATTATCATCCCATATATAGCCAGAGCGAAAGCAGTCATTCCCTTTTCTTCGTCTAAATGTCTCTCGATGAATGCTTAGAGGAAATCCCAGGGTAGGCAAATATGTTCTCCTTTGTGTCTCAGATTGGAGTCTCTTACTTTGATCCCAAGGATTTTAGTTAACTTTTTGTAAAGTCCGAACTTCAGCTTTCTAACATATACTTTATCGGGACATTGGAGCTCTATCCCAAGTAAGACTGAGTATTCTTCAATGATTGGGGTCATGTCCTCTTCATTGAAAGTAAAGCATCTGTATGACGGATCCCAAAAATGGATTGCTGCCCTGATTAGCGATTCTTCGATCATCACCGGGATAAGCAATGCTATCTTCCCGTATTTCTCAGATAATCTCTTTCTTCTTTCTTTACTCATTTGTTCCCAGATATTTGCCAAGCTTGTCAAGTCATTTTGTGAAAGATCTAGGTTTACCTTCTCAGGCAGAGTTGATACATAACTGGCCATCAAGCAATCCCCTTCTTCTTGCTGAGTTTTTTCAGACCAAATCCGTACATCCATAGGTGATTCGCATATGACATTAACGGATGAAGCGCAAACCCGACGTTCAGTGGATTCCATGAGAATTTACGATTGCTCTTTATGGGATGCTAATGATGCCAATGATAATAATGTGCGAAGGAGACAACCATAAGAAAAACAGAATCTATTAGTATATATACAGATATAATAACAAAATGAGGTTCAAGAGAGAAATCAAATTTCCTTCAACCAATCATATGACCTCCTAGGTTTCGTTATATGCTGGGTTCAGATTTTGTATATCTAAAAGGTTCCCAAATTGTTCCTCACTATTATCCGGAATGGACTAGTAAGGCACCCCGATCCTTGTCTATCACAGGTCATGAACGGAAAGGGTTCAATTTGAGTGGGAGTATTTTTCAGGCTTGTGCGGATATTATTATCTCACGAAAGCGTAGGTACTTTTCACCCCGAGAGTGTTTCGCTAGCCCATGCGGAGGTTATTACCTAACGAGAGCTAGGTACTTTATTCCCTCCTAAAAGGACAAAGCTCGGGTATAGAGCTCATGCATGAAATGAGTGCTTTAGAGTGTGAGATGGCCCGGATTTCACGAAAAAATTTAATACAAACTAAAAGATGCAAATAACAAAAAATTATAAAATAATCGTGAACGCAAATTTATTCAAAATTGAAGATTTTCTTTTTATTTTTGAAACAAATAAGGGAACTATGATTAAATAACATTAAAATCATTAATTTAAGATTTCGAGATAACATGTAATTAATTTATGGTTTGACTCTCAAAAAGGGTCCCTAGTGGAGTCGCCAAACTGTAATAATGATTTTTCGACCGCTAGACGATTTTTAAAATAAATATCGGGAGTCGCCACCAATCTTTTTTGTTAGGTGTGATTGGTCACTTATGAAAACTTATCCTCTTAATAATATCCTAAAATTAATTAAGGTATATTAAAATGATAATTTTTGGTCTGCGAAACAAAAACAGGTTCGAGAGTACGGTTACGCGTGGGGAAGGATTAGCACCCCTACGACACCCGTTTTAAAAACGGTACCGGTTAATCACGTGTTATCTTTAATTTTGAAAAAGTAATTTTAATTTTAATATTTAATAGTAATTCCCTTAGTACAATTTATTCAAAAAGAATATTTTAAAACGAATGAGGGACAATGTTATAATCATTTTTGAAGTAAAAGAAATTACTCATGTAAAAATAATTCCCGAATTACTCCGATATTTTTGATAATATTTCGATAACTATTTTTAGAAGAATCGTTTTGAGGAACGATAGATATTCTAACCTTCCTGAGAACGGATCCGTTTTTAGAGAATTTTTTTTACCAAAAATAATTCAAAAAAAGCCATTTTTATTTGTGGAAAAATAATAACAAAAATAAAAATATAACATCTTTTTTATAATTAGTTTCGAGATAACAGAAATAACCTATGTAAAAATAATTCCCGAATCACTCCGATAATTTCGATAATGTTTCGGTAACTAATTTTACTCGAACCGTATCGCGGAACGATTGATACTCCAATCGTACGAGAAACAATCGGTTTTTTTAGAGGCTTTCATTTACCGAGAATAATTAAAAAAGATATTTTATTTGCGGGGAAATCATAGAAAAACAATAAAAATATTCTTTTTAAAATTAATTTCATAAAAAATGAAATTGTCTATGTAAAATTAATTTTCGAGTCACTTTGATATTTTCGACAATGTTTCGACGACAAATCTTACACGAACCATTTCGAGGAATGATTGATACTCTGACCATTCTGAGAAATAATTCATTTTTAGAAAATTTCTTTTACTTAAAATGTTTTTTTTTTAAAAAGATATTTTATTTGCGGAGAAAACAACATGATAAAATATAGAAATTAATAAAGACACATTTTTTTATATTAATTTCGGAAATAAAGGAAATTATCTGGGTAAAAATAATTCTCGAATCACTCCGATACTTTCGATAATGTTTCGGTAACTAATTTTACTTGAATTGTTTCAAGGAATGATTGATATTCTACCGTTCCAAGAAAGAGTTCGATTTTAGAGAATTTCTTTTATCAAAACTAATTTAAAAGACTTTTTTTTTTTGAAGAAATTAATATTTATATGAAAACTAATGAGTATCTTTGTTGATTTTTATTTTATTTTATATATACATATTTTAGATTAATGATGCAAAAATATATATATATATATAAAATAAAAGGGGATAAAAAAACATATAAACTATGAGCAACTAACCTAAAAAAAATATTATTATAATAATAATAATAATAATAGTGACGAGAAAATAATATATATAAAATATTATAATAATAATAAAAAATAAAATAATGAGATAAAATATCAAAAATAAAATAGAAATAAAATAAAATAATAATAATAATAAATAATAAATAAAAAAATAAAGTAATAAAGTAATAAAGTAATTAAAAAAATGCAAAAATGAAATAAGATAAAAAATAAAAAAGGAAGAGTGCATTTGGGTCGGGTCCAGGCATGGACCCACATGCGGGTCCCGCCACCCGACCCAGCTCTAGCCTATAAAGGCTATTTTTTTTCTGCTTCATTTTTTCACAACTTTAAAAAAAAAAAATCTCACTTTTTCGCTGAAATGGCTAGACCCAGACCAGCCACCACCGCAGCTCCACCACCGTCGTCGCCGTGCCGGAGGTTTCTCCGAGCCAAAAAAAAAATACCAAAATACTCTTCTCTTTCTCCTCAACCCAAATACTAGGCTAGATTTGCCCGAAACCAACCTGAATTTCCTAGATCTGAAACCGAAAATTTGAAATCTTTTTTTTTTTTTTTTTTTGCTGGTTGGTTGGGGTTTATCCCTTTTTTTTCTCTTATGTTTTTTTTTTTTGTGATCTTTGCTTTTTTTTGGTTTCAAATTTTGTCTGATTTCTTCTCTCTTTTTCTTTTTTCGATTTTGGGTTGGGGGTCTTTATAGGGGGCTGTGGTGGTGGGGCTTGGTCGGTGTAGGGGGTTAAGGCGGTGGTGCTAGGCTAGGGTGTCAGGTCGGTGGCCAAGCCACTTGGTTGCTGGCTGCTTGGTGGCAATGCCTGGGTGGCTGCTGCGTGATGCAGGGGCGGTGGGTGGCAGGCAACTGCTGGGTGTCAGGCAAGTGGGTGTCAGGCAGTAGGGCAAGTGGCTGGCGGTGGAGAGGCGGTGGAGGCGGCTAGGGTTTGTGGGGGGAAGCTGTTGGCAGGCCTTGGGACCTGCTACTAGAGGAAGACCTGTTGGGCCCGGACGCAGGCTGGCCTGCAAGGCAGGCCTGGCTGCCTTGGGGGTCTGGGCCAGGGGTTTGGGCTGCTGGCCTGCTGGGGCTACTGGGCCGAACAGGCCTGTATGGTAATGGCCTGCTAGGCAGGCCTGTTGGGCCGGATTTGGGCTTCAAAGCCCAAACATTTCAAGACCTGCCCAATGGTTTAAAATAAAATAAATAATAATAATAAATATAAAATTAAATTAAATTAACTAAAAATGAGTCGTTACAATAGCGAAGCCACTGACTGATCTTCTGAAGAAGAATGGATTTAGTTGGTCTGACATTGCTCAACAAGCCTTTGAGGCTCTTAAAGAGGCCATGATCTCTGCTCCTGTGCTAGCTCTACCAGATTTCAATGTTACTTTTGTTGTTGAGTCTGATGCTTCCCATTGTGGAGTTGGGGCTATACTGAGTCAAGGAGGAAGACCACTTTCATATTTCAACAATGCATTATCTCCCAGACACCAAGCCTTGTCTGTATATGAAAAGGAAATGCTTGCAATCCTGATGGCAGTTAAGAAATGGACTGCTTACTTGATGGGAAGGCATTTCCAAATTAAAACTGACCATCAAAGTCTTCGATTCTTACTGGATCAGAAGACAAACACACCAGCTCAGCAGTTGTGGGTGATCAAGATGATAGGTTTTGACTATGAATTGGTCTATAGAAAGCGAACTAGTAATGTGGTTGCAGATGCTTTATCCCGAAAACCTGAGATAGCTTGTTGTGCAGTATCTGTTGTGGGAGGTGATCTGGAGGAAATGTTTAAACAAAGTTGGCTTGGGGACCCAACTATGATTCAGTTGATGCATAAGATCCAGAATAATCAGGCAGATTCCACTAAGTATACTTGGAATGGTGGATTTCTGAGAATGAAAGGGAAGATGATAGTGGGGGCAGATCCTATTTTGAGATAAGAATTACTGTAGTATTTTCACAATTCCACCACAGAGGGACATTCGGGTATTGAAGCTACAATGAAGAGAATGTCCAATGTACTTTATTTGAAGGGAATGAAGAAACAGATCAGACAATGGGTGAGGGAATGCAACACTTGTCAGCAGTACAAGTATGATTCCTCGGCCTCACTGGGGCTCTTGCAACCTTTACCAAACCAGAGAAGATATGGACAGACATCTCCATTGACTTCATTGAAGGGCTGCCAAAATCACATGGACAGGATGTTATCATGGTGGTTGTGGATAGGTTAAGTAAGTATGCACACTTTTTAACCTTGACTCATCCCTACACTGCCATCACAGTGGCCTAGCTCTTTATGGATCACATTTACAAGCTACATGGCATTCCCCAGCATAGTCACAGACAGAGATAAAATCTTCACTAGTCCCTTTTGGAAGGAATTGTTTCGATTATTGGGGTCTAAGTTGAAGATGTCGACAGTCTACCATCCTCAGACAAATGGTCAGACAGAGGTGGTGAATCGGGGTTTAGAAACTTACCTCAAATGTATGACTAGGGAGAGACCAAAGGATTGGGCTAAGTGGTTGCCATTGGCGGAATGGTGGTACAACACCAGCTTCCATACTTCAACTCAAACTACACCTTATGAGGTGGTGTATGGATAACCTGTACCCAACCATATACCTTACATCTCTAGAGATTCTAAAGTAGGAGTGGTTGATAGAAGCCTCCAAGCTAGGGAAGCTGCTATTAAGCTTCTGAGGTTTCACTTAGATATAGCTAGGCAAAGGATGAAACAGCAGGCTGATAAGCACAAGTTAGATAGGCAGTTTTTGGTGGGAGACTTGGTGTATGTGAAGCTACAGCCATATCGACAGAAAACAGTGGTTAATAGACTTTGCTTGAAACTTACAGCTCGATACTTTGGTCCTTATGCAGTGATAGAGAAGATAGGAGAGGTGGCTTACAAACTTGCTCTTCCTGTGGGAGCAAAGGTTCATCCTGTGTTTCATGTGTCTCAGTTAAAGAAACATGTAGGTAAAGAGGTTGCTCAATCACATCTTCCTCTTATGGACTCTGATGAGGTTTTGGCTAAGGAGTCGATAGCTGTGTTTGAAAGAAGATTTACCAAGAGGAGGGGAAGAATGATCACGATGGTGTAGTGGAGTAATTGTTTCCCTGAGGACTCGACATAGGAGTGTTTGTTTGATCTGCAGAAGAATTTTTTTGACTTTCATCCTTGAGGACAAGGATGTTTCTGAGAGGGAAGTATTGTTGCAACTGTTATTTCATTTTATTTTTGTTATTTGAATTTCTGTTTAGTTGTAAGGATGGGCCAATAGTGTTGGTCCATTAGCGGCTTAATGCCCATATGTCTGGCTTGGTCTGGACTCCAATTGTAAGCTAAGGATGCTGAGTCAGCAATTCAGTTAGGATATTAGCTCTGCAACGGCCATGAGGAAAGCATTCTGAAAAAATACCAAATTCTAAGAAGATTCTCTCTCTTTTCTTTCTCTATCTGTTTCATTTCTGCAGGATTTCACCATTCTCAATTTGATCATATCACAATCATGACTATGGAACTTGTCAATAATTATTATTTTTCACATATGATTGTTAAATTGTGTGCTATAGAGACAATGATTGATAAAAAATATTTTTGCAGCTTTTATGGGTGAAAGAAAATTTGCAAGAATCTTGGTCAATGGTATTTAGGTGGATGGACTTGAGCGATTGGTTGTCATATAGGTTCTTTCTTCTTCTCTTCTATCTCGTAATCTTCTTGATGTCAAGACATCATGATCTTTTCTTACCTTAATGAACTCAACCTTATTTTTGTACCTTGTTTTGTAGAGCAACAGGAGATGATACACGAAGTCTATGCACCACAGTATGCAAATAGACATATCTTGGTCATGCACACATGCAGCAGATGAATGAGAAAGATTCTCGAGACATGGAAGCTTGCGGATGGGATGATGATTTTTGGGAGGAGATTGGCTTAGGTGATTTTGTTGAGGGCCATCATGCTAAGATTGGTATGCTTTAAGAATTTAATTTCTTGATCTTATTCTTTGATTGGATTTGATAGTTGAGAAAGATATAGTTTCCTGTTTACATGGATAATTTCAACAGATTGATATAACAACAAGAATGAATTAAGCCGTTTTATAGTGAGGGTTGGCAATGTTGTTCATATTACACCACTGTACTCTATTTCGGACCATATACTCAGCAAGCCTGATAGGAATGATGTGCTTTGTTATAATTTCCAACCATATTGTCTTTTTTTTTTCTCTCCCTCTCTTGACATGGGTATCCTCCATTAACTTACATTTTTTCATAGGATCATTTGTAAGTCTACTTTCTATATGTCAGAATTATCTTTTCCCTCATTTTACCCTCAATGGGTAATACCCCCTACCTTTTCCCTTAGGTACTGATTCATAATTTTATCTTGCCTTGTATGTGTAAACATCCATCATTTATCTTGGCCTCTTTTTTTTCTTTTTTTTGGGGGGGGGGGGTGGGAACGTGAGTATGGTAATACTAGCTTCCCAGCATCCATAACTATAAAACGTTACTGGCCTTTTCACTACCTTGTAATTTCCTTTATAAAGTTTTGCAATCACTCAAGATTCTTGACGTACTTCTCCATTTATTCCATTATGCTTAGATCATGTGGGTGACATCTTTATCAATATCTCCAATCCTTTCTATAATTGAACCAAGATACTGAAAATGCTCATTTAGCAGTGTGTCAATCTTTGATTCTCTCGCTCCATTCCCATATTGAATTTGCATTTTAAATACTTTGTTTCTGTCTTCTAGAGTGACTGAACTAAAAACTCTAAGACTCCAAAGTCTCTTTCCATCAAGTTTGGCAGCAAGCATTCCTTTTTTCTCAACCATAGCCTATCATTCAGCAAAAACACATTCAATAGTATAGAATATCCTGAATATTTCTAGTAAGTTCCTCCATTACTAGGGCAAAAAGGTAAAAGACTCAAAGCTGACCGCTGGTGTAGGCCTATTGCTGTTAAAAAATGCTCTGTCTTTACACAAGTACTCACCTATTATGTTACTTTGTTGTCCATTCAAATTTCAAATACAAAAGAACATTTGACTGTGCACTACAGCAAATTAGACTTTTAGTGGCTTTTATTAGCGACGTTTCACTAAAAAAACGCCACTAGTCTCAGTGAATTTGAAAACTTAGCGGCGTTTTGTCAAAAGTGCCACTAAATTCAAACTTAGCGACGTTTGTCGTATAAAACGCCACTAAATTCCATACTTTAGCGGCGCTTTATATTTAAAACGCCGCTAAAGTAAAAATTATAGCGGGAACAAAAATATAAAGAGCGGGATAATGTATTTTTGCAATAATTTAGTGGCGTTTTTTTATTGAAACGCCTTTAAGTTGAATAATATAGTTTTAGTTTTTTGTTTTAATTTTTTGAGCCTTTCTATAGTGTTTCCCCCAAATCTCTTTCTCCCAAAATTTAACTCTTTCAGTTTCGAATTCTCTGTCTCTGAGAATCGAAATTCTTTTTCCCAAAATCCTCCTATAGTGTTTTCCCCCAAATCTCCTTCTCCCGAAATTCTTTTAATCAGCTCCAAACCTTTCTTCATTTCCTCACCTCCATCAATTTTCGCCTCCCTTCTACTTTCTCTATAATTTTCCAGCCATGAGCTTCAAAAATTCTCTCAAATCCAAAATATCTCTGCAAATAACCTCGAAATCACCTATTTCTAAAACCCCCAAGAAGCACGTCTCCCAGCTCCCCAACCGTGCTCGGAATCATGGCATCGCCCTCTCCATTAAGGGAATCTGGAAAGTTACCCAAATTTTTTTAAGTTCTTAAAATGTTAGCATACAAATTTAGAACACTTGGGTTAATACTCTAGCATCTATTTCATAATTTGGAGCATGGACAACATAAGGGACAAAAGAGCAGTATTAGGTTACTGAAAATGTATTTTAGGATACATATACATTGATAGAACCTTTAAATTTATTGTTGCCAAAACAAGATAGGAACGAATTAGAATAAAACAATCTTCTGAATTAGCTTTGTTGAGTGCTATGCTACTCGTATATTAGAGCGAGATGCCTTTGTGGTTTGTTAGGTTTCTTTTCTTCTATGGTTTCAAATTTTGGTATGAGATACTGATAAGTGGTGTATTGGAAGATGATGTATGTAGTATTAATACAGAACAAGTGGTTCTAGATTGTTTTTGTATATAAATGTTTTATAGGTTTTCTGGTATAATAAGTACATTCACTCCTTTGTTGTGGATATGTAGGTTGTTAATTATGTAGTAGAAAAGATGGTGCTTGACAAACCAATTGATACTGTAAATGTCGATGCGACATTTTTTTATGGAGTTGGAGGACAATTGCAGCATTTAGCAGTTGGAGATGGATCTTTTCGGTCTGGATTGAAGCCTTGGAAAAAGCTTTGGCCTTCTATTGAGATTTTATGCAATAATCAGGCAAGTCAATCACATGTTGAATGCTATAATGCCATTGGCTAAGAGCCTAAGATCTCTTTGTCTAAGCTGTGTGATTTTTTCCTTATTTTCGGTACCAATAATAAATCTTACTATGTGGTGTTTGAAATTACATAGTAAAGTAGTTTTAGACCAAGTTGTTTAGTTCAAAATATCTCGTAATCCAAAATATCTCTTTTGCATTAACATTTGTTCTTCCTTAAAGCAGGCATGCAGCAGCTCTGCCAGAGCTGCCAATGCAAGACGACAACAGCTGCACCGCTTGCTGCTAGTGCAGGGCAGCAGCAGTGCTGCCTTGCTTGCTGCCAATGCAAGGCAGTAGCAGCTGCACTGCTTGCTGCCAGTGCAGGGTAGTAGCAGTGCTGCTTTGCTTGCTGCCAATGCTGCCTTGCTTGCTGCCAATACTGCCATGCTTGCTACCAATGTAAGGCAGCAGTAGCTGCACTGTTTGCTGCCAGTGCAGGGCAGCAACAATTTTGCCTTGCTTGCTACCCTGTGGCAGCAGTTGCATTTCTTGCTGCCAATGCAGGGTAGCAGTAATACTTGAAAAGAAGTATCTTCTATTGCATATACACATTGCTGAAGTGAAATAGGTATTTAGTTTCATCATTTTTGTTTTTATTGTTTAAAAGCTTGTTGGTTTGGTTGGTTTGGTTTAGTTTATTATTAATCTCTTTTAACAAATATTTATAGGTGAGCGAGTATAAGGTACTGCAAGTGGAAAAGGCAATGCAACATGGTAGTGAAATTAATCTCCCAAAGCATTTTTTTTAAAGCTATCTGCAAAGGCAACATTATGTATGGCTTTTCCTTTTCAGGTTTCACTTTTGACTGATAATATTCAGCTTATATCGGATGCTCTACAAAGGTCAACATTTGTGGAAGTGCAGGTATCTTCTATAATGAAATCCTGGGATATATGTTCTTCACTGATTGATCAATAATGAAATGATTCCCTTTAACATATGCTAGTCTTATCAACCTTCAAGACATGCACATATACACACACAGTGCCTCTTATTGCTCATGCTTAATTGATGGTTCTGTTAGAACTTAGAACTGAGTTATGCATAATATGACAAAGTAAGGAAGCAGATCGATTGGATGCGATGGATAATGCCGCCTCCTGTTTAGTTCCCTACCACGTCTGGTCAAGATATGCTGGTGGCCCGTGTTCAGAATATTTCATTGAAACAGAGAACTGCAAACTAGAGTGGGGCAAGGAGCCAAGAAGATGCTCATGCTGATGGACTATAAGGTAGATCATCATCGGGGGACTTCAGTAATCAGTCACAAAATTACTAATTAGTTGAAAACTTTTTTATTTTTTGGTTTTATTATCTTAGGAAGTTGAAATACATATTTAGTTTTTTAAAATTTTAGTTGTTAATTGTTAATACAATTTATGAATTTGGATGTTTTATATTATTTACGAATGAAATGGAATTTAATTTTATTTGTTATCATATTTTATTCATTGCAATATGTTGTTGATTTTATTGGTTGATGAATTAAATTCAAAATTTAAAAAAAATAAAAAATTGTGAATTAGTGGCATTTATTCTATAGAAACGCCGCTATTTTGCACAATTTAGCGGCGTTTTAAACAACAAATGCCATTATTTTGTGCAATTTAGCGGCATTTTTGCATATAAACGCCGCTATTTTGCACAATTTAGCAGCGTTTACATTCAAAACGCCGCTAAATTTTAAAAACAATACAATTATAAAATCACATATTGTGGCGTTTTTAAACGCCGTGAATGAATATACAAACGCCGCTATATTAACGGCGTTTTAAAAAAAACGCCGCTATTTTTCCCGACGCGCACATAACCGGCGCTTTTGGTGGGCACTTTTGGCAGACGCCGCCAATAATTTAGCGGCGTTTATAAATGCTGTTAAATTATAAAAAAAACACCACTGAAAGTCTGTTTTGCTGTAGTGGTGGCATTCAATGTAGAAGTGCAATGAATTTGTTAGTGCTTTTTAACCAGTTATAGATTCTTCAAATTTGATTATATAGATACTGTATTATGAATGTATCAGAAAACATTGAAAATGATGAGTGAAAGAAACTCTTTGGCTACCACTTTAATAATTTTAAGATTCATTTTACGACCTGACATATATCATAATGACAAGACGAAGTGTAGCTTTTCCTGGCCATGCTTTGGGTTCTGGGCTTACTCCTACTGCTGCGAAGGCAAGAAATTTTGTACTGAAGATTTGACATTGATTTCAAGTGGCGCTCCCTTGAGGTCTATTAATAAAGCAAATGTACTTATTTAGATATAAGAATGCAAACATAGTCCTTTTATGTGGCTTTGGAGGGTGGTTCTGTTCATTGTTGATCCCAAGGTCTTGGCTAATTTTTGAAAATTTCTAAGAAAAGTTCTTTACAATAAACTTCCCATAAGCTTCAAGAAATTTTGATCGTTAAATTAAAATTGGTTGATCTGAACCGTTGAAATGATAAAAAAAAAAAAGAAATAAAAGAACCGGCTAACCGGGTGAAACAATGATGAAAAGAGGAGAGCTGAAACCCTAATCCCAATTAAAACAAACCCCTAAAAATCAATTCCCCTCTGAAAAAACCTCGATCTGAAAAAAACCTTTTCACCATTTCCATCCGCCACCAAATTTGTTAGAGATTTTTGCAGGTTGTGGATTCATGTTCACAGGCTACAGATTATGGTCTAAGTCTTGGAAACTGCTCAGCTTTGGGCAAGACTCAATCTTTTTGTACCAGAGGCCAAGCTACCATACCCACTTTTGTTGTAAGTTTTTTTTTTGCATAGTGAGAAGTATTTGTTATTTTCAGCCAATACAATGTAAATTTGTTTCCTTTTTGGTAAGAAAGGTCTTTGCTTCCATTTTTGTGTATATTTTGGTGATGGGTTTAGCAGTTCTGTTTTTTTTCTTTTGTCCTCTCATTTTTGTTTTTTAAGCAAATTAGTTATGGAAATTCGTGTTTTTGGTGTCAAGGTGGCGAATTGGTGGATTGTTTTTCAACAAGTATTCATGGTTGGTGAAATGGCAGATTCAGCTTCAGCATGTGTTCTAACAACCAAATTGTTTCTTTTTCGTTTCTTTTACTTTTTTCTGTTACATTTATCTATGTACTACTTTCCTTTTCTTTTTTTAACAACGAAAAGAAAACAGGCGTCGGAGAAGAAACTATCGAACCCAATGAGGGAAATCAAGGTCCAAAAGCTTGTCCTCAACATCTCTGTCGATGAAAGCGGAGATCGTCTCACCAGGGCTGTCAAGGTACCCAGCCACCCGTCTCACCCAAATTCTTTTTTTCCCCCTCTCTCCTTCAATTAAATCTTTCCTCTACGTGCAGGTGTTGGAGCAACTCAGCGACCAAACCCCCATTTTCTCAAAAGGTAATATTTTTTTATTATATCAAATTAAGAGATTTCAGAAGTAGATGGATTTTTTTAAAAAAAAATAAGTATTTTTTTAGTTGAATTTTTTGTTTTTTCAAATTAATATCAATAAAGTGTAGATGTAGATGATAGAACCTTCCCATTTTTGTTCAGACAAATGTGGAATATGAAAGATGCTGTGTTTTTATTGGTCTTAGTTTTAATTTTCCTGCCCATCATTTGCTTAGGAATTTTAGATTAGTAAATCTGAGTGATTACTGAAATAAACCCCTTAAAAATTCTTATCAATAAAAAGTCAATGTGCAAGTTGTAAAAGATGCAGTTGGAGTGCCATATTATTCTTCCCAGATGAGAAGCAAATTGCATTTTTTTAATAGGTTGTGGCTTTCTTACATATTTGTTCTATATTGTACTTAATTTTCCCAATCTAATGTCCACATCTAGGTACACTTTGCGATCCTTCTGAATTTGACGTAATGAGAAGATTGCTTGCTATGTCACTGTTAGGGGAGAGAAGGCAATGCAACTTTTGGAAAGTGGTTTGAATGTTAAGGAATATGAGCGGTTGCGAAGGAACTTCAGTGATACTGGTTGCTTTGCTTTTGGTATTCAGGAGCATATTGATCTCGGGATTAAGTAAGCTCATATTCCTCTTAAAATTTATGTTTTTTTTGTATGGGGGCAACATGATTATTTGTTGTTATCGTTTCAACTTGTCGTTTGGGACATGGAGTTAGCATAATTCTATTTTTTTTACCTATGTAGTTTTTTACTAAGTTCTAGTTTATGCTAAATAAACAACTTGGGGAAATTTCTAATGTTATATTTCTTGTAAAGCTTGTCTGGCTAGCTTTCTTCCTCCATTGCTCTCTTTGTATGCTTAACCCTGTCTATATTATTTATTTAGCTTAAGATATTTTCCTTGTTTGCTAATTTGCTAATGTAATTGTAAATGCTATCTTAAGTGTTCCGAGAGTCCAGACCAAGGTAGTCAGTACCGTACCGGTGGGCGTATCATTTTTGTTCTGGTACTGGTACGTACCGGTGTGTTTCGGCATACCGTTTCAAATTTATCGGTATTTTTCAAATATTTTTTCATATATCTATATGTATAGCCTATTTTCAAGTTTCTTAATAAAATATATATTATATACACATGCAAATATACATCCATTACATGCATATATATGTTTTTATGCAACTATAAATTTTAAATATTTAATATCTAAATTTTTTAAATATTAAATAGGTAAAATAAAGATTAAAATATTAAAAAAATATAATAAATTATTATTAATTATGTTCAATAGTCTAATTTAATGAACATATTTTATTTTTAAATGTAATTATGAAAAAAATAAAAATGATCATGACACAAAAAATATTAAAATTGGTTTAAAAAATCAAATAAGTGAATTTTTTTTAAAAAAAAAATTAAAATTTGTATCAACCAGTACGGACCGGTACGTACCGGTATCGACCGGTATTGACTGGTACAAACCGATACAAGTTGGTACGACCGGTACGGGCCAGTACAAAAATCGAAACGGTACGAGACTAGTACCGTTTTGGTTTATCTTAAAAATGGTACGTACCAGCCGATACGATCGTAATTGGTATGGTACGGATAACACTGGTCCAGACACGTTCTTCTTTTGCTTTAACACGGTATCTTAGAGGTTTTCTTATTGATACTTCAAGTTAAAAGGTCAGGTTACAAACCCGTGTTATGATCGATCAAGTTAAAATTACTAAGCAAGAGCTTGAGAATTCCCTACTGTATATAGTAGTCAAGGTATTAAGTTAATAGTTGGCTTTGTTCTGTATTAAGTACTTTGATGCATAGCTTTGACTAATTTCTTAATTGATCTTCTTTGCTGGTGAAGTTTTGACATGTATAAAAATAATAAAGGATAACATATCGCCAAATATGGATGAAAAATGCTTTGTCATAAAGTCATCTTTGATGATCTATACATAGATAGAGGTCCCTATGATGATACTTTAAAGATTTTGAATTGTTAGTAATGCATTTACTTTATTTGCAGATATTTGCTGCCATAATGTGAACCTGATTTTGATCAATGAGGGATTGCCACGCTACCTTAAACAAAGAGCAGAAAATAGCCACATACTTTCTATGAAAAAATGACAATTAGTGAGTGAAACTAAAAATAAAAAATATTAACCAGAATGCATTGTTTGACAGGTGGAGTTTGAGCAGAAAGCCAGAAGCCTACATGAGGATATAACAAAATATGTATGTATTCTGAATTCAATATTTAAGAATTAGGACTTCTGAAGTTTAAGTTATAAGTGTTGGGATGCATAATGCAATACCTTGTAGATGGATTTTAAATATGTTGACAACTGATGGGTTATTAGTGAGTTTAGTAAACAATGTTCAATGGGACATCTAATCATTCCTCTGTTTACTCTTCTCATCTTTGGTGTTTTAATTTATTTTTCACTTCTAATTTTGCTGCATTGCCCTGAAAAATGTCAGTGGAATAAGAAATAGTTGGTTTTATTGCAAAGCCAGATCAATTGGGCAAATGAGAAAGGATGGAGGAGAGAATATCCTTTGACAAAGTTTTACAAGTTTATATTCAAGATATGTAGAAAACTATCAATAATAATCAGTATTTCCATAGGTAGGAAACTCAACAACAATGATGTGTCCCTGCTAGTTTCTCTGATATGCTTTTGTAATGCCAAATTTCAACATAATACTAGTTTCACTTTTACTTCTCTAGATATCTTAGGGCTCACCCTCACACATATATGTCCCTGCTATACATATCTTTTCCATCAAAAAACAGAAAGTACTATATTTAGAAGGATCAAGGATTGTTGGTTAGTTTTCTATTTTCAAAGCCATAGGTTTATTTCATTTGTTTCTCAAGTTTCCAGTTTTTTATTATCAGTGAAAGTTTGTTATCATTCCTTTGTTAAAGGAGCTTTGAAGAGTATATTGCATCTCGTTTTTTTTCCTTCTTGTTGTTGTGATAATCCTTGGGTTTGGTAGAAAATAGGGTTTTAGCTTTGATATTTGGTGTTTTTTTTAGTTTAAAGTTCTTGTTATTAAGTTTACCTGTCAAAATAGAATTTTTTACTTAACTCATTTTATTACTGGAAATTTTACCTGTTAAAATAGAATTTATTATCTCTTTTTCAAGTGGTACAAAGGATACAAAGTTCTCATGGACCAATTTCATCTTTATATGTAATGGTTTTCTGGAGCTTGAAATAGGTCAGTTATTAAGATTTTCTTGATTTTCCTTGTTTATGCTAATATTTTAATGTGATACTGGTATCTTTGCCTTAATATGTGTTATTAATTTACTTTTTGTCTTTATCTCTTAATTAGACTATCTTACTTTAAATACATGGTTCAAGTTGTTTCTACTTGTGGATTTTTGACAAATAATCAAGAGTTCTCAATTGGTTCTGCAGTTATCAGGAGGTAATTGAGGATATTACAAAAAGAATGGGTGCAAGAATGGCAAAATTTATTTGCAACGAGGTTTTTCATGTATGTATTATTTATTTTCACCTGCCTTATTCCTGATGAACACTGATTTTCTTGTTGGGTGGTGGGAAGGAAAAGACCTGGTTCGATTTCAGTCAACAAAATTCAGGGTCTTCCCTTAAACAAGCAACATCTGAAAACTGGAATAAATTTTATAGTAGACTTTATCCCATCAACATTTTCATATTATTTGCTATATCTGTCATGAGTTACAGGGCACTGGCCTATTACCTGGATGAATGAATGTGAAAAAGGTTTTTGAGCTTAACATGTTTTTTGCTATATTTGTTTAGATATGAGACTTTAGGTTAGTTTTATACATTTCTCTCGTGTGCTATGATAACGTATGGGACTTCAGTTGGTATTGAATTTCATAGCCACTAAGGGCAATATGCATTTGCGAACCAGTTCCTTTCAATATGTCAAAATGAGATTTTAAGTGGTGGGTTCAAGCCAAATTGTTGTCTATAATATATGACTTGCTGTCAACTTATGTTACTTGTTACTTCTGTTAAATTATAGCACAATTCTTATGAATATTAATAGTTACTAACAACTACTTATATGTTGAAACAGAATGGACTCTATATGAGCAAGTAGCAATTATTGCCATGGATTGCCAATGTCTTGATGTTGCAAAGGTACAAATCTTGTCCGTGATGTTTTTCCATTTTGGATTGCTTTTAAGCTTTTTGCTTCTATTTTTTGCTTCTATATTCTGTTAAGGTAATTTTCACATTAAAAAATTCATTTTTGAGATTGAGACTTGCATTTATGTACAAAACTAATTCTATTGTTTTATCTTATTTAATTTGTGATTGCCCTATTGGATTGACAATTCTATTGTTGATCTGGTTTCTCTTGCGAATATGTTAAGAGTTCTTTATGGTGGTGCTTGTTTTTACAATTTTTTAATGCTCTGTGAAGGCATTAATTAGAAAGATCTGGCTTTAGCCTGTTGCATGTTGAGAATGGTGTAACTCTTGTTCAATATTGTTGGTGTAGGCTTTAATGACATCAGTTCTTATGCTTATCTTTGATAGAGTGTCATTATATACAATATTTGATCTTGTTTATCAAGCACACTTCTAGTTACTTGATATCATTTTCTTTGGTGCATGCAGGTTACATCACAGTTTGCTGCACATTACTGTATTCTAATTTGAGAGGTTTTTGTATCACATAGCAGTCGGTGTATATTTTTGTTATTCTGTATCATTACATGACATGACAAGATTCATGGCTTTATATTTTTGTTATTGTAATAACATTATTATTCATGCTGATAATCACAATAAATGCTCCCATCCCGTTTGATTCTTATTCTTTGTATAATTTCGGCCATAGTAAAATTTATTATAAATTAATTTGATACACTTAGTGTAACTTTAGTGTAACATTTGTTTAAAAGACATTCATTTTTCTTCGTTTTATTTTTACTACAAAAGTTTGCTTGATCGTTTGATTTTTATTTTTACTACAAAAGTTGTAAAATCATAGTAAAATTTATTATAAATTATTTTGATACTTGATTTTTTAGAGTTTTGATACACTTAGTGTAACTTTAGTGGGTAATTAGATTAAAGATTTGTTTGACAAATTATTTTTTTCTTTAATGTTGATTTTTATTTATAAAAAATAAATGAGCAAGTATAGGATAGTATTGGTTTTCGAATTATGGTTTCATACAAAATTCTGCTTACACATATTAGTCTGTAGCAATGTGAAGATGCTATAATATTTGTTTTCCTTCTAGCTGTGTTTGAACATAGTCTAGCTGTTAGAATTGTGTTTTAATGCAGCAAGAAAGGTAGATTTATCTTGTAACACAGGGGATCATCAGGGGATCAAGCTTCTTAACGCTTGAAGGGTAGTCATTTAGGACGATTCTTATTGCATTGCTATTGCTTTGTAAGGGTTTAATCGGGATCGGGCATTATGTCTGAAGGGTAGTTTCAATCTTAGGTGTTCCGGATCTTATTGGTAGATCCAATAAGTTGACTTTTTAATTCATTCAATAAAAATCCATTGCTGTTCCAAAAAAAAAAAGTTGCTCAGGTTGAACAAGTTCTTGCTACTTAGAAAAAAAATATGGATTTCTTTTCTAATTTAACTTTTACAAAAGATTGAAAATTATAAATCTTTATAATATTCATTATTATCTTGGATTTAATTAAGATTTTAATCTATTCTTAAAAAATATTATAGTTGTGGAAACACTTTTGAGGAGATTTACTTATGTGAGTTTCAAGCCGTTTTTCAGAATTTTAAAGACTTGGCTTTAATAGCGCTAATGAAAATAGATGACATCATATGGCTATAAAAGTATAATTGGATATTATATGTTAAAATTATTGTATGAGATGCGTTCAATTAATTAAATGAGATAAATAGTTCAAAGCATAATTTAGCATGCAATTTGATTAGTTTTAACATATTTTCATTAAATCAAAGTTCAATCAAAAGACTATTTTATTTATGCAATTATTTTTTTTAAATTATCAAAAATTACAATTTTATTTTTATATTAGAACGGTGGTCTTGTGATTTCGCGTGAGTCAATTTAAAAAAAAAAACTTATATAATAATAATAATGAAAGAAGAATTTCAAGTTGAATAATATATTATATTAATAAAAATATTTATTATAAGAAATTGAAATTTTTAAAGAAAATAATGAAAGGATCCTTACAAAAGAATGAATCATTCTATTTAAATAATATAATTATAATTAGCATTAATTTTTAATATCATCATTACTGTCTTCATAAAAATCATGGAAAATATTTACATAAATACATGACAACTTTTGATTCCCTTATTTCAGTTACATAAATACATTACAATATCCTTTAATGATTTATGTAATTTGTCATGTTTATATGTGATTTCGGTCATGGTTATATTAATATTTTTCGCATATAAAAACCCATATAATATGTCTATTTAAGTTCAAATAAAGTGATTTTATCAATAAATAATTTGTCATATTTATATGTAATTTTTCATCTTTATATGTACATATAAACATGATAAATTACATATAAACATGACAAACATGAAAAATTACATATAAACATGACAAATTTCATATAAACTTGACGAATTACATATAAACATGACCAAATGACAAATTACATATAAACATGACAAATTACATATGAAAATGACAATTTACATATAAACATGACAAATTACATATAAACATGACAATTTATATATAAACATGACAAATTTGTCATGTTTATATGTAGTTTATAATGTTTGTCATGTTTATATGTAATTTATCATGTTTATATGTAATTTGTCATTTGATCATGTTTATATGTAATTTGTCATGTTTATATATAATTTCTCATGTTTGTAATGTTTATATGTAATTTGTCATGTTTATATGTAAGTTGTCATGTTTATATGTAATTTCTCCTGTTTGTCATTTTTATATGTAATTTGTCATGTTTATATGTAATTTCTCCTGTTTGTCATGTTTATATGTAATTTGTCATGTTTATATGTAAGTTGTCATGTTTATATGTAATTTCTCCTGTTTGTCATGTTTATATGTAATTTGTCATGTTTATATGTAATTTCTCCTGTTTGTCATGTTTATATGTAATTTGTCATGTTTATATGTAATTTGTCATGTTTATATGTAATTTCTCCTGTTTGTCATCTTTATATGTAATTTGTTATGTTTATATGTAATTTGTCATGTTTATATGTAATTTGACATTTGGTCATGTTTATATGTAATTTTTCATATTTATATGTAATTCGTCAAGTTTATATGTAGTTTGTCATGTTTATATGTAATTTCTCATGTCATGTTTATATGTAATTTGTCATGTTTATATGTGATTCGTCAAGTTTATATGTTATTTGTCATGTTTATATGTAATTTGTCATTTATCATGTTTATATGTAATTTCTCATGTTTATATGTAATTCGTCAAGTTTATATGTAATTTGTTATGTTTATATGTAATTCGTCAAGTTTATATGTAATTTGTCATGTTTATATGTAATTTGTCATGTTTGTCATCTTTATATGTAATTTGTTATGTTTATATGTAATTTGTCACGTTTATATGTAATTTGTTATCTTTATATGTAATTTGACATTTGGTCATATTTATAGGTAATTTCTCATGTTTATATGTAATTCGTCAATTTTATATGTAATTTGTCATGTTTATATGTAATTTCTCATGTTTGTCATGTTTATATGTAATTCGTCAAGTTTATATATAATTTTTCATGTTTATATGTAATTTATCATTTGTCATGTTTATATGGAATTTATCATGTTTATATGTAATTCGTCAAGTTTATATGTAATTTGTTATGTTTATATGTAATTTGTCATGTTAATATGTAATTTGTCATGTTTATATGTAAGTTGTCGTGTTTATATGTAATTTGTCATGTTTATATGTAATTTCGATTATGTTTATATGAAAAATTAATAACCTGATAACCTGCTATTCAGGTTTTCTAATTTAGGAGTCTACCAAAAACCTATTGTATGGAGCTCATGATAGAATCCCCTAATTTTTGTTCTTTTAAAATTTGTAACTTATATTTTCAGGAACTGGGTCTGCTAGCCGGAACTAGGGCTGTAATCGAGCCGAGCCGAGCTCGAATACTGAGAAGCTCGAGCTCGATTCGAAACTCGAGGCTCGAAGCTCGGTTCGAGCTCAATCGAGTATCATTTTTTAAGCTCGAGCTCAGCTCGAGATAAAATCGAACTATTCGAGCTCGACTCGATTAGGCTCGTTTATATACTCGAGCTCGAATTAAGGGTTTTTAAGTATGTATATATATATATATATTAAGGGTAAAATAGTAAATTAATAATAAAAATATTATAAATAAAAAAGCTCGATTAGGCTCGCGAGCTGCTCGAATCGGGTATTAAGATACTCGAACTCGGCTCGCTCGATAGCTCGAGCTGCTCGAGCTCGAGCTCGGCTCGATAATGACCGAATCGAATTCGAGTTTTTTTCGAGTCGAACTCGAGTAGCTTGCGAGCACAGGTGTCTCGTTTACACCCCTAGCCGGAACACCCGTGGGGACATCGCTGATTGATGCTCATGCTGGTGGTGTGGGGGTAATGGAAAGTCTGCCCGAGACAGATTCTGAACCTAAAGGTTTATAGATGGAGAACTATTTCACCTTTTTCTTCACTTTTCTTAATAACGGTAATATTTTAACTTTTTGGAAAAATGGTACATGTTCAGAGAATGATAATGAAGCTATATGCCATCGTATGGTGTTGGTCTGTGGCACTTCTACTTGTCATATGGCCATATCACTGGACAAGCTGTTTATTCTTGGGGTCTGGGGACCATTTTGGTCAGGTACAATCTCAAGACACATAATGTGGTTACTAGTGGTCTATGAGACTGGCTTTATTAAAAATTGTCAGATAAACTCTTGCCAACTAGACATCTATATATTTTCTCATATATAACTAGCACGTACACACTCATGGCCATACATAATGTTTGATTGGGTTAGAGACTTCTCTCAAAGCTAACTCATTCTTTAACCAGTCTTCTTTGTCACTTTGGTTAATTCCCAATGGCTTAATTTGAAAGACTTTATATTATATTATATTATATCATGTAACGTTACGTACCTAGTTTGAATATTGGCAGATACTCATTCTTAATGGCGATTAGGTGTTTCCTTTTCCCTTTGTTCTTAGCAAAGATACCTGAGTACTGGCTCACAGAAGGGGTGCAGAGTGCTACTGGTGCATTATTGGATTACATAATTGAAAACCATGTTGCTTCTCCTCGACTTGCAAGTCGTGCAGCCTCTCAAAGTAAGAAATTGGCTGCTTTCCCCTTCTTTCTGCTTCTAGGAATTGGCTTGACTTTCTATTCTCTGTTCTATATTCCAGATACTTCCCTGTTTCTGCTACTGAACAATATGTTAGAATCAATGATGCGTGAGATGCAGTGTCCGTTTATTGCTGCTTTGACTGAAGATATACATGTCCTTCCTGACTTCCATGGAAATAGATAAAGCATTTAAAGATTTGAGTTATGAGTTTTCCAGTTCATACTGCCTACATATCATTATGAGTTTAAGATTCTACCATTGTGATGGCACAGGTCTCCCATTGCAGATCCAAAAGCAAAAGGAGTAGTGTTTGGATTGACTCTCGACCCTAGTGAGAAACAGTTGGCTCGTCTATACCTTGCCACAATGCAGGCTATTGCATATGGTACACGTCATACTGTGGAGCATTGCAATGCCAATGGTCATAAGGCAAGAAATGCACATCTCTCCTTTTTGATACTAATTTTAAGCATATAGGTTTGTTTAAGCTTTTAAACGCTAATAGTTTTTAAGTCCCATGTCCTTAAAGTAATATGATCTTCTTTCTGGATTTCAGAATTCCAATTATTACGAATTGAATACTGCTATTCTTTGTACATTAAGATTTTTCTCTCATCCTCAACCTCATGATTTGCATTGTTAAATTTTTTTGACGGAAAATGATAGAGTGACGATAGAGGTCTGCTCGCACTCTGGTATTTCAGATTCATGTTTCAATTTTGAAAATATTGATTTATTGAGTTTTTTTCCCCTCACAGGTGACCGGCTCAATATCATGTTCTTATTGGTTGAAACAATTATGAAATAAACAAGGGTTGCTTGTGATAAATAGCTCGAAAGCAATTGGACTTGGAATTAAGTGATTGCATAATGAAGAATTAAGCAAGGATTAATTTGAGCGTAGCACTGAGAGCACCTAATAATATCTTACAGAGTTCAAAAGGTCCAGAATAAATAAGCCCCCTACCTTAATGGATAAAAATGGAATTAGAGTTCAGTCCATAATGCCTGCTTTGGCTTTGTGATAAAGAGTGTAAGCTTCCTGTCTAGTTGTCAAATGATAATGTAGAACAGCTGTTCGCAAATGGCCTGACTGGTTGTTAAATTGGTCCTGTTTCACTCCCTGTCCCCACTCGCACTCTTTTAATTTCCAGTCTTGTATATACAACAAAGTCCAACCTTACTGATGATCAAGGAAAGCTTAATGGCTCAATTGGTCTTTTATTTTATTTTTTGAATAAGCAAGTGTGAAGTTACACCATTCTTAGGAAACAAATATTTAATATCTGTAGGAATTTGTGCCTGATACTGGTAAGATTTGATTGGACCCTATCAATAGATCTTGGTTCCCAAACAATGTCACTTGACCTTGATGACCAGATACATGTCAACTTGCTAGGAGCTTCAATTAAAAGCCATCTAATTATTGCTTGATAATTAAATATGTTTCTGCTGCTGTTATGACTTAAGAATAGGGTTGCTTGGCATTGGGGCATTAATTCTTTATAATTCGTTTTGCTTACCCTTGAAATCCTTCCTTAATATGTCTTTCCCCTTGTGCAGATTGATACACTGCTTGCCTGTGGTGGACTCTCAAAAAATGCCCTTTTCATTCAAGAACATGCAGATATTATTGGTTTGTACATTTGTTTTCTTTCTTTTTGCATGCATTTATCGTCCTGTGTGCATGTTCCTGCATGTACTTTACTGACTAGTAACTTTCTTCTCTCTATTTATGATTAAGATTTAATATACTTATAGTCTATAGCAACATAAAACCTTTTTTTTGGACCAATGATTCTTTTTTTCTGCACTTGAATGCTGATTCCATATTGCCAAACATATTTGTCATTGTGAGAAGAAAAGGCATAATTTTTCTAGGCATAAACAAACTCTTGGATGTAAAAACTTCTTAGTAAAACAACAGTATAATTTGTAGAGGTTTTTGTACAGTCAAGTTTTGGATCCAACTACAAATAGAAATAAAAGAGGGCAAGTGGACAAGGTGAGTGACAAATAATTTCTTTGGAATGGTTCAAGAATGCATCAGGTTTAACTTGGCATTGTTGGAATGCTTATGTTTCTGCTAGGATTAATTATAGAGCTTGTTCTTCTCCTTGATAAGTTTTGCAGGCGTATCTAGCTGACGGTTGGATTTATGTACTTTACTTGCGCAGGTCATTTATTAAATAGTATGTCGAGTATCCCATCTTTTTCTAACAAAAGAAAAATTGGTCATCAATTTCTAATCTCACATGAGAGATGAACATTGAGTAGATGTACAATCCAAAATTAGGATCAAGTAGGAAGAAAAAATCTTGAATCAAACAAAATAAGGAATGTTATAATAATTATAAGTTTTTACAATTGTAATTTTGCCTCCTCTTAACATGTAAAGAGGTACCTACAGATGCCCCCTGGAAAGTGTGATTTAGTGGATGAAAACTGACAGGACCTTGCTTAGTTTGAGCTTACTGAGGATATGGTCTTGAATAGAGTTTACTGGTGCAATATTTATAGCTGCCATAGGCAAGATTAATTTTCTTCCTTGTCATGGAGACCTCTTAGAATGAAAGGTTTCTACATTGTCTTTCACATTATTGTTGAAACTTAGAACAGTGAAGTTTGTAGTCAGTTATGGCTGTAGCCTGCAGATTGAGATTTTTATTTGAGTACTTTGTACCCTTTACTGAAATCTAATTTCACTGAAAGTTGAAACCACTTAGCAAATTTAGTATGGAAACACATTATTCTTACACCAAATTTGTTGTAGAGGACAGTAAGACACTTTGAACTAGATTTCTGTAATTGTCACATAAATCAAGTGAAATGGGTCATCTAGAAGGGGTGTTGCATTTAGCAATGGCATCTTAGTTATTGCTGGGCACATGCTGATTAAAACTCGTGGCTTTCTTGCTCATAATTTGCTATTCCTACTGTTTTTATTTATTCATTTTGTTGGTGGGAGACCATTTGCTCATAATTTTTCAGGTTGCCCTATAATACTTCCACGTGAAAGTGAGTCGGTGCTCTTAGGGGCTGCTATTCTCGGTGCAGTTGCTGCAAAGAAGTATACTTGTCTCAGTGAGGCCATGAAAGCACTTAATGCAGCTGGTCAGGTATACAAAACAATCCTGGTTTGTTTTTATTGTCAATTAGTTCATGCTTTTATCATGAAAAGATGTGTTAAGAAGATGTTGAAGCTGCAGCTGAAAATTGAGCTGTATTTTGGTTTTAAACCTTTCATAAAGTGGTTCAACCTAAACAAGTTAACCGATGGCAATGCATAAAATCTGGCATAGGATGGTGGTCTTGTTTGCTTAGCTCAATCTACTTGTGGTGCAAAGAATAGTTGGCCTGTGAGCTCTCTCTCATTGATTGGCATCAACTAATCAAAAAAGACATTTCTATGTTAGGCATCAATTTTATTTGGGCTGGTGCCTAGGTTGTTGATATAATTTTATCTAACTGGCTAAAATTGTATAAGTTGGATGTTCAGCGATTATTTCAATATGTATCTCTCTAGTTAATTATGCAACCCAGGTCATATCACTAAATTTATGTGGTTCAATAGATAGATGTCTCTAATACTGAGCTTGAGCAAGTAGGTACTTGCAGATGCCCAACAAAACCTTCAGATTGTTTCTGGTGTTGTTGGTTGTCCTTGAGTAGCAAGTCATCTTAGATACTTACATATATTTGGTCTTTGTACTCTTGAAACCATGCAGGTCATTCATCCATCAACAGACCCAAGGGTGAAGAAGTATCATGATGCCAAATACCATATTTTCCGTGAACTTTATGAGCAGCAGCTGTTGCAGCGTTCAATTACGGCTCAAGCTTTGGCATAGTTTATGAGGTACGTGGTTGCAACTTGTGAACTTCGGTTGGGTGTTTGATTTTAACAGAATGAGTTGAATGTTAAAGAAGTTATTGGACCGCGTAAGCGTTACTTGATTACTTGTAAAGATCCACTGTAAATCATTTTTTGTTTTTGTTTTTGCATGTGAAAACTAGTACAGACAACAGGGTGTGAATAAAAGATTAATGAATGAGTTTACATTTTTAATTCCTTTAGCCTCCTCTTGGTCGTTGCAATGTTCAAGACAGCTGAAAATCTTTTATGCAGCCAATTTCGGTTGACTCCATGATTGCAAATGCTAGGGCTTAACACTTTTGGGCTTGAAATGGATGTCTTGCAAAATTTTCAATTTTGGAGGATTTATCAAATTGAATGGAGACTGCAACTATTGCATATTAGCTACCTATATACATGCTCTTTCACTTAAGGTAGATTTTATCACATCAAATGAATTCATTCTCCATTAAGTGTAAGCTGAATGCTTATAACCACATATGCAAATCTATAGGATAAATATCCTATGCTTGTTTGAGTTGATGAAGCCATTGCATACTTCGTTTTAGTATATCTTCCTAAAACCATTTAAAAAGTCTTAACACTCACTCACTCACACTTGAATGGCATGGCATCAACAATTCAAAGTTATCGATATTGATTTAGGTTGCCTAAGTCTTTCCAGGTAAATGAAGCAGCAAGGTGTATGTCATTTGGCTATTATTCTCTTATTGCAAAATCAACTTATTCGAGTGTGCAGTAGACCTGCTCAAGGGTCGGATTACCCGTCCAAACCGAAAAGCCCGTCCATATTTTTGAGGGTTTAGACAAAAATATTAGGCCCGAAATATGGGCTTGGACAAAAAAATGAGGCCCATTTAGAAAATGGGTCGGGCCTTGGCTCCAACAATCAAGGTCCGAGCCCGGCCCGACCCGTTTTTCATTTATATAATATTTTATTTTTATATTTTATATATTATGTAATTTATATCATATAAAAAATAAATATATATAATATTATAGTGTAAACATTTAAAAATATGTTAAGTTATCCATGTTTTATAATTTAATAAAAGAAAAAAAAAGATAAAATTATTAAAAATAAATAGTAAAAAATTATTTGTTTAAATTTTTTTAGAAAAAAAAAATATGGGCGGGCCTAAACGGTTTGGACTATCTATTGATAAATATGGACAGGTTTGGGTAGAATTTGAGGCTCATATTTCCGGTCGGGTCGGGCTTGGGCAAGTATATATAACGTTGATACCCTACCTAAGCCCGACTCGGCCCATGAGCACCTCTAGTGCGCAACGCTTACATTTATATGCTCAAAGATCTTTCATTTCTTTTTTTATGTGAGATTGAAATACCTTGTTTACTCTTGAAGCGTTTGACATGATATTCTTCTCCACCTAATCTCCTGATGTTCTTGTCACGAGCTAGCTCACTCTACATATCCCTGTTGAGGTACTCGGCATGGCCAGTTGGTCCACCCTGCCTACCCTCACTGGGACGCTTGACATAAAATTGAACAGTCAAGGGTTAGCTCTGATATCACTTATCACATAAATATTATCCTTTTCTCAGAAAACCAACTTATTGAATTATGTTACACTCATTAAATGATTTCTATTGGCTTTTAATCAAGGTTTTGTTCTCAATTGACAGAAATAATTGGTCACAGGCACCTGGTTCAGGGTGGGAAGAATTTACACCATGTTTGGTTGACTATAATAGCCCATGGAATAAGATGCTATTCCAAGCTTCCCCTCTATTTCACAATTTAATTCACATGAATAGCCATGAATAGTGTAGACACCGAATTTTATCCGGGGTTAATTAGTTAATTTTTAATTTTGTAAATTATTTTATTTTATTTTCAAATTTAACAAAAAAAAGAGAGAAAATTAGAAAATTAGGAAAAAAAAAGAAAAGGAAAATTCGAAATAATAAAAAAATTAAAAAAAAAAGGAAACAAGTTTGGGTTGAACTAAAATTCTTCTTTGGATTAAACTTGGACTCTAAGAGTTGTGGTTGGAACAAAAATCTCTTCTTGATCAGATTGAGACTTCTAAGTAGATTGAAACCTAAACTTTTTTCCTATATAAACAACCTAGTCTCAGGCACAAAAAAAAAATCGGAGAAAATCATAGAATTTTCGGAGCAAACAAGCAAGATCAGTAGAAGAAGTTTTTTTGTGAGTTTTCGAAATTTAGGGTTCTTAGTGCTAGGGATTGATTCGAAGAGTGTTTGGTAGGGGAAAATCTGGGTTTTAATTAGATGAAGCCTAGGCCGGAGTTTGATGACCATTCGGCGATCAACGGAAGAGAAAGGAGAGGTTAAAGTTTTGGGTTCTAATTTCAGATCTAAGAAATTCTAGATTCGGGTAGAACTAGTTTGGTTTTCGAGTTGGGAGGATCGAGAGGAATTTTTTAAGATTTCTTTTGAAATTTTTGGACCACTGGAAGCGGCGGTGATCGACGGCTGGACGACAACGGCAGACGGTGGTCGAAATCTAGGTTGCTTGGTGTTCTTCATTGTTCTTGAGCTTTGTTGATAGAAAAAGATTTTTTTTTTTTTGTTTTGAAAAGGGGTAAGAATGTGATCCAAAAAAAAAAAAATTGTACTTTAAAGCCTAGTGACCGGGTCGGGTCAGATGACCCGCGCGCAGGCCCAACCCAGTTGCTGACTTATGGTTTTTTTTTTTGCTTTGTTGTTTTTTTATTTGTTTCCTTTTATTTTGTATTTCTTTATATATATATATATATATATATATATATATTTTATGTTAGGAGCATATTTATTTATTTATTTGTTTTAATTATTATTTGTTTTGATTAATTATTATTTATTTATTTATTATGACTAATTTTTTTATTTAGTTTTGATGTGTGCAGGTATATTTTTACGAATCAATTTTGATATGATTTATTATTTATATTACTATTATTTTATTATATTTTTATTATTTATTTATTTATTTTTCTTAAAATATTTTTATTATTATTAACTATTAATTTAGTTATTAACAAGATAAGTTTTTTTAATTGATGATTAATTATTTTGAAATTAATGAATTGAGATCTTTTTCGATGATGAAATCTGAGGAGTTCACGTTTGGTTGATTTCCAAGGAATTTCTAGGTAAGAGAACTCTCTTAAAAATTCTCCAGATTGATGAAAAAATTTTAAGGGATGATCTTCGATACAAAGAGGTTAAAATTTATTTATTTTAAATTAATTAATTTTCAATAAAATTTTTGAGTCAAAATTTTCATAATCAATGCTTAATTTAAAATTTAAAGATAAATTAAGATTTCTTCCAATTACGAAATTCAAAGAAATCACATTTGGTTGATTTCTAAGAAATATCTAGGTGAGAAAAGTTTTTTAAGAAAATTTCCAAATCGATGGAAAAGTTTTTAAGAGGTAATTTTCGATATTGAGATCGAGATTTATTTTTGAGCAAACGTAAATAAAATTGCAAATTTTTAATTATGAGAATTAGACTTAGATTTAAAGTTTAATTTTTCCAACGACAGAGCCTCTTCATTGGAAAGATCGATTTCTTTTGAATACTCTCGAGGTGAGAAAACATTTTTTAGCAATTCCTCCATATTGATGGAAGGGAACAATTTCTAATATTTTAACTTAAAAAAAAAAAAAAAAAAAAGATAGGATAGACAAGACCATTTAATTAAGACTTTTTAAGTATCACAAGACTAATTAGGTACCGTCCTTTTTGGATGGGCGTTGTGGGGGTGCTAATCCTTCCACACACGTAACCGTATTCCCGAACCTAGTTCTGATAAGCAGACTAGAATCTATTCTTTTTAAGGTGCCTTAGTCAAGCTTAGCATTACTTTAAATAGGATAGATTCATAAAGGTGATTAATCACACCTAGATTAGATGATTAGTGGCGACTCCCTGTTTGTGTCTAGCATGCTGAATTCGTATTTGGCACGTTATGACAGTTTGGTGACTCCACTGGGGACTTTAGAGAGTCGAGCCATAGATTAGTCTTGTGATACCTTAGGTTTTAAATATTGGTCTTTAAAAGTGTTTAATTTTTTTTAATTATTAATTTTATTTTTATTTTTATTTTTGATTTTGATTTTGATTTTATTATTTGTAATAACTCTTGTTTCTTATACATTGGTGGGAAAAAGAAGGTTTGATTGTTCCTTCACACACACTACACGTTGCATATCATAAAGCCCTATACCCGGGCTCGTCCCTTTTAAGAGGGGGTAAAGTACCTACGCCTTCGTGAGGTGATAACCTCCGCAACGGCTAGCGGAACACCTTCAGAGTGTAAAGTACCAAAGCTTTCGTGAGGTGATAACCTCCGCAGTAACTTTGGAAAATACTCTCACCCGAATTGAACCCTTCTGGTTCGAGCCTATAATGGGTGAGGAATGGGGTGCCTTACTCATCCTACATGGATGATGTTAAGGAGCAATTTGGGGACCTTTTTAGCTTGGTCAAGTACCATAAACCCAGTATATAAACAACACTTAAGTGACCAACTTTAAGATAGAGCCATGTCCACCTTTGTATAAAGGGAAACCTGAAATTAGGACACATGAAGGAACACTTCTTACCTTACATTTATACTTTTTCATTGATTTGATACTTATTTGTCTTACACATTTTGTTTTGCTAGCCATGATATGATGTAGTACTTACACAAGTTGATGTTTTTATCTTTGTTGCTATGTATCTAACTTTTTTCCGTTTTCTTTCTTTTCATACATCATGCATCATCATAAAGTCATCTTGCCACATAACGGTTTAGATAAAAACAATGTCCACTAAATCAATGGAAAGCCTAACAGTCGCCAAGCGTGAGTCTGAGGTTAGCTTGAAGCTTAGATCTGAAGTAGTCCAGCAAAACACGAAGGCTTGTCTTCAAGTCGGGTATGTCTCCACTCTTCCCAAGAAATTTCACATGGATCTTGCATAAAACGACCTTGAGGATTTGATCAGTATTTGGAATTCTTGGGATGAAACTCGACAAGAGGCATTCAGACAAAAATATAGGGATCTACCTTTGCTTCTATCTGTTAAAGTCGATAATAACTTGGTGAGAGCAATGATACAATTCTAGGACCCCTCATATAGGTGTTTCGTGTTCAATGAAGTAGACATGCTTCCAACTATTGAAGAGTACTTAGCTTTAATTTGTTTGGATCTCCCGAGTCCAGACAATATCTATTGAAAGAATAAAACTGGGTATCAGAAGAAGTTAGCTAAGATTATGGGAACCAGCTTACCAGAAGCTGACAAACTTGTGAAGACAAAGGGTAAGAGTACTTGCATCTCATGGAACGTTCTGCGAGGCTTCATTGTTAAACACTTAGATGACGATGAAGGGATGAAAGTGATGGCCTTAGCCGTTTATGGACTGGTAATATTCCCGAAGATATTAGGGTATGTCGATACTGTTGTAGTGATTTTTGTGGACCAAATTCAATATCAGATCAATGTGGTCCCAGCCATCTTAGCCGAGATCATTAGATCACTAAATCATTGTAGACAGACAGGGAAATGACGCTTCACCAGATGTATACAGCTACTTTACATCTGGATGAAAAGCCATTTTGAGTGTGAAGAGTCAAAGTTTCGGAAACCATACTTCACCACCAGCACCCCTATCAAGGAATTCTGTGAAAGCACATGGCCTGAGTCGAAGACCAAGGAAGATTGGGTAATGATACTTCAAGAGCTCACAAGCAAGTAATCTGGAAAGCACCTTGGATGCCACATGGTTCGATGCTGTTTAGCTACGGTGGTCAACCTGGGGTTCCTCTTCTTGGACTATGGGGTGCCATCAGTTACTCTCCTATCATGGTAAGGAGACAAGCCGTCTATGAACAATTCATGCCAATGAATCACGTGCTTAACCAGGTAGATTTCTCATATTCAAACAAATGGGTTATCAACAAGATAAATGAGATTACGAAGGCCTGGAAACAGACGGTTAGAGTAGAAGGAGGTAGACTCTCATGGAACGCTACTCCTGAATATTCCGTATGGCATGCCAGGCGAGCAAAAGATGTTGTGATTTCTTATGAAAGACATTTGGATAGTCCAAACCAGGTTATAGTCCCGGATCCCATGCTGAGGACAGAGTTGGCTAAGAGAAAGTTACAAGAAGAGAAAGATGAATTGGGAGAAGAAAACTAGAAACTGCAGCTAAAGATAGAAGCGTTGGAAGAGGGTTTGAACAAGAGAAGAGGAAAGGCCAAGAAACTTCGATCAATGGTTCGAAAGTTGAAAAATGGTTTAGTGGAGCGAGATGACATTATTCAGAAACTTACCAAAGATAGTGATACTTTGAAAGAATCCTTGACAAGATTGGAAGAGACATCTTCGTTTTTGACTTCTGAGGTCGGACGTCTAGAAGAAGAAAATGGAGAGTTATTATTTGATCAAGAAAGGAAGGAAGCTGATTGCCAAGAATTGGTTATAGAATTAATGAACTTAAAGGAAGAATGCTCGCAACTCCGAAATGCGGACTCTAAAAAGCAAAATCTTCTGAATAATATGTTTGACCACTTCAATGTGGCATCCCGCAAAGCAGAAGATATGTATGATAGAATTATGGAGATTAAGGCGAAAGTACATCCGTTCCATGAAAATGGCCAACTTATATTCGAACTTTTGGATGAAGCTCAGTCTCATTACTGTCAGATTGTCAAGTTCCTTTAGAGACGTTAGGATTTTTAGATTTATATTTTTAGGATTTTTGTAAGAATTTTCATATTTTCATGCTTTAGGACTAGTTGGAGTTTTATCTTTATGTTTTTAGGATCGCTTTGGTTTTTAGGATTTCTATGGATTTGATTTTATTTATAAAGATTCTTTTTATCTACATTTGTTATGTGGCTGGTGTTCTTTCATACATCTCATCCATATGTGCATAAATATCATCAGTTTAGCTTTAAATTTTAAACACATCATCCTGATTTAAGAAATTTTGATAATGGTTCAAGGATAGCTCGATAGTCGGAATCTTCGGGACAGTCTTCTCATCACTCTTACAATACCACATCAAGAGCTAGAGAAAGGGCCGAAGAGCAATCCTCAAGGATAGATAGGGTAGAACAAGCTCAGGATGAGATTAGAGAACAATTAAGTTCTTTGTTGGAAATGATGAAGAGTCTGAAAGGGAAAAATAAGGAAGATGAATTTGGTTCTCAGGGGAAAGATCAAAATGTGGACGAATCTTTATGTCCACCAGGTTCCCGATCTCAAGTTCAACAGGAACAGTCACAACAGGTGCTGTACATGGGAGGATTCACTTACCCATACGTCCAACCTCAAATCCCGAGTTTCACCATTCCTTCTCCTGGGACAAAGATAGACCCAATCCGAGTTCCAGACTTGAATGATCCTAAAAAGCTGGAGAATCTGAAAGTGGTTGAAGAGATCGAGTCTCGAAAAATGAAATTGATTGAAGAAAGGCTTCAGGTTGTTAAGGGGTTAGACTTCTATGGTTCTTGGATGCTGAAGGGCTTTGTCTGGTGATAGATGTGGTGATCCCGCCTAAGTTCATGACGCCTGACTTTGAAAAGTTTGATAGGTCCAAGTGTCCCATATCCCATATCACCATGTACTATCGAAAAATGGCTGCTTACACCAAAGATGACAAGCTGCTTGTCCATGTCTTCTAGGATAATCTTACAGGGTCTGCTGCTAGGTGGTATGTTCAACTCAATAAGAATCGGGTTCGTACTTGGAAGGAATTGGCCAAGTCATTCATCAACCAGTATAAGCACATTGTTGATATGGCCCTGGACCGTTTGTCTCTACAAAATATAGAGAAGAAGTTCATCGAAAGTTTTAAGGACTATGCCCAGAGATGGAGGGATATTGCTGCCCAGATCCAGCCATCTCTGACTGAGAAAGAGACTACAGTGCTATTTGTTAGTACTCTTAAAGCTCCGTACTACGACAGGATGATTAGAAACGCAACAAAGAACTTTGCTGATATGGTGATTTCCGGTGAAATCATAGAGAATGCCATCAAGAATGGCAAGATTGAATGAGGGGAGTCTGTTATAAAGAAGAGTAATGTGACGAAGAAGAAGGAAGCTGATGTCCAGACTATTGCATATGAAGGGCAACAAATGGGAGGTTACGTCCCACATTTCTCACAACCCATCTACCAGCCATACTATCCGAATACCAATGCCATCAATCCGGGCCCATATGCTTATCCACCTGCACCACCACAAGTATTCCAACCTAATTTCCGCCCCAGACCATTGGCTCCTCCAATCGGGCCACCCATACAAACCAGTCAACCCCCAATTAATCCGAGGGGAACACGAGTTGGCCAGGAAAAAAGCCTATTGATCCGATTCGCATGTCCTATGCAGACCTACTTGCAGATCTTATCAAGAACCATCTGGTGGCACCGGTACACTTGGAACCCTTGAAACCTCTATACCTTAGGTGGTATAATCCCAATGCCAGGTGTGACTACCATTCGGGGAACGTTGGACACTCCACCGAGAATTGCACAGCTTTGAAGTACAAAATGCACAGTCTGGTTAAGGCTGGGTTGATAAACTTTGAAGAGAAGGATGGCCTGAACGTCAACGGTAATCCTGTACCAAACCATGAGGGGCTAGCGGTAAATGCTTTGCGAGATGATAAGATTACCGTAATCAAGGGAAAGGTAGATGAAGTTACGACATCAATGGATTACATTTTTGATGTCTTGGTCAAAGCTGACATGATTTGCCCTGTGCCAGTTAATTCAGATTGTCATCCTGGCAAGTATGATTCAAGCAAGGTTTGCAAATATCACCAGAGGATAGTTGGCCATTCAGTTTAGAATTGTGTTGAATTCTGATGGGAGTTGCAGAAACTGATGGATCTTTCCCAGATTGAGTTTTATATAAAGTTTGGAGTAGATGAAATTAATGTGGTGATTGAAGAATCTCCATCGCCTGTTGTGAAATCGATAACGTTCTTTTATGAGAAAAGGACGAGTCAATCTGAAGATGAGAAGTCAGTAGGGATTAAGAAACATGTTGTTACGATCAATGTCCCGAGCCCATTTCCATACCGAAACGATAAGGCAGTACCATGGAGGTATGGGTGTGACGTCATAACCCGAGATACGCTTAGTAATTCAGTCGTGATTAATTCTGAATATGCCAAGACAACGAATTTAACTAGAGTAGGGGGAGTGACCAGGAGTGGGCATTGTTATTCACCTAAAATACTTGATAGGGACAGGAAAAGAAAAGCAAGGGAAGAGAAAACGAATAAAGAGTCAGAGAATAAGACGAACCTGTTGCAACCTAAAAAAATAACAAGTTCATCGCAAGACTTTATTATTCATTAAGCGTGACATTAAAAAAACAACCGAAGAAAAGTCGACTTAATTCCTCTAGAAAAATGAAGGTTTTGAAAATAACTTTGAAAAAGACATGGAGTCGCCACCAATCTTTTTTTGGCTAGGTGTGATCGGCCACCTATTAAAACTAGTTTTATAAAATATTTTAAAATTAATTAAAACATTTTTTAAAACCAATTCAAGTCTGCGTTTTAAATCAAAGAAGCGGGTTAGGGACTCGGTTACGTGTGGGGAAGGATTAGCACCCCCACAACGCTCGTATAAAACGGTACCTTATTAATCATGTGTTATCTCAAGTCTAGGTAAAAAGTCAATTTTTAATTTGGTATTTCAAGTTAATTCCCAATTTAAAGAAAAATAATTCCATTTTTTAATTGAAAATGTTTCGGAATTTATTAATTCAAATTTTCCTATATTTTCTAACAAACGTGGCAAAATATAGAAAATTTTATTATTTTAGAAAAATTTTCGAACCATTCTCGTTTTAAAAAAGATATTTCGTTATTAATGATAATTAATAATATCCTCCCCAGCAAACCCGACAGAGAACTCATGAATTATTTTAACTCGGGAATATCTTTATTTTATTGAAAATCATTACCTTTTTAAAAACATTTAAAAAAAATATATGAATATGAATATGTGTGACATAAATAAAATGATATAACAAAGTCTAGATAATATAATGTAACCTAAATGGTATGATATAATTTAAATGTCTTAGCATATTCTAAATGAAATGAAATATCCTAAGTTATATGATATTTTCTAAATGAAATGAAATGACCTAGGTAACATGATATATTCTAAATGAAATATAATATCCTAAGTCATATGATATATTCTAAATGAAATAAAATATCCTAGGTGATATAATATATTCTAAATGAAATGAAATGAAATGACCTAGGTAACATAATATATTCTACATGAAATGAAATGACCTAGGTAACATAATATATTCTATATGAAATGAAATATCCTAAGTCACATGATATATTCTAAATGGAATAAAATGATTTAAATGACATGGCAAATATAAATGATATGGCATATAATCTAAATGATATGAAATGGCATGAAACATAAAATAATACTAACATATAATATGCATGAAAATAAAAATAAAAATAATAATGCATGAACATAGTATATGCTAAATAATATGACAAAAATGACTAAATAAAAAGCATGGGATATCATGAAATAGTCAAAACCATATAACAATTAATATAATATCAAAAATTTAAATCAAAGATAATAATACCATCATGGAAATTAACATAGCAAAAATCACATATTATATAGTATGCATGAATATGAAAAATGCAATGCATGAGAACGTAGTTTTTTCTTTAATTAAGAAAATCCGTATATCTAAAAAGATATCCGGCTATCTTAGGAAAATATATCAAATTAAATTTTCTAAAAATCAAAATACTTTGTGATTGTTTGAAAACAATTTTGGAAAACTTAGGTTAAAAAATATAAAAGCCTAGCTAAACCCTTTTTAAATGACTCTAATTTCCTAAGTTTAAAATCCCAAACTTGACCACCCTTAACCCGAGGTTTGAAAAATGATTTTTATTGTTTAAAAAGGCTTAGAAACAACCCTAAGTCAGTAGCTAAACTTCCTAATCAGCCCTTTCTAAGTAACTTAACCAAAACAGAAAAATGATTTTCCTTGAAATTCAATTTTGCCTCTACTATCCAGTTTTAAATCACGATTTTTTACCCTATTTTTAAAAATTCAAAAAAATCTAAAAACAATACTGGAGACTCAGGACATGTAAAAATACACGGGAAAAAATCAGCTTAATTTTTTTATTAAAGATGACTGCTCAGAAAAATCGAGAAAGTACGAGTACTGGGTGAAAAAACTATTTTGCCAAAACACATTTTTTTTGCCTTTGATAAAATTATTTAAAAATCAAAGTAAAAATGTTAGAGACTCTCCTAAAGACTCACAAACAGTAGCTAACACTTTTGAAAGTTAGGCAAAAATTGGCTAGGTAGAAAAAATCACAAAGGTAGAATAATCAATTTGACAACTTTTTAATTTTCCACAAGTATGCTCAAAATGAGCATGACTTTGAACCATTGATTGGTCTAAGTCATAAATCATGTGGCAATGACATGAAATGCATGAAAATACAACGAATATGATGCATGAAATGCATGATTTAAAACCTAAATGAGATGAAAAAATGCATGGCATCAATAAAATGACCTAGACCTAAATGAACTTGCATGGCATTTAATGCAACCTAGGTCTAAAATGCATGAATATGCATGGCAAATCAGAACAATCCTAAAACCTAAAGAGTGCATGGTAATAACACAAATATATAGCATGCTTAAACAGAATACACAATCAAATATCATGAAAATGCAAACCTATTAACTAGCATGATAAAAATGCACATGCAAAGCATAAAAAAATGAGGAGCCGAATGGTCTATATGCTCAATGTGATGGAATCCTAGCATGACATTTTCACAAACACATGACATACTAAAATGCAAAGCTAAAAAAGAAACATGTTAAACCATGTAAACATGAAGTAAAGGCATGCACAAGACTAGACATTTTCACAAACACTTGACATAGTAAAATGCAAATCATGAACAACACAAAAATGTTGGAAGCAGAAAATTAAAAATGTAAAAACAAGGAAAATAAACATGAATACTAGATGAAAGAATCAATAATATTGGTAAATAAGCAACAACATTAAAACAAGCTACATATTTCGTTATTTGAAGAAGATATGAAATATCAAAAATATGTTAGACACTACTAACAACATGAAACAAGAGCAAAACAGCAACCATTAAAAAAAACAAGGCCATTCGGCCACTTAGAGAAAAATAACAAAAAATTGATTTTCCATAGTTTTTCAAGAAAGCATGAAGGAAGAACTTGAAAAGAAAGCTTAAAAACACTTATTTTAAAATCAAAATCAAAAGAAACTCACCAAATATCAAATGAAAAACAGCAAATCAAGAATGGAAAATCAAGAAAAGTGCAAGCGTATGGTGCTTAAAGCAACCTCTAGAAGCTATATCGCAAGCTTTTTCTCTTCTAACTTTCTTTTCTTTTCTAAACTTTTCTTTTTGCCTTTCAAAAATGGAGAGAAAACCAGCCAGAACAAGAGTGAATAATCTGAAAATGAAAGAGAGACCCCCTCTCTCCCTTGTAGTGGCTTAATAGCCTTATTTTGCTAGGATGTTGTCATTTTTTCTTCAACCAATTTTGATCCAAATGCTATTAATCCAAGATGTTTAAAATGTGAAATTATCACCCTTAGATTAGGTAATCAGCTATCCACAATTACAGCTGTTCAGGAATCTTAAGCCATTATGTTGACATTCTCCCTCTTTATGCATTGGTCCATGTGGCTCAATTAAAAAGGCCTGATCAAAAAAATAACTACCTTCCTCTTCATTGTTGTCCCTTTGATTAAAAATCAGAAAATATTTGCCCACCCTTGAGCCTTGGCCGGCTGACCTCTCATCTTCCAGTCCAATCTCCATTTTTTCAAAAGGCAAGAATAGCCCTTTTCGATTTCTTGGGTAAAATGACCTTTTTGCCTCCCGAACATAAATAAATAGAAAATGGACTCCAAAATGCAAATTTTATTTTTTAAATACTTCCAAAATAATAAAAAAATTGAATTCTGGAGATTTTCAAAATTTTTCGAGCCCATTTGCTATTTATTTGGATTTTTTCTTCCAAAATTGCCCTTTTGTGCCCCCAAACTTTACCATTTTTTAAACGAGCTCCAAATCCAGATTCTTCTTCACCAATCTCTTCCAAATAATTTACAAGTATGATCTGGAAGTTTTCATAATTTTTGGAACTCATTTGGTATTTTTTCGGGATTTATCTACTTGAATTACTACATAGTAGGCCCGGGATTTGGTCATTTTGCAAATGAACTCCGAATATGGATTTTCTTTTGCCAATATCTTCGAAATGATTTAAGAATGAAATCTATAATTTTTCAGAATTTTTGGAGTTCATTTGCTAGTTTTTTTCCCAAATTTTACAATTTTGCCATTTTGCCTCCGAAACCCTATTTTGCTCAAAACAAGTCCGATTTTCAGATTTTCTTCAAACTGAGCCTTGGGCTATCCTTGTTTAATCACTCCTCATCCATTAGGGGCTTTAGTCGTACTGAATCGGGCCAATTCTGTAATTCTTCCAAATTTCACCGAAATCAACCAAAAACCCTAATTCTCGGTTTCTTTTGAATTGACTTTTCTTTCAGTTTTTCTTTTAAGTAGCTTCTTCATTATCCGTATTCAGTGCTTATCTTTCATTTGGAACCTTCAATTTCGACCAATTTGATCGTTTAAGCATTTTTCCCTAAATTTTTCGAACAAGGGTTTCCCTTCTACTGAATCTCCGTAACCCAACTTTCGAACTTCATATCTTTTGATGTAGACCTCGGATTATCAAAATTCTTTACCATTTTTCAATTGAACTTCAAATCTTGATTTTGAAAGTGGGTTGACTTTTTTAGTAGTTGACTTTTTAGGGTTAAGTTTTTCAAATTTGACTTTTTATGCTCGCCTTCTTAGACTAAGTCTGGAGTACCACCTGCATGATGAAAAAAGTCTTTTTACATTCTAAAACATCGATTTAGGAAGAAAACATACTTGTTTTAGTGGTCCGATCAAAATTAGGTGTCTACAGCTGCCCTTCTTTGGCTATTGCTGAGAATCAGGAATCAGGCAAAGATAAATAAACACTACATTTGTCCGGTTACTGAAATCACATGTGAAGAGAAGGGAAAGGGGTTTCTTTTTTTATTTTTCATTTTTTTTTGTTGAAAAAAGTTGTAAATAGAAGATATTATCCTTAATTTAAGTTTCCTGACTAATCAAGGCTCGACCAGTCTTAAAGAAACAAGTTCAATTTGCAAAGTGATGATTTTGGCAGAACCAAAAATCGAAAAGTTATCTAGACGAAATTGTAGATACTTTTCAAGATGATGACTTGGGCGAAACTAGAAGTTGAAAAGTTATCTAGGCGAAACCATAGATAATTTTCAAGGTGATGACTTGGGCGAAACCAGAAGTCGACAAGTTATCGAGGCGAAACCATAAATAATTTTCAAGGTGATGACTTGGGCAAAACCAGAAGTCGAAAAGTTATCGAGGCAAAACCATAAACAATTTTCAAGGTGATAACTTGGGCAAAACCAGAAGTCGAAAAGCTATCTAAGCGAAATCGTAGATAATTTTCAAGGTGGTGACTTGGGCGAAACCAGAAGTCGAAAAGTTATCTAGGCAAAATCGTAGATAATTTTCAAGGTGATGACTTGGGCGAAACTAGAAGTCGAAAAGTTATCTATGCGAAACCATAGATAATTTTCAAGGTGATGACTTGGGCGAAACCAGAAATCGAAAAAGACCTAGGTGAAACTAGAGGTACTTTCTGAATATGGCGGCCGAAGGTCTTATCCATGATTTTGATTAATTGATGCCCGAAGGTCTTAAGAATAGTGCCTGGAGGTCTTAAAAATGGTGCCTGGAGGCCTTACCCGTGATTTGAAAATACCTTGACGACGATCTCAAGGCTCAACTCATTTGATAAATAGAATGAATTCGATTTAAAACAAAAGGAAATACCTTGACGGTGGTCTCAAGGCTTGACTCATTTGATAAAACAGAATGAATTCAATTCAAAACAAAAGGAAATACCTCGACGGTGGTCTCAAGGCTTGACTCATTTGATAAAACAGAATGAATTCGATTTAAAACAAAAGAAAAAACCTCGACGATGGTCTCAAGGCTCGACTGATTTGATAAACAGAATGAATTCGATTTAAAACAAAAAGAAATACCTCGACGATGGTCTTAGGGCTCGACTCATTTGATAAAACAGAATGAATTCGATTTAAAACAAAAGGAAATACCTCGACGATGGTCTCAGGGCTCGACTCATTTGATAAAACAGAATGACTTTGATTTAAACCAAAAGGAAATACTAAGAATGATTCTCGGTTTGGTTCATTTGAAAAAAAATAAATTTAACTTGAAAATGAAAAGAACATATCTCGACGGTGGCCTTGGGGCTCGACTCATTTGAGAAGCAAAACGAGTTCGATTTGGAAACAAACGTACCTTGACGGTAATCTCGGGGCTCGACTCGTTTGAAAAGCAGAATGAGTTCACTTTGGGGAAGTCCAAGTTTTCCTGATTTCTGCAATGTTAGCTAAATGCAATGATGAGAATGACATGCTTTGCAAATGCTTGTATGTTTCCTAAGAATGAATGCAATCAAATGATTGTGTCATGATTTCTAATTCATAGTTTCTTTGAGGTTCACAGATTATCCGACTTCATGACGGAGTCTTCAATTATTCACTGATGGCCCACTTAAGGAACCATTCACTAAAGATAACTTGTCAAACAGTCTCAGTTTTTGACTTTCGCTGAAATTCACAGATTTTTTGACTTCGTGATGGAGTCTCCAACACGTTCACTGTTTTCTTTTACTTTATGAACTTTCCAAACCTTTCCCAAGATTTAAAACTACTCTTTAGTAATACTCTGAAATCCCTTTATTTAAAGATTTTTTTTATTACTAATCATCATTCAATTTAATAACAATCATGATGCATCTCAAAAATGTATGAAAGAAAATATGAAACAAGCAAGATGTCATGAAAAGGATAATAAGAATTTATTGCAACAAATATTTTTTTTTAAATTGTAAAAGTGAATATCAAGGATATAAGAAACAAATGTAATGTTATAGGTTGTAAATGCCCTGGATGCGGAATATCTTGGACCCCTCCTTTATCAAACCATCTGAAATTTCTCTTAAACGAGCAATTTACTTGGGTAACCTCTCGGCTTCCGTAGTTACATCAGACTAAGTTGTTCCCCTTTCATCTGATTTCCTGGTACTTTCTCCCCCTTTACACAGAGCATTGATTCGAACTTTAACCAGTACCTGAGCCACCCTTTGCGGGTTTTCAGCTCAAGTATCCTCCATTCGATATTAAGTCGCCCTTTGCGAGTTTTCGGCTTAAACCTCTACTTTTACATTCTTTTTCTTTTTTCATTTTCATTTTTTTTTTGTATTCTACCATGCATCTGAGAATTCTAAATGCTTCCAAGGTAAAAATATTAATTCAAAAGATGGAATAAATTATGAGAACAACCTTTCAAATTAAATATCCATGCTTGATCAAAATGGACTTTCTAAAGCACGTAACATAGGCCAAGGTTCGGGTTCAGAAAGAAAGGATAAAATAGGCCCAAACTGTGGTTAAGGGTGATTGGATCAAGATCATTTCTTGAGGAGAATTCATTCTTGAAACATTTGTCCTTTTTTTGGACTTTCTTTTCTTTTTTGCTTTTTTGGCTTTCCTTTGCCATTCTTTGATTTTCATATTTTTCGATGGCTTTCTTTTTGCCATGGTTTTTGATTATTTTTCCTCGTATTTTCTCTCCAGTGTAGAGGGTGATCCTTGATCAGGGTTTAAAGAAAGAAATAAGTCCTAAGGCTCAAATGGGTGACTAAGGATAATTTCTTCTTAGTGAAATGAATATGAAAGATGGCCATTCATCATATCAAGCATGAATATTCTCATTAAAAAGCAATCTACAAGGGAGATATATATAGAATTTCCATTTTTACACTTGGAATCATTCGAATTTCCATGTGCACAGCATCACACTTTTTTTTCAAGCATAATACTTCTTCAGTTCATCAGCATTCACGGGATTTTTGAAATCCTCCCCATCAATCCGAGTTAAAATCAATGCTCCTCTAGAAAAAGCTCTTTTTACCACATAAGTTCCTTCCCAATTCGGAGCCCACTTTCCTCGTGAGTCCTTTACTATAGGGAGAATTTTCCTCAATACCAACTCCCCCTCTCAGAACTGTCTGGGACGAACTTTCTTATTGTGGGCTTGAATCATCCTTTTCTGATACAACTGTCTGTGACAAATTGCTTTCAATCTTTTCTCCTAGATGAGATTTAACTGTTCATAATGAGCTCTAACCCATTCTGCCTCTTCTAGGCCAACCTCCATCAAAACCCAAAGTGAAGGGATCTCAACTTCAATAGGTAGCACTGCTTCCATCCCGTACACCAAAGAAAATGGCGTTGCCCTTATAGATGTGCAGACCGAAGTACGATATGCATGAAGAGCAAAAGGCAAGATCTCATGCCAATCCTTGTACACATCATTCATCTTCTCAACAATCTTCTTGATGTTCTTGTTAGCTGCTTCTACTGTCCCATTCATCTTCAGACAGTAAGATGTCGAATTATGATGTGTGATCTTGAACTGAGTACACACTTCTCTCATAATCTTATTGTTCAAATTGAGAGCATTATCTGAAATAATTCTTGCTGACAATCCGTAACGGCATATGATTTCTTTCTTAACAAATCTGCATACCACCGACTTTGTTACATTCACATAGGAAGCAGCTTCTACCCACTTTGTGAAATAATCTATTGTCACCAAGATGAAACGATATTTTTATTTGATGCTTTCGGGGTGATAAGTCCAATCATGTCCATTCCCCATATTGAAAAGGGCCATGGTACAGTCATGACATGCAATGGCAATGGCGACACATGAATCTTATCTGCATATATTTGGCATTTATGGCACATATAGGAATATCTTATACAATCCCCTTCCATTGTCAACCAATAATACCCTGCCCTCATAATCTTCTTAGCAAGCATGATACCATTAGCATGAGTGCCATATATCCCTTCATGGACCTCTTCTATAATTCTCCGAGCTTCGACAGATCCGACACATCTCAACAAGACTTGGTCTTTTCCTTTCTTGTAGAGAATCTCACTGTCTAGAACAAAACCCATTGCTAGCCTTCTCAGAGTCCTTTTGTTATTTTCTGTTGCTTGTTCTGGATACTGTTGACTCTTGATGTATTGCAAGATGTCGTTATACTAAGGGAGGCCATCTGCTTCTTCTTCAATACTCAAACAGTGGGCAGGAGACTCATATATACTCATCTTTATTGGCACAACTTCAGCCCCTTCATTCACTTTAAACATTGATGACAAAGTAGCCAGAGTATCTGCTATTCGATTTTCGTCTCGAGAGAAGTAATTTAAATTCACTTCTTCAAATTCCTCCAATAAACTCAGTATGAGTTCTCGGTATCAGATTAGATTTGTATCTCTGGTTTCCCAATTTCTCCGTAGCTAGTATATCACTAGGGCTGAGTCTTTGAAAACTTCCAAAACTTTGATCTTTCTGTCCACTGCAGCACGAAGGCCCATAGTACACGCTTCATACTCTGCAGTATTGTTTGTACAATCAAAATCGAATCTAGCAGTGAAAGAATAATAATCTTTTTCTGGGGATATGAGGACAACATCGATTTCATGCCTCATGGCATTAGATGCGCCATCAAAGTACATTTTCCATACTTTCTTCTTAAAGGGAATCTTATCTGCTTGCGAAACATATATCAAATCTTCATTCGAAAAGTCAAAGTTCAAGGGTCATAATCTTCCACTGCCCGACTTGCTAAGAATTCAGCCACTGCACTACCCTTGATAGCTTTTTGACTTACATATACAATGTCATACTCTGACAATAAAACCTGCCATCTTGCCGTCTTCCCTGACAAAGAATGTGCTTCCAACATATACTTGATTGGATCTAGCTTCGCAATCAACCACGTTGTGTGGTACAACATGTACTGTCTGAGTCTTCGAGCAGTTCAAGCTAAGGCACAGCACAACTTTTCTACCGACGAATATTTCAACTCATAATCTGTGAACTTCTTGCTGAGGTAGTAAACTGCCTGTTCTTTCTTTCCAAATCTCATCAAGCTGCCCCAAAACACAACCCATGGATCTCTCAAATACTGATAAATACAGTATCATTGGTTTATCCGAAACAGGTGTTATTAATATTGGTGGGTTGGATAGATAATGTTTAACCTTTTCAAATGCAATATGACAACCTTCATCCTATTCTCCTGGATCACGTTTTCGAAGTAACTTAAATATTGGATCACATTTGTCGGTTAACTGAGAAATAAACCGAGAAATGTAATTCAATCTCCCTAGAAAGCCTCTTACTTCTTTTTGAGTACGAGGTGGTGGAAAATTCTGAATGGCCTTCACTTTATCTGGATCAATCTCAATTCCTCTTTTGCTGAGGACAAAACCCAATAATTTTCCCGAGGTAACTCCGAAAGTGCATTTTGCCGAATTTAGCTTGAGTTGAAACTTTCTTAGTCATTCGAATAGCTTCTTAAGATTCGCAATATGTTCCTCTTCTCTTTGTGATTTTCCAATCATATCATCAACGTAGACCTCAATTCCCTTATGCATCATATCATGAAACAAGGTCACCATGGCTCTCTAATATGTTGCCCCAGCATTCTTCAACCCAAATGGCATTACCTTGTAGCAGAAGGCTCCCTACATTGTAACAAATGTGGTTTTCTCCATATCTTTCGGTGCCATCTTAATCTGATTGTGTCCTGAGAATCTGTCCATGAAAGAAAATAAAGAACTCTTCACCGTATTATCAACCAGGGTATCGATATGGGGCAATAGGAAATTATCTTTAGGGCTGGCCTTGTTCAAATCTCTGTAATCAACGCACATCCGCACCTTGCCATCTTTCTTTGGTACTGGAACAATATTTGCCACCCATTCTGGATATTTTGCCACCTCTAAGAATCCAACATCAAATTGCTTCTTCACCTTCTTTTTTTATCTTTAACAGCATTTTCGGCCTCATTCTTCTCAACTTTTGCTTAATTGGCTTGCATTCTGGCCTTAAAGAAAGCTTATGAACCACAATATCCGGATCCAACCCTAGCATGTCTTGCTAAGACCATGCAAATACATCCACATATTCTTGGAGCAATGCTATCAATTCACCCTTTATTGATGATGACAATGAAGTCCCGATTTTGACTTCCTTTATCTCTTCACTATTTCCTAGATTTATCATCTCCTCTTGTTCTATTTTCCTTAATAGATCCGGAGGTGGACCATAATCCTCAATATCTTCGTTAGCCTCAAAATCACCCGTGCAAATAGGTCTTTCAAAATTAATTTCAGAATTACTAACAAGAAGGTCCTCATATTCCTCATCCGTACACCTGTAAATAGGTGGAGAAGAAACAATATAGGAAAATATATATAATAAAAACAAAATAAATAGCAAAATGAAAAAATATGGACACATCAATATGAATAAAATGCATCGTGCTTGTTATTTATTGAATGAAAATGTTTAAACAAAAAGCCCATTACAGAAAGAAAAAAAAAAGAAACTCTTAATAACTCTGGGTAAAGATAATTAAGATTCTTTTTTAAAGTATTACTTTGGAATAGACTTAAAAACTATGGGCAACTCAGTCACACTCTAATTGGTCAGTCTATATCCTGGTGGACAAGGTCATACCATCCAATTCACATTGTCAATTTCCATCCCTTCTTTCCCAGTCATGCAAATTACCATATCCTGAATCTGTCCCCCTTTATTCACATGGAGCTTTTCAAAAGCTTGATCAATCATTATAAGTACATCATCTGAATTCTTTTCTCCGAGTAGAAAACCAGCAGAGCAGAAGTTGTGAAGAATTGGTGGGAAAGTCATGGGTTCCCATTCAATATCCATACCCGCGAAATGGGCCATCCTCCTTTATCGGTTCCTTTCAACTTATTTCCTCCTCACATTGGCCTTCGAAAGATACCCTAAGCCAAATTGGTCTTTCTTTCCCACTACTTCCAATGCTCGAGCCATCTCTTGAAGATATTTTTCAAGACCTTTTCTAGCCCTGCAGCCATTTCCCACTGTGGTTCTTACTCCCAGCCTTGTGTTCTTGGACAACCTTGGTTTTGAAATTTTTCGTCCTTCAGCGACGAAAACCGCATTTACGAATTCCAAAGACTGAAAAGAATATTCTACAGCATCTTCATTGGGTTAAATATAAGGAGATTCAGTAGATGCAGAGGCTATTATGTCTTCTTCTTCTGATACAATGACCAAAAGACCCTCCATCATAAATTTTAGTTTTTGGTGGAGAGATGAGGGTACAGCCTTTGCTAAATGTATCCACGGTCTTCCCAACAAGCAATTATAGGATGAATTAATATCCATGACTTGAAAGTTCACCGTATAGGTGCATGGGCCTATCTCCAGAGGAACCTCAATAGTTTCCATTACCTCTCTCTTAGTACCATCGAAAGCCCTGACTACTGTGCAACTCAATAACATATAAGACATATCAACTGACAACTTAGACAGGGTTACCAAGGGCATTACATTTAATGAATAACCATTATCTAGAAGCACTTTTAGTAGTATATGCCCCCTGCAGGTGGTTGTTATGTGGAGAGCCTTTGTGGACCCAATACCATTGGCTGGTATTTCATCATAACTGAAATATATATGGTCGTTTGCCGCAATGTTTCCCACCAGCCTGTCTAACTTTTCTACCGATATGTTGTTAGGCACATATGCCTGATTCAACACTTTCAACAAGGCATTTCTATGTGGCTCAAGTTTAATAGCAAAGATAAGATGGAGATTCTTGCTGGCGGACGCTACAATTTCTCAACCACACTATACTCACTATGTTTTATGAAATTTAAAAACTCACATGCCTCTTTCTCATTCACCGACTCATTTATCCTGTTTATCGGGGTTGATCCCCTCTCTACTTCTTTTGACAAATCTATCTCAATATGGATTGATTCAGCTGCTTTCTTCCCTTTGTCCATTCCTTCATCCTTTCTTGTTGATCCCTGTTCAACAACCTATGGGGCAAAACACATTCCACTTCGTGTTAAGTGTTCTACACCTGTAATATCTTGCTGACTTGAAAACCTAGGCATAACCATGCTGCAGTCATATTTCCATGGTGCAGTTTTGTTTTCCTTGTATGAAAAGGAAGAATGCAAATCTATGATTAGCTTAGGTGCAATTTCCTCAACAACCGGAGTAGTCTTCTCTGGTTCATCATAATAGATGATCAAAGGTCTTCATATTCCATACCCAGTTGCATTCTCAATAACCTCTACTTCTTCCCCTGTTTTCTCGTAAAACTAGGCCTCTCCGTCATCCATCATCTTTTGGACTTTAGCCAAAAAATCCCCGCAGTCCTGTATGATATGACCTCTACATTTATGGAACGGGCATCAATTCTGCACCCTCTTTGCAGCCATTTTTAAACTGTCTACCTCACCCGCCATTCCTTCCTTAACCATCTCGACCCATACTGTTAACATTGGAGTCTTGACTTCCCTGGCATCCTTTTTTACCCTTCTGACTTCCCCTGTCCATACTGCATTTACCCGATTCTCAACCTGACCGGGCAATGGGTTTTTCGCTATATTCGGCCTATTTTTTGACCCAAACTTCACAACTCCAGTATTGATTAAACTTTTGACTTTCTTTTTACAGGCAATGCAATCCTCAGTCGAATGCCCCTGAATTCCTGCGTGATATGCGGAGTTGGTATTTGCATTGTACCACCTTGGGTATGGTAGGGTCAAAGGTTTAAGATATACGGGCGCGACAAGTTGGATTTGCAGTAATTTGGGATATAACTCACCATAGGTGGTAGGAATGGGATCAAACTGGGGTTTTTGATCGTTCCTTGGTGAACGATAGTCATTGCGCGCGGGACCTTGAGTATTTGGGATAGTGTTTCGAGGAAGGGTTATCTATGAGGATATACCAGTTGGAAATGGCTGTTGTGGTATATTGGTATAAGGGAATGGATTTTGGGTAAGGTGGTTCACATTGGGGTAGTAAGGATTATACCCTGGGTAAGGTGTGTAAGGTGTAGGAGGTGCATAAGATATAGTAGGAGTATAGGGCCTGGGAGGTGTGTATGGTGTAGGAGGTGCATAGGGGTATTGATTGAAACCGACTGCATATGTCTCCTCCTTTTTCTTTGCAGGGAAAATCCTCTTCGGGGTAGCAGACTCACCTCCTTCTATTTTCCCGTTCTTAATAGCATACTCTATCATCTCCCCAGATATCACCATATCTGCAAAGTCCTTGGTGGCACTCCCCACTAATTTATCATAATAAGGTGCCTTCAGAAATTGATGAAAAGCACTGTAGTTTTCTTGTTGGTCAAAGGAGGTTGCACTTGTGTAGCCAGGTCTCTCCATCTTTGAGAATATTCTTTAAAGCTTTCAGTAGCTTTACTTTCCATGTTTTGCAGAGTTAGACGATCAGGCACTATGTCCATCACATGCTTGTATTGTTCCATGAAAGCTTTGGCTAGATCCATCCAGGAACGGATCTTAGTACGGGTAAGCTGGTTATACCACCGAGTTGCAGACCCTGTCAAGCTATCTTGAAAATATTAGATAAGCAATTTTTCATCTTCATCATGTCCGGTCATCTTCCGGCAATATATGGTCAGATGTGCTGATGGGTTAGTAGTTCCGTTATATTTTTCAAAGTCTGGTACTTTGAACTTTGGAGGAATCATCAGACCGTGCACTAAACTCATCTCTTTGGCATCCAGACTGCCAAATAGCTCCGCCCCTTCAACTGCCCTCAATCTTTCCTCTAGTAGCTGATATTTTTTCTGGGATTCTGCCGTTTCAACCCTCTTCAACTCAGTCATCTTTGCCCTTTCCTTTTCAGCCAATTCCTCAAATTCTAGAATGTCCACATCAATTGGATCAACCCTAATATTTCCTTTTTTAGGAACAAAATTCTTTGCTTCAGCCGCTGGTTGAATGTAAATATAGGATGCTGCCCCAGTCAAAAGTTTATTTCCCACATGCTGGGATGTCTGGCCATTCTTTTGTACCATCTTTGGTCGGTCTTCCTGGATTACTGCCCCCATTCCTGTAACTGAACTTTCCCCTGGCCATTTCTGCCTCATCATGGTATTCATCATCTCCATGAGTTTGGTCATTTGTTCCCGTGACTCCTCTTGAGACTTAGCCAACTGTTCCTGCAGTTCCCTTTGAATTCTTTCCATCCTTTCAATTCTAGCAAGTTGATCGTTCTCTATAGCTCTTGCTTGAGATCGAGTATTGTAGGGGTGTCGAAAGTCTAATTCTTTCTGAGTGCGACCAATTGTACCTTTAGTTTTAAAAACCATGGATTAGAAATTATTGACACATTTTTTATTTTTTTTTTAAAAATGAATGAATGAATAAATGACTAAATGTTAATGAATGAACAAATAAGTAAATGACTAAGTGTATGAATATGAATGAATAATTTATAAAAAATAAATGAATGAATGAATGATTATAAATATAAATAAATGAATGAACAAACAAACAAACAAAATATATAAAGGAAAGAACAAATGAATGATGAATGCATTTAAAAGTATTGGCCCCGGGATAATTCCAACCAAACGGTCTTTCATTGATTCCTGGAACTAAATGCATCAAAGATAAAAGATCATTGCTTAAGACAATCTGATAATCTGTCTATCCTAGTTCAAAAATGCTATTACAAAACACTGGTCCTATAGTAACTCCCTCGGATCTTGGACCTTTTTTACTGTCCTCTTTTGATTGCCTTTCTCTTCAATCTGATACCTACTTGTTCACGGCCCTTTTATATGTCAGCAGTAGCATCACCATGTAAGCTTTCCTTAACTTGTTTCTCCAGTTGATTGGCTCGGGCTTCCTCATGCTTCGCTCTCTCTTTCCAATAGTTATTCTCCTTCTTGAGGTTTTTGACCTCTTTCTCCCATTCCCCTGAAGTCTTGAGGGTCCGCTCAAATCTGAGTTCGAAGCGGTACCTCTTGTTCTCCAAGTGTAATTCTTGAAGATCACTCTTAGCAGTGTTCCTTTCTCTTTTGATCTTTTCCTTTTCTCTTTCTCGAGCTGATTTCCTTTTTTCATGTCCTCAAGTTCTTCTTGCAGCCGAGCAATCTCTTTTCTCATTTGGGCCTTTTCTTTTTCGAATTCTGCCCTTGCAATTTCTAACACTGATGGCACTTCCTTCGGTGGCAAACTCAAGAACTGAACTTTATCCCAATTAGATGCCAACAACCTGTCATTAATCCTCTTTTCTCTCCATGTTAGGTAGTCGGGTGTGACGATGTCAGCATATCTGGCTACCTTTATCCGATGGGTATTTCTTCATGCTTCAATTATTCCCTACACCTTTCTTGAGTAACCTTCTTCTCCATAAGTGAACACCAATAGAACCAGTCCATGAGTCACTGGTGTTAACTGTCGAGACTCAACCTGTCTTTGCACCAACAGAGGTGCGTAGCTCACGGCTTCCCAAATCCCGAGTAGTGGAACCCCTGACTTGTCTCCACATTTGTATAATATCGGCATAGGAATCATCAATGGAGCTCTCCAAGTTATCAATTCATTCTTAAGATTTCGGAACAGGTTGATCCACTGCTCTTCATTTCTTTCTTCAGGCAATCTATCTTAAAGAACTCATTGATTGGTACTAGGGTTTTCAAATATGGTTTGAAAGAAAAATCCTCCCTCATCCAAAAATGACTCTGAATCCAAACATAGAGGAGCTGCATACATCCCATGAATCTTCCACATCCTTCCCTTTTGCAAAAATTCAAAGATCGAATAGTTTCTGCTAGGATGGCTAGAGACGTATCTATCTTATGTCTTAACTTCTCAAAAAGGTCAACTATGGCCAACTCGATACGTCCCAGTGTCCAACCATATACAGCTAAAGCAAAAATATCCCTAGCAGTCTCTCTATTTGGATGACTTCGGATCAAAGATTGGAGAGCATCCCAAGGAATACACTTACTTTTCCCTTTTTTAACCACATGTGTATCGACCCATTTGCAATCCATTCCCACGATCCTAGCTAATTTCTTCTTAAACCTTAATGTCTTTGAATCCTTTAAATAAATTTGATCCGGGATAGCATCCTCAATATGTAACAAAGCCAAATATTCCTCTATGGTCGGTGTCATGTCTTCCTTGTTGAAGGTGAAACATCGTTATGCTGGATTCCAAAAATGTACCATAGCCCGAATCAACTCACTGTTAATCTTAATCGACATCAACAATGCTATGTCTCCATATACCTGAGTGAAAATCCTCTTTTCTGACACATCCCAATGACTCCAAATATCCATCAACCCCTGGAGATCATTTTGCCTGTAAACTAAATCTACTCGTTCTGGCAATACTGATATATATCCCTCCTTTAAACAATCACCATCACTTCGCTGCTCTAACTCCGACCACTACTGTACCCTTGCATGTTCTTCCACTATCGAACTAGCCTGATCCTCTATGAAAACCCTTTTGGTTGAAGATTATCCCGAGGCCAATAATTTTCCCTATGCATTATGATGACACAAAAAATGCATGAAAAAGAAACAAGTCAGTAAAGGTGAAGAAACCAAATGATAACAACATAATATAACAAATATCCCAATGAAAATTTGGCATTACGACGCCTTTGGGACAGGGTATTTAACTTATTATGGGCAAAACGATGTGCGTTCATCATCGCCCGATTTTGCAGAATTTAATCGGAATGTAAAATAGGTAACAAAAGGTTAGAAATGTCCTTCCATGTGTTCCTAACTTCGGTATATCTATAAAAATTCAGTAGGGCTTCGCCTATGTTGGCTCTACGGCTCATTATATCTAGGTGAACGAAGTTCTAAAGGCCCCGAATTGTTCCTCACTATCGTCGGTGAAGGCTAGTAAGGCACCCCGATAAAAGCGGGTTCAATTCTTTATAGTATATTTCCCTAGCCCATGCGGATTGTTAATCACGAGAGCTTAGGCAATTTATACTCCGAAATATTTTGCTAAACTATGCGGATTGTTAATCATGGGAGTGTAGCTACTTTATTTCCACTTAAAGGGATGGAACCCGGGTATAGGGCTCATGTTATGCAAATGCACGTGTAGTGTGTGAGGAAGAACAACAAACCATTCACCACCTATTCTACAATCCATATTCTAAATGCCCCGATAAAATTAAACAACATAAATCATCAATTAATCAAAATATGAATATATGCACCAAAATAATCAGAGAACAATTATAATATGTATGCACATGAATATGGACATATTTAAGAACATTTTATTATTTTCAAAATTCTCCTTATTTTTTTTTAATGTGGGAATTAAAATTAAATACCAATTAAACCAACAAAACCGAGACTTTGATAACACACGACTAATTCTAGGCCTGACTCTCTAAACCAACAAAATCGCAAGACTTTACATTCGTTAAGCGTGACATTAAAAAAAAGGAGGAAAAATCGACTTATTTCCTCTTGAAAAATGAAGGTTTTGAAAATGACCTTGAAAAAGACATGGAGTAGCTACCAATCTTTTTTAGCTAGGTGTGATCGGCCAACATTTTAAAATTAATTAAAATATTTATAAAACCAATTTCAAGTCTGCGTTTTAAACCAAAGAAATCAAAGAAGCGGGTTTGGGACTCGGTTATGTGTGGGGAAGGATTAGCACCCCCACAATGCCCGTATAAAACGATACCTTACTAATCGTGTGTTATCTCAAGTCTCGGTAAAAAATCAGTTTTAAATTTAGTATGTCAAGTTAATTCCCAATTTAAAGAAAAATAATTCCATTTTTATTTGAAAATAATCTGAAATTTATTAATTCAAAATTTTCCAATATTTCCCAACAAACGTGGCAAAATATAGAAATTTTTATTTATTTGAAAAAAATTTCGAATCATTCTCGTTTTAAAGAAGATATTCCGTTATTAATGATAATTGATGATATTCTCCCGAGCAAACCCAGTAGAGAACTCATGAATTATTTTAACTCAGGAATATCTTTATTTTATTGAAAATCATTACCTTTTTCAAAATATTTTTAAAAAAATATGAATATGTGTGACATAAATAAAATGACATGGCAAAGTCTAGATAATATGATGCAACCTAAATGGTATGATAAAATTTAAATGTCTTAGAATATTCTAAATGAAATGAAATATTCTAAGTCATATGATATATTCTAAATGAAATGAAATGACCTAGGTAACATAATATATTCTACATGAAATGAAATGACGCAGATAACATAATATATTCTATATGAAATGAAATATCCTAAGTCACATGATGTATTCTAAATGGAATAAAATGATTTAAATTACATGGCAAATATAAATGATATGGTATATAATCTAAATGATATGAAATGACATGAAACATAAAATAATGCTAACATATAATATGCATGAAAATAAAAATAAAAATAATAATGCATGAATATAGTATATGCTAAATAATATGACAAAAATAACTAAATAAAAAGCATAGGATATCATGAAATATTCAAAATCATATAACAATGAATATAATATCAAAAATTTAAATCAAAGATAATAACACCATCATGAAAATTAACATAGCAAAAATCACATATTATATAGTATGCATGAATATGGAAAATGCAATGCATAAGAATGTATTTTTTTCCTTTAATTAAGAAAATCCGTATACCTAAAAAGATATCCAGCTAACTTAGGAAAATATATCAAATTATATATTCTAAAACCAAAATACTTTGTGATTGTTTGAAAACAATTTTGAAAAGCTTAGATTAAAAATAAAAACTTAGCTAAACCTTTTTTCAAATGGCTCTAATTTTCTAAGTTTAAAATTCCGGACTTTATCACCCTTAACCCAAGATTTAAAAAATCATTTTTAGAGTTTAAAAAGGCTTAGAAACTACCCTAAGTCAGTAGCTAAACTTCCTAATCAGCCCCCTCTAAGTAACTTAACCAAAACAGAAAAATGATTTTCCTTCAAATTCAATTATGCCTCTACTGTCCAGTTTTAAAGCACGATTTTTTACCCTATTTTTAAAAATTCAAAAAACTCTAAAAAAAATATTGGAGACTCAAGACATGTAAAAGTAAGTGGTAAAAAATTGGCTTAATTTTCTGATTAAAGATTACTACCCAGAAAAATCGGGAAAGTACGAGTACTGGGTGAAAAAACTGTTTTGCCAAAACACATTTTTTTGCCTTTGATAAAATCATTTAAAAATCAAAGTAAAAATGTTAGAGACTCTCCTAAAGACTTAGAAACAGTCGCTAACACTTTTGAAAAGTTAGACAAAAATTGGCTAAAGTAAAAAAAAATCACAAAGGTTAAATAATCAATTTGACAACTCTTTAATTTTGCACAAGTATGCTCAAAATGAGCATGACTTTGAACCATTGATTGGTCTAAGTCATAAATCATGTGACAATGACATGAAATGCATGAAAATACAGCAAATATGATGCATGAAATGCATGATTTAAGAACTAAATGACATGAAAAATGCATGGCATAGAGAATATGACTTAGACCTAAATGAACCTGCATGGCATTTAATGCAATTTAGGTCTAAAATGCATGAATATGCATGGCAAAACAAACCAATCCTAAACCTAAAGAATGCATGGCAATAACACAAACATATAGCATGCTTAAACAAAATACACAACCAAATATCATGAAAATGCAAACCTATCAACTAGCATAACAAAAATGCACACACAAAGCTTAAGAGAGAGGGTTGGCCGAATGGTCTCATACTTTAAAATGAGCATAGTATTTTCACAAACACATGATATACTAACATGCATAGCTAAACAATAATACTCAAATCATGCAAATATAAAGTAAAGACATGAAAACCAATAGGCATTTTCACAAACACATGGATTAACAAAATGTAAAACATAAACAAACTTAAACATTTTGAAAACAGAAAATCAAAAATGCAAGACAAGTAAAATAAACATGATAACAAGATAATAGACTCAAAAATGGAAACAAGCAAGCAACCAAATCAAAACAAGCTTCTTGTTTATGTATTTAAAGAAGATTTAGAGCATCCAAACTTGTTAAACATCACTAGAATCATGAAATAAAGAACAAAACAGCAACTACACTAAAAAAAAAGCCATTTGGCCACCCCTTTAAGTCATAAAAAAAATTTCTCAAAGCTTTTTCCAAGCAAGTATAAAGAAGAACATGAAGAAGAATATTAAAAACATATTTTAAAAAGAAAAAACAAAAGAAACTCACCAAAATAGTAATCAAAACAGCAAATCAAGAATAGAAAATCAAGGAAAGTGCAAGAGTATGGTGCTTAAAGTAACCTCTAGAAGCTATATTGCAAGCTTTTTCCCTTCTAACTTTCTTTTCTTTTCTAAACTTTTCTTTTTGCCTTTCAACAATGGAGAGAAAATCAGCCAAGCAAGAGTGAGTAGAGAGTGAAAATGAAAGAGAGACCCCCTCCCCCTTGTAGTGGCCGAATGGCCTTATCTTGCTAGGATATTGTCATTTTTTTCTTCAACCAATTTTGATCCAAAGGCTATTAATCCAAGATTTTTAAAATGTGAAATTATCACCCTTAGATTAGGTAATCAGTTATCCACAATTACAGCTGTTCAAGAATCTTAAGCCATTATGTTGACATTCTCCCTCTTCAAGCATTGATCTATGTGGCTTAATTATAAAGGCTTGATCAAAAAATAACTACATTCCTCTTCATTGTTGGTTTTTTGATTAAAAATCAGAAAATATTTTCCCACTCTTGGGCCTTGGCTAGCTGACACCTTATCTTCCAGCCCAATCTTCATTTTTTCAAAAGGCAAGAAAATCCCTTTTCGGTTTCTTGGGTAAAATGACTTTTTTGCCCCCTGAACAAAAATAAATAGCAAATGGACTCCAAATTCAAATTTTCTTTTTTTAATACTTCCAAACTAATAAAAAATTGAATTCTGGAGGTTTTCAAAAAAATTCGAGCCCATTTGCTATTTATTTGGATTTTTTCTTCCAAAATTGCCCTTTTGTGCTCCCAAACTTTACCATTTTTTAAACGAGCTCCAAATCCAGATTTTTCTTCACGAATCTCTTCCAAATAATTCAAAAGTATGATCTGAAAGTTTTCATAGTTTTTGGAACTCATTTGGTATTTTTTCATGATTTATCTACTTGAATTATTGTATAGTGGGCCCGGGATTTGGCCATTTTGCAAACGAACTTCGAATCCGGATTTTCTTTTTCCAATCCTTCCAAATAATTTAAGAATGAGATCTGCAAATTTTTAGAATTTTTAGAGTTCATTTGTTATTTTTTCGGGATTTATCTTCTTGAATTTCTACATAGGGGACCCGGGATTTGGCCATTTTGCAAACGAACTCCGAATTCAGATTTTCTTTTGCCAATATCTTCAAAATGATTTAAGAATGAGATCTACAATTTTTCAGAATTTTTGGAGTTCATTTGCTATTTTTCCCAAATTTTCCAATTTTGCTTTTTTGCTTCCGAAACCCGATTTTGCTCAAAACAAGTCTGATTTTCAGATTTTCTTCAAATTGAGCCTTGGGCTATCCTTGTTTAATCACTCCTCATCAATTAGGGGCTTTAGTCTTACCGAATCGGGCCATTTCTGTAATTCTTCCAAATTTCACCGAAATGCACCAAAAACTCTAATTCTCGATTTTCTTCCGAATTGACTTTTCTTTCAATTTTTCTTTCAAGTAGCTTCTCCATTACCCGTATTCAGTGTTTATATTTCATTTGGAACCTTCAATTCGACCAATTTGATCATTTAAGCACTTTTCCTCAAATTTCCCGAACTAGAGTTTTCTTTTTACTAAATCTCCGTAACCCAACTTCCGAACTCCATATCTTTTGATGTAGACCTCGGATTATCAAAATTCTTTCTCCATTTTTCAATTGAACTTCAAATCTTGATTTTGAAAGTGGGTTGACTTTTTCAGTAGTTGACTCTTTTAGGTTGACTTTTCTAGGTTGACTTTTTCAAGTTTGACTTTTTATGCTCGCCTTCTTAGACTAAGTTTTGGAGTACCACCTGCAGGATGAAAAAAGTCTTTTTACATTCTAAAACATCAATTTAGGAAGAAAACATACCTGTTTTAATGGTCCGGACAAAATTAGATGTCTACAGAACCCATTGGTGGTTCGAGATGTGGGGTATAAGGAGCCTGTGACTGAGAGAGAAGCTTGTGAATTTTTGAAGCTGGTCAAACACAGTGAGTATAGTGTGGTTGAACAGTTGAACAAAATGCCAGCTCGGATGTCGTTGTTGTCTCTGTTGTTGAATTCCGAGCCTTATAGGAAGGCTTTGCTGAAAGTGTTGAATAAGGCATATGTGCCTCACAATATTTTCGCGGAGAATGTGAATCACATTGTTGGAAATATAGTAACTACTAATTTTATAACTTTCAATGATGATGAGATTCCTCCAGAAGGCAGGGGCAGCACCAAGGCCCTCCATATCACGGTGAAGTGCAAAAGTCATGTAATGGCTAAAGTACTTATTGATAATGGTTCTTCCATTAATGTCATGCCAATGGCTACATTGTCCAAGCTGCCAATTGATGTGTCTCACATTTAACCTAGTCACATGATTGTAAGAGCCTTTGATGGGACCCGTCTGGCGGTTTTGGGAGATATTGAAATGCCTTTGCAAATTGAGCCTTGCACTTTCAATATAAAGTTTCAGGTTATAGAGATTTCACCATCTTACAGTTGTCTATTGGGGAGACCATGGATTAACATGGCAGGAGCAGTTCCATCATCATTACACCAGAAAATCAAGTTTGTTATGGAGGATTATCTGGTGAGTGTTAACAAGGAAGAGGATTTGTTGGTAACCAAGTCCCCAACCACGCCTTATGTAGAGGTAGCTGATAAAGCACTGGAGTGTTCATTCAGATCTTTTGAATTCATCAATGCCACCTATGTGGGTGAATATTCTAAGGTACCTACTGTACGTTTTTCTCGGTTGTCAGCCTGTTATTCAAACAGATCGTTGGAATGGGTTGGCGTGTTGGACTTGGATTGGGGAAGCATTTTCAAGGGATCAGGGAGATGCCAGAAATATGAGAAAATAAAGAAAGGTTTGGGTTAGGTTAGGTTACCGGCCAACCAGGAGGGATTGGAAGTTGATTGAGTTTGAGAAGAAGAAAAAAAGATCGGCTCGTGTGAGGGGGTATGAGTGGAAGCTGAAGAAGATGGTTTTTCCTTATTTTTATTCCACTTTTCGTTTGGAGGGATGTATTTACCCCAATGCACCTCCACCGAATTTTGAAGAAGCGTTTTCTAAGCTTTTTATTCAAATGGTAGAAGTGAAGTCTGGTGGTGAAGAAGAGTTGTTGGTGTACCCATGCTCACCAGAAATAGAGCTGGGTAATTGGAAAGTGACGAAGTTGCCGGTTATCCTTGAATCTCATAAAATGTAATGCAGTGAGTCAAGTCCCTAGTTGCTCATGCCCAAGGGCATTAGGGATGGTCTTTTTTATATGAGTTAGTTTATTTCTTATTATTTTAATAAATTAGGAACAAGATGTATTTTCATTCCCTCTTTCATTCATTGCTGTCATTCTTTTTTCTTCTTTCATTATTGCTATTCTTTCTTCGTATACCAATATATATTCTTTCAATTCCATTCAATTTTAGGATTCCAAGTAATGAATACAAAAACAATCTTAACAATAATTTGGGATTCAATTTTGAAAACATATTTCATGTTGATGAATTTGATAACAAAGAGGAATCAGATTATTATACTTTGTCTCCTAATTTATTGAGATTAATGGAACAGGAAAAGAAACCGGTTGAACCACATCAAGAGGTTACTGAGATGATCAATTGAAGAGATGAAGAAAATAGAAAAGAAGTGAAAATTGGCGCATCATTACCGCCTGCTCAAAAGAAGAGATTAGAAGATTTGCTTAGAGAATTTGTAGATGTGTTCGCATGGTCATACAGAGACATACCGGGTTTGGATTCAGATATTATGGAGCACAAATTGCCTTTGGGGCCAGAATGCAAACCAGTGCAACAAAAGTGGAGGCGGATGAAGCCAGAAATGCTATTAAAGATTAAAGAAGAAGTAAAGAAACAGTTTGATGCAGGCTTTTTGGAGGTAGCTAAGTACCCGAAGTGGGTAGCCTACATAGTCCAAGTTCTTAAGAAGGATGAGAATGTGAGAATGTGTGTCAATTATCGAGACCTGAACAAAGCAAGTCCGAAGGATAACTTTCCTTTGCTTCACATTGACACCCTCGTGGATAACACTGCTAGACATTCCACGTTTTTATTCATGGACGATTTTTCAGGGTTATTATAACCAGATTAAGATGGCTTTGGAGGATATAGAGAAAACCACATTTGCTACAATGTTGGGAACCTTTTGTTATAAAGTCATGCCTTTTGAGTTGAAAAATGCCGGAGCTACTTACCAAAGGGCAATGGTAACTCTTTTTCATGACATGATGCATAAGGAGATTGAGGTGTATGTGGATGATATGATTGCAAAATCCCGTGAGGGTGAAGATCGTTTAGTTAATCTCAAGAAGTTGTTTGAAAGATTGAGAAAGTTTCTGCTGAGATTGAATCCTGCCAAGTGTACATTCGGTGTCAAATCTGGAAAGTTATTGGGTTTCGTGGTTAGTGATAGAGGAATTGAAATGGATCCAGATAAAATACGGGCGATTCAGAATCTGTCTCCCTCTCGTACACAAAAGGAAGTGAGGTTTCTTGGGAAGGTTAAACTACATATCACGCATTATCTCCCAACTCACCTTCAAATATGATCCTATCTTCAAGCTTCTTCCCAAGCAGAATACTAGTGAATGGACTGGAGAATGTCAGGAAGCTTTTGATAAAGTTAAAGAATACCTATCGAATCCGCCAGTGTTAGTTCCTCTGATTCCAGGAAAGTCGTTGATTCTATATTTGACAGTGTCTGAGAAATCCATGGGATGTGTTCTGAGACAACGAGATAAAACGGGAAAGAAAGAGCATGCCATATATTATCTAAGTAATAAGTTTACTGACTATGAATCTAGATATTCATCGCTAGAAAAGAAATGTTGCGCTCTAGCATGGACTGCTCACAGACTCAAACAGTACATGTTGTATAATACAACGTGGCTCATAGCAAGGTTAGATCCTTTGAAGTACATTTTTGAGAAGCCTTCATTATCAGGAAGAATTGCAAGGTGGCAAGTCACTTTGTCCGAATACGACATTGTTTATGTAACTCAAAAAGCAATAAAGGAAAGTGTGATAGCCAAATTTTTGGCAGATCGGGCTTTTGAAAAATATGAGCCAGTGTAGTTTGATTTCCCCGACGAGGATTTGATGGCCATTTCAGGAGTAGAAGAAGAAAAATGTGAAGAAAAACCCTGGAAGATGTTCTTTGATAGAGCTTCCAATGCTTTTGGGCATGGAATTGGGGTAGTCTTAATATCCCTAGATGGTCAATATTATTCGATTACTGCACGATTGGATTTTAATTGCACCAACAATATGGCTGAGTATGAGGCATGCGTCATGGACTTGCAAGCAGCGATTGAAAGAAAGATTGATGTGTTAGAGGTATATGGTGATTCAGCTTTGGTTATTTATCAGTTGAAGGGGGAATGAGAGACGAAGGATTCAAAGTTGATCCTATACCAGAAATACACAACTGAATTAATAAGCATTTTGAGAAGATTCAGTTTCAAGCTTGCCTCGGGAGGAAAATCAGATGGCTAATGCTTTAGCCACTTTAGCTGCGATGTTTAAGTTGGATGCAAATACCGAGATCCAACCAATCAAGTTGGATGTGAAAGAATCTCCGACACATTGTTTAGATATTGAAGAATAAGTCGATGGTCAGTCTTGGTATTTTGACATCATGCAATATGTCAAATATCAGCGATACCCAGAACACGTATGAGATAATGATAAATGGCTCATTCGAAGATTGGCTATGGGTTTCTTCCTGGATAGAGAAATATTGTATAAGAAGAGCCGAGATCTAGTGCTTCTGAAATGTATTGACGCCGTAGAAGCAAAGAGGATACTGGAGGAAGTGCATGATGGAATTTGTGGGGCACATGCGAATGGTCACATGATGGCTAGACAGATAATGAGTACGGGTTATTATTGGTTGACAATGGAGAAGGACTGTATTGACTATGCCCGAAACTGTCATAAATGCTAGATCTAGGCGGATAAGATCAATGCTCCTCCGAATGAGTTGCATGTTTTGGCACCTCCATGGCCATTCTCAATGTAGGCATGGGTGTAATTGGACCTATCACCCCAAAGGCGACGAATGGGCATCGGTTCATTTTTGTGATGATTGATTATTTCAAGAAGTGGGTAGAGGCAGCTTCATATGCAAACATGGGCAGTGGTTTGTAAGTTCATAAAGAAAGAGATAATATGTCGATATGGACTACCGGAGAGAATCATTTCTGATAATGCTTGTAATTTGAATAGCAAAATGTTGAAAGAGGTCTGTGAACAGTTTAAGATTTAAGTATCACAACTCAGTGCCATATCGTCTAAAGATGAATGGAGCTGTGGAAGCAGCCAACAAGAACATCAAGAAGATTGTAGAAAAGATGACTGATGTCTACAAAGATTGGAATGAGAGGTTTTCTTTTGCCCTACATGCCTATAGAACTTCGATTCGCACATCCATAGGGGCAACTCCATTTTCATTGGTATATGGGATGGAGGTTGTGTTACCAGTTGAGGTAGAAATCCCTTCTTTAAGGGTTTTGAAAGAGGTGGATTTGGAAGAAGCAGAATGGGTACGAGATCGTTTTGAGCAGTTGAATCTCATTGAGGAGAAAAGACTTACAGCACTTTGCCATAGTCAGTTGTACCAAAAGAGAATGATGCGAGCGCATGATAAGAAAGTCCGTCCCAGACACTTCAGGGAAAGAGAGTTAGTCTTGAAAAAGATTCTTCAGTATCAGCATGATCATCGAGGGAAGTGGACGCCGAATTGAGAGAGTCCCTATGTGGTGAAAAAAGCTTTTTCAGGTGGAGCTTTGATTTTGGCTGAGATGGATGGGGATGTTTTGCCAAACCTGATTAATTCAGATGCTGTGAAGAAGATTTTGCAAAAGAAAAAAAAAAGAAAAAAGAAAAAGGAGGACTCAAATTGAAAATCCGAAAAGGGCAGTTTGGGTCATTGGGGGTTGTCTGAGTTGAAAACCCGAAAGGGCGGCTTAGATATGAGATGGATTAGCATCACTTGGAAAGTCTCATGAAGATGGGGACAATGTCTAGTTTGATGAACTCTGAAGGATTGAAGACATCGATTAGGATTGGTTTTCGAATGAGAATTTTGAATGAACTGTGATGGAGACTCAATTAAGAGTTGTAAACCCAAGTGCAGGTTATGTTCAAGTAATAAATTCTCGGGTGTCCGAGGTCGAACCACAGGGAAGCGTATTAGTAAGTATAAGTTTATAAATATATAAGAAAAATAAAGTAAACAAGATATTAGGGAACAAAACAAGATAAACAAGATATTAGAGAACAAAATAAACAAAATAAAATAAAAGAAATTAAACAAGATATAAAAAACAATAAGAAAATATGTTGAGGTTAGAGAATCCACTCTTGGTGTTATGCTAAGATTAATCTTGTTTTATTACACAATTGAAATCCACACATAAGTGAGGTTCCAATCGGAAGGTTTAGCAATTCAGTCCAAATTGTCCAACGTCCATAGCATATGATATTATGTTCATTTGGTGTCCTCAAAACTCATAAAAAGAGTCCAAGCATTCCTTATGCCAAGGTATATGTCTACAACAAATCAAGGTTATGAAACCAAGCATTTACTGTGCCATTTTCATTGTCAATAATGAATCAAGATCCCTACTTTGCAAGTATGATTTTAAACCAAAAGAAAATATTATCTATACTAGTGTTTATAAATGATGATTCATTTTAGCTCATGTTTAAGAGACTAACCTTAGCATTTACCAAGAGCTTCACCTCATCACCTCAACAATATGATTAGCAACACATACTAGATATGAATAAAATGAAAAGAAATGTAAGAAACATAAGTAAATAAAGAAAAAGAAAACTAGAGAAAGGAAAGAAGAAGAAAACTTAGAGAATTTTATTACAATGGCTAATATCCTACCAATGTATAATGTATCCCAATACTCATCCAAGGCCCTCTATTTATACACATTTTGGAGGGCTAAATGACAATAGACAAGCTTTACAAATTTCAAAGGTAGGTATAATAGGTGGGTGCATTTTTCTAACAATTTTCGTCATATTGTATGACAATTCTGATCAGCCAGCTTGATGGTCGATTTGGTCAATGTTGGAGGCTCGATCTGATAAAATGTTCTTCTAGAAAAATATACCCCTATCAGTTACGGATCCATAGCCGTTAAAATCAGCTCATTTGCTGATGTGGATAAGAAGATATGGGCAAAATACGAAAACAGGTCAGCACAGACGTCATTGCACATCAGCCAACTTGATGGTCGATTTCGCTAGGGAAAACGACTCCGTTTCAAGAAGTGTAAAACATGAAAAAGATAGATATGCCTCTTAGCTTTGTATGGCTACAAATTTTAGCCTTATTGCTTCAGTGAAACTCGAGATATAGCTGATATGGTAAACGGTGTCGGAACTGGAACTGAACTGGATTTGCCCTTAATTCTAGTAATCTGAAATCACTCAAAGAAACTTGTGAAAAACACCAAATTACATAAAAATATAAAAGATCATAAACACAATTAGACTAAACAATAATAACTCGTATTTGACACAAAACAATAATAAAACATAACTAAAAACTATATAATTATACGAGTTATCACACCCCCACACTTAGATTGTTGCTAGTCCCTAGCAACGACTCAATAAAAATAAAATAAGAAAATCTAATCTAATCCATTTTCGTAGGAAATCACGGTGGCACTTAGCATGTGACACAAGCCTTTAAACCCCTAGGTGTCCCTAGTGGACGAGTTTAGTCTCGTGAGGGTTTACTAGGACGATACCCACAAACATTGAAGACATAAGAAAAACTAAAAATAATAATTATAACTAATCCTTCCAATATAAATTAGAGATAATCATTGGACAAGTCTTAAAAACTAATCAATAGCTTAAAGAAATTCACAAAAAAATCTTGCTTGAATGTAAATAGTTTGAGTTAAGCCAATATTAACATAACATATTTCAATCAAAATAGTGCATATTCAACTTAATCTCAACCTCTCACATGGGATACTCTCATGATTTTCACTCTTTAAAGTAGTGGTAAAGTGTTTACACTCAATCAATCTCATGAAAACACTTCTACCATATGCTTGCTTGTCCACCTATTCTCCACTATTTAGATCATACAACTTCATAAATCAAGAGGTCTTTATTCAAGGTTGTAATGGGGACAAAGGGTTATAATGTGGTTAAAGAACAAAAGGATAAAGATATCACAAAGGTTCCAAAGAGTTCATAGAGTTTAGAGACATAATAAGATCATACAAATAAATTTCTCAAAACTCTTTACAAGTACATAGTCACATAGGCTAAATATTCATGTTGAGCCTTTGCTTCATTCTAACCAACTTTGTAACATCTTTTTCTTTACTTTAACTAGAAGTTCAAGAGAAGATTTTTTTTTTTTTTTGAATATGGGAATGTATTTAACAATGATCCCTTTCTTTTTCTCTTGACTTTTTCTTTTCTTTTCTTCCCCCACACTTATCTTTTGTTTCTAACCCAAATTTTCAACTAAAAATATCCCTTGTTTTTTTGCAATATGTCTCAAAATATATAATCCATCTTTAGAACAAGGGTAAGGATATAAGTATATTTAGGCTAGGTGTAAGTTGTGGTTACCAATAAAACAGCATATTTAATGTAGGCTCAAATTGGCTCACTAGTGGGGATGTTCTCTTAGAACATTAATAATGGATGGCTGTTTGGCTCTGGTTATAATCCTAATGCCTCTATCATATTCATGTTGTCACATGTATCAATATAGTCTCAAACGGTTTAAAGCAAGTTCTAGAGAATCATGTAATCATAAGAGCACTCAAGAAAAACATTAGATTGATTTGTATAATGCATCAATCATTATAGGCTCAAAAACTCACAAGGATGATTATACAAGTCAGATTAAGTCTAAACATGCTTCTTTCTCAATCAACATATCATATTAACATTGGCTCATAAAAAGGTTGACATCAAGCTCAATTCTCATGAAAATCTTCTCACTAATAAATCTGTTTTAGACTTATGCAATTCATATCTCATCATTGTATTAAAAAGGAACTAGAACACATTAAATAAAATAATAATAATAAAGACTCATAAAAAAAAAAAAATAGTAGACAAAAATAAAAGAAATCCTAAATCGTTCCCCCCACACTTAATTCTTACATTGTCCTCAATGTAAGTCTATTAACCCAAATGAAAGAATCATGTGTAAGAGAAAAGAACTAATAACATAAGAATAGGAATAACTAAGACTCAAAACAAAACAAACTCATGCAACCTAAATAATCCTAAAATACTAAACAAAAATTAACAAGTAAACATAAAAACATTAAAATCAAACTGACAAGGTATGTCTCAAGTCTCCCTTACTCAGACCTTGTTCAGAATGAATACTTCTAAATTGCTTAAAACACAACAAACTTTTTTTTTTGTTTTTGAAGAAGAGTAAAAATTATATTTACATCTAGTTATTTTCAAAACAAGGATCAGAAAGAAAAACAACCTCTTCTTGAGTAACATGATTTTCCAAAAAGAGTTTGAGTCTTTGTCCATTTACCTTGAATACGTTACCATTTCTAGGATTCTCAATGTCAACTGCTCCATAATGATACACATGCTTAACCACAAATGGGCCAGTCCATCTTGATCTCAATTTACCAGGAAATATGTGAAGTCTAGAATTATAAAGTAGAACTTTTTGCCCAACATCAAATGTTTTTCTTGAAATTAACTTGTCATGAAAGGCTTTAGTTCTTTCTTTATGAATTTTAGAATTCTCATATGCATCATTTCTGAGTTCCTCAAACTTTTGTTTCCAACAATGCTTAACCTGAAAAGAATTTAACAAAGAATCAGTGTGTGAAATTTCTGAATCATTATCAAACTCACATTCAATTAAATAAGCTTCTAAAGGATCATGGAATGTGGTAGTGGTGAGATGTTCATGAACAAGTTCTTCAATGAAATCCACTTCATGTACTTCTGAATCATCACCAGGTTGCTTGCAAGTGTTGAACACATTTAATTCTAAAGTCATATTTCCAAAAGAAATGTTCAACATACCATTCCTGCAATTTATCAGAGCATTAGAAGTTGCAAGAAATGGACGGCCTAATATAACAGGAATTTGAACATTTGGATTTGAAACAGGATGTGTGTCCAAAACAATAAAATCAACAGGGAAGTAAAAATTATCAATTTGAACCAAAACATCTTCAACTATCCCTCGAGGAATTTTTACAGAATGATCAGCTAGTTGAAGTGTAACAGGTGTTTCCTTGAGTTCACCTAAACCTAACTGTTGATAAACAGAAAAAGGCAAAAGATTAACACTAGCACCAAGATCAAGCAATGCACGTTCTATTCTAGTGTTTCCAATGATGCATGAGATTGTTGGACATCCAGGATCTTTGAATTTTGGTGGAGTAAGGTGCTGAATGATTGAGCTCACACTTTCCGTCAGAAATGCTTTCTTTTGTACATTATGTTTCCTTTTAACTGTGCACATGTCCTTCAAAAATTTAGCATAAGATGGAACTTGTTTGATTGCATCCAATAAAGGAATGTTAATCTTAACTTGTTTGAAAAGTTCATAAATTTCTGCATTTTGATTCAAATTCTTTATTGTTTGCAACCTTTGAGGAAAAGGAGCAGGATGCATACCTTTTTCTTTGTCCAAATTTTCAAGAAGTTCAGACTTACCATCATCCTTACCATTACTTTTCGGAGGGGAAGGAGGATCTTGGTCTTTTGATGGAATGTTTTTGTCAATTGCCTTTCCACTTCGAAGAGTTGTGATAGAACTGGCATTTTCCTGTTGAGTTTCATTGGAGCAAGAAACAAGACATTGAGTAGAAGGGTTAGGCTGAGGTTGAGCAGGAAACTTACCTTTTTCTTGAGTGCGTAATGAAGCTGTCAATGTGGACAAGGTGTTTTTGATCTCATTGATGTCCTGTGAAGTTTGGTTATTCACATTTGCTTGTGTTTGCATGAATGCTTGCAATGTTTCTTCCAAGGTTTGTACACGTGAAGGTTGATAGGAAAAAGTGTTGCCCGGCTTTTGAGATTGTGGTACCTGAACATGATTATTATTCCGCCAATTGAAGTTGGGATGATTTCTCCATTCAGGGTTATACGTTTCAGAGTAAAGAGAAGGAAAAGGCTTTTTAAATGTGTTTATGGAATTTACTTGATCATGCAACGCTTCTTTAAGAATGGGAATGTTTGGACATTCAGAAGTGGGGTGTCCCATGATTTCACAAATTCCACAACTTTCTTCATTTTTAACCGTTTTGACTTCTTTTACTTCTCTAAGTTCCATGGCTTCAATCTTTCTAGCCAAATTAGCTACTTTAGCTTTTATCTCATCTTCTTGACTAAAATGATATTTACCTCTGTTAGAAACAAGATTAGATCTATTGAAACTTTCAGAGGAATTATCTGTGTGCCAGGCTTGAGAGTTATCTGCCAAATGGTCTAGGTAGTCAAAGGCTTCTTCAGGTTCTTTTTCTAGAAACTCACCGTTACACATTGTTTCAACAAATTGTTTAGTTTCAGGAGTTAAACTTTCATAAAAGAAACTAATAAGACGCCATTTTTCAAAACCATGATGTGGACAAGAACTTAACAAATCTTTAAAACGCTCCCAGCACTGAAAAAATACTTCATTTTGATTTTGATTGAAATTTTGAATCTGTCTTTTCAAAGCAGTAGTTTTATGTGCTGGGAAAAATTTCTTTAGAAACTCAGTTTGTAATTCTTGCCATGTGCCAATTGACCTTGGTTTTAAATTATGAAGCCAAATTTTTGCTTTATCTTTTAAAGAAAAAGGAAATAATTTTAGCTTGACAATTTCATTTGTACATTGTTGGTTATTAAAGGTGACACATACATCTTCGAAGTCTTTTAGAAACGAGTAAGCACTTTCCAATTCTAACCCATGGAAATTTGGAAGCAAAGCTATCATACCTGGTTTAAAACGAAAGTTGTTTGCATTGAGAGGAAAAATAAAACAAGAGGGTGATGAGCTTCGAGTTGGTTGCAAGTAGTCACGCATGGTGCGTACTTGTCTGTTCTCATCTTCAGCATGAACACTTTCATTGTCAGCCATGGTAGGAGTTGTATTAGAAAGATTACCTGAAAAAGTTTCACAATAAAATCTAACTAAACGACGAGATCTAAAATCACGTCGCCAAACAAGCATAAAACAAAGTTAATATACAGATTAGGCGGTATAACCAGCCAATAAAAATAAACAAAGTTAATATACAATATAAATATAAATATATAGAAAATTAGGCGGTATAACCAGCCAAAATAAATCAAAGTTAATATACAAATTAGGCGGTATAACCAGCCAATAAAAATAAATATACTTGATTATTTTTGTGATGATTGATTATTTCAAGAAGTGGGTAGAGGCAGCTTCATATGCAAACATGGGCAGTGGTTTGTAAGTTCATAAAGAAAGAGATAATATGTCGATATGGACTACCGGAGAGAATCATTTCTGATAATGCTTGTAATTTGAATAGCAAAATGTTGAAAGAGGTCTGTGAACAGTTTAAGATTTAAGTATCACAACTCAGTGCCATATCGTCTAAAGATGAATGTAGCTGTGGAAGCAGCCAACAAGAACATCAAGAAGATTGTAGAAAAGATGACTGATGTCTACAAAGATTGGAATGAGAGGTTTTCTTTTGCCCTACATGCCTATAGAACTTCGATTCGCACATCCATAGGGGCAACTCCATTTTCATTGGTATATGGGATGGAGGTTGTGTTACCAGTTGAGGTAGAAATCCCTTCTTTAAGGGTTTTGAAAGAGGTGGATTTGGAAGAAGCAGAATGGGTACGAGATCGTTTTGAGCAGTTGAATCTCATTGAGGAGAAAAGACTTACAGCACTTTGCCATAGTCAGTTGTACCAAAAGAGAATGATGCGAGCGCATGATAAGAAAGTCCGTCCCAGACACTTCAGGGAAAGAGAGTTAGTCTTGAAAAAGATTCTTCCGTATCAGCATGATCATCGAGGGAAGTGGACGCCGAATTGAGAGAGTCCCTATGTGGTGAAAAAAGCTTTTTCAGGTGGAGCTTTGATTTTGGCTGAGATGGATGGGGATGTTTTGCCAAACCTGATTAATTCAGATGCTGTGAAGAAGATTTTGCAAAAGAAAAAAAAAAAGAAAAAAGAAAAAGGAGGACTCAAATTGAAAATCCGAAAAGGGCAGTTTGGGTCATTGGGGGTTGTCTGAGTTGAAAACCCGAAAGGGCGGCTTAGATATGAGATGGATTAGCATCACTTGGAAAGTCTCATGAAGATGGGGACAATGTCTAGTTTGATGAACTCTGAAGGATTGAAGACATCGATTAGGATTGGTTTTCGAATGAGAATTTTGAATGAACTGTGATGGAGACTCAATTAAGAGTTGTAAACCCAAGTGCAGGTTATGTTCAAGTAATAAATTCTCGGGTGTCCGAGGTCGAACCACAGGGAAGCGTATTAGTAAGTATAAGTTTATAAATATATAAGAAAAATAAAGTAAACAAGATATTAGGGAACAAAACAAGATAAACAAGATATTAGAGAACAAAATAAACAAAATAAAATAAAAGAAATTAAACAAGATATAAAAAACAATAAGAAAATATGTTGAGGTTAGAGAATCCACTCTTGGTGTTATGCTAAGATTAATCTTGTTTTATTACACAATTGAAATCCACACATAAGGGAGGTTCCAATCGGAAGGTTTAGCAATTCAGTCCAAATTGTCCAACGTCCATAGCATATGATATTATGTTCATTTGGTGTCCTCAAAACTCATAAAAAGAGTCCAAGCATTCCTTATGCCAAGGTATATGTCTACAACAAATCAAGGTTATGAAACCAAGCATTTACTGTGCCATTTTCATTGTCAATAATGAATCAAGATCCCTACTTTGCAAGTATGATTTTAAACCAAAAGAAAATATTATCTATACTAGTGTTTATAAATGATGATTCATTTTAGCTCATGTTTAAGAGACTAACCTTAGCATTTACCAAGAGCTTCACCTCATCACCTCAACAATATGATTAGCAACACATACTAGATATGAATAAAATGAAAAGAAATGTAAGAAACATAAGTAAATAAAGAAAAAGAAAACTAGAGAAAGGAAAGAAGAAGAAAACTTAGAGAATTTTATTACAATGGCTAATATCCTACCAATGTATAATGTATCCCAATACTCATCCAAGGCCCTCTATTTATACACATTTTGGAGGGCTAAATGACAATAGACAAGCTTTACAAATTTCAAAGGTAGGTATAATAGGTGGGTGCATTTTTCTAACAATTTTCGTCATATTGTATGACAATTCTGATCAGCCAGCTTGATGGTCGATTTGGTCAATGTTGGAGGCTCGATCTGATAAAATGGTCTTCTAGAAAAATATACCCCTATCAGTTACGGATCCATAGCCATTGGAATCAGCTCATTTGCTGATGTGGATAAGAAGATATGGGCAAAATACGAAAACAGGTCAGCACAGACGTCATTGCACATCAGCCAACTTGATGGTCGATTTCGCTAGGGAAAACGACTCCGTTTCAAGAAGTGTAAAACATGAAAAAGATAGATATGCCTCTTAGCTTTGCATGGCTACAAATTTTATCCTTATTGCTTCAGTGAAAGTCGAGATATAGCTGATATGGTAAACGGTGTCGGAACTGGAACTGAACTGGATTTGCCCTTAATTCTAGTAATCTGAAATCACTCAAAGAAACTTGTGAAAAACACCAAATTACATAAAAATATAAAAGATCATAAACACAATTAGACTAAACAATAATAACTCGTATTTGACACAAAACAATAATAAAACATAACTAAAAACTATATAATTATACGAGTTATCAAACTGTTAAGGTTGTCTAAGTATTCATTGTTTGGATACTGTTTTGTTATCCTAACACCTTTGTGATACACCTTTTGAGGTGCTCTTTTGTTTCTTCGAGATGAATTCTTTTCATTATTTTTGATAATAAAGACCTTTCTTTCCATATTATTTTTGCCTTCCATTTGTTATTCTCAACTTTATACCTTTGCATTGAATAGAGGGAATGTATCATGCATTGCGTTTGCTATGGAATTAGAATAATAATTTATAAATTGGAATGATAATTTTAAGAGATCCCTGCATTTATTTTTATGAGAAATCTATGGATAACTAAACAGAAAAGTAGGGAGATGAGATGAGATTTTTAAAAGTGAATATGAGAATTTCTATGATGAGATGTTAAGCCCAGTTAAGCTGGCATAAGATGAGATATAGAATGATTGGTGTTTTGAAATCTTTGAGAAAGGAAGTTGTTCATATTCAGCAAATTTTGAAAAAGAAAAAAAAGAGACAGTAAGATTCACTCCATCAGTTTGAAGCCAAGCACAGATAGAGATGAGCTTGAGAACCTTTTACTTGATTAGAGATTCAGGGATTTGATATTATTTATCATAGAGCATTCATGGGATCCATTGCATGGTATGCATCTGCATTTCATTCATGGCATTCATGTACTGCATTGCATTCATGCATTACATCCAAGAAAGATTATTTCAGATATTCAGTATGATTTTGACAGGAATTTCAATTTGGAATGCCAATTTGCGACGTTAGCAATTTCTTTTGGGATTCAAGGTAAGATTTTTGAAGTTTATTTGAATAAAGCATTTACGTTTGGTGAATTTACAAATTTCGTTTGGCATTTAAAGTTGATACCTCCATAGGAGGAGTTTTTCATCGTTGGGAAATTTAAAGTTGATGCCTCGATAGGAGGAGTTTTTCTCCGTTGGGAATTTGAAGTTGATGCCTAGTTAGGAGGAGTTTTTCATCGTTGGAAAATTTAAAGTTGATGCCCCGTTAAAAGGAGTTTTTCTTCGTTGGAAATTTAAAGTTGATGCCTCGTTAGGAGGAGTTTTTCTTCGTCGAGAATTTAAAGTCGATGCCTTGTAGAGAGGAGTTTTTCTTCGTTAGGAATTTAAAGTTGATTCCTCGTTGAGAGGAGTTTTTTTCGTTGGGAATTTAAAGTTGATGTTGAGATGAGTTTTTCTTCGTTGGGTTTATTTAAAGTTGATGCCTCGTTGAGAGGAGTATTTTCACATGGGGTTTATTTAAAGTTTATGCCTCGCTTAGAGGAGCTTTTCTATGATGGATTTTTTTAAAGTACATCTTGGTCTTTTTTATGTTTGAAACTTAGTAGGGTGTCTACGTCTTTACAGATTCCCTGTTTCTCAGTGAATGAACAAAGAGGGATAACCGTAGACACCGGATTTTATCTAGGGTTAATTAGTTAATTTTTAATTTTGTAAATTATTTTATTTTCGAATTTAAACAAAAAAAATAGAGAAAATCAGAAAATTAGAAGGAGAAAAAAAAAGGAAAAATCGAAATAATAAAAAAAAGATATGAAATAAGTTTGGGTTGAACTAAAATTCTTCTTTGGATTAAACTTGGACTCTAGGAGTTGTGGTTGGAACAAAAATCTCTTCTTGATCAGATTGAGACTTCCAAGTAGATTGAAACATAAGCGCTTTTCCTATATAAACAACCTAGCCTCAAGCACAAAAAACATCAGAGAAAATCATAGAATTTTTGAAGCAAGCAAGCAAGACCAGTAGAAGATTTTTTTTTTTGTGAGTTTTCAAAATTTAGGGTTCTTAGTGCTAGGGTTTGATTCGAAGAGTGTTTGGTAGGGGAAAATCTGGGTTTTAATTAGACGAAGCCTTGGTAGGAGTTTGGTGATCGTTCGACGATCAACGAAGGAGATTAGGCAGGTTAAAGTTTCGAGTTTTAATTTCAGATCTAGGAAATTCTAGAACGATTCAGGTAGAACTAGTTTGGTTTTTGAGTTGGAAGGATCGAGAGGAATTTTTTAAGATTTTTTTTGAAATTTTTGGACCACCGAAAGCAACGATGACCGATGGCAACCGGCGGCGATTGGCGGCTGGACGGCAACGGCAGGCGATGGTCGAAGTCTAGGTTGCTTGGTGTTCTTCATTGTTCTTGACTTTGTTGAGAGAAAAAGAAATTGTTTTTGAAAAGGGGTAAGAATTTTATCCAAAAAAAATTTATCTTTTAAAGCCTAGTGACCGGGTCGGGTCAAATGACCCGCGCGCGCGCAAGCTAGACCCGGTTGCTGGCTTCTTTTTTTTTTTGCTTCGTTGTTTTGTTATTTGTTTCCTTTTATTTTGTATTTCTTTTGATTTTTTTAATTTTATGTTAGGAGCATTTTTATTTATTTGTTTGTTTTAATTATTATTTGTTTTGATTAATTATTATTTATTTATTATGACTAATTTTATTTTTAGTTTTGATGTGTGCAGGTATATTTTTACGAATCAATTTTGATATGATTTATTATTTATATTACTATTATTTTATTATCTTTTTACTAACTATTATATTTTTATTATTTATTTTTCTTAAACTATTTTTATTATTATTAACTATTAATTAGTTATTAACAAGATAATTTTTTTTAATTGATGATTAATTATTTTGAAATTAATGAATTGAGATCTTTTTCGATGATGAAATCCGAGGAGTTCACGTTTGGTTGATTTCCAAGGAATTTCTAGGTGAGAGAACTCTATTAAAAATTCTCCAGGTTGATGGAAAAATTTTAAGGGATGATTTTCGATACAAATAGGTTGAAATTTATTTATTTTAAATTAATTAATTTTCAATAAATTTTTTGAGTCATAATTTCCATAATCAATACTTAATTTAAAATTTAAGGATAAATTAAAATTTCTTCCAATGACGAAATTCAAAGAAATCACGTTTGGTTGATTTCCAAAAAATTTCTAGGTGAGAAAAGTTTTTTAAAAATCTTCTAGATTGATGGAAATGTTTTTAAGAGGTAATTTTCGATATTGAGATCGAGATTTATTTTTGAGCAAACGTAAATAAAATTGCAAGTTTTTAATTATGAGAATTAGACTTAGATTTAAAGTTTAACTTTTCCAACGACGGAGCCTATTCAATGGAAAGATCGATTTCTTTTGAATACTCTCGAGGTGAAGAAACATTTTTTAGCAATTCCTCTAGATTGATCAGGAAGGGAGACCTAAAAACAATTTCTGATATTTTAACTTAAAAAAAAAAAGATAGGATAGACAAGACAAGACCATTTAATTAAGACTTTTTAAGTATCACAAGACTAATTAGGTACCGTCCTTTTTGGATGGGCGTTGTGGGGGTGCTAATCCTTTCTCACACGTAACCGTACTCCTGGACCTAGTTCTGATAAGCAAACCAGAACCTATTCTTTTTAAGGTGCCTTAGTCAAGCTTAGGATTACTTTAAATATGATAGATTCATAAAAGTGACTAATCACACCTAGATTAGATGATTAGTGACGACTCCCTGTTTGTGTCTAGTATGCTGAATTCGTATTTGGCACGTTATGGCAAATAGTTATTCCGTGGAATGAGCTATTCCGCCAATTCACTGAATAGGCATTCTTGGCTCCCCAAAAAATGGCTATTCCTACCTTATTCCTCTTACCACCGAATAGACATTTTTTTTTTATAACAAATTTGCCCCCTAAACAAACAATTCATGGCAAGTACAAACTCAAAGAAAAACTTGTATCAACATCATCCCCAAAAAAGGAACCAACACAAAAATGCAAAGAAAATAGAAAAATAGAGAGAGAAGCGTTCTCTCTTTTCGGGTTGGGGCATTTATAGAGCGATTTGGGGTTCCAAATTTCATGAGGAAGAGGAAAATAAGAAGAGAAATATATAAAAAATTGAAGGCATTTGGAGTGGTAGAGAAGGGCGAAAAAAGAGGTGAAAGTCGCAGGAGAGCTTTATAGATCTATGTTTATCCGGAGGTTTAAAAAAAAAAAAACGAAGTATAAAATAAGAAAGAGGAGATTAAGATGAACATTCTGGTGAAATTTGGTAAAATTCTAGGTTTGGCGATGGTGGTGGTCGACGGCCGACTGCGGCGACAGCGGTGGTTGGCGCCCGAAAATTGGGTTGGGTCGTCGGAAATTGGATATTTTTTGGGTTAGGGATGAAGAAGATGAATGTATAAGAGATGAAGAGAGAGAGATGAAGAAGTTTAGAGAGAGAGGGAGAGTGGAAATGAAAAAAAAATGTGGATATTTATATGTTATGAAAATAATATTAAATCTTTTATAATTAAATCTTTTTTAAATAATTAATTTTATATTATTTTTTAAATAATTTATTAAAATATAAATACATATAAATATTATAATATTAATTTTAGAATTTATTATTAAATATAATATATTTAAATACTTTTATATATTAATATTACTTTATAAGAAATAAAAAAAAAAGTTTAATGTTTTGCAAATCAATTATCTATTTAATTTAAGGGTAGAATAATCATTTTTATCTATTCATAACATATTTTTTAACATAATTTTAACCAACCAAATAATATAATAGTATTACTTCTCTATTCTATTCAATGAATCAAACTACAAAATATCTATTCTCTTTTTATTTTATTTTCAATGAATAATTATTTCATTCCTCTTTATTTTATTTCAGTCAACCAATCCCATAATTTGTCAAAAACTGCTAGTCATGACTCGTGACATTGAACTTGGAATCATCTTCCATCTTTGACTATCTTATTGTAGCCACTCTTCTTCTTTGTTTTACGTTTCTATTTACAATCCACATGTCTGTTTTTAGTTGAATTACTCGTTAGTTTTCTTGATTCTTCTTCAGTTCCTATTCCTGACCTGGAAATTCATATACCAATGAGAAAAAGTCTAAAATTGTGGAAGACTGGTGTTGTCTGGATTAAAGGCTCTGAAAAAGACATTTCTAGACTGCGTTAACTAAATCAAGCATCTTTCCGAAGTTAAACCTTTTGGTGTTCTCATCTGGGTGGTTTAGTAAAAATACAGAAATTCTATATAAAACCTTTTGCGGTATTTTTGCTTTCTCCTATGAACAATTGTAGTAATATATTATCTTCCACTTTGACTTGCTGTTTATTTTGTCATCAATGGTCTTTGTAGGAGAGTTACCCAATTCGATTAATTCTTTTCAAATTACGAATTAAATGGAACGATTTGAAATATGATATGAAAGCCATTTAATTTGTAAAGTCAAGCGATCCATTTGTAAAAAAATAAAGTTGAATTTCAAATTAACTTGATTACAATTTTTAAAATATTATATTAAGTATTGGAACTTTTTCTTGTTATACGTGACTGATGATTTTTTTTTTAAAGTTAATTGATATTTTTTTTAATATTAAATTTAATTATATATTTCAAAAAGTGAAAATAAAAAAAAGGAGGGGGGCGTACGTTAAGTTTCTCTCTCAGCTCATGTTAGCAAATCTCATGGCCGGTTTCCATCTTCCCCATCCTTCATCATTTTCTATCAATTTCTACTGATTTTTCACTGGTTTTCTCGCGTTTTTCTTCTTTTCCTGGATCTACTTTCTGCTATGGCTGGAAGGTCGTTATTTCCTCAAAGGATATCTTCTACTATTGCTCGTTCCCTAGATAGGCTGATGGATAAGTTCAGCAATCTTTCTCAAAATGTGGCTCAATCATCTACCCATTATGAGATTGAGGATGCTGTGCAGAATCTTGAGAAGGTCTCTGATAGTTCAAGACTGAAGCAACCGATTGAGGTGGATAGCAACAGGATTGCAGTAGAACACACAGAGCCTGGCAAAGTTAGGGGTGGAAGAAACTGTTCGAGAAAGAAGAAAAACCCACTAAGTTGGATTTCTTTCCTCCAACACAGGAGGATAACAAGAGGATTGTCAAACGTCCTTAGATTGTAATTGAGGAAGGAATCAACGCGAGGAACTCAAGCTTGGTCATTCAGTTTATAGGTAAGCCTCCAAATTTTAACCAAATGTTAACCACTGCTAATATGATTTGGGGTCGAAATGGCTCTATTGAGGTTAAATCTGTAGCTCCTGGGATCTACTTGTTTAATTTCCATCCAAAGAAACTTGTGATTGGATCTTGGATTCGGGCGCTTGACATATTGGTGACAAACCAATTATTATAAGACGTTGGTCTCCTGGCACGAACTTCTCTGAATTTCAACTGTCTAAGTTCCCAATCTGGTTGATATTGAGGAACATCCCATTGGAGTTGTTCACCCAAGCTGGAATCAGTTATGTGGCTAGAGCAGTGGGTAAGCCTTTGTTTATGGACAGAACCACCGCTCTACAAAGGCACTTAGATTTCGCAAAAGTTTGTATTCAACTAAGCTTTAATGATGAAACTTCCAGCACAATTGAGGTTGACTTAGGTGATGGGATCCCAATCTCTGTTGGTGTTGAAGTCCCTTAGTGACTAAAAAAATGCCAACTATGTAAACTCTTTGGTCATGCTACAAAGTGTTGTGTGAGTTATGTTCCACCTAAAGTTGAATGGGTGTAGAAGAAGAAGGACAATGTTGATGGTGATGACTTGAAAGTGGTTCAAGGTTCTAAGAAACAGACACACATTAAAGAGGAAGTACCCAATGAGATTTCTATTGGGAATCAATTTAAGGTCATTGTTAAAGATGATGAGCACTGTAGAAGTATTGGGAAACGGGTAGTTATTCCTAAAACCTCGCCATATGAACAAGTTACACAGCAGGTGCTGAAGAACGGGAAAAGTGCAGGCAAGAAACCAGTTAACTCGGATAAGATAGTTGAACCTCAGTTTCAAGCTATGGATCCCAAATCTGTCCCAGCAGAGCCATTGGAGTTATTAACTACTAACTCTGATGAAGACAAGGAGGTTGAGCCTTCACTAAGGAGAACACAAGCAGCTTCTGAAGGAGTGGCCTAAATAGTGCAAAAATTGGCACCAAATAAAAGAAGAGCTAGAGGTAACAAGCCTAAAGTGCCTTTAAATAAAGGTGGGTTTAATGGTTCTTTTGCTGCCCCTCAACATTGAAGATACTTGTGTGGAATGTCAGGGGATTTAATGATCCCCTGAAACAAAAAGAAGCCTACAAACTTGTTAGTCTAAATAAAGTGGAGTTAATATGCCTTGTGGAGACTAGAGTTAAACAATCTAAGCAGCAGTTGGTTCTATCCAAAAGGTTTGCCCACTGGAAAGTGCTCAGTAACTATGACCATGCAGAAAATGGTAGGGTTTGGATATTATGGCTTGACTCTATATCTGTGTAGCATGTTTTCTCTATGGATCAGGCAATCTTATGTCAAATATCTAGTCCATCTGGTTCATTCTATTTCAGTGTTATTTATCGAAGGAATGTTGATAATGAAAGAAGTAGTTTATGGTGGTACTTGGTTTCAACATCTCAGATTCTTGTTGGTAGCCCATGAACGATTGCTGGTGACTTCAATGTTATTAGAAGTCCAGATGAAAGCTCGGATTATGATGGGAATCAAGTAGTTTCTCCTGACATGGATGAGTTCGATCAGTGTTTATATAATGCTGGTCTCTTGGATCCTCCTTTCTCGGGTCCTAAGCTTACTTGGAAAAATAACAGAACAATTGGTTTCCTAGCCAGAAAGTTGGATAGAGCTATAATGAATGATGTATGCTTGTCTTCTTTTCCTACCTCAAAGGTACAATTTCTTCCTCCTGGTATTTCTGATCATAGCACTATAATGATCTCATTGCATAGTCCTTGCTTTTCTCCTCCCAAGCCTTTTAAGTTTTTAAACTTCTGGACCACTCATCCTGGTTTTCACAGTATTGTTAAGAAAGTATGGGAAGTTGATATTGGAGGTTCTTATATGTTTAGCTTTCATCAGAAGCTCAAGTTACTAAGACTAGAGCTAAGGAAACTAAACAAAGCCTCTTTTAGCTTGATATTGAGCCGAGTGCATGAGAAAAGTGTCGAGTTGCAAGGTATTCAGGCATCCATTCTAGAAGGAGCACATGGGTAGGATGAAAAAAGAATTTTGTCTGAATATATTACATTATCCTCAACTGAGGAGTCTTTTTTCAAGCAAAAGTCAAGGATACAATGGCTTAGGCTAGTAGATCAAAATACTGGAAACTTCCACAAAGTAACAGCTGTTAGGAATTCTTATAACACCATAAAAGTGTTGCACAACTCTCAAGATCAGAAATTAGAGACGTTTGAAGCTATCAAACAGGAGGCCATCCAATTTTATGGAAATCCTTTAGGCTCTCAAGATGATTTTGTGAATGGGAGCTCAGTTGAGGAACTTAAAAACATTCTGGAAAATAGTATCTCAAGCCATCAACAATGCGTGCTAGCAGCTGATATCACTCCAGAGGAGATTAAGGCTACCTTGTTCTCTTTGAAAAAAGATAAAGCGCCTGGTCTAGATGGATACAATGTTTATTTTTTTACATAGTCTTGGGACATTGTTAGAGAGGACTTCACTAAGGCGGTTCTTCATTTCTTCCAGTCAGGCTTCTTGCTCAAAGTTGTTAACTCAACAGCAATCTCACTTGTTCCCAAAGTGCAAAGCCCAAGCCAAATGACTGACTTCAAGCCTATTTCCTGCTGCAACACCTTATATAAGTGTAATTCTAAGTTGTTGGCTAACAGTCATAAGCAATGTTTGCCTAATATCATTACTGCCAACCAAAGTGCCTTTGTAGAGGGAAAAAGCATAGCCGATAACATCATGCTTGCTCAGGAGTTGGTGAGGGGATACCACACTAGAAGGGTATCCCCTAGGATGACCATTAAAATCGACTTGAAGAAGGGTTTTTATTCAATACATTTGAAGCACTTGGTTTTCCTAATAAGTATGTGAATTGGTTGAGAGCTTGTATAACTACTCCTCAATACTTAATAGTTCCAAATGGGGGCTTGGCAGGATATTTTATAGGTAAGAAGGGAATCAGGCAAGGTGATCCTCTCACCATACCTTTTTGTTATTGTCATAGATGTTTTATCATCCATTTTGAATAAGGCTGTTATTCAGAACTGAATCGGATATCATTAAGAGGGTGAAGTTGACTCACCTCTGTTTTGTTGATGATCTTTTAGTCTTCACAAATGGTAAAAAGCAATCCATCATGAATCTTATTTCTATTCTCCAGCTCTTTTATACCATGTTAGGATTGCAATTGAATAATGCAAAGTTTGAGGTCTTTCGTGCAAACATTGAGCCTGAAGTACATCAATTTATACAGAATAGCACAGGCTTTAAAATGGGAGTCCTTCTTGTCAGGTATCTTGGAATACCCCTAATCTCAGGTCGTTTAACAACCAAACATTGTGATCTACTTATCCAGAACATATCCAAAAGAATTAACAGTTGGTCCTCCAAGAGGCTATCCTGTGCCGGTCGTCTATAGCTGATTAAATCAGTTCTTTTCAGTCTTCAAAACTTCTGGTGTTCCATGTTTATACTACTAAGGAACTAATTTTGAAGATTAATCAGCTATGCTCTGCTTTCCTTTGGAAAGGTAAGGAAACACATGCTAAAGGGGCGAAAGTCAGCTGGGAATTCATATGCAACCCTAAGAGCGAGGAAGGTATAGGCCTGAAGAACTTGACAATCTGGAACATTGCCTGCATTCTAAAGCACACCTAGTCTCTTTTTTGCACATTTGGGTCCATTTGGGTTGCATGGATTAAAGCCTACCCTCTTAAAAATACTAGTTTGTGGCAAGAAAAAGAACCTCATCTATGTAGCTGGTGTAGACACCTAATTTTGTCCGAACCACTAAAACAGGTATGTTTTCTTCCTAAATTGATGTTTCATAATGTAAAAAGACTTTTTTCATCTTGCAGGTATTACTCCGGGACTTAGTCTAGGAAGGCGAGTGATGGAGACTCAATTAAGAGTTGTAAACCCAAGTGCAGGTTATGTTCAAGTAATAAATTCTCGGGTGTCCGAGGTCGAACCACAGGGAAGCGTACTAGTAAGTATAAGTTTATAAATATATATGAAAAAGAAAATAAACAAGATATTAGGGAATCAATAACAAAGAAAGTAAACAAGATATTAGAGAACAAAATAAACAAAATAACATAAAAGCAATTAAACAAGATATAAAAAAACAATAAGAAAGGATGTTGAGGTTAGAGAATCCACTCTTGGTGTTATGCTAAGATTAATCTTGTTTTATTACACAATTGAAATCCACACATAAAGGAGGTTCCAATCGGAAGGTTTAGCAATTCAGTCCAAATTGTCCAACGTCCATAGCATATGATATTATGTTCATTTGGTGTCCTCAAAACTCATAAAAAGAGTCCAAGCATTCCTTATGCCAAGGTATATGTCTACAACAAATCAAGGTTATGAAACCAAGCATTTACTGTGCCATTTTCCTTGTCAATAACGAATCAAGATCTCTACTTTGCAAGTATGATTTTAAACCAAAAGAAAATATTATCTATACTAATGTTTATAAATGATTATTCATTTTAGCTCAAGTTTAAGAGACTAACCTTAGCATTTACCAAAAGCTTCACCTCATCACCTCAACAATATGATTAGCAACACATACTAGATATGAATAAAATGAAAAGAAATGTAAGAAGAAAAAGAAAACTAGAGAAAGGAAAGAAAAAGAAAACTTAGAGAATTTTATTACAATGGCTATCCTACCAATGTATCAATGTATCCCAATACTCATCCAAGGCCCTCTATTTATACACATTTTGGAGGGCTAAATGACAAGAGACAAGCTTTACAAATTTCAAAGGTAGGTATAATAGGTGGGTGCATTTTTCTAACAATTTTCGTCATATTGTATGACAATTCTGATCAGCCAGCTTGATGGTCGATTTTGTCAATGTTGGAGGCTCGATCTGATAAAATGGTCTTCTAGAAAAATATACCCCTATCAGTTACGGATCCATAGCCGTTGGAATCAGCTCATTTGCTGATGTGGATAAGAAGATATGGGCAAAATACGAAAACAGGTCAGCACAGACGTCATTGCACATCAGCCAACTTGATGGTCGATTTCGCTAGGGAAAACGACTCTGTTTCAAGAAGTGTAAAACATGAAAAAGATAGATATGCCTCTTAGCTTTGCACGGCTACAAATTTCAGCCTTATTGCTTCAGTGAAACTCGAGATATAGCTGATATGGAAAACGGTGTCGGAACTGGAACTGAACTGGATTTGCCCTTAATTCTAGTAATCTGAAATCACTCAAAGAAACTTGTGAAAAACACCAAATTACATAAAAATATAAAAGATCATAAACACAATTAGACTAAACAATAATAACTCGTATTTGACACAAAACAATAATAAAACATAACTAAGAACTATATAATTATACGAGTTATCACACCCCCACACTTAGATTGTTGCTAGTCCCTAGCAACGACTCAATAAAAATAAAATAAGAAAATCTAATCTAATCCATTTTCGTTGGAAATCACGGTGGCACTTAGCATGTGACACAAGCCTTTAAACCCCTAGGTGTCCCTAGTGGACGAGTTTAGTCTCGTGAGGGTTTGCTAGAACGATACCCACAAACATTGAAAAACTAAAATATAAGTAAACTACATACACTAAAAATATTTACTCCTAATCCTTTCAATATAAATTAGAGACAATCTTTGAACAAGTCTTATAAACTAATCAATAGCTCAAAGAATTTCACAAAAATTCATGCTTGAATGTAAATAAATGAGTTAAGCCAATATTAACATAACATATTTCAATCAAAATAGTGCATATTCAACTTAATCTCAACTTCTCACTATACTCTCATGATTTTCACTCTTTAAAGTAGTGGTAAAGTGTTTACACTCAATCAATCTCATGAAAACAGTTCTACCATATGCTTGCTTGTCCACCTATTCTCCACTATTTAGATCATACAACTTCATAAATCAAGAGGTCTTTTTTCAAGGTTGTAATGGGGTCAAAGGGTTATAATGTGGTTAAAGAACAAAAGGATAAAGATATCACAAAGGTTCCAAAGAGTTCATAGAGTTTAGAGACATAATAAGATCATACGGATAAAACTTCTCAAAACTCTTATAAAGCACATAATAACATAGGCTAAATATTCATGTTGAGCCTTTGCTTCATTCTAACCAACTTTGTAACATCTTTTTCTTTACTTTAACTAGAAGTTCAAGAGAAGTTTTTTTATTTTTTTTTTATTTTTTTTTTAATATGGGAATGTATTTGACAATAATCCCTTTCTTTTTCTCTTGACTTTTGCCTCTCTCCTCCCCCACACTTATCTTTTGTTTCTAACCCAAATTTTCAACTAAAAATATCCCTTGTTTTTTTGCAATATGTCTCAAAATATATAATCCATCTTTAGAACAAGGGTAAGGATATAAGTATATTTAGGCTAGGTGTAAGTTGTGGTTACCAATAAAACAGCATATTTAATGTAGGCTCAAATTGGCTCACTAGTGGGGATGTTCTCTTAGAACATTAATAATGGATGGCTGTTTGGCTCTGGTTATAATCCTAATGCCTCTATCATATTCATGTTGTCACATGTATCAATATAGTCTCAAACGGTTTAAAGCAAGTTCTAGAGAATCATGTAATCATAAGAGCACTCAAGAAAGAAATTAGATTGATTTGTATAATGCATCAATCATTATAGGCTCAAAAACTCACAAGGATGATTATACAAGTCAGATTAAGTCTAAACATGCTTCTTTCTCAATCACATATCATATTAACATTGGCTCATAAAAAGGTTGATATCAAGCTCAATTCTCATTAAAATCTTCTCACTAATAAATCTGTTTTAGACTTATGCAATTCATATCTCATTATAGTATTGAAAGTAACTAAAAAACACACTAAGTCTAAACATGCTTTTTTTTTTTTTTTTGAAGAAGAAGAAGATTAAATCAAACTGACAAGGTATGTCTCAAGTCTCCCTTACTCAGACCTTGTTCAGAATGAATACTTCTAAATGTCTTAAAACACAACAATTTTTTTTTTTTAGCAAAATATGTCCCTTACCCCCTACTAAAATATGACATTGTCCCCAATGTCAAATTTTAAAGGTAGAATTTAGGAGATATTACCTGCAGAGGTTGCTAACCACTTATTATAACTGAGACACAACAAACAAAATGTTAGATAATGTCACAAAGACAGAGTGCAATCCACTCCTTGCTCGTCCATATCTCTTTTTCTTTTTCCGAGCGTTTGCGAAACAACCGTAGCAGATAAATACTCATAAGCTTGGAGCTTTTTGAGTAAATCTTCAATGGTTGTAGCAGAAATTATGGTTCTCCTTGCCTCTAAAAATATGAATCCATTATCCATAGCATTATCTAAATATGGAAGCAAATTACTAAAATAACCATTAATATTAAGCAAACCAATGGGTTTCTTATTTGTGACCAAAGATGACCAAGAAGCCACGCAAGCTATTTCTTCCAATGTACCCAGACCTCCTGGTAAAGCAATGAATGCATCGGCAGAATGGTACATGATTGTCATCCGTTCAGGGATACTCCAGACTTGTATTTCTTTACCCACGGTAGGTCCACAAAAATCTGTGAATAGTTTTGGCACGATTCCTAGAACTGGACTTCCTCCGGCGTGTGCTGCTGTAGCGACTGCTCCCATTAAACCCGTACTACCGCCTCCATAAATCAACTGGATCTTTTGTTGGGCAAGTATTACTCCAACTCTTATGGCTTCATCAGCGAATATGTTATTTTTCCCTGGATAAGCACCTCCAAAGACACAAATTTTTTTAATGCGCTGGGACGAAGTGCTTTCCATTTTTTTTTTTTCGAGTGCCTGAAAGAGAATGAGTACATGGTGTAATATATAGAGGACTGAGTAGTGAATCAGACAAGAGTAATAATGTCGCCGAAAGTGTATTTGACCTGTCAGAAGAAAATGTTAACCTAACAAAAGATTTTTGCGTGATTTCAGGAAGAAAATCAAAAAGAGAAGAAAAATCAACCGTAAAAGTCAAAAGTAATAATGTCGCCGAAAGTGTATTTGGCATCTTCCTCTGGTTTTACGTCCAGAAACGGCTTAAACGCCTTCTATGAGTCGAGGATATGCTTCCCATCCAGTTTTCTTACAAGCTGGCAAACAGGGTCTTTTAACATCAGATTCCCAAGATGTTGCCATTCCCTTTGGAATTGCGGCCATAAATCAAGAATTTCTCTTTGTACGTCTCCACTAGGATGCGTCTCAAGAGAAAGTTGGATATTACCCAAATTCTCCTTACTCAGTCCATCCTTAATGAATTCAATTTTATCATCTCGATTAGAGGACGGAATCCCAATAGAACGACATTTACCGTTACACGTCCATCGTGCACACTTGTGGCAATTTGAACTCATGCGCTTTGCTCGTCGCTTCTTTGCATAAGTGCTTCTACCTGTACCTGGTAAATGCAAAACAGGAAGATATTCATCTTCACGTACCTTGGCTTCAATTATCCAACGCATGTCTTCAGGAATCCCTTTGTGCATAAGCATTCTTAATCTTTCAAATCGAACTTGGTAAAGCTTCAGTAAAATATTCCGAGGAAAAAGAGGAAATCGTTTCTGCAATCTTTTGAGAATATCATCCATCCTGAAAAAAAAATGAAATAAAATAAAATGAAAGAGAAATTGAAAGAGAAATTTATATACAATATCAGTTTTGTGGGTAGCTGATGGAACCGACTTAAATAATCACGGAGTACCGTTATCCGCCATTTAACCGGGGTTAAAAAAATGTATTTTTTTTTTTTTTTTGAAGATTAGTAAAAATTATATTTACATCTAGTTATTTTCAAAACAAAGATCAGAAAGAAAAACAACATCTTCTTGAGTAACATGATTTTCCAAAAAGAGTTTGAGTCTTTGTCCATTTAACTTGAATACGTTACCATTTTGAGGATTCTCAATGTCAACTGCTCCATAATGATACACATGCTTAACCACAAATGGGCCAGTCCATCTTGATCTCAACTTACCAGGAAATATGTGAAGTCTAGAATTATAAAGTAGAACTTTTTGCCCAACATCAAATGTTTTTCTTGAAATTAACTTGTCATGAAAGGCTTTAGTTCTTTCTTTATGAATTTTAGAATTCTCATATGCATCATTTTTGAGTTCCTCAAGTTCATTTATGACTGGAAAAGTTTCATTCTCACCCAAAAAGTAATATTTTAGCTCGGATGGCAATGGTTTTAAATCCAGCTTGGGTGGTTCAATAGTTGATGGTACAGTGACATTTGTGAGTGATGGAAGTTCCTCAAACTTTTGTTTCCAACAATGCTTAACCTGAAAAGAATTTAACAAAGAATCAGTGTGTGAAATTTCTGAAGCATTATCAAACTCACATTCAATTAAATAAGCTTCTAAAGGATCATGGAATGTGGTAGTGGTGAGATGTTCATGAACAAGTTCTTCAATGAAATCCACTTCATGTACTTCTGAATCATCACCAGGTTGCTTGCAAGTGTTGAACACATTTAATTCTAAAGTCATATTTCCAAAAGAAATGTTCAACATACCATTCCTGCAATTTATCAGAGCATTAGAAGTTGCAAGAAATGGACGGCCTAATATAACAGGAATTTGAACATTTGGATTTGAAACAGGATGTGTGTCCAAAACAATAAAATCAACAGGAAAGTAAAAATTATCAATTTGAACCAAAACATCTTCAACTATCCCTCGAGGAATTTTTACAGAACGATCAGCTAGTTGAAGTGTAACAGGTGTTTCCTTGAGTTCACCTAAACCTAACTGTTGATAAACAGAAAAAGGCAAAAGATTAACACTAGCACCAAGATCAAGCAATGCACGTTCTATTCTAGTGTTTCCAATGATGCATGAGATTGTTGGACATCCAGGATCTTTGAATTTTGGTGGAGTAAGGTGCTGAATGATTGAGCTCACACTTTCCGTCAGAAATGCTTTCTTTTGTACATTATGTTTCCTTTTAACTGTGCACATGTCCTTCAAAAATTTAGCATAAGATGGAACTTGTTTGATTGCATCCAATAAAGGAATGTTAATCTTAACTTGTTTGAAAAGTTCATAAATTTTTGCATTTTGATTCAAATTCTTTATTGTTTGCAACCTTTGAGGAAAAGGAGCAGGATGCATACCTTTTTCTTTGTTCAAATTTTCAAGAAGTTCAGACTTACCATCATCCTTACCATTACTTTTTGGAGGGGAAGGAGGATCTTGGTCTTTTGATGGAATGTTTTTGTCAATTGCCTTTCCACTTCGAAGAGTTGTGATAGAACTGGCATTTTCCTGTTGAGTTTCATTGGAGCAAGAAACAAGACATTGAGTAGAAGGGTTAGGCTGAGGTTGAGCAAGAAACTTACCTTTTTCTTGAGTGCGTAATGAAGCTGTCAATGTGGACAAGGTGTTTTTGATCTCATTGATGTCCTGTGAAGTTTGGTTATTCACATTTGCTTGTGTTTGCATGAATGCTTGCAATGTCTCTTCCAAGGTTTGTACACGTGAAGGTTGATAGGAAAAAGTGTTGCCCGACTTTTGAGATTGTTGTACCTGAACATGATTATTATTCCGCCAACTGAAGTTGGGATGATTTCTCCATTCAGGGTTATACGTTTCAGAGTAAGGAGAAGGAAAAGGCTTTTTAAATGTGTTGATGGAATTTACTTGATCATGCAACGCTTCTTTAAGAATGGGAATGTTTGGACATTCAGAAGTGGGGTGTCCCATGATTTCACAAATTCCATAACTTTCTTCATTTTTAACCGTTTTGACTTCTTTTACTTCTCTAAGTTCCATGGCTTCAATCTTTGTAGCCAAATTAGCTACTTTAGCTTTTATTTCATCTTCTTGACTAAAATGATATTTACCTCTGTTAGAAAAAAGATTAGATCTATTGGAACTTTCAGAGGAATTATCTGTGTGCCAGGCTTGAGAGTTATCTGCCAAATGGTCTAGGTAGTCAAAGGCTTCTTCAGGTTCTTTTTCTAGAAACTCACCGTTACACATTGTTTCAACAAATTGTTTAGTTTCGGGAGTTAAACTTTCATAAAAGAAACTAATAAGACGCCATTTTTCAAAACCATGATGTGGACAAGAACTTAACAAATCTTTAAAACGCTCCCAGCACTGAAAAAATGCTTCATTTTGATTTTGATTGAAATTTTGAATCTGTCTTTTCAAAGCAGTAGTTTTATGTGCTGGGAAAAATTTCTTTAGAAACTCAGTTTGTAATTCTTGCCATGTGCCAATTGACCTTGGTTTTAAATTATGAAGCCAAATTTTTGTTTTATCTTTTAAAGAAAAAGGAAATAATTTTAGCTTGACAATTTCATTTGTACATTGTTGGTCATTAAAGGTGACACATACATCTTCGAAGTCTTTTAGAAACGAGTAAGCACTTTCTGATTCTAACCCATGGAAATTTGGAAGCAAAGCTATCATACCTGGTTTAAAACGAAAGTTGTTCGCATTGAGAGGAAAAATAAAACAAGAGGGTGATGAGCTTCGAGTTGGTTGCAAGTAGTCACGCATGGTGCGTACTTGTATGTTCTCATCTTCAGCATGAACACTTTCATTGCCAGCCATGGTAGGAGTTGTATTAGAAAGATTACCTGAAAAAGTTTCACAATAAAATCTAACTAAACGACGAGATCTAAAATCACGTCGCCAAACAAGCATAAAATAAAGTTAATATACAGATTAGGCGGTATAACCAGCCAATAAAAATAAAACAAAGTTAATATACAAATTAGGCGGTATAACCAGCCATTAAAAATAAATATACTTATAAACATATATACTTAGTATTGCCTCCCCGGCAACGGCGCCAAAAACTTGATGGAGACTCAATTAAGAGTTGTAAACCCAAGTGCAGGTTATGTTCAAGTAATAAATTCTCGGGTGTCCGAGGTCGAACCACAGGGAAGCGTACTAGTAAGTATAAGTTTATAAATATATATGAAAAAGAAAATAAACAAGATATTAGGGAATCAATAACAAAGAAAGTAAACAAGATATTAGAGAACAAAATAAACAAAATAACATAAAAGCAATTAAACAAGATATAAAAAAACAATAAGAAAGGATGTTGAGGTTAGAGAATCCACTCTTGGTGTTATGCTAAGATTAATCTTGTTTTATTACACAATTGAAATCCACACATAAAGGAGGTTCCAATCGGAAGGTTTAGCAATTCAGTCCAAATTGTCCAACGTCCATAGCATATGATATTATGTTCATTTGGTGTCCTCAAAACTCATAAAAAGAGTCCAAGCATTCCTTATGCCAAGGTATATGTCTACAACAAATCAAGGTTATGAAACCAAGCATTTACTGTGCCATTTTCCTTGTCAATAACGAATCAAGATCTCTACTTTGCAAGTATGATTTTAAACCAAAAGAAAATATTATCTATACTAATGTTTATAAATGATGATTCATTTTAGCTCAAGTTTAAGAGACTAACCTTAGCATTTACCAAAAGCTTCACCTCATCACCTCAACAATATGATTAGCAACACATACTAGATATGAATAAAATGAAAAGAAATGTAAGAAGAAAAAGAAAACTAGAGAAAGGAAAGAAAAAGAAAACTTAGAGAATTTTATTACAATGACTATCCTACCAATGTATCAATGTATCCCAATACTCATCCAAAGCCCTCTATTTATACACATTTTGGAGGGCTAAATGACAAGAGACAAGCTTTACAAATTTCAAAGGTAGGTATAATAGGTGGGTGCATTTTTCTAACAATTTTCGTCATATTGTATGACAATTCTGATCAGCCAGCTTGATGGTCGATTTTGTCAATGTTGGAGGCTCGATCTGATAAAATGGTCTTCTAGAAAAATATACCCCTATCAGTTACGGATCCATAGCCGTTGGAATCAGCTCATTTGCTGATGTGGATAAGAAGATATGGGCAAAATACGAAAACAGGTCAGCACAGACGTCATTGCACATCAGCCAACTTGATGGTCGATTTCGCTAGGGAAAACGACTCTGTTTCAAGAAGTGTAAAACATGAAAAAGATAGATATGCCTCTTAGCTTTGCACGGCTACAAATTTCAGCCTTATTGCTTCAGTGAAACTCGAGATATAGCTGATATGGAAAACGGTGTCGGAACTGGAACTGAACTGGATTTGCCCTTAATTCTAGTAATCTGAAATCACTCAAAGAAACTTGTGAAATACACCAAATTACATAAAAATATAAAAGATCATAAACACAATTAGACTAAACAATAATAACTCGTATTTGACACAAAACAATAATAAAACATAACTAAGAACTATATAATTATACGAGTTATCAGCGAGCGTAAAAAGTCAATCTCGAAAAGTCAACCTCGAAAAGTCAACTACCCGAAAAGTCAACCCACTTTCAAAATCAAGATTTGAAGTTCAATTGAAAAAAATGGATAAAGAATTTTGATAAGCCGAGGTCTATATTGAAAGATATGGAGTTCGAAAGTTGGGTTACGGAGATTTAGTACAAAGGAAACCCTAGTTCAGAAAATTTGGGAAATGTGCTTAAACGATCAAATTGGTCAAAATTGAAGGTTCCAAATGAAAGATAAGCACTGACTACGGGTAATGGAGAAGCTACTTGGAAGAAAAACTAAAAGAAAAGTCAATCCGAAAGAAAACCAAGGATTAGGGTTTTTGGTGGATTTCGGTGAAATTTGGAAGAATTATAGAATTGACCTGATTTGGTAAGACTAAAGCCCCTAATGGATGAGGAGTGATGAAAAAAGGATAGCCCAAGGCTCAGTTTGAAGAAAATCTGAAAATCGGACTTGTTTTCAGCAAAACCGGGTTTCTGAATTTCTGTAGTCGGGAAGGAAAAGACCGTTTTATAGGTTGTATACAGCTTCTTTACATATGGGTTCAGAGCCATTTTTATAAATAAGAGAATTTCCCTCTTCGCTCATATTGGAAGTCTTTTGCACCAATTGGTGAATTTCTTAAGAGGGATTGGCTTGAAAATAGGACTGAGGAACAATGGATCAACATATTCTGGAATATCAAGGCTGAGATGATAATTTGGAGAGCTCCATGGATAGCTCCTATGGCGACATTGTACAAATGTGGAGATAAAGCTTTTGTTCCATTATTGGGAGTATGGGGAGGAGTAAGCTATGCACCACTGCCGGTACTAAGACAATCGGAATCCCTTCAATTTACTCTTATGACCCATGACCTTAGTAATTTGGAATTTGCTTATGGAGAAAATGGATACTCGGGAAAGGAACGTGAGATTGTATTAGCATGGAAGGAAACTCATCGGGTGGAGATAGCTAGATATGCCAACATCGTCACACCTGATTACCTGGTATGGTGGGAATTAATGGTTAATGATAGGTTGTTGATATCAGATGGAAAAGAAGTTCAGCTCTTGAGTTCGCCACCTAAGGAAGCGCCATCGGAGTTAGAAATTGCAAGGGCAAAATTCGAAAAAGAAAAGGCCCAAATGAGCAAGGAAATTGTCCGATTGCAAGAAGAGCTTGAGGATATGAAAAATAGGGAATCAGCTCGAGAAAGAGAAAAGGAAAAGATCAAGAGAGAAAGGGACACTGCTAAAAGCGATCTTCAGGAATTACACTTGGAGAACAAGAGGTACCGCTTCGAGCTCAGATTTGAGGGGACCCTCAAGACTTCTGGGGAATGGGAGCAAGAGGTCAAAAACCTCAAGAAAGAGAAGAACTATTGGCAAGAGAGAGCAAAGCATGAGGAAGCCCGAGCCAATCAACTAGAGAAACAAGCTTATGAAAGCTTACACGGTGATGCTTCTGCTGACATGTCAAAGGGCCGTGAACAAGTAGAGGTCAGATTGAAGAGCAAGGCAATCAAAAGAGGACATTGAAAAAGGTCCAAGATCCGAGGGAGTTACTATAGGACCGGTGTTTTGTAATAGCAATTTTAAAATTAGGATAGACAGATTATCAGATTGTCTTAAGCAGTGATCTTTTATCTTTGATGTATTTTAGTTCCAGGAAATCAATGAAAGACCGTTTGATTGGAATTATCCCGGGGCCAATACTTTTAAATGCATTTATCATTCATTTGTTCTTTCCTTTATATATTTTGTTTGTTCAGTCATTTATTTATATTTATAATCATTCATTCATTTATTCTTTATAAATTGTTCATACACTTAGTCATTTATTTATTTGTCCATTCATTTATTCTTTATAATTAGTCCACTTTTAAGTTATTTGGAAGAGATTGGTGAAGAAAAAACAGAATTTGGAGCTCGTTTAAAAAATGGTAAAGTTTGGGAGCACAAAAGGGCAATTTTGGAAGAAAAAATCCAAATAAATAGCAAATGGACTCGAAAAATTTTGAAAACCTCCAATATTTTATTATTTTGAAAGTATTGAAAAAAAAAATTTGAATTTGGAGTCCGTTTGCTATTTATTTATGTTCGGAGGGCAAAAAGGTCATTTTACCCAAGAAACCGAAAAAGGGCTTTTCTTGCCTTTTAAAAAAATGAAGAATAGGCAGGAAGAAGAGGGGTCAGCCGACCAAGGCCCAAGGATGGGCAAATATTTTCTGATTTTCAATCAAAAGGCCAACAATGAAGAGGAAGGTAGTTATTTGTTGATCAAGCCTAAGCCACATGGACCAATGCATGAAGAGGGAGAGTGTCAACATAATGGCTTAAGATTCTTGAATAGCTGTAATTGTGGATAGCTGATGGCCTAAACTAAGGGTGATAATTTCATTTTTTAAACATCTTGGATCAATAGCCTTTGGACGAAAATTGGTTGAAGAAAAGATGACAACATCCTAGCAAGAGGGGGCCATTCGGCCACTACAAGGAAAGAGTCTCTCTCTTTCATTTTTTAGCTATTCACTCTCTATTCTCTCTTGGTTTTGGCTGATTTTTCTTTCCATTGTTGAAAGGAAAAAAGAAAAGTTTAGAAAAGAAAAGAAAAGAAAGTTAGAAGAGAAAAAGCTTGCAATATAGCTTCTAGAGGTTGCTTTAAGCACCATACTCTTACACTTTTTTTTATTTTCCATTCTTGATTTGCTGTTTTCATTTGATATTTGGTGAGTTTCTTTTGATTTTGATTTTACAATAAGTGTTTTTAAGCTTTCTTTTCAAGTTCTTCCTTCATGATTTCTTAAAAAACTATGAAAAATCAATTTCTTTTCCATTTTTTTCTAAGTGGCCGAATGGCCTAGTGTTTTTGTAGTTGTTGTTTGGCATTTTTATTTCATGTTATTCTTGATATTTAACAAGTTTTGATGCTTTAAATCTTCTTCTAATATATAAACATGAAGTTTGTTTTAATTTGGTTGCTTGTTTGTTACCATTTTTGAGTATATTATCTTGTTATCATGTTTATTTTACTTGTCTTGCATTTTTGATTTTCTGTTTTCAAAATGTTTAAGTTTGTTTATGTTTTACATTTTGTAATCCATATGTTTGTGAAAATGCTTATTGGTTTTCATGCCTTTACTTTATATTTGCATGATTTGAGCATTATTCTTTAGGTATGCATGTTATTATATCATGTGTTTGTGAAAATGCCATACTCATTTTAAGCATGAGACCATTCGGCCACCCTCATGTTGTATGCTTTGTTTGTGCATTTTTGTTATGTTTGTTGACAGGTTTGTATTTTCATGATATTTGGTTATGTATTTTGTTTAAGCATGCCATATGTTTGTGTTATTGCCATGCATTTTTTAGATTTAGGATTGGTTTGCTTTGCCATGCATATTCATGCATTTTAGACCTAAGTTGCATTAAATGTCATGCAAGTTCATTTAGGTCTAGGTCATTTTATTGATGCCATGCATTTTTCATGTAATTTAGGTTTTAAATCATGCATTTCATGCATCATATTTGCTGCATTTTCATGCATTTCATGTCATTTGCCACTTAATTTATGACTTAGGCCAATCAATGGCTCAAAGTCATGCTCACTTGAGCATACTTGTGGAAAATTAAGGAGTTGTCAAATTGATTATTCTACCTTTGTGATGTTTTTTACTTAGCCAATTTTTATCTAACTTTTCAAAAGTGTTAGCTACTGTTTGTGAGTCTTTTAGAGAGTCTCTAATATTTTTATTTTTAAATGATTTTATCAAAGGCAAAAAAATATATTTTGGCTAAATAGTTTTTTCACCCAGTATTTGTACTTTCACGATTTTTCTGGGCAGTCATCTTTAATCAAAAAATTAAGCCGATTTTTTCCCGTGTAGTTTTACATGTACGGAGTCTCCAATATTTTTTTTAGATTTTTTTTGAATTTTTTAAAAATAGGGTTAAAAATCATGCTTTAAAACTAGACAGTAGAGGCAGAATTAAATTTGAAGAAAAATCATTTTTCTGTTTTGGTTAAGTTACTTAGAGGGGCTGATTAGGAAGTTTAGCTACTGACTTAGGGTAGTTTCTAAGCCTTTTTTAAACTCTAAAAATGATTTTTTAAATCTCGGGTTAAGGGTGGTCAAGTCCGGGATTTTAAACTTAGGAAATTAGAGCTATTTAAAAAAGGTTTAGCTAAGTTTTTATTTTTAATCTAAGCTTTTCAAAATTGTTTTCAAACAATCACAAAGTATTTTGGTTTTAGAATATTTAATTTGATATATTTTCCTAAGGTAGCCGGATATCTTTTTAGATATATGGATTTTCTTAATTAAAGGAAAAAAATACATTCTCATGCATTGCATTTTCCATATTCATGCATATTATATAATATGTAATTTTTGCTATGTTAATTTTCATGATGGTGTTATTGTCTTTGATTTAAATTTTTGATATTATATTAATTGTTATATGGTTTTGAATATTACATGCTATTCTATACTTTTTATTTAGTTATTTATTTTGTCACATTATTTAGTATATATTATGTTCATGGATTATTATTTTATTTTTATTTTCATGCATATTACATGATAGCATTATTTTAGGTTTCATGTCATTTCATATCATTTAGATTATATGCCATATCATTTATATTTGCCATGTCATTTAAATCATTTTATTTTATTTAGAATATATCATGTGACTTAGGATATTTCATTTCATATAGAATATATTATGTTACCTAGGTCATTTCATTTAGAATATATCATATGACTTAGTATATTTCATTTAAAATATATCATCTGACTTATGATATTTCATTTCATATAGAATATATTATGTTACTTAGGTCATTTCTTTTCATTTAAAATATATCATATGACTTATTAGGATATTTCATTTCATATAGAATATATCATGTTACCTAGGTTATTTCATTTCATTTAGAATATATCATATGACTTAGGATATTTCATTTCATTTAGAATATGTTATGATATTTAAATTATATCATACCATTTAAGTTGCATTATATCTAGACTTTGCTATGTCATTTTATTTATGTCACACATATTCATATTCATATTTTTTTAAATGTTTTGAAAAAGGTAATGATTTTCAATAAAATAAAGATATTTCCGAGTTAAAATAATTCATGAGTTCTCTGTCGGGTTTGCTGGGGAGGATATCATCAATTATCATTAATAACGGAATATTTTCTTTAAAACGAGAATGATTCGGAAGGTTTTTTCAAACTAATAAAATTTTTTATATTTTGCCACGTTTGTTGGGGAATATAGGAAAATTTTGAATTTATAAATTCCGGATCATTTTCAATTAAAAATGGAATTTTTTTTTTTTTAAATTGGGAATTAACTTGAAATACTAAATTAAAAATCAACTTTTTACCGAGACTTGAGATAACACATGATCAATAAGGTACCGTTTTATACGGGCGTTGTGGGGGTGCTAATCCTTCCCTACACGTAATCGAGTCCCGAACCCGATTCTTCGATTTTCTTTGGTTTAAAACGCATACTTGAAATTGGTTTTAAAAATGTTTTAATTAATTTTAAAATATTTTATAAAATCGGTTTTAATAGGTGGCCAATCACACCTAGCTAAAAAAGATTGGTGGCGACTCCATGTCTTTTTTAAGGTCATTTTCAAAACCTTCATTTTTTAAGAGGAATTAAGTCGATTTTTTCTCGATTTTTTTTAATGTCACGCTTAACGAATAATAAAGTTTTGAGATAAGACTTGTTATTTTTTAAGTTGCGACTACTGGGGTTGGAGTTTAAGGAAATCCTTTAAACTCGGAAAAACAGCACTATCCTTGTTTTTTTCTCCTAGCAGTGCATTTGTCAATGCTATGAGACCTGGAATTTCCCCAGGTAAGTTTTCCATTTCTGATGCTTGGAAATGTTTGAGGGTATGGAAGGACAAAGTCCCTTGGCATCCTTTGGTTTGGTTCTCTCTTAAAGTGCCAAAGTTCTATCTTATTTCTTGGCTTGCTATCCTTAACAGATTGAGCACAATGGATAGGATGAGCTCCTGGGGCTTGCAAATTCAGTCTACATTGTGTGTGCTATGTGGTGAATTTGAAGAAAGCAGGGATCATTTATTCTTTGGTTGTCGCTTCTCATCACAGATTTGGCAAAAGGTTCTTGCTGCCTTCTCTATTAATAGGCATTTTATCTCCTAGAATGCTTATATGAATTGGACCATTTCATACTTCAAAGGGAATTCGTTCAAGTCTACACTGCTGAAGCTTGCCTGGACATCTTCAATCTATTACATCTGGTGGGAAAGGAACTCTAGAAAACACACTACAACAACAACAAAAACCCTAAAGAATTGTTTCAACTGGTGGTTACAACTGTACAGTCTCGTTTTTGCGTTTTTCCTAAGATTGTAAGCTCTACTGTAAATAATACACTTTGTGTTCAGTGGGGTATTAGCCAAGTAAGTACGATGTAAGGCTATACCCTTGGTATTATGTAGCAGAGTTTTTTTCTGCTTCTTTTGGATCTTTGGAATGAAATTCAATTATCCAAAAAAAATAATTTTAATTATTTTAATTAATGTATAATAATGAATATATACAATATAATTGCAACGTTCTATATTTTGAAAGATTGAATTTCATTCCTTCTAAACTAATTGAAAAAACTAGTCTATCATACCATATTTTTAATAAATAGCGAACTACATTTCATTCCCCTTTTTGAGAACCTAATCTATTCGTGTTTCAAGTAACTCTGACTTATAGTTGTATATCCTCTCAAATTTCCTTTGATCAATTAATCTACCTATTCTCGAGGATGAGGACATTTGAGTTCTAAGTTCTAACTGGACTTGAGAAACTAACTCTTGAAACTGGATCGGTTTTACTTATAGCCAACGCAGAGGCGAGGGATGTTTATGCTTATGACATGTTGTTACACCACATAAAAAAGATCGTTGATGATTCAATTAGCTCCAGAAACATATCTCAAGTCAAGTGTCTTCCTCTATTTTGCGTTTGCCCGCAATGTTCATCAGAAGGATTTACATTCTCTTCCTCTTTGAAGTTCTATTGTCGCACTCATGCGTGTTTCAATTAGCTGCATCTTCTAACAACTTCCCAGATCAATCTGCTGTGTTTGCCCTTAAGTCCACTATTGATTTTGACCCTATCAACACCTATACTGGCTGGTAACTGGACCAAAGGGACTCATTTTTGTGATTGGATTGGGGTTACTTATGGCAAACGCAGACAGAGAGCAACAACCTTGAAACTTTCCTATATGGGTCTTCAGCATTTCAACCAATTAGAAGGGCAAATACCCTCCAGTTTACGTCATTGCCAAAATCTTCAAGTCGTATCACTTGAAGGAAACAAGTTGAATGGTGACATACCAAAAGAGTTGGGCATGTTACCTAGGCTTCATGAACTAAATCTGGGTGTAAACCATCTCATGGGAGCAATTCCCTGATCTCTTGGCAACATATCAAATTTGTAGATATTGGGATTGCGTGAGAGTTGTCTGACAGGTTCATTTCCTTTATCCATCTTTAACTTATCTTCTCTTGTAAGTATTGATCTTAAAAGGAATAACATCTGGGTACTCTTCCTCTAAATATTTGCAACCAATTAATGGCATCTAATTCAGAGACCAACTTTCTTTCAACAACTTGATAAGGCCAACTTAGAGAGCTTATGGTATTGTTATAGTATTGTCTCTAGGATACAATATCAATATGTTGGATGAGGAGATAACTTTGCGAGTTTGAATAAGCTTTTAAATCTTGGTGGCAATAACTTGGCGAGTACCATCCCTGCAAGGTGCAACCATAGGTAACATGTGAAGGTTACAATTAGATTTTTATAGAAAACAACAAATTACATGGAAGTATTCCGAGTGAGATAGGGCTTCTTTCTGATCTAAAAGAACTAAATCTCAAAATGAATGAACTAACAAGAGCAATACCTCAAGATATATTCAATATATCCTCTCTACAAATGATTTATTTAATGGCCAATACCCTTTCAGGAAATTTTCCAACAGAATCTGAACTTCAGCTTTAGATTTTAGAAATTTTGTTCTTAGCTGACAACCATCTCACAGGAAATATCCCACTATACTTACTAAATTTTTCTTCCAGGCTAATTCATATTGATATTGTCAGGAACCTACTCACTGGAAAAATGCCTACAGGTCTTGGCAACCTTAAACACCTACAATACCTTGCTCTTCATGTAAATCAGCTAACAGGAGAGCCTGGAAATCACTCATTTTCCTTAGTGCTTTATCTAATTGCAGATCATTGGAAACCTTAGTTTTGCACAGCAATCCCCTAAGTGGAATCATACTTGAGTTACTCCAAAAAATTTCAAGTTCCCTTCAAATATTTCATGCACCTGATTGCCAAATAAGGGGTCATATCCCCTTGGCAATTGTTTCCTTTAAGCAGTTGACACTTCTTGAACTAAGCAGCAACAAACTAACTGGCAACATATCATCAAAAATTGGAGGATTGCAAAGGCTTCAAACATTTTTTTTTCTACTGACAACAAGAATATTGAACGATTTATGGCAAAAGAGCTTTGTCATCTAAGGCAGTTGGGGGCAATATCCCTTCAAAGCAATAAGATATTCGGACCAGTTCTTGATTGCGTAGGAAATATTCTCTTTTACAAAAACTTTCTTTAAGTTCAAATAGATTGACATCATTCCTACCGATGAACTTATGGGGCCTAGAAAATCTATTCTTCATGAATTTGTCATTCAACTCATTTAATGGATATTTGCCTTCAACGATAAGAAGGTCAATTGTTGTACTGAATACATGGGCCGATCTCGGAATAAAATAACTGGAATCCCAAGCATCTTTGTGGCATTTGAGTGCCTAAGTTCACTTAATTTGTCAAAAAACTTGTTTCAAGGATTCCATCCCGGAATCATTTGAGGACTTCAGAGCATTGGATTCCATGGATATCTCTTAGAACAATATTTCTGGCACAATACCTAAGCCTCTTGAGAAACTTCCACTTCTCAAGCTCTTAAATTTGTCTTTTAATAGGCTTACAGGAGAAGTTCCGACTCGAGGACCATTTGTAAACTTTACTGCAGAATCATTTTTGGGGAATAAAGCACTTTGTGGGAAGCCAATTTTAGGAGTACCATCCTCTCTTCTTCTACTACTTGGAAGTCGAGGTTGAGACATATTCTGAAATTTATTCTTCATGTTGTTCTAGCAGTCATAATCTTTGTTGCTTTGATTTACACTCTAAGTTCTATAAGTCATCAGCAAATTAAGGTGCAGATTCCATGTTTTGAAGATATTATGTTGCCTGGAATTAAATATAGAGTGATCTCATATCAAGAGCTTTGCTAAGCAACAGGTAACTTCTTAGATTCTAACTATCTTGGAGAAGACAATTCTGGTTATGTTTATAAAGGAATTCTATCTGATCAGACAATTGTTTGTAGCTATCAAAGTCCTAAATTTGAAACACGAGAGCGCTTTAACAAGTTTCAATACAGAATGTAAGGTGTTGTCGTGCCATCCGACATAAATTTTGTTCACTATTGGTGCATACTCCAATGCTGACTTAACGCTATGTTTAGATAGATAATAGTAACGGAAAAGAAAGAAAAGGAAAGTAAAGTAAAAGAGAGAAAGGTTGAGGAATGGAAAGGATATATGTACCTCTTGTTTGGATAGTTAAAATTAATAAAGAAAAGAAAATGAATTATAACAACTATTTTTTGGTTAAAGAGTGGAAAGGAAAGCATTGATTATAATAATTTTTTTCAATTATACCTTGTTTATAAAATAACATATAATATCAAAATTTTTTATAAAATAATATAAAAAAATTATATCAAATATCATAATTATTCATAAAAATCATAATTAAAGAGTATGTTGATAAATAACATATCAACATGAAAAGGATACAAAGAAAAATAAGAAAGAAAAAATCCTAATTTATATAAAACAAGAAGAGGATAAAAACGACATTTTATATATTAAAATGTCTTTTAACTTTCTTTTCCTTTCTATTTTTCTCAAATTGAGATAAAAAAAAAATGAGCATTTTAACGGAAAGTAAGGGATGCTCAACTCCCTTTACTTTCCCTTATTAAATTTTCTTTTAATCCAAATAAGAGAAAACAAGGGAAAGGATTCCCTTTTTCCTTTCTTTCTTTCTTTTTTTTTTTCTTTTCTTTTCTTTTCCCTTCCCTTACCCCAATCCAAACACAGGCTAAGAGCACTGGGTGCTGCGATATATGCCTAATGGTAGCTTGGAGAAATGGCTACATTCTCAAGACTTGCACTTGAATCACCTCCTAAGAGTAAACATTCTGTTTGATGTTGCATTAGCCATGGAATATCTCCACCATAGTCAATTGGAGGCTTGAAGCCAGTTGTACATTGTGATTTGAAGCCTAGCAACATTCTCTTCTTGATTCAGATATGGTTGCACATGTAGCTGACTTCATATGATGGAATTATTTTCTTATTACTTATTATTTTTTCATTTTGTAAAAGTACTGATATTTAATTCGAAAAATAATTAGGGCTGCTAATGAATCAGACTTAAACGAATAGACCTTTGTTTGTATTTGTTCGCTTATTTTTGAGCTTGTTTGTATTCAGTTCGTGTTCTTTAAGAATTTTTTAAATAATGTTCGAGCTCGACTCGTTTAAAATTGGGTGTATTCAAGTTCCGTTCATTTAAATTAAATGAACTTGTTTGTAGACATTAAATGAATATGTTTATGAACATATAATCGAACATGTTCCAGAATAATTAAAAATATGTTCATGAATAATAAACAAACAAATAAACAAATAAGTCAAATTTAAGTTATTATTAATTATAAAATAATAAAATACAAATATTATTAATTATATCATAAATAATTAAAATACAAATAATATTATTACACTCGAATAATAAATGAATTTTAAATGAGCTTTAAATGATCCATTAAACGAGTTTTAAACGACTCATAAACGAGTTTGTTCGTGAACATAAATGAGCTGAACATATTTTATTTGACTTCAATTCATTTAATAAATGAATTTTAAAATTTTGTTCATAATCGTTTGTTTCGCTTGATAAATGAACAGATATCAAACTGTTTACGAACGGTTCATCGAATATTCTATTCATTTACGATTCTAAAAATAGCTACTAATATGTAAGTGACGTAATAAACTTAATGGCATAAAAAATAAATCATATCAATTTCAAAAACAAATTTTTCGTGTCTCTATTATTTAGACCAATTCGATTTACAATTTTTTTTTTTTCAAATTGTTTACAATTTTTTTTTTTTTTTTGAAAATGAGTAATGAATTATCAATATATAACCCTTACTTCCTTAAAAGTATTTTTTTTTTCCTTAATAACACAAAACCATAATTAGATTGGATTGTAATGGAAAAGAAAAGAAAAGAAAAAACAAACCACTATATAAGTAGATTCTTTTGAAAAAGAAGAAAAAAAAATTGCAATTCTAGGTTGCCAGTTATAATTTTTTTTTATTAAGGAGTGTTTTTCATTTTTTTAAAATTAATTAATATATTATTTATAATAATAATTTTATATTAAATAAAATAATTGATAATTTTATTTACAATTTTTAATACATTAAGTAAAAATATTACATTTCACAATTCATGTATTGGTGTTATTTTTTTCGTGTATAATCGTATTTAAAGTATTATATATTTATATAAATTTTGACTCGTTTATAATTTATATTATATATAGATTTTAATACATTCATAAATATATTCATACCATGTTTGTATTATTTTTTTATATTATATTATAATTATTTTTCATATCGTATTTGTATCGTAATTATTATATTGTGTTTAAAATTATAAAATTTAAAAAATATTATATATAATAAATAATCTTTAAAATTGCAACACTTTCTTAACAAAATCTATGATAACTCAAGACTAGTTTGGTATTGATGTTAGGAAAAAAATTGAGTTGAAAAAAGTGTGTTTAAAAAGTATGGTGAAAAATTATGGTTTAAAAATTTTTAAGTGTTTAGCATTATTATGAAAAAGTGTTGTGAAAAATTAAAATATCAAAAAAGTATATGTTTAAAATAATAAAAATATAAAAATGTGAGGATAATAAAATTATTTTATCCAAAAATCAATTTTTAAAATTCAAAGCTTTTTTATTTAACTTTTCAAATTATAATTTTAACAATAAAAACTAATTTTAATATCTATTTAATATTATGTTTATGATAAAAAAAAAAAAATTTTGATATAAAAACTGTTTCAAAATCAATGCTATTTGTCGGAAAACGAGAGATGAATTTGGAGCAACTCACTCATTGCATAACAGATCGTTTTGGAACTTGTGTCACCTGTCACCTATGTTCGGGAGTACATGGCTCTGGCCCCACCTGATATTTCCCTACTCCACGAGAAAGCCTGAGGCCGTGTGAGCGTGGGATTCCAGTCTGGCGTCTCTCAACAATTTTTTTTTTGGGCCAAGGCGTCTCACAACTTTATTCGCTATCATTCAAACCAATCGTTGTTGCCACCGTTACATTGCTTTTCCCACGCGCTAAGCGAAACGCTTGATTAAGTCGAGTTTGACACGTGTCTGAGAACTGTTGGAATAAAATTTTTAATCCGCTTTAAAGTATATATCCACGCATTCCCAGTAGAGGTGGCAAAATGAACCCGAACCCGAAAACCCGCCCAGAAAAACTCGAACCCGAACCCGCCCAAACCCGATTTGACCAAAAAGTCAAAAACCCGAACCCGAAAAAGCCCGAACCCGAATGGGCCCGAACCCGAATGGACCCGAACCCGAATAGGCCCGAACCCGAATGGACCCGAACTCGAATGGACCCGAACCCGAATGGGCCCGAACCCGAATGAGCCCGAACCCGAATGAACCCGAACCCGAATGGACCCGAACCCGAGACCGGCCCGAACCCGAACCCGAATTTAATACTAAAAACAAAAATAATCAAATTTCAATTATTTTTTTTTTACAAAGCAATAACTTTAATTATTAATTTTATTCTAATTTTTTTTAATAATTTAATTAAAATTTAATATATTATATATATGTCATAACGGTTTTTCGTCCGCTAAGACGTTTTTGAAAACACAAATGGAGTCGCCACCAATCTTTTTTGCTAGGTGTGATTGGCCACTTATTAAAATCGGTTTTAGTAAAATATTTTAAAATTAATTAAAACATTTTGTAAAACCAATTTCGAAGTCCGCGCTTTGAACCAGAGAGTAAAACATAATTGGGTTCGGGAGTCGGTTACGTGCGGGGAAGGATTAGCACCCCCGCAACACCCGTTTAGAAAACGGTACCATTTAATCACGTGTTATCTTAAATCTCGATTTAATGGACTTGACATCGCTATTTAAAAATAATTCTCTTTTATTTTTATTTTATTTTAAAAAAAAACATGTTTATTATTTTTTGAATTTTTGGAACTGTTATTATTTTTTTTTAAAAACGAAAGTGAACATAAATTTGTTATTGAAAATACTCATTAAATATTCCCAACACTCTTGGTGGTATTTAACGAGATCTTCTCACCTCGAGATATCTTAGGAATCACAACCGTGATATCCTTCGAATTCTGTCGTCGGCAATTTACATCCATTTTTTTTTATTTAAATGCGTATGATGCGAATATTTAAATATCGGATGCACACGACTTAGCATATAAGACGTATGATTAAATACCGAACTATAAGATTAAAAATGCAAATCATAATGTTAAAAACACGAGCATGGCCACATATCGAGCGGATAACATTCACTATTTATTCATTTTTATTATTTCCATCTTTTTATGAATTTTTGTATTGAGCTTGTCGCTAAATACTCCCACCACTCGTGGTGATATTTAACGAAATTCTCTCACCTCAAGATATCTTAGGAATCACTACCGTGACGTCCTTTGAATTCCGTCGTCGGTAATTCACATTTCTTAAAACCTTTTTTCTTTTTGAAAAGTAAATTAAAATGCTTTTAATAATTATTTCAGAAATAAAAGAAATTATCTATGTAAGAATAATTCTCGAATCACTCCTTTTCGATAGTATTTCGATTACTATTCTTACTCGGACCATTTCAAAGAACGATTGATGCTCCGACCATCCCGAGAAAGAAATCCGTTTTTAGAGAATTTTATTTTCGGTTTTTTTTTTACCTGAAGCGGGTCGGGTGCGTGGACCCCGGGTCGACCCGCGGGTCAACGCGACCCGCTCCAGGGAGCAGGTCGAGTGCGCGGACCCCAGGTCGACCCGCGGGTCGACGCGCGGGTCACCGCGACCCGCTCCAGGGGTTATAAAACCCCTTTTTTTTCTCTTTCTTTCCTCCCTCCTCTCTCTAAGTGTTCAACCCCTAAAATCCCAGAAACCACCCCCAACCCAGAAACCGATGCCGAACCACCGCACCGTCCACCGTCCATCGTCGTCGGCCGCCGTTCACCGACAGTCGATCACTTCCGAAATTAGCCCAAACTGTTCCTCTTTCTCTCTTCTTTCCCTTTTTAACCTTAGATTCTTCAAAAAATACCCAGAATGACCTAGATCTAGGCCCAAAGCCGAATGGGCCCGAACCCGAATGGACCCAGACTGAAAATGATGTAAAACATACCCGAACCCAAACCAAACCCGAACCCAGACCGAACCCGAACCCGAATGGGCCCGAACCCGAATAGGCCCGAACCCGAATGAGCCCGAACCCGAATGGGCCCGAACCCGAATGAGCCCGAACCCGAATGGACCCGAACCCGAATGAGCCCGAACCCGGATGGACCCGAACCCGAATGAACCCGACCCGAACCCGCCCGAACCCGCCCAATTGCCACCTCTAATTCCCAGCATCAAGTGTTCAAAGGACTGACTCCATTTTATTAGCATCCGAATATCTTATTCAAAAAATATATGTATCTCTATTTAAATTAAATTCGAATATTTTCTTAAAAAAAAAAGAAATTCTCATACTATTTCAATAAATTCAATTATTAATTATGAAAAATAAATATTTATACATTTTTATTTCTGAGAAATAAAACGTATGAGTATCAAATAAAATAATATTAGCCAACATTTGTGTGATTATTGATGGAATGTTGAACTCCATCAGTCTCAAACGTGAAAAAAGAAAAAGATAATAGTAATAAAACATTATTTTATCTAAAATTCAATTAATAAAAAGGAATTTTGGCTGAAATTATGAAAAAAAAAAATTCTGTTTTTCTCTATCTCGGTATTAATGGTTTTTTATTGAAACTTTTTTTTTATATTTATTTATTGGAACTTTTGATTTATTAATTTTCTTTATATAAAAAAAAAAAATTAGATGAGGGAAACTACTCTTTCAGGATTAGGAAATGCCGCAGGTTGATCTATTGCCATATTTTTGACAACAACAAAAATTTTGTCTATGATGTTTTACAAAATCTCATTTTAGATATTATAAATATATATATATTAAAAAAAATTCATAACGTAAGCATGAATAGAAAAACATTATAAGTAGTTATATAAGTATCATTAGATGTGGCAAATAGAATCGAGTTGGGTTTGAATTTAGTCATTTTGGATCTAAAGAAATTTATGTTATTTTTTAGTTTGAATCATTTTGAGTTCAAATAATTTCGAGTTCGGATTATTTTGAGTTTAAGTTATTTCATGTTTGGATCATTTCGAGTCAGATTTAAGTTATTTCAGATTTTAATTAATTCAAATTGATATTCGAATTATTTGGATTCAAATTATTCAGCTTCAAGTCATCTTGAATTCAAGTCATTGACTTTAAAAGTCAAACCAAATAGGATATTGATTGAATTATTTAGATAAAGTCAAATTTTAATGAAGTTATTCAAAGTTATATTTTTACCTATTTGTAGCATATTTTCAATTTTGATTTTTAATATCTTAAAAAATGTTATTTATGATATATAATTGTAAAAGAAAAACTTTTATTCATGGTGTATAAAGTATAAATTGTATTTAGTTATAATAATAAAATCGGATATTGATTGAATTATTTAGATAAAGTCAAATTTTAATGAAGTTTTTCAAAGTTATATTTTTACCTATTGTAGCATATTTTCAATTTTGATTTTTAATATCTTAAAAAAAATGTTATTTATGATATATAATTGTAAAAGAAAAACTTTTATTCATGGTGTATAAAGTATAAATTGTATTTATAATAATAAAAAAATTATTTTTTAAACTTGTCTACTCATAATTAAAAAATATAATTTCTAAAAAAGATATATAAAAAGAGATCATAAAAAATAATTAAAGTTATTAAATATCAGTAGACTCCTAATTTTGTAGTATATTTATTATTTTTATTTATTAAATTAATATTTTTAAAATGAATTAATTTAATTTAAGTTTGGATATTTTAAGTCATTCGAATTTGAATCATTTTGAATTTAAACCAATTCAAATTTAAATCATTTCAGGTTTAAGTTATTTTTGAATTTGTAACATTTTGAATTTAGATCGTTTTCAAATTTAGATTTTTTAAAACTTGGGTTAAACAAATTCAAATTCAGAAAAATTAAATAATTTTTTCGAATTTTGATCCGCCTTGACAATTATGTATCATAATATCTCAATATCTCTAAATATGGATGGTTTTAAATCAACCATGAAAAGAAAAAAAAAAAAAAAAAAAGTGGATTAACTTTTGAGTTTCTAACTATTCACATTGAAAACACGAAAAAGAGGAAAAATCTAAAAAAAAAAGTCATGTACCAGACAATGACCTAAACAAAATAATAGTAGTATAATTTTTATTATTAGATTTTGGAACATTTATTATGTGAGTAAAAAAAAAATTATTTAATGAAGAAGTTATTTGATGAATTGAATGGATAAATTTTTTAAAAAATTACATGGAAATTTTTTTTTATAAATATAAATATCTTATTTACATATTTTTATTATTATTTATTTTAATTTTAAATGATTTCATTAAATGAGTTATTTTACTTTCCTCATTATATTAATTTAATCAAAGATTTTACACCTAATATAGACAAGGAAAAAAAAAAAAAGAACAGAAAAAAGAAATGGCAAGAGAAGAGAGCAGAGGCCACGTTAGAGGGAGGAAAGGAAGGAGGGAGGAAGAAAGGGTGAGTGAGAGATGATTGTGCCACGTGGGACACTACCTGGCTTACAGCCTTGGCATTATTCCAAAAAATATTCCCCCATGTTTTCCCCTTTGCCTATGGCGCTCCTCTCCCTCTCCCTCCTCCTTCACCTTCACCATTTATTTTTTCCATAATATTTATTTTTTCTCTTTAGATCAATTTTCATATTCATATTACCATCATTCTTCCTCTGATCAAAATATAGCCTCACCTAATCAAGCAGAGAGAGAAAACAGAAAAAAAGTTTCAATCTTTTCTTTTCTTTTGACAATTCCCATTTTTCAGGTATTTTTTTTTCTTTCTAAGCTTTGGATTTAATTTAGTTTTGACTAAACCTAATTTGGGTTACTAAACTTTGGGTTTCTTTTATTGAATCTGGAAACTGCTATATTTGGAAGTTTTGCTGGGCTTTATTTCAGCTGTTGTTGATGAATTTAGTTGAGTTGTAGCGTTTTTCTTTCTTTGGCTTTCTTGGTGTTTGAGATTTGAGAGATTTGATGATTTCTGGTACTCTTGAGTTACCAGGTGGAGAATCAATCTGTTAAAATTAGTGAACTTGTATATTGGTTTCCATTTTGGGTAGAGTTTTCGCACTGTTGAATTACATGGTGTGAGCTGAAAACCTTCCCATGTGTAATAAAGGAATAGTTGATCATCAACAGCATAATAGTCAAGCTGTGTATTTGATGGATTCACCTTCATCAACCCCGGCATCTGCCTTGCCTTCCTCCACCCCTGGTTCCAATGATGAAACCCCGCGTGTAAAATTCTTGTGTAGCTTCTTAGGTAGCATTTTGCCTCGACCCCAAGATGGGAAATTGAGGTACGTTGGTGGAGAAACGCGAATTGTGAGTGTGCCGAGTGATATTAGTTATGAGGAGTTGAGGAGTAAGATGAGGGAGCTTTATGATGGAGCAGCAGTGTTGAAATATCAGCAGCCAGATGAGGATCTTGATGCTTTGGTGTCAGTTGTGAATGATGATGATGTGATTAACATGATGGAAGAGTATGAGAAGTTGGGTCCGGGTGATGGGTTCACTAGGCTTAGGATTTTTTTGTTTTCACATCCTGACCAAGATGGTTCATCACATTATGTTGATGGGAATGAGAGGGAGACTGAGAGGAGGTATGTGGATGCTTTGAACAGTTTAAATGAGGGTTCTGATTTTAGGAAATGTGACTCTTCTGTGATGGCTCCAGTTTCTAATGATATTCATTTAGCAGAACAATGCTTTAACAGTATGGGTATTGATGGTGGGCTTCATAGCCAGAGGAGTGGTGAGATGTCGATGCCGCCATATAACTTGCATAATCTTACTATTCCTCGTATGGGGTCCGGGCAACTCCAGCAACCAGTTCCTCAGAGATACAATGAAATGGAAGGCCCATGGAGTCCTGCTTGCTATTCTCCTAGGCACCATGGACACCATGATCCCAGAACACTATCAGAGTTTCCACCTTCACCATCTTCTGCTCGTTACCGAGTACCGTTTCCAGAATTACCAGACAAATGCTCGGATAGGATGCCAGAAGAATATGTGCGGCAGCAATTAAATCATCATCCCCAATATGAACACCAGCCACAGTTTTCGGATAATGTAGTATGGATGCCAACTGGAGTTATTTCTGGTGATAAGGCTGGTGGTTTTCCCGGTAACATACTTCATAGTCATGGTGTTTATGAAGGGAACCACATCTGTGAGCACTGCAGGGTTACTTTCTGCAGAAATCAACCACCACATTTGGAGCATCCCAACATGGGAAATGGTGTTCCTCAGGTTAATAATCCTTGTGCTGAATGCCCCCCAAACCGGGAAGCTTTCATGCTGAATGCAGATGGAAAATTGCATCTTGGGTTTTATTCTAAAGATCAAACTGATCCCCATTCTGCTTATGGTGAAACACACGGTCATGAAAGAGGATGGGTTTTGCAGCACCAATTGAACCCTCATGTTGAGGAAGCGAGAAATCATGTACATGGAGCTGGAAGATTGAATGACCACTATGTTCTAGATGGTGCTGCCATGAATTTACCTCTTGGGCATGCTAGTTTAGCTGATGGCCATCATCTGCCCTCAAATTATGTTCATCACCGAACTGGACCTGAATTGGGGAATGAAGTGTTTCACGATCAAGCTGTGGTTGCTTCACCCCACATGCACTTTCCTCCTGAAGAACGTGGAGTCCACTATGGGAATTATCCTTGCCCATATGGAGGAGATAATGTTTACCAAGCATCACATGGACATGGACATGGACATGTACATGTGCAGTCTTTATGGAGAAATGTTCAGAACCCAACTCATGGTGGTCCTGCTTATGAAGCATCTGGCTTACCTCAGCAAGTAAATGGTGCAGTTAACTCAGCATTTTTGAAGGGTCCAGCGGAAGGTAGTGCAAGGCTTTGTGTTGCAACAGATAATCAAAATCCTTGGGTTGAGTCTCCGCAAAAGATGCTGGGTTTTGATGGGACTGCTGTTCCAGACATTGCTTATGCCCATCCTCTAAAGGTGAATGTTGGTCCTCACTGTCAGGAAACTCAACACTCTGTCACTATGGAACCAGTTCGAGCCCCTCAAGACATGCTAAATTTTGCCACTTCCACAGAACCTGTTCAGTCACCAGATCATCCTTCAACTTTAATCCATGATAAATCTGTTTCCAGTAACAATCCAGAATCACAAGATGATTCTAATGCCACTGGAGCATCGAGGCTTGAGGATAAAATTGTTCCCATGGAAGATGAAGCAAATCATGTAGTGAAGATGGAAAAGTCTGATGTTCCAAGTATGTGCTATCCAGAGCAGAACAAAATTCCTGAAAATGAATCTAAAGTAGCATTTGTTGAGTCTAGCATTTCAAATTGCTTAAAACTCGCTGAAAAGGGTGGTGAGCAGGCAAAACCTGGTGAAAAAGATCCTAGTGCTGCTGAAAATACAAAGCTATCTGTGAACCGTTTGAGTTTCATACCAGAGTTTGTTGCTTCAGTTAAAAAAACAGCTTTGGAAGAGGTTGAAGAAGTGAAAGCCAAAGTTGAAGATGTTGCCTCCGTGAAGCGTCAAGCTGTTGGAAAAGAAGCAGCTGCAAATGAATCTGAATCAGTGGTGAGATTGAAAAAAAATTTCTATATTAAAGAATATCTTGGCATCTTGCAATGTTATATTTTTATCTTTCTAATATATGTTTGCACTCTTAGAATGCCCACGGCGAGTTGGAATTGGATTTTGATAATGACAACATAACCCCTTCCAAAATTGAGCCAACAAAGGCTGAGGCAGAAGCTATTGCAAGAGGGTTACAGGTCAAAGTTTTCTTTTCCCTTTTCCTCATATTAACTTTAATTTCTTTCTCACTATTATTTCTTAAGATCATTAAATTTTTTAGGGTTAAATCTGATTTGACCCTTGTACTACACACTCCCTGTCACTTTAGTTCCTAAAGAATTAAAATTGGCAATTAGGTACTTGAACTTTCATTCCATCAAGTACTTTGGCTCTTGGGATTAACATCGTTAGTTAATTAACTGACGTGGCCAAAACACCCAATCAAATCATGACATGTGGCAAAAAAATCCTAGTCACCACCCATCATCTTATGGGTCCATCGCCATGTCAACATGAAAACAAAAAGAAAAAATTTAATTCAAAAAAAAAAAAGGAAAATTCGTTTAAACATTTTCCAAAAAAAAAAAAAGAGGAAAAGTTATAAATAATTCAAAATAAAAAGTTAAAAAATTCAAAAAAATATGATTTTTTGTAAAAATCAAAATTAATATTTTAAAAAATTAAAATCTGAATTTTTAAAAAAATTCAAAAAAGAAAAATCAAAAAAAAAAAGAGAGGGGGGAAGAATCAAGGAGAGAGAGGAGGAAGGGAGGAGGCGGAGGGGGGAAAGCAGGGAGGGAGGAAGGGGAGGACGGCCGCCGGCCCCAATTGCCAATTCTAGGCGGTCAGGGCTGATTTGCCTCAAACTGCCGCCGGAGGCCAGCCTCCCCCTCTCCCCCCTTCTCACTCTCCCTGCTTTCCTCTCTCTCCCCGATTCTTTCTTTCCTGATTCAGTTTTTTTTTTTTTTTTTCCCTTTAATTATTTCAAAAATAAAAAATCCAAATATTTTTTCTGATTTTCATTTTTAATTTTTAATTTTTAATTATAAAAGATGATGTGGCATTTTGTTGTCACATGTCATGATTTGATTAGGTGTACTAGTCACGTCAGCCAATTAACTAACGATGTTAGTTTTAAGGGCCTAAGTACTTAACGGAATAAAAGTTCAGATACCTAATTCTGAATTTGAATTCTTTTAGATACCAAACTAACAGAAAGTGTATAGTATAGAGACCAAATCAATATTTAACCCAATTTTTTACTTTGTTTACACATGTTTTATTACCATTTTGTTTCTGATGGTATTTGCATTTTACCTTCAGACGATAAAAAACAATGATCTGGAGCAGATCCGAGAATTGGGCTCTGGAACATATGGGGAAGTTTATCATGGCAAATGGAAAGGTTCTGATGTAGCAATCAAGAGAATTAAAGCCAGCTGCTTTGCAGGGAGGCCTTCTGAAAGAGAACGTTTGGTAATAACTATTAGCACTTCTCTTTTTCGTGAAGCTTTGGTTGCTTATCCTTGTAATACAAGGCTGCTTGATAATCAAAAGGGTGAAAATATGATTCACCTGATATGTCTTATATGTCACAGATGCTATGGTATTTGATATGATGGTATTTGTTTAGCTGTGTAGCAAAGTTTTTAAGGGATATTCCACAGTAAAAAAAAAAAAAAAACGTGAGTTGGTTAGAAGTTAAAAGGGAAGAAGCAAAGTTCATGTTTTTTACAGCTTTTATTTTTACCACTTATTGCTCAAAGACTAAAAGATAAGTGCTTATATAACTTGAAGAATGAACTACTATGTTGTTTCACATAGAACAAAAACAATAGGTGCTTTATGACCCAAAAAAAATATGTAGCTTATGATTGCTTTTTCTATGCCTGCACTCAATGCATGTAATGGCTTATAAAGCTTTGATCATTAGCAAAAGGGAAAAGCAAAGGAAAATTCTTATAAATTTTTTGATTAAATGGGAAGCAATTCAGCTGGTGAATTGAATGTTGGAAATTTCCATTTCTATTTATGACATCATAAAAGGGTGTCAAATAATAACTTAGCAGTAATGAACTTCTAGACCACATCCCGCCAATTGGCTACTCTTCTTTCTTTCCTCTTTGGCAGGATCCTGTTTGAGAGGTTTTATTATCACTACAATGAGAGTTCCTTGTTGCCCTTATTATGATTGTCCTACCATATGTTTCTGGAAGACCAGCTTTTTGCTATTTGCTTTTTACATCTTTGTATTTTTCGTTCAGACGTGGTCTTTATGATTTTATCCCTTTCAAGTTGATACCCATGCATGGTGGTAGTTAAAGCAAAAAGGATATTTTGTGGGATACAGTTCGATTGTTGGTTTTATTAAGTCCCTCCCAAGGATTCTATTTTCAAGAGCTCTCATGATATATGATATTTTTATGCATCTCATAAATTGATTGATTGCAATCTCTATTTTTGTGCTGCCATAGATTGCGGATTTCTGGAAAGAAGCTTTGATATTGAGTTCATTACATCATCCGAATGTTGTTTCTTTCTATGGTATAGTTCGTGATGGTCCTGACGGATCCTTAGCTACTGTTACTGAATTCATGGTTAATGGATCCTTGAAGCAGTTTTTACAGAAGAAGGACAGGTAACAATGTTAATAGCTCTGTGGTCAGCTTGCCTTTTAGCATCTTCACTGTAGTTTGTTTTAGAAGTCTTGTTGTTTGTCTTAGCATGCACCTTTTTTTGTTTCATAGTAGACTAAACAAGCCAGTATCTGTGATATAATAATGTTATTGAGCAGGACTATTGATCGTCGTAAGAGACTCATCATAGCCATGGACGCTGCATTTGGAATGGAGTATTTGCATGGAAAGAACATTGTACATTTCGATTTGAAATGTGAAAATCTGTTGGTAAATATGAGAGATCCACAGCGTCCAGTGTGCAAGGTATACTGTCTTATAAATTGTTTCCGGAACTCAAACTTTAAGTTGGGTCTGGGTATGGTTTTTGGTGTGGGAGGGGGCAGGGGGTGTTGTTGTTCAGTAAAATAAATTTCGTTCTTCCAAAGTTTCTTGAAAATTCTGGATGTTATTGTCAGCTTGCTGTGATTTCCTTAATAGTTGAAGCTTTGTAAGAGTTTCAGCTTGAGATTGTTTCTTTAGCATATGCTCTTCTTACCATGGTCTTCAGTTACTATTAGTTTTCTTCTGATGGTCAACGGAGTTGGAACTCATGCAATGCATGCATACCCTTTCAGATTGGTGATTTGGGCTTGTCGAAGGTCAGACAGCATACATTAGTTTCAGGAGGTGTTCGTGGAACTCTACCATGGATGGCACCTGAGCTTTTGAGCGGTAAAAGTAACATGGTATCAGAAAAGGTAATAGTATATACAGACTATAGAAAATCTTGGAACAGATACAGCTGTTTCAACATGAGTTCTTTGTTTCCTTTTCTTTTTGGGACATTATAATTTCTATTTGGCCAGAGACTAATTTTTTATTCATGTTTCATCAATTACTGTGCTTCAGATTGATGTCTACTCTTTTGGGATTGTTATGTGGGAGTTACTCACTGGCGAAGAACTTTATGCAGATCTGCATTGTGCTTCTATAATTGGTAAGTGTCATATATTGTAGTCTCCTGTATGTTGCGAGTGATTTGCTACACGTCTTCCATACATTCTGCTCAGAATCTGTTACTTCAACTCTTCACTTTACACTGACAAAATGTCGGGTATACATATTGGACATGTCCATCAGCATATCTATTTGGCTATGAGGACTTCCCGAAAATCGAACATTCCTTTGTCAGATGTGGGTCTATGCCTGACACTCATAACTTTGGCCAAGCACTGTAGCAATGATTATTTCTTATATAAATGTTAAGTAGGTTTTCTCTGGATTTTCTTTTTTTATTTACAGTTTAACTTCATTTATCAATCTTCACTTAATAGCTGGAAAAAATGGAGGAAAAATAAGAAAAAAATTCTGGGAGAATTTTTAGTCTATGTTTGAGGGAAAGCGAATTTGTGCAATTTCTTTAACACATTTGGAAGTCGATCTCTTACTAAAACACCAGTTCCAGTGAGGATAGGCCAATGGCACCATGTATGCTTTGGGTTAAAGTAGTTATTTCTGACAAAATTGAATGTTATAATTGTCTCTTGACTTGTAAGTTGTAACAGAGTCATGATAGGAATGCATGTATTTGTGACTACAATTGGATCTTCAACAAGTAGAAATGACCTGAACTATTTTTATTCAGGGTTGTTTATTCTTTCAGATTATCTGAAATTTTGGTACTTCAATGTTATGCATGAGGTTCATTTCTTGAGTTTTATGCATGGAGAACATCCATAGTTGCACACTTTGCATGCACGCAGAGCAAGAAAAGGGGGAGGGTGTTCTGAACCTTACCTAGTTCTGTTCTTCAATATTAATTGATGCTATCCATCTGCTGCTATTGAACCCTGAAACTTTTAGTACAGGAGGAGAAACAGTGTAGGGTGAGAAAAGAGAGAGGAAAGAGAGAGAAGAAAGGGGAAGGGGAAGGGGAAGGGAGAGAAAGAGGGAGAAACTAGAAGGGAAGAAACTACTTTCAATATCCAAATATGGGAAAGTTCCTGAAACATTATGAGAATCAGCATTTAGTATGCAAGCCTAACCATCCTTCTAACAAATGGGGGAAATCCCAGAAATAACTCTAAAACAATACTAAAATCCTAATAATGCCTCAAAGATGATCCTCCATCATTGATTTGTGTAAAAGCAGTGGCCTAATCAAAATTTTCATGTCTTTTTCAGGGACAAACTTTTTAAGTTTTAACAATTCTAGCATTATTGAAGCATGGTTCACATGTTTATTTACTGTTCATTTGAGAAACTATCTTAATGAGTAATAAGCAATTACTTTCTAAAAGAGAAAAAACAAAGTGACTTCTGTTCTTATTTTTGTCTTCTTTTGTTTGTAGGTCTAAGTTTGATGCAGTTTCTTTATAAAAAAATTTAGTATTGACCTATGAATGGATCTCTATTTGTGATTATTTCTGAAAATAAGTACTAAGTTGTTTGTTATTTGAAATGAAAGAGAAATCAATAGTCGGATGGATGAGTATAGACTTCTAACTATCTTCAATATGCGTTTAAAGGATCTTTCCTGATTTAAGCGTCGCTATTCTACTAGTATGCATGTTTTTGGACTTTACATTCAGATTATCATGTTTAGATGTGAACTCGGCCTGTTAACGGATTTTTTACTGTGATTTCTTCCAAAATTTTCTTATTTTAATATGCAGGGGGAATTGTAAACAACACATTACGTCCAAAAATACCATCATGGTGTGATCCTGAATGGAAGGCTTTGATGGAAAAGTGTTGGGCCTCTGATCCTGCAGAGAGACCTTCATTTTCAGAAATATCTCAGAAGCTGAGAAACATGGCTGCTGGGATAAATGTAAAATAAATCCAATCCTGAAGCAGGGATTTCACTTTCTCGCTATCATACTGGGAAAAAGAAAAATAAGAGGCCCAGTTACTGCAGTTTAAGGTCACCTACTGGTTAGGCTAATAGTACACTACTATGCCTTGGTTCTTCTGTAATGGATCTCTTGTAGTAGTGCCACAAGTTTTTTCAAGAGTGCAAATATATACATTTTGGGCTGAATTATAATCAGGGAGACAACATAATACACAAAGGAGAGCCATGAAAGTTCAATTGGGATGTGAGTTTTGCTAACTACAATTTAATCTTAAATCTTGCACAAAATGGTTTCTCATGATCATTAACAAGTTTCAACTTCCCTACTCAGGACTCTTGCTATTTTGAATGCGATCAAGATGGTGGTACTATGGGTGAATGCATCTATCATTTGAGGTGGGACTCTTTTTTTGAAGATCTGTTTATAACTTTATGGTAATTAATAATGCATAGCACATATTGAACTTCAGATAAACTAGGAACCAAATTTGTTATCAATCATTTTGCCCTCATTATTATTGTTTTTAAACCAAGAGTTCATATTTATATGGTGTACAATGGGTTTTCAGATGTATATGATTATTTTTCCAGGCTGGTCCCATTCAATACTGAATTCTGGCTGTGTGAAGCTGGAATGCTTCACTGCAGCCCTTGTATAGATATTAGGAGTTTTAACATTGTATAATTGATGGCAAATTGGCAATGTTCTTCAGTTTAACTTTGTGCTTGTTTGTTGGAGGGAAAAAAAGGGTATTCAGATCTCCAAAACCAGGAAATTTATGCTTGAGTTTTTTTTTTTTTTGGGCGGGGGGGGGGGGGGGTTGGTGGGTATTTTTAACCCCCGACTCTGGTGGAGAAAGGGTCTACGTCTACCGAATAGAATTCGTCTGCCCCTTCTCTATGCCCCCACTCCCTGCCCCTTTCACCTATACTTGCCACGTAATTTAAAAGAAAACTTATAAAACGTTTAACTCTCCATCTCTCCTTAATAGTTGATAAAACTGCCCATTTTTTAATAAACCCAACAAAACCTATCAAAATTTTTGATAAGATATTGAAAAAATAAAAAACATATAATATTCTTCTATCAAAATTTGTCGTAAGATTCTTTAAAAAAAATCTCACTATTAAGAAAAAATATATAGGATAATTGAACACCTTTTAGATTTTAGAAATGAATGTTTTGGAATAACAAAAAAATAAATAAAGAATGAATGAATGTTTTGGAGGAAAAAAAATCAATCAAAATTAAGTACTGAATTCAAATTAAAAGATTTTATATGATTTTTTTTTTTATTTTAATATCTTAAAAAAATAGGGTTCTACTTAATTTTTTTTTATTATAAATTTTTAATTAATTTTAAAAGTTAAAACAGATTTTACTAATATTAACGTGGCAAGCTCTGGTGAAAGGGGCAGGGAGTGGGGACATATAGAAGGGGCAGACGAATTCTATTCGTCTACCTGCTCTACTAGGAAAATTAACTAAAACGGAATATAGGCTCCATTAACAGAGCTAATCCTGTTTGGTTGATATCTGTATACTATGTAATTAGATCTATCAATATTAGATATGACACGATTATATGACCCAAAAAAATATGAACAGGATACGAATACAATAACATGTCAAAATTTATATGAATATAAAACATTTTAAATACGATTATGATACGAAAAAATATATAAATACGATACGTATACATCAATAGCCAGATTTACTCTGTATGTCCCAGTGAAGATTATTGTGATACAGTAATCTCAAAGTGATGAATATTCAAACATTTGATTGACTTAATTCCTCTGGTGGTACAAGTTATTTTTACTATATATAGATATGCATGAAATTAACGTGGCATTGATATCATAAGGTAGAAAGGTTTCTTTCTTTTTTTTTTTTTTTTTAAAGGTTTTTGATAAATGATTAAAGAAATGAGGTGAATTAAGTAGGAATTAGCATGGCATCACCAACTGTCCCTGCTGCCCAACAAAAACTCCCAGCAGGGTCAAATAGTGTGACACCATTACCCACAACCCCTTCTTCCTGGCTCTCTACAAATCCTGCTTGCTACTATATCTTATTCTCATGACTCATGCACCTAACACGCGGGAAAGACTTTTTATTTACAAGTCAAAAGTTTTCATGTGCCATTGACTTCTCTCTTAAACCCTAAAAAAAATCAGGAAAATTATATGATTAGTCATTAAAGTTTTTGTGATTTTTTTTTTTTGTTTTGATCATCTAAGTATAAAACATAACGATTTCATCATTAACATTTCATAAATAGATTTTTCAAAACAAAAAAAAAAATTAGATGATCAAAAATAGAAATTTTGGAGAAAAATTAAGTGATTCAAATGTGTAATTCACCATCTTTTTAATATCCAAATTTTAATTTAAAAAAATAAATTAATTAATTAAAATGCCAAGTTAATATTATCATGTGACATGTGAAATAATATGAGATATCACGTAGCGAATGTTAGATGATGTGATAATATCACGTCAATCAATCGTTAGTTTCTAACAATTGATTGAATGACTAAAAATTTAAAATGAAATATTAGTGATCAAATCATTTTTTTTTTATAACTAAGTAGCTAAAATAAAAAATTACAAAACTTTAGTGACTAATCATATAGTTTACCCATGTACTTGAGTTTTATGGATAGTATTAGGTTTTGACTCATCAATCAGGTGACAATGAAAATGAAATAGCAGAACAAAGGCACACGGCGAAATCTAGTTTGTTAAGACTCAAAATCGAATTTTCCTTATATATCTCTCATATTTGTAATCCATTCTATTTGCATAACTAAAAAATTATAGATATTATGATCAGATTACATGATTATAGATATATTTTTTAATTAATATTATTAAAGTATTGATAAGTGATTCTTTTTCAAAACATTAATCCACCCACTAATGAGAATTAATCCTATGATTTTTTTTTTCTTTGTTCAAAAGATAAAGAGGAACAAAGGTCTGAAAGAGTCTCACTTTCTAGTTACTCGAGAAATTATGAGTTCAAGACTACTCAAACAAGCGTGATGCAATATATATATATACAGACATTTTCCATCGAAATTGAGTATGCATACAATATATGCACGGTCTCTAGGTTAGTTACCTACTGGTCTGTAACCAGAGAAGAAAAATCACAAAATGAAAGACTTATTATGTCTTGAAATCAGTCTTCCATTGACTCCATTTTTTTCCAAGGAAACAACAAAATTGCAAACTATATAATATAATATATGTGAATATGATGTGAATTTCTGGGTAGTGAAATAGAAGGGGTCATGTAGATTCCTTGGATTCTGTTACCAAAATAAAAATAAAAATAAAGATAAGCAACAAGAGAGTTGACAGTAACTTGAGGTAGGGGTAAAGATCGGAGACCCAATTTGAGCTCAGCACCTGCCATCCGTTTGTAGCATCGTTTCGCCCTTATTTTACAAAAAGTGCTTGAAAGATAATGACATGCTTGATTAAGTAATTAACTAAAACATGTCGTTAATTATACATTACTGTGTGAAGAGAGTTGAGACATTACTGTGAAGAGAGTTGAGCAAGTCAGTCATTATCAGAGATTTAAATTGTTATCGCGGATGTATTTTTGATTGTGTCGCGTTTATCGTGATTGCAGACGTAATGTATGTTATTACAATCAATTGTGATGAATATCAATTTGCGATCAATTGTAATGAATATCAATAATAAATATCAACAACAAAAAAAGTCAAAATCACAAAATTACAACCGTTATTTAATTTTACTGTCACATTCAAAACAAGTATTATGGTGTATGAAAGTCCAGTAATTGCATGCATCATTGTCAACGTAGCTGACGGTATTAACGCTCTTTCTCAGTTCTTTCTGGTTTTTTATATCTCGGAAAATTCAATCTTATCTTGATCTTTTGGGGTAGTAGAAAAATTGAATCTAGAAATGACAGGTGGTGGCTTTAGAGACCAATAAAATAACATGGATTTTGCCATTTTTGCTTAGTTTTGAACATGGATTTATATGAATGCATTTTCAATCATATCGTGTTTATTGTGGTTGCGGATGTAACATATACTATTGTTATCATTGCGTTCATTCGCGGTCGTGAATTTTTATTCTATTTTACATAATTTATTGAAAAACATAGTAATTATAATCATAAGAATTTTTTTTAATAATTTTTTAAAATAGTTTATTATACTCTATGGTTTTTTTTATTTATATAAAAAATTATTCATAAGTTGTAAATTAAATTTATATACATGTATTTACAATTGTGAGTAAAAGGGATCATATCAATTTGTTGATAATAAGCTCATGGACTTGATCTTACTTCGTCGTCGAGAAATAAAAAAAGGCTTTCATCTTCAAGTTTAACTCAGACGTAGCTCATTTTTTATAGGTGTGAAGCAGTGTCAAACCAAAATACTCAACAAACATTATCTCTTCCTGAAAAGAAAAAAAAAAAGTGATCCAACTGCTTTTTAGTACGACTATTTTGTTACAACTTCACTTCGTCAATAGCCCTGCCTTCGATATCCCCTCCTTGCAGTTAAGGTAACAACTTTGAATATGGTCAGCTCATTTACATTCATATTGTAATATTACAATAGATATCAATCACGAAAAAATCAAAATTACAAATTACGGGACGCTATTTAAATCTTGATTTTGATTACGCACTCTGAAAATTTTGCATATCATAGATCTGTTAAAGGGCCTGGACAAGATAATTTTTTATTCGGGTCGGCCCGGTCGGATCTGAATTACTGTTTGTGTAATAAAAAAAATATTTTTTTAAATTTAATTATAAAAATTTATAAATATTAATATAAAAGATAATTTTTTTAATATTTTAATACTTGATGAACAGTTAAATAGGTTTACGGATTGGTTCGAGCTCAACTCAAAACAAGCTTAGATAATATTATTTTTTTTTTAAATAATTACTATATCCTACTCCATCTATGAATAGATTTAATTTAGACCTCAAAGAAGTGGTCAAAAAGCAAAATGTATGACCCAATCCCTAGAAGATGAAGGCCTAAAAATATCCATTAACTTTCTGATAGTGCTTTCTCTGGGGATCTGGAATAATAAACTTTAATATTCTACAGAAAAGGAGCATCATGAGTAACTCTAGATAAATGAAGTATTAAAACTTCAGTCCATTTTGGAAGATCTGGAACACTTTTACCAAGATATCCGAACAGCAGTTGGCTACTGTTAAGGATTATTGAACATGAGATTGGGATTAATTGGTTAACCCTCCTTTTTTAACATAAAATAGACCCCAAACTCCTGATAATAGAAAGAATGGTTAAACGTACAGCTAGTCAAAAGCTTCAAATCTTAATTTCCGACTTCAGTCCTTTTTTAAGATTGATGTGTATTTGATTTTTAGTTCTAAATTATCATCGCAAATTTCGTTAGAGACGCGATTACGGGTGTTGCGGATGTTACGTAATGCGTTATAGTTGTCGTCGACGTGAATTTGATAATATTTCAAGAAATTTGATAATATCACGGACATTATTTAACAAATAAAATACAGTGCGAAAATTTCAATTTCCGATACGTTGCGACCCTTATATTGCATAACTATTGCATTTTAGAACTATGATCCGATAAAAAAAAAATTGCTATGTGAATAAAGTATAAACTTCTTTGCATGAGGTGCTAAAATTAGTTGGTCATACTTCTTTTTTCTACCCCAAACGTCAGAAGCGGTTAAAATGGGATCATATGTAAAAACTTGAAGGAAAATTCTAGTATCTCACTCGTAAAAATTTAAAATAAAAAGTTAGGCGTAATATTTTTTATTAAATATACAGTACAGTCTTGTGTTGATATTTATGAGCTTGTTGGGCTGGTTTAAAATAAAAATAAATACATATAATACAGAAAAGTGAGAGAGTTAAAAAATAATTGTAACGGTAACTCTTGTAAGCAATATTTCTTCATTCGTTTTACTTTTTTCCTCTTTCAGTTTTCATTGTTCACTTATTCAGCAATCTTATCGAGTAAACTTTTGGTAATTAAAGAAAATGGCAATATGGCATTGGCATAGTAACGAGTTAAAAGCGTATGCCTGCCTCGTTCGAAATAACTTCTTCCCCAGCTTCTATGGATATTATATATATAGTATTATCATTTACTGGTCATAACTCCTAAATATAGACATGTTTGTATCTTACTTTGATGAAGTACTAATGTCCAAAAGCAAAAAAAAAAGAATTAATAGACCTGCCATTTGCAAATTGCAATTAACTGATCCACCTTGAAGCTATTCAATTTTAACCTGCAGTTTTGTTGATATCTCAATCTCAAACTACCCAATTCCAATTTTGTTCCCAAAAAACAAGTGGATTATCCATTGGGTTTGAATCAACTGTATAGGTAACAGAGCCAAGCAAGAAGAAATTAGTTTCCCACAAACAAAAGTCAACCAACATTTTGTAAGTTTTTGTTATTATATCATATTATATGTTAAACCAAAAGTTGGTCTAACTGATATATATTTATAGAAATCTTCACTAAAGCAATCAATTAGTTTGCATTTAGCATCAATCATTCCACCATATATATTATTATTGTATGCAGCCAATAAGTATCCAGGCTTATCTTCTTATCAAAGGACTCCCAAGTCCCACCCTTTACCAGCTCTCACTCAAGGAGTCTTAAGCTTTGGTCTTATTGATGATGAAATGCAAGTGTTTATATGTCAATTATGCATAGATTCTAGGGTTAAGAGAAAAGACAAGCAGAAACATGTTTTTCTTCTTTTTTAAATCTCTAAAAGATCTGACTCCATTTGTTGATTATTCATTAAGATATTAGTATTTTGAGGGTGTGAGTGCTTTTGAAATTTTGATAGTTTTCCTCTTGTTAATTTCTATGTAGTTGGGGTTTGGGCACCTTTTTCTTTCTTCTGCTAGCTTAATAAAATCCAGGAAAAATATTATAGTAAAGAAACCAAGGTCAATGAGTGGTACTTCTTCTAAAAGGTTTGAATACTTTTCTTAAAGTATTCTCTCCCTTTATATTTTTCAATTAATTACATAGCAACCCTAACTAGCCAACTTGTAATAGTTAGGCCTTGATAAAATTTAAGCATTTATGCTAACAAAATGCCTCACGTCACCCGCTATTTCTTACCTATAAATCTTGCTCTTTCCTTTCCTCATTTTCCCCAAACATCTAAGCAGCTTTTCCTTTGCTTTGAAGAAAGAAGAAGAAAAGAAGAACACGTACGGACGACATGGGTCGAGCTCCTTGCTGTGACAAAGCCAACGTGAAGAAAGGACCATGGTCACCTGAAGAAGATGCTAAGCTCAAGGCTTATATCGACAAGTATGGCACTGGAGGCAACTGGATTGCTCTTCCTCAGAAAATTGGTACCCTAGCCACCTACATAAAACTTTTTTGTTTGTTTGTTTCTTTTGAATGATTTGTATTGGGGAAATTTATTTGCATGCTCTTATAAGATTGATTAACTTAACCTTTTGTATTTGTTGGATAATATTCACAGGCCTTAAGAGATGTGGAAAGAGTTGCAGGCTGAGATGGCTGAATTATTTGAGACCAAACATTAAGCATGGTGGATTCTCTGAAGAAGAAGACAATATCATCTGCAGCCTCTATATAAGTATTGGAAGCAGGTAATTCTCTTTTTTTTTTTTTCTCTCCAACTTTTAGGCTTGGATTGCTTGTCTTCTTATTCTTTGTCTTCGATACCCTTCACAAAAGTATATGCAAAAGGCTGCATCTTTTTTACAGTCAGATCTTTTTTTCCCCCTAGGGTTTCTACAATTCTCTTTTTTTTTTTCTTCCTTGCTTCGTCTTTTCTTGTTGAGGATAATCTTGACAGGATTGGATCTACTTTTTAGGTGGTCCATAATTGCAGCACAACTGCCTGGAAGAACAGATAATGATATCAAAAACTACTGGAACACCAAACTGAAGAAGAAACTACTTGGGAGGCGCAAACAATCTAATAACATCAATAGGTTATCGTCCTCCGATCAGGACCCTAATGATCAGGCCAATAGGGCAGATTATAGTCAATTCTCACAAGGTTTGAGCAACTCAGCGTTGGAACGACTACAGCTCCATATGCAGCTTCAAAGTCTTCATAATCCTTTCTCTTTCTACAACAACCCTGCTCTATGCCCTAAGATTCATCCCTTGCAAGAAAAGATGATCCAAAGCATCCAGGCCTCCATGGGAAGCCCTAACCTTCTTATGCAACCTCTCCTGCCAAACCCTCAACCTGCAAATGAACAAAGTGCTGATGATTTCTATGACCAACCTGCTACAGCTTCTCTGGCACAAGATCAGAAAGATTATCCAAAAATCAGCAACGCTAAGGGACTTGAAGTGGATAATTCTTTGGATGGAATATCTCCATCAGATGGCTCAGTTCCCTTTGGCACCGGAGACAATTTGATGGACTCGGAAACTGTGCCAAAGGCAGATGGAAATGATCATCATGGAATAGCACAACCAATTAATGCGACTGTTCAACCAGTTTCGAACTTCCAGGCTGAGCTGGATGAGTTTCTCAATAACAAAACAGCTGGTTATGCACATGAAGACCAAATGACTGATCAATTCGATTGTTTCAAGGAGATAAATGGTTCAAAGGACAGCTTGATATGGTGGTCTAGTGACTTTGATGCAAAATCAGCATCTTCCAACTCCTGGGATTCAACTTCTGTTCTTCAATCCAATGGAATGTTTCAAGATTATGAATTAGGTTACAATATGTAGCGAGGGAGAAAGATAAAAACAAAAAAGTTGGGATTGGTTTACTGTTTAAGCTTATTTCTGGTGGAACATAAGATGGGTAAGATTGCTGGATTTCATACAAAGATCATGTAAATTGTGTGAATAATAATGTTAATTTCCTTCTCAGTGTCTTGCCAAATCTGAATGGTGTGATTATAACGGCAGTTGCTTTACCTTTCTTCTAGAGCTTCAAACAATAGTAATCTATTCTATGCTACTTAAGAATCATGTGATAATCAAATTTATATTGCTTCGACTCTTCATTTTCTTAAAGTACCCATGTCTAACGTTGTGTCCGACATATATCCCGACATGAGTATGGAGATATGATCCTTCATAGACCCTCTAAATATATGAAAAACTTTTTAAAAAATTGAACATACTCGTGTCAGACACATATCCGTATTTGACACTCACACTCAGAGTTCGAGTAACATAGAACCAAACAGCATTCTTGTTAATACGTTTTCTTCTTTGAGAAAAAAGAAAAGAAGATAAAGGAAGAAAAAAACATATACCAAGATGAATCACATGACTACATACATAACTTTTTTCTGATGACAAAATGTTAACTCATTTTTATTTCAGATAAGTTTAAAATGTTTTGAGGCAAATATATATTGACTAAGGTCTTCCTTGGAGTGGAAATGATGAATATATATAAGTGGTTATCGCTCAATTTAATAATCTTCTATATGTTCATTTTGATATTTACTGTTGGATTTGCATGAGAAATAAACACCTGTTTTCACGTACATATAACAAATTAAACATGAAAGACACAATCATACATTTACTACGAGACCTAAACAAGTTTCTCATTATGCATATGCATGGTAATTTTCTTGCAAAATTTGCTTTCTAAGTTTAATATTGTAGACCTGTTTTCAGGTTAGACTAGCTGTTTGTACATTTGGGTGACCTGTTAGGCTCACGAGATAGCTTAGCCGATTGAGCTTTGAGCAAAAATTTTCAAACTCAAATTCCGTTTGTAAAAATATTTATTATTACTAAATAATTAATTTTTATTTAATTTTAATTTATATATTTAAAAATATAAAATATTAATATCAAAAATTTTAAATAATAAATTTAAAGTAAACATATTAAATGAATTTTAATGGATGGATTATCTCGAGCCTTGAGCAATCTTTTAAATATATCAACCGAGTTCAGTCTCGCTTGAATGTGATGTTTGAAATGAAATTTAGAGTTTTTTTATATATATATATATATATATATATATATAAATGTATAGGTTTTCGTTTGATAAAAAAGATGAATTTTTTTTTTCATAAACATAGTATAATCATTATTATATTAATAATTTTCCATCCTTCCTGCAAAACTTTAGACAGCAAAGCTCCTATCTGCTCTTCCTTAATTAGACCAAGAGACAGATAAACAACTATATGTTAGAAGAAAAAGTGGATTAATTAGAAAGTAAAAAAATGAAATTCAAAGGGAAATTAGGAGTAAGCATGTCTTTCAACCAGGCAGGAACGCTTTGTACAATAGGAGCTACCCTAGGGTTTGTGCTGCTGTGTCATGTATGTGCATCATCAAGCTAGGTTTCAACTTTGAATAGATAAAAACAATAAGCAAAGCCATTTGGGACTCTCTATTCCAAGATTCCGTGGAGAGAATAACCCGATTCACATTAGCATTTCAAGGAGTTTGAGTGCCTTTCCTGCCTTTGAAATATACAATGGACAATCTCCAAATATAAGTCAGTGAGAGGGAGTAGACCTGTCCATGGTCGGGCTGGATGCGTTCCGCGACTCGATTTTTTTTCTTCTCTTAGATATCTAAGCGCAATTCGAGTTGGTCTGTAAATCCGGTTTACTGTTCATAAATATTAAAATATTTTTTTTGCTAAATCATGGTTTTATTAAAATATTAAAAAAATCATTTTTTATATTAATATTAATATATTTTTATAATTAAAGTTAAATAAAAAAATATTTTTTATTGGATAAACAATAATTTGGACCGGATTGGATCAGTTCGAATTGAAAAACACTTTGTCCAGGACCGGCCCTTGGACAAGTCTAGGAGGGAGTAAGAGCTTGGCTATAATTTAGTTTTTTTTTTTAATTACATTTTGTGGTGTAGAAGCCAGAAAATGGCAACTGAAAATTTACGCAAAAAGGTAGTTTAGAATTTTTATTTACTTTTTGGTCGGCAAACCGTATAATATAAAGATCACTTGGAGCTCATCTCATTCACCTTGTACTGCTATTCACAAAGAAGAAAACAAACAACTTGTTGCTTCCACAAGAAATTGCATCTTCCCATAATTAATAGCCTACTCAAAATTGCCTTGTTATTATCAATTTTATAGGTTTTAATTTTTTGTTGAAGAAGGGAAATATTATAGCAGTTGCCACAATTTTAGGTTTTGATTATTGAAGGTATGGAAATTTTTTAAGGGACCTCTAATTTTTAGGTGTAAACCTTTTCTTTTAATATCAAAAAAAGAGAAATTTAAATTGAACTTTTTGAAGAGGGGAATATATGAATGAAGAACCATGCCTGCCTTATGAGTTAAAATTGAACTTCACTAATATCTTCATTTTGGTTGTTTCCAATTTTCACTAATTTCGTATTATTAAAAAAAATAAGTTTGTTTTTATACACTAAAGCTGAATTTTTTTAATTTTTTAAACGATGTAAGAATTTATCATATGTTTTATTTTTTTAATATATCGTAAGAGATTTGTGTTATTTTACTTACTCGCTTATGAAACCTAAAATTTTTATTGAAGATTGTGGTTGACGGCGAGACCTTTAGAATTTTTTATTTAAATATAGCCAAAAAAAATTCTCAAAATACCGTTGATTTTAGATTATTTCCCAAAATCCGCTTGTTTTAACACTAGCTGGGAAATCGCCACCCCCCATGGCGATTTCCCAGCGTAAAAAAAAAACACATTTTGGCTAAAAATACCAAGGGAAATCGCCATGGGGGTGGCGATTTCCCTTCATGTATAATTTTTTTTTTAATTAATAAACAAATTTTAAATTTTTTTTTTTAATTTGTAAATTTTATTTTTTAATTTTAAAAATTATAAATTAAATTAAAATATTTTTTAGGTTTGGTTATTTAATTTTTTTGAAATATATATTAAAAATGTAATTTAATTTATTATTAAATTTTTATAAAAAATAAAAATATATTTCTTATTAAAATTTAAAAAAGAAGATTATATTGATTATTAAATATTTATATCAAGAATTGTATTTTTTATAATTTTGTAATATTATAAAAAGCAAAATTTAATTTATATCAAAAATATTTTAATGATGTAAAATGTAAACAAAATTTTTTTTTAAAGAAATTTATCGAGTTACTTTTTTAAATAAAGAAGTTATTTTTAAGTTGGTATCGTAAAATAATTTTTTTAATTTGATTTTTTTTATTGAGTTGGTATTCGATTAACTCGTGACATCAATTTAATCATTGTTTTTAATAATAGTATAGATTGTTACAGTTTAAAACTGGATATTTGATAAAATAATTTTAATTTAATTTATGATTAAAATTTTAAAAAAATACAATTTTATTTCTTATTAAAATTTAAAAAAGAAAATTTTATTTCAGTCCATCAAATGCTGCAGAAAATATTGGAATTGGATTCCTTCTGCAATGGATAAGACTGATGATTTAGGGTTTTAGACAGGTTTCAGCTATTTTTCAGTCCATCAAATGCTGCAGAAAATATTGGAATTTGATTCTTTCTGCAATGGATAAGACTGATGATTTAGGGTTTTAGATAGGTTTCAGCTATATTTCAGTCCATCAAATGCTGCAGAAAATATTGGAATTTGATTCTTTCTGCAATGGATAAGACTGATGATTTAGGGTTTTAGACAGGTTTCAGCTATTTTTCAGTCCATCAAATGCTGCAGAAAATATTGGAATTAGATTCTTTCTGCAATGGATAAGACTGATGATTTAGGGTTTTAGACAGGTTTCAGCTATTTTTCAGTCCATCAAATGATGCAAAAAATATTGGAATTTGATTCTTTCTGCAATGGATGAGACAAATGATGGGATTTATCAATCACATTTTGCATTGAATAAGTTATAACTTTTTCAATCAAATAGTCCTAGGCAGAATATCAGAATCAGATTTCATCCTATACAAAGGATGGGATTTGTCATCTGGTACAACATAATGAACCATTATAAATTCATAATACTTATGAAGGTTTACAATACCCCCTACAACAGTTTTTCAATCAGATTTTTCCTGAGTGCTAAAACCTCCTCATTCTCATCCTTCTATATTTCTTCTTTCTTTTGCGGAGTGATAATACCTACATTCTCATCTTTCTTAGTTTCATTACTACACAACATGAGCAATAGAGTGATCGCATTGGTCTACTATAATGGCCAAATTCATAATACTGACGAAGGTGCTACCTTTGATTGTGAACGTCCAAAAAGTTTTCGTGTTGAAGACGACGTCACATTAGAGGAACTGAAGCTGCAAATTCATACAAAAATTAAAGCTGGAAATAGAAAAAGAGTTTCAGAGGTTAAGTATAGGCATCCTCTTTCTATTGGTGAAGGATGTGTCCGATATAGAACATTTCCACTTGAAGATAATGATGATGTCAGATGCATGTTTTATGCTCATGAGACATTTGCAAATGTTGGTGTACTTGAGTTATATGCTGACATAGATGATGTTGACGATGATTGCGGCCCTTCAAATGTTCACACAATAGAAAACTTTCCCATAGAAGATTATGATTCTGGGTCGTTCTATGTTCACACTACATACGACGTTCCCACAGAAGAAGTCGTGACCTTATCTCAAGCTACAACTTTTCAGACTTCATTAGTCTCACAAACCCTAATTCCTACTACCCTCGAAGATGAGCCAGCTGGTATTGATCCTGTTCGTCCACGTGGAGTCCATGGTGAAGATGTTGGTGAATTTAGTGAGCAGGAAGAGGATGCTGAATTCGCAAGTGATGACAATACTGATTCTGACCCAGACGTCGTCCCTGCTGAGATCAACACTCATGGAGATATCAACACTCATGGAGATATTCCCCCATATGAGGCTGCATCCCATATGCATACACTGGATCTGGAGGCAATGCATGTGCCGTAATTTCCAGAGTATGCTCATACATTAGCTATGCCTCTGACATTTGATCCATCTGCAGTTGATCTGTGTGTTGGGTTACAATTCCCAACGAAAGAGGCGGTGCTTTCAGCTATCAAGCACTATAACATCAAAAACTCTGTAGATTACAGAGTAATTGAATCTGAGCGGACGAAATATTATGCCAAGTGCGTAATGTATGGGAATGGGTGTAATTGGAGAATAAGGGCAACTTTTATGAAAAAGAAACAGCTATGGGAGATTAGAAAATAAGAAGGGCCTCATACTTGCACATCGGGGAGGATTTCACAAGATCATTGCAAGTTAGATTGTAACATGATCTGTTCATGCATTTTGTCATTGGTCCAAGCAAATCCGGAGATTTCCGTTTCAGTTTTGATCACTGAGATGCGAATCCGGTATGGATACATCACCTCCTACAAGAAAACATGGCAAGCAAAGCAAAAGGCAATTGTTCGAGTATTTGGCGATTGGAAAAGATCGTACAATGAGCTACCTAAATGGTTAGGTGCAATGCAACATTTCGTGCCTGGTACAATTATGGAATTGCAAACGGTACCTGCATATCACGGTGATCGACTGGTCCAGGGTAAGAGAATATTCCATCGACTATTTTGGACATTTAAGTCGTGCATTGAAGGGTATCCGTATTGTAAACCTATTGTGCAAATAGACGGTACTTTCTTATATGGAAAATACAAAGGCACATTATTGTTAGCTATTGCACAAGATGGCAACCGAAACATATTGTCAATTGCCTTTGCCATTGTGGAGGGTGAGACAACAGAGGCTTGGTCATTCTTTCTCAGTAACTTGCGCAAACACGTGACAAAACAGCCTGGCATTTGCTTGATGTCTGATCGACATGAAGCCATCAAAGCTGCGATTAGACGCGATGGTGGATGGAATCCTCCACATGCATATTCAGTGTACTGCATTCGACACATTGCAGCGAACTTTATGAAAAAGTTTAACAATAAGGAATTGCGTCGACAAATTGTTAACATGGGTATGGAATCAAATCATAGTTATTTTATCTCTTATATTTCGTTTAGCATATAAAATGATACTGAAATTCACAAGTTTTTTGTTTTAAAATTTATTAGGATACGAGTTGAGGCGACCGAATTTTCATTTCATGTATGACAATCTTCGTGGAGAAAATGCAGAGGCGGCTAATTGGCTTGATAGGATCCCCAAGGAGAAGTGGGCGCAGTCATATGATCAAGGAAGATGTTATGGCCATATGACAACCAACGTAGCTGAATCTATCAATTCGGTGTTGAAGGGAACGCGTCATCTTCCCATTACTGCTTTAGTGCAATCAATATATTATAGGTTGGCTGCACTTTTTGTTAAGATGGGGAACAAGCAAATTGCCATGATGGAGGGAGGGCACACATATTGTGAAACAGTCACACAGGCTATGCAAGAAAATCGCAGGAAAGCTAACTCCCACATTGTTCGTAATTTTACGCGAGCAAATCAATCTTTTCTGGTTGAAGAGTTAGTTGATCCACAAGAGGGTGTTTCTGCAATGAAGTACAAAGTCAACCTTAGTGACATGTGGTGTGATTGTGGAAAGTTTCAAGCACAAAGGTTCCCTTGTTCACATGTAGTTGCTGCCTGTGCACATGTCCATGTAGATTGCATGCAATATGTGGACAAAGTCTATAGACTGGAAACTATATTGAATGTTTATAGACATGAGTTCGAAGCTGTTGGAAATGAAGGTTACTGGCCTCAATATGATGGTCCAGAAGTGTGTCCCAATCAAGAAATGCGGAGAAATCCACATGGTCGGCCAAAATCAAGTCGTATTCGTAATGAAATGGACCTCAGGGAGAAAGGCCAACCAAAACGTTGTGGATTATGCAGAAATGAAGGTCATAACCGTCGAAATTGTCCGCATCGATCTGGCACATTGGGGGAGACTTCGCATCAACAATAAATGAATTACATGTTTTTGTCAACTTATCATGTACTTTGGATTATTATTGTACATATAAGGGAAAATGTAATGCAAGTTTTTTTGTTTTTTGTTTTTATCTAATACAAATCAATTAACAAAATTTTAAAAAATTTGTTCATAAATTTTAAATAATAAAATATACCTTACGAAATTTCTTTTTTTTTTTAAATTATAAAAAAATTATTTTAATTTAATTTATAATTTTTAAAATTAAAAAACAAAACTTACAAAATTTTAAAATTAAAACAAAACTTACAAATAAAATTTTTGATATACAAATTTAAGAAGAAATATTATTTTGTTTTTTTAATTTTTATAAGAAATTTTTTTTCCATATTTAAATTTAATAAGAAATTTAATTTAATTTATAATTTTTAAAATTAAAAAATAAAATTTACAAATTAAAAAAAATTTAAAATTTGTTTATTAATTAAAAAAAAATTATACATGAAGGGAAATCGCCACCCCCATGGCGATTTCCCTTCATCTTTTTTGCAAATTTGGCTAAAAATACCAAGGGAAATCGCCATGGGGGGTGGCGATTTCCCTTGGTATTTTTAGCCAAATTTGCAAAAAACACCAAGGGAAATCGCCACCCCCATGACGATTTCCCTTGGTATTTTTAGCCAAAATGTGTTTTTTACGCTGGAAAATCGCCATGGGGGGTGACGATTTCCCAACTAGTGTTATGGGAAATAATCTAAAATGAACGGTATTTTGGAAATTTTTTTTTTTTTTGGCTATATTTAAAAAAAAAAAACCGAGACCTTTAAACCGAAATTTGTTGATATAGAAATATAATAGTTTTGAGTATTGGGCTTTTTTTCATGAGAACGATTTCTTGTATTATTGATGATGCGGCGGTTTGAAGTTTGATAACAAAGTTAAGGGCCTCCCTTTTTGGACGTACGCTTTCAATGAAAATGTTGACCCAGTGGGCTATTGATCATAAAATCAGAATAAAAATGAAAAATTTTATGCGGTGAGCGTGGATCGAACACGCGACCTTCAGATCTTCAGTCTGACGCTCTCCCAACTGAGCTATCCCCGCTTGACAATTTTTCTCTCTATAAAATAAAATAAATATACTTTTTCACTTAATTCTAGGATTATTTTATATATATAATTCAATTGTAAATGTGCTTATTAAGTGCTCGAAAGCTCGCTTAAATTCCCTAAATATTTGTATTCATTGTATGTATTAAGGTGCTAATCACTGTATTTATATGAATAGTTCAAATTTATTATTTAATCTTTCAATTAATATAAATTTATTATTTTCAATTTTAGCGCAATTAAACAATATTAAGTCGAAAATTCTCTTTGAAACCGTTTTACAGTTCAAACAAATATTAACCATACTAATTAATAATTATAATGATATTTTCATTTTGGAAATATTACCCGTACAATTTTTCCATACTCTTCAGCATTATACTTGCATCATGTAATACTGAGATCTCCACCATGTAAACATTAACACAGATACCCTAACAATAGAAAAATCCTAGTCAAGAGCCAAGCGTGAATTTCATAGCTTTCTTACCATATTGTAAACTGTTAGATGAACACCTTGTACAGGTACAGGGGGAATCTCTGCTATACTTATACTCTCCACTGTAAGAAGGTTTCTGCAGTAGGAGTTGCTGCTGCTGTTCAACTTGAGACACCGACTCCAGAGGACCTTTCATGGAGAAGAATGTGTAATACGTCGGTTTCATATTTGCATGCCATTTTACAGTTATGTGCAAGAAACAGAGCAGCCATCCAAGGGAGAGCATGCCATGCACAGGCAATCCGTTTTGGGTTACAAGATGACACTATAACATCCAACATTCTCATTAATATGTATTGTAAATCTGGTCTTTTCTCCTGCGCTCGCAAAGTGTTTGATGAAATGCCAGCACGAAGCTTGGTTTCTTGGAATACCCTGATTGGTTCATACGCCCAAAACGGGGAAGCTCATGAAGCATTAAATCTTTTCAAGTTTATGCAAAGGAAAGGAAGCTCGTTTAGTGAATTCACCATTTCAAGCGTTCTTTGCGCCTCTGTTGCAATATGTGCTGTTTTTGTGTGCAAACAGCTGCATGGTTTTGCTATAAAGGCTGCCATTGATTCAAACATATTTGTGGGAACTGCATTGGTTGATGTTTATGCAAAGTCTGGTTTGATAAGGGATGCTAGTTGGGTTTTCGAGAGCATGCGAGAGAGGAGTGTTGTTACATGGAGTTGTATGGTGGTTGGATACGTTCAAAATGAGCTTTTTGAGGAGGCTTTATTGTTGTTTCATAGAGCTCAAATAATGGAACTAGAACATGATCAGTTTATGTTCTCTTCCATTTTATGTGGTTGTGCGGGGCTAGCTGCTTTGATTGAAGGAAAACAGGTACATGCCATTATATCTAAAACTGGATTTGGTTCAAATATATTTGTAGCTTCCTCTCTTATAGACATGTATGCTAAATGTGGCAGCGTCGAAGAGGCTTACACTGTATTTACTGGTATAGAAGAGAAAAATGTTGTTTCTTGGAACACAATGATTTCTGGCTTCGCTAAACATGCTCGCACCTTGGAGGCAATGATTTCATTTGAGAAAATGCAGCAGATAGGTCTCTACCCTAATGAAGTGACATATATTTCTGTGTTATCTGCATGTAGTCATATGGGCTTGGTTGATGAAGCAAAGAGCTACTTTGACCTCATGATAAGAGAGCACAATATGTCACCTAATGCCATTCACTATTCATGTATGGTTGATACTCTTGGTCGAGCAGGAATGATTTCTGAAGCTTATGATTTGATACAGAGAATGCCCTTTGTTGCCACTGCTTCTATGTGGGGTTCACTTTTGGCTTGCTGTAGGCTCCATGGGAATCTTGAATTAGCTGAGGTTGCAGCTAAGCATTTGTTTGAGATGGAACCTGATAATGCTGGAAACCATATTCTGCTCTCAAATATATATGCTGCTAATAAAAAGTGGGAGGAAGTTGTAAGAGCAAGGAAATTTCTTCAAGAAAATGTGGTGAAAAAGGAAAGGGGTAAGAGTTGGATTGCAATGAAGGACAAGGTCCATACATTTATGGTTGGAGAGATAAATCACCCTAGAATTGTTGAAATTTATTCCAAATTAGATAATTTGGTGGAAGAGATGAAGATCCTTGGTTATAAAGTTGAGACTGAACATGACCTTCATGATGTGGAAGAGAGTAGAAAGCAAGAACTTTTGAAGCACCACAGTGAGAAACTGGCGCTTAGTTTTGGGCTGCTTTGCCTACCTACTAGTGCCCCAATACGAATAATGAAGAATCTCAGGATTTGTGGTGATTGCCATTCTTTTATGAAACATGCATCTAGCATTACGCAGAGGGAAATCATTGTTAGGGATATAAACAGGTTTCACCATTTTAGAAATGGCCGTTGCTCTTGTGGTGATTTTTGGTGATCTATTCCCAAGTGTCATGGTCATTTTTGGTCTATAACAAGTTTACTGGTTTAGACACTCCATCTGCTGTTTTGAGGTGAGTATGGGTGTTGTAAGCAAAAGTTTTAGGAGACAACATCCAGCCATTCATCATATATTCATAATTTTGATGCAATGCCAGATTTTCTCCCCCCTGTTGTCAATGTATATTACAATGAACCTTCTCACTGTGGAATAGGACTTTGGATGGCTTTGATGATCTTAAATATCTACAACATGATTTAACCTGTAGGTAATATAATGTTTATTTGTCATTTATATTTCATTTTGCATTTCAAATTAATTAAGAAGTTTTCTGTTTCTTACTTTTGCTATCTCCGTCTCTATGGCAGGTTGTTACATACTTTTGCTTGTTATGCAAAATGCAAGACATGGAGGAATTCTGACAATGTTGCATGATTGTCTCTGCTTATTTTTAAGTCCAATTATAACAAGTTTTAGTCTTACTGCCGCATAGATATAGTGATTCCTTAAAGGTATGATATCTACAATCCATAGCTAGAAATATGGAGATTGATGAGCATGTTTACCTTATTCTTTAGGATCCCTGAAGATTACCTGCTTAATCACCAATTTTCTGGTTAACTTACATATTGGCTACTTGTTGTTTGTTCTATACCAGTTATTATTGTTATGTGGATACTTACATCTAAATGTTGTGTGCTTAGTTATGGGATTATAATTGTCTTCATCTTGAACACTATGTGGATAGCTGTTATTTCAAGCATTATTTGTTCATAGCTTTTGAAGATTAAGTCTTTTCTTCCTGATGCTAAACATATTGACATATGCACTCAAAATGGTTGTTTGTATGCTTCATGTATTGGAGATTGTTAAAAGAAGGTTGTTCTCTTGGAGTATGGTATGTGGTGTTGACGGTGTAAAAAAAAATGTCGAATGTCCCCTTAGGTAAAAAAAAAAAACTTTTCCTTTGTGATCAAAAGTATGATGGTTAGCTTTTTTTTGGGGATTTAACTTTTATCAACTTCGAAGTCGAGGTTGATTTTCAGAAATGTTGTTCTTTTGTTGTTTGATGATGTGGTGAGGATGTTCTTGAGTATTTTTGCTTTGGAATTGGTGTTGAATGTGGAAAACTGGTGTTTGGCCATCTTTTTTAGTGTTTGTCTACATTATGTTTTTCCTTTTATTTATTTTGTCTCTATTTTGTGTTTTTAAATTTTTTTATTACCAATAATAAGTCAATGATGATAGCTTACTACTTAATGTATTTAAAATTTTAATTGGCTCAAATTGTACCTTTCAAGTAAGGGTTGCCAGTTTTGCTGATAGTGTATCAAGGAAGTCTTGGATCATGGACATGATTTGTAATGGTTTGAGTGGGGGAGAGCAATTGCCTTGAGGGGGCGTTTGGTTAACGAATGTCACATTACTGTCTTGAATCTTTGATTTCGGGCATGAGATTACCCTGTTTGTTTCAACAATATTCCTGAAACTCGGGAATGTTACATTACCTACAGTGCCAAGATTCGGTAATATCGGGTGGAATCTCAAACCCACCATTTTCTTAGGTAATGTAACATTCCAGGCGGAATGTCACTTTTATGACATTTATGCCCTCATTAGTCCCCTTTTCTTAGCTTTTCTATTTCTTTCTTCATCTCTTGTAGCAAAGATCAAGGAGTTATTGCCAATAAATTTATCTGTCTTTCTGTTGTTCTGTTATGATGTCTTTAAAAGAGGGAAAACCGGGTGCTATAGCTCTAATTAAATGCCACTGACTTGTTTTGTTTGCAAGAAATGAGTCCTAGAATGATGGGCTTTGATCAGTTAAATAATAGAACCTTAAGCTATAGCTTGTGTCAATAATTGAATATTTTCATCTTAGAATTTGATGCTTCATTCATGTATTCTGCTATTATATTTTCTTTTATGTAACTTTTGTGTTTTATATGTCTCCATTGACTGATCTTATTGTTTATATCTCAAATCTTAATTTTGTATTTTGATTTAATGGGTATTGCTCTTTCATGGATTTTATAGAACCCATGTCCCAAAAGGTTGATTAATTTGGCATATATTTGGTTACTAGGTCTTTAAACTTTTGCAATTTGTCATATATTTGGTTGATAGAATAAAAAAAGAAAAGTGTAATAATGCAGTTGTTGCTCTGCATCCTTGGCTTTGTGGATAAGAGGGGTATCTAAGCTCCCCTGCAGCACCAAGTCTTACTTCAATATCAATAATGACTCCAGCTTCAATAAGATCTCCAAACATGATGATCCATTTGTAAATGTATTTTAGTATAAGCTTTATTCTCAAATTAAATGAGTTCCATTTTTAATTTGGTTCCAAGTTACCTTTTGTCTATGGTGGTTGTTAATAGTTTTAATTTGCATTTTGGTCATGATTGAACCATTTGAAACTAATTCAATTTTACTTATGTTTATAAGTTTGCTTATTTCTATTTTTCTTCTAAGTTTGCTTGTTATCATATATTTTATATGTTTAAAATTGTACAACTATATATTAATTATGACATTTTTGTATAATAATATAAAATTGCAACTCATAAGAGAGTATGGACATTTGAAGAAGAATGTGTATTAGTAGATTGCATCTATGTTACATGGACTCGGATACGGGTATCCGACACGGGTATCCAAGGGTCTGACACTTCTGTTATCTAAAACTTAGGACTCGTGGAGTCGGCTAAAAAGAATCCGAAAATAAGATACGGATACTTGGATACGTTATATAATTATAAAAATATATATATGAAAATTAAAATTTCAAAGCTGATATTAGCATAAGCATTTAGGATTTGTTTTTTCATGCAAATTAACTCCAAATCTTAAAGGGTGAAACATGAAAGTTTAGAATTCAAACTATTATAGTTTATAGTTATTATTCTAAGCTATTTGAGGTTTAAGGCTTACTTGGTTACTTGGTTTGTGATCCAATTCCAACATGCAAGTAGTAATCTTTGAAAGTTTAGCCTACAGAAAGATAAAAAAAAAAAAAAAAGAATGAACACTACGAAATATAAATAGATTAATCGATTATTGGCATTAGCATAAAGTTTCTACGATCTCCCATGTAGATAAAATAATAGAATTGAGTATCATACCTTAGATAGTCACGTGTAATTTTTAGCTACACTTTTCTTTGTTAGAAAAGTTGAATTTGAAATAAATCCATCATGCGGTCAAGTATCAACTACTAATTGATATCAATATACCATAACTAAAGTCTAAAAGTTAAAAACATGTTTTTCATTACAAAAGGATATAATAAACAAATTTATTCCATAGAAAGCACATAAATATGTAGAAAAAAACTATTGGAATTTGATATAAATATTTAAAAGTGTTGTTGCATACAAAATTACAAGTCAGTTCAACTTCAATACTTCAACTTCGAACTTTCTAATTCAGTAGTTGAAGGCTTGAAGTTGTTCTTTCAATCTTTCATTCTTTTGCATAAAACCTAAAGCAAAAAACTATACCTTGAGAACTTGACCATCATAAAACTAAATATCTTCATCAACTAGCAAAAAAGAGCAAAGCTCACAAAAAGAATTCAAAGTTCTCTATTTGGTAATAATCCCTTTACTAAAGAGCATTTGCCTCATTCATTTGGCACCAATTCTGTTACCAATCCATATTCTTCATCTTCTTCATCACCAAACATATAACTTTCAACCTCTGGATCATCAATTGAAAGATCACTAAATTCAGCTCCATCAAAATCATGTCTATCCCCACCTATTTACATTTATAACAAATATTTTGTTCAAAATTTAGCAATAAAAATTCATATATTAAAGAAAAACTTAGTTAAAATCAAGTGACTTACCAATATCCCAATATTTTGAAGGTCCCTTTGTATACTCCTCTTCCTTCCTTGATAACAAACGAAGATTAGAATGCACAAAGACCAAATCTTCTGCTCTAGTTGTTGTCAACTTGTTTCTTTTGATGGAATGAATTTGAGAATAAGTGCTCCAATTTCTCTCACAACAAGATGAAGATGTTGGTTGAGCAAGTAATTTAAATGCCAAAGCTTGTAAAAGTGGAGTAGGAGAACCATAGTTAGCCCACCAAGATAAAGGCTCCTCATATGATCTTGCTTCAACAACATGAGATTGATTAAAAAATTCTGATCCAGTAGAAAAAGCCCCATACTCACAAGATACTTTTTTAAGATCTTCTTGATTTGGAAACAATCTTTGAAACCATTTCAATCTATTAATTGAAATTTCTTCATCCTCATGTAGTGCTAATCTTTTAAAAGCTCCACCCTCTAACCAACTTGCACTATAGTACTTAGGAACTAATGCATGTGCTAAGCAATGTAAAGGTGTGTTGCTTTTAGCCCATCTACTAACTAAAATTTCATGAATTGCATCAAAGAATTGGGACTGACCAGATGAGATATCTAATCCCTCTTGTTCAAATATGATGGCTTTGACATTCTCAATCATTGTGTCCCACATATCATAGATTAAGTGTAATAAGGGACCATCTTTATCAGCAGCTCTTAACATATCAACAATCGGTTTGGTAAACTTTAAGAAATAGTCTATCTTATCCCACCAATTATCATCAACAATTAACAATTTCACATCATTAGCTTTCTTGTCTAGATTGTTTCCATGAGATCTAAAAGTCTTCCACCTAGCATCCATTACCATTTGCTCAAGAGCTATCTTAACTTTTCTTAATCGTTCTGTCATCACTATAACTGATTCAAATCTAGTTTCTGCCACTTTCAACAAATTCAATTTGGAATAGGTTTTGAAGATAGCCAATGTCATGCTATGATTAAATATGAAATTACGAATTGTTTGCACATCACTAACTATCTTACTAATCCATTCAAATTCAGTCAAAGAGTTTAACTTTGAAGAAGGCTGACAGATACTTTTCAGAGCTAAATTTAAACAATGAACTACACATGGAGTCCAAAACACATGAGGAAACTGACCTTCAATGATCATTCCAGTACCTTTATAGTTGCTTGCATTATCTGTAACAATCTGAACCACATTAATTTCCCCAACTTGCTTGATTGCATCAATGAATAAACCAGCAATGTAATCTAGACTTTTTATCTCTCCACTAGCATCAATAGCTGTTAGGAAGATTAAACCTCCAGAAGATGCTGCCATAATATTTATTAGAGGTCTTCTTTGCACATCAGACCACTCATCTGAGCATATGCTAACACCTTTCTTTCTCCTTGATTCTTTGACAGGTTGCAGCAGCCTATCCACGATTGCTTTTTCTTGTGCAAGTAAAGTGGTCCGTAACCTATCATAAGTCGGAGGAGTATATCCAGATAAATTGCTCTCAGCTAGCTTTTGTGAGTACTTACGAAAATAAGGACATCTTGCAAGATTGAAAGGTATTGCACTAGCATAAAACATTCGAGCAACCAATTTATCAACTTCATCTCTTGTTGCCAAATTGAATGCTTTTTCTATAGCAGAACCTCTCCGTTTCTTTGGCTGCATCAAATCTATTTGAATAGGTAACGTAACATATTCTGCCTTCTTCCTAGCATTCAAGGCTTCTTGAGTCTTTATTTTCTTCTGCTTCATCATGTTCCTTTTTTAATATAGTCAATATATCATCTGTAACAGACTTTGCAAGCTTCAACTCCAAAATTTGGAATCTTCAACAAATGAGCTTTTACCTTGGAGTATGATCCTGTCACTTTTTTGTTGCAATAGTTACAAGATCAAACTCTGTTGCCACCTCCTCCTATAGGAATATTAAGAACTTGCACATGATTCCATAAAGGATTATCACCAAGATTTCTTACGGGACGGAGAACTTGCTTCCCTTTCAATTGTGCTGATGTTGGACAAGAAACCATGACTTGTGGAGTATTTTGTGATACTATGCCAATAAAAACAATAAACATGAATTTGGACCCAAATTACAGAGTATAAAAAAACTTTTGAAGCAAAAACGTGAAAAGGAACAGAGTATAAAAAGCTTTAAAGAACAAAGTATAGATTAAAAAAAAAAAAAAACATACTTGAATTTTTTTTTTTTTACATGTAAGATTACTTTTTTTTTTCAATGAGCAGAGATAAAAAAACTCAAAATAAAAGTTTACGTACCACTATCTTATTACCTTATAATTCAAGAGATGAGAACTTATACATGAGTGCACCAATATAATCCTCCAACACCGCGAATGGAGCTGACTGACAAGTTGTAGTAATGAAGCTTCTGGCTTTAGCTTTTAATAAAAAGGAAAGTTTGTCTTTTGATAAAAGGGAAAGTTGTTGGTACTTGGATAAAGTGAAAGAGAAAAACAAAAAGTGAAAGAGATATGCATAGATGCCTTTGATGAAAGGCGAGAAAATCTATAGGTTATGTAAAAAAAAAGAGGGAAATTATTCTTTTCCAATGAAGATATGATTACTTATCAATAATGTTATGAATTATTTAGTTCATATATCTAGTTAGTTTTATACTTTTAGTTACATATATCTAGTTACCAAAATAAATTTATATGAGCTAAGTAATGTGTATTTAAATTAAATTAGTTTGAATTAAAATATTAAATTATGTATCTTTATAAATATTGTACACTTTCAAAGATATGTTACATTAATTTTGAATAATATCAATACATAGTTCTTAAGCATATATTGTTGTCTATGATAATTGTATCCTAATAGCATGATTGATACTTGGTATATTTTATATATATATATATATATATATATATATATATATATATATATATATATAGTATTGCATATGGATCAAGTAACTTTAGTGAATAACAAAGCTATTATTATGAACAATGTTAATTATCGCAATTAAGGATTTAATATTATATTGCTAAAACATAAAATGTTGGTTAAATTTTCTTAATATTGATTATATCAACATGTTTAATGGCTTGAATAACATTAGTGATCATTATGACTTAAAAGCATTTGAGATCTAACATTCAACCAAGGGTACTTAAATCATTGTTGTACATCAAAGAGTATATATATATATATATATATATATATATATATATATATATATATTAATCCCAAATAATTAGTAACTTAAGATAGTTATCAAATTTTGACGTTTCTAATTCTTAAAATTATGTAATATTACCAAAAATATTTTGTATTTTAATATCATTTGTGGAATATACATATGACACTTTTGATAATTGGTTGTATCATTAATAAATATATTGCACCATGTAGTTGATCCACTAAATACTAATAGTAATAGTTGATATATTATGTTCTAATATTCTTTTTTATTTCTAACTTTTATATGATAATTATACTTAATTCTATAATAGATCACATTTAAGCTTTTTTGATAATTTTTGTTTGGGAAATATATTTTTTCTTGCGTAATCATAAGTTTTTCCCATTGATGACAATTATTCAAATTTAGAACTTTACTCCATTTCCAATGGTCCGGTTTAAGAATTAGGCTTACACTTTCTTATGAGAAAGGAACCAGAGTTCAATGTGAAGTTCATTGTGGAAGGCTAATATATATATATATATATATATATATAAGTTAAGAAGGATTAACATAAAATTATGTAATTTTTTAATACAAGATTTATCATTTTAATTTCTTTATATATAATTATTTTTTGAACTTTTCATTTATTAGGTAGTTTTTATAGAAAATATATAATTAAAATTTTTTATAATTATTTTATTATTGTCAAATTTTTATTTGGTTGATGTTAAGTATTTAACAGTATAAGTGGCTTATATATTATCATATATGAAATTTGATTTTGTGTTCAATATTATATTATGTTTTCATTTATTAGACATTATATGGGTTCAACATAATTATTGTATTCTGTTATATCATTTTCCTTAGAATTAACATATAAGGAAAATAATAACTTCATTACAACCTAAAGAAATAAAATTTACATATATGAAAAATTAAATTATATTAAATAAATGAATGAATGAATTATGTGAAGAGAATTTCGATAAAAGTGATAAATTTACATTGAGATAAATATCCAAATCTAAATCTCGTATATTCTAATATCTTAATCTTTGGATATATTTTTGTAATCCAATGCCTTAAAATATACTTATTTTTTAAAAAATTTATCTCATGCAATTTAATAAAATTAAGTAAGCTTATATATTAATTTGATTTTTTTAATACATATAAAAGGCAATTGAACTTTTATTTTAATTGAATTTTTCTTTTTATTTTTTAACACATTATAAAAATGCTTTCATCAATCGAAAATTTCATGTAATTTAATAAAACTAAATTAGGGCTTACATTCAAATGGTTATAATATTTTAAATGGATTTTTTTTTCTTTGCTTTTATTAACATAAATCCAAAATAAATTTTAAAAAAAAATTATAAAATTATATTATAAAAACTAATTAAAAGTGTTTGTAATTTACAAAGTCAATCACGTGACTTATATCTAGAATCTTCTTCTGTAATTTGTAGGCCGCTTGTTTTTCTTCAGTTGTCTTGTCTAATTCTCTACCATTTTCAGCACCAGCACACCTTTCTAGCTCTACTCTTTCGCCCATTCAAAGGTTCTTCATCTGATTAAAAAATCTCAAATGACAGGTCAATTTTGGTTTTCTTCAAATCCTTAAGAAAACTCTTCTCAGAGTCTCGTTCTTCTTGTAGTCCCTTTGAGCTTTCCTTTTCTTTTTCCTTTTTTTTTTATCAAAGAACACTGTGTTTCCTTTTTTTTTTTTTATCAAAGAGCATTATTTTGAGAAAGTCAAGATGCTGGGCAGTCTGTGTAAAACAAGAACTGTGAAAATGATTTCAAATTGTTTGTCTTCCTTCTTATCTCTATAAAAATTTCATTTTTTTCCTTCTTTTCTTGTTCATCTCTCCATATCTTCCGATTCTACCCAAAACTAAAACCCAGAATGCTACCTCAATTCCTCTTAAACCTTATTTTCTTTTTTTCAGTTTGTGAACCAGCTTTTGTAAATTTGATGTTCACACATAACCCAACAATTACCCATGTTGTCTCTGCTATTCACTTTCTTGATTTGGTTTGAATTGTCTCACTTTCTTCCCTGCCGATCTATTCACTTTCTTATTTTGGTTTGAATTGTCGGACTTTCTTCACTGCCGAACCTGAATTGCATCTGCCGTGTCAGACGCGGATTCCTCACCCGAATCCGTGTCGTATCGTATCGACACGAGTATGGTGCCCAAAGATGCCGAGTCCATGTAACAGAGGATTGCATGCTTCAACTAGTTCAAGAGGGTTATCCCAGTATGACTAGTGCAAGGTTAGAGACAATGATGGGGTCATGGTCTTACTCAAATTCATATTCATAGTAAAATAAAAATGCTTCAAAGACGATATTCATTTATTAGTTACTTGTTGAATGGTGGACTAGATTTCTTTGGGACATGGATAATCATAAGCTGGTTGACGAGGCAGATGCATTTGATGTATGGTTTTTGGTAATAATTTTACTTCAAAATTCATTTTAATTATCTTTGCTTCAATGATACATGGTCGAAAAAAATGTGTTTTGTTAGGAGCACTCCCTGACAAAGTGTATTAGAAACAAGCTTATGCCTTTGTTTCCGGATGTAGCACATGTTTTTGAAGGGTTATGGAATAATGCCTAAGCAGAAAACTAAGTAAATGAATTTGTTGCCAGTCCTAAAGCTAATGATCAGTAGGACTAGATGTTTGTAACTTAATGGGAAAGTAGATAATGTTTGTAGCTTTCTCATGCTTTATTGTTTATTTCTAGTGGATTTATTTGTATGCTATTGTAATGTTTAAATATTTCCAATTTATGTTTAACCAAATATTTATATGCTCTTTTTATTGATACTTATTTATGATAAGTAGGAGGTTGATAATTATTTTATTTTTTTAGGTTTTTAGAAAATGGTGGGAAAATATTATGTTGTTTTCGATAGACGTAAGTCAGATATATAAATACTTGGGATGAAGCTGCATTTACAAGTGTTGTATTATCGTAGTACCTATCACAAGTTGTATAAAGATCGAAGGAATCAAAAGCTGCATTTTTAGAATATTGAAACCTAAATGAGATAGAATAACAAGAAGAAGAAAGATCTCAAAAACAAAAAAAATCAAATGATATTAAAGACTGTGCTGCTTATCCTTCTTGGAGTAATTATGGGATTTTATTGGAGTTCTTGCCGCCGTTATTAAACCCAAACCGGTTAGATGGTTGGGCCGGTTGACACGATGCTCTGCCTTTAACCTTTGACGGTTCATTAATTGGATCATTTGTGCAATTGATCCCAAAAAATTCGGATGACCCATAGGGCATAGGCATAGGGTATATGAAAAAACCAGTGACCGGTCGGGTTCATTATTGTCTTGAGTCAATTAAAAATGGCTTTTCAAAATGATTATATTTCCAGTAAATTGAAGCTCAAAGTGGTTGCAGGCTTGAATTTTGCAAGTTCAGGTAAAAGCATTGATGAACCAGTTCGAACATAGGCGAGACTGAATTGATGTCAGTTCTGTTATGGTTTGCATTACAATACTAAAGTTCCATTAGATCAAAGCTCATTGAATCTCTTTTCCTCACATTACCCCTAATTGGTTTTGCAGATATTCACCGTGTTGTAGGTTGTCTCAGACAACTCATTATACCTCTTGGTTTTGAATTTAGTTAGTCTTGAGATCTGATTTGGCATATCAAAGAGCCCAGTCAATCATTGTTATTGAGGTGAGTTACTGTACCAGGAGACATAAATCAGTGAGCAGAGAGAAAATGGGTTTTCAAGAAGGGGGAGGGGGAAATCTAGAGAGTGGAGGGTTAGAGATGTGGTCTGGAACCCTTTTCACTTAAAATGATGATTAAATGAGGGCTTTAGACAGGGTAGAGTGAGAGAAGATTCATTATGTTAAATCGTGTTGAAGGAATAATAGGTAGTTATGAGGTTTAGGAATGTGATATGAGAATGGCATTTTTAGAAGAGATAATGTCTTGCATTTTTGTGTGTACTTGAAAGTAGCTCCTTTTTGGAAACAAGTGTAGGTTACTGAACCGAGAGATTAATATGAATTGGTTGATGGAATACTTACTCTTCTATCCTGCTTGAATACCATCCATGCTGTGTAAAGAACTAAGTGGCATCTTTTAGGGTAAATTGAGCAGTTGAGAAACTCCTTTATGTGTTATTAACTCTTTAAACTAAAAATTTGATAAAAAATGGTAACCTCTAATTTACATCTTGGAACAATATGGTGCAGTGTTAAGTTTAAGAGAGAAGAGAAAGTAAAAAGGATAAAAACTTCGCATGAAACATGACGATAGCTGTGCAAATGATGTTGTTTGGACTTTGTATTTAGTGAAGAATGATGCTGAAGAGCAATAATTTTGTATACTTGTTTTGTCCTGCAGTTGAAATAGATTATGTGTTCATGTGCCTCTGGTCTTGCTGGGGATTTGCTCAGGATGCTGGAAAGAAGAAAGTTAAGACAAAAATAATGAAGCCAATCTTCATGAGGAGAAATAGCCTCATGGGTCTTTATTTTCTTTGTCTTTTTCTTCTTTGGAGCTGCATGATTGAGAAATAATAAATAGAGAGCCTGCAGCTTCAATCTACACAATATTACACTGGTAATCTATGTTACATTTACCATTCATTCATTAGAACAAAATTTGCTATTGGTCTCGGCTGTCTCAGACTCTTGAATTTGTGATGAAACATCTGATTTCTCTATCAGCAGACTTGATAAACTCTTGCAGAACTGCTCGTCATCATATAATAGAAGATAATCATTATTCAGCAAAGATAATCTGCTTAGAGAACTGATTATTATAACTCTTTGTAAAATATTAGTTCTCCTGCAGATTTTGATATTTCTACAACACAATTTGTGGGAGCAACCTCAATTACCTATTGTCTTGTAGGAAGTGCATCTTACAATTAATTACCTCAGCTGATAGGTCATAAGATGATCTATAGTCATCTTCTGCTTTGGATGGATTTTCAGCTGAGAAGATGAAAAAAAATAAAAAGTTAGATACAAAATTAGTCACTTGTCGAAGAATTAAGAAAATGAGCAGTTTGTACCTTGAAATTATTCATCCTTTCAACTGACGGACTCAAATCCATAGCAGCAGCTTCTATTTTCTTTATGGTTTCATTAACTGTATGCTTGGATCCAATCCTTGTCCTCATCCTTTTGTCATCCTACGTAAGAAGAAAATGGTTTACTTAATTTAGGAATGAACTAAGGATGCTCGTTTGATGTGAATGCTGGTTTTGATTTAACAGACTTGCCTGTCCTTCAAGGAGACCTGATAAATCCAGATCATGTGGCATTGCTATCAATTGGATTGCATTTATGAAATTTGAGGATTTATGTGTCTTCATCTCTGCGTTATGTTCCTGCATCAGTGTAGAGTAACTTATTGTACCTGATGCAGGTTATGTTCCTATGTGCAGATGCATGCATACCTTCTTGTATAAAACCACAAGATTGCGATCATCAAATGGTAAATAGCCAGCCCAGCAAATAGTTCAAAAAGGATGACTGACACCGCAAGACCATATATCCGCCCAGCTGCCCCATTGTAGCCCTTATTTGCAAGCAGTTAAGCTGCTCTCTAAAAGACGAATCATCAACCTAATCGGGTAAAGTTGCTGTTTGAAGAACAGTTAGCTGTTGCTCTATATTTCTTTCTATACATTCTTTTGGTTCTTCTTTTCTTTCAAAAGTGTTTTCTCCTGTTTTAGGTTTCCCTTACTATCCAAAAGCAAGTTCTGTGGCTGTATAGAAAATATTGACACCAATCTTAATATGTTTAAATGACTTCGTCTGAAAAATTGGCATGTTAGATGTTACACGTACCTTTTCACCAATTTGTCTGAAAGTTGTCCTCCTGCTATGTATTCCATTATTATGTTATGTATATCTTTGTCTTTGACCCAATAACCTGCAACCAGGATTCATCTCCTACAAAATGAATGAGGGAGCAAAAATTGGTGCCAATTAACCAATCCTGAAATACAAAAATCCAATGCAATACACAAGTCATAATGGTAAAAAAGGTCGTCGCATATCATTTTTTTTATTTGGTAAAGTCGGGATTAGAATTTGGCTCATTATTGAGAATCTGGCTCAAGGTCCATACGCATCATGTCATGGCGAAGGACACGCTCGTCCCAATCTTCTTGACCTTGCACTCATTTACGCCCACCTCAAAGTTTCTTTCTCGTATGTTCTTTCGCTTTTACTATACTGATTTAAAGTATAAAAGTGCAAACGTCCAGCCACATATCGACACCTACTCACGGTGGTATGATCTCGCCGGTCCAATTTGAAAAGAAGCCCAACATTATTTATCAAAAATATACTTTAATTATATTTCATCTCTTCAACAAATTTAGTAACGAGTACAACGATCCTATTGTTCCGATGGAGAGAAATTAGTTTATCTAAAAAATCGGTAGAGTACATTGAATGTATAAAAATGGCTACTGTTATTGGTATTAACAGCCCATAACACTCACTTTCTCACGTTATGGGCTTCTAGTAGTATTTCGTTTGGGCCTTTTTGATCTCCTCTCAAATAAAATGATAAAGGCCTTTGGATCTTCCTTCAGTTTTTATTATTGAACTTATTTTCCATTATTAACCTGCCAAAAAATGGCCATATATCTATGAATAAATTTCAACCTCTAATTTAAGCTTACACCCATTATCCATTTCAGCTTTTTTTTTTCTGACCGTTCATCCCTTCTCAGCATTCCATAAGAAAAAAAAAAGCAAACAACAAGAACAAAGAATCTGGCTCAACAAGGAAAAAGCTCGAAAGTGAGATGAGTTTGAAGAACTTCCTTTTATACATAACCTTGTCAATTATATTTATACAATCAATAAATCCTTCAGTTGAATGGCCTGACTCAGTTCCTACCCCAACACCATGGCCTGAACAATTCCATGCACTTCTTTGCATGACATTGTACTCAGGGGGTCACCAAATTACTGATCTCTGGTATGACTGGCCAAAAGGCCGCAATGTTAATCTGCAGCAGAAGCAGCTTGGGGTGTATATGTACGATATAGAGTGGAACAATGGGACCTCCTTTTACTACACTCTGGGCACCAATGGAACATGCGAGATCATTGATTTTGGAGTTGGAATTCCCAGGCCTGATTTTCTTGATGGAGCTAATTATTTGGGGACTGAAGTCAAGGATGGGTTCCTTTGTAATGTCTGGGAGAAAGTAGATTTTATTTGGTACTATGAAGATGTTGCTACCAAGAGGCCAGTTCGTTGGGATTTCTATGATGGTACGTACGTGATTATTAGTTTTTTTTTTTTTTTTTTTTTTAAAAATCCATAATTTTCCTTTTTTTGGGGGGGGTTCAGAAACCAGTTAATCGAATTAAACCAAGAAGATTCAGGTTTCAACTAAGGAATTTTTTTTTTTAATGTTCTAATTAGATTTTTTTTTCCAGAAACATTAAGAAATGCTCTTTTGGCTTTATTTAATTATATGGTCAGTTTCAATTTCGTAAACAGTGAAAAGTGACACTGGGTTTTAAAATAGAGTAATTGTTCATATAGTATTTTTTGTGAAATAGTAAATTTTTTTATAAATAAAGATATCTAAAATTTCCTGAAAGAAACCTTGATTGCGTAAGCATACTGGAGATTTCACTTCTTTAAAAACTGAATTTAATAGAAAATTTCAAGTCAATTTTCTCTTTCTGCACATATTTAAAGCGGGTAACCCAACTAATTAGTTAATAGATAAATTGTTAATATTGAAATTTCATCCGGTCTAGTTAAAAATATTATATTTATAATTGAATCTGGTTAATCAATATTTATAAACATTTTCATTTTACAATTTTTTTTTGCATTTAATGTATTATTTTTATTGAATTAAAAATAATAGTTCATTAATTATATATTTTTTAAACATCTATTTTCCTTCATATTTTATTGATTTATTGTGAAAATTTTAACATTCTCCACTGAAACTAGTAAAAATACATAAAAATATTGTTTTTTCTCCGCAAAAAAAATTCAGGTTTTCAGCACAGCTCTTCAAATATTTGCATGTGAGATGTGTCTTTATAGTTATACATTGTGATGCAATATAGACTGAATTAGCAAGGATAATTTCAGGAATAATTACACACGTGATGGCATTTGAAGTTGGTGCAACACTGTCAGATTCAGTCGTCCAGGCACCTCAATATTGTTTCACTGCCAAAAAATATGTCTGAATTTCGCATCCGATAATCTTATGTCTCAAAGAATATGGTTTGAATCTCTTTCTCCAAATTATATATATATTTTTAAAAAATAGTATAAATATAAATATTCTATCCAGCTGCTGAGTTGAGGTTAAGAAAATTCATCATGTCTTTGCTCCATTGATAATCAGTCTGTTTGTGTTTTGTTTATACTTTATAGGAACTGTGAGCCACATTGATAAGCGTTTCTTAAATCAAAATAAAAATCAGCATAGATAGAAAGAATAGACATGTTCAAAAATCGAGTTATTCGTCTAAACCCGAATACTCGTTCGGTATTTGAAAAGATTTGAACAAAATATTAAGTCCGAAATATAGGTTTAAACAAAAAAAAAAATCCATTTAAAAAATGGGTTTGACTTTGACCCCAATAATCAAAACCCGAGACCTGTTCGATCCAAATCACGTCTGACCCAACCATGAACACCTCTACGAAAGAATAGCATATAATTGTAAAATGGATTGCCAATTTTTTTTGTCAAAGAGATGGATCTTCTAAATTCAAATTGCAAAATGTAAAGCATCAAAGGAAAATGAAAATAATGCAGTTAAGGCAAAAGACAGGGGAAACCAGAGAAAAAGATTTATGTTTCCCTAAAAATATTTAATACATATATAAATGATGGAAATGAAAGGATAGAAAAATGTTTGAGAGTAAAATCGTAGTCAAATATGAATGTTTTATTGAATAAGTGGTTTATTTTCTTTTCCTTTCTTTTCCTTCATTCAAAGATTGCAGGTATTTTTTTAAAATTCATTTTTCTCATATAAAATTGATAACTAAGAGAGATTAATATCTAAGAATATATAATCCTGATATTTATTTAAACGTTATTTTTCATTTTTACCTCTCTTCCACCGTTATTTTTACATTTAAACGTATATCCTTTGTCTAATTTTAAGTTTTTTTATCACAATATATCTAAAAAAATTATTTACCGAAATACCGTTGTTTTGAGATTAATTTTCAAAATTCGCTTGTTTTAAAATCAGCTGAAAAATCGTCATTCCCTATAGCGATTTTTCAACGTAAATTTTTTAAAAAATTCAAAAAACACCAAGAAAAATCGTTATGAGGAGTGACGATTTCCCTTGATGTATTTTTAAAAAAAAAATCAAAATACACCAAGATAAATTGCCACTCCCTATGACGATTTCTCTTGGTGTAAATTGAATGTTTTTTCAATTTCACCAAGGGAAATCGTCATAGGGGTGGCGATTTTCTTTGGTGTTATATATATATATATTTTTAATTTTTTTACTAAAATTTAAAACTCCAACTGTTAAAAAAAAATTGCAAATTTGTTTTTAAATTTTGTATTTTAATTTTAAAAATTGCAAACGGGTATAAAAAAAAATTTTAAAAATTACCTTGGTTTGTTTTTTAATTTTTTTTAAATATATATACTAAAATTTTATAATTTTATAAAAAATAAAATTTATTATTAAAATTTTATAAAAAATAAAATTTTATTTCTTATTAAAATTTTATATAAAAAAATTTATTTCTTATTTAAATTTTATATAAATTTTTTTTTTGATTTCTTATTTAAATTTTATATGTGAGATCTGTAACAAACGGGTATAAAAAAATTAAATAAATAAAATTACCTTGGTTTGTTTTTTAAAATATATATACTAAAATTTTATAACGTATTTAATTTTTTTTAATTTTATAAATAATTTAATTTAATTTTTATTGAAATTTTATAAAAAATAAAATAAAATAAAATTTATTATTTTAATTTTATAAAATATAAAATTTTATTTCTTATTAAAATTATAAAAAAAATATTTCTTATTAAAATTTTATATAAAAAAATTTTATTTCTTATTTAAATTTTATATAAAATACAATTTTATTTCTTCTTAAAATTTTATTTTAAAAAAATGTATTTCTTATTTTTAATATAAATTAAAATTTGATTTCTTATTTAAATTTTACATAAATTAAAATTTGATTTCTTATTTAAATTTTACATAAATTAAAATTTGATTTCTTATTTAAATTTATATAAATTAAAAATTAATTTCTTATTTGAATTTTATATAAATTAAATTTTATTTCTTATTTTAATTTTATGCAGCATAAAATATTGGAATTGGATTCCTTCTGCAATGGATGAGACTAATGATTTAGGGTTAAGATTTCAGCTATTTTTCAGTGAATCAAATCCTATAGAAAATATTAAAATTAGATTCCTTCTGCAATGGATAGGACTATTGACCAGATTTAGGGTTAGGGTTTCAGCTATTTTCTAATCTATCAAATGCTGCAGAAAATATTGGAATTCGATTCCTTTTGCAATGGATGTGACTAATGATTTAGGGTTAGGGTTTCAGCTATTTTTCAGTCAATCAAATGCTGCAGAAAATATTGGAATTTGATTCCTTTTGCAATAGATAGGACTAATGATTTAGGGTTAGGGATAGGTTTCAGCTATTTTTCAGTCAATCAAATACTGCAGAAAATATTGGAATTGGATTCCTTCTGTAATGGATTGGACTATTGGACAGTCCGGTACAAAGGATGAGATTTATCATCATTTTTTGCATTGAATGAGTTATCAGTTTTTCAGTCAATTAATCCTAGTCAGAAAAAGGGAATCAGATTCCATCTTATACAAAGGATGGGATTTATCATCCGTTACAATACAATGAACCACTATAAATTCATAATACTAATGAAGATTTACAATACCCCCTACACCAGTTTTTCAATCAGATTATTTCTAAGTGCTAATACCTCCTCATTCTCATCATTCTCTATTTCTTCTTTCTTTTGCTGAGTGATAATACCCCATTTTCATCCTTCTCAGTTTCATTACTACACAACATGAGCAACAAAGTGATCGCATTGGTTTACTATAATGGCCAAATTCATAATACTGATGAAGGTGCTACATTTGATTGTGAACATCCTAAAAACTTTCGTGTTGATGAAGACGTCACATTAGAGGAACTGAAACTGCAAATTCATAAAAAAATTAAAACTGAAAATAGAAAAAGAGTTTCAGAGATTAAGTATAGGCATCCTCTTTCTATTGGTGAAAGATGTGTCCGATATAGAACATTTACACTTGAAGATGATGATGATGTCAGATGTATGTTTTATGCTCATGAGACATTTGCAAATGTTGGTGTGCTTGAGTTATATGTTGACATAGAGGATGTTCACGATGATTGTGGGCCTTCAAATGTTCGCACTACAGAAAACTTTCCCACAGAAGATGATGATTCTGGGTCGTTCTATGTTCACACTACATACGACGTTCCGACAGAAAAAGTCGTTCTGCTATCTCAAGCTACAACGTTTCATAATTCATTAGTCTCACAAACAATTCCTACTGCCCTCGAAGATGAGCCAGCTGGTGTTGATCCTGTTCCGCCATGTGGAGTCCATGGTGAATATATTGGTGACTTTAGTGAGCAGGAAGAGGATGCTGAATTCGCAAGTGATGACAACAGTGATTCTGACCCAGACGTCGTCGCTGCTGAGATCAACACTCATGGAGATCTTCCCCCATATGAGGTTGCATCCCTTATACACACCCTAGATCTGGAGGCAATGCAAGTGCCAGAATTTCCTGATATGCTCATACATTAGCTACGCCTCTGACATTTGATCCATCTACAGTTGATCTGTGTGTTGGGTTACAATTTCCAACGAAAGAGGCTGTGCTTTCAATTATCAAGTACTATAACATCAAAAACTCTATAGATTACAGAGTAATTGAATCTGAGCGAACCAAATATTATGCCAAATGTCTAATGTATGGGAAATGGTGCAATTGGAGAATAAGGGCAACATTTACGAAGAAGAAATAGGCATGAGAGATTAGAAAATATGAATGGCCTCATACTTGCACATCCGGGAGGATTTCACAAGATTATTGCAAGTTAGATTCTAACATGATCTGTTCATGCATTTTGTCATTGGTCCAAGCAAATCCGGAGATCTCCGTTTCAGTTTTGATCGCTCTTATGCAAATCCGGTATGGATACATCACCTCCTATAAGAAAGCGTAGAAAGCAAAGCAAAAGGCAATTGTTCGAGTTTTTGGCGATTGGATAGATCGTACAATGAGCTACCCAAATGGTTAGGTGCAATGCAACAATTCGTGCCTGGTATAATTGTGGAATTGAAAACGCTACCTGCATATCACGGTGATCGTTTGGTCTAGGGTAAGAGAATATTCTATCGACTCTTTTGGACATTCAAATCGTGCATTGAAGGGTATCCGTATTGTAAACCTATTGTGCAAATAGACGGTACTTTCTTATATGGAAAATACAAAGGAACATTATTGTTAGCTATTGCACAAGATGGCAACTGAAACATACTGCCAATTGTCTTTGCCATTGTGGAGGGTGAGACAACGGAGGCTTGGTCATTTTTTCTCACTTATTTGCGTAGACATGTGACAAAACAGCCTGGCATATGCTTGATGTCTGATCGACATGAAGCCATCAAAGTTGCGATCAGACGTGATGGTAGTGGATGGAATCTTCCACATGCATATTCAGTGTACTGCATTCGACACATTGCAGCTAACTTTATGAAGAAGTTTAATAATAAAGAATTGCGTCGACACATTGTTAACATAGGTATGGAATCGAATCATAGTTATTTTATCTCTTATATTTCCTTTAGTATATAAAATAATACTGAAATTCACAAGTCTTTTGTTTTTAATTTTATTAGGATACGAGTTGAGGCGACCGAATTTTCATTTCATGTATGAGAATCTTCGTTGAGAAAATGCATAGACGGCTAATTGGCTTGATAAGATCCCCAAGGAGAAGTGGGCCCAATCATATGATCAAGTAAGACGTTATGGCCATATGACAACCAACCTAGCTGGATCTATCAATTCGGTGTTGAAGGAAACGCTTCATCTTCCCATTACTGCTTTAGTGCAATCAACATATTATAGGTTGCCTGCACTTTTTGTTAAGATAGGAAACAAAAAAAATTGCAATAATGGAGGGAGGGAGGGAGGGTACACATACTGTGAAACTGTCACACAAGCTATGCAAGAAAATAGCAGGAAAACTAACTCCCACTTTGTTCGTAATTTTACGCGAGCAAATCAATCTTTTTTGATTGAAGAGTTAGTTGATCCACAAGAGGGTGTTTCTGCAATGAAGTACAAAGTCAAGCTTACTGACATGTGGTGTGACTGTGGGAAGTTTCAGGCACAAAGGTTTTCTTGTTCACATGTAGTTGCTGCTTGTGCATATGTCCATGTAGATTGCATGCAATATGTGGACAATGTCTATAGACTGGAAACCATATTGAATGTTTATAGACATGAGTTAGAAGCAGTTGGAAATGAAGGTTATTGGCCTTAATATGATGGTCCAGAAGTGTGTCCCAATCAAGAAATGCGGAGAAATCCACATGGTCGGCCAAAATCAAGTCGTATTCGTAATGAAATGGACCTCAGGGAGAAAGGCCAACAAAAACATTGTGGATTATGCAAAAATGAAGGTCATAGCCGTCGAAAATGTCCGCATCAATCTAGCACATCGGGAGAGAGTTCGCATCAACAATAAAGGAATTACATGTTTTCATAACCTGTAATATTTACATATTTTGTCATTAAGGGAAAATGTTATGCAAGTTTTTTTCTACTTATCATATAATTTGGATTATTATTTTATAAAAAATTAAGAAATTTTATAAAAATATATTGAATAATAAATTAAATTACATTTTTATAAATTAAATAACAACATTAACATTTTAGTTAGATATGCTGAATAAAAAATTAAAAATAACAATTAATTTCCCAACAAATTTAAAATAAATAACATGAAATGCAAAACATATAAATTTATATTATACAAATTTAAAATACATTATTCTCGTTATATTGATAAAAGTACATTTATTCTAATTATTGCGTGGTGTAGAGCAACAGTGTCGAGCTCTCCTAGTGCGTGGTGGTTGGACCCGTCGTTCAACCTCGTCAGCGGCACGTATTCGCGGTCGACCACGACCTCTTGCTGTAGCCGCCACTGGTTCCGGTTGTATGTCATCCGCCATTTCTTCTGTATCAAAAATTTGAAACCCACTGCTAGAGGAGCCAACACCTAATTCACCCATAAAGGAAACCTGACTACTAGATGGACCCACAAATGATGTATCATCAAATGCTGATGTAGGGGTTCCAAACTGATACATTGATGTTAGATATGCTGAACTTGGACTTAGGATGGAGAGGTGGTCATCTAACCTCATCATTGGCGGTGATGGTCGGTAACACTCATCAACGTCATATCCGAGGTGACTGACGGAATAACGATGACTGGATGATACTCCATGATCCCGTTCAGGTTCATGATGACTAAATGACATCCTCGGTGCAGTGAACTCCGATGAGGCCGGTTGACGCGTCCGTCCACGTAGTCGAGTAGGTTTAGGAGCTTCCATATCATGTGTAGGAGGGACTGGAGTTGAAGTTCATCTGATAAATGGCATACTCCTAATATCCTCATACACCGACGGTGGACAAACAAAAGGCCGACCTTCTTTTTTATACCATCCTATGTAATCATCAGATGGGTTGAAATTATTACCAACAATTGGATAACCTGTCGGAATTCGTTGAGAATGTATATTCCACCAATGGATCCAATGTTCATGTTTCGCAGACCAGAATTCTTCATGACGCCCACGCATGTCGATCTTGTGAAGCTTATCAAGGTTCACCGGTACTTGCGGATTTGTTGTTGCATCCCAAATTGTCACAACACCCTGTCAGTTTGGTGCCACTCTACATATGAAAATCATATCAATGCTGTGTTTGCTTTCCATATATTACAATTATTGTAGGCATCCGATGAGAGGCATGCCATAATTTCACTTGAGGAATATGACATCCAAAAAAACTGCGAATAATTATTACAAATTATTAGTTTCATATGGATTAGATACAAAAATACTTGAATGTAACAATCGAAACATTTACCTTATCATATCCTACTCGATCTAGTCGCAATCTTATACTTGCAAGGTCGGTCGGAGTCTCGTTAAAATCTATACTTCTACTCCACCTGTTAAAATGCATATAAAATCTTAATAGACCTATAAAAATACAAGTTCATACAAAATTAATAAAATAGTAAAGATTATTACTTGCTTGCAAGGGGGTATACAGCCGAAACATCCACACGCGGAGCAAGAAATGGCAGCCGATACCAAGCCCATGATTGTAGAAGCACTAAACATCCACCTATGTCATGGCTTTTTGGAACTGTAGCCCGACACAATTCTCTATACAAAACCGCCAAACACGCAGAACACCAACTATAATTTGCCGCATGCTGTAAATCACGTAGTAATGGAAGACACATTAAATGTACTCGATTTGTCAGGCATTAGTAATCCTCCAATCAAATGTAAAATATATGCTCTAGCAGCATATTGTATCTGTTATTCAGTTGCGTGTAATGAAAGATTTTAAAAGGATTTCAACCAATTTAGTCTCACCGTTGAGCCAGATACATACTCATCTAGAGGTACCGCACCCAATAGATTTTGACACTCTTCATTCCAATCTAACAAGCTTCCGCCTGTAATTGCATCGCCATGGACCGGAAGTCCAAGTTGAAGCGCAACATCTTTCTAGAGTTACCGTGCATTCACCAAATGAAAAATTAAAAGTGTGTGTCTCGGGTCTCCATCGTTCGATCAACGCACTGATAAAGTCGGGTTGTAGCAAAAATCGTCGAATTTGAGTTGCATAATAAAATCCGGCTCTTCTTAAGTGGTTGATAATAGATGGATGCGGGTCCTCCAATGTAAATTTTCTCGAACGTAACACACGACGAGTATCATCTTGATAATTAATTAAATTAAATAATTATAAAATTATAAAAATTAATATATTATAAAACTATAATAATTAAAAAATTAAACAATATAAAAATTCTAAAATTCTTAAACTATAATATAACAAAACAATAATAATATAAAATTTTAAAATTATTTATATAATTATTATAAAATTAAACAATATAAAAAATAAAAAACTATAAAACTATAAAATGAAAAAAAAAATAATTAAAAGATTATAAAAGTATAATAATAAAAAATTAAATAATATAAAAAATAAAAAACTATAAAACTATAAAATTAAAAAAAAATAATTAAAAATATTAAAAAACTATAATAATAAAAAATTAAACAATATAAAAAATAAAAAATTATAAAACTATAAAATGAAATAACAATAATAATTAAAAAATGATAAAACTATAATAATTAAAACATTAAAAGTATAAAAATGATAAAACTATAAAATGACAAAATAATAATAATTAAAAAATTACTAAAAATTGATAATATAATACAAATAATTTTACAGCAATTTACTTACCTCTTTAAATATAACCGATGATATGTGATTTTCTTACAATTTCAATAGTGATGATGAAGCCATTTATAAATATTGTTGTAGAAAAAAATTGTTAGTAGAAAAAAAATTGGTTGTAGAAAGAAGAAAGAAAAGTAAAATAAGTTGTAGAAAATGAGGGGGGTTATTTATAGAAGAATGGGGTGTGTGGGAGGGGGGGATTTTTGAGGGCAACGTCAAGTTACCTCTGGCTTCAAAATTTTAATTTTTTTTTTCAAATGGTTATATGTTAAAATTTAACTAAAAAGTGTAAATAAAATAAAATAAATACCAAGGTAAATCGCCATTCCCTTGGTTTTTTTGAATTTTTTAAAAAATTTACGTTGGAAAATCGTCATGGGGGATGGCGATTTCCCAGCTAATTTTAAAACAAGTTGATTTCGAAAATTAATCTCAAAACAACGATATTTTGGTAAATATTTTTTTTAGCTATATTGTGATAAAAACCTCTAATTTTAATCTAACTATTACAATTTTCAATTTTATCATTATAATAATTAATTTTATCACTATTAGATATTGCACACCCACAATGTGGGAGAAAATAAAAAAATTATGAATTAAAAAATATTTTAAGATAAATAATATAATGATATAAGATGTGAGTAATTTTTTTTAAAAGAAAATTATCTGATGTAGGTAGTTTTTTTTAAATAAGGAAGTTATCTCTGATGATGTTACATGTAAAATATTTTTTAAAAATAAAATACATAAACATCTTTAATTATATTGTATATTATATTTTTAATTTGAGTTTTTTTTATATTTTTTCAACTGAGTTGATGTCCGGTTAACTCGTAACACCAACTCAGCCATTGCTTTTAATAATAGTATAGATCATTATAATAATTAATTTTATCACTACTAGATATTGTACAACCATAATGTGGGTGAAAATAAAAAAAATTATGAATTAAAAAATATTTTTAAATAAATAATATAATGATATAAGATGTGAGTAGCTTTTTTTTTCTTTCTAAAAGAAAGTTATTTGATTTAGGTATTTTTTTTTAAATAAGAAAGTTATATCTGATAATGTCACATGTAAAATAATTTTTTTAAATAAACTATATAAACATCTTTAATTATATTGTATATTATATTTTTAATTTGGATTTTTTAACATTTCTTTAACTGAGTTGATATCCTATTAACTCGTAATATCAATTCAATTATTTCTTTTAATAATAATATAGAAAATCACTATTTTTAATTTTACCTAAATCAATAATAACCGTCCCTCCAAATGTAACTAATATTTGCCTAGCTGCAGCCGTAATATTTCCCTTCCAAAATTCAAGGACTCCAATATAGAAGTGACCGCGTCAGCAACTTACAAAATCCCACGACTTCCCTAAAGAATGACGTGGCCCAATCATGTATTTTCTGCTGCAGTTCCATCACCGCACAGAATTATACCCAACATTTCCTTCTTCTTCGTTGCTTCTCTTTCTTTTCCTCTCTCTATTTGTCTCCATTTCGATTCGATTACCAGGAATAAATTAGAAAAACGCCAAAACATAAAGAAACTTTACAGTCTTTGCAATTGTCACCCCCTCTACTTCTCGAATTCTCAATTTCACCCCTCTCGGAATCTCAACTCCTCCTGCAAGCAGGCCCTCTCCTTTTGTACAGGGAGGAAATCGAAGGGGTTCTGCTTTGCAGATCTGATCCAAAATTCATGCACTGAGAGAGCGATTTTTCTATATTTTACGAGATGGGTATACTGTTTACAAAAATGTTCTCTTCTCTGTTTGGAAACAAGGAGGCTCGGATCCTTGTTCTTGGCCTTGACAATGCTGGCAAAACAACCATTCTCTGTATTATTTCTCTTCCTTTTTATGTTTTATGTGATTCCCATTTTTTTATATCGGGATTTATGAAATGGGCATTTGCTTTTTTTATTTTTTATTTTATTTTTATAATTTCATGTTTTTGGTTGCAGATCGACTCCAGATGGGTGAAGTTGTCTCGACAATTCCAAGTTAGTCTTCCTTTTTTCAATTTTCAATTTTTTTTTCTTTTGTTTGAAAGGGAATTATTGAGTTTGCAATTAAGCAGATCAAAGGTTTCTTTTATATTTAAGAATTGCTATTTGATTTGCTTTGTTCTTTATGGTGCAGCAATTGGATTTAATGTCGAAACAGTACAGTACAATAACATCAAATTTCAAGTTTGGGATTTAGGTATGCCGACCACTACTCCTTGATCTAGATCTTTAGCATGTATAGTAGATTTATTATAGAAATGTTCTGAAATTTTGATTATATTTTCCTATCGATTTGATTGTTTAAAGGTAGAAGAGATGGGAGAAATTCACAACATATGTTTAGTAAAATCATATTAGAAAACACCCAAGTTTTCAAACTTATAGATATGTCAGGATGATGAAACAGTTACTATTCTCAGAATTTGAATCTTCATAGTTTCTTATATCAAAGGCTTGACTGAAGATAATTATGACTTTTGTTACCGTAAATCTCAACTGCATAAAGTAGCTGGATCTGGCTTTCTATCCATAACTTACATGATTCTTTTGCCTCTTGTCCATATCTTTGTATATCTGTTCTTAGTATCTCATCTGTGAAACCATCATAGTAAGTAACAACTTTAAAAAATTTACAGAACTGACCACTCTTTATCATCTGAGTTTTTCAAAACTGGATGAAATAAAATTTTCACTTATTTGGGACCTCTGTCTCTACTTATAGGAGAAATAAAATTTACCTTTGGTTGCCAATCCAAGCTTTATTTCTGCAAACTTACACTGAATAGGTTTTTCTTTTCTGATTGCAAGTTTGCTGTTATTCAAAGCCATTGAATTTCGTCACAGTAAAAGTATTAAGTTGTGGAGTTTTAATCTCTTAGTATTAGACTGAAATTTAATACATTGTTTTGCAATTTTGCTTTCTTTTATCATTTGGAGCTATTTAATTTTATTGGTCAGAACCTAAGTGATGTCAACTTCTTGTCTTGATGACATCTTTATCATTTATTGATGCAGGTGGACAGACAAGTATCAGGTAACTTTTCCAAACATGCATCTTTTGTCTTTTTTGTTTGTTTTGTTTTTAAGTTTGTTCGTTATTTACTTTATATTCTGTTGGCAACTCTCCACTGAGATGTTTGGTTTCCGGAAGCTCTATGTAAATTGTGTCTTTGTGAGTCTACAGCTGTCCATTGGCTGCTTAGAAATTTAATTAAGCCAATAGTTTTTGCTCTCAAACTTATATGATACCCAATGAGTTCTGTTAATTATGAAAAAGATAAGGTATATGTCCTTATTCATTTCATACTGACTTCTTATAGTTAATGTATGCTGCATAATAGAAGAATCATTTTGATGCATTAGTTGTACGGTTTTTCAAAGAGAGTTTGTAGCCTTTCAAGGGTCTTTTCAGTTTTCCCCAGATTACTATAATAATATCTGCATAATAAAAAAAGTATCAAGTTGTTCACTCATCCTACATGTGTGATTGGATATAACTATAGGATTTATTTTTGCATTATTGCTAAAAATGAACATCTTTAAAAGCCACAAATTAGACAAAATTATCTTAGTCACTCTGTGTTTTAGAGAGAGAATATCAAGACTGCTTTTACTGTGCAATCTGAACCTAGATTTTGTAGCTATTGTTTATTAACATTTCCATGTTCTTATAAAGGGCTTTTCGATTTTCTTTTTTACCTTTACAACAAACCAATTTTTAGTCTTTCATGGCATTTCAATGTTGTGTTCATGGGATTCCTCTCTTTACACCACTTTTATAATTAGGATTTGTGGTTTAATTGATTAGCGTTATTCCAGGTTATCTCAATGTCTAAAAGGTGTAAAACAAAATAAAATTTTACAACCTATCCTATCGTGTATTCATGCCAGACAAAAAGATCGCTCATTCTATTCGATTTTTAGTGTATGACTTGTATATTGTTTCCCTATATTCACTTAATAAAATGGTGCTCCCAGCAATAGACCACCAGCCTAGTTTCTTATTTCATTTTGCTCTACAGGCCATATTGGAGATGTTACTTTCCAAATACTCAGGCTATAATCTATGTTGTTGATTCAAGTGACACAGATAGGTTGGTGATAGCTAAAGAAGAATTTCATGCAATCTTGGAGGTAAACTCATCAAGATGTATTTCTTCATATTTACTGTATTTTACTAGGTCTTGTTTCTGTAAAACACCTATACTCTTGCTATGGTCTATCTCAGAAATATTCCATGCTGTGAAGATGACATATAGATCATTTGCAGACTGTAAGGTTTATCTCATGGTCCACCGTAGGAACTGTTGTATTTTAGAAGTTTGACAAAAGGAAAGAATGATGTGTGAAAACTTTTTCTGTTTCTGTCCCTCTCTCCCTTGAATGTTATTTCCCTACAAAGTTATTTTCAGTTTTTAAGTGGTACTTCAGGTTGTTACAGTCTTGCTGTTTTACCTTTTCCTTTTGTGTATTTTATTTATTTATGTGAATGCAGATTCAGAGGACATCTTTGTCTCCTTGTCAACTCCTATGAAAAAGAAATGAAGCAAACCATTTTGATTTCCGTTTTACTGTCAATTAAGATGACTTGTCTATACATCTGTAACCAACAACTTTTGCTTGGTGTTTACAATATCTTTTTACTTGTCAATGCTTGTTTTCTGTATTTTATCATGCTTCTTCTGGACTAGTTTCAAGTCTGAATCTTTTACAGGAGGAGGAGCTAAGAGGAGCAGTAGTTCTTATTTTTGCAAATAAGCAGGTTGGTGCTATTCTTTTTCTTCTTCTTCTTGGAGCTAGTGTAGAACTATTTTTGTTATTTCTTATGTGTGACATTGAGTGAGAGCTGATCATGGCATGGAATTAGAATCCCTTATCGTGGAAGGAAATAATATGCAGTTTCTTATGCTTACTTGGGAACATATATAAATTTGAGAGTGAATTTGGAATTTGTTAGCTATAGACATTGTAAAGATGAATTTATGCATCATGTACAAATTAATCATGAATATCATTTTTTCATGAGTTCTATTGCTCAAATTAATAGTACTAAATTTATAATCCAAATCCATTATTTCAAATTTAAATTCCCAAATACAACCTAAAAAAATTTGGCTGAGGAAAGAGCAATAACTTTTTCATTTGGTGATCAAAGATTGTAAGCCACTTTGACTATTTTAATTTATGAATTTTTCTTGTAATTATATATGTCACATTCTTGGTGTATACAGGATCTTCCAGGTGCACTTGATGATGCTGCAGTGACAGAGGCTTTGGAGTTACACAAGATAAAAAACCGACAATGGGCTATTTTTAAAACTTCGGCAATAAAAGGGGAAGGTCTTTTTGAAGGCTTGGACTGGTAAGTTTTCTATCACATGTATTTCATGTTATCTTTGAATTTACTTGGCAAAATTGCTCCTCAAACACTACAAAATTCAGTATTTACATATAGCTTGCTTTGCAGCGAATGCTATGATGAGATTCATTTGCATGAATTTATAAATAAGAAGGTCAAAGTTAGTTACGTCCATGTCTCTATGCATCTTTTTCAACAAAAGAAGTTTCGAAGTAAATCTATCCACTCCTTGAACAATTAATCTTTTTGAAAAAGTAGTCGAATGCTGAGTCATTGTTTATGAACATCGACTATTTTATGAACTATGATACCATGCTATCAAGAAGGTAAAGGGGCCTATAAACAGCTACTTGCTCTTGCTCTTGTTATTTTTATTTCATTTGTTCACCTCTAGGAAACATTGTTGTGGTCACTGAGGATTGGTGATTCCTTGAAATCCACTAGCCTAATTAGCACAAGTAGTCTATGTTGCTCCGACTCTTAATTTTTTTGAAGTACCCGTTTTTGACATCTGTATCCGACGCAGATCTGGACATGGGTATAGAGATATGACCTTCCAAGAACCCTCCAAATACATGGAAAAACTTTAAAAAATTGAATATACCCGTGTCAGACACATACCCGTATCCGACACTCACACACGAGTCCGAGTAACAGATAGAAACAAAACTGTGAAGCTTTTTCAATTCTCTCTCTTATTGTTTGATCATCTTTTTTAACTCCTAAAGGAATTTATTTGTCATCATTGTAGGTTGAGTAATACCCTTAAATCCGGAAGCGGCTAACTCTTAGTATGAAGAATTAGAAGCTTGCTGCTATGTGATCAGGCTGGAGCGGGGAACGAGCAATGGTGTTTGCTTAGTATGATGATCTGATAGAAATTTGAGCCATGGGAAAAGTTGTCAGTTGACCTTCCGAATTTTCTGCTTTTTATATATTTTTTGGGGTAAACCTCTGGTATACATGTAAAAATTTTGTTAAAGATTAAACATTTTATTCTTATTTTTTTTTTTACATTTTGTACCTTTCCCTTCCCCACTGCAGAAACTAGCTTTCTTTCCCCGCTTCAGAACACTTTTTTTTTGTTCTATGTTAATTTCTCTTTTAGTTTCGTTAGCTTAGTCTGCTGCAAATCATTTACTACATCTTTTTAAAACTTTCATTCTAGATTCTAGAAATATATTTTTCAATATCCATATTCGACCTCATCCATCTTTTAAGGCTGATTTGTATGCTTATGAGTAATATTGCTTTTGATCAGACCGAAAAATGAAAGAATGATTTCTTTTAGTTCTTACAAGGAGCCACAAATCCAAAGACTATGGACAAGGCCAAATCCAAAGCTCGTTTTCATCTGTTATGAAACATCTACATATCTAATTTGGAGAATTAAAAAAAATATCTTGTGAACTCAATGAAAAAAATCGGCTTCTTAGCCCTTCTGCTTCAGTCACTGGGCTCTTCACCCAATTTCATTTTCTTTTTTAGTTCTAAAAAAGATGCAGAGGATCAAGCACAGATACATCATAGAATGACTTCTAAACAATTTAAATAATGAATATTGGTTATTTTTAATAACAGTAAAATTTTGAGAATAAAAGTCTCCCCAATAAAGAATACATGATTTTGAGAAGAAGAGAAAGACTCGGACTAGAACAAAGAAAGAGAAGAAAAAGAAAGGTTAACAGAGTTAAAACATGCTTATTTGCTGCAAATAATGTTGATCTTTTTGGGTTGTGGACGAAGAGATTAGAGGAGGAACAAAGTAAAGGGTTGGTAGGATTTGTCAGTTGTCACGCACAGAAATAATTGATAGAGTGTTAGAGTTGGGACTTACACGTGTTTCAATGTTTAAATCAATGAAAATTAAAAAAAAAAAAATACAGTGAATAAGAAAGGCTTTAGAATGTTAGAAAATATCACTTAATTTTTTAATTCTTATCTTATATTTTTTATATCTTAATTGATGTATAATGATTAGGGCTATTTTTTTTTTATTTGTCGACGGTTGGACCTATTATTAGGCCTTTGGCCCAGATGAATAGTAGACATAATAATTGCACTCAATACGCAAAAGGGTTATAAAGTGACCGTTTTTGAACCTGTTGCAAGTCTTGTGTCAGATTGAATTATGGTCGCATTGTCATATATTTTAGCAGGCTATTGTTGGCCACTCGTGAAGTCATCTTTGACGATTAGATTGACTTTTGAGTTATCGTTAATTACCATGCTTTTGTTTCCTTTAGATAATAAAGCCGTTGTTTTTAAATTTTGGCTGGAAATTAATTGTCGCCATAAGGTAAGAAGATCAAGTTATGAAGCTTGCATTTGTTGGCATGCATTGTTTACCTTTGGTCGATTAGGTCGAGTTTTGTAGTTTTGACAGTTCGCTAATTTCTGATCTTCGGGCAATGAGATCGTTGCACTTGTATTTTTATTACTTCTTTGTTATTTTTAATTTTGTCTCCTTTAAAGTTCTTTGCGCCTATTAAGTGTGCGCATGAGCCACGTGCATAATAGAATATGGTTATAACTTATAAGCGATGTGTATCTAACCATGTTGCCACGTATCCGGTTCTTAAATGAAAAGGTGCGCTTTTTTCTGTTGTTGTTTCCTTATTCGACCACGTGGCATATTGGTATCCCTCCGGCCTCCGGACATGATTTTTTTTTAGAGTTAGTTTGTGATGAATCAGTGTATAAACTTCATACACTGACAGTGAATTTTATACGGATACTTTATAAAAAATTAATCATTAACATTAACCACTAACTCTTTACTCCAGACTTTAATCATTAATCCCTAATCTTAACCACTAATTTCTAACTTTTACAACCTAACTTTAACACGTGATATCGTAAGATATATTGATAATTTATAATCCTATACACTGCATCGAATATTATTTAATTTTTTTTTTTTGAACTCTCATTTCAACATTTCTCTTTGTTATTTTGATTTTTTCTATCTCAGCATATTTTTATATATTTTCGATAGAGATGATACAACTTTAGGTCATTCATCGCTAAGTTCATATATCAAGTGTTCATGGCTTACACCTAATACAAAGGCTTGAATTGCCCTGTCACATTATAGTCCCTTACTTCAAGGGTAGCTGCATTAAAACGATGAATGTACTCCCCTAAAGTTTCACTTGGGTAATGCTTAACAGCCATTAAGCTGGCTGGTGTTCGGATGGTTGCACAATTGGTGAGAAAGCGTGCCATGAATCTTTGACTTAGTTAGTCAAAGTTGATTATCGAGCCGATGGGCCAGGGAGTAATATCGGGTTCTGACATGTTCTCTTAGAGTTGTGGGGAAGAATCTGCACATAATTGCATCTGTTGCTTTATGCAGGTCTATATATGATCTATAATGGTTGAAGTGATCAGTAGGATTTTGAGTACCATCGAATATTTATTTAGGGAGCATCATGTTTTGGGGGCCTCTTTTTGGCGAACTACTAGTGAAAAGAGGTTGTATTCATCATCCATCCACTGTAGTTCATCATTCTTGGTCTTTTTAAGACTCCTTATCTCCTTGCACAAGCCTTTACTTGCCCTATCAATTCCAAATTCATTTCTCTCTTTAGTAGGTAGTCTTGTTCAATAGTGCAATTAGTAATGTTTATGGTGTCACTATTACGGTTTTCTTGCCGTTAGTGAGCAGCTCCTTCTACATCCTTAACGGATGAAGCATAACTCTCTTGCACATGTTGGCAATCAGGGTTATGTTGTAAACGATTGATCTTTTATGTAGTCTGCTGAATAACTTAATGTTGGTTCACCACTTCTGCGTTCAGCGAGTGGCTGAATTTGGGTGAGCAGCTGATTATTTTCGTTTATTGGTGAGGTTAGAAATTACATGTCCCAAGAGAATTTTGGCGGGTGCATCATGGGCTGAGAGTAGACCTGTCCAAGGCTTGATAGGTTCGGCTTGAATTGGGTCTGATTTGAATAAAATTTTTTATAATTCGGTCCGACACGAATTACTATTCATTAAATAAAAAATATTTTTATTTAAATTTGATTATAAAAATAAATTTTTACTATTTTAATAATTTATGAACAGTAAAATGAACTTACGAGCCTGACCCGAAACGGGTATGAACAAAGAAAAAAATTCAAGCCGCGACCCGGTCCATAAATAGGTGTATTGAGACATATAGGTGGTGGGAAAAGTGGCCCTAGACTTGCACCAGGGTTGTGAAACATGGACTGTGGAGGACGTAACCAGTAGCAATGATAACACCAGCAATCATAACAGGGGTATTTAGCATGTATTTACTCACACCAACAATGATAACAACGGTATTTAGTAGCGAGGTTACAAAAAAGAAACAATGGTGTCCATGGGAACAAAGGAGGATGAGGTAGGGATGGCGTTTTCCACGGATGATGCCAAATTATTGATGTGTTTTTGGATTGTGTATGGAAAACTCAAAGGAGCATCAAAGAAAAGGGCCAGCAAGACCTGTCATAGAACACAATCAAAGGAATGCTCGAGCTGGAATTTTGGAGTGCGATCCAATGTCTAAATCAGCAAAAATCTAAGTAAAAAGAAGAAGCCAAAAAAAAAAAAAAAAAACAGATCAATAATTAAGATTGTCATTTCCTGATTTATGAGACATACGTGTTTAATTATTGAGTTATTCTTGAGTTTTTACCCAAAAAAGTAGTGCGCGTAACATATAATAAAATCTTTAAATATTTTAGTATGACCTGGCGAGGACTGCCTTCTCCGGTCCCTTTTGAGGATCGGATCCTTACTCGTAATTAAAGAAGCTCACGCTTAACCTTTTACAACGAAAAATTTTGATGTTCAGTGTTTACAGGGGCAGGTTCCAAAATTTTCTTCACCACTCTTGAAGGAATCAGATTCGACTATAACATTATCGAACTCACTTGCCACGTTAAAATCAATCCGATAAAAAGCAGCTATAGCACTTAAAGTTCAGCTTTAAGAATAGCATCTCATTCACCCTCCCTACCCTAGTTAGTCGCAAACCAGAACCCAAATTAATAAGCATTCTCCAGGGCACAAGGTAGCCATCTGCCGACAGGTCAGAAGCACAGGACATCCAACTTTGCACCAACCAGGCAGATGAGTAGAGAAGACAGACAGGTAATATATTTGATGCATTAATTTCACTGCACCATGCAATTAATCAAATTTGACCAATAGGAGAGGTGAATAAATTATGTAAAGGAGTAGAGGAGACTTCCATGGTTTAGTAATTTGGATTTTGGAGTAGACTTTCACAAGTCTTTCTTTATTTATTGCCTTTTTTATTGTTTTGTTTTTATGGCATTAATATACTTTAATGTATCCTAAACAAATCTTAAGATTCTGTATGTTTAGAAAATTTGTTTTTTCTGTCAATAAAATAATTTAAAAAAATACTATATAAATTCATCTAATACATCCATTTCACACACTCATATAAAAATTATGTGAAGACAAATCATTTGATAAAAGTGTATTTACAAATTTCTCTTGGTAATAGTTATCTCTTAATAATCACTTTTAATTTACATAAATAACTAATAAAAAGTATATTATACATAAATAATATTTATCAATTAAAAGAGTATAAAAAGTTTTAACAAATACTAATTAAAACAAATATTATTAGATATAAGTTTATGGTTAAAGCCAACCTAAATGGTTTTCAATCAATTTAATATTATAGGATCTAAACATTGCTGAGACCAATGGGTTGTTGATTAAGGATTTGGCAAAAGAATCTCTACCTAAGTCATGAGAATTTCAGGTCGGTTTTTATTTTGTACGTGCAAAGAAGATGAGCTGTTAAATGAAGATTTCCGAAACCAGTTTCATTAAGAACAGCCCAACTAAAGATAAGATGTGAAAGTGATCGAAGGAGCTGACCATATGGCTATGCTCTCAAAGCCCGAGGAGCTCTGCCTATGTTTACTGCTGGAAATTGCTGAAGAATACAATAGTGATAATTAGGAGTAAACAACTTCTATATTTTAGTGGAATCGCGTACTTTCACACTTCACCTGCCATCATAATGTTAATTACCCATTGACATAATTGTTGCCAGCTGATCATTCATTCATCATTCCCAGCTTACTGCCCTCTATTTAATTACTTGTGGAATTGACTACTATTATTATTACTTTCGGCTGACCTGGTTTATATATTATTATTATTATTATTATTACAGTAGACTTCAGAACAAGGGAGCTGTTCACGTGGTTGTTGGAGTCGTTGTTGCTTTGTCTTACGTTGCTGAACCAAGTTAAGATCTGGTGGGCATGTTCATGTACATAGATAGGCAATGGCCGTCTTATAAATGAAGGGGAGGAAGGTCCAGTTTCCAAAAGGCAAAATAGTTATTAAGAGACTAAAAGCTAGCGAGATTCTCACCAAAGAAAAACAGAGAGGATGGACGCCATTCCTCTTATAACTTTTCTTCTAGAGACTGTGACCCCTCTAGTAAAACAAGAAGCTATGTTGATTTTTGGAGCCAGGGATAAAGTGTGGTCACTTCATGCTGAGCTGCAATTCATTGAGAAGCGCCTCAAACATTACGATGACAGATTTATGGAAGATATCATGGTGAAAGAGTGGCTGAGCCAAATCCAGAATTTAGCTCATGAGGCAAAGGATATTATTGAGACATTTGAAACTAAAAATGATATCCAAAAGCAGAGGAACCCGGCGGCCAAGTTGCTTTATGGTTTGTCTCACACTGCAATGCTTCGTAAGGTGGCTAGAAAAGTAAATAGGATCAAGAAGAACATAGAAGAAATTGATGGCTACGAAAGGAAGTATTGCGTTGATCACCAAGCAGCCAAGCGCAACTTAGACAAGGCAAACTGGTTGGAGAAGCATAGGAGGGAGGTTGAGGAGGAAAATGTGGTGGGATTTGGCGATGCAGCAAAGCGAGTGAGCGAGATGCTGCTAAATAAAAGGTTAAGGCGTGATGTTATTTCAATTGTTGGGATGGCTGGCTCAGGCAAGACGACTTTAGCCAAAATGATTTATGGGACTAGTGGCAAAGAGTTTCAATATCGGGCATGGATTTTTGTGCCTAGCAAATATAGAATCAGGGACCTGTTGTTGGGTATCATTGAGAATCTGATGTCAATTGGGAAGGAGACATCCAAACTCGATGATGTGAAGTTGGCTGAGAAGCTGAGGAAATTCTTACAAGGCAAGAGATATCTTGTTGTGATAGACGGTGTGGAGAAAACTCAACTATGGGAGGCTTTAGAAAAGGAGAAGGTTTTTCCTGATGAAAAATATGGAAGTAGACTATTGTTGACTACCCGCTCAAAAAGTGTGGCTTCACAAGCAAGTTCAACTCTTCATACTCATAGTCTCCAACCCCTTGGCGAAGAGGCGAGGTGGGAACTCCTGGAAAAGTTGGTGTTCAAAGATGAAAGGTGCCCTCAAGAACTGGTGAATCTCGGAAAACAAATTGCTGCAAAGTGTGCTGGCCTCCCACTTGCCATTGTCTCTTTGTCTAGTTTACTAGCTAGAAATAGAACATATCGGCAGTGGTTAGATATACTTAGCAATGTGAGGTGGTACCTTAATCAAGAAGATAGTCCACCATGTTTTGGAATATTAGCTTTGACCTATGACAGTATACCTGAACACCTTAAGCAGTGCCTGCTCTATTTGGGTGTTTTCCCCGGTGGTTTTGAAATCTCTGCAAGGCAGGTGATCAACCTTTGGATAGCAGAGGAACTTATAGAGGAAAAGGGTGGCGCAAAAGTTGAGGAAATTGCAGAGAGATACTTGGAAGAACTAATTGATCTAAGCTTGATCGAGGTAGCTAGAAAAAGATCAGACGGTGGTGTAAGAACATTTCAAATCCATGAATTTTGGTGGAACTTCTGCGTTTTGGAAAGTGAACGTACAAGGTTTCTTGATGTTGAAATGAAGTTAGGATCACTTCCACGCAGTAACAGGCCACGGAGGCTTTCCATCCATTACGAGTTCAGGTACATTTTGTCTAATCCGCATAATTTATCCCACCTACACTCTTTGCTGTGTTTTCACAATAAGGGTAACCTTGAGTCAGATGGATTGACATTGGATTGCCATCATTTCCGAAGACTTAGAGTGTTGGATCTAGGATCTACATGTGTTTCTAAGATTCATGAAAGCATAAAAAATTTATCTCTTTTGAAGTATTTGAAGATAAATCATCCTTCCTTGAACCGCCTTCCTCCTTCCTTATGTAGTCTCCCAAATCTACAGACACTTGATATGAAAAATACTCGTGTTCCATGCTTGCCTAGTGGGATTTGGGGAATGCAAAATCTGAGGCATCTTTTGTTGCCTCGCCAAACTACGCTGCCTAAATGTCCTGATGAACCTCAAAAACTTTTGTGTAATCTCCAAACTCTTTCTGCAATAACTCCTGATAGAAACACTGCAGATCTCATTATTGGTTCCAAGTTTCCTAGCTTGATTAAATTGACGTTAAATAGCCAAGACACGGGGAAGACAAAAAGATGTTTGGAATGCCTTTACAAGTTGGATTGTCTTCAAAATCTCAAGATTATCAATCCTGCTGTGTTTCCACTATCAGAGGCATTCCCAACTAGCCTCGTTAAGGTAACCTTGGTGAAAACCGATCTAATTGCTGATAAAGTAATGGGAATGTTGGAGAATCTCGATCATCTCAAGGTGCTGAAACTGCTAACTAGATCCATTAGAGGACCGAAGCTGGAAATGAGACCGTACTCATTTCCTCAACTCAGATTCCTCTTCATGGAAGAAATAGTTATCGGAACTTGGATGATGGGAGACGGAGCCATGGACAGCCTTGAAGAGTTGACCATCATTCGTTGCCATGAACTTGAATCACTTCCCAAGCAACTTTGGCAACTCGATAACATACGTCAGGTAAAGGTGAATTCTCCCTCTCAATGCTTGAAACGAGAGCTCGAGCAATTAAGTGTGAAGCGATGTGTAATCCAAATAAAATTTTGATGACAAGATTGGCTTCTTTATGGAGAGACAGTCAAATAGTGACGAGTCTCTTGACCACAACTTTTTTCCTCAAGGTTGTTTATAAATTCAAAGCAAGGAAACTAATAATCCTTTTTTTCCTTTCCACTTTGTATGTTAGATCCTGATTCCTTGCTTTTGGGCATGGTTTGAACTGTGTATTTTGTCGTTGTTTGAAATGAATGAGCTATCTATTCTGGTTTTCCATAGTCAAATGGACACACAGAAATTCACATGTCCATGGCTGTAATTTGGATTAAGAAAAAGTTTCAAGCAAATTAACTTTTCATGCTTCGATTACCAATTAGGTGATTAGTTTTAAATTATGATGAATTTAACCTTCAGGTGCATGCATCTAAAAGTTAACCTTCAATTACCAAGGAGCTACTCACATCACATGTATATATGATTGATGTAGACACCTAATTTTGTTCGGTCACCTTAAATCAGATAAATTCTCCTTTCAACTTCCCAAAACGCAAAGAGACTTTCATAATTCCATAGATGAGCCCCCAAGAGTTTGTTTCGGAAGTCAGCACAAAAAATCAACTCGAAAAAGTCAACCCCGAAAAAGTCAACCATAAAAAGTCAACTCCCATTCAAAATCAAGATTCGAAGTTGAATTGAACAATGGTGAAAGAATTTTGATAATCCGAGGTCTACAACAAAAGACATAGACTTCGGAAGATGGGCTGCAGAAATTCAATGTAGAGAAATACCTAATTTGGCAAATTTAGGGGAAAATACGAAAACGATCAAATTGGACGAAATTGAAAGTCCAAAACGGAATAAGATCAGTAACTACGGATATTGGAAAGCCCAATTTTGACGCGGAGTTGAAAGAAGAATTGGTTTGAAGAGAAAAAGAAAAACAAGAATTTAATCAATAAATGGGAAAATTCACGAATTTGAGAAAAACTGCAGAGATGGCCCGTTTTGGTGAAATTGAAGCCCCCCAGTTGATAAAGGAAAAGTAAACAAAAATATCCTAAGTCCCAGTTTGAAGTGGATCTCAAGGAAGAGCCATTTGGAGGAAAAAACGGAAAAACGAGAAAATTTTCGATGTTGAAAAGGGGAAAACTAAATCGGAAGGGAATTCGATTGTAAAAATTGGGCGTTTTCGGACCAAATCCAATTCAATATATAACAAAGACAGTGGAAAAAGAAAATCCAACAATCGAATCCGTTTTGAGTAAAACCGAGGTTTCGGGGGTTAAAGGGCAATATTGGAAAATCTGGGAAAAATAGGACCCGAGCTCAAAAAATTATGAAAACTTTCAGATTTGAATTTTATATTGTATGGAAGGGATAGGTGAAGAAAAATCCGAAATCGGAGTTCCAATGGAAAAAAGACAAAGTTCGGGTATACTAACCCGAAAAATCCAAAAGAAAATTCCGAAAAAATAGCAAACGAACTCGAAAAATTATGAAAACCTCCAGATCTGAGTTATACATTTTTTGGAAGGTATTGTTGATGAAAAATCTTTAATCGGAATTCAAATGGAAAAAGGCGAAATTCATGTGTGTAGACACCGGATTTTATCCGGGTTTAAATTTCAATTTTTTATTTATTAAAAGAAAAAAAAAGGAAAAATCAAAAAAAAAAAAAGGAAAATCAGAAAAAAATCAGATAATTCCGAAAATTAAAAGAAAAATCAAGAACAAATTTGGGTTGAAACAAATTACCTCTTTGGATTAAAATAGGACTCTAAAAAATGATATTAAATTGAAATTCCTAATCCTAGTGGAACTAAATCTCTTCTCTATAAAAAAGAATCCAAGCACCACAATCAATCACACATCAAAAAAGATCCGAAATCAAGGAGAGTTAGAAGCAATTATAGGTTTTTTTCGAAATAAAAAAATACTTTTTGAGAGAAAAAATTCAAAAATTCAAAAGTGAGAGTTAGAATTTGTTTCGAAAAAATTCTTGAGAAAGAAAAATTGGGTTTTAATTAGAGGAAACACATACTAAAAGTTGGTGGCCATTCGACGACCGACGGAGTAGATCGGAAGAGGTGAAGTTTCGAACTTCGATTCCAGATCTAGGAAATTCTAGAGAGATTCGGAAAAAACTAATTTGATTTTTGAAAAGAGGAGATCGAAACGAATTTTTGGTGATTTTTCAGGAATTTTTAGACCACCGGCACAGGCGACGACGGTGGCGGCGGCGGCAGTAGAGGCGGCGGCGACAGCGACGGCGGCAGCAGCATCCCATCGAAATCTGAAAAAATCTGGGTTTGGTGTTCTTGAAGGATTTGAGAGAAAGAGAGGCTTTTTTTTTTTTTTTTAAAAATGAGTGTTTTAAAGCAAACATGTGGGTCGGGCCAGACGGCCCGCGCCTGGGCCCGACCCACATGCTGTCTTCTATTTTTTTTCTTCTTGTTTTTGTTCTTTGTGTTTTATTTATTTGTTTGATTAATTATTTATTATTCACTAATTGATTTGTTTTTAGTTTTTTTTTTGCAGATTTTTAATTTGTATATTACTATTATTATTTGTTTATTATTATTATTATTAATTATTTCACTAACCACATTTTTTTTATAAAAAACTACTATTATTTTTAAGAAAACTATTATTATATTATATTATATATTATATATTATATATTGTATTATATTTTATATTTCATATTTTATATTTTTATAATAATTGTAAATTTTTAATATTGTTAATTGTTAATTATTAATTTATTTTTATTTTTTAGATTAGATTAATTATTTTAATTGAAGAATAGTTATTTTTTAAATTAATAAATTGAGATTTTTTCAATGATGAAATTCAAAGGAAATTACGAATGGTTAATTTCTGAGAAATTTCTAGGTGAGAGATTGCTCTTAAAAATTCTCTAGGATGAATGGAAGGATATTTTAAGAGATTAATTTCAGTACCAATAAAAATAAAAAATTTATTTTTTTAAGAATAATTAATTTTCAATATCTTTTTTCTCAAATTGATTTTTCATAATAAATGCTTAATTAAAATTGAAGAATAAATTAAGATTTTTTCCGATGATGAAATTCAAGAAAGTTACAAATGGTTGACTTTTAAGAAATTTCTAGGTGAGAAAAATTCTTTTGAAAATTCTCCAGAACGAATGGAAGAATATTTTAAGAGATGATTTTCTATATTAAAAATCAGAATTTATTTTTCGAATAAACCTTAATAAAATGTGGATTAATTTTGGAAGATTAATTGAAGAAAATAATGTTGTTAAACAATTTAATTTTTCCGATGACGTAGCCTCTTCAATAGAACGAATGGTTTCTTTTGAATACTCTCGAGGTGAGGAAACATTTTTTAGTAATTTCTCCAGAATGAATGGAAGGAAGATCTAAAAAATAATCTCCGATATTTCTAACTTTAATAATTAAAATGAAAATAGGATAGACAAGACCATTTAATTAAGACTTTAATGTATCACAAGACTAATTAGGTACTATCTCTTAGATAGGTGTTGTGAGGGTGCTAATCCTTCCTCACACGTAACCGTACTCCCGAACCTAGTTCTGATAAGTAGACCATAACCTATTATTTTTAAAGTGCCTTAGTCAAGCTTAGGATTACTTTAAATAGGATAGATTCGTATAGGTGACTAATCACACCTAGATTAGATGATTAGTGGCGACTCCATTGATTTGCGTCTAGCATGCTGAATTCGTATTTGGCACGTTATGACAGTTTGGCGACTCCACTGGGGACGCTCGAGAGTCGAGCCATAGATTAGTCTTGTGATACTTTAAGTTTGAAATATTGATCTTTAAGTGTTTAATTTTTATGTATTTGTTTATTTATTTTTATTTTTATTTTTATTTTTGATTTTGATTTTTGTTATTTGTACTAACAACTTTTGTTTCATTATACATTTATGGGTAAAGGAAGGTTTGAATGTCCCTTCGCACACACGACACATTGCATATCATAAAGTCCTGTACCCGGACTCGTCCCTTTTAGGAGGGGGTAAAGTACCTACGCCTCGAGAGGTGAAAACCTCCGCAACGGCTAGCGAAACACCTTCAGAGTGTAAAGTACCAAAGTCTTTGAGAGGTGATAAACCTCCGCCATAACTTTGGAAAATACTCTCACCCGAATTGAACCCTTCCGGTTGGAGCCTGTAATGGGTGAGGAATGGGGTGCCTTACTCATCCTATATGGATGATGTTAAGAAGCAATTTGGGGACCTTTTTAGCTTGGTCAAGTATCCTAAACCCAGCATATAAACAATACTTAAGTGGCCAAACTTTAAGATAGAGCCATATCCAACCTTATATAGAGGAGAACCCGAATTTAGGACACATGAAGGGACACTTCTTACCCTATACTTTAATCTTTAACATGATGCTTTGTTTACCTAACACGTTTGTTTTGCTGATATGCTTACCATGATGATGTAGTGCTTACACATGTTGTATTTTTATCTTTTCATAAGTTTGTTGACATAACATCTAACTGTTTGTTTCTTTCTTTTCATACATCATGCATCTTCATAAAGTCATCTTGCCACATAACAGTCTAGATAAAAAGAATGTCTACTGAATCCATGGAAAACCTGACAGTCGCCAAGCGTGAGTCTGCCAGTAGTTTGAAGCTTAGGTCTGAAGCAATCCAGCAAAGTACAGGAGATTGTCTTCCAGTCGGGTATGTTTCTACTCTTCGTGAGAGAGTTCACATGGATCTAGCACAGAACAACCTTGAAGATTTGATCAGCATTTGGCATTCCTGGAATGGAACTCGACAAGAAACATTCAGACGAAAGTATGGGGACCTGGCCTTGCTCCTATCTGTTGAAGTCGATAATAACCTGGTAAGAGCCATGATGCAGTTTTGGGACCCATCATACAGGTGCTTCGTGTTCAACGAAGTAGATATGGTTCCAACTATAGAAGAGTATTCAGCACTGCTTCGTTTGGATCCTCCTAATCCAGACAAAGTATACTGGAAGAACAAGACAGGTTATCGGAAGAAAGTAGCAAAGATCATGGGAATCAGCTTGACAGAAGTTGACAAGATTGTGAAGACAAAGGGTAAAAGCACTGGTATTCCATGGAATGTTCTCCGAAACTTCATTATCAAACACCCGGATGATGATAAAGGTTTGGTGGTGATGGCTTTGGCTATTTACGGACTTGTGGTTTTCCCGAAGATATTGGGACATGTTGAAACAACTGTGGTGAATTTCATGGACCAAGTTCAACACCAGATTAATACGGCTCCAGCTATATTAGCCGAGTCTATTAGGTTACTGAATCACTGCAGGAGAAATGGAAAAAGGCGTTTTATCGGATGTTTACAGTTGCTCTACATCTGGATGAAAAGTCATTTCGAGTGCCAAGAGTCGAAGTTCCGAAAGCCGTACTTCACCACTAGTATCCCCATCAAGGAGTTCTGTGAAAGCACATGGCCTGAGTCAATGTGAAAAGAAGAATGGATAGTGATGTTACGAGAACTTACAAGCCGACAAGTGATCTGGAAAGCACCATGGATGCCTCATGGACCTATGTTATTTAGCTATGGTGATCAACCTTGGGTTCCTCTCTTGGGACTTTGGGGTGTCATTAGCTACTCTCCCATCATGGTACCGAGACAGGCAGGGTATAAGCAGTTCATATCGATGACCCAAGGACTTAACCAGGTGGATTTCTCTTATTCAGACAAAGGGGTTATCAATAGGATAGAAGAACTCACAAAGGCTTGGAAATTAACGGTTAGAGTTGAAGGGGGTAGTATCTCATGGAACACTACTCCTGAATACTCTGTGTGGTAGGCCAGGAGAGCCAAAGATATTGTGATTCCTTACAAAAGAAGTTCAGACGGTTCGACCAAGGTTATAGCCTCGGATCCTATGCTGAGGATAGAAAAGGCTAAAAGGAAGCTGCAAGAAGAAAAAGATGAACTGAGAGAAGAAAACCAAAAGCTGCAATCGAGGGTAGAAGAGTTAGAAAAGGGCTTGAACAAAGAAAAAAGTAAAGCCAAGAAGCTTCGATTAAAAGTTCGAAAGTTGGGGGATGGTTTAGTGGAAAGAGATGGCACTATTCAGAAACTCACCGAAGATGGCGACACTTTGAAAGAATCCTTGTCAGGTATGGAAAAGAAGTACTCGCTTTTGACTACTGAGGTTGGACGCCTAAAAGAAGAAAATGGGGAGTTATTGTTTGATCAAGAAAGAAGGGTAGCTGATTGCCAGGAATTGGTTATCGAATTAATGAATTTGAAGGAAGAATGTTCCAAACTCCGAGATATGGACTCTAAAAAGCAGAATCTTTTGGAAAATATGTTTGACCATTTCGATGTGGCATCCCGTAAGGCAGAAGACATGTATGATAGGATCATGGAAGTTAAGGCGAAAGTACATCCGTTCCATGAAAACGGCCATCTCATATACGAACTTTTGGACAAAGCTCAGTCTCACTACCGTCAGATTGTCAAGTTCCTTTGGAGGCGTTAGGATTTTTCTTTTTAGATTTATGTTTTTAGGATTCTTTGTAAGAATTTTCATTTTTATGCTTTAGGACCAGTTGAAGTTTTATTTTTTATGTTTTTAGGATCGCTTTGGTTTTAGGATTTCTATGGATTTTGTAATTTTATTTATAAAATTCTTTTTATCTACATTTGTTATGTGGCTAGTGTTCTTTCATAGCATTTCATCCATATGTGCATAAACATCATCAATTTGGATTTAAAGTTTTAAGCATATCATCCTGATTTAAGAAATTTTGCTAAAGGTTCAAGGATAGCTCGACAGTCAGAATCTTCGAAACAGCCTTCTCGTCACTCTTACAACACCAGATCAAGAGTTAGAGAAATGGCCGAAGAGCAATCTTCAAGGATAGATAAGGTAGAACAAGCTCAGGATGAGATTAGAGAGCAGTTAAGTTCTTTGCTGGAAATGATGAGAAGTCTGAAAGGGAAGAATAAGGATGATGAATCTGGTTCTCAAGGGAAAGAGCAGAATGTGGTGAATCTTTATGTCCGCCCGGTTTTTGACCTCAAGCACAACATGAACAATTGCAGTAGATGCCCGACATGGAAGGATTCACTTATCCACACGGCCAACCTCAAATCCCAAGGTTCACTTTTCTTGTTCCTGGAACAGAGATAGACCCAGTCCAAGTTCCAGATTTGGACGATCCTAAAGAGTTAGAGAAGCTGAAAGTGGCAGAAGAGATCGAGTCTCGTAAAATGAAGATGATTGAAGAAAGGCTTCAAGCTGTTGAGGGGCTAGACTGCTATGGTTCTATGGATGCTGAGGGGCTTTGTTTAGTGCCGGATGTAGTAATCCCGTCTAAGTTCAAGACTACTGACTTTGAAAAGTTTGATGGGTCCAAGTGTCCCATGTCTCATGTCACCATGTACTGCCAGAAAATGGCAGCCCACACCAGAAATGACAAGCTGCTGGTCCATGTCTTTCAGGATAGTCTTACGGGGTCCGCTGCTAGATGGTATGTTCAACTAGACAGGAACCGGGTTATACTTGGAAAGAATTGGCCAAGGCATTCATCAGCCAATATAAGCATATTGTTGATATGGCTCCTGACCATTTGTCTCTACAAAAAATGGAGAAGAAGTCCATCGAAAGTTTTAAGGACTATGCCCAGAGATGGAGGGATATTGCTGCCCAGATCCAGCCACCTTTGACTGAGAAAGAGACTACGGTACTGTTCGTTAGTACTCTTAAGGCTCCGTACTACGACAGGATGATTGGGAACGCCACAAAGAACTTTGCTGATATGGTGATTTTCGGCGAAATCATAGAAAATGCCATCAAAAGTGGCAAGATTGAAGGGGGAGAATCTGTTGTGAAAAGGAATAGTGTGACAAAAAAGAAGGAAACTGATGTCCAGACTGTTGCATATGGGTGGCAACAAACGGGAGGTTACGTCCCGCATTTCCCGCAGTCCGTATACCAGCCATACTACCCGAATTCCAATGCCATCAATCCGGTTTCATATGCTTATCCACCTGCACCTCCGCAGACATTCCAACCTAATTTCCTCCCAAGACCATTGGCTCCTCCAGTTGGGCCATCCGTACAAGCTAATCAACCCACAAGTAATCCGAGAGGACCACGAGCCAACCAAGAAAGAATATCGTTTGATCCGATTCCCATGGCTTATGCAGACTTGCTTCCAGATCTTATCAAGAACCATCTGGTTGCACCAGTACACTTGGAACCTTTAAAACCTCCATATCCTAGGTGGTATGATCCTAATGCCCGATGTGACTACCATTCGGGAAACGTGGGACACTCCACCGAAAATTGCATAGCTCTGAAGTACAAAGTGCAAGGTTTGATTAAGGCCGGGTTGATAAATTTTGAAGAGAAAGGTGGCCCGAATGTCAATGGTAATCTGCTACCAAACCATGCAAGGCCGGCGGTAAATGCTTTGGGAGATGGCAAGATTACCGTGGTCAAGTGGAAAATAGATGAGGTTACGACATCAATGGATTACATCTTCAATGTCCTGGTTAAAGCTAGCATGATTAGTCCTATACAGGCTAATTTAGGTAGCTATCTTGGTGAATATGATCCAAGCAAGATTTGCAAATATCACCAAGGTATAGTGGGCCATTCGTTGCAAGGTTGTGTTGAATTCCGGCAGGAGTTACAGAAACTGATGGATCTCTCCCGGATTGAGTTTTACACAGAGTTTGGGGTAGACGAAATTGATGTGGTGATTGGAGAATCTTCGGTGCCTGTTATGAAACCGATCATATTCTTCTATGAGAAAAGGGCGAGCCAGTTCGAGGATGAGAAGCCAACGGGGATCAAAGATCTCGTTATTACGATCAGTGTCCCTAGTCCATTTCCCTATCAAAACGATAAAGCAGTACCGTGGAGATATGGATGTGATGTTATGATTAATCCTGAAGCTGCCAATTTAACTGGAGTAGGAGGAGTGACTCGGAGTGGGCGTTGTTATTCGCCTGAAATACTTGATAGGGACAGGAAAGAAAAAGCAGTGGAAGAAGAAAAGAACGAAGAGCCAGGAAGTAAGACGAACTCATTGGCAGTTCGAGATACAGAATATAAGAAGCCTGTGACTGAGAGAGAGGCTTGTGAATTTTTGAAGCTGATCAAACACAGTGAATACAGTGTGGTTGAACAGTTGAATAAGATGCCAGCTCGGATTTCGCTGTTGTCACTATTTTTGAATTCCGAGCCTCACAGAGAAGCTTTGCTGAAGGTCTTGAACAAGGCAAATGTGCCTCACAATATTTTCGTGGAAAATGTGGGTCATATTGCAGGAAATCTGGTGGCTACCAATTTCATAACCTTTAATAATGATAAGATTCCTCCCGAAGGCAGGGGCAGTACTAAGGCCCTCCATATCACGGTCAAGTGCAAAAGTCATGTCATGGCTAAAGTACTTATTGATAATGGTTCTTCCATTAATGTTATGCTAATGACTACATTGTCCAAGCTTCCGATAGATGTGTCTCATATTCAACCTAGTCACATGATTGTGAGAGCCTTTGATGGGACCCGTCGGGCAGTTTTGGGAGATATTGAGATACCTCTACAGATTGGGCCTTGTACTCTCAAGATAAAGTTTCAGGTCATGGAGATTTCACCATCTTATAGTTGTCTATTGGGAAGACCATGGATTCACATGGCAGGGGCAGTTCCCTCATCGTTGCACCAGAAAATCAAATTTGTTATGGAAGATTATCTGGTATGTGTCAACGGGGAAGAGGATTTGTTGGTAACCCAGTCCCCAACTACGCCTTATGTCGAGGCAGCTGATGAAGCATTGGAGTGTTCTTTCAGATTGTTTGAGTTTATCAATGTGACATATGTTGGTGAAGTGTCAAAAGTTCCTGCTCCGCGTTTTTCTCGAATTGTTGGCATGTTGTTCAAGCAGACTATTGGAATGGGTTGGCGAGTTGGTTCTAGATTAGGGAAGCATCTTCAAGGGATCAGGGAGATGCCAGAGATTCAAGTAAACAGAAAAGGTTTGGGTTAGGCTACAGGCCAACTAGGAGGGATTGGGAGATGGTCGAGTTCGAGAAGAGAAAGAAAAGATTGGCTCGTGTGAAAGGGTATGAGTGAGAGCCGAGGAAGATGGTCTTTCCTTATCTTTATTCCACTTTTCGTTTGGGGGGATGTATTTATCCCGATGCAGTTCCGCCAAATTTAGAAGAAGCGTTTTTCGAGCTTTCTATTCAGATGGTGGAGAAAACAGGAATGAAATCTGATGTCAAGGAAGAGTTGTTGGTGTACCCGTGCTCACCTGAAATGGAGCTGGGTAATTGGAAAGTGACAAAACTGCTGGTTATCCTTGAATCTCATAAAATGTAATGCAGTGAGTCAAGTCCCTATTTGCTCATGCCTAAGGACATTAGGGATGGTCTTTTATGTATGGGCTAGTTTATTTCTCATTATTTTAATAAATTAGGAACAAGATGCATTTTCATTCCCTCTTTCATTCATGGTAGTCATTTTTTCTTTCTTTCATTGTTGCCATTCTCTTTCTTCGTATACCAATATATATTCTTTCGATTCCATTCAATTTCAGGATTCCAAGTAATGAATACAAAGACAATCTTAATAATAATTTGGGATTCGATTTTGAAAACACAGTTCATGTTGATGAATTTGATAATGAAGAGGAATCAGATGATTATATTTTGTCTCCAGATTTATTGAGATTAATGGAACAAGAAAAGAAACTGATTGAACCACATCAAGAGGTTACTGAGATGATCAATTTGGGAAATGAGGAAAATAAGAAAAAAGTAAAGATCGGCGCATCATTGCCACCTGTTCAAAAGAAGAGTGTCGCAACCTAAAAAAAATAACGACGACGAGTCTCATCGCAAGACTTTATTATTCGTTAGGCGTGACATTAAAAAAAAACCGAGGAAAAGTCGACTTAATTCCTCTAAAAAAATGAAGGTTTTGAAATGACCTTAAAAAAGACATGGAGTCGCCACCAATCTTTTTTAGCTAGGTGTGATCGGCCACCTATTAAAACCGGTTTTATAAAATATTTTAAAAATTGATTAAAACATTTTAAAAACCAATTTCAAGTCTGCGTTTTAAACCAGAGAAATCAAAGAAGCGGGTTCGGGAGTCGGTTACGTGCAGGGAAGGATTAGCACCCCCACAACGCCCGTATAAATCGGTACCTTATTAATCGTGTGTTATCTCAAGTCTCGGTAAAAGTTGGTTTTAAATTTAGTATTTCAAGTTAATTCCCAATTTAAAAAAAATAATTCCATTTTTTATTGAAAATGATCCGGAATTTATAAATTCAAAATTTTTTCCTATATTCCCCAACAAACGTGGCAAAATATAGAAATTTTTATTAGTTTTGGAAAACTTTCCGAATCATTCTCTTTTTTGAAAGAAAGATATTCCTTTATTAATGATAATTGATGATATTCCCTCCAGCAAACCCGGTAGAGAACTCATGAATTATTTTAACTCGGGAATATCTTTATATTTTTTATTGAAAACCATTATCTTTTTGAAAACATTTAAAATAAATGAATATGTATATGCATGACATAAATAAAATGACATAGCAAAATCTAAATAACATAATGCAACCTAAATGACATGGCAAACATGAATGATATGGCATATAATTTAAATGACATGGAATAAAATAATGCTATCATATAATATGCATAAAAATAAAAATGCAATGCATGAAATGTATTTTTTCCTTTAATTAAGGAAATCCGTATATCTAAAAAGATATCCGGCTACCTTAGGAAAATATGTCAAATTAAATATTCTAAAACCAAAATACTTTGTGATTGTTTGAAAACAATTTTGAAAAGCTTGAATTAACAATAAAAACTGGGCTAATTTCTTTAAAATGGCTCTAATTTCCTAAGTTTAAAAAATCCGGACTTGACTACCCTTAACCCGGGACTTGAAAAACCATTTTTAGAGTTTGAAAAGGCTTAGAAATTACCCTAAGTCAGTAGCTAACCCTTCTAATCAGCCCACTCTAAGTAAATTAACCAAAACAGAAAATTGTTTTTTTTTAAAATTCAATTCTGACTCCACTGTCCAGTTTTAATCCACGAATTTTTATCCTATTTTTAAAAATTCCAAAAATTCTAAAAAAAATACTGGAAACTCAGAACATGTAAAACTACACGAAAAATAATCGGCTTAATTTTTGAATCAAAGATGAATTCCCAGAAAAATCAGAGATGTACGAGTTTTTGGAGGAGAAAAAACTGCTTTGTTTTTCTTTAAATTCAATTCTGACTCCACTGTCCAGTTTTAATCCACGATTTTTTACCCTATTTTAAAAAATTCCAAAAATTCTGAAAAAAATACTGGAGACTCACGACATTTAAAACTACACGAGAAAAAATCGGCTTAAGTTTTTGATCAAAGATGAATTCCCAGAAAAATCAGAGATGTACGAGTTTTTGGAGGAGAAAAAAACTGCTTTGTTTTTCTTTAAATTCAATTATGACTCCACTGTCCAGTTTTAATCCACGATTTTTTAACCTATGTTTAAAAATTCCAAAAATTCTGAAAAAATTACTGGAGACTCAGGACATGTAAAACTACACGATAAAAAATCGGCTTAATTTTCTGATCAAAGATGAATTCCCAGAAAAAATCAGAGATGTACGAGTTTTTGGAGGAGAAAAAACTGCTTTGCCAGCACATTTTTTTGTCTTTGATAAAATCATTTAAAAATCAAAGTAAAAATATTTGAAACTCATAAAATGACTTGAAAGCAGTAGCTAGGACTTTTTGAAAGTTGGATAAAAAATGGCTAAGTAAAAAAATCACAAAGGTAGAATAATCAACTTGACAAACTTAATTTTCCATAAGTGTGCTCAAGAGAGCATGACTTTGAACCATCAATTGGCTCAAGTCATTATTCAAGTGGCATGAACATGAAATGCATGAAACAATGCAGCAAACATAATGCATGAAATGCATGGATCTAAACCTAAATGTAAGGAAAATGCATGACATAAATAATATGGCCTAGACCTAACATGAACTTGCATGGCATTTAATGTAACCTAGACCTAAGACATGCATGGCATTTTCACAAACACAAGGCATGCTTAATTCAAAAATCCAACCAAATATCATGCAAATGCAAAAACCTAACAACTAGCAATGACAAAAATACAACACACAATGCAAAACACATGGAGTAGCCAAATGGCCTCAAGCTCTAACAAGCATGGCATTTTCACAAACACTTGGTATGCTAGCATGAAAAACTAAGTCATAACACAAAAATCACACAAGCATTTTCACAAACACCTAATATACCAAATCTAAAACATGCTCACTAAGATATAAAACAAGAATTATGCAAAGAATCACACAAGCATTTTCACAAACACTTAATATGCTAACTCTAAAACATGCTCAAAATTAAACAACATGAAAACAGAAAATTAAAAATGCAAAAACATGATATCTAAGACATAAATGGCAACAAACAAAGCAACCAAATTAAATATAACTTAAGAACATGAAATAACATAACACTTAAAACATCAAAAACAAAGAAAATAGCATAAACAATATGGTAAAATGAATTGAAACAACAACTTAAAATAAATAATGTAGGCCATTTGGCCATGGTGAGTTTATTGTAAAAAACAAAATGTAAAAAAATATACTTAAGAAAGGAAATGAAGGAAGAACAAGAAACATTATTTTAAAATGAAAACTCACCAAGTAGAGATTAAAATAGCAAAAAACAAGAATAGAAAATGAAAGTGCAAGAGTTGGTGCTCAAGAGCAACCTCAAGAAGCTAATATTTCAAGCTTTTCTCTTCAAACTTTCCTTTTTTTTCTAAACTTTTCTTTTTTTGCTCTCAACCAAGAAGATAAAAACTAAGAAAAACTAAGAGAAATCAGCCAAAATGGAAAAGAAGAAGCCAAAATCTGCCTCCTCTCCTTAGGGCTGGCAGAAAATGATGCTTATATGGACTCCAAGATGTTGTCATTTTTGTGTAACCTAATTTCCATCAAATGGCCAATAATTCAAGATGAAAAGTCATGAAATTACCACCCTTAGATTAGCATCTCAGCCCTCTCAAGTTACAGCTGTCCAAGAAAAATGTTGACATCTTTTTTCCAGCCCAACTCTGATTTTTTGAAGGGCCCAAAAAGCCCTTTTCGGTTGCTTGGGTGAAATGACCATTTTGCCCCCTCGGATGCAAAATAAATATAAAACGGGCTCCAAATTCAATTTTTCTTTTTTTAATACTTCCAAAATAATAAAATATTGAGTTCTGGAAGTTTTCAAAATTATCCGAGTCCGTTTGCTATTTATTTGGATTTTTTCTTCCCAAAATGTCCTTTTATGCCCCTACTTTTTACCATTTTTTAAACGAGCTCCAAATAAAGATTTTTCTTCACCAATCTCTTCAAAATAATTAAAAAGTGTGATCTGGAAGTTTTCATAATTTTTGGAGCTCATTTGGTATTTTTTCGGGATTTATCGGCTTGAATTACTGCATAAGAAGCTCGGGATTTAGCCATTTTGCAAACGAACTCGGAATCAAGATTTTCTTTCGCCAATCTCTTCCAAATAATTTAAAAATGAGTTTTGCCAAATTTCAGAATTTTTGGAGTCCATTTACTATTTTTCCGGGATTTATCTTTTTGAATTACTACATAAGAAGCCCGGGATTTGGCCATTTTGCAAACGAACTCGGAATCAAGATTTTCTTTCGCCAATCTCCTTCAAATGATTTAAGAATGAGATTGACAAATTTTCCATAATTTTCGGAGTCCATTTGCTATTTTTCCCAAAATTTTCCAATTTTGCCCTTTTACCTCCGAACCCCGGTTTTGTTCAAAACAAATCCGATTTTCAGATTTTATTCAATCTGAGCCTTGGGCCATCCTTTTTAACCATTCTTCATCCATTGGGGGCTTTGGTCTTACCAAGTCGGGCCATTTCTGTGATTCTTCCCGATTTCACCGAAATCCACTAGAAACCCTAATTCTCGGTTTTCTCCCGGATTGACTTTTCTTTCGGTTTTTCTTGCAAGTGACTTCTCCATTACCCGTAGTCAGTGCTTATCTTTCATTTGGAACCTTCAATTTCGACCAGTTTGATCGTTTAAGCACTTTTCCCCAAATTTCTTGGATTAGGGTTTCTTTTCTACTGAATCTCCAAATCCCAACTTCCGAACTCCATATCTTTCAATGTAGACCTCGGATTATCAAAATTCTTTCGCCATTTTTCAATTGAACTTAAAATCTTGATTTTGAAAGTGGGTTGACTTTTTCAGTAGTTGACTTTTTGGGGTTGACTTTTTCGGGGTTGACTTTTTTTCAAGTTTGTCTTTTTGTGCTCGCCCTCTTAAACTAAGTCTCGGAGTACCATATGCAGGATGAAAACAGTTTTTTTATACTCGAAAACATCAATATGGGAAGAAAACATACCTGTTTAGTGGTCCGGACAAAATTAGGTGTCTACAGCTGCCCCTCTTTGGCTATTGCTGAGAATCAGGAATCAGGCAAAGATAAACCGACACTAATTTTGTACGGTCAGTGACATCACATGTGAAGGAAAGGGAAAGGGGTTTCTTTTTCATTTTCATTTTTTCATTTTCTATTTTTCATTTTTTTCTTCTTTTTTCTTCTTTTCTTTTTTTTTTTTCCTTTTTTCTATTTTCTCTTTTTTCATTTTTTTTATTATTTTTTTTAAACAATAAATTGAAGGTTTTGTCCTTAAACTGAATTCCCTGCCTAAACAACGCTCGATTCGTCTTAAGGAAACGAATTCGATTTTCAAAAGAAAAATTTATGCTCGAATGGCTTTAAAATTGGTGCCCGAAGGTCTTAAAATGGTGCCCGGAGGTCTTAAAAATTAGTGCCAGGAGGTCTTACCCCTGAAAAAAGTTATGCCCGGAGGTCTTAAAGATGTTGCCCGGAGGTCTTACCTGTGATTTGAAAAAAATTAAGCCCGGAGGTCTTAAAAATGGTGCCCATAGGCCTTACCCCTGAAAAAAAGTTATGCCCGGAGGTCTTAAAGATGTTGCCCGGAGGTCTTACCTGTGATTTGAAAAATTATGCGCTGTATGCGACTTTAAAAATGATGCCCGGAGGTCTTAAGAATGGTGCCCGGAGGCCTTACCTGTGATTTGAAAAAAATGCGCTGTATGCGACTTTAAAAATGATGCCCGGAGGTCTTAAGAATGGTGCCCGGAGGCCTTACCCGTGATTTGGAAGAAATGCGCTGTATGCGACTTTAAAAATGATGCCCGGAGGTCTTAAGAATGGTGCCCGGAGGCCTTACCCATAATTTGGAAGAAATGCACTGTATGCGACTTTAAAAATGATGCCCGGAGGTCTTAAGAATGGTGCCCGGAGGCCTTACCCATAATTTGGAAGAAATGCGCTGTATGCGACTTTAAAAATGATGCCCGGAGGTCTTAAGAATGGTGCCCGGAGGCCTTACCCATAATTTGGAAGAAATGCGCTGTATGCGACTTTAAAAATGATGCCCGGAGGCCTTACCCGTGATTTGAAAAAAATGCGCTGTATGCGACTTTAAAACGATGCCCGGAGGTCTTAAGAATGGTTCCCGGAGGCCTTACTCGTGATTTGGAAGAAATGCGCTGTATGCGACTTTAAAATGATGCCCGGAGGTCTTAAGAATGGTGCCCGGAGGCCTTACCCGTGATTTGAAAAAAATGCGCTGTATGCGACTTTAAAAATGATCCCGGAGGTCTTAAGAATGGTGCCCGGAGGCCTTACCCATAATTTGGAAGAAATGCGCTGTATGCGACTTTAAAAATGATGCCCGGAGGTCTTAAGAATGGTGCCCGGAGGCCATACCCGTGATTTGAAAAAATGCGCTGTATGCGACTTTAAAAATAATGCCCGGAGGTCTTAAGAATAGTGCCCGGAGGCCTTACCCCTGAAAAACGTTATGCCCGGAGGTCTTAAAGATGTTGCCCGGAGGTCTTACCTATGAATTATGCCCGGAGGTCTTAAAAATGGTGCTGAAGAATTGTTGAAAATTAACCTAAAGATTTTGAGAAGATGCGAATGCTTTTTGATGCAAATGCATATGTTGAATAAGATACGAAATGACTTAAACTGGTGCAAATGTCTTTAATGCAAATGTAAATGACTTGGATTGATGCCCATGTTTCATGATGCAGATGCCCCTACTAATTGTGTTCATGTAACTGGTTTATGAATGGTGTAACTACAATTACCACACATTAACGAAAATGCAATGATTCTAGAAATGATGCAATTGTTTGAGATGACACAAATACGAATTCCATGAAGAATGTAAATGTAAAGGTAAAATGCAGATGCTTATGGAATAGTGCCAATGCAAATACCCATGAATGATGCAAATGCTTGCCGACACTGTGCAGATGTAAAAGCTTGATAGAGAGATGAGTGCTCATGAGTGATGCAAATGCCCCCGGTTGTTCCTCTAGACTTTGGCTTAGCCTTTCAAATTCATTTTTCCTCTTCAAATCAAAGTATATCTTCAATTCATTTTGGCTATTCTCTTTGCCCCAACAGTTTTTCAAACTTTCATCAACAGAGATCTGAACCGGGTTCTATTTCTTCTTCTCATATCTGGAAGTGAGGACCTATCCTGGCAGTTCTATACCTTTGGGTTAGAAAAACCCTTGTCTCATGTCAACATCAAAAATGGGTATTTCAAAAATATTTTTATTTGTTTTCGCATTTTGAAAACTTCTGAACAAAAAATATTAACCCCACAATGTGTGATGTACAAATCTTTTGAAGACTGGTGATCGTTGTTAGAAATTTCTCTAAGTATCAATCTGGTTTTTTTTCAACTGGGATTGGCAAGGCTGTGTATAACAAGATTCTGGCTTTTCCAGGAAAACTTCATGACAAAAATGTATATCCCTTCTAGGCTCATAAATGGAACAGTTTTTATAAATCATGAATTCATTGAGAACCAAACAAATTCAACATTCTTTTAGTTTCCATATCAAGGCATTTTGACAAGCGTCAAGATTGGCCGGGATGTTTAAACTGGAAAGTTGATTTTGGAGGAGAAAAGTTTCAGTTTTTGAAGACAATCCTCTGAATGAGAACTGACAATTTGGGGGGTTCAGGAATTCCTAGATGTTCCTCGATGACCACTCCTTTAATAAGATCTTTTCTTTTGGGGTATCGACACTATCATAGATGGCATCGAAAATTTCCAAATTTACTCTAGACCGCCCATTTTTGGGTTTTCGCCCTAGAGTCCCATTCTTTCCATTTTTTTTTTGTTCATTGTTTTACCATGCATTTGAGAATTCTAAATTCTTTCTTAGTGAAATGAGAATTCGATGAAATGGGATAAAATCTGAGGAAAAACCTTTCAAATTAAATATTCATGCTTGATCAAAATGGACTTTTAAAGCATATAATGTAGACCATAGCTCAGGGTTCAGAAAGAAAGGATAAATAGGCCCAAAATATGTGTTTGAGGGTAATCAGATCAAGGATCATTTCTTGAGGAGGATTCTCTTTGAAGCATTTGTCCCTTCTTGGACATTTCTTTCCTTTTGACTTTGCTCTTTTTCTTCCTTGCTTTTGGCTTTCCATTTGCCATGTCTTTCACACATTTTGTTTTCTTTTTTATTGTGTTTTTCTTTTGTTTTTCTTAGCTTTCATTTCACCATCTTTTTCTCTTCTTTTTCTTTGACAGAGTGAGCCCGTATTTATTCGGGGCTCCATTTGCTTTGTGTCTGTCCTTGAGCTATCACTCATTTCTCAATGATCTTTGAAAAGATCTTTCCTCGCATTTGCCCCCCAGTGTAGAGGGTAATCCTTGATCAGGGTTCAAAGAAGAAAGAATTCTTTTGGCTCAAAAGGGGTGACTATGGATAATTTCTTTTTGTATGAAGGGGATATGAAAGATGGCCATTTCTCATGTCAAGCACAAATATTCACATTGAAAAGCAATCCCCAGGGGAAATAGATATTCAGAATTTCATTTTGCACTTTGGAATCATCCGAATTCTCACATGCATGATATCACGATTTTTCTTTTTCTTTTTTTTTTGTCGCATCCCCCCAATGATTCATGCATTAGCCCATCCTTCTTTACCATGTGTCCATCATTTCCATATATGATGCCCCAATTTGATTAACCATGAGAATCTGTATCAACGAGGAACATAGCAAGTCTAGGTCTATTTTGAAAAGGCTGAGTTTCCAATCTGAGTTTTTTTTTTTTGAAGAGATAAGGAAAATATGACCCAAAAACGGGTTTTCTCTGGGACAAGGGATAATCTAGTTTAATCATTGTGCCCCAGGATGTCAATCATGAAGTGATGTTTGGGCAATTAGTGTTTTGTGGTTATTGGGAAAGGTCATGAATGGTTTTAGCACAATCTTGACACACAAAATTATCAAAATCTAGACTCTTGAAAGAATGTCTCATTTGTTTGATTTTCAAGGAATTCGAAAAATCTCAAAAAGTTCGTTCCTTTGTTCATAGCCTAGACTAGAATTTACATCCTTGCTTATTTTGCAATGACAATGCTTCTCTTTTTTCATTCATTTTTCCTTGAAGCATTAGGTCTTTCAAGTGTTATTGATTCAAGGTTTAGGTATAGAGAAGCCCAAAAAGGAGGGGGATGGTGTTGGGTCATTTCTAACACTGATCATCAATCTTCTTGAGACTATCCATTATTAAAACTTCCTTAATGCTTGTTTTTGTAAATTCACGTTTATTTAAAACACAACAAACACAAAGCATTTAAAATTCATTTAATTCATGTAGATGTTAACATGAGACAAGTGCTTTCATCATCACAGTGTATAAAACTACATGCGTCAAAAATGCTCCTATTGACATCCTTCAAAGGTAGTAATTCTCCCCTTAAAACCCTGAAAGAAACTGATTTAGGGCTAAGCGGCCTTCCATTGATTGATAAGCTCCGGTGTCAAAATACCATCACGGATAAGACTTTCAATCCTTTCCTTCAGTTGTCTGCATTTTTCAGTTGAATGCCCAACTACCCCTAGGTGATAATCACACTTGCTGTCAGGGTCATAACTCCTTGCTGATGGATTCAGAGCTATTTTCAAAGGTACCGGGGTAAGGTACTGATTCTTTATTAGTAATGGCAGTAAGTCAGGGATGGGGATTGGAATTCTTTCTTGATTTTCTCGCGGTCGTTTTCTAGAAGTAGGCCTTGTTGGAAGGGCTGGTATAGGATTAGGTGTTTGGGTAGGTAGGTAAGGATAAAGGCTTGGAGATATCTCAGTAGGGTAACATGATTGGTATGAGGGAAATTGGGAATATGGGATGAAATCTCCCATAGTTTGGACATCTTCCTCTTTCTTTCTTGGTGCCTTATTTCTCTCGGTATTGGATGTTCCTTCTCTTTCAAGTTTCCCACTCTTGATAGCATTCTCAATCATCTCCCCTGAAATTACCATGTCCGCAAAATTCTTCGAAGCATTGCCGACGAGTCTGTCATAGTACGGGGCCTGCAGTGTATTCACGAAAAGGATAGTGATTTCCTTTTGTGTCAAGGGCGGTTGTACTTGGGCAGCCAGGCTCATCCACCGTTGTGCATATTCTTTGAAGCTCTCAGTAGCTTTTTTCTCCATATTTTGCAAGGTGAGACGATCAGACGCCATGTCGGTCATATGCTTGTACTGGTTTAGAAAAACCCTAGCCAGGTCATTCCAAGAGCGAATCTGATCCTTGCTCAACTGACTATACCACCTAATTGCGGACCCGCTGAGGCTATCCTGAAAGCAGTGAATTAAAAGCTTATCATTATATATCTGACTTGTCATCTTTCGGCAGAACATAGTGATGTGGGCTGATGGATCGGTCGTCCCGTCATATTTCACAAAGTTAGGGATCTTGAACTTAGGAGGAATGACTAAATCGAGGACCAAGCATCGTTCTTTCGCCTTCACACTCCCGAATACATCTGTTCTTTCTATTGCCCGGAGCCTTTCATCTAACAACTGATATTTCCCTTGAGAATCTGCCAACTCAACCTCATTTACTGCAACCTTTTTCAACTTTGCCTGTTCAGCCGGATCATCTGAGTTTAGGACATTGACGGGGTTAACAGTGTTCTGGGCATCACTTATTGCGACCTCATCTTGGCCCTTTTGTACCTCTAACCCTTCTCCGGCGACAAAGTTTTCGGTGTATCCTTTTCCCTTGATTACAGCAGACATTAGCTCCATCAGTTTAGTCATCTGATCCTTAGATTCTGCTTGAGATTTTGCTAGCTGTTCTCGCAATTCTCTCTGTTCCCTTTCCATTTTTTCCATTCGGGCAACTTGTTCATCCTCCATAGCACCAGCCTGTATTAAAAGTGTACTCAGTACTTCTTCTGATTTGAAATGGAAATTCTTTCAAAGACTCCTAAAGCCAAGCCAACTTCTATTTTATTTCCCCCAAATGTATGTCATGATGAATGAGCCATGAATGCAATTTGATGCATGTGAAGCCTAAACAATATGATGTATGGATATGTACAATGGAAACATGCTGACCATATATGTGATAAATGCAATCACAATGCCAACATGTTGCAAACAAAGAATAAACAAATCAACACATGGATATATGCAATGACTGATCATGTGCATTTTAGCATATTTCCCAATGAATAATCATATATCCTATGAATGCAACACAGTGTCAATTATGATACATGCAAACAATGAATGATTGATACAGAGTATATACAAAGAAAATCATGCTAACCATGTGTGTCATGAATGTGACCTAATGCTAATCATGATGTATGTAATAAGCAAATTAATGCATGGATATATACAGAAAAATCATGCTGATTATGAATGCATGAATGCAACCTGACAAATAATTGATGGGATGCAAAATGCAAAGGGGAAGATATCACGGAGGAAATAAGAATCGGAGGAACTTAATCATCAACATCTTATAAATTTGAAGCATACTCAATTCATTCCCATATCAATGTTCACAATGGTATAAACCATGTTTTACAAAATTTGAGCAGTAGTTAAAACTGTCTTTACAAGCACTTTATTATTCCTAGCATCCTAAGGCTATAAGAGCCGGCTACTGAAAAAGTGAAATCCTATTACATCATATAAGACCGAAGTCTTTCCACCTCAATGCTGTAAATCTCCCAATCCTAATGGCGTTTTCCCAGTCCTTTATCAATCAGTGTCGTTGGATCCAACCACTTGGCATCTATGAGAGCTTGCACTTTCCTTTTGACTGCTATACAATCTTCGATGCTATGGCCAACAATTCCACAGTGATAATCACATCTTTCATTTGGATTATACCACATTGGATATGGTGGTAACAGGGGTTTCAATGGGACACAGGCAACCATGTGATTTTGGATCAGTATAGGGAGGAGCTCTTGGTAGCTGATTGGAATGGGATCAAAATGCATTTGGGTCTTATTCTGGGATCGTTTCTTAGTCACACATGGCCTAGGAGTTGGGGCACTTGGTGGTGGCACTAAGGTTCGAACCGGAGTGTTTACATGGGGATGTGGCGGAACAGCATGGTAAGGGTATGGATTTGGACACGGGGCCTTTGGAGGTTGTACATAGCTCGAGGTTCCTATCCCAGGTACTGGATAAGGTGATTGATGAGGGAAATAGTATGAACTGGTAGTTGGTAACGATGGAGTGGGATTCAGGAATCCCGTAGTGGTCGTCCCAATGGACGATTGGACCATAGTAGGGTGGGGATACTGGTTTGGACCTAGAACAGTTTGCAGGTATGGTACTGGATTCGAGGTTTCTGTCTTTGGTATCAGGCTTTCAGGTTTAATTATTTTCATGATTTTGTCCACAATTTCATCAGGATTGCAACCTTTGTGGCATTGACAAGTGCAGGATCCAGCAAGGATTGTATGTTCTGGACCTAATGGTTTTGGTTGATCCGAAGATGATGCGAAGCCCTGAGAAAGTTCACCTTTACTGTTACCCATATCCTCAACCATTTTCAGCAATTTGGCAAGTTGTTCCTTCACCTCTCGGATTTCATGTCCATATTCATCTTGATTGCGTTCCAAAGCACCCAATCGTTCCTCCGATTCATTCCTCATATCTCGAACCCCTTTCATGCAAATGAAAATGTCATGAGATTAAGATTATGAATGTACATGCTCTATTCCTATGTGCATGAATAAACTGATGGTTAATGCATGAACATATACAGAGAAATTATGATGACTATGTATGCTATGAATGCAATCTAATGCCAGGTATATACAGATAATGACTATGCATGTTATAAACGTGTCCTACAATGAATGACCATGCATGCTATGATGTCAAAATGATACATGCTAAGAATAAATGAATTAATACAAAGGTAGGTACAAAGAATGACCATGTATATCACAAATGTATTCTACAATGAATAATCATGCATGTTATGACTGTAACACGATGTCAAAATGACACAAATAAATTAACCAATGATTACACGAAATTGGTAGGACCTAAATCTTGATTATTCAAAAATCTCATTATGCAAGATTTGCCTCCTAATTTATGATTTTTTTTAACATGCTTTTTTTTTGTGTTTTTTTTTTATTTATGAAAAACCAATCACATTATTTTCAAAAGAATTTCAGGGTGGATCCCACTATGGTACCATATGCAAATGTTCATGTGACACTACCTGTTTTATGAAATCATCAAATGAAATTACCAACTGTTTATTGCAAAGAATGAGATCAATAACACAACCAAAAATGTACATGCTCTATTCACACATGTATGAAATGTGCAACATACAAAATGCTTAAAAAAGATTTTTTTTTTTTTTTTTTAAAAAAACAGCTAATGAACATCTGCCCCAGCAATATCTGCTTATTTAGGCATCACGATGCCTTCGAGGCGGAGTATCACATTTATTACGGGCGATGTACGTACATCGTTGCCCGATCTACCACACTTATTCGGAGTGTAAAACAGGTAACAAAAAGTTTAGAAATGTCCCTCCATGTGTTCCTATTTTTGGTATATCTAACGGAAATTCGGGATGGCTTCGCCTAGGTTCACTATATGAGGGTGAATCGGTTCTAAGGCCCCGAATTGTTCCTCACTGTCGCTGGTGAAGGCTAGTAAGGCACCCCGATAAAAGCGGGTTCAATCCGTTAGAGTATATTTTCCTATGCCCGTACGGAGGATTATCACGAAGGCAATAGGTACTTTATACTCCGAAAGTGTTTCACTAGCCCATACGGAGGATCATCACGAAGGCGTAGTTACTTTACTCCCACTTAAAAGGACGGAACCCGGGTATAGGATCATGTTATGCAAATGCACGTGTAGTGTGTGTGGAGGAATAATAAACCTTTCACTACCTATTCTACAAACCTTATTCTAAATGCCCTAGCAATTAAAACATTCAAGAATAGTGTAACGCATTAACCGACAAGCAATTATAATACACAACCTTAAATAACTAGAGACCAACAATAAAATGCATGCACATGAGAATGAACAGATTTAAAAACATTTTATTATTTTCAAAATTCTCCTTATTAAAAAAATATGGGAATTAAAATTAAATACCAATTAAACCAACCAAAACCGAGACTTTGATAACACACGACTAATTCTAGGCCTGACTCTCTAATAGTCCCCAGTGGAGTCGCCAAGCTGTCGCAACCTAAAAAAAATAATGACGACGAGTCTCATCGCAAGACTTTATTATTCGTTAGGCGTGACATTAAAAAAAAAACCGAGGAAAAGTCGACTTAATTCCTCTAAAAAAATGAAGGTTTTGAAATGACCTTAAAAAAGACATGGAGTCGCCACCAATCTTTTTTAGCTAGGTGTGATCGGCCACCTATTAAAACCGGTTTTATAAAATATTTTAAAAATTAATTAAAACATTTTAAAAACCAATTTCAAGTCTGCGTTTTAAACCAGAGAAATCAAAGAAGCGGGTTCGGGAGTCGGTTACGTGCAGGGAAGGATTAGCACCCCCACAACGCCCGTATAAATCGGTACCTTATTAATCGTGTGTTATCTCAAGTCTCGGTAAAAGTTGGTTTTAAATTTAGTATTTCAAGTTAATTCCCAATTTAAAAAAAATAATTCCATTTTTTATTGAAAATGATCCGGAATTTATAAATTCAAAATTTTCCTATATTCCCCAACAAACGTGGCAAAATATAGAAATTTTTATTAGTTTTGGAAAACTTTCCGAATCATTCTCTTTTTTGAAAGAAAGATATTCCTTTATTAATGATAATTGATGATATTCCCTCCAGCAAACCCGGTAGAGAACTCATGAATTATTTTAACTCGGGAATATCTTTATATTTTTTATTGAAAACCATTATCTTTTTGAAAACATTTAAAATAAATGAATATGTATATGCATGACATAAATAAAATGACATAGCAAAATCTAAATAACATAATGCAACCTAAATGACATGGCAAACATGAATGATATGGCATATAATTTAAATGACATGGAATAAAATAATGCTATCATATAATATGCATAAAAATAAAAATGCAATGCATGAAATGTATTTTTTCCTTTAATTAAGGAAATCCGTATATCTAAAAAGATATCCGGCTACCTTAGGAAAATATGTCAAATTAAATATTCTAAAACCAAAATACTTTGTGATTGTTTGAAAACAATTTTGAAAAGCTTGAATTAACAATAAAAACTGGGCTAATTTCTTTAAAATGGCTCTAATTTCCTAAGTTTAAAAAATCCGGACTTGACTACCCTTAACCCGGGACTTGAAAAACCATTTTTAGAGTTTGAAAAGGCTTAGAAATTACCCTAAGTCAGTAGCTAACCCTTCTAATCAGCCCACTCTAAGTAAATTAACCAAAACAGAAAATTGTTTTTTTTTTTAAATTCAATTCTGACTCCACTGTCCAGTTTTAATCCACGAATTTTTATCCTATTTTTAAAAATTCCAAAAATTCTAAAAAAAATACTGGAAACTCAGAACATGTAAAACTACACGAAAAATAATCGGCTTAATTTTTGAATCAAAGATGAATTCCCAGAAAAATCAGAGATGTACGAGTTTTTGGAGGAGAAAAAACTGCTTTGTTTTTCTTTAAATTCAATTCTGACTCCACTGTCCAGTTTTAATCCACGATTTTTTACCCTATTTTAAAAAATTCCAAAAATTCTGAAAACAATACTGGAGACTCACGACATTTAAAACTACACGAGAAAAAATCGGCTTAATTTTTTGATCAAAGATGAATTCCCAGAAAAATCAGAGATGTACGAGTTTTTGGAGGAGAAAAAAACTGCTTTGTTTTTCTTTAAATTCAATTCTGACTCCACTGTCCAGTTTTAATCCACGATTTTTTAACCTATGTTTAAAAATTCCAAAAATTCTGAAAAAATTACTGGAGACTCAGGACATGTAAAACTACACGATAAAAAATCGGCTTAATTTTCTGATCAAAGATGAATTCCCAGAAAAAATCAGAGATGTACGAGTTTTTGGAGGAGAAAAAACTGCTTTGCCAGCACATTTTTTTGTCTTTGATAAAATCATTTAAAAATCAAAGTAAAAATATTTGAAACTCATAAAATGACTTGAAAGCAGTAGCTAGGACTTTTTGAAAGTTGGATAAAAAATGGCTAAGTAAAAAAATCACAAAGGTAGAATAATCAACTTGACAAACTTAATTTTCCATAAGTGTGCTCAAGAGAGCATGACTTTGAACCATCAATTGGCTCAAGTCATTATTCAAGTGGCATGAACATGAAATGCATGAAACAATGCAACAAACATAATGCATGAAATGCATGGATCTAAACCTAAATGTAAGGAAAATGCATGACATAAATAATATGGCCTAGACCTAACATGAACTTGCATGGCATTTAATGTAACCTAGACCTAAGACATGCATGGCATTTTCACAAACACAAGGCATGCTTAATTCAAAAATCCAACCAAATATCATGCAAATGCAAAAACCTAACAACTAGCATGACAAAAATACAACACACAATGCAAAACACATGGAGTAGCCAAATGGCCTCAAGCTCTAACAAGCATGGCATTTTCACAAACACTTGGTATGCTAGCATGAAAAACTAAGTCATAACACAAAAATCACACAAGCATTTTCACAAACACCTAATATACCAAATCTAAAACATGCTCACTAAGATATAAAACAAGAATCATGCAAAGAATCACACAAGCATTTTCACAAACACTTAATATGCTAACTCTAAAACATGCTCAAATTTAAACAACATGAAAACAGAAAATTAAAAATGCAAAAACATGATATCTAAGACATAAATGGCAACAAACAAAGCAACCAAATTAAATATAACTTAAGAACATGAAATAACATAACACTTAAAACATCAAAAACAAAGAAAATAGCATAAACAATATGGTAAAATGAATTGAAACAACAACTTAAAATAAATAATGTAGGCCATTTGGCCATGGTGAGTTTATTGTAAAAAACAAAATGTAAAAAAATATACTTAAGAAAGGAAATGAAGGAAGAACAAGAAACATTATTTTAAAATGAAAACTCACCAAGTAGAGATTAAAATAGCAAAAAACAAGAATAGAAAATGAAAGTGCAAGAGTTGGTGCTCAAGAGCAACCTCAAGAAGCTAATATTTCAAGCTTTTCTCTTCAAACTTTCCTTATATTTCTAAACTTTTCTTTTTTTGCTCTCAACCAAGAAGATAAAAACTAAGAAAAACTAAGAGAAATCAGCCAAAATGGAAAAGAAGAAGCCAAAATCTGCCTCCTCTCCTTAGGGCTGGCAGAAAATGATGCTTATATGGACTCCAAGATGTTGTCATTTTTGTGTAACCTAATTTCCATCAAATGGCCAATAATTCAAGATGAAAAGTCATGAAATTACCACCCTTAGATTAGCATCTCAGCCCTCTCAAGTTACAGCTGTCCAAGAAAAATGTTGACATCTTTTTTCCAGCCCAACTCTGATTTTTTGAAGGGCCCAAAAAGCCCTTTTCGGTTGCTTGGGTGAAATGACCATTTTGCCCCCTCGGATGCAAAATGAATATCAAACGGGCTCCAAATTCAATTTTTCTTTTTTTAATACTTCCAAAATAATAAAATATTGAGTTCTGGAAGTTTTCAAAATTATCCGAGTCCGTTTGCTATTTATTTGGATTTTTTCTTCCCAAAATGTCCTTTTATGCCCCTACTTTTTACCATTTTTTAAACGAGCTCCAAATAAAGATTTTTCTTCACCAATCTCTTCAAAATAATTAAAAAGTGTGATCTGGAAGTTTTCATAATTTTTGGAGCTCATTTGGTATTTTTTCGGGATTTATCGGCTTGAATTACTGCATAAGAAGCTCGGGATTTAGCCATTTTGCAAACGAACTCGGAATCAAGATTTTCTTTCGCCAATCTCTTCCAAATAATTTAAAAATGAGTTTTGCCAAATTTCAGAATTTTTGGAGTCCATTTACTATTTTTCCGGGATTTATCTTTTTGAATTACTGCATAAGAAGCCCGGGATTTGGCCATTTTGCAAACGAACTCGGAATCAAGATTTTCTTTCGCCAATCTCCTTCAAATGATTTAAGAATGAGATTGACAAATTTTCCATAATTTTCGGAGTCCATTTGCTATTTTTCCCAAATTTTTCCAATTTTGCCCTTTTACCTCCGAACCCCGGTTTTGCTCAAAACAAATCCGATTTTCAGATTTTCTTCAATCTGAGCCTTGGGCCATCCTTTTTAACCATTCTTCATCCATTGGGGGCTTTGGTCTTACCAAGTCGGGCCATTTCTGTGATTCTTCCCGATTTCACCGAAATCCACTAGAAACCCTAATTCTCGGTTTTCTCCCGGATTGACTTTTCTTTCGGTTTTTCTTGCAAGTGACTTCTCCATTACCCGTAGTCAGTGCTTATCTTTCATTTGGAACCTTCAATTTCGACCAGTTTGATCGTTTAAGCACTTTTCCCCAAATTTCTTGGATTAGGGTTTCTTTTCTACTGAATCTCCAAATCCCAACTTCCGAACTCCATATCTTTCAATGTAGACCTCGGATTATCAAAATTCTTTCGCCATTTTTCAATTGAACTTAAAATCTTGATTTTGAAAGTGGGTTGACTTTTTCAGTAGTTGACTTTTTGGGGTTGACTTTTTCGGGGTTGACTTTTTTTCAAGTTTGTCTTTTTGTGCTCGCCCTCTTAAACTAAGTCTCGGAGTACCATATGCAGGATGAAAACAGTTTTTTTATACTCGAAAACATCAATATGGGAAGAAAACATACCTGTTTAGTGGTCCGGACAAAATTAGGTGTCTACAAAGAGATTAGAAGATTTGCTCAAAGAATTTGTGGATGTGTTCATATGGTCATACAGAGACATGCCGGGTTTGGATACAGAGATTGTGGAGCACAAATTGCCGTTGCGGCCAGAATGTAAGCCAGTACAACAAAAGTTAAGACGGACGAAACCAGAGATGCTGTTGAAAATTAAAGAGGAAGTAAAAAAGCAGTTTGATGCAGGCTTTCTGGAAGTAGCTAAGTATCCGGAGTGGGTAGCAAACATCGTCCCAGTTCCTAAGAAAGATGGGAAGGTGAGAATGTGTGTTGATTACCGAGATCTAAACAAGGCAAGTCCAAGGGATAATTTTCCTTTGCCTCATATTGACACCCTCGTGGATAACACTGCTAGACATTCCACGTTTTCGTATATGGACGGTTTTTCAGGGTACAACCAGATCAAGATGGCTTCAGATGATATGGAAAAAACCACATTTGTTACAATGTGGGGGACCTTCTGTTATAAGGTCATGCCTTTTGGGTTGAAAAATGCCAGAGCTACTTACCAACGGGCAATAGTAACCCTGTTTCATGACATGATGCATAAAGAGATTGAAGTTTATGTGGATGACATGATAGAAAAATCCCGTGAAGATGAAGATCATTTGGTCAACCTCAGGAAGCTGTTTGAAAGATTGAGAAAATTTCAACTGAGATTGAATCCTGCCAAGTGTACGTTTGGCGTCAAATCTGGCAAATTGCTGGGTTTTGTGGTTAGTGATAGAGGAATTGAAGTGGATCCAGACAAAATAAAGGCGATTCAGAATCTGTCTCCCCCTCGCACGCAAAAAAAAAGTGAGAGGTTTCTTAGGAAGGCTGAATTACATATTACGCTTCATTTCTCAACTCACCCTCAAATGTGATCCTATCTTTAAGCTTCTTCGCAAACAGGATACTGGTGAATGGACAAGAGAATGTCAGGAAGCTTTCGATAAAGTTAGAGAGTACCTGTCAAATCCACCGATGTTAGTTCCTCCAATTCCGGGAAAGCCATTGATTTTGTATTTGACGGTGTTCGAGAAATCCATGGGATGTGTTCTAGGGCAACAAGATGAGACGAGAAAGAAAGAGCATGCCATCTACTATCTGAGTAAAAAATTTACTGACTATGAATCTAGATACTCATCGCTGGAAAAGATGTGTTGCGCTCTAGCATGGACAGCTCACAGACTCAGACAGTACATGTTGTACAACACAACGTGGCTCATAGCAAGGTTGGATCCTCTGAAGTACATTTTTGAGAAGCCGTCATTATCAGGAAGAATTGCAAGATGGCAAGTCACTTTATCCGAGTATGAAATTGTTTATGTGCCTCAGAAAGCAATAAAAAGAAGTGTGATAGCCGAATTCCTGGCGGATCGGGCTTCTGAAGAATATGAGCCAATGTAATTTGATTTCCCGGATGAGGATTTGATGGCTATTTCAAGAGGAGATGACGAAGAATGTGAAGAAAACCCTGGAAGATGTTCTTTGATGGAGCTTCTAATGCTTTTGGGCATGGAATTGGGGTAGTCTTGATATCCCCAGATGGTCAATATTATCCGATTACTGCACGATTGGATTTTAATTGCACTAACAACATGGCTGAATATGAGGCATGCATCATGGGCTTGCAAGCGACAATTGAAAGAAAGATTGATGTGTTGGAGGTATATGGTGATTCAACTTTGGTCATTTATCAGTTGAAAGGAGAATGGGAAACAAGAGATTCGAAGTTGATCCTGTACTAGAAATACACAACTGAATTGATCAAGCATTTTGAGAAAATTCAGTTTCAACACTTGCCTCGGGAGGAAAATCAGATGGCTGATGCTTTAGCCACTTTAGCGGCGATGTTTAAGTTGGATGCAAAAGCTGAAATTCAACCAATCAAGTTAGGTGTGAAAGGATCTCCGGCATATTGTTTAGATGTCGAAGAAGAAGTTGACGGTCAGCCTTGGTATTTTGACATCATGCAATACGTCAAATACCAGCGATACCCGGAATACGTCTCGGACAATGATAAACGGCTCATCCGAAGATTAGCTATGGGTTTCTTCCTTGACGGAGAAATATTGTATAAGAGGGGCCGAGATATGGTGCTTTTGAGGTGTGTTGACGCCAGAGAAGCGAAGAGGATATTGGAGGAAGTGCATGATGGAATTTGTGGGGCACATGTGAATGGTCACATGACGGCTAGGCAGATAATGAGGGCTGGCTATTATTGGCTAACGATGGAGAAAGACTGTATTGACTACGCTCGAAAATGTTATAAATGCCAGATCTATACGGATAAGATCAACGCTCCTCCGAATGAGTTGCATGTTTTGGCACCTCCATGGCCGTTCTCGATGTGGGGCATGGATGTGATTGGACCTATCACCCCAAAGGCGACGAATGGGCACCGGTTCATTTTTTTGATGATCGATTATTTCACAAAGTGGGTAGAGGCAGCCTCATATGCGAGTGTAACACGGGCAGTGATCTGTAAGTTCATAAAGAAAGAGATAATTTGTCGATATGGACTACCAGAGAGAATCATTTCTGATAATGCTCGTAATTTGAATAACAAGATGTTAAAAGAGGTTTGTGAATAGTTTAATATCAAGCATCACAATTCGACGCCGTATCGTCCGAAGATGAACGGAGCAGTAGAAGCAGCCAATAAGAACATCAAAAAGATTGTAGAAAAGATGACTGATATCTACAAAGATTGGCATAAAAAGTTGTCTTTTGCCTTGCATGCTTATAGAACTTCGGTTCGCACATCCACAGGGGCAACCCCATTTTCATTGGTGTATGGGATGGAGGTTGTGTTACCAGTCGAGGTAGAAATCCCTTCTTTAAGGGTACTGAGAGAGGTTGATCTGGAAGAGACAGAATGGGTACGGTATCGTTTTGAGCAGTTGAATCTCATTGAGGAAAAGAGACTTGCAGCGTTGTGCCATGGTCAGTTGTACCAGAAGCGAATGATGCGAGCACATGATAAGAAAGTTCGTCCCAGACATTTCAGGGAAGGGGAGTTAGTCTTGAAAAAGATTCTTCCGTATCAGCATGATCATCGAGGGAAGTGGACGCCAAATTGGGAAGGTCCTTATGTAGTGAAAAAAGCTTTCTTAGGTGGAGCTTTAATTTTGACTGAGATGGATGGGGATGTTTTGCCAAACCTAATTAATTCGGATGCTGTGAAGAAATATTTTGCTTAAAAAAAAAAGAGAGAAAAATGAAAAAAATGAAAAAAGAAAGAAAAAAAGAGAAAAAAGAGAAAAAAGAAAAAAGAAAAAGGAGGACTCAAATTGAAAACCCGAAAAGGGCGGTTTGGGTCAATGGGGGTTGTCTAAGTTGAAAACCCGAAAGGGTGGCTTAGATATGAGGAGGATCAGCATCGTCCAGAGAATTTCATGAAGATGGGGACAATGTTTAGTTTGATGAACTCTGAAGGATTGAAGACATCGATCAGGATTGGTTTTTAGATGAGAATTTTGAATGAGCTATTAAGATTGTCTAAGTATTTATTGTTTGGATACTGTTTTGTTATTCTAACACCTTTTTGATAAACCTTTTTGAGATGCTCTTTTATTCCTTGAGATGAATTCTATTCCTTATTTTGATAATAAAGATCTTTCTTTCCAGCTTATCCAGCCTATTTTTTGCCTTCCATTTGCTATTTCTCAACTTTATACCTTTGCATTGAATAGAGGGAATGCATCATGCATTGCGTTTGCTATGAAATTAGAATAATGATTGATAAATTAGAGTATAATCTTAAGAGATCCCTACATTTATTTTTATGAGAAATCTATGGATAACTGAACAGAAAAGTCAGGAGATGAGATAAGATTTGATTTTTCAAGATGAGAATTTCCATGATGGAATGTTAAGAGGCCAGTTAAGCTAGCATGATATGAGATATGGAATGATTAGTGTTTTGAAATTTTCGAAGAAGGAAACTTATTGATATTCAGAAGATTTTGAAAACTGAAAGAGATAACAAGATTCGTTCTACCAGCTTGAAGCCAAGTGCGAACAGAGATAAATGATGAGCTTGAGAACCTTTTAGTTTCAGGGAGTTGATATTAGAGCATTCATGACATCCATTTGCATGATATGCATCGGCATTCATGGCAATTCATGCATTGCATTTATGTATTTGCACACAAGAAAGTTTATTTCAAGTATTCAGTATGATTTTGACATGGGTTTGGAATGCTAATTTGCGAGGTCAGTAATTTCTTTCGGGACTCAAGGTAAGTTTTTTTGAAGTCTACATTTACATTTGATAATTTTACAAATTTCTTTATTTTTTTTTAAAGTTGAAGCCTCGGTGGAGGAGTATTTTCTTTTAAAGTTGAAGCCTCGGTGGAGGAGTATTTTCTTTTAAAGTTGAAGCCTCGGTGGAGGAGTTTTTATTTAAAGTTGAAGCCTCGGTGGAGGAGTATTTTCATTTAAAGTTGATGCCTCGGTGGAGGAGTATATTTTTACGGTGAGTTTATTTAAAGTTTATGCCTCGTTTAGAGGAGCTTTTCTACAATAGGATTTTCTCTAAGTACATAGGACTTAGTAGGGTGTTTACGTCTTTGCACATCCCCTGTTTCTCAGGGAATGCACAAAGAGGGGCAACTGTAGACACCGGATTTTATCCGGGTTTAAATTTTAATTTTTTATTTATTAAAAGAAAACCAAAAAAAGGAAAAAAAAAAGAAAAAAAGAAAAGGAAAATCAGAAAAAAATCAGATAATTTCGAAAATTAAAAGAAAAATCAAGAACACAAATTTGGGTTTAAACAAATTACCTCTTTGGATTAAAATAGGACTCTAAAAAATGAGATTAAATTGAAATTACTAATCTTAGTTGAACTAAATCTCTTCTCTATAAAAAAGAACCCAAGCACCACAATCAATCACACATTAGAAAAGATCCGAAATCAGGGAGAGTTAGAAGCAATTATAGGTTTTTTTCGAAATAAAAAAATATTTTTTGAGAGAAAATATTCGAAAATTCAAAAGTGAGAGTTAGAATTTGTTTCGAAAAAATTCTTGAGAAAGAAAAGTTGGGTTTTAATTAGAGGAAACACATACTAAAAGTTGGTGGCCATTCGACGACCGACGGAGTAGATCGGAGGAGGTGAAGTTTCGAACTTCGATTCCAGATCTAGGAAATTCTAGAGAGATTCGGAAAAAACTAATTTGATTTTTGAAAAGAGGAGATCGAAAGGATTTTTGGTGATTTTTCGAGAATTTTTCGACCACCGACAGCGGCGGCGACGGTGACGACGGCAGAGGCGGCGACAGCAGCATCACACCAGAATCTGGAAAAATCTGGGTTTGGTGTTCTTGGTGTTCTTGAAGGATTTGAGAGAAAGAGAGGCTTTTTTTATAAATAAAAAAAAAAAGAGGTAAACAAATGACCAAAAAAATGAGTGTTTTAAAGCAAACATGTGGGTCGGGCCAGGCGGCCCGCGCCTGGGCCCGACCCACATGCTGTCATTTATTTTTTTTTTGTCTTCTTGTTTTTGTTCTTTGTGTTTTATTTATTTGTTTGGTTAATTATTTATTATTTACTAACTGATTTTTTTTTAGTTTTTTTTTTGCAGATTTTTAATTTGTATATTACTATTATTATTTGTTTATTATTATTATTATTAATTATTTCACTAACCACATTTTTTATAAAAAACTACTATTATTTTTAAGAAAACTATTATTATATTATTATATTATATTATATATTGTATTATATTATATTTTATATTTTATATTTTTATAATAATTGTATATTTTTAATATTGTTAATTATTAATTTATTTTTATTTTTTAGATTAGATTAATTATTTTAATTGAAGAATAGTTATTTTTTAAATTAATAAATTGAGATTTTTTCAATGATGAAATTCAAAGAAATTACGAATGGTTAATTAGTGAGAAATTTCTAGGTGAGAGATTGCTCTTAAAAATTCTCCAGAATGAATGGAAAGATATTTTAAGAGATTAATTTCAATACCAATAAAAATCAAATTTTTTTTTTAAGAATAATTAATTTTCAATATCTTTTTTCTCAAATTGATTTTCCATAATAAATGCTTAATTAAAATTGAAGAATAAATTAAGATTTTTTTCGATGATGAAATTCAAGAAAGTTGCGAATGGTTGACTTTTAAGAAATTTCTAGGTGAGAAAAATTCTTTTGAAAATTCTCCAGAACGAATGGAAGAATATTTTAAGAGATGATTTTCGATATTAAAAATCAGAATTTATTTTTCGAATAAACCTTAATAAAATGTGGATTAATTTTGGAAGATTAATTTAAGAAAATAATGTTGTTAAACAATTTAATTTTTCCGACGACGTAGCCTCTTCAATAGAACGAATGGTTTCTTTTGAATACTCTCGAGGTGAGGAAACATTTTTTAGTAATTTCTCCAGAATGAATGGAAGGAAGATCTAAAAAATAATCTCCGATATTTCTAACTTTAATAATTAAAATGAAAATAGGATAGACAAGACCATTTAATTAAGACTTTAATGTATCACAAGACTAATTAGGTACTATCTCTTAGATAGGTGTTGTGAGGGTGCTAATCCTTCCTCACACGTAACCGTACTCCCGAACCTTGTTCTGATAAGTAGACCAGAACCTATTCTTTTTAAAGTGCCTTAGTCAAGTTTAGGATTACTTTAAATAGGATAGATTCGTATAGGTGACTAATCACACCTAGATTAGATGATTAGTGGCGACTCCATTGATTTGCGTCTAGCATGCTGAATTCGTATTTAGCACGTTATGATAATGTGCACTAACCGAAAAATCCAAAAGAAAATTTCGAGAAAAATAGGAAACGAGCTCGAAAAAATATGAAAACTTTCAGATCTGAGTTATATATTTTTTGGAAGGTATTGATGAAGAAAAATCCGGAATCAGAGTTCAAATGAAAAAGGGCAAAATTCAGGTGCACTAACCCGAAATTCCAAAAGAAAATTCCGGAAAAAATAGCAAACGAGCTCGTAAAATTATCAATACTTCCAGATCTGAGTTTTATAATTTTTGGAAGGTATTGGTGAAGAAAAATCTGGAAATAGAGCTCAAAAGAAAAATGTGAAAACCTCCAGAACTATGTTTTATATTGGATGGGATGAGTTGGAAAAGAAAAATATGAAATTGGGGTCCGTTTGCAATTAAATTAAGTTTGGAGGCCAAAATGCAATTTGCAAATAAAAAAAGTTGAATGGCCTGGAAATTCCCAGGCCATTTTCAGCCAGCAGCTGATCAAGGGGAGGGAGTGTGATCATCATGGATCAAATAGCTAAGGATGGATAGCAAGATGACATTTTTATAAGAACAAAATTCTCAACTACTTTGCCTATATGGCATTTTAAGCCAATAGGAAGGCTCCAATTTGCAAAGCCCATGTGAAGGCCATGTGAAGAGCATGTGAAGTTAATAAGATGATGCCAAATAGGATAAATAATGCCATGTAGGAGGATATTTTTGTAGTAGCCTCTATGATCTTGACAAATGGGAAAGATATTTTGTAAGAGATAGGAGACACAAATGGTTGAAGTGGCATTGTTGGCCAATGGGAGGCTAGGAATCCCTATTTTTAAGGGAAGCACCATGCAAATAAGGGACAAGCTCCCTATTTTTAGGGAAAATAGTCATTTAGGGGGAACATTTTTAGCTATATGGCAAAGGATGTTGGAGGAGCATGGGAAGCAATGACAAAGGTAAAAAAAATAAAAGCCACACTCATTCTAATATTAAGGGGGTAGCCGGCCATAGTGAAGGGAGAGGTTCATTTTTTTTTTCCTAAGGCATTTCAGTTTTTAGAGAAAAGGAAGAAGAAAAAGAAAAGAGAAGATAAAAATTTGGCAACCTTGATTTGGAAAGCAATAGCTAGGTAGCTATCATCTCCCTTCTTTTTCTTTAATATTTTTCTTTGATGTTGTTGTTCTTTTTCTCCTCTTTTTGTTCATGTGATTTGCAAACTTTTTTATGAATAAAAATGTTTTCAAAAATAAATTTTAAAGGTTTTCTATCATTTATTCTTCATTCTTTATCAAATAACCAAGTTTTTACAAATTTTTTTTTTACATATTTCATGCCTTAGCCGAACCTTGCTAGTATTTTTGTGCTTGTTCTTGCTTGATATTGCTTGCTTGCTTGGTTGTATTCATATTTTTCACTCATGATTTATCTATTGTCATATGATTGTGGGCTGTAAAATCATGCATTTCATGACATTTCAACTAGGATTTTGCCAAGATCAACCAATGATCTCAAGCTAAAAATCCCTTATCTCTACTAGTTGAGAGATTGATAGTTTAGATTGGGTATTCTGACTTTGGGATTTTTTTCACTACTCATCCATGGTCAAAATAAAATGATTTTTTATTGTATGCAGTAGTCATTTAGAGGATGCCATGATATTTTTTTTTCATGATTTTTAGATTTTTTTTTATCATGGTTGAAAAAATAGTTTTTAACAAAGCAGTTTTAACTCACTGTCTTAACTTTGGTAAAAATTCGGTCATGGTACCCTTGCTCCAAAAATTAAGCTAATTTTTTTACATGGAGATCAACATGTTCTAGGTCTACCCTAATTTTTACAGGTTTTTTTGAAATTTTTTAGAAGGGTAAAAAAATAGATTTTCAAAACTGCCAGTGGGAGTCAGATTTGTTTTTGAGAACTAACGATTTTCTGTTTTTGTTTGGATACAAAGAGGGGCTGATTTGGGACATTAGTTACTGTCTTAGGTTAATTTCCAAGTCATTTCAATCATAAAATTTGATTTTATAAGGGTGGTCAACCTGGATTTCAAAATTAGAAAAATAGAGCCTTTTAAATGAGGGGGTTCGGCCATGAGGCCATTTTCATCAAAAAAAATTCCAATTTTTTTTAAATCCGAACCCAAAATCTTTCGATTTTGAAAATCTGATTAATTCTCTTCCTAAGATATTCGGATACCTTTTTAGGTATACGGATGTCCTTACTTCAAGGAAGAAATACATCTTCATGCATTGCATTTTAAAAATGTTTTTAAATTTTAATTTGACATAAAACGTGTGTTTCGGTTTCCTAAGCATTTGGCGAGAATTGGTTCCTAATCTTTGCCGGGTTGCCGGGGAGGTTAGAAAATTATTCAACGCACGTGTTTACGGAATCGAAACGTATGGTTTTCGTTTTACTCGGAACCATGTAAGTGTCATATGAAAGAATTATTTTCCAAGCTTTGCCGGGTTTACCGGTGAGTACGGTAATATTTTTCGACATATGCCGTTTATGTGATTCCTCACATGAAAAATTAATTCCATGATCCTGCATGTTCCATGATATTTACATTTGTCATTTTAATTATGAAAATTCTATGTTCATGAATATTCCATGTTAATATCATTTTATATCCATGTTGCTAGTGTGATTATGATGTGATTGTGAATATTTTATGATGATGTCATTTTGTGATTTTTGTCATGCTAAGCATGTTAGGTCATTTATTCTATGTCATATCATTCATGCATATGCTATGTCATTTAGATTTTGCCATGTCATTATGATTTTTGTTATGTCATTTGTCTATGTCATCATTGTTCATGCCATGTCATTCATAGATTAGGTCATGTCATTCATGTTCACGCTATGTCATTCTCATGCTATGTTATCTAGGTTATGTCATGTCATTCATTCACATGCCATGTCATCTAGATTATGCCATGTCATTCATTCACATACCATGTCATTCATATGCCCATGTCATCCATTCACATGCCATGTCATTCATTCACATGCCATGTCTAGTATGCCATGCCATTCATTCATATGCCATGTCATTTAGATTATGCCATGTCATTTCATTCACACGACATTCATTTTTATGTCATAAAAATGTCATTCATATGCCATGTCATTTTGTTTTCCATGTCGATTTCATTCACATGACATTCATTCTTATGCCATGTCATTTATATGCCATGTCATTCGTTTGCCACACCATTTTCATGCCACGACATTCATTCTTATGCTATGTCATTCATATGCCATGTCATTTTGTTTGCCATGTCGATTTCATTCATATAACATTCATTCTTATGCCATGTCATTCATATGCCATGTCATTTTGTTTGCCATGTCAATTTCATTCACATGACATTCATTCTTATGCCATGTTATTATATGCCATGTCATTTTGTTTGCCATGTCGATTTCATTCACATGACATTCGTTCTTATGCCATGTCATTTTGTTTGCCTTGTCGATTTCATTCACATGACATTCATTCTTATGCCATGTCATTCGTTTGCCACATCATTTTCATGCCACGACATTTATTCTCATGCTATGTCATTTTCGTGCCATGTCATCTTGTCATGCCATGTCATTCATATGCCATGTCGATTTCACTCACATGACATTCATTCTTATTCCATGTCATTTTGTTTGCCATGTCATGTCAATTATGCATGTTGTACATTAATATTTTAATTATAATTTATATATTCATGATCATTCAATTTGTTGAAAATTGATTTTTTTTTAAAAATAAAATAAGGTAATATCCCCGAGTTATTATAATTCATGAATTCTCTTCCGGGTTGTCGGGGAGTCTTCATCAAGTATATTTAACAAAGGAATACCCGTTTAAAAAGAGTATGATGAGCAGATTTCCAAAAACAATATTAAAAATCTATATTTTTTCGGTTTGCCGGGGAATATATAAATTTTTTGCAATAACGAATTCCGGATCATTCTCGAACAAAAATAGGATTGTTTTTAAAATGGGAATTATTTTCAAATACCAAATCCAAAATCGACTTTTCACCGAGACTCGAGATAACACATGACTAATAAGGTACCATTTTATATAGGCGTTGTGGGGGTGCTAATCCTTCCCCACACGAACCAGACTCTCGAGCCCGCACTTATTTTCTCTGGTTCAAAGCGCAGACTTCAAAATTAGTTTTAAAATGTTTTAATTAATTTTAAAATATTTTTCAAAACCGATTTTAATAGGTGACCCATCACACCTAGCCAAAAAAGATTGGTGGCGACTCCATTTCTTTTTCGAGGTCGTTTTCATACCCTCAACCCTTTGATTTAAAAAAATTAAGTCGTCTTTTCTTTTATTTTCTTCCAATGTTATCTCTTTAACGAAGTGGCCGATTTGTCCCCGCGACGAGGGCAGATTTATTCGGACCCTTATTTTAGGAGGTTGCGATAATGAAGACATGAAGTTTATCACTTTTAAAATATGCAATAATCAAGAGTGGGATATATATCATTAATCTGATTGATATATATATATATATATATGTATGTAATTAAAGAGTGGGAATTAATTAATTAATATCTGGTGGCAGCTTCACTCTCTGGTAAGGATGCCAATGCTTGGAGATCAGATCACTGTATATGGATTTAACATATGATTTGTTTAATTGTTTCTTCCTAATTCTAGTTACTTCTTAGGTTTTTTTATCCAAATATAGCCACACAAAAAAATTATATACCAAAATACCGTTGTTTTCAGATTAATTCTCAAAATCCGTTTTTTTTTTTCAAGCTGGGAAATCGCCATGAAGGGTGGCGATTTCCCTTGGTGTATATATATATATATATTTTACTTAAATTAAAAAAAAATTGTAAATTTATTTTTAAATTTTGTATTTTAATTTTAAAAATTATAAATTAAATTAAAAAAATTTAAAATTTTTTTAAAACAAATTAAAAGTCCAACGGTATATTTATTTATTTAAAATTTATGAAAGATTATTTTAAAATTTTTTAGTTTATTTTTAGTATATAAAATTTTAAAAAAAAAAATCAAAATTTTTTGAAGGCAACGGTCAAGTGACCGTTGCCTTCAAATCCCATCCCCTCCCCCCCCCCCACACACACACCACTCTTCTATAAATATCCCCTCATTTTTCTACAACTTATTTATATTTTCTTTCTTCTTTCTACAATCAAATTTCTTTCTACCAACAAAATTTTTTTCTACAACAATTTTTTTTTCTACAACAATATTTAAAAATGACTTTATCATCACTATTGAGGTTGAAAGAAAATCACATATCGGAGGTTATATTTAAAGAGGTAAGTAAATTGTTGTAATATTATTTGTATTACATTATCAATTTTTAGTTATTTTTTAATTATTATAATTTTTTAAATTTATAGTTTTATTGTTTTATAATTTTTATATTTTTAATGTTATAGTGCTTATTATAGTTTTATCATTTATTAATTAGTATTGTTTTTTCATTTCATAGTTTTATAATTATTTATTTTTTATATTGTTTAATTTTTTTATTATAGTTATTTAATTTGTTAATTATTTTTGTTTTTTCATTTTATAGTTTTATATAATTTTAATTTTTATATTATATTGTTTTTTTATTATTATATACAATAATAATTTTTTAATTATTACTTTTTTTTTATTTTATAGTTTTATATAATTATAATTTTTATATTATATTATTTTTTATTATTATAGTTTTATAATTGTTTAATTAATATTGTTTTTTCATTTTATATTTTTATATAATTTTAATTTTTATAGTATATAATTTTATATTATTATTGTTTTATAATTTTTTTAATTATTATTGTTTTTTCTTTTTATAGTTATTTATTTATTATATAATTTAATTATTTAATAATTATATAAAAAATTAAATTTTTTATTATTATTGTTTTGTTATTTTATAGTTTTAGATTTTTTTTTTAATTTTTAATTGTTATAGTTTTATAATATATTAATTTGTATTATTATAACAGGAAACTCGTCGCGTGTTACGTTCGAGAAAATTTACATTGGAGGACCTGCATCCATCTATTATCGATCACTTAAGAAGAGCCGGATTTTATCACGCAACTCAAATTCGACGATTTTTGATACAACCCGACTTAATCAGTGCGTTGATCGAACAATAGAGACCCGAGATGCACACTTTTCATTTTCCATTTGGTGAATGCACGGTAACTCTAGAAGATGTTGGGCTTCAACTTGGACTTTCGGTCCATGGCGATGCAGTTACAGGCGGAAGCTTGCTAGATTGGAATGAAGTGTGTCAAAATCTATTGGGCTCGGTACCTCCAGATGAGTATGTATCTGGCTCAACGGTGAGACTAAATTGGTTGAAATCCTTTCAAAATCTTCCATTACACGCAACTGAGCAACAGATACAATATGCTGCTAGAGCATATATTTTACGTTTGATTGGAGGATTATTGATGCCTGACAAATCGAGCAGTCGGGTACATTTAATGTGTCTTCCATTACTACGTGATTTAGAGCATGCGGCAAATTATAGTTGGGGTTCTGCGTGTTTGGCGATTTTGTATAGAGAACTTTTCCGGGCTACAGTTCCAAAAAGCCATGACATAGGTGGATGTTTAGTGCTTCTACAATCATGTGCTTGATATCGGCTACCATTTCTTGCTCCGCGCGTGGATATTTCGGCTGTATACCCCCTTGCAAGCAGGTAATAATCTTTACTATTTTATTAATTTTGTACGAACTTGTATTTTTATAGGTCATTAAGATATTATATGCATTTTAACAAGTGGAGTAGGAGTAGAGATTTTACAGAGACTCCGACCTACCTTGCAAGTATAAGAGTACGACTAGATCGAGTAGGATATGATAAGGTAAATATTTCGATTGTTACATTCAAGTATTTTTTTTATTTAATCCATATGAAACTAATAATTTGTAAAAATTATTCGCAGTTTCTGTGGATGCCATATTCCTCAAGTGAAATTATGGCATGCCTCCCATCGGATGCCTACAATAATTGTAATTTATGGAAAGCAAACACAACATTGATATGCTTTTCATATGTAGAGTGGCACCAAACTGACAGGGTGTTGCGACAATTTGGGATGCAACAACCAATTCCTGCAGCCCCGGTGAACCTTGATAAGGTTCACAAGATCGACATGCGTGGTCGTCATGAGGAATTCTGGCCTGCGAAGCATGAACATTGGATCCATTGGTTGAATATACGTTTTCAACGAATTCCAACAGGTTATCCGATTGTTGGTAATAATTTCAACCCATCTGATGATTACATAGGATGGTATAAAAATGAAGGTCGGCCTTTCGTTTGTCCACCGTCGATGTATGAGGATGTTAGGAGTATGCCATTTATCGGACGAACTTCAGCTCCAGTCCCTCCTACACAGGATATGGAAGCTCTTAGACCTAGCCGACAACGTGGGCGAACGCGTCAACCGACCTCATCGGAGTTCACAGCACTGAGGATGTCATTTAATCATCCTGAACCTGAACAGGATCATGGAGTACCATCCAGTCATCGTTATTCCGTAAGTCACCCCGGATATAACGTTGATGAGTGTTACCGACCATCACTGCCAACAACGAGGTTAGATGACCAGCTCCCCATCCTAAGTCCAAGTTCAGCATATCTAATATCAATGTATCAGTTTGGAACCCCTTCGTCAGCATTTGATGGTACATCATTTTTGGGTCTATCTAGTAGTCAGGTTCCCGTTATGGGTGAACTAGGTGTTGGCTCATCCAGCAGTGGGTTTCAAATTTTTGATACGGAAGAAATGACTGATGACATACAATCGAAACTAGTGGCGGTTATAGCAGGAGGTCGTGGTCGACCGCGAATACGTGCCACTGATGAGGTTGAACGACGGGTGCAACCACCACGCACTAGAAGAGCTCGACACTGTTGCTCTACACCACGCAATAATTAGAATAAATGTACTTTTATCAATATAACGAGAATAATGTATTTTAAATTTCTAATATATAAATTTATATGTTTTGCATTTCATGTTATTTATTTTAAATTTGTTGGGAAATTAATTGTTATATTTTATTTTTTTTATTCAGCATGTGTAACTAAAATCTTAATGTTGTTATTTAATTTATAAAATTATAAAAATAAATATAATTGAGTTATATTTTTATAAATTTTTTTAATTTTAAATAAAATAATAATCTAAATTACATGATAAGTTGAGAAAAACTTGCATAACATTTTCCCTTAATGGCAAAATATGTAAATATTACAGGTTATGAAAACATGTAATTCATTTAATGTTGATGCGAACTCTCCCCCGATGTGCCAGATCGATGCGGACAATTTCGATGGTTATGACCTTCATTTCTGCATAATCCACAACGTTTTGGTTGGCCTTTCTCCCTGAGGTCCATTTCATTACGAATACGACTTGATTTTGGCCGACCATGTGGATTTCTCCACATTTCTTGATTGGGACACACTTCTGGACTATCATATTGAGGCCAGTAACCTTCATTTCCAACAGCTTCGAACTCATGTCTATAAACATTCAATATAGTTTCCAATCTATAGACTTTGTCCACATATTGCATACAATCTACATAGACATGTGCACAAGCAGCAACTACATGTGAACAAGGGAACCTTTGTGCTTGAAACTTCCCACAGTCACACCACATGTCACTAAGATTGACTTTGTACTTCATTGCAGAAACACCCTCTTGTGGATCAACTAACTCTTCAACCAGAAAAGATTGATTTGCTCGCGTAAAATTACGAACAAAGTGAGAGTTAGCTTTCCTGCGATTTTCTTGCATAGCCTGTATGACTGTTTCACAGTATATGTGCCCTCCCTCCATCATTGCAATTTGCTTGTTCCCCATCTTAACAAAAAGTGCAGCCAACCTATAATATGTTGATTGCACTAAAGCAGTAATGGGAAAATGACGCGTTCCCTTCAACACCGAATTGATAGATTCAACTAGGTTGGTTGTCATATGGCCATAACGTCTTCCTTGATCATATGATTGGGCCCACTTCTCCTTGGGGATCCTATCAAGCCAATTAGCCGCTTCTGCATTTTCTCCACGAAGATTCTCATACATGAAATGAAAATTCGGTCGCCTCAACTTGTATCTTAATAAAATTAAAAACAAAAGACTTGTGAATTTCAGTATTATTTTATATACTAAACGAAATATAAGAGATAAAATAACTATGATTTGATTCCATACGCATGTTAACAATGTGTCGACGCAATTCCTTATTGTTAAACTTTTTCATAAAGTTGGCTGCAATGTGTCGAATGCAGTACACTGAATATGCATGTGGAGGATTCCATCCACTACCATCGCGTCTAATCGCAGCTTTGATGGCTTCATGTCGATCAGACATCAAGCATATGTCAGGCTGTTTTGTCACGTGTGTACGCAAGTTAGTGAGAAAGAATGACCTAGCCTCTGTTGTCTCACCCTCCACAATGGCAAAGGCAATTGGCAGTATGTTTCGGTTGCCATCTTGTGCAATAGCTAACAATAATGTTCCTTTGTATTTTCCATATAAGAAAGTACGGTCTATTTGCACAATAGGTTTACAATACGGATACCCTTCAATGCACGACTTAAATGTCCAAAATAGTCGATGGAATATTCTCTTACCCTGGACCAGTCGATCACCGTGATATGCAGGTACCGTTTGCAATTCCACAATTGTACCAGGCACGAAATGTTGCATTGCACCTAACTATTTAGGTAGCTCATTGTACGATTTTTCCCAATCGCCAAAAACTCGAACAATTGCCTTTTGCTTTGCTTTCCACGTTTTCTTGTTGGAGGTGATGTATCCATACCGGATTCGCATCTCAGCGATCAAAACTGAAACGGAGATCTCCGTATTTGCTTGGACCAATGACAGAATGCATGAACAGATCATGTTACAATCTAACTTGCAATGATCTTGTGAAATCCTCCCCGATGTGCAAATATGAGGCCCTTCATATTTTCTAATCTCTCATGCCTGTTTCTTCTTCATAAAAGTTATCCTTATTCTCCAATTACACCCTTTTCCATACATTACGCACTTGGCATAATATTTGGTCCGCTCAGATTCAATTACTCTGTAATCTACAGAGTTTTTGATGTTATAGTACTTAATAGCTAAAAGCATAGCCTCTTTCGTTGGAAATTGTAACCCAACACACAGATCAACTGCAGATGGATCAAATGTCAGAGGCGTAGCTAATGTATGAGCATACTCAGGAAATTTCGGCACTTGCATTGCCTCCAGATCCTGGGTATGCATATGGGGTGCAGCCTTATATGGGGGAAGATCTCCATGAGTGTTGATCTCAGTAGGGACGACGTCTGGGTCAGAATCACTGTTGTCATCACTTGCAAATTCAGCATCCTCTTCCTGCTCACTAAATTCACCAACATATTCACCATGGACTCCACGTGGCGGAACAGGATCAACACCAGCTGGCTCATCTTCGAGGGTAGTAGGAATTGTTTGTGAGACTAATGAAGTCTGAAACGTTGTAGCTTGAGATAACGGCACGACTTCTTCTGTGGGAACGTCGTATGTAGTGTGAACATCGAACGGCCCAGAACCATCATCTTCTGTGGGAAAGTTTTCTATTGTGCGAACATTTGAAGGCCCACAATCATCGTCAACATCCTCTATGTCAGCATATAACTCAAGTACACCAACATTTGCAAATGTCTCATGAGCATAAAACATGCATCTGACATCATCATCATCTTCAAGTGGAAATGTTCTATATCGGACACATCCTTCACCAATAGAAAGAGGATGCATATACTTAACCTCTGAAACTCTTTTTCTATTTCCAGCTTTAATTTTTGTATGAATTTGCAGCTTTAGTTCCTCTAATGTGACGTCTTCTTCAACACGAAAACTTTTAGGACGTTCACAATCAAAGGTAGCACCTTCGTCAGTATTATGAATTTGGTCATTATAGTAGACCAATGCGATCACTCTATTGCTCATGTTGTGTAGTAATGAAACTAAGAAGGATGAGAATGGAGATATTATCACTCGGCAAAAGAAAGAAGAAATATAGAAGGATGAGAATGAGGAGGTTTTAGTACTCAGAAAAAATCTGATTGAGAAACTGCTGTAGGGGGTACTGTAAACCTTCATCAGTATTATGAATTTATAATGGTTCATTATGTTGTACCAGATGACAAATCTCATCCTTTGTATAGGATGGAATCTGATTCTCATATTCTGGCTAGGGTTATTTGACTGAAAAAATGATAACTCATTCAATGCAAAAACTGATGATAAATCCCTTCCTTTGTACTGGACTGTCCAATAGTCCCATCCATTGCAGAAGAAATTCAATTTCAATATTTTCTGCAGCATTTGATTGACTGGAAAATAGCTGAAACCTATCCCTAACCCTAAATCATTAGTCTCATTCATTGTAGAAGGAATCCAATTCCAATATTTTCTGCAGCATTTGATTGACTGGAAAATAGCTGAAACCTATCCCTAACCCTAAATCATTAGTCTCATTCATTGCAGAAGGAATCCAATTCCAATATTTTCTGCAGCATTTGATTGACTGAAAAATAGCTGAAACATATCCCTAACCCTAAATCATTAGGCCCATCCATTGCAGAAGGAATCCAATTCCAATATTTTCTGCAGCATTTGATTGATTGAAAAATAGCTGAAAACTCTCCCTAAGCCTAAATCATTAGTCCCATCCATTGTAGAAGGAATCCAATTCCAATATTTTCTACAACATAAAACTAAAATTGTATAACAAATATAATTTTCTTTTTTAAATTTTAATAAGCAATAAAATTGTATATTTTATAAATTTTTAATAATAAATTAATTTTTTTTTATAAAATTATAAAAAGTATGAGAAATAAAATTTTTGATATAAAAATTTAATAAGAAATATAATTTTCTTTTTTAAATTTTAATAAGAAATAAAATTTTATTTTTATAAAATTTTAATCATAAATTAAATTTTACTTTTTATAATATTAAAAAATTATAAGAAATAAAATTTTTGGTATAAAAATTTAATAAGAAATATAATTTTCTTTTTTAAATTTTAATAAGAAATAAAATTTTATTTTTTATAAAATTTTAATAATAAATTAAATTACATTTTTAATATATATTTAAAAAATAAACAAATATTTTATAAAAAAAAACCTAGATAATTTTTTTTAATTTAATTTACAATTTTTAAAATTAAAATACAAAATTTAAAAATAAATTTACAATTTTTTTTTTTTTAATTTGAGTAAAATATATATATATATATATATATATATATACCAAGGGAAACCGCCACCTCCCCTGGCGATTTCCCTTGGTATATTTTGCAATTTTTACAAAAAAAAAAAAAAAAAACCAAGGGAAATCGCCACCCCATGGCGATTTCCCTTGGTGTTTTTTGCAAAAATTGCAATTTTTACACTGGAAAATCGCCATGGGGGATGGCGATTTCCCAGCTAGAAAAAAAAAACGAATTTTGGGAATTAATTTGGAAACGACGATATTTTGATATATAATTTTTTTGGGGCTATATTTAGATAAAAAAACCTACTTCTTATGGTTCCATTTTATGATTTTCTTCGGTTTCTAAATGGTTGTACTATCCTTGATGATTCATATTTGTTTAATATTTATATATATTTAAGGAATTGTTTAATAAGAAGGTGCCAACAATCTGTGTGATCTGTTGATAGAGCGTTAAACTTTTAATTTCAGTGATTAGCGGATCAAACTTTAACAACTTCAAATATATAAAAAAAAATAAAAAATAAGAAGGCAAGTTTTAGCTCGTACAATAGATCCACAATTTTCACTAAAGACATAAATTTAATAGAACTAATATATATTTGATAATATATTTTTCAAAGAAAAGAGATCTATTTATATTACTGCAAAATTAAATTAGTTTTACACACTTTCATTATTTTTTGTACGATTTATATTTTAATAAATTGACAGTTGAATTTAGCAATATAATTGTACTCATTATGCACGTAAAATTTTGAATCGATCTGATATATCTATAATATCGATCGAGAATACTATTTTTTCAATATATATTTAACGGTTGAAAGTTTTTTACGTCGAACAAATAGTTCGATATTTTTAATTTACTCGAAACTCGACGTGCATGATCTAGGTGAATAGAATATGAAATTCGACGGTCGGATTAAACAAATATAAATCGTATAAAAAGTTATGGAAGTGTGTAAAACTAATTTAATTTTATACTAGTGTAAGTGGATCTTTTCTTTTTTTCAAATAACATTTTTTAAAAATATATTTAAGAATAAAAGCAATTTTTTTTATTATAAAAAACTACTATTTCTACACATAAAAAAAGAAAATTATATTTGCCCAATATATCTTTTTATGAAAAATCCAAAAATCTACCACCCATTTTGGTTACAACCAAAATAATATATATATATATATATATTAGATTTTGTATCAAATGTATTGCATATGATTTGACACATTAAAAATAATGATTTTGACATGTTAATTACACCTTTATGAAAAGTTACTATAATTAAAAAAAAACAAAAATATTAATTTAATTTGCATAAAAAATATTAAATTATAGAGAAATTATTTCATACACTATCATTGAAATTTTTATACTCCACAAGTAGGGTTAAAAGTGTGACATATATCTCTTAGGGTATAGTAAAAAATAAATTAAAAAAATAAGGTATGTGGTAATATTTTAATCTCGCTTGTGAAGTTAAAGAATTCTAATGCCAATCTATAAATAACAAAATTAAAATTATATCATGCGTAAATAAAATTTACAAATTATGTTTTAATTAATACAAATGAGAAAGAATGAAATTGAAAGGTTGAATAAGAAATATTAATTATTGTATAAAAAAGCCGCGAGATAGACATATTTTTTACTTAATAAAAACAAAACAAAAATCTATAAAATATAAAAAATAAAAATTTTAAGTTTAAAAATAAAATTTTATTTTTTTCCTTTCTATTTACATTTTGAAAAAAAAAAAAACAAAAAAAAAAACAAAAATAAGAAACAAAAGTATTTACCAAATGAAAAATCAACCACTGTTTATGTTGTTAAAGAAATAATAATGCAAAAATAATTTATTTTTCGATTCTTATTGAGATTTACTTTTGAAAGAATTAATTGAATGGTTCATCAAACTTTTTCTTTTTGATTTTTAACTGTGTTGTTATCAAAATTCATTGTGGTTGCTTTTTTCGAAATTATTATTATATTATGTTCTAATTAATCTTTCTAAATAAATTAAATGATTTAAAGGGTAGAAATCTTAATATATAATTTTAAATATAAAAGTTTGAGACATTTATTTATGTTTATGAAAGAAATGAAAAGCATATCTATTTATTTCTATGTACAATAAAAAGAACTTTTCAACTAAACAGTGCTTTGAGGTTGATGTCTAAAAATTTATAAAGGTTGGCAAAGACAAATTGGAGAAACTGTCATATTCTATTTTGGCAAAACAAATGCTTAATTCCATAAAATGGAATGACTTATAATTCTTGGCCAATTCAGAAACATGGAATGACGACCTTTCAAGAACATAGAAAAAAACAGTGGAAATTGCACTTAAAAAATGTTTGAAAAGTTTTAAGCCTCTTGGGGTCATTTTTGGTAGGCCCGCGACAGAATCAACGGTCATTAACAGCGTGGACCCTACCTTCCTTCAAAGCCCACTATGGATTTCATACGTTATCGAAGTAATAATCTATTTGATTTTTCTTAATTACCCCTCCTTCGTGGAAAGAACTGCTAAAATGCCATGACGGCAGGGCTTGGCTGAGGCTGTAGCGATGGTTGAAGAACAGGGCTCCGTTTGGAGTCAAAGGGAACTTCGGTGCGACTCGATTGGAATGTATTTTGATCTCAATTGGGCCATACCTTGTGTTTGCTGGCCTCTAATTTTTCCACCGGAGCATAATGCTCCAGTGAAAAATAATGCCCTCCAATGGGAGAGCATTTCTCCATCATACCCTTATTTTTGTTTTGTTATGGGAAATTGGGGAACAAAAAGTTGTTCTTGCCATCTTTTTATGATTTTCTATTTTAAAATATATAATTTTTTTTAAATTTAATTTAATTTAATTTATTTTATTTTAATATAATATAATAAATATAAATATATTTTATTATATAATTAATATGAACTAATTAAAAATAATAATTATATAAATAATACAATAATCTAATTTGATATATTATTATCATTTTTATTAATTTTCAATATTTATTAATAAATTATTATTTGATATAAATATAAAATTATTTATTTATAAATGTCAAATAATTTAAAATTTTCATTATATATATATATATATTTTTATCTAATGTCCTTAATGGTCATTTTTCTTACTCACTATAATTCACTTCACCGCCACCGTTGCTTTTGAATCCAAACACACATCACACCACTGATTTTAATCTCACCGCTACAATACTCAATCTCACCGTTACAGTAACTAATCTCACCTCCACCGCTATTTTTAATCTCACTGCCCATTCAAATGTACCCCATATATTTTATGTAAAAGAAACTTCTTTTAACAACTTTGTCACGTCCCGAAATATAATATAAGTCATACCATTAGACGTTACATCATATACCCAAGATTCAAAACATACAAACTAACCATAATCAATGTCTCATACCATTAGGAAGTTAAGGAATTTATCTAATTCCAAACTTGAACAAAGTAGTATAAAGATAGATACTCAAAGAGTTCTTAAACAACAAAACCATAACTTGTATCATACAAGTCCAAACACTTAGCATATTGTACAATCCACACAACTAAGTCATAGATACTTAGCTTACATCCCCAAATTTACTTATTTACAACAAAAGCAAACTGTTTCAAATGAGGTTATTCCTCAAATACTCAAGAACAGTACCAAAAGCCAAACGGGGGTTCTATATGTCCACACAAAACACCTCCAAGAAAACCTTCATAGAGAACACCAATACCTCAAGCCTTAATCTGAAAAAGATGAACAATATAATGAGCCACAAAGCCCAGCAAGTAATCTAACCATAGTTAAGAAAATAACACCCAAATGAGCACAGATCGAAGGAACAAAACCAAATTTGGGGTATTTTCAACATCCTACTATTTGAATGTCCAAAAGGTTTCTAAATAACTTATATAAGATCAATTGAGAACACAAATTGGAACAATGATTCAAATATTCAGAATGCATAAAATGCATAATGCACTTACAAGTTCACTTTGATAACACATTCAAATTCAGAATTGATATCATTTATATTCATAAAACATAATAGATAATCAAAACTTATTCAAATGAGATTCATAGATCAAATGCTTCATTTAGTAATCTAGCAAGTCCAAATATCCTAAAAGGTTCATATTCAGTTCCTTCTCGACACAATTCAATGAAGTTCAAACTCCCGTTGATGCATCAAACGGGTCAAACTCCCATAAAGGGCACTACCTACTAGCCAGAGGTTCATATACATATTCCCACCTGTGCACTAGATGGGTCCACAATCCCGTCGATAAATCGTACGGGTCAAACTCCCATTGGTCAAATCCAAATGGGCACATCAAATATAGGCTTGACTAATGTACGAAAGAGGTCAGAATTATAACTTTCTTATATAATTCATATGAGTGATCATAGTTCAAATAGTTCATAGCATTTCAAAATCTCATAGCTGGATCTCAATTTCATTCAAAAACATTAACTTTCAACAAAAACAGATCATATTAAGCATGAAAACTTAAACTTCTAGCATACATAGTAGGAGCTTAAAATGATGTTCATAAACCAGTTTTAAATAATATATATACAACTTAGAACAACATTGTCATAACAAATGAACAGAAATTGACAAGGGTGTTACTTTAGGATTCTAAAGGCTCTAAAGAACAGATTTGTGTTTAATAGGTAGATTAGCTTGTTTGGAATAGCTAGAACTTAAAGCACACAAAACTAGACCTAAGAGTACAATAAATCATAGTTTATAAGTTTCAGAACAAAATACTAAACTAAAGAACAACCCTAGAGTTTATGGATTCAAATAACTATTCTGGTTGAACATGAAATAAGCAACTAAGAATAATAGGCTCAAACTAAGAACAAAAGCTGAAATCAACAAAACCTAAGGAATTAACTATCGTTAGCTACTTACACTCAAAAGCAAGTACTAAGAACACCTCAAACCTCCAGAACTCAGCTTTCAGCTCCAAAGTTTGAAAATGAGCTCCAAGACAGCAAAAACAACACTAAAACACCAAAATCAGTTTGCTGGGTATCTTAACAGAAGGGAAAAGTTTTTGTTTCTGATTCTCTCCAATTAAGCTGCTTTTAGGGTTTTTAAAAGCCCTTGAGGTGCTTTCTTAGACATTCTAGTGGCTTTTGGAGAAGACACATGGCTATGAGGTGTCAAAACTTATAATCTGACAGCTTCGCATAAGGACAGCAGACCATGAGGTGTTAAAACTAAGCTTAGACATTCAGGTGGCTTTTGGAGAAGACACATGGCCATGATGTGTCTAAACTTATAATCTGGCAGCTTTGCATAAGAACACTAGACCATGAGATGTTAAAACTAATCCTAATTTACTATTAGACTCTTAAACTTATGCTAATTAAAAGCTAGACCTCTAGCCTTGCGGGGCTCAGCCATGAGAGGCTCTCGAGCGTGCTGCTTAAGATTATGAGTTGTCCATGCAGAAAAATGGACTTGAGATAGGCTGACCTCGACTAGGAGTAGTCTTGGTGCCACACGATCGTGTCATTTCAGTTAAAGGAACGCGCGATCCGTGTAGGTCATCGGTTGTGACGTTCACGAAAGGTCAACCCCTCGATTTTATAGTTCTTGGCTTCTATTCACACTTACACATCATATGCTTGTGTGGATAGCTGCTGAGAGGGTGTATGGCATGGCAAAGCTTTGCGATTATGCCATTTTGGCGATGGTGATCTTCGACAAGAAGGTGGCGGTCGCTTACCATAACCAATAGTTTCAGTTTACTATAACTATATCTAAAGAAAAGTCTCTCCTTTAAAACATTTTTTTATTATAAGTCATGTTTTGGAGTTTGCCAAAAGATTTTGGATCCACAGCTAGCAAAAACCTATATACCATTTAAGGTTTGCATTTGATGTACTATCGAAATATAAATATATACATTATCAGTAAATCATATGATGTCATCTCGTAATAAGTAAACATAAAATTTTAAAAATTATTAAAAATAAATATAGATAATTTTATTTATTAATAAATAATATTATGTAGTTCATTAACAATGTATAAATTTATATATTGATAGTAAATCAAATATAAATCTTACTGTTTGTGTGTAAATTAAACAAAGTCGTACATAAATAGTTTCCATGATATTTTGGATAATGATTGTCTTTTTTATGTTATTAAGGGGAAAAATTAAGAAATAAATTACACCATACATTTGTGATCGTTTTATAATATTTTATTTTCATCATTAACTTTTAAAATTCAATTACGATTTTTTTAAAATATTTAAAATTCATCTATTTTTATCATCGTTAAAATACGATAAAATTTGTCATCTCAATATCAACTGAACATCCATGTTTATTTGTTGACATAAAAAAAATATGTGATTGATTGATTTTTGAGTTAAAAACTTAAATTTATGTCATATGACGTACGCGTGATATTAAAGTGACATGATTTGTTTAATTTTTAAACGATGATTAAAAAAATAAATAGATTTAAAGCATTTTTAAATTTTATATATCTAAAAATTAAATTTTAAATATTAAAAAAATAAAATATTACACAGAGATTTGATTCATTTTACTCAATTTTGATAGAAAAAAATAGGTAGAATTTACTTTTATTATCTACTAAAAAATAAATTACTTTTTAAATGGAGTTTTGAATAAAATTTATTTTTCAATTTAATTAATTACTTTAAAAACAATCATATTCCACTTTCATAATTGAGTTTTAAATTTGATTTTATTTCTTTTATTGTAAAAAATAAACAAACAAAAAAATAATTACCAAAAACAAAAAAAAATCTGTTGCGCTCCTCCACTCCTTACCTTATGAACCATGAAAAAAATGTCCGTGCATTAATAAGAATATATATATATATATATATAATCTATACCTATCATATAAAAAAAAAATCATGGGGTGTTGGCTCGACATAGTGTCGAGTTTTTTTGCTCGACACATGTCGTGTTATTTTTTTTAATTTTTAAATAATATATTTAAAAGTGTTGATTCACGAGTCAATTTAGGATTCGTATAGGGTATTATAGCAAAGCTTAGGTTAGATAAAGGCAGCTGGCCTTTTTTTTTTGCGAGTGTTTAAGAAAAATTATATAATAAGTTAATCACTTAAAATTATTTATAATTTATAGTTAATATAATAAATAATTATTAATATGGAAATAGAGTTTTCCTGATTAGATTTTTTTTTCATTCAGATATTACGAATTCAAATAATTTACGGATTCTAATATTTAATTTACTATCCGTAATGAATTTGGAGCGAATTTAGAATTTGAATATGAACCTTTAGATATTCGTTATCTGAATCCGCTTTAATTTTGTTTCGAATAATATCAAATATCCGAATTCGTTATCTGCTTCATTTACATATTTACAAGGACAAATGTCTTTTTTTTTTTTTCTGTTTTAGGAAAATTATGAAATGGGTTGATCAACTAAAAATATTTATAATTTATAGTTATTGTAATAAATAATTATTAAGAAATAAATAAATAAATAATTTTTTTTAGCTTTTGTGGTTCAATCCTTTTTAACGGATTCAGATAATTTAAGAATTCGAGTATTGAATTTACAATCCGTAACGGATTAGGATATGAACTCTTATATATTCGTTATCAGAATCCGTTTTAATTTTGATTCAAATAGTGTCGGATATCCGAATCTGTTTTCCGCTCCATTTACATATTGAGTTTTTATTTTATTTTATACTTTTATTTTTTTAATTGATCGGTTTAGAATCCCGTAACCGAATAAAATGAAATCTGATTGGTAAAAAATCAACTTAAAATTTATTTTTTTGATGAATTTTTCACTTCATTTAAAAAGAAAGCTAAATCTTATAGTTTTATGTTTTTTTATTTAAAATTGATTCAGTAATAATTTTTTTTTATTTGTGAGAAAAAATTAATTTAAAATAGTTAATTTTATATTAAAAATATAATTATTTTAATACATAAATATATATTAAAATATTTTAAAAATTTATTATTATTTAATATAATTAAAATTATAAAAAAAATGCAAATACCTAGCGAAGCGGGCAAACATCCTAATCTATTACTATATATAAAAACTGTCCCCGAAATTAATGTCATGCGAGAATTTAAAATTTTAAAGCTTTGATTTTGGGCCAACTAAGCAATGTCTTAGATGATATTTTGAGTGTTATTTTAAGTATTTGATTAGTTATATTAAAATAATTTCATGGGTACTATAGAAAGTTTAGGCAGCACAATTGTTTTTTTTTTTCCCTTCAGTTTATTAGAAAATTTATAAAATGGATTGACCAATTAAAACTATTTACAGTTTAGAGACAAGAATTAGAGAAATTGAAAACATGATAAATAATTAATCAATGTTTTTAGGATTAATTAGATCATTTTAATAGCCAACTAAGTAATGACTTAATCAATATTTTAGGGTTAATTAGGTCATTTTATTAGATTGATTTAGGATTGATTTTTAAATGATTTTGGGTTTATGTAGACACATTCTTTTTTACGTATCGTGTTTGTGTTCGTGTTATTTTTCGTGTGTTCAAAGTATTATAAATTTATATAAATTTATACATGTTAATAATTTGTTTTATGTAAATTTTAACACATTCGTGTATTTGTGTTGTATTCATGTTATTTTCGTGTCGTGTTGTAATTTAATTATTTTTTTCATGTGTTCGTGTCGTGTTTCGATTCATCCAAATATTTTGCATAGTTTGTCATGCTGATTCAATTTAGAAAAAAATTTGTATGTTTGTATCGTGTCTTAATTCATTTTATATTTTGTATAATTTGTCATAATAATTCAATTTAGAAAAAAAATTGTACGTTCGTAACATGTTCGTGTAATTTTATCTTGTGTTTAAAGTATTATAAATTTATCTAAATTTTTACACGTTAATAATACATTTTATGTAAATTTTGACACGTTCGTGTCGTGTTCATGTTAATTTTCGTGTCGTATTTTTTTTTTTTTATATTGTGTTCTTGTCGTATAATCATGTTGTGTCCGAAATTGTGAAGTCTAATTGATACTATTCAAATAACTTTCAATTTTGTGTCGCATGTCATCATGTTCGTGTTATTTTTTTGTCATAATCGTATTCAAAGTATTATATATTTATATAAATTTTGACACGTTAATTATTCATTTTATGTAAATTTTGACACGTTCGTGTATTTGTGTCATGTTCATGTCATTTTTCGTGTCATGTCGTGTTCTAATTATTTTTTATATGTTATGTTCGTATTGTATAATTATGTTGTGTATGAAATTACCGGATATAATTGATCATATTCAAATAACTCTTAATTTTATATCAGGTGTCATATAAGGATATAAGTTATTATTTTTTAAAATGATCTTTACTCCTCTTGCTTTTTTATTTTTCAAATTTAATACAAAATATTAATTTAAATTCGATAATATATCTGCAATAAAGTGTGAATATTTATCTAGTATATATTAAAAGAATCCCTTAAGGGATACTATAGCAAGGCTGCCTCGAGACAGCGACATTTTTTTTTTTTCGTTTTAAGTAAAATTACAAAATGGATAGATTACTTAAAAATATTTATAACTTATAGTTATTACAATAAATAATTATTAATAAGGAATTTTTCAGCTTTTGTGATTCGATCCATTTTTCCGAATTCGGATAATTTGCGGATACGGATATTAAATTTACTATCCGTCTCAGATTCAGATATAAACCCTTGAATATTCGTTATCCGAATCCACTTTAATTTCGATTAGGATAGTATCGAATATATGAATCCATTATCCGCTTCATTCCTTTGAAGGTACTATAGCAAGGCCAGATAGCTATATTTTTTTCCAGTATTTTAAAAAAATTACAAAATGAATTGATAAATTAAAAATATTTATAATTATAATAACAAATCATTATTAATAAGGAAATACATTTTTTTTTTAGCTTTTGTGATGCAATCTATTTTTTTCGGATTCGGATAATTTGTGGATTCAAATATTGAATTTACTATTCGCAGCGGATTTGGATATGAACCCTTAGATATCTATTATTAGAATTTATCTTAACTTTGGCTCGGATATATCGGATATTCGAATCCGTTATAAGCTCCATTTACATGTTTAGTTCTTATTTAATTTTATATTTTTATTTTTTGAACAAATGATTTAATAAATTTGGATATTTAAGGGATTCGGATATCCGACTGATATTACTCTTTAAATCGGATGTGCATTCAGATAGTAAGCGAATAATAAACAGATTTAAATTTCGGATAAATTAAGTGAATTTAAATTTGGATATTTAAAAAATTACAGATATCCAATCTACTGCAATCTTTATTTGTGACCAAAAGTTTTTGGAAGAATTACAAAATTAACTAATAAAACCAAAAATATTTATTATTTATTATGATCATAATAATAATTAATTATTAGTAAGAAAAGATAATAATTTTTTTTGGAAAATTTGTAATCGAGAAAGCAAAAGTTTTAAAAGAATTACAAAATAAACCAATTAACTAAAAATATTTATTATCTATTATTATTAAAATAAATTATTATTAATAAGGAAATAGAAAAAATTTATGTGAAAAAAAGATTTTGTATTTATTTTTTATCTTTTGAGAAGAAAAAAAAAAGAAATATCAGTACGAGTAATTGGTCGGTTTGGACTCCCACAACCAAAGAAAGTAAAATCTGATTGGTAAAAATATCAATTTAAGTTTTATTTTTTTTTGATGAATTTGTCACTTTATTTAAAATTTCTTTTATAGTTTTATTTTTTTTAATTAAAATTGATTTAATAATAAAAAATTTATTTGTGAGGGAGATGTAATTTGAAATATTTAATTTTTATCTTAAAAATATAATTATTTTAATATATAAATATATTGGATAATTTTAAAAAATATTTAAATAAATAATTACTATTTATATAATTGAAATCATATAAAAAAAATTTAAAGCGGGATAACATTCTAGTATTATATAAAATGCTGGGATTTGACCTTTTTTAGGATTAGTTTATGTAAAGTAAACTGTTTTATAATTGCTAGCTTCTTAACTAAACAAATCCAGCTTCTTGATTATAGATATCCTGTGCTGTGCCCATTGCCTGTAAAGGAATCTCCCTCTATATTTACAGCTAACCTAATTTTTAATTTGGGACAGCCAGACCAAAAATTATTCCTATAATAATTCTATATGGCTTTATTTTTTATTTGTTTCCATCTTCAAATCAAACTATCAAACAAAAAGATAAAAGTTGTCTATTTGCTGGACGGACAGCCGACCCTTCCACACTCTTACAACTTCTTTTATTTTTCCCATAACTAAATTAACTTAGGTCCCTCAAAGTATAATGAGTAATTGTACTCATAAAATAAAATTAATTAGTTCTCCAAATTAAATACATTAATATTATATTTGGTAGGAAGGAAAAAAGAAAGAAAAATTATATATATTTTTTTCATTTCATTCTTTTATTTGATATAAGAGAAAAAAATAAATAAAAGTAATGAATTTTTATATATATATATATATATTTTTTTTCTTTCTCAATTTAAAAGGAAATATTCTTTCCATTTAAATTAAACATTTTAATTTCTATTCGCAATTTCACTCTCAATCTTTTTTCTTTTCCTATACTTTACATTTTTCATGCAAAACATAAGAAAAGAAAAAGACAACTTTTTTTGCTCTTCTTTATGTCCTTTCTTTATTTACTATTTTTTTCTATTTTCCTTCCTACCTATAAAACATAACGTAAAAAGAAGAATGGATAGTGAGCAAATGAACAAAAACGGATCGACAAAACAAAGAATTTTTTTTATAAAATATTTATATTGTATAGGATTCAAAATCAAACTTTTTGTATGAAATACTACTGAATTATTTAGGTTATGTATGCACATACTTTTACTTTTTACTTTATTATTATTTTACAAAAATAATAAAAAGGAAAAAGTAAAAAATAAACATAACCAAAAACAAATAACAAAAGCATTTACTAATCGATTTTTTTTTACTAAATATAAATGTAGTTTAAGGGGGTAAAATTTTTATTAAGATAAAATACCTTTATCATAATTTTTTTTTTTATTTCTAATTAAATTTATTATAGATTAGAGTTGTAATTTAGTCAAATCCTTACTTTTTGTTTTGTTTTGATATTATTGAGATTTACTTAAAAATTATCTTCAAATTAGTTTCTTGTTTTAGAAAAGCTAGTGTATGTTTTGTCATACTTTTATTATTTTTAAAAGCAATTTTCATTGTGTTCTTTTTGTTACTAATTTCCATTGTTTTAAATTAAGAAACTAGTTTCTCAAAGTAAAATAAAAAAATTCCATTGCTTTGGTTAAAGTTAAACTCATTAGAGTCGAGTTTCTATATAAGTGGGGTACCTAAGAGTATAAATGCGATATCTATATTTACAAGTTATTCGAGTTTAATTTGAATTCAATTTTGTTATTGACGAGCTAAACTAGAGCTTGAGAAGCTCAAGTTAGCGAGACAGTCGAGTTCGAGTATCTTAATGTCTGACTTAAGGGGGGGCGTTTGGTGCTTTTCCATGCCATGATTCCAATTAAATGTGATTCCTGAAAATATAATTTTACAGCGTTTGGTATACATGAGAAAGTGCTGATTAAAATACGAAGAAAGTTACATTGACATGTTTGATTTATTAAACACTTTACTAAAAATATGATGATAATTTTCGAAATTATAATTTTAAATAAAATTATAATTTTATTAATTTTAACATTTTTCAATGATATTTATTATTAACAAATATTTGTACTAAATATTTAAAAATTATATTTCAATTGATAATTTGAGTTATTTTTAAGATAAAAAAATATTTATTAATAATAATTTTTTTTGAAATTACTCTAAATGTAGCTGAAAAGTTAAAAAGTTAAATGCAAATTAAATATTATTTAAATATTTCAATGAGATTTATTATTAACAAATATTTGTACTAAATATTTAAAAATAATATTTCAATTGATAATTTGAGTTACTTTTAGGATAAAAAAATGTTTGTTAATAATAACTTTTCGAAATTACTCTCATATAGTTGAAAAGTTAAAAGGCTAAATGCAAATTAAATATTATTTAAATATTTCACTGACATTTATTATTAATAAACATTTATACTGAATATTTAAAAATAATATTTTAATTGGTAACTTTAAACCGAATAGAAAGAACGATAATTTTGTTTTTGTTTTTTTTAATTTTTCAACTATATGGGAAAGTTACTTTTTCACATCTCCTTATGGGAATCATATTTTAATGATTGTGGGAAAGTAATTTTCAAAAGAAAGTTATATTTCAAGAAAATGAATCTTTTTTAGTATACCAAACATGAGAATCAGATTCTCACCAATTAAATTTATAGGAAAATGATTACTTTCTATCATACCAAACGCCTTTTAAGTTGCTCACAAACCTAATCGATTTTTTATTTATTTATTTTAATACATATTTTTATTTATTTTTAATTAATATTAAAAAGCTCAATTCAAATTCGAAAACAAATAATAGAATTTGAAGATAAGTATAAGAATTAAATTTATTTTTTACTAAATAAATAAATCTAATCAAGCAAACTCGAGTAATTCAATTTTTATATCTAATCCAACTAAAACTTTAAAAATAAAATTAGACTAAACTCGAGTCAAATTTCAAATCAAGCAACTTTTTAGACTCGACCGATTACACCCTAGGATTACCTGAAAACCTCCCTCCCAATCCCAAGTCCCAAACAAAACAAAGTTTTCAGCTCCAATTTGGCTCTTAAAAAATACCAGCTGGCAGTTAAGTAATTTAACAGTGTCCGGAAGGGCATTTCTTTTCGCCTCCCTACAAACAAACAAAACAAGGAAAAACAATTAAACTCCTCCAAACGCTTTTTCAAACAACCAAACTGAAAAACCAACCTCCTCTTCTCCTTCTCCCCTGCTCCTTCTGTTCACTTTCACTCCCTCGATCTATATATAAATATAAATATATACCTTTACTTACGTACTTTTCTTTTGTAATAAAAATAAAAAAGAAGATTCTGGAAATTATGGATTCGCCGACGTCGGCAGGGGATTCATCGAAGGCATGGATCGTGACTCGTTCCTCCATGATGGACTCGATAAGATCTTACGGTTTGTCGGGTTTAGCCGGTGTTAGGATCGATAAAGAAGAGCTCAGACAAAGGCTTTTGATGCCTCAGTATCTACGCCTTGCGATGCAAGATTCCATTAGGAAAAAAGACGTCGACGGCGGTGACCAGCATTTCCTTTTAAGTGGCTCCGACGATGTTCCCTGTCCTGAATCCCCTATGGTCGTTTTTATTAACTCCCGTAGCGGCGGACGCAATGGCCCCGTCTTTAAAGAGCGTCTCCAACAATTAATAAACGAAGAGCAGGTATTATTCTTTTTGTTTTTATTTTTTCGAAAGACTTATTTGCATATATTTTCTGAAGAATTTTAATATTGTAAATGCAGGTATTTGATATTCAAGATGTGAAACCACATGAATTTGTACGGTATGGGCTGGCTTGTCTTGAGAAGTGGGCTAACAATGGAGATTGTTGTGCCAAAGAGATACGGCAGAACATTAGAGTTGTGGTATGTTTCTACCAGCTTTAACAACTTGTAAACTTGTCTTTCCTTCTGCTTATTTTTGTTTAGAATGCTCCGATTGGGATAACTTCTTTTATTTTATTTTTTTCTGAATAAAGTACATGATTTTACTTTTATACATAACGGCGATGTTAAAATTGGTATTGTATACTTGTATTTAACTCACTGTTTTGATGTTAATCAAGTATGATTTTGTTTTTCCCTTTTTAAGCAATTTTCTAGATAGTAAAGAACAAATAGCAAAAGTAATTAACAAATCGAACATTCCTAGCTGATTTTGTAAGACTCTGTATAAATGAGCAGGTTGCTGGAGGTGATGGAACTGTTGGTTGGGTGCTTGGATGTCTTGGAGAACTTCATCAAAAGGGTCGGGAGCCAGTTCCTCCTGTAGCTATCATTCCACTTGGTACAGGCAATGACTTGTCTAGAAGTTTTGGTTGGGTATGATATTCCTTTAAACTTTGATGTTGTCGACTGTTTGCTTATCTTGCTTTCTTGACTCATGCTCTGAATGTTCACTGCAGGGAGGTTCATTTCCTTTTGCCTGGAAATCGGCTATTAAAAGAACTCTGCACAGAGCTACTACCGGTCCAATTTCCCATCTAGATAGGTAAGCATACATTTATTACATGATGATTAGTACTATGTTTTGCTTCTGTGGCATACTGATGGTTTTAGGTGACTGCCTTTTGTTTAGTAAGTTTGATGATCCACTATTGAGGACTTGGTGTATGTTTCAGTTTCTTACAATTGAGAATGTGTTATCATAACTCTTTGCTGTTATATCACTAATTGTTTCTTTGATGATGCAGTTGGCATGTTGTGATGCAAATGCCTGGCGGAGAAGTTGTTGATCCTCCCCATTCTTTGAATGCTACAGAAGTGTGTCATCTTGATCAGGTAGTGAATCGCCCTGCTTTAAATCCTCTGTTTTATTCAGTCAACTTCTCTTGCATGACAATTTTTGGATGTCTGAACATTGATGCTTAATCTGAGTCCTGTGATGGCTAATAAAGTTTTATCTGTTTTAGTTTATGAACTTTGGTCATTAGGTTACTTAATTTGGTATTATTGGAATTCACCAAATATAATCTGAAGATAACATATAGTAATATAATTATGTAAAAATGTGTACGTGTCTATCGTACTTGATACTATAATTATGGAGACAAGTTTTTGAAAAGAAAGAGTACTTTTTAGGTCATAGATCAAAATATGCTATAATGATTTAATCCAGTATAGCGTATTATCAAATGAACTGTGGTATTGTATATCTAAAACTGTTTTTTTCTAAGTATTCAGCCTGGTCTACCATCTGATTACTTACACATGACACATTAGTGTTTTTTTTTTTGTTTTTTTTAAATCCAATTTTCTTCTTATTATGATTTTAGTGATCTTATGATGTCGAATTTCAAATTCAAATGGGAAAATCTTGTCTGTGACTGCAGACTTTGGAGATTGAGAGGGACGTTCCTGACAAAGTGAACTGCTATGAAGGAGTATTCTATAATTACTTTAGCATAGGTATAGTATACCAGTTTAACTTCTAGATCTTGGTTATTTTAATTTCATGCATGGGGAAATCCACTTGGTGGGGAGCTGTACTTTCATCTTAGAAGCCGGATAATCATAATTTTGGCATGTTAGCTGTTATGAGGGCTAGCTGCTACTTTTTTCAAGAGAAACAGAATAGAGTAGTAGCATTCTAAACCAAATCCCTGATAGTGTCCATGGATGAGCAAACTTTAATAATGATTCCCTTTGCTTTATTTTAATAAGTTTAACTTTTAAATCATCCAAATTTTATTATCCTCTACTCTTGCAATTTCACAAAAAATCCAAAAAGGGGGAGGGGCACACACTCATATGACTCAGAGGGCTCAAGACTACTCTCATTAAAGCCTTATAGTGCCCCTATTCACTATTTTGGTTAATAATTTGCAAGACCAAAAAAAATTTTGTAAAACGAAAACCAATGTAAAAATTGGGAGTCATGAAAAGTTTAGAAATCATATATGAAGTTTTTTGGTTACAATGACAACACTTTACCCATTCTTGCTTATGGTGTTTTTCTGTTATTATTATTATTATTATTATTATTATTATTATTATTATTATTATTATTATCAATTTATCATTATTATTAATATTCTGACCATTTTTGGTACTTAAGAATCTTTTTATTTTCATTTTACATTCAGGAATGGATGCACAAGTTGCTTATGGATTCCATCATTTACGTAATGAGAAACCTTACCTTGCACAGGGTCCTATTTCAAATAAGGTATTTGGATTTCTTTTACTTATTTGACTGCAAGTTCAAGAATGTTTTGTCGTAAATCTCCTGGTATTATATTGTCAATGTTAAATGTAGATCTTTTAGTTTGAAGTTGCTTAATGGTAATACTGCCATCTGCCAACCATATATGGATCATCTACAGATTATATGTCGAGATGATATTAGTGATTATGCGTGGTATAGTCAAAAGGAGGGATAGGAAGTGTTTGTCTTGCCTATATAAATTAAAATTTTTCCTCAATCTATTCTTTTTATGACAGTTTTTTGCACTTCAGTCTTGATACCTATATTTTAAAGATTTGCTGGTCCATACTGCTTTGACAAGGCATGGGGAGGATGCATGAAAGGCTAGAAGTAAAATGAATCTACAATAAAAACTAGTGGGAAAGTCTTGTTTTTTCCTCAATCCGTTCTTTTTGTGGCTACATATTTAGCACTTCAGTCTCAATATATACATTTTAAAGATTTGCTGCTCCATAATTCTTTGACAAGGAATGATGAGGATGCATGAAAGGCTAGAAGTAAATGAATCTACAACATAACACTAGTGGGAAAGTCTTGTATGTTTAGGAGCATTCGGTGATGTCAAGGTGCAGTGCCTTAGTGCTAAACAGCAAAAGCGCCTCAAACCCTTTCGGGCAAGGTGTATTTGATCAGACGTATGCTTGGTGCACCTAGGTGCGCTTTTCTTTAAGGCAGTAGGCGCAAAGAAAAAGCTCGTCTAATTGAAGGTCTCTTGCATTTCTTTTATTTTTATTTATTTTTTCATTAACTTTACCTTAACAGTAAAAAAAGGACAATATCAAACTTTCTACTTCTCAATGTGTGAGTACTCAACAACAAACTTGGGACCATAAGGAAATGGTGTATATTAGCCAAAAAAGGAAAAAGGAAATTTTGCATGTTTTGTAGGATAAAAATGGGCCACCTTTTAGAGTTTATAAACAATTATATATCTTAAGCTTATTATATATATACACACATATACATATTGCGCCTTCACTTAGGCGAATGCTTTTTTGCTCCTTGCGCTTCATGCAATATAAAGGTTCTAGCGCCTTAAGTGTGCTTTTAGCCCTTGACAACACTCGGAGCATTTCATGTTGTCCCAGTCTTAACCTTGTGCTTTGCGCAAATAGAAGAGTTATGAAGTTCTTGTGTAGAATTATAGATGTACGCAATATTAGTGCATATGCTTGGATGTTTGATTTATTTTTTCTCTTCTGATTTATCTGATAAACAACTTAAATGTAATTTTGGTTTATGCTGGACCATTTCTTGATTCTCCCGTTATTTCCATTAGGATTTGCACAAAATATAATACTAATCTCACTAAAGTTAAGTTAAATTATAGTGTGCGGCTTGGCATACAGAATTCAAATTATTAGTTTCTCTGCCTCAGTCAGTGATTGGCTTCGCTAAAACTAATATTAGATTGTAATTGATCCATCTTTTGTGGCAGATTATCTACTCTGGTTACAGTTGCACTCAGGGTTGGTTTCTCACACCTTGCATAAGTGATCCAAGTTTAAGGTTAGTTATTATGATAGTTGTTTAGCTTGCATCTCATCCTATAATGGACAGATTCCTTTTTCTATATAACAACGATATATATATTTCTACGCATTTTGGTGTGTGTTTGTGTGTGTGTGTGTGTATAACAAGCACATTTAGTTAAGGTTTGATGTTCCTCAGACAGTGTAGCCAAGGCGTTTGGCCTTGGTGCTGAGACAAGGAGCAAGTCATAAAGTGCCTTAAACGTAACAATCACTTAGCTAAGGTTTGATTCTTCCTTAGAAAGTGTAGCCAATGCATGGGCCTTGGTGCTGAGGACAAGGCCAAAAAGTGCTTTTACCAAGTATATTTCTTTGATGCCTAGGTGCATTATTTTGAAAGGTGAGGCTTGACATGCCTCCATTAAGTTTACCTCTATATTTTTATATATATATATATAAAAAAAAGCTCTACTTTGAATTGACAATATATTTATGTTTATACAAAAATGAAAAGGGTGCTATTTTCCCTTTATATTTGTATTATATCAGCACCTTGCTTTGCTCAGGCAAATGTCTTTTTTGCTCTTGTGCCTTGGGCAATACAAAAGTCCTAGTACCTTGAGGGTGTCATCTGCCTTTGACCGCATTGTTTTTGTGTCTTAATGTTTCTCAAATTAATAAAACATCATTGCTATTATAATGCACGTGGTTTATAAATGTGTGTTCAGTTAAACCAACAAGTTTCCTTTTGATACATCTTTTATTTAGCTGGGAAGAAATAATCCATGAATCCTATGGGGAAAGTGTCTCTCTTTCTTTTGAATGGTGTTTGGCAGTGAACAACCATTCTTTTGAAGTGAACATATTTTTAAAATGTTTCTAAATGCAGGGGACTCAAGAACATTTTAAGGATACATATTAAAAGGTTCAATTGCTCGGAGTGGGAGCAGGTTCCAGTCCCTAAAAGGTACATTTCAAAGTATTTAATTTTACCTTGTGATACTGCATCTTAATTGTTTTAGGCATTTTTTTGGCAGTTATTGTTTTTACTTATCCACTGTCAGCCTTCATGATTCTTATGCAACCTTATAACGTATATTTGATATCTTTACATCCATAATATTTTTTTTGAACCTTCTGCATAACAAGCTATATTGCTAAAGTTACTATGACATCAGATACATAGATGGGTAGAACATTTCTGCCCCTGTTATGGCTTATGATTTAATAATCCTCTAATATTATGCCGTTTTGTTTTAGTGTGAGGGCAATTGTTGCTTTAAATCTTCATAATTATGGAAGTGGGCGAAATCCATGGGGTAATCTAAAACCAAAGTATTTGGAAAAGGTATGGTACATTTCTTCAGGTTACTTAGTATTACTCTTGGTACGGTGTTCTACAATCTCTCTCCTTCTCTCCCTCTCTTTTTTGGGTATACTTTGAACTGTTTGCTTATGTTTGATGGTCGGATTTGGATTTCAAAAGCTGAGCAATATAATTTGTTCTGGCTCCATAATGGAAATAAAAAATGGGTTCTGCTTACTTTATTTGCAAATCAAAACAACTTCAGCTTGGTTCTTTTCCAAGATTGGAGCTTTGAACCTACTTGAGAATTCAAAATTTTCTGGCCAATAATCTTTTGCAAGATGTTAGTGAACCAAATGGATGGCATGTAGTTTTACACTTTTAAGACATAGATAATTGAAGTTGCAGGTGTCACCCATTATGTCTAACATGATCCAGGTACCAGGAATGAATTCTATCAGGGCTCAAATTCTGTGAAAACTAGGCAATTTGTTTTCATTTAATCCATAGGTCTTGGAACATTATCTTGATCCTGATGATTTTTAATCAGCTTTGTTTTACTGAAAATGCATGATTTGAGATGGTCACCAGATATTATTTTGACTAAGTTTCTTTTGTTGATGAATATTGCTATCTTGTAGTGTCTATTCTAATACTTATATGAACAGAAATAAATATAGGTGAATAGCACAACAAAGTGTCATCCTTAATAGGTGTTATTATTGGACTCTTTAGTTTCTTTCATCGTATCAATGTTTATTTAAGTTAAAACTAAATCACGAGGAATTGCATTATTGTGAAATATAAATTTATATAAAATAGTGAGAAAGGGTGAATACTGAACAACCAATTGATATTGCAAAATGAGGAAAAAAAAAAAAAATGAAAGAAGAGAGTATTTCTTCATGCGTCTTTCATAATTTTAACATTCCAATTACTATATAGAAGTATCATAAGTTAATAATAAGAACTCCAAGGGGAAGTGAAATGAAATGAGCGTTTAACTTTTCATTAGATTTATTTGAAGAGAATTAGAGAATTCTTGAATTAAATTCAATTATGAAAATAATCTGATACAATGTGTTTATACAGGAAGATATTAGTATTCTAGGAAGGTTTTACTAAATCTTTAAAAGATAGGAAACTAATCTCCTAATTTACTCCTAATTTACAGCTCCTAATTTACATCTATCTTCCTATAATTATGGTCTACTAATTTACAGCTAACAACACTCCCCCTCAAGCTGGGGAGTAGATATTTTCCATCCCTAGCTTGCTTACAATCTTTTGAAATGCTAAACTCATCAGTCCTTTAGTTAAGACATCTGCTAGCTCTGTTGAAATATAGGGAGTGCAAATCAATCCACTTTCAAGTTTCTCCTTAATGAAATGTCTGTCAACCTCCACATGTTTAGTTCTATCATGCTGAATTGGATTATGAGCTATGTTGATTGCAGACTTATTATCACAATACAGCTTCATTGGAGTCTCCCATTTAATCTTCAAGTCATCTAGGATAATCTTGAGCCATAACAGTTCACAAATACCTTGTGCCATCGATCGAAATTCTGCCTCTGCACTAGACCTTGCTACAACCGGTTGTTTCTTACTCCTCCAAGTTACCAAATTTCCGCCAATGAAAGTACAATACCCAGATGTTGATCTTCTGTCAGTAACACAACTAGCATAATTAGCATCTGTGTATGCTTCTAGTTCCATACTTTTTCCCTTTCTAAAGAGAATCCCTTTTCTTGGGTTGCCTTTCAAATATTGTAAGATCCGATATACTGCATCAAGATGGACACCCTTAGGATTTTGCATGAACTGACTCACAACACTCACTGCATATGCAATGTTTGGTCGTGTGTGACAGATAGATTAGCTTCCCCACAAGTCTTTGATACATACCTTTATCAGCTGGTTCTCCTTCCATAGACTCTCCTAATCTATGATTTGGCTCAATAGGCGTATCTGATGGTCTACAACCAAGCTTACCTGTTTCTTTTAACAGATCAAGGACACACCTATGCTGTGAAACAAAGATTCCTTCCTTTGACCGAGCTGCTTCTATTCTTAAGAAGTACTTCAATTTTCCAAGGTCCTTTATTTCGAACTCTTTTGCTAAATACTTCTGAAGTGTCTCATTTTCATCTGGATCATTCCAGTTACAATTATATCATCCAGATAAACTATCAATACCGTGACTCCCCCTGAGCCGAATGCTTGATAAACAATGTATGATCACCTTGACTCTGTTTGTACTTCATATTCAACATTGTTTTGGTAAATCTTCCAAACCATGGCCGGGGAGATTTTTTGAGCCCATACAATGCTTTTTTCAGTTTGCACACTTTGTTTTTACCAAGATTTATGTCAATAACAGGTGGTACTTCCATATAAATTTCCTCCTCAAGATCACCATGTAAAAAGGCATTCTTCACATCGAACTGTTGTAAAGGCCAATCATAATTTGCTGCTAAAGATAACAATACCCTTACTGTGTTCATCTTATCCACTGGTGCAAATGTCTCTTGATAATCCACCCCATAGGTATGTGTATATCCCTTGGCTACTAGTCTCGCTTTATACCTCTCAATGGATCCATTCGACTTATACTTCACTATGAAGACCCATTTGCATCCTACTGGTCTCTTTCCAGTTGGTAATTCCACTAGTTCCCATGTTTTATTTTTCTGCAAGGCCTCCATTTCTACTCTCATTACATGCTTCCTTTCCTCTTTGCCAAGTGCCTGAGATAAGGTCTGTGGGATGTCTACAGTGTTTAGATGGGTAAGAAAGTTTTTATGTGAGGTTGATAATTGTTCAAATGACACAAAATGGGATAAAGGGTGTTATGTGCAGTTTCTAACACCTTTTCTTGTGGCTATGGGCAGATCCAAATCAAGAACAGTAGGTGATATCTCAGTAGAAGGACTTACCTCAGTCCCAAGTGACGATTTGGTTTCTTGAACTTGCACAGGATTGATCACGGGCTTTATCCTTCTTGAGTAAACCTGTAGTGGCTTTGTGAGAGTAGGATTTATTAGTTTTGATGGTTCTTCGGAAAGGTTAGAAGGTGAAGGTGACTCAATAGACTCGGCTTCAAAAATGAGTTCAGAAGGTTTAGAGGTAAGTTCTATTTCAGAAGGTTTAGAGGTTAGTTCTATTTGTACAGGAGATATTTTAACTACTATTGATGGTTCTCTCAAAAACAAATCCTTATCCTCCATAGATAATGTCTCCCCCTGAGGATAAGGGCTAGAAAAATAGCTTTCGTGTTCAGCAAAAGTGTTGGAGCTGTGAAGATTGAACAAAGAAACTGAGAGAAAAAAATAATGAAAGAAGACAAAAAAGAGATTAAACAACAGCTCCGATTCTTTAGCTTTAGAATTCATTCAAATCTGAGTAATACAAAGCTAGTGGTTCAACCACTGTCACTGTTACAACAAAAGACTTACCATCACATTTTAGACTTTTGAACTAAGTACTAACAACTATATCTTGGTAAGTGAACATAATAGATATGCTGTCAACATGACAAAAATACATGACCAACCTTACAAAAAGAAATAAACAAAAGCACTGACAGCAAAAATACCATAACCTTTAACACTCCTCCTTGGCATTTTTGCTTGAAACACCAAGACATGTTCTTAATGTTTCAAACCTTGCTTTGCGTAAAGCTTTGGTTAAAATGTCAGCAAGTTGATCCTTTGAGTTGCAGTGAACCAGCCTCACTTCATTCCCTGCTTTAGCTTCCCTAACAAAATGGTACTTAATCTTGATATGTTTTGTTCTTCCATGAAACACAGGATTTTTTGCCATAGCCACTGCTGATTGATTATCACATCTAATCTCAGTAGCATAATCCTGAGTAAGGCTTAAATCTTCTAACAATTTTCTTAGCCAAATTGCTTGATTCACAGTGGCTGCTGCTGCAATGTACTCAGCTTCTGTAGTTGATTGAGCCACTGTTTCTTGCTTCTTTGAGTTCCATGCAAATATACTTGTCCCAGGCGTAAACAAATAACCAGAAGTGCTCTTCATATCATCATTGAATCCTGCCCAATCTCTATTTCTATAACCCAGTAACTTCACTTCATTTGGACCTTGAAATGCAATACCAAAATCCATTGTCCCTTTGATGTATCTCAACACTCTCTTTGCTGTTCTGAGATTAATTTCACTTGGACAATGCATGAATCTCGAAAGGAGGCTGACAGCAAACATTGTGTCTGGTCTAGTTGCTGTCAGGTACAACAGGCATCCAATTAGCCTTCTGTAATTCGTTTCATCAACCTTGGTAGAGTTGTCATCTATGCTGAGTTTCTCATTTTGAACCAGTGGAGTGCAAACAGCTTTGCAATTCTCCATGTTGAATTTCTTCAAAACTTGTTGAGCATAGTTCTGTTGAGAAATGAAGATTCCTTGTTGAAATTGAGAAATCTCTATTCCAAGAAAATATGACATCTCTCCCAAGTCTGTCATTTCAAAGACCTTCATCATTTGATCTTTGAAGTGTTCTACCAATTTGGAGTTGCTTCCTGTCACAAGCAGATCATCAACATACAGAGCAACCAGTAGATTACTGTTGTCAGTAACCTTAGTGTAGAGTGTGGCTTCACTGGGACTTTTGTTGAACCCCAAACTCAGCAAATGCTCATCAATTCTAGAATACCAAGCTCTGGGAGCTTGTTTCAATCCATACAAAGCCTTCTTCAGCAAGTAGATTTTGTCTTCATGCTTCTTAGCAACAAAACCTTCAGGTTGGTCAATGTAGATCTCCTCATGAAGATAGCCATTCAAAAATGCAGATTTTACATCAAGTTGGAATATTTTCCAACTTTTCTGTGCTGCTAAGGCCAACAACAACCTTATGGTGTCTAATCTTGCAACTGGGGCAAACGTTTCTGAGTAATCAATGCCATACTGTTGAGAGCAGCCCTTGGCAACCGATTTGGCTTTGAGCTTATTGATGGAGCCATTTGCATTGATCTTAGTTCTGAAAATCCATTTGACTCCAACAATGTTTTTGTTGCTGGGCCTATCAACCAGCACCCAAGTTTGATTTTTTTCAATCATTGTAATCTCCTCCTTCATGGCATCTCTCCATTCTGAAAATCTGAAGGCTTCTTCAAAGCTTGTAGGTTCAAGAATAGCAACATTTGACCTTTGATAGATGTCAGTAAGAGGTCTGGTTCCTTTTACAGAATCATGATCAATAATTTCATCATCAAGCATGAATTCTTCTTCTTGTTGAGAGTTCAGATCTGTTGCAGTTTGCTTAACCTGTTCTTCTTCAAGTTTTTCCCAATTCCATGCTGCATGTTCATTGAACTTCACATTTCTACTTACAATTACCTTGCTTGTAAGTGGACTGTAACTTCTGTACCCTTTTGTGATACTGCTGTAGCCTAGGAAAATACAAATCTCTGCCTTTTCATCAAGCTTGTCCTTTTTGACCTCAGGAACGTGCACATGGCAGATGCTGCCAAAGACTCTGAGATGTTGAACTGGTGGTTTGCTACCATACCATCCTTCAAATGGAGTCATTTCCTTCAAGGCTCTTGTAGGTAGCCTGTTAAGGAGATAGACATAAGTGTTTGCTGCTTCTGCCCAGAATTTCTTAGGAAGTTTCTTCTTAAACAACATACATCTGGCCATTTCCATGATGGTTTTGTTCTTCCTCTCACTAACACCATTTTGTTGTGGGGTGTAAGTCACTGTCAACTGATGTTCAATACCTGCAGCCTCACAAAACTCATTAAACCTGTCAGATGTGTACTCAGTACTAGGGGTGAGCAAAATCTGACTCGATTCGAAAAAACCGATTAAATTTTCAAATTTTGGTTTAAATAGTTCGAATTATTCGAGTTATTCGAGTTTTCGGATCGTCTCGAATAAAAAAATCGAATTATACGGTTTAGCTTGAATTTAGATTTCACAGTTCGAGTTATCCGAAAATCCGAATAATAAAATCCAAAACGACGTCGTTTTGAACTAGGTTCTTGGGTAAATTTGAAAAACATGCTGTCAATAACCAAATTATTGTTAAATGATATAATGAGTAAAAATTATTTGAAAAAGAGAAAAAAAGTAAAAAATTATTAAGAAGGAAATTGTAAAGACAAAATTACCCTTGATAAAAAAACCTTCTCCTTCCTTTTTCTCTTATTTTTTAATTAAAAAATAAAGTTTTCTGAAAATAATTTTTTTTTAATTTTAAAAAATATATTTTTTAAATTTAAAATTAATTAATTATTTTTTTAATTAAATTTTTTTAAAAAATAACATTATTTTTTCTTTATTTTTTTTAATTTAAAAAAAAATAAATATTTAAATATTTTATTTTTTAAATTTATTTTTAATTAGAATTTTTAAAAAATAATATTTTCTTAATGGAGGAGAAAGAAAAAATAGATTTTTTCATTAAGGGTAATTTTGTCTTTACAATATCCTTTATAATAATTTTTAATTGTTTATTTCTCTTTTTCAAATAATTTTTATCCATTATACCATTTAACAATAATTTGGTTATTGACAACATGTTTTTCAAATTTACCCAATTTTCTTCTCATCTCTTTGCTGCTGTGCCCCCCTCTGTTTCCCCCCCTTTTTCTCTTTCTCTTCGGTCTCTATCTCTCTTTTACGAGTAATATGATCCAAAATCATTGAAATTAATAATAATTAAAATGAATTTGGCAAAATAATTTTTTTTTCAATTTTTTTAATTTATAAAGAAAAATAATATTTATATATGGTATTATGTTAGTTATAAGATGTATTCACGTATCTGTATCTAATTTTTGAATTTTTTTAGTTGAGTAAGCAATTTAAATTTCACCATAAGCCTTGAACTTTTGACATTTGCTTACATTTTCATTGATTTTTATTTAGAGAATTGAACAATTTCATTTACTCAAAATTTAGTTTTATCATGCTTAAATATAATTGAAAATTTATAGGATTTGTTTTATCATGCTTAAATATAATTGAAAATTTATTTTAACTCGAATAAATTTATTCGACTCGACTCGACTCGAATTTCTTTTCACTCGACTCGATTTGCTAAATTTTCAAATTCAGTTCGGTTGACAAAATAGGACTCGTAAACTCGACTAACTCGAATTTTTTTCACTCGATTCGACTCAATTCAATCGAACGCTCACCCCTACTCAGTACCATTGTCTGACCTTATGGTTTTGATTTTGTAGCCACTTTGATTTTCAATCCATGTTTTGAACCCCTAAAACACAGCTGCTACTTCTGATTTTTGCTTTATGAAGTATATCCAACACATCCTGGTAAGATCATCTATGAAAATAATGAAGTATCTACTGCCCTTCAAGGATAGGGTTCTCATAGGATCACAAACATCAGTGTGAATTAATTGCAGCTTGTCAGTAGCTCTCCAAGCTTTGTTAATTGGGAATGACTGTTTACTTTGTTTTCCCAATTGACATATTTCACATACACCAGCACAAACATCAACAGTGGGCATATTTAACACAAGATCATTTTTATGCATGTAACTCAATGCCTTGTAGTTGAAATGTCCCAACCTTTTATGCCATAATGCAGATTCGTCTACTGAACTAGTGTATGCAGATGAGTCTGTTTTTTTTTTTTTAAATCCAAGGAGAAGCATTTTCCTTTCATGCTAACAGTGAACAGTTCATGGCCAGCAGGATCATGGATGATGCATGTTCTATCTTTAAACACCAAGGAATAGTTCCTTTCTAGTAATTGTCCTACACTTAGGAGATTCTGATCTATTTGTGGTACAAATAAAACATTCGGAATAATTTTTGTACCTGATGGTGTCTTAACTGTCACTACTCCTCTTATTTTGACTTCTATGAACTCGCCATTGCCAATTCTGACTTTGGAAGTGCATGTCCTGTCCAGCTCTTTGAACAGGTTGATGTCAGATGCCATATGATGAGTGCATTCACTGTCAATGAGCCAAGCACTTGAGTAAGTTCTGGTTGCATAGCAAGAAGCAACAAAGACTTGCTCATCTTGCTGCTGTGGGATATCAGCAACTTTGGCTTGTTGATCTTGTTGCTGCTGATTTTTGTTCTTACACACTTTCTCCATGTGACCAAGTTGTTTACAAGACCTGCATTGTATGTCAGGTCTGTACCAGCAATATTTCTCCAGATGTGTGGTTTTCTTGCAATGGGAGCATGGTGGAAATTTACCTTCCCTTCCATTGTTTCCAGAATTCTTGTTCCTTTATCTCCTGGTTTTTTGTTCTTGCCCCCATATTGCATTTTTCCTTTCTCCTTGACTGCAAATGCACCTTCTGTTGAACCCTCTCGCCTAATGGCCCTTCTTTGCTCTTGTGCCTCCAGAGCATTCATTAATTCTACCAAAGATATCTTAGTCAAGTCTTTGGAGTCTTCAAGTGAAGAAATTTTGGATTTAAACCTTTCAGGTAAGCTGACAAGAACTTTTTACACAACTCTTTTATCTGTCATCTCTTCTCCAAGCAATCTCAGCTGGTTTACTGTCTTAATAAGTCTGTCTTTGTACTCTTTTAGAGTTTCAGACTCTTTCATCTTCAAGACTTCATATTCTCTTTTGAGGTTGAGCACTTGCATTTGTCTGGTCTTGTCACTGCCATGAAACTCTTCTTTGATCAGGTCCCGAGCTTGCTTTGCTGTTTCACATGTCATGATTCTGATGAAGATTTCATCAGAGACAGATGTCTCAATGCAACTCTTGGCTTTATATCTCTTTGCCTTCTCTTCACTGTGATTCTTCATCTGGTTTACAGTTGGGTTGGCTGGAAGATGAGGTCGTTGAGTCTCATTTTCAACCATCTCTCATAGATCAAAGGCACTCAGATATGTCTTCATTTTGACAGCCCATATCTGATAGTTTTCACCAGAGAAAACTGGAGGTGAAGGAAATGAGCAGCTGGTTGAAGTCATACAAATGTTGTCTGAAGGTTTCACACACAACACTCAATGATGGAGGCCCTCTAAGACCAACTAACGGCTCTTGATACCAATTGTTGGAGCTGTGAAGATTGAACAAAGAAACTGAGAGAAAAAAATAATGAAAGAAGACAAGAAAAAGAGATTAAACAACAGCTCTGATTCTTTAGCTTTAGAATTCATTCAAATATGAGTAATACAAAGCTAGTGGTTCAACCACTGTCACTGTTACAACAAAAGACTTACCATCACATTTTAGACTTTTGAACTAAGTACTAACAACTATATCTTGGTAAGTGAACATAATAGATATGCTGTCAACATGACAAAAATACATTAACAACCTTACAAAAAGAAATAAACAAAAGCACTGACAGCAAAAATATCATAACCTTTAACAAAAAGTGACATCAGTAAAAACATAGGTTTTACGAGTGATAGGATTGTAGCATTTGTACCCTTTTTGAGTAGGTGAATATCCTATGAAGACACACTTGACTGCTCTAGGATCTAATTTGCTTCGACAATGAGAGTGAACATGAACAAATGAGACACATCCAAAAACTCTAGGGACCAACTTCGTTGACATATTGAAATCTGAAAAATACTTAGAAAACACCTCCATTGGACTTTTACAATCAAGGACTCGAGACGGGATACGATTTATTAAATGAGCTAGAGTAAGGACAGCTTCCCCCCAAAAAGTTTTTGGAACATTTTGTTGAAACAAAAGAGCACGGACAGAGGCTAACAAATGACCATTTTTCCTTTCGACAACTTCATTTTGTTGGGGTGTGTCAACACAAGAAGATTCATGAATAATTCCCTCTTTTTGAAAGTATGGAGACAAAGTTTGATTAAAGTAGTTTCTAGCATTATCTGTCCTCAACCTCTTAATTCTAACATTGAATTGAGTTTTGACCATTGTATGAAAAATAGGAAAAATGTTGCTCACATCAGATTTTTGTTTTAGCAAATAAATCCATGAGACCCGAGTACAATCATCTATGAACGAGAAAAACCAACGAGCCCCTGAAATGTTTGGAACTCGAGATGGACCCCAAATATCACTTTGGATCAAGTAAAAAGGAACAGTAGTTCTTTTGTTACTCAAAGGAAAGGACACACGTCGGTGTTTAGCAAATTCACAAACCTTACAGTGAAACTCATTCAGATTAACATTCCTAAACAAAGATGAAAACATGACACTAAGAACACTAAAGGAAGGATGTCCAAGTCTAAAATGATGAAGCCAAATTTTGTCTTTATTATAGTGAGAATTGCTAGACAGAAACAAGAGAGGTGATTTGTTTCCACTGTTCACTTGGTCACTAGGTAACTCAAGATGATAAAGGCCATGCCTTACCTTAGCATGACCAATCGTCCTCCTCGTAACTTGGTCCTAAATTACACAAGAAATATGAAAAAATATCATACTGCAGTTTAGGTTTTGTAAGTTGGTGAACAGACACAAGATTTGTAGATAACTTAGGTACATGTAACACATTTTTAAGAACTATGGATGGGTTTAGAATAATGTCTCCTTGGCATGCAACAGTGGCCAGGGATCCATCAGCAATGACTATTTTTTTGTTGCTTGGACAAGGATGGTATGTGAGAAATTTGTGTGAATAATGGGTCATATGATGGGATGCCCCAGAGTCAATAACCCAGGAGTTTGAAAATTCAGAACCGGAGGCACTTAAAGCATATAAAGAATGGGACTTACCCGAATTTGTCAAGGAATAGGTACTTGTAGACTTTTATAATGTATCAAGAAGTGATCTCAGCCATTCAATGTCATTTTTGTTGAACTCATTATGCTTTCCAATTGTTTGATTGAGAGCCACCTCTTTGGATTGGACGGTAGACGCATTATTGGTAATGGAAGACATTTTGAAAGTGCAATAAAGGCTGTTTTTTGAAAAAATCAGCAATGAAGACTGCTGATTAGTGACCAGAAACTGTATGAAGAGACTGTTTTTGAAAGAAAAAATCAGCAATGAAGGCTGCTGATTAGTGACCAGAAATTCAGCAATGAAGGCTGAAAAAATTGAACAAAAATTATGTTTTGGACAGATTTCAAATCCCAGAAGAAAAAAATGAGCCTATAGCTCTGATACCATGAAGAGAATTAGAGAATTCTGGAATTCAATTCAATTATGAAAATAATCTGATACAATGTATTTATACAAGAGGATATTAGTATTCTAGGAAGGTTTTACTAAATCCCTAAAAGATAGAAAATTGATCTCCTAATTTACTACTAATCTCCTAATTTACTCCTAATTTACAGCTCCTAATTTACATATATCTTCCTATAATTATGGTCTACTAATTTACAGCTAACAACAGTATTTTATATTGTTCCGACTCTTCATTTTGCTTGAAGTACCCGTGTCCGACGCATATCCGGACATGGGTATGGTGATATGACTCTCCAAGGACCCTCCAAATACATGGAAAAACTAAAATAAAATTGAACATACCCGTATCCGACACTCACACCCGAATCCGAGTAACATAGGATGTATTAACATAAATTTAGCCTGATAGAGATGGTACTTGGGTAGAAGAAACCTATGTTATTTCAATCAAATGTAATTATAGGAAAATCAAGAAAGTTGAACTGTTCTCAGTTTAAAATGATAGGTCATCTATAGATAGTTCTCTAATATAACTCATAGTTCCACAAAACATTCTGGAAGATGCTACTGCTAAGGTTTTGAACCAATATTGTGCATCTTTCCTTGATTATGTAAACTTAATTGCTTTCAACTTTGAGGCCTATGCTTATGGTGTAAGATCAATGTTTTAGCTATGATTCCTAGGCTGGTGGAGAGTTGGAAGTTACTTAGTCTTTTTGTTTAATATTAAGCCTATTGAGAGGCTTGATTGAATTCCAAATCTAAACTGATTGCCTTCAATTTTCATTGTTTATTTTTCAGAGAGGCTTTGTTGAGGCCCATGCTGATGATGGTCTTCTAGAAATTTTTGGCTTAAAGCAAGGATGGCATGCATCATTTGTAATGGTTGAACTCATATCTGCAAAACACATAGCGCAGGTACTGTAACTTATGTAATTTTTCATCATAGCAAGTCAAAGGTGGTTAAACATAAGATTGTAGAAGTACAAGTTTAGACTGGACTGAAATTACGTCCATGGTAGGTAGCCAAAAAAAAAAGGAAATTATGTCCCGGGCCTTTCGAAAGTTGTTACCCATTGGTGAGAAAACTTGGTAATTACTAAAAGTTATTTGGCAAGATGCTTGATAATTAGAAGTTACTCTTAAAAACTCAGTAGTGTTTACAGATAATGTTGTAGTTCACTACCGTTCCTTGTTTCTTGTAATGGTAGTTCCTAGTTTCTTTCATGCATAAGATTGGCTTTGAAGTGCCCTGGGGAAGAAAGAAATAAAGAAAAATATCTGTATTCTCTGGGCTTTGTTCTTCTGAAAATATGGTATGTTGATGAGTTTTACGGATCATTTTTCAGGCTGCATCGATAAGACTGGAGATAAGAGGTGGAGAGTGGAAAGATGCATTTATGCAGATGGATGGGGAGCCATGGAAACAGCCAATGAGCAAGGATTATTCGACATTTGTGGAAATTAAGAGGGTGCCTTTTCAGTCAGTAATGGTCAGTGGAGAGTGATATTGGCGAATCCTTGAGCATGGCATCAATGTAAAGCGTGGTTGTCACCCGAGGGCTTGTAAATTACATTTGTTTTCCCCAGTGACTAGGAACTTAGGCACTGAGAAAAGAAAAATACTTGGGAATAGGGAATCTGTTGTATCAAATTCATTTGCAGTCAATTCCATTTATATTTATTTCAAGTGGTGCATCCTTGAGATTTTTTTTTATGCTTACAAACTTCTTAACCAGGTTTTACTAGCACTGGAGTAATTTATGCTTTGGAGGAATTAATGGTTACCTGATCATGACTCAAACTTATGTCATCGGATTCTTCATTTTTTTAAAACTATTCGTATTTGACATCTGTGTTCGATACATATTTGAATATGTGTATAAAGTATGATCTTTCAAATATATGAAAAAACTTTTAAAAAATTGAGTATATTCGTGTTTGACACATACCAGTATCTAACATTTACTCCCGAGTCCGGGTAACATGGACTCAAACTAAATTGGTAGTACTATTAGATGGTTATAACCTGGGAATAAATGGTCCGGGGCAGCCCTACCAACCATTTATATATGTGCATAAAATCCAGGCTTTCTTTTTCATTGTTAAAGTTAGTTGCTGATGAAACTGGATTATTGACAATAATAAATCGCTTTATTGACATTGTATCAAAGGAATCTACATACGATCGGTGAGCTAAAGCTCAAGCTCAGGGTGTATTGGATACATTCACAGATAAATTGCTGCCATTCCCTGAAGAAAGGATTTCGTCATTCCTAACAACTATCTCAACACCTTCGTCAGATGTCATCAAGCTGTTCTGAGTATATATGAAAATCAGATGAAGCTTCAACACCTTGGGGATTGACTACAAGATGTGCTCTGGATCCATTCCTCTCAAAAGGGATTTGAAGCTGGAACTTTTCGATCGAAAAGCTTTGCCAGTTCAGTAATTTTCAACCAGGTTCATGTTCATCTTTTGGCATGAATGGTGTCCAATTCAGGCCAATGTGAGTATAGGAACTTGGACATATATATAAGCCTGAGGAGTGCAGACAGTGAAGCAATTCCTGTAATAATGAAGAGGCCTGCAAAGCTGCAGACAGATTATCAGAAGAAATTGTACTTAGTTGATTCTGAGATTCTTGACAGTCCATATTTTGGCTAAAATATTCTCTCAAGAGCCTCCATTGTTGTTCTATTTTCAGTGACATCCAAGATTGCCCTGGACATGTAGGGAACAAGCGGTTACCCTCGTGGGAAGCCATGAGGCAAAAAAGTTCTTTTCAGTTAAACAAACATCCGGCATGAAGCAATCTTTGTTTAACTTTATCCTTATTGCAAGTATTTAATATCAGTTAACTGTTTCTTAGAGAAATAATATATGAATTATTCTGTAAACTTCAAGAACATTATTCATGCTTTTAGTTTTTCTTCTATTGAATTATATATAACAAAGTTGTAATATACCTTGCTCAATAATTTCATGACCCATCTAATTTCATGACCCATGATTAAGCTTATGTCGTCCTTTTTTTTTTTCTTGAAATTTTCTTTTGTTTTTTTATCTAAGAGGAAGAGATATATAATATATTTATATATACTATAGGAAAAGGACTCGCGCTACTTTGCGGTTAAAACAATTTGTTTTTTTATTTTTGTAATAACAATGATAGCAATGTTATGAAACGCATAAATAATAAAATAATTTCACTTGTTTGTGATAGCCAAAGGTCAAACAACATAGCATAAATTTTAAAAATTTAAAACAATTACATAGTAAAAAGTAGACTGAACCGAGTTATCCGTCCAAACCCGAAATCCTTCGATATTTGAGAAGATTTGGACAAAATTATTATATCAAAAAAATAAATCCGGACAAAATTTTAAACCCATTTTTTAAACAGGCCGGTCTTTGACAGAATTTTTTAAGTCTGGACCCGACCCGGCCTGATTACTATTATTATATAATAAATATATTTTATATTTAATAATAGTAAGTAAAACAGATAAGGAACATTCCAAACAGATACACGTATAATCTTTTAGTTTCTTCTAAATTCATGTGTTATAATGCATTCCAGCTGTTTCTTCTATATTCATTGATAAAGTTTTGTATCCTTTGGGTTGCCCAATGCAAACTGGCACGTGGATTTTAGTTTTGTTGAATTCGTTTTCTTTATATTTTTTGTTGATTTCTTTGCTCAAAACATTTGAATGAACTGTTCCTGACTTCCTGTATTCCTTGGGTGTTGTTATGTCTAAAAGCTGATGGATCATTTCTTCTTTTAGTCTGTTCTTTTTTCACGCTTACTCTTGCAAACTAGAAACTTTTGGGCTTTTGGCACTGCTCTGATCAATTCAATATTTTGGATTCTTGTAGACGAGAGATGATGAAGGATTTTTTTGACAAGCATTGCATGCTTACAAATAGAGAGGCAGATTCCCAGAATGCCGGCGCAGATGAAGAACCTTCATTGTCCGCGTTTGATTTCATGCTTATTAGGTTGAATTTGTGCGGACCGGGCTGATTTTGGGCATCGTTTTAATAATATGAGCCGATATTGGACAAAAAAATTAACTCATATTTTGAGTCGGACCTGAGCAGACACAAATACTCTTAGCATTTTGTCTGAACATATTTAATAACAGGCTAAAAGAGTTAAATTAAACTATGCATGGCATATAAATTAAAACAACATTTAAATAACTTTATTGAATCAAATTAAGAGTGGAAAGCTACTATGAACATGCAAGCGAATAGATTTGATTTGAAGTATCATGAAAAGAAAAAAATAAAAAATTTTATTTGAAAAATATAAGAACTAAAAGCTTAATTGAGCGAAAAAATCTGACTTGTTAAAATAGACTAAAAGCATGCTTGTAATATTTAAAGGAATTGTTGGAATCACAAAATTGAAAGTAAAGTGAATTAAAAATAAGCAAAAGAAGACGATGGATAAATAATTATAACAATCCCTTAGTATATCAGCTCAAAGTCATCAATCATCATTGACAATACAATAATGAATAATTTTGATATATAATTAAAGAAAAGATGAAAAAAAAAAAAAAAACAAATTCTATAGAATCAAAAATATGTAAGAATTTTTTTCCCATTCTAAGATACCCTTTAATTTTATTTCTCAAAATCAAGTAGTTTTAAACTTAATTCTCAAAACAAGATATTTTTATCTACATGAAATCCATGTCACCAATTAATGACAAATCATACAAAAAAAAAATATATATATTTTGCCAAAATCGAATTGTAAAAGCACCAATTCTCGATAGCTGGATTCTTTTCAGGGTTTTTTTTTTTTTTGAAAAATTTTGAGATGAATAAAATGTTTAAATTTATAAAACTATATACTTTTTTTTACTAAGCCACCCAAAAGACTCTCTATTCCAACCAAATCAACTGTGATTCCATCTTTCAAATTAAATGGGACATTCACTCCTATATCTGAGGCTATAGCCAAGAAATCTACAAATGGTCAGGGAAAAAGTGACACACCTCTTTTTGATACTTTTAGATCAGCAACTCGAAGGAGGTTCAACGTGGTGTTATCGCTTCATAATGGCTGTCGCAGATTAAGCTTTCTGAATCAGTTTCTAAACACTCAGTCTCACTTGGGTTTTTCAAACTTGCCTTAGAAGCTGGATAAGAAAAGAAAATCATAAAATCTTAAATCTAGAACAATATAACCATAAACTTAGAGAGAGAAAAGTGGGTAGGGGAAGAGAGGGATCTAATGGCAGATCAATTAGTCCTATAAAATTTCCCAAATAAAACTCATATTACTGCATATTAAGGAGATATTAAAGAATGAGGATTCTAAATCTATAACTGGAACGATAAGCAAGAGAAAAGAAATGGTTGTGGAACAAAATTTGAAAAACACTTTTTCTGTGGGAGCTTGAGAGGCGAATGGGTAGAAGAATCTGCGTCCACCATTTACATCCTCAGATCTAGGTTCTGTATTTTCAGGTGTAGTTCCCTTCGAACGCCCTGACTTTTTTAAGCTACTATCATTAGAATCAACATCTGGGTTAAAAGCCCAAAAATAAAATGTAAATCTCACAACATAGATTGTCAAGTACAATACATAACTACAATTAATTGGTGTCAATTAACTTATTTTAAAAAATTAACTATCATCCAATGTGGTATGGCAAAGAAAAGCTTAAAAATGAATCGAAAGAACCTTCATCAAGAGCAAATGAAAAGTCCCTTAGGAGTTAAAGTTAAAATCAACCCGTCATTGATTTTGTTTTTTTTTTTTGTGATATAAAAAGTTTTGTTGCTTTTCTAATATTTCACAACTGGTTTGCTCGATTTTGTTCTTGTTCTTGTCTGTGTTGTATTGTTTATTTGTTTCTATTAAATCTTCTTTTTTTCTTTTTCTTGGAGAGAGAGAGAGATAGATATTCAGTTACAAAGGAGAAAGAGGAGGGATAGGGAGAAGGAGAATGACATGTATTTTCTTTTTTAATAAAATGATGATGTGGAATTTCATTGTACCAAATTACCTGATTTAAAGATTAAAGTTTATAAGTACTCCAATTTAAGAAATAACAACCTTAGTATGAGAAAAAACTCAAACATGTAATCTTATCAAAAGAAACACATCATTAACCTGTTAGATATATAATTATGACTTATGAGTTAAAAATATTACCTTAATTTAATAATGTTCTAAATAGTCCTACTCTAATCTGTCCATTATTCAAAATTATCATTATAATATTTTACATTTTATTCCTATCAAAGATTTGACTTCAAGAAAATAATTAAGATACAAAAGATAAAATTAGTAAGAAAATCTATCAATAGCATACTGATTTGATTATTTGAAAAAGACAATGCATTTTCTAATAGATTCAAAAAGGAGGGAAAAAAGTTCAAATATCAAATTAATGAAGAAGATCAAATGAAAAAAAAAAAAAAGTCATTTAATTTCAAGAGTAACCACATTAAATTTTCCTAACTCAATGATCAAAAGTAATTTTACAACATTAAGGAAGGTAAAGATATAAAAATTACATCAAAACTATATATATTTGAAGACCATCTTACATCTGCTTAAATTCACAACAAAACAACATACATCAAGAAAAAGAAAAATAGCAACATAAAAAAAAACATCAACCCAAAAAAAGGATCAAAATTAAAAGATATAAATATGCAAATTAAACATAGAGAAAAAGAGCTAAAAAAGAAAGAAAGAAGCATCCAACATGGTTTATCCTTGTACAAAAATATAAGTGCTAAGAAAGTAAAAAAATATATATAAATATATGTTAAAATAAAAAAAATTAAGAAAAAATTAAGAAAAAATCTTTCTCGTTTTTTCCCCTTCAAGTATCAAATTATTTCAGACAGAAAACATGTAAAAGAAATAATTTATTTTTAACAGATATTTCAGGCAGAAAACATGTAAATTTAGACAATATTTGAAATAATGAAATAATCATACCTATTTTTCCCCTTTTCTCCTTCATTCTTATATCTCTTTCACCTTCCTTGGATAAAAAAAAATTAATTGATGATGAGGCAATTCCATACTTGAGTATTACATGCAGATGAAAATATTAGAAAAAAAGGAAAATATTAAAGAAACTAAAAGAATGAGAAATTTAGATATGTTTTTCTTAATTTTTTGCTCTCTTCATCTTTCACCTTCACTGTCGTTAAGCTTTCCATCCTTCACTGCCATCCGATCTGGTGTTTTTGGCGTCGATTTGGCCTGCCATGATTAGATCGAAGAACAACACTTCATTCTCCTCATTCCCTTCTCTTTATCTCCCTTCTTCTTCCTTCATCTTTCGTAACCCACCTCAAGCCATCCCTCTTTTTGTTGTTCTTCCCATCCCTGTCTTCCCTCCGTCCCTTCCTCCTCTTTGGCTCTTTTTCTCTTTTCTCTTTTCCCGTATCTCTTTCTCTCAATCTTTCTCTATTTTTCTGTTGTTTCTTTCTTGCCCCTTCTCATTTTATTTTTTTATTACTCACAAAGTTTCCCACCAACCCCTTTGCTATTCCCCTCTTACTCAGCACCAACCTATGTGCCATCCCCCTCTATTTTACCAACTCGTCTAAGGTACAGTGTAATAGGTGTTGGAAAAGTCAAATTTTGGGTTTTGGCAAAAGAAAAAAAAAAAGATGGGATTGAAGATTAAGAGACAGAAACGAAGAGCAGAAAAAAGAGATGGAGCAGGTAAAGAAACGAAAAGAAAGAAAGAGTAGGTGAAGAGAAAATAAAGGAAATGAAGATTTGTTTTTTTTTTTTTTAATGGAAAAGTAAATGGTGAGTCTAAACCTAAACCAATAAAATTATAAAATAAAAAGTAAAAAAATTGTGACACATGGATGCCTTCCGTCTTTTTTTATCCAATTTTTTCCATCACGTTAGTTTCACTTTATTTTCCTTTGGTAAAACAATCTTCTTCTATTTATTCATTCATCTCCTTTTATTTATTTTTCTTTAAAGAAATCAAAGAGAGTTATAGTATTGTGGGTGCCACGTGGATATTTCCTTAAACTCTCACATTTATAAAATTTATTTTATAGATATATTATCTTAAATATGATTATGACACCTAAAAATTAAACCTGACAATTCATTTATCAATGTCGTGTTCGTATATTTTTTCGTGTCATAACCGTGTTTAAAGTGTTTTATATTTGTATAAATTTTAATGTTTCAATAATTTGTGTTATATAGATTTTGACATGTTAGTGTATTCGTATCGTGTCTGTGTTTTTTTCGTATTGTGTCGTATTTTGATACCCGCTCTAAACTCCTCATCTACAAAATTTATCTTATGGATATAATACCTTAAACACTATTAAAACACATAAAAAATTAAAAATACACGAACACAACATAGATACATGAATTACAAAATCTAAAATAACTTAAATTTTCATCAACTCTTCCATTTATCTCAATCATTTTTTTTTATTTTTTTAATATTTAATAAAATAACTTAAATTTAAAAAATAACATTAACACGGCACGAAAAAAATAACTAAAATACGATATGATACAAAAAATAATATGAATACGATACGAATACACGAATGTACCAAAATATATATAATACAAATTATTAATGTATCAAAGTTTATATAAGTATATAACGGTCTTTTTATTTTAATATAGCCAAAAAAAAATATTTACCAAAATATCGTTCTTTTCAGATTAATTCCCAAAATCTGCTTTTTTTTAATCAATTGGGAAATTGCTATGGCCCATGGCGATTTCCCAACTGAAAATTTTATTTCTTTTAAAAATACTAGTTGGGAAATCGCCATGGGCCATGGCAATTTCCCAACTGCAATTTTCAAAATTTTCATTTCTTTTCATTGGGAAATCGCCACCCAACGGGGGAATTCACATTTTTGTGAATTGGCGATTTCCCAAGGTAATTTATTTTATTCTTTTAATAAATAATAAAATTTAAATAAAAATTATATAATTTTAAATTTTAAAAAATAAAGATTTAATAATTTTAATATATAATTTTTATCCCATGGTGGTAGAAGTGTCCATGGGCCGGGCTCATGTATGGTATCAACACCACATTTGCTTGCCCAAGCCACAGTGACAATTTTTCAATCTTTATTTATTTTTTTTTAATTTTATAAAATAATAAAAATTATATAATTTTAATTTTAAAAAATAAAAATATAACAATTTACCAAAAATTAAAAAATTATATTCGTAATTAGACCTGTTCATGGGTCGGGCCGCGACCCGAAAGTTTTTCTCTTGCCCAAGCCCATTTCGAGTCGTGCCGACCCGAAAGCCCATTTCACTATTAAAAATATTTTTTTATATATTTTATAATTGTTTGAATTTTGTTATATAAATTTTTTTAAATTAAAAATTATATAATTTTTATTTAAAATTTATTATTTAATAAACTTACAAAAACACTTGTCCAAGCCCGGACTAATACAACACTCTGGTTGGCCTTTCTCCCGGAGGTCCATTTATTACGAATACAAGTTGAAAGAATTTGATTGACATTACGGATAGACCTACTCATGGGCTGGACAACCCATCCGGCCAGGCCCAGATCACTATTTATATATTAAAATAATTAAATTCAGGCCCGCGAGCCGGGCCTTGGCAAGAAAATTGAAAAATTTCGGGTCGCGGCCCGGCCTATGAGCAGGCCTAATTACGAATATAATTTTTTAATTTTTGGTAAATTGTTATATATATATATATTTTTTATTTTTTAAAATTAAAAATTATATAATTTTTATAATTTTATAAAATTAAAAAAAATAAATAAAGGTTGAAAAATTGACACTGTGGCTTGGGCAAGCAAATGTGGTGTTGATATCATACATGAGCTCGGCCCGGCCCATAGACACTTCTACCACCATGGATAAAAATTATATATTAAAATTATTAAATCTTTATTTTTTAAAATTTAAAATTATATAATTTTTATTTAAATTTTATTATATATTAAAAGAATTAAAAATAAAAAAAAAAACCAATAAAGTTACCTTGGGAAATCGCCACCCACAATGGAAAAAAAATGAAAATTTTGAACATTTCAGTTGGAAAATCGCCATGGTTCATGGCGATTTCCCAACTGGTATTTTAAAAAAAATTAAAAATTTCAGTTGAAAAATCGCCATTGGCCATGGCAATTTCCCAACTGGTTTAAAAAAAGCGGATTTTGGAAATTAATCTGAAAAGAGCGGTATTTTGATAAATATATATTTTTTTGCTATATTTTGATAAAAAAACCAGTATATAACACCTCAAACACGATTATAACACGAAAAAATACACGAATACGACAAGGATACACAAATTGCCAGATATATTATCACGTTTATAATTACAATGACAAACTATGTAAAATATGAGATAAATTGAGACGCGACATGAAACGAACATAACATAAGAAAATTATATAATTGTTATTTAAAATTTATTATTTAATAAACTTACAAAAACACTTGTCCAAGCCCGGACTAATACGACACTCTGGTTGGCCTTTCTCCCGGAGGTCCATTTATTACGAATACAAGTTGAAAGAATTTGATTGACATTACGGATAGACCTGCTCATGGGCTGGGCAACCCATCCGGCCAGGCCCAGATCACTATTTATATATTAAAATAATTAAATTCAGGCCCGCGAGCCGGGCCTTGGCAAGGAAATTGAAAAATTTCGGGTCGCGGCCCGGCCTATGAGCAGGCCTAATTATGAATATAATTTTTTAATTTTTGGTAAATTGTTATATTTTTATTTTTATTTTTTAAAATTAAAAATTATATAATTTTTATAATTTTATAAAATTAAAAAAAAAATAAAGGTTGAAAAATTGACACTGTGGCTTGGGCAAGCAAATGTGGTGTTGATACCATACATGAGCTCGGCCCGGCCCATAGACACTTCTACCACCATGGATAAAAATTATATATTAAAATTATTAAATCTTTATTTTTTAAAATTTAAAATTATATAATTTTTATTTAAATTTTATTATATATTAAAAGAATTAAAAATAAAAAAAAAACCAATAAAGTTACCTTGGGAAATCGCCACCCACAATGGAAAAAAAAATGAAAATTTTGAACATTTCAGTTGGAAAATCGCCATGGTTCATGGCGATTTCCCAACTGGTATTTTAAAAAAAATTAAAAATTTCAGTTGAAAAATCGCCATGTGCCATGGCGATTTTCCAACTGGTTTAAAAAAAGCGGATTTTGGGAATTAATCTGAAAAGAGCGGTATTTTGATAAATATATATATTTTTTGCTATATTTTGATAAAAAAACCAGTATATAACACCTCAAACACGATTATAACACGAAAAAATACACGAATACGACAAGGATACACAAATTGCCAGATATATTATCACGTTTATAATCACAATGACAAACTACGTAAAATATGAGATAAATTGAGACGCGACATGAAACGAACATAACATAAGAAAAATAATTAAAACATAACACAAAAAATAACATGAATATGACATGAATACACGAACGTGTAAAAATATACATAAAATGAATTATTAACGTGTAAAACTAATTATTAACGTGTAAAAATTATATAAATTTATAATATTTTGAAACATAAAAAAAAAAACGAACACGTCACGAACATATAACGTGTTCTCAAATGAATTATTAACGTGTAAAATTAATTACTAACATATAAAAATTTATAATACTTTGAGAACACAAAAAAAATAACATGAACACAAAAATATCACGAGCACACAAAATTTTCTCTAAATTGAATCATAATGATAAACTATGTAAAATATGAGATGAATTGAGATACGACACGAACACAACATAGTAAAAATAATTAAAACACAACACGAAAAATAAAGCGAACACGATCGAATACACGATGAAAGTGTAAAAATATACATAAAATGAATTATTAAAATTTATATAAATTTATAATATTTTAAATACAAAAAAAAAAAACACGAATATATAAATTTTTTTCATCTTTTTCTTCCCTTCCATTCTCTTTCTTCTTTTCTTTTTTTTTTTTCTCCCTCCCTCCCTCCTTTCCTTTCTTTCTCTTTCCCTCTACCCTCTACCGGAAAAAAAAAAAAAAAAAAACAAAGGAGTGAAAAGTAACCAACTATGTGGATAACCTACCTTAGCAGCAAAAAATGTAAAATTTATCTTTTGGATATACGTATGTTCTTCCAAAGTCTCCAGCAAGATTAGTTGACGCACAGAAAAGAAAAAAACTAAGGCAATGTTTGGTTCCTGGAAATATTTTTTATTTTTCATTTTCTAAAAAAAGTTTTAGTTTTGTATTTCTTTTTTATTGAAAATATGTTTGATAAATCAAAATAAAAAAGTAAAAACGTGCTTGGTGTGAAAAAAAATTACAATAAAGAAAACTTTTAAATGCATAATCATTATTTGATTGGGTACCACTTAACATTAAAAGAAAATACTTTAATCAAGAAGGTGATGACACATCATTTGTAAAAAAATGATTTAAATAAATTTGCTATCTCTGGGATTTGAACACTGGTTCCTAGCGTGGATAGCATAAAAATTATTCTATGCCCGTGTTTGCACCATTTTTACCATTTTTCATGTTTTCTTCTCATTGCACTTGAAAATGCTGAAAACAACTTTTTTGTTGTTTTTAAAATTAGACATTTTCGTTTTTATTATCTAGAAAATGTTTTCTTCAAATGCTCACCAAACACATTTTCACCTTCATTTTCTATTTTCTATGAAAATGAAAACGAAAAAGGTTATGTTTCCTAAAACCAAACGGAGCCTAAGTGTTTGGTTTCAGGAAACAGATGACATTTTCGTTTTCATTCTTTTGGAAATTGGAAAACATTAGAATTTAGAGAAAACGTGTTTGGTTGAAAAATTAAAAAATAATTTCTGAAAAATAAAAATATGTGAAAATTAGAAAGAAAAAAAAGATGTTTCCATTATTTTCTACAAAAATGTTTTGAAAAAAATGAAAAAGTTGAAAATACGTGATTTTTTTAGTTTATCAACTAGCAATTGACTCTGGTTCAAGTTAATCTACACGCAAAAACCTTCTCTTTTTTTATTGGCAATAAACACGTAATTCCAAATATAGCAAATCTTTTTAGACTAATTAATTAAGTCCAAGAAGACGATGAGTCAGAGATTTTCACAGCTATGTTTGAGAGAGAGAAGCAAAAGCAACTTGATTATGATTATATCAACGAGTTCAAGTTCAGGACAATGCATGATCAATCTACAGCTTTCATCGAAAAATAAAATGTCAACTCTTATAATCTCATTTTCTTTGAAAATGTTATTAGAATGAGCAAAATATTAAGAAAGTATTTTAAAGCTTTTTAAACCATTTAGAAAGGTTTTGTATTATATTTTCAAATTGTCTAAATGGTTACTATGCCCATAATCTCTCAAAAACAAAATTTTTCTTTGTAATCTCTATAAACCATCCAAAATTTGGTTTTGATTGTTTCAGGTATATTTTTAAGACTAACTTTATTTAATTTTTTTTGTTTATGTAAATTATTGTATACTATTTATTAATTTAATTTATTAATTCGGATAATTTTAATTAAGTTAAATAAATTTTATTATATCTACTAATTAATTTTTAAATTGAATATTAATTAAATTAAAGTAATAAATGGAGATCTTTTCCGATGATGAAATTCAAAAATATCACAAATGGTTGATTTTCGATAAATTTTTAGGTGAGAAAATTCTCTTAAAAATTCTCCAAAACGAATGGAAGGATTTCTTAAGGGATAATTTTCGATACCAAAAAATATCAAAATTTATTCTTTTGAAATAATTAATTTTCAATTTTTCTTCTTAAGTTATAATTTTCCATAATAAATGCTTAATCAAAAATCAAGAATAAATTAAAATTCCTTCTAATGATGAAATTCGAGAAAATCGCGATTGGTTGATTTCTAAGTAATTTCTAGGTGAGGAAAACTTTCTTCAAAATTTTTCAGATTGATGGAAAGGTTTTGAAGAGGGAATTTTCGATATTGAGATCGAGATTTATTTTTGAGTAAACATGAATAAAATATAAGTTTTTTAATTTTGGAAGATTAGACTTAAGAAAATAACTTTGTCATAAAATTTAATTTTTCCTACGACGGGGCCTCTTCAATAGAATTCAATAGAAAGATTGGTTTCTCTTGAATACTCTCGAGGTGAGAAAACATTTTTTAGCAATTTCTCCAAAATGAATGGAAGGAAGACCTAAAAAAAATGATTTTCGATATTTCTAACTTGAAAGATTTAAAACGAAGATTGGATAAACAAGACCATCTAGTTATGACTTTTTAGCATCACAAGACTAATTAGGTATTATCTCTTAGATAGGCGTTGTGGGGGTGCTAATCCTTCCCTACACGTAACCGAACTCAAGGACCTAGTTCTGATAAGTAGACCAGAACCTATTATTTTTAAGGTGCCTTAGTCAAGCTTAGGATTATTTTAAATAGGATAAATTCGTATAGGTGACTAATCACACCTAGATTAGATGATTAGTGGCGACTCCATGATTTGCGTCTAGCATGCTGAATTCGTATTTGGCACGTTATGACAGTAAGCTTTGATCTAAGCAACCCAAATAGATCCATAATTGCTAAAAATAGTCCAGATATGCTTTAAAATGCAAGCAATATTCCAGACTTTCAAAATTTTTAAACCAATGCCACTTTCATTCTTCGGATTACATATAAATTCGCTATTTACTTTTGCCCCCTAGCATTGGTTTCCTTACCTTTCCAAAGAAAAGCATAACACAATTGATCAATTTTATGAATTACCTGCTTTGGGAGGATAAACATTGAGCACTAAAAGTTTTGCAAACTGAAGAACATTGATTGGATTAAGTTGTAGGCGTCCAGCGTAAGATAACCTCTTAGAAGACCAACAATTAATCCTTTTAGAGATTTTCTGAATGAGAACATCACAGTTGTCGCAACCTAAAATAAAATAACAAGACTCATCGCAAGACTTTATTATTCATTAGGTGTGACATTAAAAAAATGAGAAAAAGTCGACTTAATTCCTCTAGAAAAACGAAGGTGTCAATACGTGATCCGGATTGCGGGGACCCGTTCGAGTGAGGGGGAAACATAAGCAGAGGAAAAGACGACTTAATTCCTCTAGATTGAAATAAAAGGTCGAGGGTACGAAAACAGCCTCGTAAAAAGACATGGAGTCGCCACCAATCTTTTTTAGCTAGGTGTGATCGGCCACCTATTAAAACCGGTTTTATAAAACATTTTAAAATTAATTAAAACATTTTTTAAAACCAATTTCAAGTATGCGTTATAAACCAGAGAAATCAAAGAAGCAAGTTCCGGAGTCGGTTACGTGCGGGGAAGGATTAGCACCCCCACAACGCCCGTATAAATCGGTACCTTATTAATCGTGTGTTATCTCAAGTCTCGGTAAAAAGTTGGTTTTTAATTTAGTGTTTCAAGTTAATTCCCAATTTAAAGAAAAATAGTTCCATTTTTTATTGAAAATGATCCGAAATTTATTAATTCAAAATTTTCCTATATTCCCCCGACAAAATTGGCAAAATATAGAAATTTTTATTCATTTGGAAAACTTTTCGAATCATTCTCATTTTTTGAAAGAAAGATATTCATTTATTAATGGTAATTGATGATATTCCCTCCAAAAAACCCGGTAGAGAACTCATGAATTATTTTAACTCGGGAATATCTTTATTTTTATTGAAAATCATTATCTTTTTCAAAACATTTAAAATATGAACATGAACATGTATGACATAAATAAAATGACATGGCAAAGTCTAGATAATATAATGCAACCTAAATGATATGACATAATTTAAATGGCATAGTATATTCTAGGTGAAATAAAAAATCCTAAGTATCATGGTATACTCTAAATGAGATAAAATGATTTAAATAACATGGCAATTTTAAATGATATGGCATATTATAAATGACATGGCATGTTATAAATAAAATAACCTAAATGACATGGAATATGATCTAAATGACATGAAATTAAAATAATGCTAACATATAATATGCATGAAAATGAAAATGAAAATAAAAATAATAATGTTTGAACATAGTATATGTTAAACAATATGACAAAAATAACTAAATAAAAAGCATAGGATATCATGAAACATTCAAAATCATATGGCAAACAAATATAAGATCATAAAATGTGAATTAAAATAATAATAATACCATGGAAAATATCATAGCAAAAATCACACATTTAAATAAATGCATGAACATGGAAAATGCATGCATGAAAATATATTTTTTCCTCTAAATAAAGAAATCCGTATATCTAAAAAGATATCCGGCTACCTTAGGAAAATATGTCAAATTATATTTTCTAAAAAAAAACAAAACTTTATGATTGTTTGAAAACAATTTTGAGGAAAAACTTGAATAAAGATTAAAACCCTTACCAAACCCTTTTAAAATGGCTCTAATTTCTTAAGTTTAAAATCCCGGACTTGACCAACCTTAACCCGAGATTTATAAAATTATTTTTAAATTTTAAAAAGGCTTAGAAACTACCCTAAGACAGTAGCTAAATCTTATAACCAACCCCTCTAAATGCCTTAGCCAAATTCAACCATTATTTCTCTTTTGATTTCAAATCTGCCTCTACTGTCCGGTTTTGCCACACGATTTTTTAGCCTATTTTTAAAACTTCAAAAAAATCTAAAAAACATACTGGAGACTCAGAACATATAAAACTACATGTGAAAAAATTGGCTTAATTTTCTGATTAATACAGCAAATGAAATGTATGAAATGCATGGTCTAAAGGTCTAAATGGTAAAGGAAATGCATGACATTTCAAGACAACCTAAATGCCTAGCATGAATTTGCATGGGAATAAATGCTATCCTAACTCAATATGCATGCAATGCTTGATAATGCAAATATGACTTGGACCTAATATGTTATGAATATGCATGAAAATGCTAATATGACCTAAGACCTAAATAGCATAGTAATGTATGACAATACCAATGTGATTTAAAACTCAATATGCATGGCAATACCAATATGGCCTAGACCTAAAATGTAATGAACATGCATAGCAATACTATGAACATATAATGACTCATGAAACTAATGTCAATGCTGGAACAAATAGCAACTAATACACAATTTCAAGATATGATAATGCAAAACATGTTACCTAAACAAAATGCAAATGCATGATAAGGCAAGGGATGCATGAAGAGGCCAAATGATCACATGAGACTCTAATGCAATCCTATTTAGTAAATGACACAAGTGCATGACAAATCATATTAAGATGCATAATGTCATGACATTTTCTTAAGCATATAACATACTAAAATAAAAAATGCACAAGCTCATGGCATGGAAATGCAAACAAGTTAAGACACAAATGGAAAATGCACATGCAAGGCAAACAAAAATGGAATTGCAATGGTCATGGAACAATATGATAGCATTTTTATATAGCATTTTCATAAGCACATGGCATACTAAAATCAAAATGTACAAGTTCATGGCATAGAGATGCAAACAAGTTAAGAAGCAAAAGGAAAATGCACATACAAGGCATACAAAATGGAGTTGCCGAATAGTCATGATAGTCAATAAAACAGAAAATAAACTATGCAAAACAGAAAATAAGGTGAGCTTCATGGTAGGTAAAAATGGGCATAGCCTCTCTCTTCTAACCATGGTCACTTGGTCTAGCCAAGATCATGTAGCCATTTCAACCTTTTTTGCTTCATATTTTGTAAAAAATCAGAACCTCAGAATACTCTAAAAACCTTGTAAAAATCATTTTTCACAACAACATGCAAGGAAGAAAAAAAAAAAAAAGAAAAACCAAGACAAGTAAATAAGACACATTCGACCATAGCATGAAACCATAAGAAAAAAAATTGTTTTCCACCATTTTAATGAAGAAAAAGAGATGAAAACATAAGTAAACATTAAAAAACTTTATTTCCATGAAAAATGTAGTAGGAAAACAAGATAGAAAATCAAGAAAACACCATGGAAATCAAGAAGAAAGCTAGGCTAGAGCTTGTTGGTAGAGATGACTACCTTCAAGCTCTCTATTGAAAACCTTTTTTTTTTTTCTTTCTTTAAAAACCTTTTATTTGCTAAATTAGCTACTGTTTTCCAGCCAAAAACCTCTGAAAAAATGAAATCCTCCTCCTCCCTTTAGCCTTGGCCGAATGGCCCCCAAGCCTTTAGATGGGAATTGCACTTTTTCTCCTCCAATCTTGGCCTTTAGATTTAGATATTTTGATGACAACATAAAAATGTCATCTTGCAAATTGATAGCAAGCCTTAAGATGTGTACTCAGCCTTTGTAGTAACCTTAGCCCTTAGATGCAAAAGAGGACCAATCCCATGCACTCCCTTGCTTGCCCCTCTTGAGTGCCTACCCTTGGATGAGTTGTGCTCTTCCATTCTTGGTCATTGGAGGAGGCAAACATAAAAATGACATCTTGTAGATTAAATCCAACCTCAACATGTGTACTCAGCCCTTGTAGATGGCCTAAGCCATTGGATGAAAAGAGATAATCCCATGCACTCCGTTGCTCAACCGAATGGATGCTCACCTTTGGATGAATTGTGCTCATCTTTTTTCTTCCATTCTTGGCCATTATATGAGGGTTCTTTTATGAAAAATAAAAATGTCATTTTGGCATTTAAACTTGGCCATTGGATGGTGCATTCAACTTTCCTACAAGGCACCTAAGCCATTGGATGAAGGGGGGACCATTTGCAAGGTGTTAGTGGTAGCATGTGGCTTGATAGTGACTAGGGAATTAAATTGTTCAAGCTTCCTTCTTCTCCTCTATGTTGGCTGACCAAGGGAAGAAAAAAATCTCAGCAATTCCTTCTTCTTTCATATTTTCATCAATTACAAATTTGCCCTTTTTAGTTTCTTTGGTGAAATAACCTTTTTGCCCCCCGAACTTAAATAAATAGCAAACGGACTCCAAATTTGAATTTTATTTTTTCATATTTCCAAAATAATAAAAAATTAAATTCTAGAAGTTTTCAAAATTTTTCGAGTCCTTTTGCTATTTATTTCGGATTTATTTATGAAATTACCCTTTTTATGCACCCGAATTTTACCATTTTTTAAACGAGCTCCGAATACAAATTTTTCTTCACCAATCTCTTCCAAATAATTTAAAAATGTGATCTGGAAGTTTTCATTATTTTTGGAGCTCATTTGCTATTTTTTCGTGATTTATCTGCTTGAATTACTACATGAGAGACCCGAAATTTGGCCAAATTGCAAACGAACTCTGAATCAAGATTTTCTTTTGCCAATCTCTTCCAAATAATTTAAAAATGAGATTTGCAAATTTTCTTAATTTTTGGAGTTCATTTGCTATTTTCCCATATTTTCCAATTTTGCCCTTTTACCTTTGAAACCCGATTTTGCTCAAAACAAGTCCGATTTTTAGATTTTCTTCAAACTGAGCCTTGGGCTATCCTTGTTTAATCATTTCTCATCAATTAAGGGCTTTAGATCTTCCGAATTGCGCCATTTCTATAATTGTTCCAAATTTCATCGAAATCCACCAAAAAACCCTAATCCTCGGTTTTCTTTCGAATTGACTTTTCTATCAGTTTTTCTTCCAAATGGTTTCTCCATTACCCGTAGTTAGTGCTTATCTTTCATTTGAGACCTTCAATTATGACCAATTTGATCGTTTAAGCATTTTTCCCCAAATTTCCCGAATTAGGGTTTCCTAGCTATTGAATCTCGTAACCCAACTTTCGAATTCCATATCTTTCAATATAGACCTCTAATTATCAAAATTCTTTCACCGTTTTTAAATTGGACCTCAAATCTTGATTTTGAAAGTGGTTGACTTTTTAGTAGTTGACTTTTTTGAGGTTGACTTTTTTGAGTTTGACTTTTTCTGTCTGCTTTCTTAGATTAAGTCTCGGAGTACTACTTGCAGGATGAGAAAAGCCTTTTAGCATTCAAAAACATCAATTTAGGAAGAAAATGTACCTTATTTAGGGGTCCGGACAAAATTAGGTATCTACAGCTGCCCCTCTTTGGCTATTGCTGAGAATCAGGAATCAGGCAAAGATAAACAAACACTAATTTTGTACGGTTAGTGAAATCACATGTGAAGGAAAGGGAAAAAGGTTTTCTTTTTTCATTTCTTATTTTTCGTCATTTTTTCATTTCATTTCATTCATTTCATTTTTTTTTGGTTTTGAAAAAGCTGTAAATTGAAGATTTTGTCCTTAAATTGAATTCCCTAACTAATCAATGCTCGACCCGTCTTATGGAAACGGGTTCGATTTCAAAAGAAAAAAATTTTGACCGAAGGTTTTAAAAATGGTGCCTGAAGGTCTTAAAAATGGTGCTCGGAGGTTTTAAAAATGGTGCCCGAAGGTCTTTAAAATGGTGCCCGAAGGTCTTTAAAAATGGTGCCTGAAGGCCTTTAAAAATGGTGCCTGAAGGTCTTTAAAATGGTGTCCAAAGGTCTTTAAAAATGGTGCCCGAAGGTCTTTTAAATGATGCCCGAAGGTCTTTAAAAATGGTGCCGAAGGTCTTTAAAATGGTGCCCGAAGGTCTTTAAAAATGGTGCCCGAAGGTTTTTAAAATGGTGTCCGAAGGTCTTACCCATGATTAAAATACCTTGACGACGGTCTCAAGGCTCGACTCATTGGATAAAACAGAATGAATTCGATTTAAAACAAAAGGAAATACCTCGACGATGGTCTCAAGGCTCGACTCATTTGATAAAATAGAATGAATTTGATTTAAAACAAAAGGAAATACCTCGACGGTGGTCTCAAGGCTCTACTCATTTGAGAAGCAGAACGAGTTCGATTTGGGAAGCCAAAGTTTTCTTGATTCCTGCAATGTTAGCTAAATGCAATGATGAGAATGACATGCTTTGCAAATGCTTATATGTTTCCTGAAGATGAATGTAATCAAATGATTGTGTCATGATTTCTAATCCATGGTTTCTTTGAGGTTCACAAATTATCTGACTTTATAACGGAGTCTTCAATTGTTCACTGATGCCCCACTTAAAAAACCCTTTACTCAAGATAATTTGTCAAACATTCCCAGTTTCTGACTTCACTGAAATTCACAAATTTCTGATTTCATGACGGAGTCTCCAACACTTTCACTGTTTTCCTTTACTTGGTGAATTTTCCATCGGGATTAGTGGTTTCCAAACTTTTTATAAGATTTAGATCTATTCCTCAGTAATACCTTTAAACTCCTTTTTATTATAAGAAACAAATGTAAAGTTATAGGTTGTTGATGCCCCGGATGCGGAATATCTTGGACCCCTCATTTTTCAAATCATCTGAAATTTCTCTTGAGCGGTCAATTTACTTGGGTAATCCCTTGGATTCCGTAGTTACATCAGACTGAGTTGTTCCCTTTTTCTCTGATTTTCAAATACTTTCTCCCCATTTACACGAAGCATTGATTCAAACCTTAATCAGTACTTGAGTCGCCCTTTGCGGGTTTTCAACTCAAGTGTCCCCATTTCGGTATTAAGTCGTCCTTTGCGGGTTTTTGGCTTAAACCTCTTTTTTTTTTTACCATGTATTTGAGAATTCTAAATGCTTCCAAGATAAAAATGTCAATTCAAAAGATAGGATGAATTCTGAGAAAAACCTTTCAAATTAAATATCCATGCTTGATCAAAATGAACTTTTAAAGTACGTAATGTAGGCCAAGGTTCGGGTTTAGAAGGAAAGGATAAAATAGGCTCAAAATGTGTTTAAGGGTAATTGGATCAAGGATCATTTCCTAAGGAGAATTCATTCTTGAGACATTTGTTCCTTTTTTTTGCTGGCTTTCATTTGCCATTTTTTTTATTTCACATTTTCCAATAGCTCTCTTTTTTTGCCATGATTTTGATTATTTTTCCTCGTATTTGCCCTCCAATGTAGAGGGTGATCCTTGATCAGGATTCAACGAAAGAAATATTTCCTAAGGCTCAAAGGGGTGACTGAGGATAATTTCTTCTTACTGAAGGGAATATGAAAGATGGCCATTTATCATATCAAGCATGAATATTCTCTTTGAAAAGCAATTCTCAGGGGACATAGATATATAGAATTTCCATTTCTACACTTGGAATCATTCGAATTCCCATTTGCATAGCATCACATTTTTTTTAAGCATAATACTTCTTCAATTCATCAGCATTCACAGGATGTCTAAAATCATCCCCGTCCATCCGAGTTAGAATCAATGCTCCTCCAGAAAAAGCTCTTTTTACCACATAGGGTCCTTCCCAATTTGGAGCCCATTTTCCTTGCGGATCCTTCAATATGGGGAGAATTTTCCTTAGTACCAACTCTCCTTCTCGGAACTGTCTAGGTCGAACCTTCTTGTTATAGGCTCGAATCATTCTTTTCTGATACAACTGCCCGTGACAAATTACCTTTAATCTTTTCTCTTCGATGAGATTCAGCTGTTCATAACGAGCTCTAACCCATTCTGCCACTTCTAGGCCAACCTCCATCAAAACTCGAAGAGAAGGAATCTCAACTTCAATAGGTAACACTGCTTCCATACCATATACCAAAGAAAACGGCGTTGCCCCTGTAGATGTGCGAACCAAAGTGCGATATGCGTGAAGAGAAAAGGGCAAGATCTCATGCCAATCTTTGTACACATCAGTCATCTTCTCGACAATCTTCTTGATGTTTTTGTTGGCTGCTTCTACTACCCCATTCATCTTCGGACGATAAGGTGCCGAATTGTGATGCGTGATCTTGAACTGAGTACATACCTCTCTCTTCATCTTATTATTCAGATTGAGAGCATTATCTGAAATAATTCTTGCTGGCAATCCATATCGGCATATGATTTCCTTCTTAACAAATTTGTATATCACCGACTTCTTTACATTCGTATAAGAAGCAGCTTCCACCCACTTTGTAAAATAGTCTATGGTCACTAGGATGAAACGATGTCCATTTGAAGCTTTCGGGGTAATAGGCCCAATCATATCCATTCCCCACATTGAAAACGTCCATGGTGCGGTTATGACATGCAATGGCAATGGCGGCACATGAATCTTATCTGCATAGATTTGGCATTTATGACACTTTCGGGAATAACTGATACAATCTCCTTCCATCGTCAGCCAATAATACCTTGCCCTCATAATCTGCTTAGCAAGCATGTAACCATTAGCATGGATGCCACATATCCCTTCATGGACTTCCTCTATGATTCTTCGGGCGTCGGCAGACTTGACACATCTTAACAAGACTTGATCTTTCCATTTCTTGTAGAGAATCTCGCTATCTAGAACAAAACCTATTGCTAGTCTTCTCAGAGTTCTCTTGTCGTTTTCTGTTGCCTGTTCTGGATACTGTTGACTCTTGATGTACTGCAAGATATCGTTATACCAAGGGAGACCATCTGCTTCTTCTTCGATACTCAAATAGTGGGCAGGAGACTCATATATGCTCATCTTGATTGGCACAACTTTCGCCCCTTCATTCACTTTAAACATTGATGACAAAGTAGCTAGAGCATCTGCCATTCGATTTTCTTCTTGGGGGAAGTAATTGAAACTTACTTCTTCAAACTCCTCCAATAAACTTAGTATGATTTCTCTGTATCTGATTAACTTTGTATCCCGGGTTTCCCATTCTCAGCGCAATTGATATATCACTAAGGCTAATTCTCTAAAAACTTCCAGTTTTTTAATCTTTCTGTCTACGGCAGCACGAAGGCCCATAGTACATGCCTCATACTCAGCCGTATTGTTTGTACAATCAAAATCCAATCTAGCGGTGAAGGGATAATAATATATTTCTGGGGATATGAGTACTGCACCAATTTCATGCCCCCTGGCATTGGATGCCCTATCAAAGTACATCTTCCATACTTTCTTCTTCAAGGGAACCTCATCCGTTTGCGAAACATACATCAAATCTTCATCTGGGAAATCAAAGTTCAACGGCTCATAATTTTCCACTGCCTAACTTACTAAAAATTCACCCACTGCACTGCCTTTGATAGCTTTCTGACTCACATATACAATGTCATATTCTGACAACAAAACCTGCAATCTTGCCCTCCTCCCTGACAAAGAAGGTGCTTTCAACATGTACTTGATTGGATCTAGCTTGGTGATCAACCACGTCGTGTGGTACAACATGTACTGTCTGAGCCTCCGAGCAATCCAAGCTAAGGCACAACACAGTTTTTCTACCGACGAATATTTAAACTCATAATTTGTGAACTTCTTGCTGAGGTAGTAAATCGCATGTTCTTTCTTTCCAGTCTCATCAAGCTGCTCCAAAATACAACCCATGGATCTCTCAAATACTGATAGATACAATATCATCAGTTTATCCAAAGCAGGTGGCATTAATACTGGTGGGTTTGATAGATAATGCTTAACCTTTTCAAAAGCAATCTGGCACCCTTCATCCCACTCTCCTGGATCATGTTTTCAAAGTAACTTGAATATTGGATCACATTTGTCGGTTAATTGAGAAATAAATCGAGCAATGTAATTCAATCTCCCCAGAAAACCTCTTACTTCTTTTTGAGTACGTGGAGGTGGCAAATTCTGGATGGCCTTCACTTTATCTGGATCAATCTCAATTCCCCTTTTGCTGACAACAAAACCCAACAATTTCCTCGAAGTGACTCCAAAAGTGCATTTTATCGGGTTTAGCTTGAGTTGAAACTTTCTTAGTCTTTCAAAGAGTTTTCTAAGATTCGAAATATGCTTCTCTTCTCCTTGTGACTTTGCAATCATATCATCAACATATACCTCAATTTCCTTATGCATCATCATGTCATGAAACAAGATCACCATGGCTCTCTGATATGTTGCCCCAGCATTCTTCAACCCAAACGGCATTACCTTGTAGCAGAATGTTCCCCACATTGTAACAAATATGGTTTTCTCCATATCTTCCGGTGCCATCTTAATCTGATTATATCCCGGGAACCCATCCATGAAAGAAAACAAGGAACTCTTCGCCGTATTATCCACCAAAGTATCAATGTGAGGCAAAGGGAAATTATCTTTGGGATTGGCCTTGTTCGAATGTCGATAATCAATGTATATATGCACCTTGTCATCCTTCTTTGGTACTAGAACAATGTTTGCCACCCATTCTGGATATTTTGCCACCTCTAAGAATCCAGCATCAAACGGCCTCTTCACCTCTTTTTTTACCTTTAACAGCATGTTCGGCCTTATTCTTCTCAACTTTTGCTGAATTGGCTTGCACTCTGTCCTTAAAGGGAGCTTATGAATCACAATGTCTGGATCCAAACTCGGCATGTCTTTGTATGATCATGCAAATACATCTACATATTCCCGGAGCAAGGCTATGAGTTCACCCTTTATCAATGACGATAATGTAGTCCCGATTTTAACCTCTTTTATCTCCTCACTACTTCCCAAATTCAACAATTCCAACAACTCCTCATGAGGAAGTACTTGTTTCTCTTCTTGTTCTATTTTTCTTAATAAGTTTGGAGGTAGGCTATAATCCTCAATATCTTCGTTGGCCTCAAAATCACCCGTGCAAATGGGCCTCTCAAAATCAATTTCAGAATTACTAACAGGAAAGCCCTCATATTCCGCATCCGTACACCTGTAAATAGGTGGGGAAGAAACAATATAGGAAACCATATATACAATCAAAGCAAAATAATAGCATAAATGAAAGAATATAGACACATCAATATGAAGGAAATGCATCATGTTTGCTATTTATTGGATGAAAAGTTTTAGACAAAAGCCCATTACAAAAGAAATTCTTAATATCTTCGGGCAAAGATATTTAAGATTAGTCTATATCCTGGTGGACAAGGTTGCACCATCCAGTTAGCATTCTCTCTTTCAATTCTTTCTTCCCCAGTCGTGCAGATCTCCATATAATACATCTGCTCATCCCTATTCACCTGAAATCTCTCGAAGGCTTGCTATCATTACGAGCACATCATCAGAATTCTTTTCTCCGAACAGAGAGCCGGCTGAACGAAAGCTGTGAAGGATATATGGGAATGTCATAGGCTCCCATTCAATATCCATACCCACAAGACGAGCCATCCTCTTTTTTCGATTCCTTTCAACTTGTTTCCTTTTCTCATGGGCCTTCGAAAGATGCCCTAGGCCAAACTGGTCTTTCTTTCCCATTACTTCCATTGCCTGGGCCATCCCCTGAAGATATTTTTCGAGACCTTTTCCAGCCCTGCAGCCTTTTCCCACGGTAGTTCTTACCCCAGCCTTGTGTTCTTGGACAGCCTCGGTTTTGGAATTCTTCATCCTTCAGCGACGAAAACTGTATTTACGAATTCCAAAGATCGAAATGAATATTCTACGGCATCTTCATTGGGTTCAACAGAAAGAGGTTCAATAGATGTAGAGGCTGTCACGTCCTCTTCTCCTGATACAGTGACCAAACGTCCCTCTATCATAAATTTCAATTTTTGGTGGAGAGACAAAGGTACAGCCCCTGCTGAATGTATCCACGACCTTCCCAACAGGCAATTATAGGACAGATTAATATCCATGACCTGAAAGTTTACTGTATAAGTGCATGGGCCTATCTCCAGAGGAACCTCAATAGTTCCCATTATATCTCTCCTGGTACTATCAAAGGCTCTGACCACTGTACAGCTTGGCATCATATAAGAAATATCCACTTGTAATTTGGACATGGTTGCCAAAGGCATCACATTTAATGAAGAACCATTATCCAGAAGGACCCTTGGCAATATGTGCCCTTTGCAAGTGGTAGTTATATGGAGAGCTTTTGTTGACCCAATACCATTGGGTGGTATCTCCTCATAACTGAAATATGTATGGTCGTCTGCCATGATGTTTCACACCAGCCTGTCCAATTTTTCTACCGATATGTTGTTAGCCACATATGCTTGATTCAACGCTCTCAACAGGGCAATCTGTGTAGCTCCAAATTCAAAAGCAAAGATAAGATTGAAATTCTAGCTAGTTGACGTTGTAGTTGCTCAACCAAGCTATACTCACTGTGCTTTATGAATTTTAAGAACTCGTAGGCTTCCTTCTCACTCACCGGCTCTTTTATTCTGTTTATCGGGGCTGACCCCTTTTCTACCTCTTTTGACAAATCCATCTCAATATGGATTGGTTGAGCTTCTTTCTTCCCTTTGTCCATTCCTCTATCTTTTCCTGTTAACCCCTGTTCAACATCCTCAGGAGCATAACACCTTCCACTTCGTCTTAAATGCCCCACACCTGTGATATCTTGCTGACTCGAAGACCCAAGCATAACCATGCTACAGTTGTATTTCCATGGTGCAGCTTTGTTTTCCTTGTATGAAAAGGAAACATGCAACATGATTAACTTAGGCGCATTTTCCTCAATGACTGGCATGACTTTTTTCTCTGGTTCATCATAATAAATGATCAAAGGTTTTCCTATCCCGTAGCCAACTGCATTCTCAATAACCTCTATTTCTTCCTCTATCTCTTCGTAAAACTGGGCCTCCCCATCATCCATCATCTTTTGGACTTTAGCCAGAAAGTCCTCACAGCCCTGTATGATATGACCTCCACACTTATAGAACGGGCACCAATTCTGCACCCTCTTTGCGACCATTTTTAAACTGTCAGCATCCCCTACTATTCCTGCCTTAACCATCTCGACCCATACTGTCAACATTGGAGTCTTGACTTTCCTGACGTCCCTTTTTACCCTTCTGACTTCCCCTGTCCATATTGCATTTACCCGATTCCCCGCATGATCGGGCAATGGGTTTTTCGCTACATTCGGCCCATTCTTTGCCCCAAACTTCATAACTCCGGCATTGATCAGGCTTTGGAATTTCTTTTTAAAGGCCAGAAAATCTTCAGTCGAATGTTCTTGAATTCTTGCTTGGTACGTTCAGTTAGTGTTTGCATTGTACCACCTTGGATATGGCGGTGTCAGAGGTTTGAGGTACACGCCCGGCTCCCTGAGTGTTTGGGATAGTGTTTCGGGGAAGGTTTATCTGTGGGGATATGCCAGTCGGGAATGGCTATTGTGGTATATTGGTATAAGGGAAGGGATTTTGGGTAAGGTGGTTCACATTGGGGTAATAAGAACTATACCCTGGGTAAGGTGTATAGGGTGTATGAGGTGTATAAGATGTGATAGGAGTATAGGGCCTTGGTGGTGTATGTGGTGTGGGAGGTACATATGGGTATTGGTTGATACTAATTGCATGGGTCTCCTCTTTCTTTCTGGTAGGGAACATCTTTTTTGGAATAGAAGGCTCACTCCCCTCCATTTTCCCATTCTTAATGGCTGAATCTATCATCTCCCCAGATATTACCATGTATGCAAAGTCCTTGGTGGAACTCCCCACCAATTTATCATAATATGGTGCTTTGAAGGTATTGATGAGAAGCACAGTAGTTTCATTGCTAGTTAAAGGGGGTTGCACTTGTGTGGCCAGATCCCTCCATCTTTGCGAGTATTCTTTGAAACACTCATTGGTCCTCTTTTCCATGTTCTGTAGCGACAGCCTATCAGGTACCATGTCAGACACATGCTTATAATATTCCATGAAAGCCCTGGCTAAATCTGTCCATGAACGAATCTTGGTACATCTCAGTTGATTGTACCATCGGGTTGCTGACCCTGTCAAGCTATCTTGGAAACAATGGATAAGCAGTTTCTCATTATCATCATGCCCCGTCATCCTTCGGAAGTACATGGTCAGATGTGCTGATGGGTTGGTAGTCCCATTATATTTTTCAAAGTCTGGTACTTTGAACTTTGGGGGAATTACTAGATCGTGTACTAAGCTCATTTTTTTGGCATCTAGACTGCCAAATAACTTTTCCCCTTCAACGGCCCTCAGCTTTTCCTCCAGCAGTTGATATTTTTTCTGTGATTCTGCCATTTCGACCCTCTTCAGTCTGTCATCTTTGCTTTTTCCTTTTCAGCTAGTTCCTCAAAGTCTGGAACGTTAACATCATTTAGGTCAGCTCCCATATTATCTTTCCCTGGAACATAGTTCTGTGTCTCTGCAGCTGGCTGGATGTAAACATAGGAGGCTGCCCCAATTGGCACCTCTTGGCCCTTTTTGTATGTTTTAAGGTTGATCCTCTTCAACTTCCACCCTTTTCCCAGTGACCGAATTCTCTCATGCCCTTTTTGTTTCATCATGGCACTCATCATTTCAATGAGTTTAGTCATTTGTTCTCGAGACTCCTCCTGAGATTTAGCTAACTGTTCCTGCAGTTCCCTTTGAGTTCTTCCCATTCTTTCAATTCTAGCAAGCTGATCGTTTTCCATAGCTCTGGCTTGAGATCGAGTATTGTAAGGGTGTCGAAAATCCGGTTCTTTCTGAGAGCGACCAATTGTACCTTTAGTTTTTAAAAACCATGAATGAGAAATTATTGACACATCTTTTTTAAGTTTTATAAAAAATAAATGAATGAATGACTAAATGTGAATGAATGAGTCAAATAAAATGAATAATTACATGACTACGTATATGAATACGAAAGAATAAATGAATGAACAACTGAAATGAACAAATAAGTGTTTAAGTGTATGAATATGAATGAATGAAAAAGTAAAAGGAATAAATAAGTGGTTAAGTGTATAAACATAAGCGAATTTCAAAAATAAATGATTATAAATATGAGTAAATGTACAAATGAACAAACAAAACATATAAAATATGAATGCATTTGAATGTATTGGCCCCGGGATAATTTAAACCAAACGGTTTTTCATTGATTTCCTGGAACTAAATACATCACAGATAAAAGAAAAAGGATCACTGCCTAAGATAAGTCTGTAATTCGCCTTTCAAAGTGCTATTACAAAATTAGTCCTATAGTGACTTCCTCGGATCTTGGACTTTCTTTCACAGTCTTCTTTTGATTGCCCTGCTCTTCAATCTAACCCCTACTTGTTCACGACCCCTTGACGCGTCAGCAGAAGTATCACCATGTAAGCTTTCCTTAGCTTGCTTCTCCAGTTGATTGGCTCGAGCTTCCTCATGCTTCGCTCTCTCTTTCCAGTAGTTATTCTCCTTCTCGAGGTTTTTGACCTCATGCTCCCATTCCCCGAAAGTCTTGAGGGTCCCCTCAAATCTGAGCTCAAAGCGGTACCTCTTGTTCTCCAAATGTAATTCCTGAAGATCGCCCTTAGCAGTATCCCTTTCTCTCTTGATCATTTCCTTTTCTCTTTCTCGAGCTGAGTCCTTTATTTTCATGTCCTCAAGCTCTTATTGTAGTCGGGCAATCTCCTTGCTCATCTGGGCCTTTTCTTTTTCAAATTCTGCCATTGCGATTTCTAACTCTGATGGCATTTCCCTCGGTGGTGGATTCATGAACTGGACCTCTTCCCCATCTGATGTTAGTAGCCTATCATTAACCCTTAATTCCCTCCATACTAGGTAATCAGGTGTGACGATGTCGGCATATTTGGCCACTTTTATCCGGTGAGTTTTCTTCCATGCTTCAATCACTTCCCGCACCTTTCAAGAATATTCGTCTTCCCCATAAGTGAACTCTGATGATCCTAGATTATGAGTCACGGGTGTGAATTGCCAAGACTCAACCTATCTTTGCACCAACAAAGGTGCATAACTCACAGACCCCCAAATTTCGAGTAGTGGAACTCTTGAGTTGTCCCCACATTTGTACATAATCGGCATAGGAACCATCTATGGAGCTCTCCAAGTCACCATCTCCCCTTTTAGATTTCAGAACATGTTGACCCATTTCTCTTCATCCCCGTCTTCAGGCCAGTCATTTTGAAGGAATTCCCTAATCGAAACTAAAGACTTCATGTACGGTTTGAAGGAAACCTTTTATATCTTCCAAAAGTGACTTTGAATCCAAATGTAGAGGAGTTGTACACACCCCTTGATTCTCCCTTGTCCTGCCCTTTTACAAAAATTGAAAGATTGGATAGTTTCAGCTATGATGGCCGGAGATGGGTTGATCTTCTGTTCCAACTTTTCAAAGAAATCAAACTCTGCTATATCCACATGAACCAATATCTTTGGGAATATGATTAACCCGTAGATGGCTAGAGCGAAGATGTCCCTGGCTTTTTCTTTGTCGGAACAACCCAATATCAACTGTCGGAGAGTTTCCCACGAAATGCATCCATTTTTCTGCTTTGTGTCCACATGAATCTCAACCCATGTTGTATCCATTCCTGTGATCCTAGCCACTTTCTTCTTAAAACCTAAAGGTTTCACTTCCTGAAATATAGTCGATCAGGATTAGGACATTCAATACGTAACAGTGCTGAATATTCTTCGATCAGTGGTGTCATATCCTCCTTGTTAAAAGTGAAACATCTATAAGCAGGATTCCAAAACTGTACCATAGCCTGAATCAACCCACTATTGACCCGAATCGGATTAAGAGTGCTATATCTCCATATTTCTGAGTGAAGGCTTCTTTCTCTGATACATTCCACTGATTCCAAATGTCGGCTAACCCTCGAAGATTATTATGTCTAGAATCCACTTTGACCATTTCCGGCAATACTGACACATAATTTTTTTTCAGGCAATCACCATCCTCGCTCTGATCTTTTTTCGACCATGCCCTGACTACTGCATGATCTTCTATCACCGAAATAACCTGACACTCCATGAAAGTCCTTTGGGTTGATGACTATCCCGAGGCCAATAAACACCAAGTGTATGATGATGTCTATGATGCATGTCAAAGAAAAGAAAACAAAAAGAAATAGATTAGTAAAGAAATGAATTCACAAATATAACATAAATAACAACATGCTTTTTAAAGAATGTCCCGAAAATTTTAACAGAGCTTCGGCATTACGACGCCTTTGGGACAAAATAATAAATTTATTACGAGCGATATGATGTCCGTTCATCATCACCCAATTTATAAAATCTAACATATAGAAAGATGGTAAAAGGTTGGAAATGTTCCTCCATGTGTTCTTAAACTTCGGGTATCTAACAGAAATCCATCATGGCTTCGCCTAGTTTCACTATATGAAGGTGAATTGGTTCTAAGGCCCCGAATTGTTCCTCAATATCGCCTGTGAAGGCTAGTAAGGCACCCCGATAAAAGTGAGTTCAATTCATTAGAGTATATTTTTCTATGCCCGTACGGAGGATTATCACGAAGGCATTAGGTACTTTATACTCCGAAAGTGTTTCACTAGCCCATATAGAGGATCATCACGAAGGCGAAGTTACTTTACTCCCACTTAAAAGGATGGAACCCGGGTAGAGGATTCATGTTATGCAAATGAAGACATAGTGTGTGCGGAGGAACAAAACAAACCTGTCACCACCTATTCTACACCCCTTATTCTAAATACCCCACTAAAATCAAACAAAGTAAAGCATCAGTTAAGCAAACATATAAATATACGCAACAAAATAACCAGAGAACAAATAATAATGTGCATGCATATGAAGATGAATATATTTAAAATATTTTATTATTTTCAAAATTCTCTTTAGTATTTTAAAATTATGGGAATTAAAAGTAAATACCAATTAAACCAACAAAATCGAGACTTAGATAACACACGATTAATTCTAGGCCTGACTCTCTAAAAAATATCCCCAGCGGAGTCACCTAGCTGTCGCAACCTAAAATAAAATAACAAGACTCATCGCAAGACTTTATTATTCATTAGGCGCGACATTAAAAAAAAAAAGAGGAAAAGTCGACTTAATTCCTCTAGAAAAACGAAGGTGTCGATACGTGATCCCGATCGCGGGGACCCATTCGAGTGAGGGGGAAACAGAAGCAGAGAAAAAGATGACTTAATTCCTCTAGATTGGAATAAAAGGTCGAAGGTATGAAAACGGCCTCGTAAAAAGACATGGAGTCACCACCAATCTTTTTTAGCTAGGTGCGACTGGCCACCTATTAAAACCGGTTTTTTAAAATATTTTAAAATTAATTAAAATATTTTTTAAAACCAATTTCAAGTCTGCGTTATAAACTAGAGAAATCAAAGAAGTAGGTTCGGGAGTCGGTTACGTACGGGGAAGGATTAGCACCCCCACAATGCCCGTATAAATCGGTACCTTATTAATCGTGTGTTATCTCAAGTCTCGGTAAAAAGTTGGTTTTTAATTTAGTGTTTCAAGTTAATTCCCAATTTAAAGAAAAATAATTCCATTTTTATTGAAAATGATCTGGAATTTATTAATTCAAAATTTTCCTATATTCCCCGACAAAATCGGAAAAATATAGAAATTTTTATTCATTTGGAAAACTTTTCGAATCATTATCGTTTTTTGAAAGAAAGATATTCCTTTATTAATGGTAATTGATGATATTCCCTCCAACAAACCCGGTAGAGAACTCATGAATTATTTTAACTCGGGAATATCTTTATTTTTATTGAAAATCATTATCTTTTTCAAAACATTTAAAAATATGAACATGAACATGTATGACATAAATAAAATGACATGGCAAAGTCTATATAATATAATGCAACCTAAATGATATGACATAATTTAAATGGCATAGTATATTCTAGGTGAAATGAAAAATCTTAAGTATCATGGCATACTCTAAATGAGATAAAATGATTTAAATAACATGGCAATTTTAAATGATATGGCATATTATAAATGACATGGCATGTTATAAATAATATAACCTAAATGACATGAATATGATCTAAATGACAAGAAATGACATGAAATTAAAATAATGCTAACATATAATATGCATGAAAATGAAAATAAAAATAAAAATAATAATGTTTGAACATAGTATATGCTAAACAATATGACAAAAATAACTAAATCAAAAGCATAGGATATCATGAAACATTCAAAATAATATGGCAAACAAATATAAGATCATAAAATGTGAATTAAAATAATAATAATACCATGGAAAATATCATAGCAAAAATCACACATTTAAATAAATGCATGAACATGGAAAATGCAATGCATGAAAATGTATTTTTTCCTCTAAATAAAGAAATCCGTATATCTAAAAAGATATCCGGCTACCTTAGGAAAATATGTCAAATTATATTTTTTTTAAAAGAAAAACAAAACTTTGTGATTGTTTGAAAACAATTTTGAAGAAAAACTTGAATAAAGATTAAAACCCTTACAAAACCCTTTTAAAATGGCTCTAATTTCTTAAGTTTAAAATCCCGGACTTGACCACCCTTAACCTGAGATTTATAAAATTATTTTTAAAGTTTAAAAAGGCTTAGAAACTACCCTAAGACAGTAGCTAAATCTTCTAACCAACCCCCTCTAAATGCCTTAGCCAAATTCAACCATTATTTCTCTTTTGATTTCAAATCTGCCTCCACTATCCGGTTTTGCGACACGATTTTTTAGCCTATTTTTAAAATTCAAAAAAATCTAAAACAAATACTGGAGACTCAGAACATGTAAAACTACACGAGAAAAAATTGGTTTAATTTTATGATTAAAGATGACTACCCATAAAAATCGGAGATGTTCGAGTACTGGGTGAAAAAAACTGTTTTGTCAAAACACATTTTTTGCCCTTAATAAATTCATTCAAAAATCAAAGTGGAAATTGTTGGAAATCATCCTAAAGACCTAAGGACAGTAGCTAAACATTTAAAAGCATTGAACAAAAATTGGCTAAGTAAAAAAAAAATCACAAAGGTAGAACAATCAATTTGACAATTCCTTAATTTTCCACAAGTATGCTCAAGAGAGCACGACTTTGAGCCATTAATTGGCCTAAGTCACAAATCAAGTGGCAATGACATGGGATGCATGAACATACAACAAATGAAATGTATGAAATGCATGGTCAAAGGTATAAATGGTAAAGGAAATGCATGACAATTCAAGACAACCTAAATGCCTAACATGAATTTGCATGGCAATAAATGCTATCCTAACTCAATATGCATGCAATGCTTGATAATGCAAATATGACTTGGACCTAATATGTTATGAATATGCATGAAAATGCTAATATGACCTAAGACCTAAATAGCATAGTAATGCATGACAATACCAATGTGATTTAAGACTCAATATGCATGGCAATACCAATATGGCCTAGACCTAAAATGTAATGAACATGCATAGCAATACTATGAACATACAATGACTTATGAAACTAATGTAAATGCTGGAACAAACAGAAAATAATTCACAATTTCAAGATATGATAATGCAAAACATGTTACCTAAACAAAATGCAAATGCATGACAAGGCAAGAGATGCATGAAGAGGCCAAATGATCACATGAGACTCTAATGCAATCCTATTTAGTAAATGACACAAGTGCATGACAAATCATATTAAGATGCATAATGTCATGAAATTTTCATAAGCATATAACATACTAAAATAAAAAATGCACAAGCTCATGGCATGGAAATGCAAACAAGTTAAGACACAAATGGAAAATGCACATGCAAGGCAAACAAAAATAGAATTGCCGAATGGTCATGGAACAATATGATGGCATTTTTATCATAGCATTTTCATAAGCACATGGCATACTAAGATCAAAATGTACAAGTTCATGGCATAGAGATGCAAACAAGTTAAGAAGCAAAAGGAAAATGCACATGCAAGGCATACAAAATGGAGTTGCCGAATAGTCATGAAAAAAAATGACATTTTAACATAGCATTTTCATGAGCACATGGCATACTAAAATCAAAAAGTACAAGTTCATGGCATGGAGATGCAAACAAGTTAAGAAGCAAAAGGAAAATGCATATGCAAGGCATACAAAAATGAAGTTGTCGAATGGTCATGGAACAAAATGATGAAAATGCAAACATGTAAGACATGATACATAAAAAAATGCACAACATGAGCATATGAATAACCATGGCCGAATATGCAAGGATACAATATCAAGCATGGAAATGAAATATATAAGTAAATATAGCTTAGAAAATAATGTAAAGAACATATATATAAAAGATTTAACATAGACATGCAAAATAAAAAACAAGCAAAACTAGTAAGTAGAACGAGGAAAGTTAAGCTGCATGGTTGGTATCAAATGGGCATAGCCTCTCACCTAACCATAATCACTTGGTCTTGAGAAGATCATGAAGCCTTTCCATCTCAATAAAACAGAAAATAAACCATGTAAAATAGAAAATAAGGTGAGCTTCATGGTAGGTGAAAATGGGCATAGCCTCTCTCTTCTAACCATGGTCACTTGGTCTAGCCAAGATCATGTAGCCATTTCAACCCTTTTTGCTTCATATTTTGTAAAAAAAATAAGAATCTTAGAATACTCTAAAAACCATGTAAAAATCATTTTTCACAACAACAGGCAAGGAAGAAAAAAAAAAGAGAAAAACCAAGACAAGTAAATAAGACACATTCGGCCATAGCATGAAACCATAAGAAAAAAAATTGTTTTCCACCATTTTAATGAAGAAGAAGGGATGAAAATATAAGTAAACATTAAAAAACTTTATTTCCATGAAAAATATAGTAGGAAAACAAGATAGAAAATCAAGAAAACACCATAGAAATCAAGAAGAAAGCTAGGCTAAAGCTTGGTAGAGATGGATACCTTCAAGCTCTCTGTTGAAAACCTTTTTTTTTTCTTTCTTTCAAAACCTTTTTCTTTGCTAAATTAGCTACTATTTTCCAGCCAAAAACCTCTGAAAAAATGAAATCCTCCTCCTCCCTTTTTTCTTGGCCGAATGGCCCCCTAGCCCTTGGATGGGAATTGCATTTTTTTCTCCTCCAATCTTGGCCTTTAGATTTAGATATTTTGATGACAACATAAAAATGTCATCTTGCCAATTGATAGCAGCCCTTAAGATGTGTACTCAGCCCTTGTAGTAACCTTAGCCCTTAGATGCAAAAGAGGACCAATCCCATGCACTCCCTTGCTTGCCCCTCTTTAGTGCCTACCCTTGGATGAGTTGTGCTCTTCCGTTCTTGGTCATTGGATGAGGCCAAAATAAAAATGAAATCTTGTAGATTAAATCCAGCCCTCATCATGTGTACTCAGCCCTTGTATATGGCCTAAGCCATTGGATGAAAAGAGATAATCCCATGCACTCTCTTGCTCAACCGAATGGATGCTCACCCTTGGATGAATTATGCTCATCTTTTTTCTTTCATTCTTGGCCATTAGATGAGGGTTCTTTTATGAAAAATAAAGATTTCATTTTGGCATTTAAACTTGTCCATTTGATGGTGCATTCAACTTTCCTACAAGGCACTTAAGCCATTGGATGAAGGGGACCATTTGCAAGGTGTTAGTGGTAGCATGTGGCTTGATAGTGACTAAGGAATTAAATTGTTCAAGCTTCCTTCTTCTCCTCTATGTTGGCTGACCAAGGGAAGAAAAAAAATCCTAGCAATTCCTTATTTTTTTCATATTTTCATCAATTACAAATTTGCCCTTTTTGGTTTCTTTGGTGAAATGATGTTTTTGCCCCCCGAACTTAAATAAATAGCAAACGGACTCCAAATTTGAATTTTATTTTTTAATACTTCCAAAATAATAAAAAATTAAATTCTGGAAGTTTTAAAAATTTTCTGAGTCCTTTTGCTATTTATTTCGGATTTATTTTCGAAATTACCCCTTTTATGCACCCGAACTTTACCATTTTTTAAACGAGCTCCGAATCCATATTTTTCTTCACCAATCTCTTCCAAATAATTTAAAAATGTGATCTAGAAGTTTTCATTATTTTTGGAGCTCATTTGCTATTTTTTCGGGATTTATCTGCTTGAATTACTACATCGGAGACCCGGGATTTGGCTATTTTGCAAACGAATTCTGAATCAAGATTTTCTTTCGCCAATCTCTTCCAAATAATTTTAAATGAGATTGAAAATTTTCAAACCTTTTGGAGTTCATTTGCTATTTTTCCGATATTTCCCAATTTTGCCCTTTTGCCTCTGAAAACCGATTTTGCTGAAAACAAGTCCGATTTTCAGATTTTCTTCAAACCGATCCTTGGGCTATCCTTTTTTAATCATTTCTCATCAATTAAGGGCTTTATATCTTCCGAATTGGGCCATTTCTGTATTTCTTCCAAATTTCACTGAAATCTACCAAAAAACCTTAATCCTCGGTTTTCTTTCGAATTGACTTTTCTATCAGTTTTTCTTCCAAATGGCTTCTCCATTACCCGTAGTCGGTGCTTATCTTTCATTTGAGACCTTAAATTTTGACCAATTTGATCGTTTAAGCACTTTTCCCCAAATTTCTCGAATTAGGGTTTCCTTTCTACTGAATCTCGTAACCCAACTTTCGAACTCCATATCTTTTAATGTAGACCTCGGATTATCAAAATTCTTTCACCAATTTTCAACTGAACCTCAAATATTGATTTTTAAAGTGGGTTGACTTTTTTTAGTAGTTGACTTTTTTGAGGTTGACTTTTTTGGGGTTGACTTTTTCTAGGTTGACTTTTTTGAGTTTGACTTTTTCTGTCTGCTTTCTTAGACTAAGTCTCGGCGTACCACCTGCAGGATGAGAAAAGCCTTTTAGCATTCAGAAACATCAATTTAGAAAGAAAATGTACCTGATTTAGGGGTCCGGACAAAATTGGGTGTCTACAACAGTGTCTAGTTAGGCAACCAAAAATCAAGGGAATCCCTAAATACCTTACTAAGAGAGTTCCTAGCTTAAAGCCAGTTCTTTGCTGGATAGTTTGAAGGACCATATGGTCAATGTTTGTATGAAAAGTTTCAAAGTTGGCTTTATTCAGCTACAAGCCTGACATGAAGAAGAAATCATGAACATGTGAGAATAAATTCAGAATATACTCTTTCTTCCCATCAATAAATACCATAAGATCATCCGCAAAGCAAATATGAGTCAGCTTTACTCTTTTACATGTAGAATGGTAACCAAATTTACCATCTGCAATAGTTGAGTTCAGAATTGATGACAAAATATCCATCACAATAACAAACAAATAGGGGGATAGAGGGTCACCCAGCCTTACACCTTTTTTTCTAGGAACATAGCCAACAAGACCACTACTGATAACCCCTGAATAGTGTGGGGTAGTGAACTAGTGATACAAGCTCTCAACCAACTTACAAATTTGCTAGGAAAATTTAAAGCTTCCAAAGTGTTGGACGAGAAATTCCAATCAACAGAATCAAAAGTTTTCTTCAAGTCAAACTTGATGATCATCCTATGAGATACCCTTTTGGTATGATAACCCTTCACCAACTCCCGAGCAAGCAAAATGCTATCTGCAATACTTCTTCCTTGGACAAAAACACTTTGATTTGCATTAATCAGACCAGGTAGGCATTGCTTAAGTCTATTGGCCAACAATTTTGCAATAGATTTATATACAATATTACAACAAGAAATTAGCCTAAAATCTATCACCTAAATTGGATTTCGGACCTTAGGAACCAAAGTAATGGTAGTAGAATTCACAGACTTGGGTAGTCTCCCAAACCTGAAAAAAGAAGAAGATAGGACTGCCTTAGTAAAATCCTTACCAATAATACTTCAAGTTACTTTGAAGAAATGAACATTGTAACCATCATGGCCAGGGGCTTTATCTTTATTCAATGAGAATAAAGTAGCCTTATTCTCCTCAGGTATGATCTCAACAGCTAGTATATCTTGTTGTTGAACTGTGATGCTCTTATTCAGAATTTGTTTTAACTCCTCAACAGAGCTACCATTAACAGCAGCATCAGGTGTGCCCATAAGTTCTTCATAAAATTGTTTGAGCAAGATATTCAAAAGCATTTAAAGATTGTAAGTTAAGAATATTGCAAGTTAATCAATTTTCTTTGTTTGAGCAAGTTTGAGACAATAAACTCAAGATATTCATGCTCATGCTCCAATAACAATATCTCAATAAATTAAGCACAACATCAATTTCACCAATCAAAGAAATATATTAATATTAAGCACTCAATAACAATATTTCCTTCAAAATTATGCATGCGAAAGTATTTATCACATCAAATCAATTTTGCATAATGAAAATATATCATGTAAGTTCGAAGGAAAGCTCATGCATTCAAGATCAAAGAAAATAACATATTTATGCAATTCAAAATATATAATCAATAAAACACATTATAAAAAAAATCAAACATCAAACAATTAAACTTGAATAGGCAACCAAAATATCTCATCCAAAGAGCTTTTAAGCTTAGAGGTTACCTATATCCATTTGTGTGTCTAGAGCATCCAATCAAAGCATTTTGTTCCTTCTTGCTCTAACACACCTACAAGAGACAATTATTTGGATTTTGGCCAAATTGCTTTGGGTCTTTGAGAGTTAGTCACTAAGTCTCTTGTTCCTTTTGGAACCCATACTTGTCTAACTCTATATGGAATCTTTTTCTTAATAGGACAAGTATGTGTATTATAACCATGATAATTACAATGAGCATATTTGGTCATTTTCAAGTGAAAAGATTTTTAAATAAAAATTTGTTTTTCATTTTTCAAGCTTTCAAATTTCATTTTCAATTCTAAATTCTCTTTTTCTAAAATTTCATTTTTTTTTGGCAAGCTTCAAAATTCATTTTAAATTTCTCATTTTGTTTTTCCAAATCATCATTTGTTTTTACCAAAAATTCATTTTCAACTTTTAGTTTAGAAATCATTTTCTTTTATTTTAAATTCATTTCTTCAAATTCTATGGCTATCTAATCAAATGCATCTTGCAATTCATTAAATGTATAGGAATTGTAATCACAAGATTTAGAGGTTACCTTGGGCTCTTCAAGCCATGAGACACATTCCATTTTGGATAATTTCCTCTTTCTTTTCTCCATGAAGTTGCTCGAGTTTTTTTTCCATATTTCTTTAGAGGTAGCACAAGAGGAGACTAATTTGAGGTTGTCATCGTTAAGTGCTTCATAAATAAAATTCATGGCCTTCGCATCGTCTTGCAATCTTTTCATGAATTTATCATCATTTGAGTGAGCTCCAAGACCATTTTGAACCATAAACCAAGCTGTCATATCGTTAGCCATCAAAAAGACTTTCATCCTTAATTTCCAAGGCCAAAATTCATGATTTTCTAACTTTGGGACCTTGAGGATAGTCTCACCACTTTGCATGTTCTTTGAGCTTTGAAGAAGGATCTTTTCTCAAGGTTGTTAAACCAACAAAAAAGACCAAAGATCTGATACCAGTTGTAAGCTTTTAGTGGTGATTAAATCAAGAGGGGGGTTAATTGATTACTTAAAAAATAATTGCGAAATTAAAGAACAAATAATAATATTGAGAAATTTAAACAATACACTCAATTTGGAAAGTAAATAAATAAATAAAGCAAGTAAATGAGTAGGGAAAGAAGATCAAACACAATCGATTTATAGAGGTTCGGTCTCGTGCCTACGTCCTCTCCCTTAGCCTCACTTGCCAAGGAGTTCCCAATTCACTAACTTGAATTGCTACCTTTTTAAGGACGAGGTATAACCTTCACAATCCCTATCTTTTATGTAGGCTTAGATAGAAACCTCTTCCCTCTATCTTTTTGTAGGCTGAGATAGAACCTCTCCCCTTTACAAGGTGTTTGTGTAAACAAAATGACCCTCTAATAGGCTAGGTGTTTACAAAGTTAAGCTCAATTAGGAGAGACTAAACAAAGATGATTTCAATAAAAGAATACAAGAAAGATATGAAAATTAAGCTTAGAACAAAGAGAACTTCTTGAAAGCTTGAGAGAGATGAAATATATGGCTTTGATCTTTCTCTCTTGGTGTCTCTTGCTCTTGGAAGTGTTAGAGAGTCCCTTTAATACCTTGGATATGATTTATGACCGTTTGGAGTTGATTGGGATGGAAAAGAGCCGTTGGAGCTTCAAAAATCATACTTGAAAAACTGCCCTGCAGGCATGGGATCGATCCCTTACATGAGGGGATCGATCCCCTACTTGTTCCAACTCAAAATATGACCGTTGGAGGCCATGGGATCGATCCTTACCTTTGTGGGATCGATCCCTTACTGTCCTACAAAGTTTATTAGCTACTAACTCTCATGGGACTGATCCTGGGATCGATCCCGAGATCAATCCTCTATCTTAGTGGATCGATCCTCTCATATAAAAAATGTTTTCTTTGATATTTAAAAGAGGTCAAATTGTCGTAAAAATATTTTAAAAATACACATATATTTAAGAACATGTATTTTTGAGAAAATTAAGGAGTTTAAAGTATTTTAACATTTTTCCAAAATATTTTTAAAATGATTCAACGAAAAATGCTAAATTGAAAATAATTAATCTCAAGCTAATTAAGCTTAAGAGTTTGTCATTTCAAAATTAAGATCAATTCAAAGCTAATATAGCTAACAATTATGAAAATGTACACGATGAATGCATGAGCATTATGATAAATGCATGAGCATTATGACAAATGTACATGGTGAATGCATGAGCATTATGAAAAATGTACATGGTGAATGCATGAGCATTATGAAAAATATACATGGTAAATACGTGAGCATTATGAAAAATGTACATGGTAAATGCATGCCATTATGAAAATGATGCAAATGATGGAGTTATGACATACATGAAGATTTCACAAAACTTGACACAAGAAAATTAAGTACAAATTACATTGAACAAAAAAAATATTCACAAAAATTTTAACAAAAAAAATGTGAAATAAAAATACAACGACTTTCCTTCATGTGTCATATTTCGGGTAATTCTCTATACAAGGTTGACATGGCTCTATCCTAAGGTTGGCCTCTTAAGTGTTGTTTATATGCTGGGTTCAGGATACTCTACCAAGCTAAAAAGGTCCCCAAGCTGCTCCTTAACTTCATCCATGTAGGATGAGTAAGGCACCCCATTCCTCACCCATTATAGGCTACAACTGAAAATGTTCAATTCGGGTGACAGTATTTTCCAAAGCTGCTGCGGAGGTTATTACCTCACGAAAGTTTTGGTACTTTACACTCTGAGGGTGTTTCGCTAGCTGTTGCGGAGGTTATCATCTCATGAAGGCGTAGGTACTTTACCCAATCCTAAAAGGGACGAGCCCGGGTATAGGGCTTATGATATGCATTGTGTAGTGTGTGCGAAGGAACATTCAAACCTTCTCTTTCCCAATAGTGAACAAGAAAAAAAATTGTTAGCACAATTAAAAATTAAAATGTAGATAAGAAAGAAAATTAAACACTTTTAAGACCAATTATTTAAAACCTAAGGTATCACAAGACTAATCTATGGCTCGACTCTCTAATGTCCCCAGTGGAGTCGCCAAACTATCATAACGTGCCAAATACGAATTCAGCATGCTAGACACAAATCATGGAGTCATCACTAATCATCTAATCTAGGTATGATTAGTCACCTATGCGAATCTATCCTATTTAAAGTAATCCTAAGCTTGACTAAGGCACCTTAAAAAGAATAGGTTTTGTTCTACTTATTAAAACTAGGTCCAGGTGTTCGGTTACGTGTAGGGAAGGATTAGCACCCCCACAACACCTATCTAAGAGATAGTACCTAATTAGTCTTGTGATGCTAAAAAGTCTTAACTAGATGGTCTTATTTATCCTATCTTTGTTTTAAATCTTTCAAGTTAGAAATATCGAAAATCATTTTTTTAGGTCTTCCATACATTCTAGAGAAATTGCTAAAAAATGTTTCCTCACCTCGAGAGTATTCAACAGAAACCATTCGTTCTATTGAAAAGGCTCCGTCATCGAAAAAATTAAATTTTATGACAAAGTTATTTTCTTAAGTCTAATCTTCCAAAATTAAAAACTTATATTTTATTCATGTTTGCTCAAAAATAAATCTCGATCTCAATATCAAAAATTTTCTCTTAAAAACCTTTCCATCAATCTAGAGAATTTTTAAAAGAGTTTTCCTCACAGAGAAATTACTTAGAAATCAACCAATCGCGATTTCCTCGAATTTCATCCTTGGAAGAAATCTTAATTTATTCTTGATTTTTGATTAAGCATTTATTATGGAAAATTATAACTTAAAAAGAAACATTGAAAATTAATTATTTCAAAAGAATAAATTTTGATCTTTTTTGGTATCGAAAATTATCGCTTAAAAAATTCTTCCATTTGTTCTGGAGAATTTTTAAGAGAATTTTCTCACGTAGAAATTTCTCGAAAATCAACCATTCGTGATATCCTCGAATTTCATCATCGGAAAAGATCTCCATTTATTACTTTAATTTAATTAATATTCAATTTAAAAATTAATTAGTAGATATAATAAAATTTATTTGACTTAATTAAATTATCCTAATTAAGAAATTAAATTAATAATTAATAATAAATAGTATACAATAATTTACATAAACAAAAAAAAAATCAAATAAAGTTAGTGATAACTCTAGGAAATATAGTAATTTTCCACCTTTTATGCATTTAAATCGACGGAGTCTTTGAGGATTTTATTAGAATTTGATTAGTTTTAGATGTTTTTATATTTATTTTAATTATCCATTTTATGTTTAAAATAGTTATTTAGTTGTTATTTATGTGTTTTTATAGGTCCAAGGTGATCTAGAGCTTTGAGGTGCAAAACGATGAAAAATGGTGCAAAGCAATGAGCAGGCAGATTCGACCTCCGGAGCTTCTTTCAAGGAAAGCCTGATCTTAAAGACGTCATTTGAGAAAACTTCTTCTTGACTTTTGAATCTGACTTCCAGAACTTTCCAACGATGTAAGTCTCATCAAAATCGGACGAGGTTTGGCCTGTAAAACCAGCTGACGAAGTACAAGAAAATGGAGGAATCAACCTGAAGCAGATAGAGAGTCGGCGTCGCTGCGCCGATCGTGAACAGTGAAATAAAAAATTTTAAAAGCCTAATTTTTACCAGTTTGCTTGTGCCTGAAGTTTGGGACTCCAGGAGGCCTTGGACACTTTAAATATGACTCTTTTAGGTTAAAATAAAGGGGATTGGACATCTAGAAACCTAATTCTCTCAAGAAGATAGTTGTCATCAAAATTCTCTCAAGAAGATTGGAAGATTGAAAGATTCAAGATTCAAGAATTGACAACTCTTAGTTTTCTCTTTTCTCTTCTTTATTTTTCTTGTGTTGTTGATGATGGTGAAACTATTAGAATATTTGTTTTCATTAAGTATCATGAACTAATTTTCTTTTACTAGGATTTCAATGGAACTCAACACATAGTTTGAATTTACTTCTTCTCTCTAGCTTGATTTAATGGTTTGTTAAGTTGTTTGTTCATTCTTGTTCTTAATGCTTCTAATTGCTTGATCACCAATTAGATTAATTTGTTAACCTAAATACCACTAGACATAGAGAGTTTAGTGTTAGACATGGATTGAAGGATACATCTTTCATTTCATTTATTAGGATGAATTAATCTGCAGGTAGGGTAGAAATATACTTACTTGTCATGTGTAACCATTGTTAGAGTCTAAGCTTAATGAGTTATTCTTTAATTCAATTATCATAGACATATAGTTAATTGGTTAAGAAGGATATTTTTATTGAGACCATCTGTAGACACCAAATTTTGTCCGGACCACTAAATCAGGTATGTTTTCTTCTTAAAGTGAGGTTTCAGAATGCAAAAAAGCTTTTCTCATCCTGCAGGTGGTACTTCGAGACTTAGTTTAAGAAAGGAGACATAAAAAGTTAATCTTTAAGAAGTCAACCCCGAAAAAGTCAACCCCAAAGTCAACTACGAAAAAAGTCAATCCACTTTCAAAATCAAGATTCAAAGTTCAATTGAACAATGGTGAAAGAATTTTGATAATCCGAGATCTACAATGAAAGATATGGAGTCCGGAAATTGGATTACGAAGATTTAGTGGAAAGGAAACCCTAGTTTAGAAAATTTAGGGAAAAGTGCTTAAACGATCAAATTGGTCGAAATTAGAGGTTTCAAATGAAATTTAAGCAATGACTACGGGTAATGGAAAGGCTGCTTGGAAGAAAAATTGAAGGAAAAGTAAATTTGGAAGAAAACCGAGAATTAGGATTTTTGGTGGATTTTGGTGAAATTGGAAAAATTGAAGAAATGGCCCGATTCGGTAAAACTAAAGCCCCTAATTGATGAGGAGTGATTAAACAAGGATAGCCTAAGGCTCAGTTTGAAGTAATTCCGAGAAAAGAGCCGATTGGAGGAAAAACGAAAAAACGAGAAAATTTTCAATAGTGAAAAAAGGAAGAATCAAATCGGAGGGGAATTTGATCGTAAAAATTGAGCCTTTTTAGAGAAACTCCAATACCATATATGAAAAAGGCACAGAAAAAGAAAATCTAAAAATCGGACTTGTTTTGAGCAAAATCGGGCTTTGGAGACAAAAGGGTATAATTGGAAAATTCTAAAAAATAGCAAATGAGCTCCAAAAATTATAAAAATATGCAGATCTCATTCTTAAATTATTTGGAAGAGATTGGCAAAAGAAAATGAGGATTCGAAGCTCGTTTGCAAAATGGCAAATCTCGGGCCCACTATGCTGAAATCCAAGAAGATAAATCCCGAAAAAATAGCAAATGAGCTCCAAAAATTATGAAAACTTCCAGATCTCACTTTTAAATTATTTGGAAGAGATTGATGAAGAAAAATCTGGATTCGGAGCTCGTTTAAAAAATGGTAAAAGTTCGGGTGCACAAAGGGGCAATTTTGGAAGAAAAATCCAAACAAAATAGCAAATGGGCTCAGAAAATTTTGAAAACTTTCAGAATTCAATTTTTTTTATTATTTAGGAAGTATTAAAAAAATAAAATTTGGATTTGGAGCCCGTTTGCTATTTAATTAGGTTTGGGGGTCAAAAAGGTCATTTTACTGAAGAAACCGAAGAGGGCTTTTCTTGCAATGGAGATTGGGCTGGATTTTAAGAGGGAAATCAGCCAAGCCCATGATGGAGAGTGATTTTGCTGAGCCATTGTATCCAAGGGCCAAGAGTGGTAGTAAGGTAGTTATTTTTTTTATCAAGTTTTTAAATTTGTAACACATGGACCAATGGATGGAGAGGGATGATGTCATATTTATGACATCATATTTAGGAGCTGATTATTCCAATCTAAAGGCAGTAGTTAGGGAGGAAAAGAAATAAAAAAAGAAAGGAGGAAAATGAGAGAAAAAAGAAAGGTTTTGCTTTCTTGATTTGGAAAGCTAGAGCATGGTAGCTATGTTCTTTCATGGTTTTTTCTTACTTTGTTGACATGATTTTGCTATTTTGATTGTTATTTTATTTTATTTTATTTTCTTTTATGAAATAAATTTGTTTTTAAAATATTCTAAGGAGCCTCTACTTTGTTTTTTAAAAAGAAATCAAGAAATCAAGTTTTCCTCCATTTTTCATCATGGCCGAATGAACCTTTTTTTGTTAAATATTTTGTGTTTGATTTTGTTCATGTGATTTGTTGTGGTAGGTTAGCTTGATTGTGGTAGTTCATCTATGCACCATGCCATGTGTTTGTGAAAATGTCTAGCTATGTTCATGCATTTGCATTATGATTGCTTAGTTTAGCATGTTTTCTTTTTAGTCTTGTATTTAGTATGCCATGTGTTTGTGAAAATGTCTAGCTATGTTTATGCATTTGCATTATGATTGCTTAGTTTAGCATGTTTCTTTTTTAGTCTTGTATTTAGTATGCCATGTGTTTGTGATAATTCCATGCTAAGATTTCACCATTTAGACCTAGGACCATTCGGTTACCCCCTCCATTCCATGCTTTGTGTGTGCATTTTCATCTTGTTGGTTGACATGCTTGCATTTTCATGCCATGATTTTGTGTATTTTGATTTAGTATGCTATGTATTTGTGTTATTGCCATGCATTTTTTAGGTCTAGGTTTCATTTGCATTGCCATGCATTGTTTAGACCTAGGTTGCATTTATTGCCATGCAAGTTCATGTTAGGTCTAGGCCATATTCTTTTTGTCATGCATTTTCCATGTCATTTAGGTTTTAAATCATGCATTTCATGCATTTAACTTGCTGTTTGTTGAAGCATATCATATCATGCCACTTGATTTTTGACTTAGGTCAATCAATGGCTCAAAGTCAAGCTCACATAAGCGTACTTGTGGAAAATTAAAGACTTGTCAAATTGATTTTTCTACCTTTGTGATTTTTTTTACTTAGGCAAATCTTGTCCAATTTTTTTTTTTTAATTTTAGTTACTATTTGTAGGTTCATAGAAGAGTGTCCAATATTTTTACTTTGATTTTTGAATGATTTTATCAAAGGCATAAAAATGTGTTTTGGCAAAACAGTTTTTCACCCAGAGTTCTGACTTTCTCGATTTTTCTGGGAAGATATCCTTGGTCAAAAAATTAAGCCTATTTTGTCCCACATAGTTTTACATGTTCTGAGTCTCCTGTATTTGTTTTAGATTTTTTTGAAATTTTAAAAATAGGCTAAAAAATCACGCTTTAAAACTAGACAGTAGAGTCAGATTTGAATTCAAGGAAAAAATAATTGTTAGTTTTGGTAAGGCATTTAGAGGGGATTGATTAGGAACCTTAGCTACTGTCATAGGTTGGTTTCTAGGCCATTTTATTCTTTAAAATGATTTTATAAAGCTCGGGTCAAGGGTGGTCAAGTCCGGGTTTTCAAACTTAGAAAAATAGAGCTATTTTTAAAGGGGAATTCGGCTATGATGTTTATTATCCAAGATTTTCAAAATTGTTTTTAAACCAATCACAAAGTATTTTGATTTTAGAAAATTTAATTTGATGTCTTTTCCTAAAGTAGCCGGATATATTTTTAGGTATACGAATTTCCTTATTTAAAGGAAAAAATACACTTTCATGCATTGCATTTTCCTTGTTCATGCATACTATATAATATGTGATTTTTGCCATGATAATTTCTATGGTATTTTTATTATTTTGATTTATATTTTATGATGTTATATTGTTTGTTATATGGTTTTGAATATTTCATGCTATCCTATGCTTTTTATTTAGTCATTTATCTTTGTCACATCATTTAACATATAGTATGTTCATGCATTATTATTTTTATTTTCATGCATATTTCATGATAACATTATTTTATGTTTCATATCATTTAATATCATTTCATGTCAGTTAGATTATATTCCATGTCATCTAGATTATATTATTTAAAATATGTTATGTTATTTCATTTCATTTAGAATATATCATGTCACTTAGGATATTTCATTTCATTTAGAATATATCATATCACTTAGGATATTTCATTTCATTTAGAATATATCATGTCACTTAGGATATTTCATTTCATTTAGAATATATCATATCACTTAGGATATTTCATTTCATTTAGAATATATCATCTTACTTAAGATATTTCATTTTATCTAGAATATGCTATGCCATTTAAATTTTATCATATCATTTAGGTTGCATTATATTATCTAGACTTTGTTATATCATCTTTACTATGTCACACATATTCTTATTTATATATATTTTTAAATGTTTTAAAAATATTATGATTTTTAATAAAATAAAGATATTCCCGAGTTAAAATAATTCATGAGTTCTCTGTCGGGTTTGCTGGGGAGGATATCATCAATTATCATTAATAATGGAATATCTTCTTTAAAACAAGAATGATTCGGAAAATTTTCCTAATTAACAAAAATTTATATATTTTGCCACGTTTATTGGGGAATATAGGAAAATTTTAATTAATAAATTTCGGATCATTTTCAATTAAAAATGGAATTATTTTTCTTAGAATTGAGAATTAATTTGAAACACTAAATTTAAAACCGACTTTTTACCGAAACTTGAGATAACACATGATTAATAAGGTACCGTTTTATACGGGCGTTGTGGGGGTGCTAATCATTCCCTACACGTAACTGAGTCCCGAACCCACTTCTTTGATTTCTCTGGTTTAAAATGCAAACTTGAAATTGGTTTTAAAAATCTTTTAATTAATTTTAAAATGTTTTACAAAATCGGTTTTAATAGGTGGCCGATCACACCTAGCCAAAAAAGATTGGTGGCGACTTCATGTCTTTTGTGAGGTCATTTTCAAACCCTCATTTTATTTCAAGAGGAATTAAATCGTCTTTTCTTTTGTTTTTCAATGTCACGCTTAACAAGTAATAAAGTCTCGCGATGAGACTTGTTATTTTTTAGGTTGCGACAACTTGGCGACTCCGCTGGGGATATTAAAGAGTCAGGCCTAGAATTAGTCATTTGTTATTAAAGTCTCTGTTTTTGTTGGTTTATTCAGTATTTAATTTTAATTCCCGCATTTTTTTAAATAAGGAGAATTTTGAAAATAATAAAATGTTTTAAATATGTCCATATTCATGTGCATACATATTATTATTGTTCTCTGGTTATTTTGTTGAATATAGTTATTCTTTGCCTAATTGATGCTTTATATTGTTTGATTTTGTTGGGGCATTTAGAATAAAGGGTTTAGAATAGGTGGTGAAAGGTTTGTTGTTCCTCCTTACACACCACACGTGCATTTGAATATCATGATCCCTATACCCGGGTTCCATCCTTTTAGGTGGGAGCAAAGTAACTAAGCCTTCGTGATTAACAATCCGCATGGGCTAGGGAAACACTTTCGGAGTACTAAATTACCTAAGCCTTCGTGATTAACAATCCACATGGGCTAGGGAAATATACTCTAATGAATTGAACCCGCTTTTATCGAGGTTCCTTACTAGTCTTAACCGGCGACAGTGATGAACAATTTGGGACTTTTAGAACTGATTCACCTTTATATTGTGAACCTAGGTGAAGCCATGCCGATTTTTGATTAGATATCCCGAGGCTAGGAACACATGGAGGAATATTCCTAATCCTTTTATTTTCTAATCTACATTCCGAATAAGTTTAAGTTTGCAAATCGAGCAATGATGAATGCATATCGCCCATAATAAGTTTTGAAAATAACAAAAGGTTTTTTGCATGCATTTTATTATTGTTCTTCGGTTGGTTAATGTGTTACACTATTCTTGATCTTTGTTGTAATAAATTGCTGGGATATTTAGGATAAGGATTTTTGAATAGGTGTTGAAAGGTTTGTTTTGTTCCCCCACACATATTGCACTTACATTTGCATAACATGAGCTCTATACCCGAGTTTCGTCCCTTTAAGTGGAAGTAGTACCTACGCTCTCGTGATGATCCTCTGCATGCGCTAGCAAAATACTTCCGGAGTATAAATTACCTAAGCTCTCGTGATGATCCTCCACATGGGCTAGGGAAATATACTCTTACGAATTGAACCCGTTTTTATCGGGGTGCCTTACTAGCCTTCACAGGAGATAGTGAGGAACAATTCGGGGCCTTTTAGAACTTCGTTCACCCACATATAGTGAACCATAGAGCCAACATAGGCGAAGCTCTGTCGAATTTTTGATAGATATACCAAAATTAGGAACACATGGAGGGACATTTTTAACCTTTTGTTACCTATTTTACATTTTGAATAAGTATTGTAGACTGGGAAACGATGTACGTACATCGCCCGTAATAAGTTTAATACCTCGCCCCAAAGGCATCGTGATGCCTAAATGAGTCGATACTGTTGGGTTAAGTGTTCACTAACTTTTTGAAATTGAAAATACAAGCATTCTTTTTCAAATATTTTTGCATTTTGCACATTTCATGCATGTGTGAATGGAGCATGTACATTTATGGTTGTATTGTTGATCTCATTTTTTGCAATAAACGGACAGGGATAATAATCTTATTTGATGATTTCATAAAACCGGTAGTGTTACATGAACATTTGGACATTATACCATAGTAGGATCCACTACCCCGAAATTCTTTTGAAAAATAATATGTTTGGTTTTTCATAGAGAAAACATGTTTCAAAAAATCATATATTAAATTTAGAGGCAAATCTTGCATAATGAGATTTTTGAATAATCAAAATTTGGTCCCACCAATTTCGTGTAGTCATTGATTTCTTTGTATATACCTTGGTGTTAATTCATGTATTCTTTGCATGTATCATTTTGGCATCATGTTACAGTCCTAACATGCATGGTCATTCATTGTAGAATACATTTGTGATATAAATGGTCATTTTTTGTTCATACCCTTGTGTAAATTTATGAATTCCTTACATGTATCATATGGACATCATGTTACAGTCATAAGCATGCATGCTCATTCATTGTAGAATACATTCATGACCAGCATGATTTTTCTGTATATACCCATGTATCAATTTATTCATTCTTTACATATATCATGTTGGCATCAGGTTGTATTCATGCATTTATAGTCAGCATGATTTTTCTGTATATATCCAGGCATTAATTTGCTTATCCTTTACATGCATCATGTTGGCATTAGGTTGCATTCATGCATTCATAGTCAGCATGATTTTTCTGTATATATTCATGCAAAATTTGCTTATTCTTTACATGCATCATGTTGGCATCAGGTTGCATTCATGCATTCATAGTCAACATGATTTTTCTGTATATATCCATGCATTAATTTGCTTATTCTTTACATGCACCATGTCAGCATCAGGTCGCATTCATGACAAACATAGTCAGCATGATTTCTCTGTATATGTTCATGTAGTAATTTAATTACTCTTTACATGCATTGATTTGTTTATATAAATCATGTTGACATCGGGTTGCATTCATGGCATACATAGTCATCATGATATGCTAATGCTTTAATCTGTCATGTTAGCATTAGGATGCATTCATGACACACATGGTTAACATGATTTTCTTTGTATATACTCTGTGTCAATCATTCATTGGTTACATGCATCATATTTGACATCTTGTTACATTCATAGTGTATATGATCATTCATTGGGAAATACACTGAAATATACATGGTCATTCATTGCATATATCCATGCGTTGTTTATTCTTTGCTTGTATCATGTTGGCATCATGATTGCATTTATTACATACATGGTCAACATGTCTCCACTGTATATGTCCGTACATCACATTGTTTATGTTTCACAGGCATCAAATTGCATTCATGGCTCATTCATCACGATATGCATTTGAAGGGATAAAATGGAAGTTGGTTTGGCTTTAGGAGTCTTTGAAAGAATTACCATTTCAAATCAAAGGTATAAGAAGTACTGAGTACCTTTTCAATACAGGCTAGAGCTATGGAGAATGAACAAGTTGCCCGAATGGAAAGAATGGAAAGGGCATAGGAAGAATTGCTAGAGAAGTTGGCAAAATCTGAAGCAGAATCTAGAGATCAGATGACTAAATTGATGGAGTTGATGTCCACTGTAATCAAGGGAAAAGGATACACTGAAAACTTGGCCGCCAGAGAAAGGTTAGAGGCACAAAAAGGTCAGAATGAGGTCGTAATGATGGATGCCCAGAACACAGTTAACCCCGCCAATGACTTAAATTCAGATAATCCAACTGAACAGGCAAAGTTGAAAATAATTGCAGTAAATGAGCAGATTCCCGAGGGAAATATCAGTTGTTAGATGAAAGGCTTCGGGCAGTAGAAAATACAAATGTATTCGAGAGTGTGGATGCAAAAGAACGATGTTTGGTCTTCGATTTAGTCATTCCTCTTAAATTCAAGGTCCCTGATGTTGTCGATTTTAATCACGCAAGTGCACGTATCGTTGACAAGTAATATAATAAAAAGTAGAGTGTCGAACCCACGAGGAATTGTTACTAATTTTGCTAAGTACTAAATTAACACAACTCAATCTTATCTAAACAACTAATTAAAGATTAAATTAAAAGAAAATAATATTAAAAAAAGTAAATTAAAAAGATGAATTCAATTAATTAATAAAAGCCTAGGATTACAACTTCCTTCAACACTTCGCTTGAATCTCTCTCTACCTCTTCACTTGATTAATGATCCTGAGTTGTTAACCTAGAGTTCTATCTTATTTATAAGGATCTTCTGATGGTCTCATAAAAATATCCTTCTTAACCAATTAACTATATTCTTATGCTAATTGAATTAAAGAAAAACTCATTAAGCTTAGGCTCTAAAAGTGGTTACACATGACAAGTAAGTGTATTCCTACCCTACCTGCAGATCAATTCATCCTAATAAATGAATATGAAACATGTGTCATTCAATCCATGTCTAACACTAAACTCCCTTTTCCAAGTTGTATTTAGGTTAACAAATCAATCTAATTGGTGGGCGATCAACTAGAAGCATTAAGAACAAGAATGAACAAACAACTCAACAAACCATTAAATTAAGTTAGAAAGAGAAAGTAAATTCAAACTATGTGTTGAGTTCCATTGAAATCCTAGTAAAAAAAATTTATTTCATGATAATTAATGAAAACAAATAATAAAATAGTTTCACCATCATCAACAATACAAGAAAAATAAAGAAGAGAAAAGAGAAAAGAAGAAACTAAGAGTTGTCAGTTCTTGAGTCTTCAATCTTCAAGCTTCCAATCTTCTTGAGAGGATTTGATGGTGGCTATCTTCTTGAGAGAGAATTAGGTTTCTTGATGTCTCATCCTATTTATTTTGACCTAAAGAAACCTATTTAAAGTGTCCAAGGCCTCCTGGAGTCCGAAACTTCGTTCCCAAGCAAAACAGGTAAAATTTGCGCTTTTGCGGTTTTTTTTCATTTTCATGGTACTGTTCACGAGCTCCCGGCGCTGAGGTGCCAGCTTTGGGCGCCACTGCTACTGCCTCCTTGGTGTTTCTCCTCCGTTTGTCCGAATGGGTTCCTGTCGGCTTCTCGAACTTCGTCGGCTGTTTTGACTAGGCAAATCTTATTCAATTTTGACGCGTCTTATACCGTTGGAAAGGTATGGAAGTCAGATTCAAAAGACAAGAGATATTTTTCTCATTTCAAGTCTTTAAAATCTAGATTTTCTTGAAATTAGCTCCGAAGGTTGGATCTGCCTGCTCATTGGAATGCACCGATTTTTGTCGTTTTGCACCTCGAAGTTCCAAATCACCTTGGACCTATAAAAATACATAAATAACAACTAAATAACTATTTTTAAACCTAAAATGGATAATTAAAATAAATATAAAAATATCTAAAACTAATCAAATCCTAATAAAATCCTCAAAGACTTAGCCGATTTAAAAGCACAAAAAGTGGCAAAATAACTATATTTCCTAGAGTTATCACACCCCCAAACTTAATATTTTGCTAGTCCTCGAGCAAAACAAAACTAAACAACTAACTAAATAAAATGACTCAACATATCACCCAAGATAGATGCACTCAAACAACGATTTTTTTTTTCCTCAAAAGTTATCTCAAAATCATGATTCAAGTTAGAACATAAACATAATCCAAATATATGATTCAATTCAATCGTAAACTTCATGCATGAATGGATTTTCAGTGTGTGTGTATAATACTAATGTATAAAGGTAAGCTTGAAAGGCTCAAACGATCCAAAGATGGCCTAAATCACTTCCTCAACTTAGTGTTGTCTAGGATTTCGCCTTGAAAGAGAATCAAACAAATTTTAGGTTCTAGATATAATTGCAATTCACATCAACATAATCAGTATTTAAATAAGCAATGCAAATCTAAGCAAGAGATTAAGTGCTCAATTTTTTTTTTTTTTTTTGAAAATCATATCCTAACATGAAACTAACAAAAGAATTTAACACAAATTCTTCTCATGCTTTCGTTTTCCTAAGAATAAAGATAAATCAATAACTAAAATTCATTATTGGATAAAGACTCCATCATACTAAGTGCAATATATCTCAAGCAAAAACAAAAAATTTTAGACTTCTAAAAAAATAGACAATCACATAAACTAAAATAAATCTAAAGACATTGTCCTCAATGTTTAGAACTAAAAAAAGTAAGAACAAGAAAACTCCCCTATCGATGAAAGCAAAGCAGGAGAAGCTTTAGTTTTCCTCTTAGACTTCGTCATGCTTGTCCAAGTTGGGTGATTAGTCACTATAAAATAAAACAAAATAAAAAGAAATTAATAATAATAAAAATACTCTAAAAAGTAAAAGAAAAGAAAAATAAAAAGTTTAGAACTTGGGTTGCCTCCCAAGAAGCGCTTAATTTATAGTCATCGGCTTGACTATCTCATTGTTCATCATCCTGTATCTAACCACTTGATGATTTTCGATTCATGCCATTTGACTGTTCTTTCTTTGAACAACTTCGCTTTCTTGCAGGCTTGAAAGCGAAATTCATCCCTTTCCATGACAGAATTTATTAATGCCTTAAGTGGATCAATGGGATAAATCTCTATGAATTCCTCGTTGTTAGCACTATCTATCCTATCGATTAGCTTTGGCTGTTGGATGCATTGGGGAACATGCTATGGTGGTGGGTCACATTGAATCTATTGTTCTTGAGCTTTCTCAAATTTGTCTCCAATAAGCTCGGTTGGCAATTCAGGCTCTATGCTATCATCTTCTATCTGTTTTTCAGTCCCAAATGTGTTTGCGTTATTATGTTCTTGTTCTTCGCTCATAGGATTAAGTTTAGTATCAGTTGGAAGAATTTCTTGAGGTTGGTAGTTGATGGCGATAACAAGCTGGCTTATTTGTGTCTCAAGATTTCTAATTGATGCATCATTTTCCACCATAAATTGCAACATCATCTCTTCCAATGATAGCTTCTTTTCTGGGACTAGAGCTTGATCTTGCAATGAAAACCCAGGATGATATGCTTGATTTTTGGAATTGGAGGACCATTGATTGTTGCTCCAGGAAAAATTTTTGTGATCTCCCCAACCTGGATTGTAGTCGTCGGAATAAAAATTATTTTGATGCATATTGTAGTTTCCAACAAATTGACAACAATCACTATGATGTCCTTCCCCACAAAATTCACAAATCCCAAACGAACTTTGGACGGCATTTACACCTAAATTGTCAAGCTTTCTTGTTAAGTGCAACCACCTGTGCAGATAAAGCACTGATTGCATCCCGTTTATAATCCCACATAGTGCATCCAAATCAACAAAACCTGAAAATAAAGAAAAATAAAGTTTAAATTAAGACTAAGGTTGCTTGTTATTAATATTAACAAAAATAATAGACAATTCCCCGGCAACGGCGCCAAAAACTTGTTGTCGATTTTAATCACGCAAGTGCACGTATCGTTGACAAGTAATATAATGAAAAGTATAGTGTTGAACCCACGAGAAATTGTTACTAATTTTGCTAAGTACTAAAATTAACACAACTCAATCTTATCTAAACAACTAATTAAAGATGATAATCAAAAACTAAATTAAAAGAAACTAATATTAAAACAAGTAAATTAAAAAGATGAATTCAATTAATTTTATAAAAGCTTAGGATTACAACTTCCTTCAGCACTTTGCTTGAATCTCTCTCTACCTCTTCACTTGATTTATGATCCTGAGTTGTTAACCTAGAGTTCTATCTTATTTATAAGGATTTTCCGATGGTCTCATAAAAATATCCTTCTTAACCAATTAACTATATTCCTATGCTAATTGAATTAAAGAAAAACTCATTAAGCTTAGGCTCTAATAATGGTTACACATGACAAGTAACTGCATTCCTACCCTACCTGCAGATCAATTCATCCTAATAAATAAATATGAAACATATGTCATTCAATCCATGTATAACACTAAACTCCCTTTTCGAAGTTGTATTTAGGTTAACAAATCAATCTAATTGATGGCCAATCAACTAGAAGCATTAAGAACAAGAATGAACAAACAACTTAACAAACCATTAAATCAAGCTAGAGAGAGAAAGTAAATTCAAACTATGTGTTGAGTTCCATTGAAATCCTAGTAAAAGAAATTTAGTTCATGATAATTAATGAAAACAAATAATAAAATAGTTTCACCATCATCAACAATACAAGAAAAATAAAGAAGAGAAAAGAAGAAACTAAGAGTTGTCAGTTCTTGAGTATTCAATCTTCAAGTTTCCAATCTTCTTGAGAGATTTTGATGATGGCTATCTTCTTGAGAGAGAATTAGGTTTCTTGATGTCTCATCCTATTTATTTTGACCTAAAAGAGTCTTATTTAAAGTGTCCAAGGCCTCCTGGAGTCTGAAACTTCGTTCCCAAGCAAAACAGGTAAAATTTGCATTTTTGCAGTTCTTTTCCATTTTTGCGGTACTGTTCACGATCTCCCGGCACCAAGGTGCCAGATTTGGGTGCCACGGTGCCACTTCTACTGCCTCATTGGTGTTTCTCCTCCGTTTGTCTGAATGGGTTCTTGTTGGCTTCTCGAACTTCGTCGGCTGTTTTGACTGGGCAAATCTTATTCGATTTTGACGCGTCTTATACCGTTGGAAAGGTATGGAAGTCAGATTCAAAAGTCAAGAAGATATTTTTCTCATTTGAAGTCTTTAAAATCGATATTTTCTTGAAAGTAGCTCCGGAGGTCGGATCTGCCTGCTCATTGGAATGCACCGATTTTTTTCGTTTTGCACCTTGAAGCTCCAAATCACCTTGAACCTATAAAAATACATAAAATAGCAACTAAATAACTATTTTTAAACATAAAATGGATAATTAAAATAAATATAAAAATATCTAAAACTAATCAAATCCTAATAAAATCCTCAAAAACTAAGCCGATTTAAAAGCGTAAAAGGTGCAAAATAACTATATTTCCTAGAGTTATCACCTGACTTTGTGAAATATGAAGGGACGACTGATCCGTCAGCCCACATCACTATGTTTTGCCGAAAGATAACAGGCCATATAGAAAATGATAAGCTTCTGGTCCACTACTTTCATGATAGCCTTAGCGGGTCCACAATTAGATGGTATAGTGAGTTGAGCAAGGATCAGATTCGCTCTTGGAATGATTTGGCTAGGGCTTTTCTAAACCAATACAAGCATATGACCGATATGACACCTGACCGTCTCACCTTGTAAAATATGGAGAAAAGAGCTATTGAGAGCTTCAAAGAGTATGCTTAGAGGTGGAGGAACATGTCCACCAAGCACAACCACCTCTGACACAAAAGAAAATCATCGTCTTTTTTGTGAGTACACTACGGGCCTCGTACTATGATAGACTCGTTGACAATGCCTCGAAGAATTTTGCGGATTTGGTAATCTCAGGGGAGATGATTGAGAATGCTATCAAGAATAGGAAACTTGAAGGAGAAGGAATATCCAATGCTGAGAGAAATAGGGCAACTAGAAAGAAAGAGGAAGATGTCCAAGCTATGGGAGATTTCATCCCATATTCCCAATTTCCCTTATATCAATCATGTTACCCTACTGAGGTATCTCCAAGCCTTTATCCTTACCTACCGATCCAAGCACCTAATCCTATATCAGTTCTCGCAACAAGGCCTGCTTCCAAAAAACGACCGCGGGATAACCAAGAAAGAATTCCAATGCCTATCCCTGACCTGCTGCCATTACTAATAAAGAACCAGTTTCTTACCCCGGTACCTTTGAAAATAGCTTCTAATCCATCAGCAAGGAGTTATGACATTGACAGCAAGTGCGATTATCACCTAGGGGTAGTTGGGCATTCAACTGAAAATTGCAGACAACTGAGGGAAAGGATTGAAAGTCTAATCCACGATGGTATTTTGACACCGGAGCTTATCAATCAGTGAAAGGCCATTTTGCCATAAATCAGTTTCTTTCAGGGTTTTAAGAGGAGAATTACTACCTTTTAAGGGTGTCAATAGGAGTATTTTGATGCATGTAGTTTCAAACCTTATGATGAAAATACTTGTCTCATGTCGACATTCATATGAATTAAATGAATTTTGAATTTTAAATGCTTTATGTTTGTTGTGTTTTAACAATAATTTGAATTTGCAAAAACAAGCATTAAGAAAGTTTTAATAATGGATAGTCTCGAGAATGTTGATGATTATTGTTACAAATGACCCAATACCTTCTCCCCTCTCTTTTAGGCTTTCCTAGACCTAAATCCCTTGAACCAAGACCACTTGGAAAACCTAATGCTTCAAGGAATATGAATGATTAAACTTCATAAAACCATTGTCATCATAGAATAAGCAACGATGTAGATCCTAGTCTAGGCTTTGAACAAAGGAACGAACTTTTTAAAAAAATTTTGAACTCATTGAAATTCAAACAAATGAGACATTCTTTCATGAATTTAGATCATGATAATTTGGTGTGTGCCAAGATTGTGCTAAAAGCATTCATGCCTTTACCAATAACCACAAAACGCTAATTGCTCAAACATCACTTCATGATTGACACCCTAGGGCACAATGATTAAACTAGATTATCCCATGTCCCAGAGAAAACCCTTTTTTGGGTCGTATTTTCCTTCTCTCTTCAAAGAACTCAGAATTGAAACTCAGGATTTTCAAAATAGACCTAGACTTGCTATGTTCCTCGTTGATACAAATTCTCATGGTTATTCAAATTGGGGCATCATATGTGGAAATGATGGATACATGGTGAAAAATGATGGGACTAACGCATGAATCAGTGGGGCATGCGACAAAAAAAAAGACAAAAAAAGGAAAAAGAAAAATTGTGATATCATATATATGAGAATTCGAATGATTCCAAAGTGCAAAATGAAATTTTGATTATCTATTCCCCCTGGGGATTGCTTTTCAATGAGAATATCTGTGCTTGATATGATGAATGGCCATCTTTCATATCCATTTCGCAAAAAAAAAAAAAAAAATTATCCATAGTCACCCCTTTTCAGCCAAAAGAATTTTTTCTTCTTTGAACCCTGATCAAGGATCACCTTCCACACTGGGAGGCAAATGCGATGAAAGATATTCTCAAAGATCACAGAAAAATGAGTCCTAGCTCAAAGACAGATACAAAGCAAATTGAGCCCCGAAGAAATACGGGCTCACTCTATCGAAGTAAAGAAAAAAGAAAAGGAAAAGATGGCGAAATGGAAGCCAAGAACAAAACAAAAGAAAAAGTGTGAAAAAGTATGGCAAATAAAAGCCAAAAGCAAGGAAGAAAAAGAACAAAAGTCAAAAAAGGAATGAAAAGTCCAAAAGGGACAAATACTTCAAAGAGAATCCTCCTCAAGAAATGATCCTTGATCTGATTACCCTCAAACACATATTTTGGGCCTATTTATCCTTTCTTTCTGAACCCTAAACCATGGCCTACATTACGTGCTTTAAAAGTCCATTTTGATCAAGCATGAATATTTAACCTGAAGGGTTTCTCCTCAGATTTTATCCTATCTCATCGAGTTATCATTTCACTATGGAAGAATTTAGAATTCTCAAGTGCATGGTAAAACAATAAAAAAAAAGAAGAAAAATGGAAAGAATGGGACTCTAGGGCGAAAACCCAAAAATAGGCGGTCTAGAGCGAAATGGAGATTTCTGATGCCATCTATGTTAGTGCCAATGCAACAAAAGAATTGACCATCGAGGAACATCTAGGAATCCCTAAACCTCCCAAATTGTCAGCTCTTATTCGAAGGTTTGAATTCAAAAGCTGAGATTTTTTCCCTCCAAGATTAAATTTTCCAATTTAAACATCCCAGCCAATCTTGACGCTTTTCAAAATGCCTTGATATGAAAACTAAATGAATGTTGAATCTGTTTGATTCTCAATGAATTCATGATATATAAAACCTGTTCCATTTGTGAGCCTAGAAGGGACATACATTTTTGTTATGAAGTTTCTTTGATCAACCAAAGTCTTGTTATACCAAGCATTGCCAATTCAAATTGAAAAAACCCAGATTGACACTTAAAGAAATTTTTAACAATGATCATCAGTATTCAAAAGATTTGTGCATCACACACTGTGGGGTTAATATTTTTTGTTTAGAAGTTTTGAAAATGAGAAAACAAATAAAGATATTTTTTGAAATACCCATTTTTGATGTTGACATGAGATAAGGGTTTTTCTAACCCAAATGTGTGAAACTACTAGGGTTAATCTTCATTTCCAAATATAAGAAGAAGAAATAGAACCTAGCAAGTAGACTTTTGTCAATAAGAGTTTGAAAATTGTTGGGGCAAAGAAAATAGCCAAAGATTGAAAAATGGATAGAAGTTGTACTCTGATTTGAAGAAAAAAAATGAATTGGAAAGTCTAAGCCAAAGTCTAGAAAAAACGAGCAGGGGCATTTGCATCTTTTCATAAAGCGTTTGCATCATTATTGATCCTTGCATTTGCATCAAAGCATTTGCACATTGTTAACCTTTGTCTTTGCATTCGCATCCTTCTGTAAAGTAATTGCATTATTTGAGGATCATTTGCATTTGCATCATTTAGAAGCATTTGCATCCATCTAAGCCATTTGCATGTACACCATGAAGCATCTACATCTTATCCAACACTTGTATCTGCATCAAGAAACATTTGCATCAATTCAAGACATTTACATTTGCAATATGAAGTATGTGCATCTAGTTAATCATTTGCACCGGCATCAAAAAGCATTCGCATCTTCTCAAAATCTTCAGGTTAATTTTCAACAATTCTTCAAAGATCCTTTTTAAAGTCGCATTCGACACAATTTTCTAAATCAGAGGTCAGACCTCCGGGCACCATTTTTTAAGACCTTCGGGCACCAGTTTTCAAATCCTAAATAAGACCTTCGGGCATCATTTTTAAAGTCGCATTCGGCACAATTTTCTAAATCATTGATCAGACCTCTGGGCACCATTTTTTAAGACCTCTAAGCACTAGTTTTCAAAATCATAGATCAGACCCCCGGGCATCATTTTTAAGATCTCCGGGCACCAGTTTTGAAATCATAAATAAGACATTCGAGCATCATTTTTAAAGCCGCATTCGGCACAATTTTCTAAATCATAGATCAGATCTCCGGGCACTATTTTTTAAGACCTTTGGGCACCAGTTTTCAAAATCATAGATTACACCTCCGGGCACTGTTTCTAAGACCTGTGGACACAGTTTTCAAATCCTAGATAAGACCTCCAGGAATTATTTTTAAAGTCGCATTCGGCAAAATTTTCTAAATCATCGATCAAACCTCCAGGCACCATTTTTTAAGACCTTCGGGCACCAGTTTTCAATGTCATAGATCAGACCTCCGGGCATCATTTTTAAAGACCTTCAGACACCAATTTTAAAATCTTACATAAGACCTTCGGGCATTATTTTTAAAGTCGCATTCGGCACATTTTTCCAAATCATAGATCAGATCTTCGAGCACCATTTTTAAGACCTCTGGCATTATTTTTAAGACCTCCGAGCACACTTTTTTTAAGACCTCCAGGCATCATTTTCCTTTTTTGCAAATCGAACCCTTTTTCTTAAGACGGGTCGATCCTTGATTAGTCAGGGAACTTAATTTAAGGACAAAATCTTCAATTTACAGCTTTATTAAAAAAAAATGAATGAAAAATGAAAAAAAAAATGAAAACCCTTTTTCCTTTGCTTCACATGTGATTTTACTAACCGGACAAAATTAGTGTTTGTTTATCTTTGCCTGATTTCTGATTCTCAGTAATAGCCAAAGAAGGGCAGCTATAGACACGTAATTTTGTCCAGATCACTAAATCAGGTATGTTTTCTTCCTAAAGTGAGGTTTCAAAATGCAAAAAAGCTTTTCTCACCTTGCAGGTGGTACTCCGAGACTTAGTTTAAGAAAACAGACATAAAAAGTCAATCTTGAAAAGGTCAACCCTGGAAAAGTCAACCTTAAAAAGTCAAACCACTTTAAAAATCAAGATTCAAAGTTCAATTGAATAATGGTAAAAGAATTTTGGTAATTCGAGATCTACAACGAAAGATATGGAGTTCGGAAGTTGGGTTATGGAGATTCAGTGGAAAGGAAACCCTAGTTCGAAAAATTTTAAGGAAAAATGCTTAAACGATCAAATTGGTCGAAATTAGAGGTTCCAAATGAAAGATAAGCAATGACTACGGGTAATGAAAAGGCTACTTGGAAGAAAAACTAAAGGAAAAGTCAATTTGGAAGGAAACCAAGAATTAGGGTTTTTGGTGGATTTTGGTGAAATTGGGAAAATTGCAGATATGGCCCGATTCGGTAAAACTAAAGCCCCTAATTGATGAAGAGTGATTAAACAAGGATATCCCAAGGCTCAATTTGAAGTAATTCCGAGAAAAGAGCCGATTGGAGGGAAAACGAAAAAAGAGAAAAATCCCGATAGTGAAAATAAGGAAGAATCAAATCGGAGGGGAATTTGATCATAAAAATTGAGCATTTTAGGACCAACTCCAATTCTATATATGAAAAAGGCATAGAAAAGAAAATCTGAAAATCGAACTTGTTTTGAGCAAAATCGGGATTTGGAGACAAAAGGCCAAATTCAAAAATTCAAAAAATAGCAAATGAGTTCCAAAAATTATGAAAATTTGTAGATCTCATTCTTAAATTATTTAGAAGAGATTGACGAAAGAAAATTCAGATTCGGAGCTCGTTTGCAAAATGGCAAATCTGGGGCCCACTATGTTGAAATTCAAGAAGATAAATCCCGAAAAAATAGCAAATGAGATCCAAAAATTATGAAAACTTCCAGATCTCACTTTTAAATTATTTGGAAGATATTGGTGAAGAAAAATCTGGATTCGGAGCTCGTTTAAAAAATGGTAAAAGTTCGGGTGCACAAAGGGTCAATTTTGGAAGAAAAAATCCAAAAAATAGCAAATGGGCTCAAACATTTTTGAAAACTTTCAGAATTCAATTTTTTATTATTTAGGAAGTATTGAAAAAATAAAATTTGGATTTGGAGCCCGTTTGCTATTTAATTAGGTTTGGGGGTCAAAATGGTCCTTTTATTGAAGAAACCGAAGAGGGCTTTTCTTGCAATGGAGATTGGGCTGGATTTTAAGAGGAAAATCAGCCAAACCCATGATAGAGAGTGGTTTTTCTGAGCCATTGCATCCAAGGGCCAAGAGTGGATAGTAAGGTAGTTATTTTTTTGATCAAGCCTTTGAATTTGTAACACATGGACCAATGGATGGAGAGGGATGATGTCATATTTATGACATCATCTTTGATGACATCATATTTAGGGGCTGATTATTCCAATCTAAAGGTGGAAATTTTACATAGAAAGCATTTTGGATTAAAGACCATTGGATCAAAATTGGTTAAAAAAATGACAACTTTCTTACACCATACTAAGGGGCATTCGGCCAAGGCATGAAAGGGGGAGGCAATTCAGATTTTTTTTTTTGAGGCTTTGAGGGCTGGTTGAAGGCAGTAGCTAGGGAGGAAAAGAAATAAAAAAAAAAAAAAAAAGAGGAAAAGGAGAGAAAAAAGAAAGATTTTGCTTACTACTTCTTGATTTGGAAAGCTAGAGCAAGGTAGCTATGTTCTTTATGTTTTTCTCATAATTTGTTGACATGATTGTTCTATTTTTATTGTTATTTTATTTTATGAAATAAATTTGTTTTTAAAATAAGTTCTAAGGAGCCTCTACTTTATTTTTTTAAAAAGAAATCAAGAAAGCAAGTTTTCCTCCATTTTTCATCATGTCCGAATGAACCTTTTTTTTTTTGTTAAATGATTTTGTGTTTGATTTTGTTCATGTGATTTGTTGTGGTAGGTTAGCTTACTTGTGGTAAGTTAGCTTGATTTTGGTAGTTTAGCTATACACCATGCCATGTGTTTGTGAAAATGTCTAGCTATGTTCATGCATTTGCATTATGATTGCTTAGTTTAGCATGTTTTCTTTTTAGACTTGTATTTAGTATGCCATGTGTTTGTGAAAATGTCTAGCTATGTTTATACATTTGCATTATGATTGCTTAGTTTAGCATGTTTCCTTTTTAGTCTTGTATTTAGTATGCCATGTGTTTGTGATAATGCCATGCTAAGATTTCACCATTTAGACCTAGGACCATTCGGCTACCCCCTCCATTCCATGCTTTGTGTGTGCATTTTCATCTTGTTGGTTGACATGCTTGCATTTCCATGCCACGATTTTGTGTATTTTGACTTAGTATGCTATATATTTGTGTTATTTCCATGCATTTTTTAGGTCTAGGTTTCATTTGCATTGCCATGCATTTCATGCATTGTTTAGACCTAGGTTGCATTTATTGCCCTACAAGTTCATGTTAGGTCTAGGCCATATTCTTTATGTCATGCATTTTTCAAGTCATTTAGGTTTTAAATCATGCATTTCATGCATTTAACTTGCTGTTTGTTCATACATATCATATCATGCCACTTGATTTTTGACTTAGGCCAATCATTTGGCTCGAAGTCAAGCTCACATGAGCATACTTGTGCAAAATTAAAGAGTTGTCAAATTGATTTTTCTACCTTTGTGATTTCGTTTTTTACCTAGGCAAATCTTGTCCAATTTTTTAGAAATTTTAGCTACTGTTTGTAGGTTCATAGAAAAGTCTCCAATATTTTTACTTTGATTTTTGAATGATTTTATCAAAGGCATAAAAATGTGTTTTGGTAAAACAGTTTTTCACCCAGTGTTCTGACTTTCCCGATTTTTCTGGGAAGTTATCCTTAGTCAAAAAATTAAGCCAATTTTTCCCATATATTTTTACATTTTTTGAGTCTCCAGTACTTTTTTTTTAAGATTTTTTTGAAATTTTAAAAATAGGTTAAAAAATCACGCTTTAAAACTGGATAGTAGAGTCAGATTTGAATTCAAGGGAAAAATAATTTCTAGTTTTGGCTAAGGCATTTAGAGGGGATTGATTAGGAACCTTAGCTACTGTTCTAGGCTGGTTTCTAGGCCATTTTTATTCTTTAAAAATGATTTTATAAAGCTCGGGTCAAGGGTGGTCAAGTTCGGGTTTTCAAACTTAGGAAAATAGAGCTATTTTTAAAGGGGAATTCGGCTATGATGTTTTATTATCCAAGATTTTCAAAATTGTTTTTAAACCAACCACAAAGTATTTTGATTTTAGAAAATTTAATTTGATGTCTTTTCCTAAGGTAGCCGGATATCTTTTTAGGTATACGGATTTCCTTATTTAAAGAAAAAAATACACTTTCAAGCATTGCATTTTCCATGTTCATGCATACTATATAATATGTGATTTTTGCTATGATAATTTCTATGGTATTGTTATTATTTTGATTTATATTTTATGATGTTATATTGTTTGTTATATAGTTTTGAATATTTCATGCTATCCTATGCTTTTTATTTAGTCATTTATATTTGTCATATCATTTAGCATATACTATGTTCATGCATTATTATTTTTATTTTCATGCATATTTCATGATAACATTATTTTATGTTTCATATCATTTCATGTCATTTAGATTATAATCCATGTCATCTAGATTATATTATTTAAAATATGTTGTGTTATTTCATTTCATTTAGAATATATCATGTCACTTAGGATATTTCATTTCATTTAGAATATATCATGTCACTTAGGATATTTCATTTCATTTAGAATATATAATCTTACTTAGGATATTTCATTTTGTCTAGAATATGCTATGCCATTTAAATTATATCATATCTTTAGGTTGCATTATATTATCTAGACTTTGTTATATCATCTTTACTATGTCACACATATTTATATTTCTATATTTTTTAAATGTTTTAAAAAGATAATGATTTTCAATAAAATAAAGATACTCCTGAGTTAAAATAATTCATGAGTTCTCTACCGGGTTTGCTGAGGAGGATATTATCAATTATCATTAATAACGAAAAATCTTCTTTAAGACAAGAATGATTCAGAAAATTTTCCAAATTAATACATTTTTTTTATATTTTTCCACGTTTGTTGGGGAATATATGAAATTTTTGAATTAATAAATTCCGGATCATTTTCAATTAAAAATGGAATTATTTTTCTTAGAATTGGGAATTAATTTGAAATACTAAATTTACAACCAACTTTTTACCGAGACTTGAGATAACACATGATTAATAAGGTACCGTTTTATACGGGCGTTGTGGGGGCGCGAATCATTCCCCACACGTAACCGAGTCCCGAACCCGCTTCTTTGATTTCTCTGGTTTAAAACGCAGACTTGAAATTGGTTTTAAAAATATTTTAATTAATTTTAATATGTTTTACAAAATAGATTTTAATAGGTGGCCGATCACACCTAGCCAAAAAAGATTGGTGGCGACTCCATGTCATTCTTGAGGTCATTTTCAAACCCTCATTTTATTTCAAGAGGAATTAAGTCGTCTTTTCCTTTGTTTTTTATTATTTTGGAAGTATTAAAAAAATAAAATTTGGATTTGGAGCCCGTTTGCTATTTAATTAGGTTTGGGGTCAAAAAAGGTCATTTTACTGAAGAAACCGAAGAGGGCTTTTCTTGCAATGGAGATTGGGCTGGATTTTAAGAGGGAAATCAGCCAAGCCCGTGATGGAGAGTGATTTTGCTGAGCCATTGTATCCAAGGGCCAAGAGTGGTAGTAAGGTAGTTATTTTTTTTTATCAAGTTTTTAAATTTGTAACACATGGACCAATGGATGGAGAGGGATGATGTCATATTTATGACATCATATTTAGGAGCTGATTATTCCAATCTAAAGGCAGTAGTTAGGGAGGAAAAGAAATAAAAAAAAAGGAGGAAAATGAGAGAAAAAAGAAAGGTTTTGCTTTCTTGATTTGGAAAGCTAGAGCATGGTAGCTATGTTCTTTCATGGTTTTTTCTTACTTTGTTGACATGATTTTGCTATTTTGATTGTTATTTTATTTTATTTTCTTTTATGAAATAAATTTGTTTTTAAAATATTCTAAGGAGCCTCTACTTTGTTTTTTAAAAAGAAATCAAGAAATCAAGTTTTCCTCCATTTTTCATCATGGCCGAATGAACCTTTTTTTGTTAAATATTTTGTGTTTGATTTTGTTCATGTGATTTGTTGTGGTAGGTTAGCTTACTTGTGGTAGGTTAGCTTGATTGTGGTAGTTTATCTATGCACCATGCCATGTGTTTGTGAAAATGTCTAGCTATGTTCATGCATTTGCATTATGATTGCTTAGTTTAGCATGTTTTCTTTTTAGTCTTGTATTTAGTATGCCATGTGTTTGTGAAAATGTCTAGCTATGTTTATGCATTTGCATTATGATTGCTTAGTTTAGCATGTTTCTTTTTTAGTCTTGTATTTAGTATGCCATGTGTTTGTGATAATGCCATGCTAAGATTTCACCATTTAGACCTAGGACCATTCGGTTACCCCCTCCATTCCATGCTTTGTGTGTGCATTTTCATCTTGTTGGTTGACATGCTTGCATTTTCATGCCATGATTTTGTGTATTTTGATTTAGTATGCTATGTATTTGTGTTATTGCCATGCATTTTTTAGGTCTAGGTTTCATTTGCATTGCCATGCATTGTTTAGACCTAGGTTGCATTTATTGCCATGCAAGTTCATGTTAGGTCTAGGCCATATTCTTTTTGTCATGCATTTTCCATGTCATTTAGGTTTTAAATCATGCATTTCATGCATTTAACTTGCTGTTTGTTGAAGCATATCATATCATGCCACTTGATTTTTGACTTAGGCCAATCAATGGCTCAAAGTCAAGCTCACATAAGCGTACTTGTGGAAAATTAAAGACTTGTCAAATTGATTTTTCTACCTTTGTGATTTTTTTTACTTAGGCAAATCTTGTCCAATTTTTTTTTTTTTTTAATTTTAGTTACTATTTGTAGGTTCATAGAAGAGTGTCCAATATTTTTACTTTGATTTTTGAATGATTTTATCAATGGCATAAAAATGTGTTTTGGCAAAACAGTTTTTCACCCAGAGTTCTGACTTTCTCGATTTTTCTGGGAAGATATCCTTGGTCAAAAAATTAAGCCTATTTTGTCCCACATAGTTTTACATGTTCTGAGTCTCCTGTATTTGTTTTAGATTTTTTTGAAATTTTAAAAACAGGCTAAAAAATCACGCTTTAAAACTGGACAGTAGAGTCAGATTTGAATTCAAGGAAAAAATAATTGTTAGTTTTGGTAAAGCATTTAGAGGGGATTGATTAGGAACCTTAGCTACTGTCATAGGTTGGTTTCTAGGCCATTTTATTCTTTAAAATGATTTTATAAAGCTCGGGTCAAGGGTGGTCAAGTCCGGGTTTTCAAACTTAGAAAAATAGAGCTATTTTTAAAGGGGAATTCGGCTATGATGTTTATTATCCAAGATTTTCAAAATTGTTTTTAAACCAATCACAAAGTATTTTGATTTTAGAAAATTTAATTTGATGTCTTTTCCTAAGGTAGCCGGATATATTTTTAGGTATACGAATTTCCTTATTTAAAGGAAAAAATACACTTTCATGCATTGCATTTTCCTTGTTCATGCATACTATATAATATGTGATTTTTGCCATGATAATTTCTATGGTATTGTTATTATTTTGATTTATATTTTATGATGTTATATTGTTTGTTATATAGTTTTGAATATTTCATGCTATCCTATGCTTTTTATTTAGTCATTTATATTTGTCATATCATTTAGCATATACTATGTTCATGCATTATTATTTTTATTTTCATGCATATTTCATGATAACATTATTTTATGTTTCATATCATTTCATGTCATTTAGATTATAATCCATGTCATCTAGATTATATTATTTAAAATATGTTGTGTTATTTCATTTCATTTAGAATATATCATGTCACTTAGGATATTTCATTTCATTTAGAATATATCATGTCACTTAGGATATTTCATTTCATTTAGAATATATAATCTTACTTAGGATATTTCATTTTGTCTAGAATATGCTATGCCATTTAAATTATATCATATCTTTAGGTTGCATTATATTATCTAGACTTTGTTATATCATCTTTACTATGTCACACATATTTATATTTCTATATTTTTTAAATGTTTTAAAAAGATAATGATTTTCAATAAAATAAAGATACTCCTGAGTTAAAATAATTCATGAGTTCTCTACCGGGTTTGCTGAGGAGGATATTATCAATTATCATTAATAACGAAAAATCTTCTTTAAGACAAGAATGATTCAGAAAATTTTCCAAATTAATACATTTTTTTTATATTTTTCCACGTTTGTTGGGGAATATATGAAATTTTTGAATTAATAAATTCCGGATCATTTTCAATTAAAAATGGAATTATTTTTCTTAGAATTGGGAATTAATTTGAAATACTAAATTTACAACCAACTTTTTACCGAGACTTGAGATAACACATGATTAATAAGGTACCGTTTTATACGGGCGTTGTGGGGGCGCGAATCATTCCCCACACGTAACCGAGTCCCGAACCCGCTTCTTTGATTTCTCTGGTTTAAAACGCAGACTTGAAATTGGTTTTAAAAATATTTTAATTAATTTTAATATGTTTTACAAAATAGATTTTAATAGGTGGCCGATCACACCTAGCCAAAAAAGATTGGTGGCGACTCCATGTCATTCTTGAGGTCATTTTCAAACCCTCATTTTATTTCAAGAGGAATTAAGTCGTCTTTTCCTCTGTTTTTCAATGTCACGCTTAACAAGTAATAAAGTCTCGCGATGAGGCTTGTTATTTTTTAGGTTGCGACACCATCAACAGATACTTATAAATAAGATAGAACTCTAGGTTAACAACTGAGGATCATTAATCAAGTTAAGAGGTAGAGAGAGATTCAAGCGAAGTGCTGAGGGAAGTTGTAATCCTTGGCTTTTATAATTAATTGAATTCATCCTTTTTAATTTATTTGCTTTCAGTAGTAGTTTCTTTTAATTTAATTTTTAATTATCGTCTTTAATTAGTTATTTAGATAAGATTAAGTTGTTTTAATTTTAGTACTTAGCAATTTTAGTGACAATTCCTCGTGGGTTCGACACTTTACTTCCACTTTATTACTTGTTTGCGATACGTGCACTTGCATAGTGAAATCTGACAACAAGTTTTTGGTGCCATTGCCGAGGAATTGTTTGTTATTTTTTGTTAATATTAATACCAAGCAACCTTAGTCTTAATTTAAACTTTCTTTTTCTTTCTTATTTTCAGGTACTCTCGATCGTGGTATGCGAAGAACTCGAAGTTTAGAACTTCTCCCTTTTGATCCAAAACCGAAAAGAACTTTCCATCAACTTCAAAGGGAGAATTTACAAGTTTCGACTCACACCCATACAATGGCTGAAGCTAACGATACAAAGACTTTGCGAGAGTATGGGGTTCCTCTCATGCAAGACCTTCAGACTAGTATTCGGAGGCCTGCCATCCAGGCAAATACTTTCGAGATAAAGCCGGCCATCCTTCAGATGATCCAAACATCAGTTCAGTTTGGCAGCTTATCGAACGATTATCCGAATTCTCACATCGTGAATTTCTCGGAGGTTTGCGATCTTTTCAAACAAAATGGTGTTTCTGATGATGCCATTAGACTGAGACTCTTTCCCTTTCTCACTTTGAGATAAGGCTAAGAGTTGGTTGAACTCCCTTCCTGCTGGTTCCATTACTACTTGGGCTAATCTGGCCCAAAAATTTCTTGTCAAATATTTTCCTCCTGCCAAGATAGCTAAGATGTTGAATGATATCACATCTTTTATGCAGTATGACTCAGAATCATTATATGAAACTTGGAAAAGGTACAAATATCTGCTCCGACGATGTCCTCATCATGGGATACTTGACTGGCTTCAGGTAAACACCTTCTACAATGAGTTAATGGGTCCTACTAGAAGTTCTATAGATGTTGAAGTAGGTGGGGCACTCATGGGAAAAGAAATTGATAAGGCTTATAATTTAATTGGAGAGATGGAGTCTAATAATTATCAATGGTCCATTGAGCGAACTTTGCCAAAGAAAGCTCCAGGCGTTTATCAGTTGGATGATATCAGTTCTTTATCGGCACAGATGGCTGCTTTATCCAAGAAATTTGATACGATGAGTGTGCATTCAGTCCAAAGCCCATTTGTAACATGTGATTTTTGTGGGGAAAGATACAACAGTGATAGATGCCCAACCAAGGCTGAATTTGCTCAATATGTGGGAAACTATAATACGCAGCAGAACAACCCATATCCAAACGACTATAATCCAGGTTGGAGAAATCAACAAAACGTTTCTTGGAACAACCAAGGGCCATCATCACAAGCTAAGCAAGTAGTCCCTCCTGATTTTCAAGCACAAGCCAGGGCTCCTATACAAGAAAAAAAGACATTTATGGAAGAAATGTTTACGTAATTCATGGCAAGAACTGATACTCTCATTCATAATCACTCAGAATCACTTCAGGAGCATAAAATATCACTTAGAAATCTTGAGACACAAGTGGACCAACTTGCTAATGCACTTAACAATCGTCCTAGGGGATCTTTTCCAAGTGATACTGAAACCAATCCTAGGGTAGTTGGGAAAGAGCAATGCAATGCCATTACATTAAAGAGTGGGAAAGAAGTAGAAGTGGGTAGTAAGAAGAATAATGAGAAAATTCAAGAGAAGCAACCTCCAGTCTACCCACCACCACCCTTTCCTCAACGTCTTCAAAAGAAAGTGGCAGAATTGCCAACCAATCCTCTTAAAGTGGAAAATTTAGGGGAAAAAGAATTTGAAAAGGCTCAAAAAGAAGAAAAGAAGCCTTCAGTCTACCCACCACCACCATTTCCTCAGCACTTTCAAAAGCAAAAACTTGATAAACAGTTTCAGAAGTTTCTTGAGGCATTTAAAAAGCTCCATATTAATATACCTTTTGCTAAAGCTTTTAGAACAAATGCCTAAGTATGTCAAGTTTATGAAAGAAATTTTATCTAAGAAAAGGAAATTGGATGAGATTGAGACAGTTGCACTTACTGAATAGTGCAATGCTATTCTTCAAAAGAAACTCTCACCCAAACTCAAAGATCCGGGAAGCTTCACCATTCTATGCGCCATTGGTAATGAATTGTTTGGTAAAGCTCTATATGATTTGGGGGAGAGTATCAATTTAATGCCTCTTTCTATCTATCGCAAGCTTGGTTTGGGGGAAATAAAGCCCAGTACAGTGATGTTGCAACTAGCTGATAGATCCATCAAACATCCAAAAGGCATGGTGGAAGATGTGCTAGTCAAGGTTGACAAATTCTTCTTTCCTGCTGATTTTATTGTGCTTGACATAGAGGAGGATAGTGAAATACCCATAATTCTTAGGAGACCATTCTTAGCCATCGGCAGAACTCTTATTGATGTGCAAAAGGAGAACTTACCATGAGAGTTCTAGACCAACAGGTAACTTTTAAAGTTTTTAAGGCTATGAAGTTTTCTAACGAATTTGATGAATGTATGGAAGCTAAAGTGGTGAATGGTGATTCCAAAGAAGCATTCAATCAAAATTGTTCCACTACCCCACTTGAGGCAGTTTCACATTGTACTTATGGATGCCACAAATTTGTGAATGCAAGGCCTCATAAAGCAAAAGAGAAAATGGGGCAATGGTTCAAGTAGAAGGATGTCGGCTAATGGGCATGAGATAGTCAAGCCGATAACTATAAATCAAGCGCTTCTTGGGAGGCAACCAAGTTCTAAACTTTTTATTTTTCTTTTCTTTTAATTTTTAGAGTATTTTTATTATTATTAATTTCTTTTTACTTTGTTTTCTTTTGTATTGACTACTCACCCAACTTGGACAAGCATGATTAAGTCTAAGAGGAAAACTAAAGATTCTCCTATGTTCCTTTCATCAATAGGGGGGTTTTCTTATTCTTACTCTTTTTATTTCCAAACAATGAGGACAATGCTTGTTTTTAAGTTTGGGGGTGTGTCTTTAGATTTATTTTAGTTTGTGTGATTGTCTAATTTTATTATTAGGAGTTTGAATAAAAAAAAATTATTTTGTTTTTACTTGAGATATGATGCACTTATTATGATGGAATCTTTATCCAATGATGAATTTTAGTTATTGATTTATCTTGATTTTTGGGTAAAACATAAGCATGAGAAGAATTTGTGTTAAATTATTTTGTTAGTTTCATATTAGGATGTGATTTTCAACAAATTGAGCACATGATCTCTTGCTTAGATTTGCATTGCTTATTTAAAGACTGATTATGTTGATGTGAATTGCAATTATGTCAAGAACCTAGAATTTTTTTGATTCTCTCTCAAGGCGAAATCCTAGACAACACTAAGTTGAGGAAGTGATTTAGGCCATCTTTGGATCGTTTGAGCCTTTCAAGTTTACCTTTATATATGATTATCCTTAGTCTACCTCTTTGTGCCTATTGATATATCTATTTTCTTTGATTGCCACATTTTTTAGCCTATCCAAATAAAAAAAAAAAAACCATGAATAACCCTCAGTACATAGGTATGTGATGATATTACAGGAAACAATTATGAGCCATGTCGAATTTGGGTGAAATGGTGTTATAAAAAAAAGTTATGGTTCTTCAAAAATGAAGAATAGAAAAAAAAATGTGAATAAATTGGTGAAGCAAAAAGGAAGTGTATTCAAAGAAGAAAGTTTGTAATTTGAGGAAAAGACTATAGCTCTCAAAAATCCTGGAAAAAAATGTAAAGTGTCTATGGGTGAATTAAACTGAAATATATCTTTATCCTACCTTTTCCCTAGCCTTACATTACAAGCTTAATAAAGACCTACTTGATCCTTGATGAAGTGTTAGTCTACATTAGTGGAGAGAGAGATGAAAAGCAAACATATGAGAATCTAGTACTATAATTCGTGTTTGCATTGATATAAACTTATTTGGATTGCATGTGATGATTTGCAAAGAGATTATATACACAAACACACTGAAAATCCATTCAAGCATGAAGTTTATGATTGAATTGAATCATAGATTTGGATTATGTTTATGTTCTACTTTGAATCAGGATTTTGAGGTAACTTTTGAGGAAAATTAAGAAATCATTGTTTGAGTGCATTTATCTTGAGTGATGTTTTGTGTCAGGTTATTTAGTTAGTTTGTTTTGCTTTTTTTTTTTGCTCGAGAACTAGCAAAATCTTAAGTTTGAGGGTGTGATAACTCTAAGAAATATAGTTATTTTGCCACCTTTTATGCAGTTAAATCGGCTAAGTCTTTGAGGATTTTATTAGAATTTAATTAGTTTTAGATGTTTTTATATTTATTTTAATTATCCATTTTATGTTTAAAATAGTTATTTATATGTTTTTATAGGTCCAAGGTGATCTGGAGCTTCGAGGTGCAAAACAATGAAAAACGGTGCAAAGCAATGAGCAGGCAGATTCGACCTCCGGAGCTTATTTAAAGGAAAACTTGATCTTAAAGACTTCATTTGAGAAAACTCCCTTCTTCACGTTTGAAACTGACTTCTATACCTTTCCAACGGTGTAAGACTTGTCAAATTTGGATGAGGTTTTCCATGTCAAAATGGCTGACAAAGTGCAAGAAAATGGCAGAACCAACCTGAAGCAGATACAGAGTTGGCGCCGCGGCGCCAGGCCGCGGCGCTGGGAAGGCAGAAAGTCAGTGTCGATCAAGAACAGTGAAATTGCAAAAAATGTAAAAATCCTGATTTTTACCTGTTTGCTTGTGCGCGAAGTTTGGGACTCCATGAGGCCTTAGACATTTTAAATAGGACTCTTTTAGGCTACAATAAGGGGGATTAGACATCTAGAAACCTAATTCTCTCAAGAACATAGTTGTCATCAAAATTCTCTCAAGAAGATTGGAAGATTGAAGATTCAAGAATTGACAACTCTTAGTTTTCTCTTTCTCTTCTTTATTTTTCTTGTGTTGTTGATGATGGTGAAACTATTTAAATATTTATTTTCATTAATTATCATGAACTAATTTTCTTTTACTAGGATTTCAATGGAACTCAACACATAGTTTGAATTTACTTTCTCTCTAGCTTGATTTAATGGTTTGTTGAGTTGTTTGTTCATTCTTGTTCTTAATGCTTCTAATTGTTTGATCACCAATTAAATTGATTTGTTAACCTAAATAAAACTAGACATATGGAGTTCAGTGTTAGACATGGATTGAATGACACATGTGTCATATTCATTTATTATGATGAATTGATCTACAGGTAGGGTAGAAATATACTTACTTGTCATGTGTAACCATTGTTAGAGCCTAAGCTTAATGAGTTCTTCTTTAATTCAATTATGATAGATATATAGTTAAATTAGTTAAGAAGGATATTTTTACGAGACCATCGACAGATACTTTATAAATAAGATAGAACTCTAGGTTAACAACTGAGGATCATTAATCAAGTTAAGAGGTAGAGAGAGATTCAAGCGAAGTGTTGAGGGAAGTTGTAATCCTAGGCTTTTATAATTAATTGAGTTCATCCTTTTTAATTTACTTGCTTTCAGTATTAGTTTCTTTTAATTTAGTTTTTAATTATCATCTTTAATTAGTTGTTTAGATAAGATTAAGTTGTTTTAATTTTAGTACTTAGCAATTTTAGTGACAATTCCTCGTGGGTTCGACACTTTACTCCCACTTTATTACTTGTTTGCGATACGTGCACTTGCATAGTGAAATCTGACAACAAGTTTTTGGTGCTGTTGCCAGGAAATTGTTTATTATTTTTTTGTTAATAATAATACCAAGCAACCTTAGTCTTAATTTAAACTTTCTTTTTCTTTCTTATTTTCAGGTACTCTTGATCGTGGTATGCGAAGAACTTGAAGTTTAGAACTTCTCCTTTTTGATTCAGAACCGGAAAGAACTTTCCATCGACTTCAAAGGGAGAATTTACAAGCTTCGACTCACACCCATACAATGGCTGAAGCTAACGATACAAAGACTTTGCGAGAGTATGGGGTTCCTCTCATGCAAGACCTTCAGACTAGTATTCACAGGCCTGCCATCCAGGCAAATACTTTCGAGAAAAATCCGGCCATCCTTCAGATGATCGAAACATTAGTTCAGTTTGGCAGCTTACCGACGATTAACCGAATTCTCACATCGTGAATTTCTTGGAGGTTTGCAATCTTTTCAAACAAAATGGTGTTTCTGATGATGCTATTAGACTGAGACACTTCCCTTTCTCACTTCAACATAAGGCTAAGAGTTCTTTGAACTCCCTTCCTGCTGGTTCCATTACTACTTGGGCTGATCTGGCCCAGAAATTTCTTGCAAAATGTTTTCCTCCTGTGAAGACAGCTAAGATACGGAATAATATCACATCTTTTATGAAGTATGATTCAGAATCATTATATGAAGCTTGGGAAAGGTACAAAGATCTACTCTGACGATGTCCTCATCATGGGATACCTGACTGGCTTCAAATAAACACCTTCTACAATGAGTTAATGGGTCCTACTAGAAGTTCTATAGATGCTGCAGCAGGTGGGGCACTCATGGGAAAAGAAATTGATGAGGCTCATAATTTAATTGAGGAGATGGCGCCCGATAATTATCAATGGTCCACTAAGCGAACTTTGCCAAAGAAAGCTCCAAGCATTTATCAGTTGGATAAGATCAGTGTTTTATCGGCATAGATGGCTGCTTTATCCAAGAAATTTGATACTATAAGTGTCCATTCAGTCCAAAGCGAAAGCTCCAGGCATTTATCAGTTGGATAAGATCAGTGTTTTAACGGCATAGATGGCTGCTTTATCCAAGAAATTTGATACTATAAGTGTCCATTCAGTCCAAAGCCCATTTGTAACATGTGAATTTTGTGGGGAATGACACAACAGTGATAGATGCCCAACCAAGGCTGAATCTGCTCAATATGGGGGAAACTATAATAGGCAGCAGAACAACCCATATCCAAACGACGATAATCCAGGTAGGAGAAATCAGCAAAACTTTTCTTGGAACAACCAAGGGCCACCATCACAAGCTAAGAAAGTAGTCCCTCCTGGTTTTCAAGCACAAGCCAAGGCTCCTATATAAGAAAAGAAGACATCTATGGAAGAGATGTTTATGCACTTTATGGCAAGAACTGATAACCTCATTTAGAAATACTCAGAATCACTTCAGGAGCATAAAACATCACTTAGAAATTTTGAGACACAAGTGGGCCAGCTTGCTAATGCACTTAACAATCGTCCTAAGGGATCTTTTCCAAGTGATACTGAAACCAATCCTAGGAGAGCTGGGAAAGAGCAATGCAATGCCATTACATTAAGGAGTGGGAAAGAAGTATAAATGGGTAGTAAGAAGAATAATGAGAAAATTCAAGAAAAGCAACCTCCATTCTACCCATCACAACTCTTTCCTCAACGTCTTCAAAAGAAAGTGTCAGAATTGCCAACCAAGCCTCTTGAAGTGGAAAATTTGGGGGAAAAAGAATTTGAAAAGGCTCCAAAAAAAGAGAATAAGCCCCCAGTCTACCCACCACCACTCTTTCCTCAGAGCCTTCAAAAGAAAAAACTTGATAAGCAGTTTCAGAAGTTTATTGAGGTATTCAAAAAGCTCCATATTGATATACCTTTTACTGAAGCTTTAGAAAAAATGCCTAAGTATGTCAAGTTTATGAAAGAAATTTTATCTAAGAAAAGGAAATTGGATGAGATTGAGACAGTTGCGCTTACTAAAGAGTGCAGCGCTATTCTTCAAAAGAAACTCCAACCCAAAATCAAAGATCCGGGAAGCTTCGCCATTCCATGCGCCATTGGTAATGAATTATTTCATAAAGCTCTATGTGATTTGGGGGCGAGTATCAATTTAATGCCTCTTTCTATCTATCGCAAGCTTGGTTTGGGGGAAATAAAGCCCACTAAAGTGATGTTGCAACTAGCTGATAGATCTATCAAACATCCAAGAGGCATGGTGGAAGATGTGCTAGTCAAGGTTGACAAATTCTTCTTTCCTTCTGATTTTATTGTGCTTGACATAGAGGAGGATAGTGAAATACCCATAATTCTTGGGAGACCATTCTTAGCCACTTGCAGAATTCTCATTGATGTGCAAAAAGGAGAACTTAACAAGAGAGTTTTAGACCAACAAGTAACTTTTAAAGTTTTTAAGGCTATGAAGTTTTCTAACGAATTTGATGAATGTATGGCTGTTAAAGTGGTGAATAATGATTCCAAAAAAGAATTTAATGAAAATTGTTCCACTACACCACTTGAGGCAGTTTCATATTTTACTTCCAAGATGTATGGATGCTACAATTTTGTGAATGCAAGGCCTCATAAAGCAAAGGAAAAGGGGGGGCAATAGTTCAAGTGGAAGGATGCCAGCTAATGGGCATGAGATTGTCAAGCCGATGACTATAAATCAAGCGATTCTTGGGAGGCAACCCAAGTTCTAAACTTTTTATTTTTCTTTTCTTTTAATTTTTAGAGTATTTTTATTATTATTAATTTTCTTTTACTTTTTTTTTCTTTTATAGTGACTACTCACCCAACTTGGACAAGCATGATGAAGTCTAAGAGGAAAATTAAAGATTTTCCTTGCTTTTATCGATAGGGGAGTTTTCTTGTTCTCACTCTTTTTATTTCCAAACATTGAGGACAATGTTTGTTTTAAGTTTGGGGTGTGTCTTTAGAGTATTTTAGTTTGTGTGATTGTTTAATTTTATTATTAGGAGTTTGAATTTTTTTTTAAAAATTTATTTTGTTTTTACTTGAGATGTGATGCACTTATTATGATAGAATCTTTATCCAATGATGAATTTTAGTTATTGATTTATCTTGATTTTTGGGGAAAACATAAGCATGAGAAGAATTTGTGTTAAATTCTTTTTCTAGTTTCATGTTAGGATGTGATTTTTAACAAATTGAGCACATGATCTCTTGCTTAGATTTGCATTGCTTATTTAAAGACTGATTATGTTGATGTGAATTGCAATTATGTCAAGAACCTAGAATTTGTTTGATTCTCTCTCAAGGCGAAATCCTATATAACACTAAGTTGAGGAAGTGATTTAGGTCATCTTTGGATCGTTTGAGCCTTTCAAGTTTACCTTTATATATGATTATCCTTAGTTTACCTCTTTGTGCCTATTGATATATCTATTTTCTTTCATTGCCACATTTTTTTAGTTTACCTCTTTGTGCCTATTGATATATCTATTTTCTTTGATTGCCACATTTTTTAGCCCATCCAAATAAGAAAAACCATGAATAACCCTCACTACATAGGCATGTGATGATATTACAGGAAACAATTATGAGCCATGTCGAATTTGGATGAAATGGTGTTATAAAAAATAAAAATAAAAAGAAGTTATGGTTCTTCGAAAATGAAAAAAAAAAAAAAAAGAATAAATTAGTGAAGCAAAAAGAAAGTGTATTTAAAGAAGAAAGTTTGTAATTTGAGGAAAAGTGTATGGCTCTCAAAAATCCTGAAAAAAAATGTAAAGTGTCTATGAGTGACTTAAATCGAATATATCTTTATCCTACATTGACCCTAGCCTTACATTACAAGCTTAATAATGACCTACTTGATCCTTGATGAAGTGTTAGTCTACATTAGTGGATAGAGAGATGAAAAGAAAACATATGAGAATCTAGTACTATAATTCATATTTTGCATTGATATAAACTTATTTAGATTGCATGTGATGATTTGCAAAGAGATTATATACACACAAACTGAAAATCCATTCAAATGAAGTTTACGATTGAATTAAATCATAGATTTGGATTACGTTTATGTTCTACTTTGAATCAGGATTTTGAGGTAACTTTTGAGAAAAATTAAGAAATCATTATTTGAGTGCATTTATCTTGAGTGATGTTTTGTGTCAGGTTATTTTGTTAGTTTGTTTTGTTTTGTTCGAGAACTAGCAAAATTTTAAGTTTGAGGGTGTGATAACTCTAGAAAATATAGTTATTTTGCCACCTTTTATGCATCTAAATCGACTAAGTCCTTGAGGATTTTATTAGAATTTGATTAGTTTTAGATATTTTTATATTTATTTTAATTATCTATTTTATGTTTAAAATAGTTATTTAGTTGTTATTTATGTGTTTTTATAGGTCCAAGGTGATCTGGAGTTTCGAGGTGCAAAACGATGAAAAACGGTACAAAGCAATGAGTAGGCACATTCGACCTCCGGAGCTTTTTTCAAGGAAAACATGATCTTAAAGACTTCATTTGAGAAAACTTCCTTCTTGACTTTTGAATCTGACTTCCATAATTTCCAACAGTGTAAGACTCATCAAAATCGGATGAGGTTTGCGCTGTCAAAACAGCTGAAGAAGTTCGAGAAAACGACGGAAACAACCTGAAGCAAACAGAGAGTTTGCGCCAAGGCCGCGGCTCTGGGAAGGCAGAAAGTCGGCGTCGATCGTGAACAGTGAAATCGCAAAAAAAACGTAAAAAACCTGATTTTTACCTGTTTACTTGTGCTCGAAGTTTAGGACTCCAGAGGCCTTGGACACTTTAAATAGGACTCTTTTAGGCTAAAATAAGGGGGATTGGACATCTAGAAACCTAATTCTCTCAAGAAGATAGTTGTCATCAGAATTCTCTAAAGAAGATTGGAAGATTGAAGATTCAAAAATTGATAACTCTTAGTTTTCTCTTTTCTCTTCTTTATTTTTCTTGCGTTGTTGATGATGGTGAAACTATTTGAATATTTGTTTTCATTAATTATCATGAACTAATTTTCTTTTTCTAAGATTTTAATGGAACTCAACACATAGTTTGAATTTACTTTCTCTCTCTAGCTTGATTTAATGGTTTGTTGAGTTGTTTGTTCATTCTTTGTTCTTGATGCTTCTAGTTTCTTGATCACCAATTAGATTGATTTGTTAACCTAAATACAACTAGACATAGGGAGTTTAGTGTTAGACATGGATTGAATGACACATGTTTCATATTCATTTATTAGGATGAATTGATCTGCAGGTAGGATAGAAATATACTTACTTGTCATGTGTAACTGTTGTTAGAGCCTAAGCTTAATGAGTTCTTCTTTAATTCAATTATCATAGACATACTGTTAATTGGTTAAGAAGGATATTTTTATGAGCCCATCGACAAATACTTATAATTAAGATAGAACTCTAGGTTAACAACTAATGATCATTAATCAAGTTAAGAGGTAGAGAGAGATTCAAGCGAAGTGTTGAGGGAAGTTGTAATCCTAGGCTTTTATAATTAATTGAATTCATCCTTTTTAATTTACTTACTTTCAATATTAGTTTCTTTTAATTGAGTTTTAATTATCATCTTTAATTAGTTGTTTAGATAAGATTAAGTTGTTTTAATTTTAGTACTTAGCAATTTTAGTGACAATTCCTCGTGGGTTCGACACTTTACTTTCAATTTATTACTTGTTTGAGATACATGCACTTGCGTAGTGAAATCTGACAACATTAGTCTAAAAAATGTACTTGAAACAATCAAAACTAAAATAAAATTAGTCATAATAAATAATTAATTAATAAAAACTAATTAATAAAAAAATAAGCAAATAATAATGCAAAATAAAATAAACCAATAATCATAAAACAAACATAATAACAATATAAACATGAAATTAAAGAAACATAAAATAATAAAAGAAACAAAAAAGAACTCAAAAAGGAAAGAAACAAGCAGCCAACAGCAGCAGGGTCGGGCCCAGGTGCAAGTCCGACCCGACCCGGTCATTGCCTCCCTTTAAAAACCAAAAGTATTTTTTGGTTCATTTTTTTTTTACCTTTCTAAGAAAAAAACTCCTCCTCCTTTGGACTCTCTCTCTTCAGACTTAAGAACACCAAGAACACTTCAAAAAATTTCCAAATTTTGGTCTCTGTCCATCGCTGCCGTCGTCGTTCGCTATCATCGTTTATCATCGATCAGCTCCGCCATCAATCACCGACCCCGAAAAATAATTAAAAATACCAAAAATTCCTCTCTTCCTCTTCTACTCGAAAATAAACTTAGTTTTTCCCAAATCTAACCCGAAAGTCCTAGATCTAAATTTGAAAATCCAAAATCCCAAAATTTCAACTCTCCAATCCGACTCCATTCACCGTTAGATGGTCACCAAACTTCGGCCTAGGCTTCCTCTAATTAGTTCCTAAATCCCCATAGTTTGATTTCGCAAAACAAACACTAGTGCTATGAAACCCCCAAATTTCAAAATTAAAAAAACCCTAGGAAGAAATGTTCTTGTGTTTCTACCCACTTCAAGTTACTCTCTCTACTGCCTTTTGTATATCCCAACTGATAATCTAATCATCTCGTTGTTGAGCCTGATGGTTCTTTAAATAGGAAAAATCACAATAGAATTTTAGTTTACTTGGGTTTTAATCTCTAATCTGATAAAGAGAGTTGTTTTTTGTTTCAAAGACTAAATCTGATCCAAAGAGAAGACCCAATTCAATCCAAATTGGTTTATTCGTTTTTTTTTTCTTTTTTTTTCCCTTCATTTTTTGATTTTCTTTCTTCTGTTTTTACTTTTTTTGTTGTTGGTTAATTCAAAAATAAAAAGAAATTAATTAAAATTATTAACAAGTAAACCCGGATAAAATTCGATGTCTACACTTACCCCCTTGAAGAGGATTGGTTTTTGGCAAGCTAAAATACCACAATTATGCAACTGGGGATAGAGAAGGATTCTCAAGCTTAGGGCTATTGCTCAACCTCTACTAATCACATCTGCCAATTTTAATGATAATGTGGTGTGGATTGCCTCCAAGTCTGGTAAGTTTACTGTTTTTGAAACTTAAAAGCATCTGAGGACATGTTTAAAGCCGGCAAAGCAATTTCGAACCCAATAACCTGCTCGAGTTGAACCGATGCTAGACCGAATTCGATTCAATTCGAATTGTCTTAAAAAGTCAAAGGCCCGAATCCGAAAAAATTCAAACCAAAAAAATGGAACTTGAAAAATTTTGAACCCGAAAAAAATTTGAACCCTTAAAAACCCAAAATCGACAAGACTTGAAGCCCGTAAAAACTCGAATCCGCTATGATCCAAACCCGAGATCGATCCGATCTGAAAACCGTAAAAAACTGAATTTATAACTGAAAAAACCTGAACTATAATTTTATGATTTTATTTTAAAAATAATTAAATGATAAATTTTTTTAAATAAAATATTTAATTTATGAAAATGTATTTATAATTATTATATAATTATATCAATAATATATTATCAACAAAAATAATTACTAGTGAATCTTTAAATTAGATTATGAAATAAAATTAATTTGAAACACATTAAATATTCAATTAGATCTAATATTTTGTAGGATAAATTGGACCACACTCTTTAGAATTTATCATCATAATTATATATCTTATGATTATTTTATATATATACACAGACAAACATACGAAAACACACACATATACATATTGTGCATTACTTCACTCAGACGAGCATTTTTTTTACGCCTTGCACCTTAGGCAATATAAAAGTTCTAGTGCCTAGAGTGTGCCTTACACCCTTGACAACATTAGTAAAAATAGTTTAATATAAACTAATTTTTACACGGTATAGTATCCTAAAATTTCTAACTATTAAAACTATGATAAATAATTTATCAATTATTCATATTAAATATTTATAAACTAGTGTGTGTGTGTGTATATATATATATATATATTTCTTATTTTGGTTGTAACCAAAATGTACTTTAAATTTTTGGGTTTTTCATAATATATATATACCAATATAATTATGGTTTTTTTTTTATGTATAGAAATAGTAGTTTTTAGTTTGGATTAAATACTCAATTAACCCCTTTACTTTTACATTTTTTGTTCGTTTGGTACCTGAAAAATAAAATTGGTCAGTTTGATACTCGAACTTTTATTCTGTCATTCACATTTACCTCTTAGAGAGCGTTTGGTAGGATGAAAAGTGATCAATTTCCATGGAAAGTAATTGGTGAGAATGTGATTCTCATGTTTGGTATGTTAAAAAGTGCTAACTATCCTGGGAATGTAACTTTCCTTGGAGAGTTACTTTCCTACAAGCATTGGAATGTGATTCTCATGAGAAGTGGTGGAAAAGTAACTTTCCCATGTAGTTGGAAAGTTAAAAAAATGTTAAAGACAAAATTATCCTCCTTCTATTTGATTTAAAATTATCAATTGAAATATTATTTTAAAATATTTCGTACAAATATTTATTAATAATAAATATTATTGAAATATTTAAATAATATTTAATTTGCATTCAGCCTTTTAATTTTCTAATTACTTGAGAGTAACTTCGAAAATTTATTATTAACAAATATTTTTTAACATAAAAGTAACTCAAATCACCAACTGAAATATTATTTTTAAATATTTAGTACAAATTTTTGTTAATAATAAATATCATTGAAATATTTAAATAATATTTAATTTTCATACAGCCTTTTATCTTTAAAACTACATGAAAATAATTTTGAAAATTTATTATTAACAAATATTTTTTATCATAAAAATAACTCAAATTATCAATTAAAATATTATTTTTAAATATTTAGTACAAACATTTGTTAATAATAAATATCATTAAAATATTTAAATAATATTTAATTTGCATATAGTCTTTTTATTTTTTAACTACATGAAAGTAATTTTGAAATTTATTATTAACAAATATTTTTTATCATAAAAATAACTCAAATAATCAATTAAAATATTATTTTTAAATATTTAGTACAAATGTTTGTTAATAATACATATCATTAAAATATTTAAACAATATTTAATTTGCATTCAGTTTTTTAATTTTCAGCTACATGAGAGTAATTTCGAAAATTTATTATTAATAAATATTTTTTATCCTAAAAGTAACTCAAATTATCAATTAAAATATTATTTTTAATATTTAGTACAAATATTTGTTAATAATAAATATAATTGAAAAATTTTAAAATTAATAAAATTTACATTTTTTTGATAAGGGTAATTTCGAAAATTACCATCATATTCCCAGGATTTTAATCAACACTTTTCCATATATACCAAACACTAAAAAGTTACATTCTCAGGAATCACATTCCCAAGAATCACATTCCATGTGTGATTATTGGGAAGGTACCAAACGCCCCCTTAAATTAACCTTAATTAATGACTGACGAGACAAAAAACACCAAATCAGAACATGACACGTGACAAAAATACCACATCATCAGTGTCACATCATCATAAAAAGAAACCCTCTAGTGGTAGCACTAGCTATAATCGAGTTCCATGGATCATTTTTCTGTGGGACATACACCATAGTGCAATCAAAGGTGGAAAAAGGGCCACCCCAAAAAGCAAAACTACCACCAACACGAGGGGCATTCATACGTATTGCTTGAGTTCCTCCAATCAACCGAGAACCACTAGGGGAGTTATACGTGCCTTTCAAGAAGTGGAAGGATGTACCACCAAGAGCACCCATACCAAAAGCACCACCAATATCATCAAGAATTCGACCAGGGCATGGCTCTCAAGAAGTTTCAGGTGTCCCCGTAGTTCACAAAGATAGTGCCTTTTCTATTAAAAACACCCCCAAGTTTCAAAATTCCCTCGGTGGCGATCTGCAAGAAAACTTGAGGTCTTGGATAGAAAATAGGGATTTGTTACATAAATTTTGATTATTTTGTAACAGAATAGTATATTGTATGAAAATAGAGAGAATAGACCAGAAGAGAAAAGAGAAAGTTTAGAGAAGAAAGCTGATATTTTCATTCATAATTCGTCTGTTACAAGTATTGGCATATATAAGCAATGGACATAGTATTGATAACCAACAACCTGGTAACCATGATCCAATAAAAATATAATAGCTGTCAGTTTTCCTTTTACAAGAATTATTCTAAATAGACTAATAGCTAGCTGCCATGTCATTCTGGTAGTTATACTTCATCCCTGCTCATTTCTGCTACCAGCTCTTCACCATTTGATTTGTCTGTTCCTGGCTCAGCTGTGAAAGATTCAGCTTTACCTCCTATCAGCTCAGCTACTGATTCGGCTCCAATCATTGTCAGCTTGGCCTTCAGCTCCCCTGTGTCATTTTCTTCAGCTCCTAACTTCAATATTTCTTGCACCTTCCTCACACTAGTAGCTTCAGCTACTGGTTTCATCACATTACCCTCCTCTCTAATTGATCCTTGTCCCCAAGGATCAAAAGATAGATCCTTGTTCCCAACGTCCCCTGCAATGGCGCCAAGGATGTGCTCCAAGTTATCCTTAGCCGTGCATATGGATGCTTGTTTCTTAGGTGGGTTTCTTAAGGCTCCATAGCTCTCAATTAAATGAGAAATCTCCATCTGGGTGTTGCATTTAGCACCAAAAGTTCTTGATTCAATAAGTGGTGTTTGGAAATATAAGCACCTATGATCAACATACAGGCAAACATTGATATTATTTAATGCATTAATAGCCATTGTCAGGTTCTTCCATAAGGCATCAAGACCCCCACGTTCTTGCAAAGCTTCAATTTTATGTTGAGGATTTATGAATGCAGCAGCAACATATGTGAGCTTCTTAGCATCCTCTTCTGAACCAGAAACATGGAAGCGACCAATTTCAAAAATAAGTTTCTCCAATGCTTGGAATGCTATGTGTAGGGAAAATGGGTGGTCCAACTTCGAGAAATCACTCAGAAGAAAATCATCAGGATCTTTGAGAGCTTCTATTAATGGTTTGAAATTCAACACCTTGAAATTCACCAGGATCTGTATGACAATGCCAAGCAGGTTTGTTGTGTTCTCCTCAAGAGTAAATGAGTATGGCCTTGCACTTTTAATCTTCCGTGGCTTCCTATCATTAAGTTCTGTCATTCCTTGAACTTCAGAAAACATGACAAGATCCCCATCCTGAAACTCAAGCCTTTCATCATCGATACATGATACTAGGGCAGGGTTGTCATTGCTGATGGATACCATTATACCCTTGTGTGGTTCCTCTCTATTAATATTAACAACAGTAAGCTTAGAATCAAAGTCATAGAAGACAGAACCAAGCATTGTCTCCTTCGAATATACACCTAACTCAGCTTTTGTTTGCTAGTTCACAATAGACTCAACTTTTCCCAAATGGTTAGTATTGATAGCACCGTCTCTGTTTGGGTCATGAGAAAAATCAAATCTCAAATTTTTAAGAATATCCATGGTCCCCTTCTAGTCAGCATGATTGCCAAGCACTAGGAGTGAATTAAAAGAACCATTAAGAGACTTTGCATTAAAAATCTGACCACCTTGCTTAGCATAGAAACTCGTAGATTTCAAAACTATACCAACATCATCACCAACACTGGCACTTTTCGTAAGGTGAGTATTGTAAAGCCTAAGTTCAATTTTGCCTTGGTATCCTTCCTTGTCAACATTGACGTGAAACTGTTTTATACACTCCAGTGTGAGCTCATCACGTTTCACAAGAATCCTTACAAGTTTATTCATAAACTTTCTGGTGATTTGGAGGACCTCAAGTGGCCTTGTTGTAGAGGAGATACCCACTTGTACTTTTGCTGGTATAAGCTGGAAAATTTCATAGATCTGGTCCTTGAAACCTCATGACAGCATTTCATCTGCCTCGCCTAACACAAACATTTTAATGTGGTCAGCACGAAGCGATTGCCTCCACAGCATATCAAAAATACTACCAGGAGTGCCAACAACAACATGGACACCAAGATAGTCTTCCAATGCTCGCATAACCTTCTCAATCTGTTGAGCTAGCTCCCTAGTAGGTGCTAAAACCAAGGCCTGCCATTCCATCAATTTATAATCAAGTTGTTACAGGATACCAAAACAGAATGCGACAGCCTTTCCTGTCCCAGATTGAGCCTGTTGAATCACATCAAGTCCTTTGCAGAAGGGAACAATTCCTCTTTCCTGAATTGCAGATGGTTTTTCAAAACCGTATGTATAAATTCCCTTTAGAAGATTCTTTTGCAAACCCATGGCCTCAAATGTATCATAAACCTCATTAATTCGCAAAAGTTGATTGTGCTCCACTAAAAACTCATACCTTTATGGAGCTCCAGTCTTTATTTGACTTGTGTCCAAACCAAGTGAAAGATTAGCAATAAAAGTATTCTTAGTCTCACCACTGTAGTGGCTGGCCATCATACCCCATTCAGCTCTCTTAGGCATTTGGACAGCTTCAATGCTTTCAATAACAGATCCAATTTGATTAATCTTGAAAAAAAGGGCATTACAAGTTTTTTCATTGATAGCCTTCACAACCTTCTCAGGGTTTGTGACCAAGAGATCATCTCCCACAGCAACTTTGCCTGTGTAACCAGCTTTAGCAATGTCAGCCTTTATCAATTCAAGTCCTTCCTTGATCTCCCGAGTGTTAGGAGCAAAACCACCTTCATTGCCAACATAGGTTGCCTCTTGACTATACTTCTTCTTAATCAACATGTCAAGCATCTTACTGATGTAGTTTCAATTTTCGGCCATTTTGGCTTCGATGCATTTCCTTTCTTCCACCCACCAGCGAGGAACATCACCCTCTGTAACTTTCATTTCTTCCATTTGAGTTTGTAGATTTTGCACTTGCTCCTCCAAAATTTTAAGCCTACTTCCTTCTGCCATAATCGAATGTTTTTTTGTGTTTTTCCATCTTTTAGCTTGAATCTTTAAGGCTCTGAATACCATTTGTAACAGAATAGTATATTGTAGGAAAATAGAGAGAATAGACCAGAAGAGAAAGTTTAGAGAAGAAAGCTGATATTTTCATTCATAATTCGTCTGTTAAAATATTGGCTTATATAAGCAATGGACATAGTATTGATAACCAACAACCTGGTAACCATGATCCAATAAAAATATAATAGCTGTCAGTTTTCCTTTTATAAGAATTATTCTAAATAGACTAATAGCTAGCTACCATGTCATCCTGGTAGTTATACTTCATCCCTGCTCATTTCTGCTACCAGCTCTTCACCATTTGATTTGTCGGTTCCTGGATCAGCTGTGAAAGATTCAGCTTTACCTCCTATCAGCTCAGCTACTGATTCGGCTCCAATCATTGTCAGCTTGGCCTTCAGCTCCCCTGTGTCATTTCCTTCAGCTCCCAACTTCACTTTTTCTTGCAGCTTCCTCACACTAGTAGCTTCAGCTATTGGTTTCATCACATATTTATGAAACAAGCAGAGAGGAAAAGAAAATATCAGCAAACCCTAGAATTCCCTTCCCCTTCCCCTTTTCCTTTCCTTTCTCTCTCCTCGTTTCTTTTCCCTCTTTTTTTTTTAATTTTTTTATTTTTATTAAAAATGTTCATTTTTTTTAATTTTCAGTTTTAATTTCTTTTTAAATATATTATATTATATTTTCAATTTTTTATAATTTATATTGATTTTTATTTTTATAACTTTTTAAAAAAAATAAAAAAAAGAAGAGATTTTCAAATTTTTAGTTTTGATTTTGATTTTAAAAAACTATTTTTTATTTTTATTTTTATGTTTTTTTGAATTGTTTTTTTCGTGGTGAAGTGGCACTGATAACGTGGTATTTTTGTCATGTGTTATGCTCTGATTGGGTATTTATTGCCACATCATCTATTAATTAACGATATTAGTCTAAAGCGCCAATATGAATGACGAAATGAAAGTTCGAGTATGAAAGTGATCAATTTTATTCTTCAGGTACTAAACAGATAAAATGTGTAAAGTACAGGAACCAATTGAGTATTTAACCCTTTTAATTTTGTATGGGTTTCATGTATTTTCTTTTCGGCTTTTATTCTTAAATATATATATATTTTAAATGTTATTTGAAAAAATATATTATCAAATAAATATTAGTTCTATCAAAATTATACTTTAGCGAAAATTTTGGGTCTATTGTACGAGCTAAAACTTGCCTTCTTATTTAAAAGTTGAAGTAAATGTATTAAACCAACAAATCATATATATATATATATAATATAAAAAGATACATATTGGTTGTGTAAATTTTGTTGACATAGACGCTTACGTGAATAGATTATAATTTTGACACGTAAGATAATATATAAAATTATATAATTTTAAAAAATTTAAAAAATATATATCAATTTAAAAAATTGCAATCCGAATCAATAAAGATATATTTTTTAAATTCAAATATCTTAAATATTATTTTTATCTTTACAAATTAATTTTCTTATAATCTTTTAATATTTTATCTTTTTAAATTAAAAACACATATCATTAATTATATCCTTTTAAATTCAATATCCAACAATACTTTAATGAATATATAAGAATTTAATTATGTTAATTTTATAAGTATATAAGTATATACAATTATCGATAAAAATATGTATATTTATAAAGATAATATTAAAATTAAAATGAATTTTGAAAATAAAAAAATTAAATTAAAAAATTATAATTAAAAAAATTTGTGCTGTAAAATTGATTTAGCTTTACATATTTTTATATTTTTTATATGATTTATATTTATTTAATCCGATCATTGTATTTCATGCTCTACTTATATAGATCATGCATGTCAAATTTCGAATAAATTAAAAAAATTTAATTATTTTTTGATATAAAAAATTTTTAATTATTAAATATATAAAAAAAATCGATTGATATGATATAAATATCGGATTGATTTAAAACTTTAAATGCATGACAAATATAATTATATATTAAACGAACATGAATCATCAAGTATAGTACAACCGTTTAGAAACTGATAGAAAATTATAAAATAGAACCAAAAGAAGGAACTAGAATTAGGAAGAAACAATTAAAGAAATCATGTTGAATCCATATACAGTGACTGAAGTTGCACTAGATATAAAATTTTTTATTTTTTTTATTTAAGAAATCTGTATTTTATTAGATATTGATTGCATTAGTCATAACAACTTGATGTATTACATCAGGGTATTCTTCAATCCAAAAAGAATCTGTAGACAGTTTAAGGCTAAGTCTTGCTAAGGCATGTGCGGCTTCGTTCCTTTGTCTTCCTCTGTGTTGAGTTTTACACTCTTCAACATCAGTCTTCTTCCCTCTTCCATAAAAGGACCTATGATTGAGAGATTTTATCTTCCACTTGCAATTTCTTTATGATCATGAGCCATGGCTTCAGCAAATCGAGCCTCCGGACATTGGTTCACCTTCACGGCAGCAGCTCCCATTACAAACCCTTCGTAATCTCTAATTATCACTCCTATTCCGCCTCTTTTCAACTGAGCATCAAAAGCCCCATCAAAGTTAACTTTAAGAACTTGCGATGGTGGAGGTTGCCAGTAGATTCGAGCTCTTGCTGAGGAAATTGAAGGTATGGGCACTTGAGCCTCTTTAAATTCCTATTGCAAGCATTTGATATGGTTTAGTAGCCTTCTTTCATCCGGTTTCTGATTGCAGGGGATTTCCATATTTCGTGCATTCCATAGAGCCCAAAGCACAAAGAGGATATTATCAAATTGTTCAGCCCTAAGATGTCGGGCAGCTATCTCCACCCAATCAACGATGCTATTAACAGGATCGAGACTCATGCACTGAGGAAGGAGACTTAACTCAATGATTCTTTTAGAAATTGCACACTCTTTGAATGCATGTATGTCTGATTCAGTATGAAATCCACATCTCGGACAACTAGGATCTAGGTCCTTAATTCTAGCAGTAAGATTAGCTTTGTGGGAAGGATACCATGACAGAGACGCCAACCGAACAGTTTAATTTTATGAGGAATAGTAGCTTTCCACAAATCTCTCCATATGTGTCTTTGAGGGCCGTATGGTGTGGACATTTGAGCTATAAGACTTTGTAGCCACTCTTAACTGAATATTTCCCATCTTCAGTATGATGCCAAATCAATCTGTCAGCTGTTCTGTTCTTGTACAGTGGAATAGAGCAAATAGTGTCAGCATCCTCCTTTGTAAATTCCCTTCTTATAATGTCCTCCTTCCACTTTGTTTCCTCTGCATCTATAATTTCTTCCACTTTTGTTGAGATGGGTAGTGAGCCTGTTAAAGGAACAAAGTTTGGTTTAGCATTCGTTAGTAGCCACTTATCCTTCCATATATTAATGGACTTTCCATTACCTACACGCCATCTTGTACTTAAGCTTAGCACATCTTTAGCACCCCAAATGCTCCTCCATATAAATGACGGGTATGATCCCAATTTTGACTCCAAGAAGGATTCACCTGGGAAATACTTGGACTTTAGTACTCTATAGCTTAATGATGATTTGTTTTGGATTAATCTCCACCTTTATTTTCCTAGCAATGCTTTGTTAAACAGATGAAGGTTGCGAAAATCGAGACCACCCATAATCTTTGGCCTGCACACTTTATCCCATTGTAGCCAATTCATTCCTCTTCCTCTTTGTTTGCTAGTCCACCAGTATCTCCGCATAATGCTAATTATTTCCTCACACAAAGTTTTAGGCAGCAAGAAACAATTCATAGCATAAGTTGGTAAGGATTGTAGTACTGCGTTGATGAAGATTTCTTTACCCCCAAATGATAAAAACCTTTTGTTCCAATGTTGAATTCTTGTGTGCATTTTGTTAATGATCTCCTTGAATGCCCTTTTTTTGCCTTTCCCCACCATTGTTGGCAGACCTAAATATTTCTCCGGATTAGTTGCTACCTGAATGCCAAACAAATTTTGAATATCATCCTTCTGAGTAGCTGTTGTGTTTGGGTTGAAAAACAGGATTGACTTCTCAAAATTAATTTTCTGTCCTGAGCTTTCCTGGTAAGACTTTAGCATGTACTTCAACTTTTCTCCACTAGTTCTGTTTGCTCTAGCAAAAAGTAAACTGTCATCTATAAAGAAAAGATGATTAACTCGAGGACTGGATCTACTTGCTTGGACACCAGGTAGTTATCCATTATTCTGCAATTTTGTGAGGAGTGATAATAACCCTTCAATACAAAACAGAAAAAGAAAGGGTGATAGAGGATCTCCTTGTCGAAGTCCTCTTTGTGGGTTAAGATTATCAGTGATCTTGCCATTAACAATGATGGAATAAGAAACAGTGGACACAGTCATAATGAGCTCAATCCATCTATCATCAAATCCCATCCTTTCCATGACTGATTTAAGAAAAGACCATTCAACTCTGTCATACGCTTTGTTCATGTAAAGTTTGAAAGCAAAAAAAAATTTCCCCCCTGTTTCTTCAACTTCAACGCATGAACAAGTTCATAGGCAGCTATGATGTTATCACTTATTAACCTTCCAGGAACAAAGCGCTTTGATTTTCACTGATGCAAGTTGGAAGAATGACTTTAAACCTGTTCACAATCACTTTAGAGATGATTTTGTAAATCAAATTACAAAGACTAATGGGCAGATTAATGATATATCCCAATCTTAATTATTGCATAATTTGGAAGTGATAAACTTTCTGTCTCCATCATACATACATGTGAATAGCTTCTTTATAATTGAAGGTTAACTTTTAGATGCACCTACCTGATGGTTAAGTTCGTCATAATTTAGAACTATTCACCATGGCAATCGAAGCATGAAAGTGTTCTTGAAGCTTTTTTTTTTTTTTTTTTTTTCTTAATCCAAATTACAGCCATGGACATGTGAATTTCTGTGTGTCCATTTGACTATGGAAAACCAGAATAGATAGCTCATTCATTTCAAACAACGGCAAAATACACAGTTCAAACCATGCCCAAAAGCAAGGAATCAGGATCTAACATACAAAGTGGAAAGGAAACAAAGGATTATTAGTTTCCTTGCTTTGAATTTATGAACAACCTTGAGGAAAAAAGTTGTGGTCAAGAGACTCGTCACTATTTGACTGTCTCTCCATAAAGAAGCCAATCTTGTCATCAAAATTTTATTTGGATTACACATCGCTCCACACTTAATTGCTCGAGCTCTCGTTTCAAGCATTGAGAGGGAGAATTCACCTTTACCTGACGTATGTTATCGAGTTGCCAAAGTTGCTTGGGAAGTGATTCAAGTTCATGGCAACGAATGATGGTCAACTCTTCAAGGCTGTCCATGGCTCCGTCTCCCATCATCCAAGTTCGGATAACTATTTCTTCCATGAAGAGGAATCTGAGTTGAGGAAATGAGTACGGTCTCATTTCCAGCTTCGGTCCTCTAATGGATCTAGTTAGCAGTTTCAGCACCTGGAGGTGATCGAGATTCTCCAACATTCCCATTACTTTATCAGCAATTAGATCGGTTTTCACCAAGGTTACCTTAACGAGGCTAGTTGGGAACGCATCTGATAGTGGAAACACAGCAGGATTGATAATCTTGAGTTTTTGAAGACAATCCAACTTGTAAAGGCATTCCAAACATCTTTTTGTCTTCCCCGTGTCTTGGCTATTTAACGTCAATTTAATCAAGCTAGGAAACTTGGAACCAATAATGAGATCTGCAGTGTTTCTATCAGGAGTTATTGCAGAAAGAGTTTGGAGATTACACAAAAGTTTTTGAGGTTTATCAGGACATTTAGGCAGCGTAGTTTGGCGAGGCAACAAAAGATGCCTCAGATTTTGCATTCCCCAAATCCCACTAGGCAAGCATGGAACACGAGTATTTTTCATATCAAGTGTCTGTAGATTTGGGAGACTACATAAGGAAGGAGGAAGGCGGTTCAAGGAAGGATGATTTATCTTCAAATACTTCAAAAGAGATAAATTTTTTATGCTTTCATGAATCTTAGAAACACATGTAGATCCTAGATCCAACACTCTAAGTCTTCGGAAATGATGGCAATCCAATGTCAATCCATCTGACTCAAGGTTACCCTTATTGTGAAAACACAGCAAAGAGTGTAGGTGGGATAAATTATGCGGATTAGACAAAATGTACCTGAACTCGTAATGGATGGAAAGCCTCCGTGGCCTGTTACTGCGTGGAAGTGATCCTAACTTCATTTCAACATCAAGAAACCTTGTACGTTCACTTTCCAAAACGCAGAAGTTCCACCAAAATTCATGGATTTGAAATGTTCTTACACCACCGTCTGATCTTTTTCTAGCTACCTCGATCAAGCTTAGATCAATTAGTTTTTCCAAGTATCTCTCTGCAATTTTCTCAACTCTTGCGCCACCCTCTTCCTTTATAAGTCCCTCTGCTATCCAAAGGTTGATCACTTGCCTTGCAGGGATTTCAAAACCACTGGGGAAAACACCCAAATAGAGCAGGCACTGCTTAAGGTGTTCAGGTATAGTATCATAGGTCAAAGCTAATATTCCAAAACATGGTGGACTATCTTCTTGATTAAGGTACCAACTCACATCGCTAAGTATATCTAACCACTGCTGATATGTTCTATTTCTAGCTAGTAAATTAGCCAGAGAGACAATGGCAAGTGGGAGCCCAGCACACTTGGCAGCAATTTGTTTTCCGAGATTCACCAGTTCTTGAGGGCACCTTTCATCTTTGAACACCAACTTTTCCAGGAGTTCCCACCTCGCCTCTTCGCCAAGGGGTTGGAGACTATGAGTATGAAGAGTTGAGCTTGCTTGTGAAGCCACACTTTTTGAGCGAGTAGTCAACAATAGTCTACTTCCATATTTTTCATCAGGAAAAACCTTCTCCTTTTCTAAAGCCTCCCATAGTTGAGTTTTCTCCACACCGTCTATCACAACAAGATATCTCTTGCCTTGTAAGAATTTCCTCAGCTTCTCAGCCAACTTCACATCATCGAGTTTGGATGTCTCCTTCCCAATTGACATCAGATTCTCAATGATACCCAACAACAGGTCCCTGATTCTATATTTGCTAGGCACAAAAATCCATGCCCGATATTGAAACTCTTTGCCACTAGTCCCATAAATCATTTTGGCTAAAGTCGTCTTGCCTGAGCCAGCCATCCCAACAATTGAAATAACATCACGCCTTAACCTTTTATTTAGCAGCATCTCGCTCACTCGCTTTGCTGCATCGCCAAATCCCACCACATTTTCCTCCTCAACCTCCCTCCTATGCTTCTCCAACCAGTTTGCCTTGTCTAAGTTGCGCTTGGCTGCTTGGTGGTCAACGCAATACTTCCTTTCGTAGCCATCAATTTCTTCTATGTTCTTCTTGATCCTATTTACTTTTGTAGCCACCTTACGAAGCATTGCAGTGTGAGACAAACCATAAAGCAACTTGGCCGTCGGCTTCCTCTGCTTTTGGATATCATTTTTAGTTTCAAATGTCTCAACAATATCCTTTGCCTCGTGAGCTAAATACTGGATTTGGCTCAGCCACTCTTTCACCATGATATCTTCCATAAATCTGTCATCGTAATGTTTGAGGCGCTTCTCAATGAATTGCAGCTCAGCATGAAGTGACCACACTTTATCCCTGGCTCCAAAAATCAACATAGCTTCTTGTTTCACTAGAGGGGTCACAGTCTCTAAAAGAAAAGTTATAAGAGGAATGGCGTCCATCCTCTCTGTTTTTCTTTGGTGAGAATCTCGCTAGCTTTTAGTCACTCACAAACCGTATATAGATTTTGCTAGCTGTGATCTTTCAATGGCAATGCCAACTTGACTCAATTTATAACAATTGGCCTGCATCAAATGCATGTTCCAAGTCCAAGTAAAAGAAGTTTCTTTTACTTAGAATACGTGCTCTTCGACCATTTCTACAGCCTCAGCCAAGCCCTGCCTTCACGGCATTTTAGCAGTTCTTTCCACGACGAACGCGTAATTTAAGGAAATCCAATAGATTACTTCGATAACGTGTGAAATCCATAGCGGTCTACGCTGTTAATGACCGTTGACTCCATTGCGGGCCTACCAAAAATGACCCAAAGAGGCCTAAAACTTTTCAAACTGGCTTGTCTCTATACTTAAAGAAGTGCAATTTCCAAATTTTTTCTATGTTCTCATAAGGTCGTCATTCCATGTTTTCTGAATTGGCCAAGAATTATAAGTCGTACCATTTCATGGAATTAAGCTTTTGCTTAAATAGGAATATGACAGTTTCTCCAATTTGTCTTTGCCAACCTTTAGAATTTTTTAGACGGCAACCTCAAAGCACTGTTTAGTTGAAAAGTTTTATTGTACATAAAAATAAATAGATACTAATATTTGAATCCTCGCGTTGCTTCAGTTTTATTATCATTACTAATATATTTAATACGATTATGACACGAAAAATAACACGAATTTATAGTTAAAATTGAATTACTATGACAAACTATGTAAAATATCTCAACTTGATGACAACTTTTAAAGTAAAATATAAATATAAAATAACACAAATACAACACGAATACACTAATCTAACTCATTATATGTACATTATTCGTAAAAAATTAAAATGGATATCAAAATTTAATTAATTTAGATTATATTGATATCAATCATTTATATTAATATTAAGAAATTAAAAAATAAAAATTTAACAACTATCATACAATAATTCGTAACTTATAAGATCATTTAACATAGTTTTTTTTTTTACTATTTAATTATCATAATATTTTTTCTTTTGCTTCAATACCTGAAGATTTAAAAAGAATTTACTTATATCAATATCATATTATTATTCAATATTTTTATTTTTACCGATAATTTATCAATACAATAATTTTTTATTCAATAATATAAAAATAAAAAAATTAATATGATCTTATCTTTCAAAAAAAAAAAAAAAAAAACCAATCATTATACGACATGTGGCAAAAAAAATTATAAGTTATTTGAATAGTGTCACACACGAACATAACATGAAAAAATAACTAAAATAGGACACAACGCAAAAAAAAAATAATAATATGATCACGACATGAATATACGAACGTGTCAAAATTTATATAAAACGAACGTGACACAAAATTTGGAGTTATTTGAATAATGACAATTAGATCTGACAATTTCGGATACGATACTAAAAAAAAAAAATACAATACAACACTAATGTACGAATGTATCGAAATCTATATAATATGAATTATTAACGTATCAAAATTTATATATATATAATACATAAAATACAAAAAATTAGCATGATTACAAAATGAATATTTATATATTTAAATATAATAAAAAAATTAAAGAATTGCTCGCCAAGTGGCGAGCAATTCGGAATCAATTGAAAGTTATCCCTTTAATTAGGTATAACTTTCATTTATAGTTATTTTATGTTTTTCATTTCTTTCATAAACATAAAAAGGTTATTTTCAATGATTTAATTTTTTTAATAGATTTAATAATTAAATTTAAAATCATTTAAATATAAAATTTTGAATGAAAAAGTATTAAAAATTTTAAGTAATTAAAAGTTACTTAATGAATTCAATCATTTTTATTCAAGAAAGCTTATTATTTAATTATATTAACCTTATATTCTTTCATTTACAACTATTTATTTTTATTTTTAACTTTTATAATTGTAAAATTTATAATCATTTTATTATTATATATAAAAGTATGATTGTGAATAATTTTTTGAACTGACGAAAATGATCATTATTGTTCACTATATTTGTAAATTACAATTGTAAATATTTTTTATTAATAATAAAATTTATCCCATTTGTAAGTAAGAATTTTAATTTTATTAAAAGACTTTCGTTAAATGAATTTATTTGATAATAAATAAAATTAAAATTTATCTGCATTACTTTAGGTCAAATTGTACAACCAGTCCTTTTATTTAGATGAAGTGACGGATTTAGTCCTTGTCAATTTATTTATACTAGATAATGCCCACGTGTCACTGCGGAATGTCATCGGATTCGAATTAATATTTTATAATGAATTTGGAAGATTAAAATGCAAGAGGAATAAAAATAATTTAGAAAAATAATAATTTCTATCCTTATATGACACTTGGTATAAAATTGAGAGTTATTTGAATATGATCAATTAGATCTGACAATTTCAGACACAACATAATTATACAATACGAACATAACATGAAAAAATAATTAAAACACGACATTACACAAAAAATAATATGAACATGACACAAATACACGAAAGTGTCAAAATCTATATAAAATAAATTATTAACGTGTCAAAATTTATATAAATATATAATATATTGAATCGATTATAATGGGAAAAAAACACGAACATGATGACGCGTGATACAAATTTGTGAGTTATTTGAATAGTGGCAATTAGACTTGGCAATTTCGGACACAACATGATTATACGACTCGAATACAACGTGGAAAAAATAATTAAAACACGACACAAATACACGAACGCGTTAAAATCTACATAAAACGAATTATTAACGTGTAAAAATTTATATAAATTTATAATATTTTAAACACACGATAAAATAATACGAACATGTTACGGACATACAATTTTTTTCTAAATTGAATCATTATAACAAATTATGCAAAATATTGGATAAATTGAGACACGACACGAACACATAAAATTTTTTCTAAATTGGATCATCATGACAAACTATGCAAAATATTTGGATGAATTGAAACAAGACACGAACACATGAAAAAAATAATTAAAATACAACACGACACGAAAATAACATAAACACAACACAAATACATGAACGTTTCGAAATCTATATAAAATGAATTATTAACATGTAAAAATTTATATAAATTTATAATACTTTGAACACATACAAAAATAACACGAACTTGAAAAATAATATGAACACGAACGAATATCTGAACGTGTCAAAATTTACATAAAATGAATTATTAACATGTAAAAATTATATAAATTTATTATATTTTGAATAGAAAAAAAATACGAACACGACACGAATATGCGAACATGTCAAAATCTACATAAAACGAATTATCAACGTGTAAAAATTGTATAAATTTATAATATTTTGAACACACAAAAAATAACACAAATACAAAACGACACGAACACAATTTTTTCTCATTTTTTTCTTTTTTTTCTTTTTCCTTTCTTTCCTTTCTTTCCTTCCTAATAAAAAAAAAAAACCCAAACTAACCCTCCAACACCCTTAATACCATACTTAGTTGTCAATTAACCCTTAGATCCAAAATCTTTAATTCTCTTCACACATTGAATTTGGGGATAGTTTTTATAGTACTAGATAGATGCCCGCGCTTTGCTACGGCCATATTATCGGCTTTAAATTGATACTTTATAATAAATTTGAAAGATAAAAAAGTAAAAGGAGTAAAGATAATTTAGAAAAATAATAGCTCCTATCCTTATGCGACACCTGTTATAAAATTGGGAGTTATTTGAATATGGTCAATTATATCCGACAATTTCAGACACAACATAATTATAAGATACGAACATAACATGGAAAAAATAATTAAAACACGACATGACACGAAAAATAACATGAGCTCGACACAAATACACAAACGTGTCAAAATTTAAATAAATATATAATACCTTGAATACGATTATAACAGAAAAAATAATAAGAACATGATGACACGCGACACAAAATTGGGAGTTATTTGAATAGTGTCAATTAGACTTGGCAATTTCGGACACAACATAATTATACGACATGAACACAACATGAAAAAATAATTAAAACACGACACAAATACACAAACGTGTCAAAATCTATATAAAATGAATTATTAACAATGTAAAAATTTATATAAATTTATAATACTTTAAACACATGATAAAATAACATGAGCATGTTACAAACATATAATTTTTTTCTAAATTGAATCATTATGATAAATTATGCAAAATATGGGACATTAAATCCTTAGCAACCCATAACCCTAAACTATCCATTATACCCTCATTTAAGACAACTTAAAAAGACCTAATCATCTCCAATAAAATTAATAATTATCCATACAAATGGCGCAAAATTAGTATCCCAAAAAATTCAATTCTGCTACCACATTCATTTTGGGGACAGTTTTTATATATTGTTATAGATGAATCGAATTCCTTTGATTTTATGAATCATTAAATTAAATTCAATCAATAACGGAGTCAAGTTGTTCTGTTAATAATGCTGATTTGTCCGTCCATTATGATGATGTGGTGTTAATCAATATTATGTGGCATTTTTGTAAAATTTTGCAAATAATGTGATTTTGTTTATTATTACATGACTTTTTTTATGAACAGATTTCTCCTGTCCCGCTTCAGTGCCCCATCCGTGTCCCGCTCATAGATTTAAGCCACGTGTTTTTTTAGGTTTAAGTACTCACATGTCCCTGTACTATAGTGAAAAGAGTAATTTAGTCCTTATACTGTAAAAGTGAGTAATTTAATCACTATACAATTGAAATAGGTGCAAATAAGTAAAATTGATAAAAATGTTAATGAAAAACCATTAAAATGCTGATGTGGACTCGTAAAATCTAACAGAATTAATGACTTGGAATAAAATAGGATTTGAAATATATCTAAATCTGTTAGATTTTACGAATCCACGTCAACATTTTAACAAATTTTCATTAAAACCGTTATCAATTTTACTTATTTACACCTATTTCAATTGTACAATGACTAAATGATGCACTCAAAAGAGTATATCTTATTTAATCCTTGCACTAAAAATATCAATTGTAAAATATAGCAATAAGTAAGGGTCGAGTCCATACGGATTGGTGTTTAGTTTAAGAATTATTAGTTTAAACTTAAATTCAATGAAAATAAAATAAAATGGGAGTTTTTGAAATCAGTTTAAAAATAAAGCAATCAATAAAAAGTAAGAAAACAAATAAATAAGAAGTGATCAGATGTGAGAAATATGGTTAAAGGTTAATTCTCCACCTCTAGACACTATTATGAATCAATAATCAAATCTATCAATATCAATTATCTATCAAAGTTAACAACCGTAGATAACAACATCCCGTGTTACCCTAATCCTTCCTTAGTTCGTCGTTAAGCAGGACGAACGCCACTACTTAATCTATAACTATCAAACAACCTAGGATAAACATCTCTAAATTTAATTTGATAGTAGCTTTATGATGAGAAAGATAGGTTGATCTGAGCAACAAAAGCATGAACATGAATTGTTTAACTTAGGTTATGTTCCACTTCGCAATTAGCGAAAACTTTAACATAATAATTAATCGCAAATTTCCACTTATGAATAGGAATTCAAGAGAATTACACGGATCAAGACTCCTAAACTAGCATTAGATAATTATCAAAATCTATCTAGTATGCATCCTAAACAAATCAAGATAAAAATCATAAACAATTCTTATAGAAGAACACAAGCAACTTTGATAGAAAACTAATAATTGATAGAAAATGAAAATTAATTACAAAACATGTCTAGGGCTTTGAAATCATCATTAACCAAAGAAAAGTTTAGCCTTGCATAGGCATTGTCAACATAAACATGAATATTCAAAAGAAACTAAGAAGAAAAATAAAATAAAACTAACAAAGGAAGAAGAAGATTGATAAATAATCAAATACATGTCATAGTTGGTGGCTCAAAAGATGATATTTATAGAGCTTTCAAGTCTTGAAAACCCTTTCTTGCTGATCAAGGAAGCCAGGAGTCAAAGGAGTGCAAAATAGGCAAGATTTTTGAGTTTTACGATTTTTCCCGATTTTGAGGACAGTAGGGTCGGCGCCGCGGTGTCAAGTACACTGACTTGGTCATTTTGCTCGCTGACGTCGGTTTCGCGACTGCTGCACTATCTCGTACTGCGTTGGCTAATTTGGATAACCATACAATGTCCAATTTAGGCGTGTAAACTATCGTTGGAAAGATATTCAAGTCAGCTTCAAAGGTAAAGAAGGAAGTTTCTTCAAATAATGAATTTAACATAATGATTTCTTTGCAACAAGCTCCGGAGGTTAGATCTGCCTGATCATCTAGCACTAAGAATTTGATCTTTTTGACTCCCAAGTCTTCTTCCATCTTATGATTGTGACTTTATAAGTTTTTTATCATCATAATTGACATGTTTTGACTTCATTTCTTCCAAAATACCTATAATTCAGAAAAATATAATAATTTGTCAAGGAACTTAAGAATTAAAGCACAAAGTATAAGAAAATAATACATGAAAATGTAAGCAATTAAGCACTTATCAAATTCTCCCACACTTAGTCTTTTGCTAGTCCTCGAGCAAAATCAAATAAAAACAAAATAAGAAAACCTAATCTAGTCCACTTTCAATAAAAATGAGAGACAATCATTAAACAAATCTTATAACTAATCAATAACTTAAAGAGTTTCACAAAGAACCGTGCTTGATAGTAAAAAGATTGAGTTAAGCTAACATTAACATAATATATCTCAATTAAAATAGTGCATGTTCAAACTTAATTTCAACTTCTCACATGGAATACTCTCATGATTTTCACTCTTTAAAGTAGTGGTAAAGTGTTTACACTCTCAATCAATCTCATGAAAACAGTTCTACCATATGCTTGCTTGTCCACCTATTCTCCACTACTTAGATCATGCAACTTCATGAATCAAGAGGTCTTTATTCAAGGTTTAATGAGGTCAAATGTTGTAATGTGGTTACAGAATAAAAATGAAAAGATATCACAAAGGTTCCAAAGACTTCATAGAGTTTAGAGACAAAATAAGATTTTGCAAATAAAACTTTCTCAATAATCTTATAAAGCATATAATAACATAGGCTAAATTTTCAAGTTGAGCTTTTGTTTCATTCTAATAAACCTTGTAACATTCTTTTCTTTAACAAAAAGTTCAAGAGATGATTTTTTTTTTCCTTTTTTTTTCTTTTTCATGAGAATGTATTTTTACAATGTTCCCTTTTCTTTTTCTCTTGACTTTTACCTTTCTCCTCCCCCACACTTATCTTTTGTTCTAACCCAAATTATCAAAAAGTATCCCTTGTATTTGCAATATGTCTCAAAACAATTAATCCATCTTTAGAATAAGGGTAAAGATATAAATATGTTTAGGCTAGGTATAAGATGTGGTTACCAATAAAATAGCTTAATCAATATAGGCTTAAATTGACTCACTAAGGGGATGTTCTCTTTGAACATCAATAATGGATAGCTTATTTGGCCCTGGTTATAATCCTAATGCCTCTATCATTTTCATGTTGTTACATACATCAATATAGTCTCAAAAAGGTTTAAAGCAAGTTCTAGAGAATCATGTAATCATAAGAGCACTCAAGAAAGAAATTAGATTCATATGTATAATGCATCAGTCATATAAGCTCAAAAACTCACAAGGATGATTATACAATTCAATATCAAGTCTAAACATGCTTCTTTCTCAATCAACATATCATATTAACATTGGCTTATAAAAATAGTGATATCAAGCTTAATTCTCATGAAAATCTTACTACTAATGATCAGTTTTAGACCTATTCAATTCATATCTCATCATTATGGAAATTAACTAGAACACACTAAAAACAAACTAAAACTAAAAGAACTCCTAAATTCTTTCCCTCACACTTAATTCTTACATTGTACTCAATGTAATTCTATTATCCCCAAATATAAGAATTATGTGTAAAAGAAAAGAATTACTAATCAAAACAAACTAAAAACAAAACAATAAAAGATAGAATAATGGAGAGTAAAGAATAGCAAATCTAAGTATAATATGTGCTCTCCATCCTTTTGGGTTGCCTTCCAAGAAACGCTTGGTTTATTGTCCTCAGCCTGACTTTGACCCATGCCATCATTATTCAACATAATTAGGCTCATAAAGTGGTAACTCCTCTACATCTTGTATTGGAAAGTTCTCTGTAGACACCTAATTTTGTCCGGACCACTAAAACAGGTATGTTTTCTTCCTAAATTGAGGTTTCAGAATGTAAAACGACTTTTTTCATCCTGCAGCTGGTACTTCGATACTTATTTTCAGAGGGCGAGCATAAAAAGTCAAAGTCAAAAAAGTCAACCCCAAAAAAAGTCAAACCCAAAAAAGTCAACCCCGGAAAGTCAACTATTGAAAAAGTCAACCCACTTTCCAAATTAAGATTTTAAGTTCAATTGAAAATTGGCGAAAGAATTTTGATTATCTGAGGTCAACATTGAAAGATATAGAGTTCGGAAGTTGGGATTTGGAGATTCAGTAGAAAGAAAAACTTAATCTGAGAAATTTGGGAAAAAGTGCTTAAACGATCAAATTGGTCGAAATTGAAGGTTCCAAATGAAAGATAAGCACTGACTACGGGTAATGGAGAAGCCACTTGCAAGAAAAACTGAAAGAAAAGTCAATCTGGGAGAAAATCGAGAATTAGGGTTTTTAGTGGATTTCGGTAAAATCGGGAAGAATCATGGAAATGGCTCGACTTGGTAAGACCAAAGCCCCAATGGATGAGGAATGATTAAAAAGGGATAGCCCAAGGCTCAGCTTGAAGAAAATTTGAAAATCGGACTTGTTTTGAGCAAAACCGGGTTTCGGAAGCAAAAAGGCAAAATTGGAAAATTTGGGAAAAATAGCAAATGAACTCCGAAAATTCTGAAAATTTGCAAATCTCATTCTTAAATCATTTGAAAGATATTGGCGAAATAAAATCTTGATTCGGAGTTCGTTTGCAAAATGGCCAAATCCCGGGCCTCCTATGCAATAATTCAAGAAGATAAACCCCGGAAAAATAGCAAATGGACTCCAAAAATTCTGAAATTTTGCAAATCTCATTTTTAAATTATTTGGAAGAGATTGGCAAAAGAAAATCTTGATTCGGAGTTCGTTCGCAAAATGGCCAAATCCCGAGCCCCTATGCAGTAATTCAAGCAGATAAATCCCGAAAAAATATCAAATGAGCTCCAAAAATTATGAAAACTTCCAGATCACACTTTTAAATTATTTTAAAGAGTTTGGTGAATAAAAATCTTTATTTGGAGCTCGTTTAAAAAATGATAAATGTGGGGGCATAAAGGGCATTTTTGGAAGAAAAATCCAAATAAATAGCAAACGGACTCGAAAAATTTTGAAAACTTTCAGAATTTAATATTTTATTATTTTTAAAGTATTAAAAAAATAAAATTTGAATTTGGAGTTCGTTTGATATTTATTTGCATCCGGGAGGCAAAACGGTCATTTCACCCAAGCAACCGAAAAGGGCTTCTTTTGGCCTTTCAAAAAATCAGACTTGGGCTGGAAAAGAGAAGCGTTGGCCTGCCAAGGCCCAAAGAAAAGAGGAAGCTTCTGATTTTTCAATCAAATGGCCAAGAATTAAGAGTTAGTTAGAGATTCTTTTTAGGGATTGATTTTTCAATCAAAGCTGCGATTAGACGCGATGGTAGTGGATGGAATCCTCCACATGCATATTCAGTGTACTACATTCGACACATTGCAGCCAACTTTATAAAGAAGTTTAACAATAAGGAATTGCATCGACACATTGTTAACATGGGTATGGAATCGAATCATAGTTATTTTATCTCTTATATTTCCTTTAGTATATAAAATAATACTGAAATTCACAAGTCTTTTGTTTTTAATTTTATTAGGATACGAGTTGAGGCGACCGAATTTTCATTTCATGTATGAGAATCTTCGTGGAGAAAATGCAGAGGCGGCTAATTGGCTTGATAGGATCCCCAAGGAGAAGTGAGCCCCAATCATATGATCAAGGAAGACGTTATAGCCATATGACATCCAACCTAGCTGAATCTATCAATTCGGTGTTGAAGGGAATGCGTCATCTTCCCATTACTGCTTTAGTGCAATCAACATATTATAGGTTGGCTGCACTTTTTGTTAAGATGGGGAACAAGCAAATTGCAATGATGGAGGCAGGGCACACATACTGTGAAACAGTCACACAGACTATGCAAGAAAATTGCAGGAAAGCTAACTCTCACTTTGTTCGTAATTTTACGCAAGCAAATCAATCTTTTCTGATTGAAGAGTTAGTTGATCCACAAGAGGGTGTTTCTGCAATGAAGTACAAAGTCAAGCTTAGTGACATGTGGTGTGACTGTGGGAAGTTTCAAGTACAAAGGTTCCCTTGTTCACATGTAGTTGCTGCTTGTGCACATGTCCATCTAGATTGCATGCAATATGTGGACAATGTCTATAGACTGGAAACTATATTGAATGTTTATAGATATGAGTTCGAAGCAGTTGGAAAGAAGGTTATTGGCCTCAATATGATGGTCCAGAAGTGTGTCCCAATCTAAAAATGCGGAGAAATCCACATGGTCGGCCAAAATCAAGTCGTACTCGTAATGAAATGGACCTCAAGGAGAAAGGCCAACCAAAACGTTGTGGATTATGCAAAAATGAAGGTCATAACCGTCGAAAATGTCCGCATTAATCTGGCACATCGAGGGAGAGTTCGCATCAACAATAAAGGAATTACATGTTTTCATAACCTGTAATATTTACATATTTTGCAATTAAGGAAAAATGTTATGCAAGTTTTTTTCTACTTATCATGTAATTTGGATTATTATTTTATATAAAATTAAGAAATTTTATAAAAATATATTGAATAATATATTTTATTACATTTTTATAAAATATTGTTAGCAACATTAACATTTTAGTTAGAAATGTTGAATAAAAAAATTAAAAATAACAATTAATTTTCCAGCAAATTTAAAATAAATAACATGAAATGCAAAACATATAAATTTATATATTACAAATTTAAAATGCATTATTCTCGTTATATTGATAAAAGTACATTTATTCTAATTATTACGTGGTGTAGAGCAACACTGTCGAGCTCTTCTAGTGCGTGGTGGTTGGACTCGTCGTTCAACCTCGTCAGTGGCACGTATTCGCGGTCGACCACGACCTCCTACTATAACCGCCACTGTTCCGATTGTATGTCATCAATCATTTCTTCTGTATCAAAAATTTGAAACCCACTGCTGGAGGAGCCAACACCTAGTTTACCCATAACGAGAACCTGACTACTAGATGGAACCAGAAATGATGTACCATCAAATGCTGACGCAGGGGTTCCAAACTGATACATTGATGTTAGATATGATGAACTTGGACTTAGTATGGGGAGCTGGTCATCTAATCTCGTCATTGGCTGTGATGGTCGGTAACACTCATCAACGTCATATCCGGGGTGACTGACGGAATAACGATGACTGGATGGTACACCATGATCCCGTTCAGGTTCAGGATAACTAAATCACATCCTCGGTGCTGTGAACTCCGATGAGGCCGGTTGACGTATCCATCCACGTTGTCGGCTAGGTCTAGGAGCTTCCATATCCTGTGTAGGAGGGACTGGATTTGAAGTTCGTCCGGTAAATGGCGTACTACTAACATCCTCATACACCGACGGTGGACAAACAAAAGGCCGACCTTCATTTTTATACCATACTAAATAATCATCAGATGGGTTGAAATTATTACCAACAATCGGATAACCTGTCGGAATTCGTTGATAACGTATATTCCACCAATGGTCCAATGTTCATGCTTCGCAGACCAGAATTCCTCATGACGACCACGCATGTCAATCTTGTGAAGCTTACCAAGATTCACCGGGGCTGCAGGAATTGGTTGTTGCATCCCAAATTTCGCAACACCCTGTCAGTTTGGTGCCACTCTTCATATGAAAAGCATATCAATGCTGTGTTTGCTTTTCATATATTACAATTATTGTAGGTATCCGATGGGAGGCATGCCATAATTTCACTTGAGGAATATGGCATCCACAGAAACTGCAAATAATTATTACAAATTATTAGTTTCATACGGATTAAATACAAAAAATACTTGAATGTAACAATAGAAATATTTACCTTACCATATCCTACTCGATCTAGTCGCAATCTTATACTTGCAAGATCGGTCGGAGTCTTTGTAAAATCTCTACTCCTACTCCACCTGTTAAAATGCATATAAAATCTTAATAGATCTATAAAAATATAAGTTCGTACAAAATTAATAAAATAGTAAAAATTATTACTTGCTTGCAAGGGGGTATACAGCCGAAACATCCACGCGCGGAGCAAGAAATAGCAGCCGATACCAAGCCCATGATTGTAGAAGCACTAAACATCCACCTATGTCATGGCTTTTTGGAACTGTAGCCCGGCACAGTTCTCTATACAAAACCGCCAAATACGCAGAACCCCAACTATAATTTGCCGCATGCTCTAAATCACGTAGTAATGGAAGATACATTAAATGTACCCAACTGCTCGATTTGTCAGGCATCAGTAATCCTCCAATCAAACGTAAAATATATGCTCTAGCAGCATATTGTATTTGTTCTTCAGTTGCGCGTAATGGAAGATTTTGAAAGGATTTCAACCAATTTAGTCTCACCGTTGAGCCATATACATACTCATCTGGAGGTACCGAGCCCAATAGATTTTGACACTCTTTATTCCAATCTAGCAAGCTTCCGCCTGTAACTACATCGCCATAGACCGGAAGTCCAAGTTGAAGCGCAACATCTTCTAGATTTAGCGGTAAATTCACCAAATGAAAAATAAAAAATGTGCGTCTCGGGTCTCCATCGTTCGATCAACGCACTGATTAAGTCGGGTTGTATAAAAGATCGTCAAATTTGAGTTGCGTGATAAAATCTGGCTCTTCTTAAGTGGTCGATAATAGATGGATGCAGATCCTCCAATGTAAATTTCCTCGAACCTAACACACGACGAGTATCCTGTTGATAATTAATTAAATTAAATTAAATTAGATAATAATAAATTTTAATATATTATAAAACTATAATAATTAAAAAAATAAAACAATATAAAAATTAAAAAAAAAAAAAACTCTAAAACTATAAAAAAAATAATAATAATAATAATATAAAATTTTAAAATTATTTATATAATTATTAAATAATTAAATAAAAAAAAAACAACTATAAAATAAAAAAACAATAATAATTATAAAATTATAAAACTATATAATGAAAAAATAATACTAATTAATAAATGATAAAAGTATAATAAGCACTATAACATTAAAAATATAAAACTATAAATTTACAAAATAATAATAATTAAAAAATTACTAAAAATTGATAATGTAATACAAATAATATTACAACAATTTACTTACCTCTTTAAATATAACATCCGATATGTGATTTTCTTGCAACTTCAATAGTGATGATGAAACCATTTTTAAATATTGTTGTAGAAAAAAAATTGTTGGTAGAAAAAAAATTGATTGTAGAAAGAAAAAAGAAAATAAAAATAAGTTATTGAAAATGAGGGGGGGTATTTATAGAAGAGTAGTGTGTGTGGGGAGGAAATTTTGAAGGCAACGGTCAAGTTACCGTTGCCTTCAAAAAAAAATTGAATTTGAATTTTTTTTATTTTTTTTATTATTATTTTTTTGTTTCAAAAGTTTATATGGTAAAATTTAACTCAAAAATTTATAAAAAAAAAAAAAGTTTCATAAAATTTAAATAAGAAATATACCGTTGGACTTTTTATTTTTTAATTTATATTATAATTTTTTTATTTAATTTATAATTTTTAAAATTAAAATACAAATTTTAAAAACAAATTTACAAATTTTTTTTTAATTTAAGTAAAAAAAAAAATTATACCACAAAGGGAAATCGCCACACCCCATGACGATTTCCCTTGGTGAAATTTGCAAAATTTGCAAAAAACACTAAGGGAAATCGTCACGGGGGTGACGATTTCCCTTGGTGTTTTTTGCAAATTTTGAAAATTTTACGCTGGGAAATCGCCATGGGGGATGGCAATTTTCCAGCTAGTTTTAAAACAAGCGGATTTTGAGAATTAATTTGAAAACAACGGTATTTTGATAAATAATTTTTTTTTAGCTATATTCTGATAAAAAAAAAACCGCGCCTATTACACAACTTGAGTTGGTAAATTCTAACACCAAAGACCTCCTCCCGATCTCTATTACTTTTGTTAACATAATGTCCACTTGCAAGTACTTAATGGTAATAAACAATGAATTTATATTTGATGCACTGTCAGTGTATAGATCTATACACCGATAGTAAACCACATGATACACCTATTAAAAGGTATAGTTATCTGTATTTATTTTTAATGCTTTTTAAAATTTTATGTTTGTTTATTAATAATGAGGTATCATCGTATGGTTCAATGACAGTGTATAAATTTATACACTGACAATGCATCAAATATAAACCCATAAACAATTCATGCTTTGTAAGTTACATGTTTTGTTACTCTTATGTCTACAATCCAAAAAGAGAATAAGCAACAAGAAACACATTAACTAAATAATTGTAGACACCCGATTTTATCCGAATCTGTTAATCCGAGATTTAATTTAACTTTTACAAAGTTGATTATTATCGGATTTTAAAATTTGGACTTATTTTTTGTCTAATAAAATCTTTTGTTCGATTTGAGTATTTTTTGACCTGTTTTAGTTTTTTTCGAGTTTAATTCATCGGCCTTGGAGTCCATTTCGCCAACCCATTTGCTTTGTAACTATTATTATTTTTTGAATGATATAACTATTATTATTAGTATTATTGTTACTATTATATATTATTATTACTATTATATATTATATTATTATACATATTATTACTATTATGTATATGCTATTAATGGTATTATTATTATTATTATTATATTTCTTCTTTTCGGAAATCATAAAAAAAAAAATCAAAAAACATAAAACATAAAAGCAACCGAATCTGTAAAATATCTTGGAGAATAAAACATGATTTGATTACTTGAAGTTAAAGAAAATTTGGAAAAAAAAAAAAGAAATTTTAGGGATTTGGGTCATTAAAGAAAGATCAAGAAAATCAAAAACAAAATTTAAAAAAGGGAAATAAGGAAAATCGAATCTGCCTTGGCAAATCCGATTCTTGGAGTCCAAGATCTAGACCCCCTATAAAACACAATAATCTTCAGACACAAAGGTGGATCAGATTCACAACACAGACAGAGACGAATCATCAAATCATCAAGAATCCACGTTCAACCATAATCAGCAGAAAGGGCAAAACCAATTTTTGGTTTTCTTCTAAGGTATTTTAAAAAGATATATATTTTCCTTGCTCTTTCTTTTCTGGTGTTTGAAAAAAAACGAAGCAAAAACAAGAATTTTCTTTTTTGGTTTCGGATCTAAACAAGCAAAACTGAGGCTTGATTTTTTATTCTTTCGGAATTTTTTTAGAATTATATTTGAAAAGCTTGGGATTGTTTTAGAAGAAAAGGAGGTCTGAAACATTAAAATCGAATTTTCAAAAACAAAAATAAAAATTTATGGATACTGGGTCTTAAGTTGCAAATTTATCAAAATATTGTAATTTTTTTTTATCAAATTACCAATAAGTTGGAATTAAATACCGAAATGCGCCAAAAAAATGTCATGAGAAGTCGCCATATGATATGATGACTTCCCTTCTAATTTAAAATATATATATATATTGTTTTTTATAGGTCAGAAGTTGCCATATCATATGATATGGCGACTTCTGAACTAATTTTGTTTAAAATATAAAATTTTAAACGTTGTCAATGGTAAAAAATAAATAAATAAATTAAATTAAATTTAAACCATTTTACAATGGATAAAAAAAAATTTAAAAGAAAAATTGAATTTGGCAACGGTCAATTGACCGTTGCCCACCCCTCACCCACCTATAAATACCCCCTTTCCCTTCATATTTTTTCACACATTTTCATTTACTACTCTCTCTCTCTCTCTCTAATTTTCTCTTAGTGTACGAATTCAAATGGCTTCATCGTTATTGAGGTTGCAAGATAAGCACATATTCGCGGTTAATATCAAGAGGTTAGTAATTTTTATAATTTTTTATAATTTTATAATTTATCATTATTAATTTTTTATTAATTTTTATAAAATTATAAAATTATTATTTATAATAGTAATTTTATAATTAATTATATTTCAAAGAGATTGCATTATTAATTTTTTTATGATTTTATAATTATTTTATTTAATTAATTATGAACAAGACCCTATTCGCATCTTACGATCGAGGAATTTTTTTTTTCGAAGATCCGCATCCATCTATTAACGATCACTTAAAGAGTGCCGAATTTTATTATGCAAGTCAAATTCGACAATGTATGCTTCTGCCAGACTTAATTAGCGCATTGGTTGAACGATGGAGACCCGAAACGCACACTTTTCATTTGCCGTGTGGTGAATGCACAATCACTTTAGAAGATGTTGCGCTCCAACTTGGACTACCAGTGGATGGCATTCCAGTTACAGGCGCAAATCTTCTAGATTGAAATGAAGAGTGCCAAAATTTATTGGGCGTTGTACCTCCAGAAGAGTGTCTGAAGGGCTCAATGGTGACAAAAATGTGGCTGCAGTCATTGCAAAATCTCCTCGAACACGCAAGCGAAGAAGAGATAAAATATGTTGCTAGAGCATATATTTTACTTTTAATTAGAGGAATGCTAATGCCGGACAAATCGAGCAGTTGGGTACATTTAATGTATCTTCCATTGCTTCGTGATTTAGAGCACGCATATGTAGAGTGGCACGCATATGTAGAGTGGCAAACACAGCATTGATATGCTTTGCATATGTAGAGTGGCACGCTACTGACAGGGTGTTGCGATAATTTGGGATGCAACAACCAATTCCGCAACCACCGGCAAACCTTGATAAGGTTCACAAGATTGATATGTGTAGGCGCCATGAAGTATTTTGGCCTACGAAGCATCAACAATTGATCCATTTGTGGAATCAACGTTCTAAACAAATTCCGACAGGTATACCCATTGTTCGTATTCAACCCATCTACTGAATACGTAAGATGGTTTAAAAATGAAGGTCGGCCTTTTGTTTGTCCACTGTCGGAGTTTGAGGATGTTAGGAGTACCGGACAGACTTCAAATCCAGTTCGTACTACACACGAAATGAAAGTTCCTAGATCTAGCCGACAACGTGGGCGGACGCGTCAACTGGCCTCATCACATGCGGCGGAGTTCACTGCACCGAGGATTATCCTCAACCTCAACTAGAACATGGCGTAGCATCCATTCATCGTCATTCCATCAGTCACCCTGGATTTAATGTTGATGAGTGTTACCGACCAGAACCGCCAACTACGAGGTTAGATGACCAGCTCCTCACCCCAAGTCCAAGTTCAACATATCTAGCTTCAATGTATCAGTTTGGAACCCCTACGTCAGCATTTGGTACTACATCATTTATGGGTCCATCTAGTAGTCAGGTTCCCTTTATGGGTGCTGGCTCCTCGAGCAGTGAGTTTTCATTTTTTGATGCAGAACATGTGGGTCCCTCTTGTAGTGCTTTTCCATCGACTGATGTGGGTGAGCATGCGGATCACATAGAACTAGAATCAGTGGTGGTAGGTCGAGGACGAGGTCGAGGTCGACAACGAATACGTCCCACTGACGAGATTCAACGACGGGTGCACCCAGCACGCAATAGGAGAGCTCGACATCGTTGCTCAACACCACGCGATACAGGAGTTCCTCCGTAAATAATTAGAATAAACGTACTTTTTGTATAATAATCATGTATTTTTTAGAAGATGTTTTTAATAGTGTACGTTTTGTATAATAATCATGTTCTTTTTGTATTTTTCTTTCATTAAATGTAAAAATTAACCGTTATTTTAAAATTTTAAATGATTATTTATTAATTTTGTTATTTATATTTTATTATTAATTTTGTTATTTATTATTTAAAATTTTATTTTTGTAAAATTAAATTACAAACCTTTTTTTTTACCGTTTTAAAACAATAACATACTTGAATGTATAATTAATTAATTATATATATAAAAAAATATATTTAAAATTAATTAAATAATGTAAAATTAATTATATATACAAAAATATTAGGTGAGGAAAATTTTTAGGTATCTAACCCGAATAGTGGAAAGTAACCTAAAAGTTTTCAAATATTTTAGATTTTAGATTTTCAATTTTAATTCTAAATCTTTAATCTTTCTAATATCAAATTTGCTATAATTCCGACTATGGATCTTTATAAGAACGAATGGTTTCTATTGAAATTTTTTGAGGTAAGGTAAATTTCTAGAACTACTCTCGAATGGTGGAAAAGATTCTAGAAGTTTTCCAATAGTTAAATAATTATGAAATCAAAAATAAATTGACACTATCCGAGGATGTAATTCTAGGGGATCACAAATGGTCGATGAAAAGATTTTCCTAAGCTCCGTCGATGATGGAGAGTTTGGGTGATAATTTTCAATATTATTAGTCAAAATTTATTTTTAATAATAAAAATATGTTATAATAATAAGGTGATTTAAACTTGAAATTTAGGATTTATAATTATCTTTTTCCATAAAGAAAATTTAATAAATCCAACGACGGAGCCTCTTCAGGGGAACAAATGGTGTCCTCTGAATGCTCTTGAGGTGAGGAGAATTCTTTTTGGGGTTCCGCCGATGATGGAGAATACTTTAAAAAAATTCCAATATTAAAATATTTGATTAATAAATAAATTAAATAAAAATTAGAGACCACTTAATTAAGACCAAACCTAGGGTAATATTTGACTAATTAGGTACCGTCCTTCTGGATGGGCGTCGTGGGGGTGCTAATCCTTCCTCACACGTAACCGTACTCCCGAACTTAGTTCTGGTAAAGTAGACTAGGACCTATCCTTTTTATGTGCTTTCATCGAGTTTAGGATTACTATAGATTCATTAGGGTGACTAATCACATCTAATAAAGATGATTAGTGACGACTCCACAATTTGTGTCTAGTATGCCGAATTCGCGTTTGACACGTTATGACAATAATCACAATACTAGATATGAGTTTTACTTTCTTATGCTCAATGCAATCACAAGCAAAGTGACCACATATTTCATAGTTTTAGTAGTTGACGGTTTTCTTTCCATACTTGCCTCTTAAACCTTTGCCATTTTGCTTTATTTTGGTGCTAAGCATTTTTTATGATCACACTTGGCCTTTTTCCTTTTATTCAGCATGAGCAACAATATAGGTCGTCTATTTGCACTCCCTCAAGCTCAAGATGACGATAGATGTCATCAAAAAAGTCCTCACATTATGACTATATGTGTTAGCACCATTCCACTTGGCTCCAAAAAGTCTTGGAGACCTTATAACTGATTGAACCTATTTTTCATCAATGAACTCAATTCTAGTCGCTCTTAACTCTCTAATCATTGCAGACATCACGCTTAAATGCTCTGCCATAAAGTTAAACATTTCACTTGAGCTTGATGTGGTGAAATATAGCATTCAAGGCACGAAGCCTAGTTGAAGTGGTTCCACCATTTCACTTTTAGTTGATTCCACATCTTTAGTAGTTTGGGAAGTCTCAAACTTTTCAATAAAGATCATCAAGCATGTAGCTTAGCATAATAAAGCGTACACTATGATCCAATGTAAACCACTTTTACTAGGTCTACAAATCCCTTTGATATTGGGCCATATGCCTTTTCTCTGATGGATTTATGCTATTTGTTTCAAGAACTTATTTTTTTTATTTAGGAGATATAAAATTTTCCAGTGTCGTATATCATGGTTAATCTCATTAAACTTTTATTCTTTTATAAGTTCTATAGTTGTCCATTTGATTGCCATTATCTACATCATTGAGCAGGATTCTTATCAAACGCTTTATCCAATGTTTTATTCTCAAATCAATTAAACCATAAAAGTTCTTATAGACTAAGATCGAAAAATTCACTTGCTAGATCCATAATCATCTCCAAATATATAAGTTGAAATAATATAATTTAGAATAAAATATAGGGAATTATTCCATTTGTGCACATTATATCATATTTTTCCATTACATTACATACAAGCATACATAAGGTGAGTCTATGCAATGTGACTCATTGGTATTTTGGTGTATCATGCCAAGACAATTTTGTTTCTACAATTCAGTGGTGCGTAAACACATCTTTGACAAGGCTTTCAAATTAATACATTAAGAATTACAACCTTCTATAATAAATAATTTCTAATGCATCACATCTAATGATATGATAAAATAAATAGGAATGACGCACCATTATTGTATCCATAAAATTGTATTGGAAAAATAATAATAAAATAAATAAACAATGCACCGCATGAGTATCATAAAATACCAATACATATCTCTATTCAATTACAAACAACACTCAAAATTGGCCTTTATTGAATTGATATCTTCCCACTCTCATCTTCTAAGAGAGGTAGGATTATGTCTAAATAGCTTAAATGAAAATTATATGCTTCATTTAAGTTACAAACAATAATTTTACCATATAATAAAAAAACCATGGCATGTGAAATGAATGACATAGATGAAAAACATAGTCTAATTATTCGTGCCAAAATTATCAAATATTGGATCTTATAATATAATTAAATTTTTTATAAGCTTAATTAATTGCACATATAACACCATAGAATAGTCTGCATTTTCAGGAAGCTAAAATTACCTCTCACTTCACCAAAATTAGTCATACGCATGCTTCCAAGTTTGAGAGTGAAGTTTAAACACCAAAATTATATGATTTTTCATAAAATAAAAAAAAAAATAACTTACAAAAAGTATATTTATGAAATTTCAAAAAATTCCAAAATTATATTATATGAAAAATCATATATAAATTTTGTAAAATTTGGGTGAAAATGAGCTATAAAAATGTGCAAAAACAGCATTGCACGCACCCCACGCGTTAGTTATGCGATTGGGCAAACCAAAAAAAAAACTTTATGGTTTGATCAAACAAACTTTTATATTTTTTCAATTTAGTCTCCTAAACCTTTAATAACTCATTAACCACACATTTAAAAAATTTGAATAATAGAAGCATAGAAAGCCTATGAGACAAGTATTCTAACCATATAAATTTCATGCTCTAAAGTTGAACCATGTGAGAAAAATTTACAGTCAAAGTTTCGATTTTTTAGTTTGATTTTGATTTTTCTTCCTAATCATAAGTGCTTTTAATACCAAAATTTTATCACGAATTCATACTAGCCTAGGGTACATATCTATATAAAAAATTCAATCTAAAATCATGTTGTTAAAATTTCACCATTAAAACCAAATTTTTGTTATTAAAATTATTCTATCATGTCAAACAATTATAGAAACAAATACTAGAGGTGAAAACAAGCATATTATAGCTATGATACCACTGTAGGAAATTAATAAGTTTAGAATTATCTACTCCAACGTTAATCTAAATTTTCAATATCAATTTACTGATACATGCTTCATGAACTTTTAAAAATCTATTTCTTGATCTACCATTATTAACAGTTTCTTGATCTTTCTCATCTAAGGAGTAACTATTAGAGTTGTTCACAAATTTTCATACTTCAAGTCTTAAGGTGCTAGGTGGATACCCAGGAATTAGGGAGAGTTAAATAACTTGTTAGTGGTGTAATTGTCATTAACACTTTTTATTTATTTTCACAATATATGTATATATTTATATAGCATATATTTCAGTTCTATTAAGAATAGGTCTCTAATAGTATTTATGTGAAAGTTAAAGCTTGATTAAACCTCGTTATTTTGAGATCTAAGTCCAATTTTCCTTAGGTGACGTCAATTCAAAATTTTAACTTTCAATGAACCCAGTGTTTTTTTTAGCATCAACCACTTTTTCTCATTCCAAGTAATTTTATGAATTTTCACTCCCTATCTATACTATAACATTAGAGTTGGTAATTCATGTATCCGTATCGTGTTCGTGTATTTTATCGTGTCATAATCGTGTTTAAAGTATTTTATAATTATATAAATTTTGATACGTTAATAATTCGTATTATATAGATTTTGAGATATTAGTTTATTCGTGTCATATTCGTGTTTTTTTTCGTGTTGTGTCGTGTTTGTGTCGTGTTTTTAGTTATTTCTTTGTATCGTGTAATCATGTCGTATCCAATATTACCAGATCTATATAACATACTGGAACAATCACAAAGACTTTTTTGATTATGGATGTACTACCAGAAATTCAATGCGTAATCTTAGCATTCAATGTGTATTCCTGAATAATCTCATTTTTCAATTATTCAACCATTTCATTTTACCAACTTCAATGTTAGCCAGATTAGTCAACATTTATATGTTTCGATGCAATCTGTGCAGTAGAAAGCGATTGGTTGATTGATGGGATAAGCACGCAGTGGAATCGAACCAGAGTCTTTTTCCTTACGTGGCGAAAGTCGAGAGTTAAAATATAGATTATAACTCAACTCATAGTAAGAGTTAGATAATGTTGTGCAAATAAATTTGAGTATATTTGATCCAATCCAAAATAACAGTAGCATAAAGAATAAAAACAGTGAAAGAATGAGAGAAAGTGAAAAGGAAGAACCTGGCGACCTTGTCTCTCAGCAGCACATTTTTTCAAAGCAGAATTGAGAGATTTTTGAAGCTCTTTTGATCTTTGAATCAGATTCTACCCACTTTTTCTTCCATATATAAACTGAAAGAAAGAAGATGAGCATGAATATAGCTCTAAAATAATAAAGGTAAAAGGAACTGTAACAAATATAAAGAAGAAGAGAAAGGGTAGAGAGAAATTATACTGGAGATGCCGAAGAAGAAGAAAACACTGGAGTATCCGCTGTAGGCCATGGGTTTGGTAATTGGTGCTTGTATTTCTTCTACTCTATATCAAAGTCTCAAGCCGGGGTTTAATTGAAACGATATGAAAAAAATAATATAAACATGATATCTATATACATACACTATATATAAAAACACCAACTCTAAAATTACAAATAATGAATGACATATATATCCTTATTAATTTTAAAATTAACTATTTTATCTTTATGTATAGTGAAAAAATTTTGATCAATTATAAATTAACACATGTCAAATGAATTTTTTTTTAATTAAGGAATTTTTATCTAATCAAATTTCAATTATGATTCATTAAATTTATTTTTAAATTAAATAAAAATAATTTAAAGATAAATTCATAATTTTGGCCAATCATAATTATTTTATGAGTCATTATTTTATTATTTTATAATAATTTATCTTTTAATTATTATAATATTTTATAATTATTTTAAATTTAAAGATAAATAATTTAATTATTTTAATTAAATTTGTCTCAATGTTGAAATTTAATTATTTTGACATATTTACCCTTGCTAATTTTTAAAATTAACTATTTTATCCTTAATACTAAAATTTAATTATTTTATCCTTAATAGCGATTTTAACTATTTTATTCTTAATGCTAAAATTTAATTATTTAACATATATACCCTTGCTAATTTTTAAAATTAACTATTTTATCTTAATACTAAAATTTAATTATTTTATCCTTAATAATAGTTTACTAATTTTTTAAACTATTTTATCTTTGATAATGATTTATTAATTTTTTTAATAATAAGTCTAATTTTCTAATAGGTTACTACAAATCATTAATAATGATTTATTGATTTTCTTAACAATTTTATCCTTGATAATGATTTATTAATACTTTTAATAAAAATCTAATTCTTTATAGACTACTACAAATCATAAATTAATCCTAATTATTTTAAGCCTAATTATTATTTGCATCTTTCCGTTTTAGGCCTCATTCTTATCCTTGAATAGTTTTGTCCAACACTTTTTGACAAATATATATTATCGAAGAAGCTTAAAAAAAATTCAGTCCACATATTTCTTTGGTTGGCTAATGATCACTCGGTCAAGAAATATTTTACGATTTGAAATTTTTTTGTATTCAGACTTAAAATGGCTTCAATCGGTCTTTTTTTTTTTTTTGGTATAAAAGAAGTCATAATCTTAACTTAAAAAAAAGATTGCAAATATTGAGATGCGAACCATGAGATAATTGATGTTATATTATTTGTTTGTTTAAGTTTACAATCGTCATTAAAGATCCATTTTTGATTCGTGGGTCTTCAATTTGAATTCATTCTCTTTATTTTCAAAAACAAAAATTAAATAAACAATATTACTATACTTTGCTAATTTTTAAAATTAATTATTTTCTCCTTATTGTTAGAATTTAATTATTTTGTCTTAATAATGATTTATTAATTTTTTTAACTATTTTATTCTTGATAATGATTTATTAATTTTTTCTTTAAAAAATCTATTTTGTTTTAAGGCTACTACAAATCATTAATGAAACCTAATTAATTTAGGCCTAATTATTATTTGCATCTTCCGTTTTAGGCCTAATTATTTTATTATTTATTATTATTATTATTTGTATCCTAATCAAAGTAGAGTTAATAAAAAAAACTCTAATTAAGTCTACGTATATAAAGATGGAAGTCACGAGTAATTTATTTTGTGAACTTTTGTCTACATTAGTATTTTAATATTGAGCTATTGCTTTTTTTACACAGTAAGCTCATTCTATTGTTTTTATAATCTATATCTAAGTTTTAATTGCTACTAATTTTTTTTCCCTATTTGTAACATACTTCTTTTACACAATAAGTTGATTCTATTGCTTTTACGATCTATCTAAATAAAAATTTATATTGATTTTTTAACCCTATTTATAACAACCTATTATACTCTGTTTTTTATGGAATCTTACTAAAGAGATATATGTGTTTTCTTTTGTTTGCAAGTACATACAGTGCAAAATAAATAGTGAGATATTTTTTTTTTGACATGTTGCTTAGCCAATTTGCACTACATGGATGAATAATTTATAGGCATATATGCTGGTCACATACATAAAAAGATAAGCTGATTTTCAAATCACACGAAACTTGAAAACTTAGACTTCGTTTTGTGGTTAACATTTATAAATTAGTTGAAAGTGTATAGAAAATCCCAAACTTCCTTTATAATTGATGCAAAAACTTTTAAGAAACTAATATATATATATATATATATATATATATAATTGTTTGTTTGTGTTATCAAGTGAAAATAGTTCCTTTTATTCTTTTTCTAATTTAATTTAATTAAAGATAAATTGATTTAAAAATTGAATTAGTCTAATTTTAAGCACTAACGAGTTTTGTTACGCTTTACTGCATGTATTGAATTGACTATTTGCTATAAATTATAATATCAATACAATTACGTCTTTAAAATATATAGTTTGCTCCTTTTGCTATCTGACTTGCATTTATGAAAATCTCAATTTCTTACCAATTCCATCAAGAATGCTAATTATATTGATCATATCATGTTAAAACTTATTATATAACATCACGAACTTATAAATTAGCTAATTGTGGGAGCATTACATTGGTTGGTGCTTTCCTAAAAATCTTATTAAAGTTAACACATACTGTGCAAAGCTTCAATTGGGAAATTAGGCAAGGTTTAAATTTAGTATTATTAGAAAGAAATATTATCAAATGCTAATTTCACTATGAAAATTAGATCCTAAGACAGTGGTTAATTATTACATGAATAGTTTCATAAAAAAGGGTGTAGAATAAGCACAATCATGAATTATTGTGGAGCATTCTTCAAGCTATTCAATAGAATGAATTCAAAATATAAGGTGACTGTATCTACTATTACATGATTAATTTGATCATATAATCCATAATCATTTCTTATTCTATCAACTTCCTCCTATGCATAGTCATATGTCAATTGCTAAAGCTAAGTGAACTGATTCTTTTACTTTGCTACTTATTAAATCTTAGATTTTTTTTAAAAATAGTTATGAATGTTGTTTTTTACATTTTATATACTTATAAAATTCTCATTATTGTTAAATTTAGTTATGATAATTTATATTTGAAACTCCAGTTTATTGAATCAAAGATCACATCCATAATTTTGAAAAAAAATACCAACAAATCAAGGTTCGAATCCTATTATATTCATTTAATTATTTAATATTCAAAATTATATATTTGTTAATTGTTACACACCTAAATTATGTACTACAAATATTTTTAGAAAATACCAGAATCGTCATATAATTCGTAGAACTTACAATTATATTTAGTCTATTGAGACATCAAACAACTAAGCTACACAGAGGAAAAAAAAAATTGAGTGGCTATTTTTTGATAAAGGAATTAAGTGATTATATGCAGCTTTATCTACTCCATATGAGAAAGAAGGTTACTGATGTATAAAAATTGATAAAATTTTAGAAAATATTTTATAATTTTGCTTATTAAAACTGATAAAATATTTATTTTTTTAATTTTCAAGTAAGATTTCAATAATATGTTTCATAAAATTTAATTTAATTTTAATCTTTTTTAGAGATATAATAATTATATTATTATTAACATTTATTGATATTTTGACGATATTAATTATATGATTTATCACTCACGTGCAACGTATGTATAGCTAAACCTAGTGAATACTCAAATGTATCAAAATTTATATAAAATAAATTATTAATGTATTAAATTTTATATAAATATATAATAACTAAAATGTGATTATAATATTAAAAAAATAATATGAATATGACACTGAATATTTAAATTTTTTTATCTCACATGTGATGGGTACTAACTTGGGCTTTAGAATTGGAACTTCTCTTCGGCTTTGAGCTCCTTGCAAAGGTGGAACCAACAGAGCTAGAGCTAGTTAAAAACAAGACGAGTTCCAATATTTATCAACCCAAAACAAGTTAAGTTCTCAACTTGTACTTGTACTTGTACTTGCCCGAACATGAGTGTACTGTTTGAACTAGGCCCTTTCATCTACACACAATTACTCGGAGTCGGAGGTCTGCTTACTTTCTTTCTACTTTTTAAGTTTTCTGGTCTTGTAGTTGAAACTCGAAAGCTCAGCTCTTTCTTTCTTTGCCTCTCTCCTCTCTCGCCCTGGTCTGCTTTGCTTACTTGAGAAGACCTCTGGAAAACTATGCAGAAAATTAGCTAGAATATTGGAAAAGCTAGCAACTTGCAGTCCTGAGAATTTAGATATGAAGAAAGATTGGTACATTCGGGGGCCACTGAGAGAGTACTTCATCTGTGTCCGATACTCGTATCCGACATATATCTGGACATGAGTATGGTGATATGACTCTCCAAAAATCTTCCAAATATATGGAAAAAAAAAAAAAAAAAAACTTAGAAAAAATTGAACATAACCATGTCGAATACATATCCATATCCAACACTCACCCGAATCCAACTAACATAGCCTTTCTATAGTGTATATGTATCTTTTACATTGTGCATATATTTTTATGTGCCACCTTCACTTATTATTTTCTTTGTAAACTCTAGTTATGTTTTGTTTGCTTCCACCTCTTATACCATAACATGTGTGGATGGATGCGTCCATGTGTGTGCATATTTGTGATATGATACTCAGGATTTTAACTGAGTTGTAACCTTAAATGCCTGAAAATTTGTTTAGGCAGGATGGCTGCTGGTATCCACCTGTTGCTATTGAAGAAGAACCCAATGTTCCGATCGATGTGGAACCCTGTGCTATTTAAACTTCCAGATGATCAGGACTTGTTGTTATTCTATAAAATAGGCCAGGAGGTTCAAAAGTAAATTTCTAGCCCTTTTATGGTTTTCCAATGAAGTCTTACTTGTAAACTATGGTGGCCAAGTCTAACAATATTTTGTGTTTTGCTTCTGCGTTTGTGACTGCATAGAACTTTTTAACTCAGTTTATTGGATTGTTAAGACATAAACAAACAATGCAATTTTAGAACATCAACATGTATTGTAGAAGAGTTGTTCAATATGCAAATCTTTTCTCCATGAATTGCAAATTTTAGCGAACGGACGTCAACAATTGATTCCAAATGAAAATATCTCCAAATTGAAGGACCCAAAAGATCCCTCTTTCTCCCATAGAGATAGAGGGACTTTAGCATATAGACATGTCTAATAATTGTTAGACGCTGAATACTTGGACAATTGTTGGTTTGCTACTACCAAATTTAAAGTTCTTGAAGGATCAATCTTGTCGCCATCAACAAAAACAAAGTAAGAACAAATTAATTTTGATCTACCCGTTAGGTAATTTTGTTCATTTTGTAACTTCTTATCATCATGATTCGTGATATTAAAGATTGAAATTTTTAAATTTCCACTGCATTGATTATCATATTCTTATGATGATCAATTCCCAACACATATCTTACTTGTTTACAATACAATCTCAAAGAGTGTGCTTAAAGTTGCACTGTCCACATATGATAGTGATTCATGGCAAGAAGCTTTGACACTAGAAGAGAATTTGGAAATGGAATTCTCTTATCCAGCTGTTATCGAGGCTAGTGGGAGTGAATAATTGGTTCTTAATTCCTTCCTTTTGTTCTTTCCATTCAATTTATTCATTAAAATTTTCTTCTATTGAGTGCATCCAAGGATCACAGATTAACTTTTGCCGAAATTTATTTTTGCAGCATGTTATCCTTTAACCAAATTGATTTATTGATACATTTCCTTCTCAGCCAGGAAAATAGAAGGTAAACTCTCAATCAGTGTTCTAGAGTCCAATGCATAAGCATCTTTGAACTGCTAGTACCCATTTTTTAGTATTGCACACTGAAATTTTATGTATTTGGGTTGAATATAAACATGCCATTTCTCTGAAATTGGAATCTTCTTTAAGTTTTGGCTACTTAATGAGGTAATACTTGTTTCTTGGGCCCAATGTCAATGAAGAGTACCTTTTCATGATTGTGTTTACGCAGGAAAGTTTTGGGCTATATTTTAATAATCCTGCTTCTGCAAACTGTTAGAAACTTGGGGTATTTGTATAGGACTGTAAATTAGAGCTGAAGAAAGGATTTTATAGCTAATCCAAGATGGGGACTGGATTGCCATGTTATTGAACTACTGTGGATCTGATGAAGCTAATGACTCAGCTATTGTGAGTGAAATGCCAGGAGCAGAATAATTACTACGCGCAGCACCAGCTTTCTTGAAGCAATGTTTAGATAGGCTTGTTTTGGAAGAATTTAAGTGTGTGAAAGCAATATATTTTTATATCATTGCTTGGCACTTGAACCTTGATGGAACATTGTTCTCTTTGTAACTTAAAAGTGAGTATTTATTTTGATCCTAGTGTAATAATTTTGATGTTGTTTGACTCCAATTTGGTTCAACACTTTGTTTTGTCTATGTTTTTGAGCCCGAGTAGTGTTCATGATATACTATTAGTGCCTTGCTCTCTACGTTTTATCCTTGTTTTTTAATGCACAGCTTTGCAATTATCAAAGAGGAAAGGGTAGTTCGCAAAACCTCATCTTATCTGAGTCCAACAGCGATAGAAATGTGATGTTTGAGACTAGAATTTTTCAGGATTTCGAGAACAAATAAATATTCAGTAATCCCATGAAAATGGCATTGAATTCCATTTTCTATAGGCTTGGCAATTTTGGATACGATACGATTATATGACATAAACACGACATAGAAAAATAACTAAAATACGATACGACACGAATACATACGTCAAAATCTATATAATATGAATTATTAACTTGTCAAAATTTATATAAATATATAACACTTTAAACACAATTATGACACGAAAAAATAACACGAACACGATATGAATACAAAGATTACCAGATCTAATTTTCTGTAATTTGTGTTTTTATCAGGCGATGTGGCAGTAGCATATCCCAAACAGTCTCAGATGATATGAAAACGACTCAGTCCTGTGAATTAAGTGAACATTTTCACTGAATGAGCCACATTGACATTGCCATGCACTCCAGCAAGCATTTTCAAGGACTGTTGTTACCGGTTTCCTACGGATGCTGAAGCTGAACAAGACAATCCATTCCACTACTACCAAATAATTGAATTTGTTATCTACCAACAACAGTTGCTGTCCCTATACATGCAGCAATTCCCCAATATTTCTGCTACTCAATAGCATCATTATCCCATTTTTCTACTAGTCAATAAATCAACCAAAGGTTCATTTAAAAAATAAAAAATAAATAAAAAATAAAGACAATCCTTGTTCAATGTGAAATTGTGAATTTATAGAACGAAGCTCGTGATTCGTGTATTACATATTATTAAAATTGAACAATCACAATACTCGCGATTTTCTCTAACGATTTTCACGTCATTGACATGTAATTCAAAAAAGCACATCCATTTATTAAGACATAAGTTATATGGTGAATAGATATCTTCTGTTCTTTTTTGGTGTCTCCATTGATATCCCTCTAATAGTTATTTGATATATTTTCATGATAAAGTTAGTTTTAACTTTAACAATTAACTGTATTAAAAATATGACATGATTATAATAAAAAAAAACCAAACAAGACAGACAATAAGAGCAGAAGATATTTGTTCATTCTATGGTACCCTCTTCAAATTTCTCCATGTCAAGAATTTGAAGCAAAATATTGGTTATAGCAAGCAATTGACATATTACGAGAAGACTAGACAATGGGTAAATTTTGTCCCTTTCCATCAAAGTCTTTTTTTTTTTTTCTAGTCAACTACTCAATTATGCTGACACTAATCATTCTAGCTATTTCATATGAATTCCTACTTGCAATCAACATGAAAGGACAAAATAATACGCATCTAATTATTTCATACAACTAGACGTAATAGTGGACTAAAATGGGTGACTTAAAGCATGTGACTCCTTTGTTTTATTTTCTTTTGTATTAATCCATAGACTATATGCATAGCATTACCAAACACAGAAAGGTATGAAAATGAAACTTCGATTCTTTTCACATTTTTATGCCGGGAAAACTAGTGAAATATTATTGTCCTTGCCATTGTTTTCTCATTGAGAAAAGCAAAATTGGAAATAATTGTTTTATTTTTCTTATTTTTTATTATTATTATTATTATTTATTGAGAGCATTGTTTTCTGCTTTGGTGAACCTAAGAGATTTGCCATTTTTGCCGAAATTGGTAATTTGAGAGAGTAAACTAACGCACATGCATGCATATTGGTGAAGGCTTTATTAGAGCTGATTTTTTTGAAAATAGTTGGCCATATTTATTTTTAACATTTATTGCTTTGACATTATTGAACGAAATGAATGAAAACAACTTGAGGCTAATCCCTTTACACAGTTTGAAGTTCTTTTAGTTTTGAGCTAAGTGGCAATATGATCTCTATCTGCCTATCTGTCTATGACGAATCAATTTACGGCCAATTCAACTAGTATGAATCATGATCAATAGCGAAATGCTATCCAGCTTTAAAAAAAACAGTATACAAATTCAAAAGTCTTCACTAAATTTGGTAAAAGCAAATGCACTTTTAGATGCTTTTTTTCTTATAATAGAAACACATAGATCGATTAATTTAAAATTTTAGAGTAAATTGTATTTACATCTACGAGCTTTGCATAATATTTCATTTTTATTCCTAATTTTTAAATTTAATTTTTGAATCCATAATCTTTTATAAAATGGAAAATAGGTAGTAGCTGATTTTTTTTTTTTTTTTGGAGTGGATAGCTGTATGGTTCTTGATATATATACATATGGAAGGGAAATTTATTGATCTTGGTTTGACGACATTCAGCTATTGAATCAAATCAAATAGCTATGGTTTTTGCAAACATGTTGCATTAAATTTGTTGGCCTTTGCCTGCATTGCACAGCCAATAAATTAGGTTAAGTGGTGGACATGGGCAAGCCTCCCATGACCACAAAGTTAAGCCCACCACAATAAATAAAAAGAAAGGGCCAAAAGCAGATTCATGTCTTCATCTGTTCAACACTTTCAAAATGCAACGCATGTATGTGAACGAAAAAGACAAAAAAAAAAAAAAAAAAACTCCAAATCTCTCCAAAAAAAATAATACAAACAGGTTTAAAATAGACATGTCTAAAAGCTCGAGTTATCCACACTATTCGAATTAGATTATATTGGATTTGATCAAAGTTTTTTTAATTTGGACTGGCTTAATCCGGTCCAAATTATTGTTCATTTAATAAAAAATTATTTTTAATTTAAATTTAATTATAAAAATATATAAATATTAATATATTTTTTTTTTTAATATTTATGAACAGTAAATAGATGTATAAACCAACCAGGGCTGAATTTGAATAAATAAAAAAATCGAATAGCTATTCGACACGATCCATGAACAGATCTAACTTAAAAGGAATACACATGCATTATTGTCTCATTTTAATCATATGAACAATCATTTAAAAAAAAAAAAAAATCTTGTAAAAGCTATTAAAAGGAAATTCATGTGTTGATCTTAGCAGGAAATTAGTCGAGAAAGATATATTTATAGTTCATGTCTTTATCTATTAAAGACGGATACATTCATTGTATTTAGCATTCGAACTCCCAACTTTTAAAAGAAAATCTAATTTTTGATGTTTTTGAAATTATTTGTTTTAAGCATGCATGCGACAAGGCATATCTAGGAAAAACGAAAGTAGATAGAAAATTTTTAATCGATTTGATATTTATATCATGTCGATTGAAAATATTATATTTTTATGTATTTAACGGTTGAAATTTTTTTATATCAAATAAATAGTTGAACATTTTTAATTTACTCAAAATTTGGTGTTCAATATCTACATGAATGAATATGAAATATAATTATCGAATTAAATAAATATAAATAATAAAAAATATTATATAAATATGTAAAATTAAATTAATTTATACCGGTATAAATGAATCATCCTCTATAAATATATTTTTATGTTTTTTTATGTTTAAAGTACATGTTTTTCTCATGTGGAAAAATTCCCAACTATGATCTGATACCTCCATTTATTACCTTTAAAGAAAAAAAAAAGGAAAATACTGTATTATTATATTAGTTGAATTGAAAAAAAAAAAATTGGGAAAAAAAGGCCATGGTTTATTCGTTTTACATTAAAAAAAAAAAAAAGAATTGGGTTAATTTGAAAAACCTATTCTGTACAGTACCATAATACTTGAATGGTCTATTATGTTAAAATAATTTATAAAAAGGAAATGATAAATTAAAAAATTACTAGTAAAGAAATTACAAAGATAAAATTATCCCTAATAAATTATACCTTTATTTCCCTTCCTTGTTCTTTCATTCTCCCCCGACTCTTCCCTATTCTGTTTTTTTTTTTTTTTTAACAAATTTTATTGAGAATAATTCTCAATAAATTCTCTAAAACTTTAAAAAAAACTCTTCTTTTGTTTTCTCTCTCCTTTTTCCTTGGAATTTTGTTCAATCCATTCGTCTTCGATTTAGCAAATAAACCTCCCCCACAATTTTTTTTTAATAATCTAGGGTTTGAATTTTGGGTTCAATGATTGAAGCTCTTGGCGATTTTATTTTTAATATTTAAAGGAAAAAAGCGGTGAAAATTTCAATTACAGAGAATAATTGAGAGAGGAAAGAGAGAGAGAGGAAAGGGAGTGGGGGGTTGCAATCTGCAAATTGTAGAACGAAAGGAAGGGAAGTTGGTGGAGGAAAAGTTCTGTAAAGAGACAGGAGAATGGGGGAATGAGATAAGGGAGAAGATGAGGGAAGTTAGAAGAAAACCAAAGAGTTATATGTTTACTTTATTAAGGATATTTTTGTTTTAATAATTTTTTTTTCATTTTTTTTAAATTATTTTATGTCATTAAATCATCGAAAAATAATTGCTGAATGGAGAGGATGTTTTTCAAAATCTCCCAAAAGAATTCAAGTATAACTAGAATTCGGCGGTAATCTCGGGAGTTGCATTATGTTGTTGTTGGACAAAAACCCCACTGGCATTTTGCATTTAAAAATGGGTATGAGTGATGATCCTCTTTCCCTTGCATTTCATCCAATTTCACTGCCATTAAATTTAATGTGTAAAAAGGAAAGTTGAATTTAGGAGTGCCAGCATGATAGAGAGCTCAGGGAGAAAGTGATTAAAACATGATAAAATAACATGATAGAGAGCTCAGGCATTTGATAATTTTGAAGAAGATATAATTATATAATACAAAAAAATAATTAAAATATGATATAAAATACGATATGATACGAAAAAATAATATAAACATGATACGAATATACGAATATATCAAAATCTATATAAAACACATTATTAATGTATCAAAATGTATATAATTATATAATACATTGGCCTAAATTTAATTTTTATAAATTTAAAGAGTAAATAAACCAATGATCCAAAAATTTGAAACGAAAGTCATTTTGGTCCTAAACTTCAAAACATAATAATTTGATCTCTGATTGCAAGTATTATTACAAATTTAGCCTTCCGTTAACTTTACCATTTAAATGAGGGTATTTTCATTATATTTACAAAAATTTTCTTTTTTTCTTTTTCTTCTCTCCCATCTTTCTCTCATCGGTCAAAGGTCAATCGGCCAAGGGAAAGGGTTGATCATGTTCCCCCAACGTCGACTTCGATCGCTAGAGCCGGGGCAACCCCTACCTTGATCAAATCTGACGCGAGGGGCTAGATTTGTCCACTTTTAGTGCCAATTCGATGCCATTAAGGTCAATCGGGCCCTTCACGAAGCTGAACCAATTAAATTCCCTGTTGCCAACCGATTGGAGTGAGGTGAGGAGAAGAGAAAGAAAAAAAAATAATAATAAATTTAATGTAAATAAATATTTATATTTTATAAGTTATTTAATATTTTAAAAATTAATTTATTTATAAAAAATGAAAGAAAAAAGGAAAGAAGAAAAAGGAAAAGATAAATGTTTTTTTACAAAAATTAATGTAAATAAATATTTATATTTTAAACAAATTATTTAGTTATATATAATTAATTTACATTATAATATTAATTATTATTTAATTTTTGCATTTATTTATGAAGATAAGAAAAGGGAAAAAGAAAAAAGGAAGTAACAAAAAATAAAAAATATTTTTTTATAAAATTAATATAAATTAATTATAAATTAATTTAAATTATAATATAAATTATTTCTATTTATTTGTAAACAATAAAAAAAAAATATATATATATATATATATATGCGTTTTAACACATGTCATCAAGACATCAACTGACATTTAATGATAAATTAACAGATTAAGCAATGAAATGACTAATTTATTATGATTCTTTTCAAATATCAAAATGATGTACGCTCCAAAATTTGAACATCATTATACTTTTTACTGAAATTTAAAATAACAATTTAATTATGTGTCCGCTTAATCAGTACCTATAGATATTGATTAAAAATTATTTATTTACTATTTTAAAAAAGTTTTTTACATTTAATATATGATTTTTATTAAATTCAATAAAAAGTAATGTATTAATTATAATTTTTTTTTATATATAGTATCTTAACCAATGTCTATAGACATTAGTTAACATTTTTATTTAATTAATCATAACAAATAAGTGATTATAATAGTGGAGTAGTATTTATCTCTCGCCATAAAGTATATCAAAAAGACCTTTGTCTTTGGCCTATGTGAATGTCACATGCTTTTCACATCTTGGCTGATATTAAAACTTTCTGAGTTTTGGGGTCAGCTTGTTTGGGGGGGGCTCACATTTTATGGGCGCATGTCAGTTTGAAATGTCATTTGTCTCAATTTTTTTTTTCTCACGTAAAAACAAACACAAAATCTAAGTGCTGAGATTTTTGGTCATTTTGGCTTCTCACTTGTCTAATTTCATGAGGCTGTAACTGTAAGTATTTGTTCCTCTGTATACTGAGCTGTGGGCAGCCTTTTTGGAGCTGTAGCTTAATTTGTAACCTTGTAGTTACGGATGGCAAAACTCAAATCGTCCGATGAATTTTGAATCATTTGTATTGAATGGAGAGGATTTTTTTTTAACAGTAGAGGCGGAGCAGGACGGGACGGTTTTTTTTGTTTGAAAGGCGGGGATGGAGCAGTTCTGATAATTGTCTGCTCCGTCCCGCCCCGAATACTAAAATTACTATTTTACCCTTAAACATTTAACTTTTAAAAGGATAATAAAGTAACATAACTAAACTTATTATTTTTCTTTTTCTTTCTTAAAAACCTAAACCTAATACTTTATTTTTTCTCTTCCTAGATTAGAAACCTGTTTATGTTGAATTTATATTTAAATTTTTTTACAATACTTTATTATTTGAAAAAAAAAATTAATAAATATCGAATGAGACGGAACTGGGCGGGACGATTATGGATGTAATCGACATCCATTGAGGTGATAGTGGTATTGAAATTTCAACATCCACGATGAAGCGAAACGGGGAATAGAGCAAAGAAATCCAATGGCAAGACGGGGGCGGATACTGTAAAATCCTTCCGCCTCGCGCCATTGCCATCCCTACTTGTAGCCTTTACCAGTTTACAAATATACTGCTTTATACTGCATGTACAGGTTTAAATGTCTTTGCCTTTTGTAATGACACTGAATATATATAAAAATTATATGCTGGTTTTGAATTTTGATACTGTAAGTGTAATCCTTGATATATCAGTGAAAATTGAGGGGTAAAATATTTATGAAGGTTTTCAACTGATGCCAACCAGTACAAAGAAATAAGAGATGGAGGATGTTGTTGAAGATTTTGTAACTAGGATTTCATTCAATTTTGCTTAACAACTTCAATCATTGACTTAGGACTGTCTTGAAATTAAATAATCACCACTAGAGAATCTGTTGGATATCAATGTTTTATTTTGAGTGTATATATACGAAATACGTATTTCAATACGTAAGTTATCGTAATTAGATACACCGTGTATAATTAAGGTACACAATTGATATCATGTTTGAATGAAAATTAATCTCAAAGGTACCCACTTGAAGAGGAAGAAGTCTGATCATTACATGTCTGTTCGGACCAATTTTATTCCAAAGGATGTGTCTGTTCTGATCAAACAGGTTCCATCCAATTGATGTGTCTTTTCCGAACAGGTTCTTTGGCTCCTATAAATACAGACTTCCTGTGTCTATATTATTCACTTAAAAACTAATTCACCAAAATATTTATGTCTTCTGAGAGACTTCAGCATTCTTCTGTTCGCCGTGTTGCATCCGAGTGTGCTCTCATTTGCAACGTATATCGAGGAAACCTGGGAGACGATTTGCATCGATACTGTAAGCACCTTAGACAGGCAAAAAACGTCTTAAGGTTAGAAGTCCAACCTTGACTCGATATTGATTTTTTCAAATCAATTCCTGTAAGTGTCTTTATATTCGATTTTATATTACTGTTCTTATATTTATATTCTGTTTATAAGTAGTATATAGCAAATATTTTCCAACATTCTTAAGACGTTTTTTTTTGTTGTGTTTATATATGTTATATATTGTTTGTTATAAAAGCTTACTGACTGCATATTTGTTATAAAAATATTTTTATAACATATTTTTTAATTGCTACTGTATCTTGTTGCAAACGTCATACATATGATTTATTTATGATTTATTTTGAGAGAATATATATATATATTGTTAGTTTATATATATATATATATACTATACGGTTTTTCTTAAAATGTTCACTGGTTTTGTAATATATATTTATATATATTTGTTGTGAACTATATGAAGTGTACATATATATATATATATATTCGTAGTGTACTTTGTTATTTTGTTATATATATTTGTGAACATTAGATATATGTTTGTTTTATATATATGTATATTTGTTTTATATATATATATATATATATTGTGATCAAATATATATTTATAACTATTGAAAGCAATTGTTATAAAGGTGCAGTCTTGATAATCGTGTGAATGTGTTTTTTGAAAAAGGTCACAACATTTCAATTTTTTGTAACTACTTCAGTAACTATTAAACGGATGGTCAATGTGAATATATATATATATTTTTTAAGATGTGTTCTTTCAAAAATGTGAGATAGAACAATTTTTTGCATGAATTTGTAAATCACGTTTTTTGGTGATTAATAATATAGATATATATTCATATTGTTACGTGTTATATAATATATATATATATATATATTGATATATATAGTGTGGTTCGGTTACTATATTTATATACATGCTGTTCATGTATAATATATATATATATATTATGTACGTTTTATATTGTTACATATTGCTACTGTTTACGTAATATATATTTATATATTTACGTGATTGTTTTGAGAGCATATATATATATGGTGGTGCGGTCAACATATTGCTACTTGTTATCGTGGTGCGGTCAACATGGTTTTATAATTGTTATAACATATATAATTGTTTAATATATGGTGTACGATATTTTGCATATATATATATATATATATATATATATTGGCAGAATATATATATTTCTTAGAATATTATATATATAAGTAGAATATATATAGTTAAATATATATATTGTTACTTTTTTGAAATATATATATATATATGAGTGTGAACATATATATATATATATATATATTTGTATATATATTTTATACAAAATATATATAGATTTGTTGGCAGCATATATATATATATTTGTGATTATACATGTTACGTTTGTATAAAATATATATATAGTGTGTTTGTAATATATATATATATATTCTTTAAAAATATGTGCTCTCATTTGCAACGTATATCGAGGAAACCTGGGAGACGATTTGCATCGATACTGTAAGCACCTTAGACAGGCAAAAAACGTCTTAAGGTTAGAGGTCCAACCTTGACTCGATATTGATTTTTTCAAATCAATTCCTGTAAGTGTCTTTATATTCGATTTTATATTACTGTTCTTATATTTATATTCTGTTTATAAGTAGTATATAGCAAATATTTTCCAACAGAATCTATTGATCTAGCTGATAAATGGCAACTTCAGCACTCTTAGCTTTTTTCTGCTTCCTTTTGCATATTCAGATCATTCACAAAAAAGATTGGTCTGCCACCGATATATCCTTACTTTATATTATTCGGATTTTTTATTTTTAAATAATGATATTCGATACCTGTATTTGATATATATTTAAATATGGGTATAAAGATATAATTCTCTAAATATTTGAAAAAACTTAAAAAAAAAAAAAAAAAAATATATATATACTCATATCGAAAATATACTTGTATCTTATACTTTCAAATCTGGATAATATAATCCTTCCTTCCTAGGCCTCTTCACACGTTAAAAAAATCTGCTTTTAATTTGCTTGACTTTTTGTACAGTTTTGCTTGATCAAAGTCTTTTGCCCCTCTATTGAACTGATGAAAATCTACTAGAAGGTTGAAGCCCTTAATCCAAGCTAAGGGTTTCTTAGATTTGGAAATGGTGGGCTTGTAGTACTAGTAGCTATCCTTTTTTCGGTGTGCTAACCATTTTCATATACTGGCACTATATGCTAGGACAATATTTGCGAGCTATAGCATTGTCCATGATATAAAATTTTCATGCATAATTTGAATTAATTTTTGTAAATATATATAATATTCTATTTAATTTTTTTAACAAGGTTAACATATATTCAAATTTTTAGTTTAATGATACACTATCATATTTAATGTAACTTAAATTACGTTATAACGAACTTGATTTTAGCTACCCTAATTAATTTATACAGTTATCTTTAAGAGGTTTAGGACTCGAATTTCAAACATCTATGATCCCTTTCTTTATTTAAAAAAAATTACATTATAACATTTATTTATTTGAAAGTCAATTGGCCCCTTGAAAATATTTTTGCCTCCCTCCCTGACCAGCTAGGGGCTCCACTAGCTCTAAGTCCCCAAATGAGTGCAAGAAAACAACATTTTTACTCTTTTTTACAATTAGATGGAAGAGCTCTATATAATATAAGAGTCTCTAAGGTATTATTGGTTTTAATTTTCTTATGTTATCTCATGATGCTAGCTACCTATATATATGAACATAACATCCTTTCGTTACACATTTGAGGTCTACATATTACCAACTCCGTAGGCATTAAAATAGAAATTATACTCATATTTAATGCATAAATTCTTTATCATAAAAGATTGTATTTAGTGCATTATTTAATATTATTCAAATTCTATTTTATAATTTTACTTATATATGCATTATACCCAACCATTCATTAATTCATAAAGTTCTTATTTTTCCGATAATTTTTTTTTTCTATTTTCGTTTAGTACATCAATAGTTACAAAATTATGGACTGGTCCTATAAAATTCACTAGTATGTATATATATATGATTTGCGTTTGATACACTGTCGGTAAATCACATGATATCAGCTCATTAATCAATAAACATAAAATTTGAGATTTTTTAAAATAAATACAAATAATTTTGTTTATTAATAAGTGACATCGTGTAGTTCACTAGTAATATATAGATTTATACACTGATATTATATCAAATATAAATATATATTTATATTTATATGGGAATGTAATGTTAAGACTACAAAAAATCATTTAAATCAACACTATGCAATAAATTAGGAAAACTTAGGCTTTCAAGATCCATCAAAATAATTACCATATTTATCAAAGTGATGATTCCCTTGTCTTTCTCAATGTTCCCAATGGCATTTAATCACCACCTAAATCTAATGCTTCAATTTATTCAATGTTGAGATAAGGAGGACTCGTGAACCAAATTGCATTTATGATTGTCGTTGAAAGTGGGCTGTACTCAAATTTGTATTCAATGATTTTTTAATGCGTAGGTCCTTAAAATTTTATGAATTGTAATAATATGGTTACCACTCATTTCATTTGTAAATGAGATCTAGATAAGCATTTATTAATAAATGGGAAAAGAAATCTTAGATAAGCATACTCAATGTCAATTACCTCTCTTTGGTTCCACTTGATAAGAAGAAAAAAAAGGTAAGAAAAGAAAAATTGTCAATTTAATGATCGGGTATTTGGGTTACATAACAATATATTTTATTTTATACCTCAACCATTAGATCAAACATAACTAGCTTTTTCCATATATCCTCCCTTTTTCCAGTATTTTTTATGAAACCAGAAATTGAAGAATGAAAGAATAGTAGATCCTCCAAAATAGGTATAGCAAAATATTAATTTAAAATTACTTTTTTTTAAATATATTAATATATTTTAAATAATAAAACGAATTTTTTGAATTCGATGGATCGGATCGAACTTTGAACAAAACATAATTTTTACTATCCGAACTTGACTTAACCTAGACCAACTCATGAACAACTCTATTTTAGAATGACAAGTTGGGCATTATCTATACCTAATTTTAAGAAAGAAAGAAAGCATATAGGTGGGCAATAAGCTAAATGTTGAAGAAAGTTTGAGAGGCATGGCCAGAATGAAAGCAGTACACATTGACTTAATTATTTCTTTGGTGTTATTTTTTCAAATTATTGGTTTATAAAGAGATATTATTTCTCTAATAATATCCACTAATTAAGTTTAGGATGGTAAAGAATTTACCCCTAGATTATCACCAACTCAATTAACTAATTAAGGTAGGTCCCCTTTGAAAGTTGGGTGTCTTGAAGATTTTGTCTTAACTTTTAAAAACATATTTTTGAAACATATCTTTTTGGCTTAATTAAACCCAATTATCACACCTTGAATGCATATTAATGTATGATTTAAGTGTCTCACGTAGGCATGTCTTCCTTTCACATATATGTATCCAAAAAGGTTCAGTCATTCTTAGAAAGCCTTACTTCATTTCTCCTAAAAAGTTGAATATGCTTGTGTGTAAAGTATAAAAGAGATTAGTGCCACAAAACCCAAATTTTCCCCACCATTAGTGGTGGGAAAAGTAGCTTTTCCCTCAGCTTCTTCTAAGTGGGCTTTTCTATTGTTGCCAACTCCTTAAGGATTCCAAAACCAAAAAGTTAAAAAGGAAATATAGATGCCACATACTTTCAAACAAAGCTTTTGAGTGGGGATTTGGCATCTTCTCATTGTCTCTTTTCTTATGTGAAAATTAAAATAAATAGTTCTTTTGATGGGGCGGTGCCCCTACAATCATTAGAGATGAGGCTTCACTATATATTACCATGAAAATAAGTTTTATTGAATTTAGGTTTAGTTTAGTTGATTATGTAACTATTTTTAAGAGCTGACATTCAGTAAGTTAAAATTTTAAATCTCAGTATTTACAATTGCTTTCTTTATTCTCAAACTGCGATTTTTTTGTATAAAAAAATAATATTTTATTTGTTAAAATAATACCAATATACATCATCAGTGAACAAAGTCAATTTTCATAATCATTAATTGATTATATATGAGCAAATTTTATGTAAGATAAAATATTGATTAAGTAATTGAATCCCAAACTAGCTAATTAAATCCATCTTTAAAACGAATCTCTTTGATAAGGAAATTTTTGTTAAAGAAATGAAAGTGATATTTCCAATATTTCAAATATTATGCATCATATTTATATATAATTTAAACTTTTCCTTGGTTGGAATAACAACTAACATTACATTTAAACTTTTTCCCTCTATAGTTCCTTTATGAAAAAGTGATTGTACCGTTCTTCTATTGTAAAAAAGAGGGAACCAAATTTCATCAACAAAAAAAAAAGGAGGGAACCAATGGTCATCTTTTGCTTGATTGGTGCTTCTCCCAAATTCATCTAATCAAAAAGCAAGGCCACTTTCCTTTATTCTAAACTAAAAAGAGGGGAGAAAAAAAAAAGGAGAATGTGTAAGGGCCGGGGGGATTTGAAAAAGTCTACTTGCTTTGAGTGCAAGAAGCTACCAAAACTTTTTAGATGAAGAGTGTGGTAGCTCTCAATTCTCCCCCAGCTGTGAGTTACTTGTTATTTATGTTTGCTTAAAGTTTGACCTTTGATGAATGATTATCATTTACTTATTTATATACATGTGTGGAAAAGCTAATGTGGGGTTTGGCTTGCACTAGTGAAAAGAGTTATGGGCCCTTTTGTCTTATGATGATATGGATTAAAAAACCGAATCAATTAGATTGATCGATTGAACTAGTTGAACTGAAAATTGAAAGTTTAATCGGTCCGGTGTATTATATAAAATTAGGTATTAGTTAAACCGGTTTAACCGGTAAAAACCAGTTTCAAATTTTTTTTTCAATTTTTTTTTTTATAATTGATGAGATTTGAACTTTTAACTTTTTAGTTATATTAAAGACCATACCATTATGTCAAATAAATATTTTTATTAATTATTTACTATATTTAATATTTATTTAACATTAAAATTATTTTTTAAATATTTAAAATTTTGTTTAAGTGAACTGATCAGTTCAACTGGTTAAATCGATTAAATCAAAAATCGAAAATCTAACCAGTTTGATCTCCTGTCCAATCTTTTTAACCTTTACATGGATTGATCAATTGTGATTTTGAACTTTGTGGGAGGAAGAAAAGGGTGCCTTTTTTGAGGTTCTAATAACTCAAATAAAATTATATTTTGGCAATTACACGAGGGGAAAGGATTTTTTTTTTTTTTAGAAAAAAAAAAAAGAGAAAGGATTTTGAAGATCCTTTCAAATGGGGTCATTGGTTGATCTAAGCAATTCTTGGAGGGTAAAAAAAGGAAGAGGGAGCTTTTTTGAATCATGGTTCTTCCATTATTGGTGGGTGGGGGGAGAATTGAAAAGGAGTATGGTATAGTGGGAGAAACCCTTTTTCCCTTGTGAAGGAACCAACAACAAAGCAAACACCTTTTGATAATGATGCTAAGGTAAAATAATAATCTTAAAGTGGGAGATAGCTTCTTTCAATTCTAACCAAAGGGGATAAGTAGAATGATGGAAAGAGATCTAAGAAGGTTTCAAATATGGGGGAAAAAGTTTAGGCCAATGAGGTCACCTTTTAGTCTTTTTTGAAAGTGGAAAGAATTATTATGGTATCATGTTTAGGGAGTGGGTATGCAAAAGACAAAAGGAAGGAGCTTCCTCAAGAAAATTTCCTCTTTGTCAAAAAAAATATATATATATAAAAAAGGTTTCTTGATGTTGCAATATTAAAGTTAAATAATAGAGAAATAAGTGAGGAACAAGTTTTGAATATGTTACTCTTTCATGCTCCCTCCATTTAGATATACCCTAAAACTAAAAGGGTAAGATCATGTGAAACAAAAACACCTACATATAATATAATAGTAGTGTCTAAAATTAATATATTTTTTTTCAACTAAATTACATGTAAAAATAATTTTTTTTCAAGTATTCTAGTGAATAAAGATATATTTTGAAAAGACAGTTTTCTTCCATTCCATTACTCTAATTTTGTCCATCTCAAAATTTAAACTCAAAACTTTCAAGATAAATACTTAAATTTAACACGTTGAAATGTCTCTTTAAAAACAAAATAATTAAGTTCTTTAATAAATATATATATATATATATATATATATATATTAAAATCATCTCGGTACTTTAACAATGTTAGGCAACGACAGCTATTTTTTTTTTTTTTCATTTATTAAAAAAATTACAAAATAGGTTAACCAATTAAAAATATTTGCAGTTCATAGTTATTATAACAAATAATTATTAATAAAAAAATTATTTTTTTTAACTTTTGTGATTTGTTTTTTTTTCGGATTCGGATATTACGAATTCAAATAAATTTCAAATTCGGATATTAAATTTACTATCCGCAGCAGATTCGGATATGAAATATTGGATATCCATTATTCTAATCCGCTTTAATTTTAGTTCGGATAGTGTCGGATATCCGAATATGTTATATGCTCATTTATATATTACAACAACAACTTAATCAATTAAAAATATTTATAATTTATAGTCATTGTAATAAATAATTGTTAATAAGGAATTTTTTTTTTTTTTTACTTTTGTGATTCGATTCTTTTTTTTCGGATTCGGATATTACGGATTCAGATAATTTTCAGATTCGGACATCAATTTACTATCCGCAGCGAATTTCGGAGCGAATTCGAATATGAAACCTTAGATATTCTTTATTTGAATTCGCTTTAATTTTGATTCGGATATCCAAATCCCTTATCCGCTTCATTTACATATTTAGTTATTATTTAATTTTATATTTTTATTTTTTAAAAAACAATTTAATAAATTTGAATATTTAGCAAATTCGGATATCTTACGGATATTTGTTCTTTAAATCGGATAGTAAGAAGATAATAAACAGATTCATATTTTGATTAAATTAAGCGGATTCGAATATTTAAAAAAATGCAAATATCTGATCTGCTGTCCTCCCTATTTGTGACCAATATTTTTTTTTGAAAAAATTACAAAATTAACTAATAAACCAAAAATATTGGAAGAATTACAAAATAAACCAATTAACTAAAAATATTTATTGTCTACTATTATTATAATAAATAATTATTAATAAGGAAATAAAAAAATTATGTGAAAATAAAATTTTACAATTAATTGCTTGGTTGGTTTAGACTCCCACAATCAAAGAAAGTGAAATCTGATTGATAAAAAAATCGACTTAAGTTGTATGTTTTGATGAATTTGTCACTTAATTTTAAAAAAGTTAAATTTATAATTTTATGTTTTTTATTTAAAATTAATTTGATAAATAATTTTTTTATTTGTGAAGAAGGCATAATTTAAAATATTTAATTTTTATATTAAAATATAATTATTTTAATAAATAAATATATATTAAAATACTTAAAAATATTTAAATAAAAAATTATTATTTAATATAATTAAAATTATAAAAAAAAATCAAAACCCCTAACGAAGCAGGGGAAACATTCTACTTTAATATATATATATATATATATATATATATATATATATATATCATTCCACTTTCTTTTCTCTTTGGCCAACCAATATCCTCCTTAAGGTAGCAAAAGTATTTTGTACCCAAAGTACAAAACTCCTAGGGCATAAATTCATAGAGACCATATGATATATATGGTCTAGAAAATTATTCCAAACATTATTTTATTCTACAAACATTATTTATTGAGGTCCCTCCACAAACATTATTTTATTCTACTTGTACTTGCTAGAAATTTTCCAACACTTAAAATATTTCAATAAGCATCTTGCAATAAGAAAGTACGATGCAGAATAGTTGATTATAAATATGGAATAATGGAGGCTTTTGGTATTCGACTACCAGTACTCCAATAATAAATGTAAGAATTAATTGTCCAACGAAAGATCAAAGGAGAAAAGACATGTAGTAAATTAATAAAATTAAAATTTAGAGTTTAACTCAAGTGATTGATATAATTATTTTTAAGTGACAGTATTTAATAATTTTAAATTTTAAATTTTAACATTTATAATTATTTTTTTATCCTTAAATTGCGATTTTATACCCAAAAAATAAAAATTGTGCTGAGGAAAAAAAAAATTGAAGAGCATGGGAGTCCATGAATAATTATTTAGTTGCAGATGGTTATGAATGATTGAATTATCTTTTATTTGAAATCAAAAAAACCTAGACTCAACATTAAACTAATAATTCTATACCTTAATTGAAATTTTGTTTGGTAGTCTTTAGGTCTTAACTATTTTTTTCAATATATATATACATATATATATATATATATTTTTAACTTTTGTTTTAATTCAAAACATAATTAATAAATCTCCGCCTTAATGTAAATTCTTTCTAATCCAATCACAATAGCGAAAAAGTCTTAAATACGAGATGTCTCCTCCAAAAATTTCTCTTCGCAACATCCAAGCAATATGTTTGAAGTTATGAGTAGATGTCTTGTTCAATTAGAATTATCAATGGCCAGGTCGGATCGGATTAAATTTGGATAACAAAAAAAAAATGTAGTTGTCAAGATCTAGCTTGGCTCGTCGAACTCAAAAAAAATTATTTTATTATTTAAAATATTAAAATAATTTATTTTTTTATTAATATTTATGTATTTTTAATTAAATTTAAATAAAAATAATATTTTATTGAGTAAACACTACGTCAAATTTGACATATAACAGCATTTTGAAGTGTTGTGAAAACTAAAAAAACTATTGCGGTAAGATAAGACAGCATTTATTCATGTGCTATATATGTGGCGGCAGCCTTATGTCTTTAGTAGTATTTTTACATATGTATAATAACACTTATCAAAATGCTGCTATTTCTACTTTATAACAATTTTTCATGACCTTTTGCATGCATTTTTCATTTACTGCAAAAGATCTAAATGATAGTAATTATAAGTGCTACCAAAAGTATTTTTATATGATAAGATTTATAATAGCACATGTCAAATACTTCTAAAATTTTTAAAAATCTCTAATTATTGGCCATTATAATATATAACAGCAATATGTAAAATGCTGTCAAAGTGTTGCCTTTGATATTTTTAATAACATTTGAAAAATGTTATAAAAAATGCTATCTAAAATTAATTTTGACTTAGTAAAATAATAATTCGAAGTGAATTTATACCTAAAATATCATTTTTAATCAAATCAAAATAAATAACCTGACCTTTGAATATGTTTATGCTCAATATATCGAACAGATTCTCTTAAAATAAAAACCTTAGCAACGATGTAATAATATTTCCTTACGCAACATGATCCGAAACAAAATAATATTTTATATTTATATTTTACTTGATCCTCTTATAAAATATCTAACTTTTTGTCAAATAAGTTATAGTAAAGATATTTAAAGAATGCATAACAAGTTAACAACGGTATCTTGCATTTTTATAAACATAAATTTTCTTCTATTGCCTTTTATTCTATTACCATGTGCTTCGCATTAGTGTAGACTCTACACTGTTGACTAAGAAAATAAATTGCAAAATAATAAACCTTCAAAATGACTGCCCAAAATATATAAGAAGTACTATTATATGTCGATAACAGATTCCTTAAACTTTACAATTAAAATTAAAATATTAGTATATGTCTATTTAATTATTATATTAGTTTATTAATTTTTTAAAACAAATATATAGCCTAACTGAAGATGTGGCAACTTGCATTGCAACCCTCTAACTTATTTTTTTGATGTATAAAATAATTTTTCAAAATATAAAGAAACAACTTGTAGAATTTTCTTTTTCTTTTTAATTCAAATTTCCATATAATCAAATATATATTTGAAAAATTGTGGACCAGGCAACTAGATTGAAAGACAGTCTTTCAACTAATAACTAATCCTTTGAAAATTAGAATGAAGAAGTAACACAATAAGATGTCTCTTTCTTTTTATTATACCATACAACCCTTGACATTATTAAAACAACCAAGTTTGTCAATTACAAAGATTTGCAATCTCTCATATCTATGAGAATATACTACACTTCATTTTTTTTTTTTACAAAAAAAAATCGTAATTTAGCAATAAAAAAAGAAGTTGTATAGATTCAAATCTCGAATCAATTAAATTCTACCTCTTAAAATTAGTTTAGTGAACCAACTTAAACTTCATTACTTGTCAATACCTCCCTTACATAAAGCTAGGTACATTAGTCCCATTTATTCATTAGCATAATATTTCAAGTAAAATTATGAAATGTTAACTATAATTGAAATTATTATACGTTAAAAATAATGCTTGCACAAAATTATCCTTAATTAATCAAAATTAGAAAAAAGAAAAAAAAAATTATTTTCCTTAACAAGATCATCAATATAATATGTTTATATAACATTTCCTCTTAAAAAACATAAAATTAAGGTTATCTTTTTCTTAGTTTTTATTCCTCTAATTCGTACATCCATCGAGTTGTGAATTACTTCAAAACATTGTATGCTCAATTATATATGCAAAACATACAAAAGAGCCCTGAAATATTCAAATTTGATGGGGACCAATATTATTCTTCTTCTTCAGTTCCTCTATTAGCATACTTTAACAGTTCAACCACACACATACCACCGCTCCCTTCGGTGGCTCCGAAAAAAAATAAATTGAAAACTACTCCAAGGGTAAGTAAAACTTTAATTAAAACCCAGCTCAGAAGTGACAACTTCAATGGTTAAAATTTCAAACTTTATTCTTCATGTCTTGGATTTTAATTTTGAAAACAAGAAAATGTTACCTCCTATTGTTTAGCTCAAAATCCTTCTATACAAAAATGAAATTAAAACAGCCAAATACGTCAAATTTGACATATAACAGTATTTTGAAATGCTGTGAAAACTTAAAAAAAATACTGTTATAAGATAAGACAATATTTTTTTATATATTGTATATGTGGCCGCAGTCTTATGCCTTTAGTAGCATTTTTACATATGTCTAATAACATTTATCAAAATACTGCTATTTTTACTTTATAACAGCTTTTCAAAAACTTTTGCATGCATTTTTCAATTGCTGCAAAAGATCTCAATGATAGCAATTATAAATGTTACCAAAAATATTTTTATATGATAACATATATAACAGCACGTGTCAAATGCTTCTAAAAATTTTAAAAATGCCGTAATTATTGGCAATTATAATATATAACAGCAATATCCAAAATGCTGTCAAAGTGTTGCCTTTGTTATTTTTAATAACATTTGAGAAATGCTATAACAAAAATGCTGTTTAAAACTAATTTTGACGTAGCGAAATGAAGCTACAATATATGCATACTTCTTCGTCAATAGATCTATCCAAAAATCGAGTTTTTTGTCTGATCCGATAGGTCCGATCTAAATTGATTGGACCTGGGATAAAAATTTTATAATTCGGATTGGGCCGATATGGATTACTATTTAATCAATAAAAAATATATTTTTTAAAAATTTAATTAAATATATATTAATATTAATGTAAAAATAATATTTTAATATATTTTAAACTATGAAATAAATTTTTGGACGTGACGAGTCGAGCATAGATCAGACTTAAACAAATTAATTTTTTTTACTATTCGAATTTGATATCCGATCGGAACACCTCTACTCTATTCATGATTATATATATTTATAATTTATAGCTCTTGTGTGGTAATTTGTCCACCATTATTGAAGCAAGAATGTAAGTTTTAGAGCAGACATATACTTGGCACGCAGTGCAAGGTCCTAGTCTGAAAATGTCTAAGCATGCTGCCAAGGGAACAAGAAGAATTGACCACCTTCTTTACATGGATTTGGCTGCATCCCTCCATAGCTGTTTATAGGTCGGATCGAGTCGTAGCTTAAAATTTTTTATTTTTTTATTTAAATTTGATTTGTCGATTCGATTTATTTTTTAAATAATAATAAAAAATTTTAAAATATATATTTTTATATTAATATTTATATTTTTTTATAATTAAATTTAAATAAAAAAAATTTATTAGTTAAATAATAATTCGAGTCGGGTCGAATCAAAAATATCTCTATCTAAATTTGATCCAATACAAATCGGACAGGCTAGAGCAAGTCTAAAAAATTCCATCCCGTTAAATATTAATTAAGATAACATGTCATTTCCTTCTCTCTCTTTTTTTCCCTGTTTCTCTCATTTTCTCTGCTTCAAGTCTTTGAAGGTTTGAGAGCTGTCTCCTCTATCTCTATCTTGCTCATTTGCAATAAAATTAGCATTATTAATAATAGAAGTGTTTATGCGGATCAGCTTCATATTTGAATAAAAGAATTTGTTTGGCCAAGTTTAGCTTAAAAGTTCATTTTACTATTTAAAATATATTAAAAAATTATCTTTATATTAATATTTATATTTTTTCATAATTAAATTTAAATAAAAAAACTTTTTTATTATTTAAATAGTAATTTTGACCAGAGCAATCTGAATACTAAAAACTTATTTTAAACCGATCTAATTTGAATTAAACCTATCGAATAACATGACCTATAGACAAATCTAATTATCAACTATCTAACATTAATATAAAATTGACTACATGAACTCTTAAGGTTGTGACATGTGTCAATTTTTTTGGGAAAAAAAAAAGAAAAAGAAACAAAGAAAGAAAAAGAAAAGGAAGAAAGGAAATGAAAGGAAAGGAAAGGAAAGGAAAAAAATAAAAAAATTTATATGTTTGTACTCATATTATTTTTTTGTGTTTGAATTATTAAAAAATTATATAAATTTTTACACATTAATAATTCATTTTATGTATATTTTGACACGTTTTTATATTGTGTTGTGTTTTAATTACTTTTTCTATGTTGTGTTCGTATTGTGTCTTAATTCATTTCATGTTTTGTATAGTTTTTCATTGTGATTCAATTTAGAGAAAATTTTATGTGTTCGTGTCGTATCTCAATTCATGATATATTTTGCATAATTTGTCATAGTGATTCAATTTAGAAAATTTTTTGTATATTTGTGACGTGTTCGTGTTACTTTTTTGTGTTCAAAGTATTATAAATATATATAAATTTTTACATATTAATAATTCATTTTATATAGATTTTGACACATTCGTGTATTCTTTTCGTGTTCATGTTATTTTTCATGTCGTGTCTTATTTTAATTATTTTTTCATGTTGTGTTTGTGTCGTGTCTCAATTTATCATTTATTTTGTTCGTGTTATTTTTTTGTATGTTTAAAGTATTATAATTTTTTACATGTTAATAATTCGTTTTATTTATATTTTGACACGTTCGTATAGTCATGTCGTGTTCATGTTATTTTTCGTGTTGTGTTTTAATTATTTTTTCTATATTGTGTTTGTGTCGTGTTTCAATTCGTTTCATATTTTGCATAGTTTGTCATTGTGGTTCAATTTAGAGAAAATATTATGTGTTCTGTGCTGTCTCAATTCATGACATATTTTGCATAATTTGTCATGGTGATTCAATTTAGAGAAAAAATTGTGTTTCGTGACGCATTCGTATTCGTGTTATTTTTTGGTGTTTTCAAAATATTATAAATTTATATAATTTTTTACGCTTTAATAATTCGTTTTATATAAATTTGACAAGTTCATGTACTCGTGTCGTGTTCATGTTATTATTCGTGTCATGGCGTGTTTTAATTATTTTTCCATATTTTGTTGTATCGCTTCTCAATTTATCTCATATTTTGTATAATTCGTCATAATAATTCGATTTTAACTCTAAATTTATTTATTTAAGATATTAAATTATAAAAATTATTTAAATAAATAATAATTATTTAATATGATTCAACTTAAATTTATTTGAAACTATTAATCTAATTAAAATTTTATAAATATTAAAAAAATCTTCCAACGAAGCGGGAGCAGAATTTTAGTAAGACTTAATATTGATGCCAAGTGGCCAACTTTAGGTTCTTATATATTTGTTTCTTTATTCTTTTTTTTATATATAATCATTTTCAATGTTTTCTATTCGCAATGGATCGAGTAGGGAAAAGTTTTTCCAATATTTTTACACATTCAATGATGCTTTTCAATTTTCATATCAAAATTAAAGATAATTATACATTCGATTTTTTTCGAATCCTTCAAAAGCTTGAAATTTATTGATCAAAGTAAAGTTTATCTCTTTTTTTTCTCTTAAAATAGTAGTCGAGTTTTCATATAACAAAAGTCAAAAAGAATTTAATCAGAAAAAGTCAAAAATAAAATCTTTATTATAACATGAATTGATTTAAGCCAAATAAGGAATTTGAGAGGCCTCATTTCTCATGCAAAAACACCTGTAAAATAGAAGATTCTGTGGAAAAAATTGAGCTTCGAAACTGTAGTCTAGAAATACGAATAATGAGAGTTTGAAGTCCAATTTAGATCAAATAGCAACAATACGAAGCCATGAAAGGAAAGCTAGTAACGTTTGGTCAAAAACTCCGATGATAAATTTGGAAATTTAGGAAAAGTTGGGTCCAAATTAACTAGCTATGTTTCCTAATTTCTTTTTACATATATATTTAAAAGTTTTTTTATTCAGTAAAAATATAATTAATGTTTTACTTTTTTAAATTTAATAAAAATAATATATTAAATATTAAAAAATAATTTTTAATTGATACCAGATAAACTTTTCTCATATATATTTCCCTTGGAAAAGCTCTTTTGGGGGTTCTGATCATTGAAAAAGGTGCTCCTAACTCCTAAGGTTCCTCAAGTCAAAATTAATAAATAAAAAAAAAAGCAACTTTTTTAGATTCTTTAGAAATAGTAAAGTCAAAGCAAAAGCAAGTATAAAGCATATCTTTTTTGAACAATAAGTAATGAGATTTTGGCAATTAGGGTCATCATTGTAATCATCCACCTAGGGCTAGATAGAAACTCTTGGACCAATAAATGAGCCATACTTTATATATATTTTTTGATAAAATTCTTATATACTTTTTGGTTTTTATGAATTATTAACTATCTAAAAAAATTGGATATATATATATATATATATATTAAGATGGCATAGGTAAGTTTTGTATAACAAGTTGCCCCAGCTATTTGATTATTGGCTAACTTACCAAAACTGGCCAATATCCATATAATGCAATATAGCCTACTGCTAGATGCGTTTGATTGAAGAGTTTCATAAAAGCATTTTTTTTTTTAATATTTGATGTAACATTTTTTTTTTTGGTATATAAATGTCACAGTTAATCGAACTAAAGACAAAACACCGACGATTCTGAAATATCTTCCGCAAGAAATATAGCTATTAATAACCATTTAACATTCATTATTAATTGCTTATACCAACTTTGTTAAAAAATGAAAAAGAAAGAAGTAATCAAGTAAATATCTCTATAGTCTATATACGCATGTTGTTAGAGGTGTTCAAGATTGAATCAGATCAAGATTCGAATAAAAAAATTACTTACTTAATTTTGGTTCTAAAGTTTGTTTTAATATTTAAAATATATTAAAATAATAAAAAAATTATTTTATATTAATATTTATATATTTTATAATTAAATTTAAATAAAAAATTATATTAATATTATTTAAATAATAATTAAGACCGATCCAATCCAAATTATAAAAAACCTATCTCAAATCCAACTCTTCGCCCACCAGAAAGAGGGTTTAAATATTGTACACCATTATAAATGAATTTAATTCGATCTTGATTTTTTTTATTAGCAAGTACGATTTAGATAACGTTCCTACGTTATTTCATTCAAATTATGCAGTATAAATAAGTCATATATTTAAATTTTGGGTTAAAGGATAAATTTATTATTAAATTATAGTTGGATATTGAAATTTATTATTATATTTTATTTTGATTGATATTTATCAAAATACTTTTGAGATTAAGGATAAATTTATCATTATACTTTAATTCAATATTGAATTTTGACCATTTTACTTTAGTTTGATTGAATTTTATCACTTTATTGTATCTGGCTTTTCAAAAAAAAAAAAAAACTTTAATTAATAAAATAATTAATAAAAAATATTTTTTAAAATATTTTATTTTAATAATTAATAAAAATAAATTAATTATTAAAAATTAAAAAATTAACATAGAATTTTTAGCTAAACTTAATTTTTTCTCTTTCTTTTATTTTTTCAAGTATTTCTTTTATAAATAAAAATTCTATGTTAATTTTTTAATTTTTAATAATTTTTATAAATTAATTTATTGTTGTTATTATTAAAATAAAATATTTGAAGGAATATTTTTTTTGTTACATTTTATTTTAAATAATCAAAATCAATGTTAAGTGATAAAATTCAATCAAAAATCAAAATTTAGTTGCAAAATTAAATCAAATAAAAGTAGAGTATCAAATTTGCCGTTAATGTTAAAATACAATAACAAATATCAATTAAAATAAAATATAATGATAAATTTTAATATCTACCTATAATATAGTGACAAATTTATCTTTTAATCCTTAAACTTTTGTCTTAATTAAAAGAATTTGGTGTGGGATCCATTTATGTTGTCAGGTGAAAATGAAAATCATATTAAAAATTAATATTATTTGAAATAGTAATTTAAATTTATTTCTTGCATATGAAATTTCATTATATTTCTGAACACGAATTGAAAAAGATATAATACACAATCTATTCTCATATTAGATGCTTTCTGTATCTCTTAATTAATTGAAGGTTTTAATTCTAATTTTTATAATATATTTTGTTTAATTTATAAAGAACTGACTCAATTGATAATTTTATCTTACTCAATTACGATTGATCTTGAATTTAAATGTTATTGATCGTTTTTTTTTACACTAATTTCTTGTGAACAATCTTTGTGGGATATAACACATCAACAATTAATGATATTTTTTTTTTTTTTTTTTTTTTGAAATACAAAGAATCTCATACTAATTATTTTCGTTTTGGTCAAATCAAAACAATTAGTCTACAACTTTTGTCATTTTCCGCCATACTTTTCAATAATCACAGCAATAAAGTGCACTAAAGATTAAGAAATAAAGTATTAACAACTTTCACAATTATAATAATAATTAAATAAGAATTGGTTAATGGGTTTTATAAAAAAAATTACATTTAATATATATTTAAAAAATAATATATTAATTATAATTTTTTAAAATATCATCTAAACCAATACTATCAAGCACTTATTAACGTTTTTCATTAAATAATTGCAAAAATCAATTTATGAGAATACATCTTCAACATGTCAAATTTAAAAAAAAAAAAAAAAATCACGAGAATCTATGTTATTCAAATATTTTATTTTATTATAGTATTCATTTTTAATATTTGTTTCCAACACATATCTGAACACGTGCATAGATATAATCTTTTAAATATATGAAAAAAATTAAATGAGTATATTTATATCCATCACTTATTTTTGAATTCAAATAATATAGACGAGTGTAAATACAAAATGATCATTGTCGAGTAAAATCATAAAATTGTCATGGTATGCATATTGAGTAATTATAATAAAAAATTATTTGATGCACAAGGGATGAAAATTTTTAATTCACAAACAAGTTTAATAAGTTATCACATGTTTTTAATTTAAATTAAAAATGATTATTTTTTCTATCTCAATAAACTTATCACATATTAATTTATTATTAATTAAAAATTTATAATTGATAATTTCTATAGGTGTGATTATAATAATCTACTACTATGTTAATTCAGTAATTTTATTAATTATATACATAGATGTGATAAATTGATAATCCTATAAATTTACGGGTTTTTTATACGAATATAGACAAAAAAAATTAAACCCCAAAGTACCTATGCTTTTAGATTATTTCTCAAAATACGCTCGTTTTAAAATTAGCTGGGAAATCGCCACCCCCCATGCGATTTCCCAGCATCAAAATATTGATTTTGGCTAAAAATACCAAGGGAAATCGCCATGGGGGGTGGCGATTTCCCTTGGTATTTTTTTCAAAATTTGATAAAAATACCAAGGGAAATCGCCATGGCGATTTCCCTTGGTATTTTTAACCAAATTTGTAAAAAGAATGAAGGGAAATCGCCACCCCCCATGGCGATTTCCCTTCATGTAATTTTTTTTTTTAATTAATCAACAAATTTTAATTTTTTTTATTTTTTAAATTTAAAAATTATAAATTAAATTAAGTTTCTTATTAAATTTAAATATGGAAAATTTTATTTCTTATAAAAATTAAAAAAACAAAATAATATTTCTTCTTAAATTTGTATATCAAAAATTATATTTGTAAGTTTTGTTTAAATTTTAAAATTTTAAAATTTTGTAAGTTTTGTTTTTTAATTTTAAAATTTATAAATTAAATTAAAATAATTTTTTTATAATTAAAAAAAAAATTCGTAAGGTAAATTTTATTATTTAAAATTTATGAACAAATTTTTTTAAATTTTGTTAATTGATTTGTATTAGATAAAAACAAAAAACAAACAAAAAAACTTGCATTACATTTTCATAAGCAAACAAGTGAAATTCTGGAAAGCAGAAAAAAAAATTTCAGCTATATTTCAGTCCATCAAATGCTGCAGAAAATATTGGAACTTGATTTTTTCTGCAATGGATAAGACTGATGATATAGGTTTTTAAACAGGTTTCAGCTATTTTCCAGTCCATCAAATGCTGGAGAAAATATTGGAACTTGATTTTTTCTGCAATGGATAAGACTGATGATATAGGTTTTTAGACAGGTTTCAGCTATTTTCCAGTCCATCAAATGCTGGAGAAAATATTGGAACTTGATTTTTTCTGCAATGGATAAGACTGATGATATAGGTTTTTAAACAGGTTTCAGCTATTTTCCAGTCCATCAAATGCTAGAGAAAATATTGGAACTTGATTTTTTCTGCAATGGATAAGACTGATGATATAGGTTTTTAAACAGGTTTCAGCTATTTTCCAGTCCATCAAATGCTGGAGAAAATATTGGAACTTGATTTTTTCTGCAATGGATAATGTAATAACCAATTTTTGTCCGGCTCGGATCCGAATCCGACCCGGACCAAGTGCGAACCGGGCCTGCTATTCAGCAGGCCCAATCTACAAGAAAAGCCCGATTTGGGCCAAACTCAGAAAAACCCAACCACTGGCCCAATTTTCGGGCCCATTTCAACCAAACCCAAGCCCAAGCCCAAGCCCAAACCAATATCCTTCCCCCCTAAGTAACCCTAGCCGCCTCTCCCTGTTGCAACCACCTAACCCGCCGCCAGCCGCCACCAGCCTGACATCCAGAACCAACCCACCGCCACAACACCCTATAAAAAGGGAGGTCCGAAAGAAGAAAAAAAAAAAGGAGGAGAGGGCCATCAAGAGGAAGAACCCCCATCAACCAGCAGATCTGAAACACTATAAAAAAAAAAAAAAACCCAGATCTGGGATCCGAAACCCAGATCTGGATCCCCCCTTTCGAAACCAAATCCCAAGAAAAACACCAGATCGACCTCCCCCCGTTCACTAAAAAAAAAAAAAAAACCAGATCGGGGTCCGAAATCCCGATTCGGACCCCCCTTTCTCCACCACCGACAACCAAAAACCCGGATCAGACACCCCCCTCTGAGCCAAATGCCTCCCTATTTCTCCTACTTTTTCATATTTTATGTTATCACAAACACAATGAGACAAAACTTTGTTTTCATCTTTTTTGCTTTTAACGTTCCTTTTAATAAAGTAATTTATAAATTTTGCCTTGGATTCTCGGGTGTGCTTAATTTCTTTTACCTAACAATTAAAGTAGCAAGATCTTTAATGTTTTCTTTTCATCTTTTGTTTGATTTATATTATTCTTTATTTTAAAGCAGCTCCACTTTTAATAATTCCTTCATTTGCTTTATAATTCATCTCTTCTCATTATATAGGATTTTGCAATTAAGGAGATATCTGATTTCTTTCCCAAATTTATGAATTATCGACTGGATGATTAATTGCTTCATCTCACCAGTTACAATTCCTATTTATTGAGGAATCAAGGAGGCTTGTGGATCATTTTCACTTTGTGCTTCATATTTCCAAATTAATAATCTGAAAAAGAGACCAGATGATTTTACGAAGATTAAGTCCGGCATTTTGATTTTTCGGATTCTCGACATTTGTCAGGTATGATTTTAATTTTCTTATTTATTGTCATTACTATTTTTGTTTATTTATTTATGTCCGACATTCGATATATTTTTGTTGTTCGGTTTCGATTTTAAAATTATAAAAATAAATTTTTCTAATTAATACATGTCTTTTAAAATTATTTTAGGTAAATAAAATTTTCTAAAAACGGATGTCTTTCTCGGGATGGTCGGAGTATCAATCTTTCTTTGAAATGGTCCGAGTAAGAATAATAATCGAAACATTATCGAAAGTATCGGAATGATTCGAGAATTATTCTTACATAAATAATTTTCTTTATTTCAAAATTAATCATTAAAAGAATTTTAATTTATAAAAAAAAAAAAGAAAAAAAAGAGATTTTAATAAATACGAATAGCCGACGACGGAATTCGAAAGATATTACTGTTGTGATTCTTGAGATGTCTTGAGGTGAGAAGATCTCGTTAAATACCACCAAGAGTGTTGGGAATATTTAATGAGTATTTTCGATAACAAATTTGTGTTCACTTTCGTTTTTTAAAAATAATAACAGCTCAAAAAAAAAATTCAAAAAAATAATAAACATGTTTTTTAAAATAAAATAAAAATAAAGAGAATTATTTTTAAATACCGATGTTAAATTCATTAAATCGAGATTAAAGATAACACGTGATCAAGTGGTACCATTTTCTAAACGGGCGTTGCGGGGGTGCTAATCCTTCCCCGCACGTAACCGATTCCCGAACCCGATTCTGTTTTCTCTCTGGTTCAAAGCGCGGACTTCGAAATTGGTTTTACAAAATGTTTTAATTAATATTTTACTAAAACCGGTTTTAATAGGTAGCCAATCACACCTAGCAAAAAAAGATTGGTGGCGACTCCATTTTTTGTTGTTTTCATAAAATAACGTCTTAGCGGTCAAAAAAACCGTTATGACAGCTTGGCGACTCCACTGGGGACCCCTTTGAGAGTCGAGCCACAAATTGATCATGTGTTATTTTAAAATCTCGAATTAATCGATTTAACCGATATTTAATTTTAATTCTCTTTATTCTCTTTCTTTCTTTGTTTTTATTTTGCTTGCAATTACATTTTGATATTTGTTAATTCTTTATTCATATTGTTTTTGTGTCGTCTGTTTTTTTTTAAATCATGGAATGTTTAGAATAAAGAATCGTAGACAAATAGTAGAAGGTTTGCTTGTTCCTTCTCACACACGAGCACATACATTTCATACATAAGCTCTATCCCGAGCTTTATCCCTTTAGGTGAAAGTAAAGTACCTACGCTCTCGTGAGGCAATAACCTCCGCATGGGCTAGCGAAACACTTTCGGAGTAATAAAGTACCTACGCTTTCGTGAGGCAATAACCTCCGCATAAGCCTGGAAAATATACTCCAACAAATTGAACCCGTTTTAAATCGGGATGCCTTACTAGCCTTCACGGGCGACAGTAAGGAGCAATTTGGAGCCTCTTAGAACCTAACTCAACCTCATGTAGTGAACTTGAGTAGAGCCATATCGAATTTTCGATTGGATATCCTCGAAATTTGGAAGGAACATGGTGATCTTTCGCTATTTGTTTACGTTCCGAACAAGAACTTTAAATCGGGTAATGATGAACGTACGTCGTGCTACCCGTAATAAGTTTCATTTTTTGCTCCGACGGCACCGTGATGCTTGAATAAGTTGATACTGTCGGAGCAAATGTTCGTTAACTTTTTGAGTTTGTAAATATGAAAATTCTTTCTTTTCATACATCTCGTACATTTCATGCATTGATACACTTGTAAATAGAGCATTTACATTCATAATTGTATTTTTGATTTCACGGTGATAATAATCTCATTTGATAAATTGCATAAACACTTGTTGTTGATTAAATGAGAATTGCAAACCGGTAGTGTTGAATAAATATTTGGACATCAGTGCCATAATAAGACCCACTACCACAAAAGTTTTTGATAGAAATTGGTTTGTGAAAATAATATTTTGATTTTTACGAAAAAAAATAACATTTTTCAAAACCAAAAAAAAAACAACAAAAAATTTCTTGCGGATTGAATTTGGGGGCAAAGTTTGTGCAATAAAATTGTTGAATGATCAAGTTCAGTCCAAATCATGAATAGTTTTCTGTATATATTCATGCATTAATTTCTTTATTCTTTGGACAAATCAAATTCGCATCATATTGCAATCATAACATGCATGGTCATTCATTGTAGAATACATTAGTGACATACATGATCGTTCTCTGTATATACCAGTATATCATTTTATTTACTCTTTACATGCATCATATCGACATCGTGATTGCATTCATTACAATAAGGTCTTGCATTCGTGACATACATGGTCACTCATTGTACATACTCATGCATTATTTGTTTATTCTTTACATGCATCATATGGACATCGTGTTACATTCACGGCATTCATAGCTCATGCATCATGAAGCACACTTGAGGAATAAAAAAGAAGTCGGCTTAGTTTTGAAAACTGAAAGATGCAGACAACTGAAGCATGCAGACAACTGAAAGAAAAGATTGAAGGTTTTGTCCATGACGGCATTTTGACTCCAGAGCTAGTCGAACGTTGGAAATCCGCATTGCCATAAATCGGTTTCTTCGCCACGAGTTTGGAGGATGAGAATGGTTACCTCTAAAAGCATGTCAACAAGCATCGAGGAATATGCATGTAGTTCTATGCCTCATCATGAAAGCACTTGTCTTATGTTGACATCATGAAATAAATAATTTTTGAATTTCAAAAGCTTTGTGTTTGTTGTGCTTTAACTTGAATTTGCAAAAACAAACATTAAAGAAATTCTTGATTTTTGAAGAGCGCATTCTTAAAAGAAAAAATCTTTCTTCACGTTAAGAAATGATGAGATATCTTGAGATTATTGATGATCATTGTTAGGAATGACCCAACATCCTTCCATCTCTCTTTCGGACTTGCCCATGCTTGAATCTTTTGAGTTTGAAAAAACCAATGCTTGCAGTAATATATGGTTGAATTTCAGAAACCATAGTCAGTGCAACAAGGAAAATGCAGATCCTAGTTTAGGTTATGAGCAATGGAACAAACTTTTTGAAAAAAAAATCCGAGCTTTTTGTGTGTCAAACAAGTGAAACCTTTTTCAAGAATCTGGATTATGGTAAATTGATGTGTGTCAAGGTTATTCCAAAACCATTCCCATTCTTTTCCGTAACCACAAAACAAGAGTTGCCCAGACGTCCCTTCATGATAAACGTCTCGGGTAACAATGATTAAACCTGATTTTCTCGTGTTTCTAGAAAAAAGCTGTTTTCGAGCCATATTCTTTCTTGTCCCTTCGGAGAGCAAAAAAGACTCGAGGTGTTCCTCGTTATGATACGAATTCTCATGACCAATCAAATGGTGCATCATTTGTAGATACGGAGGACACGTGATGGATAAAGATGAAGTAATTTTCGGAGCATGCATCAAAAAAAAGAAAAAATGAAAGAAAAAAAAAAAGAGAAAAATGAAAAATGAGTGTGACATCATGCATTTATGAAATTCAAGATGGTTTCAAGAAAGAAAAAAACCTTTTCATTATTTTCCTCTAGGGAATGACTCTTCGATTTACGTGCTTGTGTTCGAGATGAAAAATGGCCATCTTTCATCATCCTTTCACAAAATAGAAAATATCCTTTTGCTACCCCTTTTGAGCCTAATGAATACTTTCGTTCTTTCAACCCCGATCAATGATCACCCTCCACACTAGGGGGGCAAATTCGAGGAAGGATCTTTTCAAAGGTCACGGATAGTGAAGTCTTGGTTCAAAAACGAAAAAGAATGTCGTGAATCAAAGAGAAATCTGAACTTCCAAATGACTACGGGCTCACCTTGTCAAAATAGAGATGCAAAAAAAAAAAAGAGATAAAAAGAAAGATGAAAGCAAAAACAGAAAAGGAAGAAAAGAACGGATGAAAATCATCGAATAAAGAGAAAAGCTCAGAAAAGACAAGTGTTTCAAAGAGAATCCTCCTCATGAAATGATCCTTGATTTGATCACCTTAAACACATGTTTGGGCCTATCTATCTTTCTTTCAGTACCTCGAACCTCGGCCTACATTACGTACCTGGAAAAGACCATTTCGATCGAGCATGGTCATTTAAATTGATGAGTCTATTCTTAGAGAAATGCATGAGACTTCGGTCTCCTTTCTGGTTAAAAATCTTTTTTGGATAAGTCTTGATTTCTTGAATGCATGGTGAAACATTTAATGAAAAAAAAATAAAAAAAAAATGGAAAGAAGGAGACTCTAGGGTGAAAACCTGACATGGGCAGTCTAGAGTAAAATGGGAGAATTTCGGTGCTGCTTATGGTATTGTCGAGGCCATAACAAAAGAAGAGGTCATTTTCAAGAAGTTAAGAAACATCTGGGAATTCCAAAATATCCCAAAACTGTCAACTATCGTTCGGAGGGTTGACTTTAAAAACTGAGACCGTTTTCCTTTCCAGAATTAATTTTCCAGTTTGAACATCCCAGCTGATCTTGACGTTTGTCAAAACGCCATAATTTGGAAACTAAAATAAGGTTGAATTTGTTTGAGTCCAAAAAATCATGTTCTATAAAATATGTTCCATTTGTGAGTCTAGAAAGGATATGCATTTTTTTTCCTGTTGCGAAGTCTTCTTGGATCAACCAAAATCTTGTGGTACCAAGCCTTCCGACTCAATTTGAAAAACCCGAATTGACACTGAGAAAAACTTCTAACAATGATCATCAATTTTCAAGAGATGTGGATATCACAATATCAGACGATGACATTTTCAGCTCAAAAGTTTTCAGTAAATAAGCAAACATTTTTCAAAAAAAAGAAGCAAGCAAAAGCAGATAAATAAAAATATTTTTGGAAGAAACCATTTTCGATGTTGGCATAAGACGAAGGTTCTTTTGGCCCAGAGGCATGGAACTATTGAGGTAGAAGAAATGAACACTCGGATTCCAGTTGATGTTGAAAAACTATCGGGGCAAAGGGATAGTTCCAAAGTGAAGAAAAATGTTGATCTCTTACGAGGCACGAGCGTTTTAGGATACACTCTGTTTCGAAGAAGAAAAGCGATTTGGAAAAGCTAAACCGAAATCAAGAAAAATATTTGGGAACATTCACATCATTCATGAACATTCGCATATTTATTAAGCTTTGCATCTGCATCGTGTCGTAAAATGTGTACAGTATTCGAAGGTACTTGCACATGCATCATCAGGGGCATACGCATTGACATCGCATGACATTCACATTTCATGCATGACATTGACTATTTAAAATTTTGACATTTGAATACAAACATTTAGTGAGATTTTCTTCCAAGATATGATTGTGAAAGATCTTCAGGCATGATCACCAAGCAATTTAAATTTCAAAGTTGTGGAGCCTCTGATTAGAGGAGCAATTTATTTTCAAAGTTGTGGAGCCTCTGATTAGAGGAGCAATAGGAGTAATTTATTTTTCTAAGTGATAGAGCCTCTGATGAGAGGAGCAATTTAAATTTCAAAGTTGTAGAGCCTCTAATGAGAGGAGCAATTTATTTTTCAAAGTTGTAGAGCCTCTGATGAGAGGAGCAATTTAAATTTCAAAGTTGTCGAGCCTCTGATTAGAGGAGCAATTTATTTTCCAAGTCATGAAGCCTCTGATGAGAGGAGCAATTTAAATTTCAAAGTTGTGGAGCCTCTGATTAGAGGAGCAATTTATTTTCAAAGTTGTGGAGCCTCTGATTAGAGGAGCAATAGGAGTAATTTATTTTTCTAAGTGATAGAGCCTCTGATGAGAGGAGCAATTTATTTTTCAAAGTTTTAGAGACTCTGATTAGAGGAGCAATTTATTTTTCAAAGTTGTGGAGCCTCTGATGAGAGGAGCAATTTAAATTTCAAAGTTGTCGAGCCTCTGATTAGTGGAGCAATTTATTTTCCAAGTCATGAAGCCTCTGATGAGAGGAGCAATTTAAATTTCAAAGTTGTGGAGCCTCTGATTAGAGGAGCAATTTATTTTCAAAGTTGTGGAGCCTCTGATTAGAGGAGCAATAGGAGTAATTTATTTTTCTAAGTGATAGAGCCTCTGATGAGAGGAGCAATTTAAATTTCAAAGTTGTGGAGCCTCTGATTAGAGGAGCAATAGGAGTAATTTATTTTTCTAAGTGGTAGAGCCTCTGATGAGAGGAGCAATTTAAATTTCCAAGTGGTGGAGCCTCTGATGAGAGGAGCAATTTAAATTTCAAAGTTGTCGAGCCTCTGATGAGAGGAGCAATTTAAATTTCAAAGTTGTAGAGCCTCTGATGAGAGGAGTAATTTATTTTCAAAGTTGTGGAGCCTCTGATTAGAGGAGCAATTTATTTTTCAAAGTGATAGAAAATTAAAAAAAAGAAGACCTCCGGGTTACATTTTTTAAGACCTCCGGGCACAGCAAAAGAAAAAGGAAATTAAAAAAAAAAGATACGGGTTACCTCTTTTAAGTCCTCCGGGCACAGGAAAAGAGTTTATTTTCAAAGTTGTGGAGCCTCTGATGAGAGGAGCAATTTATTTTTCAAAGTTGTGGAGCCTCTGATAAGAGGAGCAATTTATTTTCAAAGTTGTAGAGCCTCTGATTAGAGGAGCAATTTATTTTTCAAAGTGATAGAAAATTAGAAAAAAGACCTCCGGGCACCTGTTCTAAGACCTCCGGGCACCACTTTTAAATCCTTCCGGCACAGCGAAAAAAAAAAAAAGGAAAATTAGAAAGAAACCTCCGGGTTACGATCTTCAAGACCTCCGAGCACCTCAAAAATCACGGATAAGACCTCCGGGCACCATTCTCAAAGAAAAGTCATGTTTTCAAGACCTTCGGGCACTATTCTCAAAAATCCATGGATAAGACCTCCGGGCGCCATTTTCAATGAAAAGATATTTTTAAAGACCTCCGGGCACCTATTTCAAGACCTCCGAGCATTATCCTCAAAAATCATGTTTTCAAGACCTCCGGGCACCTTTCTAAAAATCATTGATAAAGACCGTTGGGCATCTTTCGAAAAAATCAAGAATATGACCTCCGGGCACCACCTTCAAAGAAGTAACATTTTTAGACCTCCAAATATCTGCTTTCAAAAACCTCCGGGTAACATCTTTCAAAATGACATTTTTCAAAACCTCCGGGTACCATTTTCAATTCTTGCAAAGTCAAACTCGTTACTTTAAGAAAGGTCGAGCCTCAGTATGATTAGTCAAGTGGCGATATCTGAAGAATCTGACAAGGAATTTCAAAACTGAACGAGAAAGAGATGGGATATCCAGAATTAGTCTTCACTTTCGTAAGACTAAGGTAGTAAGTGAGGTGATGATCTAAGTGGTGTTCAAGCTCATTGTCAAAAAAAATTCGAAGTTCATTTTTAAATTTTCAAAGTCGTGGAGCCTCTGATGAGAGGAGCAATTTAATTTTCCAAGTGATAGAGCCTCTGATGAGAGGAGCAATTTATTTTCAAGTGATAGAGCCTCTGATTAGAGGAGCAATTTATTTTTCAAAGTTGTGGAGCCTCTGATGAGAGGAGCAATTTAAATTTCAAAGTTGTCAAGCCTCTGATTAGAGGAGCAATTTATTTTCCAAGTCATGGAGCCTCTGATGAGAGGAGCAATTTATTTTCAAGTGATAGAGCCTCTGATTAGAGGAGCAATTTATTTTTCAAAGTTGTAGAGCCTCTGATTAGAGGAGCAATTTATTTTTCAAAGTTGTGGAGCCTCTGATGAGAGGAGCAATTTAAATTTCAAAGTTGTCGAGCCTCTGATTAGAGGAGCAATTTATTTTCCAAGTCATGAAGCCTCTGATGAGAGGAGCAATTTAAATTTCAAAGTTGTGGAGCCTCTGATTAGAGGAGCAATTTATTTTCAAAGTTGTGGAGCCTCTGATTAGAGGAGCAATAGGAGTAATTTATTTTTCTAAGTGATAGAGCCTCTGATGAGAGGAGCAATTTAAATTTCAAAGTTGTAGAGCCTCTGATGAGAGGAGCAATTTATTTTTCAAAGTTGTAGAGCCTCTGATGAGAGGAGCAATTTAAATTTCAAAGTTGTCGAGCCTCTGATTAGAGGAGCAATTTATTTTCCAAGTCATGAAGCCTCTGATGAGAGGAGCAATTTAAATTTCAAAGTTGTGGAGCCTCTGATTAGAGGAGCAATTTATTTTCAAAGTTGTGGAGCCTCTGATTAGAGGAGCAATAGGAGTAATTTATTTTTCTAAGTGATAGAGCCTCTGATGAGAGGAACAATTTAAATTTCAAAGTTGTGGAGCCTCTGATGAGAGGAGCAATTTATTTTCCAAGTGATAGAGCCTCTGATTAGAGGAGCAATTTATTTTTCCAAGTGATAGAGCCTCTGATTAGAGGAGCAATTTATTTTCCAAATGATAGAACCTCGCTAAAAAATAGATCTCTACAACCGGACAAAATTGGTTATATCGTCTTTGCCCTATTCCTGATTCTCAGCAATGTGCAAAGAGGGGCAGCTGTAATAACCAATTTTTGTCCGGCTCGGATCCGAATCCGACCCGGACCAAGTGCGAACCGGGCCTGCTATTCAGCAGGCCCAATCTACAAGAAAAGCCCGATTTGGGCCAAACTCAGAAAAACCCAACCACTGGCCCAATTTTCGGGCCCATTTCAACCAAACCCAAGCCCAAGCCCAAGCCCAAACCAATATCCTTCCCCCCTAAGTAACCCTAGCCGCCTCTCCCTGTTGCAACCACCTAACCCGCCGCCAGCCGCCACCAGCCTGACATCCAGAACCAACCCACCGCCACAACACCCTATAAAAAGGGAGGTCCGAAAGAAGAAAAAAAAAAGGAGGAGAGGGCCATCAAGAGGAAGAACCCCCATCAACCAGCAGATCTGAAACACTATAAAAAAAAAAAAACCCAGATATGGGATCCGAAACCCAGATCTGGATCCCCCCTTTCGAAACCAAATCCCAAGAAAAACACCAGATCGACCTCCCCCCGTTCACTAAAAAAAAAAAAAAAAAACCAGATCGGGGTCCGAAATCCCGATTCGGACCCCCCTTTCTCCACCACCGACAACCAAAAACCCGGATCAGACACCCCCCTCTGAGCCAAATGCCTCCCTATTTCTCCTACTTTTTCATATTTTATGTTATCACAAACACAATGAGACAAAACTTTGTTTTCATCTTTTTTGCTTATGACAGTCATAACGGTTTTTGTCTCATTGTGTTTGTGATAACATAAAATATGAAAAAGTAGGAGAAATAGGGAGGCATTTGGCTCAGAGGGGGGTGTCTGATCCGGGTTTTTGGTTGTCGGTGGTGGAGAAAGGGGGGTCCGAATCGGGATTTCGGACCCCGATCTGGTTTTTTTTTTTTTTTTAGTGAACGGGGGGAGGTCGATCTGGTGTTTTTCTTGGGATTTGGTTTCGAAAGGGGGGATCCAGATCTGGGTTTCGGATCCCAGATCTGGGTTTTTTTTTTTTTTTATAGTGTTTCAGATCTGCTGGTTGATGGGGGTTCTTCCTCTTGATGGCCCTCTCCTCCTTTTTTTTTTCTTCTTTCGGACCTCCCTTTTTATAGGGTGTTGTGGCGGTGGGTTGGTTCTGGATGTCAGGCTGGTGGCGGCTGGCGGCGGGTTAGGTAGTTGCAACAGGGAGAGGCGGCTAGGGTTACTTAGGGGGGAAGGATATTGGTTTGGGCTTGGGCTTGGGCTTGGGTTTGGTTGAAATGGGCCCGAAAATTGGGCCAGTGGTTGGGTTTTTCTGACTTTGGCCCAAATCGGGCTTTTCTTGTAGATTGGGCCTGCTGAATAGTAGGCCCGGTTCGCACTTGGTCCAGGTCGGATTCGGATCCGAGCCGGACAAAAATTGGTTATTACAGCTGCCCCTCTTTGCACATTGCTGAGAATCAGGAATAGGGCAAAGACGATATAACCAATTTTGTCCGGTTGTAGAGATCTATTTTTTAGCGAGGTTCTATCATTTGGAAAATAAATTGCTCCTCTAATCAGAGGCTCTATCACTTGGAAAAATAAATTGCTCCTCTAATCAGAGGCTCTATCACTTGGAAAATAAATTGCTCCTCTCATCAGAGGCTCCACAACTTTGAAATTTAAATTGTTCCTCTCATCAGAGGCTCTATCACTTAGAAAAATAAATTACTCCTATTGCTCCTCTAATCAGAGGCTCCACAACTTTGAAAATAAATTGCTCCTCTAATCAGAGGCTCCACAACTTTGAAATTTAAATTGCTCCTCTCATCAGAGGCTTCATGACTTGGAAAATAAATTGCTCCTCTAATCAGAGGCTCGACAACTTTGAAATTTAAATTGCTCCTCTCATCAGAGGCTCTACAACTTTGAAAAATAAATTGCTCCTCTCATCAGAGGCTCTACAACTTTGAAATTTAAATTGCTCCTCTCATCAGAGGCTCTATCACTTAGAAAAATAAATTACTCCTATTGCTCCTCTAATCAGAGGCTCCACAACTTTGAAAATAAATTGCTCCTCTAATCAGAGGCTCCACAACTTTGAAATTTAAATTGCTCCTCTCATCAGAGGCTTCATGACTTGGAAAATAAATTGCTCCTCTAATCAGAGGCTCGACAACTTTGAAATTTAAATTGCTCCTCTCATCAGAGGCTCCACAACTTTGAAAAATAAATTGCTCCTCTAATCAGAGGCTCTACAACTTTGAAAAATAAATTGCTCCTCTAATCAGAGGCTCTATCACTTGAAAATAAATTGCTCCTCTCATCAGAGGCTCCATGACTTGGAAAATAAATTGCTCCTCTAATCAGAGGCTTGACAACTTTGAAATTTAAATTGCTCCTCTCATCAGAGGCTCCACAACTTTGAAAAATAAATTGCTCCTCTAATCAGAGGCTCTATCACTTGAAAATAAATTGCTCCTCTCATCAGAGGCTCTATCACTTGGAAAATTAAATTGCTCCTCTCATCAGAGGCTCCACGACTTTGAAAATTTAAAAATGAACTTCGAATTTTTTTTGACAATGAGCTTGAACACCACTTAGATCATCACCTCACTTACTACCTTAGTCTTACGAAAGTGAAGACTAATTCTGGATATCCCATCTCTTTCTCGTTCAGTTTTGAAATTCCTTGTCAGATTCTTCAGATATCGCCACTTGACTAATCATATTGAGGCTCGACCTTTCTTAAAGTAACGAGTTTGACTTTGCAAGAATTGAAAATGGTACCCGGAGGTTTTGAAAAATGTCATTTTGAAAGATGTTACCCGGAGGTTTTTGAAAGCAGATATTTGGAGGTCTAAAAATGTTACTTCTTTGAAGGTGGTGCCCGGAGGTCATATTCTTGATTTTTTCGAAAGATGCCCAACGGTCTTTATCAATGATTTTTAGAAAGGTGCCCGGAGGTCTTGAAAACATGATTTTTGAGGATAATGCTCGGAGGTCTTGAAATAGGTGCCCGGAGGTCTTTAAAAATATCTTTTCATTGAAAATGGCGCCCGGAGGTCTTATCCATGGATTTTTGAGAATAGTGCCCGAAGGTCTTGAAAACATGACTTTTCTTTGAGAATGGTGCCCGGAGGTCTTATCCGTGATTTTTGAGGTGCTCGGAGGTCTTGAAGATCGTAACCCGGAGGTTTCTTTCTAATTTTCCTTTTTTTTTTTTTCGCTGTGCCGGAAGGATTTAAAAGTGGTGCCCGGAGGTCTTAGAACAGGTGCCCGGAGGTCTTTTTTCTAATTTTCTATCACTTTGAAAAATAAATTGCTCCTCTAATCAGAGGCTCTACAACTTTGAAAATAAATTGCTCCTCTTATCAGAGGCTCCACAACTTTGAAAAATAAATTGCTCCTCTCATCAGAGGCTCCACAACTTTGAAAATAAACTCTTTTCCTGTGCCCGGAGGACTTAAAAGAGGTAACCCGTATCTTTTTTTTTTAATTTCCTTTTTCTTTTGCTGTGCCCGGAGGTCTTAAAAAATGTAACCCGGAGGTCTTCTTTTTTTTAATTTTCTATCACTTTGAAAAATAAATTGCTCCTCTAATCAGAGGCTCCACAACTTTGAAAATAAATTACTCCTCTCATCAGAGGCTCTACAACTTTGAAATTTAAATTGCTCCTCTCATCAGAGGCTCGACAACTTTGAAATTTAAATTGCTCCTCTCATCAGAGGCTCCACCACTTGGAAATTTAAATTGCTCCTCTCATCAGAGGCTCTACCACTTAGAAAAATAAATTACTCCTATTGCTCCTCTAATCAGAGGCTCCACAACTTTGAAATTTAAATTGCTCCTCTCATCAGAGGCTCTATCACTTAGAAAAATAAATTACTCCTATTGCTCCTCTAATCAGAGGCTCCACAACTTTGAAAATAAATTGCTCCTCTAATCAGAGGCTCCACAACTTTGAAATTTAAATTGCTCCTCTCATCAGAGGCTTCATGACTTGGAAAATAAATTGCTCCTCTAATCAGAGGCTCGACAACTTTGAAATTTAAATTGCTCCTCTCATCAGAGGCTCCACAACTTTGAAAAATAAATTGCTCCTCTAATCAGAGGCTCTAAAACTTTGAAAAATAAATTGCTCCTCTCATCAGAGGCTCTATCACTTAGAAAAATAAATTACTCCTATTGCTCCTCTAATCAGAGGCTCCACAACTTTGAAAATAAATTGCTCCTCTTATCAGAGGCTCCACAACTTTGAAATTTAAATTGCTCCTCTCATCAGAGGCTTCATGACTTGGAAAATAAATTGCTCCTCTAATCAGAGGCTCGACAACTTTGAAATTTAAATTGCTCCTCTCATCAGAGGCTCTACAACTTTGAAAAATAAATTGCTCCTCTCATCAGAGGCTCTACAACTTTGAAATTTAAATTGCTCCTCTCATCAGAGGCTCTATCACTTAGAAAAATAAATTACTCCTATTGCTCCTCTAATCAGAGGCTCCACAACTTTGAAAATAAATTGCTCCTCTAATCAGAGGCTCCACAACTTTGAAATTTAAATTGCTTGGTGATCATGCCTGAAGATCTTTCACAATCATATCTTGGAAGAAAATCTCACTAAATGTTTGTATTCAAATGTCAAAATTTTAAATAGTCAATGTCATGCATGAAATGTGAATGTCATGCGATGTCAATGCGTATGCCCCTGATGATGCATGTGCAAGTACCTTCGGATACTGTACACATTTTACGACACGATGCAGATGCAAAACTTAATAAAAATGCGAATGTTCATGAATGATGCGAATGCCCCCAATTGTTTTTTTTTTTTTCTTTTTCTGATCTTGGTTTAGTTTTTCCAAATTGTTTTTCCTCTTCGAAACAGAGTGTATCCTGAAACGCTCGTGCCTCGTAAGAGATCAACATTTTTCTTCACTTTGGAACTATCCCTTTGCCCCGATAGTTTTTCAAAGTTTTATCAACTGGAGCCCGAGCCAAATGTTCATTTCTTTTACCTCAATAGTTCCATACCTCTGGGCCAGAAGAACCTTCGTCTTATGCCAACATCGGAAATGGTTTCTTCCAAAAATATTTTCATTTATCTGCTTTTGCTTGCTTCTTTTTTTGAAAAATGTTTGCTTATTTACTGAAAACTTTTGAGCTGAAAATGTCATCGTCTGATATCCAAATCTCTTGAAGATTGATGATCACTGTTAGAAGTTTTTCTGAGTGTCGATTCAGATTTTTTTTTTCAAATTGAGTCGGAAGGCTTGATACCACAAGATTTTGGTCGATCCAAGGAGACTTCGCAACAGGAAAAATGTATATCCTTTCTAGATTCACAAATAGAACATATTTTATAGAACATGATTTTTTTGGACTCAAACAAATTCAACCTTCTTTTAGTTTCCAAATCATGGCGTTTTGACAAACGTCAAGGCTAGCTGGAATGTTCAAACTGGAGAATTAGTCCTGGAAAGGAAAGCGGTCTCAGTTTTTTAAAGTCAATCCTCCAAACGAGAGTTGACAGTTTTGGGACATTTTGGAATTCTCAGATGTTCCTTAACTTCTTCAAAATGACTTCTTCTTTTGTTATGGCCTCGACGATACCATAAGCAACACCGAAATTCTCCCATTTTACTCTAGACTGCCCATGTCGGGTTTTCACCCTAGAGTCTCCTTCTTTCCATTTTTCATTTCATTTTTTTTTAAATGTTTCACCATGCATTCAAGAAATCAAGACTTATCCAAAAAAGATTTTTAACCAGAAAAGAGACCGAAGTCTCATGCATTTCTCTAAGAATAGACTCATCAATTTAAATGACCATGCTCGATCGAAATGGTCTTTTCCAGGTACGTAATGTAGGCCGAGGTTCGAGGTACTGAAAGAAAGATAGATAGGCCCAAACATGTGTTTAAGGTGATCAAATCAAGGATCATTTCATGAGGAGGATTCTCTTTGAAACACTTGTCTTTTCTGAGCTTTTCTCTTTATTCGATGATTTTCATCCGTTCTTTTCTTCCTTTTCTGTTTTTGCTTTCATCTTTCTTTTTATCTCCTTTTTTTTTTTGCATCTCTATTTTGACAAGGTGAGCCCGTAGTCATTTGGAAGTTCAGATTTCTCTTTGATTCACGACATTCTTTTTCGTTTTTGAACCAAGACTTCACTATCCGTGACCTTTGAAAAGATCCTTCCTCGAATTTGCCCCCCTAGTGTGGAGGGTGATCATTGATCGGGGTTGAAAGAACGAAAGTATTCATTAGGCTCAAAAGGGGTAGCAAAAGGATATTTTCTATTTTGTGAAAGGATGATGAAAGATGGCCATTTTTCATCTCGAACACAAGCACGTAAATCGAAGAGTCATTCCCTAGAGGAAAATAATGAAAAGGTTTTTTTCTTTCTTGAAACCATCTTGAATTTCATAAATGCATGATGTCACACTCATTTTTCATTTTTCTCTTTTTTTTTTCTTTCATTTTTTCTTTTTTTTGATGCATGCTCCGAAAATTACTTCATCTTTATCCATCACGTGTCCTCCGTATCTACAAATGATGCACCATTTGATTGGTCATGAGAATTCGTATCATAACGAGGAACACCTCGAGTCTTTTTTGCTCTCCGAAGGGACAAGAAAGAATATGGCTCGAAAACAGCTTTTTTTTAGAAACACGAGAAAATCAGGTTTAATCATTGTTACCCGAGACGTTTATCATGAAGGGACGTCTGGGCAACTCTTGTTTTGTGGTTACGGAAAAGAATGGGAATGGTTTTGGAATAACCTTGACACACATCAATTTACCATAATCCAGATTCTTGAAAAAGGTTTCACTTGTTTGACACACAAAAAGCTCGGATTTTTTTTTCAAAAAGTTTGTTCCATTGCTCATAACCTAAACTAGGATCTGCATTTTCCTTGTTGCACTGACTATGGTTTCTGAAATTCAACCATATATTACTGCAAGCATTGGTTTTTTCAAACTCAAAAGATTCAAGCATGGGCAAGTCCGAAAGAGAGATGGAAGGATGTTGGGTCATTCCTAACAATGATCATCAATAATCTCAAGATATCTCATCATTTCTTAACGTGAAGAAAGATTTTTTCTTTTAAGAATGCGCTCTTCAAAAATCAAGAATTTCTTTAATGTTTGTTTTTGCAAATTCAAGTTAAAGCACAACAAACACAAAGCTTTTGAAATTCAAAAATTATTTATTTCATGATGTCAACATAAGACAAGTGCTTTCATGATGAGGCATAGAACTACATGCATATTCCTCGATGCTTGTTGACATGCTTTTAGAGGTAACCATTCTCATCCTCCAAACTCGTGGCGAAGAAACCGATTTATGGCAATGCGGATTTCCAACGTTCGACTAGCTCTGGAGTCAAAATGCCGTCATGGACAAAACCTTCAATCTTTTCTTTCAGTTGTCTGCATGCTTCAGTTGTCTGCATCTTTCAGTTTTCAAAACTAAGCCGACTTCTTTTTTATTCCTCAAGTGTGCTTCATGATGCATGAGCTATGAATGCCGTGAATGTAACACGATGTCCATATGATGCATGTAAAGAATAAACAAATAATGCATGAGTATGTACAATGAGTGACCATGTATGTCACGAATGCAAGACCTTATTGTAATGAATGCAATCACGATGTCGATATGATGCATGTAAAGAGTAAATAAAATGATATACTGGTATATACAGAGAACGATCATGTATGTCACTAATGTATTCTACAATGAATGACCATGCATGTTATGATTGCAATATGATGCGAATTTGATTTGTCCAAAGAATAAAGAAATTAATGCATGAATATATACAGAAAACTATTCATGATTTGGACTGAACTTGATCATTCAACAATTTTATTGCACAAACTTTGCCCCCAAATTCAATCCGCAAGAAATTTTTTGTTGTTTTTTTTTTGGTTTTGAAAAATGTTATTTTTTTTCGTAAAAATCAAAATATTATTTTCACAAACCAATTTCTATCAAAAACTTTTGTGGTAGTGGGTCTTATTATGGCACTGATGTCCAAATATTTATTCAACACTACCGGTTTGCAATTCTCATTTAATCAACAACAAGTGTTTATGCAATTTATCAAATGAGATTATTATCACCGTGAAATCAAAAATACAATTATGAATGTAAATGCTCTATTTACAAGTGTATCAATGCATGAAATGTACGAGATGTATGAAAAGAAAGAATTTTCATATTTACAAACTCAAAAAGTTAACGAACATTTGCTCCGACAGTATCAACTTATTCAAGCATCACGGTGCCGTCGGAGCAAAAAATGAAACTTATTACGGGTAGCACGACGTACGTTCATCATTACCCGATTTAAAGTTCTTGTTCGGAACGTAAACAAATAGCGAAAGATCACCATGTTCCTTCCAAATTTCGAGGATATCCAATCGAAAATTCGATATGGCTCTACTCAAGTTCACTACATGAGGTTGAGTTAGGTTCTAAGAGGCTCCAAATTGCTCCTTACTGTCGCCCGTGAAGGCTAGTAAGGCATCCCGATTTAAAACGGGTTCAATTTGTTGGAGTATATTTTCCAGGCTTATGCGGAGGTTATTGCCTCACGAAAGCGTAGGTACTTTATTACTCCGAAAGTGTTTCGCTAGCCCATGCGGAGGTTATTGCCTCACGAGAGCGTAGGTACTTTACTTTCACCTAAAGGGATAAAGCTCGGGATAGAGCTTATGTATGAAATGTATGTGCTCGTGTGTGAGAAGGAACAAGCAAACCTTCTACTATTTGTCTACGATTCTTTATTCTAAACATTCCATGATTTAAAAAAAAACAGACGACACAAAAACAATATGAATAAAGAATTAACAAATATCAAAATGTAATTGCAAGCAAAATAAAAACAAAGAAAGAAAGAGAATAAAGAGAATTAAAATTAAATATCGGTTAAATCGATTAATTCGAGATTTTAAAATAACACATGATCAATTTGTGGCTCGACTCTCAAAGGGGTCCCCAGTGGAGTCGCCAAGCTGTCATAACGGTTTTTTTGACCGCTAAGACGTTATTTTATGAAAACAACAAAAAATGGAGTCGCCACCAATCTTTTTTTGCTAGGTGTGATTGGCCACCTATTAAAACCGGTTTTAGTAAAATATTAATTAAAACATTTTGTAAAACCAATTTCGAAGTCCGCGCTTTGAACCAGAGAGAAAACAGAATCGGGTTCGGGAATCGGTTACGTGCGGGGAAGGATTAGCACCCCCGCAACGCCCGTTTAGAAAACGGTACCACTTGATCACGTGTTATCTTTAATCTCGATTTAATGAATTTAACATCGGTATTTAAAAATAATTCTCTTTATTTTTATTTTATTTTAAAAAACATGTTTATTATTTTTTTGAATTTTTTTTTTGAGCTGTTATTATTTTTAAAAAACGAAAGTGAACACAAATTTGTTATCGAAAATACTCATTAAATATTCCCAACACTCTTGGTGGTATTTAACGAGATCTTCTCACCTCAAGACATCTCAAGAATCACAACAGTAATATCTTTCGAATTCCGTCGTCGGCTATTCGTATTTATTAAAATCTCTTTTTTTTCTTTTTTTTTTATAAATTAAAATTCTTTTAATGATTAATTTTGAAATAAAGAAAATTATTTATGTAAGAATAATTCTCGAATCATTCCGATACTTTCGATAATGTTTCGATTATTATTCTTACTCGGACCATTTCAAAGAAAGATTGATACTCCGACCATCCCGAGAAAGACATCCGTTTTTAGAAAATTTTATTTACCTAAAATAATTTTAAAAGACATGTATTAATTAGAAAAATTTATTTTTATAATTTTAAAATCGAAACCGAACAACAAAAATATATCGAATGTCGGACATAAATAAATAAACAAAAATAGTAATGACAATAAATAAGAAAATTAAAATCATACCTGACAAATGTCGAGAATCCGAAAAATCAAAATGCCGGACTTAATCTTCGTAAAATCATCTGGTCTCTTTTTCAGATTATTAATTTGGAAATATGAAGCACAAAGTGAAAATGATCCACAAGCCTCCTTGATTCCTCAATAAATAGGAATTGTAACTGGTGAGATGAAGCAATTAATCATCCAGTCGATAATTCATAAATTTGGGAAAGAAATCAGATATCTCCTTAATTGCAAAATCCTATATAATGAGAAGAGATGAATTATAAAGCAAATGAAGGAATTATTAAAAGTGGAGCTGCTTTAAAATAAAGAATAATATAAATCAAACAAAAGATGAAAAGAAAACATTAAAGATCTTGCTACTTTAATTGTTAGGTAAAAGAAATTAAGCACACCCGAGAATCCAAGGCAAAATTTATAAATTACTTTATTAAAAGGAACGTTAAAAGCAAAAAAGATGAAAACAAAGTTTTGTCTCATTGTGTTTGTGATAACATAAAATATGAAAAAGTAGGAGAAATAGGGAGGCATTTGGCTCAGAGGGGGGTGTCTGATCCGGGTTTTTGGTTGTCGGTGGTGGAGAAAGGGGGGTCCGAATCGGGATTTCGGACCCCGATCTGGTTTTTTTTTTTTTTTTTAGTGAACGGGGGGAGGTCGATCTGGTGTTTTTCTTGGGATTTGGTTTCGAAAGGGGGGATCCAGATCTGGGTTTCGGATCCCAGATCTGGGTTTTTTTTTTTTTTATAGTGTTTCAGATCTGCTGGTTGATGGGGGTTCTTCCTCTTGATGGCCCTCTCCTCCTTTTTTTTTTCTTCTTTCGGACCTCCCTTTTTATAGGGTGTTGTGGCGGTGGGTTGGTTCTGGATGTCAGGCTGGTGGCGGCTGGCGGCGGGTTAGGTGGCTGCAACAGGGAGAGGCGGCTAGGGTTACTTAGGGGGGAAGGATATTGGTTTGGGCTTGGGCTTGGGCTTGGGTTTGGTTGAAATGGGCCCGAAAATTGGGCCAGTGGTTGGGTTTTTCTGAGTTTGGCCCAAATCGGGCTTTTCTTGTAGATTGGGCCTGCTGAATAGCAGGCCCGGTTCGCACTTGGTCCGGGTCGGATTCGGATCCGAGCCGGACAAAAATTGGTTATTACAGATAAGACTGATTATATAGGTTTTTAGACAGGTTTCAGCTATTTTCCAGTCCATCAAATGCTGGAGAAAATATTGGAACTTGATTTTTTCCGCAATAGATAAGACTGATGATATAGGTTTTTAGACAGGTTTCAGCTATTTTCCAGTCCATCAAATGCTGCAGTAAATATTGGAACTTGATTTTTTCTGCAATGGATAAGACTGATGATATAGGTTTTTAGATAGGTTTCAGCTATTTTCCAGTCCATCAAATGCTGGAGAAAATATTGGAACTTGATTTTTTCTGCAATGGATAAGACTGATGATATAGGTTTTTAGACAGGTTTCAGCTATTTTCCAGTCCATCAAATGCTGGAGAAAATATTGGAACTTGATTCTTTCTGCAATGGATGAGACAAATGATGGGATTTATCAATGACATTTTGCATTGAATAAGTTATAACTTTTTCAGTCAAATAGTCAAATAGTCCTAGGCAGAATATCAGAATCAGATTCCATCCTATACAAAGGATGGGATTTGTCATCTGGTACAACATAATGAACCATTATAAATTCATAATACTTATGAAGGTTTACAATACCCCCATACAATAGTTTTTCAATCTGATTTTTCCTGAGTGCTAAAACCTCCTCATTCTCATTCTCATCCTTCTATATTTCTTCTTTCTTTTGCTACACAACATGAGCAATAGAGTGATCGCATTGGTCTACTATAATGGCCAAATTCATAATACTGACGAAGGTGCTACCTTTGATTGTGAACGTCCAAAAAGTTTTCGTGTTGAAGACGACGTCACATTAGAGGAACTGAAGCTGCAAATTCATACAAAAATTAAAGCTGGAACTAGAAAAAGAGTTTCAGAGGTTAAGTACAGGCATCCTCTTTCTATTGGTGAAGGATGTGTCCGATATAGAACATTTCCACTTGAAGATGATGATGATGTCAGATGCATGTTTTATGCTCATGAGACAGCAAATGTTGGTGTCCTTGAGTTATATGCTGACATAGATGATGTTGACGATGATTGCGGCCCTTCAAATGTTCGCAAAACAGAAAACTTTCCCATAGAAGATTATGATTCTGGGTCGTTCTATGTTCACACTACATACGACGTTCCCACAGAAGAAGTCGTGCCCTTATCTCAAGCTACAACTTTTCAGACTTCATTAGTCTCACAAACCCTAATTCCTACTACCCTCGAAGATGAGCCAGCTGGTGTTGATCCTGTTCGTCCACGTGGAGTCCATGGTGAAGATGTTGGTGAATTTAGTGAGCAAGAAGAGGATGCTGAATTCGCAAGTGATGACAATACTGATTCTGACCCAGACGTCGTCCCTGCTGAGATCAACACTCATGGAGATATCAACACTCATCGAGATATTCCCCCATATCAGGCTGCATCCCATATGCATACACTGGATCTGGAGGCAATGCATGTGCCGGAATTTCCAGAGTATGTTCATACATTAGCTACGCCTCTGACATTTGATCCATCTGCACTTGATCTGTGTGTTGGGTTACAATTCCCAACGAAAGAGGCTGTGCTTTCAGCTATCAAGCACTATAACATCAAAAACTCTGTAGATTACAGAGTAATTGAATCTGAGCCGACGAAATATTATGCCAAGTGCTTAAAGTATGGGAATGGGTGTAATTGGAGAATAAGGGCAACTTTTATGAAGAAGAAACATCTATGGGAGATTAGAAAATATGAAGGGCCTCATACTTGCACATCGGCGAGGATTTCACAAGATCATTGCAAGTTAGATTGTAACATGATCTGCTCATGCATTTTGTCATTGGTCCAAGCAAATCCGGAGATTTCCGTTTCATTTTTGATCGCTGAGATGCGAATCCGGTATGGATACATCACCTCCTACAAGAAAACATGGCAAGCAAAGCAAAAGGCAATTGTTCGAGTATTTGGCGATTGGGAAAGATCGTACAATGAGCTACCTAAATGGTTAGGTGCAATGCAACATTTCGTGCCTGGTACAATTGTGGAATTGCAAACGATACCTGCATATCACGGTGATCGATTGGTCCAAGGTAAGAGAATATTCCATCGACTATTTTGGACATTTAAGTCGTGCATTGAAGGGTATCCGTATTGTAAACCAATTGTGCAAATAGACGGTACTTTCTTATATGGAAAATACAAAGGCACATTATTGTTAGCTATTGCACAAGATGGCAACCGAAACATACTGCCAATTGCCTTTGCCATTGTGGAGGGTGAGACAACAGAGGCTTGGTCATTCTTTCTCAGTAACTTGCGCAGACACGTGACAAAACAGCCTGGCATTTGCTTGCTGTCTGATCGACATGAAGCCATCAAAGCTGCGATTAGACGCAATGGTGGATGGAATCCTCCACATGCATATTCAGTGTACTGCATTCGACACATTGCAGCGAACTTTATGAAAAAGTTTAAAAATAAGGAATTGCGTCGACAAATTGTTAACATGGATATGGAATCAAATCATAGTTATTTTATCTCTTATATTTCGTTTAGCATATAAAATAATATTGAAATTCAAAAGTTTTTTGTTTTTAAATTTATTAGGATACGAGTTGAGGCGACCGAATTTTCATTTCATGTATGACAATCTTCGTGGAGAAAATGCAGAGGCGGCTAACTGGCTTGATAGGATCCCCAAGGAGAAGTGGGCGCAGTCATATGATCAAGGAAGGCGTTATGGCCATATGACAACCAACCTAGCTGAATCTATCAATTCGGTGTTGAAGGGAACGCGTCATCTTCCCATTACTGCTTTAGTGCAATCAACATATTATAGGTTGGCTGCACTTTTTGTTAAGATGGGGAACAAACAAATTGCCATGATGGAGGGAGGGCGCACATATTGTGAAACAGTCACACAAGCTATGCAAGAAAATCGCAGGAAAGCTAACTCCCACATTGTTCGTAATTTTACGCGAGCAAATCAATCTTTTCTGGTTGAAGAGTTAGTTGCTCCACAAGAGGGTGTTTCTGCAATGAACTACAAAGTCAACCTCAGTGACATGTGGTGTGATTGTGGAAAGTTTCAAGCACAAAGGTTCCCTTGTTCACATGTAGTTGCTGCCTGTGCACATGTCCATGTAGATTGCATGCAATATGTGGACAAAGTCTATAAACTGGAAAATATATTGAATGTTTATAGACATGAGTTCGAAGCTGTTGGAAATGAAGGTTACTGGCCTCAATATGATGGTCCAGAAGTGTGTCCCAATCAAGAAATGCGGAGAAATCCACATGGTCGGCCAAAATCAAGTCGTATTCGTAATGAAATGGACCTCAGGGAGAAAGGCCAACCAAAACGTTGTGGATTATGCAGAAACGGAGGTCATAACCGTCGAAATTGTCCGCAACGATTTGGCACATTGGGGGAGACTTCGCATCAACAATAAATGAATTACATGTTTTTCTCAACTTATCATGTACTTTGGATTATAAGGGAAAATGTAATGCAAGTTTTTTTTTGTTTGTTTTTTGTTTTTATCTAATACAAATCAATTAACAAAATTTTAAAAAATTTGTTCATAAATTTTAAATAATAAAATTTACCTTACGAATTTTTTTTTTAATTATAAAAAAATTATTTTAATTTAATTTATAAATTTTAAAATTAAAAAACAAAACTTACAAAATTTTAAAATTTAAACAAAACTTACAAATATAATTTTTGATATACAAATTTAAGAAGAAATATTATTTTGTTTTTTTAATTTTTATAAGAAATAAAATTTTCCATATTTAAATTTAATAAGAAACTTAATTTAATTTATAATTTTTAAATTTAAAAAATAAAAAAAAATTAAAATTTGTTGATTAATTAAAAAATAAAAAAATTTACATGAAGGGAAATCGCCACCCCCCATGGCGATTTCCCTTCATTCTTTTTACAAATTTGGTTAAAAATACCAAGGGAAATCGCCATGGGGGGTGGCGATTTCCCTTGGTATTTTTAGCCAAAATCAATATTTTGATGCTGGGAAATCGCCATGGTGGTGGCGATTTCCCAACTAATATTAAAACGAGCGTATTTTGGGAAATAATCTGAAAGCATAGGTACTTTGGGGTTTAATTTTTTTTTTTTGCTATATTCGTATAAAAAACCCATAAATTTACTCAGTGCAATTAAATAAAGTAATTTATTTATGTATTATGAAATTTGAATTTTATATAAATAAGATAAGCAGATGAAGAGGGTATTATAGGTATTTCAACATGAAAAAGGTGAAAAACTGGAAGAAAAAGCAGACAAACAGGTGGCAACTGGCAAAGATACGTGAAGGGTAATAAATGCAGAAAGTTGAAAACTCTTCTCTTACTTTCAAACTTTCAATTTCTTTCTCGGTCACCGGAAAAGGAAAGGACTAAGTTTCACGCGTCAGCTTTTTCTCCCTACACGACAAATCTCGCGATAAAATTAAATTCCCGTTATCCTATACCCTCCCTCGCAATCAACGGCCATGATATTTTGAACGGATTACCACGCGCAAAAAGTAAGCGCGTGAAGGAAGAACCAGAAAGGGGGTGAGGTGAAAAAGGTTGGGAGTAGTTGTAGGAAGAGAAAGAGAGAAAGGAAAGCTCGAAAAACGCGTAAAAGGGAAGGGAAGGAAAGAGGAGAGGGCGTGCGTTACAAAAAAGGGATGATTTTTGTTCCCTTAAGACTTCTCCCTCTCTCTTTTTTTCACTCTTTCTCTCTACAAAAAGTAGTTGTTAGCAGTAGAAGTACCAAATCACTTTTTTTTGTTAAGTCAGGAATCCCAAAAAGTTTTCATTATTTTACTCCCAATTAAATAAGCCTGGCTTAGATTATTGAATTTCTATCAACGAATGTTTTAAAATAACTTTTAAGATTATTAAATATAATAATATTTTTATTTAATATATTAAAAATAATAAATAAAATTATCAATTTTTATATTTAATATAATATTATTATTATAAATAGTATATTAGCTAATTTTAAACAGTAATTTACCAATACTAGTTAGTAAAACCATAAATTATTAAGGAAAATGTTATTCGTGTTTAGTACACTAATTAAGATAGATGATATTTATAAATAATTAATTAATTTTTGTTAAATTTAGTAAAAATAATATATTAAGGTCTATTTAATTGGTGCTTATAAGAACTAATTAAAGATTATTTAATTATCAATTTAGAATTTTTTTTTTTGTTGCATTTAATACATTATTTTTATTAAATTCAAGATTATATAAACTATTAAATTAATTACATTTTTCTTTATATATATATATATATCACTTTAATCTGACACTAGTTAATTTTTTTATATATTAAATATAAAAAAATTTAAAATGATAATTAATAATCCTTAAGTGATGTCCATAAGCATAGGTTAATCGGATCCTTTATCATAGTATCTATACTATATTAAACTCGAGTTGGTGTTACGAGTTAATCAAAACAAAAGTCGATTAAAAAAATTACTTAAAAACTTAAATATATATATATTACCAATTATATAAACTTAAAGATAATTATGTCTTTTTTCATCTAAAAAATTTATACACTAATCAGATTCTTTTTAAATATAATTTTTTATTCATTTTTTAAATTCATCCTCATAATAAGTGCACCATAAATTAATAATAAAAACTTTATAAGAAAATTAATAAATGTTTTTATATTAATTTTTAATATATTTTTATTATACTCTACCTAAGCATGTGTCACCTAATTAAATTTGTTAATAAAATTTTTAAATTTCACTTACATAAATAATTTTCCATAATAACATTATTACTTTTATATGTGGGACACCTTCCTCAATTGGAGCCATCCCTCATTCCTCCTACCTTTTGCTTAATTGAAAAATGATGGGCTTATGAATTTTGATTAAGTGTGACAATCTATTACAAACTATAAAAGTTATCCTCCAATTGTATGAGAATGCTCAATTAAGAATTTTGGATCATGGTTTAAGTGACAAATAAACGTAGGTATTAAAGGTATTGAGAGGGTTAGTTTGGGTATTTTTAATTTCTTTTTTATGAAGAAGTAAAGAAAGAAAAGAAAGGAAAATGAAAGAAAGAAAACGAAAAAAAGAAAAAAAAGAAAACGAAAAAGAAAAAGAAAAGAAAAGAAAGAAAATGAAAGGAAAGGAAAGAAAAGAAAAGGAAAAAAAATGAGAAAAAATTATGTGTTGGTGTCGTTTTTGTGTTGGTGTTATTATTTCATGTGTTCAAAATATTATAAATTTATATAATTTTTACGGTTTTTTTATTTAAATATAGCCAAAAAAAATTCCGAAAATACCGTTACTTTTAGATTATTTCCCAAAATACGCTGGTTTTAATACTAGCTGGGAAATCGCCACCCCCCATGGCGATTTCCCAGCATCAAAAAACTGATTTTGGCTAAAAATACCAAGGGAAATCGCCATGGGGGTGGCGATTTCCCTTCATGTATAATTTTTTTTTTAATTAATTAACAAATTTTAATTTTTTTTTAATTTGTAAATTTTATTTTTTAAATTTAAAAATTATAAATTAAATTAAATAAAAATTAAAAAAACAAAATAATATTTCTTCTTAAATTTGTATATCAAAAATTTTATTTGTAAGTTTTGTTTTAATTTTAAAAATTTGTAAGTTTTGTTTTTTAATTTTAAAATTTATAAATTAAATTAAAATAATATTTTTATAATTTAAAAAAAAAATTCGTAAGGTATATTTTATTATTTAAAATTTTCTCTTTTATTTTTTTAAATTTTGTTAATTGATTTGTATTAGATAAAAACAAAAAACAAACAAAAAAACTTGCATTACATTTTCATAAGCAAACAAGTGAAATTCTGGAAAGCAAAAAGAAAAAAAAAATTCACTATATTTCAGTCCATCAAATGCTGCAGAAAATATTGGAACTTGATTCTTTCTGCAATGGATAAGACTGATGATTTAGGGTTTTAGACAAGTTTCAGCTATTTTCCAGTCCATCAAATGCTGCAGAAAATATTGGAACTTGATTCTTTCTGCAATGGATAAGACTGATGATATAGGTTTTTAGACAGGTTTCAGCTATATTTCAGTCCATCAAATGCTGCAGAAAATATTGGAACTTGATTCTTTCTGCAATGGATAAGACTGATGATATAGGTTTTTATACAGGTTTCAGCTATTTTCCAGTCCATCAAATGCTGCAGAAAATATTGGAACTTGATTCTATCTGCAATGGATAAGACTGATGATATAGGTTTTTAGACAGGTTTCAGCTATATTTCAGTCCATCAAATGCTGCAGAAAATATTGGAACTTGATTCTTTCTGCAATGGATAAGACTGATGATATAGGGTTTTAGACAGGTTTCAGCTATATTTCAGTCCATCAAATGCTGCAGAAAATATTAGAACTTGATTCTTTCTGCAATGGATAAGACTGATGATATAGGTTTTTAGACAGGTTTCAGCTATTTTCCAGTCCATCAAATGCTGCAGAAAATATTGGAACTTGATTCTTTCTGCAATGGATAAGACTGATGATATAGGGTTTTAGACAGGTTTCAGCTATATTTCAGTCCATCAAATGCTGCAGAAAATATTGGAATTTGATTCTTTCTGCAATGAATGAGACAAATGATTGGATTTATCAATCACATTTTGCATTGAATAAGTTATAACTTTTTCAGTCAAATAGTCCTAGGCAGAATATCAGAATCAGATTCCATCCTATACAAAGGATGGGATTTGTCATCTGGTACAACATAATGAACCATTATAAATTCATAATACTTATGAAGGTTTACAATACCCCCTACAACAGTTTTTCAATCAGATTTTTCCTGAGTGCTAAAACCTCCTCATTCTCATTCTCATCCTTCTATATTTATTCTTTCTTTTGCGGAGTGAAAATATCTACATTCTCATCTTTCTTAGTTTCATTACTACACAACATGAGCAATAGAGTGATCGCATCGGTCTACTATAATGGCCAAATTCATAATACTGACGAAGGTGCTACCTTTGATTGTGAACGTCCAAAAAGTTTTCGTGTTGAAGACGACGTCACATTAGAGGAACTGAAGCTGCAAATTCATACAAAAATTAAAGCTGGAACTAGAAAAAGAGTTTCAGAGGTTAAATACAGGCATCCTCTTTCTATTGGTGAAGGATGTGTCCGATATAGAACATTTCCACTTGAAGATGATGATGATGTCAGATGCATGTTTTATGCTCATGAGACATTTGCAAATGTTGGTGTCCTTGAGTTATATGCTGACATAGATGATGTTGACGATGATTGCGGCCCTTCAAATGTTCGCACAACAGAAAACTTTCCCATAGAAGATTATGATTCTGGGTCGTTCTATGTTCACACTACATACGACGTTCCCACAGAAAAAGTCGTGCCCTTATCTCAAGCTACAACTTTTCAGACTTCATTAGTCTCACAAACCCTAATTCCTACTACCCTCGAAGATGAGCCAGCTGGTGTTGATCCTGTTCGTCCACGTGGAGTCCATGGTGAAGATGTTGGTGAATTTAGTGAGCAGGAAGAGGATGCTGAATTCGCAAGTGATGACAATACTGATTCTGACCCAGACGTCGTCCCTGCTGAGATCAACACTCATGGAGATATCAACACTCATGGAGATATCAACACTCATGGAGATATTCCCCCATATCAGGCTGCATCCCATATGCATACACTGGATCTGGAGGCAATGCATGTGCCGGAATTTCCAGATTATGCTCATACATTAGCTATGCCTCTGACATTTGATCCATCTACAGTTGATCTGTGTGTTGGGTTACAATTCCCAACGAAAGAGGCTGTGCTTTCAGCTATCAAGCACTATAACATCAAAAACTCTCTAGATTACAGAGTAATTGAATCTGAGCCGACGAAATATTATGCCAAGTGCGTAATGTATGGGAATGGGTGTAATTGGAGAATAAGGGCAACTTTTATGAAGAAGAAACAGCTATGGGAGATTAGAAAATATGAAGGGCCTCATACTTGCACATCGAGGAGGATTTCACAAGATCATTGCAAGTTAGATTGTAACATGATCTGTTCATGCATTTTGTCATTGGTCCAAGCAAATCCGGAGATTTTCGTTTCAGTTTTGATCGCTGAGATGCGAATCCGGACATCACCTCCTACAAGAAAACATGGCAAGCAAAGCAAAAGGCAATTGTTCGAGTATTTGGCGATTGGGAAAGATCGTACAATGAGCTACCGAAATGGTTAGGTGCAACGCAACATTTCGTGCCTGGTACAATTGTGGAATTGCAAACGGTACCTGCATATCACGGTGATCGACTGGTCCAGGGTAAGAGAATATTCCATCGACTATTTTGGACATTTAAGTCGTGCATTGAAGGGTATCCGTATTGTAAACCTATTGTGCAAATAGACGGTACTTTCTTATATGGAAAATACAAAGGCACATTATTGTTAGCTATTGCACAAGATGGCAACCGAAACATACTGCCAATTGCCTTTTCCATTGTGGAGGGTGAGACAACAGAGGCTTGGTCATTCTTTCTCAGTAACTTGCGCAGACACGTGACAAAATAGCCTGGCATTTGCTTGATGTCTGATCGACATGAAGCCATCAAAGCTGCGATTAGACGCGATGGTGGATGGAATCCTCCACATGCATATTCAGTGTACTGCATTCGACACATTGCAGCGAACTTTATGAAAAAGTTTAACAATACGGAATTGCGTCGACAAATTGTTAACATGGGTATGGAATCAAATCATAGTTATTTTATCTCTTATATTTCGTTTAGCATATAAAATAATATTGAAATTCACAAGTTTTTTGTTTTAAAATTTATTAGGATACGAGTTGAGGCGACCGAATTTTCATTTCATGTATGACAATCTTCGTGGAGAAAATGCAGAGGCGGCTAATTGGCTTGATAGGATCCCCAAGGAGAAGTGGGCGCAGTCATATGATCAAGGAAGACGTTATGGCCATATGACAACCAACCTAGCTGAATCTATCAATTCGGTGTTGAAGGGAACGCGTCATCTTCCCATTACTGCTTTAGTGCAATCAACATATTATAGGTTGGCTGCACTTTTTGTTAAGATGGGGAACAAGCAAATTGCCATGATGGAGGGAGGGCACACATATTGTGAAACAGTCACACAAGCTATGCAAGAAAATCGCAGGAAAGCTAACTCCCACATTGTTCGTAATTTTACGCGAACAAATCAATCTTTTCTGGTTGAAGAGTTAGTTGCCCCACAAGAGGGTGTTTCTGCAATGAAGTACAAAGTCAACCTCAGTGACATGTGGTGTGATTGTGGAAAGTTTCAAGCACAAAGGTTCCCTTGTTCACATGTAGTTGCTGCCTGTGCACATGTCCATGTAGATTGCATGCAATATGTGGACAAAGTCTATAGACTGTAAACTATATTGAATGTTTATAGACATGAGTTCGAAGCTGTTGGAAATGAAGGTTACTGGCCTCAATATGATGGTCCAGAAGTGTGTCCCAATCAAGAAATGCGGAGAAATCCACATGGTCGGCCAAAATCAAGTCGTATTCATAATGAAATGGACCTAAGGGAGAAAGGCCAACCAAAACGTTGTGGATTATGCAGAAACGAAGGTCATAACCGTCGAAATTGTCCGCATCGATTTGGCACATTGGGGGAGACTTCGCATCAACAATAAATGAATTACATGTTTTTGTCAACTTATCATGTACTTTGGATTATTATTGTACATATAAGGGAAAATGTAATGCAAGTTTTTTTATTTGTTTTTTGTTTTTATCTAATAGAAATCAATTAACAAAATTTAAAAAAATAAAAGAGAAAATTTTAAATAATAAAATATACCTTACGAAATTTCTTTTTTTTTTTTTTTTAAATTATAAAAAAATTATTTTAATTTAATTTATAAATTTTAAAATTAAAAAACAAAACTTACAAATTTTTAAAATTAAAACAAAACTTACAAATAAAATTTTTGATATACAAATTTAAGAAGAAATATTATTTTGTTTTTTTAATTTTTATAAGATTTTTTTTTTTCATATTTAAATTTAATAAGAAATTTAATTTAATTTATAATTTTTAAATTTAAAAAATAAAATGTACAAATTAAAAAAAAATTTAAAATTTGTTTATTAATTAAAAAAAAATTATACATGAAGGGAAATCGCCACCCCCCATGGCGATTTTCCTTGGTATTGTTAGCCAAAATCAGTTTTTTGATGTTGGGAAATCGCCATAGGGGGTGGCGATTTCCCAGCTAGTATTAAAACCAGCGTATTTTGGGAAATAATCTAAAAGCAACGGTATTTTCGAATTTTTTTGGCTATATTTAAATAAAAAAACCTAATTTTTACATGTTAATAATTTATTTTATGTAAATTTTGATACGTTCAGATATTCGTTTGTGTTCATATTATTTTTGTGTCATGTTCATGTTATTTTTTCGTGTATTCAAAATATTATAAATTTATGTAAATTTTTACATATAAATAATTCATTTTATGTGAATTTTGACACGTTCGTGTATTTGTGTTGTGTTCATGTTATTTTCGTGTCCTGTCATATTTTAATTATTTTTTTCATGTGTTATTGTCGTGTTTTAATTCATCCAAATAATTTGCATAGTTTGTCATGGTGATTCCATTTAGAGAAAATTGTATATGTTTATGTCGTGTGTCAATTCATCCTATATTTTGCATATTTGTTATAATGATTTGATTTAGAGAAAAAATTATATATTCGTAACATGTTCGTGTTATTTTATAATGTGTTTAAAATATTATAAATTTATATAAATTTTTACACATTAATAATTTGTTTTATGTAGATTTTGATACGTTCATGTATTTGTGTCATGTTCATGTTATTTTTCGTGTCGTATTTTAATTATTTTTTTTCATGTTGTGTTCGTGTTGTATAATCATGTTGTGTCAAAAATTGTCAGGTCTAATTGACACTATTCAAATAACTCCAAAATTTATGTCGCGTGTCGTCATGTTTGTGTTGTTTTTTCTGTCATAATCATATTCGATGTATTATATATTTATATAATTTTTGACACGTTAATAATTCGTTTTATGTAGATTTTGACACGTTCGTGTATTTGTATCTTGTTCATTTAATTTTTGTGTCATATCATATTTTAATTATTTTTTTCATGTTATGTTTGTATCGTATAATTATGTTGTGTTTGAAATTGCCGGATTTAATTGATCATATTCAAATAACTCTCAATTTCATACCAAGTATCGTATAAGAATAGAAGTTATTTTTTTAAAAAAATTATCTTTACTCTTGTTTTTCTATCTTTTAAATTTATTATAAAATATCAATTCAAATTCGATAATATACCCGTAATGAAACGCGGGCATTTATCTAGTTATAGTTTAAACATCTCCTTTTTAGTTACTTTTTTCGGAAAATGTCTAATGGATTTTTATAAACATTGATTAAAATTTATTTAATTATTATTTTAAAAAAATTATATTTATTACATTACTTTTATCAAATTAAAAATATATATTTATTACATTTTTTAAATATCATTTTAACTAATATTATTAAATATTATTTTTATTATAAAATTATAATTAATCAATTCTTAATGCTTTGATAAATACTATAGAGTTCGAATTTTATGAGCAAAATTGGTATTTGGTCCGAATCAAACAATTGGATTAATTTATTTGAACTACTCGTTTGTTTGGCTTGGAATTGGCCAAAATTAGTTGGTTGTTGTGACGTTGATACACAATATAGCCTCCATATGTTTCGGATTGTTTAACACAATCCATTTATGAGATTGAATGGTATCTGATGAGACCAAACAAATAAATAAATAATTTTAACGTTTTAACTTGTTATGATTTTTGTTTTTAGAGTTAGTTTTTGATAAATTGATAGTGAAAATTTTAATTTTATAACTGGATTAAAATATTATCATATGTTTAATTTATTTTTTAAAATATATTTTAAAAAATATATGTCATTTTATTAGTTTCACTTATTAAATCTAAAAATTTTATTGACGATAAATAAAATGATTTCTCTCTATAATTATTTCAATCAACTTCTCATTTAGACTAAAACTTTGGGGCAAACTTGTAGTTTTCTAGCGAATTGGATTTCATAAACAAGTTTTAATAGGTAATCAAGATCCTAAAACTAAACCATTCTTAAGTTTTAATAGGTAATCAAGATCCTAAAACTAAACCATTCTTACTTTGAAAAAAATTGATGGGTTTGGTTAATTTTTGATTTATTGTTGTTTAAATAAAAGAGTTGATTTTTGATACACTGACAGTAAAAAAATTTAATTTCACAAACGAAATTAAAAAACTGTCACATGTCTCAAAATTTTTTTTTTTTTTTTTATCATTTATGACTTCAAATTCAAAATATCAGAGAATGGTATTTCTTTTAGAAAAAGTATATTTTCTATATCAGATTGTGAATTTTTTAACCTTAATTTGTATTAGTTATTCTATCATTAGGAAAATTATAGAATTAAAATGTCTTGCAAACGTATAAATTCATCAGTAAATTCAAAACTTCTGCCCTGGACAATCAGTAAATTGATATATATTTTAAAAAGAACACGTGTCGACCACTTCTAATATAAATCAAAATATATAAACTGAAACGAGAAAGATAAGATAATATAGTTAAAAAATGAAAGGAGTTAAGGAGTAGTTTATGTATTGAGTCGGATTAAGTTTGGACAAAAAAAATTTATTCAAGACTCGATTTGATAAACTTTTAAGATATTAAAAAAAATTAATATTAAAATATATTAATATATTTATCGTTTAAATATGTTTTATAACTTAAATAAAACTATTTTTTATTAAAAAAAATAAGCTAGAATCGAGCTGGATTCAAACTTGAAAAAAGTCCAAAGACATAATTAGGGGGGCAAGCCCCCTAAATTTTTCGGGGCTTTTGATAAAATAAGGTTAAATTATATTTTGCTCCCCTTAAAAATTTTAAAAGGTAAAACTATATTTGTCCTTCTAATTTTTTAAAAATTAGGGTAAAATTATATTTGGCCTCTCCAAATTTTTTTTATTTTGGTCCCATTGTAAAATTTATAATTTAATATGATAAATTTGGTATCACTTTTAATTTATATATCATTCATTATTATTAGCTTAATTTTCTTTACCTTTTCAATCAATCAAATTGGTACATTTATGTTAATTATTGTGTTCATATTTTTCATTCTATGCTCATAATGAAAAAATAAAAAAAATAAAAATATTACAATATTTATTACAAATTTTACATTACTTATTTTACTTTTTTTAAATGTACATAATCTTATATTTTCATTTGTAATATTAAATAATTCTATGCATATTTTAATTAGATTATAATTTCTTTGACATTGAAACTTCAATTCTTATTAAATTTTTTACATATGCAACATGATTTATAATATTTAAAAATTAAATTTTATTATTTTATTATGATATTTTTATACATTGTTTGTAATTTTAATATTATATATAATATTTAAATCTAATGTTTTTCATAATAAAACTGTTCATGGATTGGGTCAGACCAAACTCAGATAGCAAAAGATTTTGTTTGCCTAGCCCAGTCCAGTCCGTATGACCTTTGATGCCCTTTTTTAATATTAATGTTTTTTAATATTTTATAATTAAAATTAAATAAAAATAATTTTAAATTAAAAAATAAATCCGAGTCGGGCCTAAAGTTTAAAAATCCTATTTGGGTCGGACCATCGAACTAGACAAATAATCCAGTGCTTGGACAAGTCTATTTCATAACAATTTATTTTTACTTTAAATCTTTATATATATAGATTTGACCCCCCTTTAGACACCGAATTTTATCTGGGTTATGTTTTGATCTCTAATTTCTAACTAGTTAGTTTTTCTTTTCTTTTTTTAAATTTTAATTAACTAATTATTTTTTATTAAATTATTTATTTTCAAAATTAAATAAAAAAAGAGAAAATCAGAAAATGAAAAAAGAAAGGAAAATTCGAAATAATCAGAAAAGGTAAAAAAAAATAAAACCAAGTTCGGGTTGAACTAAAATTCTTCTTTGGATTGAACTTGGACTCTAAGAGTTATGGTTGGAACAAAAAAATTCATTTCTTGAACATATTAAAGACTCCAAACTAGATTAAAACCTAAATTTTTTTCCTATATAATGAACCCAAGCCTCAAGCACAAAGAGGACATCAGAAAATATAGAATTTTCGGAATAAGCAAGCAAGATCAATAAAAGATTTTTTTTTTTATTTTTTGGTGAGTTTCAAAATTGTGGGTTATTAGTGCTAGGGTTTGTTTTGAAAGGTGTTTGGTAAGGGAACATCTAGGTTTTATTTAGACGAAGCCTAGACTAGAGGGTGGTGACTATTCGAAGGTCAATGGAGTAGATCGAAGGAGATAAGGTTTAGGGTTTCAAAATCAGATCTATGAAATTCTAGAACGATTCAGGTAAAACTAGTTTAGGTTTTGAGTTGAGGGAATCGAAAGGAATTTTTTAAGATTTTTTTCGAATTCTTCTGACCACCGGAAGCAACGACTGTGGCGATGGCGATGGTGGATGGCGGCAGCTAGTAGTGGCGACGGTGATCGAAATCTGGGTTTATGGTTTGGTGTTCTTCAGTTGTTCTTGGGTTTGAAAATCAGAGAAGAGAAAGTTTTTTTTTTTTTTTTTTCAAATCAGGTAAAAAATGAAACAAAAAAAAATTACCTTTAAGTAAACAGCAGCCGGGTCGGGCCAAGCCGACCCGCGCGCTGGCCCGACCCTTATGCTGCTGCCCTTTTTATTTATTTATGTTTTGTTTTTCATATATATTTTTATTTATTATTTCACTAATTTTATTTTAAGTTTTTTTTCGAAGGTATATTTTGTGAGCTAATTATATTTTATATTATTAATTATTTTTAGATATTGATTAACTATTATATTATTAACTATTATTATTATATTTTATATTATTAATTATTATTATATTTTAATAATATTTTATTATTATTTATTAATTTTGTAATTATTAGTAAGATATATATTTTTTAATTAAGTTTTTTTAATTGATGATTAATTATTTTGAAATTAATAAATTGAGATCTTTTTTGATGATGAAATCCGAGGAATTCACATTTGGTAGATATTCAAGGAATTTATAGGAGAGAGAATTCTCTTAAAATTTCTCCAGATTGATGAAAAAATTTTAAGGGATAATTTTCGATATAAAAGATTGAAATTTATTTATTTTAAATTAATTAATTGCCAATAAAATTTTTTGAGTCATAATTTCCATAATCAATGCTTAATTTTAATTTGAGGATAAATTAAGATTTCTTCCAATGACGAAATTCAAAGAAATCACATTTGGTTGATTTCCAAGAAATTTCTACGTGAGAAAAGTCTTTTAAAAATCTTCCAGATTGATGGAAAGGTTTTTAAAAGGTAATTTTCGATATTGAGATTGAGATTCATTTTTTAGTAAACGTAAATAAAATTACAAGTTTTTAATTATGAAGATTAGACTTAGGATTTAAAATTTAATTTTTTCGACGACGGAGCCTCTTCAATGGAAAGATCAATTTCTTTTGAATACTCTCGAGGTGAGGAAACATTTTTTAGCAATTCCTCCAGATTGATGGAAGGGAGACCTAAAAATAATTTTCGATATTTTAACTAATAAAAATGAAGATAAGATAGACAAGAGCATTTAATTAAGACTTTTAAGTATCACAAGACTACTTAGGTACTATCTTTTAGATAGGCGTTGTGAAGGTGCTAATCCTTCCTTACACGTAACCGTACTCCCGAACCTAATTCTGATAAGTAGACCAAATCCTATTATTTTTAAGATGCCTTAGTCAAGCTTAGGTTTATTTTAAAGATGATAGATTCATATAGGTAACTAATCACACCTAGATTAGATGACTAGTGGCGACTCCATGTTTGTGTCTAGCTTGCTAAATTCGCATTTGGCACGTTATGACAGTTTGGCGACTCCACTGGAGACTTTAGAGAGTCGAGCCATAGATTAGTCTTGTGATATCTTAGGTTTTAAATATTGGTCTTTAAAAGTATTTATTTTTTTATTTAATTTAATTTAATTTAATTTAATTTTTTTTTTCATTTTCATTTTCATTTTCTTTTTTATTTTGATTTTATTATTTGTGATAACTCTTGTTTCTTATACATTGGTGGGAAAGAGAAGGTTTGGTTGTTCCTTCGCACACACGACACATTGCATTTCATAAAGCCCTATACACGGGCTCGTCCTTTTTAAGAGGGGGTAAAGTACCTACGCCTTCGTGAGGTGATAACCTCCACAACGGCTAACGAAACAGCTTCAGAGTGTAAAGTACCAAAGCTTTCGTGAGGTGATAACCTCCGCAGTAACTTTGGAAAATACTCTCACCCGAATTGAACCCTTCCAGTTGGAGCCTATAATGGGTGAGGAATTGGGTGCCTTACTCATCCTACATGAATGATGTTAAGGAGCAATTTGGAGACTTTTTTAGCTTGGTCAAGTATCCTAAACCCAGTATATAAACAACACTTAAGTGACCAACTTTAGGATAAAGCCATGTCCACCATTGTATAGAGGAGAACCCAAAATTAGGACACACGAAGGAACACTTCTTATACTTATACCTTTTCATTGACATGATGTTTGTTTTGCTGATATACTCACCATGATGATGTAGTGTTTACACATGTTGTATTTTTTTTCTTTCATAAGTTTGTTGATATAGTATCTAACTTCTTGTTTTCTTTCTTTTCATACATCATGCATCATCATAAAGTCATCTTGCCACATAACGGTTTAGATAAAAAGAATGTCCACTAAATCCATGGAAAGTCTAACAGTCACCAAGCGTGAGTCTGAGGTTAGCTTGAAGCTTAGATCTGAAGCAGTTCAGTAGAACACAAAAGATTGTCTTCCAGTCGGGTATGTCTCCACTCTTCCCGAGAAAGTTCACATGGATCTGGCACAGAACAACCTCGAAGATTTGATCAGTATTTGGCATTCTTGGGATGAAACTCGACAAGAGGCATTCAAACAAAAATATGGGGATCTGGCTTTGCTTCTATCTGTTGAAGTCGATAATAACTTGGTAAGAGCCATGAAACAATTCTGGAACCCCTCATATAGGTGTTTCGTGTTTATTGAAGTAGACATGGTTCCGACTATGGAAGAGTACTCAGCTTTACTTCGTTTGGATCCCCCTAGTCTAGATAAGATCTACTGGAAGAATAAAACTGGATATCGGAAGAAGTTAGCTAAGATTATGGAAATCAGCTTGCTAGAAGCTGACAAACTTGTGAAGACAAAGGGTAAGAGTACTTGCATCTCATGGAACGTTCTGCGAGGCTTCATTGTTAAACACTTAGATGACGACAAAGGGATGAAAGTGATGGCCTTAGCCATTTATGGACTGGTAATCTTTTCGAAGATATTAGGGTATGTCGATGCTGCTGTAGTGATTTTTGTGGACCAAATTCAGTATCAAATTAATGTGGCCCCAGCCATCTTAGCCGAGACCATTAGATCACTGAATCATTGTAGACAGACAGGGAAAGAACGTTTCATCGGATGTATATAGCTACTTTACATCTGGATGAAAAGCCATTTTGAGTGTGAAGAGTCAAAGTTTCGGAAGCCATACTTCACCACTAGCACCCCTATCAAGGAATTCTGTGAAAGCACATGGCCTGAGTCAAAGACCAAGGAAGATTAGGCAATGATACTTCAAGAGCTTACAAGCCGTCAGGTAATCTGGAAGGCACCTTGGATGCCACATGGACCAATGTTGTTTAGCTGCGGTGGTCAACCTTGGGTTCCTCTTCTTGGACTATGGGGTGCCATCAATTACTCTCCTATCATGGTAAGGAGACAAGCTGTCTATGAACAATTCGTACCAAAGACTCATGGACTTAACCAGGTAGATTTCTCCTATTCAGAACAAAGGAGTTATCAACAAGATAGGTGAGATTACAAAGGCTTGGAAACAGACGGTTAGAGTAGAAGGAGGTAGACTCTCATGGAATGCTACTCCTGAATACTCCGTATGGCATGCCAGACGAGTGAAAGATGTTGTTATTTCTTGTGAAAGACAGCTAGATGGCCTGGCCCAAGTTATAGTCTCGGATCCCATGCTAAAAATAGAGTTGGCTAAGAGAAAGCTACAACAAGAGAAAGATGAATTGGGGGAAGAAAACCAAAAACTGCAGTTGAAGATAGAAGCGTTAGAAAAGGGTTTGAACAATGGAAGAGGAAAGGCCAAGAAACTTCGATCAAAAGTTCGAAAGTTGGAGAACGGTTTAGTGGAAAGAGACGGCATTATTCAGAAACTTACCGAGGATGGTGATACTTTGAAAGAATCCTTGACAAGAATGGAAGAGGCATCTTCGCTTTTGACTTCTGAGGTCGGACGCCTAGAAGAAGAAAATGGAGAGTTATTGTTTGATCAAGAAAGGAAAGAAGGTGATTGCCAGGAATTGGTTATCAAATTAATGAACTTAAAGGAAGAATGCTCGCAAATCCGAGATGCGGACTCTAAAAAGCAGAATCTTTTGAAGAATATGTTTGACCACTTCGATGTAGCATCCCGCAAGGCAGAAGACATGTAGAATTATGGAGATTAAGGCGAAAGTACATCCATTCCATGAAAACGACCAGCTCATATTCGAACTTTTGGATGACACTCAATCTCATTACCGTCAGATTGTCAAGTTCCTTTGGAGACGTTAGGATTTTAGATTTATGTTTTTAGGATTATTGTAAGAATTTTCATGTTTTCATGTTTTAGGACTAGTTGAAGTTTTTATTTTTATGTTTTTAGGATCGTTTTGGTTTTTAGGATTTCCATGGATTTAGTTTTATTTATAAGATTTTTTTATCTACATTATTATGTGGCTGGTGTTCTTTCATACATCTCATCCATATGTGCATAAACATCATCAGTTTAGCTTTAAATTTTAAACACATCATCTTGATTTAAGAAATTTTGATAAAGATTCAAGGATAGCTTGACAGTAGAAATCTTCGAGACAGACTTCTCATCATTCTTACAATACCAGATCAAGAGCTAGAGAAATGGCAGAAGAGCAATCCTCAAAGATAGATAGGGTAGAACAAGCTCAGGATGAAATTAGAGAACAATTAAGTTCTTTGTTGGAAATGATGAAGAGTCTGAAAGGGAAAAATAAGGAAGATGAATCTGGTTCTCAAAGGAAATAGCAAAATGTGGGCGAATCTTTATGTCCACCCGCTCTCCATTCTCAAGCTCAACAGGAAGAATCACATCAGGTGCCATACATGGAAGGATTCACTTACCTATACGGCCAACCTCAAATCTCGGGATTCACCATTCCTGCTCTTGGAACAAAGATAGACCCAGTCCGAGTTCTAGACTTGGATGATCCTAAAGAGATAAAGAAGCTGAAAGTGGCAGAAGAGATCGAGTCTCGAAAGATGAAATTGATTGAAGAAAGGCTTCAGGCTGTTGAGGGGTTAGACTTATATGATTCTATGGATGCTAAGGGGCTTCGTCTTGTGCTGGATGTAGTAATCCCGCCTAAGTTTGAGACTCCGGATTTTGAAAAGTTTGATGGGTCCAAGTGTCCCATATTCCACATCACCATGTACTGCCGAAAAATGGCCGCGCATACCAAAGATGACAAGCTGCTTGTCCATGTTTTCCAGGACAGTCTTACAGGGTCTGCTGCTAGGTGGTATGTTCAACTCGATAAGAATCGGGTTCGTACTTGGAAAAAATTGGCCAAGTCATTCATCAACTAGTATAAGCACATTGTTGATATAGCCCCGGATCGTTTGTCTCTACAAAACATGGAGAAAAAGTCCACCGAAAGTTTTAAGGACTATGCCCAGAGATTGAGGGATATCGCTGCCCAAGTCCAGCTACCTCTGACTGAGAAAGAGACTACAGTGCTGTTTCTTAGTACTCTTAAGGCTTAGTACTACGACAGAATGATTGGGAACGCCACAAAGAACTTTGCTGACATTGTGATTTCTGGTGAAATCATAGAGAATGCCATCAAGAATGACAAGATTGAAGGAGGAGAGTCTGTCATAAGAAAGAATAGTGTGTCAAAGAAGAAGGAATCTGATGTCCAGACTGTTGCATATGGAGGGCAACAAATGAGAGGTTACATCCCCTATTTCCCGCAACCCATATATCAGCCATATTACCCGATCACAAATGCCATCAATCCAAGCCCATATGCTTATCCACCCGCACTACCACAAGCATTCCAACCTAATTTCCACCCCAGACCATTGGCTCCTCCAGTCGAGCCACCCACCCATACAAACCAATCAACCCCCAATTAATCCGAATGAACCATGAGCTGGCCAGGACAGAGTGACTATTGATCCGATCCCCATGTCCTATACAGACCTGCTTTCAGATCTTATCAAGAACCATTTGGTTGCACCAGTACACTTGGAACCCTTTAAACCTCTATACCCTAGATGCTATGATCCTAATGCCAGGTGTGACTACCATTCGAGGAACGTTGGAAACTCCACCAAAAATTGCACAGCTTTGAAGTACAAAGTGCAAAGTCTGGTTAAGGTTGGGTTGATAAACTTTGAAGAGAAGGGTGACCCGAATGTCAACAATAATCCTTTACCAAACCATGCGGGGCTAGCGGTGAATGCTTTGGGAGATGATAAGATTACCGTAATCAAGGGAAAGGTAGATGAAGTAACGACATCAATGGATTACATCTTCGATGTCTTGGTCAAAGCTAGCATGATTCTCCCTGTGCCGGTTAACTCAGATAGTCATCCTCGCAAGTATGATTCAAGCAAGGTTTGTAAATATCACTAAGAGATAGTTGGCCATTTAGTTCAAAGTTGTGTTGAATTCCGACAGGAGTTGCAGAAACTGATAGATCTCTCCCGGATTGAGTTTTATACAGAGTTTGGGGCAGATGAAATTAATGTGGTAATTGAAGAATCTCCATTGCCTGTTGTGAAACCAATTACGTTCTTTTATGAGAAAAAGACGAGTCAGTCTAAAGATGAGAAGCCAACTGGGATCAAGAAACCTGTTGTTACGATCATAACCCGAGAAATGAGTGCGACGTCATAACCCGAGAAATGCTTGGTAGTTCAGTCGTGATTAATTCTGAAGCTACCAAGACAACAAATCTAACTGGAGTAGGGGAAGTGACCAGGAGTGGGCATTGTTATTCGCCTGAAATACTTGATAGGGACAGGAAAGGGAAGGCAAGGGAAGGGAAGAAAAAAGGAATGAAGAGCCAGGAAACAAGACAAACCCATTGGTGGTTCGAGATACGGAGTATAAAGAGCCTGTGACTGAGAGGGAAGCTTGTAAATTTCTGAAGCTGATAAAACACAGTGAATATAGTGTGGTTGAACAGTTAAATAAAATGCCAACTCGGATTTCGTTGTTGTCGCTGTTGTTGAATTTCGAGCCTCATAGGAAAGTTTTGCTGAAAGTTTTGAACAAGGCATATGTGCCTCACAATATTTTCGTGGAGAATGTGGATCATATTGCAGGAAATCTGGTAGCTACCAATTTTATAACTTTTAATGATGATGAGATTCCTCTGGAAGGTAGGGGCAATACCAAGGCCCTCCATATCACGGTCAAGTGCAAAAGTCATGTTATGGCTAAAGTGTTTTTTGATAATGGTTCTTCCATTAATGTTACATCGATGACTACATTATCCAAGCTGCCAATTGACGTGTCTCACATTCAACCTAGTCACATGATTGTGAGAGCCTTTAATGGGACCCGTCGAGCGGTTTTGGGAGATATTGAAATGCCACTGCAGATTGGGCTTTGCACTTTCAAAATAAAGTTTCGGGTTGTGAAGATTTCACCATCTTACAGTTGTCTGTTGGGAAGGCCATGGATTCACATGGTAGGAGCAGTTCCATCATCATTACACCAGAAAATCAAGTTTGTTATAGAGGATTATCTGGTGTATGTTAAGGGGAAGAGGATTTGTTGGTAACCAAGTCCCCAACCACGCCTTATGTGGAGGCAGCTAATGAAGCTCTAGAGTGTTTATTCAGATCTTTCGAATTCATCAATGTCATCTATATGGGCGAAGGGTCCAAGGTAACTGCTGTGCGTTACTCTCGGATTGTCAACCTATTGTTCAAACAGACTGTTGGAATGGGTTGGATTGTTGGATTTGGATTGGGGAAGCATCTCCAAGGGATCAGGAAGATGCCAGAGATATAAGAAAATAGAGAAAGGTTTGGGTTAGGTTACAGGCCAACCAGGAGGGATTGGGAGATGATCGAGTTTGAGAAGAAGAAGAAGAAAAGATTGGCTCGTGTGAAGGGGTATGAGTGGGAACCGAGGAAGATGGTTTTTCCTTATCTTTATTCCATATTTCGTTCGGGGGGATGTATTTACCCCGATGCACCTCTACCTAATTTTGAAGAAGTATTTTCTGAGCTTTCTATTCAAATGGTAGAGAAAGCAGGAGTGAAGTCTGATGTTGAAGAAGAGTTGTTGGTGTACCCATGCTCACCAGAAATGGAGCTGGGTAATTGGAAAATGACAAAACTGCTGGTTGTCCTTGAATCTCATAAAATGTAATGCAGTGACTAGACCTGGCAATTCGTGTATCCGGTGTCGTGTTCGTGTATTTTATCGTGTCCTAATCGTGTTTAAGGAATTTTATATTTATATAAACTTTGATACGTTAATAATTCGTATTAAATAGATTTTGAGACATTCGTGTATTCATGTCGTGTTCGTGTTATTTTTTCGTGTCGTGTTTTTAGTTATTTTTTCTGTGTCGTGTTCGTGTCGTGTAATCATGTCATGTCCAGTATTGCCAGGTCGAGCAGTGAGTCAAGTCCATAGTTGCTTATGCCCAAGGGCATTAGGGATGGTTTTTTATGTATGGGCTAGTTTATTTCTTATTATTTTAATAAATTAGGAACAAGATGCATTTTCATTCCCTCTTTCATTCATTGTTGTCATTTTTCTTTTCTTCCATTCTTTTTTCGTATACCAATATATATTCTTTCAATTCCATTCAATTCAATTTCAAGATTCCAAGTAATGAATACAAAGACAATCTTAATAATAATTTGGGAATCGATTTTGAAAACACGGTTCATGTTGATGAATTTGATAACGAAGAGGAATAAGATGATTATACTTTGTCTTTGGATTTATTGAGATTAATGGAATAGGAAAAGAAATCGATTGAACCATATCAGGAGCTTACTGAGATGATCAATTTGGGAGATAAAGAAAATAGGAAATAAGTTAAAGTAGATGCGTCATTACCACCTGCTCAAAAGAAGAGATTACAAGACTTGCCTAGAGAATTTGTGGATGTGTTCGCATGGTCATACAGAGATATGTCGGGTTTGAATACAGATATTGTGGAGCACAAATTGCCTTTGAGGCCAAAATGCAAGCCGGTACAACAAAAGTTGAGAAGGATGAAGCCAAAAATATTGTTGAAGATTAAAGAAGAAGTAAAAAAACAATTTGATGCAGGCTTTCTGGAGGTAGCTAAGTACCCGGAGTGGGTATCCAACATAGTCCCAGTTCCTAAGAAAGATAGAAATGTGAGAATGTGTGTTGATTATCGAGATCTGAACAAGGCAAGTCCAAAGGATAACTTTCCTTTACCTCACATTGAGACCCTTGTGGATAACACTGCTAGATATTCCACGTTCTCATTCATGGACGATATTTTCAGGGTATAACCAGATTAAGATGGCTTCGAAGGATATGGAGAAAACCACCTTTGTTACAATGTGGGGAACCTTCTGTTATAAAGTCATGCCTTTTAGGTTGAAAAATGCCGGAGCTACTTACCAAAGGGCAATGGTAACTCTGTTCCATGACATGATGCATAAGGAGATTGAGGTGTATGTGGATGACATGACCGCAAAATCCTGTTAGGGTGAAGATCATTTAGTTAATCTCAGGAAGTTGTTTGAGAGATTGAGAAAGTTTCGACTGATATTGAATCCTGCTAAGTGTACATTCGGTGTCAAATCCGGCAAGTTGTTGGGTTTCGTGGTTAGTGATAGAGGAATTGAAGTGGATCCAGATAAAATACAGGCGATTCAGAATCTGTCTCCCCCTCGTACACAAAAAGACGTGAGAGGTTTCTTGGGAAGGCTGAATTACATATCACGCTTTATTTCCCAACTCACCTTCAAATGTGATCCTATCTTCAAGCTTCTTCCAAACAGGATACTGGTGAATGGACTGGAGAATGTCAGGAAGCTTTTGATAAAGCTAAAGAATACCTATCAAATCCGCCAGTGTTAGTTCCTCTGATTCCAGGAAAGCCATTGATTCTGTATTTGATGATGTTTGAGAAATCCATGGGATGTGTTCTGGGGCAACGAGATGAAACAAGAAAGAAAGAACATGCCATTTATTATCTGAGTAAAAAGTTTACTGACTATGAATCTAGATACTCATCGCTAGAAAAGATGTGTTGCGCTCTAGCATTGACGGCTCACAGACTCAAACAGTACATGTTGTAAAATACAACGTGGCTCATAGCAAGGTTAGATCATCTGAAGTACATTTTTGAGAAGCCGTCGTTATCAGGAAGAATTGCAAGATGGCAAGTCAATTTGTCCGAATACGACATTGTTTATGTGACTCAGAAAGCAATAAAAAAAAGTGTGATAGCCGATTTCCTAGCAGATTGGGCTTCTGAAGAATATGAGCCAATGCAATTTGATTTTCCGGATGAGGATTTGATGGCTATTTCAAGAGGAGATGATGAAGAATATGAAGAAAAACCCTGGAAGATGTCCTTTGATGGAGCTTCCAATGCTTTTGGGCATGGAATTGGGGTAGTCTTGATATCCCTAGGTGGTCAATATTATCCGATTACTGCACGATTGGATTTTAATTGCAACAACAATATGGCTGAGTACGAGGCACGTGTCATGGGCTTGCAAGCAGCGATTGAAAGAAAGATTGATGTGTTGGAGGTATATGGTGATTCAGCTTTGGTTATTTATCAGTTGAAGAGAGAATGGGAGACGAGGGATTCGAAGTTGATCCTATACCAGAAATACATAACTGAATTAGTCAAGCATTTTAAGAAGATTCAGTTTCAACACTTGTCCCGGGAGAAAAATCAGATGGCTGATGCTTTAGTCACTTTAGCTGCGATGTTTAAGCTGGGTGCGAATGGCAAGATTCAACCAAACGAGTTGGATATGAAGGGATCCCCGGCACATTGTTTAGATGTTGGAGAAGAAGTTGATGGTCAGCCTTGGTAATTTGACATCATGCAATATGTCAAATATCAGTGGTATCCAGAACACGCCTCGGATAATGATAAATGGCTCATCCGTAGATTGGCTATAGGTTTCTTCCTTGACAGAGAAATATTGTATAAGAGGAGCCAAGATCTGGTGCTTTTGAGATGTGTTGACGCCATAGAAGCAAAGAGGATACAGGAGGAAGTGCATGATGGAATTTGTGGGGCACATGCGAATGGTCACATGATGGCTAGGCAGATAATGAGGAAGGGTTATTATTGATTGATGATGGAGAAAGACTGTATTGACTATGCCCGAAAATGTCATAAATGCCAGATCTATGCAGATAAGATCAATGCTCCTCCGAATAAGTTGCATGTTTTGGCACCTCCATGGCCATTCTCAATATGGGGCATGGATGTGATTGGACCTATCACCCCAAAGGCGACGAATGGGCATCGATTTATTTTTGTGATGATTGATTATTTTATGAAGTGGGTAGAGGCAGCCTCATATACAAGTGTTACACGGGCAGTGGTTTGCAAGTTCATAAAGAAAGAGATAATTTGTCGATATGGACTACCAGAGAGAATCATTTCTGATAATGCTCGTAATTTGAATAGGAAGATGTTGAAAGAGGTTTGTAAACAGTTTAAGATCAAGCATCAAAACTCAATACCATATCGTTTAAAGATGAATAGAGCTGTGGAAGCAGCCAACAAGAACATCAAAAAGATTGTAGAGAAGATGACTGATGTCTACAAAGATTGGCATGAAAAGTTGCCTTTTTCCCTCCATGCTTATAGAACTTCGGTTCGCACATCCACAGGGGCACCCCACTTTCACTGGTGTATGGAATGGAGGCTGTGTTACCAGTTAAGGTAGAAATCCCTTCTTTAAGGGTGTTGAAAGAGGTTGATTTGGAAGAAGCAGAATGGGTACGAGATTGTTTTGAGCAGTTGAATCTCATTGAGGAGAAAAGACTTGCAGCACTTTGCTATGGTCAGTTGTACCAAAAGTGAATGATGCGGGCGCATGATAAGAAAGTCCATCCCAGACATTTCAGGGAAGGAGAGTTAGTCTTGAAAAAGATTCTTCCATATCAGCATGATCATCGAGGGAAATGGACGTCGAATTGGGAGGGTCCATATGTGGTGAAAAAAGCTTTTTCAGGTGGAGCTTTAATTTTGGCTGAAATGGATGGGGATATTTTGCCAAACCGGATTATTTGAGACACTGTGAAGAAGTATTTTTCTTGAAAAAAAAGAAAAAAAAAAAGAAAAATGAGGACTCAAATTGAAAACCCGAAAAGGACGGTTTGGGTCATTGGGGGTTGTCTGAGTTGAAAACCCGAAAGGGCAGCTTAGATATAAGGAGGATTAGCATCACTTGGAAAGTCTCATGAGGATGGGGGCAATATCTAGTTTGATGAACTCTGAAGTTTTGAAGACATCGATTGGGATTTGTTTTCAAATGAGAATTTTGAATGAACTGTTAAGGTTGTCTAAGTATTCATTATTTGGATACTATTTTGTTATCCTAACACCTTTGTGATAAACCTTTTGAGGTGCTCTTTTGTTCTTCGAGATGAATTCTTTTCATTATTTTTGTTAATAAAGATTTTTCTTTCCAAATTATTTTTGCCTCCATTTGTTATTCTCAATTTTATACCTTTGCATTGAATTGAGGGAATGCATCATGCATTGCGTTTGCTATGAAATTAGAATAATGATTGATAAATTGGAATGATAATTTTAAGAGATCCCTACATTTATTTTTATGAGAAATCTATGGATAACTGAACAGAAAAGTAGGGAGATAAGATGCGATGAGATGAGATGAGAATTTTAAAAGTGAGAATTTTTGAAGATGAGAATTTCTATGATGAGATGTTAAGCCTAGTTAAGCTAGCATAAGATGAGATATAGAATGATTGGTGTTTTGAAACCTTCGAGAAAAGAAATTATTCATATTCAGCAGATTTTGAAAAGAGGAAGAGACAGTAAAATTCATTCTACCAGTTTGAAGCCAAGCATAGACAGAGATGAATAATGAGCTTGAAAACCTTTTATTTTGATTAGAGATTCAGGGAGTTGATATTATTTATTATAGAGCATTCATGACATCCATTGCACGATATGCATCTGCATTACATTTATGACATTCATGTATTGCATTCATGCATTACATCCAAGAAAGATTATTTTAGATATTCAGTATGATTTGGACAGAAGCTTTAATTTGGAATCTAATTTGCAAGGTTAGCAATTTCTTTTGGGATTCAAGGTAAGATTTTTTAAGTTTATTTGAAGAAAGCATTTACGTTTGGCGAATTTACGAATTTCGTTTGGATTATTTAAAGTTGAGGCCTCGTTTGGAGGAGTTTTTCATCGTTTGGAATTTAAAGTTGATGCCTCGTTAGGAGGAGTTTTTCTTCGTTGGGAATTTAAAGTTGAGGCCTCGTTCGGAGGAGTTTTTCATAGTTGGAAATTTAAAGTTGATGCCTCTTTTGGAGGAGTTTTTCATTGTTGGGAATTTAAAGTTGAAGCTTCGTTCGGAGGAGTTTTTCATCATTGAAAATTTAAAGTTGATGCCTCATTTTTTGGGTTACTTTAAAGTTGAAGCCTCGGTGGAAGAGTATATTTTCACGATGGGTTTATTTAAAGTTTACGCCTCGCTTAGAGGAGTTTTTCTACGATGGGATTTTCTTTAAGTACATAGTTGTCTTTTTAATGTTTGAGATTTAGTAGGGTTTCTACGTCTTTGCACATGCCCTATTTCTCAGGGAATACACAAAGAGGGGTAACTATAGACACCGGATTTTATCCGGGTTATATTTTGATCAATAATTTCTAACTAGTTAGTTTTTATTTATTTATTTATTTTAATTAACTAATTATTTTTTATTAAATTATTAATTTTTGAAATTAAATAAAAAAAGAGAAAATCAGAAAATGAAAAAATAAAGGAAAATTCGAAATAGTCAGAAAAAAAAAAAACCTAGTTTGGGTTGAACTAAAATTTTTATTTGGATTGAACTTGGACTCTAAGAGTTATGGTTGCAACAAAAAAATCATTTCTTGATTAGATTAAAGACTCCTAACTAGATTAAAACCTAAATTACTTTCCTATATAATGAACCCAAGCCTCAAGCACAAAGAGGACATCAGAAAATATAGAATTTTCGGAACAAGCAAGCAAGATCAATAGAAGATTTTTTTTTTGGTGAGTTTCGAAATTGTGGGTTATTAGTGCTAAGGTTTGTTTTGAAAGGTGTTTGGTAAGGAAAAATCTAGGTTTTATTTAGACGAAGCCTAGGCTAGAGCTTGGTGACCATTCGGATATTAACGGTGTAGATCGGAGGAGATAAGGTTTCGGGTTTCAAATTCAGATCTAGGAAATTCTAGAATGATTCGGGTAAAACTAGTTTAGGTTTTGAGTTGAGGGAATCGAAAGGATTTTTTTTAAGATTTTTTTCGGATTTTTTTGACCACCGAAAGCGACAGCGGTGGCGATGGCTACGGTGGTTGGAGGCGGCGAGCAGTGGCGACGATGATCGAAATCTGGGTTTCTGGTTTGGTGTTCTTCAGTTGTTCTTGGGTTTGAAAATCAGACAAGAGAAATTTTTTTTTTTCAAATTAGGTAAAAAATGAAAAAAAAATTGCCTTTAAGTAAACAATAGTCGGGTCGGGCCAAGCCGAGCTGCTCGCTGGCCTGAGCCGTATGCTACTGCCCCTATTTTATTTATTTATTTATTTTTGTTTTTCATATATATTTTTATTTATTATTTCACTAATTTCATTTTAAGTTTTTTTCAAGTATATTTTGTGAGCTAATTATATTTTATATTATTTATTTTTAGATATTGATTAACTATTATTATTATATTCTATATTATTAATTATTATTATATTTTATTATTAATTTGGTTATTATTAGTAAGATATATATATGTATATATATATATATTTTTTAATTAAGTTTTTTTAATTGATGATTAATTATTTTGAAATTAATAAATTGAGATCTTTTCCGATGATGAAATCCGAGGAATTCACGTTTGGTTGATTTTCAAGGAATTTTTAGGTGAGAGAATTCTCTTAAAAATTCTCCAAATTGATGGAAAAATTTTAAGGGATAATTTTCGATATAAAAGATTGAAATTTATTTATTTTAAATTAATTAATTTTTAACATAATTTTTTGAGTCAGAATTTCCATAATCAATGCTTAATTTTAATTTGAGGATAAATTAAGATTTCTTCCAATGAGGAAATTCAAAAAAATCACGTTTGGTTGATTTTAAAAAGAAATTTAGGTGAGAAAAGTCTTTTAAAAATATTCCAGATTGATGGAAAGGTTTTTAAGAGGTAATTTTCAATATTGAGATTGAGATTTATTTTTAAGCAAAACGTAAATAAAATTGCAAGTTTTTAATTATGAAGATTAGACTTAGGATTTAAAATTCAATTTTTCCGACGACGGAGCCTACTCAATGGAAAGATCAATTTCTTTTGAATACTCTCGAAGTGAGGAAACATTTTTTAGCAATTCCTCCAGATTGATGTAAGGGGGACCTAAAAACAATTTTCGGTATTTTAACTAAAAATGAAGATAAGATAGACAAGACCATTTAATTAAGACTTTTAAGTATCACAAGACTAATTAGGTACTATCTCTTAGATAGGCATTGTGAGGGTGCTAATCCTTCCTCACACGTAACCGTACTCTCGAACCTAGTTCTGATAAGTAGACCAGAACTTATTATTTTTAAGATGTCTTAGTTAAGCTTAGGTTTACTTTAAAGATGATAGATTCATATAGGTGACTAATCACACCTAGATTAGATGATTAGTGGTGACTCCATGTTTGTGTTTAGCTTGCTAAATTTGCATTTGGCAGGTTATGACACCCCCTTAACAGTATTTCTAACTTCGCCTCTGACCCCGTCCAACAACCCTTAACACATATCGATTATGCTACATCTCCATTAAATTTATAAGTTGATAAAAAAGGTAAAAATGATTGCATGGAGAAAACATGAACAACAATATGAAATTATGAACTCTTAAGAAACCTTTTTTCATGGTAAGTGAATTTTAGCTTCAATTGCACGAATTTTGAATGTTTTTGCCAATTGTGATTCTCGTAGCAAAAGTTTAAATTAAAGTTTGCTTGGTTCAACTTTTTGTCATAATAAAAGAGTCATATTTATTTATTTATTCTATATAGTTGGGAATGAGGATTTGCACATGCTTCTTCTAGTATTGTGAAGTAGTTGTTTTGTGGATTATGAATTATGAAAGGGTTTCGTTAATTAATGTTTTTAAGCATTTTTAAAATTAATTAATATATTATTTACAATAATATTATTATATTATATATAATAATTAATAATTTTATTTATTATTTTTAATATGTTAAATAAAAATATTACTATATAAATAATAATTTTTAAAAAATCCTTCATTAGCAAAATTCAGTACAAAATCGTCATCGTAATTGTCACTCGTCATCGTATTAATTTCATATTAAATACAAATATAAATTTTAGTTAGTCAAACATTATGTACTAAAGGCAACCTATTTTACCATTTTTTTTTTAAATGCTTCCTTTGGGGAATCAAGTTTTATCCTGAACATTTAAAATTAATTATCCTTTATGGTAGTATTAATTTTTTTTAGTTTTTCGGATTTATGTGCTAGATACAAGTTATCAAGATGAAACTTTTAATTGCACATAAAATTTTCAAGTCCTACCATTTTTTTTCCAAATAATTTAATGACACTAACTTTTATTTATTTTAGTATCAAGTTATCTAGTGTTTACGGGCACCAATTAAAATATTTAATTATTATTTTAATTTTTTTATATTTAATACACTACTTTTATCAAATTTAAGAAAAATGTATTAATTATATTTTTTAAAAGATTTTGCTAACGAGTGCTCTTAGGGTACTCTTTAAGCTTAGTTAATATACTATTTGTAGTAACAACATTTTATTAATTACAAAAGTTTACAATTTTATTCATTATTTTCAATGTATTGTGGGTGAAGATATTACTACATATAGTAACTTTAAAAAGTGCCCTTAAGGCACTTATTAGCAATTTTTTTTTAAAAATATTATCTTAACCCGTGTTTAATGGCACCGGTTAATATTTTTCTTTTTTTCTAAATCTTAACATGAGATATTTATTTGGGTTTTGCTAACGAGTATTTTAATGATATTTTTTAAGATTATCATATGAAATAAGATATTATTTTCAATAGGATCCGCTTAACTAGTGCCTAGGCAAAAGTTAAGAATTATTTAATTATCAGTTTAATTTTTTTTATATTTAATATATTATTTTTATTAAATTAAAAAAAAGTAAATTATTAATTACATTTTTTTTATATATATTTCATATTAATCAGTGTCTAGTGACACTGATTAACATTTTCCTTTTCAATATATTAGAATTTATCAAATTAACTATAAACTATTATATTTAATATAAAATATTAGTATAAATAATAATTTAACTAATCTTAAAAATATCTAAAAACATTGGTTAATAAAATTGTAAAACTTTATGACCCAAGTGTATCATTTATAAATTTAGTCGTTTTCCTTATCATTTTCTCTGATCATCTAATGTGACAGATAATTATTGCTCTCTATATATTTGCTTGGAATAGAGTTTTTTTTTTTTTAAAAAATACTAAAATTTAGCACACTCCTTATATCGGATGAAAAATAATTTTTTAAAAAAGTTGTATTGTGATAAAAGAATATGCAAAGAAAGATTGATATTTTTTATATGTATAAACATACATATGTTTAATTTTAAAAAAAAAAATTCAAAATTTTTTTATAATTTTTTTTATCAATTTTTTAACTGAGTTAGTGTCTCGTGACATCAACTTAGTCGTTTATATATAACAATCTTTTAAACTAACATATATGCTGTACCCAACAAGGGATCACTAGTAAGATTATAATACAAAATCCCAATAAATTTTACATATCAAAGGAAATAAATAGATAGCTAAAGCAATATATATATATATATATATATATATATATATATGGGAAAAAGGATAGAAATGGTTTTTTACTTAAAGGATAGAATGTTAGTAAAAAAATGTGAGGAGATAATAATTAAAAATTTTAATATTAGAAGTTATTAAGAATTGAATTTTCATCATTTGAGTTAAGAATTTAACATTTAAGTTAGGTTAATGATAAACCAATTAAATTTAAAAAATTATTATAGATGTGTAGGATTATTAGGAAGTAAAAGTAGATGAAAATGTTAGGGAAGGGGTAGAAATTGCACGCTTGAGAGCTTGATTGATGCTTTGAGAACAAAACAAAATTAGAGAGAGAAAAGTTAAGTCGGTATGAAAAGGTGAAAGTCGTGCGATGCCTTTGCAGCGATTGCGTGTGAAAAGCACAAAATTGGTTGAAAGGCAAATAAAGTAGTAATATTAAGTTAATTTTATTTTTCAAAAAAATCTCATCTCTAAGTTTCCCCTCCCCCAATTCCATTGCGCGTGAACTCACTCCATATGGATTCACTTAGATATAACAATTTGTATATGCCTGTTATATTTTATTTTTTTTATCAATAATGTAAATATAAAATAATAAAAATTATTAAATATGTTAATATCATAAAAATAAATATGATACATATATTAAACATATTGTATTAATCGTATTTAAATATGTTATATCATATTTATTATATTATTTTCATGTTTATTAAATATATAATGTTTGTATCAATTTTTATATTGTGTCCAAAATTATCAAGTCAATATAGTTGAAAACAGCACATCACTAGTGATAAACAATCGGATCAGACTGATTCAATCAAGAATCGAAAAGCTTGTCTGACCCGATATTGATTTAGAATCGAAAGTTTTTTGAATTGATAAAAACCGATTTAACAGATTCAACCGATAAAAGACAGATAAAACGGATAAAAAACCAGTTTTTGATTTTTTATTTTTTTCATATTTTTTCTAAGTGATTAGATTTTAACTTTTAACCTCTTAATTTTATATTAAAAATTACATTATTAAGCCACATACATTTTTATTAATTAATTAATTATTATATTTATTATTTATTTAATATTAAAAATATTTTTAAATATTTAAATTTATTTTAATTAAATTGATTGATCCAACCAGTCAAACCAATAATAAAAAATCACACCTATTTAACTCGAATCCATTTTTTTTAACCTTACGGTTACAACATCTTTTATCAACAAAAAAGAGTGAAATTTGGAGAAATCAAATCTTGGTCTTAAAAAAATAATAATAATATTTTATTAACGAATGTCTAATATACTTTTTAAAATTATTATAAATAATAATATTTTCATTTAATATATTAAAATAATAAAAAAAATTATCAATTTTTATATGTAATATAATATTATTATTATAAATAAAATATTAATTAATTTTAAAAAATATTTTCCTCCTGATAATAACAAATAAAAGATAAAAAAAGCAGTCAATCCACAAGTCTTTGAAAGAGAGATAAAAGTATAAAGCAATCTTCTGCTGATGATGAATGAATGAAATGTAATTTTTTTTAAAAATGAAAATATTTTATATTTCTCTCTCTCTCTCTCTAAAAAAGGTGTTTCTCTCACTTCATTAAATCTAATGTATTGATGTATAGAGACAAGAGAAAGTAAGCTTTAGTTTATTAATTAATCAATTAATAGTGTTTTTTTTTTTAATAAAAAAAGGGAAGGGATGACACAAAAAGGAGAGCAGATTTGCACTGCCCAGAAAGCATTTTTCAGAAATCCTTGCAAACTGATAGTACTTCCAATTCTCTATTTTCCAGAAATTCTTTTTACCTCTTTCTTTTTCTCTAATAAAAACAAAACATTTTTCATGCTCCTCAGCTCAGCTGACCCCTAACTAATTTTTACTTTCCCTGCCTGCCTGCCTCTTCTCTCTCTCTTTCTTTTATGCAAACTATGCATACCCATCTCTCTCTATTTTTTTTTCTTTTAAATTTTTACTTTTTACCCAATTTTATGGCGGTCAGGTAGATTCTAAAATTTTCACTTAAATTGTGCTGGATATTTTTGTTATTGATGAATCAGATCGATAGGGATAGAAAGCAAAAGAAAAGAGAAAGAGAGAAATAGAAACAAACAAAAAAAAAGGGTGAAGAGAAATGTGGAGTTTCTTGTGAAAGAGGGAGATCTGATCTTTCCTTTTCGCGTTGAATTCTCGTTCTCCTCCGACTTTCTATTACCCACCTTTTGTTTTTGTATTTTTTTTAAAAAAATTGTGAAGAGAAGACAGATAGAGAAAAAAATATATAAACAAAAAAAAGGAAAAGCCTAAAGATAGATTAGATATAGATCACCAATCACTTAAAGCTAGAAGTTTATAAGCTCTCTATCTATGCTTTCTTTCATATTTTCTTGTTTTTGCCTGTAAAAAGCTTTCATTTGGTGATTCATTTCAGTTTGTCTATTTCCATAACCTTTTCCTACCCTTCCTTTCTTTTTTTTTTTTTTTTAGATAATAAAAACGTAAAACAAATTAAAATATAGATACGAAGAAGAAGAAGAAGAAGAAGAAGAAGAAGAAGAAGAAGAAGGAAAATAAATGAGAGCAGGATTAAGCACGATCCAACAGACCCTGACGCCGGAGGCGGCCAGCGTGTTGAACCATTCGATAGCTGAAGCAAGCCGAAGGAATCACGGCCAAACGACGCCGCTCCATGTGGCGGCAACGCTGCTTGCATCTCCCACCGGATTCCTTCGCCAAGCATGTATCAAATCTCACCCCAATTCTTCTCATCCGTTGCAGTGTCGAGCTTTGGAGCTTTGCTTCAGCGTGGCGTTGGAGCGTCTCCCCACTGCTCAAAACGCCAATAGTAGCAGCCCGGGGCTCGACCCACCAATTTCCAATGCCTTGATGGCTGCTCTTAAACGTGCTCAAGCCCACCAACGCCGTGGATGTCCCGAGCAACAACAGCAACCGCTTTTGGCTGTTAAAGTGGAATTGGAACAGTTAATTATATCGATTCTTGATGATCCAAGTGTTAGTAGAGTCATGCGTGAAGCTAGTTTTTCGAGTCCAGCAGTTAAAGCAACCATTGAACAATCATTGAACTCAACGACTTCAAACTCAGCTAACACTGCCGGTCCAATCGGATTGGGATTCAGGCCAGTCGTAGCTGCTGCTTCCGCCGCTGCCGCGCCTTCCGCCAATCGGAATTTGTATTTGAATCCGAGGTTACAACACTGGGCAGCCGGGCAGTCCGGGCAGCAAAGGAGTGAAGAAGTGAAACGGGTGATTGATATTCTGATGAGGAGTAAGAAGATGAACCCGGTTTTGGTAGGTGAACCGGAACCGGAATTGGTTGTTAAGGAGATTTTGAGGAGGATTGAGACTAAGGAAATTGATGGGGTTTTGAGAAATGTTGAGGTGGTTCGTTTGGAGAAAGATTTTGCATTAGATAAAACCCAAATGGTTGCAAAAATTAAGGAGTTGGGCACTAAAGTTGGAGCAATGATTGGGAATTTGGATTGTGGAGGGGTGATTCTTGATTTGGGTGACTTGAAATGGTTAGTGGAGAATAACCAGCAGGTGGGTCTTGCTGGTGGGGTTCAACAGCAGCAGCAGGTGGTATCTGAAGCGGGGCGTGCTGCAGTGGCGGAGATGGGGAAGTTGTTGGGGAGGTTTGGAGAAGGGAGTGCGAGAGTTTGGTTGATTGGAACTGCTACTTGTGAAACTTATTTGAGATGTCAAGTTTATCATCCTTCAATGGAGAATGATTGGGATCTGCAGGCTGTTCCTATTGCTGCTAGAGCAACCTCACCGGGAATGTTTTCCAGGTATTTGTTCTGACAACTTTTGGAAGCTTACTTATGTTTTTGTTTATTTTAGCTTTAGTTTTTGGATGTGGAAAGCTTAAATTCTATCAGATGATGCTGGAAAAAGTTAAGGTTCAAAATTTTGGAATTCATTTTAACTTGGATAATATGCTTGATTGCAGGGATTATACGCAAGTAGATTTTATTGAATATGGTACATTAATGGGTATCAAGAAATTTCTGTTTATAGAATCCATGGTTTCTATGCTACTAATAGATTTTATTCTGGGGAAAAGGTTGATTCTGATCTAAAATTTAACATTTTTTTTAGGACTTGCTTAATACAAAAGACTGGCTTCACGTCGATAAGACTTTTTACTTTCATGTTTCAGTTTGACTTTGTCTTGCTTGCTCTTATTTGGTTTCTTTGCAAAGTCTGAACTTAGATGCTGCAATTTGATCTGTGGGCTTGGGAGACTCTTTTTTCCTTTTTTTTTTGGTTCTTTTTTCTGGTTTCTGTCAATACCTGAGAGATTAGGTTTTCTAGTTTGGTATCATCGGTTAACTTGTAATATGCTTCTTATCTTCCAGGCTTGGGAGCAATGGGATACTTAGCAGCTCTGTTGGGTCCCTATCCCCATTGAAGGGGTTTGCAACTACAGCTGCTCAACCTGGGCAACCCTCTGAGAACTTGTACCCTGCTCGAAAAACAGGCTGTTGCCCACAGTGCATGCAGAATTATAAACAAGAGCTTGCAAAACTTTTAGCAGCCAAGGAGTTTGAGAAACCCTCCTCTGATATTAAATCAGAGTCAATGCGGCCAGCATTGCCACAGTGGTTGCAGAATGCTAAGGCCCATGAAGGTGATGTCAAAACAGTAGATCAGACGCAGGTAACAAGCTCAAGCTAAATAGAAACCTAGTCTTATTAGATTCTTTTGTGTGTGTGTGTGAATATTTGCACAGGTAAATCTTTTTCCCCTTTTATCTAAGCTTTATTATTACGGTGGCATGTTATATACAGACTACGGATCAAGAGATGATCTGGAAGCAGAAGACTCAAGAATTGCAGAAGAAATGGAATGATACATGCTTGCGTCTCCATCCAAATTTTCATCAGCCCAGTCTAGGCTCTGAGAGATTTGCTCCTGCAGCGCCTCTCTCTATGACAAGCTTGTACAATTCAAGTCTGCTAGGACGCCAACCTTTCCAACCCAAATTACCATTGAACAGGAAGATTGGGGAGACACTGAAACTGAACCCAAATCTAGTAGCTAGCCAACCGATGGAACGGACAAGTAGCCCACCAGGAAGCCCTGTAAAGACAGACCTTGTACTTGGGCGACCAAAGATCACTGAGACCACACCTGAAAGAACCCATAAAGAGCGTGTGAGGGACTTTTTGGGCTGCATACCTTCTGAACCACAGAACAAGTTCCAAGATTTGCAAAGCAACAAATTGTTAAACACATTAGATGCTGACTCATTCAAGAAACTCCTTAAAGGTCTAATAGAGAAGGTGTGGTGGCAGCGGGATGCAGCATCTGCAGTGGCCACAACAGTGACACAGTGTAAATTAGGCAATGGAAAACGGCGGGGTGCTGGTTCAAAGGGTGACATTTGGTTATTGTTTACTGGCCCTGACAGGGTTGGCAAGAAGAAGATGGCATTGTCCCTCTCAGATCATGTTTGTGGGACTCATCCAGTAGTGATATGTCTTGGTTCAAGACGTGACGATGGGGAATCCGATGTGAGTTTCCGTGGTAAAACAGTGTTGGATAGAATAGCGGAGGCAGTTAGGAGAAACCCTTTCTCAGTAGTAGTGCTTGAAGATATTGATGAAGCAGATATGCTAGTTAGAGGCAGCATAAAACGAGCAATGGAGAGAGGTCGACTTGCTGATTCTCATGGTCGTGAGATCAGTCTAGGAAATGTTATTTTTATTCTCACTGCAAATTGGTTGCCAGATAATCTTAAATTCTTATCAAATGGTATTTCCCTGGATGAAAAGAAGCTTGCCAGTTTAGCAAGCGGAGGTTGGCAATTAAGGTTATCCCTTGCTGAGAAAACTGCAAAGCGCCGAGCCAGTTGGCTCCATGAGGAGGACAGAGCAACAAAGCCAAGGAAGGAAACTGGTTCACAACTATCGTTCGATCTTAATGAGGCTGCTGATGTGGAGGAT